>OZ012739.1:673997937-678797937 GCA_963859935.3 Lathyrus sativus | reverse complement strand
TCTGATCTTCTGATGCTTAGTTCTGACTTCTTCCCTTAACATCTTAACATGAGTCCACAGATGAGAAAAGAGAATGTGAGGCAGATCCACCTTGATGTTCTGACTCAGACAATACATGAAGTACATCTGATCAGCATTGATGTAGTCAGGTGAATTAGAGGATTTCCTGTGATGGATACATCCTAGAAAGATTTTGGCCCAAATCTTGTAATTCATTTCCAGATCCTTCACTTTGCTAGAGGCTTGACCAGAGGTAAACACTTCTCTGTAGATATCATCCATATCTACACGACCAGCAGGGAGATGGGTGACACCATCTTTTTCTTCATATCCAATTAATTTTCTGATCATATCTTCAGTGATGATGATCTCTTTGCCTAGAACAGATGATCTTATGAACTTGTGATATAATGATGCATGGATCCAAAACTCTTTGACAAGATGAGGATAGACTGGACCGAACAGTCTGTCAAAGTACTTTACCCAGCCTTAAGATGAAATAATGGGACGGAGGTCAAATCCATTCTTAGCGATGCAGTCAAAATCCACCATGGATTCACAAAGCACTTCAAGATCATTAGCTGGCATTAGGAGAGTTCTCACATGTTCTTTGAACAGAGTAGTACCCAAGTTGGAAGACGAAATAGCAGCCATTATTGATTCAAACTGTTGAGAGGTTGAAGATGAGGTTGCCATTGTTGAACGAGTTCTTCTTAGGGTTTTTGGTTTGGGAAAGAAGATGAAAGAATGAAGCAAACATAAATGCATATAAGGTGTTTGTGAGAGTGAAACCGTGAAAAGTGTTAAGTTGTGGAATATATATGGCAAAAAATTAGGGCACAGAATTGCAAACATCAATTAGCAATTAATTTAAATTAATTAAAAAGAAATAATCATTTCAAGCATTTAAAAATTCTGACAAATTGGGGGGAAAATGAGAAATTCATTATTTAAAACAGTGCCTCAAACGTCATCTCAGTATTGTGCACTCAACCTTTTTAGATTCAAGTGACACGTGTTTGATGTATTTTTGCCTCTGAAACTCTTTAGAAATGAAACGTTAGCAACGTTCAGATCTTCTGAGGTTGTTAGTCCAGAGTTTCACAAGATAAATAACAAACCAAAAGAAATAGACAGATGATATACTTCAGAGTATAGATGTTAAACATTTTTCATCTGATTAAATTTGCTTCTGAATAATATTTTTATTTTGGACAAAAATCCATACTAATATTCTTCAGAATAAATTTAAACCTATCTTCAGCAAGGGGTTTTGTAAAGATATCAACCCATTGGTGGTCTGTATCAACAAAGTTTAAACTTAAAATACCCTTCTGAATATAGTCTCTTATGAAATGATGCTTAATTTCTATATGCTTTGCTTTAGAGTGTAAAATAGGGTTTTTAGATAAGCAAATAACAGAAGTATTATCACAGAAGATATATATGTTACTCTCATATATCTGATAATCTTCTAGTTGACTCTTCATCCAGAGCATCTGAGTGCTACAACCAGCAGCAGCAATGTATTCTGCTTCTGTAGTTGATAGAGCTATTGTGGGTTGCTTCTTGCTGTACCAAGAGATTAAGTTGCTTCCCAGAAACTGACAGCTTCCAGAAGTACTTTTATGTTCCACTCTGTCTCCAGCGTAATCAACATCACAGAATCTAACTAATTTAAATTTATCTGATTTTCTGTAACACAAGCCCACATTTGTAGTACCTTTCAGATACCTCAGAATCCTCTTAACAGCTATTAAGTGAGATTCTCTAGGATCTGATTGGAATCTAGCACACAGACAAACACTAAAGAGGATATCAGGTCTAGAAACAATCAAATACATAAGAGAACCAATCATACCTCTGTAGAGCTTCTGGTCTACCTTTTTAATTACCTCTTCCTTGCCCAGAGTGCTTGTTGGATGCATTGGGGTCTTTGCTAACTTGCTTTCAGTCATGTTAAACTTCTTCAAAAGCTCCTTCACATACTTCGTCTGATGTATGTAGGTGCATTCTTGAGTTTGATTAACTTGAATTCCCATAAAGAATCTGAGTTCTCCCATCATGCTCATTTCAAATTCAGCCTGCATAGATTGAGCAAACTCCTTTCCAAGCATAATATTTGTTGAGCCAAATATAATATCATCTATGTAAATTTGACAAATTAACAAGTCTTTCTTAAATGATTTACAAAAGAGAGTAGTATCCACTTTGCCTCTGATAAAATTCTTTTCCAGAAGAAAATTACTCAATCTCTCATACCAAACTCTAGGAGCTTGTTTTAATCTATAAAGTCATTTCTTAAGTTTAAAAACATGTTCTGGAAGTTTTTCATTTTCAAAACCAGGAGGTTGATGAACATAAACTTCTTCTTCTATAATGCCATTTAAGAAAGCACTTTTAACATCCATCTGATAAAGAGTGATGTTATTCTGTGCAGGAAAAGAAATAAGTAAGCGAATAGACTCTAACCTTGCCACAAGAGCGTAAGTCTCTGTGTAATCAATTCCTTCTTGCTGACTATATCCTTGAGCAACCAGCCTAGCTTTGTTTCTGACTACTTCTCCTTGCTCATTCAGCTTGTTTCTGAAGATCCATTTAGTTCCAATGATATTAAATCCTTTTGGTCTTAGAACCATATCCCAAACATCCTTCCTTGTGAACTGATTTAGCTCCTCTTGCATGGCAAGTATCCAATCATTATCTTGTAGAGCTTCATCCACAGAGGTTGGTTCAATAACTGATACCAGACTAAATAATGACGTTCCAGATGATCTGAGAAAGGATCTTGTTCTGATAGGATCATTCTTCTTTCTAATTATCATTTCTTCTGGATGAGAGGATTTTATTCTGGACGATCCTTTAACAGTTGGTTCTTCAAAAATATTCAAGTTATCCATCTGAGCAGCCAAGGGAGTAGCATCGGGCGTTGCTTCTGGTTCTTTCACTTGAGCTTTGTCTGCCTCTGAATCTTCAGAGTCTGTGAGAAGCACTTCTCTATCTGCAGAAATTTCAAGCTGCTTTGGCTTTTGATTGCCAAGCTTATCATCAAATCTAACATGAATTGATTCATCTACAATCCGTGTCTCAGTATTGTATACTCTGTAGTCTTTAGAGCGTTCAGAATAGCCAATCATAAAACATTTTTGTGCTTTAGAATCAAACTTGACCAGATTGTTTTTATTATTTAAAATAAAACAGACACATCCAAAAGGATGGAAATTAGAAATGTTGGGCTTTCTATTCCTCCACAATTCATAGGGAGTCTTCTCCAAAAGAGGTCTTACAGACACTCTGTTCTGAATATAACAAGCTGTGTTAATCGCTTCTGCCCAAAAATGTTTTACCATGTTTGTCTCGTTGATCATGGTTCTGGCCATTTCTTGCAATGTTCTATTTTTCCTTTCTACAACTCCATTCTGTTGAGGAGTTATAGGACAAGAAAAATCATGTTCAATGCCATTTTCTTTTAAAAATTTATCAAAAAATTTATTTTCAAATTCTCCACCATGAACACTTTTGACTTTAACAATTTTAAATTCTTTTTCATTTTGGACTTGTTTGCAGAAGTCAAAGAACACAGAGTGTGACTCATCCTTGTGTTTCAGGAATTTTACCCATGTCCATCTACTGTAGTCATCAACTATGACTAATCCATACTTCTTGCCTTTGATGGATGTAGTTTTCACTGGTCCAAACAGATCAATATGAAGCAGCTCTAATGATCTTGAGGTAGAAACAACATTTTTAGCTTTGAAAGAAGATTTTGAAAATTTTCCTTTCTAACATGCTTCACAAAGAGCATCTGAGTTGAACTTCAACTGAGGAAGTCCTCTGACCAGATTGAGTTTATTAATCTGAGATATACGTCTCATACTAATATGCCCCAATCTTCTATGCCAGACCCATTGCTCCTCATTAACAGACATAAGGCATTTTACATTTTGAACCTTAAGTTCTGGAAGATTAATTTTGTAAATGTTGTTCTTCCTTTTTCCACTAAAGAGGATTGAACCATCTTTTTGACTCACAACTATACAAAATTATTGATTAAAGATTATATCATAACCATTGCCACTTAATTGACTTATGGACAATAGGTTATGTGTTAATCCTTCAACAAGTAAAACATTAGATATGGAAGGAAGGTTACCATTACCAATAGTTCCAGAGCCAATTATCTTGCTCTTCTGGTTCCCTCCAAGCTTGACGTCTCCTTCAGATCTAAGTTCTAGGCTTTGGAACATAGACCTTCTTCCCGTCATATGTCGTGAGCAGCCAGAGTCTAGGTACCATGATTGGTGTCTCAACTTTGCTGCTAAGGACATCTGCAACAAAGATTATTTTGTCCTTAGGTACGCATATTTTCTTGGGTCCTCTGGGGTTAGTAGGTCTGAAGTTCTGTCTGAACTTCTTTCCTTTAAAAGCATCCTTTTTCTGAGGAAATTTTGGTTTAACAAAAACCTTGGTGTTCAGATCTATATGTGTGTGTTTTATGTCATTCAAATGACCATATTTAAAATGAGTGTACAGAGGTGAATACTTAATGACCAGTTTATCAACAGGTTTTGGATTTAAATCCTTCCCAGAGGGTGATTCATATCCAACTCCCTTCCTGTTGTTTCTGCTTACGCCATAGATCATGGAAGCCATCTTGCTTCTATCTAGGCCTTTGGACAAAAACTTCTGAAAACTATAGTAATATTCTTCTAAAATGTTTTTAAATTTTGACTTAGTTTCAACTTCAGAATCTTGTTGAGCTTTTTCTAAATCAGTTTTAATTTTAAAATTGTTTGCTTTAAGCTCAACAACCTCTGATTTTAGAAGATCATTCTCAGATACAAGATTGCTTTGAAGCTTCTTATATTTGAGCTCAATCTTACTATAGTTTTCCAGCATTTCAGAAAAACTTTCAATAAGTTCAGCTCTAGTAAGTTCAGAAAATATCTCTTCTGAATCTGATTCAGATTCAGATTCAGATGTTTCTTCGTGGTCTTCTGCATCAGCCATCAGTGCCATATTTGCACATTCTTCTTCTGACTCTGATGAGGATTCAGATGCATCTGAATCATCCCATGTGGCCATCAAAATTTTCTTCTTCTTCTCAAACTTCTTTCTAGGTTTCTCCTTCAGAAGTTTGGGACATTCATTTTTATAGTTCCCTGGCTCCTTGCATTCATAGCAGACCACTTATTTCTTGCCAGATCTTCTGTGTCCAAAAGACTCTCCATGTTGATCTGGTTTCTTGAATTTTCTTAACTTCTTTTATTTATGCTTCTTGAGTTGGTTTATCCTTCTGGACAGCAGGGATAGTTCATCTTCTTCAGAGGAAGATTCTTCAGAGCTTTCTTCAATAACCTGCAAAGCTTTAGCAGGTTTGTTAGACTTTAATGCAACAAACTTACCTTTCTTCAGAGGCTCGTCTTCTTCCATCTCAATCTCATGACTCCTTAAGGAACTGAGTTCCTCCAGAGTGATCTTATTTAGATCCTTTGCAAGCTTCAGTGCTGTGACCATTGGTCTCCACCTTGTTGGCAAGCTTTTGATGATCTTCTTGACATGATCAGAGGTAGAGTAACCTTTGTCCAGAACCTTCAGACCAGCAGTTAGAATTTGAAACCTTGAGAACATAGCTTCCACAGATTCAGATTCCTCCATCTTGAAGGCTTCGTATTTCTGAATAAGAGCTAAGGCCTTTGTCTCCTTTACTTGAGAGTTTCCTTCATGAGTCATCTTTAAATATTCAAACATATCAAATGTTGTTTCTCTATTAGTGATCTTCTCATACTCAGTATGAGATATAGCATTTAATAGAATGATTCTTGCTTTATGATGATTTCTGAAGTCTCTTTTCTGTTGGTCAGACATTGACTTTCTGTCAATCTTTTTGCCTGTATCATCAGTAGGATGAATATAGCCATCAATGATCAAATCCCATAGGTCAGCATCATAGCCTAGAAAGAAACTTTCTATTATATCTTTCCAATAATCAAACTTCTCACCATCAAACATGGGAGGTTTGGTGCTGATTCTATCTTTATCATCATATTTGTTTACCCCAGTGTTGTTTGAAGTTTCAGCCATAATATATAAAAGACATAATATATCAAGAGTTTTCCCAACTATATCTTTCTCTTTCACTGTTAGGTGATAGCACTACAGAACCAGGCTCTGATAGCAACTGAAGGTGGGAAAAACACTTAGAAGGGGGGTTGAATAAGGGTTTTGAAACAATTATGACAATAGAAATATAACACAATATTTTTATCCTGGTTCGTTTGAACTCAAACTAATCCAGTCCACCCTACCAAGGTGATTTGCCTTTCTCAACAAGGACTTAATCCACTAAATCAAACTAATTACAGTGTCAACCACTAAGACAAACTGTGTTAGTCTTCTCAAGAAATTCTGACCACAACTTGGTCTTCTTAAGGAACTTTTACAAAACGTAAACTAACAATGTGTTTTGAATGCTTCTAAAAAGCTATAATCACAACTGTGATTTTTACACAAGTTAAGAACTAATATAAAAACTATTCAGCTTGAAGAATGTTTGTATAAGAGCTTGAGAGTAGTTTTCCAAATTGATTCTTCAACTTTGATATGTTGTTGAAGACTTGCTTTTATAGTGCTGAAAGTCCATAGCTTGAAGACTGTGCACTGCTAATTAGCTGTAGCCTTTTGTATTCTATTGACTTTTACTTTCCCAAAAGAGGAGTGTTCAGACAAATCCTTTTTGTCTGACTTCCTGTGCCATACACGATTAAGGAAAGAGTCGTTTGGAATATGCCAACAGATATTTATTTGAACAACATCTTCTTCAACAAGTTTCTTTATCAAAGTATCTACATCAGAGTTGATGTCATCAGAGTTTTGCAGCAAAGTGCTTCAGTGTGAATATCTCAATCAGAGCAGAGTTGTTTATCAGAGCCTTTGTACTTACAGCGTAAAGTACTTCCAGAGTCTTCTGAAACAATGCTTTATGCTCTTCACACAAATTCTTCAGTTACACTTCAGAGTCTTCTACAGCTTCTGCTCAGAGTCTCTTCAGGCAGCGCTCAGAGTCTTTTGATAAGTTTCTTTTGACGCTCAGAGTCTTACATAGAATAATGTTCAGATGCATTTTTGCTTCCAGAGGACTATTAAATTTAATATCTGAAACAAAAACACTTAAACAAAATTAGAGTATATATTTACTTCATACAAAATTTCATTAGTGTTATCATCAAAACATAGAGATATATTTAAGAACCAATCTGTGTTCTAACAGTGTTCTGGGTCAACAAGATGAATTTGATCGAAAATAATTTGCCATATATTATTTGAGCAAGAAGTTCACCGATTTTGAGTCTCGGTACTCAATAATTGAAAAGACATGTTGTGCTTTAGCTTGGGCTGCCAAACGCCTTCGCCAATATATTTTGAATCGTACAACTTGGTTGATATCTAAAATGGATCCAATCAAGTATATCTTTAAAAATCCTGCTTTAACTGGGAGGATTGCTCGTTGGCAAATGTTGTTGTTAGAATATGATATCGAGTACCGAACTCAAAAAGCGATAAAAGGAAGTGTTTTGGCTGATCATTTGGCACACCAGCCAATTGATGATTATCAACCTATCCGGTTTGATTTTTCTGATGAGGATATGATGTATCTAAAGGTTAAAGATTGTGAGGAACCATTACCTGAAGAAGAGCCTGAGCCTGGATCCTGCTGGGGTTTGATTTTTAATGGAGCTGTTAATGAGTATAACAATGGTATTATGGCGATTATTGTTACCTCTCATGGTTCTCATATTCCTTTCACTGCAAGGTTGGTATTCACTTGCACAAATAATGTAGTTGAGTCTGAAGCATGTATTATGGGCTTGGAAGAAGCTATTAATTTAAGAATCAAGATCCTTGATGTATATGGAGATTCGGCTCTAGTGATTAATCAAATTAAAGGGGAGTGGGAGACACGTCAACGTGATTTGATTCTTTATCGTGATTATGCAAGAAGGTTATTAACTTTCTTCAATAAGGTTGAGTTTCACCATATACCCAGAGTAGAGAATCGAATGGCATATGCTTTAGCGATTTTATCCTCCATGATTGTGGTAATTCGGTGGAATGATCTGCCAAAAATTGATGTTATGCGCCTTGATAGACCAACTCATGTGTTTGCATTTGAAGAGGTTGTTGATGATAAACCTTGGTATTATGATATTAAATGTTTTCTTTAGAATCAAGAGTACCCACTCGGGGCATCTAAGAAGGATAAGAAAATTTTGAGAATATTTTTTGGTAGTTTCTTCTTGAATGATGATGTGATGTATAAGAGAAATTATGACATGATCTTGCTCAGATGTGTAGATAAGCGTGAATCTGACATGTTAATGAAATAAACTCATGAGGGATCCTTTGGTACCTATACCAATGGACATGCAATGGCTAAGAAGATGTTAAAGGCAGGTTACTATTGGCTGACAATGGAATCTGACATCTATGCTGACAAAATTCATGTGCCTCCAACTCCTTTCAATGTTATCTCTTCTCCATGGCCTTTCTCCATGTGGGGCATTGATATGATTGGAATGATTGATCCTAAAGCGTCGAACATACAATGTTTCATATTGGTGGCTATTGAATATTTTACCAAATGGGTTGAAGTGACATCATATGCCAATATGACAAAGCAAGTAGTGGTTCGGTTTATCAAGAACCAAATCATTTGTCGGTATGGTGTTCTGAGCAAGATTATCACTGATAATGGGTCGAATCTGAATAACAAGATGATGAAGGAATTATGTGGTAAGTTTAAGATTGAGCATCATAATTCTTCTTCTTACAGACCTAAGATGAATGGGGTTGTTGAAGCTGCTAATAAGAACATTAAGAAGATCATTCAGAAGATGGTTATTACACAAAAAGATTGGCATGAGATGCTCCCTTTGCTCTGCATGGGTATCGTACATCCATCTGCACTTCAACACGGGCAACCCCTTTCTCTCTTATGTATGGTATGGAAGCAGTGCTTCTGATAGAGGTTGAAATCCCTTCTATGAGAGTTTTGATGGAAGCTGAATCATCTAAGGCTGAATGCTTTCAGAGTAAATACAACCAGTTGAATCTGATTGAAGAGAAAAGAATGAAGGCCTTGTATCATGACCAATTGTATAAACATAGAATGAAGAAAGCATTTGACAAGAAGGTTTGACCTCGTATGTTCAGAGAAGGTAACCTCGTACTAAAAAAGATCTCGACTTTTACTATTGATTCTAGGGGCAAGTGGGCTCCTAATTATGAAGGCCTGTTGTTGTGGTGAGAATCGGATGTCAAGCTATTGATTAACTTGAATTTTAATTCATTAAATTCAAAACCGGACTTTGATTTATCCAAAGGAAAGGTTAAAGAAAGAAAGACATTTTGCGCGATGTAACAACAACGCTTAAAGATCGGGGATCGGGGGTTGGTTATGCCTAGAGTAGGTATTTCACATCCTAAACATCTGTAATACTCTACATGAACCTTTTGTGTGTGTGTGTGATAAACTTGTTATGGTTATGCTCTGGTTTCAGGTTAGGGTACAAGTTTAGGTTTAGGTAAAAACCTAAGGATAATTTTAAGTATGCTCGCAAAGATATCGCATCTTCTGCCTACGTATCCTAACTAGGATAGAATCAGAGCAATCATAGTTCACCTTACCAGGGTTAGATGAACACTTGATTATGATCAAGGTTCAAATGGGAACAAACATAATAATGCTTGTATAGAGTTTAACAAAACTCTCTATTCTAAGTTGTACACTCCAGGGGATTGACTTTGACAAAAGCCAGGAGGGGAGTAAGTAATCATGACAATGATTCTTACATAGAGTTGACAAATTATAACCTAGGGTTCTAGTTGAAGAACACTCCTAGTAAAGGTAGGTCTTTTAGACTTAAGCAAAGTCTAATGGCTAGTAGGTTCTAACTTAACTAGGCTAGGGTTCAAGATGACTTAACAAAGTCAAAGGGAGGGTAATGAGCTATCTATGACCCAAGGGTCAACAGAGAGACTTTCCTTTGGAATAGAAGAAAGATGAGGCCACTGGATGAGAACTAACAAGTTTCATCACTTGGGGAATAACTTGAAAAAGCTAAAGAAATAAAGCAAGAACATGTAACAATAATCAAGATCAACATTAAACATCTTAATAAAGATCAAAAAGAGCAAGGAGGTAACAACCATCAATGCAAGTAAAGAACATGTATAACAACAACAAGTTCATCTAAGCATTCAAACAAGATTAATGAAAACAAGTGACAACTTGAAGCAAGCATGTTATAAGGATCAAATGAAATCAAATGTAACAACATAAGACCATCTAAACATGTATGGATAACAATCAAACAAGCAAACACACAAGAAATGTTACAACAGTTCAAGTATTTGTTCATGGATTCATGGGGAAAGTAAGCAAGTTTCATGGTAACAACCAAGTCAACAATCAAACCCTAGCATGTTATGGTTCTAACAAGACACATAAACAAGCATATTCAAGAGGTCACAACATCAAGAATCATGTCAAAGTTCACAGATGAAATTCAAAGCATATCATGCATATTCAAGCATTCACAAAGGTAAGAAACAAACCCTAAGCATGTTATGGTTCTAACAAGACACATAAACAAGTAGGATAAGACATGGTAAATACATTCAAGAGGTTACAACATCAAGAATCATGGTATAGTTCACAGATGACATTCAAAGAATATCATGCATATTCAAGCATTCACAAAGGCAAGAAACAAACCCTAAGCATGTTATGGTTCTAACAAGATACATAAAAAAGTAGGATAAGACATGGTAAACACATTCAAGAGGTTACAACATCAAGAATCACGACAAAGTTCACAGATGAAGTTCAACAGGCCATTTTCACATATATGCATTCACAAAAACAAGTATGAATATGGTAAGGCAATGAATAAAACATCTTTGAGCATTTAAACATGTTAAAAAACATATATGAATCATAGAAGATCAATATCACAAGAAAAATCAAGTTACAAGTTGAAAAAGTTCAAGAACACCAAGGTAAAAACCCTAAAAAACACATGTTATTCAAGTGGACCAAAGTATTTCTAGGATAATAATACTTGAATGATTTATTCACTCATTGAAAACAGACATGATAAGGAGTAGTTTTCAAAAATAATAGCATCAATATCACAAAAAATGAGCAAGTTATGATCATGGCAAGTTGGTGCACCAAGAGGGAAAAAACTAGGGCAAGGCAAGGTCACAACCTTAGGTCATTTGCATGAAAGATTGAAACTCAGTAAAATCCTAACCAAATGAGGTGAAACAAAAGTGAAATTTTTTTATTTTTGAACTAGGAATTCAATGGTACCATTTGTTTTTCCATACCATGAACCCACAAGAAAACCAGATAGCATCAATGTTTGGGCAAGTTTGGTGACAACCAAAAGCAAGAACCTGTGAACAGAATTGTGTAGTGGTGTGCTTGGCAAAACAAGTGTATAAACATCATATATACATCATATATAGAGTTTAGCACAAAATAAATCAAGAAATGAACACATGGTTTGACATATTGGAATCAAAATGCAAAAAGTGACTAGGTTGGGCCTAGTTTGTGACCTGTCCAAAAGTTACAAGTTTTGCTGCAAGAAATGGTTCATAAATGACACATAACATACATAAAACATGTTCAAACAATGTACAATACAAAATCATATCTAGAAGTCATGGTAGCATGTGAAATGCAATTGAAAAGTTCATATTTTTTAGTTTTAGGCTTATCTCTTGAAGCAAACTTGAGCAATAAGAAAACTAGAGATCTTGAGAGCTCTTCCGAGGACTACAAATTCTCCAAGGATGATGAATGTATGCTCCAAATAATCCTCAAGCCAATTGGTGGATAAAATGCCTTGTAAGTGAAGAAAAACCTCCAAAATCCAAAGATTTTCAAAGCCAACTCCCTCAATCCTTGTTACAGAAGTGCGGAACCACCATGGACAGTTTATGTTTGTCAAATATGAACTGTTAGAGGTCTTAAAGCTCAAGGAAATGCAATGGTTTAAAGGCTGCCCTTAAAAATGCAGAAAAGTCTACAAATGAGCTTTTGAGGGTTGACTTTTGGATTGGATGAGTTTCTGGCCAAGGTGAGGGTTTGGACAGCTCTAGCACATCATCTGTGATGTGTTTGAAGCTTTTTTTGAGTTTGAGGATGTTTGGAAATGATTTTAGAAGAAAAAATGCAAGACAAATTTGGAGGTGTTTGGAAATATGGTGAGATTTTGCAAGAACTTTGAGATTGAGTAGGAGGAAGAGTTTTAGCTGGTTCTTAGCATATAACTAGTGTGTTTTGGATGTAAAAATGAGATTCAATTTATAGGAAAGTGTCTTGAGCAAGAGGTATGGGCATAATGTTGTAAAATGCCAAGTTTAGCCTTCCATCATGAAAATCTTGGAGTTTTTCAATGCAATCTCTATTTCTGACCTCAAGCCACTCTAATAAGAGCTTCTCCATACCCTATAGATCATTTTCATCATGATTGATAGGATAGGAGGTGGTTATTTGCAACCAAGTTGGTGGTTTGATGATGGTAGCCACCATTTTTCTCTTTCTTCACTATTCACTTTTGCAACTTGCATTAAATAATGAATTTATTCATTTCTTGTGTCAAGCTCGTGGGATATGATGCTAAACATGTTGAAAAAAATTTAAACATCAGAAATGAGGCTTAATCCTTGACTAGAGTGGATTTGGGAAGCTTTGGAATCAAAACACTCATGCTGAACTAGCTTTGCCAAAGTGAGTTTTTGCCAAGTTGTGGATCTTGGTTCTCTCTAACCATGAAGAGTTATGGAGCCCACTTATACTTTTTATAAAGCCACCATTAGGTAATACAACATTTATGTTTGATGTAGGAACCTATTCCACTTGAAACTAGGTCAAAAACCCTTGTGAAAATGCTGAAAACTTGACTTACAAGTCAAGAAATCTTGAAATTTCTAAGTGTAGTTTCCTCCTCTTGCCTTGTTTTTCCTCACAAATCAAAATCCATGAATTTTATGCTCATGAGTGCCTATATAACGTTTGAATAACTCATTGATACCTTTCCAACAAGCTTTGTACCACTCCATTTGGATGTGTGGTTAAAGAGTTATGGTTTGCCTCTTTTTAAAACCCTAATTTCCCGACTTTTCGATTACTTCTCAATTCTTGATCAATTGGTCACCAAACTTCATGATTAGATATTAAATGATGTAGGTAACATAGTTAGATTCAATTTTGGTTTAAAATCCTGTTGGTCAATGGGTTGACTTTTCAGTTAGACGAACCGAACGACCGAAAACCTCTTAATCGACTGTTGGTGTCCTGGGTTCTCTGAGGCCTTGAAACTTCTTGGGTAGAATTACTTAGAATATATGAGCCTCATGGTCTATTATTCAAGATTTGGAACACCCTTTAGATCAAAAGTAAAACTACAGTTGACTTTTCCGATCAGAAACGCTAATTAGGGTTCTTACACTACATTGTTCTTCTTTATTGGGTGACAAACTCAAATTTGATTCATTCTTGATCCAAAGTGATATCCTTGATGGCATGCAGACTTGATATACAAAGGATTAATCCAAAACTTTGACTTATTAAACCCTTGAAACTCTGATTTCTGACTGTATGAAACCCTAATTCATCTGCATCTTGACAAAGATCAAACTTGAAATAGGTTATGGTTAGATAATCAATGTTGATGCTCCTAGAATGATGATGTTATCTAGGGGTCAAAATTTAGGGTATAACACCCGTATGTTGTTAAGAGAGCCTTCTATGGCAGTGCATTAATTCTTACAACTATGGATGGTGAAGAGTTCACTCGTTTTGTGAATGTCGATGCAGTCAAGAAATACTTTGCCTAAAAAAGTAATAAAAGAACAACTTGCTAAGTTGAAAACCCTAAAGGGCGGCTTAGGAAAAAATGAACGTCTCGGTGGATTGAAAACCCGAAAGGGCGGTCCATGTAAAAATAAGAGACAAAAACATAAATAATCAACCCGATAAATTGAAAACCCGAGAAGGAAATCTAGGCAAAAGTTAGGGATTATGGCAAGTAACTGCATCTGGTCATTCTTGATCGGTCAAAGCAACATTTCCTATCAAGGACTTTACTTTAATCATTCTCAGCTGAAGTCTCAAGCACAACGGAATTCAAAGTTTTTAGGGAGAATAATGGTCATTGTATTTTATTGTATCCCTTTTCATTGTATTTACCATTTTTCAAACTTTGTAATGATCCGTGGAGTTACACCTTTTGTGGACTACCATTCTATCAATGAAACTTGGGCCTTTGTCCCTTTATTTTCAATTCTTATTTTGTTTCTGTTTGTAGAATTTCATTTTATTTTTGATGATGATTTTTGAAACAAATGTGAATAATTGATTTAAATTTTGAAAATTATAAAAACATTTTTCTTTGATTTATGAATATAAAAAGGAATGTCAACAGTAATCCCAAGAATGGTAAAATCTCGAAACACAAAACTTAGTGTTGTCCTCAGCGGAGTTTATTCTTGTGGATACTTTCCCCTAGTAGAGTTGTTGATATTTTCCTCAATAGGGTTCTTTCTTTCTCATCTGGTAGAATTTAGTGACAACTCCCCAGTAGAGTTGTAAACTTCTTGGGGTAGACTTTGAATTAATTGATCTCATCCCTTGCAATTTTGAATGCTCTTGAATTTTATAACAACCCGGATTTTGAGTTCTTGCTTGAAGCTTGTGAAGAACATGAAATTTACACCTTAAATATTGGAATTTAAATCTAAAACCTTGAACTTTCGGGATAACTTGAATCCAAAAATTTAATCATGCAAAAACTTCTCTGAATCAGAGCTCTCGGAGGCTCACAACTTAATCCCTCTTTGAAACTTTAACTTGAACGTGAACCTTGAATTCCAAATTGAAAACCTCTTGCCTATACGCGATTAAGATCAAAGTAATGATTCAACCTCATGGATTAAGAACAAAGTCTTTCAAGGATTGGCTCTTATACTTGTGTGATGAGCTTGATACAAAAGGTACACCCTAAGAAATAAGGATTCCACTTGCCACATAACACAAAACCCTTAGCTAGTCTTCCAATGACCAAGCTTGATATTAAGGGAACGTAAACCCTGGATCCTCTAAGAAAATATTAGGTAAATAACCAATAGAAAACCCTAGGACTATTTGAATTAGAATCCAATGGTCACGTCCTGAAGTACTTGATTGAGAGAATGAATACTATCTTTACCAAAATTCCTGCATAGATTCTTCAGTAATAAAGCATGTAGATATGCAAGATGATACACAAAGAGGTGGTATCTTGGGGTTTAAATTAGGATGTGACAGATGCTCCTATTTAAGTTTCTTCTATCCGGAGGTATGGAGATCAGAATCTCTGTCTCGACGTGATAGGAGAGACTTAAATACGAACATTGCACAAACTTTTGGCCCTAAGATGCCACAAGGTTCACATGACGATGAAATGATATGATATGAATGTAAGAAGGTTAAAGAAAGGAAGACCCAATGAGGTATGACTTAGCAAAGTAAGACTCCGCAGGGAAGGATCCAACTCCACTAGGGAAGAGACAAACAACCACCATTGGGGATATCTTAAACATATGGTATCTCCAACAGAATAAAGATGTATCGAACTTATTATCCGGAATGTAGTATTCTAAACAACGGGAGAGAAACTTGAAATTGAAGGATAACCTACTACTAACTTATGATTGCCTAATCATAGGCATCTGATTGAAACAAAGACGTACATTACCCACTATCATTCATATGACAGCCTAAGCAAAGGTAACATGAAGAGGAAAAATGACCTACTGCCAATCCTGGTAGCCTAAGCAAAGGTATCTGTCCAACGTGATACAATATATCACCTACCATCAAACGTATTATGGCCTAAGCAAAGGTAGTAATCAGAATAAGCTTATATGATCAAAATATAATTCAGCATCTTCTTTAACTAAGTGATTCATTTAGAAAGGGTAAATAAACCTCCCCACGATTTAAAGGTTGTATTCCATGAACGGGTCTCAGTTTATTCTTTTACTTGAAATGGGAAAAATAAACCTCCCCGCGCTTCAAGGTTGTATGCGATGAACGGGTCTCAGTTTCTTTGTTTACTTGAAAAAAGTAAAATAAACCTCCCCACGCTTCAAGGTTGTATGCCATGAACGGGTCTCAGTTTCTTCTTTTACTTGAAAAGGGTAAAATAAACCTCCTCACGCTTCAAGTTTGTATGCCATGAACGAGTCTCAGTTTCTTCTTTTACTTGAAAAGGGTAAAGTAAACCTCCCCACGCTTCAAGATTGTATGTCATGAATGAGTCTCAGTTTCTTCCTGGAATGACAAATACTTACAGGGAAGTATCTTCACAGGGGATTAGAATCTTATTTAAGATTAGGAAAACTTCACCGGGGATCTTCAAGAGAGATGCATGCCGGCTGATTTGATGTATTGAAATAATCTTCACCAAACTTCTCGGAGAGATGCATTTGATGGAATTAATTTGATATAACAGACTCATTGGGGAATACATCACTAAGGAGCATCCTTATTGTGATTTGTAAATGTATTGAAATCTTTGTAACATGAATTCTCAAATAAAGAGAAACACTTGTGGAGTCTTAAACAAACTTCCCTAATGGATTTCCGAAGAGATGCCATTTGATGAAGGATGAATTGATAATTTTGATAAAACCCACTGGGGATAGAAAAACTATCTCGAGGAGACTTCCATTTGTCATCCAAATAGAAAACCTGAGAACGAAGCAAATTGCTCAAATAAAGAGCTACCACTAGTCGTCTGGGTAGAAATTGCTGATAAAATGTTGTAACACTGCCGCTGAGGAAATATTATGCTTTCCAAGGTTATCTTCAACAAATTATTCCTGGGGAGTCAAAGTGCAAAATACACATTCAATCTAGGTTCAAAAGCTTAGAGATATCCAACATGGTGATTATCTAGGACCAAAGTTCAATTCAGGGAGTAACTGAAGAGAAACAGTCAAGCAAGACCCAATCCAGTGAGGAGTGAACTCAACTGGGGTTTACCTTTATCCAAGAATGGAAAAGAAAACTAAAACAACCGTCTTCCACGAGAATCGAACTCAGTAGGGATTTAGAAATGATGTGCTCTTTCTGCCTAGGGCTGACGACTCTACTTGGAAGGAGAAGACAAACCCAATCATTTGGGAATAAACAACGCCAGAGTGAACAAACAAACACACAAATGCAAAATGCATATATGCCATGTATCTATATGCTATGATTATGCTGACAAAGCAGCGAGAAGAAGGAAACAAAGATGAAATAAACATCTCAAACAAGGATACTCGACCAAATCTTCGCAGAGTGAAATAATCACTGGGATGGATAAAAACCACTCTTGGGACTATAATCCCGCCTCAAATCTTTGAATTTCTCTAGGGAAATAAAATTTTAACTTTACTTGAAGAATTGTCTAGATGAACCTAGTTGCTTCATGGGGATTAGAACTTGTGGATAAAATAAATATCCGCTTCGCTGGAGAAGTCCTTGTAGGTGGGGATAAAATAAATACCCTCTTCAAAGAGAATCTTGTATGACTACCAGAGTTTAAGACTTTTCGAGGATAAACATTCGTGAATGTCTGTTTAATATTCATGTATTAAATTAATACACACACCAAATATTTTTGCAAAGATTTAAATTTGTTCCAAATTGCTATCAAAATAAAACATTTATTTGCAAAGATAAAAGAAAGACAAAGATTGCTTGAAGGCTCAATCATATTTTATTGGACGGTAGTCTGCAAAATGGCATGAATCCAATATATTATTACAATGTTGGAAAATGATAATAATAATATTAACAGTTACATCAGAAGAATGGTGACCATTATCTTCCTAAACAAACTTAGAGCTTCTTATGTTCTAAGCTCTGTAACTTTGATTGATGAGTATTAGCTAATAGTAGTCTTCTGTAGTTCCACTCTAGACTTTCCTCCTCAAGCATAGTACTTTTTAACGACGTCTATATTTATTGGGCGGATGATTTCTTCTCCATCCATAGTTTCCAGCATTAGAGCACCTCTTGAGAAGACCTTCTTAACAACATATGACAGTCATAGTTTGGAGTCCACTTTCCTCGAGTATCAATAAGGAATGATTAAATCTTCTTGAGTACAAGGTCACCTTCTTTGAATTCGTGTGTTCGAACCTTCTTGTCGAACGCCTTCTTCATTCTTTGCTTGTATAGTTGACCATGGCATAAAGCTGTCATCCTCTTTTCTTCAATCAAATTCAGTTGGTTGTATCTGCTTTGACACCATTCAGCCTCTGAGAGCTTGGCTTCCATCATAACTCGCATAGAAGGAATCTCAACTTCTATTGGGAGTACAACTTCCATACTATAAACAATGGAGAACGGAGTTGCCCCTGTCGACGTGCGTACCGAAGTACGATACCCATGTAAAGAAAACGGGAGCATTTCATGCCAGTCTTTATACGTGGCAACCATCTTCTGGATAATCTTCTTTATATTCTTATTAGCAGGTTCAACGGCCTCATTCATCTTTGGTCGATACGGAGAAGAGTTATGATGCTTAATCATGAATTCTTCATATAGCTCTTTCATCATTCTATTGTTCAGGTTAGACCCATTATCGACAATGATTTTGCTTGGCATTCCATATCTACAGATGATCTGATTCTTGATAAACTTAACAACCACATTTCTGGTAACATTAGCATAGGAAGCAGCTTCAACCCATTTGGTGAAGTAGTCAATCACTACCAAGATAAAATAATGTCCATGAGATGCTTTCGGTTCTATCATACCAATCATATCAATGCCCCATATGGAAAACGACCAAGGAAACGAGATAATATTAAGTAGAGTTAGAGGAACGTGAATTTTATCTGCGTAAATCTGACACTTGTCACATTTCTTAGCAAATTTTAAACAGTTTGATTCCATTGTAATCCATTAATATCCTGCTCTCAAGAGTTTCTTAGCCATAGCATGCTCATCGGCGTGAGTACCAAAAGATCCCTCGTGAATCTCCATCATTAACATGCCTGCTTCCCGCTTATCAATACATCTTAGCAAGACCATGTCAAAATTTTGTTTATATAGTACATCATTGCTCAGGAGAAAGTTGCCAACCAATCTTCTCAATGTCTTCCTATCCTTGTTTGATGCCCCATACGGGTACTCTTGCTTTTGAAGAAACAATTCAATGTCATGATACCAGGGTTTATCATCTCCAACATCTTCTAGGGTAAATATGTAAGTATCTCTATCTAAACAGTTCACATCAATCCTGGGACAATCGTTCCACTAGTTCACTACAATCATAGAGGCCAATGTTGCCAGAGCATCTTCCATTCTATTCTCGTCACGAGGAATATGGTGTAATTCGACTCTATTGAAGAAAGGTAATACTATTCTTACATAGTATCTAAATGGAATCAGGTTATCTTAACGAGTCTCCCACTCTTCTTTGATTTGGTAGACTACCACAGCAGAATCCCCATATACATCCAAATTTTTTAATCTTAAGTCTATTGCCTCTTCAAGGCCCATAATGCATGCCTCATATTTAGCTTCATTGTTGGTACACTTGAATGTTAATCTGGAAGTAAACGGGATGTGAGATCCATGAGGGGTCACAATGATTGCCCCAATTCCTTTCCCATGAGCGTTGAGGGTTCCATAAAAAATTATACCCCACTAAGATTCTGGTTCAGGTCCTTCGTCTGGTAAAGGTTCTTCACAATCTTTCATTTTTAGATACATTACATCTTCATCGGGGAAATCATCATTAGTGAACTCGTGGTCCTCAATAGGTTGATATGCCAAATGATCAGCCATGACACTTCCTTTGATAGCCTTCTGAGCATGGTACTCAATGTCATACTCAGACAATAACATCTACCATCTAGAAATTCTTCCAGTAAAAGCAGGTTTCTTGAAGATATATTTGATCAGATCCATCTTGGAGGCTAACCAAGTAGTGTGGCTCAACATATACTGGCGTAGACGTCGAGCTGCCCATGCCAAAGCGCAACAAGTCTTCTTAAGCATGGAATATCTGGATTCGCAGTCGGTGAATTTCTTGCTCAGAAAATAAGTAACATGCTATTGTCTCCTTATCTCGTCTCGCTGACCGAGTACAAAACCTATAGAGTCTTCTAGAACGGTCAAATACATGATTAAAGGTCTTCCTTCAACTAGAGCGATCAAAATGGGAGGTTCAAGCAAATATTCCTTGATACTATTGAAAGCCTTCTGACAGTCTTCAGTCCAAACATAACCTTGTTCTTTTCTCAAAATCTTGAAGATGGGTTCGCAAGTAGCAGTCATGTTAGATATAAACCGGGAAATATAGTTTATACACCCCAAGAATCCTCTGACTTGTTTCTCTGTAGTAGGAGATGGAATTTCTTGAATGACTTTAACCTTGTCGGGATCTACTTCGATACCCTTTTGGCTAACGATGAAACCCAAAAGTTTCCCTGACCGCACACCAAATGTACACTTGTTGGGATTTAGACGAAGTTTTTATTTTCTTATTCGGCAAAACAACTTTAACAAGTTCTCCACATGGTCATCTTTATTTTTAGATTTGGCTATCATATCATCCATATAAAATTTGATCTCCTTATGCATCATGTCGTGGAAAAGAGTGGTCATAACTCTCTGATATGTTGCCCCGACATTCTTTAGACCAAACGGTATGAATCTGTAACAAAACGTGTCCCATGGTATGATGAAGGATGTCTTCTCTCTATCTTCGGGAGCCATCCTGATTTGATTGTAACCTAAAAATCCATCCATAAAAGAGAAAATCTCATACCTCGCGGTGATTTCCACCAATATATCAATATGAGGCAGCGGAAAGTCATCCTTTGGACTAGCTTTGTTCAGATCTCTATAATCAACACACATGCGAACTTTTCCATCTTTCTTTGAAACGGGTACAATATTAGCTAACCAATGTGGGTATTCAACAGTGACGAGAAAACCTGCATCAATTTGTTTATGTACTTCCTCTTTGATATTTAAAGCCATGTCGGGCCGAGTTCTTCTAAGTTTCTATTTGACCGGTGGGAATTTTGGCTCCAAAGGAAAATGATGCTCTACTATTGTAGTTCCTAGACTAGGCATATCTTTGTATGACTAGGAAAACATGTCAACTTACTCCTTGAGTAACTCAATCAAATTTTTTCTTTCACGTCAGACTTGAGCAGAGCTCCAATTTTCACCTCTTTACGGATTTCCTCTGTACCCAGATTAATAACTTCCACAGGCTCTTTATGAGGCTGAATGGTTTTATCTTCGTTTTTGAGTAATCTGGAAATCTCTTCCTCTTCTTCCTCAACTTCAAACACATGAAACTCGAAGTTCGGAGAAGGCAATGGGTCATTATTTCTGATATTTTGTTTGTGCAATAATCTACGCATGTGATTGTTACACCCTAATTTAGACCCCGAATCGCTTTTTGTACATATCATAGCATTTTCATCATTTGGGTATCACCTCTGTTATTCATGTCATCTACCATTGTGCATATAGAATTTGTACCTTTCGTTATGTGTCTTTTTCTTGTCACCTAAGCTCAGATCTTACAAGATTGAATCAAGGATTAGGCAAGATTATCAAGTCAAGTACATGTGCAATTTTGGTTGAAGTTTATTGGAAGTTTCACCTAATCTTGGTCAAACGAATGACTTGCTTCAATATCAGGCTTTAGTTTGTGGCAAAGATTATGAATCAGGATTTTGGCCCTCAGCAAGTCATTGTTGCATCAATTTGCACTCAAGGAAAAGATTAGGTTTTCTCAGCCTTTATGTATAAAATGAGTGGGTGTCGTTCATCTTCATTTTACCAGCCACGCAAGAAAAAAAAAGATGCAGACACGCAAGACCAGCACCAACAAAACACTGTCTTACGGAAATTTACCAGCCACTACCCCAAAACTGAAGGTGGGAAAAATACTTAGAAGGGGGGGGGGGGGGTTGAATAAGGGTTTTAAAACAATTATGGTAATAGAAAAAATAACACAAGTATTTTTATCCTGGTTCGTTTGAACTCAAACTACTCCAGTCCACCCCACCAAGGTGATTTTCCTTTCTCAACAAGGACTTAATCCACTAAATCAAACTGATTACATTGTCAACCACTAAGACAAGCTGTCTTAGTCTTCTCAAGAAATTCTGACCACAACTTGGTCTTCTTAAGGAACTTTTACAAAAATGTAAACTAACAATGTGTTTTGAATGCTTCTAAAAAGCTATAATCACAACTGTGATTTTTACACAAAGTTAAGAACGAATATAAAAACTATCCAGCTTTGAAGAAAGTTTGTATGAGAGCTCGAGAGTAGTTTTTCAAATTGATTCGTCAACTTTGATAGGATGTTAAAGACTTGCTTTTATAGTGCTGAAAGTCTATTGCTTGAAGGTTGTGCACTGCTGTGTAGCTTGTAGCCTTTTGTCTTCTATTGAATTTTTCTTTCCCAGAAGAGGAATGTTTAGACAAATCCTTTTTGTCTGATTTCCTGTGCCAAACACAAATGAGGAAAGAGTCGTTTGGAATATGCCAACGGATCTTTATTTGAACAACATCTTCTTCAACAAGTTTCTTTTATCAAAGTTACTCTCATCAGAGTTGATGTCATCAGAGTTTTGCAGCAACAGTGCTTCAGCGTGAATCTCTCAGTCAG
Organism: Lathyrus sativus; assembly: GCA_963859935.3. NCBI lineage: Eukaryota > Viridiplantae > Streptophyta > Magnoliopsida > Fabales > Fabaceae > Lathyrus > Lathyrus sativus. The sequence continues at coordinate 678,775,177 of OZ012739.1, read as the reverse complement.
AGCAGAGTTATTTATCAGGGCCTCTGTACTTGCAGCGTAAAGTACTTCCAGAGTCTTCTGAAACAATGCTTTAAGCTCTTCACTCAAATTCTTCTTAGCTATGCTTCAGAGTCTTCTGCAGCTTCTGCTTCAGAGTCTTCTGCAGCTTCTACTTCTGAGTCTTCTGTAGCAGTTCAGAGTCTTTTCAGGCAGCGCTCAGAATCTTCTGATGAGTTGCTTCTGACGCTCAGAGCCTTGCGTTGAATAATGTTCAGATGCATATTTGCTTCCAGAGGAATATTAAATTTAATATCTGAAACAAAAGCACTTGAACAAAATTAGAGTATATATTTACTTCATACAAAATTTCATTAGTGTTATCATCAAAACATAGAGGTATATTTAAGAACCAATATGTATTCTAACAATCCCCCCCTTTTTGATGATGACAAGAACATAGGAAATTTTGTTCAATAAAATGAAAAAATATATATATCTCCCCCTGAGATTATGAATCTCCCCCTGAATTGAATACTTAAAAAAAATACTTCCCTTTTAGCATTAGTATACGTTATCAAAGTCAAGTTAAGTATCAGAGTCAGATAAAGCTTTGGAGACTCTCAGAGTTTGTTCAGAGTTAGTTCTTATGAAATCTGTCAGATGAGTAAATAGCTCTGAAATACTAAAATTCAATGTTAGTTATATTTATCATGTCTGAGTTCTATTTTGGTAACTGTTTATTTGAACAATCAGAATTTCATTTTCTCCCCCTTTTTGTCATATCAAAAAGAAAAACTTTTTAAGACATAAAAAATAGCAGAGGAAAACAAAAACATATTATAACATCAAATAAAAAATAACCAAAGAGTCACAGATGCATTGATAACTAATCCAGAACAGAAACAAGATAAACATTTCAGAAAAGAAATAACAAGTAGACATAAATGTGCATAAACAACAAAAAACAACTAAGATTGACGAGAGGCTATAATCTTCAGAAGTCTAGTGATCTCAGAGGTAGACTCTTCTTGCCTAGCCATCTACGTCTTGATCTCATCTGTGGTCTTCTATTGTTTAACCATCTAAGATCTAATCTCAGTGTTGCTAGCCTCTAGCTGAGCAAACTTTTCCTTCAGATCTTGATCCTCTTTCTTGACCTCAGAAGATTCTGGAGCAGATACAGAAGCAGATGCATTGTGAACAACCATTGCATCAGATGAATTCTCTATAATCATGTCAGACGGTTGATCAGATCTGAAAGTCTCTTTAGGAGCAGGAGCAGAACCTTCTGGGATGACTTCTGCAGGTGTAGACCTTCTTCAGCAATCACAGATGCAGCAAGTTCTACAGAATGAGGACACACAGCCTCTGTAGGAGGGTTTTCCAGAAGCAGAGTTGGAGCTCTGCTAACATTTAGAAGCATGAGTCTAACATCTTCAGCAAATCTAACCTTTGCATCTTCAGAACAGATACCTTGAAGATTTGAAGCCACAGAGTTGAATTTGGTTCTGAATCTCTTCCAGATAGCTTCAGAATCATCAGGGTTGAAGCTTCAGAGACATTCCTTTTAAATAGTAGCTAACCACATATTCATCTCCTTTTTAAAACCAGAAAGCAGAGTCCCAATATCAAGTCTAGGTTTGGGTTTTAGAAAGGTTTCCAAGGAGGATGATTTAGGGGTTGCAGAGGTAGAAGGTATTGTAAAATGAGGAATGACAAACATAGGAGGAGGATATGGTGTAGTAGGAATGAACAGAAGACTTAGTAACAATCTTAGGTTCAGATGATGGTTGGGTTGGTTCAGGACTATTAAATGGAAAGTTAAGTTTTACTGATGTAAGATTTGTAGATGATTCAGAAGAATCAGATGATTCCGGTGAGCGACATGAACCAGATGAGACAGGGTCAACTATTTTGAGAGGTATAGGTTCAGGTTTAGGATCAGAATCAACAGGTATAGGTTCACAATGAGTTTGTTCAGAGTCAACAGGTTCAAAAAATTGGGGTTCAGAAGGTGTTGGTTCAGAATCAATAGGTTCATTTACAGATGGTTGAGGTTCAGATGATTTGGGTTCAGAAGGTTTTGGTGCAAAGACAGATGAAGGATGAATGGTAAAAGGAGGTGGTGAGGGTTCAGATGTTTGTGGTTGTGGTTGAGGAGAGGGAACAGACGTGGTGTGTTTAGATGAAGGTGGTTGATTTAGTGGTTCAGATGGTTGAACATTTTCAGAAGAAAATTGTTCAGAGGGTAATGGATCATAAGGTGGAGGGGATCTAGATATTGGTACATCTGGTACTGGTTCCCCAATAGGAGATAAAGTAGCAGAGTTACCTGAAGGTTTTTGACGTTTTGCCTTCACAGATGATGCTTCTCTAGAAGCTTTCCTATTGACCTTGGTTGAGCCTTCTTCTGAGATCTTCATCTTCTTCCTCTTTTTCTCCATGTACACATTTGGTGCAGGTTCATTTACACGCTTCAGAATATCTGCTGGAATAGGAGTCCCATCTTCCAGACAGATTAATATGTAGTGAAGCAGAGCTTCCTTGGGCTCTTCAGCTGAGAATATTGGAAAATCATCCAGAGGAATTCTTTTTTGACTCAATTCTTCAACGTTGATCCTAATAGGTGCAAAGGTGAGTTCTTCCACAATCCTCATTCTTTGTAAGCTCTTCCCATCCAGAGGCTTTCCAACAATTGAAGCTAATTCTTCTGTCATACCCGCTTCTGTCAGATGAGCAACAAGCTTATTCTCTGTCAGAATATCTGAGATGAGTCTCCCCATTGGAATCCATGTTCTAATCTTCTGATGCTTATTCCTGACAATTTCTCTAGACATACTTATGTGATTCCACAGATGTGAAAACAACAAGTGTGGCAGATCCACCTTGGTGTTTTTGCTCAGACAATACATGAAGTAGATCTGATCAGCATTTACATAGTGTGGAGAGTTTGATGATTTTCTATGATTGATACACCCCAGGAAGATCTTAACCCAGATCCTGTAGTTCAGCTTCAGATCTTTGATCTTGCTGGAGGCCTGCCCAGAGGTGAAAACTTCTCTGTAGACTTCATCCATGTCTACACGTCAAGAGGGAAGATGAGTGACACCATCTTGTTCCTCATACCCAATCAACTTCCTAATCATATCTTCAGTGATGATTATCTCCTTAGCCAGAATAAAAGATTGGATGAATTTTGGATACAACTTAGCATGAATCTAGAACTCTTTAACCAGATGAAGGTAGAATGGACCAAATAATCTGTCAAAGTATTTGACCCATCCTTGAGCAGAAACAATGGGATGAAGATCAAACCCGTTTTTAGCTATGCAGTCAAAATCTACCATTGATTCACAGAGAACTTTAAGATCTTTAACTGGTGTGAGAAGGGTTCTCGCTGGTTCTTGGTATGGAACGGTACCCAGATTGGAAGAAGAGACTGCATCCATTGAAGATGAGAACTTTTGAGAGGTTGAAGATGAAGTTACCATTGTTGAAGTTGAGAGAGGTTTAGGGTTACGTTTGGGTTTGGAAGAGAAGATGAAAGAATGCAATAGGCAGAAATGCATATAGTGTAAGAGAGAGTGAAAAGTGTGAGAAGTGTAGTGTTGTGGAATATATAAGGGCAACAATTAGGGCACACGTTCAACACTTAGCATTTAATCACATTTAAAAAAACATAATCATTTCAAGCATTTAATGAGATTTGACAAAAATGGGGGGAAACGAGAATTGCATTAATTCAAACAGTACCTCAAACGTCATCTCAGTAGTGTGTACTCAACCGTTTCAGATTCAAGGTGACACGTGTTTGATTGCATGTGCTTTTGAAACTCTTTTGGAAATGAAACGTTAGCAGATGTTCAGATCCTCTGTAGTTTGTTAGTTCATAGTTACACAAAAGAAATAATCAAAGAAATTACAGATGAAATACTTCAGAGGTTAAATATTTTTCATCTGAATAAATTTGCTTCTGAGAAATATTTTATTCTGGACATAAATCCATACTAATATTTTTCAGAATAAATTTAAACCTATCTTCAGCAAGGGGTTTTGTAAAGATATCAGCCCATTGATGGTCTATATCAACAAAGTTTAAACTTAAAATTCCCTTCTGAATATAGTCTCTAATGAAATGATGTTTAATTTCTATATGCTTTGCCTTAGAGTGTAAAATAGGGTTTTTAGACAAGCATATAACAGAAGTATTATTACAGAAGATAGAAATGTTACTCTCATAAATATGATAGTCTTCTAGCTGACTTTTCATCCAGAGCATCTGAGTGCTACAACCAGCAGCAACAATGTATTCTGCTTCTAAAGTTGAAAGCGCTATTGTGGGTTGCTTCTTGTTGTACCAAGAGATTAGATTTCTTCCCAGAAACTGACAACTTCCAGAAGTACTTTTTCTTTCAACTCTGTCTCCAGCATAATCAACATCATAAAAGCCAACTAATTTAAAATCATCAGATCTTCTATAACACAAACCCACGTTAGTAATACCTTTCAGATACCTCAGAATCCTCTTAACAGCTGTTAAGTGTGATTCTCTAGGATCTGATTGGAATTTAGTACAAAGACAAACATTAAAAAGAATATCAGGTATAGAAGCAGTCAAATACAAAAGAGATCCAATCATACCTCTGTAGAGCTTTTGAGTCTTGGCCAACTTACTTTCTGTCATGTTGAATTTCTTCAGAAGCTCTTTCACATACTTTGTCTGATGTATGTAAGTACCTTCTGGAGTTTGATTGACTTGAATTCCCAGAAAGAATCTGAGTTCTCCCATCATGCTTATTTCAAATTTTGCCTGCATAGATTGAGCAAACTCCTTTCCAAGCGTAATATTTGTTGTACCCAAAATAATGTCATCTATGTAAATCTGAGAGACTAAAATGTCTTTCTTAATTGATTTACAGAAGAGAGTAGTATCCACCTTTCCTCTGATAAAATTATTTTCCAGAAGAAAATTACTCAGCCTCTCATACCAAGCTATGAGAGCTTGTTTTAAGCCATAAAGTGATTTCCTAAGTTTAAAAACATGTTCTGGAAATTTTTCATTTTCAAAACCAGGAGGTTGATGAACATAAACTTCTTCTTCTATAATGCCATTTAAGAAAGCACTTTTAACATCCATCTGATAAAGAGTGATGTTATTCTGTGCAGCAAAAGAAATAAGCAAGCGAATAGACTCTAACCTTGCCACAGGAGCATAAGTCTCTGTGTAATCAATTCCTTCTTGCTAACTATATCCTTGAGCAACCAGCCTAGCTTTGTTTCCGACTACTTCTCCTTGCTCATTCAGCTTGTTTCTGAAGACCCATTTAGTTGCAATGATATTAAATCCTTTTGGTCTTGGAACCAGATCCTAAACATCATTCCTTGTGAACTGATTTAGCTCCTCTTGCATGGCAAGTATCCAATCATTATCTTGCAGAGCTTCATCCACATAGGTTGGTTCAATAACTGATACCAGACCAAATAATGACGTTCCAGATGATCTGAGAAAGGATCTTGTTCTGATAGGGTCATCCTTCTTTCCAATTATCATTTCTTCTGGATGAGAGGATTTGATTATGGATGATCCTTTAACAGTTGGTTCTTTAGAAATGTTCAAGTTATCCATCTGAGAAGCCAAGGGAGTAGCATCTGGCGTTGCTTCTTGTTCTTTCACTTGAGCTTTGTCTGCCTCTGAATCTTCAGAGTCTGTGAGAAGCACTTCTCTATCTGCAGAAATTTCAAGCTGCTTTGACTTTTGAATGCCAAGCTTATCATCAAATCTAACATGAATTGATTCCTCCACAATCTGTGTCTCGGTATTGTATACTCTGTAGCCTTTAGAGCGTTTAGAATAGCCAATCATAAAACACTTATGTGCTTTAGAATCAAACTTGTTCAGATTGTCTTTAGTATTTAAAATAAAACATACACATCCAAAAGGATGGAAATAAGAAATGTTGGGCTTTATATTCCTCCATAATTCATAAGGAGTCTTCTCCAAAAGAGGTCTTACAGGCACTCTGTTCTGAATATAACAAGCTGTATTAATTGCTTCTGCCCAAAAATGTTTTGCCATGTTAGTCTCATTGATCATGGTTCTGACCATTTCTTGCAATGTTCTATTTTTCCTTTCTACAACTCCATTCTGTTGAGGAGTTCTAGGACAAGAAAAATCATGTGCAATGCCATTTTCTTTAAAATATTTATCAAAAAATTTATTTTCAAATTCTCCACCATGATCACTTCTGACTTTAACAATTTTAAATTCTTTTTCATTTTGGACTTGTTTGCAGAAGTTAAAGAATACAGAATGAGACTCATCCTTGTGTTTCAGGAATTTTACCCATGTCCATCTGTTGTAGTCATCAACTATGACTAATCCATACTTCTTGCCTTTGATGGATGCAGTTTTCACTAGTCCAAACAGATCAATATGAAGTAGCTCTAATGGTCTTGAGATAGAAACAACATTTTTAGCTTTGAAAAAAGATTTTGAAAATTTTCCTTTCTGACATGCTTCACAAAGAGCATCTGATTTGAACTTCAACTGAGGAAGTCCTCTGACCAAATTGAGTTTATTAATCTGAGATATACGTCTCATATTAATACACCCCAATCTTCTATGTCAGACCCATTGCTCCTCATTAACAGACATAAGGCATTTTACATTTTAAACTTTTAGTTCTGAAAGATTAATTTTGTAAATGTTGTTCTTCCTTTTCCCATTAAAGATTATTGGACCATATTTTTAACTCACAGCTTTACAACATTTTTGATTGAAGAATATATCATAACAATTGTCACTTAATTGAATTATGGACAATAGATTATGTGTTAATCCTTCAACAAGTAAAACATTCGATATGGAATGAAGGTTACCATTACCAATAGTTCCAGAGCCAATTATCTTGCCCTTCTGGTTCCCTCCAAACTTGACGTCTCCTCCAGATCTAAGTTCCAGGCTTTGGAACATAGACCTTTTTCCCGTCATATGTCATGAGCAGCCAGAGTCCAGGTACCATGATTGGTGTCTCAACTTTTCTGCTAAGGACATCTGCAACAATGATTATTTTGTCCTTAGGTACCCATATTTTCTTGGGTCCTCTGGGGTTAGTAGGTATGAAGTTATGTTTGAACTTCTTTCCTTTAAAAGCATCTTTGTTCTTATGAAGTTTTGGTTTCACAAAAGCTTTAGTGTTCAAATCTGTACGTGTGTGTGTTATGTCATTCAGATGACCATATTTAAAATGAGTGTACAGAGGTGAATACGTAATGACCATTTTATCAACAGACTTTGGATTTAAATCCTTCCTAGAGGGTGATTCATATCCAACTCCTTTTCTATTGTTTCTGCTTACGCCATAGATCATGGAAGCCATCTTGCTTCTATCTAGGCCTCTGGACAGAAACTTCTGAAAATTATAATCATACTCTTCTAAAATGTTTTTAGAGGATGACATAGTTTCAGCTTTAGAATTTTGTTAAGCTTTTTCTAAATCAGTTTTAATTTTAAAATTGTTTGCTTTAAGCTCAACAACTTCTGATTTCAGAAGATCATTCTCAGATACAAGATTGCTTTGAAGCTTCTTGTATTTGAGCTTAATCTTACTATAATTTTACAGCATTTCAGATAAACTTTCAATAAGTTCAGCTCTAGTAAGTTCAGAAAATACCTCTTCTGAATCTAATTTTGATCCAGATTTAGAGTTTTCTTCATGGTCTTCCACGCCAGCCATCAGTGCCATATTTGCACATTCTTCTTCTAACTCTGATGAGGATTCAGAAGCATCTGAATTATCCCACGTGGCCATTAGAACCTTCTTCTTCTTTTCAAATTTCTTTCTGGGTTTCTCCTTCAGAAGTTTGGGACATTCATTTTTATAGTGCCCTGGCTCCTTGCACTCATAGCATACAACTTCTTTCTTTCCAGATTTCTTGTGTCCAAAAGATTCTCCACGTTGATCAGATCTCTTGAAGTTTCTGAATTTCTTTTGTTTATGCTTCCAGAGTTGGTTTATCCTTCTTGACAGCAGGGATAGTTCATCTTCTTCAGATCTTTCTTCAATAACCTGCAAAGCTTTAGCAGATTTTTTAGAGTTTAATGCAACAGACTTACCTTTCTTCCGAGGCTCGTCTTCTTCTAGCTCAATCTTGTGGCTTCTCAAGGAACTGATAAGTTCCTCCATATTAATCTTATTCAGATCCATTGCAAGCTTCAGTGTTGTGACCATCGGTCTCCATGTTGTTGGCAAGCTTCTGATGATCTTCTTGACATGGTCAGAGGTAGAGTAAACTTTGTCCAGAACCTTCAGACCAGCAGTTAGAATCTGAAACCTTGAGAATATAGCTTCCACAGATTCAGATTCCTCCATTTTGAAGGCTTCGTAATTCTGAATAAGAGCTAAGGCCTTTGTCTCCTTTACTTGAGATTTTCCTTCACGAGTCATCTTTAAAGATTCAAACATGTCAAATATTGTTTCTCTATTAGTGATTTTCTCATACTCAGTATGAGATATAGCATTTAACAGAATGGTTCTTGCTTTATGATAATTTCTGAAGTCTCTTTTCTGTTGGTCAGTCATTGACTTTCTGTCAATCTTTTTGCCAGCATCATCAGTAGGATGAATGTAACCATCAATGACCAAATCCCATAGGTCAGCATCATAGCCTAGAAAGAAACTTTCTATTCTGTCTTTCCAATAATCAAACTTCTCACCATCAAACATGGGAGGTTTGGTGCTGATTCTATCTTTATCATCATATTTGTTTACCCCAGTGTTGTTTGAAGTTTCAACCATAATATATAAAAGACATAATATATCAAGAGTTTTCCCAACTATATCTTTCTCTTTCACTGTTAGGTGATAGCACTATAGAACCAGGCTCTGATACCAACTGAAGGTGGGAAAAACACTTAGAAGGGGGGTTGAATAAGGGTTTTGAAACAATTATGACAATAGAAAAATAACACAATATTTTTATCCTGGTTCGTTTGAACTCAAACTAATCCAGTCCACCCTACCAAGGTAATTTGCCTTTCTCAACAAGGACTTAATCCACTAAATCAAACTAATTACAGTGTCAACCACTAAGACAAACTGTCTTAGTCTTCTCAAGAAATTCTGACCACAACTTGGTCTTCTTAAGGAACTTTTACAAAAATGTAAACTAACAATGTGTGTTGAATGCTTCTAAAAAGCTATAATCACAACTGTGATTTTTACACAAGTTAAGAAAGAATATAAAAACTATTCAACTTTGAAAAAAGTTTGCATGAGAGCTTGAGAGTAGTTTTTCAAATTGATTCGTCAACTTTGATAGGATGTTGAAGATTTGCTTTTATAGTGCTGAAAGTCCATTGCTTGAAGACTGCGCACTGCTGTGTAGCTTGTAGCCTTTTGTCTTCTATTGACTTTTTCTTTCCCAGAAGAGGAATGTTCAGACAAATCCTTTTTGTCTGATTTCCTGTGTGAAACCCAAATGAGGAAAGAGTCGTTTGGAATATGCCAACGGATCTTTATTTGAACAACATCTTCTTCAACAAGTTTCTTTTATCAAAGTTACTCTCATCATAGTATCTACATTAGAGTTGATGTCATCAGAGTTTTGCAGCAACAGTGCTTCAGTGTGAATCTCTCAGTCAGAGTAGAGTTGTTTATCAGAGCCTTTGTACTTACAGCGTAAAGTACTTCCAGAGTCTTCTGAAACAATGCTTTAAGCTCTTCACTCAAATTCTTCTATTCTTCTGTAGCAATTCAGAGTCTCTTCAGGCAGCGCTCAGAATCTTCTGATATGTTGCTTCTGACGCTCAGAGCCTTGCGTTGAATAATGTTCAGATGCATATTTGCTTCCAGAGGAATATTAAATTTAATATCTGAAACAAAAGCACTTGAACAAAATTAGAGTATATATTTACTTCATACAAAATTTCATTAGTGTTATCATCAAAACATAGAGATATATTTAAGAACCAATCTGTGTTCTAACAAACTTGCAATATGTACACCACCATATGACCTGTTATACCAACTGCATCACCATACAATTCCTGCACAAACCAACAAAACAAGAACAGAGTGCATCAAGAAAGAAGAGGATATTCATCAAAATGGAAAAACTGTTTTCTGAAATTAAAAAGGTGTTAGTAGACACACCCAAAAATGAAGTTGCTTCCCACTTTGTGTTAGACTACAAACTTTTTTTTTACTATAAAAGAAAACAACAACAACCAAGTAGAGAGGGAGAAAAATAAAAAAAAACGGCCGCCCTTTTCTCTGTTTAAAAAGCAAAACAGATTTTCCAAAAAAAGGGAGGAAGAAGTTTTATACCTAAAAACCCTAGACGGCCGCGAAACAATTTCGAAACCAAGAAGACAGAAGAAAAGAAATGGAAGAAAAACCTGTGTTTCTACAAAAATAAACCTAAACAGCCGTGAGAGGAGAAGAAGAAAGAAGGAATTCATACCTGCGATTTGGGAACTTCGAGGGTAAGTCTTCTTATTCAGAATCTTGATTTACCTGAATCCTGGTTGGTTTGAGCATTGTGCATCTTCTGCTTGCATTTTTCCATGATTTGATTGAAGTTTTGGGTGTAGGGTTTTGAAAAAGGGGAGGTCTGGTTCGTTTGTTTCATTAGAAATTTGGAGAAATTAATACTGGATTTGGGTTTAGGATGTGATTTTAAGGGGGGGTTAGAGTTTGAGTTGCGGAAAGACAAGCTACTTTCGCCGGAGAAGATGGCGGTTTCCGTCGCAGCTCGTCTTCTCCGGCAAGCATTTCTTTAGTTATCCGGCGAGTTTGTTTTCAGGAAGAGAGAGCGTCTTAGGAGAGATAGGGAGCATCTTGTGTTTCTCCTTTAAAATGTTACGTTTTGTTTTATATTTACATATAATGGAATTAATATATATTACCTCTTAAAAGCATTATCAATCTCCATTCTCAAGATAGTTGTTTCCCATAATATTCATATTAAAAAAGGTAATAAATGACATGAAAACGTGATCTTTCATGATAGCTGCAATGAATGTGATAATTAATTCCATTTTTTTTATTATTTATTTTTTTTAACTTTCAAATCTTAATAAAAAAAGGGGTTACTGCATGATAAATAGGAAAGGGAAGGGTGAATTTCACATTAGCTTTAAAATTAGTTTTAATTTTTAAAATTAATTTTATTTTTTAGAATTAATTCTAATTATACTTCTTTTAAATTATTAATCCAAGAAATAAAAAAATAGTTTTGATTTTTAACTTTTTAAAATTTTTAGAATTTTTAGATTTAGTTTTAACTTTTTTTAAGATTATTAATATAAAGAGAAAAATAACCCAAAAAGAATTAATTTTTTTTTAGAATTAGTTTTTTTTTTGGATTTATTTTATTTTTTTAGAATCGGTTATCTTTAGAATTAATTTCACTTTTAACTTTTAAATATATTTTTTAGAATTAGTTTTTTTAGATTTATTTTATTTTTAGAATTAGTTTATCTTTAGAATTAATTGCATTTTAAACTTTTAAGTAAGTTTTAGAATTAGTTTATTTTTTAGATTTTTTTTTTAGAATTAGTTTAATCTTTAGAATTAGTTTAAGTCTAATTTTAGAATTAGTTAATTTTTACCTCTTTTAACATAACCAAATGATAAATAAGGAGAAAAGGATTTATTATTATTTATATTAAACATAATTATTTTATATTAATTAATTAAAATGTTAATTAGTTTTATTAAATATTCATGTTTAATTAATTAATAGTTTGTGTGTAAAGCTTGGTGAGTTTTGACTTGTGTTCTCGAACCGACTCACTTGATTTTGTCTTACTCATAGTATATGCTTATATTGTGATGATATCACTTTGACTTTAGTTTTCCAAACCATTTTCAAAAATAATTTCTCGATCCAACGTCGAGGAACTTTCATCCTTGTAAGTCGAGTGCCTATGTCTCGCCATCGACCTTACCCTAGATCCTTAGGATCTCCTATTCTCTAGTTCAATCCCTTTCGCACTCAAATTTAAACCTCGATTCACATCGATTATTTTCTTCAAATCAAATTAATATACTTAATCAAGTTCAAAAACAATTTCGATAAAGATGAAAAGGGAATTGGAATCGAGCCTTTGATTTCTCTTCTCGATTGTTTGGCCCCGAGGAGCCTTTCTTAAGTTCAAACAATTGCCTTCTAATGCAAAATGAACTCGAAAATTATTTTCATAAACACTTAGATGAAAAAGAGAGAGAGTCAAGCTTTTAACTCACTTTCTGGATTACTTGGGCCAGATGAGCCTTTCTTAAGCTTCAAGTAATCCTCATCCGTTTAAAATACTTCACCCATCTTCCATCGTTCAATGTTTTTCCTACACATCCCCTTTTTTTGAGATGAAAAAGAGAGAGAGTCAAGCCTTTGGCTCACTTTCTCGATTACTTGGCCCGAGGAGCCTTTCGTAAGCTTCGAGTAATCGTCATCCGGCCAACCTACTCGAACCATCCTACGCAATTTATTTTAAGATGAAAAAGAGAGAGAGTCAAGCCTTTGACTCGCTTTCCCGATTACTTGGGCCCGAGAAGCCTTTCTTAAGGTTCGAGTAATCGTCATCCAATCCACTTACTCGAACCATATCCTTTTCCTTAAACACTCAGATGAAAAAGAGAGAGTCAAGCCTTTGACTCACTCTTCCGATTACTTGGGCCCGAGGAGCCTTTCTTAAGCTTCAAGTAATCGTCACCTCTAGCTAAATATCCGATATGTCAAATCTCGTTTTCTCGCTCCCATGCGATCAAAACCCTAAAACTTATTCAAATCTTTTCTCTTCTCCAAACATATAAACAACCTCTCAAATATTAACTTCTCGCCGTCGTGCGAACCATCAAACCTTTTCTTAGACGTAAGATATGGTGTCTTGAGAACGACGCAAAATATTGCTTCGTCTGTAACCTATTTGAGTAGAGATAAGTGACGTGTTTACCATGAATGTCGATATATGGAAATCCATTCAAAGTGATGCAAGCGTCTTTCTCCTCGCCCGTTTAGATAAAGCAATATTTTTTGTCGAACCAAACTACGGACACTCTGATTTCTCGTATGTTAACGAGAATACGTAGGCATAAGATTGCGATGATCTTGGCGAGCACATTTCCACATTTCCATATTTCTACATTTCCATAATTTCCACAACCTCCTCTCTTTTCTTCCGTAGTCCCACGAACTACGGATGCTCTGATTCTTCACTTCTTTTCAAGTGAAAATATGTAGGCACAAGGACCCCAATCCTTGGCGAACACTCTTTTCTAAAACCACCTATTTCCCTTAGCAATCTAAACCTTTTATCTTACCTTTACGCTTATTTCCTTGGAAGAAAACAACAAATTAGACTAACATTTCTTACAAATCGAATCAAGAGGTTCCCATTGAGTACAATGGACGTGAAGGGTGTTAATACCTTACCCTCTCGTAACCGACTCCCGAACCTAGAACTTGGTTACGATGACCATGTTCTTATCTCTCTAAAGGTTTTCTTGATATCTTCCTTTCCCTCTTTGGGATGAATAAAATTGGGTGGCGACTCTGTGTTTTCCGCGACCATTCGCGAAGGATCGTGCTTTTTTTTAGGTACGACGGTGATATGGTTTTATTTAGTTTTAGGAAGTGAAAGTGTGTATACGCAAAGTGATCATTTCTTATTATTATCATTTTCTAAAAAAAGCGAAAAAGATATGAAAACAAAATAATGCTTTTATTAATGATAGCAAGATTTCAAACAACATGCCATAACAAGATCACCTTTTCCTTGGGCAGAGTAAAGGGAATTATTTAAAGTAAGCCCACACAACAAATTTTCGCCTTGAGCAGAGCGAAAAACTAAAACAAATGATTACTTTGATATATGAATAATGATCGGCACATTAGCCGCACTCTAATTTCGGGTGACTGCTCCTGGAGTCACAAAGTTAGGTAAGTCTTCATCAGAGTCTTCTCTGGTAACAACGTTGACTTCAAAATTGTACTATCTGCGCCTTGATCTGAGTGAATAGAAAGGCACATATGCGTTTTCAGCCTCAGAATCGTAACCCGGATCCTCCATGTAAGGCTCATAGTCTTCATATGGGATGGAGAGACTTGCGGAACCGTCTGATATATAACCCTCAGATTCATCTTCAGATGCCACATTAATATGAGGAGCATGAATAATACCTCTGTTGCGGAAAACATCTTCGATAGGTGGAACAAAAGAACTTCTGGTGACTTGTGTGTTGGATCTGGTAGCAAAACCAAGACCTTCCTTATTCTTATTCTCAGGTAGAGACAACACTTTGCCCCATCCCTCCTGGGAACCATTATTCACAACCCGCTATGTGTCTTTGAGGGATGACATAGAGACTCCATGCTTCCGGGTATCATCATCAACAATCGAAAGTGCTTTGAATTGGGCCCGAACTTCTTCTTCTGCATCGACATAAGAAAACGAAGAAATATGGCTTACCACCAAGGCCCTCTCCCCATAAATCGTAATTGTTTTTCATTCAAAGGTGTATTTCAGTTTCTGGTGCAATGTAGAGGTAACTGCCCCAGCCTCATGTATCCACGACCTTCCTAATAAGCAACTATAGGCGGCGCGAATGTCCAGGACCTGAAATGTAATCATAAAAACTTGTAATTCGATGGTCATTGTCATATCTACTTCACCAATTATTGTCTTCCTAGATCCGTCAAAGGCTTTAATAATGACATTGCATGGCCTCATTGGCGGTTCTTGATACGATAACTTTGATAGAGTAGTTTTGGGCATCACATTCAATGAGGACCCGGTGTCGACCAGTACACTAGACAACGCATCATTCCTACAATTCACTGAGATATGTAACACCATGTTATGTTTTCTTCCTTCTTCCGAGAGATATTCTTCATAGAACCCGAGATTATTGCTTGAAGTAATGTTACCCACAATACCGTCAAACTGTTTGATAGTCACATCATGCTCAACATGAGCTTGCTCTAGCACTTTTCGCAATGCTTCTCTATGGGCTTCTGTACCCATCATCAACAGTAGTACAAGAATCTTGAAAGGGGCTTGTAACAACTGATCCATGACTTTGTACTCGCTTCTTTTGATCAACTTTAGGAATTCATCAACTTTAGGAATTCATCGCTTCTTTTGATCAACAAAAATCTTGAAACACGTCTAAACGAACCGTTACTTGGAAAAACCGGATATGCGACAAGCTAATGGATTAGGATAATGCCTTGCTTGAATTAACAAAATTAATCACACTCAATCAAATAGTTTTTAACACTTGTTGGTACAGTTGGTGCCAATGCACAACACAGCTCTCAAACCAGAGCAAATTGGCTAAGTGACCTTGGTTTAGGCAATTTGTCGAACACTTGGTGTGCTGGGCACTCCAAGTGGATATTTGGATTGAATGAGTAACTATTAAAATCCTAGTGCAAATTTATATTGCACTAATGTACAAACTGTTCAGCTGCTCACTCAATTCAATGTTCAGTTCGATAAAAAGTGCTTAAACAAAAATCACTTATTTTAAGCTAAAACTGAAAAAGCAGAAAATCAAAGAACACAAGTATTTGTTGAGGCAGTTCCCCCGTCGTCCTCGCTTCGGGGTACGTCTGCCCTCAATTCTAAAACTAGAATTGAGATTACTTGAATAGATATAACCTGTTGTAGAGTAGTTTATACAATGGATGATAACAACTATACAAAACAATCCTTGTTGGTGTAGATAGAACTATCACTCCTTGCTCCTTGATTCAAGATGAATCAAGCCTTCCGATCGTTGTGAATTGACCTCCGATTACAGCCCCTTTGTTGAATAACGTTCCGTTCTTCAAACCCTCGGCCCGGCTGATCTTAAACACCAACGAATCGAACACGAATATGTCTTCAACCTTTCACAGCCCCAGCTAATATATTGATCAAACCACCATTTATCAATCACCTTCGCACCGCTTGAAAGTTTACCGAACAATCCGTATCAAAAACCCCCAAATTCCTTGAATCTTGGAGGGCAAAACCTTTGGGTTTTATTCAAGAAAAAACCTGCTGCAAATCTCCACCCGAACCGGATCTTCGATCGACGGATTTGAACCTTATCACCTCGAACGAGACGCAATGCACCGCAAGAATTATTGTGTGTAATTTTGGTGTTGTGTTGTTTGAGGATGAAGATGAAGAGAGATGAGCACCTATTTCACTTTTTCTTGTTCTTGACAATTTACTCAAAATGAAATTGTTAATTGTTAAAATGAACACAAAAGCTATTTATAGTAATAGGCAACCAAACAGACAAAACAAAAATTCAAATAGAATAGGAAACTTCACTGGCTGTGTTAACGAGCGAACGGTCGACCATAGCAGGTCTATGCGTCGACGCATAGCCTGCAGATTTAAACAAATTGAAAATCTAACAGTATGCGTCGACCATAGGTCGGCGTGCGCTTAGCCGTTGGTCCACCGATGTGTATGTGCGCTGAGTATATGGTCGACCCTTGGTGTGTCAGCTTCATGCGCTAACCTTGCCTTCGGCGCATGGTTTTACGCGCTTAGCAGTGAGAAATGATACAAGCCATGCTCTGACCCTATGGTCGACTCATGGCTTGAAAATCTGCAAAAATGAGAAAATTCCTTGTTTTTGTGCAGTTTGTTGTGACTTCAAATACTTGTCATATATTGCTTATGATAGAAAAGATATAGGAAGGATATAGTATGTTGGGTATTGCTCGACGACTCCGATTCATCTGAAGTTGTACTTTGTCATCATTGAAACCCGAGATCGTATGTTTGTGAGACACTTTGCACTCACATACTCCCCTTTTTTGATGATGACAACCTGTGCAAAACTTAACAAACACAACATACAATACCGTATTAAGCTCTGTATTAGGCTCCCCCTATCTTTTGTAGTCATAGCCGTTGTGATCTCTGCTACTTGACTTTTCTCCCCCTTTGACAACATAAAAAAGAAACAGAGAATTTTAAAGTTTCGACAAGTTAACAAATAACAAAATATTCAACAGGTTATAAGTGATCATACATCAATATTCACACAAAATATTGAGAATGAGCAGAGAAATTGGATTAAATAAAAGTACTAGGTGCACAAAGAGTCATGACAAGCATAAGATATAGAGCAAGAAACAACAGTTTGCAAGCAAACATATTACAAAGAAACACAATGCGAAGAAATATAATGCAAATGCAAGACACAAAAAAAACTAATGTCCTCGGCCTCGTCCGCGTCCATGCCCACGCCTATCATAGTAGTAGGAATGACGTTGAGGGTCTGCCAGGTCGGTGAATTCTTCAGTTATATGGTTCAAGTAATCAAGACTATCAGCTATGGCGCGTTCTTCAGCTTG
Source organism: Lathyrus sativus (assembly GCA_963859935.3). Classification (NCBI taxonomy): domain Eukaryota; kingdom Viridiplantae; phylum Streptophyta; class Magnoliopsida; order Fabales; family Fabaceae; genus Lathyrus; species Lathyrus sativus. Next base: position 678,757,831 of record OZ012739.1, on the reverse strand, counting down.
ATGAGAATGCACTAGGATCTCAAAACGAGCGTCCATCTGTGTAGAGATTCCGTTGAGCCTTTCATTTTAAGTATGTATCTCACTCCGGATCTGTTCCATTCTTTCATTTTGACCTTGCATAAAATTCTGCTATTGCTGCTGCATAGAATTCATGAAGCTTTGTTGGTCTAGTTGCATTGATTGCATCATGTTCAGAATGTCTGAGTTGTTGGACTGTGGAGGAGAAGGTGGTTCTTCAGAATATGTGGGATACGGCTTATAGAAAGGTCCAAGAGTGGTCCAGCCCGTGTGTTGCCACTCACCCCACCCCGGATTATGTTCTTGTTCAGTTTCCTCAGCTTGAGCTGTGTACGGAACCCAATCAGTGTTTGTATAGCCTTGCTGTTCCGGAATTTCATAGGTTCAGCTTCGACATGGTCTGCATGTTCCTCTTCTGCTTCTTCTTGTTCATCTTGTCCTTCTTCTTCCTCTTCACTCTCAGAGGTATCATCACATTCTTCAACAGCTCTTAAAGTAGTTAATCTTCTGTAGAAAATGTAGCTTCGACGTTCCTTATCCCAGAGATATCCCATCATAGACATAGTTTTTGTACTGAACATTTGGTCGGAGGTATGGACGTGTATGGAAATGAAGGATATGTGAAGTCAGCTGCAGTAAGAATTTCTGAAATAAAAGATCCATAGGCAAGAGCAGTGCCTCTGCCGGAGTCTCTTAAAGTAAACATGCGGCTAACAATATAGTAAGGCCAGTTAATTCTTATCATATTTTTCAGTGCAAATATAAGATGTACCTCAACTTGTTCGACACGAGATAAACCTCCTTTCTTTGGTCGCAAAATTCGAGCCACAATCCATTGAAGAATGCGCTCTTCAGGACGTAATTTTCCAGCAGTAACGCTTCTTGGAAATGCGTCACTGTTCACAATGTGGTCCGGATATGGCCTTTTCAGCATACCATTCAAGGCAGTCTTGTACTCATATTGAGGCACTGTGTGAGAATCGGTAACCTCAAGAGGAGTATCCTCAACCTCAGCCACATTTAAAATAAAAAATTTAGACCATACTTCAGTGTTCAGAGTTACCTTTGCTGTCCTCTAATACCCCAAATTTTACCCTTATATTTAGTCAGTCATTTCGCATAGCATCTCATCTGTGCATTTGCTAACCACTAACAAGTCATGGAGGTGTTTGTTTTGCAGGATTTGGTTCCAGGGGTATTTTGGTCATTTTACGTGGATTCAGCTATTTCCTTGAAGACGGGCTGTTACTAAGTTTTGAGGCATTTGAGACACTAGTTCTGAGGCGTTTATTTATCACCGGGTTTGATTATATCAAGGCGCCAATTCCAGGTGTTCGGTATCGAAATTTGTCGAGCACAGCTGGATTTAAGATCTAGTTTATCACTCATGGTTTATTTCCAGAGTACTCCCGATGCTGTTAATAAGGCACAGTTTTAATGGGGTATTATTGGATTGTTGCTCACAATATTTGGTCAGTGGAATTCAATTACGGGCAAAGTTATCATTGATATTGAATCTGTGGTGATTACAGCGTGCATCCGTGTTTGGTTATAAAGTTGTTGGTTAGCATTTAAATTGGAACGCAAGTAAATTTAATCATGTGATGAGATTAGGACTATAAATGAGACAAGTGCACGAACAAGAATATCATTCGGGAATGTTTATGGTTTATGACTATGTTAATGATTTTAAATATTTGTGGATTTATTCACAAACATTTATAATTTTTTTTAACTAGAAATAAATATAAAAGGATTCGAAACTGAGCGATCATGGATATATAAAAGAAGTTCTTGCATTTTATTTCATAAAAGAGATCATCATACAAAAAGGGGGAAATAGTTTCACATTCTGATTTGCTGTTACAGATGTTACATTCACCCTAAAAAAGTCCTAAGTCCTAAAATTTCTAAGTGTCTTCATGATGCTCATCTACTGGGCATTACTCCACGAATCTCCGATTCACCTGCACGTCAAAAAGAAACAAACAGAATAGAAGGGGTTAGAAATTATTTTTGACACTCTCAGAACATCGTCATCATCGAGTGCCGGGAGTGGCACAACCGAAGCTGCGTCCTACCCCCGTTACCGATCCGCGCCGTTGGCGTCAGATCAGGTAACACATGTTCTTGTCATTACGGGACATCCGAGAGATAGAAGTGATAAAAGAAGCGGGACTGATTCGCTTTTGCCGCAATTGGATTTCCAAACTGATACGAGAGTAAGGCAACATAGTCAATCTGGATTCAGACCCGGATGCCGGCAGGTCAGAGTCATTTTGTTTTCGAAGTTTCCAACACCTGAAAATCCACAACAGCATCAGTACAAGTTGATAACTGAAACTCCAAAGCAATTCATAAACTGCATCGAATCTGAACAAATATCATAAATGCAAAGCTGACCCAAACTCAGTCATGAGTGGCAAGTTCATGCGCAAGAGCAAGAAGAAAACATCCTACAAATCTGTCATAACAGAAAGTATCCAACAGGATCCAAAGAAAAGCGTAACAGCATTAAGAAACAAGTCCAAACAGAACAAGAAAAGATACAAACCAAACTGCATTTGAAGGGCATCAAACAACATATCAGAAGGCAAGTTTCAATGGCAAGTCACGAAAAATGTGAGCGACCACACAAAATCACAGCGCCAAGTCACAGCATAAAATCATACCAGAAAGGGCAATCAAAAATGGCAAGTCACCATGACAAACCAACAACCAGATGCCATCCTGCTCACAACACGAGCAACAAACATGAGATCGTAGTGTCTTCTCCGAAGGGCTCAGTCAGAGCATCATTGCCCTAAGAATCAAGAAATAGAGAGTTCAAACTTCGCATTTGGGTACAAGCAGCGGACCTGAGGTTAAAGAATTGAAACAGGTTAAGTTATCACAAGACAAAACTCGTATCCAAACATATCAGTTCAGAATTGAAACAGGTTCACAAAACCATATCAGAAATAGTGGAAAAGGTTCAAACATATCAGTTCGATGAGTTCACAAAACCATAGCAGAAAAAGCAGGGAGTCACAACAAGCCCAGAACTCCTGTTCTGAACCGCGACATCGTCGAAGAATATCCCTCGAAGGCTCAGAACAATGTCATCATTGCCGTATACCTTCCTCGGCAGCGTTTGACGCGATCGAAACCATAGTACCAGCCCTCTCCGAAAGAAGAAGAGGAAAAGCTAATCCGAACTGCATCAAAAATCAAACAAATCGAAAACGAATCAGTTCAGATGAAATCAAACAAATTGAAAACGAATCAGTTCAGATGAAATCAAACAAATCAGTTCGAATCAGTCAAACAAATCAGTTCGAGATCAAAAAACGAATCAGTTCAGATATCAAACAGTCCGAGCGAATCCATATCCGTAAATAGGGAATCCTGAAAAGGGAAGGTTCAAATCAGATGAGATCAAACATATCAGAAAAACGAAATCCAATCTCACCAAAATCCCAATCAAATCCTAAAAGAGGAAACAAGATTCAATCAGTATCAGAAAGCATCCCATTGGAACTCAATCAGTATCTGAAAAACCAAACAAATCCAGATAAAATCAAATCAAACAAAATCATACGAAATCAAATCTCAGCCAAGAGTAACGTAAATCCAACAACATCCAAGGCCCAAAAAGAGAAGTTATAAAGGGACGATCTCACCTCAGAGAAAACCCTAGACGGTGAATACGAGTAGCCGCGAGAGAGAAAAGGGAACGATCAGAAATCGCAAGCCGAACCCTAACGGGAAATCGCGAAAGGGAGAGATCACCTGCGACCGTCCGCGAAGAACGGCGGGAAATCGGACCCTCAGCCTCAGATTGTCTTCATCATCGGCCGTTTTACCGTAAATGTAATCCATGGGACATTTTCATTACAATATTCATGTTTATTTCATGTTTTGTTTCAGGTTTTTTCAACATGATCGGAGAGGCATGCAAAAAAGAAAGACGAAGAGAGATGAGAGAAATACAAGAGAAACGGCGCCGCGAAGACGAGGGTTCTGAAACCCTAAATGAAATTTTGATGTATTCACAACAACCGGGTTGGGTCCGGATGTGATGACCGGCCCAACCCCTTTATATTTTTTATTTTTTTTGTGTTGTTTTTTAAAAATTGTTTTTTTCTGTTTTTTAAGTTGTTTTTTTAAAAAACATTTTACTTTTATAATTTAAAAAAATTGTTTTAAAAAAAACCTTTTAGTGTAAATATAAAAAAATAATAAATAAAAACTTTAAATTTTTTTTAACAAGAAAGTTAAAAACCTCTTTTCATATAATAAAAATAAAACTTTTTTAAAAATAACTTAAAATATTTTTAAAATTAAACTTTTTTTAAGATAAAAATTAAACTTTTTTTTTTAAAATTTAAATCTCTTTTTTTAAACTAATATTAATTTCTCTTTAAAATTCACTCTAAAAATCTTTTTGCATTTTTTATACTCCCCTTTAATATTATTTGTTTTCATCTAACCTTTCACTAACGATTTTTTCTCAGTTTCTCTCTGCAGATTAAATTCCAATTTATTATTATATATGTATCTGTTTCCCGGTTGTAATTTTGCGAGACAATTGTCGCATTATCTTTTCTTTCCAGTACTTTATATTTCATAGCTGTGCATTTATTCACCTACCATCACATTTTACACTTATCAATTATTCTGTCACACTACACACATCCGAAGGTTAGGTCTAGCTTTTGGTCGCCGTGTCAATAGTCCTCAACTTCAAACCCTTACAACTACAAACCCTAATTTTCACAAATGTCTCGCCGCAGACAAGATTACAAAACTACCCCTAGCATTAGGTCAAAGAGCCGCCGCGCTCATTTTTAGGGTTTCCCGCCGCGGAATCCCTAACCTAACCTAATTTAACCCTAATTACAGCTTAACATTTCAACGTAGAGATTTGGAGTTCCTACACTCCACGTAAGCATGTCCTTAAGACATGTTTATTCCCCGTGAGACCTTGACCACAGTCAAGAAGTCTCTAACCTCCCTATTGAGGGGAACTACGATTACTCTGATTCCACTCCCGTAAGGATACGTAGGCACAAGATGCGATGTCTTGCCGAGTAAACTTAGAATTAACCCCTTAGGTCTTCTTTCTCACTTTTAATTCTTTGTACATATACCTTAAGCAAAGAAATAAAGCAAAATAGTAAACATTTGAACAAAAGGTTCCTGTAGAGTACTACAGAAGTTTAGGATGCTAATACCTTCCCTAAATTTAACCAACCCCCGAACCCTAGATCTTCCCCCGCATTGTGTTTACGATGCAAAATAGGTTTTCCCTTTTTGACCTTTTCCTTCGGATAAATCAAAGAGCGGTTGTGAATTGAATTGCGATTCAAACTCATTAATAGTTTGATATCCTATTTCCACCGCAACAGAAAATGGCGACTTCACTGGGGAGTCCTAAACTTTTGAGGGTTATCCCTGACTTGTTCATCCTTATTACTATCTGTGTTATTATTCATTTGCATGTATGTATTTGTGCTTTGATTTGGGGGATTGTTCCTTGTGTTGTGAGATAAGTCCTACGCCCGGACTAGTGACATTATTATAGGATGGGGATATATTCGATGAGGCTTATAGGGAGTGAATTCCGACCAAGCTGATTCGAGAATCACCGCTCAGTTGAGACCTTTTCGAAAATGGTTCGGTTGAACGAGTAATCGTTGAAAACTTTTTCCATGGTCGATTGGAGTCTGTGATATTGAGGACCGTAGTACCTTTACACCACCTTGGCCTTATTTAGGACGTAGTGCGGGAACTATGTGGGAGTAGTCCTACAATGGTTGCTACGCGATACTACACTCAAAAGAGGTTCTCTTGAGAATATTATTAACCCCCGAGTCAATCGGAAGGTTGATAATATCCGAAAGATGGGCTGATGACTTTGGGCACTTTTTAGAACCTTGTTCCGCAGGTACAACTAACCTATAGTACACTCCTTTCTGGATGGGTAGACCTTGACTCCGCTCACGTACCTTTAACCTAGGACTTTGTGTGTTTTCATGCATTGCATCCATAAAGCATCATATTACATTAAGACTTCATGGAATTCAAACTATATTTATGAACATTGCAGGATACCATGGATCACCATAGAAGGCATACTTTGAAATTCACTTTTAAGGGTTTTAATTTGGAAGTCCTAGAGAAGCTAAGAGAGTTAGTTCAAGATCAAGAAAAGTTCCAGAACAGATATGGAAGGCTATTGTCTTTGTTGAAGGTTCAAGTAAACGAAGGACTTCTTGCGATTTTGCTACAGTTTTATGATCCAGATTATCACTGCTTCACCTTTCCAGATTATCAGCTTTTACCTACCTTAGAAGAGTACTCTCAGTTGGTGGGATTACCGATCTTGGATAAGTCTCCGTTCCCTTTCTTGGAGGAAGACCCTAAAGAACGAGATATTGCTAAAGCCATTTGTCTAAGGATATCCGAGGTCAAAAACAATATGATCACCAAAGGGGGGACCTCCGGTTTTCTCAGGGACTTCCTAATTAAGAAGGCCCAATTTTATGCCGATCATAAAGACATGTTTGCCTTTGAGACAATATTTGATTTGCTTATTTATGGGTTGCTGCTTTTTCCTAGTTTTGAGGGGTTTGTGGACCTTAATGCAATCAAGACCTTCATGAGGAGAAATCCAGTTCCAACGCTATTGGGTAATACTTATTATTCAGTACATCTTCGAAACTTTCACGGTGGGGGAATGATTACATGTTGTGTGCCATTACTATACAAGTGGTTTATTTCTCACTTACCCAAGTCCGGTCCGTTCTGGAGACCTAATCAAGAACGTTGGTCGCAAAAAGTTATGGCTTTAACTCACTCTGATATTGATTGGTATAATCGCATGTACGATGGGATATCGACCATTGATAGTTGTGGGAATTTCAACAAAGTGCCTTTGCTCAGTTTCAATGGAGGAATTAGCTACAATCCAGTCTTAGCTCGCAGACAGTTGGGATACCCCTTGAAGGAACCGCCTAAAGGTATTCATGTGGAGAAAATCTTTTTCAAAGACGACAAAAAACTTCAAGACCAGATTCTATCTTCTTGGAATCATCTGCATAGGAAAGACAAAGAAAGTTTGGGAAGACCTAATTGTGTGTCCATGGAACCATACCTTCAATGGGTTCGAGGAAGAGCTATTGAGTTGAAGATGCCCTACTCTCGCTAAGATCCTTTACCTCAAAGAGAAGAACCTGTCCAGTATTTCATGACTGAAGCTGAGACTTTGAAGATCACTTTGAAGAAATCACAATGCGAAGCAGAATCATGGAAGAACAAATACCATGTGATGGCCAGCGAGTACGAAGAACTTCAAAAGCAGATTCAGTCGAAGAATGATGAGATACAATCCTACAAGAAGAGAAGGCTCTACGAATATTTATTTTCCTCCGGATCTCCGTCTGCTCACTGAAGTTATGGAAGATGCTTCTCTAGGATTTTCTAGGCTTTTATTTAGCTATTTTGGTTGCAAGAATATTATTTGTAATTTGTCTTCAATAAATTGATAAAAGTTTCCGTGGTATTCCGCAATATTCGTAAATATTTGAATTCCATGAAATCTTCATTTGCATTCACATTTTAGCATCATACTTTTGCATTGCATGTGTCTTCCGTTTTCTCATGTTCGGTTCTCTCACCTTCCAATTTTTGTCACCCTAAGTTCTCTGCATCAATACGACCCTTCGAAAGGATGGAAGATCAAAACCAAGAGATCAACCGTGTCAGCCATGAACTCGAAGATCTTCGAGGAAGTGTAAGGAAGATCTTGGAGATGCTACGAGCTCTTAGTGTGAAGGTGGATGCTCAGTCTACTGTTGTTTCTGAGACTACTAATACCGTTATGGAATCTCAACCAGCTGTTACTGTCGAGAATGTACCTCCTCACGGTCTTCAATCCGGTTTGGTGCCTCCTAGTGCTCAACCAGTTCGACGAGCTACCCCTCCAAAGTGCAAAACTCCTAACTCCGACCATGGTAAAGGACCTGCACGTTCGAGGAACCGCAAAATGGCTACTCCTCAACCTTGGCAACATCAGCAGAGTTATGTTCGAGGTTATCCGTTTCCATATGTCCAACAACCCTATGTAGCTGCTGTTGCACCTCCTTTCGATCAGCAGTTTCCTACATACCAGCCTGTGCAGTCAGCTCCGGTATATCAAGCACCGACTCATCAACAACCTTCCGGTTATCCGTCCATGCAAGTTCCTGTCAACAGTCAACGAGTGCCCAACGCTCCTGTTCACCAACAATCACAGAATCAGGTTCCTTATCCCCATAAGAGGCAGTATAAGCCTTGTCCTCCAATTCCGATGACTTTCACTGAGTTATACCCCCATTTGGTACAACAAGGTCTGATTACCACCCGTGCTTTGGGTCCTCCGCCTAATCCGTTACCTGCAAGTTACAACGCTGCCGCTCATTGTTTATTTCATGAGGGTGCGCCCGGCCATGATCTAGAGAATTGCTATGCTCTTAAGAAAGTTGTCAGAAATTTGCTAGAAGCAAAGAAGTTGTCTTTTAGCGACGCTCAGATGAAGATCGAGACTCCTCTCGGGGTCCCTCACTTGTCGGGTTCGAATTCTGCAAAGCATGCTACTCCTGTGGTAAATCAGTCGAATCCAATAATCATTCAAAGGCCTAGCTCGCTCCATTTCAGTAACCCTCGAGATGATATGACCGGGATCAGCAAAGAATCTGGGAAAATTATTTTGAAGCAACGACTGAAAACTGTTGAAGATGTGACCAGCATAACTGGGGCAAGCCATGACGACTCACAGTGGTCGTAAACCAGACGTCCTTTCCATTGAGGCTCCGCCAAAGGAAACTGTTACTCTTGAATGCAAGATTTCATAAACATTTAGAAGGATTTTTCCGACAGTTCATTTGTTTATTTATATGTATTTCTCTTTGATTAAGCATATTTAGCATGCACGAACTTGTTTATCTTTGATTAATTAATGCAATGCATATGTTTGTCTTGAATAAATCCATTCGTTTAACTCATTCAAAAAAACGTTTTCGTAAATCATAATGCCAACTTTACCCGATCTCTTGTTCTGATGGAGAATTGGGGGGAGGATGACGAACCTAAAACGTCAGATTTCTTGTCGTATGCTTTCAATTAAAACCCGCTGATGATGTAAGGCATTGTTTCAAATCCCAAACACTGGAGATATAAGGATGTTAATCCCTAGTCAACCCTTTAAGCCTTGAAGTAGGAGTTTTTCTTTCTTTTTAAGAACCTTCATCCTAACCTGGGGCAGGGTAGGTTTCAGTTAAACCGATCGAGCACTTAGACTCTCAAAAGGAGGGAGCAAACCTTCGAGAATTTATCCTTAGCATCTTAAGAAGTCCAATACAATGACTATCCCTCGGTTACCTAAGGAGTGGGGCAGTCACGAGCCTTTCAAAAGATTTACACGACTTGTGCATAAAAGAATATTCAAAAAAAATAAGAGCCCGCTAAGTCAAAACCTATGAAGGAGACTTAGGCAAAACTGGGGCATCCCGCTGGACTCCAAAGTCAGATCAAAAGACATTGTTCAGGCAAAAGTTAGGGAATAAAAGCAAAACAAGAGGGTACAATAAATAATCCCTAGTAAAGAACAAAGTCGTGTGACCAATTGCCATTAGAAATAGGTGAGTGACTGCCATGTCCAAAGCCTTGATAAATTCTCAACCATAGCAAATCCATTTGAGGTATGAGTGTCCGTATCCGATTAACTGAATTAGGATTGGAGAACATCACGAAGAATGGATGGGTACAAATATAACTTTGAGCCTTTATCCTTTGTTTCTTAAACCGTGAACCGAGCCACGATACAACCTTTAAAAGACCTAATTGAAGTAGGACTTCGGTTGAAAGCATATTCGACAAGATCACGTTTCCTGACTCCTACGAGCTATGCTCAGAAAGATTCATGTTGGCATTATAATTAAAACTTATATCCTGACTAGTGACTTCGGTCACAAGTTATTGCGATACCTTTTTCAAAGAATTTTTTTTTCAAGACAAATATATGTGTGCATTGACAAGCTCAGGATAGGCATTTCAGGCATGACGACTTTGCTTGATATCTTAGAGATTTACATATGGACATAACCCGTAGAACTTGAAGATCCTGCTAAACAGGGGCAGACAGTTTCCCAGTTCGCTTACCAACGCGAGTCTGACGTTCTTAAGAGCTATTTCTCAAAGATTTCGTCGTGACACGATTAATTTGTGCCAGTTACGTCGAGACCTGACAAATCTCTCAAAGAGTTTGAAAACAGTGGGGCAACCAGACTCCGTGTTCTCTATAAAATCCTCTTGAGATGACCATACTTTACAACACAAATATCCTGGGGCACCGTGTTTTTTGAAGAAACAAATGGCGACTACTATAAGGTCCTTCATGTGGTTTCACAACTTTTCTTCATGCACCCGATGGATTTTACTCACGGCGGCCTTCATTCCCCAGTAAATCTCAGTGTTGCAACAGGCTCCTAAACTATTGCCTCATCACAGTCCCCAGAGAGACTATAAGCTGACAACTTTTTCTTGGGTAACTCAAAAGTGTCCCTCAGGTTTTCTTCTCCCCATATGAAGACGTGATACTGTACACCCAAGCAGGTTACCTTCTCCCCAGAGAATTCAGAACTTTGAAACCGGATTTGGTTATACCATTGATCCTTCTCACCCATGATTGACGTATTAGTTGCAGAGAATGCAGGGTATCTCCGTCGAGATGTTTATTTCATCTCGTCCCGTCTCTAGTCTGTTTCGTCAGCATGCGCAAGGGCATAAGCATCACATGCCTATTTCATTACATATTCATTACATATTCATTACATATTCATTACATATTCATTACATATTCATTACATACTCATTACATACTCATTACATACTCATTACATACTCATTTCATAACATCTTGCATATTTAACTACATAGACATTAACATACATTCATATTCACGTATTCATTAACATACGCGTTAGCATTCATAGGTTCATTGTGTCGCCATCATTGGTTGTTACCGCCGAGTAACTGGGGTTTGTCCATTCTCTCCAAATAGATTGTCAGCCCTAAGCATAAAATACTTACTTGTTTCCAGTTTCCCCACCGAGCTCGATCCTCGTGGATGACGGTTACTTCAGCTATCTTTCCTCACCAGGATAAGATATTTACCCTTCGAGTTCATTCCCTCGATGGAGTTTTGATTACCAGTCTTCTTTCTAGCCCGATCCTAGATTGAATCTCAGTCTTGTCGGTCGTCAAGCCCAATCGGACGTGCATTTATTTTGCACCATCTAAAAATTTTCACCATACCTTGGCAGATACGCGACATGTTCTCGCCCGAGAAGTTTATCGCTGTACCCGGATGTGCATTTATTTTGCACTATCTTTCAAGAAAATCAACTACAATCCTTTACAGATACACGCCAGTTCACGCCTGGAAAATCTATCAGTACAACACTTTACACTTTACATCTTACAGCATCGGTATACAACATTTCTCACCTAAGAAGCCGATCCTATCTTCGTTATGACTCGCAGCAAATGGCCATCTCCATTGAGCAGTTGGGCTTCCATTTTCCCTGTCGTCTTGAAGTATAGGGAGGTTTTGAACCAAATCGTATTCAGGAGAGCACGATCTTGAAATACGGGGAGGTTTGAGCGGAATCATATTCAGGAGAGCACGATCTTGAAGTATGAAGAAGTTCATTTACTCTTTAGTAAAAGAAGGAGCGGAATCATATTCAGGAGAGCACGATCTTGAATTATGAGGATGTTCATTTACCCTTTAGTAAAATAAGAAACCAAATCGTATTCAGGAGAGCACGATCTTGAAATATGGGGAGGTTTGAGCGGAATCATATTCAGGAGAGCACGACCTTGAAGTATGAAGAAGTTCATTTACCCTTTAGTAAAAGAAGAAACCAAATCATATTTAGGAGACCACGATCTTGAAATACGGGGAGGTTTGAGCCGAATCATATTCAGGAGAGCACGATCTTGAAGTATGAGGAAGTTCATTTACCCTTTAGTAAAAGAAGGAGCGGAATCATATTCAGGAGAGCACGATCTTGAATTATGAGGATGTTCAGTTTACCCTTTTCATATTCAGGAGAGCACGATCTTGAAGTATGAAGAATTTCATTTATCCTTTATGTAAAAGAAAAATCAGAATCGTATTCCAGGCGCCGACCTTAAATATGAGAAGATTTATATATCAGATAAGCAGCAGCCTCTTTATTTGAGTGCTTATCCATTTTGGCATATAAGTCCCTTCCAACGATAAGTGACAGTTCTCCCTCGAGAAGCTTATCAGGGCAGTTCCCATCAAAGTCCATTTATTTTGGCATACAGCCGGTCTTTACCCTGTATATATGATATGGATTTATGAAAAGTCCATTTGATCCCATCACGAAGGATAGTTTACAGGAGTTTGGATGTTATTCTTTGCTCAATGCTCCAGCGTTCTGTAATCGATCTTGCAACCGTGTAGATCCAGTTTTATTATTAGACATTCCCCAGTGGAGGTCATCTCATAGGTGCCATCTCCATTTAAGGATCTTATTCCTAAAGTCCATTTATTTTGGCGTACAGCCGGTTTTTACCCTGTATATTTGCTACGGATTCCCGAACAGTCCGTTTGATCTTGTCACGAGAGATAGTTTACAAAAGCTTGGATGTTATTCTTTGCTCAATGCTCCAGCGTTCTGTAATCGATCTTGCAACCGTGTAGATCCAGTTTTATTATTAGACATTCCCCAGTGGAGGTCATCTCATAGGTGCCATCTCCATTTAAGGATCTTATTCCTAAAGTCCATTTATTTTGGCGTACAGCTGGTTTTTACCCTGTATATTTGCTACGGATTCCCGAACAGTCCGTTTGATCTTGTCACGAGAGATAGTTTACAAAAGCTTGGATGTTATTCTTTGCTCAATGCTCCAGCGTTCTGTGATCAATCTTGCAGTCGTACATGATCCAGATTTACCTTTAGATTCCCCGGTGGAGGCCGTCTCATAGGTGCCATCTCCATTTGAGAATCTCGTTTCTAAGATGACAATTGGTCATGTTCGCACCAGTTGACCATCATTTTAGAATTCCCCAGTGTTGTACTGTGTCCCAGCGCGTCGTTTTCCCCAGTGTGTTTCTTCTCGTAGCGTCTGTCCCTGTGCCGTCATATTCATCATTCCAGCATACGCATCATATCATATTCATGGCATCATCTACATTAAGCTGTTCTCGCTTTGTCCATAGCATTGCATATCGTCGCATATAAGGGCAAAATTTTCGGTTATCTATATTTAAATCTCTCCACCGCGATTCCTCGGGTCTCTGTCACTCAAATCGTCCGGTGTAGCTATTAAAATAGGGGCAACTGTAATACCCCAAATTTTACCCTTATATTTAGTCAGTCATTTCGCATAGCATCTCATCTGTGCATTTGCTAACCACTAACAAGTCATGGAGGTGTTTGTTTTGCAGGATTTGGTTCCAGGAGTATTTTGGTCATTTTACGTGGATTCAGCTATTTCCTTGAAGACGGGCTGTTACTAAGTTTTGAGGCATTTGAGACACTAGTTCTGAGGCGTTTATTTATCACCGGGTTTGATTATATCAAGGCGCCAATTCCAGGTGTTCGGTATCGAAATTTGTCGGGCACAGCTGGATTTAAGATCTAGTTTATCACTCATGGTTTATTTCCAGAGTACTCCCGATGCTGTTAATAAGGCACAGTTTTAATGGGGTATTATTGGATTGTTGCTCACAATATTTGGTCAGTGGAATTCAATTACGGGCAAAGTTATCATTGATATTGAATCTGTGGTGATTACAGCGTGCATCCGTGTTTGGTTATAAAGTTGTTGGTTAGCATTTAAATTGGAACGCAAGTAAATTTAATCATGTGATGAGATTAGGACTATAAATGAGACAAGTGCACGAACAAGAATATCATTCGGGAATGTTTATGGTTTATGACTATGTTAATGATTTTAAATATTTGTGGATTTATTCACAAACGTTTATAATTTTTTTTAACTAGAAATAAATATAAAAGGATTCGAAACTGAGCGATCATGGATATATAAAAGAAGTTCTTGCATTTTATTTCATAAAAGAGATCATCATACAAAAAGGGGGAAATAGTTTCACATTCTGATTTGCTGTTACAGATGTTACATTCACCCTAAAAAAGTCCTAAGTCCTAAAATTTCTAAGTGTCTTCATGATGCTCATCTACTGGGCATTACTCCACGAATCTCCGATTCACCTGCACGTCAAAAAGAAACAAACAGAATAGAAGGGGTTAGAAATTATTTTTGACACTCTCAGAACATCGTCATCATCGAGTGCCGGGAGTGGCACAACCGAAGCTGCGTCCTACCCCCGTTACCGATCCGCGCCGTTGGCGTCAGATCAGGTAACACCTGTTCTTGTCATTACGGGACATCCGAGAGATAGAAGTGATAAAATAAGCGGGACTGTAACACGGTGGGAGAACTGACTTTAAACAATGTTGCGGATAGCAAGAGTCGCCACCTACTTTTATTTTATCCATAAGGAAAGGTTATAAAAGAACAGGAAAGACCTTAGAGAATATTTTGGGTCCGGGGGGTAGGTTATGAAAAGGGAAGGTGTTAGCACCCTTTTCATCCATGGTTATCCATGGGCTCTTAGGTACTTAAGCTCACTTTTGAATTGTTTTGAAAGTGTAGTGTGTGAATAGCAAAAAATTTCAGAATAGTTTAATAATAATCCGTGTATGGATGTGAAAAAAACTTGTTTGAAAATTTGTTTAAGTGTGAAACAGTTTTGAAGTGAGTAAGCACCTAGGAGTAACCTACCCTAATGTTTAAAGGTCTTTCTTATTCTTCATTCTTTCCTTTAGTAAGACTATCCCTACTATAATGGAGTAGGTAGTCCTTACTTTGGATGTTAAGGGACATGTGAGGGACAATTGGATTTTTGAAGGCCATTGTGGGGTGTAATAAGCAAACTGGAGGGACTATCATCATTTTTCGAAAGGGACTCGATTCGTAAAGGCAACCATAAGGGACTTTGATGATTTTCTTTTTGAGGGACTTGTTTTATACACCCCACTTAACCAATATTCGTAGGCAACTTGAGGGATATCCTTAGGAAGTGAGACGGCGATTAAAATCGACTTACGTGTGTGACGTGTTTATTTTAATTATCTTTATTGAAAAGTGATCTAAATTTATTTTAATATTACATACATGTTGTTACACTCCCTAATTACTAACCATAATAATAATTAAATAATTAAACAACTTTACATCCAAGAAACAATTACAAAATAATAAGCAAAATAATTAAATAGCAAAGATAAATAAAATATAAATAAACAATAATAAATAATAAAGGGGGTTAGTAAGCAATATTTAACAAAATAATAAGCATGATTAGAATATAAATGGGTTAGTAAATAAGAATAAACAGAATTAATCCAAATATTATAATAATAAGAAATTAACAATTTTTTAATATAATCAACTAAAAAAAACAAATATGAATAAACAATTGTTTTAATTTACAAATTATTAAATTATATTTTAATCATGAAGTTACTACAAAAAATCTAATTATTATAAGCACAATTATTTATAAACTAAAGTTATGTAAAAAAATATTTATAAGTATATTTACAAAAATTTGTAAGAATTATAGTAAACATACATACATAATAATTATATTAGAAAATAACATTAAAAAAAAAAATAGGATTAGATTTGTATTAAAAAATATTTTTAGAGTTTTATGAAATTAGGGTTTATATGAGAAATAAATTTTTAGGGTTTATATAAAAAAAATAGGATTTAGTTATATACAAAAATTTTCTAATTTATACATATTACAATTTAGACATAAAATATAGAAACAAAATTTGTGAAAAAAAACATATTTTTTAAAATTAAAGAAAACAGACATATTTTATTATTATTTATTTATTATTGAGAAATATACATAATATATTTAATTTTTAATATTATAATATTTAAATCAAATAAAAGGAAAGAAAAAAAAAAAGCGGAAACTTACCTGGCTGAGGTTTGAACCCAGGCTAGCTTGATTTCCAGGAAGCACAACAACCATCAGGCTGCGGATTTTGCAACGTTTTCTCCTGCGAATATTGTTACGAGTTCTTCCACCCTGCAAAACACAAACTTCATCCAAACGGCAAAATTTCACAAAATTGATTGCACCATTGTATTGCTACTGAGTTTTTCAATCGTCCTATGTTTTTCAAATCCATTTATCATTTGAAAATCGTGAAACCCTAAAGAGGGCCGAAAACCCTAATCATGGTGAATTCTTGTTCCTGCAATGAAAATCCAATTGAACCACCCAGAATCGTTCTAGAGTTCATTCTAAACATCCTTGCAATGCTCTGAATTTGAGAACCCGAATATGACTTTTTGAAAGATTTTTGTGCTTTTGATCTTACCTTTAGGCTGCTGCAAATTCGTCTCTAGGGTTATGTTTGTGCTTAATATATATGTGTGATGGATTTAGGTCAGAATCATTGATGTGTTGTGTGGATATTTGATCCAAAAAATATTCAAAAAGATCATTGTATAAATTTCAAATATTTGATCATGAGTGCTTGCTATTTTGGGAGAGATCACATGATTTCCTTCTCATTCTAATTCAATCAATGATTATGAATTTCTAGAAACAAAATCTTCACCCAAAAATAGATTTTTATATTTTTTATTTATTTAAAATGATTTTTATGAATTAAATCAATAATAAATAAATAAAAAATAATAATTTGGGAGAGATCACATGATTTCCTTCTCATTCTAATTCAATCAATGATTATGAATTTCTAGAAACAAAATCTTCACCCAAAAATAGATTTTTATATTTTTTATTTATTTAAAATGATTTTTATGAATTAAATCAATAATAAATAAATAAAAAATAATAATTTGGGAGAGATCACATGATTTCCTTCTCATTCTAATTCAATCAATGATTATGAATTTCTAGAAACAAAATCTTCACCCAAAAATAGATTTTTATATTTTTTATTTATTTAAAATGATTTTTATGAATTAAATCAATAATAAATAAATAAAAAATAATAATTTGGGAGAGATCACATGATTTCCTTCTCATTCTAATTCAATCAATGATTATGAATTTCTAGAAACAAAATCTTCACCCAAAAATAGATTTTTATATTTTTTATTTATTTAAAATGATTTTTATGAATTAAATCAATAATAAATAAATAAAAAATAATAATTTGGGAGAGATCACATGATTTCCTTCTCATTCTAATTCAATCAATGATTATGAATTTCTAGAAACAAAATCTTCACCCAAAAATAGATTTTTATATTTTTTATTTATTTAAAATGATTTTTATGAATTAAATCAATAATAAATAAATAAAAAATAATAATTTGGGAGAGATCACATGATTTCCTTCTCATTCTAATTCAATCAATGATTATGAATTTCTAGAAACAAAATCTTCACCCAAAAATAGATTTTTATATTTTTTATTTATTTAAAATGATTTTTATGAATTAAATCAATAATAAATAAATAAAAAATAATAAAAATGATGAATTTTGGTCAATTGGGTCGTGCACCATGTTATGAGATGGATTGGGTCATAAATTAGGCAGCCCATTTGGAAAGAAATACTTCTAAGCCTCCATTTTCAACATAAACCATCACAAAATTGCCCAACTTTGCAAGGGCACATCTCCCTCAATTTTAAAGGTATGAGGGTGTTCTTGGACTTTTTGGAAAGCTTGAAGAGTCCTCTAAACAACCCCATTGGTTTCAGGTCCATATCATTTACCAATCTCAAGTTATGCCCTTTTGAAGTTGTTGACTTTTTGTTGACTTTTGAAATGACCTATAATGTCTTAGATCGTATCTTTCAAATGAAGCATTTTTGGGCTTAACCTTCAACATCAAAGTTGTAGAGAATTCAATTTCCTTCAAAATGAGCTTTGGATGGAGACTTGGTGATGAAGCATGTGAAAGTTATGGCTGGTCAAAGTTCAGTTGACTTTTACTGAGGAAACCCTAATTTAGAAACTCCTGATTATTGATGATCTGGAATCTCCTTGATGAATCATGATCAACCCTTGATAAAATGATGAATTTTACTTCATATACTTGATGTTGGCAAAAAATCATGAAGTTTGACTTTGGTTTGACCACAGTTGACCTCAGTTTGACTTTTTAACTGCATTGACTGCTTTTGACTTATCTGATCATCTGACTGAGCAAACTTTTGAGAAAAGTCTTGAAACTTGACATGGGGGTTCTTATACACATATAAGATGTTATGAAGCTCACTTGAAGTCTTGGAAGTCCATTTAGCCTGATTAAAGTCAAAACCCTAGTTTTGGATGCACTGCTTAGGAGGTGCATTGTCTGAGGGAATTGTCAACTCTTCTGACCAATTGTGAATTTTGTGAACCTTGTGAACCTTCTTGGAACACAAAGTCTTGTATTGTGAGGGCAAATTTTGGGGTGCAACAGCTGCCCCTGTTCAATTTTCTGAAACCTGAGGGGTTAGATTGGTATATTTGCCAGTCGTAACCTGGAAGGTTGAAGGGGATTGAACACAAAAGCCCAAAAATTTGCACTCACCAGTGCATGGAGTGATATTGATGGTTGGTTGAACATGATTGAGTGGGCTTAAAGATGCCACTAGGGGAAAGTTCTTCAGTAGTATAATGAGAACTGTCAGGAGTCTGGAGTAATACTGATGTAACAGCATGTCTTCATGAGGATAGAGAAATCAATAATGATAACCCTAAAGCAGTCTTGAAGTGATAAATCGGACCTCAGGAGGATAGAGCAATCAATAGCTCTAAAGCAGTCTTGAAGTAATAATGGCTTCAGGAGGATAGAGCAATCAATAGCTCTAAAGCAGTCTTGAAGTAATAGAATGGCTTCAGGAGGATAGAGCAATCAACAGCTCTAAAGTAGTCTTGAAGTAATGATTTCAGGAGGATAGAGCAATGAATAGCTCTAAAGCAGTCTTGAAATAATAACGTGATATGTCTTCAGGAGGATAGAGCAATCAATAGCTCTAAAGCAGTCTTGAAGTAATGATTTCAGGAGTATAGAGCAATGAATAGCTCTAAAGCAGTCTTGAAATAATAACGTGATATGTCTTCAGGAGGATAGAGCAATCAATAGCTCTAAAGCAGTCTTGAAGTAATGATTTCAGGAGGATAGAGCAATGAATAGCTCTAAAGCAGTCTTGAAATAACAATGTAATTTCAGGAGGATAGAGCAATCAACAGCTCTAAAGTAGTCTTGAAGTAATGATTTCAGGAGGATAGAGCAATGAATAGCTCTAAAGCAGTCTTGAAATAATAACGTGATATGTCTTCAGGAGGATAGAGCAATCAATAGCTCTAAAGCAGTCTTGAAGTAATGATTTCAGGAGGATAGAGCAATGAATAGCTCTAAAGCAGTCTTGAAATAATAATGTAATTTCAGGAGGATAGAGCAATGAATACTCTAAAGCAGTCTTGAAGTAATGATTTTAGGAGGATAGAGCAATGAATAGCTCTAAAGCAGTCTTGAAATAATAACGTGATATGTCTTCAGGAGGATAGAGCAATCAATAGCTCTAAAGCAGTCTTGAAGTAATGATTTCAGGAGGATAGAGCAATGAATAGCTCTAAAGCAGTCTTGAAATAATAATGTGATATGCCTTCAGGAGGATAGAGCAATCAATAGCTCTAAAGCAGTCTTGAAGTAATAATGTGATATGTCTTCAGGAGGATAGAGCAATCAATAGCTCTAAAGCAGTCTTGAAGTAATAATGTGATATGTCTTCAGGAGGATAGAGCAATCAATAGCTCTAAAGCAGTCTTGAAGTAATAATGTGATATGTCTTCAGGAGGATAGAGCAATCAATAGCTCTAAAGCAGTCTTGAAGTAATAGGATGATTTCAGGAGGATAGAGCAATCAGCAACTCTAAAGCAGTCTTGAAATAATAATGTAATTTCAGGAGGATAGAGCAATGGATAACTCTAAAGCAGTCTTGAAATAATTAGATGGCTTCAGGAGGATAGAGCAATCAATAGCTCTAAAGCAGTCTTGAAATAATTAGATGGCTTCAGGAGGATAGAGCAATCAATAGCTCTAAAGCAGTCTTGAAGTAGTAATATGACCTCATGAGGATAGAGCAATGAATAGCTCTAAAGCAGTCTTGAAGTAATAGGATGATTTCAGGAGGATAGAGCAATCAGTAGCTCTAAAGCAGTCTTGAAGTCATGAGAGGCTATCAGGAGGATAAAATAACCCTGAGGTTACAATAAAGCAGTCCCAAAGTAATAAGAAGCTCATCAGGAGGATAAAGTAACCCTGAGGTTACAATAAAGCAGTCCCAAAGATCATAAGCTTGTTTGTTGGATAATTAACCTGAAAACAAGGTAGCATTCTGTATAACAACATTAGTTTATGCTTTATGTATGCATGTATGACATGATGCACTTAGGTAATGTACTATAGATATATATGTTATGGTATGATGTAAATGATGTATGTATGATATGACACTGCTGGAAGTGTCTGGATATCCTTGTATAACAACTGCTGGCCAAGGAAAATAAATCCCGATTCGTTGTTGAAGAATATATAACCCTCCGTCTGCTGGGAATAACAAGGTATGGATAACCTCCCGTTGTTGGGGATAACAAGGTATAGATAACCTCCCGTTGTTGGGGATAGTAGGGTATAGATAACCTTCGTTTTCGTTTGATAGTAGGATAAGTATAACATCCCGTCTTCGTTCATCGTGCCCTTATTGGAAAGTAATTTCCCGTATATCCGTATGAGGATAAAAGAGATGGATATAAATTCCAGGGGAGATTAGACTTTGTGAAAATGGATTAGTCCTACTGATGGTTTGTAACTGCCTTGTAAAGATGAACCGGCGAAGCTTCGTTGAAATCCTTCCCTCGTTCGTCCTTAGTAAATACTATTACTGCATTTTCATGCATTTCTGGTAAACATCAATCATATTAAAAGCATACATGCATTTCTGGTAAACATCAATCATATTCAAAGGCATACATACATTCAAACACAACCAATGGACGTTTCGCTTATGTAAATAGGGTAAAAGTAAATCTGGATTCAAAAGATGGAATTTATTTATATCAAAAGTGACCCATACACGGGTAAGTTTGTACAAGGAGACATAAACCCTAGTAAGAGAATTTTGTCATGAAGTTTTACAAAAAGAATCAGTTATGTGGGAAATAATCCTATTGAGTTTCAATTCTACTATTGCCCCTCAAGTATCTCATCTTCTTGCTGTTGAGACGGAAACGATTGGATTGAGCTTTATCTGTTTGAGCTTGAGTAAGTAGTACAACTGGTTGCAGTTTCATGAGTGATCCAAACGAGACATAGTCATACGCTTTAATCCCTAACTTTTGCCTGGATTGCCCTTTCAGGTTTTCAATCCACCGGGATACCCTTTTTTGCCCAAGCCGCCTTTTCAGGTTTTCGACTTGCCGGGTGTACATCTTTTTATATATATATCCCTAATTTTTGCCCAAACCCTTTTGGTTTGCCGGGATGCCCTTATTTTTGCCTAGGCCTGTCAACCTAGCGGGTCTCTTTTTATGCGTAGTATTTTTTAACTATGTCTGCGTTTACAGGTTGTGGGAAGTCTTCACCATCCATTGTAGTCAATATCATGGCACCTCCTGAGAACACTGTCTTGACTACAAATGGTCCCTCATATGTTGGAGTCCACTTGCCCCTAGGATCACCCTGTGGTAATATGATACGCTTGATTACCAAGTCACCAGCCTGATATACCTTTGGCTTAACCTTCTTGTTAAAAGCTTTGATCATCCGTTTCTGGTACATCTGGCCATGACAAACTGCTGCTAACCTTTTCTCATCAATCAAATTTATCTGGTCAAGTCGAGTCTGAATCCACTCATCTTCATCCAAGCCTGCATCCTTCATAATTCTCAAGGAGGGGATCTGAACTTCAATAGGCAGAACTGCTTCCATACCATAGACCAAGGAGAATGGGGTTGCCCCGGTTGAAGTACGTATTGTAGTACGATAACCATGCAGAGCGAATGGTAACATCTCGTGCCAATCCTTGTAAGTAACAGTTATCTTCTGTACAATCTTCTTAATGTTCTTATTAGCAGCTTCAACTGCCCCATTCATCTTTGAAATCAACAAGGTAGTATGGGTCAACATATACTGTCTTAGTCGGCGAGCAGCCCGTGCCAAAGCGCAGCAAGTTTTCTCGAGCAGTGAGTATTTTGTTTCACAGTCGGTAAACTTTTTGCTAAGGTAGTATATTGCCTGCTCTTTTCGACCAGACTCGTCATGTTGCCCCAATACACACCCCATTGAGTTGTCTAATACTGTTAAATACATAATCAAGGGTCTTCCATCAACTGGTGGCATTAAAATTGGAGGTTCTAGCAAATATCTCTTGATTTCATCAAAGGCAGTCTGGCACTCATCATTCCATTCCATCACCTGATCTTTCTTCAACAACTTGAAGATTGGCTCACAGATGGTAGTTAATTGGGAAATAAATCTTGCAATGTAGTCCCAAGAAACCTCTAACCTCCTTCTCAGTACGGGGAGCTGGCATCTCTCGTATAGCTTTCACTTTTGCAGGATCCACTTCAATACCTTTTCCACTGACAATGAAACCCAGGAGCTTTCCAGATCTAACTCCAAAAGTACACTTGTTTGGATTTAATCTCAACCTGTATTTCTTCAACCTCTCAAACAACTTGTGCAGATGATCAAGATGTTGTTCTTCATTCTGAGACCTGGCTATCATATCATCCACATATACCTCTATCTCATGATGAATCATATCATGAAACAAAGCCACCATAGCACGCTGATATGTTGCCCCTGCATTCTTATGCTGAGCAGTGTTGTCTAAATCAGCCCCTATCTGGACCTCTTTTCTGTTTTCTTCAGTTCCCAGATTCACAACTTCGACTGGCTCTTCATGTGGCTGTATAGCTTTCTCTTCTTGTTGTAACAACCTAGCAAGCCCTACAGATATTTCACAATCGTCCTCGTTTCCGTCTTCAGTTTGATAGATCGGATTCTCGAAATTGTAATTGGCAATAGTAGAACTGTTATCAATTGGATCCAGAGTGGATGAGGATCGGCATTTTAGTGACGTGGGTGTGTGTAAGAACACATAGCTGATAAAGCAAAAATAAAAGAAAAAGAAAGACAAGGAACACAATATTTACGAAAACGAAACGTCCACTGATTTTATCGAATGAAGTATGCAAATGAGATGACAACCCGTAACAAGCACACCATTGTGCCCCGGGTAAGGCACATGGCTTGAAAGTTTTAATTGTTCCAGAAATTATAAATTTAAAAACATAACACAGTAATAGTATTTACTCCTGACTAAAGGAGATAGGGATAACATCTTCAGCTTTCCAATTATTGAGTCCAGCACCCACAGTAGGAAAAATCCATGCCTCCAAGTTGTAGTCTTCATCTTGATCTCCCACAGCATTGATAACCCCTTGATTGGTGATACGAACAGCACGAGCACGACGAACAGCCTTCTGGGACTCTGCAGTGAAACCCAAACCAAACTTGTCAGACTTGTATGGAATATCAGGAAGCTGACCCCAAATAGTACAACCACCTTCTTCCACCACAGCTTTTGCATCATTGAGGGAGGCCATTGCCATTGTTGGAGGGTTTCTGATGACCACAGGGACCTTCTTCACAACAGGAGGAGTCACACAATCCTTAACAGCCCAGGGAACCACTTCAAATGACTGACATGGAGTTTCAATGTATTCACCTTCTACTTCCAGATACTTGAAAGTGTTTACATGGCTGACAAAGTATTCTTCCTCTCCAAAGACAGTAACAACTTTTCCATTCACCGGATATCTCAACTTTTGATGTAATGTGGAGGTCACAGCACCTGCCCCATGGATCCAGGGACGACCAAGCAGACATGAGTACGAAGGACGAATATCCATCACATAGAATGTAGCAGTAAACACCTGAGAGCCAACCTTGATTGGAAGATCAATTTCCCCATGCACTACTCTTCTAGAACCATCAAAAGCCTTTACCACAATATTACTGGGCTTCAATACCGTATCTTCAGGACTCAGCTTGTTCAGGACTTCCTTAGGCAACACATTCAGAGAGGAACCATTGTCTATCAGCACATGAGACAGGGTAGTGCCCCTGCATTCAATTGAAATATGCAAGGCCCTGTTATGATCCCTCTTGGCAGGGGTCAAGTCAGCATCAGAAAATCCTAACCCGTTGTCATAGGTCAGGTGAGCAACACAATTCTCAAACTGGTCCACAGAAATTGCACTGGGTACATGAGCCATCTTTAGAAACTTGATCAATGACTTGGCATGAGCCTCAGAACATAATAACAGGGAGAGCATAGAAATCTTTGAGGGAGTATGCCCCAGCTGATCAACAATATCATAATCACTCTTGCGAATGATTTTCAATACTTCTTCCATCTGCTTAGAGAGGTCATCAGCAGCTGGCACATCAGTAGATACAGGCTCAATAACAGGACCCTTGCCCCGAGCATCAGTGGTGGAAGTAACAGCAGGAGTAACTGCACTCTTAGAAGCAACTAGAGGAGAGAAGACTCTTCCACTACGAGTGATCTTGCTAGATCCAGCAATATTATCAATGTCAACAGGCATATCAGGTAAAGGCTCCTGCTTGACACCATGGATGTAAACATCAGACCCATAGTGCCAAGGCACAGCTTTGTCAGATGTATAAGGAATAGGACCAGGAGTGGTAATGATCAGAGGAGCTACTCTGGCTTCAGCGACAACTTTCACAGGACCTTCAGCAGTAATCTTGATTGGGCCCTGATGAGTGATTTTAATGGGACCCTTTGAAGTGATTCTTAGTGGTACTTTGTCAACCATGTCAACCTCTTCAATCTTCTTACCCTGAGTCAGATGATCCACCATACTTTCTACAGATGCTGGTCTTCTTTCAAACACTATAGTATATTTATCCATGAGACGTTGAATCCCATCTCTCAAAATGAAGCAACTATCCGGCTTATAGGTACAATATAGACAATCTTCATGACAACCTGGAAAGATCCCAGCTTGTACTAACCTCTTTTTGATAACATACAATGGTGTGCTCAACTCCATAACTGAATAGACATGCAGATCTTCATCAATATCTTCATCAATGGCGTTGACAGTCTTCTCGTGATTTGGCATTGGAGCTGTAATCACATTTAGAGTACCTGGTGGATCAAACTCAATTTCTCCAGCATCAATCATATCCTGAATTTTGTTCTTCAAGACCCAGCAGTTATTAGTATCATGTCCTGGACAGTTTGAATGATATGCACATCGTGCATTGGGATTGTACTTGGGAGAGGTAACATTGGGATTATGAGGAGCCTCCCTCAGGGTAATAAGTTCAGCCTTCAACAAGTGTTGCAATGCCTGAGCCATTGACATGTTGATCTTCGTGAACTGTCTTCTAGCCCTCTGTTGGTTGCCTTGAGGCTGCTCTGTTGTTGCAGGAGTTGGATTTGAAATATGAACTGCACTAACAGACTGATGCCTTCTGTTACGATCAGGCTGACCATACACAGCATTAGATTCTTTCTTCCCAGTGGGAGGCTTCTTTGCAGCACCTGATGAAGAAGTGCCCACTTGGATCTTACCACTCTTGATACCATTCTCTACTCGCTCTCCTGTCATGATCAACTCAGTGAAGCCAGATGATGAGCTTCCAATGAGATGACTGTAAAACGGACCATTCAGCGTACACATGAACATATCAACCAACTCCCTATCAGTCAAAGGGGGTTGAACTCTTCCAGCTAAGTCTCTCCACTTCTGAGCATACTCCTTAAAGCTTTCTTTGGCACCCATAGACATGCTTTGAAGCTGCATGCGAGTGGGGGCTAAGTCAGCATTGTATTGATACTGCTTGTAGAAAGCTTCAGCAAGGTCATTCCAATCTCTGATGTTGACACTCTCCAACTGATAATACCACTCTAGCTGAGTTCCAGATAAACTCTCTTGAAAGAAATGGATCCACAACTTTTTATCAGCAGTGTGGGGTTGCATTCTTCTGACATAAGACCTCAGATGCAATTTGGGACAAGAGACCCCATCATAGACAACAAATGTAGGAACTTTGAACCCAATGGGTATGACCACCCCAGATATCAAGCTCAAATCCTCAAAATCCAGCCCAGATGATTTCTGTGATTCCATAGCATCCATTCTATCCACCAGCATCTTGAATTTGTCTTCGTTAGGCTCATGGTAGTAGTTAGCCTCAGAATCAGAGCCCCCCATAGTGTTGTGGAGACTGCCTCTCTCCTGCTCAGATTCTTCGGATTCATAGTCTTCATCCTGTTCCTTGGTCTTGACAGGACCTTTGAACCTTCTTCCCATGTTGAGCAACCCAGCAGACCTTCTAGCCTTCTTAGTCTTCTTGGCCAGCAGTGTCTTCAATTCATCCTGCCCCTTGGATAGGTTCAGGATCAGCTCTTGGAACTGTGCATTCTGTGCCTGGAGATCCTTAACTGATTGTTCAAGAGCCATTGCTGAAATAAACAGCGAGGAGATGAGAAACCTGTGCACAATTATAAACCTGTGATGCAATGATATGGGAATGCATATGCAATGTTTTCAAGGACCGCAGGATTTAAATTTGCTTAAACAAACAAGAAAGTAACTTTTTATTAGTAATAACTTGTTTTGCCTTTTAGGCTTACAAAAAATGAAAACGAAATAAGTACAAAAGATGGGGTTTTAAGTCTCCCATGGACGTTTCCTCTTTGTGTTGAGGTATGAGTTGAGGTTTCGTTCCTCATGAAGTAGCTTTGTTAGCTCTAGGATCCTTGCTTGGCTTGCTTTGTAATGAGCCTCGAAAGTATCCCTTTGCTCTTTCAGTTGGATCCATGATCTCTGCAAGTCTTCCATATCAGTAGGCATGTCTGGGTGAAGGATGGTATAAGCTGTGTCTCCTTCAGCAACAGGTTCCATGGTAACTGGTAGGACGGCAGGATATGGCATCATGAGTGTCTGAGCACGAGATCGTACCCATCTGAGATAAGCCTCCATAGGAGTAGTGTACTTAGGCTCCAGTGTCTTGCTGTCAATCCTGTTTACCTTTCCCCAAGCTCGGATGAATCTCTGACGGTAACCCTGAAGATCGTTGTCGTAATCAAACACAATGCCCTGAATCAACATGTCATGTGGACCATCGCTCCGGGCGTAACCACACTGTCGTAAAGCTTGAGATGGGTTGTAGGTGATGCCTCCTCTTATGCCTAGAAGTGGCACATTAGGAAACTCCCCACAACGGTCAATGATGGTGACATTCTCCATAGATCTGGAGCACCAATGGATGTCTGAGTGAGAAAGTGACATGATCCTCTTGGACCATCTGAACCCTTGCTCATTCTTCATTACTGAGCGAGGAAGGTGAGAAATAAACCACCTAGAAAGTAAAGGTATGCAGCACATCAAAGTTCCTCTTGCCCTTGTAGTACGGGTGTGAAGAGAATGTAGGATGTCTCCAAGTAAGGTAGGCACTGGATTGTGACTCAGGAATATGTTGATGGCATGAACGTCTATGAACTGATCAGGATTGGGGAACAACACTAAGCCATAAATCAATAAGGCTAAGATCTCCTCAACAGCATCGTAGCTCATAGCCTTCAAGAACATTCGAGCTTTATCCACTAATACCTTGGCAAGAATACCTTTAACTCCACTTCTCGTCTCTAGAAAAATGTCAGACTTCTTCAGATGTAGAGCTGCAGCAATAACTTCTGGTCTAAGCTCCTTCTCTAAGCCTGTGAATGGCTTCTGATCAAGAACAGGTATACCCAGAAGTTTAGAGAACTCCTCCATGGTTGGAACCAGCTGATAATCAGGAAATGTAAAGCAATGGTGCTTAGGGTCAAAGAACTGAAACAGCACACTCATCATGTCTTCACTGAACCCTGAAGTAACTAGATCCAATAAGTGACCATGTCTCTTGTTGAACTGGGAATGATCAGGCACTAGGGAAACCAACTCCTTGAGCTTAGCAGGTATCTCTACAAAGTTGATCCTGATGGTGTTTCTACGAGCAGAAGCCATGACCTGCAACAAAGAACAAAGATAAATCCTTTGGTCCTTGAAATGGTTAGGGAAAATGATATGCTTATGATGCATGATGATGTCATGATGTCATGCTCAATCACAAACATGTGGCACACACAAACAAGTCACACCATAGCCCTAGGTTTAAAGGCTTGCATGAGGTTCAAAGGCAAGTACCCTCCCCTGAAGTTAGATGGTTCATCCTGTCCTACAAAAGTAACCAGGTTCTAAGGGATCTCAATATCATTGATCCTTCACAAGGGTGGTTGTTCAGAAGGCAACTTACTTGCCAACCAAAACCCTCCAAGTTTAAGATCTCAATGAGCGTAGTATCGAGTGTCAACCAACTTCAGTCTGCACCAAAGCCGGTTACCTCACTACTTTCTAAAGGCCAAGATGAGTTAACTAGGGTTCTAAAAGTCAGTTAGTGCATTGACAACATATGGCAGCCTCAATATTATCCTCAACTTGACTTAAGGAATATAAGCACCAACCAAGAAGTCGCACTAACTATGGCCACCAGATCAACCGTATCGATATACGTCGTACAGTTTCCTTGGTCTATTGCCATTTACCTAAGGTACACTAGATCCGGGTTAGGACCTTTCACACATAAGAGCACCCCAACAAGTAATATAAAACAAACAAGGCAAACAATTTAAAGTGATCTTTAATTCCTAAGGGTACCCCTCTTAAATAGGTCCCCAGCAGAGTCACCAGTTCTGTAACACGGTGGGAGAACTGACTTTAAACAATGTTGCGGATAGCAAGAGTCGCCACCTACTTTTATTTTATCCATAAGGAAAGGTTATAAAAGAACAGGAAAGACCTTAGAGAATATTTTGGGTCCGGGGGGTAGGTTATGAAAAGGGAAGGTGTT
Source organism: Lathyrus sativus (assembly GCA_963859935.3). Classification (NCBI taxonomy): domain Eukaryota; kingdom Viridiplantae; phylum Streptophyta; class Magnoliopsida; order Fabales; family Fabaceae; genus Lathyrus; species Lathyrus sativus. Next base: position 678,728,738 of record OZ012739.1, on the reverse strand, counting down.
AGCACCCTTTTCATCCATGGTTATCCATGGGCTCTTAGGTACTTAAGCTCACTTTTGAATTGTTTTGAAAGTGTAGTGTGTGAATAGCAAAAAATTTCAGAATAGTTTAATAATAATCCGTGTATGGATGTGAAAAAAACTTGTTTGAAAATTTGTTTAAGTGTGAAACAGTTTTGAAGTGAGTAAGCACCTAGGAGTAACCTACCCTAATGTTTAAAGGTCTTTCTTATTCTTCATTCTTTCCTTTAGTAAGACTATCCCTACTATAATGGAGTAGGTAGTCCTTACTTTGGATGTTAAGGGACATGTGAGGGACAATTGGATTTTTGAAGGCCATTGTGGGGTGTAATAAGCAAACTGGAGGGACTATCATCATTTTTCGAAAGGGACTCGATTCGTAAAGGCAACCATAAGGGACTTTGATGATTTTCTTTTTGAGGGACTTGTTTTATACACCCCACTTAACCAATATTCGTAGGCAACTTGAGGGATATCCTTAGGAAGTGAGACGGCGATTAAAATCGACTTACGTGTGTGACGTGTTTATTTTAATTATCTTTATTGAAAAGTGATCTAAATTTATTTTAATATTACATACATGTTGTTACACTCCCTAATTACTAACCATAATAATAATTAAATAATTAAACAACTTTACATCCAAGAAACAATTACAAAATAATAAGCAAAATAATTAAATAGCAAAGATAAATAAAATATAAATAAGCAATAATAAATAATAAAGGGGGTTAGTAAGCAATATTTAACAAAATAATAAGCATGATTAGAATATAAATGGGTTAGTAAATAAGAATAAACAGAATTAATCCAAATATTATAATAATAAGAAATTAACAATTTTTTAATATAATCAACTAAAAAAAACAAATATGAATAAACAATTGTTTTAATTTACAAATTATTAAATTATATTTTAATCATGAAGTTACTACAAAAAATCTAATTATTATAAGCACAATTATTTATAAACTAAAGTTATGTAAAAAAATATTTATAAGTATATTTACAAAAATTTGTAAGAATTATAGTAAACATACATACATAATAATTATATTAGAAAATAACATTAAAAAAAAAAAAATAGGATTAGATTTGTATTAAAAAATATTTTTAGAGTTTTATGAAATTAGGGTTTATATGAGAAATAAATTTTTAGGGTTTATATAAAAAAAATAGGATTTAGTTATATACAAAAATTTTCTAATTTATACATATTACAATTTAGACATAAAATATAGAAACAAAATTTGTGAAAAAAAACATATTTTTTAAAATTAAAGAAAACAGACATATTTTATTATTATTTATTTATTATTGAGAAATATACATAATATATTTAATTTTTAATATTATAATATTTAAATCAAATAAAAGGAAAGAAAAAAAAAAAAAAGCGGAAACTTACCTGGCTGAGGTTTGAACCCAGGCTAGCTTGATTTCCAGGAAGCACAACAACCATCAGGCTGCGGATTTTGCAACGTTTTCTCCTGCGAATATTGTTACGAGTTCTTCCACCCTGCGAAACACAAACTTCATCCAAACGGCAAAATTTCACAAAATTGATTGCACCATTGTATTGCTACTGAGTTTTTCAATCGTCCTATGTTTTTCAAATCCATTTATCATTTGAAAATCGTGAAACCCTAAAGAGGGCCGAAAACCCTAATCATGGTGAATTCTTGTTCCTGCAATGAAAATCCAATTGAACCACCCAGAATCGTTCTAGAGTTCATTCTAAACATCCTTGCAATGCTCTGAATTTGAGAACCCGAATATGACTTTTTGAAAGATTTTTGTGCTTTTGATCTTACCTTTAGGCTGCTGCAAATTCGTCTCTAGGGTTATGTTTGTGCTTAATATATATGTGTGATGGATTTAGGTCAGAATCATTGATGTGTTGTGTGGATATTTGATCCAAAAAATATTCAAAAAGATCATTGTATAAATTTCAAATATTTAATCATGAGTGCTTGCTATTTTGGGAGAGATCACATGATTTCCTTCTCATTCTAATTCAATCAATGATTATGAATTTCTAGAAACAAAATCTTCACCCAAAAATAGATTTTTATATTTTTTATTTATTTAAAATGATTTTTATGAATTAAATCAATAATAAATAAATAAAAAATAATAATTTGGGAGAGATCACATGATTTCCTTCTCATTCTAATTCAATCAATGATTATGAATTTCTAGAAACAAAATCTTCACCCAAAAATAGATTTTTATATTTTTTATTTATTTAAAATGATTTTTATGAATTAAATCAATAATAAATAAATAAAAAATAATAATTTGGGAGAGATCACATGATTTCCTTCTCATTCTAATTCAATCAATGATTATGAATTTCTAGAAACAAAATCTTCACCCAAAAATAGATTTTTATATTTTTTATTTATTTAAAATGATTTTTATGAATTAAATCAATAATAAATAAATAAAAAATAATAATTTGGGAGAGATCACATGATTTCCTTCTCATTCTAATTCAATCAATGATTATGAATTTCTAGAAACAAAATCTTCACCCAAAAATAGATTTTTATATTTTTTATTTATTTAAAATGATTTTTATGAATTAAATCAATAATAAATAAATAAAAAATAATAATTTGGGAGAGATCACATGATTTACTTCTCATTCTAATTCAATCAATGATTATGAATTTCTAGAAACAAAATCTTCACCCAAAAATAGATTTTTATATTTTTTATTTATTTAAAATGATTTTTATGAATTAAATCAATAATAAATAAATAAAAAATAATAAAAATGATGAATTTTGGTCAATTGGGTCGTGCACCATGTTATGAGATGGATTGGGTCATAAATTAGGCAGCCCATTTGGAAAGAAATACTTCTAAGCCTCCATTTTCAACATAAACCATCACAAAATTGCCCAACTTTGCAAGGGCACATCTCCCTCAATTTTAAAGGTATGAGGGTGTTCTTGGACTTTTTGGAAAGCTTGAAGAGTCCTCTAAACAACCCCATTGGTTTCAGGTCCATATCATTTACCAATCTCAAGTTATGCCCTTTTGAAGTTGTTGACTTTTTGTTGACTTTTGAAATGACCTATAATGTCTTAGATCGTATCTTTCAAATGAAGCATTTTTGGGCTTAACCTTCAACATCAAAGTTGTAGAGAATTCAATTTCCTTCAAAATGAGCTTTGGATGGAGACTTGGTGATGAAGCATGTGAAAGTTATGGCTGGTCAAAGTTCAGTTGACTTTTACTGAGGAAACCCTAATTTAGAAACTCCTGATTATTGATGATCTGGAATCTCCTTGATGAATCATGATCAACCCTTGATAAAATGATGAATTTTACTTCATATACTTGATGTTGGCAAAAAATCATGAAGTTTGACTTTGGTTTGACCACAGTTGACCTCAGTTTGACTTTTTAACTGCATTGACTGCTTTTGACTTATCTGATCATCTGACTGAGCAAACTTTTGAGAAAAGTCTTGAAACTTGACATGGGGGTTCTTATACACATATAAGATGTTATGAAGCTCACTTGAAGTCTTGGAAGTCCATTTAGCCTGATTAAAGTCAAAACCCTAGTTTTGGATGCACTGCTTAGGAGGTGCATTGTCTGAGGGAATTGTCAACTCTTCTGACCAATTGTGAATTTTGTGAACCTTGTGAACCTTCTTGGAACACAAAGTCTTGTATTGTGAGGGCAAATTTTGGGGTGCAACAGGGACTGATTCGCTTTTGCCGCAATTGGATTTCCAAACTGATACGAGAGTAAGGCAACATAGTCAATCTGGATTCAGACCCGGATGCCGGCAGGTCAGAGTCATTTTGTTTTCGAAGTTTCCAACACCTGAAAATCCACAACAGCATCAGTACAAGTTGATAACAGAAACTCCAAAGCAATTCATAAACTGCATCGAATCTGAACAAATATCATAAATGCAAAGCTGGCCCAAACTCAGTCATGAGTGGCAAGTTCATGCGCAAGAGCAAGAAGAAAACATCCTACAAATCTGTCATAACAGAAAGTATCCAACAGGATCCAAAGAAAAGCGTAACAGCATTAAGAAACAAGTCCAAACAGAACAAGAAAAGATACAAACCAAACTGCATTTGAAGGGCATCAAACAACATATCAGAAGGCAAGTTTCAATGGCAAGTCACGAAAAATGTGAGCGACCACACAAAATCACAGCGCCAAGTCACAGCATAAAATCATACCAGAAAGGGCAATCAAAAATGGCAAGTCACCATGACAAACCAACAACCAGATGCCATCCTACTCACAACACGAGCAACAAACATGAGATCGTAGTGTCTTCTCCGAAGGGCTCAGTCAGAGCATCATTGCCCTAAGAATCAAGAAATAGAGAGTTCAAACTTCGCATTTGGGTACAAGCAGCGGACCTGAGGTTAAAGAATTGAAACAGGTTAGGTTATCACAAGACAAAACTCGTATCCAAACATATCAGTTCAGAATTGAAACAGGTTCACAAAACCATATCAGAAATAGTGGAAAAGGTTCAAACATATCAGTTCGATGAGTTCACAAAACCATAGCAGAAAAAGCAGGGAGTCACAACAAGCCCAGAACTCCTATTCTGAACCGCGACATCGTCAAAGAATATCCCTCGAAGGCTCAGAACAATGTCATCATTGCCGTATACCTTCCTCGGTAGCGTTTGACGCGATCGAAACCATAGTACCAGCCCTCTCCGAAAGAAGAAGAGGAAAAGCTAATCCGAACTGCATCAAAAATCAAACAAATCGAAAACGAATCAGTTCAGATGAAATCAAACAAATTGAAAACGAATCAGTTCAGATGAAATCAAACAAATCAGTTCGAATCAGTCAAACAAATCAGTTCGAATCAGTCAAACAAATCAGTTCGAGATCAAAAAACGAATCAGTTCAGATATCAAACAGTCCGAGCGAATCCATATCCGTAAATAGGGAATCCTGAAAAGGGAAGGTTCAAATCAGATGAGATCAAACATATCAGAAAAACGAAATCCAATCTCACCAAAATCCCAATCAAATCCTAAAAGAGGAAACAGGATTCAATCAGTATCAGAAAGCATCCCATTGGAACTCAATCAGTATCTGAAAAACCAAACAAATCCAGATAAAATCAAATCAAACAAAATCATACGAAATCAAATCTCAGCCAAGAGTAACGTAAATCCAACAACATCCAAGGCCCAAAAAGAGAAGTTATAAAGGGACGATCTCACCTCAGAGAAAACCCTAGACGGTGAATACGAGTAGCCGCGAGAGAGAAAAGGGAACGATCAGAAATCGCAAGCCGAACCCTAACGGGAAATCGCGAAAGGGAGAGATCACCTGCGACCGTCCGCGAAGAACGGCGGGAAATCGGACCCTCAGCCTCAGATTGTCTTCATCATCGGCCGTTTTACCGTAAATGTAATCCATGGGACATTTTCATTACAATATTCATGTTTATTTCATGTTTTGTTTCAGGTTTTTTCAACATGATCGGAGGGGCATGCAAAAAAGAAAGACGAAGAGAGATGAGAGAAATACAAGAGAAACGGCGCCGCGAAGACGAGGGTTCTGAAACCCTAAATGAAATTTTGATGTATTCACAACAACCGGGTTGGGTCCGGATGTGATGACCGGCCCAACCCCTTTATATTTTTTATTTTTTTTGTGTTGTTTTTTAAAAATTGTTTTTTTCTGTTTTTTAAGTTGTTTTTTTAAAAAACATTTTACTTTTATAATTTAAAAAAACTGTTTTAAAAAAAACCTTTTAGTGTAAATATAAAAAAATAATAAATAAAAACTTTAAATTTTTTTTACAAGAAAGTTAAAAACCTCTTTTCATATAATAAAAATAAAACTTTTTTAAAAATAACTTAAAATATTTTTAAAATTAAACTTTTTTTAAGATAAAAATTAAACTTTTTTTTTTAAAATTTAAATCTCTTTTTTTAAACTAATATTAATTTCTCTTTAAAATTTACTCTAAAAATCTTTTTGCATTTTTTATACTCCCCTTTAATATTATTTGTTTTCATCTAACCTTTCACTAACGATTTTTTCTCAGTTTCTCTCTGCAGATTAAATTCCAATTTATTATTATATATGTATCTGTTTCCCGGTTGTAATTTTGCGAGACAATTGTCGCATTATCTTTTCTTTCCAGTACTTTATATTTCATAGCTGTGCATTTATTCACCTACCATCACATTTTACACTTATCAATTATTCTGTCACACTACACACATCCGAAGGTTAGGTCTAGCTTTTGGTCGCCGTGTCAATAGTCCTCAACTTCAAACCCTTACAACTACAAACCCTAATTTTCACAAATGTCTCGCCGCAGACAAGATTACAAAACTACCCCTAGCATTAGGTCAAAGAGCCGCCGCGCTCATTTTTAGGGTTTCCCGCCGCGGAATCCCTAACCTAACCTAATTTAACCCTAATTTCAACTTAACATTTCAACGTAGAGATTTGGAGTTCCTACACTCCACGTAAGCATGTCCTTAAGACATGTTTATTCCCCGTGAGACCTTGACCACAGTCAAGAAGTCTCTAACCTCCCTATTGAGGGGAACTACGATTACTCTGATTCCACTCCCGTAAGGATACGTAGGCACAAGATGCGATGTCTTGCCGAGTAAACTTAGAATTAACCCCTTAGGTCTTCTTTCTCACTTTTAATTCTTTGTACATATACCTTAAGCAAAGAAATAAAGCAAAATAGTAAACATTTGAACAAAAGGTTCCTGTAGAGTACTACAGAAGTTTAGGATGCTAATACCTTCCCTAAATTTAACCAACCCCCGAACCCTAGATCTTCCCCCGCATTGTGTTTACGATGCAAAATAGGTTTTCCCTTTTTGACCTTTTCCTTCGGATAAATCAAAGAGCGGTTGTGAATTGAATTGCGATTCAAACTCATTAATAGTTTGATATCCTATTTCCACCGCAACATGTCCCAATTTTGGAGTGACAATCCGCTCCTTCGAATTTGCCATGCAGACACGTGTAGAACACACGAGTCAGATCTTCACTGTATTTGGCATCACATTCCAGAAATCCAAGAATTCCTTGATGCTCCAGTAGAATAGTTACTTGTTCGAGATGTAAGCGATTAGCGGTTGCCGTGTAAAATGCATGCTGCCTAACAACTGATCTCTTGTTGATATCCTTGTTGAAGTTTTCAACAAGTGATGGAGGAACCAAGGATAATGCAGTAACAGGCATGGAGGAGGAAGTTGAACCTCTTGTGCGCTTGCCGGTATTTCTACGGATCAAGGATGCCATGGATGCTGATTATGAAGATTTGATAAAGGTTGAGAGAAAGGGTTTTGGAGATGTTGGAATGATTGTGAGAAGAAGAGATATTACCCTTTTATAGTTGGAGATTAGGGTTTTTGGGAAGTGGAAGAGACAAAGAAAAATATGATTGAATAGGTGCAACTTACTAGAATGTATGGAGACCAATGCACATTTAATGAGTTGAAATGCAATGAATGAGGAAGTTGGAACGAAATGCAGAAAAACTGAAATTTTTAGCGAGCCGTCGACCATAACCTCTGCATGCGTCGACGCATACTGTTGGATTTTTGACAAATACAAAAGTGAACAGCGTGCGTCGACCTCTGTCCTGTTTTGGTCGACTCATAATGCGTAAAAATGCAAATTTTTGTATTTTGTCCAATGTAATGCCACTATTGATGCCTATTTATGATGCCACACAATATAGTACAACTAAGCAAATTATCATACACAAAGAGTGTCATACATATGCAATATAAGTCAAATGATACATTTATTAATCATGAAAATTATTAGTGAGAGAGAAAGAAGAAATAGAACAATATCACCTTTATACCGGGAGCTTGGTAAACATATACTTGTGCTAGCAACAACACTTAATTTGTTAGAAGTACAAGCATATAAATGTCAAAGAGGAAAAATGAAACTAGGTTATTTAAGACCCGCAGTACAAAATATTGAGAATACCAAGTTCTCGGCGAATATGAAAGAAAGGTTCAGTCGCTAGCGGCTTTGTGAAAATGTACGCTAGTTGATTTTTGGTGTCAACATGTTCAAACATGACATCACCTTTCTCCACATGATCCCTAAGAAAGTGGTGTCGAATTTCTATGTGTTTAGTGTGTGAATGTAGCATGGGGTTCTTGGTTAGGTTAATGGCACTAGTGTTGTCACAAAAATAGGAACACGTTCTAATTTTAGATTAAAATCCAATAGTTGTTGCTTGAGCCATAAGACTTGTGCGCAACAATTTCCGGCGGTAACATATTCCGCTTCGGCGGTTGACAAAGCAACTGAAACCTGTTTCTTGCTATGCCAACTTATCAAAGAATTTGAAAAGAGGTGACAGGTGCCACTAGTACTCTTCCTATCCAATTTGCAACCCGCAAAATCGGAATCGGAGAAACCTACCAAAGAACAATCATTTCCCTTAGAATACCATAAGCCATACTTCGAGGTGCCAGACAAATATCGAAGTATGCGTTTTACAGCTTTAAGATGGGATTATTTGGGACATGACTGATACCTTGCGCACATGCATACACTAAACATGACATCGGGTTTAGAGGCAGTAAGATAAAGGAGAGAACCGATCATACCTCTATATTTCTTTACCTCTACATCCTTACTGCTTTCATCTTTACTCATGTTTGCGCTTGTTGGCATAGGGGTGTCTATGGCTTTGCATTTTGCCATGTCAAATCTCTTGAGGAGCTCCAAACAATATTTTGTTTGACTCACGAAAGTTCCTTCTTCAAGTTGCTTAATTTGTAACCCGAGAAAGTATGTGAGTTCACCCATCATACTCATCTCGAATTCACCCTGCATAAGATCAGAAAACTCTCTCACGAGATTCATGTTAGTAGATCCAAAGATGATATCATCAACATATATGTGTACAAGTATTAGATGCTTTCCTTGACGTTTAATGAAGAGGGTTGTGTCAACTTTTCCTCTTGAGTATCCTTGATCAAGTAAGAATTTGCTTAATCTCTCATACCAAGCTCTAGGAGCTTGTTTGAGACCATAAAAGGCTCTTTTTAACTTGTAGACATGATCAGGATATTCATGAGACTCAAAACCCGGAGGTTGAGCGACATAAACTTCTTCATTTATGTATACGTTAAGGAATGCACTTTTGACATCCATTTGAAATAACTTAAAATTCTTTGCACATGCAAAGGCAAGTAGAAGGCGTATAGCCTCGAGTCGGGCAACCGACGCATAAGTTTCCTCATAGTTGATTCCTTCCTCTTGGTTATACCCTTGCGCGACTAAACGCGCCTTATTACGAGTTATTACTCCATTTTCATCTAACTTGTTCCTAAACACCCATCAGGTGCCGATTACTCGAAGATCTCGCAGAGGAGGGACAAGGTCCCAAACCTCATTTCTAGTAAACTGATTTAGTTCCTCTTGCATTGATAGAAACCTGTGTTCATCGAGAAGGGCCTCTTTGGGATTTTTAGGCTCAATTTGTGAGACGAAAGCAAAGTGATAACAGAAATTACTTAGCTTAGACCAGGTTGTAACACCCTTTGATATGTCTCCGAGAATATTGTCGATTGGATGATCTTTTGATGATTTCCAAGCTTGAGGAAGAGCGTCACTTGATGATGGACGATCTTCTCTTGTTTCTTCATGGAGTACATCACTTTCCTTCTCAACTTTGGCTTGGTCGAGTTGATCAATTCTCGGCTCGGCCTCCTTGAGTATGTCTTTCGTAGATGTACCTGCACCATGCACCAAACTACCTTTTCCGACATCTCTCGGATAAGACTCGTCAAATGTTACATGTACCGACTCTTCTACAGTAAGTAATCTCTTGTTGTAAATTCTATAGGCTTTGCTAGACATAGAGTATCCAAGGAAAATACCTTCGTCAGCCTTAGCATCGAATTTGCCTAAGTTTTCTTTTCCATTATTTAATACAAAATATTTGCATCCGAAAACATGTAGGTGAGAAACATTTGGCCTACGCCCTTTCAAAAGTTCATACGGAGTTTTGTTTAGAATGGGGCGGATGAGCACCCTATTCAAAACATAACATGCCGTACTGATGGCATCGGCCCAGAAATATTTTGGCAATTTGCTTTTATTGATCATTGTTCTCCCAATTTCTTCTAAAATACGGTTTTTGCGCTCTACAACTCCGTTTTATTGTGGAGTACGTGGAACAGAGAACTTATGATCAATGCCGTGATTGCCACAATATTCTTCAAATAAAAGATTTTCAAATTCACCTCCATGGTCACTTCTAATTGCAACTATGTTTGTGTTTAGTTTATTTTGTGAAAGTTTGGCAAACCTTTCGAAGGCAGCGAATGTATCGCTCTTGCTTGCCAAGAAGATGGTCCAACAGAATCTAGAAAAATCGTCCACTATTACGAAACCGTAATAGTTTCCGCCTAGACTTTTAATTCTAGAAGGCCCAAATAAATCCATATGGAGAAGCTCGAGAGGTTTTGTAGTAGAAACAATATTTTTAGATTTAAATGAGATCCTCGTTTGCTTTCCCATTTGACAAGCATCACAAAGATGACCCTTGGTAAACTTAATTTTGGGAAGTCCTAGAACTAAATCTTTTGAAACCACTTTATTGAGCAAGTCAAAATTAACATGTGCTAAGCGCCTATGCCATAACCATGAGTCTTCACTCATTGTTATGAGGCATTTGTCACTTGTTAATGATACTTCATGTAAGTCAAGCATATAGACGTTGTTTACTCGAAGTCCATTAAACATACTCTTCTTATCATTATTATGCACAATTTTACAACAATCTTTTGTAAAAGATACATTGTATCCTTTGTCGCATAATTGACTGATACTAAGTAGATTATGTTTAAGTCCTTCGACAAGCAACACATCCGATATAGTAGTGGAAAGGGGGTTACCTACACTTCCTTTACCGAGTATTGCTCCGCGATTGTTATCACCATAAGTTACATATCCTTTCTTCTTAGCCACAAAGTCAATGAAGAGAGATATGTCTCCTGACATATGCCTTGAGCAACCACTGTCGAGAACCCATCTTCTCTCGGTGGTCTCGAGACATTGTACCTACAAAACAATAATCAAAACGAGGAGGTACCCAAAGGCTTATTGGGTCCTAAGTTGTGAGTAGCAAAATGATTGCATTTGGGCAACCATTGATAAATGCCCTTAGGTACTAGAAATCTCCTAAATCGGCATTTAGTAATGGAGTGTCCCTTTTTGCAACAATAGAGACATGAAAAATCAACATTTGAATTACTCTTGCTATCCTTTTCTCTTACAATATATTTGTATTTTTGATATGGATTGACCATACTTTGACGAAAATTTGACTTATCGATAGCAAAAGTAATTTTGGGCTCTAGAGCTTTGTTGAGCTTGGCTTTTAGGCTTTTAACCTCACCTTGCCAAATGCAACAAGTGTCACACCCAAAGTTGACAATTTTACTTCTAAGGTCCTCACAACCTGCTTTTGTGCTTTCCACCATAGATTCTTTTAATTCTTCAAGTTTCCTTTCGAATTCTCGTATTTTGTGCTCTAAGTGAGCAAATATTTTTCTATTTGAAGCAAGCCTCTTAAAGCTTATTTGGCTTCTTGGTGCAAAGAGTCAAAAGCAGTTTGTAAATCATTGTAAGACATACTAGAAGAGTTTAAGTATTGAGAATGTCGTACCTATTTCTTCTTTTTCTTTTGATGAACGGAAAGGCAAAAGTTGATGGTTTCATCTTCGTCGCTTGAGCTCTCATCATCCGAGGAGTCGCTATCACTCTCCCAAGCAATATAAGCTCTCCTTGGTTTTGATGATTTCTTTTGAGGCTTACTTGACTCTTTTTCTTTTCCCTTCTTGTTCATCGAACAATCCGGTTTGTAGTGACTGGGCTTACCACAGGTATAACATGATCCTCTAGCTTTATTTCTTTTTGTATCATCACTTTTGGAGTTCCTTGATTGTCTCCGGAAGTTTATCAAATTCTTCTCGGAGTGTTGTATGCCATTCTTTCTTACATAGCGGTAGTACCGCTTTACGAACAGCCCCATGTCTTCATTTGTGTCTTCTTCCTCGTCCTCGCTAGATGAATAATCAATAGACTCTTTTGTTTGAGACTTCGAGGAGGAAGTCTTTAGAGCAATGTTTTTCTTCTCAACAACCTTTGCTTTATCTTTCTTTTCTTTTCTTTCATGATGATCAAGGCTCAATAGTACCTGTTCATGCTCTTGTAGTTTGCCAAATAACGTTGTTAGATCTAAAATGGTGAGATCATTAGCTTCCTTTATTGCTGTCACTTTGGGCTGCCACTCCCTGTTAAGACATCTCAGAATTTTATTAGTCGCAACGTCATTGGCCACTGGCCTACCAAGAGAGTGTAACCTATTGATTAAATGAGTGAATCTTTTCTGCATGTCAGCAATGGTTTCCCCTTGCTCCATGTAGAAAAGATCGAACTCTTGCGTAAGAGTGTTAATTCTAACAAGCTTAACGTCGTTAGTTCCTTCGTGGGCAATTTGTAAAGAGTCCCACATGGCTTTCACCGTTAAGCAATGGGAAACCCAATAATATTCGTCCACACCTAATGAAGATATTAGAATATTTTTGGCTTTCCAATCGTAATTATATTTCTTTTCATCATCCTCTGTCCACTGTGCTTCAGGCTTGGGCATTGTTTGATTATTCACATCGGTCATAGTAATTTCAATAGGACCGTTGAGAATAACATTCCACACTTTCCTGTCTATGGAATTAATATGCACTCGCATACAGTCTTTCCAGTAACTATAATTTTCCCCATTGAAAATAGGCGCTCTATTGTAGGCCCCCTTAGGTTCGTTAGCCATATTCAATCGAAGTTGTATTTGAAGCACGGAATCAACCAGGCTCTGATACCACTTGTTAGACGTAGGCACGGATCTAGAAGGGGGGGGGGGGGGGGTTGAATAGATCCCTCTTTTAAAAACAGAGTTTTGAGTGGCGCTTACCAATTAAAATTGGTTTAAAAAATTGTTTGAAAAATTGCGGAAGCGGCCGAGGAAAAACACGTCTAAACGAACCGTTACTTGGAAAAACCGGATATGCGACAAGCTAATGGATTAGTATAATGCCTTGCTTGAATTAACATAATTAATCACACTCAATCAAATAGTTTTTAACACTTGTTGGTACAACTGGTGCCAATGCACAACACAACTCACAAACCAGAGCAAATTGGCTAAGTGACCTTGGTTTAGGCAATTTGTCAAACACTTGGTGTGTTGGGCGCTCCAAGTGGATATTTGGATTGAATGAGTAACTATTAAAATCCTAGTGCAAATTTATATTGCACTAATGTACAAACCGTTCAGCTGCTCACTCAATTCAATGTTCAGTTCGATAAAAAGTGCTTAAACAGAAATCACTTATTTTAAGCTAAAACTGAAAAAGCAGAAAATCAAAGAACACAAGTATTTGTTGAGGCAGTTCCCCCGTCGTCCTCGCTTTGGGGTACGTCTGCCCTCAATTCTAAAACTAGAATTGAGATTACTTGAATAGATATAACCTGTTGTAGAGTAGTTTATACAATGGATGATAACAACTATACAAAACAATCCTTGTTGGTGTAGATAGAGCTATCACTCCTTGCTCCTTGATTCAAGATGAATCAAGCCTTCCGATCGTTGTGAATTGATCTCCGATTACAGCCCCTTTGTTGAATAACATTCCGTTCTTCAAACCCTCGGCCCGGCTGATCTTAAACACCAACGAATCGAACCCGGATATGTCTTCAACCTTTCACAGCCCCAGCTACTATATTGATCAAACCACCGTTTATCAATCACCTTCGTACCGCTTGAAAGTTGACCAAACAATCCGTATCAAAAACCCCCAAATTCCTTGAATCTTGGAGGGCAAAACCTTTGGGTTTTATTCAAGAAAAAACCTGCTGCAAATCTCCACCCGAACCGGATCTTCAATCGACGGATTCGAACCTTATTACCTCGAACGAGACGCAATGCACCACAAGAGTTATTGTGTGTAATTTTGGTGTTGTGTTGTTTGAGGATGAAGATGAAGAGAGATGAGCACCTATTTCACTTTTTCTTGTTCTTGACAATTTACTCAAAATGAAATTGTTAATTGTTAAAATGAACACAAAAGCTATTTATAGTAATAGGCAACCAAACAGACAAAACAAAAATTCAAATAGAATAGGAAACTTCACTGGCTGTGTTAACGAGCGAACGGTCGACCATAGCAGGTCTATGCGTCGACGCATAGCCTGCAGATTTAAACAAATTGAAAATCTAACAGTATGCGTCGACCATAGGTTGGTGTGCGCTTAGCCGTTGGTCCACCAATGTGTATGTGCGCTGAGTATGTGGTCGACCCTTGGTGTGTCAGCTTCATGCGCTGATCTTGCCGTCGACGCATGGTTTTATGCGCTTAGCAGTGAGAAATGATACAAGCCATGCTCTGACCCTATGGTCGACTCATAGCTTGAAAATCTGCAAAAATGAGAAAATTCCTTGTTTTTGTGCAGTTTGTTGTGACTTCAAATACTTGTCATATATTGCTTATGATAAAAAGGATATAGGAAGGATATAGTATGTTGGGTGTTGCTCGACGACTCCGATTCATCCGAAGTTGTACTTTGTCATCATCGAAACCCGAGACCGTATGTTTGTGAGACACTTTGCACTCACACACTGTGCTTAATCTTTGGGTGACAACCTCAAATTGGCTTCATGCTTGATTCAATGTAGCATCCTTGACTTTGTCTTATAGTTGAATCAATCCAAAACATTGATTGATCATACCCTTGAAGCCCCAATTTTGTCGGTACGGAACCCTAATTCATCTGCATCTTGACAAAGATAAGCTTGAAATAGGTTAAGGTTAGATAATCACATGGATATGATCTTATGATGATGGCAAGGATATAAGGGGTCAAAATTTGGGGTGCAACACAAGGTTATATGCCATGAACGGGTCTCAGTTTCTTCCTAGGATGACGAATACTTATGGGAACGTATCTTCACAAGGAATCGAAATTTCACTGGAGATTGAAGACTTCAGCGGGAATCCATAACTTACTAGAAACTAGGGAATATCACCGAGGATCTTCATAGGAGATGCAGGCCGGTTTATTTGATGTATTGTAATAATCTTCACCAAACTTCTCGGAGAGTGTCGCAACTGCGAAAAACACCCGGCGAAAAACAGAAGAGTCGCCACCGTTCGTTATTTATCCCAAAGAGAGGGAAAGGAAACGATAGAAGAAAACCTAATGGAAAAGGATAATATTGGTCATCGCAACCAAATCTCGGGTTCGGGAGTCGGTTACGCAAGGGGAAGGTATTAGCACCCCTCACTTCTGTCGTACTCGACGGGATCCACGCTTGTTGTCTATCTAAGGGCGTGTTTAAACTATCTAGCTAAAGGCTTATGGACAAAAGAAAATAAAAGAGACTCGATAGAGCATCTCCGCTCCATGCCTACGTATTATCGTCTGGTACGAGAAATCAAAGTCAACGTAGTTCGGAAAACTACGGGTGAAAGGGGAAGGTTGCTCGCCAAGACATCGCGTCTTCTTCCTACGTATCCTCATGTGGTATGAGAAATCAGAACAAACGTAGTTCGGGAAACGAAGAACACCGGTTGGTTCAAAAGTTTTTTATCCGAGTAGGGTTAAACCTCCGTTCTAGCAGTTAGGGACGATGCCTGTTTGCGGTAGAACCAAAGCTTAACAACACTCTTTTTACGAAAAAAGAAGTTTTCGATTAATCCCAAAGGAAAAAAGGTTTGATGTTTTGTTTGTGTTTTTTAATGAAGTTGATTGAGTTAGTTTGTAACTCATGTTGCACTAAAGACTATGACTTGAAAACGAATGCATCGCATATCGCCCCCAAACGGGACGTACACTAAGCGCTCTAGACAAGCGAGAGGAGATCCCTAACTCATCATTTCCCATTACTTAAGGCTCGTAGCGTACAACATGAATTGTCCATTATTAAGTGAGTTAGAATTGTTTTGAGATGAGAAGAGAGGCGCGAAGTCTAAAGGGGAAACTTGGTCCTAATGTTATCATGCAAAGTGGACCTAAAGTTGAATTTGAAAAGGGGATATCTACCCTAATGTTAGCATGCTTGTATTGAACACCTAATGTCTCTCCTACTCCCATCCTAAACGGAGGGACTAGGAATCCTAAGGGATCATGGCAAAGAAAGCACAAGAAGAACAAAGGAATGATCAATCACAAGTAAGAGATGCAAACATGGAGAAAAAATGCAAAGAGGGAGGAACAAAGTGTGGGGCAGTAGCCACCACAAGCACATCTCAATCTCTTATGTCAAATAAAAGATGCAAAACAACAAGAAGAAATGCAAATGCAAGGAGGCAAGCAAACATGAACATGCAAGCAACAAAGAAAAAAAATGAACGGATGAAATGTAACGGGAGAAGACCATCCTCTACAACCGTCGACCATCAATCATCAAAGAAAATAGGAGGAAAACAAGTGTGGGACAACAGCCACCACAAGCGCATCTCGACAATAATTCTTAACTCAAGCAAACAAAGATGAACATCACTTTGAACGACATATACGATAGTATGCATCCAAGTGGAAATCGAACCAAACATGTCGACAAATCATGATTAAACAATCAAGAATAACGATAAATATTCCAAACATCCAACTCCTAATGCATCACACTGATCTATGATGATTCAAAGTGGAACGATATGCAAAAACACATTGAAAAATAGCAAAACAGGCCCACTGTTACAGTGTTAATCGGTTAACACCTTAAAAAGTTTGGAAAATCTGGAAATTTCAACTGGTTAACCGGTTAACCCCAGGGGTTAATCGGTTAACACTGTGTTAACGTTTAAAAGATTTGAAAGTTTGAATTGGTTAATCGGTTAACGCCATAGGTTAACCGATTAACACTGTAACAGTGGCCAAAAACAGCAGCAGAAAAGCACTTTCAGCACAAAATCACTTATTCATTGATCCAAAAGATCAACTTATCAATTAAGCACGAAATTAAACCTGCAAACAGAGACCCAACACACATGCAAACATATCCAAACAGCACAATCACAATTCCAACGGATCAAAATCAACCGATTTAATCAAAAATGAAGATCCACATGTTGAAAATGCAAATAAGCTAAAAAATGACAATGGATCTAGAATTCCAACCTTCGAAGCGGAGATTTGCTTCGGTTAATGTTGATTCACTGTAATTTGATAGATCCAATGCTAGAAATCTGGAAACTTCAAGATCCAAGCAAATCCTTGTGGTAGAAATGTAAATCAACCAAAATTAAGCAAGAATTATCCAAATAAGCTTCTTCAAACCAACTTAAAAAATCAGATCCACATTTGCACGAAAATTGAATGGAAATTATGATTCAATGATGATAATGGATGAAGGTTTAGCTCTTGAATTCAATGATTCCAATGAAGAATCAATGAATTCAATGAAAGAAGAGCTTTAGTGAGGTTTTGGAATTATGGAAATTGAGAGAAAACTGGAGAGCTTTAGAGTGAATTCTGAAAAATGAAAGTGGGATTATGAGAATTGATTGTTGTGGTTTGGAGTGAATCACTTAAATATCACTTAGGTTTGGATCCAAATGAAAGGCTTGGAAGATGGTTTGGAAAATTTGGTATGGAATGAGGAATGGGAGTTTGGAAAGAAAATGAAATTAACCAAATTTCAAATGAGGTTCTAGATCGTTCCCAAGTGTAAAAATGAAATTCAAGTGATAAAAAATTGGACCCCAAAGTGGCTTGGCTTTAAAATTCACGTGCATAGCAAAATCTGCACTGGTTAATCAGTTAACCATATGTGTTAACCGATTAACACCTTCAAAAAACCCCAGTTTGACCTGATTTTGACTTGGTTAATCGGTTAACCATATGTGTTAACCGATTAACACAGTCAAAAATTTGAATTTGGCGCCTTTTGGAGGGAAACGTGCACACTTGCTCGTTTTCAACTGTTTGGAGCTCTGTTAAGCCTCTGGAACTTTTTTTTGAATATCCTGACTGTGAAACTGTTTGAAGTAGCCTGAATGCTGTCTTCTGTACTGGAAGTTTATCTGCAAACTAAAATAAAATCGACCGCTCGATCGGGCAAATTAAATGCCGAAGATGATGATGCTTGTTATTCAGTTGCTTGCACTAAAATGAAACCTGAGCCACGAGAATGCCTTGATCCCCTGTCTCGAAACATGATATGCAAATAATGCAAAAAATGCAGATGCAGAATGCAGAGAAACAAAAGCCAGATAAGATAAAAACGAAAGGGCAAATTTTTGGGGTGCTACAACTGCCCCTATTCAATCGACTCGGACCTGAAGGGATGAAAAACATCAGCTTTCAAACATTCAATGTACGAGGTGATTGAATACAACAAGAACCCGGAAATTTGCAACCTGCGAGGATGCAAAACAACGAACACCGACCAGAAGTTAGAATGCGACACGCTGAGGATACCGATCCAAGACTTCATCCAAAAGATACCAACCAAGATTTGGGATAGCAATCACAGGGTACCAACCAAGAGTCGGGATAACAACAACATCGACTGAAAGTGAAACAACGACAACTTCTCTGGGGAGCACCAACCAAAAGTTGGAATAACAACAAACAAGGATACCGACCAAAAGTTGGGATAAACCGATCAACATATATTAACCAAAAGTTGAGATAACGATCAAAAACGACCTTCTGGGATGTGCTGAAATTAAGAACACTGCAAGATGTACGATCATCAAACCTACGAACTGAGAAGAACTCCACTGGGGAAAGAATGAACTAACCAGGCAACCATGCACAGGATAAACATCCACAAAAATATGATAGTCAACAGATTCACCACCAACCAAAGGTCGGAATCAAAACTACTAACAAAAAGTTAGAATCACCACCATGCCAACAAAAGACGAATTTTGTGGGGAATAAGATGTCCGTCCCAACAGCAACTCAGAATCAACAAACCAAAATAAAGACTACCCACCAAAATTCGAAATCACCAACAAAACCACCAACAAGCTGGGGAATTATCAACCAAGAGTTGAAATCATGCAAGACTATCAACCAAGAGTTGAGACAAACGACTTTGCAGGGGAAAAACCAAAGATTACCAACCAAAAGTTGGAAAGCACAGCTCCGCCGGGGAAACCAAGAACTACTAACCAAAAGTTGAGACAACAAAGATAAAAACCAAAAGTCGGGAAGCATAACTCTGCAGGGGATACCGAAGACCACCAACCAAAAGTTGGGATAACAATTCTGCCAGGGAAAATCAAGGGCTACCAACCAAGAGTTGGAATCAAAATTCTGCTGAGGAGTGAAGGAGGATTACCAACTAAGAGTTGAAATAATTGAAAAGACCAAGCTTCAGACCCAACTGGGGATTACCGTCCAACAAGCTACAGATTACCAACCAAGAGTTGGGACAACACCAACAAAACCTTGGACTCCGCTAGGGATTACCAACAAAAAGTTGGAGCAACGACTGCATGGGATAGAATCCAAACATTACCAACCAAGAGTTGGAAACCAGGCTACTAACCAAAAGTTAAGATCGCCCAGAAGAGATTATCATTGACCAAAAGTTGGAACACAAACTACTAACCAAGAGTTAGGATCGATGGGGACGCTGAACAAAGCTGACTCCACCACAAAAGACTACCAACCAACAGTTGGAATGATCGTCTGAAACTACCAACCAAGAGTTGGAATGCCAAAGCTACTAACCAAGAGTTAGGATCACAAAACTACTAACCAAGAGTTAGGATCGTTGGGGACGCTGAACGAACTGGCCACGACAAAGGTTACCAACCAACAGTTGGAATATCCGAATTTGCTGAGGAAAAACAAGGATTGCCAACCAAAAGTTGGAAAAACATCCAAACGCCCATAGGTCACCAACCAAGAGTTGGAATAAAGCCAAGACCATCAACCAAAAGTTGGAAAAGGGCAAAGATTACCAACCAAAAGTTGGAACAATGACTCTGCGAAAGGGAAACCAGAGATTACCAACCAAAAGTTGGAACAAACCACCTCAAAAATAACAACTAAAAGTTGGACTACGCTGAGGATTACCAACCAAAAGTTGGGTTAGTAGCTCCCAGAATAAGTAGGTAATAGAGTCAAACGACTCACAACTTGAGAGGTTTAAGCAAACGACTCTGCCAAGGACCAAGAGTCAAACAAGTGTCTCATCTGAGGATAAAGAAATCCACCATTCGTCCAGAGAGGAGATGTTCATCAACGACTCTCCTGGGGAGAACGAAAACATTCACATCAACAGACTTAGCTGGCGAAAACAGAAGCGTTTAACCAAACGACTAGCTGAGAAAAACCCAAAGCATGAATAACCCGAAGGCAACAGGGACAACACGAAAAATCTCCTAAATCAAACAGCTCCTGCTGGAAAGAGAAACAGCCTCCAAGGCAACAACCTGGCTTATGCTTCAGATGCATATGTTGGAAAATGGCGTAATTCTCCATACGAAATGGAAATGCTATGCATTTAGAAGGATGCTATGCAAAAATCCAAAAGAACCACCCTAGCAAAATAAATGCTAGGGAGAAAAGAACGACTCTACCGGGGAGCAAATTACAGTCTGCTGGAGAAAGTGCCCTGGATGGCACAACAAAATACAACCCTTCTGGAAAGTAGACGACCCTACCGGGGAAATAAAGCAACTTTCTAGGCAGTAGCTTTACTCGGTCAATAGACAAACCAAATCCTGCTAAAGAAACTGCCCTGAACGGCCCGCCAGGATACAGCTCTCCTGAGGAATCAAGAGACTTGGCTGAACAAAACAGTCCTTCGCTAGAGTCAAATATACACTACTGAGGAAATCAGCCCTGAACGGCCTTCCAGAAACCTCTGCCCTGTTGGGGGTACAAATACTCGACTCAGTGGGGAAATTCAGAACCACGCTGAAAGCTCCACTCTGCTTGGGGAGGAAATCCACTCCGAGGGGATAACAAATGATGAACCGACCTACTAAGGGATACCAGATACCTCTGCTTCAAATCCCATTCTACTGGGGAAATCCCATGCTTCTGTTTAAACACCTGCTCTATCGAGGGAATCAACACTGTGCTTTGCTCGAGGAAGAAAAATCTTGAAGATCAAAAGAACATCAACTCCGTTGGGGACTGGAGAGGAATACTGGATTGCGAACCACCCTTCTGCCGAGGGAACATCCTTCTACCTTATCTTGCTGGGAAAATGCTGAGAACAAATCTACCCTGCTGGGGACCAACCTTTGTACCTGTTGGGGATGAGCCTACTCTGCAGGGGATATCAATCTCGACCTGCTGAGGATAAGGCATGTCATCCTGCAACACACAAAAACAAACAACGCTCTATGTGCGAAATGGTTACCTCAGTTACCATTCATGATACCTGCCGATCAGGCAAAGCCACCGCTTTCGTTATGCTTTGTAAAGCCACCTGCAATGTTTACCAAAATAAGGACGTTTTTTTTTGCAAACAAAATAGTAAAAGTAAAGGCAAGAAGAAGAAAGCTCTTTGACTGAAGTGAATACTTTATTGATGAAAGGCCTGTTAATAGGCGAATTACAATTTGGATGCAATTTCTGAAAAGAGGTAATTGCGTAGAAAAAGTAAGAAAAATGTAAGAAAATATTTACAAATGTCGGCAATGTGGAAACAGACAACCACCATGTGTCGATTCAGCTATGACTTGTATGTCTTCAATATTCCCCTTGTTTTGTCTTCTAAAAAGATTGATTGGACGAATCCCTTTCCTCCGAGATAACTGCTCATAAGTTCACAGATCGAACGCAGACTGCGGTCATTTGCCTTCAAATCCCTAACTTTTGCCTGAATCTCCCTTTCGGGTTTTCAATCCACCGGGATACCCATTTTTTTCAGAGTCGCCTTTTTAGGTTTTCGACTTTGCGGGTACATTCTTTTTATTTTATATCCCTAATTTTTGGCCGAAACTTTTCCTTTTCATGGTTCGCCAGGATGCCTCATTTTTGCCTGGACTTTTCTTTTTCTGTCCAGCGAGTCTCTTTTAAGAAAAGTATTTTTTAACCGCGTCTACATTCACAGGGGACGAAAAATCTTCACCATCCATGGTAGATAGTAATAAGGCTCCGCCAGAGAAAACCTTTCTTACCACATATGTACCTTCATAGTTAGGAGTCCATTTTCCCCTATGATCTGTCTGAGGAGGAAGAATCCTTTTCAAAACCAAATTACCCGTTTGGAAGCACCGAGGACGCACTTTCTGATCAAAGGCTTTCTTCATCCAACTCTGGTACAACCGGCCATGCGCGATGGCTGCCAATCTCTTCTCGTCAATTAAGCTCAACTTATTCAACCTGGTTCGTACCCATTCAGCTTCGTCAAGCTTCACATCCGTTAATACCCTTAAAGAAGGAATCTCCACTTCTAATGGTAGGACCGCTTCCGTACCGTACACTAGTGAGAAAGGAGTTGCCCCGGTTGACGTACGCACCGAAGTACGATAACCGTGAAGAGCAAAGAGTCACATCTTGTGCCAGTCGTTATAGGCTACAACCATCTTCTGCATAATCTTCTTGATATTCATGTTAGCTGCCTCAACAATGCTATTCATATTCGAACGATATGGAGAAGAGTTGTGATGCTCAATCTTGAAACTCTGGCACAGTTCCTTCATCATTTTGTTATTCAAATTTGAACCATTATCAGTAATGATCCTCTCAGGAATTCCATAACGACAAATGATGTCCTTCTTTATGAATCGGGCGACCACCTGTTTCGTGACATTGGCAAAGGACGCTGCTTCTACCCACTTCGTAAAGTAATCAATCGCAACCAGAATGAAACGATGACCATTGGAAGAAGTCGACTCAATCTTTCCGATCATATCAATTCCCCACATAGCAAACAACCAAGGAGATGTCAACACATTCAGAGGAGTGGGTGGCACATGCACCTTATCAGCATAAATCTGGCATTTATGGCATTTTCTAGCGTATTTGAAGCAATCAGATTCCATAGTCATCCAATAATACCCCAGCTCTCAACAATTTTCTGGCCATTACGTGACCATTGGCATGAGTACCGAAAGAACCCTCATGGACGTCCTCCATCAACAGGTTTGCCTCAAGTTCATTAACACGGCCCAGCAAGACCATGTCAAAGTTTTTCCTATAGAGCACATCATCTCTGTTCAGATAAAAATTACCAGCTAACCTCCACAGAGTCTTCTTATCTTTGTCGGATGCCCCAGAAGGGTACTCTTGAGTCTTGAGAAAATGCTTGATATCAAAATACCAAGGCTTTCCATCTGATGCTTTCTCGATTGCAAATACAAAAGCGGGTCTATCAAGACGCATGATGGTGATAGCTGGAGCTTTATTCCAGTAATTCACTTTGTACATCAAAGATAATATGGCCAAGGCATCCGCAATATGATTCTTAGCTCTGGGCACATGATGGAACTCGATTCTATCAAAGAACGAAAATAATCTCTTGGCATAATCCTTGTAAGGCACCAGGTTGGCCTGACGAGTTTCCCACTCTCCTTTGATTTGATTAACGACTAGTCCTGAATCACCGTACACATCTAAATATTTGATCCTCAGATCAATAGCCTCTTCCAAACCCATAATGCACACTTCATACTCGGCTTCATTATTGGTGCAGGCAAAAGTCAATCGGGCAGTGAACGGTATATGAGAACCGTGAGGAGTTGTAATGATCGCACCGATTCCATTACCATATGAATTAACGGCTCCGTCGAAAATCAGCTTCCACTGAGACTCAATCTCAGGACCCTTGTCAGGTAAAGGCTCATCACAGTCTTTCATCTTCACAAACATGACGTCTTCATCTGGAAAATCAAACTTCATCGGCTGATAATCCTCAATTGGCTGTTCAGCAAGATATTTCGACAGAACGCTTCCCTTAATGGATTTTTGGGAAACATACTGGATATCATATTCTGTTAAAACCATTTGCCATCGGGCAATCCTTCCGGAGAGTGCTTGTTTTTCAAAGACGTACTTGATTGGATCCATCTTCGAAATCAATAGGGTTGTGTGGCTTAACATGTACTGTCTCAAACGCTTTGCGGCCCAAGCGAGTGCACAACATGTTTTTTCCAGCATTGAGTACCTCGACTCACAATCAGTGAATTTCTTGCTCAGGTAGTAGATGGCATGCTCTTTTCTACCTGACTCATCTTGTTGATCGAGCACACATTCTATTGAATTCTCAAGAACTGTGAGATACATGATCAGCGGTCTCCCTGCAACTGGAGGTATGAGTATTGGAGGTTCCTGCAGATACTCTTTTATTCTTTCAAAATCTTTCTGACAATTTTCATTCCACCTGACCGTTTGATCTTTTCTTAGAAATTTAAACAATGGTTCACAAGTGGCTGCAAGATGAGATATGAACCTTGCAATGTATTTCAATCTCCCCAGGAAACCACGAACCTCTTTTTCCGTTCTCGGCTCAGGCATTTCTTGTATAGCTCTTATTTTGGCAGGATCTACCTCAATACCCTTTTCACTGACAATGAAACCCAATAACTTTCTAGATCTCACCCCGAAGGTGCACTTGTTAGGATTAAGCCTCAGCTTGAACTTCCTTAACATTTCAAACAATTTCAGAAGATTGACCAGATGTCCTTCCTCCGTATGAGACATCGCAATCATGTCATCAACATAGACTTCAATCTCGTGATGAATCATATCATGAAAGAGAGTCACCATTTCTCACTGATAAGTTGCCTCTACATTTTTCAATCCAAAAGGAATCACCTTGTAGCAAAAGGTCCCCCATGGTGTAATGAAAGTAGTTTTCTCCATGTCCTCAGGTGCCATCTTGATTTGGTTATACCCTGAGAAGCCATCCATGAAGGAAAACACTGAAAATTGAGCGGTATTATCGATAAACACATCAATATGGGGAAACGGGAAATCGTCTTTTGGGCTCACTTTATTCAGATCTCTGTAGTCTACACACATCCAGACCTTTCCATCTTTCTTAGGAACATGAACAATATTAGCGACCCACGGAGGGTAATTCGTGACAGCAAGAAAACCAGCGTTTAACTGCTTCTGAACCTCTTCGTTTATCTTGATTGCCATATCAGGCCTTGTCCGTCTCAACTTCTGCCTGACTGGCGAGCATTCTTCTCTGAGAGGTAACTGGTGTACCACAATATCTATGTCTAACCCAGGCATGTCTTGGTAAGACCAAGCGAAGATATCCTCATACTCACGGAGCATTTCAATAAATCTTCTCTTGACACTATCTTCCAACGCAGCCCCTACTTTAACCTCTTTCTTATCCTCCTCAGTACCCAGATTGATAACTTCAATATCCTCCTGATGAGGCACAATAACCCTTTCCTCTTGCTTTAGAATTTTGGCTAACTCTTCGGGTAGTTCACAGTCTTCATCAGTCTCTTCTTCAGCTTGATAAATGGGATTATCAAAGTCATACGAAGTCATAACCGAATTTGAATCAATTTCATCTGATAGGAAAGACCTGCATGAGGATATTTATGTTTATTATGCGATGCAACAAACAAAACACATTTCCATTTTTCTGTTTAGTATAAATGCAAAATAAAAACAGGAAAAACAGGGATCACAATATTTGAATGCAAAAACGTCCTTTATTTAATGATAAAGTACAAACAAAAAGATGACCCCACAAATGGGTCATTACGCCTTGGGCAAAACGTAAGACTGAACATAATCAAAACAATGAACATTACTCTGCAGCAGTAACATGAATGATCTCTTAAGTAGTCCAATTGCATAGTTTCTGACCAGGAGTACATGGACGAATCCAGGCATCCATATTGCAGTCACTGTCACCTTCGTCTTCTTCAACGACATTAGCCCTGTCAAATATCACACCACTGCTGGTAAACTGAACAGGTCCCCTGTACCTCAGAATGCTTTGGGAAGAACTTGAGGGTTTGTATCCCAGGCCGAACTTGTCCTGCTTGACAGGAACGTCAAGAACTTGGCCCCACTTCCGACACGAACCGGATTCTACAATAGCACGAGCTTCTTTGAATGACGACATCGAAACCTCTAGGCCCTTAGCTTCTACAGGAGACTTCTCCTACATCTGAACTGATTCCCTGGCAGAGTGTTTCGTGGATCTCCCCATCCACTTCCACATATTTGAATGACGACAAATGTCTGACCATAATATCTTCCTCGCCGCATACTGTGATGACTTTCCCTTCCATCATGTACTTCAACTTCTGATGCAATGTTGAAGTGACTGCCCCAGCAGCATGTACCCAAGGTCTACCAAGAAAACAGCTGTATGCTGGCTGGATATCCATAATGTAAAAAGTTGCATCAAAGATCTCTGGCCCTATCTGAATAGGTATCGTAATCTCTCTGAACACCGATCTCTTAGACCCATCGAAAGCTCTCACCACCAAATCACTTGGTGTGCAAATCAAACCCTTGGCATCTAATTTCATCAATGCTTTGTTCGGAAGCATATTGAGGGACAATCCTGTATCGACCAAGACATGCAATATCAGAGACCCTCTACATTCCAGGGATATGTGCAAAGCACGGTTACGGTTCCTCCCAGCAGGAGTGAAATCCATATCAGTAAAATCGAGACCATTAGCGACGTTGACATCTACTACCCCCTCCAACTGATTAACAGAAATCTCTTGGGGTACATACGATGCATTCAAGATTTTCAACAAAGCATTGCGGTGTGCCTCCGAACACAACAATAATGACAGAATAGAAATCTTCGAAGGAGTTTGATTCAAGTGATCCACAATCTTGTAGTCACTTTTTAGAATGAGCCTCATAAATTCCTCCACGTCTTTCAAAAAAACATCAGTGTCAACCTGCGTTTGAGTATTCTCCATAATCACGGACTTACCCTTGCCTTTGTCCTTCTTACCAGCATTAACATCTGGTGAAGAAAAAATTCTACCACTTCTGGTGATACCTCCGGCACCAACTATGTTCTCAACCGATGAACCTCCGCTTGCAGACCCTGTCCACTCTTGCTTTTGCCCATTACAGAACACCTCTCCCCCATAATTCCACGGGATAGCTTTAATGCTCCCGTATGGCACGGGTCTAGGTATAGTAATGATAACTGGAGTTGGCCTAGAAGGCACTGAAATATTGATTGTCCGGTACGGAATAGAGATTGTAGCAACTTCGCTTCCATCACTACTCACCTTATCCTCAGCATCTTCTTTCACAACTTTGTCAAACTACAAACAACCCTCATCAATCATTCTCTGAATACCCTTCTTCAAAAGATAACAACCCTTAGGCTGCACTTCACACTCTGAGTAATCAGTAGAACAACCAGGAAATACCTCCTTCTTCAACAAAGTAGCTTTCACGAAGCTCAACGGAGTCGTTAAATCCTCAACATCAGTAATCAGATTCAATTTCTCTCCTTCAATAATGGAATTAGCATTTGTCGTCCCATGATGTGGCATAGGGTTTAGATTCACAATAGGCCCATCGTTGGTGAAATTAATAGCCTTGGAGTCAAGCAAATCTTGAACTTTATGCTTGAATGCTTTGTAATGGTCAATACCATGCCCCGGAGCACCTGAATGAAAATCGCATCTAGCGTTCGCATCATAACCGGGAGGCGGTATACCGGTGAGAGGAGCCAGAGTCCTCTTTTGAACCAATTGCAACTGTAGCAGACGTTGTAACAACTGAGAATACGGTATCGGAGGATTCTCGAAATGCCTATCAGCTGTTCTGCGCCTAGCAGCATAAGGACATGGAACATTAACTCGCTGCGGAGCTGCAGCCGGAATATCTACAGCAGCAACTTGTTGAGGATACGGGACTGAGCTCTACCTTTACCCTTGTGAGAGATAGCATTTGCATCACCTTCTCTTTTCTTGGGATTTGCTGAATACGGTTTCTTTGTTCCTCTTGAAGAGGATCCACTACCATTGGTAATTTTACCAGACTTGATCTCACTTTCAACTCTCTCACCAGCCATTACCAGATCAGAAAACCCAACAGACATGCAGCCTATTAACTTCTCAAAATACACATCAGGCAGTGAGGCCATGAACAATTCGATCAACTCTCGCTCCACCATAGGAGGTTGCACTCTAGCCACTAGATCTCGTCACCTCCGGGCGTACTCTTTGAAGCTCTTAGTACTCTTCTGCGACAAGCTCTACAATTGCACCCTATTTGGTGCTAGATCACTATTATACTGATAGTGACACACAAACGCTTCGGCCAATTCTCTCCAGCTGCAGATATGAGTTCTCCCGAGTCCCATATACCATTCTAAAGATGCTCCCGCCAGACTGTCTTAGAAGAAATGCATCAGCGGCTTTTCATCATCGGAATATGCAGACATTTTTCGGAAATAAGCACGAATGTATACTCTAGGACATGTCGTCCCTTTGTACTTTTCGAAATCTGGTACTTTGAATTTGGGAGGAATTCTGACCCCAGGAACTAGACCCAAATCTGACATATCAAGACCTAGAGAATTCTGGCTTTCAAAAGACTTCATCTTTTCCTCAATCAATTTGAACCTCCGGTCAGCTTCAGTAGGCAAACCACCTTCCATATCTCTCATGGAAAAGACATCGTCCTGACGATCTTCCCAACAGGGACCAGCAGCCCCGTGCACAGCACACACACTTACGTCACCATCATTACCATTCTCATTTGCAGCGCCTTCGCCCGAAGGTAAGACAATAGTAGGAATAACATTGTTTTCTGGAATCAATCCAACAACAAGAGGAATGAAACCGGCTCCTTTATGCAAAACACCATCCTCGTCGATCTTTGTCATCAATGGCTGTACCATAACCCTTAACTGTTCCTACCCAGCGACAACATTATGCATTAGCTCCATGAACTGAGACATGCGAGCTATGACTTCCTGCAATTCAGTTTGTACCTGATCCATCACTTTCCTATGATTCCCTCGAGTCGAGTATCTGTGGAAACTGAATTCCTCAATCCTGCTACTGAAGAAAACCAAGCAGAGATAAGAACACAAGGCCACAGAGAACAACATGTGATGCAAATGAAGGATGCAAGGTGCAAAATGCAAACATGTCTATGTATGTACAGGGAGATGTCCCCCTTTATTCTAGTTTCAAATAAACAAGAACAACAGAGATGGATAATACAATCATGATAATCTTCTCATATATCTGGTAAAGCTGAGACAATACAAACATCAATGAGAAATATCTGCATACAAAGAAGCACTGATCTCATCCAACATATATGGTGATGTTCAGGATACAAAACAAAGAAAACTACAAAAGACAAACACTCCTAGTAGCCATGATATTTTCCCCAGTCCTGAGCTTCCTTGAGCATCGTCTTTGTGTCTGGGTGGTCTGGTCTGGCAACCAACTCTCTGATGAGGACGTCTCTCTTGTGTATCACATCCCGGAGATACATACAGTGATCTTCCCAAACATCTTCACCAAAGGCGTCTTCAAGCCTGGGTTTCTTCACACCTACGCGGACCTTGAGCTCTTCAAGCGTTGACAAAGTCTCCTGGTACTTTTGCTTGAACGTGCACCTGCTGAATGATTCCAACAAGACTGCTTTCTCATTAACCTTGAGCTGCGCCTTTAGCTTATCCACCTGAATAAAAAGTTGATTCTCCCTATTCTTGTTGGCGGTCAGAGTAGCATTCCACCGCTCATTGAATTGGGATATCTTCAGATACGCTCTGTCTAAATCCTCCTTCTTGGACCTCAAGACACTACAGGTGCTTTTTAGATCAAGACCGACTTGCTCACGTGGTTTGATCTGCTCAGCTAGCTCATTCTCCAACTTGGTCAACAATCCGGACTTTGTCTTGGCCAAATAAACAACTTCACCTTTATCATGCTTCAGCTGATTGATTTCCTGCTTCAACTTTTCATTCTCTTTCTTTACCCAAAGCTCGTTGTACTTTAAAATGTTGATAGTTGTAGGCGCCTCAATGAATAAAGGATACAATGGCTCTTCGACAGGAAACGACAATAGTACCTTTCTAACCCTTTCTTGAATCCAATCTAAGTAGAGGTCATAGGCTCTACAATCGCCTTTGCCCAAAGAAAGCTTCCCCTTCTTATGAACTTTACCCCATGCATCCACAAATTTGGCCGAAATACTAGGATCAGCTACACCGGTGAAGTACAGAGATTCCTACACTTCTTCTTCTTTCGGAGGTCCTTTCGAGGCATAATCAAACTGTCTGATAGCAAGAGAAGGATTATAGTTGATGCCGCCTTTTCTCCCGATTAAAGGCACATTAGGAAAGCTACCACAACTGAAGATGAGCTCACAACCAAGCAAGTCACGATTGAACAAGGAAATATTCTTCTTAGTCAACCCCATAAGCCTCTTCGACCATTCAGATGAGTTTGCTAACTTTACAAAAGCTTCAGAACGAGGAAGATGATCAACAAACCACTTATGCAGAAGCGGTGCACAACAAGAAACCATTTTCCTCTTCTCTTCTCATTTTTGTAATGTATTGAATGATACAAATCTCCTAAGAGAGTAGGTACGGGATTCCTGGAAGTGAAGATATGAAAAGCATCGAAATCCACAAAATCCGGCACATTAGGGAACAACACAATTCCGTAGACACACAAGGCCAAGATAGCACTGAAAACCACCCAACAACCCTTATCAACATACTTTTGAGCCTTCTCCACCAAGAAAGGTAAAGTGAAACCGGAAACTCTGTTTCTGCTAACAACATGATCTACCAACTCAGTAGCACTCAAATAAAGAGCGGCAGACAACTTCTCGAGATCAGGCTTTTCTTCAGAACTGAAGAATGGCACTTCACTTCGGATCGGAACACCTAAGATATCAGCAAATTCCTCCAAAGTAGGAACCAAAACATAGTCCATAAATGTGAAACATCTCAGCGGAGGATCATAAAACTGCAATAAGATATGAATAGCGCCATGCTCATAGCTCAAGATCCTATGGACAAAGCTCAGAATTCTCCCATAATCTTCCTTGAAGGTTGCAAGGACACCAGGATCAGCCAGGGAAATCAGACCAAATAAAGGTCCCAAATCAGGTTCTAGAAACTTGTACACAACAATCCTCTTTCTGCTTACTTCCATCTCTGTAGAAGACCAGTACCAGAATCAAGGGAAAGACGAGAACCTGTAACACACATTAACATGCAATGTTAAATGCAAGATGATTATGCAAATGCAAAGACATGGGATCAAGAAATCCAATGCTCAAACTATGTTGTTGTGTCGTTGACTGAATTCAACCATAGCTCTGCTTTAACAAGCAATCCCAAAAAACCAGAACACTGAGGTAACAGAAAACCGGAGCATTCAGGATCAAAATTCTGCTCTGACAAGAAAACCGGGTTGGTTGAAGGTCGAGTTTCCTGCAAAAACCCATCCCTCTCTCATGTGGGTTCTAGTCTTGAAAGGCAAGACATTCGATGCGGGCAGTCAGCGTCACATACTTTCGAGAAACGATGATACGTTCACCATTTCTAGTTTGGCATCATAGTCAAACGAAGCAGCCTCACTTAAATGACTTCCCAAATGAACGGTCTCCAGAGTCGACAGTCTCTCTAAGTCAATACTCCCTCAATTGTACCAGACGCACATGATAGAATATTTCCAAAGAAAAACCTTGTCTGAACGTGAATTTCACGTGAGCTATTCTGTGGCCAAACGCCACACAAGCTCCTGCTAATCTCCACTCTAATCCTATGTGTATACTCAAGCCCGGGTTTGGCTTATCACTCAATGGAATAACCCAACCCACAGCACAACAGCAACATAATATGATAATAAAATGCAAATACAATAATATACAGCAGATAATGTACATAAAGCAAAAATAACTGCACAAAAGCAAACACCCAAAGACGCAACAGACAAGCGCTAAGATTGACTCGCATAGGGAATCATCACAGTCCTCAGCAGAGTCGCCAGCTGTCGGTACTGTGAAAAACACCCGGCAGAAAATAGAAGAGTCGTCACCGTTCGTTATTTATCCCAAAGAGAGGGAAAGGAAACGATCGAAGAAAACCTGACGGAAAAGGATAAGATTGGTCATCGCAACCAAATCTCGGGTTCGAGAGTCGGTTACGCAAGGGGAAGGTATTAGCACCCTTCACATCCGTCGTACTCAACGGGATCTACGCTTGTTGTCTATCTAAGGGTGTGTTTAAACTATCTAGCTAAAGGCTTATGGACAAAAGAAAATAAAAGA
This sequence comes from Lathyrus sativus, assembly GCA_963859935.3. Lineage (NCBI taxonomy): Eukaryota > Viridiplantae > Streptophyta > Magnoliopsida > Fabales > Fabaceae > Lathyrus > Lathyrus sativus. Next base: position 678,696,453 of record OZ012739.1, on the reverse strand, counting down.
AAAGAAAAGAAAAGAGACTCGATAGAGTATCGCCGCTCTATGCCTACGTATTCTCGTCTGGTACGAGAAATCAGAGTCAACGTAGTTCGGAAAACTATGGGTGAAGAGGGAAGGTTGCTTACCAAGACATCACGTCTTGTGCCTACGTATCCTCATCTGGTATGAGAAATCAGAACAAACGTAGTTCGGGAAATGAAGAACACCGGTTGGTTCAAAAGTTTTTCATCCGAGTAAGGTTAAACCTCCGTTCTAGCAGTTAGGGACGATGCCTGTTTGCGGTAGAACCAAAGCTTAACAACACTCTTTTTACGAAAAAAGAAGTTTCTGATTAATCCCGAAGGAAAAAATGTTTGATGTTTTGTTTGTGTTTTTTAGTGAAGTGGATTGAGTTAGTTTGTAACTTGTAACACCTATTTTAATTATTTAGTTTTATTGGTGTTATTTTATTTGGTGTGTCTGAGTGCGTGGTGGGCACCCTTAAGTTATGAGAATTATTTAATAAGTTTGGAATTTAATATTAACATAATATAATATAATATTGGTGGTAATATAATAATAATAATGATAATAATAATAATAATAATAATTATTATTATTATTATTATTATTATTATTATTATTATTATTAATATTAATATTATTAGCTATTATTATTATTGGGTTAAATAAGAAAAATAAGAATTTAAGGGTATTAGGGAGTTTTTGGAGATAGTGAGAAAAGAAACACAATAAATCAGTTTTTGGAGGGAAAAAAAGGGGAAGAACAAGGGAGAAGGGAAGAAGGCTAGGGCTAACAATTCTTGAAGGTTCTTCGTCAATCGGAGCAATAATCGAGGTAAGGGGGGAGAAACTAATTAGGATTGGTAATTGCATGAACAGGGTAGAAGGGGATTCCTTAACCCCGTAGGAATTTTGGTGAATATGAATGTTAAATTGAAATGTTGATGATTATTGTTGTTGTTATGATGAATTATATGTGTATTGATGTGTTTATGAGCATGGCTGCCATTGATGAGTTGATGTATGTGTTTTTTGGGAACTTTGGGAAGTTCTGAGTAACTTCTGTAGTTCTGGTGATGAACATAGGTGTGGATTCTTGAGTTAAAATTGATAGAGAATGATAGAGTAGTGTTTATTGGATGTAGTATTGATAGGACAGAAGTTGGAAGTAGAGTAATAGGCTTGAATTTGAGCAAGGAGACAAGTCTGGACAGTGAGGGTTTTGAGAGATCGCAGACGCTCGCTACCACCTTCGCTAGGCGAGCTAGTAATGAGCATTCGCTAGGGATTCGCTAGGCGAGTTGGGTAGCGAACACGTTTAGTAGCTAATGTCTTCCTTCGCTAGGTAGTTCGCTAGGCGAGCAGCTAGCGAGCGTTCGCTAGGGCTTCACTAAGCGAAGGAGCCAGCGAGCGTGACAGAATGTGATTTTTGTACTGTTGCCTTGTGACCTCGTATTGTAGGATCTCTTGGGTTGTAACAAGTATAGATATGGTGATTAGTGGTGAAGAGTGTCTACTTGGTGTTAAGAGGTAGAATTATGTAATGATTGAATTAATTGAAACAGTTAGATTGGTGTGTGGAACATGTATGAGGTATGGTGAAGGGATCAGGGGGATCGTACAAATTTAATTAAAATAATTAATTGATGGGTGATATGTATGTATGATGTATGGTGGTGTGATCAGGGGATCGTGTGCACTTAGTGTGCTTGAGTTGATTTGTCGTGCATTTGGTGTTATGCATATCATGGTGTTTTGGGTGGGAGGAATCATTGCTCAAGCGGAGCGTATGTGATTCATCCATACTCCATTGCGGAGAATGGTGGGGACAGATCATGGCCACGGACGGGTGTATGTGATCTATCCGGGGTTCGATTGAATGAACCAATGAGTCTGTACCGCATGCATGGTGTTGAGTTGCATAATTGCATCATTGTGGGTTGTTTTAATGTTGGGCAGTAGGTCACGTTTGATGAATGTTTGATGCTGAATTATATGATTACTACTTTAATTCATGTATGTTATTACCGAATATTTTGATCATGTTTTCTCACCCTTTTGTTGTTGTTGTTGTTGTTGTGGTCTGTGCTTCCTCGGGAGTGCAGATAATCCAGGTACTTAGCTAGCTTGGATAGTGGTGTGCGAGTCGAGTCTTAGGATGCTCTGATACGTAGCACAGGACTTGGGCGTTTATTTGTTTTCATGTCGAACTTATATTATTTTCCTGTGACGTATCATGTTGGTGGATTTTATTAATAAGTATTTTTATGTAATGGGCGAATGGTCGTGACTGATGAATCAAAATGAATATTTTCCGCTGTGTTGTTTTGAAAACTATATAATGAAGAGTTTGTTGGACTGATTGATGTGATATCCCACTTTAGTGGAGGAACTCTGATATTTACTTGGTCTATTTGTATTTTATTTTAAATTTGGGAAGTGGGGTGTTACAATTGGTATCTGAGCAGGTCGGTCCGTCCGGCCAGTGTAATATTTGAGTCTGTCCATAGGATAGAGGTTGTGTATCTTTTAACCTGGTGTTGTTATTGTTGAGCAGTATGGCAGGAAGGAACGATGTTGCTTTGGCTGCTGCTATGCAAGCGATGGCGCAGGCGGTTGCTAATCAGAACCAAGCTATGGGTGTGCAATTCCAAGATTTGGCACAGTTTCGGAGTAACAAGCCACCGATGTTTGAAGGAGGAATTTTGGATCCTGAAGCTGCACAAAAGTGGCTGAAGGCAATTGAGAAGATTTTCAGAACTATGGGTTTTAACGATAAGCAAAAGGTGAGGTTTGGTACTCACATGCTGGAAGGAGAAGCTGAGGCTTAGTGGGATAACAGTCGCCAGAGATGGGTGACTGCAGGAACCGCGATCACTTGGGATGTAGTTCGGAAGGGCTTTCTGGAAAAGTATTTTGCGGAAGACATAAGGAGTGCTAAAGAGATAGAGTTTCTGGAGCAGAAGCAGGGTAATCTGACGGTTGCAAAGTATGCTGCTAAGTTTGAAGAGTTGGTACAGTATTGCTCTCATTACAATATTGAAGATGCGATGACCTCCAAGTGTTTGAAATTTGAGAATGGACTGCGTCCGGAAGTTAAGTTGGGAATTGCTTGTTAGAAGATCAGAAATTATCCTGAGCTGGTAAGCAGAAGCAGAATCTACGATAATGATAACAGGGCCAGGATTGCACATTATAAGGCTGCGAATGACCGTAAGGGTAAGCAGAGGTTTGGTGGTACTCCTTACAGTGTTCCTGCTGATAAGGGGAAGCATAAGGCTGCTAGTGATAAGAAGCCCGGAGAAGGGAAAGCAACTGGCGATTTAAAATGCTTCCGGTGCGGTGGCGCGGGCCATCGTGCTAATGAATGTCCTAAGGAAGTAAAAAAGTGTTTTAAGTGTGGTAAGCTAGGACATGTGATAGCTGATTGCAGAGCCACTATGCCTACCTGTTATAACTGTGGGGAGATATGCCACATCAGTACGCATTGCAAGAAGCCGAAGAAGTCCCAAGCGTCTCAGGCCAGTGGTAAAGTGTTTACTGTGGTAAGGACTCAAGCTGTCAGTGAAGAGCGTTCTATCAAAGGTACTTGTTTCATCAATAATATTCCTTTGACTGCTATTATTGATACGGGTGCAACCCGCTAGTTCATTTCTGTTGATTGTGTGAAGAGGATAGGTTTAGTGTTGTCTACTCTTGAGTGGCGGATGACTATTAAAACTCCCTCTATTGGTTCGGTGACTACTTCTTTGGTGTGTTTGAAGTGTCCACTGACTATTTTCGGTAGAGACTTTGGAGTAGATCTGATTTGTCTACCACTTGGTGGTTTGGATGTTATTCTGGGTATGAACTGGTTGGAGTTCAACCGAGTCTACATCGATTGTTTTTGAAAGGTAATGTTGTTCCTTACTCCAGAAGAGGAAGCATTGGCGGATTCATTGTCAAATAAGGAATTGAGGACCTTGTTGGAGGACGAAGCTAAGATGTTTGCTTTATTTGCATCATTATCTGTTGACAGCAAGACATCAGTGAAAGAGTTGGCAGTGGTGAATGAATTTCCTGAAGTGTTCCCTGATGATATTACAGAATTACCTCCGACGAGAGAAGTTGAATTTAGTATTGATCTTGTTCCTGGTACAAGACCTATATCTATGGCACCGTACAGGATGTCTCCAGTGGAATTGGATGAATTGAAATCTCAGATTGGAGACTTGTTGGATAGAAAGTTTATCAAGCTGAGTGTGTCGCCGTGGGGAGCTCCAGTGTTGTTGGTGAAGAAGAAGGATGGTAGTATGCGTCTGTGCATCGATTACCGTTAGTTGAATAAAGTGACCATTAAGAATAAATATCCTCTCCCAAGGATTGATGACTTGATGGATCAGTTGGTGGGAGCTCGTGTGTTCAGTAAAATTGACTTGAGGTCGGGTTATCATCAGATCAGGGTGAAAGAAGGTGATATTCAGAAGACAAAATTTAGGACCCGATATCGACATTACGAGTATACTGTGATGCCGTTTGGAGTGTCTAATGCGCCGAGAGTGTTTATGGAGTATATGAACCGAATTTTCCATTCTTATTTGGATCAGTTCATTGTTGTGTTTATTGACGACATATTGATTTATTCTAAGTCTGAGGAAGAACATGCAGGACATTTGAGGATTGCTTTGCAGGTGTTGAAAGATAATAAGCTGTTTGCTAAAATGTCAAAGTGTGAGTTCTGGTTGAAGACAATGAGTTTCTTGGGGCATGTAATATCTGCTGATGGTATATCGGTGGATCCATCGAAAGTGAGTGCGGTGTTGCAGTGGGAACCGCCAAAGACAGCGACGGAAATTAGAAGCTTTTTGGGTTTGGCAGGGTATTATCGAAGATTTATTGAAGGGTTCTCTAATTTGGCGTTGCCATTGACGTAGTTGACGAGAAAGAACCAAGTTTTTGTGTGGGATGCTGCTTGTGAAGAAAGCTTTGAAGAACTGAAAAAGAAATTGACTACGGCACCGGTGTTAGTGTTGCCAACTTCGAGTGAACCTTTTGTGGTGTATTGTGATGCATCTAAGATGGGACTAGGCGGAGTTCTTATGCAAGATGGTAAGGTGGTGGCGTATGCTTCGCGACAACTGAGAGTGCATGAAAGGAATTACCCTACTCATGATCTCCAATTAGTTGCGGTAGTTTTCGTGTTAAAGATCTGGAGGCACTATTTGTATGGTTCGAGGTTTGAGGTGTTCAGTGATCATAAAAGTCTGAAATATCTGTTCGATCAGAAGGAGCTAAATATGAGACAGAGAAGATCATTGGAATTCTTGAAAGATTATGATTTCAACTTAAGTTATCATCCAGGAAAGGCGAATGTAGTAGCAGATACCTTGAGCAAGAAAGCAATTCATGTATCGGCTTTGATGGTGAAAGAGATGGAACTAATTGAGCAGTTCAGAGATTTGAGCATGGTTTGTGAGACTACGGAAGGTAGTGTGATGTTGGGCAAGTTGCAAGTGAATAATGATTTCTTGGTGAAGCTGGCCGAGATTTATATTCAGATAATTGTGAAGCTACATGGTGTTCCGTCGAGTATAGTGTCGAATAGATATCCGAGGTTTACTTTAGAATTTTGGAAGAGCTTGCAGGAAGCTTTGGGTACTAAGTTAAAGTTGAGTTCAGCTTATCATCCGCAAACTGATGGTCAGTCAGAGAGGACTATTCAGTCGCTGGAGGATTTGCCGAGGGCTTGTGTGTTGGAAAAGGGTGGTGCATGGGATACTCATTTACCATTGATCGAGTTCACGTACAACAATAGTTACCATTCTAGTATCGGAATGACACCGTTTGAGGCTTTATACGGTAGGAGGTGTAGAACTCCTCTATGTTGGTATGAAACAGGTGAGAATGTGGTCTTAGGACTGGAAATTGTTCAGCAAACTACTGAGACAATTCAGATGATTCGTGCGAAAATGAAAGCGTCTCAGAGTAGGTAGAAGAGTTATCATGATAACCGAAGGAAAGAGCTGGAATTCAGTGAAGGCGATCACGTGTTCCTAAGAGTTAACCCAGTGACTGGAGTGGGCCGTGCGTTGAAGTCCAAGAAGCTGGATCCTATATTTATTGGACCGTATCAGATTTTGCAAAGAGTTGGTGTTGTAGCTTACAGAGTGGCGTTATCGCCCGAGCTTTCGAATTTGCATGATGTGTTTCATGTGTCGCAACTTTGAAAGTATGTCTCCGATCTATCTCATGTGATTCCAAGGGATAAGGTTCAAGTTCGGGAGAATATTACTGTTGAGTCGACGCTGTTGAGGATCGAAGATCGTAAGATGAAACAACTCCGAGGGAAGGAGATATCTTTGGTGAAAGTGGCTTGGGGAGGTGCTGTAGGAGGCAATGTGACCTGGGAGTTGGAAACCAGGATGCGGGAAGCGTATCCGGAATTGCTTCCATCAGGTAATTTTCGAGGATGAAAATAATTAAAGTGGAGGAGAGTTGTAACACCTATTTTAATTATTTAGTATTATTGGTGTTATTTTATTTGGTGTGTCCTTATGTGAGGGTGTGTCTGAGTGCGTGGTGGGTACCCTTAAGTTATGAGAATTGTTTAATAAGTTTGGAATTTAATATTAACATAATATAATATAATATTGGTAGTAATATAATAATAATAATTATTATGATTATTATTAATATTAATATTATTAGCTATTATTATTATTGGGTTAAATAAGAAAAATAAGAATTTAGGGGTATTAGGGAGTTTTTTTGGAGATAGTGAGAAAAGAAACACGATAAATCAGTTTTTGGAGAAAAACGAAAAGGGGAAGAACAAGGGAGAAGGGAAGAAGGCTAGGGCTAACAATTCTTGAAGGTTCTTCGTCAATCGGAGCAATAATCGAGGTAAGGGGGGAGAAACTGATTGGGATTGGTAATTGCATGAACATGGTAGAAGGGGATTCCTTAACCCCGTAGGGATTTTGGTGAATATGAATGTTATATTTAAATGTTGATGATTATTGTTGTTGTTATGATGAATTATATGTGTATTGATGTATTTATGAGCATGACTGCCATTGATGAGTTGATGTATGTGTTTGTTGGGAAATTTGGGAAGTTCTGAGTAACTTCTGTAGTTCTGGTGATGAACATAGGTGTGGATTCTTGAGTTAAAATTGATAGAGAATGATAGAGTAGTGTTTATTGGATGTAGTATTGATAGGACAGAAGTTGGAAGTAGAGTAATAGGCTTGAATTTGAGCAAGGAGACAAGTCTGAACAGTGAGGGTTTTGAGAGATCGCAGACGCTCGCTAGCACCTTCGCTAGGCGAGCTAGTAACGAGCATTCGCTAGGGATTCACTAGGCGAGTTGGGTAGTGAACACGTCCAGTAGCTACTGTCTGCCTTTGCTAGGGAGTTCGCTAGGCGAGCAGCTAGCGAGCGTTCGCTAGGGCTTCACTAAGCGAAGGAGCCAGCGAGCGTGACATAATGTAATTTTTATATTGTTGCCTTGTGACCTTGTATTGTAGGATCTCTTGGGTTGTAACAAGTATATATATGGTGATTAGTGGTGAAGAGTGTCTACTTGGTGTTAAGAGGTAGAATTATGTAATGATTGAATTAATTGAAACAGTTAGATAGGTGTGTGGAACATGTATAAGGTATGGTGAAGGGATCAGGGGGATCGTACAAATTTAATTAAATAATTAATTGATGGGTGATATGTATGTATGATATATGGTGGTGTGATCAGGGGATCGTGTGCACTTAGTGTGCTTGAGTTGATTTGTCGTGCATTTGGTGTTATGCATATCATGGTGTTTTGGTGGGAGGAATCATTGCTCAGGCGGAGCGTATGTGATTCATCCGTACTCCATTGTGGAGAATGGTGGGGACAGATCATGGCCACAGACGGGTGTATGTGATCTATCCGGGGTTCGATTGAATCAACCAATGAGTCGGTACCGCATGCATGGTGTTGAGTTGCATAATTGCATCATTGTGTGTTGTTTTAATGTTGGGCAGTAGGTCATGTTTGATGAATGTTGGGTGCTAAATTATATGATTACTACTTTAATTCATCTATGTTATTACCGAATATTTTGATCATGTTTTCTCACCCCTTTGTTGTTGTTGTGGTCTGTGCTTCCTCGGGAGTGCAGATAATCCAGGTACTTAGCTAGCTTGGATAGTGGTGTGCGAGTCGAGTCTTAGGATGCTCTGATATGTAGCACGGGACTTGGGCGTTTATTTTTTTCATGTCGAACTTATATTATTTTCGTGTGACGTATCATATTGGTGGATTTTATTAATAAGTATTTTTATGTAATGGGCGAATGGCCGTGACTGATGAATCAAAATGAATATTTTCCGCTGTGTTGTTTTAAAAACTATATAATGAAGAGTTTGTTGGACTGATTGATGTGATATCCCACTTTAGTAGAGGAACTCTGATATTTACTTGGTCTATTTGTATTTTATTTTAAAATTAGGAAGTGGGGTGTTACAATCATGTTGCACTAAAGACTATGACTTGAGAACAAATGCGTCACGTATCGCCCCCAAACGGGACGTACACTAAACACTCTAGACAAGCGAGAGGAGACCCCTAACTCATCATTTCCCATATACTTAAGGCTCGTAGCGTACAACATGAATTGTTCATTATTAAGTGAGTTAGAATTGTTTTGAGATGAGAAGAGAGGCGCGAAGTCTAAAGGGGAGACTTGGTCCTAATGTTATCATGCAAAGTGGACCTAAAGTTGAGTTTGAAAAGGGGATATCTACCCTAATGTTAGCATGCTTGTATTGAACACCTAATGTCTCTCCTACTCCCATCCTAAACGGAGGGACTAGGAATCCTAAGGGATCATGGAAAAGAAAGCACAAGAAGAACAAAGGAAGGATCAATCACAAGTAAGAGATGCAAACATGGAGAAAACATGCAAAGATGGAAGAACAAAGTGTGGGGAAGCAACCACCACAAGCACATCTCAACCTCTTATGTCAAATAAAAGATGCAAAACAACCAGAAGAAATGCAAATGCAAGGAGGCAAGCAAACATGAACATGCAAGCAACAAAGAAAAAAATGAGCGGATGAGATGTAACGGGAGAAGACCATCCTCTACAACCGTCGACCATCAATCATCGAAGAAAATGGGAGGAAAAGAAGTGTGGGACAGAAGCCACCACAAGCGCATCTCGACCATAATTCTTCACTCAAGCAAACAAAGATGAACATCCCTTTGAACGACATATACGAGAGTATGCATCCAAGTGGAAATCGAACCAAACATGTCGACAAATCATGATTAAACAATCAAGAATAGCGAGAAATATTCCAAACATCCAACTCCTAATGCCTCACACTGATCTATGATGATTCGAAGTGGAACAATATGCAAAAACACATTGAAAAACAGCAAAACAGGCTCATTGTTACAATGTTAATCTTGAGCCACGAGAATTCCTTGATCCCCTGTCTCGAAACATGATATGCAAAGAATGCAAAAAATGCAGATGCAGAATGCAGAGAAACAAAAGCCAGATAAGATAAAATCGAAAGGGCAAATTTTGGGGTGCTACAGAGAGATGCCATTTGATGGAACTAACTTTGTATAACGAACTCACTGGGAAATACATCCCTAAGGAGAAATATTGTTGTAATTTATAGTTGCATTGAATTAAATAAAGTCCTTGTATCAAGAACTCTCAAATAAAGAGAAACATTTGTAAAGTCTTCATCAAACTTCTCTGATGGATTTCCGGAGAGATGCCATTTGATGGAAAATAAGTTGCTAATCCAGATAACTTCTAGTGATAGACAAATTGTCTTGAGGAGACTGCTATTTTCATCCAAATGCAAAACCTTGAGAATAAAACAAATCGCTCAAATAAAGAGCTGCCACTTGTCGTCTGGGTGGGTATAACTTGTTTGATAAACAATATTCCACTATAGGAGAAATATGTTCATCTTCTATGGCTATCTTTGACAGATTCTTCCCAGGGAGACAAAGTGAAAAATAAATGCACACTCAATCTAGGTTCAAAAGCTTGGAGATATCCAAAATGGTGATTATCCATGGGCCGAAGTTCACTTCAGGAAATAACTGAAGAGAAACGGTCAAGCAAGACTCTACCCATAGAGGAATGAACTCAACTGAGGTTTGAACTCAATGGGGAAATAAGAATGTCGTGCTTTTCTGCCTAGGGTTGACGACTCTATTTGGAAGGAGAAGACAAACCCGATCGCCTGGGAATAAACACAGCCAAAGTGAAAGAATAAACAAACGCAAAAAATGCAAAATGCAAAGAGGCCATGTATCTATATGATATGATTATGCTGATAGAACGACAAGAAATAACAGTTGGAGATGAAATAAACATCTCAAACGAGGATACTCAGCCAAATCTTCACAGACCGAAATATCATTGGGATGGATATTCTTGCTTCATAACTTTCTCTGGGAAATAATACTTTGCTTTCATTTGCAGAACTGTCTAGATGGACCTAATTGTTTCACGGGGACTCGAATTTATGGATAAAATAAATATCCACTTTATTGAAGAAGTCTTTATTGGTGAGGATAAAATAAATATCCTCTTCAAAGAGAATCTTGTATGAGTATCAGAGTTTGAGACCTTTTTGGGGATGAAATAAACATCTGTGAATGTCCGTTTTATTGTTCATATATCAAGTAATACACACGCAAAAAGATTTTAAACTTGTTCAAAATTTTCTATCAAAATAAAGACATTTATTTGCACAAGTATAAAGTAAAAGTAAGGATTGTCTGAAAATTGGATTTCATTTTATTGAATGGTAGTCAAAAAAAGGGCATGACTCCAATATATTATTACAATGTTGGAAAATGATAATAATAATAATAACAGTTACATTAGCGGAATAATGACCACTAGATTCCTAAACAAACTTGAACTTTCTTATGTTCTAAGCTCTGTAACCTTAATTGGTGAGTCTTGGCTAGTACTGTCATCTTCAAGCATAGTACTTCTTGAATGCATCTATGTTCACTTGGCGAGTAATTTCTTCTCCTTCCATAGTTGCTAACATCAGAGCGCCTCCTGAGAAAACCTTCTTGACCACATATGGACTGTTATAGTTTGGAGTCCATTTTCCTCGAGTATCAGTAAGAAATGATTGAATCTTCTTGAGTACAAGGTCACCTTCTTTGAACTTGCGTGGTTATACCTTCTTGTCGAATGCCTTCATCATTCTTTATTGGTATAGTTGACTGTGGCACAAAGCCGTCATTCTCTTTTCTTCGATCAAATTCAGTTGGTCGTATCTGCGCTGACACCATTCATCCTCTGAGAGCTTTGCTTCCATCAGGACTCGAATAGAAGGAATCTCAACTTCTATTGGGAGTACGACTTCCATACCGGAAACAAGTGAAAAAGGAATTGCCCCTATCGACGTGCGTATCGAAGTACGATATCCGTGCAAAGCAAAAATGATCATTTCATGCCAGTATTTGTATGTGACAACCATCTTTTGAACAATATTCTTTATGTTATTATTAGCAGCTTCAACAGCCTCATTCATCTTTGGTTTGTAAGGAGAAGAGTTATAATGTTCAATCTTGAATTATTCGCACAGTTCTTTCATCATCCTATTGTTCAGGTTAGACCCATTATTGGTAATGATCTTGCTTGGCACCCCATATCTGCAAATGAGCTTATTGTTGATGGAATTAACAACCATATGCCTGGTAACATTAGCATAGGAAGCGGCTTCGACCCATTTGGTGAAGTAGTCAATCGCTACTAAGATGAAGCGATGTCCATTGGACACTTTCGATTCTATCATACCGATCATATTAATACCCCACATGGAGAACGGCCAGGGAGACGAGATAACATTAAGTAGAGTTGGAGGCACATGAATTTTATCCATATATATCTGACACTTGTGACATTTCTTAGCAAATTTGTAATAGTCTAATTCCATTTTCATCCAATAGTATTCTGCTCTCAAGAGTTTCTTATCCATAGCATGTCCATTGGCACGAGTCCCAAAAGATCCTTCCTGAATCTACATCATTAACATGTATGTTTCACGCTTGTCAACACATCTTAGTAAGACCATGTCAAAATTTGCTTGTATAGTACATCATTGCTTAGGAGAAAGTTATCGACCAATCTTCTTAATGTCTTCTTATCCTTGTTTGATGCCCCATACGGGTACTCTTGCTTTAGAAGGAAAAATTCGATGTCATGATACCAAGGTTTACCATCTTCAACGTCTTCTATGGAAAATATGTAAGTGGGCCTATATAAGCGATTTACATTAATCTTAGGATAATCGTTCCACCAGTTTAATACAATCATAAAGGCCAATGTTGCCAAAGCATTTGCCATTCTATTCTCGTCACGAGGAATGTGGTGGAATTCGACTCCGTTGAAGAAAGGTAGTAGTCTTCGTGCATAGTCTCTATATGGAATCAGGTTATCTTAACGAGTCTCCCACTCTCCTTTGATTTGGTAGACTACCACTGTAGAATCACCATATACATCCAAATTCTTGATTCTTAGGTCTATTGCCTCCTCAAGACCTATAATGCATGCTTCATATTCGGCTTCATTATTGGTACACTTGAATGTTAATCTGGAAGTAAATGGAATGTGAGATCCATGAGGAGTCACAATAATTGCTCCAATTCTTTTTCCATGAGCGATGACAGCTCCATCAAAAATTAAACCCCACTGAGAATCCGGTTCAGGTCCTTCGTCGGGTAGAGGTTCTTCGCAATCCTTCATTTTCAAATACATCATGTCTTCATCAGGAAAACTATCATTAGTAGACTGATGGTCTTCAATAGGTTAATGCGCTAAGTGATCAGCCAAGACACTTCCTTTAATAGCCTTCTGAGTATGGTATTTAATGTCATACTTTGACAATAGCATTTGCCATCTAACAATCCTTCCTGTTAAAGTAGGTTTCTCGAAGATATATTTGATCAGATCCATCTTGGAAACTAACCAAGTAGTGTGACTTAACATATATTTTCGTAAGCGTCTGGCTCCCCATGCTAAAGCACAACAAGTCTTCTCAAGCATAGTGTATCTGGATTCGCAGTCGGTGAGCTTCTTGCTTAATAATAGGTAACATGCTCTTGTTTCCCTATTTCATCTTGTTGACCGAGTACACAACCCATAGGGTCTTCCAATACAGTCAAATACATGATTAAAGGTCATCCTTCAACTCTCAGAATAGGAGGTTCAAGCTGGTATTCTTTGATACTATTGAAAGCCTTTTGATAGTCTTTAGTCCAAACATAACCTGTTCTTTTCTCAAAAGCTTGAAGATAGGCCCTCAAGTAGCAATCATGTTAGATATAAAACGGGAAATATAGTTTAAGCGTCCCAAGAATCCTTTGACCAGTTTCTCTGTAGTAGGAGCTGACATTTCTTAAATGGCTTTAACCTTGTAGGGATCTACTTCAATGCCTTTCTGGATAACGATAAAACTCAAATGTTTCCCTGACCGTACACCAAAAGTACATTTGTTGGGATTTAGACGAAGTTTGTATTCTCTCAGTCGACCAAACGATTTTAGCAAGTGTTCAACATGATCATCCTCAGTTTTAGACTTGGCTATCATATCATCCATATATACTTCGATCTCTTTATGCATCATTTCCTGGAAAAGAGTGGTCATATCTCTCTGGTATGTTACCCTAGCATTCTTCAAACCAAACGACATGACCCTGTAACAAAAGGTGCCCCAAGGTGTAATGAAGGATATCTTCTCTCTGTCTTCGGGAGCCATCCTTATTTGATTGTAACCTGAAAACCCATCCATAAAAGAGAAAATCTCGTACCTTGCAGTGTTGTCTACCAGTATATCAATATGAGGCAACAAGAAATCATCCTTTGGGATAGCCTTGTTCAGATCTCTGTAATCGACACACATATTGACTTTTCCATCTTTTTTTGGAACAGGTACAATATTAGTTAACTAGTGTGGATATTCAGCAGTGACGAGAAAACCTGCATTGATTTGTTTCTTTACTTCTTCTTTGATTTTCAAAGCCATGTCAGGACGAGTTCTTCTAAGTTTCTGTTTGACCAGTGGGCATTCAGGTTTCAAAGGTAAGTGACGCTCCACTATAGTAGTGTCAAGACCAGGCATGTCTTGATAGGACCAGGCAAACACGTCAACATATTCCTTGAGTAACTCAATCAATTTTTCTTTCACGTCAGACTTGAGCAGAGCTACAATCTTCACCTCTTTACGGATTTCCTCAGTACCCAGATTAATCACTTCCACAGGATCTTTATGGGGCTGAATGACTTTATCTTCGTTTTCGAGTAGTATGGAAATCTCTTCTGGAATCTCTTCCTCTTCTTCCTCAGCTTCAAACACAGGAAATTCGAAGTTCGACGAAGCTAATGGGTCATTATTTCTGATATTTTGTTTTCGTGCAATAATATGCGCATGTGATATGGTTTAATTTAGTTTTATGAAGTGAAAGTGTGTGTATACGCAAAGATGACTATCGCTTATTATTATCATTTTCTAGAAAAAGCAAAAAAAAAAAGGAACAGATATGAAGCAAAATAATGCTTTTATTAATGATAGCAAAGCTGAACAACATGCCCTAACAAGATAAACTTTGCCTTGGGCAGAGCAAAGGGAATTATTTAAAATAAGCCCACACAACAAATTTTCGCTTTGGGAAGAGCGAAAAATAAAACAAACAATTACTTTGATATATGGGTAATGGTAGGGACGTCAACTGCACTCCAATTTCGGGCTATTACTCCTGGAGTCACAAAGTTAGGTAGGTCCTCATCGGAGTCCTCTCTGGTGACAACATTGACTTCAAAACTGTAATCTCTGCGCCTTGATCTAGGATAATAGAAAGGCACATATGCGTCTTCAGTCTCTGAATCATAACCCAGATCCTCCATGTAAGGATCATAGTCTTCGTATGGAATGGAGAGGCTTGAAGAACCGTCTGATATATAGCCTTCAGAGTCATCTTCAGATACCAGATTAATATGAGGAGAGTTAATAATCCATCAGCTACAGAATACTTCATCAATAGGTAGAACAAGTGGACTTCTGGTGACCTGTTTGTTGGAGCTGGCAGCAAAGCCAAGATCTTCTCTTTTCTTGTTCTCAAGTAGAGATAACATCTTGCCCCATCCTTCCTGGGAACCACTCACAACCCATTGTGCGTCTTTGAAAGATGACATAGAAATTTTAGGCTTCTAGGTATTATCATTAACAATCAAAAGTGCCTGAAATTAAGTTCCGACTTCTTCTTCTGCCTCAACATAAGAAAATGAAGAAAGGTGACTTACCACCAAGTCTCTCTCTCTCTCTCTCTATAAATTGTAATTGTTTTTCCTTCGAAGGTGTATTTCAGTTTCTGGTGCAGTGTAGAGGTAACTGCCCCAACCTCATGTATCCACGACCTTCCAAATAAGCATCTATAGGCGGCACGAATGTCCATGACCTGAAATATAATCATAAAAACTCATAATCTGATAGTCATTGGCAAATCTACTTCACCGAGTACCGTCTTCCTAGATCCGTCAAAATCTTTAACAATGACATGGCTCAGCCTCATCGGCGGTCCTTGATATGATAACTTTGATAGAGTAGTCTTGAGGATCATGTTCAACGAAGACCTAGTGTCAACAAGTACACTAGACAATGCATCATTCCCACAATTTACTGAGATATGTAATGCCATATTGTGTTTCCTTCCTTCTTTCGGGAGATCTTCTTCATAGAACCTAAGATTATTTCTAGAAGTAATATTACCCACAATACCATCGAACTATTCAACAGTCACATCATGTTCAACATAGGCTTGCTCTAACACCTTTTTTAACGCCTTTATATGAGCTTCTGAGCTCATCAACAATTGCAACACATAAATCTTAGACGGGGTCTGTAACAACTGATCCATGACCTTGTACTCGCTTCTTTTGATCAACCTCAGAAATTCATTAGATTGAGAAGAATCAGCTGCATTAGGCTTCCCTATGGTTGTATCCTTTGTGATAGGTTGCTCGAAATAAATATCTTTATTCTTTGGAAGCATTGAAGGATAAACTCGATCGCTTCTAGTTACTCGGCTAACGTCCGCGATATTAACAACTGAAGGTAAAGTAGGTAAAGGTACCTCCTTTTCGTTTTCTGTCATCGTGGCGTTATATTTATATGGAACTGCCCTGGTGGAAGTATAAGGAGTTGTTCCAGGAACATTAATTACCAAAGGAGTTACGGAAGGCCTTCTACTGTTGTAGGTAATTTCAATGTGCTCCACTTCCTTGAAGTGGAACACTATGACAAATGCTTCTTCATTTCTTTCTTTCAGAACTAGAACTTTGTCATATTCAACTGTAATAATTCTTCTATTTAGTAGGTCCTGGATATCTTTTCTCACAAGGCAGCAGCCTCGAGAGTTTACAAAACAAATAGAACAATCAGTATAGTTGTGTTGCTCATAATTGAAAAACATCATCTTCGTTAGATCACTATGTATCTTCACTAAAGACTCTCGAATATTCTTCAAATCAAATACATCATATTTTCCTGAGCAGCTTTGAATCATGTTTAAAGTGGGTGAACCATGCTGAGGCAGGGGTTTATCTTGTACGTTAGGATTGGAATCTTTAAAGGATAAGATCCCACACTTAATCAGCCTCTGAACATCTGCTTTCAAGCTGTAGCAATTCTCAATGTCATGACCCGAAGCCCCTTGGTGGTATGGGCAAAATTTATCTGCTATGTACCAGTATGAGATATTTTTGGGTACCTCTGGTGGAGCTTTCGTCAGGATGTGTCCCTTATGTATCAAAACCGAGAATAATTCAGTGTACGTTATAGGAATATGATCAAAGTCTAGTATTCTGTGCACACGACCCTAGTTGTTGAACTGTGGCCGATTTTGCTGAGGAGATTGCTGGTTTTGTTGGCGCTGTGGCTATGGAGCTTGGGGAGCTTGAGGTTGTTGATATGTGATCAGTGGTTTTTACACGTTATTTTACTGTTTATGTCAGTTAATCATTTGTTTTGTCTTGTCGCATTTTAGTTGTTTTTATTAAATTTTACGCGTCGATTTGGTATTTTAACTGTTTCGAGGTTCACGTATACAATAAAGGAGAAGCAGAGCGAAAACCGGGAAAAATGGCAAGATTTCAGAAAAATTTTGTTGTGAAATCTTTAGCAGTCTGCACGAAAACGATCGTAACTAGAGTTCCGGGAATCCTTTTGAGGCGTTCTAAAAACCACCGGAAAGCTAAGAGAGAGAGCTACAACTTTCTTGTTGGAGTCAAAGTCAGATTCGAAACAGGGGTGCAACACGGGTGCCCGTGTTGTATGACATGGCCCGTGTTGCAGGATGTGCTCAGAAAAGGCGATTTTTGGAGAAAACACAGTGGCACAACACGGGTGCCCGTGTCGTGTGACACGGCCCGTGTTGTGACACCTGGGACTTGAAAATTTCACGCGAAAAATGTGTCAGGAAGCCAACACGGGCACCCGTGTTGCCTGACACGACCCGTGTTGCAGAAAGCGCTTTCTTCCCTATTTTTCTTGTATTTTTTACTCTTGTGATCCTCGAGGGTATTGTGGGTATTTCCCTAGTGATGAGTTTGAATTGAGACTATTTGATACGTGTTTGGAGGAAACTTAAGGGTCTCATGAGCGGAAGTTATTGAAGATCAAGGCACCCCTATTATCTGTAATGTTGAATCTAGTTGTTGATTTTATTTTTATTATTATGAGTAGCTAAATCCCCCAATGCTAGGGGGTGTCCCTGATTTGACTATGTAATGACCTTGACCTTAATAATGGATTTCTCTGCTCTCTAATCATCGTTGTTATCGTATATTGTTTTATGGCTTTTCTTATCTAACAAATGAGAATATGAATTACGATTAACCTTAGGTTTGGAAAAACAATTGTTAACGCGTTTATACGATATTACTATAGTAGATATTGCCTAGGAATGAGGATACCCTATAGTAACCGTAATGTTTTAGATAATGTAAATTGCTTGGGATTGTTCCTATACTTCCAAGGAATTGGGGTATAGGGAGAATACCAAAGGGTTTTCTGCTAAGGAATTAGAGTCAACTAATATTTAAAACCGGTCACGATTGAATTGAGAAAATATTTCTAAAAACTTAGGATTAAGGTTGTTACAAGGTTATTTCATACACCCTACTCTAGCATGCTTCTCATAACTGTCTAAAACCTTTATTTTACTGCTTTTGCCTTTTGGCCTTTAAAATTGTAAGAAACAAACCAAAACCCCTATGACTTTTTGTTCAATTGTATTATTTTAGAACTTGTATTCATACGCAGTCCGCGAGATCGATATTCAGGGAATTTCCCCTTATTACTACATCGATACAATTAGTACACTTGCTAATTTACCGGTCAATATGGTTGAGCAAATTACAGTTGATAGGCCGGAGTGTTGAGTACTGGTGTTACAGCAGCAACTTGCTGAGGTTGTTGATACCTACTTCTTGGTCGTCCTTAGTGTACAACGCTCACATCTTGTTCTTTCTTCTTTATAAAGTTACTTCCGTACTTTTTCGCACTGCTAGGGGTACTTCCCTCCCTAGCTAACCTTCCTTCACGAACTCCTTCTTTTAGATGCATACCCATGTTCACCATTTCAGTGAAGTCACTAGGTGCGCTGGTTACTATTCTCTCATAGAAAAATGAACCGAGTGTTTTCAAAAAGATATCGGTTATTTCTTTCTCTTCTAATGGTGGTGTAACTTGAGCAGCTAACTCACGCCAACGTTGAGCGTATTCTTTGAAGTTTTCTTTGTTCCTCTGAGTCATGGCCCTTAGTTGATCTCGGTCAGGTGTCATGTCGACATTATACTTATATTTCTTAATGAAGGCTTCACAAAGATCGTTGAATGTTTGAATCTTCATGTCGTCTAACCCCATGTACCATTTGAGCGTTGCACCGGCCAAACTGTCTTGACAATAATAGATAAGTAGTTGATCATTGTCTGTCTGTGCCAATATCTTTCGAGCATACATGACGAGGTGGCTTTGCGGACATGTGTTTCCTTTGTATTTTTCAAAATCCGGAACCTTGAACTTTGGAGGGACTTTGACATTCGGAACCAAACAGAGATCAGAAGCACTTTTGCCAAACAATTCTTTTCCTCATAGATCTTTTAGTTCTTTTTGAATTTCTGAGAATATTTCCTGAAATTCATCCATCCTTTCATCAAACCCTATAGTTTCACTTGGAGTACCAGGGTACACCGGCTCTTCTAAGACATACAGAGTGGTATACATGTTTGGCGGTGGCATAATCATCACATCAGTGGTAGTAGGAATTGCGGTTACAACTGGAAATTCAGAGACAGGCGGTCGGTAACCGGCCAGAGTGAAGAAGGGAGGCATCCCCCATGGGAAACCTGGTGGCATGTTGTATGGAGGTTCAGTAATAGCAGACACCACTAGGATCGATGCTGATACAATTTCAAAAATGACAGTTCTCTGAGTGTTCTCTTGAGTGTTGTGTGATGATTAATTTGACAATGCTTCAACCAACCCATTAAGCCTTTCTAAACTTTACTTCAGAGTAGTGACTTCATCACGGAGCATTCGGTTCTATTGTTCAAGTTCATCCATTCTTCGATGCTGATTGGATTGAGTATTATATTGGTGATTCAGCTTGTCTGTGAAGATGAAGCAACTTGGAATGCAAAGGATGCTATGCTGATGCATATGCACATGCACAAATGCAAATGAAAATTCAAGAAACTCAAAAGTATATTTGCAAATATTGTAACAACAGGATTTTTAGGAAAACTGAAATACTCATTTTATTACTCAATTTGAAGAAATATTACAAAGTGAAAGTACTCCTTCAAGAGTTTGATACATCAAAAGTACTGAAAATAAAGCAAAGGAAACTTAGAAGTCTAATCCACTGATTACGGTCCCTTATTCCCGTGAAGTTCCTCCATAAGTCGATTGATATGTTCCTGCATCTTTGCTTTTTCGAGGATGAGCTTATCCACATACTGCTTCCAAGCTACAGAGGTTGGAGGAAAATCAGCACTAGTAGTTGACCCTGATGAGGTGTGAGGGGAAAATAAATCCTCTCGCATCTTCCTTTTCTTCGAAGGTTCTTCTTCCTTCTTTTGTTGTTGCAATCCCTGAAGTTTCTTATTCTCTAGTTTGAGGATGTAGTACTTATTCCTTCAAGCATTCTTTAGTTTTTCAGCTTCGTCCAAAGCATTTCTCAACTTCCCTTCTTCATTTGTAATAATGCAGGAAGAATCCCAGAGAGTTAACACCATAGGTTCATGGAAAGGAAAAGGCATCTTCAGCTCAAGAGCCATTTCTCGCACCCATTGCAAATAAGTCTCTGAAATGGTATAGTCAGGGTACCCTAATGCAGTCATCCCTTTCTTGTGAATGTGGAGCCATGCTTGTAATATCTTAGTTTTGACCTCCGAATCTTCTCCTTCCTTGAGGAAAATTCCTTCCAGCAAAGTTTGATCTGGTCTCTCCTTCATTGGATGTTCAAGTTGTTTGTGTGCCAGAGTAGAATTATAATTGATACATCCTTTCATCCCGATGAAAGGTATATTTGGAAAATCTCTGCAACTGTCAATCATTATAACTCCGCCATACATAATGTCATGCCATACGACATCCGAGTGAGTAAGAGTCGTGACTATCTTCGGCCAGTAAGGTGCCTCTTTTAACTCCTAGATACATGGAAACCTTGTCAAACGAGAAATGAACCATGAGTAAAAAAGAGCAGCACAACAAACTATCTGACCCCCTCCTTCAGAATTCCTCATATGGATAGAGTGGTAGGTATCAACCAATAAAGTGGGATCATGATTCTTGAGGATGAATATTTTGATGGCGTCCATGTCAAAAAAGTCGTCAATTTTTGGAAACAAAAAGATCCCATAGGCTAGTAGTGTGAAAATAGCTTCAAGTATTTCAATGTCCTTCTTATCAGCATGATAGCGAATCTTCTTTATCAAGAATTCAGCTGGAAATCCAAGAACTCCTTCCTTGGTGGTCATGTGAGCTTGAGTGTCAGTCACACTCAGATGTGTAGCACTAGTAATTCCCTAATCGCTAGGTGTGTCTTCCAATCCAGAAAACAGAGGTCGTGATGTGACGGTCATTCCCATCAATGCAGAGTATTCTTCCAAAGTTGGCATCAACTGGTAGTCAGGAAAAGTGAAACAGTAATAAAGAGGATCGTAGAACTGAACAAGCGTGTCCAGCAACCCAACCATCATTTTGAGTATGAGAAATGTAAATATTCTTCCATATTCATCTGAGAAAGTTAGACGGTTGTCGATTAGACTTCCTAGTTCCCTTAAGCTCTCAATTTTTGGACTCTCGAAGGTGTACTTCAACGTTTCTCTTCTTCCAAAATCCATTTTACAATATCTGCAAAACAAATTGGGTTTCTTGAAGGGTCAAAGAAAAATGAAATGCAGGGATGCGAATATGAAAGGTTTCATGGAATTCAAGTATTTATAAACGTTGTAGGCTACCAAAAGAAATTTATTTATTATTTTATAACGAATTACAAATAATTATTCTCGAAAGAGTCTTAAAATAACAGCTAAATAAAAGCTAATAAAACCCTAAGGAAGTCTTGTATTCTGCTCCTTAATCTGTTCTTCTAGCTGGGCCTTCTCAAAGATGAGTTTATCTATAACTAACTTCCAAGGAGTAGTCTGAGGGTCATCAGAAAATAAATCCTCTT
The DNA here is from genome assembly GCA_963859935.3 of Lathyrus sativus. Taxonomy (NCBI): domain Eukaryota; kingdom Viridiplantae; phylum Streptophyta; class Magnoliopsida; order Fabales; family Fabaceae; genus Lathyrus; species Lathyrus sativus. The sequence continues at coordinate 678,674,702 of OZ012739.1, read as the reverse complement.
GTGCTTTTCTCTTCTTGCAGGAAAGTGACTCTTCATTTTTCAACTGAAGTTGTTTTTGAAGTTCAACATTCTCTTCAACAACCACCTGATACTTATTTTTCCACGTTTCTGACTAACGATGCGCTTTGCTCAGAGCAATCTTTAATTCTTCAGATTCAGACATGAAAATTAGAACATGTTCCCTCTTCAAAGGCATGGGCTCTTGTCGGGGATAAGGCATATTTAGTTTGATAGCTCTATCTCTGACCCACCAGAGGTACGGTTCCAAAGAAACACAGTTAGGTTTTCCCAAACTTTCTCTTCCTTTTTTATGTAGGTGACGCCATGCAACTATAATTTTCTCCTGAAGTTCTTTGTTGTTTTTAAAGAAAATACTCTCTATATGAACACTCTTGGGTTGATCTTTCAGAGGATACCCTAACTGACAGCGAGCCAGAACATGATTGTAATTGATTCCCCCATTGGTTCTAAGGATAGGTACATTGGCAAAGTCTCCACAACTATCAATAATTAATATCCCATCATATACACGGTTATACCAATCAATATCTGAGTGTGTTAGAGCCATGATTTTCTGTGACCAACGTCCTTTATTGATATCCCAAAAGGAGCCAGACTTGGGTAAGTGTGAAATAAACCACTTGTATAATAAAGGTACACAATAAGTCATCATTCCTCTACCATGAAAATTTCAGAGATGCAGTGAATGGTAAGCGTCAGCAAGCAGAGTTGGTATTGGGTTGTTCTTCATGAAAGCTTTGATGAAGTTAAGGTCAATGAATCCTTCAAAGCTTGGGAACAGGAACACTCCATAGATAAGTAAGGCGAGGATGGCTTCAAATGCATTCATGCTCATAAGATCGGCGTAATATTGGGATTTTTTGATCAGGAAGTCTGTTGTTAATCCAAAAGTTCCACCTTTAGTTATAATGTTGTCTTTGATATCAGATGATTTCAGATATATAGTTTTAGCAATGTCCCGTTCTTTAGGGTCCTTCTCCAGGAAAGGGAAAGGAGACTCATCCAAAATGGGTAAACCAACGAGCTGAGAATATTCTTCTAAGGTAGGCACAAGCTGATAATATGGGAAAGTAAGGCAGTGATAGTCTGGATCATAAAACTTCAACAAAGTAGAAAGAAGTCCACTATCCACCTGAATCTTTAATAAAGATAAAAGGTTCCCATAATTGTTTCTGAATCCGTCCTGGTCTTCAACCAGAGCTCCTAACTTCCTTAGGTCATCCAATTTAAGACTCTTGAAACAATACTTTAAAGTGTTTTTCCTTTTGCAATCCATAATGGTCCTACGATGTTTATAAATAAGATTTGAATCCCATGAAACCAATGCAATATGATGCTTATGATTGCAAGGATGCACAAGCACACAAAGATACACACATATGCAAACAAACAAGAAAACCAAGGTTTGTAAGCAACGAGCATGAAGTAAAGGGTATACCCATCCCCAAAGAATATGGACTAAAGGTTAAATGCATCTGTAGAACAAGGGTTCTAAGAGGTTCTCAAAGTCATCAGTCCATCTTTCAGATATTATCAATTTCCCAAATACCTGGGGGTTAACAATATTCTCAAGAGATCCTCTTTTGAGTGTAGTATCGCGTATCAACCATTTTAGGATTACTCCCTCATGGTCATCGCACTACGTCTTAAGAAAGGCCAAACTTGAGTTAAGGGTAACTAGAGGTTCCCAATAGTACAGGCTCCTAGGTCGAAAATAGTAAATGTTTTCACGAATACTCGTTAAACAGTACCATTCTCAAGAGGGCCTCAACTAAGTGATGATTCTCAAGTCAGCTTAGTCAAGAATCAACTCCCTATAAGCCTTCTCAAATATATCACCTTCCTATCATAAGTGCACTCAAGTCCGGGTGTAGGACATTTCTCCCCACACAAGGATAACAACCCGAAGCGTAAACATATAAATAAGCAAACATATAGATATATAACAATAAGCACAAATAAACAAGTTAGAGGGAACCCTCAAGAATAGTCCAATGTACGCTCCCTAGTGAAGTCGCCATTTCTGTCGCAGTGAGAATTGGATATCAAGCTATTGATTAACTTGAATCTCAAATCATTATTCTCCACCGGTCTTTAATTTGTCCAAGGGAAGGGAAAAAGATCAGAATAACCCATGAGTATACAATGCAAATGCAAAGCTAGAGAATCTAAGGTTCAGGGGTTGGTTATACCTAAGGAAGGTGTTAGCATCCTAAACATCTGTAGTAATCTACATGAACCTCTTGTTTTATTGTGTTATTGTTGTTTGCTAAAGATAAGAGACCTAGGGGTTTATTTCTAAGTATACTCGCCAAGAAATCGCATCTTGTGCCTACGTATCCTAACGGGAATGGAATTAGAGTATTCGTAGTTCGCCTAAAGGGACGAGGAACCATTGACTATGGTCAAAGTTCCAGGGGGAGGTTTGTTGATTGATTCTAGGAGAAAAGGAAAGTCATCATCCAAGGAAGAATACTCAACTTAAACCACCACAAACGTATAAAAGAAGGTCTTTGCATCGCATTGAGAGAAGGACTCCAACTCAGATCTATAATCGACGAGTATGCCACTTACCTCTCTGAAGTGGAAAGGATGTTACATCTTTCTCGATTATGTTATGGGGTAAGAGAATAATATCTTGACTACACAGATGAATCACGTATAATTCTCTTGTGGGAAGAATAGAAGATTTAATCTATAAGTTGTCTAAGAGTTGCAACTAAAGGGGAAACTCATGTTGAGAATAAAGGTAGACCTAGGCTGATCAACCTGAAAAGCCAGGGATCGAGCGGGAAATGATGCAAATGAATAGAATGTTCATGACTAGGAAGTCAAGAACGAAATTTTCCCTTGGACACAAACATATGCAGATAAAAGCGTTGTGTATAAAACAATAATCATCAAGTATAGGTATAAAAATCAAGGTATAAATCAGTCAACAAATATGCATTGGGAAATTTATAATAAACACCTCGTATCTTCAAGGGTCTAACACGAAGACTTAATTACGAACTTAAATTGAGAATTAAACACAAATTTTAATTACGGAATAATCACACATTAAGATTTAATCACAAATTAACATGGCTTGAGAAAAAAATAATAATAAATGAAGAAAGGTAAAAGTAAACTTAAAACAAACTCGAAAGGTTAGGGTCTCACGTGAAATTAGGAGGTGAAAAAAAACCGGCTTACATTGGCTTATGCCTAAAGCCCGATCAGATTTCACATTTTGTTTTTGGAGAAAAAAATGCTTTGGGCTCAGACACCCTAAGCCCACCGAAATATGTTTCTTGAGATGAAGGAAAATTTTACCCTATACCCCTACACTTATACCCATACCCCTACAATTTTAAAAAAATACCCATTTTATCCTTATATATTTTTATTTTTTTTTACTTTTTACCGTATCACACACGACCTACCGAAACACTTTCAAAATGACTTCCGGTACGCTTTTTTTCCTCAAACCGGAAGACTTTGACAAAGAGTTCTGGTTCACACAAATTATGTACCGGAAGACTTTATGAAAGACTTCCGGTTTGAGAATTTTCGTGGGTGTTCACCGGAAAACTTGTAAAAAGAGTTTCGGTACTTGTCAAAAGTGTACCGGAACACTTTTTACAAGTCTTCCGGTTTGTGCTTTTTATCTACCGGAACTCTTTATTTGAGTCTTACGGTTTACATTGTCCAATTTTTTTATTTTTTTAAAATAAAATAATAATCTATATTAAATAATTTTTTTTCTTTATTTAAATAAAATAATAATCTATATTATTAAAAACATATTTAAAAAGCATTAAATAAATAATTATTTATGACTATTAATATACCACTTATATATTTTAAAGATCATTGAGCCTTAAACTAAGAAATAGAGTAAAATTTTTAATTAAGAATATTATTTTACTCATCACATTTAAGTTTAAACATTATGAGTTTTGACATGAATGTGCACGGTTAAATTTTTATCAAATAAAATTAAACTCATTGAACATATTTTAAATAAATAATATGCATTTATAATAAAAATATATAAATAAAATATAATTAAATACATAGTAAGCAAAAAATTTATTATTTAAATACATATTTAAAACTATAGATAAGTTTTTTAAATATTTATTATTTAAATAATTCAGTTAATAATATTTCAATATTGTATCAATAACATCATATAAATAACAGACAACTTAAACTTTTATAAAAAAAAATAACAAATTTGGTAATAAAATATTTATAGTATTAATATTTTAAAGAAATTTTAGAAATTAACAATGAAATATAGAAGATAAAAAATATAAATTAAATTCTACTATTTAATGTTATTAAATTTATAAAATTTTAAATTAAAAAAAATTATTTAATATAGTTAATTAAAATTACTTTAGTAATTTATTATTTTCATATTTATTGAATCATAAACTTAAATTAAAGACAACTTTTAATTTTTTTGTATTTAGTTATACAATTATTATTTTAATTGTATAAATTTTAATTCGCATCATTTACTTATATATTTTCTTTTCCTTGAATCAATTATATGAAATATTATTTTTAAATATATTTAAATATGCAATAAATATATTTTAATAATTCATTTATTTTCAACTTATTATAAAACAATAGTTTTTAATTTTTAAATCTTCAATTTAATTTAATTTTTTATTTGATTTTTGAACTTTTATAAATAATTATTTAGTTTTTTTTAACTAAAGCATAGTTTGAATATCATTATTTCTTATCATTTATGATATCCATTTTAAAATGAATATGGAAAATGCACCCAATAAATTGTTATTTGAACTACATAATATGATTAGAAACATGATTAACCGTGTCTATTTTATTTTGAAAAAAAAGTCAAAATGCAATGATAAAATTAAAGCACAAATAATAATATTAATACACACCAAAAAAGAATATAATAGTACCAAAACAATAAGGTGAACGTTACAGAGAGTATTATCAAATCGTTACAGTCCGGTTTTGGAAATAATACCAATGCATTAAATGTGACATAATGATTTTGGAATATTAATAGTCATAAATAATTATTTATTTAATGATCTTTAAAATATACAAGTGGTATATTAATAGTCATAAATAATTATTTATTTAATATTTTTTAAATATGTTTTTAATAATATAGATTATTATTTTATTTAAATAAAGAAGAAATTTTTTATTTAATATAGATTATTATTTTATTTTAAAAAAAATTGGACAATGTAAACCGGAAGACTCAAAGAAAGAGTTCCGGTAGCCAAAAAAAACACAAATCGGAAGACTTGTAAAAAGTGTTCCGGTACACTTTTTACAAGTACCAGAACTCTTTTTACAAGTCTTCCGGTGAACACCCACGAAAACTCTCAAACCGGAAGTCTTTCATAAAATCTTTCGGTACATAATTTGTGTGAACCAGAACTCTTTGTCAAAGTTTTCCGGTTTGAGAAAAAAAAAAGTATCAGAAGTCATTTTGAAAGTGTTCCAGTAGGTCGTGTGTGATACGGCAAAAAGTAAAAAAAATAAATAAAATAAAATAAAATAAAATGGATATTTTTTTAAAATTGTAGGGGTATGAGTATAAGCGTAGGGGTATAGGATAAAATTTCCGAGATGAAGGGTTAAAAAAACGACTTGGGCTTAGACACCCTAAGCCCACCGAGTTATGTTTGAGCCAAGTACTATGAGGGAATACACGTTAACACACTTGCATTCATCCTCGGCCTCTTCTCTCTCTCTCTCACTTCTATTCTTATCTCTCTTCAAAGTCTCTAATTTTGAACCCTAAATCAGTCACGCCGATATTCTCTTTTGGCGGTTGCAGAGGTTCAATTCCCCTCCAAAGATTCGTCTCGCCCCGCCTTCCCTAGCTCCTCTCTCGTCTCTAATTACACCATCAACATCGCTCAAAGAAAAAAACTAAGGTTTTACGAAATTCAGCAATTCACAATCATACAGGCATGAATCAAGATCAAATTTATAGAAATGGATCAATATGAGCTGGATAAAGGAAGAAAATACCTACAAAAGGGCGATGAGTTACAAGCTGATCAGATGGAAGACCTGGGCATAATGACGGTGGCGACGGACTTCTGCCGACTTCGTAGTGGCTTTGGTGCGTGATAAGGTTCGTCCTCCTTGTCACTTCTCTTTCTTCTACTCAACTTAGTCCATAGTTATTATTGTCTGCGATGCATGTCTGTGATCTACAATATATTCTTTGCGACACCTTTGTATTTGGTGTGTTTTTTTAATGAATTTTTCTTTTCTGGATGGTGTATGGAATTTTGGGCGATATGTGTACAAGTTTCTTTTTGAATCCTCCAGTGTCCCCTTCAGACCGTGTATTGTTTCCAATTTATAATCTCCTTTATGATTTCGGAATTAACATGGTGATGATGATGTTTCCAAATCAAGCTTGAACATGTTGGACTAATTTTGGAAGGAAATAAAATCTGCTTTAAATGTGTTCCTGAATTATTATAAGTGTTTGAATTGTGTTTCTTTTGGGTTTTTCTCCAACGTGTCATGTTTCCTCTTGTTTGTATTTCAAAAAAACTTGAATTGAATATGATGGAGCAGAGTGTTAAATGCTTTCCTTATTCTTTACGACATGTCAGGAACTTGCCAATTCTGAACCAATTTTGTCCAAATATGTTGGAAACATGTTTCTTAACGTTTTAGAAATAGAGTAATTTTGCCTTAAACATGTTTGAAATGCTTTGATTTCTTTATGATATTGAGAATTTTGAACCTTCTGGTGGATTTTTATTGTTTCAGGTGCTTCTATGGCTTCTCAAGGTTTAACTTTAGAGCCCAAATTTCACAAAGCGAACTCCGTTAGCATGGCATGTTCAGGTACTGATTTTCTTCTAGTAGTGCTTTGTACCAATGATTGAATAAGCTTGTTATCTCCATTAGAGAACCTCTTAGGCTTGTAGGAAGTGAAGATGGATCGTAAATGGTTATTGTTTTTTCTTACCAATACTCCATGAGGTACTCACGAATGCAAATGGTGTTAGGCATAACAGGTTATGGCGGTAGAGCGCCTCTAGTCCTTTCCTCTTTTGTTTTCCTTTGCTTTACGATTTGTGTACTTTGTTAGTTCATGGCGCTAACTTTGGTTATTGAATCTTAAATGAGGGCACGGTTGAATACTACCTGATACAGATGAGCGGGACTGCACAGTTGCGATGCATTAGGTATGAAGCAAAATACCTTGAAGAGCTTAGGATTAATGAAGAGATGTGCTTGAATTTTGTGCAATGGCTTGTAAAAGGAGAATGTGAGCTTTGATGATCTTAACCGAATGTATTTGTGTTAGAATCATGAGATTCTTGACTTAGTTCCTTCGAGTCTTTTTGCAAATGAGACTATGTGAACCTTGTTCTCCTTTGTAGGAATTTTTGAATGGTTAATGTAATTTAAACTTGGTACTTCTTTGTAGAAACTTTTGGAAAGATTAATGTAATTTGAACTTTGTGCTTCTTTGTAGAAACTTTTGGAAAGATTAAGTTTGGATGGCTTGGTTTGTGAAGAGATTCTTGATTTTGCATCACCTTATATGGAACTTAAATTTCTTGAATTTTAGAATCCACTCCATGGTGTAAACCACATGATCTGAATGGCGAGTTTTTCCATATGAATCACCTTACTAAAATCCACAGATTCAAAGATGGTAAGCAATACAAATCGAGCGAACCATATCTTGGTGTGAAATGAATTTTTGAGTGAAAACAAATGTGAAACTTTAAGGTATTGATGAAACTAATTCTTATTTGAATACTTGAATGGCCTCGCACTCAACATCAATATTCTTATTCTTGCAATTTAGATGCTAGTATACGGGCTTTCTCTTTTTACTTAGTATGTTTAGTTCTAGATCCATACAAATCAAACTATTCAAACTTAATACATTGTAAATCAAACTTCTAAAATCATTGGAAATCCATAAGCCGAATCGTACCACTTGATCGCTTTGAAATCTAAGTCAAGCTCGTGTTTAGAGCAACAAATATTCGAGAAAAGAATAATCTTAAACATAAAGACCATAACCTCATCCTTAGCACCGTGACTTGTATCACGTACCTACTATTTTTTTTTAATGAGCCCTCCTTCACAATTCCACAGACTCTCGGTTGAAGTAATAATGAAGCCCTAATCACATGTTCTAATGTCTTGATTTAAAGTACCTTTGGCTATCAAAACCTGATTTCACTAAATATATCCAGAAAGCATCAAATAGAAACCCTAGTGATAACTTTAAGTCAGGATCCACTGGTCATGTTATGAAATGCTTGACTATGAGAATGAGTATTGTCTCCTCTTGAAAATTGATGCTCTTCGTTACGGTGAAAATTGGATATCAAGCTATTAATTAACTTGACCCTTATTTCTTTTACAACCGGACTTTAATTTATCCAAAGGAAAGGTCTAAAGAAAGAAAAAACCTTTTCGCGTTGTAAACAACGCCAAGAGATTCGGGGAGTCGAGGGTTAGTTATACCTAGGGAAGGTGTTAGCACCCTAAGCATCTGTAGTACTATACAGGAACCTTTTGTTTTGATTGATTTCTAAGTGTGAAATGTACTATGGTTATAGGATTGGGAGTTGAATATAAAGATAATCAAAGACCTAATTGGTTTTCTAAGTTTGCTCGCAAAGACGTCGCATCTTCTGCCTACGTATCCTGACTAGGATAGAATCAGAGCAATCGTAGTTCACCTCACAAGGGAAGAAGAACACTTGATGATGATCAAGGTTTAAAAGGGGAGCAAACATGAAAATTTTTGTGTGGAGTTTGACAAAACTCCCTAATCTAAGTTGTAAAATTTAAAAGGGAAAGTAAGAAATCATGACAATGATTCTTACACAGAGTTGACAAACTCTTTCCTAGGGTTCTAGTTGAAGAACACTCCTAGTACAGGTGGGTTTCTTAGACTTGAATCAAAGTCTAATGGTTTCTAAACTAAGGTTAAATTGACTTAACAAAGTCAAGGGGGGGGGGGGGGTGAGTGAGCTATCCATGATAGGAGGATCAAATGGACAAACTTTTTCTTTGGAGGGGACAGGAGAGGCAACTGGATGAGAGCTAACAAGCTTCATCACTTGGGGGAAGAAAATAAAAAGGGAAGTAACAACGTAATAAAGATGCATTCATGGTGACAACCATTAAATGAGCATGTGATTTGGTAAAATGAAAATGCATTGATGACAACCAAAGAAGTTTGTTTAAGCAGGAAGTGTGACGACAAATCAAGCTTGAGTAAAATCAACAGATGAAGTAAAATGAACATGGTAACAACCAAAAATGAAATCCTAGCATGTTAAATAACATTTAAGGATGAGAATGCAAACAAGTATCACAAACAAACACAGTTATAACAGAGAAAAATTCATTTGCATACGTGAAAACGACCACAATACGGACACAACTTGCACACAGTCAAAAGAGATGAAAAATTTGGCAAACATGAAAATACAAAATATGGCATGAAAGTAGACATCAATATGAACATAATGCAAAAAGAATGGGTGAAAAATGATAAAAATTGAGAGAGATATGATTTTTTGAAATTGGTATGAAAAATGACAAAATTAAATAAAAGGGTTGCCCTCCTCAGGGGTCGAACCCAGGTACAAGGCGTGCAAGGCGTGTTTTGGCATATGGTCTTACCACTGGGGTGGATATACATCCATCGATGTAAGACACCCCATAAATATATATGGGATGCCTCAAAACCAGGTTGGGCTAAAAACAAGGCACAAAATCAGTTTTTGCAAATTCATCACAACTTTCTCAATTCCCAATGATTTTCAACAAAATTTTAGTGTAACTTGAAGGATTTTTCACGAGGAATATGATGGTGGTTTCAGATTTTTGAAATTCCTCTTCTAATTAAAAAACCGATAGCATGTGCTTTTTGATGCTTGGAATGCATTTTGATGTAAGGCTCATGTTATAGCTAGCTTCAGATCAGAGAAATCATGCAAACATCTTACATATGTGATAATGAATGAGTTCAGACAAGCAATGGAATTCAAATCATGTTGATATGTAAAATGCCATGTTAGTTGCAATGTATTCATGAATGAGAGGCAAGTTGATGTCCAGTTCAGTTTTCAAACACACTTTGGTTAAGCTATCAACACATAGTATCAAATGAAATTGAACACAAGGCAAGGCCCTATACTGACTGCTATAAACTGTGGTGTTCAATGTGCACATTGTGTTTGTGAGATGCATGAACATGTGCAGATTCAATTTAAAATAATTTCAGGTCACTTCAATCACACACACACACATTGTATATATGTCATAAAATGAGATTGAATCATAACATGTACTTAAAACTGGTTGTTGTGAGTTATAGTGTTTAATGTGCAAGCTTTATGTGTGTGAAGTGCAGTAGGATTGTGTGATTCTTGTTCCAGCCGTATTCAGATTAAACCAATCATATGCACATCATACATACATAGTACTAAATGATTATAAACACCAATTAGAGCCAAAAAGGGACTGTCATGAGATATGGCACTTGAATTGCAAATTGTATGAGCATGATGCATGATGGTGTGTAAATCCAAGTTCAGCTAGTTTTAAAACAATACAAGCATACATACACCCTAAAAATGTATTATTGAGTGAGTGTGTGCACCACATAGATTTGAAAATAAGCTCTAGTAGCTTGTTTAGAGCAAGTCGAAACACCAATAAACCCAGAGGAACTTCAAGTGCACCTAACCTTTGAGAGGTTTCTTCCTTGTGAAGTAAGAAAGCAAACTTCAAGACAATTGGAGAAATAAACTCCACCAATGACCCTAAATGTTTTGGACAGTTTAGAAATGATATATGAGAGGTGTTTGAGTGATTAAAACACCAAGGAAATGTATGGAACAAGATATGGCAGATTTTGTAGCTTTGGTCAAAGTAACTTGGTGTAGAAGTTGACTTTTTGAATGGTGAGGTTTTTGAGTGGTCTAAGGTCTTGGACACCTTCTATATCATATTTAGAGATTGTGTGGATGGTTGTTGAGGAGTTTGAATATAGAGAAATGAATTTGGCAGCCTTGGTAGCAAGACAGATTTTTGGTGTTTTGGTGAAAAAGTGACTTTTGTGATTTTTGAAGCAAAGAGTGGAAATAGCAAGGGCCTGAGTTTTCTCTGGTTTTTAGAGTCAATATAGTGTAGAAAATGAAGTGGTGAGAGCTTTATTTATAGGCAAGGAAGTGGCTTGGGCAGATTTGAGATTTCTTCATGTGGAAGAAAGGTTTTACACTTTTTAGATCAAACCTCCACAAGAGGGTTTCCTTGGCTGCAAGGCAAGCTCAAAGTCAAGCTTCATGATGGTTTTGAAAGGGCTAAATGCAGGCTAGAGGGTGTAGCTTGATGGCTGGTTCAGAATTGCTTTACACCTCATGCTTACTTTTTCACTTTAGAATGCAAGTTGCAAGGCAACTTGCAAAGCTTGGCCTTTTGAGTTCTTCTGCATATCTCTCATGTTTTTATGTTTCATAACCTCTACATATCATAAATAAAATCATCCAAGGGTTGAGATTGACCAGATTTGATGAAAGAAGTGATTTTTGAAATTTGACAATGTGGGACTAAAGTGTGAAATCACCAACTTGTCACAGCCATAACTTTCAGCTCACAAATCCTTTTGAGGACTTCTAATACTTTTTGGAAAGCCCTTATGTAGCTCTAAAACATTCATGTTTTCCAGAAATTCTAACTCCAATTGGAACTAGGTCAAAAATCCCTTCAAAGTTGGCTGGAAAATGAGTTTTAAAGTGAAATAACTTAGAAATTTTCTGTTACTTTCCCCTCTTGTAATGAATTTGCCTCTAACTCCAAAAATATGCATTTTCTGATTGTGGACCACTATGGGACTTTTTTAGGACTTGTCAAGAGCTTTCCAATGAGCTTTGAACCACCTCATTTGGATGTGTGGTTAAGGAGTTAGGGTTTAGCCCCTTTTAAAACCCTAATTTCCCGATTTTTCGATTACTTCCTCATCCTTGATCCAATGGTCATGAAAATTGATAGGCAAGTCCAATATGACATAAGGAACAATTTTGTTTCACAAATTGAAGTCCAATTCCTAAAATTTGAAGAGTTGACCTTTCGGTCAACCGTACGATCGATCGGTGCCTACCGAGTCGCTTGTTGACATTCTGGACCTCTTGAGACTTTAACACTTCTTTAATGAACTTTATTAAGTCATATGAACTTCATGGACCATGATTCCACCATTAAAACATCTTCCAACACCAAAGGCAAACTACAGTTGACTTTTACTGGTCAAAAACCCTAATCGGGAATTCTGGGATGTACTGTCTCTGATTCTGAAATGACCACTTCAAATTGGATTCTCAATTGTCCTCATCTAATATCCTTTATCTCATTTAATGATTAAATTGGCCCAAAACATTGACCAATCACCTCTTTGAAGTTTTGTTTTTGGTTGTGCGAACCCTGATTCACCTGTGACTTAACAAAGATGGACTTGTGCTGGATTAAGGTTAGGTAATTCATGAGTATGCTCCTAAAATGATGATAAGGATCTAAAGGGGTCAAAATTTGGGGTGCAACAGTTGCCCCTATTTAAATATCTTCACTAGATGACCGAAAGATGACAATCCTCGTGGAATCGCAGTGAAAGGTATTTAAATATAGAAAACCAAAAATTTTGTCCTTTAGATCCGATGATATGCAAAAGGACAGCTCATGATATGCCATGAATTCTAAAATGATGCTTTATGATGCTTGAATGCAAAACACAATGCAGACACAAGGGCAAAATGAAAGAAAGGCAAAACGACGAGTAACTACTTGTGGGGACCCAACACTGGGGACTTACACTGGAAACTTGAGGTATAACAGTCAACAGTTCAAACATGACTGGTGATATAGGGAAGAAAACTTTCACATAGGGAAATGACAAGTCCAATAAAGATGACAATCTTATTGGGGAAAAGAAATATACTTTACCGGGTAGAAGAGTGACTCTCTATTGGGAAAAGCAAACACTTTACTGGGGAGAAGGGTAAATTTCCACCGAAAGACTAGAGACATGAACCTCACTGGGGATGATCAGATAAGGAACTTCCTATAGCGAAGGGTTCAAACGGGATCTTCAGGAATGGACTAGAAACAAGACTAGACATAAATTGGGGATATTAGTAACGACTAGATATCCGAGACTGGATCGGGAAAAAGAGATTCACTGGGGAACTGATGCCAACCAGTTTTAACAAATAAATCCAAACAACTCTAGTGACCACTAGACTTTCTGGAAGTAATGGTAACAATCAAACCGGGTGATAACGAATGGAATGGTTTTTAAACATAGAACTTTGACTGGGGGAATTGGTAACGACCAATTTTCAAGTGTTGCCAGTGACTACTGGTCTTTTAAAAGAGCTTGGTGACGACCAAGTCAAAGTACCAATGACAATTGGATTTCAAGCAATGCCAGTTACGACTGGACTTTTAAGAGGAACATGGTGACGACCAGACTGGGGAACACTAACCAAATTGTTTAGGAGAATGCTAGTGGTTACTAAACTTCAGCTGGGGAGATTGGTAACGACCAAACCAAACAAAACGAATAATGATTGGATTGAGAACAGTGCCAGTTACAACTGGACTTCATGGGGAAGGTTGGTGACGACCAAACCAACTGATACCAATAACGATTGGATTTAAGGAAATGTCAGTGACTACTGGACTTTTAACAAGAAAGTTGGTGACAACCAACGAGATAACAATAATGATTGGTTTCTAAAACATCAATGCCAGTTACGACTGGAAAATGATAACAAATAACAAGATACCAATGACGATTGGGTTTAAAGAAACGCCAGTGACCACTGGACTTTAACAGAAAAAGTTGGTGACAACCAACGAGATACCAATAACGATTGGTTTCTAAAACATCAATGCCAGTTACGACTGGACTTTACACGGGGATTTGCTAGTGACGACTAGACTTCAAAGGGATTTGATAGATAGTATGCTGAATCTAAGAGATAACATGACAAGACTAATCACACTGAACCCAGAGTGAAAGGTGTATGGAGATTTCGAGAAATAAACCCGAACCTACTGGGGAACAGAGCTTTTAACAAGCTAGTCAGGGATGATAAGATACTTTCAAACAAAACCAGAAATCCTCTGCTGAGGATGAGTCTTCACATTCTTATAAGAAGCTCTGAGATGATCTTCAACTTGACAACCACACATGACCAAAAGAAATTTAGCAGCTCAACTTGCTAACACTTCATTGGGGAATGAAATCTGATTGTGTATCAAGGTTTCTTGCTACCCTGAGGTTTCGAGGAAGTATGATTTTCCTCAAATCTTTCCACGAGTTAAAACATTCTGTTTAATTTTCCAAGTTATATTCAAGATTTTGAACCTAATGCTTTCGAAAATTATCGTTGATTAACGAACAAAATTTCGCATAACAAAGAAAATAAAGGAAATGATAATTTGCAAAAGAAAGAAAGGCTCAAAACTGATTTTTATTCAAGAATGAAATCTTGCAAATGACAAAATTCCATAGAAGTTTTACAAGTGAAAAATGGCAACGTGGACAAGGTTACATTGAATCCCATGACCAACTATCCCTAGAGACTAAAAATTCCTCAAGATCCTCGCTTCTGACAAGAGCGGTTGAAATGAATTCTTCGTAGAATCTTCTGCAATAGTGGTAACTCATCTGATGCAGCGAAACGCCTTTGTCCCTAACTTTTTCCTGGATCGCCCTTTCGGGTTTTCAATCCACCGGGACGCTCATTTTTGCCTAAGTCGCCCTTTCGGGTTTTCAACTTAGCGAGCTATATTTTTCTTTTCTCTTTCTCTTTTTTCTTTTTATTTTTCTTTTTCTTTAACCCTAACTTTTGCATAAGGCGTTCTTTGAGTTTTCGACTTATCGGGTTCTTTTTTAGGCGTAATATTTTCGTACTGCATCAGAATTTACCGGATGAGTAAGCTGCTCTCCATCCATGGTGGTGAGGATCAATGAGCCTCCTGAGAATACTGTTTTCACAATAAAGGGGCCGTCATAATTGGGCATCCACTTTCCTCGTGCGTCCTTGTGAACTGGTAAAATCTTCTTGAGTACAAGTTCCCCTTCTCGGAACTCTCGGATACGGACCTTCTTATCAAAAGCTCTCTTGATTCTCTTCTGATACAACTGACCATGACACATTTCCGTCATGTGCTTCTCATCGATGAGGTTCAACTGATCAAACCTTTCTCTAACCCATTCTGCCTCTTCAAGCTTGGTTTCCATTATGACCCTTAGAGAAGGTATCTCGACCTCAATAGGAAGAACTGCATCCATTCCATATACCAGCGAAAAAGGAGTTGCCCCTGTTGAAGTACGAACAGCTGTTCTGTACCTGTGCAAGGAAAATAGTAACATCTCATGCCAATCTTTGTAAGTTTTTACCATTTTTTGCAAGATCTTTTTGATATTCTTATTTGCAGCTTCTACGGCTCCATTCATCTTGGGACGATAAGGGGAAGAATTATGATGTTCAATTTTAAAATCATCGCACAATTCTTTCATGACGTTGTTATTCAAGTTGGTGCCGTTGTTTGTTATAATTCGGCTCGGGATCCCGTAATGACAGATAATCTCCTTTTTGATGAAACGAGCCACCACTTGTCGCGTAACGTTGGTGTAGGATGCAGCTTCAACCCATTTTATGAAAAAATCAATGGCGACTAGAATGAATCGGTGTCCATTAGAAGCTTTTGGCTCAATTTCCCCAATCATATCAATGTCCCACATAGAGAAAGGCCATGGTGATGACAACACGTTTAACAATGTTGGAGGCACATGCATCTTGTCCGCATAAACCTGACATTTGTGGCATTTTCTGGCGCACTAAATACAATCATTTTCCAAAGTCAACCAGTAATACCCTGCCCTCAAAATCTTTTTGGACATAGCATATCCGTTGGCATGAGTGCCAAATATCCCCTCATGAACATCTTGCATCAGCAAATCTGCTTCCCGTCGGTCGACACAGCGAAGCAGAATCATGTCAAAATTTCTTTTGTAAAGCACACCGTTACTGAGAAAGAATTTGGATGCTAATCATCTCAGAGTTTTCTTATCAAGTGTTGTAGCATCTGCGGGATACTCTTGTTTCAGCAGGTAATTCTTTATGTCATAAAACCAGGGTTTGTCATCAGTTTCTTCTTCAACCATTTGACAATAAGCAGGCTCTGTTTTGCATTTAATTCGGATGAGAGTGGCATCATTGACATCCTTGACTTTCCACATTGAAGCCAACATGGCTAAGGCATCAGCAATATGATTTTCGGATCTCAGAACATGTTTGAAGGTGATTTCATCGAAGTACTTGATCATTTTGACGATGTAGGCTTTGTAGGGAATCAAATTTTTATGCCTAGTCTCCCATTCTCCAGTAACTTGATAAATAACCAGAGATGAATCTCCACTGACTTCAAGGAGTTTGATTTTGAGATCAATAGCTGCTTCGAGGCCGAGGATACATGCTTCATATTCGGCAATATTATTTGTATAGTCAAAATCTAACCTTGCTGTGAATGGAGTGTAACCACCCTCTAGATTCATTAAAATGGCGCCTACACCATGCTGACTGTGGCTCTTCATCGGGACTTGGTTCTTCACAATCTTTTACTAACATGATGTCTTCATCTGGGAAGTCAAATTTCAGAGCTTCATAATCTTCAAAAGGTTGATTCGCAAGATATTCTGACAAAATGCTGCCCTTGATGGATTTCTGAGTCACATACTGGATATCATATTCTGATAATAGCATATGCCAACGGGCGAGTCTTCCAGTATGAGCAGGCTTTTCAAAGATATACTTTATTGGATCCATTTTTGAAATCAACAAAGTAGTGTGACAAATCATATACTGCCTCAAACGTCTGGTCGCCCATGCCAAAGCATAACAAGTTTTCTCCAAAAATGAGTATCGGCTTTCACAATCAGTAAATTTCTTGCTCAAATAGTAAATGGCGTGTTCTTTCCGTCCGGACTCGTCTTGCTGGCCTAAAACACAACCCATTGAGTTCTCAAGTACTGTCAAATACATGAAGAGAGGTTTTCCTGGAACGGGAGGTATCAGGATTGGAGGTTCTTGAAGATAACTCTTGATTTTGTCAAAAGCTTGCTGACAATTCGAATTCCACACAACCGTCTGATTTTTGCGTAGCAACTTGAAGATGGGTTCACATGTAGGAGTCATATTGGAGATAAATCTGGATATGTAATTCAACCTCCCGAGGAAACTTCTGACCTGATTTTCAGTCTGTGGAGCTGGCATATCTTGAATGGCCCGGACCTTGTCTGGATCTACTTCAATCCCTCGGTGACTGACAATAAAATCGAGTAGTTTCCCAGATCTCACTCCAAAGGTGCATTTAGCTGGATTTAGTCTCAACTGATATTTTCTGAGTCTTTTAAACAACTTCAAAAGATGCTCCAAATGGTCTTCTTCATTATGAGATTTGGCGATCATATCATCGACATACACCTCTATTTCTTTGTGCATCATATCATGGAATAAATCCACCATGGCCCTTTGATAGGTAGCACCTACGTTCTTTAGACCGAAAGGCATGACTTTGTAACAGTAGGTCCCCCACCGAGTGATGAAAGTTGTTTTTTCCGTGTCATTGGGATCCATTTTAATCTGATTATAACCGGAGAAACCATCCATGAACGAGAAAACTGCGAAACGAGCCATGTTGTCTACCAGAGTATCAATATGCGGTAAAGGGAAGTCATCCTTTGGGCTGGCTTTGTTTAAATCTCGATAATCCACACACATTCTGAGCTTTCCATCTTTTTTCGGTACCGATACAATGTTAGCCACCCATTCAGGATACTTGGAGACTTCCAGGAACCCTGCATCAATCTGTTTCTTTACCTCATCTCGGATCTTGAGAGCCATGTCGGGCCTTGTCCTTCGGAGTTTCTATTTAACTGGTGAGCATTCTGGTCGGAGCGGTAGTTTGTGAACCACTACATCAGTGTCTAATCCCGGCATATCTTGGTATGACCAAGCAAACACGTCCACATATTCTCTCAGAAGTTCCTCTAACTGCTGTTTGATTTCTGCCCCTAGAGCTGCCCCAATCTTGACTTCTTTTTTGTCTTCTTCGGTGCCAAGATGTGCCAAGATTGATGATTTCCACCTGTTCTTTGTATGGCTGAAGTTCTGTGTACTCATAATGTGCCAACTTTACCAGTTCATCAGGGACTTCAAAATCTTCGTCCTCCTCTTCAGCTTGCTATATTGGTGAATCATAGTCAGGAGGGAAAGCAAAGTCACAGGATCCAATGGGTTTTGGAACATCACTGCATGTTGGAATGGTCTAATTATTAAAACACACAAAGACAAATACAACACACAACAACGAGGAAAATTTGTTTTGGTTTTTTTAGATTGCCATTTTTCTTTTTAAAGTAAAAACAAAGACAATAAAGGAAACAAACAACGAAAGATTTTAACAAAATAGTTCGTTTTCATTGATATTTCTTGAAAGCATGGGGCCCTTACAAAACATTCCTATAACCTTGGGCATGGCTATGGAGGTTTGAAATTACAACAAGAAAAGAAAACAAACAAATTACTTTAACTCCGGATAGACCACGGGAATCTCAGCAGCTTTCCAGTTGCTCAGGGTAGACTTGCAATGATACACTAACTGTTCAATGTCTTCGTTTACAACATCGTCTTCTTCCACGGTGTTGATATGAGAACCTCCACTGATAAACATTTCTTGAATAGTCTTTGGACGTCATTTGTCATGTGCGGGCGCTTTATCATGAGTTGGTTTGTAACCCAACCCCTGGCGATCCTTCTTCGGCTTCACCTCAATTATCTCTCCCCAACCTGCAGGGATAACTTCTTTCAGTGTAGCTTTGGTGCTCTGAACAAATGCAAAAGACGGACCACCTTTAGCCACCGTGTCCTCTACCATCACCATGTTGGCTATCTCCAGCGCTTGAAACAAAGTCTCTAGTGCGCCCTCATCAACCTCAATGTATCTGAATGATAACAAGTTACTTACCATTAAGTCCTCCTCACCATGTACAACTACCAGTTTATCATTTATAACAAATTTCATCCTTTGGTGCAAGGTGGAAGTTACTGCCCCAGCTTCATGGATCCAAGGGCGTCCCAACAAACAACTGTAAGCCGGATTAATGTCCATCACCTGAAATACAATATTGAACTCATGAGGTCCCACCATGATTGGTAACTCCACCTCTCCGATGACTGTTCTTCTCGACCCATCAAAAGCTTTAACTATTAATGACGTTGGCTTCATTTCTGCCCCTGCATAGGCTAATCTTGCCAGTGACCTTGCGGGTAGTACATTTAACGAGGATCCTTTTTCGACTAAAACACGCGCCAATGTATCTTCCTGGCATTTGACGGATACATGCAATGCCTGGTTGTGACTGCGTCCTTCTTTGGTTGTCATCAATGCATTTTCATTTTACCAAATCACATGCTCATTTAAAGGTTGTCACCATGAATTCATCTTTATTACGTTTTTACTTCCCTTTTTATTTTCTTCCCCCAAGTGATGAAGCTTGTTAGCTCTCATCCAATTGTTTCTCCTGTCCCCTCCAAAGGAAAAGTCTGTCCATTTGATCCTCCTATCATGGATAGCTCACTCACCCCCCCTGACTTTGTTAAGTCACTTTAACCTTAGTTTAGAAACCATTAGACTTTGCTTTAAGTCTAAGAAATCCACATGTACTAGGAATGTTCTTCAACTAGAACCCTAGGAAAGAGTTTGTCAACTCTGTGTAAGAATCATTGTCATGATTTCTTACTTTCCCTTTTAAATTTTACAACTTAGATTAGGGAGTTTTGTCAAACTCCACACAAACATTGTCATGTTTGCTCCCCTTTTGAACCTTGATCATCATCAAGTGTTCTTCTTCCCTTGTGAGGTGAACTACGATTGCTCTGATTCTATCCTAGTCAGGATACGTAGGCAGAAGATGCGACGTCTTTGCGAGAAAACCTAGAAAACCAATTAGGTCTTTGCTTATCTTTATATTCAACTCCCAATCCTAAAATCATAGTACATTTCACACTTAGCAATCAATCAAAACAAAAGGTTCCTGTAGAGTACTACAGATGCTTAGGGTGCTAACACCTTCCCTAGGTATAACTAACCCCCGACTCCCCGAATCTCTTGGCGTTGTTTACATCACGAAAAGGGTTTTTCTTTCTTTAGACATTTCCTTTGGATAAATTAAAGTCCGGTTGTAAAAGAAATAAGGGTCAAGTTAATTAATAGCTTGATATCCAATTTTCACCGCAACAGAAATGGCGACTTCACTGGGGATACACTTGCTTTTGAGGGTTTAGCCTATCTTGTTTTGATTACTTGCTATCTGTGAATATTTGTAAATATGTACATGTGCTCTGTTGGATCTTGGGAACTTTGAATGGTGAGACAACACTATACCCGTTCTCGAGCGTACTTATGATAGGAAGGTGGTATATTTAAGAAGGCTTATAGGGAGTTGATTCCCGACCAAGCTAACTTGAGAAATCACCACTCAGTGGAGGCCCTTTTGAGAGTTGGTATTGTTGATCGAGTATTCGTGAAAACAATGCTACTTTCTACATAGGAGCCCATGACATTGAGGACCTTTAGATTACCTTTTACCCCACTTTGGCCTTATTAGGATGTAGTGCGATGACTATGAGGGAGTAATTCCAAAATAGTTGATACGCGATACTACACTTGGACGAGACTCTCTTGAGAATATTATCAACCACCGAGTTATTTGGTAAATTGATAATATCCGAAAGATGGGTCGAGGACTCTGGGAAACCTCATAGAACCTCGTTCTACAGTGTTAAAAACCTTAATACACACCTTTTGGGATGGGTAGACCTTGACTCCACGCTCGTGTTCTCCGAACCTAAACCTTTATCTGTTTGCCTATGTGTATATGTGAAATCTGTACTTACCTGCATTTGTGCATTCATGCATTCATAAACATCATGTCATAAAAGTTTCATGGAACTCAGACTTTTTCATTTATAAAAATTTAGGATCATCATGGATAATGGAAAAAAGAAAACTGTGAAGTACACTTACAAAAGTCCTAAGTTGGATGACATAGAGAGGCTGAGTACTTTGGTAACAGACATAGAAGGATTCGAGAGCAGGTATGGGAATTTACTATCATTATTAAGGGTGAAGAAGAAGATGGATCTGGGACTTCTCTCCACACTTCTCCAGTTTTATGATCCGCTCTATCATTGTTTCACTTTCCCTGATTATCAGCTAGTACCTACACTTGAGGAGTATTCTTGTTTGATTGGGTTTCCTATTCTGGAGAAATCTCCTTTTCCTATCATGGAGAAGGACCCTAAGGAAGAAGATATTGCTAAGGCTACACATTTAGGATTGGTGAATATTCAAAAAAATATGGCTACTAAAGGAGGAGTTTTTGGATTAACTGCAAAGTTCTTGGTTGGGAAGGCTCAGTACTATGTTGATCATTTGAGTATGGATACATTCGATGCTATCCTTTCCTTGCTCATTTATGGCATATTCTTGTTTCCAAGCTTTGATAATTTTGTAGACCTCAATGCCATCAAGATATTCTTGAAGAGAAATCTTGTGCCTACTTTACTAGCTGACGCTTATCATTCTGTTCACCTGAGGAATCTTCATAAAGGAGGAATGATTACTTGTTGTGTCCCTTTGTTATATAAGTGGTTTATTTCTCACCTACCTAAAGCTCATGCTTTTTGGAAGAAAGGTTGGTGGTCTCAGAAGGTTATGGCTCTCACTCACTCTGATATTGATTGGTACAGCCGTGACTATGATGGGATAAAGATCATTGACAATTGTGGAAGCTTTGGTAACATACCTCTTCTTGGTACACATGGAGGAATCAGTTACAACCCTGTGCTCGCTCGCCGACAGCATGGATATCCTTTGAAAGACAAACCTAGTAGTGCTCATGTGGAGAGTATTTTCTTTAAGGAAGACTCAGACTTGAAAGAGGAGATTCTCAAGGCTTGGGGTCATGTGCATAAGAAAGGGAAAGAAGACTTAGGGAAACCTAACTGCATCTCTCTCGAGGCCTGTCTCCAATGGGTCCGAAAGAGAGCTATTCGGTTGAAGATGCCTTATCCTCCACAGGAACCTATGGTTTTAGTAGAAAAACAACCACTGATCTTTATGTTTGAAGAAGAGAAGTTGAAGATTGCTTTGAGGAAGTCACAACAAACTGAAGTAGCTTGGAGATACAAGTACCAAGTGGCCATGGAAGAAAGTGATGAACTCCGTAGACTACTTCAGGTAAAGGATGAAAAAGTGGTTACTTGTAAGAAAAGGAAGGCACAGGAAGATTTACTTTCTTCCAGCTCTCAATCAACCCCATGGAAGCTAGTTGTGGACAAGTTCATTCTTGAGAAGACTCAGATGGAAGAAGAAATCAAGAAGCTCAAAGCAAAAGAAGACTTTTATTTAGAATACTGTCAGCCTTATATTTAGGACTTTTGTAAAATGTACCGAATATTTTGTAATGCAATCTTGAAGATCAATGAAATGAAATATGTTTTGATGTTTACAAAAAATATGAGCTCCATAAAACTTTGCGCATCTGCATTCTCATTTTAATTAAACATTCAAGGTGTTAAAATTTATTTTGCAGACATTATCAAATGGATTCTGGAAAGAAAACAGCTGCAGGGAATATGTTTCAAAAACCAAATCTGGAGAATCTAAGAAGACTAGCAAGTTTGGTGGAAGATCCTGAGGCATTCAAAGAGAAATATGGAAACATGTTGTCTTTACTTGAGCTCCAAGTGGACGAGGAGATGTTATCAGCACATGTGCAATTCTATGATACAACCTATCATTGCTTCACATTTCTAGATTACCAATTGCTACCTACCTTGGAGGAATATTTTGTATTGATGGGACTAAATGTTGCTCCTAGGCCATTTTCTGGAAGAGAAGGAACTCCTAACAAAAGAGTAATTGCAGATACCTTACACCTAGAAATGACTGAAGTACGCTCACAGTTGACTACTAGAGGAAGCATGTATGGATTACCAGCTATGTTCTTGTTCGAGAAAGCACAATTTTATGCGGAGACAAAGAAGATAGAGGCATTTGAGGCTATTCTGGCGTTGCTAATTTCTGGACTTTTCTTGTTCCCAACCGTTGATAAATTTGTGGAGGAGAATGCAATTAACCTGTTCCTGCTCAAAAATCCGGTGCCCACGTTGTTAGCTGATACATATTTCTCTATCCATCATAACAATCGTTATGGAGGAGGACAAATTGTATGTTGTACTGCTCTTCTCTACAAGTGGTTTATTTCGCACTTGCCGAGACTACCATCTCTCTGGGATAGACAGAATAGACTCTCATGGACGGAAAAGATTTTGTTGCTCAAGCACTCAGACATCAACTGGTATAATCCCATCTATGGAGGAATTCCTATGATCCAAAGCTGTGGAGACTTCCCAAACATACCGCTCATCAGCACTGAAGGTTGCATTAGTTACAATCCTATCTTAGCCCGTCGCCAGTTGGGATACCCGATGAAAGATGAACCAGACTTTGCCCTTTTGAGAAGTTTCTACATTGAAGAAGGGAAAGATCTAGCTTACAAGGCTCAGATTGTGTATGCTTGGCGTCGTATCAATACAAGAGGAATGATTGCTTTAGATTATCCTGACATCACTGTTTCAGAATCTTACTTATCATGGGTAAGAGAAGCTGCATTGAAGATGTTCTACACCAGTTTTGAGCCTAGTCCAACAAAGCTCACACTTGTGGAAGAATTGAAAATTGCTCTAACAAAGGCCGAGGAAGAGGGAAAAGCTTGGAAAGATAAGTATTTCAAAGCTATGCAAGAGAAGGAAGAGCTCCAAGAGTTGGTTTACCAGGGTGGAAAGAAGAATCGACTTGAAGATGAAGGACCATCTGGCCAGAAGAAATAGGATCCTTTGATTATGTACTTTATCATTCAGTTGTATTGAAGACTTGCATTTCAGTTTCCAGTTGTTGTTGTAAAACTCTTCGGTTGTTAAATTAATGAAATTCATCTGTTTTGTTTCTCCGTTTTTTATAATGTTTGCAAATAAGGCTTTAAATACCTTGAATGTTTAATTCTGCATTTGCATGTCTGCATTCATAAGCATTGCATGTGCGTGTTCCTGTGTCGTGTCTCATCTCATTGTCTTTTCTTCAGAGAGAAATCACACTGAATCCTCCGCATCGATACAATACTCGAGCCCAAGCTCGTCTAAGGATGGAAGGACAGAATCTAGATGTTAACAGAATTGATAATGAACTTGGAGAGCTCCGAGGAGGCATGGGGCAGATCATGGAAGCCCTACAAGTTATTCGTGCAAAGTTGGACACTCAAGCCACCGTTGTTTCTGAAATCACTGCAGAGCCGATCCCAACGGCAGTCACCAAAGCAAATATACCGGCTTATAGATTACCATTTGGTTTTGTACCTCCGCCAACAAACAACTAACAAACAGTTCCTTTAAGAAGAGAGCTCCCTCAAGCTATTCCTACTTATGCTCCAGCTTCTGTTCAGATTCAGGCACACCCTGTTTTCCATAATCCCCCGCCAGTATATGAAGGACTCGACGGGTATGAAGAAGAAAGTGGATTACATGAAAAATTGAAAGAAAGTGTAGAAACTATAGGTAGAAAGGTCAGAGAAATGGAAGGGAATGATATCTTTGGCACTGACACCAGAGACATGTGTTTGGTATCTAGATTGGTAATTCCACCGAAGTTCAAAGTTCCTAATTTTGATCAATATTCTGGTGCTACCTGCCCTCGAACGCATCTGATCATGTATTACCGAAGGATGGCTGCCCATGTGGAAAATGATAAACTAATGATCCACTGTTTCCAAGATAGTTTGAAGGGGGCTCCTGCTAAGTGGTATTTGGGTTTGGACCAATCTCGTATTCACTATTTTCAAGACTTGGCTGATGCTTTCGTGAAACATTACAAATATAACATGGACTTGGCACCCGATAGAAGACAATTGCTGAGTATGTCACAGAGAAGTACATAATCATTCAAAGAGTATGCGCAACGATGGAGAGAGACGACATCTCAAGTATAACCACCTCTAAGTGAAAAGGAATTGACAAATTGTTTTGTTGACACAGTGAGACCGGAGTTTTACGAGAAAATGATCAGTAGTGTGACCGCGAGTTTTTTCAATATCATGGTCGTGGGAGTAAGAGTAGAGTTGGGGATGAAGAACGGGAAAGTAGCTAGCAGTTCCGGTAGTTCTAACAACAGCAATATCAAAAAAGTCGGTAGTGGGTTCCATAAAAAGAAAGAAGGAGAAACAAATGCAATTATAATGGGAAGGAAGAGTCGTACTTGGAGACCCCCTTATCAACAATGTCAACAGCGTCAATAAAGTTTTATTCAGCAACCTCAACCAAATTTTGCTCAACAACCTCAGCAACAAAGGCCGATGTATCCATTGCAGTATGCCCAACAACAATATGTGGCAGCTGTGACACCAGCTTTTAACCATCCTGTTCCAAATTACCAGTCGGTGAAACCTGCACCCATGTATCAACCAAACCAGCAAGGGTATCAACGAGCGCCCAATGCTCCGCCCTATCAGCAAAATCATCAGCCGAGAGCTCAACAACCCAGACAAAATTATCAAAATCGGAGGCCAACAACAAAACCTCCACTTCCTCAAATACCAATGACATACACGGAGTTGTACCCTTCCCTAGTGCAATAAGGTTTGATAACCACACGACCACTGAATCCAGACACAACGTCGCCTCATTATAATCCGAATGTTCACTGTGCCTTTCACGAGGGCGCTGCTGGCCATGACTTAGAGGGGTGTTTTGCTTTGAAACATCTTGTCCAAGAATTGATAGAAAAGAAGATCTTGGCGTTTGACGATGTGCCGCCCAATGTTAAGAATAATCCACTACCAAATCATGGAAGTGTCAATGCTATATAAGGGTCAGATGAGAAGATAGTTGTTAATGTATCAGAGATCAAGACTCCACTGAAATTACTACATGAGAAATTGTCAAAGGCAGGGCTATTTGAAGATGTTCATGACGGTTGCGAAGGATGTTTTGGTGGTTCTGAAGGATGTAATGTGATACGAAGGGACATACAAAAGTTGATTGATGATGGAATTTTACAAGTGTGTAGCAGGGTAAAAGAAGAGAAAGTTGCAGTAGTCGAGCCTGTTTTTAACCTGCCAAAGAAGGGAGAAAAGGTTCCAGTATTCAACAAAGTTGTGAAGCCCATTTTCAACAAAACTGCGATTGGTCAGCCTCGACCAATTGTTATCCAGAAACCAAAACCGTTTTCTTTTGAAAGTACCAAAGCTGTCCCATGGAAATAGGATGTGACTGTAATAGACCAAGAATCTGGGAAGCTTGTTTAGACGAAAGAAGTAAAAGATGATCAGACGGATGTAACAAACATTGCAGGAACTAGCAAGATGACGTGCAGTGGTCGAATCTATCAACCGAAGATCACAGTAACCACTCCCAAAGAGGTTACTCCTGCTACGGTAACAAAAGACAGAGAAGTACCAAACACTGAAGGAGATGACGATGAATTCTTAAGGATTATTCGAAAAAGCGACTACAAAGTCATTGATCAACTTCATTAGACCCCGCCAAAAATATCAATACTGTCTCTCTTGATAAACTCTCCGGCTCACAGAGAAGCTCTGCAAAAAGTGTTAAAACAGACACATGTAACAAAGGATATAACACTTGGCCAGTTTGATTCGGTAGTAGCCAACATCGTAGCATGTAATACATTCAGGAAGTGTGACGACAGATCAAGCTTGAGTAAAATCAACAGATGAAGTAAAATAAACATGGTAACAACCAAAAATGAAATCCTAGCATGTTAAATAACATTTAAGGATGAGAATGCAAACAAGCATCACAAACAAACACAGTTATAACAGAGAAAAATTCATCTGCATACGTGAAAACGACCATAATATGCACATAACTTGCACACAGTCAAAAGAGATGAAAAATTTGGCAAACATGAAAATAAAAAATATGGCATGAAAGTAGACATCAATATGAACATAATGCAAAAATAATGGGTGAAAAATGATTAAAATTGAGAGAGATATGATTTTTTGAAATTGGTATGAAAAATGACAAAATTAAATAAAAGGGTTGCTCTCCTCAAGGGTCGAACCCAGGTGCAAGGCGTGCAAAGCGTGTTTTGGCATATGGTCTTACCACTGGGGTGGCTATACATCCATTGATGGAAGCCACCCGATAAATATATATGGAATGCCTCAAAACCAGGTTGGGCTAAAAACAAGGCACAAAATCAGTTTTTGCAAATTCATCACAACTTTCTCAATTCTCAATGATTTTCAACAAAATTTTAGTGTAACTTGAAGGATTTTTCACGAGGAATATGATGGTGGTTTCAGATTTTTGAAATTCCTCTTCTAATTAAAAACCCGATAGCATGGGCTTTTTGATGCTTGGAATGCATTTTGATGTAAGGCTCATGTTATAGCTAGCTTCAAGAAATCATGCAAACATCTTACATATGTGATAATGAATGAGTTCAGGCAAGCAATGGAATTCAAATCATGCTGAGATGTAAAATGCCATGTTAGTTGCAATGTATTCATGAATGAGAGGCAAGTTGATATCCAGTTCAGTTTTCAAACACACTTTGGTTAAGCTAAACACACATAGTATCAAAAGAAATTGAACACAAGGCAAGGCCTTATACTGACTGCTATAAACTGTGGTGTTCAATGTGCACATTGTGTTTGTGAGATGCATGAACATGTGCAGATTCAGTTCAAAACAATTTCAGGTCATTTCAATCACACACACACATTGTATATATGTCATAAAATGAGATTGAATCATAACATGTAGTTAAAACTGGCTGTTGTGAGTTATGGTGTTTAATGTGCAAGCTTTATGTGTGTGAAGTGCAGCAGGATTGTGTGATTCTTGTTCCAGCCATATTCAGATTAAACCAATCATATGCACATCATACATACATAGTACTGAATGATTATAAACACCAATTAGAGCCAAAAAGGGACTGTCATGAGATATGGCACTTGAATTGCAAATTGTATGAGCATGATGCATGATGGTGTGTAAATCCAAGTTCAGCTAGTTTTAAAACAATACAAGCATACATACACCCTAAAAATGTATTATTGAGTGAGTGTGTGCACCACATAGATTTGAAAACAAGCTCTAGTAGCTTGTTTAGAGCAAGTTGAAACACCAATAAACCCAGAGGAACTTCAAGTGCACCTAACCTTTGAGAGGTTTCTTCCTTGTGAAGTAAGAAAGCAAACTTCAAGGCAGTTGGAGAAATAAACTCCACCAATGACCCTCAATGTTTTGGACAGTTTAGAAATGATATATGAGAGGTGTTTGAGTGATTAAAACACCAAGGAAATGTATGGAACAAGATATGGCAGATTTTGTAGCTTTGGTCAAAGTAACTTGGTGTAGAAGTTGACTTTTTGAATGGTGAGGTTTTTGAGTGGTCTAAGGTCTTGGACACCTTCTATATCATATTTAGATATTGTGTGGATGGTTGTTTAGGAGTTTGAATGTAGAGAAATGAATTTGGCAGCCTTGGTAGCAAGACAGATTTTTGGTGTTTTGGTGAAAAAGTGACTTTTGTGATTTTTGAAGCAAAGAGTGGAAATAGCAAGGGCCTAAGTTTTCTCTAGTTTTTAGAGTCAATATTGTGTAGAAAATTAAGTGGTGAGAGCTCTATTTATAGGCAAGGAAGTGGCTTGGGGCAGATTTGAGATTTCTTCATGTGGAAGAAAGGTTTTACACTTTTTAGATCAAACCTCCACAAGAGGGTTTCCTTGGCTGCAAGGCAAGCTCAAAGTCAAGCTTCATGATGGTTTTGAAAGGGATAAATGCAGGCTAGAGGGTGTAGCTTGATGGCTGGTTCAGAATTGCTTTACACCTCATGCTTACTTTTTCACTTTAGAATGCAAGTTGCAAGGCAACTTGCAAAGCTTGGCCTTTTGAGTTCTTCTGCATAACTCTCATGTTTTTATGTTTCATAACCTATACATATCAGAAATAAAATCATCCAAGGGCTGAGACTGACCAGATTTGATGAAAGAAGTGATTTTTGAAATTTGACAATGTGGGACTAAAGTGTGAAATCACCAACTTGTCACAGCCATAACTTTCAGCTCACAAATCCTTTTGAGGACTTCTAATACTTTTTAGAAATCCCTTATGTATCTCTAAAACATTCATGTTTTCCAGAAATTCTAACTCCAATTGGAACTAGGTCAAAAATCCCTTCAAAGTTGGCTGAAAAATGAGTTTTAAAGTGAAATAACTTAGAAATTTTCGAAGTTACTTTCCCCTCTTGTAATGAATTTGCCTCTAACTCCAAAAATATGCATTTTATGATTGTGGACCACTATGGTACTTTTGTAGGACTTGTCAAGAGCTTTCCAATGAGCTTTGAACCACCTCATTTGGATGTGTGGTTAAGGAGTTAGGGTTTAGCCCCTTTCAAAACACTAATTTCCCGATTTTTCGATTACTACCTCATCCTTGATCCAATGGTCATGAAAATTGATAGGAAAGTCCAATATGACATAAGGAACAATTTTGTTTCACAACTTGAAGTTCAATTCCTAAAATTTAAAGAGTTGACTTTTCGGTCAACCGTACGATCGATCGGTGCCTACCGAGTCGCCTGTTGACATTCTGGACCTCTTGAGACTTTGATACTTCTTGAATGAACTTTATTAAGTCATATGAACTTCATGGACCATGATTCCACCATTAAAACATCTTCCAACACCAAAGTCAAACTACAGTTGACTTTTACTAGTCAAAAACCCTAATCGGGGCTTCTGGGTTGTACTGTCTCTGATTCTGAAATGACCACTTCAAATTGGATTCTCAATTGTCCTCATATAATATCCTTGATCTCATTTAATGATTAAATTGGCCCAAAACATTGACCAATCACCTCTTTGAAGTTTTGATTTTGGCTGTGCGAACCCTGATTCACCTGTGACTTAACAAAGATGGACTTGTGCTGGATTAAGGTTAGGTAATTCATGAGTAATGCTCCTAAAATGATGATGAGGATCTAAAGGGGTCAAAATTTGGGGTGCAACACTCTTGTACAAGTTAGTTAGTGATAAAGAGAAATGCACACAAGGATCGTATGATCTAGTAATGTTATGTAGGGCGATGCACAATGAGGTGGGATCTTAGGTTCTAAAATTAGGGTTTGACAGTAGTCTCGAGAGTTTACAGAACAAATGGAACAATCAATATAATTGTGACCCTCATGGTTGAAAAACGCCATCCTCGTCAGATCACCATGCATTTTTACTATGGATTCCCAAATATTCTTCAAATTGAATACATCATACTTTCCTAGGCAGCCTTGAATCATGTTACAATGGACGAACCATGTTGAGGCAGGGGGTTGTCTTGTACGTTAGGATTGGAATCTTTAAAAGATAAGATCCCGCACTTAATCAGCCTTTAAACATCTGCTTTCAGCCCGTAGCAATTCTCAATATCGTGACCCAGAGCACCTTGGTGGTATGGATAAAATTTATCTACTTTGTACCAATACGGGATATTTTTGGGTATCTCTGGTGGAGCTTTGGTCTGGATGTGTCCCTTATGTATCAAAATCGGGAATAATTCAGTGTATTTCATAGGAATAGGATCAAAGTCCAGTCTTCTATGCACATTACCCTGGTTATTGAACTATGGTCGATTTTGCTGAGGGGATTGCTGGTTGTGTTGGTGTTGTGGCTGTGGTTGTGGAGCTCGGGGTTGTTGATACGGTTCAGAGAACTGCGGCTGATAGGACGGAGTGTTGAGTACTGGTGTTACATCAGCAGCTTGTTGAGGTTGTTGCTACCTTCTCCTTGGTCGTCCCTGATGCACAACGCTTACATCTTGTTCTTTCTTCTTTAAAAAATTACTTCCATACTTTTTCGCACTGCTAGGAGTACTTCCTTCCCTAGCTAACCCTCCTTCACGAACTCCTTCCTCCAAACACATACCCATATTCACCATTTTAGTGAAGTCACTAGGTGCGCTAGCTACCATTCTCTCGTAGAAAAATGAACCGAGTGTTTTCAAAAGGATCTTGGTCATCTCTTTCTCTTCTAGTGGCGTGTAACTTAAGCGGATAACTCACGCCAGCACTGACCATACTCTTTGAAATTTTCTTTGTCTCTTTGAGTCATGGCCCTTAATTGATCTTGATCAGGTGCCATGTCAACATTGTACTTATATTGCTTGATAAAGGCTTCACAGAGATCATTGAATGTCTGAATCTTCATGTCGTCTAACCCCATATACCATTTGAGAGCTGCACCAGTCAAACTGTCCTGAAAATAATGGATGAGTAGTTGGTCATTATCTGTTTATGCCGACATCTTCCGAGCATACATGACGAGATGACTTTTTGGACAGGTGTTACCTTTGTATTTTTCAAAATCCGGAACCTTGAATTTTGGAGGGACTTTGACATTCGGAACCAAACAGAGATCAAAAGCACTTTTGCCGAACAGTTCTTTTCCCCGGAGAGCTTTCGGTTCTTTATGAATTTCTGAGAATTTATCCTGAAATTCGTCCATCCTTTCATCAAATCCTATAGTTTTGCTTGGCGCACCTTGATATATTGGTTATTCTAAGACATACGGAGTAGTATTCACATTCGGTGGTGGCATAATCATCACAACAGTGGTGGAAGGGATTGCAGTTACAATAGGAACATTGGTTATAGCAGGAACTTCGGGGACAGGCAGACAATAGCCAGCTGGAGTGAAAAAGAGAGGCATCCCCCATGGGAAACCTGGTGGCATGTTGTATGGAGGCTTAATAGTAGCAGACACCACTGTTAGAACATAGATTGGTGTTTAATATATCTCTATGTTTTGATTATAACACTAATGAAATTTTGTATGAAGTTAATATATACTCTAATTTTGTTCAAGTGTTTTTGTTTCAGATATTAAATTAAATATTCTTATGGAAGCAAAAATGCATCTGAATGTTATTCTATGCAAGGCTCTGAGCATCAGAAGCATCTCATCAGAAGACTCTGAGCGCTGCCAGAAGAGACTCTGAAGCAGAAGCTGCAAAAGACTCTGAAGCGTAGCTGAAGAATTTGTGTGAAAAACTTAAAGCATTGTTTAAGAAGACTCTGAAAGTACTTTACGCTGCAAGTACAAAGGCTCTGATATTCAACTCTGCTCTGATGGAGATACTCACGCTGAAGCACATTTGCTGCAAGACTCTGATAACATCAATTATGATGTTGATACTTTGATAAAGAAACTTGTTGAAGAAGATGCTATTCAAATAAAGATCCGTTGGCATATTCCTTGTCCTTATCTAAATGACTCTTTCTTTATTTGTGTATGGCACAGGAAATTAGACAAAAGGGATTTGTCTAAACATTCCTCTTCTGGGAAAGTAAAAGCCAATAGAAGACAAAAGGCTACAGAAGGCTACAGCTACTCAGCAGTGCACAGTCTTCAAGCAATGGACTTTCAGTACTATAAAAGCAAGTCTCCAACAACATATCAAAGTTGACGAATTATTAAAAGATCAATTTGAAAAACTACTCTCAAGCTCTCATAACGAATATTCTTCAAGCTGAATAGTTTTCTTTATTCGTTCTTAAACTAGTGTAAAAATTACAGTTGTGATTATATCTTTTTAGAAGCATTCAAAACACTTTGTTAATTTACATTTTTGTAAAAGTTCCTTAAGAAGACCAAGTTGTGGTCAGAATTTCTTGAAAAGACTAAGACAGTTTGTCTTAGTGGTTGACACTGTAATCAGTTTGATATAGTGGATTAAGTCCTTGTTGAGAAAGGAAAATAACCTTGGTAGGGTGGACTGGATTAGTTTGAGTTCAAACGAACCAGGATAAAAATACTGTGTTATTTTTCTATTTCTATAATTGTTTCAAAACCCTTATTCAACCCCCCTTCTAAGTGTTTTTTCCACCTTCAGTGGGAATATATTTGTGTTGATACATTATGGCTGAAGCTTCAACATCTAACAACAAATATGAAGACAGAGATAGAATCAGCACCAAACCTCTCATGTTTGACGGTGAGAAGTTTAATTACTGGTAAGATAGAATAGAAAGCTTCTTTCTAGGATATGATGCTGACCTTTAGGATTTGGTCATTGATGGTTCTGTTCACCCCACTAATGGGGATGGCAAAATGATTGACAGAAAGTCAATGACTGAAGCTCAGAAGAGAGAATTCAGGAATCATCATAAAGCAAGAACCATTATATTAAATGCTATATCTCATACTGAGTATGAGAAGATCACAAACAGAGAAACAACATTTGATATGTTTGAATCTTTGAAGATGACTCATGAAGGAAACTCCCAAGTAAAGGAGACAAAGGCTCTGGCGCTCGTCCAGAAATACGAAGCCTTCAAAATGGAGGAATTTGAATCAGTGGAAGCTATGTTCTCAAGGTTTCAAATTCTAACTGCTGGTCGGAAGGTTCTGGACAAAGGGTACTCCACTGCTGATCACGTCAAGAAGATCATCAGAAGCTTGCCAACAAGGTGGAGACCAATGGTCACAACTCTGAAGCTTGCAAAGGATCTGAATAAGATCACGCTGGAGGAACTGATCAGCTCCTTAAGGAGTCATGAGATTGAGCTAGAAGAAGAGGAACCTCAAAAGAAAGGTAAGTATGTTGCATTAAAGTCTAACAAATCTGCTAAAGCTTTGCAGGTTATTGAAGAAAGTTCTGAAGAATCTTCATATGAAGAAGATGAACTGTCCCTGCTGTCCAGAAGGATCAACCAACTCTGGAAGCATAAACAAAAGAAGTTTAGAAACATCAAGAAACCAGATCTACATGGAGAGTCTTCTAGACACAGAAGATCTGGGAAGAAAGAAGTGGTCTGCTACGAGTGCAAGGAACCAGGGCACTATAAAAACGAATGTCCAAAACATCTGAAGGAGAAACCCAAAAGGAAGTTTGATAAAAAGAAGAAAGTTCTGATGGCTGCATGGGATGATTCAGATGCATCTGAATCCTCATCAGAGTCAGAAGAAGAATGTGCAAACATGGCACTGATGGCAGACGTGGAAGATCATGATGAAGAAACATATGGATATGTATCAGAATCAGATTCAGAAGAGGTATTTTCTGAACTTACTAGAGCAGAACGTTTTGAGAGTTTATCTGAAATGCTGGAAAACTATAGTAAGATTAAGCTCAAATACAAGAAGCTGCAAAGCAACCTTGTATCTGAGAATGATCTTCTGAAATCAGAAGTTGTTGAGCTTAAAGAAAACAATTTTAAAATTAAAAATGATTTAGAAAAAGCTCAACAAGATTTTGAAGTTGAAACTAAGTCAAAATCTAAAAACATTTTAGAAAAATATGACTATAGTTTTCAGAAGTTTCTGTCCAGAGGCCTAAATAGAAGCAAGATGGCTTCCATGATCTACGGCATAAGCAGAAACAACAGGAAGGGTGTTGGATATGAATCACCCTCTGGGAAGGATTTAAATCCAAAGCCTGTTGATAAACTGACCATTAAGCATACTCCTTTGTATACTCACTTTAAGTATGGTCACCTTAATGATATTAAGCACACACGTTCTGATCAGAAGACCCCTGTGCTTAAACCTAAAGTAAGTCAGAATAAACCTGTTGTCAAAAGACAGAAGTTCAGACAAAACTTTAAGGCAACTAACTCTAAAGGACCCAAAAATATCTGGGTACCTAAGGACAAAATAATATTTGTTGCAGATGTCCTTAGCAGCAAAGTCAAAACACCAATCATAGTACCTGGACTCTTGCTGCTCACGTCACATGACGGGAAGAAGGTCTATGTTCCAAAGCCTAGAACTTAGATATGGAGGAGACGTCAAGTTTGGAGGGAACCAGAAGGGAAAAATAGTTGGCTCTGGAACTATTGGTAATGGTAACCCTCCTTCCATATCTAATATCTTACTTGTTGAAGGATTAACACATAATTTATTGTCCATAAGTCAATTAAGTGGCAATGGTTATGATATAATCTTCAATCAAAAATGTTGCAAAGCTGTGAGTCAAAAAGATGGCTCAATCCTCTTTAATGGAAAAAGGAAGAACAACATTTACAAAATTAATCTCTCAAAACTTAAGGTTCAAAATGTAAAATGCCTTATGTCTATTAACGATGAGCAATGGGTCTGGCACAGAAGATTGGGGCATATTAGTATGAGACGTATATCTCAGATTAATAAACTCAATCTGGTCAGAGGACTTCCTCAGTTGAAGTTCAACTCAGATGCTCTTTGTGAAGCATGTCAGAAAGGAAAATTTTCAAAATCTTCTTTTAAAGCTAAAAATGTTGTTTCAACCTCAAGACCATTAGAGCTGCTTCATATGATCTGTTTGGACCAGTGAAAACTGCATCCATCAGAGGCAAGAAGTATGGATTTGTCATAGTTGATGACTACAACAGATGGACATGGGTAAAATTCCTGAAACACAAGGATGAGTTACATTCAGTGTTCTTTGACTTCTGCTTACAAGTCCAAAATGAAAAAGAATTTAAAATTGTTAAAGTCAGAAGTGATCATGGTGGAGAATTTGAAAATATATTTTTTGATAATTTTTTTAAAGAAAATGGCATTGCACATGATTTCTCCTGTCCTATAACTCCTCAACAGAATGGAGTTGTAGAGAGGAAAAATAGAACATTGTAAGAAATGGCCAGAACCATGATCAACGAGACAAACATGGCAAAACATTTTTGGGCAGAAGCAATCAACACAGCTTGTTATATTCAGAACAGAGTGTCTATAAGACCTCTTGTGGAGAAGACTCCCTATGAATTGTGGAGGAATAGAAAGCCCAAAATTTCTTATTTCCATCCTTTTGGATGTGTTTGTTTTATATTGAATACTAAAGAGAATCTGAACAAGTTTAATTCTAAAGCACAGAAGTGTTTCATGCTTGGATATCCTGAACGCTCTAAAGGCTACAGAGTATACAATACTGAGACACAGATTGTAGAGGAATCAATTCATGTTAGATTTGATGATAAGCTTGGAAATCAAAAGCCAAAGCAACTTGAAATTTCTGCAGATAGAGAAGTGCTTCTCACAAACTCTGAAAATTCAGAGGAAGACAAAGCTCAAGTGAAAGAACCAGAAGTAACGCCAGATGCTACTCCCTTGGCTGCTCAGATGGATAACTTGAACATTTCTGAAGAACCAACTGTTAAAGGATCATCCAGAATCAAATCCTCTCATCCAGAAGAAATGATCATTGGAAAGAAGGATGACCCTATCAGAACAAGATCTTTTATCAGATCATCTGGAATGTTATTATTTGGTCTGGTGTCAGTTATTGAACCAACCTCTATGGATGAAGCTCTTCAAGACAATGATTGGATACTTGCCATGCAAGAGGAGCTCAACCAGTTCACAAGGAATAACGTTTGGGATCTGGTTCCAAGACCAAAAGGATTTTACATCATTAGAACTAAATGGGTCTTCAAAAACAAGCTAAATGAGAAAGGAGAAGTAGTTAGAAACAAAGCAAGGCTAGTTTCTCAAGGATATAGTCAGCAAGAAGCAATTGATTACACAGAGACTTATGCTCCTGTGGCCAGGTTAGAATCTATTCGCTTACTTATTTCTTTTGCTGCACAAAATAACATCACTCTATATCAAATGGATGTTAAGAGTGCCTTCTTAAATGATATTATAGAAGAGGAAGTTTATGTTCATCAACCTCCTGGTTTTGAAAATGAAAAACTTCCAGAACATGTTTTTAAACTTAAGAAATCACTTTATGGCTTAAAACAAGCTCCCAGAGCTTGGTATGAGAGATTGAGTAATTTTCTTCTGGAGAAGAATTTTATCAGAGGCAAAGTGGATACTACTCTCTTCTGTAAATAATTTAAGAAAAACTTGTTAATTTGTCAAATTTACGTAGATGATATTATATTTGGTTCAAAAAATATTACGCTTGGAAAGGAGTTTGCTCAATCTATGCAGACAAAATTTGAGATGAGCATGATGGGAGAACTCATATTCTTTTTGGGAATTCAAGTTAACCAAACTCCAAAATGCACCTACATACATCAGACAGAGTATGTGAATGAGATTCTGAAGAAGTTTAACATGACAGAAAGCAAGCTGGAAAAGACTCCAATGCATCCAACAAGCATTCTGGGTGAATAAGAGGTAAGTAAAAAGGTAGATCAGAAACTTTATAGAGGTATGATTGGTTCTCTTCTATACTTAACTGCTTCTAGACCTGATATTCTCTTCAGTGTTTGCTTGTGTGCTAGATTCCAATCAGATCCTAGAGAATCTCACTTAACAGCTGTTAAGAGGATTCTGAGGTATCTGAAAGGTATTACTAATGTGGGTTTGTGTTACAGAAAATATGATGATTTTAAATTAATTGGATTCTGTGATGCTGATTACGCTTGAGACAGAGTAGAATGTAAAAGTACTTTTGGAAGCTGTCAGTTTCTGGGAAGCAATCTAATCGCCTAGTACAACAAGAAGCAACCTACAATAACACTTTCAACTACAGAAGCAGAATATATTGTTGTTGCTGGATATAGCACACAGATGCTCTGGATGAAAAGTCAACTAGAAGATTATCAAATATATGAGAGTAACATTTCGATCTTCTGTGATAATACTTCTGCTATATGCTTGTCTAAAAATCCTATGTTACACTCTAAGGCTAAGCATATGGAAATTAAGCATCATTTCATCAGAGACTATATTCAGAAGGGAATTTTGAGTTTAAACTTTGTTGATACAGACCATCAATGGGTTGATATCTTTACAAAACCCCTTGATGAAGATAGGTTTAAATTTATTCTGAAAAATATTAGTATGGATTTCTGTCCAGAATAAAATGTTTATCAGAAGCAAATTTACTCGAATGCAAAATGCTTAAACTCTGAAGCATTACATCTGATATTTTCTTTGATTATTTTTGTGTATGTGTATATGAACTAACAAGCCTCGGAGTATCTGAACGTTGGCTAACGTTTCATTTCTCAAAGAGTTTCAGAAGCACATGCAATCAAACACGTGTCACTTGAATCCGAGACAGTTGAGTGCACAATACTAAAATGACGTTTGAGGAACTGTTTTGAATATTGAATTTCTCGTTTCCCCCCCCCAATGTGTCAGAATCATTAAATGCTTGAAATGATTATTTCTTTTTAATTAAAGTGAATTAATTGCTATGTGATGTTTGTGCTGAACGTGTGCTCTATATATTCCACAACTTAACACTTTTCACGTTTTCACTCTGACAAACACCTTATATGCATTTCTGTTTACTTCACTGTTTCCTCTTCTCCTCAAAACCCAAATCCAAACGAAACCCTCGTTCTCTCTCAACTTCAACAACTTCAACAATGGCAACTTCATCTTCAACCTCTTCACAGTTCGCATCTTCCATGGCTGCTGTCTCATCTTTAAATCTGGGAACTGTTCCTTACAAAAAAACCTGTGAGAACTCTTCTCACACCTATGAAGGATCTTGAGGTCTTATGTGAATCAATGGTCGACTTTGACTGCATTGCTAGAAATGGGTTTGATCTGCGTCCTACTGTTGATGCTCAAGGTTGGGTCAAGTACTTTGACAGAATATTTGGTCCTGTTTATCCTCATCTTGTTAAAGAATTTTGGATTCATGCTAAGTTGTATCCTAAGTTCATTCAATCGTTCGTTCTGGGAAAAGAAATCATCATTACTGAAGATTTGATAAGGAAGTTAATTGGTTATAAAGAATCTGATGGTGTTACACATTTACCTGCTGGGCGTGTAGACATGGATGAAGTCTACAGAGAAGTGGTTAGTTCTGGACAACCCTCAAGAAAGATAAGAGAGTTAAAGGTGCAGTACAAAATTTGGGCTAAGATCTTATTGGGATGCATCAACCACAGAAAATCAACAAACTCTCCAGATTATGTAAATACAGATTAAGTTTATTTCATGTATTGTCTGAACAGAAACACCAAGGTGGATCTGCCACACTTATTGTTTTCACATCTGTGGAATCACATAAGTGCCTACAGAGAATCTGTCAAGAATAAGCATCAGAAGATTAGAACATGGATTCCTTTCGGGAGACTTATTTCAGATATTCTGACAGAAAATTAGTTGGTGGCTCATCTGACTGAGGCAGGCATGACTACAGAACTTGAGTCAATTATTGGAAAACCTCTGAATGGTAAGAGTTTACAACAGATGAAAGTTATAGAAGAACTTACTTCTGCACCTAATTAAAATCTACAAAATCATGCATCAACTAAAAGAATTAAAAAAAACAATTAAAAGTATAAATGTGCAAAAAATATAAAAAATGAAATAAAATGGCTATTTTATGATTTCATGTTTTTCTAGACAGAAAATGGAAAATGGGAAAAAACATCTCATTAAAAAATCTTCATTTTTCATTTTAATATGAATTTTTGAAGTGAAATGAAATTTGGAGTGAATTTAATATGAGAATTAGCATGGGGGTGCAAGAAGAAATGAAATTCAGTTGTTATGGTGATGGGCCCAGAAGGTGGGGTGCCAAAAGCAAGGCGCGGCCCAGCCCAATGCAAATCAGAAAAAACAAATAAAATGAAAAGAAAAAAGAAAAAGAAGCGGTGTGAATAGCAGGCGATTATAGTTAAAAACGTGATTGGGCTTGGAAAGGGGGTTTGGATAGCAATGACCCACTAAAGCCCAGACTTGGCTTTAAGTGGAACGCAGCGTTTTGCTGCTGACTTTCCCTCCCTATTTCGTCTTCAAATCTCAGCCTTTGGATCGATTTTTCAGTCAAACATTCAACGCGTATCAACGGTGTTGATTTCGTCTTCTTCCTTGGCTCATTAGGGTTTGCAGCAACCACCATTAGAACACTCCATGCATGAAACTTTCCACCACTCGTTCTCCCTCGTCTCTTCATCAAATGACATGATATAAGAACCAATCTTGGCCTATTTTTCACGTAGATTCCAACTGTGGCATTGGTTTGCATTAAAACTCCCTCTATCATATAACCCGAATGGTGTAACTTCATAGGCTCAACATTTCATCAGTTTTTGACCTTCACCAAACTCAACATTCTTTATATAGAAATGATCCTTATGTTATTCTGATTAAAACTAGCCAACAATCGTGCATTATCATCCACTAAATCCCTCATTCTAGCTCCATCAAGAATCAACCACCATGAATGAAACCTCACCAATTGGTCTTAAACTCATCCAAATGAACCACCTAATTGTCTCTAATGGTTTTACAACAAGAATTCATCCTAGCCATGCCTAAATCAGAGTGTGGAAGTGATTTTGCATACCTTGTTTCTTGCAATGGTAGGTGGTGAAAAGCTTCGAATCAAGCCTTGTAGATCCTCAAGAATGGTCCCTAGGTGATGAACAATCCTCTGCTTGCACAAGATTTGATGGAAATGGCTTGTATCTCAAGATCCAATGCCTTTTGCTCCCTTGCAACTTCACTTGGAACTCCTTCAATTCTTCAACAATGGAACCTCAAGATAGCATGAACATACTCAGGGATGTTTGTAGAGATGATTTGTGTAGAAAAATGGAAGGGTAATGAAGAGAAAGATGAAGTTTCAATACAATTTGCAAATGGAGAATTTTTGGTTCAATCTCTATTCTCTACCACCATTAACATCAACAATCACCAACATTTCACCAATGCAGATTGTATTCAATATATAGAGATGTTTAGAAAGGTCTAGAACCTCTTAGAACCATCTAGTAGGAACTTGAATCTTCCATGATATGATACTTTGCATTTCACTTCTCACCACATGATATATCATGACAAAATCTCTTGTAACTTGGGTAAATAACTTGAATATCTCCTTACATGAGATTTAGGACAATATACAATGCATATTTCCCTTATTCATTAAGCTTTTCCTTGTTTTGGTTTGCTATGCCATTATGCAATCAAGCAAATTACAAAGCAACCCCAAGATTCAAGCCTCAAATCAAAATTGTGGCTGAACCATTGTTCTCAAAATGTCCTTTGGAGTCAAAATGACCTATCATATGACATGGTTTGGATTTGTAACTTGGATTTTATGATTTTCCATTTCACTTGAATTAACTTATGCCTCATTTTTAGGCCATTTTTATCACTTTTTGATATGAATCTTTCCAACATCTCATGACCACCCTACTAGCCTTAAAACATCATTCTAAGCAACTTTTATGTTGAAGATTTTTCCATTTGAAGCTTGGAAGTAGGAGATATGGCCTTATGCTTGAAATGACCTATAACTTCCAAATGACCAAAATGCCCTTGGCTTGTCAAAGCCATAAGTTGAGTTCTACAAATCTTATCAAGGACTTCTAGTACTCTATAGAAAGCTAAGAAGATGCTCTTCAACATTCATGTTGACCAAGAGATCATAGGAATCATCCTACTAGGGAAAACGTTGTCTGCAAGTTGGGTGACTTTCAAGGACCCAGATTCACATACCTCAGATGACCTGTAATTTGTCAAAACCATAACTTGAGCTCTGCAAATCCTATCAAGGACTTCTACCACTAAAATTAAAGCTAAGATCAAGCTCTACAACATTCATGTTATGTGGAAGATGAGATGACAATCACATCTTGAGCTAAAACTGCCTGGAAGATAGGGATCAAACTAGGGGATTTTACACTATCAATCCTTAGAAACCCTAGCTTAAAACTTCTCAAACTCCTCAATCATGATGATTTGGTCTAGGAATCATCCTTATAACATCTCAATACATCATTCCATGATCACATGGCCCTTGGATTAGGTCTCAACCTTCTCCAAATCTTCAGTTGACCTAGGGTAGACCCTATTCAAAACCCTAGTTCTATCATTCATGGTTGAATCTTCTGAATTCTTGCCCAATGACCTCTCTGGGCTTCATGATGGCTTTCAAGACATCTCATAAACTTTCTCAAAGCTTCAAGTTCACTCTCATAGTCTTAGAATCATCTGAGGAGCACCCACAACTCTCAAGTTATGAGACACACAACCTTGGTTTCAACCAATTCCTCTGAGGATCTCTTGAACTTTCTGATAAAGGTATCAACCTTCAAACACTTGATGGGTAAATAAATGTTGGTCAAATTTTAGGGTGCAACAGTTGTATCACAACTGTGATTTACACTTAAGATTTAAGAACAAATCAAACTATTCAACAAAGAAATATAATTTGTATGAGAGCTTGAAAGTAGTTTGCAATTGATTTTTCAATAGTTTCGTCAACTATAGAATGTTGTTGAAGGCTTTCTTTTATAGAGAAAAAGGTCCAAGACGTTGCAAGCTTGGAGACCGTGTACTGCAAAGTAATTGTGGCCTTTTTTTCTTCTAATGACTCTAGCTTTCCCAGAAGAGGATTGTTCAGACAAATCCTTTTTGCCTTTCGTTTGGAATATGCCAACGGATATATCTTTGAATAATATCATCTTCAACAAGCTTCTATCTCACAGTTATCAACATCAGAGCCTTGAGTGATCAGAGCCTTTGATGTTATCAGAGTTTTGCTAGATTAGAGTGTTGCAGCCATTGTACTTTAGTGTGAATAAAACTCAGAGCAGAGTTTAGAGATCAGATCTTCTGTACTTGCAGCGAACAATACATTCAGAGTCTTCTGATAAACAATGCTTGAAACTCTTCATACACTTTTTTCAGCTACGCTTCAGATTTATCTGATGCTTCTGCTTCAGAGTCTTCTGGCAGCACTCAGAGCCTTCTGATGACATGCTTCTGATGCTTCAGATTCTTAGCATAGAGAGCGTTCAGATGCATTTTTGCTTCCATAAGAGTATTAAAATTAATATCTGAAACAAAAATACTTGAACAAAATTAGAGTATATATTTTCCTAATACAAAATTTCATTAGTGTTATCATCAAAACAAAGAGATATAATTAAACACCAATCTGTGTTCTAACACCTATCAGAACAAGATCTTTTATCAGATCATCTAGAACATCTTTATTTGGTCTGGTGTCAGTCATTAAACCAACCTCAGTGGATGAAGCTCTGCAAGACAATGATTGGATACTTGCCATGCAAGAGGAGCTAAATCAATTCACAAGGAATGAAGTTTGGGATCTGGTTCCAAGACCAAAAGGATTTAACATCATTGGAACAAAATGGGTCTTCAGAAACAAACTGAATGAGCAAGGAGAAGTTGTCAGAAACAAAGCAAGGCTAGTTGCTCAAGGATATAGTCAGCAAAAAGGAATTGACTACACAGAGACTTATGCTCATGTGGCCAGGTTAGAGTCTATACGCTTACTTATATCTTTTGCTGCACAAAATAACATCACTCTATATCAGATGGATGTTAAGAGTGCCTTCTTAAATGGTATTATAGAAGAGGAATTTTATGTTCATCAACCTCCTGGTTTTGAAAATGAAAAACTTCCAGAACATGTTTTTAAACTTAAGAAATCACTCTATGGTTTAAAACAAGCTCCTAGAGCTTGGTATGAGAGATTGAGTAATTTTCTTCTGGAAAAGAATTTTATCAGAGGCAAAGTGGACACTAAGCTCTTCTGTAAATCATATAAGAAAGACTTGTTAATTTGTCAAATTTACGTAGATGATATTATATTTGGTTCAACAAATATTATGCTTGGAAAGGA
The DNA here is from genome assembly GCA_963859935.3 of Lathyrus sativus. Taxonomy (NCBI): domain Eukaryota; kingdom Viridiplantae; phylum Streptophyta; class Magnoliopsida; order Fabales; family Fabaceae; genus Lathyrus; species Lathyrus sativus. The sequence continues at coordinate 678,630,912 of OZ012739.1, read as the reverse complement.
GTTTGCTCTATCTATGCAGACATAATTTGAGATGAGCATGATGGGAGAACTCAGATTCTTTCTGGGAATTCAAGTTAACCAAACTCCAGAATGCACCTACATACATCAGACTAAGTATGTGAAGGAGCTTCTGAAGAAGTTTAACATGACTGAAAGCAAGTTAGCAAAGACTCCAATGCATCCTACAAGCACTCTGGGTAAGGAAGAGGTAAGTAAAAAGGTAGACCAGAAGCTCTACAGAGGTATGATTGGTTCTCTTCTGTATTTGACTGCTTCTAGACCTGATATCCTCTTTAGTGTTTGTCTGTGTGCTAGATTCCAATTAGATATTAGAGAATCTTACTTAACAACTATTAAGAGGATTCTGAGGTATCTGAAAGATACTATTAATTGGGCTTGTGTTACAGAAAACCAGATGAATTTAAATTAGTTGGATTCTGTGATGCTGATTAGGTTGGAGACAGAGTTGAAAGAAAAAGTACTTCTGGAAGCTGTTAGTTTCTAGGAAGCAACTTAATCTCTTGGTACAGAAAGAAGCAACCCACAATAGCTCTCTCAACCACAAAAGCAGAATATATTGTTGCAGCTGGTTGTAGCACTCAGATGCTCTGGATGAAGTGTCAACTAGAAGATTATCAGATTTATGAGAGTAACATTTCTATCTTCTATGATAATACTTCTGCTATATGCTTATCTAAAAACCCTATTTTACACTCTAAATCTAAGCATATAGAAATTAAACATCACTTCATTAGAGACTATATTCAGAAGGGAATTTTAAGCTTAAACTTTGTTGATACATACCATCAATGGGCTGATATCTTTATTAAACCCCTTGCTGAAAATAGGTTTAAATTTATTCTGAAAAATATTAGTATGGATTTCTGTCCAGAATAAAATGTTTATCAGAAGAAAATTTACTCAGATGCAAAATGTTTAAACTCTGAAGTATTACATCTGGTACTTATCTTCTTTGATTATTTTCTTTGTGTGTATCTGAACTAACAAGCCTCAGAAGATCTGAATGTTGGCTAACGTTTCATTTCTCAAAGAGTTTCAGAAGCACATGCAATCAAACATGTGTAACTCTGAATCTGAAAAGATGGAGTGCACAACACTGAAATGACGTTTGAGGTACTGTTTTGAATTATCTTCTCTCGTTTTCCCCCCAATTTTTCAGAATCATTAATGCTTGAAATGATTATATTATTTTTAATTAATGCAATTAAATGCTAAGTGGTAAACGTGTTGAACGTGTGACTCTATGTGTGCCCTAATTTTTCTCTATAAATTCCACAACACAACATTTCTCACACTTTTCACTATCTCACACTATTGTATGCATTTCTACTTATTTCACTGCTTTCATCTCTCTACCAAACCCAAAACCGTTCGTAACCCTAAATCTTCAACAACTTCAATGGCAATTTCATCATCAACCTCTTCTTAGTTTGCATTAACAATGGTTGTTGTTTCATCTTCTAACTTGGGTGTTGTTCCTTTCAAAGAACCGGTTAGAACTCTTCTCACACCAGTTGACAAGCTAGAGGTATTGTGTGAATCAATGGTGGACTTTGACTCCATGGCTGCAAATGGGTTTAATTTGCGTCCTATTATAGATGCTCAAGGCTGGGTAAAGTAGTTTGATAGACTAATTGGACCAGTTTATCCACATCTGGTGAAAGAATTTTGGATTCATGCATCTGTCTATCCCAAATTCATAGTCTCTTTAGTTTTGGGAAAAGAGATTATTATAACAGAAGATTTGATCAGGAAGCTCATAGGATATGAAGAAACTGATGGAGTTTCTCATCTTCCAGATGGGTGTGTTGATATGGATGAGGTATATGCTAAAGTGCTTTCATCTGGAAAGGCTTCAAGCAAATTCAAGGATCTGAAGGCTGAATACAAGATCTAGGCCAAGATTTTTCTGGGCTGTATACACCATAGGAAGTCAACCAACTCTCCTGATTATGTTAACAATGATCATATGTACTTCATGTTCTGCCTGAGTCAGAGCACCAAAGTGGACCTGCCACACATTCTCTTCATGCATCTGTGGAACCATATTAGTGCATCCAGAGAATTTGTCAAGACCAAAGGTCAGAAGATCAGGACTTGGATTCCTTTTGGAAGGCTGATCTCAAATATTCTGACTGAGAATGGACTGGTGGCCCATCTGCATGAAGCTGGTTTGAAAGAAGAACTTGCTTCTATTGTTGGAAAACCTTTGAATGGCAAGAGTCTCCAGAGGATGAAAGTGGTTGATGAACTCACATCTGCCCCTGCTAAACTCAATGTTAAAGAAGTCAGTGAAAGGAAACTTCCAGTACATGATTTCCCCATATTCTCTGATGATAAACCTATAAAGGCAATTCTGGAATACATTGCTCTATGCAAAGCAGATGGAACCCCTGTTCCTGCTGATATTCTATTGCATGCTAGATAACCTGCACTAGATTTTTATGAAGAAAATCTAAGGAAGAGAATACAGGCTTCAGAAGAAGAATCTGCAAGCAAGAAGAAGCAGAAAATCTCTGAAGAACCAAAGAAGAAAAAGAGAAAAGCTTTTGGATAAGCTTCCTATGATAAAGTCAAGCGTGTAAAGAAGACAAGTAACAATTCATCTTTACCTCCTATTTTTGAAATAGTAACAGAATAATCAACAGTTAGCTTTGTCCCTATACCCCCTTCTTCTCAAACTCACACTTCATTTGTACCTATATCTTCTGTACAACCTCATTCATCTGTACAAACACCCACACCAGAACCACAAATCTCATCTGAACCAAATCAAACTGAAATTGTTCCAACACCTATATCTCAAACTGAACCAATAACTTCTGAATTTCCAGAACAACCTCAACCAGAAGAACCAACACAACCAGAAGAACCAACCCCACCAGAAACAACACCATTAGAACCAGAAGAACCACTACCAGAAGAACACTTACCTTCTAATCCTCAACCAGAACCCACTCAACCATCTAAATCCAATATTTCTGATTCAGATATTCTAGACATCCAACCCCTCAAAACTCTCGTTGACATTTCTTCTACCTCATGTCACACTACAGATTCAGGTGAATCTACTGAATCAGATTTACCCCTAGAAGTAACCTCTATCCTTTCTCAAACCACTCCAAAACCAAGACCTTTTCACACCAGATCAACTTCTTTTATTTCGCTTAAACCATTTCCATCTGATGACCTTCCACCTGGACTAAAACTTAAAAACTTTTATCCAAAACCTAAGGCTATCACTTCCTCTTCTAAACATCCATCCTATCCTCGTCCTATGTTCATTATTCCCACATTTACCATACCACCTCCCCCAGAACAACCTAAAACATCACCTCTGGAAGCCTACCTAAAACCAAAACCTAGGCTGAATGTTGATGTTCTGATTGATAATTTTGAAAAAGAGATAAGGATGAATTTAGATGCTGTTAAAAAGGAATGCCTCGGAAGCATTAATCCAGATGACTCTGATGCTATTTGGAATAGCTTCATATCCAGGTTCAACTCTGTTGCTTCCAATCTGAAGAACATTTGCTCTGATGATGCAAAGATCAGATTTGTTGAAGTAGTCAGAAATACTCTCTGGAACGTCAACAGATCGCCAACTCTTATTCTAGAGAACACTTCTTTTGAAGAATCTGCTATTTCTATGACTGTTGAAGAATCTGTGCCTGAAGTTGTTCCTACAGAAGATTCTTCACCTGAAGCAAATTTGTTAGATAATCAGTCAGCTCTGATGGTTGTGGACAAGGCATATGACAAGGCATCTGACTCTGTATCTCAAGACAACGCATCTTCTATGGTCATTGACACTGCTCCAGCCTCTACATTTGCATCTGCTCCTACTTCTTCTGAGATCAAGAAAGAGAATCCAGACTTAGAGGAAAAGTTTGCTCAGCTAGAGGCCAACAACTCTGAGATAAGAACATGGATGGTTAAACAGGAACAAACCACATATGAAATCAAAACATGGATGGCTAAGCAAGAGGCGTCTACTTCTGAGATTACAAACCTTCTGAAGATGATTGTTTCTCGTCAGCCTTAGTTATTTTTGTTATCTGTTATATTTGTGCACCTATTTGTTTTTGTTTCTGATGTTTTGGTTATATGAATGTATTCTAAATATTTTGCTTATCAATGAATCTGGATGTTTTCTTATCTATTTATATTCTTTTCTTCTGTTATCCTTTTTATGTCTTTAATAGTTTTCTTTTTTATTATGACAAAAAGGGGGAGAAAATGAAATTCTGATTATTCACATAAACAGTTCCTAAAATGGAATTCAGACATAATAAATTATAACTAACATTCAATTTTAGTATTTCAGAACTACAATGTTTCATCTGACAAAATTCATTGAAGTTACCCTGAGAGTCCCCAAACCAGACCTAATCCAAACTATGCTCTGATTCTGAAACGTCAAATCAGACTCTGATTCTGCAATGTTAACTAGGCTCTGATTCTGAATTGTTAATACAAACCAACCTCTGATTCTGAAACATTAAACCAGGCTCTGATTACCAGGCTCTGATTCTGGAAAGTATATTCAAACCAGGATCTGAATCTGAAAAGAATACTCATGCAAAAAGGGAAGTATTTACTTCTATTATAGTATTCATTTCAGGGGAGATTCTTTATCTCAGGGGGAGTTATATATTTTATTTCCATTTATTGAACAAAATTTCCTATGTTTTTGTCATCATAAAAAAGGGGGAGATTGTTAGAACACAGATTGGTGTTTAATATATCTCTATGTTTTGATGATAACACTAATGGAATTTCAAATGAAGTAAATATATACTCTAATTTTGTTCAAGTGTTTTTGTTTCAGATATTAAATTAAATATTCTTATGGAAGCAAAAATGCATCTGAATGTTATTCTACGCAAGGCTCTGAGCATCAAAAATGCATCTGAATGTTTGAATTTTTCTCCATTTGTTTATGATATCTGTTTTATGTTTTTCTTCTGTTCTCTTTTTATTTGTCTTAAACAAAAGTTTTCTTTTTGATATGACAAAAAGGGGGAGAAAATGAAATTCTGATTGTTCAAATAAACAGTTACCAAAATGAAATTCAGACATGACAAAATATATTTTTTCATGAATTTTAGTCTTTCAGAACTATAACTTTTCATCTGACAAAATTCATAGAAGTTACTCTGAGAGTTCCCAAACCAGGCTCTGATCCAAACCAGACTCTGATTCTGAAAAGAATACTTATGAAAAAAGGGAAGTTTTTATTCTTTCTTATAGTATTCAATTCAGGGGGAGATTCATAATCTCAGGGGGAGAGATATAATTTTGTCTATTTATTGAACAAAATTTCCTATGTTTTTGTCATCATCAAAAAGGGGGAGATTGTTAGAACACAGATTGGTGTTTAATATATCTCTATGTTTTGATGATAACACTAATGAAATTTTGTATTAAGTAAATATATACTCTAATTTTGTTCAAGTGTTTTTGTTTCAGATATTAAATTAAATATTCTCATGGAAGCAAAAATTCATCTGAACATTACTCTACGCAAAGCTCTGAGCGTTAGAAGCAACTCATCAGAAGACTCTAAACACTGTCAGAAGACTCTGAAGCAGAAGCTGCATAAGACTCTGAAGCAGAAGCTGCATAAGACTCTGAAGCATAGCTGAAGAATTTGTATGAAGAGTTTCAAGCATTGTTTCAGAAGACTCTGGAAGTACTTCACGCTGCAAGTACAAGAGGATCTGATATTCAACTCTGCTCTGATTGAGATACTCACGCTGAAGCACATTGGTTGCAAAACTCTGATAACATCAAAACTCTGATAACATCAAGACTTGGATACCATCAAACTATGATGTTGATAACTTTGAGACAGAAGCTTGTTGAAGAAGATATTATTCAAAGATATATTCGTTGGCATATTCCAAACGATTATTTCCTCATTTGTGTATGGCACGGGAAATCAGACAAAAAGGATTTGTCTGAACATTCCTCTTCTGGGAAAGCTAGAGTCATTAGAAGACAAAAGGCTATAGCTACACAGCAGTGCACAGTCTTCAAGCATTTGACTTTCTGCTCTATAAAAGGATGTCTTCAAAAACACTTCAAAGTTGACGAACATTGACAAATTATTCAACAACTCTCATACAAACTTTCTTTTTCAAAAGCTGAATAGTTTTATTATTCGTTCTTAATATTTGTGTAAAAATCATTGTTGTGATTATAGCTTTTTAGAAGCAACTCAAACACATTTGTTAGTTTACATTTATTTGTAAAAGGTTCCTTAAGAAGACCAAGTTGTGGTCAGGATTTCTTGAGAAGACTAAGACAGTTTGTCTTAGTGGTTGACATTGTAATCAGTTTGAATATAGTGGATTAAGTCCTTGTTGAGAAAGGAAAATTACCTTGGTAGGGTGGACTAGATTAGTTGAGTTCAACGAACCAGGATAAAAATACTGTCTTATTTTATTGCCATAATTATTTTAAAACCCTTATTCAACCCCCCTTCTAAGTGTTTTTCCCACCTTCAGTTACGCGTATGATACTTGGGGTGTTCTTGTGGGCATTACACGTAACACTTTGGCCATTACGCGTAATGAGACCCAAAAATTTCCAAAACCCAGAAGCTGACTATTTACTCCCAGAATGCGATTTTTTCAAGGGTGGACATTTAGAGAGGGAAAAACGTGTTTTGGAGGTTGGAGAACTCAAATTTTTGCCACTGAGTCATACTTTCAAGAGTTTTCACAATTGAAGATTGATTTCCTTTAATTTTTTGTAATGACAGCTTCTTTTCTTTCGTTTTCCTTTATTTTTATGAGCAGTTAAACCCCCCATTGCTAGGGGGGTCCCTGATTTGAATTTGTAATGACTCTGATATTATTGTTGCAATGACATTTCCTTTGTTTAATAACTTATTTGATCTCTAGTTGTTCTTAATGCTTTCCCTGTCGGACCAACAGGGTTTGATTTACGATTAACAATTAGGCTAGACCGTCATTGTTAAGGCTTTACTTTTGATCATCCTATAGTAGATATCACCTAGGACTAGGGATACCCTATAGGAACTGGAATAATTCTTGATACTTAATTGCTTAATCTCACTAATAATTCGCTATGGATGTAGGAATTATGGTAGATGATTAAAGGTTTTCTCACTAAGGCCTTAGGAGTAAACATTCTAAAGAATCGGTAGTTAGTAGTTACAATAAGTTGTTGCAGTGTTAATTTAGGGTTGTTACGGAGTCAGGTCATACACCTTCCCTAGCATGTTACTCATATATTTCCAAACCACTTAGTCAATTTTCCCTTTTCACTTGAAAAGATTTTTAAAATCATGTAAAACCATTTGAAAACCCCAATTACTTTTGTTCAATTGAATTATTCTATAGCTTGTGTTTCCTCTGCAATTCTCGAGATCGATATTCGGGGAATTCTCCCTTATTACTCCATTGGCAAAATAGTACACTTGTTATTTTCCCGATAAAGTTTTTGGCGCTGTTGTCGGGAACTGCCAAAATATAAGTGAATTGTGATTCAATTGAAATTTTGTCGCTCTGTGACCAAAATTTTATTTTCAGTTTTTTTAGTTTATTTTATTAATTTTTGCATTCAGTTATTACTAATTCACGTCTAATATTTTATGCAAGGAGAATCCTCAACTAATCTTTCTTTTGACGCAGAGATAGAAAGAACTCTACAAGCGAGGCGTAAACAAGTAAGACTAGAAAGTTCAGACTCAGATACTGAAACTATGGGTGAAGTTCCACCAGCAGAGAGACTACTTGGTGATTTCGGTGGGGCTAATGCACCGGCTGGTAGGTTAACAATTGTAAACCAACCAGTGAATGTGGCCAATTTCCAATTGCATCCGAGCACTATCAACCAACTTGAGAGGAAACCTTTCACCGAAAAGGTTAATGAAGATACCAATAAACATCTACAAAGATTTCTAACTATGAGAACTACTCTTAAGATAGAGGGGCACACGGATGAAGCAAAAAAATTGAGAATGTTTCCATTCACTCTCTCTTAAGATGCTGAAGAATGGTTTTACTCATTACCCGGACGAAGTATTGCTACTTGGGAAGAGATAGAGAAGGCATTTCTTAATGAGTATTTTCCCGCCTCCATTTATATTTGTAAAAGATATGATATCATGAATTTTAAACAGAAGGAGGGAGAAACATTGGGAGATGCATACAAAAGGTTCAAACGGTTATTGGTTGCATGTCCTACTCATAACCTGGATCAAGCTGAACAAATGCAAATGTTTATGAATGGTCTCAAGATGAAGACTATGTAACTAATTGATACAGCAGCTGGTGGATTATCAAACTTTACAACAGCCATTGGTATTAAGAAGATCATTGAAGCCATTGCTGCAAATGAGCATTTGGAGTTGTATGACCGTAGTGTGAGTAAACCTGAAGGAATGATTGATTTGAAGATGGCTACTCAACTTGTGAACATGGAAGGTCAAATCAAAGCTGAAGTAGAAAGAAGGCTTAAAGCAATGAAGGTGAGTACTCAACCTGTGGCTCAAGTTCAACCTATCCAAGCGGTGAGTTGTGAGATTTATAGTGGATCCCATTTTAATATGCATTATGTTGCGACTGCTCAACAAATTGAAGAGATAAAGTTTCTGAGGCAGAATAGTCCCTATTCTCAGTCTTATAATCCAGGGTGGAAGAATCATCCTAACTTCTCCATGAAAGATCATAGTCAACCTCAGCAGCAACAGGCTCCTCAAAAGGCAGAATGGGAAATAACTATTGAAAATATGGCAGCTTACAATATTCAATTCCAAGAAGAGACACGAAATAATAAGAGGAACACCACAGCTGCTATAAAACATCTTGAAGTTCATATGGAACAAATAGCCCAACAACTCTCCATGCAGACTCAAAGAATCCTTCCAAGCGCGATAGTACCGAATTCTAAAAATCATGAGAATGTTAATGTTGTCACCACAAGAAGTCAGAAATTCATGGAAGAAGAAAAAGAAACAAATGATTATCAGTGTATAGAAGTTGAGCTTGAAGTGAGAGAACACGAGAAAGAACCGGAAAGAGTCTTACCACCTGTGAAGCCAACTGAAGAGAAAAAGAAATATGAGGTTAAACCAAAAATCAAGCTACCTTACCCTCAGAGAGTTACAAAGAAGGATCAGAAAGAGAAAGACTTTGAGAAGTTCAGCATGTTGTTCAAAAAGTTAGAAATCAATATGTCATTCTTTGAAGCACTCGAGTAAATGCCTTTGTACCAGAAATTCATGAAAGAAGTAATAGGGAAAAAGAGAACAATGGGTGAGGAGCAGAAAATCTCAACTGAGCGGTGTAGTGAAATATCACAAGGAAGGAGAAACCCCGTCAAGCGGAAAGATCCTGGACCTGTAGTAATTCCTTGCACTATAAAAGACAGAACTTTCAAGAAGGTCCTCGTTGATTCAGGTGCTAGTGTGAGTCTCATGCCTTTATCTATTTTCAAAAAGCTGGGTATTGAAAAAGTGAGCGATACGGGAATAAGCTTGAAGTTTTCCGACCACACAACTAAGAGGTCATATGGGCTAGTAGAGGATGTAATGGTGACGATTGATAACTTCACCTTCCTAGTTAATTTTGAGATTATGGATATCCCAGAAGATGAAGATACTACCGTCATACTTGGCCAACCATTCTTGCTCACTAGTCGGTGCATTGCTGATATTGAAACAGGTACTCTAACCTTGAAATCTTTTGATGAAGAAATAACTTAAAAAGTGTTTGATATCAAGAAGCGAGGTAAAGAGGAAAATCATCAACCTTCAGTTGGAATGATCAAAATAGTGAAAACAGGTAAACATTCTAAACCACTTCTGGAAAAAAGTCTCTAGTGTAATTTATCATGTAGCAATATCTTAGGCATCCAAAGCACAAGGCGAGACTCCAAAATTCATTCGAGGATTCAAGAATAGAAAAGTTGGATGTGATTTGATACACAAATTTGCAGTTATCTCTGAATCAGACAGGTCCTTTGTTGTGAAAAAGTCAAGCAACAAAGTATGGAAGCTGAAATACCCCCCATAACAATGGGGAGTGATCCATTGAGCCATGCGACGTTAAACAAAATGCTATTTAGGAGGCAACCTAAAGGTAATTGTATCTTTTATTTTCGTTCTTTCTTTCAGTTTTAATGTTTTAGTTGCACACTGGTCAAGTCAAATGTTCTAGAGGAAACCACAACATCGCATTTTTACTAAGAAAATTTTTGGTTTTTGAAAAAAATGAGGTCTCACTGCCATTATGCATAATGCACTAGCTGTTATGCGTAACAGCCAACAAAAATAGGGTCCCTCTGGTCATTTGCATGTTGTTGCACCCCAAAATTTGCCCAACCTTTTTCTCACTCGGTTTAAGTTTCATTGCATTAACATAGCATTGTTCCAGCATTTGCATAGCATAGCATTATTCATTTAGTAGGGGATCAAGTGTGGTTTATTCCAAAAGGATCCTAGCCAGAGGTTTTATTCAAGCTTGAGAAGTCACCAAGGTCATCAGGAAGTGGGTTGAGTTCTTGAGAAGTTTGGATGCTTGTATGTGGTTCATCTCCTAACTTGGGGACCAATTGAAGACCATCAGTGGGTTGTGAAGACTTGATCATGGATATAGTATGTGGATAGAGCTCATGGAGTTCCTAGAGGGTCATGGTGGAGCTCAGTCAAGTGTTTGTGTTAAGTGCAAGAGCCACAGTTGAAGTTGTTACAACTAGGGTTTCATCTGGTCAACCCTAGGTCAACTGTGCAATTGAAAGAGGATCAAAGCCTATATCTAGGTCATGGAGTCCATGGAATGATATGTTGAAGCATGTGAGATTTTATTTCAAGATCAAATCAAGAAGAATCAAGAGTGTGAGAAGTTGTTAAGTTAGGGTTCTCAGGGTAAAATCCCCTACTTAGTGTCTAACTTCAAGACCACGTAAGTCAAGATACAAGCTTCATGTGACTTTGGGCCAAACATGAGACTTGTATAGGATGTTAATACCTTTAATTTTAGTACTATAAGTCCTCCATTGGATTTATAGAACTCAAGTTACAAGCCAGACAAGTTACAGGTCACCAGATGAATGTGAAATTTGTCTGTGAAAGTTAACTAACTTCCAAGCTACTTTTGACCTAGAAGGAAGTTTCATATGACATTTTGATAAACATTAAAGTTGTTCCTCATGATCTTAGCTTTGAAAAAAGTCATAGAAGTCCTTGATTGGATTTGTGGAGCTCAAGTTATAACCTTTGCAAGACAGGGGTATTTTGGGAAAGTGAGATTATAGGCCATTTAGCATTATAGGTCATTTTCTCCATCTTGCACATTCCAAATGAAGTTTTGTCCAACATGAAACTTGTTAAAAAGGGGATTTTTAGGTCAACCATGTGTTCATGTGACTTTGATTTGGCCTAGAACAAGAATTGGTTCATGGATGCTTGAAAAAGGGGAATTAAAAGGCATTTCACTTGAAAAATCCAAATTAACTCATGTGTTCAAGACAATGCAAATGAGTACTCATTTTGAGTGGAAAATCATTCTAAACACTTTGGCATTATTAGAAAATCCATTTGAGGCTTATTTCATGGTATTTCAATTTGTTACTTCATGGATAAGTAACACATCAAAGGTTGGTCATGTGATACAATTAAGCTCTCAATTTGATCCATACACTATCACCAAGCTACCAGCAAGTCATGTGAAGCATTCTAGAGGCTGGAATAGAGAGAATTCGTGCACACCATTGTTGTAATTTTGAAGGAAAAGTGGAAAGTGGATATCTTGAATTGGGCCTCCAATGGGCCTCAAAATCATTCCAACAACTGCTATGTAAGCTCTATGATGAATTTAGATCAAGTTTGGTGGTTATTTGGTGCAAGAATCAGTTATGGCAGTTTGAAGTTTCAAGAGTAAAAGTGGAAAATTGAATTTCATTTCAAGAGCATTTCAAAGAAAATCAAGGATTCCACAAGCTTCAGCATAGTGTAGTGAAAGAATCTGCACGAGATTGAGCTAAGAACGAAACTGCAAGTGCTCCAATTGCAAGCTACAACTCAGGTTTCTATCTTTCAACATTTCTCTGAATTCATGATGAGTTAGATCAAATTAGACTATGGTTAAGACTTAGGAAGGAACTTAGAGGGATTTAGGATCAAAATTTGGAAGTTTAGAGACAAATTAAGATATGATCCAATTTCTGTTTGGTTGCAAATCTCTCTGGTCTTGAAGTTTTAGCGTGATTAAGTACCATATTCGTATTCCTTGTGAAAAATGCTTCAAGTTTCGTTCAAGAATCGTTCGTTTTCGTTGATAAATGAGAGACATAGAGATGAAGCAAGCTCGCAGGCATCCCTCACGGTCACCATCCGCGGCCACCATGTTCATGTGCTGCATTTTTTCCCTCTTCAAATGTTCAAATGGAGAAGAAAGGCAGCCATCGTCCGATCGTGTGTGAAACAATGACTTAATACTCAAATCCAAGGATCACGAATGTGCCACATCACTGTTTCACTTAAAGTTAAGCATGGGCTTAAGTGACTTCTATTCGCACCCCTATTTCCAGCCCAGTCCAGGAACGCATTGAATGGTTTTACTATTTGGCACACAAATTTGTTTATTTTTCAATTGTTTTCTTATTTCTTTACATTTTTGCATGTTAGTTTTAATTACGTGAAAAATAGTAATATTGCTTTTTTTTTTCTTGAGATTTTTTCCTGTAGATCTTGGATATGTTATGGATTTTTAGAAATTGAAATGGTATTTTTAGGATTAATTTTCATTTAGTTGGGATTTTTCTTATGTTAATTGCCATTAAAATCATGAATTTGTACCTCTATTCTTGTGTAATTTCATTGGGGTATCAAAACCAAATATTTTTGCCTAATCTTTTGTGGAATTCTTTTGGAACTCTTGATGGATTCAAATGTATTTTTCTATGGATTTTGTAGTATCATTTGTACAGGTTTTGAACACCATCTTGGTGCATGCTCTAGGTTGCCTTTATTTTGGAATGCTTTGGATGTTTACTCTGTTTGAACCCTTTCCTTTTAGATTTTTCCTCTATCCTTTTAGACTTTGATTATAGACATATTAAGGTGATTCCATTATTTTTGTGGTAATTTTTAGATAGACTTTGGTTCTGTTTTGAGCTAGACTTTTAGAACCTTCCATTTTAGGGTTCCCTTTTGACACCTTGTGATTTAGGAATTCTTTAGTGACTTTCCTTTTAGGTTTGGCCCCTGGCCTTTCTACTATAGGTCCATAACCTTATTAGGTTCCCTTAGAAAAATTCCTAGGATTTTAGAAGTAGTTTTGGTATTTTAAATAGATTTAATACTTATGCTAGTTTTAATATGCTTCTAACATAACACTTGCACTAGTTGAACTCTAATGGTGGCCCATAGTATAAGATAAATTTTCCATTCCTTTTGGATGATGATTTAGACATATATAGGCTTCTGTTTGCTTGATAGTGATGCTTGATTTGGTGTTTTGGTTTCCTTTTGGTTGCTTTCTTGTAGCTTAATCAATTAGGGTTTAGGAAGAGCTTTAGATTTGTTTCTTCTTTATTCAAATAAATATGGATTGTTTTGGTTGCTTTCCATTCTCATCCCATGATTCAAGGTCCCTATGTGGGAGCCTCATCCTTACTTTGGAAGGATGTGTGGCATATCACAAGAGGTAGAACCTTTGAGGATGCCCTTCTTGGATGTATGGTTGAGTGTCATGGTGGATTCCCTTGGTTTCCATCATGCTTCCCATCATCATATAATCATCTTGATGTTGATTCTCCCTTCTCTTGGTGGAGCAACTTGGAGCTTGAAGATGGAGCTTTCATTTCCTTCTCCTGAAGATGGCTTGGGCTTGAAGTTGGTTACAGACTGTGGACTTGTTTGTTGTTTGCTTTGTTGTGGAGCTGCTGGCTTGTTGTCTTGTCTGTTATTTTTCTTGGTTGCTTTGCTGTATTGATGTGACTTTTGGTGTGTTGCATCAGATTAGGTTCTCATGTAGTTAATCATAGGCCTAATAGCATCCTAAAGGTTGAACTTCTCCCTTTGCTTGTTTGAATTAGAGGTTGACTGTTTCCCTCTGTTTGCTTTTTACTGTGTGGCTTTGCTTGCTGGTTTAAGGTTGAGTGTTGTCTCCCTTGCCTGTGTGGTGTATGGCCTTTGTGCCTTGTTTTCTCTAGGAGTTGAGCTTGTCTCCTTCTGTTTGTTTGCTGCATAGCATACATTTTACTTACAGTAATTTCTTTACAGTTTATTTGCTTTACTGTTGCTTTCCTTTGCCATGTTCCCCTAGGGACTCTGACTTCTCTTGTTCAAGAGAAGTAATGAAAGACATTAGGGTTCTAACCATGCATGATAACATTAGTTAGTTTCCTTTCTAACCTCAACCATAGGACAAACATTGCATGACAACTGTAGGATTGAGTCAATTCCCTTTAGTTGTGTCCTTTCTCTTCTCATCTTCAAACACTGTTAAAACACTTAATAAAGGATAACACGTGTTGTGCGTTACGAGCCTTAAGTACTTGAGAAAGGGTTGTTGGAGGGTCTCTCTTCAATAGCCTGGGTGTTTAGCATGGTACCCTTTGGGTGACATGCGACACATTCACTCTTGAGTCTAAGTCTTTAGTGCAACATGGGTTACAAATAAAGCTCAATTCACTTCTTCTTTAAAAGACTTCAAAAACAAACATTCAAATCCTTTTTGTCCTTTTGGACCTTTAATCAGGAAAACCCTTTCATAAGGAGAGTTCTGTTAACTTTCGGTTCTGTCGCAAACGGTAACACCTTAGTCTCCAAAGGTCGAGCTGCAAACACCAACTGCTGGAACTGATTGTTAACTTTACTTGGATAAAAGTTGTTGAACCAATATGTGGTCTTCGTAGCCCGAACTATGTTTGCTCTGATCTTTCATGCCGTATGAAAGTACGTAGGCACGAGATGCGATATCTCGGTGAGCAATCTTCCCCCCTTTTCACCCGTAGTTAGGCGAACTACGTTGACTCTGATTTCTCGTTCCAAGCGGGAATACGTAGGCATAAAACTATTGTGTTCTGCCAAGTCACTTTTCTTTTCTTTTGTCCCTCAGCCCTTAGCGTAGATAGTTTAAACACACCCTTTTAGATAAACAACAAGCGTGGATCCCGTCGAGTACGAAGGACATGAGGGGTGCTAATACCTTCCCCTTGCGTAACCGACTCCCGAATCCAGGATTTGGTTGCGATGACCATTCCTTTCCCTTTTCGTTAGGTTTTCTCTGAGCGTTTCCTTTCTCTCCTTTGGGATAAATAACGCACGGTGGCGACTCTTCTGTCATTGTCGACCTCATTTTTTGCAGTAGCGACAACTGGCGACTCTGCTGGGGACTGTGATGGTTCCCTATGCGAGTCTCGCCTTAGGTTTTTCTTCCTAGTTGTCTGGGTCATCCCCAGCAGTTGGCAACTCTGTTGGGGACTCCAAAGGTTCCCTATGCGAGTCAATCCTAGCGCTTGCCTGTTTTTCTTGGGTGTTGTATATATGTGCTTTATCTTTCTGTATTTACTTTCTGCACTATATTATTGATGTTGTGCTGGGGAAGGGGTGTTACTTTGAGAGATGAGCCGGACCTGGGCTTGAGTATGCACTTAGACTTAGAAGTGGAGATTAGTGGTAAGCCTATATGCTTTGCATGCACCAGCTTGCCATGAAATCCGCGCTCAGACGAGATTCTCTTTGATGAGTTCTGGCCTGGCCCTTTGGGCTCGACTAGTTGTTAGATTTAAGGGTTGTCGACTCTGGGAACCGATCATTTGGGATTCAGCTATGTGAGGCCGCTTCAAGAGATGATGGTGCCACACCTTCTGGGTATCGTATCGTCGTTTCTTAAAAGTCTGTGACGCTGATGACCGCATAGGATGCCATACCTCGTGGGCGAGTTAAGTCCATACCTGTGAGTAGGCTGGGGTTTTTACAGGAAACCTTAATCTCCAGATTACCAGGTTCTTCTTCATCAGTGTGAATTTGGTACAAGGGTTTCTATTGTGATTGGGTTTTTCTAAGGCGAAGCGCTGATTGTTCTCAAGCTATAGCACATCAAATTTTTTATTATTCTCAAGCAAGCTTGATCCCTTGTGTGTGCATTTGCATTTTGCATTTCTGTTTGCATTTGCATCTCATTTTTGCATATCCATCCTCATCCGGAACAAGGAGCTTACCCGTCTTTTGTCCGCTTCGTCAGTTGGTTTCCCGACATTCGCATTGGACTTGAGTTAGCTTTTGGAAGGATCATGGCTTCAGGAGAGCAGAACTTGGTTGTTACTAGAGCGGAGTTTGAATTGTTGAAGGACCAGCTGAGTCAGTTCATGGAAGCCATAACAGCTATGAATAAAGGAGAGGACAACGTTCAAAGAACTCCGGTGAACAATGCAGCTCATCCTGTGCAAACCCCTGTCAGAGGTTCACATTCCCTCGATGACACAGAGTATCAGAGTTTCACTTTCTCTACGCCAGATTCTCCAAGGGTTGTCCCTTCTCCATGGATTATTCCACATCCAAGAGTTGTTCCGCAGGTTAATGCTCAGAACCCAAGGACCGTTGAGTATATGAGAATATTTCAGATGTTGGAAGATCAGATTGCTACCCTGATGAACAAGAATACTCTTGATCTGAATGCTTCGAGCATGTGTTTGGTGCCAGGCCTTGTGTTGCCTCTGAAGTTCAAGGTGCCCAATTTTGAGAAATACAAAGGGGACAGTTGTCCGAAGCTACATTTGGTTATGTTCTGCAGAAGAATGACTTCACATGTCACCAATGACAAGCTCATGATTCATTGTTTCCAAGATAGTTTGAGCGGAGCATCTTTGGACTGGTATATGCAGTTGAAGAGTGATAGTATCAAATCATGGTCGGATTTAGCCAATGCCTTTGTGAAGCAGTACAACTACAACCTGGATATGGCTCCTAGTCACGTGCATCTGGAAGAGTTATCTCAGGTGGAGAATGAATCCTTTAGAGGATATGTGCAGAGATGGAGAGAATTGGCTGCTCGTGTTCAACCACCGCTTCAGGAGAGAGAAATGGTTGACCTCTTCTTGGGTACTTTGAAGGGCCGTTATTATGAAATAATGTTCGGTTGTGGAATAGCAAGCTTTGCGGACTTGATGAGAATAGGAGAGCTTGTTGAGAGAGGGCTCAGGAATGGAAAGACGTGAGATACTCCTTATATCCCAGTTGATAAGAATGAATCAGTTGTCAGCTCTCAAGAGGATTGGGAAGAAGGAAGCGATATTGTCTCAAAATCTCTAGCATCTCAGGCTCAAGTTTCAGACGCTTCAAGTGTTCAAAGCCAACGATCGTATCATCGTCAGCCGCGTCAGCACGCCTGGCGAAGACCAAGGAAGCCTGAAAGGCAGTTTACTCAGCTACCGGTGTCATACAGTCAGTTGTTACCGGATTTGGTCAAAAGTGGATTGATAGTGCCGAAAGAGACTAATCTAGTGATTCCATCGTATCCTCCAGGTTTTGATGCCAGCGCCCGCTGTGAGTACCATATTGGGGCACAGGGGCATTCAACAGACGATTGTAAGGTGCTTAGAAGCCAATTTCAGACTTTGCTAAACTCTAACAGGATCTCAGTCACGCCTCAGGGTGTCATCCAGATTAATGATTCTCCTTCATCCAGTTGTGTGGGTTCATCAGTTAATGTTATGGAAGACTCCACCGGAAGTGTGGGTTCGGAAGAATATCAGACTGGGAGCTCAGTTGAATATGAAGGAAGTTGCTAGAGGTTTCTGTGCCGGGTGTCGCATCTGTTTTCTATGCTGACCTGTTTATCTTTCGTGCATTGTTGTTTGCTGACCATCACCAGGCTTGTTGGCTGAGTTTGTTACAGGAATCCCCTCAGAGTTATGGAACAGAATCAGGCTGAATTGACTGAAGTCTGAAGCCATCTAGGGTAGATTATGAGAGACATGCAAGAGTTGCGTGTGGAGCAAAAGGCGCTCAAAGAGGAAAACTGTAGAAGCATGCTTCAATCTCAAGTTTTGATGATGTCAACCTACTCAAGCTCATCTCTTTATTGCAAAAAATTCAAGCCTTTCAAAGTTATCAAGGCTATGCAAAATTATCTTTCAAGTCAAGCTACAAGTGCAAATATGATTCTACATGACTTCAAGACTTGGACTCAAGGCTGGTATATCAAAGTTCCCTCTCTAAATTGATATATAAGTGTTCAATACTATCAATCATTTTTGCATACTACATTAGCATGATGTTAAACACTTTGGAATTGGTATAACACATTTTAATTAAAGTATTTTTCTAAATTTTTACAGTGTTAACCGATTAACCATATGGGTTAATCGATTAACAGCATTAAAATTTAAATTCTTTGGGCTAACGTTCATGTGTTAACCGATTAACCTATATGGTTAACCGATTAACACTAAACGTATTTTGAAAAATGGCTTTCTTTCAAGTTCAAAAATTGGTTGAATGTTATACCTTTTCATGTGTTAACTCATACTCAATTATACCCTTTTGAAATGGTGTTTTGGCTCATATAAATTCTGATAATTTCAAATTAAAAAAACACCTCCAATAATTTTCAAAATAATTCATTGAATCAAATTCACTAAAATTCAAATCTTTTAACATATTTTCAAAGTGTTCATATTGTTCATATTTTTCATATGCATAGCATTGAACACTTGTATTGAAATAAAAGAGTGAATTATGATCAGAAGGAGAAGATCAATCGTTGTATTGATATCACTGCTATTTCTTTCTTATCAAATCATTTAAGTTACTTATATTTGACTTGTGATCCAGGATTGTTGGACACAAGGGTTAGTGTTGCAAGAGGATTGTTCTTGCTACCTAAGTTGTTGAAGTTATTTGATAGTAGGCCTCACCGGTTGATGGTGTGATAGGTTGTACTTTCTTAAACAATAGTGAAAACTCTCTTTCGTGTTGAAAGAGGAGTGGAGTACTCTCGGATTATGAGAGGAACCACTATAAAAACTGGTGTCCACTTTCTTTATGCCTTTTACTGCATTCATCACCAAGAACATAACCAAAGAAAATTTAAAGAATATCGAAAAACCGAAAAAAGTCCCTAAAGCCTAATTCATCCCCCCCCCTTAGGCATACTCTGTACTTACAATTGGCATCAGAGCAGGTTAAGGTAACCTGTTCCTAAAGATTCAGTATGGCTTCCGCTAGTACCAACCCGGTTTTCAAAGATGGTGGAAGTAGTAACAAGCCACCACTCTTTTCTGGAGAATATTTCGATTTTTGGAAAATCCGTATGAAAGCACAGCTTGAGGCTCAAGGAGACGGTATATGGGAAACCGTTGAAACTGGTCCACATGTTCCTACAAGTGTGATCAATGGTGTTGGCACTCCAAAGATAAAATCCTCATATGATGAAGATGACAAGAAGAGAATCTTGAACGAGAAGAAAGCAATCAACATACTTCAAAGCGCTCTCAGTATGGACGAATTCTTCCATATATCACAGTGCAAATCGGCGAAAAAAATTTGGGACACCTTGGTAGAAACGCATGAAGGGACAGCAGAAGTAAAAAGATCAAGGCTCAACACTTTAAGCCAAGAATATGAGATGTTCCGTATGCAGCCCGGTGAATCCATTGTTGCCTTACAAAAGAGATTTGTCCATCTAACAAATCACTTGATTGCTCTCGGAAAAACGTTCACCAATGATGATCTCAATCTAAAAGTCCTAAGATCCTTGACAAGGGAATGGCAGCCTAAAGTGACCGCTATTTCGGAAAAGAAGAGTCTTTCAACAATGACATCTGCATCCTTATTTGGCAAACTTCAAGAGCACGAATTGGAACTCGGAAGGCTCGAGAAGCATGAAAGTCAAGACAAAAATTCCAAAGGAATTGCCTTGAAGATTGACACAAAGGATGACAAAGACGATGAGACTTCCGAAGATGAAAACTTCATGCTTCTTGTAAAGAAGCTTGGTAAGTTTTTTAATAATAATAAAAATTCATCTTTTTCTAAAAATAATAGACATTTCAGGAAGAAGGATGCATCCACATCAAATCAAGAAGTTACATGTTACGAATGTGGGAAGCAAGGTCACATAAAGCCGGATTGCCCGAAACTTGCAAACAAAGGAGGATTCAAAGGCACGAAGGATTTCAAAAATAAGAAGGCTTATGTTGCTTGGGACGATAATGAGATAAGTTCATCATCGGAATCGAAAAGCAATGAATGTGCAAATATGGCTCTTATGGCATCACATCATTCCGACGAAGACATCGATGAGGTTAGTAACAATTTTTCTATTTATGACAATGAGGCACAAGAAGTCATAGATGAACTTCTAAAAGAATGCAAGACTTTGTGTAAAAGCATATCATCCCAAAAGAAAAGAATCTCATTTTTAGAAGAACAAAATTCTGCCTTTATAAAAAATATTGAAAATGAAAAAAAAAAATTGATGGATGAAAAACAAAGTTTTGTATGCAAGAATTGTGAATCTTTATCTTTTCAAATTGTTCAACTTAAAAGAGTTTTAGAAAGATACGAAAAAGGCCAAATTGGCTTGGAGGAAATACTTAGGCACCAAAGATATCCTAATGATAAAAGTGGACTAGGATATTCTAAGTTTTCCAAACCAAGCACAAATGAGACCATTTTTGTAAAAGCAAGTGAACAAGTTGTTAAAGAAAAAGTAAACAATTCTAATGTTGTGCATAAAAATTATAAAAAGAAAAGAATTGCTAAGAAAACGAATTATGTTCCTAGATATAGAAGTCATTTTCAACCTACGTGTTTTTATTGTGGAATTAAAGGTCATACACCTAATGCTTGCTATGTGCGCAACATTGGTGTTGCTAAAGGGCATTACGTGTGGGTTGAAAAAGGTACTAACTATCAAGGACCCAAAGCAATTTGGGTACCTAACACTACTTAATTTTGTGGTGTAGGTATGCTTCAAGACAACGTCTAATCAATGGTATCTTGATAGTGGTTGCTCGAAGTATATGACGGGAGATGTAAACAAATTTTCAAGTCTATTATTAAAGGCCAAAGGAAATGTTACTTACGGTGATGATAATAAGGGAAAAATTCTTGGAGTTGGAACCGTTGGTGCACCTCCATGTACAATCATCGAAGACGTTATTTATGTGGAAGGCCTTAAATACAACCTTCTTATCATAAGTCAATTGTGTGACAAAGGGTTCCGAATCAACTTCACGAAGGAGGAATGCTTAATTGAACATGAAGTCACTCATGACATCTTGCTAAAAGGTAAAAGATATAATAATATTTTTATGATTTCTTTTGATGATTCTTCTTTGAAGGTAAAATGCCTTATGGCAAACAACAATGAGGCATGGCTTTGGCATAAAAGATTTGCTCACATTCACATGGAGCATCTAAATAAATTGATAAAGCATGATTTAGTTGTTGGACTTCCGAAGATAAAATTCATCAAGGATAAATTATACGATGCATGCCAAAAGGGAAAACAGACCAAGACAACTTTCAAATCCAAACAAGTGGTTTCTACATCAAGACCACTTCAATTGTTGCACATGGATCTTTTTGGTCCATCAAGAACGAAGAGTTTCGGAGGTAGTATTTATGCTTTAGTTATTGTTTATGATTTCTCTCGATACACATGGACAATGTTTTTAGTGCAGAAAAATGATGCTTTCAAAGCATTCAAAAAGTATGTGAAACAAATTCAAAACGAGAAGTCACTCACTATAGCCTCCATAAGAAGCGACCACGGTGGAGAATTCCAAAATTCAGATTTTGAAGACTTTTGCGAAGAGCATGGAATCTCTCATAATTTTACCGCACCAAGGACTCCTCAACAAAACGGTGTTGTAGAACGGAAGAATCAGTCACTAGTGGAGCTTGCTAGAACTATGCTTAGCGACTCGAATCTTCCTAAGTATTTTTGGGCAGAGGCGGTAAGCACGGCATGTTTCGTAAACAACCATGTGAATATTCGACCAATTCTCAAAAAGACTCCGTATGAGTTGTTCAAGGGTAGGAAACCAAACATAGAATTCTTCCACATATTTGGTTGCAAATGTTTCATTCTCAACAACAATAAGGACAATCTCGGTAAGTTTGATGAGAAGTCCGACGAATGTATATTTCTTGGTTACTCTCTCTCTAGTAGAGCTTTTAGAATTTTTAATAAAAGAACTCTTACTATTGAAGAATCCATTCATGTTTCTTTTGATGAGACTAACCCCTCGAAAGAGGATAATACTATTTTGGATGATGATGATATTGTAGATACTTCACAACATGAAGAAAACATTTCAAAGGATCAAGCAATATTACAAGAAGATGTCACTCAAGAACATCAAGATCTTCCAAAGGAATGGAGAACTCATAGAGATCACCCGATAGATAAAGTTATTGGTGATATTAGCCAAGGCATTGCAACTCGACTAAATCTTAAGGATGCTTGTCTCAACATGGCATTTGTGTCTCAAATTGAACCAACCAAGATTGATGAAGCCTTATGCGACGACCAATGGATTGTAGCGATGCAAGAAGAACTCAAACAATTCGAAAGGAATCAAGTTTGGACTCTTGTACCAAGACCGGATAATAAGCACATCATAGGAACAAGATGGGTGTTCAAAAACAAACTTGACGAGAATGGGATCATAGTTCGTAACAAAGCAAGATTGGTCGCACAAGGTTACAACCAGGAGAAAGGAGTTGATTTTGATGAAACATTCGCTCCGGTAGCACGGTTAGAAGCAATTATATTATTACTTGCTTATGCGTGTTCTATGAATTTTCAAATGTTCCAGATGGATGTCAAAAGCGCTTTCCTGAATGGCTACATCAATGAAGAATTCTACGTCAAACAACCTCCGGGTTTTGAAGACTTCAAGAATCCCTCACATGTGTACAAACTTAAGAAGGCACTCTACGGGTTAAAACAAGCACCAAGAGCATGGTATGACCGCCTTAGCAATTTCTTATGTGAAAAAGGATTTACAAAAGGAAAGGTTGACAAGACGTTGTTCATAAAGAAGATCAAAGGTAATACCTTATTGGTTCAAGCCTATGTCGACGACATCATCTTTGGTTCAACAAACAAAGAGCTTTGCGAAGAATTCTCACTCATGATACAAGGAGAATTCGAGATGTCCATGATGGGAAAGCTAAACTATTTTCTTGGACTACAAATCAAGCAAACAAAGGATGGCATCTTCCTTAATCAATCCAAGTATTGCAAGGAATTATTGAAGAAATTCGATATGGATAGTTGCAAGGTGATGTCCACTCCTATGGGATCCGGAACGTATGTTGATCAAGATGAATCTGGTACTCCAATTGATATTACTAAATATCGAGGTATGATCGGCTCATTACTATATTTGATGGCAAGCCGTCCTGACATTATGTTTAGCGTTTGTTTGTGTGCACGCTTTCAAGCAAGTCCGAAGGAATCGCATCTCACCGCCGTGAAGAGAATTATAAAGTATCTCAAAGGAACAACAAACGTCGGATTATGGTATCCTAAAGGTAGTACTTGTTCCTTAGTTGGTTATTCTGATGTTGACTATGTAGGATGCAAGACCGATAGAAAAAGCACAAGTGGTACGTGTCACATTCTCGGGAATGCTCTAGTGTCATGGGCCTGCAAGAAGCAAGCATGTGTAGCACTCAGTACAGCCGAAGCGGAGTATATTGCAGCAGGAGGTTGTTGTGCACAAATTCTATGGTTCAAACAACAACTTTTGGATTACGGTGTAGACCTCGGTTGCATTCCTCTACGATGTGATAATACAAGTTCCATCAACATTACAAAGAACCCGGTCATGCATTCAAGAACAAAGCACATTGATATCCGACATCACTTCCTTCGAGATCACGTATTGAATGGAGATGTAGATGTTACTTTCATCAACACGCACAATCAACTCGCCGACATCTTTACCAAACCCTTGGCGAGAGAATCTTTTGTCGCTACTGCGAAAATCGGCGCCGGCAAAATAGAAGAGTCGCCACCGTGCGTTATTTATCCCAATAGAGGGAAAGGAAACACTCAGAGAAAACCTCACGAAAACGGGAAAGGAATGGTCATCGCAACCAAGACCTGGGTTCGGGAGTCGGTTACGCAAGGGGAAGGTATTAGCACCCCTCACGTCCATCGTACTCGATGGGATCCACGCTTGTTGTTTTCTGAAAAAAGGGTGTGTTTAACTATCTATCTAAAGGTCGGTTTAAAAAGAAAAGAAAAGTGACTCGGCAAAACACAGCAGTTCTATGCCTAAGTATTCCCGTCTGGAACGAGAAATCAGAGTCAACGTAGTTTGCCTAACTACGGGTGAAGGGGGGGAAGGTTGCTCGCCGAGATATCGCATCTCGTGCCTACGTACTTTCATACGGCATGAAAGATCAGAGCAAACGTAGTTCGGGCTACATAGATCACAGGTTTGTTCAGTTGCTTTTTATGAAATTTTCCTTAAGAAAGGGTTTTTTGAATTAACAGTCCAAGAGGACAAAAGAAGGTTGAGATTTGTTTTCAAGTATTTTACGGAAGAAATGAATTAAATTCTGCTTACAACCTTTATTAAGTGTTTTACTGTTGTTAAGAGATGAGAAGAGAAACAGACTCTCTAAGGGGAAACTGACCCTACTGTTATCATACAATGTTCATCCTGCAGGTGAGGTTAAAAAGGGAAATTCTATCCTAATGTTATCATGCATGGTTTAAAAACCTAATGTCTGTCATGACTCCTCTACAGCAGAGAAATCAGAGCTCCTAAGGGAACATGGCAAAGAGAGCTAAACAGCAAACAGGAATTACTGTAAAGAAAAGGTTACTGTGAATAGAAATGCATGAATGCAACATCCAAGCAGAAGGAGGACACCTCAACTTCTAGGCAAGACAAGGCACAAGGGCCACACACCACAAAGGCAAGGGATCTCAGCTCAACCAAATGCCAGCAAGCAAAAGCTACTCAATAACAATCAAGCAGAAGGAGATAGCACTCAACTTCTCATGCAAACAAGCAGGGGAGCAAGCTCTCCTTGGGATGCTCCTAGGCTGAGGATCAATCTATATGAATCCTATTACTAATGCAGCACACCAGTCAAATCACACAACACAAGGAAGCAGGCTAAACAGCACTCTCCAACCCAACAGCAAGAGCTGATCTTCAAACAAACTCAAAGGGAAGACTTCATCTTGTCACAAAGCCTCAAGACAAAAACCCACACAGGAAAAGGAGAAACACACAGGAGTTCTCTAGGGTTAACCTTATCATGAGAAACACAGAGTTCCTCCTCAGGAGAGACCTGGTCCTTATGAAAGGGATCCTACAAAGAGAACAAGTAGAAAGGGATGCACAAAGAAACTTAAGCCTTTCAAAGGTTCAACCTCCTATGAAATGCCTGAGGTCCCTCCTCAGGAGGGGTCAAACTCTCATAAGTGAGATCCTTTGATGTAGACTAGGGAATGAAGAGTATGAAGATGAAATGATTAACAAGATGCAAACCTCAGGAAGGCATCAAGATTCTCAATCATTCTCAGAAATTTGAAGTGGTCTTCTATGGTTCAACCACTTTGGAAAGCTCATGGTTCCTCCTCAGGAGGAGACAAGCTCTCATTAGTGGGCTCCAATGTCACTAGACAATTGAAAGATAAAGAGAGATGAATGGAAAGGATCATAGTGCCAACCTCAGGAAAGTACAATGATACTTAGCCAAATTATTTCAAGAGTGTGCCCTTCATGGCTCAACTAACATGTGAAAGGTTTAGGGTTCTTCCTCAGGAGAAAGCTAAACTCACAAGATAGGCTCCAATATCATTGGGCAATTGGATGAGGGAAAAGGAAAAGGAATGGAAGAGGATCATAGTGCCAACCTCAGGAAAGTACTATAAGACTCAACCAAGCTTAGGAGAGATGCCCTTTGTAGCTCAACCACCTGTGAAAGGCTTAGGGTTCCTCCTCAGGAGAAAGCTAAGCTCACAAGGTAGGCTCCAACATCATTGGGCAATGGCAAGAGGAAGAAAGAGAGATGGGAAAGAAAAGGGAGTGGAAGAGAATCATAGTGCCAACCTCAGGAAAGCACTATGATACTCAACCAACCCTAGGAGATTCAAACTCAAAGAGGGGGAACAACTTCAGCTTCATCCTCAATCCAAGCATCCTCAAGAGCTACAACATGCCTTCACATCCAATAAGAAAATATCCCAAGCTCCTCAAGCAAAGAGAACCAATCTTGAAGTCCATCCAAAGCAAGCACCCAAGCAAAAGGCCACAAAAGCCCACTCCACTTCAACACTCAAGCAAAAATAGAAAACTACAACTTAAAAATATACCAAATTTTCTATGGGAACATACATGGATTATCACTTTAAAGTTAAAGGATTGAAGCCTAAATCAACTTCTAGGTCATCTAAACAATTCCTAAAGTGAAATAGGTCAACGTGATCCACAAGTTTGGGAAGGCTCTAGTCATCAACCCTAAATGAGAACCTAATCACATCAAAAAAAATCTACTAAAAATCATAAGGTATCATACATGTGTTAGCTACAACATGCTAAAAGAGCTAAGCAAGAATCAATACCAATTGAAAGAACAAAACTAAACAAAACAGATGGACAAATATGCAAAATAAAAGAAATCACACAAAATGAGAAAAATCATATTAAATTGAAAATGCAAGAAAATGAGATTTATTGGTTTCAGAAAATCACAAATAAATCCAAGATCATTGAGGTATTTTTAAAATATTTTTCTGATCAAAATTGGATTTATTATGGATTTTAGAATCAAGGTAGAATTAA
Source organism: Lathyrus sativus (assembly GCA_963859935.3). Taxonomy (NCBI): domain Eukaryota; kingdom Viridiplantae; phylum Streptophyta; class Magnoliopsida; order Fabales; family Fabaceae; genus Lathyrus; species Lathyrus sativus. The sequence continues at coordinate 678,604,083 of OZ012739.1, read as the reverse complement.
AAATAAAACAAAACTAATTAAAATGAAATAAAGAAATTAAAATGCAAGATTAAGTCAGGAGCGTAGGATGAGCATGCTAGTCAATGGATGCAAGGCCTGGGAGCGTGTCCAACTCACTGCCATGCAAGCGCCACCTCAATTAATAGAACGGCTGCGTTTTGGCTCCAAAATCTCACCTCTCAGATTAAAACGCAACCATTGGATCTATGTCCTAGTCTTCAGTCAAAGCAAGATCTAATGGCTATGGACTCATCTTCTTCATAATTCAGGTGACCGGAATGGAGAGCAAGGACGGTGGCCGGAGAAGACTCCGGTTGTCTTCTCCGGTGAGGCATCATATACAGGCAACCAAAAACATCAATCCTTATATCAAATCTACTCAAAATTTCATCAGGATCACAATTATCACCTCCATTTCTCTTAACTCTCAATGGATTTCAAAACACGAAGCAATCTTCATAATCTGTCAAAGTTTCAAACATCACCGATTGCAAAATTAAAACCATAGAAACGTTCTTCATGCTTTGCTGATCATCATGATCTATCCAAATTGATTTGAATCCTCAAGATCAGGTCTAACCGTTCTCAAACAGAAATGCCATAGCACACTTAATTGTATCTAAACACTCAAATTCCAATCCAAAAACGATCTATGATCAACCTAAGTCTCAACCATAGGAATAATTCTATTCAATTCATCCTAGATCATGAGGAAATTGGAGATTTACATACCTGTAGAAATTAGATCAACAGAAGGAGTAGATGCTCAATTCAACCTCTACAACTCTCCAAGCACGATCAGTGAAGGAATATGAAACTTCTAGGCACTTCAATTTGGCTTGATTCTTCCTTGAACTTGAAAATCAATTCTGACTTGGAGCTCTTGAAACTCAACTTCAATCTTCCCTATCTCCACGAAATGATCACCAACCCCAATATGAATTCATTCTAAAGCTTAAATAGAAATTGTTTATGGGCTTTTGGATCCAAATTGAAGCCCAAACTGAACAATCCAAAATTTTGTTATGCTCATGAAATTCCAAAGTGGCAGTCACGATTTTCTTGTTACAACTTGCACTAGAAGGTTACTTTCAACTGTATAATCCCTCGTGAGCATGTTGGAACCAAGAGGAAGGCCTGAATTGCTTTGGAACTGATTTTGGCATTGTGACTTGTTTTGGAAGCAACTACCTTATAAGGCATGTCATAGAATTAGGGCCCAACTCAAAATTGTGGAAATGCCATTGTGCTTGAAATTCAAATTCCACTCAAAATGAGTATTCACATGATATGTTTATGGCCCATAACTCAAAAATCCCAATTTCCCTCTTTGAATCATTTGAAAAATCCTTCCTTTTTTAGGCCATTTTGGATCACTTCATGATACAAGCCAATCCAATCCCTCATGAATCCATATTTGACCTAAAAACATCATTATAAGCACATTTCATGTTGAACAAATTTTCATTTGAGAAGTGGAAGATGGAGATTTTGACCTATGTTGAAAAAGGACCTATAATCCTACTTTCCCAAAATACCCCTGGCTTGCAAAGCTTGTAACTTGAGCCCTACACATCCAAATGAGGACTTCTATAACTTTTTGGAAAGCTAAGATCATAAGGAACATCTTTCATGTTTTCCAAGAATCCAGGTGAAACTTCCTTCTATCTAAAAAATGATTTGGAAGTCAAGTGACTTTCACAGATAAATTTCAGATACCTCTGAGGACCTCTAACCTGTCTGGGCTATAACTTGAGTTCTATAAATCCAATGAAGGACTTCTAGTACTCAAATTAAAGCTATGAACCCCCTATACAACATTCATGTGGAAGTCCAAGTCATTTGAAGCTTTCATCTTGACTTACATGGCTTGGAAGTTCAGTACTACATAGGGGATTTTACCCTAGGAACCCTGTCTCAACACCTCCAACCACTCTTGATTCTTTTCAACTTGTTCTTGGAACATCCTCACATATTCTTCCATATATAATTTCATGATCTCAATGGCCTAGAGCTAGGCCTTGATCCTCCTCAATTGCTCCCCTTGACCCAGGGTGACCCAGATGAAACCCTAATTGAACATGCCTCAGTCATGGCTCTTGAGTTTGATACAATGACTGGTTTAAGCTCCTTCTTGAATTTCTAGAGACTCATTAAGCTTCATTTACACATCATACCCTTGATCAAGACTTCTTAAACCCTTGAGCCTCCTCAGATACCTCCTCACTCTTGAAGATAAGCTCTGTGCAAGTGATTAAACTCCCCAAGGACACCCTCCCTTGGCATGATACTCTTGATGCCTTCTTTTATTTGCCTGATCCTCTGGCTAGGCTCTTTCTTTCATATTTCACTTTTGATCCCCTGCACAATGGATGATGCTATGCTATGTAAGTGCTAAGACTATGTTAGAAACATGCTATGCTATGCAATGAAACATAAACCAAGTGATGAAAAGGTTGAGCAAATTTTGGGGTGCAACAACTGCCCCTATTCAAACGACTTGGACCTGACTGGATGAACAGCGAATGACTTTCAGACATTCGAGGTAGAAGACGGTTGAATACCAAAGAACCCGGAAATTTGCCAACCGCAAAAATAAGTTGCGTGAACACTACTGCTTGGGAAATAACATCAAGGGACCTGAATCTAGTTGTTACCGCAATAACTAACCAGTTATCTTGAAGAAGAACTTTTAAACCACCATCAATTGCCCACGTGACTCCACAGGCATTGACTCAAAAGACTGGATTACCACCATCAATCCGTTTGTAATATATGTTGATACTATCCAGAGACCATATCTAAACCTCAATCTCGACCTTCCATTCTGAAAAGACGAACATACGCTAAAAAGCGAGAATCGTTGAACTTACCGTCAACCTTTCATTTCCGAAGAAACGAGCAAATGCTAAAAAGCGAGAAATCGTTGAACTCACCGTCAGCCTTTCATTCCTGAAGGAACAAGCATTCGCTAAATAAAAGCGAGAAATAGTTGAACTCACCGTCAACCTTTCATTTCCGAAGGAACGAGCATTCGCTAAATAAAAGCGAGAAATCATTGAACTCACCGTCAACCTTTCATTCCCGAAGGAACGAGCATTCGCTAAATAAAGCGAGAAATCGTTGAACTCATCGTCAACCTTTCATTTCCGAAGAAACGAGCAATGTCTGTCGATATACGCACCGACCTTTCGTTTACACAGAAACGAGAATCTATCGATATACGCACCGACCTTTCGTTTAAACAGAAACGAGAATCGCAAAATAAATGTGAATCGAGCATCCGAAGACTTGAACAAACAACTTTGTGGGGAGCATCTTGTCGACACGGGGACAACCCCGAAGGTTTGATCCAACAGATTCTTCCATCACTGTCATAACAACAATCTGAGGAGAACTCTACTGGGGAAATTCTGACGGCGACCGTCAAACACCTATTTCGACAACAGGTAACAATCTTCAAGATCTTCACAACCAATGTGACAGCAATCTGAAGAACATTCCACTGGGGAAGACGAGAAGCTTAACCAAACAACTCGATGGAGGGAACTCTGTTGAGGAATTACACGCAATAACTCCAAAAATCTGTACCATGAAATCTTCCAATGCTGACGTAACAGCAACCTGAGAAGAACTCAGTCGGGGGAACAAAGAGAAGCTTAACCAAGCAACTCTGCTAGGGGAGTGCATGATGAGACAAACGCCATCATCGCGTACCTTGCGTCACGAATCTGAACATCTAGACACCTTCCTGAACAATAATTTCAATTATCTGCAGGGAACCAACCTGAAAACAAAGAGGTAACCAACCTGGCTTATGTTTCAAACATGCATATGTTTGATAATGATGTAATGCTCCATACATCATGGAAATGCTACATATTTGGGTTAGATGAAAATATGATGATATATGCAAATGCAAGGGTACTTCAGCAACATAAATGCTGAAGTCAAACCGACTTTGCCGGGGATGACTGGAAATCACTGACATGTTCCAGCAAAATAAATGCTGGAAAGGTGGAACTAACCCCGCTGGGGATAACCATCCTGCTGGGGAATAGCTCACAAATTCGAAGTTACGAACTCTGCTGAGGATGATCATCCTGTCGAAGGAGGAACAACCTGCTGGAGAAAAGAAAGAGAAATCCTGCTCGGGGATGCCTCCTTCAAACCGCTGACCACCTGATTACGCTCTGTGGGGATAAGCCATCCTGCTGATACTCAGCTGGGAAACCGTTCGTGTACTCTGAATACACTGTAGGAGAACCCTCTGGGGAGAAAACATCTTCATAATCGACCACCAGGAATACGCACTCCGCTGGGCCTACCAATCATGTTTCGTTGGGAATGACTTTATTCTGCCGAATAAGTCAAAAACTGAACTGCTGAGGATAATCTGATCCTGCTCCGGTGCAATCCCAACTCTGCTGGGGATAAAATTCCCATCTTCTGGGGAAAGAAGCAAATTCCATCTGCTGGATAAGTTTCATATAAAGCCGACTCCGGCTGGGAAACACGATCCCTTGGATATCTGTTGCAAAGGTGACCACCCTGCAAAACACAAACGAACACGAGACATTCTATACAAAAGGAACTATCCTGGTTAGCATCCGTGACAATTATTCAGTTAATTCAGAGTTCTAACGATCATTAGCCTAGGCCTGCAAGTTTATGCACATGTAAGTTTATCAAAAACAACGGCGTTTTCCACAAACAAAATAGTAAAAGTTAAAACAAGAATCACACATCGAGTACTGAATAACATGCTTTATTGATGTCAGCCTAAAAGTAGGCGAGGTTTGTACATCGGATGCAACTCCTGAAAAGAGGAAGTCACGCATAAACAAATGCAAGTATGTACAAAGATACAAGAGAAAATTGTGTACACATGTCGGCAACGTGGTACAGACGAACATCATGAGCTGATCCTCCTATGACTCGCCTGACTCCGACACCTTCCCGATGCTCTGTCTTTAGAAGAGATTGTCCTGGATAGTCAACCCTCAGGTACTCCCAAACCACTAAGCAATGAAGTATCAAATCCGGACCGCAATCATTTGCTTTTTCCAATCCCTAACTTTTGCCTGAATCGCCCTTTGCGGGTTTTCAATTCACCGGGATACCCATTTTTGCCGAAGTCGCCCTTTGCAGGTTTTCGACTTCGCGGGTGTACATTCTTTTCATTTTTATCCCTAACTTTTTCCCGAACCTTTTTCTTTTTCTTGGTTCGCCAGGATGCCCCATTTTTACCTGGACTCTCTTTTTCCTGTCCAGCGGGTCTCTTCAAGCAAAGTATTTTTTAACTGCGTCCGAGTTCACAGGGGATGAAAAGTCTTCGCCATCCATGGTGGATAGCAATAAGGCTCCTCCGGAGAAGACCTTCTGAACGAAATATGGACCTTCATAGTTAGGAGTCCATTTGCCCCTGTGATCTTATTGTGGTGGGATAATCTTTTTCAGCACAAGATCGCCCGTTTGAAAGCTTCGAGGTCGTATTTTCTTGTCGTAAGCTTTCTTCATCCGGCTCTGATACAGCCGACCATATGCGATTGATGCCAATCTCTTCTCGTCCATGAAATTTAGTTGATTCAATCTATTCTTCACCCATTCCGCCTCATCAAGCTTGACATCGAGCAACACTCTCAAGGATGGGATCTCAACCTCCAAGGCTAGGACATCCTCTATACCATACACCAATGAGAATGGGGTTGCCCCGGTTGATGTGCGCACTATCGTGCGATAACCGTGCAAAGTGAATGGCAACATCTCATGCCAATCCTTATACGTCACAACCATCTTCTGAGCAGTCTTCTTTATGTTCTTATTGGCCGCTTCAACAGTGCCATTCATTTTGGGCCTGTAAGGAGATGAGTTGTGGTGCTCGATCTTGAAATCCCGACACAGATCCTTCATCATTTTGTTGTTCAGGTTCGAACCATTATCAGTAATGATTCGTTCAGGAATACCGTACCTGCATATGATGTCTCTCTTAATAAACCGGGCTACCACTTGCTTGGTAACATTGGCGTATGATGCTGCTTCGACCCACTTGGTGAAATAATCAATCGCTACCAAGATGAAGCGATGTCCATTAGAAGCGGTGGGCTCGATTTTGCCAAATATATCGATGCCCCACATGGAGAAGGGCCATGGGGATGCCATAACGTTCAAAGGGCTTGGCGGCACATGGATCTTATCCGCATAAATCTGGCACTTGTGACACCGCTTTGCAAACTTGAAACAGTCTGTTTCCATCGTCAACCAATAATACCCTGCCCGCAACAGCTTTTGGGTCATAGCATGCCCCCCAGCATGCGTACCGAAAGTACCTTCATGAACCTCTTCCATGAGTAAATTGGCTTCTTTCTCATCTACACAGCGTAGAAGCACCAAGTCATGATTCCTCCTGTACAAGACGCCATCCGGATTCAAGTAGAAATTGCCCGCTAATCTCCTGAGAGTCTTCTGATCACGACTGGATGCCCCAGCCGGATACTCTTTATTCTTCAGGAAATTCCGGATATCGAAATACCATGGTTTGCCATCCGACGCCTCGTCAATGGCGAATACGAAAGCCGGCCTATCAAGGCGAGAAATAACAATCCTGGGAGCCTCGTTCCAGTAATTGACTTTATACATCAAGGACAATGTCGCAAGAGCGTCCGCCATTTGATTTTCTGCCTGTGGGACGTGATGAAACTCCACCCTATCAAAGAATGGTAGCAACCTCCTTGCATAGTTCATATAGGGTACCAGATTAGGTTGGCGAGTCTCCCACTCTCCTTTCATCTGATTCACAACCAAAGCGGAATCTCCGTACACATCCAGGTTTTTAATCCTCAAATCAATAGCCTCTTCAAGACCCATGATACAAGCTTCATATTCGGCTTCATTATTAGTCACTGGAAATGTCAACCTGGCGGTGAATGGGATGTGCGACCCGTGGGGAGTGGTAATGATTGCCCCTATTCCACTTCCGTACGAATTAACCGCACCATCAAAAATCAGTTGCCACTGGGAACTCCGCTCGGGACCCTCATCAGGCAACGACTCTTCACAATATTTCGCCTTCAAGTACACGATATCCTCATCAGGAAAATCAAACTTCATAGGCTGGTAATCATCAATCGGCTGCTCAGCAAGGTACTCTGACAGAACGCTACCTTTAATAGCCTTTTGGGAGACATACTGTATATCGTATTCTGTCAACACCATTTGCCACCTGGCAATCCTTCCAGAGAGGGCCTGCTTTTCGAAAACATACTTGATCAGATCCATCTTCGAAATCAGCATGGTTGTATGATTCAGCATGTATTGTCTTAGACGTTTGGCAGCCCAAGCAAGTGCGCAACACGTCTTTTCAAGCATGGAGTATCGAGATTCACAATCTGTGAACTTTTTACTCATGTAGTAAATGGCATGCTCTTTACGCCCCGTCTCGTCGTGTTGACCGAGAACACAACCCATACTGTTCTTAAGAACCATCAGATACATAATCAATAGCCTTCCGGCTACTGGGGGTATCAAAACTGGAGGTTCCTGCAAGTATTCTTTTATTCTTTCAAATGCCCTTTGGCAATTATCATTCCAAACCACCGCTTGATCTTTCTTTAACAATTTGAATAATGGTTCACACGTGGTTGTTAGGTGGGATATGAACCGGGCGATGTAGTTCAATCTTCCTAAAAAACCACGAACCTCTTTTTCTGTTTTCGGTGCCGGCATCTCTTGTATAGCTTTTATCTTTACAGGGTCGACCTCGATTCCTTTTTCGCTAACAATAAACCCCAGTAGCTTACCAGATCTCACCCCAAAGGTGCACTTGTTAGGATTCAGCCTCAGCCTAAACTTCCTAAGCCTCTTGAACAATTTCAGCAGATTAACCAGATGTTCTTCCTCTGTTTGAGACTTGGCAATCATATCATCGACGTATACCTCAATCTCTTTATGCATCATATCATGAAAGAGAGTTGTCATAGCTCGCTGATATGTTGCCCCAGCATTCTTCAAACCAAAGGGCATCACCTTGTAACAGAATGTTCCCCACGGAGTGATAAAAGTTGTTTTCTCCATGTCTTTCGGCGCCATTTTTATTTGATTATAGCCCGAAAAGCCGTCCATGAAGGAAAACACTGAAAACTGAGTCGTATTATCAACCAATACATCAATATGCGGGAGTGGGAAATAATCTTTTGGACTCGCCTTGTTCAAATCTCTATAATTAACACACATCCGTACCTTACCGTCTTTCTTCAGTACATGTACTATATTGGCGACCCAAGACGGATAAGTTATAACAGCAAGGAAACCAGCATCCCACTGTTTTTGCACTTCCTCTTTTATTTTTACGGCCATATCTGGTCGAGTCCTTCTGAGCTTCTGTTTGATTGGCGGACAATCCTCTCGCAAAGGCAAATGGTGAACTACCATGTCTGTATCCAGCCCGGGCATGTCTTCGTAGGACCAAGCAAAAATGTCACTATACTCTCGCAGCATCTCGATAAGTTTTTGCTTGATATCACTCTGCAGCGCAGCCCCTATACGAATATTCCTGATACACTCTTCAGACCCCAAATTGACGATTTCAATCTCTTCCTGATGAGGCAGAATGATCCTCTCTTCTTGTTTCAACAATCGAGCCAGCTCTTCTGATAAGTCACTATCCTCAACAATCTCTTCTTCGGCTTGAAAGATCGGGTGCTCAAAGTCGAAGCGAGTCATAGGAAGTTCTTGGTCGATGTCATCTGGAATTATATGAGTCCTGCGAAGAAAATGGTTAAATGCTTCAAATGATATGCAAACAAAGCACATAACCACGTTGCCATTTTATTGATAAAAATAAAACAGATAGACAAGGATCACAATATTTGCATGCGGAAAACGCCTTTATTCATTGATTAAACCAAACATACACGTAAACAATTAGGCCCTGACATAAAATCACTATGCCCCGGGTAGGACATAGGATTGCGCAACAATTGAAAAAAACAAGGCATTACTGTTTGTTTGTCACTTGGATAATATCCTGGATAGACCAGTTGCACACACTCTGCCCCGGTACGCTGGGTTGAATCCAAGCATCCATGTCACAATCACTATCCCCATCCTCGGCATCGGACATAGCGTTGATTCTCTCATAGCTGACCCCTCCAGGAGTAAACACCACGGGTCCTCTAAACCTAGGCACAATCTGTGATGAGGTTGATGACGAGGGGCGGTACCCCAAACCGAACTTGTCCTGTTTGACTGGAATATCCGGAACCTGGCCCCATTTCTTGGTCTCTCCGGCCTGTACCAATGCCTAGGCTTCCTTGTATGAGGACACAGCCACCTCTGGATCTTTACTGCTCACAGGGACTTCACCCTTAACCTTCACTCCTTCGAAAGCTTGACAGAGAGTCTCATGGATTTCTCCATCCACCTCAACGTATTTGAAGGACGACAAATGGCTAACCAAAATATCTTCCTCGCCACATACAGTAACAATGCTTCCATCAACCATGTATTTCAACTTCTGATGAAGCGTGGACGTCACAGCTCCAGCTGAATGGATCTATGGCCTCCCAATCAGACAACTGTATGCTGGCTGGATGTCCATAATATAGAATACTGTATCGAATACTTCGGGACCCACTTGAATTGGCAACGTCACCGCCCCGAACACAGATCTTTGTGTCCCATCAAACGCCCTTACCACAAGGTCACTAGGCGTACAGATTATTCCCCTAGTATCCAATTTTAGCAACGCCTTCTTAGGCAGCACATTTAGCGAGGACCCGGTGTCGACTAAAACATGAGACATGATGGTGCCCCTGCACTCAACAGAGATGTGCAAGACGTTGTTATGATCGCGACCTCTCGGTGTCAAATCAAAATCTGTGAACCCCAAGCCATGTCCTGCATTGACATGTGCTATCACCCCCTCAAGCTGGTTAACGGAAATTTCCTGAGGTACAACGGACGTTTCGAGCACTTTCAACAAGGCATTTCTGTGTGCTTCGGAATATAGTAACAGAGACAAGATAGAAATCTTTGAAGGAGTCTACTGCAAGTGATCTACGATCTTGTAATCACTTTTCCGAATCAACCTCATGAATTCCTCTACGTCTTTATTTGCTGGTTCTTTTTCTTTCTCTACAGAAGGTCCACCTTCAACAACCTTGCTTTTACCTTTTGCAAGCCTTTCCGCCTCTACCTCTGGCGAAGTGAATATCCTTCCACTGCGAGTCATACCACCCGCTCCAACCACATTATCGACTGAACCTGTCGGTAAATCATCCAAATTAAGTCTCTCACCATTACAGTAAACCTCCGCTCCGTAGCTCCAGGGAACTGCTTTGGTACTTTCATATGGAATTGGCTTTGCTTTCGTGATAGTAATGGTTGGCCTCTTGGCGGGCGCCGAGATTGTAACAGATTTAAACGGAATAGTGATACTAGCGATCTCACTACGCTCTTCAACTCTTGCCTCAACAGGCTTCTCTTGAACAGTAGAGCGATCAAATTGCAAGGTCCCCTCATCAATCAAACTCTGAATTCCACTCTTCAAATTCCCACAACCCTCGGGCTGAATCAAACAATCTGCACAATTCTTGTCGCAACCAGGGTAGACTCCCCCTTTTAACAAGCAACTTTTCACATAACTCAACGGCGTCTTCAACTCTTCCACATCCACAACCAAATCTAGATTCGTATCAGTCAGAATGGCATTTTCCCCTGCTGCCCCATGCTTAGGCATTGGCTGTTGTGTAATATTGGGCCCATCCCGCCCAAAGTTGATGGCAGTACTATCAAGCAAATCTTGCACTTTGTGTTTGAAAGCCTGGCAGTTTTCAATATTGTAACCAGGCGCTCCTGAATGAAACTCGCAGTGTTCGTTAACATCATAACCATACGGAGGTGTGCCCGTCGGAGGGGCCAGAGTCCTCTTTTCAACCAACTGTAGTTTCAACAAAGCTTGGAGGAGTTCCGCATACGACACCGGTGGTACTTAAAATATTCTCTTTGGTCTCGGATTCTGGAATTTTCGCTGATTAGTATTCTGCTGCGGCTGCTGTGGCTAAGGTCGTTGCTGTTGAGGTGCTGGGATAGTTACACTCGCAACCTGCGGTGGTAGATTCCACTTCTGACTTCTACTCCTCTGTCGGGCACTATACACTAAATTAGTATCACCTTGCCTCTTGTTACCGAAAGCCTTCTTATTACCTCCGGCTGAGGTGGACTCCCAGACCTGAATCTTGCCAATTTTAATCCCATTCTCAATTTGTTCTCCCATCAGAATCAAAACAGAAAAGGTACTCATCGAGAAGTTAAGCAACTTGTCGTAGTACATCCCCGAGAATGTACCTATGAACATATCCACTAACTCTCTTTCCACCATAGGAGGGTGCACCCTAGCAGCGAGATCCCGCCACCTTTAGGCATACTCTTTAAAGCTTTCGCTGGCCTTCTGAGAGAGGTTCTGTAACTGAACTCGGTTTGGCGCGAGATCGATATTGTATTGGTAATGCCTGACAAAGGCCTCCGCTAGCTCTTTACAACTCCCTACCTGAGCAGGTTCCAGACTCATGTACCATTCCAGAGATAGCCCGGATAGACTATCCTGGAAAAAATGCATCAACATTTTCTCGTCATTAGAGTAGGCAGACATCCTTTTATAAAAAGATCGCACGTGCACCCTGGGACACGTATCTCCCTTGTACTTGTCAAATGAAGGAGCTTTGAAATTCAACGGCACTCTCAGCCCGGGGACTAATCCCATATTCGACATGTCCAGACCAACAGAGTTCTGACTGGCTAACCCTTTTACCTGCTCTTCCAGCATCTTAATTCGACGGTTACTCTCAGTGGGCCTTTCATACCCTACACCTTGACCAAAAAAGGCATCTTCCTGACGGTCCTCTCCCCAGCAAGGGATTTCTTCATCATATTCGGCGTATCCAGCATTATAGCCCGGACCATTCTGAAAATACCTGGGGTCATACCTCAGATTACCTATCTCTTGGGCAGCAGTGGGCCCAAACCCGGCGTTATAGACACCTGCTACATACCCGTTGTTACCGTAACCTTGATCACCAAACCCGGTTTTGGCACCAGCAGCATGGCCATACCCCAGATTCACACCAGTAAAACCCAAATTACTGTTACCCAAGTTCATACCAACATTCTCAGAACCACCATTGAAGCCTGGATTGCCATTACCAACAAAAATCCCAGCAGTTTCTCCGTTAACATTCACATTACCAGTATTTCCGTTTCCAGCCGTGGGACCTGTCTCTCTGGCGTTAAGACCATCCACTGGAATAGCATCAACACCCTGAGGGATTTCAACTCGAGGGGAATTAGCAATAGTATCCCCGCGTGGTATACCGTTACCCTCAGCGCGTGCAATCAGCGGTTGCACCAGAGTTTGAAGTTGCTCTTGCCCTTTGGCTACAGTCTCCATAGCTTGCATGAGCAGGGCCATCCTATCACGTATCTCTTGCATCTCGGTTTGCATGTTGTCCATAACTTTCTTGTAGTTGGTTCTTGTAGAATATCGGTGAACTCGCTGTTCTGCAATCCTGTAACAATCTGTTAAAAAAATGATGCAAGAGATAAGATACGGAGGTTAAAGTTCCCGTAATGCAATATGATTATGCAAACAAATATGCAAAATGCTAACGTGCATGTGTGCATTGGGGATATTTCCCCTCTAATTCCAGTTTCGAAGTAGCAAGACCCAGGAAACTATAAAGACAAACATCAGAAAAAGCCCTTATATATTCATTGGAGCAGAAAGCCCATCAAACAGTGTACAACAATTTGTTTATTACAATTAGGGCAACAAAGGGGAATCCCAACCAACATGTCTGGTGGTGATCAATTCATCAATGCATACAAAGAGTACAACAAAGTCAGGTGCGGTCACGAGCACAAAAATCTTCAAATAGCTTCTTCGTATCCGGGTGAGCCGGCCTATCAATTAAGCCTTCTATTAGCAAATCCCTTTGCCTAACAGTGCCTTGGATGTCTCTGACAAAATCTTCCCAGGCCTTCTCTATAACACAACCCTCAGACTTGTGTCTCTTAGCATCTGCTTGGCGCTGGCAGTCTTCCAGGTTCTCCATGGCGTCACTTAATTTGCGCTCGGTATCGTATCGGTGAGATACTTCCATTTCAAGCTCTTCACTTTTAACCTTGACCTGATCTTCTAGCTGGGCAACCTGTTTCTTCAACTTTTCCTCCTGCTCCTTTCGCTTAGCCATGGTCATATCCCAGTGATCCTTGAATTTTTCTAACTTCATATAGGCTTTATCCAACTCTTGTTTCTTGGTAGCCAACACACTGCTCACAGAGTCCACATCTAACTCAAGATGCTTTTTGGCTTCAGATAGCTCCATTAAAGTAGCTTTCAAGTGTTTCAACAATTCGGATTGCTACTTGAAAGAATATACCGCTTCCGTCTTTTCGTGACGAAGTTGGGCATTCTCCTTTTCTAAAGCTTCATTAGCTCTTGCCAACTACTCTTTCTCAACCAGTAGCTGCCTGTATTTCTGCATGTCTATGGTGATAGGCTCTTCCACCGTAGGAGGATATAGTGGATGGACTGCAGGGTAAGGCATCAGAAACTTCGTAGACCATTCACGAACCCACGCCATATAAGGATCAAAAGCTTTGTTGTCACTCTTTCCTAACAAGACCTTCCCTCTTCTGTGAAGGTTATTCCATGCTCGCTCAAGTCTGACCAAAGTATCTCCATCTATCGACCTAGTAAGATACAAAGATTCCTGTATCTCTTCCGGCTTAGGTGCTTCTCGAAGTGCATACCCAAACTGTCTGACCAATAGTGAGGGATTGTAGTTGACACAACCTTTTCTCCCTATCAATGGAACATTTGGAAATCCACCACAGCTATAAATAACATCAACACCTAACAAATCCTTATCAAACCAGGTAATATTCTCTGAAGTTAATCCCATCAAGCGCTCGGGCCATCCCAAAGAATCAGCAGTGTTGCACCCTAAAATTTGACCAACCAATTCTCCTATCTGACGCATGGTTTAAGTTCATATTCACAGCTCAGATGTATGATTTTTGTGCACAAGCAGGGGATATCAGAGTTTACAGCTTGATTTTTGTCTATCAGATATGGCAGACCCAGTCCAGATTATCGGGGTTTTATTTTCGGGAAATTGTGCGCTCCTCGGTGATTTTTCAGTGATTTTGGGGATATTCTGATGCCCGGGGATCTCCGTTCGATTCAATCTGATCTCGTGCGCTTTTATGGGAGTCATTTGCATTCATCTGCATTTTTAGGATTTTTATAGACTTTTTGTGAATTTTTAACAGGCTTTATAGATTTTTCTGGAATTTAAATAGGGTTTATAGAATATTTTAATAGCTTAATTCTCTTTTTAGGATTTTATAGATTTTTTAAATAGATTTTTAGAATATAAATAAGATTTTAAATGGTTTTATCTTTTTAGAATAATATAGCTTTTTCTTTTAATAATAGTTTAGAATTTTTCTATGGATTTTAAATAGGTTTAATAGTTTTTGGATAATATAGAAAATAATATAGTTTTCTTTTATAGATTTTGATAGATATTAAATGATAATAGGATTTTAATAGAGAATTAGTGAATTTTAGAGTTTAATTAGATCTTAATTGTGTTTTAGATTTGATTAGATTAATATAGAATTAATTAGACTTTAATTGACTTTTTTAGAGTTTAATTAGGTTTAATTGACTTTTTAGGTTTAATTAGGATAATATGAGTTTTAATCATTTTTAGAGTTGATTAATCATTAGTTAATTAGGTGTTAGTGGTTTTGATTAAGTAATTAGGATTAATTGTCTTTTTATTAAGAGTCAGTTTTTTTTACAGTTTTGTCATTGTTTTTTCGTATGGGCCCATTTGTGTTTCTTTTTGTAAGGCCCAGATCCCAGCAAAAAAGTCCAGAAAAATAATTCAGAATAGTCCAAAAAATGACTCAGCATGTCCAATTCGTCCAGCATTCACCAGAACCATCCAGAAAGTTCTAGCGCCTTCAGGGGTATAAAAGCAGACACGTGTCTGCAAATGAAAGGCCCCACGCGTTTCTCAATCCCCACGCCACCACAGCCATTCTGATTCCCCAGACGCTCACACGTGGTCCCCACCTGTCCCCCGCTCCCTCTCTCTCTCAGCGCATGTGCGCCACTTGGCACCCAGCCATCACTCACCGGAGCCTCGCCTGGAAACCTACCGGCGGCCATGCAAACGCCCTAGCAACCAACCGCCGGCGACCTCAACTAACTCCGGCCACCACCTAACCACCAAAATCTCCAGAAAACTTCAGATCTTCATCTTCTTCCCCGATCACCTCCGTCCAACTTCATCGGTCCCTCGCCGGAATCATCATCCTCCTCCATCAATTTTTCCAGAATCCACTCAACCTTCATCATCTTCATCCGCCATCAATTTCTTTTCCAGAATCCCTTCCACCTTCATCGTCTTCATCAATCTTTTTTCCAGAAACTAAACCTTCGTCCGCCATCAATTCTTTCCAGAAACTCAATCTTCATCGTCCTCGAGACTTTTTTCCAGAATCCTTCGTTCACCAACATCAATCTTCATCGTCCTCAAGCAACTTTTCCAGAAATCATCTCAGACGATCAATCCTCAAGCAATATCTCCAGAAATCATCCTAAGGCGTTCATCCTTCTTAAGCAGATTTCCAGAAGTTTCGAACCGCGTCCAATCTTCAAGCAAACTTTTCCAGAACGTCATCTTCGCTCCATCTTCGTACGCGACTGAGATCCCGTTCGCTCAAATATCTCCAGGTATGCTTGCTAAAACTCCTTGCATGTTCTTCTTCAGATTAGATCGTGCCTTCAACGATTAGGGTTTTAATTGATTAACTGATTTAGTGAATAGTTGAGTTAGATCTTGAGTAGTGATTTCGTGTGAGGGATTGAAGTGTTTGGGTGAGGATTTGCTTAGTTTAGGGTTTGTTTGATTGGGTTGCAGAGAAGAGAGAGTGAATAGAGGAAGAAGACGAGTGAACGGCTAGGGTTTGTGGCATTAGGAGTGTGAACAGTGCCAGAAGGATGGAAGTGATTAAGTTTTGTTTGTTAGGGTTCGTAGTGGACGCTGGGCTTAGGCCCAAGCGTATTGCTGATGCACTATCTCCCAATTTGCTTCCCCACCCCCCTTAGCGTGTGAGACTGAATGAATCAGCTTGGGCCTTAGGCCCTATTGCTAATAGCACCCCTCGTTTAAGCCCAGTAGTAGAAACAACTAGGAACTTGCTAATGCAACACCCCCCTCGCATTTCAGTTCAGTTTTTTTGTTTTTTCTGGATATTAATCCTGGGCCCTGCGCCTCATGCTGTTGGCACCCCCCAATCAGGGCCCAGCTAGAAATCCCTCATAAGTTCATTGCTGTTTGGACCCCCCAGGCCATTTCTTTTATTTTTTCTTTTATATTTTTCTTTGCATATTAAATACTCCATAATAAATGTAAATAAATGTTTTAATAATTCTTTTTACCATTTCATGAAAATATTAAGAAAATTAAATAAAAAAATAGCAATGACATTTTATTTTTGTTTGTTATTTTTGTGCATATTTCCCCAATTAATTGATGTTTTTAATATTTTCAATGCATGCATATCATTAGAAAATTCATAAAAAATGGTAGATTTAGTCAAATAATTCCGTTCTTTTTCCTGTAGACTCGTGATTCAGTGTAGAATTTTATAATACAAAAAGATTAGCTCAATCATGCATTTTCATTTTAACTGCATTTTTTCATTGTTATTGACGTTTGAATAATTGGTTTGTGGATATGTCTGTGTTGCTGATTCTATTTCTTTCATCTGGTATTGAATTTTGTTCTGATTTTTTCAGTATGCTGTCCTAGAGCCATGTAGGTCTCCCATTAGATTTTTGATAGATTTTCATAGGATGTTCTGATATGATTTGTCTGAGCCTGAAGATAGGAGAAGTCTTGATGACTTCTGACTTTGGAGTTCAACTGTGGTTGAACTTCAGAGATAGTCTCCTGTGGTTTGTTGGCCTGTGGGTTCTTCTTGAAGGTGGGAGCTGATGGAGGTCCTGCTGGAGCTTGCAGAGATGCATTGGATTGAGGCTTAGTCTAGGAGCTTGTTGTCTGTTTGTGAGGTTCGAGATCCTGAAGTTTGAAGGGAGTTTATGGTACTTTCCTGAGGAAGGCACTATGAATGACTTTCATTCTTTCTTCTCACCTCTTTCGTAAGTATCCAATGATGTCGGAGCCGACTTGTGAGTTTAATTTCTCCTGAGGAGGAATATAAACTGATCACATGTTGTTGAGCCACATGGGATACGATTCCTAAGTGGAAGTCCCCTAATACTTTCCTGAGGAAGGTCCTATGGGTCTGTTCACTTAGTTCAATTAGTTTACCTAGGATTTCTTAAGTATCCAGTGATGTTGGAGCCAACTCGTGAGTTTAATTTCTCCTGAGGAGGAATGTAAACTGATCACAGTTGTTGAGCCACGTAGGATACGATTCCTAAGTGTCAGCCTCCTAGTACTTTCCTGAGGAAGGTCCTATGGGTCTGTTCACTTAGTTCCTCTAGTGCATATAGGTTCTTTCCCAAGTATCCCGTGACGCCGGAGCCTTCATGTGAGTTTAGTTTCTCCTGAGGAGGAATATAAACTGATCACAGTTGTCGAGCCGCATAGGATATGATTCCTGAGTAGTAACCTCCTGGTACTTTCCTGAGGAAGGCACTATGAGCTTGTCTGCTTAGCTTCCTTTCTCTGGTAAGCTTATTCTGAAGCTTGGAGACTGGGATTGATTCCTCCTGCCTAGGGTTTTGATTAGTTGTTGCTTAGATCTTTGCTTAGGGTGTTGTATAGAGTTTTGTTTAGAGCTGTATTAGGAGATTGTTTCAGGCTTGTTAGAGGCCCTGCTCAGGGTTAGTCTCTTTGTGTTGTTTGACTTGCGTGATGTTATGTTGCATTAGACTTAGGTGTTCATCTAGATAGTTCTGAGTAGGTGCATCTTAGAAGTAGACTTTGTGTGCATGAGAAGTTGAGGTGGTCCTCCTTCTGCTTGTTTGTTATTGCGTGGCTTTGCTTGTTGGTATTTGGTAGAGCTGAGCTCCCTTGCCTTTTTGGTTTGCGGCCTTCGCGCCTTGTTTGTCTAGTTGTTGCATTCATGCATATTCTCAGTATTCATTTACGTTGCAGTTTCTTGTTTATAGTTTAGTCCTGTTGCCATGATCCCTTAGGAGCTCTGACTTCTCCGCTGCGGAGTTGTTATGATAGACATTAGGATGGTCAACCAGGTGTGATAGTAGTAGGTAGATTCCCTTTTCTCAGCTATAGTTCTAGGGTCCCCCTTTCCTTTCTGTAGGAGTTTTTGAGTAGCTTGATCCGTAGTTAGCTGAACTACAGCTGCTCTGATTCTTCGTTCCAGACGAAGATATGTAGGCATAGGATGCGATATCCTAGCGAGCACACTAACGACTAACCTTTGTTCTCTCGCGGCTGTGCGATCGAGACTTTCCCGCTAACGACTGATTGTTATCCCTTTCTCTTGCCCGAGTGCATTTGAGACCAGATCGTATTTGTAGGTCCCCGAGCTTTAGGACCAGTTTGTTTTCTCACTGTTGTGTGAGAGCCCCTGTTTACCCGTAGTTAGCCGAACTACGTTTGCTCTGATCTTTCATTCCAGATGAAAGTACGTAGGCACAGGACGCGATGTCCTGGCGAGCAACCTTTCCCCCGTTTAGACGTAGGAAGTCGAACTACGTTGACTCTGACTTTCCCATTGCACGAGGGAATACGTAGGCCCAGAACACCGTATGTTCTGTCGAGTCCTGTCTTTTATTTTCTTTTCAGACCAGCCATTAGCGTAGATAGATAACACACCCTTTTACCTATAAACACCAAGCGTGGATCCCATCGAGTACGATGGACGTGAGGGGAGCTAATACCTTCCCCTTGCGTAACCGACTCCCGAATCCAGGTTTTGGTTGCGATGACCATACCTTTTCCCGTCTTTGCGAGGTTTACTTCGAGCGTTTCCTTTCCCGCTCTGAGGGATAAATAACGCACGGTGGCGACTCTCCTGTCAAGCCGGCGCCGATTTTCGCAGTAGCGACAGCTGGCGACTCTGCTGGGGACTTATAGCATCTAGGGACTTTTCCCATCCCTTATGCTGGGACCGTTTCCCATCCCCTACGCGAGTCAATCCTAGCGCTTGGGTGTTTATTGGTTGGGTGTTGTGCATACTGTGTTTTACTTTTCTGCACTTTACTATTCTGTACCTTTACCTTTCCGCATTTATTTTCCAGCATTATATTATCATGATTATTGCTGTGGGCAAAGGGAGGTTACTGTGAGTGAGAAGCCGGACCTGGGCTTGAGTACACACCTAGATATAGTTGTGGAGAAGTAGTAGACGAACCTGTCTGCTGAGCAGGCACAGTTCCCTACGAAAATCTACGCTCAGACGAGATTCTTGCAGAGGTGCTCCTTTCCGGTCCTGAGGATCTGAGGGGAGTCCAGACGTAAGGATTGTCGACTCTGGGGACCGATCATTTGGAAGTCAGCTAAGTGAGGCCTCTTCATGACTTGATGATGCCACTCCTTCTGGGAATCGTATCGTCACTCATGAAAGTCTGTGACGCTGATAACCGCATAGGATGCCGTACCTTTGTCCGTGGATTAGGTCTATCCTACCTGTGAGAGGGACTGGGTTATTGCAGGAAAACTGGCCGTCAGAAACCATGATTCAGTATCTTTGTCAGATGGTGTTCTTGATTCATCTCCAGGTGTGTTGTCTGGGTCAGATGGGTTTCTTATCTGAGGTTGAGGCTATTATCAGATGGTATTTTCGTCAGATACAGAGGTTCAGATGGTTTTCTTACCAGGGGATTGATATTGTGAGTATCAGATGGTAGTTAGTGGCATGAGATTCTGATGACCGTGATGGTTTTCTGTTCCTGATCACAGAGATATTCCTCTTCAGGCTACAGCATAGCCCCTGTGTTCGCAGATTGCATTATTTATCATATTGCATCATTGCATTACCATCTGCATTCAACTAACGTGTGTGTATTGCAGGTACATATTTTCCCTTCCAGTTCTGGTGTTCGTTCCTAGCAAGACATGGAAAACCTGAAGAGAGTATTGCCCTATAAGTTCCCGTCGCCGAATATCAGTCTATTGTTAGAGTTGATTGCTATTGCTAAGAAGAGAGGAATGGGTGACTTCAGAAAGAGATATGGGAGGATTCTGACCTACGTTTATCAGCCATCTGCCTACGAGACCAGCGGCATCTATACTCTGTTACAGTTTTACGACGCGGAGCTCAGGTGTTTTGTATTTCCCGGCTTTGTTTTGGCTCCTACCCTGGAGGAGTACTCTGCACTTCTGGATATACCGATCCGTGAGCAAATGCCTTTTTATCGTCCGGACGCTGAGCCTAAGCTGGCTGAGCTTTCTGCCATCCTGTGCTTGAAAGAGTCTGAGCTGTCTGGGAAGATGATCAGAAGAGGAGATGTATGGGGGTTTCCATTGGATGTCTTAGTGGAGAAGGCTCGAGAATATGCCCAGAAGGGTAGCTGGGATGTTTTTGACGTTATCCTTGCTGTATGTGTGTATGGCATCGTGTTATTCCCGAATATTCCTGATTTTGTTGATTCTGATGCCTTCTATATTTTGGCTGCGGGAAACCCAGTTCCTACTTTGCTGGGAGATATCCACCATTCAACTCATTATCAGAATGAAAAGCGACGAGGAAGGAATGTGTCTTGCTGTGTACCTCTCCTATGCAGGTGGTTCACCAGTCATATGCCTAAGTCAGGCCCGTTTGTCACATCTATCAATTCTCTAGGATGGCCCGAACGCTTAATGGGATTAACTGCTGAGAACGTGGTATGGACCAATAAAGAAGTATTTGGAGCTGAAGTCATACTCAAAGGCGAAGGATTCCCGAATGTTCCGTTAATAGGAAGGAAAGGTTGTGTCAACTATAACCCGTCCTTATTGATCAAGCAATTTGGGTACATACCTCAAGGAGCGCCAAAGCCCGAGGAGATACAGGAATCTCTGTATCTCACTGGGGCAATAGGGAAAGAGATGCTGACCAAACTTGAGAAAGCCTGGAAAAACTTGCACAAGAGAGGGAAGCTTTCAGGTAGCAGAGGGGATACTCGAGGTCCTAGCCCATATGAAGAATGGATTCGTGAGCGAGCTGTGAAGTTCCTTATGCCGTATCCAGCAGTTCAGCCATTGCATCCTCCTCCGGTAGAGGAGCCTACCACTGTGGACATTCAGGTTTACAAGCAGCTGATGGCGGAGAAAGAAGAGCTAGCGAGGGCTAAAGAGGCTTTAGAGCAGGAGAATGCCCAGCTTCGGCATGAAAATATTGAAACAGGATATATTTCTAAGCAACAGGCTGAAACTCTGAAACATCTGAAGACTACGCTATTGGAATTGACTGAAACCAAGAAGCGGCTGGAGTTAGATGTAGACTCAGTTAGTAGTGTGTTGTCCACCAAGAAGCAAGAGCTGGACAGGGCCTACACAAAGCTAGCCAAGTTCAGAGAACACTGGGATCTCACTATGACCAAGCGCAAGGAGCGAGAAGGAGAGCTGAAGACACAGATTGCTCAGTTAGAAGAACAGGTCAAGGTGAAGAACGAAGAGCTTGAAGAAGAAGCCTGTCACCGATACGAGGCCGAGCGCAAGTTGACAGATGCCATGAAGAACTTGGAAGATTTCCAGCATAGAGCAGATGCCAAGAGACCCAAACCTGGGGATGGTGCTAATGATAAAGCTTGGGAAGACTTTGTCAGAGACATCCAGGGGACAGTCAGGAAGAGGGATCGACTGATAGAAGGTTTGATTTGTCAACCAGATCATGCAGAGACAAAGAAGATGGTCGAGGACTTCCGCAACCGTACCCGTATTTGATTTCTCTTGTATTCTGTATGTTGAGATCACCACCAGGCATGTTGGCTGGGATCCTCTTTGTCATATCAGCTGTATGGAGCATAGTTATGTAACCTCTTGACAAGACTGTTATGCTAATCAATATATGAGGGTTTTTCCAAATATTATCTTTATGGCTTATCTCGTCTTGCTACCACGGACACTGGAATTGGAGGGAAAATATCTCCAATGCACACATGCACGTTAGCATTTTTGTATTTCTGTTTGCATAGATCATATTGCATAGCATTTAGCAGGTCAGAGCACTTATCCAGCCTTTGTTTTCACCAGACAGTGATTCTCGGGGAATTGTTTGAGGCAAGAGTGGAGTGTTGAAGACGACCAAGGGGTTGAAGCAGATTTGAGCAGAATCAAGCAGTGTAGTCCGTTACGGGTAATTGGCAGCTATGGCTGAAGGCAATTTCCAGGTTCCTGACACCCAGGCAGGGTTTACTGTGGCGTCCAACCATCAGTATGATTCTATGGAAGGCTTCCCGCAAGCGAACAATCTTACTGCATACCAAGATGTACAACCTTCTGTTGAGAACCGAGATCGACATGAGCAGTTTGTTGCCCGAAATGAACGTTATCCTCCTGTTGACAATCAATGTGTTGCTTTCCCTGTGATGAATTACCGGAGAGATATTCCAATGACCGGGGTGGTA
The DNA here is from genome assembly GCA_963859935.3 of Lathyrus sativus. NCBI lineage: Eukaryota > Viridiplantae > Streptophyta > Magnoliopsida > Fabales > Fabaceae > Lathyrus > Lathyrus sativus. Next base: position 678,581,462 of record OZ012739.1, on the reverse strand, counting down.
GATCCAAGAAGAGTCCGAGTGTTGGAAGAGCAAATGAAAGCCTTGGAAGCGAAAGATGCCGTTAACCTGGATGCTGTAGCCATGTGTTTGGTTCCTGACCTCGTGTTACCATACAAGTTCAAAGTGCCGGAATTTGAAAAATACACAGGAGATAGCTGTCCGAAGCTGCATTTGGTGATGTTCTGTCGAAGGATGACTTCGTTTGTGCGAAATGACAAATTGATGATCCATTGCTTCCAGTATAGCCTGACTGGGGCATCGTTGAGATGGTATGTGCAATTAGAGAGTAATCAGATTCGATCATGGGTGGATTTAGCCAGAGCTTTCATAAAGCAGTATGATTACAACTTGGATTTGACTCCTAGTCTCGTAGATCTGCAAGAATTGTCTCAGGCAGAGAATGAATCATTCAGAGCGTATTTGCGAAGATGGAAAGAATTGGCTGCTAGTGTTCAACCACCGCTTCCGGAAAGAGAACTGGTTGACATCTTCTTGGGTACTCTGAAAGGCCATTATTTTGACAAATTGTTCAGTTGCACAAGCTTTGTGGGCCTGATGAGGCTGGGAGAGATTGTTGAGCGAGGATTCAGGAGTGGAAAGTTTCGAGGTGTTCCTTACGTCCCAGTTAATAAGATTGAGTCAGTTGTTAGTTCTCAAGAAGAGTGGGAAGGAGATGACACCACCTCAGGATCTCTAGCATCTCAGGATCAGTTTTCAGACACTTCAAGTCAACGATCATCCTACCGCCGATCGCGTCAGCATGCTCCACGAAGGCCAAGGAAGCCTGAAAGGCAGTTTACTCAGCTACCAGTGTCGTACAGTCAGTTGTTGCCAGATCTGGTCAAAAGTGGATTGATAGTACCGAAAGAGACTAAGCCGGTGATTCCACCGTATCCTCCAGGTTTTGATGCCAGCGCCCGCTGTGAGTACCATGTTGGGGCACAGGGGCATTCAACGAATGATTGTAAGGTGCTTAGAAGTCAGATTCAGGATCTGTTAGACTCTAGCCGTATTTGCATCACTCCTCAGGGTTGTGTTCAGATTAATGATTTTCCATCTTCCAGTTGTGGGGGTTCGTCAGTTGATGTCATGGAAGACTCTGCAGGAAGTGTGTACTCTGAAGATTGTCAATCAGAGAGTTCAATTGAATATGGGGGAAGTTTCTAGAGGTTTCTATGCCGGGTGTCGCATCTGTTTCTCTGCTTGATCCGTTTAGCTTTTTGTGCATCAGTATTTGTCGACCACCACCAGGATTGTTGGCTGGGGTCGTTATATTCAGACTCATTTGTGCTTACCTGCTGATTTTGTTGGTTGTACATGTGTGGGAGATGTTTGTCTGTGTGCTTATAGCTTGAGTTTCTCTTTATCTCGTTGTGAATATGTATTTGCTTTCTGTGCTGCATCATTATTTAGCAGGTATATCAGAACCGTGAGCCTTATTTCCTCATCATCCAGTTTGTTGCAGGAACTCCTTCAGAGACATGGAACAGAATCAGTCTGAATTGATCGAAGTCCGAAGCCAGCTGGGGCAGATGATGAGAGACATGCAAGAGATGCGTCTAGAGCAGAAGATTCTCAAAGAGGAAAACAGTCAGCTGAAGACCCAAATAAGCTTGATCATGGAGGTAGTCAAGAATGTGCTTAGGAAAGAAGATGATCAGCTATTCGAAGCCGCAATGAAGAAGCTCGTGCCACCTGTGCATGTGGAACTTGAGCAGCAGCAACAGAAGATACATCCGGCTCCACGGAGGATCCAGGAAGGGAAGCCAAGGAGAATATTTGAGGCACCACCTATGACCTATGCTGAGCTCTTGCAGATCTTATTGAGGTTTAATCTGGTTGAGAAGAGAACGTTGACACAACCAACGAAAGCGTTTCCTCAAGGGTACGATGCCAGTAAGCAATGTGAATTTCATTCCGGGGCATTCGGACATGACATCGAGGGTTGTCATGCTTTTAAGCACAATGTTCAAGACCTGATTGACTCGCACGATATTGAATTCACGCCGGGCGGCGTAGCTGTGCACATTGTTCCTGTCTCAATCGATGCTAAAATGACAGATGTTTCTAAAGCTGCAGTGGGTCAGAAGCGTATCCTGGACTCCATGGTGTCAGAATCTCCAGGCCCACAACTGTTGCCTATTCCTGGGGCAGATCTAAGAAAGAAAATGGTTAAGCATAAGGAGAGTGTTCAGTACATTGAAGGTCAAGAAACCAATGTTGCATTTGATACAAAGGGTGTTCAAGGGTCAACCCGATACCAGCAGCAGCAGCCTCAGCAGGGGGCACCGCAGGCTCAACGAAGATTCCAGGGTGGTAAACAAAGAAGAGTATTTGAGAAGCCTCCCTCCACATATGCCGAGTTGTTGCAGACATTGTTGGGATTGAATATGGTGGAGAAAAGAACTCTGGCACCAATAACGGGAAATCCCCCGTTTGGTTATGACGCGAGCAAGCACTGTGAGTTTCATTCTGGAGCCCCGGGTCACGATATAGAAAATTGCCATGCTTTTAAGCACCAAGTGCAGGATTTGCTTGATAGTGCAGCAATCAGCTTCGGGCCAAGAGGTCCTAGAATCATCTGAATGAAGGAGGAAGGGCTCTATAATTTGGTTGGGTCGTGGAAAGCAGATCAAGACAGCATCGAATTGCCTCTAATAAAGATAGCTGGTTCAGCAGCAGGGCAGATGTGAAAGCCCGGTTCTCGGAAGCTAGCATATTTTCTTTGTTTTAGCTTGTCATTTCTTTACATTTGTAGTTGCTTTCCTGTTTGAATTTGTAAACTTGTTTGTAAAACTTGTTGTTTTCATTCAAATTGATGATAATGAAATAAATATGCATGTTTTGATCGAATCCAGTCGTGTTCACTAACTGTTTTGCAAATATCCACCACCTGGTTAAGAAGAATTTGGGGAGGATGACGAAAATGACCGACATGCAACTACCGATATTGTATGCTTTTGAAATAAACCTGCTGATGATGTACAGGCATTGTTTCAAATCCCTAAACACCGGAGTTATAAGGAAGATAATCCCTTGTCAACCCCTTTGAGCCTTGTAGTAGGAGTTTCTTTCTGAAAATGAAAAACCCTCAATCATAACCTGGGGCAGGGTAGGTGTTAGCTAATTTGACCGAGCGTCCAAATTGCAAAAGGAATGTCCGTTCGAGGATCAATCACACCCCTAGAGGTCGTGCCTAAAAGACCACAATGGTTCAAGTCAAGAGTGGGACAGCCACATCATTCCCCAAAGAGTCAGACAAACAGTGTCACATGACTTGTTCAAAAGAAAAGCGAAAAAAGAATTAAAAGCCCGCTAAGTCAAGAAAACTTCAAAGCAAATGACTTAGGCAAAAATGAGGGCATCCCGCTGGACTAAAAAGATCAAAAGAAACTCAAAAGGAGTCAGTCCAGGCAAAAGTTAGGGATATGAAAAGAAAAAGACGAAAGGGATCAAAAGAAAAATCCTCGACGGAAATACGAGTCGTGTGACCTCCAGTGTCAAAGACGAAAAGTAAGTGGCTGTCACTCCAAAATCCAAAAGTTTCTCGAACTATCACTCCTATCTTTCAACCTCTGAGAGGTGAGCGCTAAGGTCAAATTAGCTGAACGTAGGATGGGAGAACATCAAGGAGAACGGGTGGGTTAAAGTAAACTTTGAGCCTTTATCCTTCCTTTCAAAACCATGAACCTGACCACGTTACAACCTTCAAAAGTCCTAATTGAAGCAGGTTGCTTCGAAAGCATACTCCGGTAAAGGTCGCGTCGATTCTGACTCCTAAAAAGGTTCCTCTTACCATGTTGGTACGGATGTTGATGAATGTTTTGTGCATTATATGCTATAAACTGTTTTTTCTTTTCCCAGTGAACAGATTGGATGTCAGAGCTGTCATATGTGTTGCATTAATACATCTTTTATGCATAACAACTTGTTTTACTTACGAGTAAGCACTTGACAGCAGAAAAGATTCCTACAATGGAAAGTATGGTCAAGATAGAATACAGAACGCCCGAATGTTCCGAGAGCAGGGGCAAGCTTTATTGTGATCCCCAGTCAAGTCAGCTTTTCGAAGTCAGTTATTCTGGGGCAATCAGGTTGAGATTTGGTGAATACGGCGTAGTCATGAAGCACTACTCTGAATCAGATAATCAGGAGCAAGGTCGTTGCAGTCAGGGGCAGACCATCTTAAGCATTCAAAGGTTATGCGAGAAGTATGTGAGGTGAAGTATCTCTCAGAAGTTCAGAACACTGAGGCATGTTATATCAGAACCATCAGGGAACAGATTTGCAAATTTCCTTTCAGGGACTATCCCCACAGAGATCCCGTAGGCTGGGGCATATCAGAAGCAAAAGGATTGTTGTTCTCCGTACCTACAGGGCCATACAGAGTTATTCGAGCAGATACAGTCGATTTTCGAGAGCGAGATGAATGCGGGAAGTTGTGTTACTATCCCTTGACTCTTCACTAAAAGGCTGTGTATTCAGGAAGATTGTTTTCCAGCGTCAGTTGTACCTGACCCATCACGGACAGCCTAAGAGTTCAAATCCATGTTTGCGATTACTGTGAAGACCATCCGTGTTGGCGCATCAATTTCCGGATCCGAGCTTCGTCAGTACGCGGGAAGACTCCCTCCATTTTCTACAGCAAAGTCAAACTTGCCATTGGTATGGGTAAGCTATTCCCAGAGGAGTCTAATCATATTCAGCACGTCTGCTATTTTACAACGGAGTTATATACCCCAGCAAGGTATTAATTCGTCGGAGTGTTCGGTTAAGTTCCCAATAGCCCCAGCAGAGTTGATTTCACTCTCCCAGCATTTATTTTGCTAGGACGATTCAGTGATATCCAGTTTATCCCCAGCAGAGTTGGCCTCGCCTTCAGCATTTATTTTGCTGAAGTGGTTTTCTGTACCCGGCCTCTCCAACAGCTCGAGCCTGCTAGCATATTGCATGCATCATCATACTTGCATCATACTTGCATATCATTGTTAAAATGCGTAGCATTTCTATCCAGAATGGAGCATTACGCTGTAGAAAGATTAAAGCATTTGCATATGCATACGAAGCATAAGTCAGGTTTTCTATCAGCTTCACATGACGCGTGAATTACTCTGTGATCAGTTCAGGGGCATTTATCCAGCAACAGTATTCAGACGATTCAGCGGATTATTTGTGTCTCAGATCATACAACGATTATGCTTTGATCAAGCAGTCATCTGATGTCTACAAACTTTTCTTCCCGTCAATTCATATTGGCGATGTGTTCCTCCAATAAATGGACTTCTCCGTCTACCATTAGACGTCTTGAGTACGAATGTGGTTTTCTTTCCGTCTATCCATAGACGATGTGAAGTTGCGGGTCACAGTAAGGCTGCCAGAAGGGGTTTCCCCAGGATGTGTTTTTCTTACCGTCTATCAGTAGACGATGTGAAGTTTCAGGCAATCTTCAATGGAGTTCAGAATAAAGTTTCTCCAGCAAGTGGCTTTTCTTTCCGTCTGTCAGCAGACGATGTGAAGTTTCGAGCTATTGTTCAGCGGGTTTCTTATTGCCAGATCATACATATGATGAGGTGTTTCCTCAGCGAGTCTTCTCCTGATATCCTTAGTTGTTGAGGGGTTTTAAAGTGATTTTGGATATTGGTTCTCTTTCTGTTTATTGGATATGATGACGTTTCAAGAGGTACTTTTCTGACTGTCAATCCTTATTGATGTCGAGGTTCTTCGAAGAATGTTCAGTTGCGTGATCGTTGATTCTTATTGACGACATGGTTCCTTAAAAGGTGGTTTTTCTTCCCGTCAGTCCATACTGATGATGTGGCCCCTTCAAAGATGTTGATCTTTCCATCAAATTCCGTAGACAGAAGGATTCTGAAATTCAAAGGATGGTGTTGAATTGCGTTATGGTGACTTCCCGTCTATCTTTAGACGGTGTGAACATGGAGATAATGGTGTCTTCCCGTCTATCCTTAGACGATGTGAGTACGAAGATTATTTCTTCCCGTCTATCCTTAGACGATGTGAGTACGAAGATTATTTCTTCCCGTCTATCCTTAGACGATGTGAATGGTTTGTTTCATCAATCAGGATGATCCCGTCTACCCTTAGACGATGTGCATATGGAGATTAATGGTGTCTTTCCGTCTACTCTTAGACGATGAGAATATTGATTTGTTCATCAATCAGGATGATGCCGTCTATCTTTAGACGATGTGCATATGGAGATTATGGTGACTTTCCGTCTATCCTTAGACGATGTGTGTGTGGAGATCAAGAATTTCTTTCCGTCTACCCTTAGACGATGAGAATTGTTTTGTTTCATCAATCAGGATGTTCCCGTCTACCCTTAGACGATGAGAATTGATTTGTTCATCAATCAGGATGATCCCGTCTACTCTTAGACGATGTGAGTACAAAGAATTTCTTTCCGTCTATCCTTAGACGATGTGAATTGTTGTGTTTCATCAATCAAGATAATGCCGTCTACCCTTAGACGATGTGAATATGGAGATTATGGTGATGCCGTCTACCCTTAGACGATGTGAATATGGAGATTATGGTGATGCCGTCTACCCTTAGACGATGAGAATATTGATTTGTTTCGTCAATCAGGATGATGCCGTCTACCCTTAGACGATGTGAGTATGGAGATTATGGTGACTTTCTGTCTATCCTTAGACGATGTGTGTATGGAGATAAGAATTTGATCCCGTCTATCCTTAGGCGATGTGAATTTGGAGATTAATGTTGTCTTTCCGTCTATCATTAGACGAGGTGAGTATTCAATCAGGGTGTCTTCCCGTCCATCTTTGGGCGATGTGAGTATATTTCTCTTCCTGCCTATCAGTAGGCAATGTGAAAGGATCAGGTAAGTTGTTGTAGCCCTCAAGTTTTGTTATATAGGGTATCACAAGCAACGGGTATTCAAATCAGGAGTTCTTTATCAGATGATCAATCAGTTTGGTGCCGTAATGACTGGACTCGGTTTTCTGGACTTTATTCCCCAAGCAGTTGACAGTATATGCTCGTGGTTGGCAAATTTTCGGGTTTTATTTGTATTCAACCGTCTCGTACCTCTGAATGTTTGAAGGCTGAGCGCTCTTCAAACCCTTCAGGTCCAAGTCGCTTGAATAGGGGCAGCTGTTGCACCCTAAAATTTGACCAACCAATTCTCCTATCTGACGCATGGTTTAAGTTCATATTCACAGCTCAGATGTATGATTTTTGTGCACAAGCAGGGGATATCAGAGTTTACAGCTTGATTTTTGTCTATCAGATATGGCAGACCCAGTCCAGATTATCGGGGTTTTATTTTCGGGAAATTGTGCGCTCCTCGGTGATTTTTCAGTGATTTTGGGGATATTCTGATGCCCGGGGATCTCCGTTCGATTCAATCTGATCTCGTGCGCTTTTATGGGAGTCATTTGCATTCATCTGCATTTTTAGGATTTTTATAGACTTTTTGTGAATTTTTAACAGGCTTTATAGATTTTTCTGGAATTTAAATAGGGTTTATAGAATATTTTAATAGCTTAATTCTCTTTTTAGGATTTTATAGATTTTTTAAATAGATTTTTAGAATATAAATAAGATTTTAAATGGTTTTATCTTTTTAGAATAATATAGCTTTTTCTTTTAATAATAGTTTAGAATTTTTCTATGGATTTTAAATAGGTTTAATAGTTTTTGGATAATATAGAAAATAATATAGTTTTCTTTTATAGATTTTGATAGATATTAAATGATAATAGGATTTTAATAGAGAATTAGTGAATTTTAGAGTTTAATTAGATCTTAATTGTGTTTTAGATTTGATTAGATTAATATAGAATTAATTAGACTTTAATTGACTTTTTTAGAGTTTAATTAGGTTTAATTGACTTTTTAGGTTTAATTAGGATAATATGAGTTTTAATCATTTTTAGAGTTGATTAATCATTAGTTAATTAGGTGTTAGTGGTTTTGATTAAGTAATTAGGATTAATTGTCTTTTTATTAAGAGTCAGTTTTTTTTACAGTTTTGTCATTGTTTTTTCGTATGGGCCCATTTGTGTTTCTTTTTGTAAGGCCCAGATCCCAGCAAAAAAGTCCAGAAAAATAATTCAGAATAGTCCAAAAAATGACTCAGCATGTCCAATTCGTCCAGCATTCACCAGAACCATCCAGAAAGTTCTAGCGCCTTCAGGGGTATAAAAGCAGACACGTGTCTGCAAATGAAAGGCCCCACGCGTTTCTCAATCCCCACGCCACCACAGCCATTCTGATTCCCCAGACGCTCACACGTGGTCCCCACCTGTCCCCCGCTCCCTCTCTCTCTCAGCGCATGTGCGCCACTTGGCACCCAGCCATCACTCACCGGAGCCTCGCCTGGAAACCTACCGGCGGCCATGCAAACGCCCTAGCAACCAACCGCCGGCGACCTCAACTAACTCTGGCCACCACCTAACCACCAAAATCTCCAGAAAACTTCAGATCTTCATCTTCTTCCCCGATCACCTCCGTCCACCTTCATCGGTCCCTCGCCGGAATCATCATCCTCCTCCATCAATTTTTCCAGAATCCACTCAACCTTCATCATCTTCATCCGCCATCAATTTCTTTTCCAGAATCCCTTCCACCTTCATCGTCTTCATCAATCTTTTTTCCAGAAACTAAACCTTCGTCCGCCATCAATTCTTTCCAGAAACTCAATCTTCATCGTCCTCGAGACTTTTTTCCAGAATCCTTCGTTCACCAACATCAATCTTCATCGTCCTCAAGCAACTTTTCCAGAAATCATCTCAGACGATCAATCCTCAAGCAATATCTCCAGAAATCATCCTAAGGCGTTCATCCTTCTTAAGCAGATTTCCAGAAGTTTCGAACCGCGTCCAATCTTCAAGCAAACTTTTCCAGAACGTCATCTTCGCTCCATCTTCGTACGCGACTGAGATCCCGTTCGCTCAAATATCTCCAGGTATGCTTGCTAAAACTCCTTGCATGTTCTTCTTCAGATTAGATCGTGCCTTCAACGATTAGGGTTTTAATTGATTAACTGATTTAGTGAATAGTTGAGTTAGATCTTGAGTAGTGATTTCGTGTGAGGGATTGAAGTGTTTGGGTGAGGATTTGCTTAGTTTAGGGTTTGTTTGATTGGGTTGCAGAGAAGAGAGAGTGAATAGAGGAAGAAGACGAGTGAACGGCTAGGGTTTGTGGCATTAGGAGTGTGAACAGTGCCAGAAGGATGGAAGTGATTAAGTTTTGTTTGTTAGGGTTCGTAGTGGACGCTGGGCTTAGGCCCAAGCGTATTGCTGATGCACTATCTCCCAATTTGCTTCCCCACCCCCCTTAGCGTGTGAGACTGAATGAATCAGCTTGGGCCTTAGGCCCTATTGCTAATAGCACCCCTCGTTTAAGCCCAGTAGTAGAAACAACTAGGAACTTGCTAATGCAACACCCCCCTCGCATTTCAGTTCAGTTTTTTTGTTTTTTCTGGATATTAATCCTGGGCCCTGCGCCTCATGCTGTTGGCACCCCCCAATCAGGGCCCAGCTAGAAATCCCTCATAAGTTCATTGCTGTTTGGACCCCCCAGGCCATTTCTTTTATTTTTTCTTTTATATTTTTCTTTGCATATTAAATACTCCATAATAAATGTAAATAAATGTTTTAATAATTCTTTTTACCATTTCATGAAAATATTAAGAAAATTAAATAAAAAAATAGCAATGACATTTTATTTTTGTTTGTTATTTTTGTGCATATTTCCCCAATTAATTGATGTTTTTAATATTTTCAATGCATGCATATCATTAGAAAATTCATAAAAAATGGTAGATTTAGTCAAATAATTCCGTTCTTTTTCCTGTAGACTCGTGATTCAGTGTAGAATTTTATAATACAAAAAGATTAGCTCAATCATGCATTTTCATTTTAACTGCATTTTTTCATTGTTATTGACGTTTGAATAATTGGTTTGTGGATATGTCTGTGTTGCTGATTCTATTTCTTTCATCTGGTATTGAATTTTGTTCTGATTTTTTCAGTATGCTGTCCTAGAGCCATGTAGGTCTCCCATTAGATTTTTGATAGATTTTCATAGGATGTTCTGATATGATTTGTCTGAGCCTGAAGATAGGAGAAGTCTTGATGACTTCTGACTTTGGAGTTCAACTGTGGTTGAACTTCAGAGATAGTCTCCTGTGGTTTGTTGGCCTGTGGGTTCTTCTTGAAGGTGGGAGCTGATGGAGGTCCTGCTGGAGCTTGCAGAGATGCATTGGATTGAGGCTTAGTCTAGGAGCTTGTTGTCTGTTTGTGAGGTTCGAGATCCTGAAGTTTGAAGGGAGTTTATGGTACTTTCCTGAGGAAGGCACTATGAATGACTTTCATTCTTTCTTCTCACCTCTTTCGTAAGTATCCAATGATGTCGGAGCCGACTTGTGAGTTTAATTTCTCCTGAGGAGGAATATAAACTGATCACATGTTGTTGAGCCACATGGGATACGATTCCTAAGTGGAAGTCCCCTAATACTTTCCTGAGGAAGGTCCTATGGGTCTGTTCACTTAGTTCAATTAGTTTACCTAGGATTTCTTAAGTATCCAGTGATGTTGGAGCCAACTCGTGAGTTTAATTTCTCCTGAGGAGGAATGTAAACTGATCACAGTTGTTGAGCCACGTAGGATACGATTCCTAAGTGTCAGCCTCCTAGTACTTTCCTGAGGAAGGTCCTATGGGTCTGTTCACTTAGTTCCTCTAGTGCATATAGGTTCTTTCCCAAGTATCCCGTGACGCCGGAGCCTTCATGTGAGTTTAGTTTCTCCTGAGGAGGAATATAAACTGATCACAGTTGTCGAGCCGCATAGGATATGATTCCTGAGTAGTAACCTCCTGGTACTTTCCTGAGGAAGGCACTATGAGCTTGTCTGCTTAGCTTCCTTTCTCTGGTAAGCTTATTCTGAAGCTTGGAGACTGGGATTGATTCCTCCTGCCTAGGGTTTTGATTAGTTGTTGCTTAGATCTTTGCTTAGGGTGTTGTATAGAGTTTTGTTTAGAGCTGTATTAGGAGATTGTTTCAGGCTTGTTAGAGGCCCTGCTCAGGGTTAGTCTCTTTGTGTTGTTTGACTTGCGTGATGTTATGTTGCATTAGACTTAGGTGTTCATCTAGATAGTTCTGAGTAGGTGCATCTTAGAAGTAGACTTTGTGTGCATGAGAAGTTGAGGTGGTCCTCCTTCTGCTTGTTTGTTATTGCGTGGCTTTGCTTGTTGGTATTTGGTAGAGCTGAGCTCCCTTGCCTTTTTGGTTTGCGGCCTTCGCGCCTTGTTTGTCTAGTTGTTGCATTCATGCATATTCTCAGTATTCATTTACGTTGCAGTTTCTTGTTTATAGTTTAGTCCTGTTGCCATGATCCCTTAGGAGCTCTGACTTCTCCGCTGCGGAGTTGTTATGATAGACATTAGGATGGTCAACCAGGTGTGATAGTAGTAGGTAGATTCCCTTTTCTCAGCTATAGTTCTAGGGTCCCCCTTTCCTTTCTGTAGGAGTTTTTGAGTAGCTTGATCCGTAGTTAGCTGAACTACAGCTGCTCTGATTCTTCGTTCCAGACGAAGATATGTAGGCATAGGATGCGATATCCTAGCGAGCACACTAACGACTAACCTTTGTTCTCTCGCGGCTGTGCGATCGAGACTTTCCCGCTAACGACTGATTGTTATCCCTTTCTCTTGCCCGAGTGCATTTGAGACCAGATCGTATTTGTAGGTCCCCGAGCTTTAGGACCAGTTTGTTTTCTCACTGTTGTGTGAGAGCCCCTGTTTACCCGTAGTTAGCCGAACTACGTTTGCTCTGATCTTTCATTCCAGATGAAAGTACGTAGGCACAGGACGCGATGTCCTGGCGAGCAACCTTTCCCCCGTTTAGACGTAGGAAGTCGAACTACGTTGACTCTGACTTTCCCATTGCACGAGGGAATACGTAGGCCCAGAACACCGTATGTTCTGTCGAGTCCTGTCTTTTATTTTCTTTTCAGACCAGCCATTAGCGTAGATAGATAACACACCCTTTTACCTATAAACACCAAGCGTGGATCCCATCGAGTACGATGGACGTGAGGGGTGCTAATACCTTCCCCTTGCGTAACCGACTCCCGAATCCAGGTTTTGGTTGCGATGACCATACCTTTTCCCGTCTTTGCGAGGTTTACTTCGAGCGTTTCCTTTCCCGCTCTGAGGGATAAATAACGCACGGTGGCGACTCTCCTGTCAAGCCGACGCCGATTTTCGCAGTAGCGACAAGCAGAAGTGACAAAGGGTCCTGCCTTAGGCAGGTGACTAGCAAACCACATACACAACAGAGGCACACAGCAAGAGACGTTCTTTCCTCGGCGATTCTCATTTTTGTAGTGAACGGAGTGGTAAACATCTCCTAGCAATGTAGGGACTGGATTCCCTGAAGCCAGAATGTAAAAAGCATATGTATCAACAAAGTCAGGTATGTTTGGAAACAACACAATACCGTAGATACACAAAGCTAAGATGGCGTCGAAGACAATCCAGCAACCATTGTTGGCACATTGTTGAGCCTTCTCGACCAAGACAGTCAATGGAAACCCCCATATTTCTCCTCTCTTAAGCATCTTCCCGCTCAACTCAGACTCATCTAAATGTAGAATAGCAGAAAGCTTAGCCAGATTAGGCTTAGCGTCCGTGTGAAAGAAAGGCATCTGTTCGAGAACAGGCACATCCAATAATGCAGAATACTCCTCCAGAGTGGGAGCCATAACATAGTCAGGGAATACAAAGCACCTGAGTTGGGCGTCATAAAACTGCAGCAAAGTATAGATACCACCAATCTCATAAGCAGAGGGCTTGTAAACACACGTCAATTTCCTCCCATAAGACTTTCTGAAATCCCCCATCACAGTTTTGCCAGCAATGGCAATCAATTCCAACAAAAGACTGATATCTGGAGACGGAAATCTGTAAGGCAACACCTTCTTCATGGCTTCCATGTCACACTACTAGGCGATGACAACCAGAATTGGGGGGAAATATGTACCTGCAATACACACACACGTTAGTGGGATGCAAATGAAAATGCAATAGTGCAATATGCTAGATGATGCACGCAAGGGATCAAAAGTGCCATGTTGTAGTCTGGAGAGGAACAACTCTGCTCTAACAAGAACGAAGCACCTCCAAGACAAAGATCCCCATGATACTGACTATCTGTCAAGAAGAGCATCTGACACCCATAATACCAATTCTCTGTCAAGAAATCCATTTGATACTATCTCTGGCAAGAAAACCATCTGTCAATAACAACACTGAACCTCTGATAAGAAATCCAACTGATACTGTGAGCATTGATTTAAGAAAACCATCTAATGCTGATAATACTGAACCTCTGTTGAGAAAACCAAGGTTTCTGGAGGTTACGGTTTCCTGCAATAACCCAGCCCATCTCACAGGTATGGCCCTAACACTGGCAAAGGTACGGCATCCTATGCGGTCATCAGTGTCACAGACTTTCAAGAGCGATGATACGATACCCAGAAGGTGTGGTATCATCATCTCTTGAAGCGACCTCACTTAGTTGAATCCCAAATGATCGGTCCCCAGAGTCGACAATCCTCACGTCTGAAATCCTCTCAGGACCTCAAGACCGGAAAAGAAATCATCGGAGAGAATCTCGTCTGAGCGTGGATTTCGTAGGGAACTGTGTCTGCTCAGCAAATAGGTCCTCCCACTAATCTCCACAACTATATCTAAGTGCATACTCAAGCCCAGGTCCGACTTATCGCTCACAGTAACCTCCCTTTCCCACGACAATAATCATAATAATATAATACTGAAAGTAAAATGCGGAAAGATAAAGGTACATATATACAACACCCAACAAATAAACAAGTAAGCGCTAGGATTGACTCGCATAGGGGATGGGAAACGGTCCCAGCATAAGGGATGGGAAAAGTCCCAAGAAGCAAACACTCCCCAGCTGTCGCTACTGCGAAAATCGGCGCCGGCAAAACAGAAGAGTCGCCACCGTGCGTTATTTATTCCAACGGAGGGAAAGGAAACGCTCAGAGAAAACCTCACGAAAACAGGAAAGGAATGGTCATCGCAACCAAGACCTGGGTTCGGGAGTCGGTTACGCAAGGGGAAGGTATTAGCACCCCTCACGTCTATCGTACTCGATGGGATCCACGCTTATTGTTTTCTGAAAAAAGGGTGAGTTTAACTATCTATCTAAAGGTCGGTTTGAAAAGAAAAGAAAAGTGACTCGGCAGAACACAGCAGTTCTATGCCTAAGTATTCCCGTCTGGAACGAGAAATCAGAGTCAATGTAGTTCGCCTAACTACGGGTGAAGGGGGGGAAGGTTGCTCGCCGAGATATCGCATCTCGTGCCTACGTACTTTCATACGGCATGAAAGATCAGAGCAAACGTAGTTCGGGCTACGTAGAACACAGGTTTGTTCAGTTGTTTTTTATGAAATTTTCCTTAAGAAAGGGTTTTTTGAATTAACAGTCCAAGAGGACAAAAGAAGGTTGAGATTTGTTTTCAAGTCTTTTACGGAAGAAATGAATTAAATTTTGTTTACAACCTTTATTAAGTGTTTTACTGTTGTTAAGAGATGAGAAGAGAAACAAACTCTCTAAGGGGAAACTGACCCTACTGTTATCATACAATGTTCATCCTACAGGTGAGGTTAAAAAGGGAAATTTTATCCTAATGTTATCATGCATGGTTTAAAAACCTAATGTCTGTCATGACTCCTCTACAGCAGAGAAATCAGAGCTCCTAAGGGAACATGGCAAAGAGAGCTAAACAGCAAATAGGAATTACTGTAAAGAAAAGATTACTGTGAATAGAAATGCATGAATGCAACATCCAAGCAGAAGGAGGACACCTCAACTTCTAGACAAGACAAGGCACAAGGGCCACACACCACAAAGGCAAGGGATCTCAGCTCAACCAAATGCCAGCAAGCAAAAGCTACTCAATAACAATCAAGCAGAAGGAGATAGCACTCAACTTCTCATGCAAACAAGCAGGGGAGAAAGCTCTCCTTGGGATGCTCCTAGGCTGAGGATCAATCTATATGAATCCTATTACTAATGCACCACACCAGTCAAATCACATAACACAAGGAAGCAGGCTAAACAACACTCTCCAACCCAACAGAAAGAGCTGATCTTCAAACAAACTCAAAGGGAAGACTTCATCTTGTCACAAAGCCTCAAGACAAAAACCCACACAGGAAAAGGAGAAACACACAGGAGTTCTCTAGGGTTCACCTTATCATGAGAAACACGGAGTTCCTCCTCAGGAGAGACCTGGTCCTTATGAAAGGGATCCTACAAAGAGAACAAGTAGAAAGGGATGCACAAAGCAACTTAAGCCTTTCAAAGGTTCAACCTCCTATGAAATGCCTGAGGTCCCTCCTCAGGAGGGGTCAAACTCTCATAAGTGAGATCCTTTGATGTAGACTAGGGAATGAAGAGTATGAAGATGAAATGAGTAACAAGATGCAAACCTCAGGAAGGCATCAAGATTCTCAATCATTCTCATAAATTTGAAGTGGTCTTCTATGGTTCAACCATTTTGGAAAGCTCATGGTTCCTCCTCAGGAGGAGACAAGCTCTCATTAGTGGGCTCCAATGTCACTAGACAATTGAAAGAGAAAGAGAGATGAATGGAAAGGATCATAGTGCCAACCTCAGGAAAGTACAATGATACTTAGCCAAATTCTTTCAAGAGTGTGCCCTTCATGGCTCAACTAACTTGTGAAAGGTTTAGGGTTCCTCCTCAAGAGAAATCTAAACTCACAAGATAGGCTCCAATATCATTGGGTAATTGGATGAGGGAAAAGGAAAAGGAATGGAAGAGGATCATAGTGCCAACCTCAGGAAAGTACTATAAGACTCAACCAAGCTTAGGAGATTTGCCCTTTGTAGCTCAACCACCTGTGAAAGGCTTAGGGTTCCTCCTCAGGAGAAAGCTAAGATCACAAGGTAGGCTCCAACATCATTGGGCAATGGCAAGAGGAAGAAAGAGAGATGGGAAAGAAAAGGGAGTGGAAGAGAATCATAGTGCCAACCTCAGGAAAGATCTATGATACTCAACCAACCCTAGGAGATTCAAACTCAAAGAGGGGGAACAACTTCAGCTTCATCCTCAATCCAAGCATCCTCAAGAGCTACAACACGCCTTCACATCCAAGAAGAAAAGATCCCAAGCTCCTCAAGCAAAGAGAACCAATCTTGAAGTCCATCCAAAGCAAGCACCCAAGCAAAAGGCCATTAAAGCCCACTCCACTTCAACACTCAAGCAAAAATAGAAAACTACAACTTAAAAATCTACCAAATTTTCTATGGGAACATACATGGATTATCACTCTAAAGTTCAAGGATTGAAGCCTAAATCAACTTCTAGGTCATCTAAACAATTCCTAAAGTGAAATAGGTCAAGGTGATCCACAAGTTTGGGAAGGCTCTAGTCATCAACCCTAAATCAGAACATGATCACATCTAAAAAATCTACTAAAAATCATAAGGGATCATACATGTGTTAGCTACAACATGCTAAAAGAGCTAAGCAAGAATCAATACCAATTCAAATAACAAAATTAAACAAAACAGATGGACAAATATGCAAAATAAAAGAAATCACACAAAATGAGAAAAATCATATTAAATTGAAAAATGCAAGAAAATGAGATTTATTGGTTTCAGAAAATCACAAATAAATCCAAGATCATTGAGGTATTTTTAAAATATTTTTCTGATCAAAATTGGATTTATTATGGATTTTAGAATCAAGATAGAATTAAAAATAAAACAAAACTAATTAAAATGAAATAAAGAAATTAAAATGCAAGATTAAGTCAGGAGTGTAGGATGAGCATGCTAGTCAATGGATCCAAGGCCTGGGAGCGTGTCCAACTCACTGCCACGCAAGCGCCACCTCAATTAATAGAACGGCTGCGTTTTGGCTCCAAAATCTCACCTTTCAGATTAAAACGCAACCATTGGATCTATGTCCTAGTCTTCAGTCAAAGCAAGATCTGATGGCTATGGACTCATCTTCTTCACAATTCAGGTGATCGTAATGGAGAGCAAGGACGGTGGCCGGAGAAGACTCCGATTGTCTTCTCCGGTGAGGCATCATATACAGGCAACCAAAAACATCAATCCTTATATCAAATCTACTCAAAATTTCATCAGGATCACAATTATCACCTCCATTTCTCTTAACTCTCAATGGATTTCAAAACACGAAGCAATCTTCAGAATGTGTCAAAGTTTCAAACATCACCAATTGCAAAATTAAAACCATAGAAACGTTCCTCATGCTTTGCTGATCATCATGATCTATCCAAATTGATTTGAATCCTCAAGATCAGGTCTAACCGTTCTCAAACAGAAATTCCATAGCACACTTAATTGTATCTAAACACTCAAATTCCAATCCAGAAACGATCTATGATCAACCTAAGTCTCAACCACAGGAATAATTCTATTCAATTCATCCTAGATCATGAGGAAATTGGAGATTTACATACCTGTAGAAATTGGATCAACAGAAGGAGTAGATGCTCAATTCAACCTCTACAACTCTCCAGGCACGATCAGTGAAGCAATATGAAACTTCTAGGCACTTCAATTTGGCTTGATTCTTCCTTGAACTTGAAAACCGATTCTGACTTGGAGCTCTTGAAACTCAACTTCAATCTTCACTCTCTCCACAAAATGATCACCAACCCCAATCTGAATTCATTCTAAAGCTTAAATAGAAACTGTTTGTGGGCTTTTGGATCCAAATTGAAGCCCAAACTGAACAATCCAAAATTCTGTTATGCTCATGAAATTCCAAAGTGGCAGTCACGATTTTCTTGATACAGCTTGCACTAGAAGGTTCCTTTCAACTGTATAATCCCTCGTGAGCATGTTAGAACCAAGAGGAAGGCCTGAATTGCTTTGGAACTGATTTTGGCATTGTGACTTGTTTTGGAAGCAACTACCTTATAAGGCATGTCATAGAATTAGAGCCCAACTCAAAATTGTGGAAATTCCATTGTGCTTGAAATTCAAATTCTACTCAAAATGAGTATTCACATGATATGTTTATGGCCCATAACTCAAAAATCCCAATTTCCCTCTTTGAATCATTTGAAAAATCCTTCCTTTTTTAGGCCATTTTGGATCACTTCATGATACAAGCCAATCCAATCCCTCATGAATCCATATTTGACCTAAAAACATCATTCTAAGCACATTTCATGTTGAACAAATTTTCATTTGGGAAGTGGAAGATGGATATTTTGACCTATGTTGAAAAAGGACCTATAATCCTACTTTCCCAAAATACCCCTGGCTTACAAAGCTTGTAACTTGAGCTCTACACATCCAAATGAGGACTTCTATAACTTTTTGGAAAGCTAAGATAATAAGGAACATCTTTCATGTTTTCCAAGAATCCAGGTGAAACTTCCTTCTATCTCAAAAATGGCTTGGAAGTCAAGTGACTTTCACAGATAAATTTCAGATACCTCTGAGGACCTCTAACTTGTCTAGGCTATAACTTGAGTTCTATAAATCCAATGAAGGACTTCTAATACTCAAATTAAAGCTGTGAACCCCCTATACAACATTCATGTGGAGGTCCAAGTCATTTGAAGCTTGCATCTTGACTTACATGGCTTGGAAGTTCAGTATTACACAGGGGATTTTACCCTAGGAACCCTGTCTCAACACCTCCAACCACTCTTGATTCTTTTCAACTTGTTCTTGGAACATCCTTACATATGCTTCCATATATCATTTCATGATCTCAATGGCCTAGAGCTAGGCCTTGATCCTCCTCAATTGCTCCCCTTGACCCAGGGTGACCCAGATGAAACCCTAATTGCACATGCCTCAGTCATAGCTCTTGAGTTTGATACAATGACTGGTTTAAGCTCCTTCTTGACTTTCTAGAGACTCATTAAGCTTCATTCACACATCATACCCTTGATCAAGACTTCTTAAACCCTTGAGGCTCCTCATATACATCCTCATTCTTGAAGATAAGCTCTAAGCAAGTGATCAAACTCCCCAAGGACACCCTCCTTTGGCATGATACTCTTGATGACTTCTTTTATTTGCCTGATCCTTTGGCTAGGCTCTTTCTTTCATATTTCACTCTTGATCCCCTGCACAATGGATGATGTTATGCTATGCAAGTGCTAAGACTATGTTAGAAACATGCTATGCTATGCAATGAAACATAAACCAAGTGATGAAAAGGTTGAGCAAATTTTGGGGTGCAACACCGTTCTACAAAATTCGGCGAGAACTTGGGATTCTTGATGAAGGTGACATCTGACCTTTTCTTCTATATGTGTATGCATAGTTTATATATGTTTTCAATATGTTTGCATTCTGTTTTAAAGCTTTTTTCCAAATTTCGTGTGTGTTAACCGATTAATCTATAGGGTTAACCGATTAACACTGTAAGTTTTTCAGTTCTGATTGCATTTTTTAATGTGTTAACCGATTAACCTATAGGGTTAACCGATTAACACTGTAATTTTTTCTTAAAAAATTAAAAATTTTAATATGTTAATCGATTAACCTATGTGGTTAACCGATTAACACTGTAAAAAACAGCAAAAATCAAAAACGAAAAACTCTTTTAATTTTTGGAAAAATCTTTTCTTTTCTTTTAGTTATTTCTTTTTGTGGTCAATATTTTCTTAAAGTATTCCAATTCAACATATCCTTGGAATCCTACCCTCTCTTCTTTGACCAAGAGTGTTTGAACTTCCCTCTTCAAACCCTAACTTTAAAAACCCACTATCTCTCTCCCACAACTCTTTTGGATAACTTCTCACT
This sequence comes from Lathyrus sativus, assembly GCA_963859935.3. NCBI lineage: Eukaryota > Viridiplantae > Streptophyta > Magnoliopsida > Fabales > Fabaceae > Lathyrus > Lathyrus sativus. Next base: position 678,561,613 of record OZ012739.1, on the reverse strand, counting down.
ACCATCTTCTCCAAACCCTAACTGCCTCAGCACCCCAACCCTCAGTTTCTCCAACCTCCATCCATGGCTTCGTCAAACAAGGGAAAGGGAAAACTTCTAGAATACGCTTATGCATCCGATGAAGACATCTCTCCTCCAATGGAAACAACGAAGAAGAGCATAATGGATTTCAAAGTCCGAGTTCGTCACATCCTTCCGATAAAGTATGTGAATCTCAAAGCTTTTCCTGCATCTTCCTTTGATTTCCCTGCATTGCTGAAATACAAAAAAATGGATAAGTTCGTCTCTGATTCTGGTAACTGCTATCCGGATTTGGCTAATAACTTCTTGAATAAGTTTTTTGTATATTTAAATGCTAATGGTGAACATGTCCTGGAAACCGTTATTCGTGACTATCGGTTGAAAGAAACTTTGTCTGATATTGCTGTGAAGCTACAAATTCCATCTACCGACTGTTTTCTCAGAAAAGGAGTTAACTATGATGAAGGTCCATGGGCTAACTATGACAAGATGGAATACTATTACCGGATCTGCAGGTTCCCCAAAGAAACAATTGTTGCTAACCAGAGGACTGCCCGGATGCTTTGCTACGCGAAGAATTTATCGGTATCTGACCAGATGTTGCATTACATCATATGTTATGTGCTCATTCCGAAAGATTCCAATCACGCTCAAATCAATAACTTGGAGATGCAACTTCTGACCATAATGTATCATCTGCAACAACAGCTCTCGCTTCAGACACGTCTTCCTTGTGCACGGCTGATTTCACGCATTCTAGAAGTGTCGGAATTGGATCTTAAAAGAGAACCTTTTACCAAGATGAAGTCGACAACAAATGAGATCAATGAGATAAAAATTGTGAAGAACACCAGCATCATCAAAGACGCGGATGGTACCTACAAGTATGTTGATGACGGAACAACCTCGAACCAAGCCTATCCCGTACCTGAAGGAGGCATTACAAATGAGTATCTTGAAGGTGAGAAAATACTTAGAAGGGGGGTTGAATAAGTATGACAAATAATCAAAGTTTCAAACACAGTTATTTTTATCCTGGTTCGTTGAACTCAACTACTCCAGTCCACCCTCTCAAGAGTGATTTGCCTTTCTCAGTCAAGGACTTAATCCACTATTTAATCAAACAGATTACAATAGTAACACCTAAGAACAACTGTTCTTAGTCTTCTCAAGAGCTACTGATCCCAACTGGATCCTCTTAAGGAAACCTTTTACAATCAATGTAAAACTATTACAAGAGTAAGAATGCTTCAAAAAGGCTATTATCACAATTGTGATATTTCTCTTAAGTTTTAAGAGCAATGTTACAGCAAATAGAATATAAGAGCTTTTGAGAGATTTGCTTTGATAAGTGATTTTTTTTGCTAGCAGTTTATTGCTGAAGAAGATGGAGTGGACTTCTTTATATAGGCACTTAGATCCATGAAGTCTTCTCAACGTTGGAGGTTGTGCTGAAAAAGCCTGGAGCCTTTTGTCTTTATGTTGGAGGTTGTGCTGAAAAAGCCTGATGCCTTTTGTCTTCACTTTGCAGAAACTTTCCTTAGAATGGAATGCACAGATAAAACCTTTTTGTCTGTGTTCTTGTGTTTAACATAAAAGAGGAAAGAGCTATTGAGATATGCCAACAGACATATTCAAATCTTCTTCACTAAGTAAGTTCAGCTATTAACATCAGAGTCTGGATCTTCATAATCTCAAGAGTAGAGATCTTCTGGATCTTCAGAGTCTTGGGATGTTCTTCAGATTATGCTGAATCAGAGTATATGCAGCTTGTGTGCTTGAGCGTGTAGTTTTGTCAGAGCAGAGTCTTCTATGTCAGATTCTCAATACTATGCAGCGCAGTATCTTCAGAGTCTTCTGATGACTAAGCTTCTGAACTCTCAGAGTCTTCTATTCTTTAGAGACTTCTGCTTCAGAATCTCTAGTAGACAGCACTCAGATTCTTCTGGAGACAGCGTTCAGATCTTCATTTAAGATGTTCTTGAACTTTTGAAGCCTTTCATAATATCATTGTTCAGATCCAAATTTTCTCTTTAAGAATATTTTCTTTAGTACCTGTTGCACACAGTCTAGAACAAATTTAGAGTATATAGTTCTTGAATACAAAATTCATAAGTGTTATCATCAAAACATAGAGATATTACTAAGAAACAATTTGTGTTCTTACAATCTCCCCCTTTCTGATGATGACAAAACATTAGAAATTTTGTTCAATAAAAAGTATGAATTATAATTCCCCCTGAGATTAACAATCTCCCCCTGAAATGAATACTCTAATGGAAGAAAACACTTCCCTTTTTTATTAAGTATATTTCAGATTCAGAGCCTGATGCAAGAGGTTTGATTTTCAGAATCAAATCTTGATGCCAGATAATTATGACTTCCTTCAGTCAGAGCGCCTGGTTATCATCTTGCTTGAATTATCTTTCAGAGTAAAGGTATCAGAGTAAGATATCAGAGTTGATTGAATACTCAGATTTGCTTTGGAAGATCAGGTTCTGATTGGAAAAGTCTCAGGGTAACTTCAATGAATTATGTCAGATATATCAATATAATCTGAAACACTTAAATTCAAAGTAAGTTAATAAAATGTCTGAATTTCAGTTTTAGTAATTGCTTATAGGTTGAACAATCAGATTCTCTTTTTCTCCCCCTTTTTGTCATAATCAAAAAGATTTTTAAAGACATAAAGATACAGAAGAAAAGAAGCATATAGAAGCAAAAACATCAACTTTCATTTGAACATATCAAAGTTCACAATCAAATAGATAGATGCCAAAAAGCATAACACAACAATAAGAAAACAACAGAAGCAATAACATGTGCAAAAACATCAAATAAAACTAAGTCTGGCATGAGGCAATAAGGGTCAGAAGCCTGTTATTTTGGTTGTTGACTCTTCTTGCTTAGACATCCAGGTATTGATCTCATCAATTGTTTTCTCTTGCTTTACCATCCAATTTTTTATTTTCTTGACATTATTCACAAGCTCTGTGACCACAGATGAAGAAGTAGCAGATTCAGTAGCAGCAGTGTTCTCTTCAGACTGGTTCTCTTCAAAAGCTTGTGCAACCAATTCAGATGCAGGAGCCTCTGGAGGAGCAGCTTCCAGAAGCAACACAGGAGGAGAAGGAGGCATGTTCATCAGAGTTATCTTGATTAACTCTGCAAACTGAGTCTTTGCAAGCTTAGAACATTTATCTCTAACTTTTAAAGCAGCTTTGTTGAACATCCAGATGAAACGTTTCCAAGAAGCATTTGAAACAGCTGGATCCAAACTTGACAAACACACTTCCTTAACACGAGCATACTCAGAATCTATCTCCTTCTTGAATATTTCAAACATGGTATTCACACATGATCCTAGATTTGACTGTTCAGAGGGTTCAGGATTGGGAGTGTTAACAGGAGTAGGTTCAGATGGTGTAGGTTCAGATGGTTGTTGTTGAGGTGGTGTTGGTTGAGATGTTTGGGTGTCAGACTGAGGGAGTTCAGATTGTTGAGGGATGGTTATCTGAGGTGGGGAGTTGGGTGGAGTATGAAACATAGAAATGTTAACGTGTTCCTTCATAGCAATGTCAGAACGAGCTTGTTTGAGAGACTCTGGTTCAAAATCAGATGATTCAAAATCAGATGACTCACTATCAGAAGATTCTTCTGAGTGAACAGATGTTGAAGAAATGTTAATGGATTGATTCAGGGGTTGAATATCTAAAATATCTTCAGAAAGATTTGAATCTTCTGGTGGTGCTGGTTGTTCAAAGTGTTCAGTTTGAACAGTCTCTGGTTGGTTTGGTTCTGAGATGATTATATCTGGTTGGGGAATTTCTGGTTGTGGAATTTTTGGTTATGAAATTTCTGGTGAAGTAGGTTGAGGGGGTTCATATGTAGTATGAGGTTGGGGGTCAGAGGTTGTTGGTACAGAAGATGGTTGTGAATGTACTGGGGAAGATGAAGGTGGTTTAGATTAAAGGTTTACAGATGGTCGGGGTTTAGAAGTTCTATGTCTAAGGGTTGGAGAGAGTTGAGGTGATGAAAGGGGTGAATGAACAGCAGGGGTAGGATCAGATGTTAATACCTGATGAATAGTGTCTCTTATCTCTTCCAGAGTAGCATCCCTAGAATTGATTCTGGCTTTCTTTACTCCTTTCTTCTTCTTCCTTGGAACTTCAGATTCTTTCCTTTTCTTCTGAACAGAGCCTTCTTCAGCTTTTCTCTTACTACGCCTTTCCTTCATCAGATTGGGCAATTCTTCTCCTTGTTTCTGAACAAGGTTAGCAGGTAGAGGAATTCCATTCTTCAGACAATCTGCAATGTAAGCCCAGACAATACCTTTTGGTTCATCTGCGCTGAACATTGGAAAATCTTCTATTGGTATCCTTCTGCCATTTACCTCCTCAGAGTTTATTTTCCTTAGTTTACCATTCAGCTCTGAAATGATCTTCATTCTTTTCAGAGTGAGTCTGTTTATCTCAGATCCAATGATGTAGGACAGATCCTCTGTTGTTTTTGCATCTGTCAGATGCTTCACCAACTGATTCTCTGTAAGGATGTCTGAAATAAGTCTTCCCAGAGGTATCCAAGTTCTAACTTTCCTAGCTTTAGCTCTGACCTCTTCTCTAGTCTCTTTGACATGAGTCAGAAGATGACTGAAAATCAGATAGGGCAGATCCACCTTAATATCCTTGCTGATGCAGTACATGAAGTACATATGCTCTGTACTCACATAGTCTGGTGAGTTTGTTGGCTTTCTGTGAAAGATTGTACTCATAAATATTTTTGCCCAGATCCTATAGATGGGTTTCAGATCTTTAACCTTGCTTGTTGGTGTTCCAGATACAGTAACCTCTTCATACACCTTAGCCATATCAATACGTGAAGAGGCTAGGTTTGTAACACCATCAGATTCTTTATAACTAAACAGTTGCCTGATCAGTTTCTCAGTGATCACTATCTCCTTCCCAAGGACAGATGAGTGAATGAACTTAGGACCAGCATGAGTGTGAATCCAGAATTCCTTCACAAGAGTCGGGTACACAGGACCCATCAGTCTCTCAAAATACTTCTCCCAGCCTTGAGCTTTAATGGCAGTTGTTAGGTCAAACCCATTTTCTTCTATTGATTCAAGATCAACGAAACTTTTGCACAGAACCTCAAGATCCACAACTGGAGTAAATAGAGTGCGTACTAGTTTCTTGTACATTATGTTTTTGTTGGAGATTTCAGCAGCATTTGAAGAAGCCATTGATGAAGATGAAGATTTTGATTTGGGTTTAGGGTTTTGGTAGAGGTTGAAGAGTAAGCAAAAACGCATAAGTGTAGTGAGTGTGAAAAGTGTAAAAATGTTGTGATAGGTGGTATTTATAGAAAACAAAAAATATCAAACATTGGGCACATCAATAGACACATACGCATGTTTACACAGCATTTAATGAAAATAATCATTTCAATTTAAAGATATGACAAATGGGGGGAAATCCAAGAAAAATGAGATTTTCAAAGCAGTACCTCACACGTCAATTCAGTAGAGCACTCCATCTTTTCAGATTCTGAGTGACACGTGTTTGCTTTGTATGTGCATCTGATGTCTCTCAAGAAATGAAACGTTTCCAACATTCAGATCTTCTGAGTTTGTTAGTTCAGAGTTTCACACAAATAAATCAATCAAAGATAAATGAACAAATAATCAGATGAAATACTTCAGATCTTTAAACATTTTGCATCTGATAAGTTGCCTCTGGTAAATATTACTCTAGACAAAAATCCATACAAATACTTTTCAGAATGAACTTAAACCTATCTTCAGCAAGGGGTTTTGTGAAAATATCAGCCCATTGATGATCTGTATCAACAAAAGCTAGATTTATTACACCCTTCTGAACATAGTCTCTGATGAAGTGATGTTTAATTTCTATATGTTTAGCCTTAGAGTGTAAGATTGGATTTTTTGACAAACATATAGCAGGAGTATTATCACAGAAGATAGAAAGATTACTCTCATAGATCTGATAATCTTCTAACTGACTCTTCATCCAGAGCATCTGCGTACAACATCCAGCAGCAGCAATGTATTCTGCCTCTGTAGTTGATAGTGCAATAGCGGGTTGCTTCTTGCTGTACCATGAGATCAGATGACTTCCAAGAAACTGACAGCTTCCAGAAGTGCTTTTACGTTCAACTCTGTCTCCAGCATAATCAGCATCACAGAATCCAACTAATGAAAATTCATCAGATCTTCTGTAACACAGACCCATCTTAGTAGTACCTTTCAGATACCTTAGAATCCTCTTAACAGTTGTTAAGTGTGATTCTCTAGGATCTTATTGGAATCTTGCACATAAGCATACACTAAACAGAATATCAGGTCTAGAAGCAGTCAAGTATAGAAGAGATCCTATCATACCTCTGTAGAGTTTCTGATCTACCTTCTTACTTACCTCTTCCTTACCAAGAGTGCTTGTAGGGTGCATTGGAGTCTTTGCCATCTTACTGTCAACCATGTTGAACTTCTTCAGAAGCTCTTTAACATATTTGGTCTGATGTATGTAGGTGCACTCTGGAGTCTGGTTGACTTGGATTCCCAAAAAGAATCTCAATTCTCCCATCATGCTCATCTCAAACTCTGCCTGCATACATTTAGCAAACTCCTTTCCAAGCATAATATTTGTTGATCCAAAAATAATATCATCTACATATATTTGACAAATCAACAGATCTTTCTTAAGATTTTTACAGAATAAAGTTGTATCCACTTTTCCTCTGATAAAATTTTTCTTCAAAAGGAAATTGCTCAACCTTTCATACCAAGCTCTGGGAGCTTGTTTTAAACCATAAAGAGATTTTTTTAGTTTAAAAACATGATCTAGAAAGTTTTCAATTTCAAATCCAGGAGGTTGGTGGACATATACTTCCTCTTCTATAATACCATTAAGAAAGGCACTTTTAACATCCATCTGATATAGAGAGTGATGTTATTCTGTGCAGCAAATGAAATAAGAAGGCGTATAGATTCTAACCTTGCCACTGGAGCATAAGTTTCAGTGTAATCAATACCTTCTTGTTGACTGTAACCTTGAGCAACCAGCCTTGCCTTATTCCTTTCAACTTCTCCCTTTTCATTCAACTTATTCCTGAAGACCCATTTTGTTCCAATAACGTTGAATCCTTTAGGTCTAGGAACCAGATCCCATACTTCATTTCTGGTGAATTGATTTAGCTCTTCTTGCATGGCAATAATCCATTCATTATCTTTCAGAGCCTCATCCATAAATGTTGGTTCAATTATTGACACTAAGCCAAACAATGAAGATTCAGATGTTCTGAGATAGGATCTTGTCCTGATTGGATCATCTTTCTTTCCAATAATTACATCTTCTGGGTGAGATGCCTTGATTCTGGAAGAAGATCCTCTGACATTTGATCTTTCAGAAATGTGTAAGTTGTCCAATTGAGAAGATAAGGGAATAACATCTAGAGTTGCTTCAGATTCCTTCTCTTTAGCCTTTTCTGCCTCTGAGCCTTCAGAGTCTGTGAGAATCACTTCTCTATCTGCAGAATTTTCAAACTGCTTTGGCTTTTTAGAGCCAAGCTTATCATCAAATCTTACATGAATAGATTCTTCCACAATCTGTGTTTCAGTATTGAATACTCTGTAGCCTTTAGAGTGTTCAGAATAACCAAGCATGAAACACTTCTGTGCTTTGGAATCAAACTTGTTAAGATTCTCTTTAGTGTTAAGCATATAACAAGTACATCCAAAAGGATGAAAATATGAAATGTTGGGCTTTCTGTTCCTCCACAATTCATAGGGAGTTTTTTTCAGAAGAGGTCTTACAGACACTCTGTTCTGAATGTAACAGGCTGTGTTGATTGATTCTGCCCAAAAGTGTTTTGCCAGATTTGTCTCATTGATCATGGTTCTGGCCATTTCTTGCAGAGTTCTGTTTTTCCTCTCTACAACCCCATTTTATTGTGGAGTTCTAGGACAGGAAAAATCATGAGCAATGCCATTTTCAGAAAAATATTTTTCAAAATATTTATTTTCAAATTCACCACCATGATCACTTCTGACTTTTATAATTTTGAAAACTTTATCATTCTGGACTTGCTTGCAGAAGTCAAAGAACACAGAATGTGACTCATCCTTGTGTTTTAAGAACTTTACCCATGTCCATCTACTATAGTCATCAACAATGACTAATCCATACTTCTTGCCTCTGATGGATGCAGTTTTCACTGACCCAAATAGATCAATATGAAGTAATTCTAGTGGTCTGGAAGTAGAAACAACATTTTTTGATTTAAAAGATGATTTTGAAAACTTCCCTTTTTGGCATGCTTCACAAAGAGCATCTGAGGTGAACTTCATATTAGAAAGTCCTCTGACAAGATTAAGTTTATTAATCTGAGATATACGTCTCATATTAATATGTCCCAATCTTCTGTGCCAGACCCATTGCTCTTCATTAACAGACAAGAGGCATTTAACATTCTGAACTTTAAGTTCTGAAAGATTTATTTTATAAATGTTGTTTTTCCTCTTACCACTAAATAGGATAGAGCCATCCTTTTGACTAATAGCTTTACAACATTTTTGATTAAAGTTAATATCATAACCATTGTCACTTAATTGACTTATGGACAATAAGTTATGTTTTAAGACTTCAACAAGTAAAACATTAGTTATAGAGGGAAGTTTACCATTTCCAATAGTGCCAGATCCAATGATCTTGCCTTTCTGGTTCCCACCAAACTTCACGTCACCTCCAGATCTAAGTTCCAGGCTTTGGAACATAGACCTTTCTCCTGTCATGTGTCGTGAGCATCCAGAGTCCAGGTACCATGACTGGCGTCCTGACCTTGCTGCTAAGAACATCTGCAACAGGGATTATTTTGCTCTTAGGTACCCAGATCTTCTTGGGTCCTTTAGGGTTAGTTGGTTTGTAGGTTTGTCTAAACTTCTGTTTTTCAACATAATGTTTATTCTGACTTGCCTTGGGTTTAAACACATAAGTATTCTTCTCAGAGCTTGTGTGTTTAATGTCATTTAAGTGACCAAACTTAAATTGAGAGTACAGAGGTGTCTTCTTGATGAAGAGTTTGTCAACAGATTTTGGATTACTTCTAGAGGAAGATTCATATCCAATACCTCTTCTGTTGTTCACACTAACACCATAGATCATAGAAGCCATCTTGCTTCTGCCTATGCTTTTAGTAAGGAATCTCTGAAAGCTAGAGTCATATTTTTCTAAAATGTTTTCACATGACTTAGTCTCAGATTCAGATTCTTGTTGAGCTATTTCAAAGCCATTTTTGATTTTCAGATTAATTTCTTTTTGCTCAACAAGTTTTGTCTTCAGAAGATCAATCTCAGATTCAAGACTGCTTTTCAGCTTCTTGCATTTGAGTTTGATATTGTTATAGCTTTTCAGAACTTCTGATAACACTTTGATAAGTTCTTCTTTAGTAAGTTTTGTCATTACCTCTTCAGCGTCAGAGTCAGATTCAGAATCAGATTCAGATCCTGAAGTTCCTTCCTCCTGATCTTCTATGTCTGCCATCAGTGCAACATTAGCACATTCTTCTTCTGATTCAGAAGATGATTCAGATTCATCTGAGTCATCCCATGTTGCCATCAGAACCTTCTTCTTTTTGTCAAACTTCTTTTTGGGTTTTTCTCTTAGAAGTTTGGGGCAATCATTCTTGTAATGCCCAGGTTCTTTGCACTCATAGCATACAACTTCTTTCTTGCCAGATCTTCTGTGCCCAGAAGATTCCTTTCTATGATCAGATTTTCTGAAGTTGTTGAACTTTTTTCCCTTGTGCTTCCAGAGTTTGTTGATCCTTCTGGACAACATGGATAATTCATCTTCTTCTTCAGAAGAAGATTCTTTAGAGCTTTCTTCAATAACCTGCAAAGCTTTAGCAAATTTATTAGATTTTAAAGCAATAGATTTACCTTTTTCTTTCTTTTGAGGTTCATCTTCCTCAAGCTTAATTTCATGACTCCTCAGTAAGCTGATGAGTTCTTCTAAAGAGATCTTGTTCAGATCTTTAGCCATCTTCAAGGCAGTCACCATTGGTCTCCATCTGGTAGGTAGACTTCTGATGATTTTCTTTACATGATCTAATGTTGAGTATCCCTTGTCCAGAACTTTTAGACCAACTGTGAGGATCTGAAATCTAGAAAACATTGTTTCTATATTTTCAGATTCTTCCATTTTGAACGCTTCATACTTCTGTATAAGCGCCAAAGCCTTGGTCTCCTTCACTTGAGAATTTCCCTCATGAGTCATTTTAAGTGACTCAAACATTCCATGAGATGTTTCTCTGTTAGTAATCTTTTCATACTCAGTATGAGAGATTGCATTAAGCAATATTGTCCTAGCCTTATGGTGATTTTTAAAATCCTTCTTCTGGGCTTCTGTCATTGATTTTCTATCAATTTTCTTGCCATCCTCATTTGTAGGATGTTCATAGCCATCAATGACCAAGTCCCATAAATCAGCATCATAACCAAGGAAGAAACTTTCTATCTTGTCCTTCCAGGAATCAAATTTCTCTCCATCAAACATAGGAGGCTTTGTGCTGATTCTATCCCCTTCATATTTGTTACAATTTGGTGTAGAAGCATCACCCATAATGACAAACAAATATATATCAAAGTAACTTTTCTCACTGGATCTTTACTGACACGGTTAAGTGGTAGCACACGCAGAACCGGAGCTCTGATGCCAACTGAAGGTGAGAAAATACTTAGAAGGGGGGGTTGAATAAGTATGACAAATAATCAAAGATTCAAACACAGTTATTTTTATCCTGGTTCGTTGAACTCAACTACTCCAGTCCACCCTCTCAAGAGTGATTTTCCTTTCTCAGTCAAGGACTTAATCCACTATTTAATCAAATAGATTACAATAGTAACACCTAAGAACAACTGTTCTTAGTCTTCTCAAGAGCTACTGAACCCAACTGAATCCTCTTAAGGAAACCTTTTACAATCAATGTAAAACTATTACAAGAGTAAGAATGCTTCAAAAAAGCTATTATCACAACTGTGATATTTCTCTTAAGTTTTAAGAACAATGTTACAGCAAATAGAATATAAGAGCTTTTGAGAGATTTGCTTTGATAAGTGATTTTTTTTGCTAGCAGTTTATTGCTGAAGAAGATGGAGTGGACTTCTTTATATAGGCACTTAGATCCATGAAGTCTTCTCAACGTTGGAGGCTGTGCTGAAAAAGCCTGGAGCCTTTTGTCTTTACGTTGGAGGTTGTGCTGAAAAAGCCAGATGCCTTTTGTCTTCACATTGCAGAAACTTTCCTTAGAATGGAATGCACAGATAAAACCTTTTTGTTTGTGTTCTTGTGTCTAACATAAAAGAGGAAAGAGCTGTTGAGATATGCCAACAGACATATTCAAATCTTCTTCACTAAGTAAGTTCAGCTATCAACATCAAAGTCTGGATCTTCAGAATCTCCATAGTAGATATCTTCTGGATCTTCAGAGTCTTGGGATGTTCTTCAGATTATGCTGAATCAAAGTATATGCAGCTTGTGTGCTTGAGCGTGTAGTTCTGTCAGAGCAGAGTCTTCTATGTCAGATTCTCAATACTATGCAGCGCAGTATCTTCAGAGTCTTCTGATGACTAAGCTTATGAACTCTCAGAGTCTTTTATTCTTTAGAGACTTCTACTTCAGAATCTCCAGTAGACAGCACTCAGATTCTTCTGGAGACAGCGTTCAGATATTCATTTAAGATGTTCTTGAACTTTTGAAGCCTTTCATAATATCATTGTTCAGATCCAAATTTTCTCTTTAAGAATATTTTCTTTAGTACCTGTAGCACACAGTCTAGAACAAATTTAGAGTATATAATTCTTGAATACAAAATTCATAAGTGTTATCATCAAGACATAGAGATATTACTAAGAAACAATCTGTGTTCTTACATTTCTCTACCAAACAATGATGACACAACTCCGAGAATCAATGAACTATCACCGTGAGACCTCCCGGGCCATAGCTTCTCTCCGAAACCTTATCCTTACCTCCCGCCATACCAATACCGGCAATGATGATGAAGAGGATGAAGAAGGTGAAGAATAAGAGGAAGCAGATGAAGAGGATATGGCTGATGATTCTTAGAAAATATTTACTGATATTGTTTTACTCTTATTTTCATTCTGCAATTCGTTTTGCTACTTAATATCATTTTCGATGTACCCGTACAATGTTTTTTTCGCACTTTATATGTGTGCTGCATGTTTTTATGCTATTTGCTTTCTTGATTACTTGCTTGCTGCCATATATGCTGCTATATTGTGTTTGGCTGAAAGCTCTTTCCTTTTTGCTAATGTCAAAGGGGGAGAAGAGCTTGGTTCTTTTAATATCTCTCTGTGCAGATTTTTTTTCCTCCGTTTAGATAGGGGGAGTTGCTGGACATAGGGGGAGAAGGTTACCAAGAACCAAGATGTCACTCAGACGCTTTTTGATTGTCATCATCAAAAAGGGGGAGAATGTAGAAGCATGCTTCAATCTCAAGTTTTGATGATGTCAACCTACTCAAGCTCATCTCTTTATTGCAAAAAAGTCAAGCCTTTCAAAGTTATCAAGACTATGCAAAATTATCTTTCAAGTCAAGCTACAAGTGCAAATATGATTCTACATGACTTCAAGACTTGGACTCAAGGCTGGTATGTCAAAGTTCCCTCTTTAAATTGATATACAAGTGTTCAATACTATCAATCATTTTTGCATACTACATTAGCATGATGTTAAACACTTTGGAATTGGTATAACACATTTTAATTAAAGTATTTTTCTAAATTTTTACAGTGTTAACCGATTAACCATATGGGTTAATCGATTAACAGCATTAAAATTTAAATTCTTTGGGCTAACGTTCATGTGTTAACCGATTAACCTATATGGTTAACCGATTAACACTGAACGTATTTTGAAAAATGGCTTTCTTTCAAGTTCAAAAATTGGTTGAATGTTATACCTTTTCATGTGTTAACTCATACTCAATTATACCCTTTTGAAATGGTGTTTTGGCTGATATAAATTCTGATAATTTCAAATTAAAAAAACACCTCCAATAATTTTCAAAATAATTCATTGAATCAAATTCACTAAAATTCAAATATTTTCAAAGTGTTCATATTGTTCATATTTTTCATATGCATAACATTGAACACTTGTATTGAAATAAAAGAGTGAATTATGATCAGAAGGAGAAGATCAATTGTTGTATTGATATCACTGCTATTTCTTTCTCATCAAATCATTTAAGTTACTTATATTTGACTTGTGATCTAGGATTGTTGGACACAAGGGTTAGTGTTGCAAGAGGATTGTTCTTGCTACCTAAGTTGTTGAAGTTGTTTGATAGTAGGCCTCACCGGTTGATGGTGTGATAGGTTGTACTTTCTTAAACAATAGTGAAAACTTTCTTTCGTGTTGAAAGGGGAGTGGAGTACTCTCGGATTGTAAGGGGAACCACTATAAATCTTGGTGTCCACTTTCTTTATGCATTTTATTGCATTCATCACCAAGAACATAACCAAAGAAAATTTAAAGAATATCGAAAAACCGAAAAAAGTCCCTAAAGCCTAATTCACCCCCCCCCCCCTCTTAGGCATACTCTGTACTTACAAAAACAATCAGCTGAAGACCCAGGTGAGCTTGATCATGGAGGTGATCAAGAGTGTGCTTAGGAAAGAGGGTGATCAGCTACCTGAAGCTGCAGCAAAGATGCTTGTTCCACTTGTGTCTGTGGAACCTGTGCCTGTGAAACCTGTGCCGAAGGTCGATAAGTCTTACATATCCAACAGACGACAAAGAGCATCAAATTTTTCTCTCCAACACATTGCTGCTCGGGAAAATCATGTGCCTAAGAGGGGTAGAGTTTACGACCCGATTCATATGACATACACTCAGGTGTTGCAATTTTTGCTTCAACTTCAATTAGTCGAACTTCGGACTTTGGATCCACCTAAGGGTAAGCCAACACCAGGTTTTAATGTGAATGGCCATTGTGATTTCCACTCTGAGGCACTGGGGCATAGCATTAAGAACTGTCATGCTTTTAAGCACAAGGTTCAAGACCTAATTGACTCAAAAGCTATTGAATTCATGTCGAGCGGCGTAACTGTACCTGATGGTCCTATTCCAGCTGCTGCCAAGATGATGGATGTTTCCGAAGTTGCAGTAGATCAAGGGTATATCCTGCAGTCAATGGTGTCAGAATCCCCTTGTCCTAAGTTGTTACCTGTGCCTAGACCAAGCCTGAGGATGAAAGCGCCTGAACAAAAGGAGTCCCTGATGATTCAGAGTTAGCAATCTGTCCAGTCTTTGCAACAGACATCAACTCCTCTCCAGAGTCAGCAGTCTTATCGTTTTCGGTCAAGCCTGTGTGCTAGGCAAAACCCAATGAAGTCAGAGAGACAGTTTACCCGGTTTCCATTTTAAGCAGATTGGTTTCAGTAAGCAACTTTGAAGATGGATGGTTCAGCAGCAAGTCAAATGTGAAAGCCCGGTTCTCGGAAGCTGGCATTTTCCGTTGTTTTATCTTGTCATTTCTTTATGTTTGTAGTTCTTTCCTATTTAAATTGCAATCTTGTTTGTAAAACTTTTTGTTTGCATCCAATTGATGATAATGAAATGAGTATGCATGTTTTGATTAAATCCATTCGTGTTCACCAATTGCTTTTACAACTATCCAACGCTTGGTTAAGCGGAATCTGGGGAGGATGACGAGTTTAAAAGATGCGCAAGCTTCCGATTGTATGCTTTTGAAAAAAAACCTTTTGATGATGTACAAGCATTGTTTCAAATCCCTAAACACCAGAGTTATAAGGAAGATAATCCCTTGTCAACCCCTTTGAGCCTAGTAGTAGGAGTTCTTTCTGAAGACGAAAAACCCTCAATATTAACCTGGGGCAGGGTAGGTGTTAGCTAATTTGACCGAGCGTCCAAATTGCAAGAAGGAGTGTCCGCTTGAGGATCAATCACACCTCTAGAGATCGTGCCTAAAAAACCACAATGTTAATCGTCAGGAGTAAGATAGTCACATTATTTCCCAAAGAGTCAGACAACCAGTGTCACACGACTTGTTCGAAGAAAAAAAGCAAAAAGAATCAAAAGCCCGCTAAGTCGAAACGAATGACTTAGGCAAAAATTAGGGTATCCCGCTGGACTTAAAAATCAAAAGAAACTCCAAAGAGTCAGTCCAGGCAAAAGTTAGGGATATGAAAATGAAAAAAGATGAAAAGGATTACAAAAGAGAAATCCTCAAACAAATACGAGTCGTATGACCCCAAGTGTCAAAGACAAAAGCGAATGGTTGTCACTCCAAAAAATCATAATTTCTCGAATTATCACTCCTATCTTTCAACCTTTAAGAGGTGAGCGCTAAGGTCGAATTAGCTGAACGTAGGATCGGAGAACATCAAGGAGAATGGGTGGGTTAAAATAAACTTTGAGCCATTATCCTTTTCTTCAAAACTGTGAACCTGACCACGTTACAACCTTCAAAAGTCCTAATTGAAGCAGCTTTGTTTCGAAGGCATACTTCGGTAAAGATTGTGTCGAAACTGACTCCTAAAACGATTATTCTTAACATGTTGGTATTGATGTTGATATTCTGATAAATGATTTGTGCATTATATGCCATAAACTGTTTTTCCTTTTTCCAGTGAACAAATTGGATGTCAAAACTGTCATATGCGTTGTATTAATATATCTTTTATGCAGAACAACTTATTTTACTTGCGAGTAAGCGCTTGACAGCAGGAAAGTTTCCTACAGTGGAAAGTCTGATCAGGATAGAATGCAGAACGCCCGAATGTTCCGTGAGCCGGGGTAAGCTATATCATATGATCCCCAATGAGGTCAGCCATTCAAAGTCAGTATTCCGGGGCAATCAGGTCGAGATTCGGTAAATCTCTCATAGCCAGAGGTACTGCTCCGAATCAGCCAATCAGGGGAAAAGTCATTGTATGCAGGGGCAGGCCACCCTAAGAATGCAGAAGTTATTCCTTAGCCAAGGGGCATTGTATCTGAAGCATCTCTCCAAGGTTCAGAGTGTCAGGGTTGTTCATGTCAGGCCATTAGGGTACAGATTTTCAGATCTCCTTTTGAGTAGTATCCCCACAGAGGTCCCACAGGCTGGGGCAATATCCGAAGCGAAGGATTTATTCCTCTCCGTGCTATCAGAGCTACTCAAGCAGGTTCAGCCAATCTTCAAGTGTGAGGCGAATGTCGAGAAGTCGTGTTACCATCCCTTGACCTTTCAACCAGAAATAGTGAATTCAGACAGGATGCTTTCCAGCGTCAGTCGTACCTGACCCATCATGGACAGCCTAAAGCCCAATCCTTATTGGCAATTTTCAAGAAGCCCAATCCATATTGGCGCGCCATTCCTAAAGCCTAATCCATATTGGCAATCACCTTGAGGCCTAATCCGTGTTGACGCATCAGTCCAAAATCCAATCCCAATTGGTATGCAGGAAGACTCCGTCTGTTTTCCCCAGCAAAGTCCAATCATCATTGGCATGTGTAAACTGTCCCCGACAGAAGTCCAATCATACTTGGCATATTCTCTTATTCCCCAGCGTAGTTGGTTTTACCTTTCCGGCATTTATTTTGTTGGAATAATTCTGTGATACCCGGTTATCCCCGACGGAGTTGGCTTTGTCTTCAGCATTTATTTTGCTGAAGCGGTTTTGTTGTATCCAGCTTTCTCCAGCAGCCCGAGCCTGCATTTGCATATTGCATATTTGCATCATATTTGCATTTCATCTTCAAATGCATAGCATTTCCATCTTATATCGAGCATTACGCCATAGAAAAATTCAAATATACGCATATGCATACGAAGCATAAGCCAGTTTTTCTATCAGCCTTACGCGGCAACGTGAATCACTCTCTAATCAGTTCAGGGGCATTTATCCAGCAACTTTGTTCAGACATCTCTTTGGTTTATTCGTACTTCAGATCATACAACGGTTATGTTTTGTTCATCAGTCATCTGATATCGACAGACTTTCCTTACCGTCAATTCATGTTGACGATGTGTTCCTCCAGCAGGTTTTCTCCGTCTATCTTTAGACGTCATGAGTTTGGATATGGTTTTTCTTTCCGTCTATCTTTAGACAATGTGAGGTTTCAAGGTGATTTTTCAGCAGGTTTTCTCCGTCTATCTTTAGACGTCATGAGTTTGGGTATGGTTTTCTTTTCGTCTATCCTTAGACGATGTGAATTTTTGGGTATGGTGTTCTCTCCGTATATCTTTAGACGATGAGAGGTTTCAAGGCGATCTTTCAGATATTGGCTTTCTTTCTGTTTATTGGGTGAGATGACATTTCAAGAGAGGGTTTTTCCTGACTGTTGATCCTTATTGACGTCGAGGCTCTTTGAAGAATGTTCGGTGTTCCTAGTTGTTGATCCTTATTGACGACATGGCTCTTTGAAGGCGGTTTTCTTCCTGTCAATCCCTATTGATGATGTGGCCCCTTTGAGGATATTTTTCTTTCCATCAATTCCTGTAGACGAAAGGATTCTGAAATTTGATGGGTGGTGTTGAAGTTCATATACGGTGTTCTTTCCGCTAGTTTTCGTTAACGATATGGTTCTTCGGACAAGTTTTTCTTTCTGTCTATCTTTAGACAATGTGAAGAGATCAAGTGCATGTTGATCTAGTCTTCGGGATGGTGTCTTTCCGTCTATCTTTAGACGATGTGAGTATGGATTTTGTTTTCCTTCGAGATGGTATCTTTCCGTCTATCTTTAGACGATGTGAGTATGGATTTTGTTTTCCTTTAGATGGTGTCTTTCCGTCTATCTTTAGACGATGTGAGTATGGATTTTGTTTTCCTTCGAGATGGTGTCTTTCTGTCTATCTTTAGACGATGTGAGTATGGATTTTGTTTTCCTTCAAATGGTGTCTTTTCGTCTATCTTTAGACGATGTTAGTATGGATTTTGTTTTCCTTCAGATGGTGTCTTTCTGTCTATCTTTAGACGATGTGAGTATGGATTTTGTTTTCCTTCGGGATGGTGTCTTTCCGTCTATCTTTAGGCGATGTGAGTATGGATTTTGTTTTCCTTCAGATGGTGTCTTTCCGTCTATCTTTAGACGATGTGACTATGGATTTTGTTTTCCTTCGGGATGGTGTCTTTCCGTCTATCTTTAGACGATGTGAGTATGGATTTTGTTTTATTTCAAATGGTGTCTTTCTGTCTATCTTTAGACGATGTGAGTATGGATTTTGTTTTCCTTCAGATGGTGTATTTCCGTCTATCTTTAGACGATGTGAGTATGGATTTTATTTTCCTTCAGATGGTGTTTTTCCGTCTATCTTTAGACGATGTAAGTATGGATTTTGTTTTCCTTCGGGATGGTGTCTTTCCGTCTATCTTTAGACGATGTGAGTATGGATTTTGTTTTCCTTCAGATGGTGTCTTTCTGTCTATCTTTAGACGATATGAGTATGGATTTTGTTTTCCTTCGAGATGGTGTCTTTTCGTCTATCTTTAGACGATGTGAGTATGATTTTGTTTTCCTTCAGATGGTGTCTTTCCGTCTATCTTTAGATGATGTGAGTATGGATTTTGTTTTCCTTCGGGATGGTGTCTTTCCGTCTATCTTTAGACGATGTGAGTATGGATTTTGTTTTCCTTCGGGTTGGTGTCTTTTCGTCTATCTTTAGACGATGTGAGTATGGATTTTGTTTTCCTTCGGGATGGTGTCTTTCCGTCTATCATTAGACGATTTGAGTATATTTCTCTTCCTGTCTATCATTAGACGACGTGAGAGGATCAAGTGCATGTTGATCCAACCTTAGGGTTTGTTATATATGGCGTCACACAGGTAACTGGTGTTAAAGTCAAGTTCTTTATCAGATGATTGATCAGTTTGTTGTCGTGACAACTGGATTTAGTTTTCTGGATATTGTTCCCCAAGCTGTTTGTGCAGTTAATTTCTGCGGTTGGCAAATTTCAGGGTTCTTTAGTATTCAACTGTATTCTACCTCGATTGTCCGAAAGTCGTTCTCTTTTCACCCAGTCGGGTCCAAGCCGCTTGAATAGGGGCAGCTGTTGCACCCCAAAATTTGCCCAACCTTTTTCTCACTTGGTTTATGTTTCATTGCATTAGCATAACACTATTCTAGCATTTACATAGCATAACATTGTTCATTTAGCAGGGGATCAAGTGTGGTTTATGCCAAAAGGAGCCTAGCCAGAGGTTTTATTCAAGCTTGAGAAGTCACCAAGGTCATCAGGAAGTGGGTTGAGTTCTTGAGAAGTTTGGATGCTTGTATGTGGTTCATATCCTAACTTGGGGACTAAATGAAGACTATCAGTGGGTTGTGAAGCCTAGATCATGGATAGAGTATGTGGATAGAGCTCATGGAGTGCCTAGAGGGTCATGGTGGAGCTCAGTCAAGTGTTTGTGTCAAGTGCAAGAGCCACAGTTGAAGTTGTTACAACTAGGGTTTAATCTGGTCAACCCTAGGTCAACTGTGAAATTGAAAGAGGATCAAATCCTATATATAGGTTGTGGAGTCCATGGAATGATATGTTGAATCATGTGATATGTTATTTCAAGATCAAATCAAGAAGAATCAAGAGTGTGAGAAGTTGCTAAGTCAGGGTTCTCAAGGTAAAATCCCCTACTTAGTGCCTAACTTCAAGACCATGTAAGTCAAAATACAAGCTTCATGTGACTTTGGTCCAAACATGAGAATTTTAGAGGATGTTCATACCTTTAATTTGAGTACTAGAAGTACTCCATTGGATTTATAGAACTCAAGTTACAACTCAGACAAGTTACAGGTCACCAGATGAATGTGAAATTTGTCTATGAAAGTTAACTAACTTCCAAGCTACTTTTGACCTAGAAGGGAGTTTCATATGACCTTTTGATAAACATGAAAGTTGTTCCTCATGATCTTAACTTTCCAAAGAGTCCTAGAAGTCCTTGATTGTATTTGTGGAGCTCAAGTTATAAGCTTTTCAAGACAGGGGTATTTTGGGAAAGTGAGATTATAGGCCATTTTGCATTATAGGTCATTTTCTCCATCTTGCACATTCCAAATGAAGTTTTGTCCAACATGAAACTTGTTCAAAATGGGATTTTTAGGTCAACCATGTGTTCATGAGACTTTGTTTTGGCCTAGAACAAGAATTGATTCATGGATGCTTGAAAAAGGGGAATTAAAAGGCATTTAACTTGAAAAATCCAAATTAATTCATATGTGTTCAAGACAATGCAAATGAGTACTCATTTTGAGTGGAAAAATCATTCTAAACACTTTGGCATTATTAGAAAATCCATTTGAGGCTTATTTCATGGTATTTCAATTTGTTACTTCATGGATAAGTAACACATCAAAGGTTGGTCATGTGATACAATTAAGCTCTCAATTTGATCCATACACTATCACCAAGCTACCAGCAAGTCATGTGAAGCATTCTAGAGGCTGGAAGAGAGAGAATTCGTGCACACCATTGTTGTAATTTTAAAGGAAAAGTAGAAAGTGGAAATCTTGAATTGGGCCTCCAATGGGCCTCAAAATCATTCCAACAACTTCTATATAAGCTCTATGATGAATTTAGATCATGTTTGGTGGTTATTTGGTGCAAGAATCAGTTGTGTCAGTTTGAAGTTTCAAGAGCAAAAGTGGAAAATCGAATTTCATTTCAAGAGCATTTCAAAGCAAATCAAGGATTCCACAAGCTTCAGCATAGTATAGTGAAAGAATTTGCACGAGATTGAGCTAAGAACCACACTGCAAGTGCTCCAATTGCAAGCTACAACTCAGGTTTCTATCTTTCAACATTTCTCTGAATTCATGATGAGTTAGATCAAATTAGACTGTGGTTAAGACTTAGGAAGGAACTTAGAGGGATTTAGGATCAAAATTTGGAAGTTTAGAACAAATTAAGATATGATCCAATTTCTGTTTGGTTGTGAATCTCTCTGGTCTTGAAGTTTTAGCATGATTAAGTACCTTATTCGTATTCCTTGTGAAAAATGCTTCAAGTTTCGTTTAAGAATCATTCGTTTTTGTTGAGAAATGAGAGAGATAGAGATGAAGGAAGCTCGTTGGCGTCTCTCGGTCACCATCCGCGGCCGCCATGTTCATGTGCTGCGTTTTTCCCTCTTCAAATGTTAAAATGGATAAGAAAGGCATCCACCGTCCGATCGTGTGTGAAACAATGACTTAGTACTCAAATCCAAGGATCACGAATGTGCCACATCACTGTTTCACTTAAAGTTCAGCATGGGCTTAAGTGACTTCTATTCGCGCCCCTATTTCCAACCCAGTCCAGGAATGCATTGAATGGTTTTACTATTTAGCACACATATTTGTTTATTTTTCAATTGTTTTCCTTATTTCTTTATATTTTTTCATGTTAATTTTAATTACATGAAAAATAGTAATATTGCTTATTTTTTTCTTGAGATTTTTTCCTGTAGATCTTGGATATGTTAGGGATTTTTAGAAATTGAAATGGTATTTTTAGGATTAATTTTCATTTAGTTGGGATTTTTCTTATGTTAATTGCCATTAAAATCATGAATTTGTACCTCTATTCTTGTGTAATTTCATTGGGGTATCAAAACCAAATATTTTTGCCTAATATTTTGGGGCATTCTTGTGGACCTCTTGAGGGATTCAAATGTATTTTTCTATGGATTTTGTAGTATCATTTGTACAGGTTTTGAACACCATCTTGGTGCATGCTCTAGGTTGCCTTTATTTTGGAATGCTTTGGATGTTTACTCTGTTTGAACCCTTTCCTTTTGGATTTTTACTCTATCCTTTTAGCCTTTGATTATAGACATATTAGGTGCTTCCATGATTTTTATGGTAATTTTTAGATAGCTTTTGGTTCTACTTTGAGCTAGACTTTTAGAACCTTCCATTTTAGGGTTCCCTTTTGACACCTTGTGATTTAGGAATTCTTTAGTGACTTTCCTTTTAGGTTTGGCCCCTGGCCTTTCTACTATAGGTCTATAACCTTCTTAGGTTCCCTTAGAAAAATTCCTAGGATTTTAGAAGTAGTTTTGGTATTTTAAATAGATTTAATACTTAGGCTAGTTTTAATATACTTCTAACATAACACTTGCACTAGTTGAACTCTAATGGTGGCCCATAGCATAAGATAAATTTTCCATTCCTTTTGGATGATGCTTTAGACATATATAGGCTTCTGTTTGCTTGATGGTGATGATTGATTTGGTGTTTTGGTTTCCTTTTGGTTGCTTTCTTGTAGCTTAATCAATTAGGGTTTAGGAAGAGCTTTAGATTTGTTTCTTCTTTCTTCAAATAAATATGGATTGCTTTGGTTGATTTCCATCCTCATCCCATGATTCAAGGTCCCTATATGGGAGCCTCATACTTACTTTGGAAGGATGTGTGGCATATCACAAGAGGTAGAACCTTTGAGGATGCCCTTCTTGGATGTATGGTTGAGTGTCATGATGGATTCCCTTGGTTTCCATCATGCTTCCCATCATCATATAATCATCTTGATGTTGATTCTCCCTTCTCTTGGTGGAGCAACTTGGAGCTTGAAGATGGAGCTTTCATTTCATTCTCTCGAAGATGGCTTGGGCTTGAAGTTGGTTACAAACTGTGGACTTATTTGCTGTTTGCTTTGCTGTGGAGCTGCTGGCTTGCTGTCTTGTCTGTTATTTTTCTTGGTTGCTTTGTTGTATTGATGTGACTGTTTGGTGTGTTGCATCAGATTAGGTTCTCATGTAGTTAATCATAGGCCTAAGAGCATCCTAAAGGTTGAGCTTCTCCCTTTGATTGTTTGCATTAGAGGTTGACTGTTTCCCTCTGCTTGCTTTTTACTGTGTGGCTTTGCTTGCTGGTTTAAGGTTGAGTGTTGTCTACCTTGCCTGTGTGGTGTGTGGCCTTTGTGCCTTGTTTGCTCTAGTAGTTGAGTTTGTCTCCTTCTGCTTGTTTGTTGCATAGCATACATTTTACTTACAGTAATTTCTTTACAGTTTATTTGCTTTACTGTTGCTTTCCTTTGCCATGTTCCCCTAGGGACTCTGACTTCTCTTGTTCAAGAGAAGTTATGACAGACATTAGGGTTCTAACCATGCATGATAACATTAGTTAGTTTCCCTTCTAACCTCAACCATAGGACAAACATTGCATGACAACTGTAGGATTGAGTCAGTTCCTTTTAGTTGTGTCTTTTCTCTTCTCATCTTCAAACACTATTAAAACACTTAATAAAGGATAACACGTGTTGTGCGTTACGAGCCTTAAGTACTTGAGAAAGGGTTGTTGGAGGGTCTTTCTTCAATAGCCTGGGTGTTTAGCATGGTACCCTTTGGGTGACATGCGACGCATTCACTCTTGAGTCCAAGTCTTTAGTGCAACATGGGTTACAAATAAAGCTCAATTCACTTCTTCTTTAAAAGACTTCAAAAACAAACATTCAAATCCTTTTTGTCCTCTTGGACCTTTAATCAGGAAAACCCTTTCATAAGGAGAGTTCTGTTAACTTTCAGTTCTGTCGCAAACAGTAACGCCTAAGTCTCCAAAGGTCGAGCTGTAAACACCAACTGCTGGAACTGATTGTTAACTTTACTTGGATAAAAGCTGTTGAACCAATTTGTGGTCTTCGTAGTCCGAACTACGTTTGCTATGATCTTTCATGTCATATGAAAGTACGTAGGTACGAGATGCGATATCTCGGCGAGCAACCTTCCCCCCTTTTCACCCGTAGTTAGGCGAACTACGTTGACTCTGATTTCTCGTTCCAGGCGGGAATACGTAGGCATAGAACTGATGTGTTCTGCCGAGTCACTTTTCTTTTCTTTTGTCCCTCAGGCCTTAACGTAGATAGTTTAAACACACCCTTTTAGATAAACAACAAGCGTGGATCCTGTCTAGTACGAAGGACGTGAGGGGTGTTAATACCTTCCCCTTGCATAACCGACTCCCGAATCTAGGATTTGGTTTCGATGACCATTCCTTTCCCTTTTCGTTAGGTTTTCTCTGAGCGTTTCCTTTCCCTCCTTTGGGATAAATAACGCATGGTGGCGGCTCTTCTGTCATTGTCGGCCTCGTTTTTCCCAGTAGCAACACGTGTCATACGCGTAAGAGAGTCTCATATGAGATCTGAATTACGCGTATGGGACGTGTTATGCGTAGGATACGCGTATCAGCCTGTGATACGTGATCTATTACGTAAAAATCTGTTTTGCTCAGGAAATTGTTATGTATCATACGCGTAACGCCTCGTAGCATACACGTATTAGTTTTTAGCACTTGTTTAATTGTTTCTTTCATACAATACTGCTTTATTTGATTAGCTACACGAGGTTTACATGCAATAATGGGTGATACGGATCACCTCCATAATACAATGGCAAATTCTCTATCTCCATCATCCTGGCTGATTTGTACCTCTGTGTATGATTGGACGCACTGGGTAAATAAGCTTTTCAAACAAGGTATCCACAAAGCATTGAACAAAAGGACACTGTGGAAGCTGTCAGTTTGATCCATCCTGGTGAGTTCAAAAAAGGCCAAACACATATATCATCATGAGAGAATAGTCAGGTATATCTTTATCATTCATGGTTTTCGTATGTTATTTTTTATTATTAACTGTATGAGCACACACTGAGGCAAGTTTTTGTTTATCACCTAGAGCCTTTCTAGTCGTCCATTTATTATTATTATCCCTCGTTTACCCCCTTTGAGCATGTATCCTTTTGTTTTATTTACACCCATATAATTAACTTATGACCCCGTCACTTTCATACCATATTCAGAGTCTTTAGGTTCGTCATTTGCGCTATGCTAATTTTTAAGTTTGGGGTTGCTGTTGGAATAACAACCTTTAAGTTTGGGATATATATGCATCAAAGGAAAGACAATTCATTTAAACGGAGAGTGCAAGAAAGAAAAAGCAAAAGAGGGTGAAATAAAATGATCTGACAAATAATGTCATACCCTAAAAATAAAAAATAAAAAAAGAGAAAAAAATTTGTGCACTCATCCAACATAATCAGAGCAACCATAAAAAAAGAAGAGAAAATATCGTAAAAACAACATAGCACTAAGGATGATCTCGCTGACTCTAAATCATAACCCTTGTTCCTTTTTATATCCACCTATAACCTAAGCCCCGTTACAACCCTAAAGACCTCAAAAAGTGTGTGTTTTATGCAGATTGATAAGAGGAGAGAATTTATTCAAATCGCTGATATGATATTGTTTACTCTGACTTGAGCGTTAAACACTCTAACCCGAGAGAATTGGTGAGAGTGAGAAATAATCTGACAGGTGAAGCAATGTTTCCAAGTAAAAGTGTTTTTGGCTTGCTGGTTATGAAGAGTATAAACAAAAATCCAAGGTAATATACCAAGGGGCCCAGTGCAAAAGATTTCAGAGGTATTATGGTAAGTCATCTTTTTACAGTAAGTTTGGGGTGACGTGATCGGTTGAATTCAAAATGTTACTTGAGGATAAACAACGAGCTAAGTTTAGGATTATGATCAGTCACCATTTAGGCTATGTAATCATCATGGAATCATCTGGTAATCATCAATAAGTCAGGTAAACTATATGAAGTTACATGTGTTTTAGTCGTAATTAGGGT
This sequence comes from Lathyrus sativus, assembly GCA_963859935.3. Classification (NCBI taxonomy): domain Eukaryota; kingdom Viridiplantae; phylum Streptophyta; class Magnoliopsida; order Fabales; family Fabaceae; genus Lathyrus; species Lathyrus sativus. Next base: position 678,535,947 of record OZ012739.1, on the reverse strand, counting down.
TTGTCATAGCGTGTCGTAGATTTTGAGTTTCTCGAGGATATTTTACGCTTTTGGGTATTTTTTAGGTCAAATACAGGTTTGGAAGCTCAGATGATCAAATGTGAGATGTAAGATCGAGCCAGAGTGAGAAAGCAGAAGTAAAATGAAAAATTGAAGACTCTGGTGTCCATATGCGTAATGCCTTAACTGTTACGCATATAGACCTCACTTGTACGCGTAGGATGCGTGAATCAACAGAGAAAAGGAAAAATCCACCCTCTGCCGATACGTATAACAGGCAAGTCATTACACGTATCAGTTTGCGCAGATGGCCTGAAAAGTGGTTATGCGTATGATACTTGGGGTGTTCTTGTGGGCATTATGCATAACACCGTGGCCATTACGCGTAATGAGGCCCAAAAATTTCCAAAACCCAAAAGCTGACTATTTACTCCCAGAACGCGATTTTTCCAAGGGTGGACGTTTGGAGAGGGAAAAAACACGTTTTGAAGGTTGGAGAACTCATATTTTCGCCAGGGAGTCATATTTTCAAGAGTTTTCACAATTGAATATTGATTTCCTTTGATTTTCTATAATGACAACTTCTTTTCTTTCGTTTTCCTTTATTGTTATGAGAAGCTAAACCCCCCATTGCTAGGGGGTGTCCCTGATTTGAATCTGTAATGACTCTGATATTATTGTTGCAATGACATTTCCTTTGTTTAATAACTAATTTGATCTCTATCTATTCTTAATGCTTGCTCTATCGGACCAACGGAGTTTGGTTTATGATTAACAATTAGGCTGGACCATCGTTGTTAAGGCTTTTCTTTTGATCATCCTATAGTAGATATCACCTAGGACTAGGGATACCCTATAGGAACCGAAATAATTCTTGATACTTGATTGCTTAATCTCACTTATAATTCTCTATGGACGTAGGAATTAAGGTAGATGATTAAAGGTTTTCTCACTAAGGCCTTAGGATTAAACATTCTAAAGAATCTGTAGTTAGTAGTTACAATAAGTTGTTGCAGTGTTAATTTAGGGTTTTTACGGAGTCTGATCATACACCTTCCCTAGCTTGTTACTCATATATTTCCAAACCACTTAGTCAATTTTCCCTTTTCACTTGAAAAGATTTTCATAATTATGCAAAACCATTTGTAAACCTCAATTGCTTTTGTTCAATTGAATTATTCTATAGCTCGTGTTTCCTCTACAATCCTCGAGATTGATATTCGTGGAATTCTCCCTTATTACTCCATTGGCAAAATAGTACCTTACTATTTTCCCGATAAAGTTTTTAAACCAAGTTCATCTACTAAAATCATCAACTATGACAAGTTCATATTTCTTCCCATTTATTGGTGTGGTACTAACAAGACCAAACAAATCAATGCGAAGTAGTTCTAAGGGTCCGGAGGTTGAGATAAAGTTTTTACTTTTAAAAAAGTTCTTGTTAATTTTCCCTATTTGGCCGCTATATAGAGAGCATCTGAATGATAGTTAAGATTTGACATCCCTTTAAGAAGTTTTAACTTGGTAAGCTTGGAGATTAATCTCCAATTAGCATGACCTAACCTTTTGTGTCATACCCACTTCTCATCATTCACTGATAGAAGGAAAAGTACCTTGTGATTAACCAATTTAAAAAAATTAATTTTATAAACATTTCCTTTCCTCTTACCCTTGAACACTAGAGATTTATTAGATTCATTCATGATTGTACAAATATTCTTATTAAACACTACTTCATAACCACTATCACAAAATTGACTTATGCTAAGTAAGTTATGTTTTAGTGCATCTACTAACCAGGCATTATTAATAGAGATAGAGGAGTTACTAATAATACATGTACTAATGATCTTCCCTTTTTGGTTTGCTCCAAATCCCACAGTTCCTAGTTTGAAACATATGTTCTCTCCTATCATATGTAGTGAGCAACCATTGTCCAAGTATTATGAGTGTTGCTTTGCTTCACCCTTGAAGCGTATTTGTAGCAAAATTTATTTCTGACATGCTTTCTCTTTTTTGTACATTTTCTCTCATATGGAAAAGCTTAGAATCGTTTAAGACTTTTTATTTATAAGTTTATTGTCTTCAATGAGTTTTGACCTTAGGTTCTAAACCTTTCATAACCTTATAACCTGATGTCGTAGGTTCTAGTTTCTTCAGCACCTTGACTTCAGAATCTTAGGTTCTTATGACTTAAGAACCTTTGAATTTAGAGTCTCAGGTTTTGGTTTCTTCAAAATCCTTTACTCGACAAGTTTAGGTTTTGACTGGTTCAGAACCTTTGTGTTGTTAGGATCAGGTACAAAATAAGAGTCTAACCCTTTTTTATTAGATTTTGAAGAAGAATGATATGATGGTTTAATCAAGGTTTTAGTTTTTGGATTAAAAGTTTTTTTATGGTAACCAAGACATTATCCTATACTTCTACTTACACCATAGATTATGGATGCAAGTTTGGTTCTTTAAGGCCATTTGAGATAAATTCTTGAAGATCCACTTCATGTTCATCATGAGTTTTATCAGATACATCTTTAACAGGAGCAACATGATCTCTCTCAAGAGCTTCATTCTTAATTTGAACATATCTTAATTCTTCTTTTAAAAGATCATATTGCTTTGTTAATATTTTCATGTGTCTGACCCTTTCCTGACACTTACTCATAAGATCTTGAATAAAAGTAATCATATTATAATGAAATAGTTTATAAAATGCCTAATCTTCTTCAGATTTTGATCTAAAATCTGAGTCAGATTCTGCTTTAAAAGATGTAAGAGCCATCAAAGCTAGATTGGCTTGTTCTTCATCCTTCTCAGAGTCTTCTTCATTGTTAAGTTCATCACATGTTGCCATGAGACTCGTCTTGAACTTGTTTCTAAAGTTGTCCTTTTGGAAGCTTCCCTTCTTTGACTTGTCCTTTTACAGCTCTGGAAAGTCAGGAATGAAATGACCAGACTTTTTACAGTTGAAGCAACCTTTCTGATCATCCTCTTTATCTCTTGAACTTGATCCTCTGAAGCCACTGCTTCTACCAGAGAACATTTTGTTCTTCTTGGCCAAGTATTGAAATTTTTTAATGATAAAGGTCATTTCCTCATCATCTAAACCTTCTTCAGAACCTTATGATTGAAAATATTCTTCAGGGTTCCGGACTTTATGAGCCTTTATAAATTTTGCAGAAGACTTCCAAGCTAGGGACTTTGACTTCTTGGCAGATTCATCTCCATTGATCTTTATCTCATGGCTTTGGAGATTGTTGATAATACTTTCAAGACTTAATGTGTTTAAGTTTTTAGCTTCCTGGATAGTTGTTACCATGGGTCTGTATTTGACAGGAAGACGCTGAAGGATCTTTTAAACATGATTAGAGGTAGTGTAGCTTTTGTTTAGAACCTGAAGTCCAGACACAAAAGTTTGAAACCTAGAAAATATGGTTTCAATGTTTTCATCATCCTTCATTATGAACAACTCTTTTTTTGAAATAAAAGAATATATATTTCAAAAACCAAAAGATACACGACGATCACTCAGATTCAACCCAACAACCAAGACAAAAAAAGAAAATTACATCAAATATGATAACACGAAATCGTATATATATATATATATATATATATATATATATATATATATATATATATATATATATATATATATATATATATATATATTGATGCATAATTCAACTGATGTTTAACTGTTTTCGATCCGATTTCGGGTTATTTCCGTGTTATTTGTCTGATATTTTGCAGGTATTTGATAATCACGTCTAAACAAAGCAATATGAAGAAAAGAAGCAATCACAGATGAAATATGGACGAAAACCGGATGAAAACAACATGAAAAACGCAGAATGCATATTTTGCTGCTGTGACGACCGTCACAGCTCCATGACGACCGTCACACACCATGACGACCGTCATGCAGGCAAAAACGCCCAACTTCAAATGCACGTGCAAGAGGCAGTTCCAAGTCCCAAATAGTGGACCACTACTCCCTGATATTTTTGCCTCTAAGTCCACCTTCTTCAAGTTATAACCGTTAGAATTCTATTTCTATAAAAGGGGAAGGAGGGGAGCTGAGAAAGGGAGCCGCATTCAAACAACGAAGTGCTGCCCAATTTCATTTCCAGAGCAAAAGTTCAGTTTTATTTCTTTCTATTTTTTTGTTGCCATTCATTTCTTCTGTAATTCCTATTTCCCTTGTACGATCAATTGGCACAAAGACCAGAATCCTGCCAACATTTGTGGAGGATCTGCCCAAAGGTCAATTGGAATATTTACAGGTTTTAAATTTTAATCGTAATTTCAGTTTTCATTATGAAGCATGTTATTATTCATTGTTTTTATTTATGTTTTACCTTTCCCAAATCCATGTCTAGCTAAATCAAAGTAATCAATATGTAATAATAATTCGGACGGGATTTGATAATAACCGGTTGAAAACTTTCCTTTTCAAAAGTTGTTTATGGTCTGAGTGTTTAAATTTATTTACTAAATAAACTTCGTCGCGAAAGCGAGAACTTATTTAAAAGTAGTTTTGCCACGAAAGTGGGAAATTAATTAAGGTACGAACCAACAAGCGAAAGCTGCGGCAAGACCAGATAGTAAACACTAGTCATTTGTTTTAATAACAGCGAAAGCACTTTAAAATGAATTAGAACTTAGAGATTTCCAAAAAATAGTTTTAACCCCGAATGGGACACGAAAGCGTACATTTGGCCCTTAGAATTATGATTAGCGTCAACAACCATCGTGAGACGAGAGTCTTCAGATCACTATTTTTTGCTTAAATAAATTCTGAAAAAATATTTCATACACCGGTAACTTGTCAAATCCCCAAAGAACATAATTACTGCATATCGATTCACGTGATTATAATTTAAGTAACATTTTTAGTTCCCTTTAGTGACAATCTTATTCCCTTGAACATTATCTACCTAGCTAAACATAGTAACTCCCGAGAACACTAGTTTGATTACAAGTCCCTGTGGGATCGATATCTTTTATTACTACACGATAGACTGTGCACTTGCAGTTAAGTTGTATTAGACATAGAAAGTCGCGATCAAGTTTTTGGCGCCGTTGCCGGGGACCCGTTTAGTCAATAGTGTAACCTTCTGTTACGCCGTATAGACTAGGTTAACAATTTCATTTTTCCTTTACTAGTGTTGTCGATTGTATGCCAAGTAATCGCCCACAAGGCGATATCTTAAAACCTTCAGTCGTAGAACTAGAGCGCTTCTTACATTTAAGAAGTCGCATCATTGAGTACCAACTCAAACATAACATTCCCGATCCTCTCACTCCCATTCCCAAATTAGAAGAAGAATAAAAGATGGCTGAAGCACCTCAAAACAAACCGCTGAAGGCATACGCTACACCCTCTCAGATGGAGCCTAGAAGTAGCATTGCTGCTCCAGCTATTACTCGAAACGATTTTGAGCTGAAACCATCATTGCTGTCAGCGATACAACAAAACCAATTCTCAGGAAATGAAACTGAGGATCCAAACGAACATTTAACGAAGTTTGTACAATACGCAGACACAGTGAAAGCAAATGGAGTAACTCCAGACGCGATAAGACTTCGTCTTTTCCCATTCTCTCTTAGAGACAGAGTGTGGACATGGTTACAATCTTTACCATCCAACTCCGTTACAACGTGGGAACAATTGAAGAACGTCTTCTTAGCGAGATATTTTCCGCCAAGCAAAACTGCTATGCTTAGAGCTCAAATCAACGGATTTCGACAAAAAGATACTGAATCTCTTTACGAAGCATGGGAACGATTCAAAGATATGATGAGAACATGTCCTCACCATGGTCTAGAAGACTGGGTGAAAATCCATACTTTCTATAATGGGCTTTTATACAATACCAGATTGACAATAGACGCTGCCGCGGGCGGTGCACTTATGGATAAGCCATATGACGAAGCCTATCAACTAATAGAAAACATGTCTCAGAACCACTGCCAATGGGGAGGTGAACGCACTCCAACAGAGAAAACCACAACGAAAGGTGGGATGTACGAGATCAGCAGCCTTGAAAAGTTCAACGCTAAAGTAGATGCTCTAGCACAGAAGATTGACAGTCTGACCGTTAACCTCACTGCAACCGTCACTGCCGTAACTCCAAATTGCGAGTTATGCAGAAGCACCACTCATAATGCACCCGAATGCCCATTGCTAGCCGGAATCCCACCAGACCAAGTAAATTATGCTCAAGGAAATCCCTACGCAAATACCTATAACCCAGGTTGGCGAAATCATCCAAACTTTTCTTACAAAAGCGATAATGCATTGCAAATGCCTACTGCTCCGCCAGGATATCAGAAACCAGCTGCTGCTCAGACTGTACCTAGGAAATCAAACCTCGAGTTGATGATGGAAAAATTCATAGCTACTCAAGCTCAAACAAACAAAGAATTCCTGAATCAAAACATACACACTAGCGAGCAAATTAAACAGTTGACCGGAAAAGTAGACGCTTTAGCCACCCACAACAAAATGTTAGAAACACAGATATCACAAGTGGCTCAACAACAAGCCTCTGCTGCCGCACCCGCTGGCACATTTCCTGGACAACCCGAACAGAATCCAAAAGGCCAAGCAAATGCTGTAATACTAAGAAGTGGAAAAGAATTGGACGAACCGGTCGATCCGAGGACCGAAAACTCAGCCATGCAACAAAAACCAACTGAACAAGCAGAAAAGGAATCCGAGTTAGAGAAGAAGGAAGACAACGAGAAGGAGGATACCGCAAGTGAAAAAACCCAAGCACCTCCAGTGCCATATAAACCACCTATCCCTTATCCTCAAAGATTAATAAACTCTAAAATTTCATGACAGTTTAAGAAATTTGTAGAGCTCCTTAAACAATTGAATATCACTATTCCTTTTACAGAAGCGATAACTCAAATGCCGTCATACGCTAAATTTCTCAAATAAATCCTGTCAAATAAGAGAAAGATCGAGGATAACGAGACAGTTACACTTACTGCAGAGTGTAGCGCTATAATTCAAAACCACATGCCTCCTAAATTAAAAGACCCAGGTAGTTTCTCCATACCCTGCGTCATAGGAAAGTTCGTGATAGACAAAGCTCTATGCGATTTAGGAGCCAGTATCAGTGTTATGCCTTTATCTATATGCAAAAAGCTGAATATGGGAGACCTAAGACCAACCAAAATGTCTGTACAATTAGCTGACCGATCAGTAAAATACCCCGTCGGAATACTGGAAAACGTTCCAGTACGCATAGGACAATTCTACATCCCAATCGACTTCATAATCATGGACATCAAAGAGGACTCTGTTACCCCAATTATCCTAGGAAGACCGTTCCTAGCTACAGCCGGAGCTATTATAGACGTGAAGAAAGGAAGGCTAACGTTCGAAGTAGGAGAAGAAAAGATAGAGTTCATTCTCACCAAGTTCTTACAAGCACCAGCCATAGACGATACCTGCTATTTAGTAGATGAAATTGACGAATGCATAAGAGAACTTGAAAATGAAGAGACCACGTATTCAGAAATAATAAAGATTCAAATACCCGATATTTCTGAAGACGATGATTGGCGTAAACCGTATAAAGACGACAGCCTAAGCGAAAGCTTAGCACTGACCCCAAACCATATGCCAGGTCCGAAGAACCCATCTTTAGAGCTTAAAACACTACCCAAAAACCTTAGATATGAATTCCTAGACGATGAACTAAAAAGACCAGTGATAGTCAACACCGATTTAGGACAACCAGAAACCGAAAAGCTATTAGAAGTCCTAAAGAAGTACCCCACCGCGTTAGGCTATAACATAAGCGATCTAAAAGGTATAAGCCCTTCGATCTGTATGCATCGAATTACAATAGAGGAAGACTCTAAAACCTCTAGAGAGCATCAGAGAAGACTAAACCCCATCCTAAGCACTGTAGTCAGAGATGAAGTAAAGAAATTGCTAGATGCAGGAATCATCTATCCAATCTCCGATAGTGAATGGGTTATCCCAGTTCATGTCGTACCAAAGAAAGGAGGAGTCACAGTAGTTAAAAACGAAAAAGGCGAATCAATAACAAAAAGAGTCGTGACTGGAAGCAGGATGTGCATTGATTATAGGAAGCTTAACAAGGCCACACGAAAATATCACTTCCCGTTACTCTTCATAGACCAAATGTTGGAAAGATTAGCCAAACATTCATATTTCTGCTATCTAGATGGCTATTCAGGATTTTTCCAAATTCCCATTCATCCTGATGACCAAGAAAAGACTACATTCACCTGTCCTTATGGTACTTTTGCTTACCGCCGAATGTCGTTTGAACTCTGCAATGCTCCAGCAACCTTCCAAAGATGCATGATGGCAATCTTCGCAGATTTCATAGACGACATCATGGAAGTATTTATGGACGATTTCTCGGTATGTGGACAAAGTTTCGAAGGATGCCTACAAAACTTAGAAATGGTATTAGAACGTTGTGTAAAAGTGAACCTCGTCCTAAATTGGGAAAAATGCCATTTTATGGTCCGACAAGGAATAGTTCTAGGACATGTCATATCAAATAAAGGAATTGAGGTCGACAAAGCTAAAATAGAGATTATAAAAGATCTCCAACCTCCAAAATCTGTACGAGAAATACGGAGTTTTCTAGGACATGCCGGTTTCTACCGAAGGTTTATAAAAGATTTTTCAAAAATCACAAAACCTTTGACCGGCCTGTTGATGAAAGATGTTGAGTTCGTCTTCAACGACGACTGTCTAAAAGCATTTGAAACATTAAAATCAGCCCTTATCACCGCACCTATTATGCAACCACCCGATTGGCGACTACCGTTCGAAATCATGTGCGATGCGAGTGATTATGTCGTAGGTGCAGTTCTAGGACAAAGGAAGGACAAGAAACTCCATGCCATCTACTATGCCAGTAGAACCTTAGATCCTGCCCAAATGAACTACGCCACAACAGAAAAGGAACTTCTAGCAGTTATATTTGCGCTTGACAAATTTCGTTCTTACCTAGTAGAAGCAAAAATTATCATATACACAGACCACGCTGCCATTAGGTACCTAATAAGCAAAAAGGATGCCAAACCAAGACTATTGAGATGGATCCTGTTATTACAAGAGTTTGACTTAGAAATTAAAGATAGGAAAGGAACCGAGAACGTTGTTGCAGATCACTTATCCCGAATAGAAGGCATCAAACATGAACCAGTACCGATAAATGACGATTTCCCGTATGAACATCTGATAGCCAAATTAGAAAGTGACATGCCTAACTCAATCTTGGAAGATCCAGAATTCAAAAAAGCCGTAGAAGCCGTCTATGCCCAAGTCACATTACCTTGGTATGCTGACATCGTTAATTACCTCGCTGTAGGCGTGCTTCCACCGGATCTCACTTATCAGCAAAAGAAGAAATTCTTCCACGATCTGAAACATTATTATTGGGACGAACCTCTACTCTTCAAGAGAGGTGCCGACAACATATACCGTCGCTGTGTCCCAGAGGAAGAAATAGAAAATATCATTTCCCAATGCCATTCAGCACCATATGGTGGTCATGCTAGTACATCCAAGACGTGCGCTAAGATTCTCCAAGCTGACTTATTCTGGCCTAACCTCTGGAAAGACGTTCACATCGCTGTGCTAAAATGTGATCGATGCCAACGAATTGGCAACATCTCACGACGCGATGAAATGCCTCAAAAAGGAATCCTAGAGGTAGAAATCTTCGACGTATGGGGAATAGATTTCATGGGACCATTCCCACCTTCTTTTGGTAATTACTACATACTCGTCATTGTAGACTATGTGTCTAAATGGATAGAAGTCATTGCTGCTCCAACAAATGACGCACGAGTAGTAATCAAACTCTTCAAAAACACAATCTTTCCTAGATTCGGTGTACCCAGACTCGTCATTAGTGACGGAGGATCACACTTCATATCGCGAATATTTGATAAACTTCTTTCTAAATATGGAGTTCGACACCGAGTAGCTACACCCTATCATCCGCAAACTAGCGGACAAGTAGAGGTCTCGAACAGGGAAATAAAACAGATATTGGAAAAGACTGTCGCTACCTCAAGGAAAGATTGGTCATCAAAGCTAAATGAAGCTTTATGGGCTTATAGGACCGCTTTTAAGACACCAATCAGTACTACACCCTACAAATTAGTTTATGGTAAATCCTGCCATCTCCCTGTAGAATTAGAGCATAAGGCCTTTTGGGCCATTAAGACACTCAATTTCAACTACACTGAGGCAGGAGAGAAACGAATCTTGAACTTACACGAATTAGAAGAACTTCGATTAGACGCTTACGAAAATGCCCGTATCTACAAAGAACGAACTAAAAAATGGCATGATAAACGTTCAGTCAACGTACTGCTATTTAATTCAAGATTAAAACTCTTCCCAGGTAAACTAAAATCTAGGTGGTCCGGACCTTATGAAGTGACTAAAGTACTTCAGAGTGGAGTTGTTGAAATTACCGATAAGACGAATGCACCGTTTATCATAAACGGGCAACGTCTAAAACATTATAATAAGAACGAAAACAACCCTCAAGTCTGCAGTATAGCATTGCTTGAGCTTCCAGCTCAAACACCCGAATAGCTTGTCACCAAGCTATCGTCAGGCTTTAGACGTTAAAAACAGCGCTTACTGGGAGGCAACCCAATTTTCCCGCATTTTTCCTTGTTACTGTATTTCATTTTTATTTAAAATTCTACTTTGAAACTTTAACAAAAATTCTAAACTAAAAATTGCCACTATTTTTAATTTCTTTTATTTTCATATTTTTATTTTATATTCTTCTTTTATATTTTGTTTTTACCGCCTTTCGCTTTTCTTAAAATCCTGACTTCAAATTTCTGTTTTAAACTTTTCAGGATTTTAAAAGTCTTCAAAACCTTCCTCCTGTTTTTCTCCGACTTACCTGCGAGTATGGCCGCGTACGACTTCACAAAGGTTCATTTTCGAGGACTAGCTCAAAAGGCAAGATTTGAAGCATTGACTGAAAGAGAAATAGCCTTAACGTTGTATTATGATAAGTCTACCATGGAGAAACTAGGAATCACGGATAGCATCCAATACCTGTTCAATCAACTGGGTTGGGAGAACACTGCTTTGAAAACCCGTTTTGCTACTTATAAGGACCTCACCTATGAATTCCTTAGTTCCTTCAGGTACTTACCCAACTATGGTTTTGGATCCAACACAGAGCTGATCACCTTTTAGGATGTTTGGGATGGACCAAACCCATAGTCGGATGTCATTAGCTAACCTCCTAGGATTTCCTAGCGGACCGCATGTGTTCATCAGTGCAGAAGATGATGATCTTGATTTTGAACTCAATCAATTCTGGGGAAGAATCACAGGCGACTATCACCCTGAACCAGACAGAATGTATAATGATGAGATTCATAACCCAGCTTTCAGATACTTTCATAAGATACTAGCTCACACCCTTTTCGGGAAAGAAGAAAATATTACTACAGTATCTAAAGAAGAGTTATTTATCATGTTCTGTGCTTCTCAGGGCCGTACAATGAATGCAGTACCTTTCATGATGAGATCCTTCCGACGCCTCACTCAAGACCCACAATCACCTACTCTAATAGGAGGCCTTGTGACAATGATTGCCCACGAGCTTGGCCTTAGATTCCACCTAAATGCAAGCACTAGTTTTGGCACCATCCGACCCATGAATATCCAGTTCTGCTTTAACAGGCGCATTTTAAGAACTATGGGACCTGGACCTTACGAGTACCTCATCAATGAAAAACCTGTCCAGCTATTCACATTGCCAAATCATCAGATGACAAGTATCCACAACAAGGACAACTGGCTTTATGAATTGGATGAGCCTATGGGACCTCCTTCACCTCAATCAACACCACAGAACTACATGTACAACAGTGATCACATCTCTGAAGCACACGATTATATGTACTATGAGGATGCTGTATCAGAAGCTGAAGTAGACCCTACGACTCCTCCGTATTACAACACCTATCCTGAGCCCATTCCTGAGGAGACCACGAACAAAATGGATACTGTTCTGCACCGATTGGACAATGTTGACGCAGCTCTGACTACTGTAAAAGACGACATCGCAGGCATACACAGCGAACTCATAGTCTTCATGGACTTAGTCTGTGACCAGCTCGACTACTACGCACGGAAGTTCGATGAATTGAAGGCAAGAAAAGACTAGATATTAGTTTTAGTTTAGTTTAGTTTAGTTTTCTGTTTTCCGTCCGTTTTCAATTATTTTGATTTTTGCATTGTTAATTTCCCTATGTATTACATTACAATCATTCTAATTACTTTTTATTTCAATTACAGTCTTTATTCATTTATTCTGTTTTTACGTTATTCTTTATTTATCGGCCGATATAATACATTGCCATATCATTTATAGGCCTAAAAATCATTGCAAGAACACCCCCAAAGCAAAATTCTGCGTTCTGCAGATTTTGCTGGTGTGACGACCATCACAGGAGCCTGACGACCGTCACACAGGTGACGACCGTCACAGATACGTGACGACCGTCACGAGCCCAAAACGGTTATCTGATATAACAGGGGTTGCGTTTTCTCTCCCACTCATCTCCTTTCAACTTCCAATCATCAAGAACTCACACCCACTCCCAATTTTCGTTTTCCCCACCTTGCACCATATATTCCAACTCCCATCTCAACTTCCTACTACACTGCTGTCACATTTTTCCACTCCACAAAACCACCTCAATCCACATTTCCTCAGTATCCTCCAACAATGGCGAGAAACAACGAAACCCCAGACATCAGCAACATTGTGTTCAGCGACGGTGACTCAGGAGAGAGACAGCGAGCCAACTATATCGCCTTCCACCAACGGTCGCTACAGCCGACCCACTATCCACATATCCCATCGCTCACGGAGCTCGGACTCCTTGACGGCGTCACTTGGATGCTTCAAAGAGCCGGCATCTGGAACCTCTGCACCAATCCGCTGCCGACGTACGAACAACTCACCCTCGAGTTCCTAAGTTCGTTCACCTATGTCACTTCCAGCGGCGACCTCAGCCAACACTCCGGTGCCGCATGCTTCCGGATGTTCGGCACAAACTATCAAGTGAATCAGAACCAGATTGCCGCCATCTTACAATTCCCTCGCGACGACAATGCTCACCGCCGCCTCACCAATCAGTTTCAGCACGAAGCCTTCGCGCTCTGGTACCAGTTAACCGGCATCAATGCCGATGGTTGGGATTCTATGCACGCAACGCATATCCACAACCCGACCATCCGGTATTTCCACCGAGCATTGAGCAACACCATTTTCTCCCGGGATAGCAACCATAAGGTGAACTTGAAAGAGCTCTTCTTTCTCCGCTGTGTCTTCAACAACGAGCCCATCAACGCCGCTCCATTCCTCCTGGCCCACATTCAGGCCAACTGTAACCGTGGCTCTAAGCCATTTTACTTTGGCGGGATTGTCACTGCCATTGCACTTGGGCTGAACCTCGGTGACCGCCTCCAGCACCTCCATGCCATTCCCTCGGTGTTCCTTGACACCGACCACTGCAGAGCCTCTCACCTCATCCGTTCCAGAGCCGATGGCAAGTACCACCCTGTAGTGCGTGGCAAAACCGTCCGAAGCATCATCCTTCCATCACGCACCCGGATGCACCCAGAGGATCGTACCAACTGGCTATTTGACCTCACTGTCCCTCATGCTGCCGCTGCTCCAACTCAGAGCCACACCCAAGGTTCTGATGACGAAATCCAAGCTGAGTTGGACAGACCAGAGCAACCGGAGGCATCGCAACCACTTCCTTCCGAAGGTACATCCTACCGCCGCAGCCGCCATCGTCCAGAGCCCGACTACTCAGAAGAAGCCCTCCGCCGCTCTCTCGACCAGTAGGCCCAGATACTCGCTATGATGCAGCAGCAGAATCAGCGAGCAGAGCAGTTCGAAGCTTGGCATCGGACCCAAATGCAACAACTACAAACCGGCCAAGAAACCATTACTGAGAACTTGGCGAATCTGACCTTGCAGTTCGAAGGACTCCGCGACTATGTCTACCACACCGGAGCAATGAGTTTTGAGGACCGAGTCGACCAAGTCAGAGCCAGAGGACGCGAGCGAGGACGTAACCGAGGCAGAGGCCGTGATTAGTTATCATTTTCCTTATTTGTTTACTATATTTTCAGTTCCTTGTATTTTCATTTCCCTTGTATCTCCCTCTCGCATTCCTTCAAATCAGTGGGGACACTAATTGAGATAGTGTGGGAGCGGAGCGTTTATTTCCCATTCCATTGTACTTTTAATTCCGTAACTTCTATTCAAATATTTTCACGTTTTAGAAAATAAAAGCTCTTTTATATATCTTTTTCCCGTTACGCAAACATCCCCACTTTATTCGACGTAAACAAAAAATTTTCGTTTGTTCCTCAAAAGCAAAAGCATCACGAGAATGCGCCCAAGTTCAAACCGAGTTTTAAAACTCCGAGGAGACGACAATTCTAACAAAACCAGTACCGTCCTGACACCTTAGATCTCCGGTTTATGCGAGTGGGTTTCACTACCTACGTGTACCAAAGTTTCAAGTGTCTACGCAAACTCAGCCCCAAGTAGTTTATACTAGCAGTCAGCACCATCCTAAAACACTTCTAAGCGAGCGACCGATGCAAATAAGTGTATGATCTCCAAAAAAATGAAAAATCATGAAAAGAAAGCCATTTAGCCAAAATATAAAGACGCATTTCCCTCTAAGTTAGGTGCTCCTCACCCGAGCATTTACCCCAACGGTACGAAAACTCATTGAAAAAAAATCAATGGTATAAGCTTATGATCAATGAAAAAGATCAAAACAGAAATGAGATCATATTCACTAACAGGTCGACTTGCCATGAAAGTGTATGGACAACGGGCTTAATGTGATTGCGCTAGAACAAACAGGGTGAACTTGCCGCGAGAACCTTGACGCCAAGCTACAGTAGCATGTCTGGGACCGATTTGCATAAGAAAGAGACCTCCGAAGACTTGTAGTCCAGTGTCGTCACCGTACTCGTTTTGTTCTTACTAAGAATCCCGGTTTTTCCCAACTTTGCGAACGAAGAAGTTGCCTCGTGCTTGCCGACTTTTTCCTGTTTTACTTGAGGACAAGCAAAGATTCAAGCTTAGGGGAGTTTGATAACACGAAATCGTATATATATATATTGATGTATAATTCAACTGATGTTTAACTGTTTTCGATCCGATTTCGGGTTATTTCCGTGTTATTTGTCTGATATTTTGCAGGTATTTGATAATCACGTCTAAACAAAGCAATATGAAGAAAAGAAGTAATCACGGATGAAATATGGACGAAAACCGGATGAAAACAACATGAAAAACGCATAATGCATATTTTGCTGCTGTGACGACCGTCACAGCTCCATGACGACCGTCACACACCGTGACGACTGTCATGCAGGCAAAAACGCCCAACTTCAAATGCACGTGTAAGAGGCAGTTCCAAGTCCCAAATAGTGGACCACTACTCCCTGATATTTCTGCCTCTAATTCCACCTTCTTCAAGTTATAACCGTTAGAATTCTATTTCTATAGAAGGGGAAGGAGGGGAGCTGAGAAAGGGAGCCGCATTCAGACAACGAAGTGCTGCCCAATTTCATTTCCAGAGCAAAAGTTCAGTTTTATTTCTTTCTATTTTTTGTTTCCTTTCATTTCTTCTGTAATTCCTATTTCCCTTGTACGACCAATTGGCACAAAGACCAGAATCCTGCCAACATTTGTGGAGGATCTGCCCAAAGGTCAATTGGAATATTTACAGGTTTTAAATTTTAATCGTAATTTCAGTTTTCATTATGATGCATGTTATTATTCATTATTTTTATTTATGTTTTACCTTTCCCAAATCCATGTCTAGCTAAATCAAAGTAATCGATATGTAATAATAATTCGGACGGGATTTGATAATAACCGGTTGAAAACTTTCCTTTTCAAAAGTTGTTTATGGTCTGAGTGTTTAAATTTATTTACTGAATAAACTTCGTCGCGAAAGCGAGAACTTATTTAAAAGTAGTTTTGCCACGAAAGTGGGAAATTAATTAAGGTACGAACCAACAAGCGAAAGTTGCGGCAAGACCAGATAGTAAACACTAGTCATTTGTTTTAATAACAGCGAAAGCACTTTAAAATGAATTAGAACTTAGAGATTTCCAAAAAATAGTTTTAACCCCGAATGGGACACGAAAGCGTACATTTGGCCCTTAGAATTATGATTAGCGTCAACAACCATCGTGAGAAGAGAGTCTTGAGATCACTATTTTCTGCTTAAATAAATTCTGAAAAAATATTTCATACACCGGTAACTTGTCAAATCCCCAAAGAACATAATTACTGCATATCGATTCACGTAATTATAATTTAAGTAACATTTTTAGTTCCCTTTAGTGACAATCTTATTCCCTTGAACATTATCTACCTAGCTAAACATAGTAACTCCTGAGAACACTAGTTTGATTACGAGTCCCTGTGGGATCGATATCTTTTATTACTACGCGATAGACTGTGCACTTGCGGTTAAATTGTATTAGACATAGAAAGTCGCGATCAAAATACTTAGCTAAATAAACCCTATACTTAGGCTTTTGCCAACCTATATACACAATATTACTTATGATATATCTAGTAACATTTGTATTATCTCTACTCTTATAAAAAATCACGACATTTCGATAGCGCCACACTCCATAAATAGCTTCTGTAACTGCCATCTTAAGAATACCAACTTTCCAACCTTTTCCTTTAGTGTGTCTCAAAATCCAACCAATATCATATTTCCATTTCTGCGGTTGATGATTGATATCCATCCACTTGAGCACATCATGCCACACAACTTTCAACAATCTGCAATCAAACAAAATATGATCTTGTGGCTCATCTTCCTGTCTACAGATACTACATATGCTATCTTGCAGTAATCCCAACTTCATTATCCTAGTTTTAGTAGCCAACCGGCCATGACAAGCTAACTAACAAGTGAGAATTGTACACGGGCAAGCATAGTTGTGCCTAATCAAGTGACTCCAATCCACTATACTCTAATCATCCACCAGTTGAAGATACATCTTATTCGTGGAAAACTTCATGTTCACCATCATATCCTTCTAGACCTACTGAACCTGGCTCACAATATTCCTTCTGCTCATGATGTTTTTCAGGATCCATGAACTAGTATTTCCAATAGCAGCAGTCATCACATCCACATCTTTTAAGTAGTAGACATGAATCCACTTAACCCATAAATTATCCACTTTCACACAAATATTCTAAAGACATTTCAATAATGCAATTGTGTTCCAAATCTCAATATTAATCACATTCAAATCATATTATTGAACCAGAAGGTTAGACTTAGCTTCCTTAACTTGTTGATTCTATTCATATGTAGCACGCATGGATTCAAAAATGGTTTTAGCAGTAGATTTATCAATGATTTTGATGTACTCAGAATAAGATAGGGCATCAACCAAGATGCCTCTAAGTCTATGATGTTTTTTGTAAGTTTTTTTATGCAGGTGTGAGAGATTTTCTATCAGACACCATTTCAACTCCATTGACTTGAATATCAATGTCATCTTCCAAAATATCCCATAACTCATCATTAAGACCTATGATATGAGTATACATCTTGTTATTTCACTATTCAAACTCAGTAGAGTGTCCACTGAAAGTTAGAGGTCTAGTTGTATAATTGTTTTTCTCAAAGGTATTATAGTCATGACTGATAGTACCAAAAGGATTACCATCACTAGTGATAGTTGGTTCAGGACCATCCATGATAACAAAGTGTTTTCCTCATGATTTTTTCTAGACAACTATTAAGTGTTTAGCATTGACCTTCCTATGATGCCAACTGAAGGTGATAAAAACACAAGAATCAGGTTAAATTGTGTTGGCTTTTCTCCCTTAAGCTTTTTCTCTTTCTGCTTCTGATTGATCTTAATCAGATTCTTAACACTTTGTTTAGCGTCTGACTAAGAATCACTAGGTTTGCTTCTGAAAGTCCTTATAAGATTTTGAACCAGAATCTGACTCAGAGTTGGAAAGTTGATAACAACATATTGATAAGATCATAAACAAGGAAAGTAAAAGCAAAGACACACATCATTTATCTTGGTTATTCTCACAACTTGAGAGTAGTCCAGTCGCATTGTGCTTCCAAGGGATTTTCACTATAACTAACAAGATTACAAATGCTCAAGCATCAAGCAAGATACTTCTAATGCTTAAACCCTGAAGTAAGAAACTTATATGCTCAAGCACACTAGCAAAAGACTTCTAATGCTCAAACCCTAAAGTAAGAGACTTTTATGCTCAAGCGCACAAGCAAGATACTTCTAATCCTCAAGAGATTTTTCCTTAACTCTTCACGTGAACAAAAGATCTATGAGTTTGTCAAAGGTTACTCGATTGAAGAGATTAGACAACCTTTAAAGATTGACTTTCTTCAGACTTCACTCTTCAGAGTTTGCTTCTTGCCTTCTGAAGCTTCAGAGTCTAGATCACCATAGACTAATTTTCTTCAGATGTTGACTTGTTTAAAGTCTAGATCTTCCACCAAAGTCAGAGTCTCATAAGTGATATTCAGAACTAGAGTATGAACTTCAAATTCATAATCCCTCGGCTTCTCTTCATCTATTCTTAGACTTATAATCATGCATATTTGAATAGATGTTAGAATACCTAATTATTCGTTAAATACTTTGTTATCATCAAAATACAAGAGATATGATATCAATCATTCTCAACCCTAAAATTAGGGCCTTTATAAAAGTGCATGTGTCTAGAATTTAGGAACCTAAAAAGTAGTAACTGCTCTCATTTTGACTTCCTAATTTCCCATTCCTTAGGAAATCATTAGCTGATTTTGCATATGCATGTGCAAAATTGTTTTGCATATAAGTTAAAAATAGTGTTTCTTTTACATAAATTTAATACACTACGCCCGTAAACAAGTAAAAAATGGGAAGTGTGAGATACTAGTCTACTGCAATTGGGACAGATGGAAATTGTTGCGCCGTTGCTTGCTTGCTTCTACACGTGGGGAAGCATATTCTTTACTCTGTTCCTTCTTTCTACTCTACCATTGAAAAAACGCTTATGATTAAATTAATAATTCTAATTCATACGAAACTGGGTCACATTCGAGTCTTCATCAATTCAAAACACTCTTCTCCTTAATCATTATGGACACGGCTTCAACCTGAATCAAAACTATGATTTCATCTTTAGCTTTTAATGCTCTCGTTTCTTCCTCTTTAAGCATTGCAACCACCACCACTCACGTAATTTTTCATTTAACTTTCTATATTTATAGCAACAATAGCTTCTCAGCTTAGTTTTACTTACCATAAACCCTAAATCAATATAAGATAGATAATGCTAATGTTCAAATTTTTTAGAGTAGAGTAAAACTCAAACATTGGAGTTCATAATTTGGATCTGTAATGGTTTCTGATTTTATATTTGTTTTCATGGCAGAACTCCAAAAATAAGCAGTATCTGGCCAAGCAAAAGCCAGTTGAAGTCACCCTTGGTTATCAGAATCCAAATGGATGCAAGGTCTGCAGTTTTGGATCAAAAGGATCAATATATGAAAAGGTGTATTTTATTTCTTTTATATATGTCATTGGATCACTTTTTAAGATTGCTTTGTTTTTGTTGTATATATTGAGTGCCAAACTTTTGTAATATGAAGCGTAAGTTCCATGTTTTGGGTGAGTCATCTTCATTTAGGGTATGTGTCAACAGAAGATTTTGAAGGGCTAGTAATTCTATATTTTGGTTAAACTTCACTCATTTTTCTACTTGTCTCGTCCGAGACAGTTGCTAGTGATCAAAGGAAATGGATGAAAATAACATGTAACACTTGGACACTAATTGGACTCTCTAGTAAACCCCCAAAGATTGGTCTCTTGGTGAAGGCTTAAGTCCTGAGAGTATGCTCCTCACAAGTTCTCAGGTTCAAATCTTGTTAGGTGCTAACAATTCTTGACTTTAAATGGGCCACCCACTAGTGGACGGTGGGATTGGTCCCTTTAGATTAGTTTGTCTCAAGGACGGATATCTAGTTTTCTAAAAAAAAAAAACGCTTGGAGTCTAGTCTGACTGGTTTGCTATGTGTTTATCTAATATCTACTTATGTAAATATGTTGCATGTGAGTAAGCTGTTTCATCGTGTTTTTTCACAACTAGGTGAGTTCAGGTTTCAAGGGTGTATCCATTATGACAGATGATAAGTCAACAATGCCATCTGTTGAAGAAGACTTTGAAAACATAGGCATCTTGAATGTTGATTCATCCCTAGAACCATTCAAAGATCACTTCAAATATAGACTGAAGAGATATCTAGACCAGAAAAAGCTCATTGAAGAATATGAAGGAGGTCTTCAGGAGTTTGCCAAAGGTGATTATAATTGTTGACAGTTGACGTTGTTTCAATTTTTCTATGTATGTGTATACGAAATTCGATAATAACTGCTAAGATTTTGGACGTAACGGCAAATTGTATGTCCATGAGAAACCGACAATGATGAAGTGTTCCTCAACTAATACTTGGCAGTATCCGATGTTGATAGTCCTATTAAATCATCTGGCTTGCACAAGTAAACCGGTGATAACTTGAAATTTCTGTGAACACAATTGATTGATTATGTTGGACACATCAAAATCTTGAAAATAAAGTCATCTTCCTGTCAACTGGATTGATTTCTATCTAATTACTAATTTATTGTATTAACTTTAGTTACATCTTTAATATAATGTTTTCTTATCATTTCCTTTTCCACATCTTAGGTTACTTGAAATTCGGATTTAACAGAGAAGAAGATGGCATTTTGTACCGTGAGTGGGCACCTGCTGCTCAGTAAGCTATCTCTGAGGATACACGTTGGTCAACTTTTTTTGTCATTGTTTAATTTAGTTTTGTTTTTTGGATTTTGAATTTTTTTCAATGCAGGGAAGCACAGATTATTGGGGATTTTAATGGGTGGAATGGTTCCAACCATCAGATGGAAAAAGATCAGTTTGGCGTATGGAGCATTAAGATCCCAGATGCCGATGGAAATCCAGCTATACCTCACAATTCAAGAGTGAAGTTTAGGTTCAAACATAGTGATGGAGTTTGGGTTGACCGTATCCCTGCTTGGATTAAATATGCCACTGTCGATCCTACCAGATTTGCTGCTCCTTACGATGGTGTCTACTGGGATCCACCACTTTCAGAGAGGTCCTATAATCCTATTATTCACATATGTAGAATATCTTCTGGATTGTTGTCTTAAGTCTTAACTAAAGAATTAAACTCTGCATCTGAAATATCAAATACTAAAATGGACTCTAATCATCTAACGTATACCTCTTATTAATCGACTTTTAAATTATGCAAATAATTTCTTTAAGTTTTATAATATTTATATTTTTTGTCGGACCATAATATTTTGCCTGATGCATTATGTGTAGCAATTGCAAATAAGTTAACCATGTCCGAATTATTATACCTTTTGTAATCTACTTGATATCAATGTTTTTTCACTCCACTCTTGATCAAGTTTGGATGAAATTACCCCAGCTGTTTGTGCATCCTCTTGTTTGTTCTGCAGGTATCAGTTTAAACATCCCCGTCCACCAAAGCCCAAAGCTCCACGGATATATGAAGCTCATGTGGGAATGAGTAGCTCTGAGCCCCGCATAAACTCTTACAGAGAATTTGCAGATGATATTTTGCCACGTATTCGGGAAAATAACTATAATACAGTCCAGCTGATGGCTGTGATGGAGCATTCGTATTATGCGTCATTTGGATATCATGTAACAAACTTTTTTGCTGTGAGCAGTAGATCTGGAAGCCCTGAAGATCTTAAGTATCTGATAGATAAGGCCCATAGCCTAGGTTTGAATGTTTTGATGGATGTCATCCATAGTCATGCTAGCAATAATGTTACCGATGGACTCAACGGCTTTGATGTGGGTCAAAGTTCACAACAATCTTACTTCCACACTGGAGATAGAGGTTATCACAAGCTATGGGATAGTAGACTTTTTAACTATGCCAACTGGGAAGTTCTTCGGTTCCTTTTATCGAATTTAAGGTGGTGGCTTGAAGAGTACAAATTTGATGGATTTCGATTTGATGGAGTAACATCAATGTTGTATCATCACCATGGAATCAATATGGCATTTACAGGGGATTATAATGAATATTTTAGTGAAGAAACAGATGTGGATGCCGTTGTCTATTTGATGCTGGCCAACTCTCTGGTCCATGATCTTTTGCCTAATGCAACTGTCATTGCTGAAGATGTTTCGGGAATGCCTGGACTCGGCAGACCAGTTTCTGAGGTGGGAATTGGTTTTGACTATCGACTAGCCATGGCTATCCCCGACAAGTGGATTGACTACTTGAAGAACAAGAAAGACAGTGAATGGTCAATGAAGGAAATCTCTTTGAATTTGACAAATAGAAGATACAGTGAAAAATGTGTCTCTTATGCTGAAAGTCATGACCAAGTATGATCTTTGTCATTTTGTTTTGTGTTGTTGTGATGCCTTTGTGTTGGAAATAATATTAGAATTTAGTTTTGGTTAAATTTGTGAACAGAAAATGATAGAAACTAGAGCCGATATGCAGTCAAGGAATTATCTTATTGAATTGTTTGTGAATGCCTGCACTATTAACGTCTTATAGTTTTTCCCTTGGGCAGTCCATTGTTGGGGACAAGACCATTGCATTTTTACTAATGGATGAAGAAATGTATTCTAGCATGTCTTGTTTGACTGCTGCTTCTCCTACTATTGAGCGAGGGATTTCTCTTCACAAGGTTTTTATATGACCATAAAACCTTCTAGACTACGTACATGTACAAAATTAGATATTGAATTGTGAAGCTGTTAATGCAATACAGTTATTGTTGTTTGTAGTCATTGTTATTTTAATCTTTTGCAGATGATACACTTCATAACCCTGGCATTAGGTGGAGAGGGCTACCTTAATTTCATGGGCAATGAGGTAATGCATACTGCTTTACTCTCCTATCTGCAAAACCACTGCTCCCTGTTACTATATGATGCACCTGGCAATGATCCTTTTGTTAAATCATAAACAAACTATATTCACGATGTCATTTTTAGTTTGGCCATCCGGAGTGGATTGATTTTCCTAGAGAAGGCAATGGATGGAGTTATGAGAAATGCAGGCGTCAGTGGAATCTGGTGGACACAAATCACTTGAGATACAAGGTAACTTGTGTGTATCTATTTATTTATGGCTTCATATCTTGGTTGGGACTTTCGGCAAGTTTAATTATTTAATATATCCATTATCTTCAGAATAGAATATTATGCAAATGGGCAATGTCATTTTGCATATTTTTGTGCGATGCATAATTCAACTTTGCAGCCTTATTTTGTGAAGCTCCTTTTTCCCCTTTCTGCAGAACTCTTTGTATTTTGGTGCATTCTATGAGTTTCTTTCTTGTCTTTGATATAAACGTTTTATTTTTGCTTTTGGAACTTGCAGTTCATGAATGAATTTGACAGAGCAATGAACTTGCTCGATGATAAATTCTCTATCCTTGCATCAACAAAACAGATTGTGAGCAGCACAAACAATGAAGACAAGGTAGATATACGTATACCCATAACGTGATTTTTTCACTACTGCTAGACAATTCAGAGAACTTATTATACTATGACAGATTAAAATAGACTACATCCTAGAATATATACATTGGTGTATGAAGAAGGCTCTTCTTAAAAATGAATGAACAAGCCATTGTCTATTCCTAGTTAGTTTCAAGTATAACTCTACTATAACTAAATGCCTAATGGTTTTTCTTTTATAGGTTATAGTCTTTGAACGTGGGGATCTGGTGTTTGTGTTCAATTTTCATCCAGAGAATACATATGAAGGGTATGCAATGCGTTAAATTTTCATTTGTGTGTTGGTTAATTTACATTTGCGAGGTTGTGTGTTTGGTTTTATGTGAAGTTTATATATAAATTTCTGTAAATAGTAACTGTTAACCGCAAATGATTTGGATGGAACATTGAAACATGCAGATATAAAGTTGGGTGTGACTTGCCTGGGAAATATCGAGTTGCGCTGGATAGTGATGCTAGGGAATTTGGAGGACATGGAAGAGTAAGGACTCCTGATCTTTTTGGTATTAGATATTATAAATAGGGGTGGGAACTATGTCCACCCTAACTGTCACCAGAACGACATTAGCCTCAAGTTTTGCTCATTGCTGTGATTTTAGACTTTGACTCAGTTGCTATTATTCCATGGTTCTTGAATATGTTTCTTTGTTGTTTCTTCCTTTATACAAGGTTGACCGTTTTCCATTCGTAGGTGGGGCATGATGCAGATCACTTCACATCCCCAGAAGGAATACCAGGGGTTCCTGAAACAAATTTCAACAATCGTCCCAATTCCTTCAAGGTCTTATCCCCGCCTCGTACATGTGTGGTACGTGATCTGGTCCCTTTTCATTTAATTTTTCTTATGTTGAAAAATACTTGATGATTTGTGGGTAGATTTTTTATTTGCACTTCACAGTAGAAAAGTGAATTGCTAATTGAATTTGAAAATTTCCAAAGGTATATTATAGAGTGGATGAAAGACTTATTTGCACTTCACAGTGGAAAAGTGAATTGCTAATTGAATTTGAAAATTTCCAAAGGTATATTATAGAGTGGATGAAAGACAAGAAGAAAGCAACAATCCCAATTTGAGCAAGGTAGAAGAGACCTTTGCTGCAGTCGATACTGATGTTGCAAAAATTCATGATGTTTCTATGGAGAGTGAAAATAGCAATTTGGATCGAAAAGAAGATAACTCAGAGGATGCAGTTGATGCCGAAATTCTTAAGGTTGAAAGTGAAGTTGTTGGAGACAAACAAGAAGATGCAGATAACTGAGAATCTTGGCAGTTTTCACTTGTCAACTATCCAATGGATGAGATAAGCAGCATAATTGGAAAAGGAATTAAGAGTAAAATTTGAAGAAACTATTGGTAGTTATTCCTTTCGTGAAAATACAGAAATCTATTTCGAGATGGATTGCTGCATATTCAACTTCTCTCTAAGTAGACCTTTCCATTTACTCGAGAGGATTAAAATCCAAGCTTTTGTCCATCAAATCGACATGTTATTATGTTATGTATATTATGTGCGCGAATGTATAAAGATCACTAACACTCCTAAGTTATGGATGAATAAAATTACACTACCACTTATGTATATTTTCTTCTGGTGGTGGCCATGGATATGTAATGTGTATGTCTTGAACAATGTTTTCTCAATGAGTATATTTAACTTCTATCAAACCCAAACACCGGGGTACGACACTGTAATTAATAATAAACTATACTTTAACCACACTGTAATTAATAATAAACTATACTTTTAACCTTGATTTTTAAGTATCAAGAATGGAAAATATAATTCCACAATCAAGAATGTCTAAATCATATCACACACAGAAAATGTATCAACTTCCATTGAATAAAAGTAAAATACACAACAGAGAACAAGATTCAACTCAGACATCTTATTAAATCAAGTCCTCCATTTTAAATAACCCTAGTGGTATGAAATTCTTCCTGTTCTTCTTGGTGTAGCTCCAATCTTCTTCTCACCACCAACACCAACAGATTTATCCATTCTTGAAGCTAGAGGAGGCTTCTTACTAGTCTCCTTACTCCTGCTCCTAAGCATGTACCTTGGAGTTTCACTAACCTCAGCAGAATAAGCAGCAGAAACCGATTTTCTAAGACTTCCAAGTTTTCTCGCAGTATTAGTCTTTTTTCCAGATTCAACGTTAACACCGAGAGCACGATGAGAAGGCGGCACCCTAGGCGGCTTAATACTAGTAATATTAACTTCATTCACCGCGATTTCTTGTTTTCTCTTAAGCCTTTCGTTCCTTCTTGCAGAATATTCATCATACAATCTTCCTCTCTGAAATAAAACACCTGATTTAGCGTTACAAGAATTGGTGAAAGCAGTTTCTTCCGGATCTGGTTTTCCGAATTGGTTATTAACCATCTTTGCTAAAGCCCTAAATTCACAAGCAATTGTGCGGTATTCAGGTCGTAGTTGTTCGGGAGATCGAACTGCTTTCTGAGATTTCATCAAAGAACCTGTTACAATCATCCACGATCAGAAGAAAAAAAAAATTTGTTTACGAATTAAAATTCAAAAAATAAAGATCTGGATGCAGAAAAAGTACCTGGTGGAGTTTGAAGAGAGACAGAGTCTGGGATGGTTCGAGTTGCAACACGAGTTGGAGATTTAGGTATCGGACGCGGTGGCCGGAGACGCGACTTCATGGTTGATGACGAGTTGTACATTGCTGCGGCGAAATGAACACAGTATCAGTGAAAAATGCGGGGCGGGTTTTATTTGATTTGAACAAGAGGAGCGAGGGTTTTGAGCGTCTATAACGGTCATATTTTTGATCCGACGGCTCATGTTGTAGCTTAGAAACTGTGGATTTCTCATTATTACAATTGGATTTTTCCTACTTTAGTGGCTTTTGTTCTCTTTCTTATCTTTTCTAAGATGCGACCGCTTTGAAAGCTTAAGCAAATACTATACGCTTCATATTTTAATATAAATCTTTTAACAATTTTATACGAATTAAAGAATACTTTTATATAAACCTGAAAAAAACTGAATAATGTTATAAGGTTATTCTTTATTAATAGTATTAGAAAACATAATTTAAAGAATTAAAATAAATAAATAAATATTTTAGATAAAAAATTTAAAAAAAAGTTGATTTTCAAAACTGATCTAGTGATGAAGGTTTGAGTCATATAAAAAGAATTTATAAAAAATATAGGGGAAAAGAAATTCTATTTGCGATATATATATATATATATATATATATATATATATATATATATATATATATATATATATATATATATATATATATATATATATATATATATATATATATATATATATATATATATATATATATATATATATATATATATATATATATATTGCCTTTGTCTAATACATAGGGTATCTTAATCTTTCTTTTCTCCTCCTTCAGCGTCTGTCGTTGGTACGTGTGAGTGTCTGATTTTTCATTCTACATTTGAAGTGTATGTTTGTGCTTTCAATGTGCCTTCTTTCAGAGTTTTTTTTTTTTTCTTTTTTCCCTTTTGTGGAGAGTGTTTCTTGCTACCTTTTTTTGCCTTCGTTTTGTTGGGATTAGTCTTTTTGTTATTATGGTTTCTCTCGTTGTTGTTTTCTTTTAAGTTTCTGGTTATTTTTGTGAATCATTGTCTTGTCTTCTCTGTCTCTCTGTTCTTCTTTCTGCTTTTGATAACAACCATGGAGATCCAAGATTCTGCAGAAAAAGGAAAAAAGAGTTGGGTCTACTTAGGATATTGTATCCAACATCCAAATTTCTACAATTCAAGTCCATTAAATCAACCGGGAGAGTGCAACATCAACAAAAACCCTAATTAGGGCTTTTGTAGATCTTTTCACTGTGTCAACATAAAAAGGAAAGTTATATTTGAACTTGTAGAATATGCATATTATGAATTTGTGTGTGGGATGAAGATGATTGCAAAGACAGATTCAAAGAGAATCGACTAGCTCTAATAAGAAAGTTCTTATCTAAAAAATCTATTCATAAGAACTTTCCATCGGTAGGGCTTGCTAGTATATGATGTGAGCCAAAAGGAATTCAAAATTATGAAGTGGAATCAGGTTTTTTCGCATTGCTTTGAAAAATAATATGGATATCAAAAGGATCCTTTGTATCTTTAAAAAGGCATGGCTCTCTATGAAACCTTGGTATCAAGATTATGTTCTAAAAAAGATCAATTTTTTAAGGTTCCTTACTTCCTTCTATTTGGGTTCAACTTTGGGGAATTCCCCAGAAAATCATATTTGCTCAAATGGGAGAGAAGATCGGTGCTAAGATTTGTCAGGTCCTTAAATCTAACTTGTATCTCTTTCCTAACAATATCAGCATTATTAAGGTCAATGTGATTTGTGATGCTACTAAACCTCTTAAGACTGGTATTCACATAGGTAGTTAAAAAGGGTACTAACTTGATTGATTTTCATTATAAGAAATTACCAATGTTTTGTTTTAATTGTGGTATTGTTGGGCATAATGAGGAATTTTGTCCTACTGAAAGCCAAAAAAATGTTGATCCAATATTAAAAACACCTTTGGCACTTGGATTAGATCCATTAGATTTCTAAGAAAGATCAAGGATTCAATTAGGAATTTAAACAAAAGCAACCTTATGTCCTCCCAATGTTGTTTTCTCTAGTCTCATCCCTAAAGTTACCGATCTTACCAAGATTAGAAATTCAATCAGCGGCCAGCAACACATCGTGAGCTCCAAATTTGTCGGTGGCGGAGAAGAGGAGGGGGTGTGCCTGCAAGACACTCTGATGCTAAAGTGAGGTTCAGAGTGAAAGAGAGAAAGAGCAAGTACAAAGTGAAGGAATTTAGAATATCTGACCCTCCATTGGAGGAGGGTATTTATAATGTGCACCCAGCACTGAGTCAACAATCATCTGTTGTAGGTTAGATCGTAAGGTTCACAACAGGTGACTTCCAGGACCCTACATGGAAGTATGGAAGACCAACATGTGGTTTTTGTCCTGGATCAACTGCCCCACGAACCCCAGAAAATGGACGACTTGTTCTCAAGAACGCGGGTTCAGTTGGTGACGTCTCTTCGAGCCACGTGTCAGAAATACTAAATGCCTCTGATGGCCTACGAGTAGGGATACTCGAGGGTCTAGGCGAAAATTCGTTTCCCGTGTCAGAGGATATAAGAATGAGGGATTGTGATTCATTTGGTACACTCGTTGCATTCTCAAGTTCCGAAAGAGTTTCTAAAGAATTTCTCTGCTCTCTCCCACATTCGCTCGTCGTCGTCTCCGCCGTCGTTAGCCCTCATCCCGTCACCGTATATCTCTAGCATCTTCACCCAAGTAAGTATTCGTTTATTTTCTTATTTTTTTCTGGTAGGATTCGGTTCTGGCGAGTGTTGGCGCTTAACGGTGACTTTGCCATCCTCAATCGTCGTCTGCCGTCAGATCTCGAGTAAGAAGAAAACAAAATGTGTGTTTCCTGACGACGCTCATGAACTTTGCAATGAAGTTATGTGTTTTCTAGCGATTTATATAAGTTTTCAGGTGGTGTTCTTGAACTTCTGATGAAACTTTCGAGGAACTCATGAAGATTCCGAGGAACTCATGATGTTTCCGGTGAAGTTTTCGGGGAACTCATGAAGTTTATGATGAAGTTCAAAGTTCTTGAACTTTCGTTAGGCTTAGTTTCGGGGAGACTTTGTCCTCACAGGGGTGTAAAAATTCTGAAAAAGTCTCGTGTCGAGGAGTTTCTTCCCTGCGGATTAGGTTTCATGTCTTGTGTCAAGGAGAAGTTCCTCATGACTACGTGCTTGTCAACAAGGGCTTTGGTCGAGGGCTTGTCTTCGAGGTTTTCCTTTCCCTTTCACTTGATTTGTAGTGGAAGGGTGGATTTAATCTTGACGACGAATTCATTTTTTTCCTCTACTTTTCAGGTTAAATGGCTCGACAGTCCGGGAACATCGATATGGTCGACGTAAATGCCGAAGCCAACTTGGCCGACATAAATACTGAACCCCGGTTGGATTGAGTCAGACAAGAACCCCCAACAGTCTCCCCTTCAACTAGATCGAAGACAATTGGAAAAATATTGTTGTTACCATCTTGTGCCAATGGCATGAGTAGCGTTCTTTTATATTTCTCATACAACCATGTTCCATCAATTTGTATAATAGATTTACAGTATGCAAAACCTTTGATACATGGTTCAAACGCCCAGAATAATCGGTGGAAAATGCTATTTCCACTGACACAAGTTCCGTCAGGGGTATACCCTGACAAGGTCTCCAATATGACAACAGTCCCTGGAGCATATTGTTTAAGTGTCACCAAGTATTTTGGAAGTTATTTTTACGAATCCTTCCAATTTTCGAACACCGTTTTAATTGCCTTAGTCCTAGTTATATGCGCTTTCTTATACGAAGGAGTATAGTTGTATCTTTGAACAATATGCGAGATTATGGTACTCACCTTCAAAAAAGGATTGTCGCTAATGACAAACAGGATTTCATTTCATATCATGACTATATATCACACGACCCAATCATAGAACCATACCTTGAATCATGCGATTTCGGTCATTTGATAAATATCACTCCATAGTCAATTGACGCCAAATTTATTCTAGCTTTGCTAGAACGACGGAGACTAGAGACCCACACATTTCACCTTTCATTCGGTGAATGCACTGTCACATTGGAAGATGTCTAATGTTGATGGGCCTACGCATCGATGGTAAGGCCGTTAACGGTAAAGTTGATGTTGATAACCAAATTTGCGAAGATTTATTGGGTCCCC
This sequence comes from Lathyrus sativus, assembly GCA_963859935.3. Lineage (NCBI taxonomy): Eukaryota > Viridiplantae > Streptophyta > Magnoliopsida > Fabales > Fabaceae > Lathyrus > Lathyrus sativus. Next base: position 678,505,448 of record OZ012739.1, on the reverse strand, counting down.
TCTTTGTGTCGAGACACCTCAGCCACAACGTGCAAGTCAACCAAGGGGTCAAGGTATAAATTTAAAATACCTTAGAGAACATTATAAAATTATCACATTAGACGATGAATCCACCGAGTATGAAAAGATAATTAAAAATCGGTGTTATATTATGATCTTATTTGAACATTTTTTATTTCCAAAAAGTACTAGAAATACTGTAAATACTATGTATTTGTCGTTGTTATGCAACATTCATAAAGTATGCATTTATAGTTAGGGTTCAACTATTTTGGCCCATCTATATAGTGCCTTGTGTAAAATTTTCCAAAAAAATACTTGTACGTTTTATGGTTGCGCCTTTCTACTTCAAGCATGAGTTTGGTCTAGAATATCGACACTCGCTCCGGTCAACCTGAATCCATACACATTCCCCTACGCAAACAAGTAAGTTTATTTTAAAATATCAAACATGTATACTTTGATAAAATGTTCATTTGTAACTAATTTATTTATCTCACTTTTTTTTAGGTGGTCAGTTATGGGAATGACTTACCAATGATGTTCCAGAAACTCAATAATCATGTACCGCAATTTTTTAGACCACATTGAGTCAAATGATGTAAATTATTCTTACACTACAATTGGATGTTAAATTAACACACTATAATTTTTCTCATTAAGTATTTTGATTATGCATTTTGTCTAGAGGTTGTATCTAGGTCTCGACCATCAACCTAACCCTGATGATCTTGCAGTGTGGACATCAAAAACACCAATCATTCAGTTCACTATGGTGGAGATGTACCAAAGTAATCGAGTGAAACTGCAGTTCGGCATGCAACAAGATATCACAACCACTCCGACGTGTTTGGGAGACTGACATCAATTGAGAGTGGATCCCAATGAGGTGTAGATGATTGGAGAGACTTTGCTAAAGAGACGTGTCAATATTAGAAGAATCGACGTCAATATATCTTAAACAAACATGTCGTGGAAGGGGTTAGACCAAGTCATCAATATATGATTTGGTTTAGGTCAGTTACAACACAACAATTTATGTCTGAGCCGACATATTTGATAGATCTGCACCGACGTGCTTCGTCCTCATACACACAACAACATACATATGCCCAACAAACAACTCCGCACCACACCCAACAACAATATATACTCACCTAATCAAACTTCCAAACCCGCAACCCATTCATGTCACTCACCCAATCACAACAACAAGATTCTGACCCTTACCTCCAACGTCCACACACCGACACTACGTGGCACTTACCGTTAGTCAAAGTCAATTTCATAGTCTATTTGGCATACCCGTGGCATTGACATGGACAACATAACTTTTTGCATTTTGGAAATAAGAAACCTGTTGCATCACCTCCTTTCCTTTTCTTCTCAACATAACTTTTTGAAATTTTGATGACGTTTGTGATGAGTTTATGCCATGTAAGTATGAAAATATTCCACATCAAATGTCATGCGTGCAAAATTTGACTCGATGGAAAGGATAAATGTGACGCTATTTAAATAATTAAATGATTGATTTAAAATTAATGTACCAAAAAAAAAATATAAACTTAAAGGATAAAAAAAATGTTTTTGCCAAAAAAAAAAAAACAGCCCAAGTAATGAAAACGACATACAGTATAATATAACCGATACTCGTTGTAAACCGCGTTTCATCAACACCGTTGAACGTGTGAAAAAGCAATCAATTATAACGAAATTTAGAAATTGAGAAAATTATTAGAGAAACGCAATGGAAGAAGTTTAATAAATACTTATTATCATGAAAAATGTTACCATAAATAAAAGAATGAGATGATACTGTGGATCTTGCCATGGCTGATATTCTTTCTCTTTCATCTTTTCTCTTCTCAATCACCATCTACTTCCTCTCTTCCTCTCAAGATCTCTTCTCCGTTAATGGCCAATTTATCAACAATTTCACTCAATATTCAGTTACACCAATCAACTACGATCTCTATCACTCCAGGTTTCACTCTCTTCTGTTCAATTTCTCATCAATCTTCCTAATTTATCGGAATCGCCGTTTTTTCAATTTCGCAATTCTATTATGCAAATCGATGTTCCTTTAGCATTTTAGATCACGTTCTTCAGTTACGATTTTGTTGAATGAATCTCAATCTGTAGTATATTAGTTTCTACTGTTAAATTTCAGTTACAATTTTGTTGAATGAATCTCAATCTGTAGTATATTAACTTCTATAGTTAAATTTCAGTTACGATTTTGTTGAATGAATCTCAATCTGTAGTTTATTAGTTTCTATAGTTAAATTTCAGTTACAATTTTGTTGTATATATCTCAATCTGTAGTATATTCTTTTCTATAGTTAAATTTCAGTTAGGATTTTGTTGAATGAATCTCAATCTACATTAGTTTCTATAGTTAAATTTCAGTTATGATTTTGTTGAATGAATCTCAATCTGTAGTATATTAGTTTTCCTTGCCTTGTGTAGGAACTGATTTACGTTTACATTGTGTCTTTTGACCTTACTTGATTTCTTAATTGTCACGCTTTTTGCAATTTTTTTGATATTTTTCTTGTGCTTAATTATGAGCTTTGATTTTTTGGAGCACTGTAGTGTTTTTTTTCAATTACTTGATTTGTTTTGTGATTTCGTGAAATTGCTTATTTGTTTGTTGTTGTGGAATTTTGCAGTCGAAAATTGATGGATGAGATCAAGGACTTGGTTCATCGTCATCCGGATAAGCTATCTGTGAGTAGTCGATGATGTATTTAGATTTGACTACTGTGTGTTCTGGTATTTGAGTATACATGGTTCTTATATTTGATGTTTTAATGTAGATGGAGACAGTTAAAGCTGGAAACAAAGGCTATGGTGCTGAGATTGCAGTGGTTACTTATTGTAAGGGAAAGAAAGATACTGCCGAGAGGCCAAAGATTCGGATCCTTCTTGTAAGATTTCTATGTTCATGGGTATTAATTATGGGCTTTCATGTTACGAGCAGTTTAATGTTGGAAACAATATACATTAATGTCCACAAGTGATGAAGTTGTAATGCTATAATTGTAATATGGTGTTGTTTTACACAAAGCTGTAATCTGGCATGTAGTGGATAGTTTTCTCAAATTGGTTATTCTGGTTTTTTTGACAGATGATTCATTGTCTTCCAGAGTTTTGGACAGCATGGAAGGGAGCTGATTACCTCAGAACTTGCTTTAAAGATTTTGTCTCTTCTTACTGAAGAACAATTTCTACCCGGCTTGAATAAAGCTTCCTTAAACAGTACACTCGACCAGCTTGTAATAAAGGTAAGTGAAATTTCTGCCAAAAATATGCGAGAATTATGAAATTCATTGTGGAATTGGGCTCTAACTATCAAGGTGCTAATGAAATTACATAATCATATATGTGGAGTGTTACAACTATGTTCCAATTGTTTCACATTTGATTTTGGGTGTATATTAAAGTTTTAAAATTAGGAAGTACTTTTTTTATAAATATAAGAAAAAAATGAGTTATGTGCATTTGTGAAATAATAGAATTAACAGGAGAGATTGATATCTTCATAATGTTGGTGTTAATTATTTATAGGTGATTCCTATGGAAAACTTTAATGGCCGCAAGCTTGTTGAGGCTGGAGATCTCTGTGAGAGAAGAAACGGTATTGTATTTCTCCTGTATGATACTTAGTACAGTAGTTACTAATTTTGAAATGCCTAAAGTGTATGTTATGTGGCAGGCAGAGGAGTTGATCTCAACCGGAATTGGAGTGTAGATTGGGGCAAAAAGGAAAAGGTTTGTTATATGTCTTCAATCTCTTTTTGGCACTGTGAAATTTTATTAATTAATGTTGCTTGTACTGTGTCCATTGTCGGCTTGCACCTTTTAGTTAGTTTGAGATAACAATATACTGTGATGCTAGAAGAGGCTTTAGCTAGATTGCACTTCTCATTCTTCTTGATATCTGTTTATCAATCTATGCACTGGCCTTTCTTATCCAGTAAAATGGAAAATTGTTTAATTTTCTTTTAAAGCTTTTTATTCATTTGCATTATTGTTCAAAACAATAGGATTATGATCCCTATGAGGAGAATCCCGGAATTGCTCCATTTAGTGAGCCTGAAAGTCAAATTATGAGGAAACTTGCCATATCTTTTGAACCACATATATGGGTCAATGTGCACTCTGGAATGAAGGTAAGCTATTTCACGTTTTTTGAAAAATAAAATGGTTACTCCCTTATGTTTCTTATCTATTTCTGTGGTATAAATCCAGATATGGACATTATATAACCCAAACAGGAGTTAGAATTTTCAATTTAATTGCTATAATCTAGTAGATTATATTTAACTTTTTCAACTTTATCAATGATATTATTTCTCTATGGGATTACCCCACTTATAAACACATGTTCATGCCATATATTATCCGATGTGAGACTTTTAACACACACCCTCACGCTCAGGACTAGACAACTGAAGCGTGGAAATAAATGGTTGGTGACCCGATAGTGGAAACCATAGAAGGTGACCCGCCAAATCTTAAACGAGACTCTGATACCATGTTAAAATACTAGAGACTAAGAGACATTTGAATAAACCATGTGTTGTCTACAAACCATATTCGATGAGTTTTTTTGTTAAACTTATAAACCTGCAAGTTTACCAATATATAATAACAACTGAGCCTTATTTCACTAAGTGAGGTCAGCTACATGGATCAACTTTTGTCAGAATGTTCTATTAAGGATCATGTTTTTATTCAAATCATTAATTTCGAGATCTTTCTTAATAACATTTTTAATAGTCTTTCTAGGTCTTCCCCTTCATCTAATCGTTTACCTTCGTTTCATCTGGTCTATCCTCCTTACTACATAATCTAATCTACTAGTCTTCTCTCTAAATGCCCAAACTACCTAAGTCTATTTTCCACTATCTTCTCCAATATAGACGGTACGAATGCAGAGTACGACAATTTAAAAAAAAAACTAAGGTACGGGTATTTCATTGTAATTTTTTAAAATATAATTGTAAATATAACATAAAATAGTTAAGTTGTGAAAAAAATAATTTGAAAGAATTATAAGGTTCAAATGATAACAAAACATCAAAATTAAAAAATATTTTGTTCAAAAAAAGTCAAGATCAATAACATAAAAAAATTACATTGGAAACATACCAATAATTCATGAATTCAAAGGCTGAAACCTGAAATTGCATAGCAGCGATGCATGCAGAAAAAAATGTTAGACTATATAGAATTGGTTTTTTACTTCTCCTTTTATAAATAAATTAAAAACTTAAATTTGACTCACTAAATTAGCCTGAAACTATATGGACCGAAGAAAAAAAACTAAGTTTTTATGGGTACGTGTACCAATGTGCATACCAAACATGAAAAAATAATTTAAAAAGAGTGTGGATTTGGTACGTACCATATGTGTACCGTTCGCGTACTAAAACCCGGTACTGGTATTTTACTTAAAACGGTGTACCCGTGCTTTATAGGTTCGACACTCTAATATTTTCAATTCTAATTTTATCATGTCTAGTCTTATCAAACATCCACCGCAGCATCCTCATCTCTGCTACACTTACTTTATTCTCGTGTTGATTTTTAACCGTCCAGCATTGTCCCGTACAAAATTGCAGGTTTTACCGTTGACAGATAAAAACTTTTCCTTCAACTTGAGCGGTACCTTTGCATCACATAAAACACCAGATGCCCTTCTCCATTTCAACCATCCAGCTTGAATTCTATGGTTTACATCCCCGTTTATTTCTCAATCATTTTGTATTATGAATTGCGGGAGAATATGGTCTTCAACTTTCACCTCTAAATTATAAGAGTTTCTTCTTTTATTGAACTTACATTCTATATACTCCGTCTTACATTTACTTAGGCGAAAACCATGTGTTTCTAATACTCGTCTCTAAGTTTTCAACCTCATTTAAATCCTTTTTCGACTCTCCAAGAAGAACTATATCATCTGCATAAAACATGTATCTCGGTACTAGCTCTTGGATGTGTTCCGTGAATACATTCAAAATCAAGGTAAGAAGGTAGGGGCTTAGGGTTGAACCTTGATGCAAACCAATTGTAATAGAAAAATCGTTTGTACTTGTGTCCGCACACTAGTCATTACCCCTTCATACATATCTTGAATAGCTCGAATATATGCAATCCTAACTTCTTTCTTCTATAAGGCTTTCCATAAAATCTCTCTAGGTACTATATCATATGCCTTCTTCAAGTCAATAAAAATTAAGTGCAGGTCTTATTGATCCATCCGATATTGCTCCATCACGCGCCGTAATAGATATATTGCTTCCATGGTCGACCTTTCAGGCATAAAATCAAATTGATTCTCGGAGACTTAGTCTCTTTTCTTAATCTATGTTCAATCCTTATTTTCCATTACTTCATGGTATGACTCAGAAGCTTAATCCCCCTATAATTTGCACAATTTTATATATCCCCCTTGTTCTTATAGTTTGGAACTAAGGTGTTTCTTTTCATTCCTCCAGCATGTGCTTTGACCTCATAATTTCATTAAAGAAATTTATGAGCCACTGAATACCTCCATCTCCAAGAATTTTTCACACTTCAATAGGTATGTTGTCTGGTCCAACCGCCTTATTGTTACTCATTCTTTTCAAGGCTTCCTTTACCTCCCATTTTTGGATCTGACGGTAGTAATTATAATGCCGATCTGCTTCTCTAATATCGAGTCTGCTAGATTCCGGTGTGATATCATATCCTTTGTTAAATAGGTTGTAGAAATACGTCTTCCACCTATCTTTTATATCTTTTTTTCAAACCAAGATCTTGCCTTATTCATCTATAACACACTTCACTTGATCCAAATCTCTAGTCTTTCTTTCTCTTCCCTTAGCAAGTCTATATATAAATTATTTCTTCCTCCTTAATTCCTAGAGATTGGTATAATCCATCGAAAAGCTTGGGTTCTTGTTTCACTCACTGCCTTCTTGATCTCATTCTTAGCTTTTTCGTACTTTCTCCACGTTTCAGCATCTTTACACCTAGAGCAAACTTTAAATCAGTTTTTTTTTACTCTAACTTTACTCTGGACACTTTCATTCCACCACCATGATTCTTTATCCCTAGGTCCAAAACTTCTTGATTCACCCAATATCTCTTTAGCCATTTTTCTAATTTCTTGGGTCATCTTATTTCACATATCATGTGTACTTTCTCGTGGTTGTCCAAACCCTCCCTCCAAGATTTTGTGTTGAAAAATTTCTTGTTTTCACCCTTCAAATGTCACCACTTGATCCTTGGCGCTACCCTATGATTTCTTTTCTTTGCTCTTCCCTTAAATTTTACATCCATAATCAAAACTCTATGTTGAGTAGTCAAGATTTCTCCCGGAATAACTTTACGGTCCAAGTTTACCAATATCATGTTGAAAAATACACAAGAACTGGCATCAGTTGGAACTCTGCCAACCCAATGCATATTACAGATGCAGCCTGCATCTTTCTAAAACATGAATTTTTCAAAATTTAATCCCCTGCAGTCAAATTTTTCCCACATTCACTTCGTCAAGATAATATTGACCGTTTGATCTCGATCGCACGGTTCAGAAAAACAGATTTGATTTTTCCAAAATCACCTGTTTTAAATCAGAGTTCTCCAATCTTGATCGGACGGTCAGGATAACATAGTAGAGTAAGTTTGTAGGCATGCAAAACTAGATTCTCATTTTAAAAATGGCTACTTGAATCCATTTGTCCTAATTATGTTTTTCATTTTGATGTCTCACCAGTAACACAAGCTTCACATTTAATCCTTTAGCTAACAAACCATGCTACTACTACTCTTGTACTATCCTTCTTAAATTAGGAAAAAAAAATCTTGAAATCAAAGTTATGTTTTAGACTCCTCCAAGATTTGTCATATTGTTGTGCAGCTGAAAAAAGGATATGATAGAAATTGTTATAATCTCTTTTGGAAACAGAATTATCAGATGTAAATGTTAATATAGGCATACATTATTAACATTATAGTACTTGACTCTGACCAGGGATGGAGTCCACATTTGGCAATACGGGAGGCACATAACCCCACTCAATTTTTAGATAGACTAATAGTACAATTGTTTGGTTGTCATTTAAGCCTTGTTTTGTGGTTAAAACTTTGCCCCTTATCATACTAAATGTTCTTATATCAAGTAGGTGATATTTTCTCAACCCACGGCTCCTACCAAGTATTATTTACTTCTGTTGTTTTAGCTGTTATACTTGCTGCTTTACAATACTTGACTTTATGTTTACTTTTATGAGAATGATATTCAGTTAAGACATGTGTGTTGACTAAATGTTCTTCTTTTCATTCTTCTTCTGCTTCAAATTCAATAATTTATGTAATTTGGTAAAGATGCTTTGGAACCATCATCATATGAACTTATATTACAAATATTACTGTCCCTTTTCCAACCCTCTTTGCAGGCCCTTTTTATGCCATATGATCACAAAAATACAACACCTGATGGATTGCCATTGCAACGGATGAAGGCGTTGCTTGAAGAAGTTAATCAGCTTCATTGCGAAAAGCGTTGTGTGATTGGGTCTGGAGGCGGTTCTGTAGGGTTAGTTAATTCTTATTTGAATCTGATGATGATAGTACTGATACAAATTTTTCAATAGGCCAAATGTGTGGGATTTATATATCTGTTTATTTTAATGAGTGTCAAAGTTCTGGTCTGTATTTTCTTCTGTCTTATTTTCCTACCTCATGAGTTATGTCACTCATGACAAGAGGATAAATTTAACTATTGCAGTTTTTATGTCTATTTTATTTATTTTGGATGCATCCAAAATATGAAACTTAACCAAGTGCATGTAAGATGGAGAGATACTCTTGCACAAAACACAGTAAACCCGTGATGAGCTTGTTGGTTGTCAAAATCTGTACATTAATCTAAGTTTGGCTAATTGACATCTTAGGGGCTCGTGCTTTTTTTGTTTTTATAATTGGAAGATGCAAGTGGTTGCTCTGTTGTACTAAATTTTAGGTGCCAAAAGTGTTAAATTGAAAATTTTAAAAGTATAACATACATGATCTGTTTTAGTGCTTCGGAAATTTACTAGTCTTAAGGCAGAGAAATGCCTTTATATTGCTGTCCATAGTTTATGTGTCAATCCTTCCTCAAATAAGAACTTGCTTCTCCAGGTATTTTGCGCATGGGACAGCAACCGATTTCATGTATGACGTTGTGAGGGTTCCCTTGGCCTTCACCTTTGAGGTATGCATGATTATTAGACATCATCCCATTTTGTACTAGCAGATTTGACTGTGGTGTCCTAACGTCTTGTATTGACCGACAGATATATGGGGACGCAACTGCTGCATCAAATGACTGTTTTAAAATGTTTAATCCCACTGACCGTGATAGCTACAATGTAAGTTACTTGAATACTTAACTGCAATTATCACTTCATTCCTTCCAAGTTTATTCGACAGTTGTTTCCTATTCCTTTCAAGTAATTTATTAACAATAAAAATAAATAAACTAATTTTTTAAACTTTCAATTAAGAAGAGGGATATGACATTTAGAAAAAGTTGAACATTGATGATCCTAACATCTGAAATTATCTTTTACAGACTGTTCTCGAGGACTGGTCTGCAGCTTTCTTTACGATATTTAAATTGGGGCCACACCAGCTTGGTGAAATCCAATCAAAAGCATCTGTGGTTAAGTTGGATAAGTTAGTATCAATAGATGAGTATCTAGATGGGTATTTGATGGAGAGAAGGAATAGATATGGAAAAAAGATGGAGGTACTTGAGCTTGGAATGCAAGAAATAAGAACATATTATAGGCTCTTTTTACTATCGTCAGTTTTACTTTTGTGCATGTTCTGTTCTAGAATTTCAAAAACTAAAACTAAGGGGAGTAGACCAATTGTTTCTGCTATTCCCCTTTAAAACTAGGTCGTAGCAGAAACTGTATATCCAATTTTGAGAAAAAACTGTTAATTTATTATTATTGGCTGCACTACTCTGTATTGTCCCTTTCTTCCTAGGCTATACATTCTAATCCTTTATTGTGCCCACCTCGGGGGATGAAAGAATGAAAAGTTGTGCTGCATATCCGCTCGGGTAGTAATGCATCCATGTGGTGATAAGAGCTGTCTTAATTCGTTATGCTACATAAAATATATTCATCTAATTTTAGATGAAGAAATGAAACCATTTGATTCTATTGCCTTTTAGATTACATTAAATTCATCGTATGAAGTATGAACAATATAGTTTGTTAGTTTTTATGTTATCAAATATTGTTAGTTTTTATGTTGCCAAATGAAACAAATTGAAAATAACATGCTAATATGTTGTAAGCTATTTCACAAAAAATTCAAGAACAGATGATTATATGATATGATATCTCATTTTAGACAAAATGCTATAACATAAACCTAAACAAGCTGTAAATAACTGTTTTAAACGGCCTGCGGAAATGCTTCCACACTCGTATGATAAAAAAAATGAACATTTTTTCTTTGACAAAATGATAGAAGATAAACCTATATAACCCGTAAATAGAAGGTTTCAAATGTACTTGAGTGCAGCATTGAGGATGAGATTGAAATGAATGCCCACACACTATTCCTTTTTCTAATTTACAGCGACTCCCACTTGTGAACATGAAATACATGTACTTCAATGTATAAACTTTACTTACATAAGTTACGTTAATATTTATTTTTACTACTTCAAACAGAAATATAGTGTCTTTTTTTTACTAAAAGTATATAAGAGCTAAAAATAGCACACTCCTATGTTTGCTTTAATAACCTTATTAATTCTATTTTGAGGATAAAAAACATGATTTAGTGTCTTAGAAGATACTATATGGATCACTTTATTACTCTTTTTGAGTCATGTGTGGGGTCTCTATGTCTTTCTTCTCATCACTTTCCCTTTCACTTTTTTCAAATATATAAGCAATCAAAAATCTTCCAACTAGGCATTATACCAGATGTCTCATTATAGTTTATAAAATATCTAAACTCACTCACTCACACAAAACACTCTCACGGTTACCTCTTTCCCACACTCACACAAAACACTCTCACACTGTTACCTCTTTCCTTCAATTCAACCATGGTTCTCTCTCTATATATAACACCTTACTCTTCTTGCTGTTTACATCACCAACTCTATCTTCAGCTCCTTCAATTTCACTATCAAAACCTTTTCTACTATCTCCAACACACAATCATGTTTCCATCTAACAACCCTTCCACTTCACGACCCAGTTCCTCAAAACCTTCAACTTCTTCCAACACATCATTGCCAAATTTAGAGATCCCTCATGAGATGCCGGTTTTCAACGAGGAAGTTCGACTAGCTGCGAGTACACCGAAAAAGCGTGCAGGGAGGAAGAAGTTCAAGGAGACTCGCCACCCGGTGTTCAGGGGTGTGAGGAGGAGGAACTTGGATAAGTGGGTATGTGAAATGAGAGAGCCTAACAAGAAGACTAAAATTTGGTTAGGGACTTTTCCGACGGCCGAGATGGCTGCCCGAGCCCATGATGTCGCGGCATTAGCATTGAGAGGTCGTAACGCCTGTCTCAACTTTGCAGACTCGGCGTTGCGACTTCCTGTTCCTGCCACTACCGCAACAAAAGATATACAAAAGGCAGCTGCGGAAGCAGCCGAAGCTTTCAGACCAAACAAGACTTTCACAACTAATATGGAAACAGCTGAAGCCGCCTCCGCCACCACAGAGGAGCAGCTTATGTTTTGTTTGGAAGACGAACAAGAAGAGGAAGTGTTAAACATTCCAGAGTCCTTGAGAAATATGGTTCTTCTGTCCCCTACACATAGCTTGAGCCATTAGTTTCAGTATCAAGATATTAATGAAGACTTTGAAGATGTTGAGGTGTCACTATGGAGTTTTTCTCTTTGATTTGTTTGCTTTACTTTTATTTATTTTTTTATTTGTTTGCTTTATTTATTTATTTGTTTTTATATATGAAGTTTGTTTGCTTTTATTTTTCGATTTTAGAATGGAAATTTGTTTGTACTGTAACCATATTTTGGTTTGTAGAATGGAAAATAGCTTGTACTGAACCATTGTTTGAAATTGAAAAAGATGTAATTTTTTTTTTGTAGCTTTTCTGTGAAAGTAACTAATCAAGTATAAAGTGCATCACGTGTTTTATTAAAATATTGCAATATGACAGTTTTTTATTCCACCACCTTAAGTATTGATATTGTTAACGATTTTTTTAATCTGTAATAATAATATGAAATGTCAAATGGAGTTCAGCTAATTAGAAGTTCAAATTTAGTTTCTGTACATTAAGAACAAATTTTGGGACTAAAAATGAATACGAAATGTGAACTCACTACTTAGATATTGTATATTGTAACTTTTATAACTAAAAATAAATGTTTGCATGATCTAAACAACTTATAATGGGAAGAATCCATGGCTTATTCAGCTAGTAGGATATTTAATGTGTTAAAAGGCTCAAGTTCGATCATGCAATTATCTATTTTTTTTCCCACATTTAGAGTGTGTCATTCTCACCACTTCTATTTGATAAAATAAAATGTTCATGAAACAATATATATGTTTTAAGTTTGTGTCATAATAGGGTAATGATATTTTTGTTCGGCTTTTATCCAACGAACAAAAATCATTCCACCTTAATATTACAATTCTAGCTTTGCAGTGCTGCCTTCAAAACCAATTGTTGAACAAATTCAAGTTGAAACTGGAACCTTTTGGTTGCAACATCTTGGTTTATGGATCTGTCAATATCAATCCATACAATTAAGATAAAACATTAGTTGGCATTTTGATACTCATTTTAATGTAAATCGAAAAATATATATTAACTACTTCCATCTCACAATGAGTAACTCATTTAAAATAAAAGAGTGTCCAAAAATAAATCATCCATTTCAATTTCTAATATATCTTTTTTAATTTTACACTTTAATTAATATTAAAGTCATCATTCTCAATACATGATAAAAGTACCTTAGTAAAAATATCATTCTCTCTCATTCATTTATTTCTTTTTTTAATCTGCGTAAAAAAGCCAACTTGATCACTCATTGTGGAACGGAAGAAAGAACTAATATTTTACCTAAAATAATCTCCACAAGTTGTATATTGTAAGCAGAATGAGTCCATGATCTATGTTTGCTACGTTCATTCCTTATGTAGAAAGACCAAACATATGGATTTTTGGCACATTGTCAAAATCAAGAAACAAAGATCTAATCTTTTTCCATTGCAAATAATCATTCGAGTGTGAAAATAGCCATAGCACTACCTCGCAATCGGACCCTTGTCGCTCATATCACATTTAGAATCAACATCATTCATTTTGATGTGTAATACCCCACACCAAGAGACTCATCATACTCTTCAATTTTATTTCTTCCAATATATAATCATTAAGACATAAACATATTTTGAATTTTTTTTTAAAGTAGCAATGTTATAATTTTTATTTACCAAACAAAATAATGTTTCAATTAATTTACGAAAATGGCAAGGTTTTGAAAGGTGGAAGCAGTCATTCGCCAGATGAATTGGCGAATTAGGCAAATCCGATTTCAACAGATTCGCCAGATGAATTGGCGAATTAGCCAAACCATAACAAACTCGCCACATGAATTGGCGAATTAGCCAAACCATAACAAACTCGCCACATCATTTGGCGAATTAGTATAACTTTATTTTTTGTTTTTTTTTTCTTTTTATATTATGATTTCATATTTTTAAAGTTTAAAAATTTATTTGTTTTTAATTATTATTATTACTAATTTAAGTTTAATATATTAATTTATAATATAATTAATTTATAATATAAGTTTAATTTTAATTTAAGTTTTATTTTTAAAGTTTAATTTTAATTTTAACTTTAATATAAGTTATAATTTTAATTTAAGTTTTAAAATATAAAATATTTTGATTATTATTTTGAATTTTTTTTTAAAATAACCATGTTAATTAATTATTTAATATTTTAATATATTTTAAGTAGAAATTATTTAAATAAAGTTAAATTTGATTCAAAATAATTATTAATATAAAGTTGAAATGTAAAAAAATATATGATTAAACATAGAAATTTAAAATTAAATTTGATTGACTTCCTAATTAAAGTTACAAAATATTGAACATTACGATAAAATGAAAATTACAATATAATTATTGTCCGGCTCTATCTAAGTGACCACCAGTGCCACACCGGGGGGGTTGTGCGTTGCGACGAGGTCGACGACTAGGTTGCTGCGGTGTTTCTGGTCGTTGTGTGTTGGCATTTGGAGGAGGGTTTTGCTGGGAGGGCCCCGGGATATCATAGAGATTTTGCATCATTTGGCCCCAATAACCGGAAGGTCCACTGTTAACTGCGCTTCCGTAATCAAGCCCGACGCCCATGTTTTCGAATGAGTGTCTGGCAGGTTGGGTGGAGTATGGACGGTATGGTTGTCCGAAGGCGTACATTGAATTGGGTTGGGATGGTTGTGTGGGCTGTTGTGGGGTTTCGTAGTCGAATAATGGGTAGTTGGAGGGATAGTTGGAGGGGTAGTTGGAGGGGTGGTTGGATGGGTAGTTGTAGGGGGTAGGGTTGAAAGAGTTGTCTGGGCTATAATGGTCAGGCTGGGACTGGGTGGTAGGCATGTAAAGGTTTTCAGAAGGTTGATTTTGTTGTGTGGTTGACGTTGAAGCTCGTTGCCTTGGATCAACCAAATACGTTGGCTGGGACAGAAATTGCTCAGATGTTGTGACAGACCTAAACCAAGTCATGTATTGAATACTTGGTCTAGCCCCGTGCACAATCCGGTCGGTTAATATGTAGCGGCTTCTTCTGTCCCATTGCCTACACAACGCCTTGGCAAACTCAGTCCAGCTACTAACACTCCATTGTGAGTCCACTCGTTTTTGATGCCACCGTCCCAGATTTACCGGATCCTCTGGGATATCTTGATGCATCCCAAATTGAAGTTTGACCCGGTCACTTTGGTGCATCTCTATTGTAGTGAACCTGATAATGGGTGTTCGCGAGGTCCACACAGCAACATCATTAGGGTTGGGTTGGTGGTCCAGACCCTCGTACGGCATCCATACAAACTACAATAAAGGTTGATGTGTTTAGTCAGACAGACAAATTAAATGTTATGCATACAACTTAGACAAACTAATGGCAAACAACTTACATCATCTGGCCCCAGGTGGTCGATCAGGTTGCGATATTGAATTATAGAGTGCCGTGGACATCTCTGGTAATTCATGTCGGGAACAGACCACCTAAAAATAAGAAACACATCTAAGTCAGAATCGGAAACACATGTAAGAAAGTATTGACTTGTTTTTTAAATTTAAAAATAAAAAACTTACTTGTTGGCATACGGGAATGTGAAAGGGTTACGGTTGATAGGAGCAAGTGTTGGCATCCTTGACCAACCCCACGCTTGTAGGAGATAGGCACATCCATAAAAAGTACACGCATCTTTTTTCGAAGTCTTGCATAGTGCGCTATACAAATGGGCGAGTACGGCTGATCCCCAACTATATTCAGACACTTTGTTAATATTTTGTAACAACGGTAAATACATTGTATGGACGGTATTTCCGGTGCCCTCCGGAAATAAAAAGTGCCCGAACAGAATCATAATATAGCACCTTGTTTTTATTATTTTTTCATATTCCGTGCTATCGTCATCCAAGACAAGAGAACTGTAGTGTTCTCTAAGGTATTTCAGATTTATTTTTTCATATTGAGTGGTTGAGACTTAGAAAAATTGGGAGTTTGAGAGTATGAGAGCTAGAGAGGTTTGAGTGGGTGAGACTTAGAAAACTTGGGAGTTTGAGAGTTTGAGACAAAGAGAGTATGAATGTGTGAGTGTATATACCCCATATTTATATTCAAAGAGTGGATATGGTTTAAATGCATGCTTGACACTTGACGTGACATATGTGTGTTTTGTTATTGCATGCTGAGCACCTTGAAGGTATTATTTTTATTATTATTAGTATTAATATTTTTATTAGTGCATGCTGAGCACTTGGCGTGAGGCAGAACTTTTATGAGTGC
The DNA here is from genome assembly GCA_963859935.3 of Lathyrus sativus. Classification (NCBI taxonomy): domain Eukaryota; kingdom Viridiplantae; phylum Streptophyta; class Magnoliopsida; order Fabales; family Fabaceae; genus Lathyrus; species Lathyrus sativus. The sequence continues at coordinate 678,489,375 of OZ012739.1, read as the reverse complement.
ATGCTGAGCACTTGGCGTGACATGTGAGTGCATGCTGAGCACTTGGCGTGAGGCAGAACTTTTATGAGTGCATGCTTGACAAATTACTAACAAATTTTTTAAATGATATTGTATTAGATGTTTTAGTATGTTGATTTAGTAAAATTATTTAAATTAACTAGACTAATGTATTTAAATTTACTAGACTAATCTATTGAAATAAATATAAACAAAGGAGTTATTTTTATTATTATTAATATCAATATTATTATTATTAATATTAATATTATTATTATTAATATTATTATTATTATTATTCATATAAATATTATTAATATTATTGTGAAAAAGGAGATTCCCTCAGTGTAACGTCTAATCAAACAGACTGCATGGCATTTATTGTAATGCAATGTATCAACGCAGATGCTCGTAGGCCTGCATGGTCAATGTAGGGATGCAGATCACATTTTAAAAAACGAGATTCCTTCACTGAAACATCTAATCATATTATATAATATTTTTATTCATCATTTTATATAATATTTTTTTTTCATCATATTATATTATATATTTAATTAAACGTTTTGTGGTTCTTTAATTGCATAAAATAATTTTATTCATCGTAGTGTGATAAATGAACATCACAATTAAAGGCAGAAGTTTGCATTGTCACTTCACAATTAAACGTTTTGTGGCAGAAGTGCAGGCATGCAGAGATTCCTGAACATCACAATTATGGAGCATGCGTGATAAATGAAAGGCAGGCAGAGATTCTTGACTTGAGCATCACATGTAAATGCAGAACTTTGCATGGTCATTGATTATAGAGTAGACAGGACAAGTGAAAGGCAGAACTTTATCAAACACTCAAACACTCAAACATTGATTATAGAGTAACACGCAAAAACACTGAGCCCATTTTATAAAGCCTTTGTCAAACACGCAAAAACACTAAGCCCATTTTATAAAGCCTTTATCAAACTCAAAGTCTCAAACACACTCAAAGTCTCAAACACACTAAAACATTGAAACACTGCATTATTCAAACACCACAATTTCCACAATGTCTCAAACACCACAACACATGATTGCCGCTCATATGAATGGTGAAACTTTCGAATGTGAGGTATCGGGATACAGTTTCAGAAACACGGAGGTTACAAGATTTTTAATTGACAGAAGGTCTAACTTTTTACACCTTAAGTCAAGATTAGAAAAAAAATTGCAGTGTGGTCTAGTTGGGCAAATAATATACAAAAACCCAATATTCTTTGCCGGACTTGATTCATGCAAATTTTTTCCTTTAAAGGTGCGAGATGATGAAGACGTGCGTAACATGTTCCGCACTCACGAGTATTCAGGGTTCTCAGAAATCATGGTTTACGTTACGTTACAACAACAACAACTATCTCAGCAACTTGATTCGTCACAAGTTTTTTGCGATTCTGAAGATGAACACCCCGAAGTCAATGTCGTTGACGAAGAGGAAGAAGCAACTGAAGTCATAGTTGACGAGATGGTGAACAATCCGGAGGATGAAGTTCAACCTGAGAATGTCTATTGTCCACCAAAACACATGACTGATATCACCTTAGGTGATGATGAACCCCCAACGGATGTTTTCTTCAACCCCAACTACACAACACATGGCCAACTTAAAGAGGGTGACGAGTTTCGTACAAAACAAGATTGTGTCCGGGCTATCAAACAGTTTCACATGGAATTGTCAGCCGATTACAGAGTTGATCACTCAAATCCAACGCGGTATATGATCTATTGCCGTAACGAGGAGTGCCCGTTCAAATTAACAGCATCTTTCAGGAAGAGAAGCGATTCCTGGAAGATAGGGTCAATGGGTCCGTCCCACAGCTGTATAATCTCGAATCCTATGCAAGACCATCGCAAACTCAACTCTAAATTGATTTGTGATGAGATTCTATCAGTCGTCAGCGACAACCCATCTTTGAAGGTGAGTACCATAATTGCACATATGGTACAACGGTACAACTACACTCCTTCGTACCGAAAAGCCTGGATAGCCAGGAATAAAGCTGTTGAAATGGTGTTTGGAAATTGGGAGGAGTCATACAAGGAACTTCCTAAATTTCTAGTAGCCCTTAAACACTACTCTCCAGGAACAGTTGCGATATTGGAGACGATGCCTGCTTGTACACCAGACGGGAGTTATGTTGCTGGAAATGGAATTTTCCACAGAGTCTTTTGGGCGTTCGAACCATGCATCAAAGGGTTTGCATTTTGTAAACCAATAATTCAAATTGACGGAACCTGGCTTTACGGGAAATATAAGGGCACACTTCTGATGGCTGTTGCACAAGACGGGAACAACAACATTTTCCCGATAGCCTTCGCCATAGTTGAAGGGGAGACTGCTGGGGGTTGGAGTTTTTTCTTAAAAAACCTACGCTCTTACGTGTCTCCCCAACCTAACTTATGTTTGATCTCCGATCGACACCCATCCATCGAGAGTGCTTACAACAACCATGACAACGGTTGGCAGGATCCTCCATCGACCCACGTCTATTGCATAAGGCATATTGCCCAAAATTTCATGAGGGAGATCAAAGACAGGACGCTGCGGAAGAAGGTTGTGAACGCGGGGTATGCACTAACTGAACCAACATTCAGATACTACCGTGACGAGATCAGACTGAACAACGCGGATGCATTAAGATGGATTGATGGCATTGATAGGGAGAAATGGACGCGGGCATACGACCATGGGGTGCGATGGGGCCACATGACAACCAACCTCGTCGAGTCAATGAATTCTGTTTTCAAGGGAATTCGAAACCTCCCAATTACTGCTTTGGTAAAGGCAACCTATTTTAGGATGGGATCACTTTTTGATAGCAGACGTGCAAAGTGGGGTTCGGTATTACAATCGGGTCAGCTGTACAGCGATACTGCAATGCAATTCATGAAAGACGAAGCTGCGAAAGCCAACACCCACGTGGTCACAATATTTGACCGTACAGCTGGTTGGTTCAGTGTTGTCGAGGCTATAGATCACAATGAAGGAAGGCCCAGAGGATGTTATCGTGTTGAATTAGATAAGAGCTGGTGTGATTGTGGAAAGTTTCAAGCATTCCGTATGCCTTGCTCTCATGTCATAGCAGCTTGTTCAAAGGCGCGCCAGGACCCAACCAACCTTCTTTCTACAGTTCACCAAGTCATTAGTCTATGCAATGTCTACTCATGCAGTTTTCATGTGGTGGCAAAGGAAGACTATTGGCCGGAATACGAAGGCGAAATTGTTTGGCATAATGACTTGATGCACAGAAAGAAGAAGGGTCGGCCTAACAGCACGCGCATACGAACAGAGATGGATACCTCAGATAAGCTAGTGAGATTGTGTAGTTCGTGTCGGCAACCAGGACACAATCGTACGACATGTCCAAACGTAGGACCAAGCAACAGATCATAGTTTCATTTGTAAACGTGTCCATTTAATTCAATAGAAACTTTCATTTGATTAACATTCATAAATTAAACAAACATAACAACAAAGTAAACATTCATAAATTAAACAAACATAACAACAAAGTAAAGACATAAAACAAAACACTGGAACAGAGCGTCTACGATATCACGACCATCAACTTTATCTCCTTTGGCGTCAACATCATCACGAGGACGCCGGCATCATTTTCCACTTTTCTCCATTCGCGAGTAACTCCGTTTCTATCGGTCTTCTCCACCAACCTCTCAATTTTCCTAATCTTTTCTCCTGGAGCAATATCCCCTTCTAGCCAGCGGTTCAGTTCCCTGTGCAAGTGCTCCAACGTCTGCGTATTCCAGAGGAGCACCTTCATCGGAGGCTTTGTTGCTGAAAACACCACAAGGGCATTTCTTTTCATTATATCAAACGTTGGAAAAGGTTCCTCCGATGCTGATGACGAAGAAGAAGAACGTTGATTTAAAAATGCAGACATTATAGACTCCACTCAACAAACATGTGTTTGAGCTCGTATTTATAGCCAAGTGAAAATAAAATGAAAAAAAAAAACAAACAAAAAAACAAGAAAAAAAACAAAAAAAAAAAAATAAACAAAAAGATTGAACCTAGGCTAGCAAGGTGAAATGCGCATTTGGTGACAAAGTGATTACCACTGGGGTGACTATACATTCATTGATAAAAGCCACCCTATAAATATATATGGGAAGTTTAAAAACCAGGCTTGGCAAATTTTTAAAAATTAATACAAATAATACATTTATAAATTCAAAATAATAATCAAAATAATAAAAATATAAATAAGTTTAAAAATAATATTTATAATTTATAAATTCAAAAATTAATTTATAATTTAAAAATAAGTTTATTAATAATATAAATAATATTCAAAATAATAATCAAAATATTTTATATTTTAAAACTTAAATTAAAATTATAACTTATATTAAAGTTAAAATTAAAATTAAACTTTAAAAATAAAACTTAAATTAAAATTAAACTTATATTATAAATTAATTATATTATAAATTAATATATTAAACTTAAATTAGTAATAATAATAATTAAAAACAAATAAATTTTTAAACTTTAAAAATATGAAATCATAATATAAAAAGAAAAAAAAAACAAAAAATAAAGTTATACTAATTCGCCAAATGATGTGGCGAGTTTGTTATGGTTTGGCTAATTCGCCAATTCATGTGGCGAGTTTGTTATGGTTTGGCTAATTCGCCAATTCATCTGGCGAATCTGTTGAAATCGGATTTGCCTAATTCGCCAATTCATCTGGCGAATGACTGCTTCCACCTTTCAAAACCTTGCCATTTTCGTAAATTAATTGAAACATTATTTTGTTTGGTAAATAAAAATTATAACATTGCTACTTTAAAAAAAAATTCACATATTTTCTTATTCCCGATATCCATCTGTCAAAAATCTTTTTCTACTCATAATTACAATACGACAAGTTGAACAACCTCAACACCACTGAAAACTGTGTGAAAAATATTGTACATCAACTAAAAGACTATTTCGTGTCACTGCTCAAAGTATAATACATATGTTGTTGAAAAGACTTTTAACCAAGATCACTAATCATGTCATCTAGTTAATCGTCAAAGTCTACTTCAACTTCATGTTTAGCGATATACAATCTCATGTCCATTTTGCATAATTCTAATTTGGTTTCAACATACTCCTAAATATTCTCACGTTTTTCGGCAATCAACAATAAATACTATGACGGGAACAAACTCACAATCTACTTAGTAATAGAAAAGGACACACTGAAACCGTGTATTTTAAAACCGTGTATTTTCAGGTTTAACAGGAGAATTAAAACTTAGTCAACAAAAATTAGGGATTTTCAGTTTTGAAGCATGAATTGAACAAAAATCAAGGAATAGAAGACTAACCTTTGACGGAGAAGAAGATGACGGCGGAAGGAGGATCCCGGCACGGTGGAGAAAAACTCCGGTTAGAAATAAAAAGCATAAAAATGGAAGAAGTGAGAAAATTTAATCAGTAAAAGCGGTGTTAAAAGTGCTGTGTACACGTGGCAATAAAAAGTGAAGAAAAAAACTATTAAAAATTTCAGTGGAAGGAATAGATTATTATCTCATAAAAAGCGCGTTTGTTTTGAGAGAAACTGACGAGACAGATGTAGGAGCCACAAAATAATCCATAAATAGAATAAGATTCCAAATAAAGAAAAAAAAGAACAAAAAGTTAACGAAAATTTGACTTGTAAAAAGATGTGGCTGTAATGTTATAGTCACACAAAAATAGACTTGGCTGTAAGAAAGCCACTCAATTATCACTTTCCCCACGCGCGAATACGAAGTTAAGAAAAGGAAAAAAAGAAACTACCAAGTCAATTCAGTTATTTTATAAATAATTTAGTGAGTTAGTTAATACACAAAATTCCAAATATACATTCTCCTTTTCCTCTCATGTAGTATTCTCGGAGTGGTCAAGGTTTTATTATAAAAATAATATAAATAAGATTTACAATAATATATAACAGATAGAATATATTAAAGAAGTAAACCTGAAAATAAAAACGTTTGATCATGTCAAAAACAAATGAAACAATAAAAAAATATAATATAATATTAAAATAAATTAATGAAATAAATCCTACAAATAAAAATAAAGAAGTATTAAATATATTTATGCGATTAGATTTAATTTGAATTGGTTTTAAAAAAATAATTCAAAATTCGATTTAATGTAAGCAATTTTTTAAAATGGAATTCAAATGCATCCAATAATATTTAAATTTTTTTTATTTATAATTTTTAGATGTCGGATAGGAATATAGAGTAGAGAAACGGTCTAGAAAAAGTGAATAGATATATTTTTCAAAATAAAAATCAGAGTTTGTGTCGCGGAAAGCGAGTTGCAAAAATAAATACTTTAAGCTTGAACTGGAATTGATCTAGGATACAATTACACAATTAACCATTATAATCAATTATATTCAAAGAGTTACAAACTACGATAAATTGATAATTCATAAATTACACGAGATGTGTTTTTTATAAAGTTTAATTTCTACATGATTCTAACAGTTTGGAGAATTCATTCATCACTAAAACACAAATAGATTTTGATTCTAACAAAACTTACACTTACGTAATAAATCGCTACCAACAGAAACTAACGATAAACTACGTTATAGAACGATTATCTAAACATGTAATAACCTACAAAACTTAAAATATGAGAGAGAGAGAGAGAGAGAGAGAGAGAGAGAGAGAGAGAGAGAGAGAGAGAGAGAGAGAGAGAGAGAGAGAGAGAGAGAGAGAGAGAGAGAGAGAGAGAGAGAGAGTACATGTGATGTGTAATGATTCAGTTCTATCATCCTCGCAAAAGCCTAGACCACTCTCCAATGATTTCTCATTGAAAGTTGTTCTTCTACTATTTTTTGACAAACACAAATTTATACAATCACAATATCCACATTGAGAAAATAAATGTCTTATCTAGATCTTGACTTTTAAGTAACCTTTATGTTGAACTCTCTGCGAAATCTTTACTTGACTCTCACTTCTAGAATCTTCCAGTTTCACCAATTTGCTCAAAGTCTCAGTGTGTGGCAATCATCTTTAATCCTACTAATTTCTTGAGCAATGAACTGTTTGAAGATTGAGAAGAACTCCTACCTTATTTGTAGGTGTTGTACCCCAAAATTTGACCAACCTTTTCTTGTACTTGGCTTATGTTTCATTTCATTTTCATTTGCATTTGCATAACATTGACTCTAACAGGGGACCAAGAAAGTTGTTTTGTGCCATTCAAGAGGAGAGTTTCCTTATTCAAGGTCAAGAAAGGGCATTTGTACAAACCATTAAGTGCTTATCATCATCATGGAAAAGTTTCAAAGTTCCTTGAGACGAGAGATTTGGTGTGTGGGTGTCATCTCATATCTTAAGGATCATCAGAGGGTCATCAGGGGTTCATGAGGTCACTTACTTGGATAAAACATGGTATAAAAGTTCATTGTGTACCTTGAAGGGTCTTTGTGGAGTTTGTGTAGTCATTCAATTCATGGGAAAGAGCCTCAGTCAGAAGGTGTGTAGCTAGGGTTTCATCTGGTCACCCAAAGTCAACTATGGACTTGAGAGGGTTCAAGATTTGTTTTCAAGTCACACAAGCCATGGGAAGTCATCTTAAAGCATCTAGGATATCATGTTAAGATCCAATCAAGGAGATTCAAGAGTTCAAGAAGTTACTAAATTAGGGTTTTAGATGATTTCAGTGTAAAATCCCCTTCTTTAGTGCCTAACTTCAAGGACAATTTCCCCTATGATACAAGTTCAATCTCATTTTCATAAAAACATGAGACTTTTTGAGAATCTTATGAGCTTTCTTTTGAGTACAAGAACTCATCCATTGAGTTTGTACATCTCAAGTTATAATGACAACTGAAGGTGTGAGAAAAACACAAGAAAGGGGGGTTGAATTTGGTTTTCACCTCATTAAACTTTTTCGCCTCTTCACTTGTTACTTTAAGAGATTCAATAAGATGCATTGCGGAAGCATACTTAGTAAAGTATAGCACAAGTAAAGAACACATGATATATCCTGGTTCACTTGAGAGAGTCTCAAGCTAATCCAGTCCACCCTTCCAGATGATTTCGCCTCTCTCAATTAAGGTCTTAATCCACTATAACCAAAACAGATCACAGATGCACAAGCAAACCGCTGGTGACTAACAATCAGACAATGGCACGTTCAGTGATCCCTCAGGATATAACGTTTATTGATCTAACAGAATTTGATCCCAGCCAGAGTCATCTTGAGAATCCAGACTCAACCAAGTCTTTCAAGGGACAATTACAATGATATGTTCAGTGATCCAAATTAATGGATATAACAATCATTGACCCAGCTAGAATCTGATTTACTAGATCTTCTCAAGTCTTCTGATATTCACTTGATCACTTGAGGAATCACTAATTCTAAAATAGAATTGTGTTCTGGAGATTACATGAATGCTTCTTATCAAGCAGATTACTCCTAATTTAAGTACATGGCAAGTATTGAGCAATTGCTCCTTGCTCTCTAATACATAAACTATTTTAAAGATAAATCTCTATGAGATTATTAAAACAATAGTTTCCATATTGCTTAAATGCTTGCAACATGCTCACTTGCTTTATGCATGCTCTCATTTGAATGAATCAAATTATCTTCTTTTATAGTGCATCCAAGAGAGTCGTTGTGAGGGTAGAGATGTCCTTTTAGTATTCCAACGGTCATATCCAAACAGATAGAATAAGCATAGGTGTTGGATAGTACAGTAATGTCACAATGATGTCACTCTCCTTTGTCCTTTACTTGTGACGTTAATATATTATCATTTGAGTAGCACGTCTTTGTCTGGGTGAAGCTATTTCTGATACATAATCATCAACTTTAGAATCCAGTCTTCAGAGTATTTCTGCACTTGGTATTCAGAGCCTTCAGCCTTCAAAGCTTCAAGTCATTAGAGTTTTTAGCACTTAGTTTTTTAGAGGACTATATCATCAGAGTCTCCAGAGTCTTGATCTTCAGAACCCTTAACTCTTCAGAGTCTTTCTACACTTGGTCTTCAGAGCCTTCAGAGCTTCAAGTCATTAGAGTCTTCAGCACTTAGTTCTTCAGAGGACTATATCTTCAGACGCGTTGTTAGCTTCAAGATCATATGCACTTCTCAGAGCAGAATCCACAGGAGCATTGCAACCGTAATTTCTAGCATCCTTGGATCTTTCTGATCGTGATCAGATACAGAGGCATACTCGCTTCTTAAACACGCTTTGTGACTTGTCACACATAGTAACTCACATATAGTATTAAATGCACATCTGATAATGTTTGTTTGATCTGATATCTTAATAATCGTGATCTGCACAAAACAAACATTAGAACATAAAATAGTTCTTTCACAAATACTTCGTTATTATCATCAAAACATAAGAGATAACTTGCAGAGACAATTCTTGTTCTTACAATCTCTCCCTTTTTGATGATGACAAAAACATGTATTTTGATCGAACATTTTATACAGGATAATCACCAAGCATAACATATTCAGAGTTTTAAGCAACAGCTCCCCCTGAATGTGTTACCCTCAAAAGTTCATTTATGTTTGTTCAGAGACTTTCTCTGATCCAAGACTCACAAAATAGAAATTTTGAAAGAATGATAATATATGGAAGAGAAGGAATACTTCCCTAAAAGCATAAGTCTTTAGCATCTGGACTTGTTCAACAGGACTTCCATCTTCAGATCTTTAGAACTTGTTTTCTTTAGACATTGTATCAGAGTGATATAACTTTGGAGCCTTCTAGAGCATTTGCTACTGTTCATCAGAACGATTGTAGCACAGAGACGAAACAATTATTTTCCAATAACTTAGCCACGCTATTCATCAGAAGCAGAATTAGTTTCTCAAATGAGAAACTCCCCCTGAGTTTTAGACTGGGTGAAAATCAAATATTCTGACTTGTGAATCTTTCTGGGTGAACTCCCCCTGGCTACAATAGGTCAGATATTAAGATCTCTAGAACTTGTCCAGTCTTCAGACTTGTCATTACAGACTTGCTTTTTCAGAGTTTGACTAGAACAAAGGTCATCATCTCAGATCCTTGGTTCTATCAGAGCTTGAAGCATTAACCGGATTTGATTCTTGATCAGTTGAAAGTAATTGATTCTGAGTCTGATATCAGTAAGCTTAATTCTGAATCTGATACTAATCTTGATTCTGAGTCTGAAACCAATTCTTGCTTTTATGAAGATTTCTGATTCTTATGCTCTGATTATCATATTCTCATAAGTTTACATCTTCTGAACATTATGATTCCAGATGACTTTAACTTTTAGAGATATTTCAACCTCAGATCAGTATTGGGTCCATCTGATTCTGAACATATGTTCACGAAGTGTATAACTTCAATTATATGAACAGTCAGATCGTTCAAACTTAGAGTTCTTTCATTTGACCTGTTTAGAGAATGCCTAGTGAACTTGTTCATAGTTCCTCGATAAAACATCAAACACATGGTTAGTAGTAAACGCAGTTTATATCAGAGTGATGTTTTGCATTCTCTTTAGGTTATATCAAAATCATATTCTATTTCTCCCCCTTTTTTGACATCATCAAAAAGGTGAATTTTCATTAAATAACAAGATTTAAACTATTAGATTCATAAAATAAAAACTAAGTACCTGATACTTAGAGTTTGACATCTTTTCTAGAGTTTGTTGAAGCATGCTCTGAAGAGAGTTGTTGACAAGTTTATGTTCAGCAGAGCTTTCTCTGAAAACTTGTTTAACCTTCTCAGCATCTTCAGCTTTTCGTGCTAATCTGGCAATTTCTTTTCTGGAATCTTCCTATGCTAGAATTTCCATTTCTTCAACATCTCTATGCATTTATTGCTTATTAATCATGGTTACTTTTTGAGATTCAAAGATCTTCACAGTGATTCTTTATCTGAGTGCTTTCCATTTTGACTTCAATCTTTCTTCTTTCTGCTGTAGTCTTCATATGAATCATAATGACTTCTTCAGCTTTCTTTCTTATGGATAGAAACACATCTCCTCTGATGTTTGTTTCATCTTGATCAATAGTTATGAATTCCAGATTCTTTCTTTTGTCTTCATTTTCTGATCATCCATCTTTTGTCTTTACAAATGATCACGCCTCTTTATTTTTCAGATGACTTGTTTCCAGATGGTTGTTAGTTTCTCAGTATAAGCATAAGCTTCAAAATGGTTAAGTGCTGAGGTAGTTGACTTCTTGCATCATAAGAATTTATTCTTTGAAGGGACGCAATTGTTCAACACAAACTGTCATCAAACTAAGATGTATTTCTTGAAACAATTTGAATGACAATCTTGTTCTTATCAACCAGTATCAGTTCATCTAATGGTGACTTCTTCTGCTAATCTGCCTTTGGTTTCTGATTCCAAGCTTGTTATCAAATCAATCATGACTTGAATTCTGCGACAGTGCTTCAATTTTGAGTACTTGGTAGCTTTTGGACTTCCAGAGGAATATGCCTCATGATAGATACTAATTGCATTCGGTTTTGAGTAATCATTCTGACTACTGTATAGAATGCTTTCATCATTCATGATTACATACATTTCTTTTGAAGTTTGTTCTTTCTTCAATATATGTACTTGATTGTGAAGATCTAGAGTGTTAGATACTTCTTTCCTTTCTGATTTTTCTTCAGAAAACTTCAAAGCTTCTGCTTTGTCTTCTAGAGAGGTTCTCTACATCAGACATTTCTAACCATAACTATTAATGTTATGTTAGTTAGTTCTTCTAGATATCGACATTCTGTGAACTTGCAGAGGAGCTTCATCAACAGATGTTATCTCAATTAATGACATCAAACCCAGAAGAGTTTCTTCAGAGGGTTGGGGACTGATGTGGTTCCGATACTAGATTTCATTAATTTCCATAATAGATTCTTCTGACTGTGAAGTTGCAACTTTGCTTTTCTTGTATCAGATCCTCTGATGAAGTTCCATTTTCTTCTAATCAGAGTAAGCTTCTTCTAGAGGAATGCTTCAGATCATAGCAGATCTTTTCTCTTCATAAATTCTTTGTTGCTAACGCTTCAGAGCCATGCGTGATCTAATTCTCAGAGCCTCTGTAGTTGCAGCATTGAGTTTGGTACGCTCAGATTCTTCTGTAGTTTCACTTAATCTTTCAGAGGAATCTGTAGCTTAGCTTTCTTCGTTCAGAGTCTTATCTTCTTTTCCCAGAGTGCTAGATGGATGCATGGGAGTCTTAGCTGACTTACTTTCTGTCAGATTAAACTTCTTCAGAAGCTCCTTCACATACTTCGTCTGATGTATGTAGATGCCTTCTAGAGTCTGATTAACTTGAATGCCCAGAAAGAATCTTAGCTCTCCCATCATGCTCATTTCAACCTCTGCATGCATACACTTAGCAAACTCGTTTCCAAGTGAAATATTTGTGGTTCCAAAGAAAAATATCATTAACATAAATCTGACAGATTAAAATATCTTTCTTAATTGATTTATGAAAAAGAGTGTTATCAACCTTTCCTCTGATAAAATTATTTTCCAGAAGAAAATTACTCAGCCTTTCATACCAAGCTTTAGGAGCTTGTTTCAAGCCATAGAGTGATTTCTTTAATTTAAAAAATGTATTATGGAAATATTTCATTTTTAAATCCAAGAGGTTGATGAACATATACTTATTCTTTAATTAAACCATTTAAGAAAGCATTTTTAACATTCATCTGATACATGGTGATGTTATTCTGTGCAGCAAAAGAATTTAACAAGTGTATGGATTCTAACCTTGCCACAGAAGCATATGTCTCTATGTAGTCAAGACCTTCTTGCTGATTGTAGCCTTGAAGATTTGAGGAAGGATCTTGTTCTTCTGAGATCATCCAAAAAACGTCACCTTTAGAAAAGAAGATTTGATTCTGGAGGATCCTTTCAGAGTTGGTTAGCTTCTGAAAAACTCTTCAGAGCTGATCTCATATCCTTCAGTTGCGTTCTGCAGCATCTTTATCAACACATCATCCATCTGATTTCTGAGAGATATCTTCAGAGCACAGATAAATTATTCTTCAAGATTAGAGCATCTAACTTCCATCAGGTTTCATCTTTTGATTTGGATTGCTTGAATCAAACGCGAATCCATTCTAAATACAATTATCATCAAACCTAGATGCATCAAATGACACAATCTAAATGACAATTTTGTTCTTGCAATGTTGAGCTAACTAGAAGGGTTAGTTCATCCAGAGTTGACAGTACATCTGCTTTTGAAAAAGGATGTCTACTGACTTATTCATTTTGATCATCACCAGTGACTTAAATCCCTTTTAAATCAAACTTAATGACTTCTGTCATTGTATCTTTCTGAATAACTTGATTTCAGGGTTCATTCATCATGAAATTCGTAGAATAATGTCTGATAGCTTTTGACCAATTACTGTTTGTTCAACTGAGATAAAATCTCAAGTTAACAGAACTTAATTGTCCATGCTACTTATATTAAGATCTCAAAGTTCATCTTTCATCAAATCCCTGATGAGTTAATGAACTTCTTCTACAGTTTTCTTTGAAGCTTTTCTAAGAAATCAACTTTTAGATGCCTTGAATCAGAAGGATCATTTCTTCAAGATTTGAACTTTCTCTGTTCTTACCCTTTTCTGCAGACTTTATTCTGAAGTTATTAAGAATCAAATTCACTAGTCAACAATATATCTTTTCTTACTTAAGATAATTCCCAATGAGTTTTTCATGAGAAAGTCAAGAGTGGACTAATCCGTTTCTTGAAAACATCTCATACTCACATAGAATTAATCTTCAGCAATCAAGATTTCTTGCTTTCTGATGATTTAATCTTTGAGCGAATACATTGTTTATCCAAACGTATTTTAAGATAAGCATTCAGCAGATATAACTTCTTATCTGATGAGTCTATCTTGTCATATGAATCTTCAATCTTATGAAGATTTAATGGAGGAGATTTTGTTGTTTGAAAACTTCAAACTTTAAACTTCAAACTTCAAACTTCAAGGAATCAGTGGCTTGCTTAAGGTAACCCAATAGATTACAATTTTAGTACTCATCTTCATCAATATCTGACATGAGACTGAAATTGTGAGAGAAGTGGAAAATCCCCAAGAGTATTTCTTCACACAACTTTTGGATCTTTATCTGACACTATTAGGTGTTTGATGTCCATCAATAACAGAACCGGAGCTCTGATACCAATTGAAGGTGTGAGAAAAACACAAGATAGGGGGGGTTGAATTGGGTTTTCACCTCATTAAACTTTTTCGCCTCTTCACTTGTTGCTTTAAGAGATTCTATAAGATGCATTGCGGAAGCATAATTAGTAAAGCATAACACAAGTAAAGAACACATGATATATCCTGGTTCACTTGAGAGAGTCTCAAGCTAATCCAGTCCACCCTTCCAGATGATTTCTCCTATCTCAATTGAGGTCTTAATCCACTATAACCAAAACAGATTACAGATGCACAAGAAAACTTTTGGTGACTAACAATCAGACAATGACATGTTCAGTGATCCCTCAGGATATAACGTTCATTGATTTAACAGAATCTGATCCCAACCAGAGTCACCTTGAGAATCCAGACTCAACCGAGTCTCTCAAGGGACACTTACAATGATATGTTTAGTGATCCAAATTAACGGATATAACAATCATTGACCCAACTAGAATCTGATCTACTAGATCTTCTCAAGTCTTCTGATCTTCACTTGATCACTTGAGGAATCACTAATTCTAAAATAGAATTGTGTTCTGGAGATTACATGAATGCTTCTTATCAAGCAGATTACTCCTAATTTAAGTACATGACAAGTATTCAGCAACTGCTCCTTGCTCTTTAATACAGAAACTATTTTAAAGATAAATCCCTATGAGATTATTAAAACAGTAGTTTCCATATTTCTTAAATGCTCACTTGCTTTATGCATGCTCTCATTTGAATGAATCAAATGATCTTCTTTCATAGTGCATCCAAGAGAGTTGTTATGAGGGTAGATATATCCTTTCAGTATTCCAACGATCATATCCCAACGGATAGAATAAGCATAGGTGTTGGATAGTACAGTAGTGTCACAATAATGTCACTCTCCTTTGTATTTTGCTTGTAACGTTAATATATCATCATCTGAGTAACACGTCTTTGTCTGGGTGAAGCTATTTCTGATATATAACCATCAACTTCAGAATCCAGTCTTCAGAGTCTTTCTGCACTTGGTCTTCAGAGCTTCAAGTTATTAGAGTCTTCAGGACTTAGTTCTTCAGAGGACTATATCATCAGAGTCTTCAGAGTCTTGATCTTCAGAACCCTTAAGTCTTCAGAGTCTTTCTGCACTTGGTCTTCAGAGCCTTCAGCCTTCAGAGCTTCAAGTCATTAGAGTCTTCAGCACTTAGTTCTTCAGAGGACTATATCTTCAGATGCATTGTTAGCTTCAAGATCAGATGCACTTCTTATAGCAGAATCCACATGAGCATTGCAACCGTAATTCCCAGCATCCTTGGATCTTTCTGATCGTGATCAGATACAGAGGCATACTCGCTTCTTAAACACGCTTTGTGACTTGTCACACATAGTAACTCACATATATTATTAAATGCACATCTGATAGTGTTTGTTTGAACTGATATATGAATAATCGTTATCTGCACAAAACAAACATTAGAACATAAAATAGTTCTTTCACAAATACTTCGTTGTTATCATCAAAACATAAGAGATAACTTGCAGAGACAATTCTTGTTCTTACAACAACAAGTTAGGGTCCTCAGATAAAGAGAATTTTGGTCAACTAAAAGTCAACTTACTTCCAAGGCATTTTTGGCATGAAATAAAGTTTCTCCTTGTTGCACCCTAAAATTTGCCCACCTGTTTTCTAACTTTGACTGGCTTTTGCTTTGTTTTCATCTGCATATCATTTAGGTCGCATCCTGCCAGTGTTATCAGCCAGTTTGAATTTATCAGGAATTTAGCCGCTTTGCTCGCGTTTCAGGCGATTCAAATCAATTTAAACGAGAAGTTCAGTGTCGAAATCGAGCGAAAGTCGCTCTCTTCTTGAAGATTCAATCCCTGTTGATAATATTGGCGCATTTCGGTGCTCCCCCGTTTTTCCATGGAATTTTGCATTTTATTGCTATAATTTATTTAATTATTTAGAAAATATTTTAAATAGGTTTTTAATATTGTTTTTTAGAAATAGATATTATTTTTATTAGGATTTTAGAATAAAATTTAGGTTGTTAGAATTTTATTAGAATTGAATAGAATTAATTTTCTTTTTTTATTAGAATTTGGTCAAGTGTTTTTAGATATAATTTTAGGAATGGATATTAAAATTACTAGTTTAGGTTATTGATTAGTTTTAATTGGTTTTTCGAATATATTAGAATATAGAATGTTTTTACTAAGATATTTGTTTTTTTAGAAAATATATTTTTATTAATTAAGTTTATTTAGAACTAGTTTTTGATTAATTAGATTTATTTTGAGCATTTAAGCTGGATTATTTATTATTAGATTAGAGTCCAATTTAATTAAGCTTTAGTTTTTTATTATTTAATTTAGATTTATTTTGTTAATACAACATAATTAGGGTCAACATTTTATTATTTTAGTCAAGGTTAACGTTAATCATCATTAGTCAATTAAACATCAAAGTCTTCAGTGCCACGTGTCAGCCATTGAATAGTATATATACTATTCATTTTCTTCCCCAAAAAAACCCTAGGGATTTGTGCAGCCCCCATCATCTACAACATCGTTCATCATCCTCTTCTTCATCCTACCATCTTCTTCCTAGAACAACAACCAAAATCAGAAACTTCGTCACCCTCACGAACCTCACTCTAAACCCATTAACCCTCTCCAAGCCCTCCATTAACCTTCATCATCATCACTTCATCAACCCATGAAAACCCAGTTTCCATTTCGAACCACTCTTCATCTTCTCCTTCAAATAACCCAGACAACCCGAAGAAACCTCAACCAAACATAACAGAACCCTCAACAACCTTAAAATTACCCAGAAATCTTACCATCACAAAACCCATTTAATGCATCCACTGTTGAATCATCCTCAATGAACCACCATTTTCACCACATCAACATCTTCAAACCTCCAAACACCAACCATCGTGAACCCAAACGAAACCCTTAATCCACCATTGACGAACAACAACACCTCCAACATTCATGGCCAAACCCAGAAGAAGAAAAAAACAACCCAGAGAAACCTCCATTAACGGAAACGCAACCCATTTCTCAAAACAGAACTATAACCTTCTTCAACTTAAACTCACATCCCATCTTCTACCTCAAATCCGAAATCTAACGGAAACCCAATTTCATCATCCTCCATCTCATCTGAAACTCTCAATAATGCCATACCCATTCAAACACACCTCCGACCCATTTTTCAGACACCCATAACGAGCTTCAAACTCACCTCACTTGCAAAACCCACGCAGGACGATCATGATGAACAAAAATGAAATGGAAGAGTTGATGTTGAACAAACGGTGGAAGAAAAGCGAAACAAAGAGGGGTTTAGAGGAGAAGATAAGACGAAGCAGAAAGTGAGAGTGAGAGATGGTGAACAGACAAATGAGCATTTTGTGTCTTGTTATTTTTGTTGTTGTTTGTGCTGATTGTTTTTGACCCACTGGTGTGTGTGATGACGGGCTGGAGGACTTTCGTGAAACCCTTTCTTTTCATTTGGCTGAGTGTTTGATGAGGTGATGGGCCTCAAGGGCCAAAATGATCCTTTGTTTCTTTTCAAACCCCCTATGTTTCACATACCCCTCTCTCCTATTTTCTCTTTTATTTTCTTTTTTCTTTGTAATATTATTATTGTTTTATTTGAGTTAATTATTTTAGTTTTTAGATTTTCTAAATAATTATCAAAAACAGTTTCTATGTATTTTATATATATATATATATATATATATATATATATATATATATATATATATATATATATATATATATATATATATATATATATATATATATATATATATATATATATATATATATATATATATATATATATATATATATATATATATATATATATATATATATATATATATATATATATATATATATATATATATATATATATATATATATATATATATATATATATATTAGTTTTAGTTATATATATTTCTAACTTTTTTTTAGAATATATAATATATATTATATTTTATTCAATAGTTTATATTATTTTTAGAAGTTTATAAATATTTTTGTAGAATTTCAATTCATATTTTTAGAGTTAAATTTTATTTCTCATTTGTTATTAGGCATTTTGTTCCATTTTTGCCATTTTGGTCGATGAGAGACTTTTGTCGTTTATCCTTTAAATTATTGATGAGAAACGATAGATTCGAGACCGATTTTTGCTCTTCTTTCTCATTTTCGACTTTATTTCATTTCACCTGTTTTGGGTCGATGACGACTTTTCCCTAATCCATTATCAGTCAAATTATTGATGAATAATGTTGGATCTGAGACCTTCTTTTCTCATTTCTTCTTCTTTCGATTTTATTTTGACTTTTCGTGATCGATGAAGTCTTGTATCCGTAAGCGTCGGATTTTCGAAGTCGATAACCTTCCCGATTTCAAATCTATGGAAAATTACCATTTGGGTCATTTTCTTTACTTTGGGGTCGCGATAGGCTACCTTCGATTAATTGACATTTTATTTGCGATTAAGTCGAGATCCAACTGTTTTAGTATGTGCGACACAATTAAATTGGAGAATGATCCTCAATATCATTTCTCCATCTTGTCCATAGCACGAATATCAATCACGGGACCTCATATAGTTTGACTTCCCTTATAAGTTGAGCTACGAAGGTTTAGCGTCACATTAGACCCGATTCAATTCACTTTGACCCTTTCGAACCGCATTTCAAAACATCATTACCAAGGATCAAAGCAAAGACTAGAAACTTGGAAATAAAGCTTGCACGCAATGTCAAGGGTCAACAAAACCACTCGACTCGGTAACATTTTCTAATTTCAATCTTTTAATCAACCGCCGAGTGTTGTGAGCCGTAAGCGATAGACACGAGGGAAATGATGAGTTGGAGGCCTCATCTCTCTCGCGTCTAGAGAGTTTAGCGTATGCCCTTTGGGCAATATGCGATGCATTTGCTCCTACGTCTTAAGATTTAGCATGTGCGTCCCGATCCGTCCCTTTTCTCTTGTATCCTTACGATTGAGACTTCCTTTATCTCGCATCCTTGCGATTGAGATCCCCTTTTTCTCTCGCCCCCGTGCGATCGAGACTCTTTTTCTGTAGTTGTTTGAACTACAGTTGCTTTGATTTCTCATACCAGATGAGAATATGTAGGCACTGTCGCTATTGCGAAAAATGGGTCGGAAAATACAGAAGAGTCGCCACCGTTCGTTATTTATCCCAAAGAGAGGGAAAGGAAACGATTAGAGAAAACCTACGAAAAAGGGAGAAGACAGGTCATCGCAACCAAATATTGGTTTCACCTTTCTTCAAGTGAAAGAGATCAAACTCTTGTGTAAAAGTATTGATTCGAGCTAGTTTGACATCGTTAGTTCCCTCATGGCCAACTTGCAATGCGTCCCACATAGTCTTAGCAGTAGTACAATGGGAAACTCTATAATATTCATCAACTCTCAAAGAAGACATTAGAATATTTCTAGCTTTCCAATCGTAACTATACTTTTTCTCATCTTCTTCATTCCATTCTACTTCTGGCTTAGGCACAACAACATTATTCGCATCGGTCATGGTTATTTCCATAGGACCATTTTGAATAATAGTCCATACCTTTCTATCAATGGAATTGATATGAACACGCATATAATCTTCCCAATAACTATAGTTCTCACCTGTAAAAGTCGATGCTCTATTGTACGCCTCTTTTGGTTCGTTGGCCATTTTCTAAAAATTTATATGCGAAGCACTAGAGGAATTGGTGCTCGTGATACCACTTGTTAGACGATGGCAATGATCTAGAAGAGGGTTGAATAGATCACAAATTTTTAAACAAGATTCGATGCTTAAAATTTGGTTTTAAAAATTTGCGGAAGCGGCCGAGGAACTAATTCGTCTAAAGAAACTGTTATAAAAAAGATCGAATATGCGAAAAGCCAAATGAAATAAAATTAAATGAGAAATTGAATTAGTGATTTCCAACTAATCAATACAAGTAATTTCCACTTATTTTATCATATTTCTAATGAATTGTAAAAAGTAAACTTAAATTGGCAATATCACAAACAGTTTGTGTGCAGTCGACACATCGAACACTTGGTGTGTATAACATCCCAAGTTGAATTTCCTTGTAATTCTAGTGCAGAATTTTTCACAATTACAATCCAAGAGATTGTAATTAGTTTTGAAAAATAGAATTTCAGCACTACACAACAGAGGAAATTTATCAAATAATCGAAACCACACAAACTTTAACAACACAAATAAAAGATATAGAGAAAGAGAGAACAACACCAAATTTGTTTAGGAAATTCCCTTTTTCGCCCTCGCTTAGGGTACGTCTGCCCCCAATTCTAAAATTAGAATTGAGATATTTATTTTCATGTTGCAAATTTTATACAAGAGAAGTAATAGTCACCATTACTTAATCCTTATTGTTGAATTTGACAATATTCCCTTCTCTCCCCTTAATTCAAGTTGTATCAAGTGTGTTAAACGCTCCAAACAAACCTCCAATTACCGCTACTTGTTTGCATGAACCTCCGTTCTTCAAACCTTTCGCTCAGATAATTTCGACCGCAAGACGTTCGACCCTAACTTTTTCTTCACAATCCTTCGGTTACCATTACTTGTTTGAATGAACCCACCGTTCTTCAAACCTTTCACTTTGATGGATCTGTGAGGCAAAGATTTATGTAAAAACCCTCAAATCCTCAAGATCTTGGAGGCCAAAACCCCAATGGTTTTATTCAAGAAAAAACCACTAAATCCTTAACCCAAACTAGATACACAATCCTACGTTTGGATGTTATCACCTCGACAACGCACAAGATTAACAAAAATTGTTATGTGTAATTGTTGAAGAATGCAAGTGAGAATGAAGATGATGAGCAAAAGTTTAGTGTATACCTTTCACTTTTCTTGTCCTTATTTGTAATGATGAGATAGAATTAATATATATGATGTCTAGACCCACTAACTAACATAACAACATTTTGAAACATAACAAATCAGAAACATTGACTCACAATAACGAGCGTTTGACTAAAGCAATAGGTGGGTCGACCTGAGCACACCTAAATGCAAAACTACACAAAAAAAAAGTGATGCATCGACCATAAAAGGGTCATGTGTCGACGCAAGGTTATATCAAAGCAACAGATTTTTAGGCTTATAGTATGATTCGACCTATGGGTTGACGTGAGCAGACCCGAGAGCAAATGAGTTTTGATCAACATGTATACGTCAACCTCCACAGGACTTTGAGTCAACGCAAGGACCTTAAAAATCCAAAAACAAGTTCCTAGCTCACATCTTGGTCCACCTATGTCATTTTTGTGTAGATCTAAGGCACCTAATATGACCACGTGAACGCATAACATATATGAGATGTTCTTATATGTATAGACACATGAACTTATAATATTTTGTTCATTTTAAAGAATGAATGTAATCTAAGATGTGATGATATCGTCCAAAGTACAAAGTACGATCTAGTACAAGTTTTGACATCATTAAAATAAGTACTAAGGAACCTTGCCCTCACAGGCTCTAACAGCATACTTGTTGAATATTGTGATGTTGATTGGGCAGGGAGTGCTGATGATAGAAAAAACACCTCTGGTGGATGTTGTTTTCTTAGGAAACAACCTTATCTCTTGGTTGAGTAAGAAACTAAATTATGTGTCACTATCCACTGTTAACGCTGAGTATATTGCAGTAGAAAGTAGTTGTTGTCAGTTACTTTGGATAAAGCACATCCCGAAGGAATACAATATAAAGCAGAATGTCATGATATTATAATGTGACAACTTGAGTGCTATCAACATCTCCAAGAATCCAGTTTAAAATAACAGGATAAAACATATTGACATTGATCATCATTTTATCAGAGAACTTATTAAAGACAAAGTGGTTATTCGGGAACATGTAGCCACTAAGAAGCAATTGGTTGATATCTTTAATAAGGTTTTGGATGCACATCAGTTTGAGAAGCTGAGGGGTGAACTGAGAAATTTTATTTTTAAAGAATTATAACAATTATTCTTGATTGTGGAGGATACTAGGAAAAGGAGAAAGCTAGTGTCAAATTTATGCCTAAAAAGGGGGGTAATGGTGATGGCAGGGTTAACAGTATTATGAAAGGGATAATGTATCAAGTATCTTAGGGAGTAGAGCATGGGAGGTCTTTGCTGGTGGTGTTGGGATGTCATTCTATATGTTATGGCATCATTTCATCATATGCCTGGGAGAGTTTATGTTAGAAAGGGAGCTTTGTGACAAATTTCATCATGTGTTTGGAAGAGTTTATGTTGGAGATGAAGCTTTGTTATAGGGGGAGTTCTAATGTTGACTGTGATGTCAGACAAGATGTCTTGACATTGTAATGTTTTGGGAGCTTTGTGACATGGGGAGTTTTGTTGTTGATTGTGATGTCAGACAAGATGTCTTAACACTATATGTTTTATGATGAGGTTTTTTTAGTCTTGTTATGAGTTTTTTTCCACTATGTGTGTCTTTGATGTATTCTGTGAATGTTCTTTTTTATTGATGTTGTTATGATAGATTGTAGTTCTCCAGATTTCTATGCAAATATTTTTTAGCCAAAATTTTCCAAATGGGGAGATTGTAAGTTCTGTAGTTTTTGGATTGGCAGAACTTTTGTTAAAACAATTTTTAGCAAGATGTTGAGACACATGTCGTGACAAGTTAGTCAGACAGCATGATCAGCATGATGTTAGGACATGTGGCCAGAACATGTTATACCATAAGTTTAAAACTGGGATGATTTGGTATTTAAATTATGAGATTTGATAGTGTTTTAATTCATACAATGCCGCAATCCAAGGAAGGAATATTTTAGGAACTTCTGCCTTGACAGATTTGCTTATATTTCTTAAAAAGGGTATTGGAGCCTTTTTAGGAGACTTTATGTTTAGTTCCTATTATTGTGCAGGAGATTATGCAAGTGATTTAAAGTAGATGCCTTGTGATATGCGTTTCAAGAGCCCATGCATGTGCTATTCTGATGTTTATTTGAAGGAATTTTCTAAACTTAATGAAGCAGAGAAGTCGTGTATTGAAAGAAAGGGTATTAGGGTTTAGTGTGTCTTTGTTCTTTGTGATCCTCTCTTATGTCTTTTAACATCTGTGTTGGACTGTGTTGTTTGTGCATTTGTGAGTCATTCATGTACTCCTTAGGTACTTGAATTGGAATGAGTTTTGACTTGTAATCGCTTCTAAGCTTTTGAGAAAATAGTGGATTTTTGTGTCCTTGGAAGTGTGACTTCCAGTATTCTTTAGTGTTGAGTTTGTCACTGTTGTATGATTTATGGGAAGTGAGAGGGGTCTCATATTTAGGAGTTCCTAGGTAGAAGTTAGAACGGTTAGTGATTAGGTAAGAAGCTTGTAAACCTATGGGTGTTTGATGTGGCTTTGAACTAATACTATTATAGTGGATTTCCTTCCTGGCTTAGATGCCCCCAGATGTAGGTGATGTTGCACCGAACTAGGTTAATAATTGGTTGTGTTATTGTTTACATTCAAGCTCTTATTTTTTATGCATAAGTGTTGGTTGTTGTCTTAATATCTGGTATCTGTGTGCTAGAATTTCATAGCATCAATGCACGATATAAGTCATTTATTGGTGTTGGTTTTTCTAAATAGTATAATGGAAATCAGTGCTCATCGGTCTCCTAGAACATCCCTTTATAACATTCATATCTCCCTCACACTCTCACGATTGTGTCTTTCCAATTCTTGTATTTGTTGGAATGCAAAGTGAAAAGAGCTCATATGCACCTTTACTTACATTATTAGCGCCATAAAACGAGGAAAGGATGCCTACCATTGGTGTGACCTCTAAATACCTACTAATGATCTCGAATGGCCTGATTAAAACCCAACACTTCAATGATATATAGGATTGGGTGACATTCATTTTCCTAAGGAACACAAAATCCAAACATGGTGAAAGGAATTAATACCTGTTAAGTGAAAAATTTGACTTAAATTGAACAATATTTCTTGGCATTTTTCAACTCATGTCTCATGTTTTAATAGATTTATTTCTTTTTCTTGTGTGATTCTTCAATTATATTACAAATATCTTTGGATGCTTTGATATGTGTGTTATTGTGCAGGATATAAGCATAAAACATCAATGATTAAGACACAAATGAGTGGAAAAGGAAGCCAAAGAAATGAAGAAGAATCAGCAATGTTCGATGTGCAAACACCAATGAGCAGCCAGCGAATGTTCGCTGTGCAAAGTTGCAGTGAGGTCCCAGCAAAAAGGAAACCTTAGATGGCAGTAGCTAAAGGACCAAAAGTTGGATGTGCAAACTTGTAGCGAAATAGTTCGCAGGGTAAACAATTGCTCGCACGGAGAACTTTGATAAATCCTCAAGGGCGGTTTAATTGTTTAGAGGCACTTCAAGTGCCTAAAATGGAATTCGCTGGGCGAAGAAGGAGTTTGCTAGGAGAACAAGACAAATTTTTCTTTTACTATATATGTACTTTCTCTTGCTTTTTAGAAAAGAACTTTTATAACATATATTTTAGAGATCATAACTTTATCTCTCTTCATTCAAAACATATTCTAGAGAGAGACACACACACAAACTCTAAGAGGGAGAATCACAAATTGAAGCAACTCGGAGCTTGATCTTAGAGTAAGTGCTTCGATCTCTTGTTGGGTTTGGATGAAATCTATTGATACCTTATGTATTTCATCTAATTTATGTTTGTGAACTAGTTTTGATTCAATATTAATGTTGTCTTTAATTTCTTATTTGTGGGTCTTGACAAAACCTTCTCAAATCTTAGATCTTAGATATTCATGTATCAACGAGCAAATTATTGACATAGTCTTGTAAGTTGATATTCACTATTATCTTTTATTTTATTGTGTTAATTATTAGAATGAGTAGCATGAAGTAGCCGTAACACCCTTTTCTACCCCACAATTAAAAGGCACATGTATTCACATATATCAGAGTAAATTATTAAATTTCATAAAAGCTACCAAAAGGGAGTACATTTCCCAAAGTCATCAAAATAGGTCAAGGCTTCCTAAACAACGGGTTTTCCCAAAATACATCAAACTGCATAAAACAACGAAATTCAAAAGGCATAAATCAAGGTTTTCCTCATCAGGGAAGATAAGCAAAATAACTCAACAGGATATAGCTTAACTCAAAGAACCCAACCCGATATTACATATCAGAGCAAAACCCTCTAAGTTAACCGAAAGGGCTAACAACTCAAAATTTCCAAAATAATCCTCAACGGCGTCCACGGCTAAACCTGATCATCTGCACGTTACTCACGTGGAGGTAACATTCAAATAGGCAGGGTGAGTAAAATGGTTCATAATAATCAATGTATGAAAATCAACATATAAATGGCATCGTAATCATATTTGACACATTCATATTCATCAATAGGCCTCGAAGGCCCCAACATCATAATTCATATAAAAGGACCCATTAATGCAAATGCAACAAGACTCAATGCATATGGTACCAATCATCACAGCGCGATGGACACTGGGCCATCAACCCTCCATAGATACCCATCAATAGGATCAGTTCTACTAGAGAACTGTAGCACATCAACATACTTCACATCCGCACAGTTGAATTGAAGCCAAAGAAATCAAGGTCCTGAACCGAAGTCCGGATGCACATGAATGCATGATGCACATATCGAAAATCATCCTCATAATAACAACATAGGTGCATCATCAAACTCCATAGCTCATCATCATACATCATGTCATCATAGCTCATCATAATAATCATCATCAAACTCCATAGCTCATCATCATACATCATGTCATCATAGCTCATCATAATAATCATCATCATACATCATGTCATCATAACTCATCATAATAATCATCATCATACATCATGTCATCATAGATCATCATAATAATCATCATCATACATCATGTCATAATAGCTCATTATAATAATCATGTACAAATCACATAGCACTCACAGTCATACTCATATTAATTCATCATATTATCACATATTAATTCATAAATATACTCGCGGTACTCCTCATACTATCGGCTATTAATCACCTAAACTTCACAATACTACTCATGTTAATTCATCAAAGAAATCACAGAATCAAACATCAAAGCATCACTGCACACGATCAATATTTGCGAAACTCTGCTACGTTCGCTGGCAAGTTCGCTAGGCGAGTCTGGGGCAAGTTTCTTCACTGTGCAGAGGATTCTTCGCTAGGCGAGTCTAGGAACAACATTGTTCACTAGGCGAAGCATTCTTCGCTAGGCGGACTGTGCGATGACAGCAAATTCTGCTACGCACCAGAACTTAATCCCACCCAAAAGTCTACACGATTCACTTCCCCAAGGCTCCCAAAACATTCCTAAATCATCCCTAAGGTCTTACGGCGATAAAGGCACAAAACCTACGGTTCATTAGGCCAATCTCGTATCAATTTCACGCCCTAAATTACAAATTTCCTTACAATTTCCCTAAAGGCATCAGTGTTACTTGCTATCAAATATTCCTATCCCTTCAGGGTTAGACAGGTTCAAATTATAGTTTTGGCCACGAAGGCCTAAGGTTTCCATTACCCTAACGAACCACGGTTAGATTCACTAATAATAGGTTTAGGCCATGAAGGGAAAAGATCATTATTTCTCATATCCACCCTCAAAACCCCTAAACCTCAAATTGACCTTAAATACGTTGAATCTACACATGGAAAATCATGAAAGGCAATACTCCTCATACCTTAAATGTCGATCAAAGCCTTCTCAAATCTTTCTGGGAACCTTTCAAAGCTTTTGCCTCCAATTCTCCCTCCTCAGAGCTCTGGCCTCAATTTTTTTCACGGTTAACAAAATGAATTCTAATTCTTCACAATTTCCTTTTTGTTAAACCTAGTCTTGGGCCTCAAAATTGGGTTTTTCCCATAATACCCTCACTAACTCCTCTTAATTGCCTAAATTGCCCTTATCCAAATTATATTTATTTTAATTAATAATAATATTAATAATTTCATATTATATATTATTAATTAAATAAATACTCCAAAAATGCATAATTCCCAATAATCCACAAAACCACCGAAAATCACCGAAAAATGAATATTCTTATTTAAATAATTAAATAAAATATTCCAATAAAATTTGGGGTGTTACAGTAGCGATCAATACAGTAATGTGAGAATGCATGATAATAGAGATGAGATATTATGTTCATATACATTTGGCAAATTAGTTGAATCCATGTAAAAAGGGTTAAACGCATGTATGTATTCTGATCACAGCATTTTATATGAATCAATCATGGATCTGGTATGGATGTTATCTTTGTTTACCTTTTTATCTTTGATTTAAACCGTTATAAAAATATACTCTTTATATCTAGATATAGGATGAATATCTGTTAGGTTCTAGAGTCTATAATAGATTTAGCCTTAACATTTATGTGAGTATCAGTTCTTAATGCTTTGTATTTTTTAGTTGCGTGAGACATACCAATGAGACAATATGGTTGTTCTCTCGATGTTGCGTTAGACATAACCTCTGTTATGGGTGATACTGAGGATATCAGATGAATGATTGATCTGTTTTTAATTGGTTAGAAGAATATATGTGTTATCAATTGATGAGATCCAATCCTAACAAGGCTCCGTTTATTTTAAAGTATTTACATTATATTTTCTGTTTTTATATTTTTCCATTTTTATATTTTTCCACAAGCTTAGAAATAAAGAGATCATTGAACGACATTCTTTCCCTTGCACCGATCTTTGTGGATATGGTATAAATCCCGGAGGGGATCCTTCCAAAACTAAATTTGTTTCTTCTTGCCACTTTACTGTAGTTTGAACAATTCCCTTAGGTCATACAGAACATGGAGGTACTTATAGGAAAACTCAATTTTCAAGTCAGGAGATGTCGTCATACTGGCTTCGTCATCTTAAGTACATGGTTCCATTGCCATATCTCCTTCATCACTCATACCAGATAAATTTATACCCTTACAAAAGAAGGTCGTTGTATCTTCAATCTTACGGGAGTTTAGAACTCTTCAACACCCCCATATTTTGAAGTACTAGGCATCATTGACATACATGCTTATCTAGAGAAATAATATGGAAAAATAGAATCACTGTCATTATGACTACTAGAATCAAAACTTGTAGAATCGTAGCTGCCAAATATTCATGCCTTTATAAGTATGTAATAAGCCTTCCCATTTGGTTGTTCATAATTTTCTACATAATGCCCCCACATACTAAAATTTCATCGTGATTACTAGATTCTATGACATAGTTGTTTTCATCTAACTCCCAAATGATTACAATTTGATAAAAAAAAAGGAAAGGTATAATAGAAAGGGTGGTTAGATTTAATACATGAGCTATGTGAGTTGATGTTAAGATTAAGATGAACTTGGGAGCAATTCCTTAAAGAGCACCAAAAATGTATAGAGGATAAAATAGGAGAGAAAACGAGATTAAACTATTTATAGAGTCGAGCATCTAGGGCGAGTAGGTCATTTTCATAGACATACAATAGGCATGCACATACTCCTAAAGCGAAAAAATATCAATGACTCACGACCTTGAAATTCAAATTCATTAACAGTCAAAGTCGTTTGTGCCTTCCTAAGACAACTTCATCACACAACATAAAATGGACCACTTGCTTTTGGAAATCCAAACACCAGACCCTTTTTGCTTCTTTTGAGAGACTCTTCCTTCAAGTATTTTCTTGAGAGACTTACCCTTCAAGGCCTCGTTTGGTGGACCCTCCTTTCAAGTCTTTGCTTAAGGGACTCGCCCTACCAAGCCTCACCGACATGATATAATGTTTCCTTATTTGAAACAATTTCCCGTTCAACAAAAAGATTATGAAACCATGATGTTTTAAAGTAAGCATTTTGATCCTTCAAGCCTCGTGCTTGAGAGAGTGTGAACTATGATAATTTTGGTTGAATGAATGTGCTCCTCAGACCTAATGCAACAGTTATAGGACACTGAACACCCGATCTGAATTAGTTTACTCAACTCATATATCATGGGTGACGTGTTATGTCACGTATGAGGTAAAATAACACGCCTCATTAATGTTTCATAAAATTAATTGCTTCCCATACTAAGTAGGAGTAATGATTTTCTTATTCTGACATTTCAACCCAATGCCTAAGCAGACGAGGTAACTAATTTACCCATAGGTTTAGAGTTTATAAATACTCTAACCATAGGGCCAAAGAGGGATATTCACCTTTTGTAGATTAAGCACAAAAAGTCCTATTCTTAGTAAAACTCTCTTTATTATATTTACCACAAATACAAATAATAAATTAAAATAACTAAATATCAACGAATAATAAATTAATAAAATATATTATATTAATAAAAAATATATAGGTATTAAAATATATAAATGTTGTTTGATTTAGTTGAAATACCTATAAAATTTTAAATATTAATTTAATAAAAAAAGATAACTAAAATATTAAAAAAAAATTAATACATGAGTATTCCAATTATTCAAAAAGACATTGCATTCCAATTTTCACTTATTTTGTGGCTCCTACTTCTCTCGCTTGAATTTCTCTTACAACAAACACACATTTAATGAGACAATTTCCTATTCCTTCCACTCGTTTTCTTTCCCCTCCCGCGTAAAGTTCTGCACCCTACCAATTATTTTTTATTTTTTCACTCTAACTTTTATTCTCCACCCTACCAATTATTTTTTATTTTTTCACTCTAACTTTTATTCTCCACGTGTATTCTATACAACACTTTCTCTTTCCACTTTCACTTTTCACTTCTTCTTCCCAATTCACATTTCAGTTTTGCTATTCTTACACTGGTGTGTACACCTACACCGTATGAACAGTGCATGCCAAATATATTAAAATAATAACAACACAATGTATTGCACCCTGGCCCACAACAGAAATGTCAATGGAATAGATTTATTGTTTCTCTCTCTTAACCTCATTCTTCTTCTTGATTATTCACGACATTTCCTTTCTTCTCCAACATGTCTCTTCATTTCATCTACAACTTTTCTTTTCATCTTCATCTTCATCTTCATCTTTTCTTTATTTAACATCATTAAGTTATGAAGATGAAGATTTAACTCAGTAAGTTTCTAGATTCATGATTGTTCAAATGTTTTTAGATTTAACACAATGTTAACCTAGTTTTCTTTATTGTTATTGATGTCATGTTTATTCACGACTATTCATTAACCATATTCTAAAAAATATTGTCCTACTTTACT
This sequence comes from Lathyrus sativus, assembly GCA_963859935.3. NCBI lineage: Eukaryota > Viridiplantae > Streptophyta > Magnoliopsida > Fabales > Fabaceae > Lathyrus > Lathyrus sativus. The sequence continues at coordinate 678,458,860 of OZ012739.1, read as the reverse complement.
CACACCATTAACCATGTTTACCTACTGCTAAACGATTGCATATATTTACTGATATTGGTTTGTTAACCAATTTGAGAAGTTTATTACCCAACTTCTGTCACACCATTAACCAACTTCATAATAAACAATGTTATAAACCTTCCCACATGCCTGGACGTTCATTAACCAAGTTATAGATAATATTAATCATAACTTTGAACTATATTAACCAACATTGTTATAAAATTCTATTATACATAATATTGACATTTATGTGCAGTTTTTAAGTCATAATGGACAGTTCAATCATTTTGATAGAAGGTGATAGTAATCAAAGGGAAGATGTAGAAGTTGATCACGGCGATGGTGATGAATCACTTTGGGCTCCTGTAATTGGGATGTGTTTTTCATGTTTAGAGGAAGTTAAAACATATTATCAAGAGTATGCTTTGAAAAAGGGGTTTGGATGGAGGATTAGATCATCGAAAAAAGGAGACGACAGGGAGCTCCATTACCTGATACTTTCATGTTCAAGAGAGGGGTCTAACATTTCAAAAATTTCATGCACGTTGAAGACACTTCCATCTAGAGCGAAAAATTGTCCTGCCAAGATTTGTATTAAATTAAAACAAGATGGTTTGTGGTACATTACACAATTTGAAGAAAACCATTCTCATGAGACTAGTCCTACAAAAGTAAGATCGTTCAAGGCTAACAAGAAAATGAACTTACATGTAAGAAGAACAATTCAAATTAATGATGATGCGGGAGTAAGGATCAACAAGACTTTTAAATCGCTTGTTAAAGATGCAAGAGGGCATGAAAATATTCCCTTTTGTGAAAAAGATGTGAGGAATTATATTAACAAAGAGCGTCGTGCGATTGGAAAAAAAGGTGATGGTAAGGCTTTGATAAGTTATTTTTGTAAAATGCGGGAACAGAATACAAATTTCTTTTATGACATAGATCTAGATGATGATTTTCATGTGAGAAATGTATTTTGTGCGAATGCAAGAAGCAGGGCCGCGTACGAATACTTTGGAGACGTTGTAACTTTTGACACAACATACTTAACTAACAAGTATGACATGCCTTTTGCCGCATTTGTGGGTGTGAATCACCATGGTCAATCAACATTACTTGGTTGTGGATTGCTATCGAGTGAAGACACAGATTCTTTTGTGTGGCTATTCAAGTCATGGCTTTGTTGTATGCATGAAAAAGGACCTTTGGGCATTGTAACCAATCAGTGTAAGGCTATGAAAAATGCTATTGAGTTAGTATTCCCTACAACTCGTCATAGGTGGTGTTTATGGCATATAATGAAAAAAGTTCCAGAAAAGCTTAGCGGATATGGGGAAGTTAAAAGGATCAAGTATGCAATGAAAGAAGCAGTGTATGATGCATTCACAACAGATATCTTTGAACAAAAATGGTGTTCGTTCATAGAAAAATTTGACCTCCATGAAAATGATTGGTTGGGTGGGTTGTATACTGAGCGTCATAGATGGGCACCAACGTTGTTAAGGAAATATTTTTGGGTCAGTATGTCAACTACGCAATGTAGTGAGAGCATACATGCTTTCTTTGATGGATATATCAATTCTACAACAAGTCTAAATCAGTTTATGAAACAATATGATAATGCTCTTAGAAGTCGGGCAGAAAAGGAATTTGAAGCTGATTTTAATTCAATGGACACAATAATTCCATGTGGGTCAAACTCGTCCATTGAGAAGCAATTCCAAAGTGAGTTTACTAATGCCAAATTCAAGGAAATTCAAGTGGAATTCAGATCTAAGATGAATTGTTCTGCCTCATTAAATAGTGTGAAAGGTTGCATTACTACGTATCATGTGTTAAAGGAGATACTAGTTAGAGACTTACTCAAAGAGCGAGTCTTAAAAGTTATACACGTCATATTTTAGATTTTTTGTATGTTATTGTACAGGTTGGAACTTGTATGTCATTCATGGATCTTTTGACAACATGCGAAACACCCTTGACGGGTTCATCCCAAGTTTGTACAAATTTGACATGATTAGTGGCATGTGTATTTTGGGAAGACTGTCGCATATATATATATATATATATATATATATATATATATATATATATATATATATATATATATATATATATATATATATATATATATATATATATATATATATATATATATATATATATATATATATATATATATATATATATATATATATATATATATATATATTCTATTTTGGTTAATTTGACATGATGGTATGGTTTTTAAAATATTTTTAATCTTGTTCAAAACATTGCATACACTAATAATAGTTACATTTGGTGGTGCAGGTGGAATATTCAAGTTCAATGTTGCAAGATTGTAAATATACTTTTGGAGTGTAAATGTTGCAACATTGTAAATTTACTTTTGTCATTATAACAATTATACTAAACTTTGTTGGTGTATATAATATATAAAATTATTTTGTTAATACAGTCCCATACTTGGTTAATACATTGTCAAACTTGGTTAACACAGTCTCAGACTTCAAAAAAAGGGAAATTATTTTGTCCCAAACTTGGTTAATACATTGTCCCAGACTTGGTTAATACATTGCTGGAACTTGGTTAATACAATGTAAAACTTGGTTAACACAGACCCAAACTTCAAAAAAAGGGAAATTATTTTGTCTCAAACTTGGTTAATACATTGTCCCAGACTTGGTTAATACATTACTGAAACTTGGTTAATACAATGTCAAACTTGGTTAACGCAGTCCCAGACTTCAAAACAAGGGAAATTATTTTGTCCCAGACTTGGTTAATACATTGCTGGAACTTGTTTTATCACAGACTTGCTTAATACATTGCTAGAACCAAACTTCAAAACCAAACTTAGTTAATGCCTATTCAGACTTCAAAACAAGGGAACCAAATGATGAACATAAACACAATAATGCAATTTCATACTTCCAAAAAAGGGAACCAAATGATACTTCAAAATATTCAACACATTAACAGCTTAAATCCAAAATGAACTATAACACATCATAATTGTACGAAACGTTAAAATTGTGCCAAATTCTACACTACAACACATCACTAATGCATTACAAATTCATTCTAGTTCTTTTTCCATGCTTCCTTGGTTTCTTCCTCATTCTTGTAGCGTTAGATTTAGACTTTGATAGGTTTTCTTCAACCATGGCATCAACATCATTAACTGGAGTGTTATGTCCAACATCTCCAGCCGAAGTCTCTACTGCATCTTCAGTGACAAAGTTAATAAGTTGTCGATCATCTTGAACATCCTCATCCTGAAAATAGAGTGTTAACTCTTGCCTCTTTCATAATCCTCACTTCCTCCTCAAGAGCTGTTATCCTCTCTTTGAAATCTTTATTGTCATCCACCAATCTTTGATAATCATACACATTCCCAAATTATTGTCCTTGTTCAAACAGAGCAGCATTGACTATGTCATAATTCAGTTCCTTCTCTGTTGCAACCACTCTATCAATTATCTAACAAAAAAATCAATTCAAACACACGACAACAGAAACGTTATTTTCCTCAAATCGAACACATAAAATCTTACCATATTTTTGTCAAACGTTTTTTCAATGTTCTTCTTCTGCATAGTTATAACTCGCCAATTCAAAACTCGTGGAAATGAAAACGTAGAAACAGTAGGTACTTTCCCCAAAGATAAGTGGTTGAATGCCCAAATCTATAACAAATATTACAAGATGTAAATTTCATAACTTTTAATATTCAAAACACATGATGAAACCATAGAGTTATATATGAAGATTTACCTGCAATATGGCAGCACACCCGTTTAAATGTCTTTATGCCTTGTTTTCCCCCTCCTTCAACACAACTGAAGACTCACATAAACTAGAAACTATAAAGTTATAAACAGCAAGTCCCCAACTAAATGTATCAAGTGAGTCCAGATCATCCAATTGCATAATAAATCCGGTAAATGCCTTATTCCCTATTTTGGGAAAGTAAAACTCCGCAAATGCAAGTAATATGTAAAGTCTAACAAAATTAACTAATTTTTTCTTTTGGTAACGAAGTTGTTTGCGAATATTGTGAATGGTTACCTCAGCCCCTTTAAAAAGATCTAATGTTTGACTTTGTTGGTTTTCTTCTACTACTAGGGACTTACCAACAATAGATAATCCAAGCGCAAAACAAACATCAACTGGAGTAAAGGGAACTATCCTATCCCTAACCCTAAATCCCCTACTTCGTACGTCCCACTTACTTACTAATTCCCATAATAAACCACTTGAGATTGAGAAGTTGTTAGAAATATTCATTGCCCATTTGAATGGGGTGCATTCGATGTGGGCTCTTTGACCTGGTGTTAACTTTTCATTGATCATGCTCAAATTCACTGGAATACAACTATGCCTCATTCGTACATTAAATTCATGAAAAAACTTAATTACTTTCACTGATAAATAAGATCCAACTTTCTAACCAGAATAACAAAACCAATAAAAACAGAAAAACTTACATCACTTTCATTTTGATTTCTTGGTGATTCCATAGTTTCAGCAATAACGAACTCAGTCTGATAAAATCCAAAACCAAATAACCACATTATCAATAACATAACAAGAAATCTATTACAACCTAGAATTGAGAAATCTATCACAATAACTTAAAAAGAAAAAACCCAAAACCCAAATCCTCTTTTAGTTTCCCTTATTGAACAACATAACTCTCAAAACCTTAAAAAAAATTAAAATGGTGTTGTTCATGTGAGAATAATATCAGAACACGTTTTGAAAAACCAGAACTTTTTCAACAATCAGAACTTTTTTATGGAAGACTTCATGTAAGAACATCTAACCTTAAGATGAGAGACGAGAGAGATCACGAGGAAGATGAGAGAGATCACGAGCTTCCTGTCACGGTGGTCGCCGGTTACTCGTGGTGGTCGTCGATTCCAAACAAGCTCACGAGGAAGATGAGAGAGATCACGATGAAATGAGAGAGTATTTTGGCCTTGGTTTTTGAGATGAGAGGTATCAAATGTGAAAACAAAAAAATACATTGAAAATCATTTAACCACACGTTATTTATAAAGTTACAAAATTGCCCTTGTATATTAAGTAAATTACAACAAAACCAATACATTAACATTTGCAAATACGGTGTAGGTGTACACCAGGGTGTTAATATATCATTTATGTTCTCATTTTATCATTCTTACTTCGAACCAGGTTTTTTCGATGGAGCCACCGTGCTGGAGCTCTCACGCCACTGCCGTTATCTTCTTCTCCACTAAGAGTAAGTTTCATCTTGCTTTATTTTGTTCAGTTTGTTCTTTTAGGACAAAGAATCCCTAATTTTTTTTGTTTAAAACCCTAAATTTTAATTCTCTTCTTCTCCGTTTGTATTTCAAAATTAGTAGACATTAGTTATTCATTTTCACTTTGATTTTGTTCTCAATTATGATTTTGGTTAGTTTTACGTTTAATTTCTGATTAGGTTTTGTTTTTTTGAGGATGCTTTTGGATTACTCTATCTTCTTGTTTGACAGCTTCTTCAGACTTAGATCTGCAAAGATTAAAATTTGATTCTAAAATCACTATGAATTACTATATTGTCTGGTTGGATCTGAGAAATTATGAAATATTGATTATTCTTTTATATTTTTTGAACTGGTTAGGGGATTAGATGTTGGATAATAAACATTTGTGAGTCCTTTTGATTGAAATGATCATGACTATGATGTGATACTTGTGTAGTCTTTTGTTGATTTATATTTGTATCCTTTTATAGAAAATACTATAAAAAAAGGATTAGAGATGCACTTTATACCTTATTAGTTACATTCTCATAAAAGCTATGAAAAAATATAATTTCCAATTCCACATAAGTAGATAGAATATCTGTTGCACAATAATAATAAAAAATAGCATAGGACAGACAATTTTCCATTCTGCAATCCAAAAATAAAGTGAACTTTATATTATAAAGAATACATATAAATCAAATTGAAAAACTCCATAGTAACACCTCAACGTCTTCAAAGTCTGCATCATTATGTTCATCCTCATGTCCCAAGCTATGTGTTGGGGATATTAATGCCATATTCTTTAGCATTTCTGGAATGCTCAACTCTTTGTCTTCTTCTTCCTCTTCCATACAAAACATAAGTTGCTCTTCTGTGGCAGAAGCTACTGCCGTGTCAATGTCATTAGTCGTTAAAGTCTTGTTTGGTTCGAAAGCCTCATCTGGTTCTAAAGTCTTGTCCGGTCTGAAAGCCTCGTCTGGTTCTAAAGTCTTGTTGTATGGTCTAAAAGCTTCGACGGCTCGTGCAGCTGCCTTTTGTATATATTTTGTCTCGGTTGTGGAAGGAATGGGGAATCGCCACGCCGAGTCTGCAAAGTTGAAACAGGCGTAACAACCTCTCAATGCCAATGTTGCAACATCATGAGCTCAAGCTGCCATCTCGGCTGTTGGAAAAGTTCCTAGCCAAATTTTAGTCTTCTTGTTTGGATCTCTCATTTCACATACCCATTTATCTAAGTTCCTCCTCCTTACACCCCTATACACAGGGTGGCGAGTCTCCTTGAACTTCTTCCTCCCGATACGCTTCTTCGGTGTGCTAGCAGCTAACCACAGTTCCTCGTTGAAAATTGACATGTCATGAGCAACCTCTAAATTTGGCAATGTCGTGTTGGGGGAAGTGGAAGGTTTTGAGGAACTGGGTTGTGAAGTGGACGAGATGTTAGTTGGAAACATAATTTTGTGATGGAGACAATAGAAAAAGGTATTGATTGAGAAATTGGGGACTGAAAATAGACCTGGTGTAAAGATTGTGAACAAGGGTGTGCATGCTAACCATTTAATATGAATCAATCCATTTTTATGATTATGATTTATAAACCAAACCATTTGTTCCGAACCGATTTAAAACTGGTTCTAAATGAATTTTGATTTTAATCCAAATTATTTAGTTAAATTTAAATTTAATTTTCTTTAAATTATATCAATTTTTGAATATTAAATATTTAGGTTTTAATATATTTTTTCTTTGAAAATCAAAAACTCAAAAAAATTCAAAATAAAATTGAAAATAAAAATTTTAAAATAAAAAACTTCAGTAAATTATATGGACTTAAAATGGTGACTAATATGTTATAATACATATATTTGTATATTTCAAAACCTCTATCTATTAGTGGAGAAATCTAAAATATTTATGATCATTTCTCCATAAAATTTTACTAATCTTTGAGATTTATAAATGAAAACTAGAGTCAAATCCAACAAATTAAACTCGATGCACTAAGACCAACTCCAATGGGAGTTCTTAGAGTGGGTTTGCCAACATGACACTCATATTTGTTGTTTTCAAGATGGAAAAGTTCTTAAATATGCAACTGTTCTTCAATGGTTCTTATATTAAAATATTAATTTTATAATATAAAAACTATAATTTGATATAAAATTTTATTTATTATTTTAATTATCATTTTAATTAAAATTTAAATATTTAAATTATAATTTTAAATAAAATAAATTTAATATAAATAATATTTTTTAAGTAAAGTGGTGGGATCCAATATGGATTCTTTAGAGTTGCACAATTGGAGTGAAAATTGAATGAGTTGCTTTAAAAGAGTGGGTCCCACAAAGAACCTAAAAATAGATTGCACCATTGGAGATGCTCTAAGATCTGTATAATTAATTACTGAAAGTTCATATAATTAACTACTAAAAGTCTATATAATTTGTGAAGTATTAGTACACCATTTTAGGTAGTTAGAGAATTTATAAACAATTTTTTTTCATTTTGAAATACAAAATTTGAATTTTTTGTAAAATAATATTTTTTATGAAATTCAAAAAAATTAACTTTAAAATATTTCAAATATAAAATTGGTTTATAATGTGTATATGATAAAACATGAAAAAAGACAAAAACATATTATTTTAACAAATAATGAAATTTGGAAATCAATAACTAAACCATATGGAAACCGGATTATATTTAGATAACAAAATAGACAATCAGATTTATATTTTAGCCTTTGATTTAAATTTTTAAAAATAAAATAATTTAAAACAAATTTGGTTATCAATAATCAATTTTTTTGCACACCCATAATTGTGAAGATTAAGGTGTTATATATTTAAGGAACCATAGTTGAAAGAAAGAGATAACAGTGTGAGTGTGTGATGTTTTGTGTGAGTGAGTGAGTGAGTTTAGATATTTTACAAGTATAATGAGACAGCTAGTTTGTCTTTGTGATGGGTTATATTTGGAAAAGAGAAAGGGAAAGTGATGAGAAGAATGACCCTACACCAGACTCTTCATAAATAGTATTATTTTTATTAAAATATTTTTTATTTATTTTTGAAATGCGTGTAAGTTAGTAAAAAATAAAAATATATACATTATCTATCGCATAAGTATGATGTTTTTATTTTGATATAAATCACATGATTTTGAAATTGTGTAAGTAGTAGTAGGAGTAGCTATCTGATATTCAATTATTATCATTATTATATCTAATTGAGTTGACAGGCATTTTTTCTTTTCCTTTTCTAACCTTGAAGTCGCTTTTCGGAAAGGGACGCACGCTGGAGTTTATGGACACGGAAAACTAAGTTCTTCTCTTACAGCCACATCTTTATTTGGAACTATAACGTCCACATCTTTATACTTCATTTGTTTCTCTCTCTATTTTTTCTTTTGTATTTAGAATATCTTTCCATATATGGAGTGTAGAAAGCATTTCTAAAGGGATACTATTAAACTTAATATGGATATAAAGCGTTCGCACACGTATGCATTCTTGTGTATTAGTATTTTCTTGAGAAATGATATTCTATACCATATTTGTATATGTATACCGTATTTCAATGTTTACTGATACAATTAATAGTGAAATATTATAATTTTTTTAAAATTTTTTTAATTAGAAAATACTGATATAAAAAATTATATGACAATTTTATAACTTTATTAACCAATTTTTTATATTGTATTAATCAACTTTAATTATTTTTAAAAATTATTTTTAATATTTAAACGTTTATTAATCAATTTTATAATTTCATTAACTAATTTTTATATTGTATTAATCAACTTTGATTATTGTTAAAAATTACTTTTTATATCTAGACGTTTATTAATCAATTTATCACTTCATTAACTAATTTTTTATATTTTATTAACCAACTTTGTTTTACTATTTTAAAGTAACTGTTTATGAACACTGTTCACGAACGCTGTTTAAATACTGTTCATGCACTGTTTTAAAAAATATATATTTTAAAAAACACTGTGACCACTTTCGAGGAAAATTATTTTAAAAGTTATCGGATGTTTGCATCTGAGTTAGGGAAATTGAAGAAACTGTTGGAAGATTTGCTTAAGAAGTTTATTCGACCAAGTGTTTCTCTGTGGGGTGCTCCTGTGTTGTTGGTGAAGAAGAAAGATGGTAGCATCAGGTTGTGTGTGGATTATCGACAGTTGAATAAGGTGATTATTAAGAATAAGTATCCACTTCTGAGGATTGATGATTTGATGGATCAGTTGGTGAGTGCTTGTGTGTTTAGCAAGATTGATTTGAGGTTTGGTTATCATCAGATTCGTGTTAAGCCTAATGATATTCCGAAGACATCTTTCAGGATGAGGTATGAACACTATGAATATACTGTGATGCCGTTTGGTGTGTCTAATACACTTGGTGTATTCATGGAGTATATGAATAGGATTTTTCATCCTTCTTTGGATCAGTTTGTGGTAGTGTTCATTGATGATATTTTGATATATTCTAAGTCTGAGGAAGAGCATGCGCAACATCTAAGAGTGGTATTGCAGGTTTGAAGGACAAGAAGTTTTATGCCAAGTTGTCTAAGTATGAGTTTTGGTTGAAGGAAGTGAGTTTCCTTGGTCATGTGATTTCTAGTGGAGGAATTGATGTTGATCCGTCGAAAGTTGATGTTGTGTTGCAGTGGGAGACTCCAAAGTCTGCTACTAAGATTCGAAGTTTCCTTGGGTTGGCTGATTATTTTCGCAGGTTTATAGAAGGTTTTTCTAAGTTGGCGCTGTCGTTGACTTAGTTGACTCGAAAGGGTCAGGCGTATGTGTGGGATGTTGCTTGTGAGAAGAGTTTTGTAGAACTCAAGAAGAAGTTGGTGACTGCTTCAGTGTTGATTTTGCTGAATCTGAGTGAGTTTTTTGTGGTGTATTATGATGCGTCAAAGATGGGTCTTGGAGGTGTATTGTGATGAAGATTTGGAGACATTATCTTTTTGGGTCCAGGTTCGAAGTGTTCAGTGATCACAAGAGTCTAAAGTATTTGTTTGATCATAAGGAGTTGAACACGAGGCAAAGAAGATGGCTTGAACTTTGGAAGGATTATGATTTTGAATTGAGTTACCATTCTAGTAAGGCTAATATTGTGGTTGATGCGTTAAGAAGGAAGTCCTTACATATGTCGATCATTATGGTTCGAGCGTTAGGATTGATTGAGCAATTCAGAGATATGAGTTTGGTTTGTGAAGTGACTCCTAACAGTGTGAAGTTGGGCATGTTGAAGTTGACTAGTGGTATTCTCCAAGAGATCGGAGAAGGTCAGAATTCTGATTTGAGTTTGGTAGATCATCTCACGTTGATCAATCAAGGTAACAGAGGTGATTTTTGGATAGATGAGAATGGTGTGATGAGGTTTCGAGATAGAGTTTGTGTTCCCGATGTTCCAGAAATCAAGAAGAGTATTCTTGAAGAAGGTCACAGAAGCGGGTTGAGTATTCATCCTGGTGCCACAAAGATGTATCAAAATTTGAAGAAGTTGTTTTGGTGGCCTAGTATGAAGGAGGAAATTGCATAATTTGTATATGCTTGTTTGACTTGTGAGAAGTCAAAGATTGAACATCAGAGACCGTCGGGTCTGATGCAACCGTTGAGTATTCTAGAATGGAAATGGGATATCATTTCTTTGGATTTTGTGATAAGTTTTCCAAAGACTTTAAAGGGATATGATTCGATTTGGGTAATTGTTGATAGATTGACTAAATCAGCTCATTTTATACCGCTGAAGATTAATTATTCGTTGCAGAAGCTTGCCGAGTTATATATTGACCAGATTGTGAAGTTGCATGGTGTTCTGTCGAGTATTGTGTCTGACACAGATCCGAGATTTACATCAAGGTTCTGGGAAAATTTGCAGACAACTTTGGATACTAAGTTGAGGTTGAGTTCTGCCTATCATCTGTAGACGGATAGACAGACATAAATAACTATCCAGTCTTTAGAATATTTGTTGAGGGCTTGTGTGTTGGATCAAGGTGGATCATGGGATAGTTATTTGTCGTTGATTGAGTTTACCTACAATAACAGTTACCATTCTAGTATCAGAATGACACCGTATGAGGCTTTGTATGGTAGGAGGTGTAGGACTTTGTTGTGTTGGTATGAGTCAGGTGAGAGTGTTATGCTCGGACTTGAGATCAAGATGATCCAAGAAAAGATGAAAGTGCCGCAGAGTCGTCAGAAGAGTTACCATGATAGGAGGAGAAAAGCACTTGAATTCCAAGAGGGAGATCACGTGTTTTTGAGAGTTACGCCGGTAACTGGTGTTGGTCTAGCTTTGAAGTCTCGAAAGCTCACATCGTGTTTTGTTGGTCCGTATCAGATTTCACAGAGGGTGGGGGAAGTAGCATATTGGATTGCTTTACCGCTGTCGCTTGCGAATTTGCATGATGTATTTCATGTGTCGCAGTTGAGGAAGTATATTTCAGATCCGCCGCATGTGATTCAGATGGATGATGTGCAGGTACATGATGATTTGACTGTTTAGGCGTTGCTTGTTCGGATTGACGAACGAGAAGTGAAGCATTTGCGAGGTAAAGAGATTGCCTTGGTGAAGGTAGTTTGGGGAGGACTAGCTGGAGAAAGTTGGACTTGGGAGCGTGAAGAGAATATGAGGGAGTCGTATCCGACTATGTTTGTTTGAGGTAATTTTCGAGGACGAAAATTCTTTTAAGTAGGGGAGAGTTGTAACACCCCGAATTTAATTGGAATATTTTAATTAATTATTTAATTGAAAATATTCGTTTTTGGTGATTTTTCGGTTGTTTGGTGGATTATTGAGAAAATGTGCATTTTTGGGTTATTTATTTAATTAATATCATATAATATTAATTTATTAGTATTATTATTAATTAAAATGAATATAAGTGAAATAAGGGTAATTTGGGCATTTGAAGGAGTTAGTAAGGGTAATGAGGGAAAAATCCAAATTGTGAGGCCCAAGACTAGGTTTGACAAAATAGAGTTCTGAAGGGAAATTAGAATTCATTTTGTGTTAACGGTGGAAAGTTTGTGGCCAGAGCTCTGAAGAAAAGGTTGGAGGCAGAAGGTTCCTAGAGTTAATCGTGAAAGCTTTGAATCGGATAAGGTATGGGGAGTATAGCTTTTCATAATTTTCTATGTATACCTTTCGATGTGTTTATGGTTGATTTAAGATTTAAGGTATTTTAGATCGATTGTGGGAAAATAGGGAAATTGATGGTGAGACCCTGAGGGTTCGGTTAGTGGTAAGTATCACTGAATATTTGATATGAGAAATTATGATGCCTTCGGGGCAATTGTAGGGAAATTGTGATTTAGGACATGAATAGGTTACGTGATTGGCCTAATAAATTGTAGGTTTTGTGTCTTTATCGTCGTAGGACCTTTGGGGTGATTTAGGGATGTTTTGGGGGCATTGGGTAAGTGAATTGTATGAGTATTTGGGTGAAAATCAGTTCTGGTGCGTAGCAAATTTTGCTGTCATCGCACTGTTCGCCTAGCGAAGAAAGCTTCGCCTAGCAAGAAACTCGCTCCATACTCGCCTAGCGAACATGCCAGCGAACGTAGCAGAGTTTCGCGAATATTGATCATGTGCAGCGATGCCGTGATGTTTGAATCTGTGATTTCTGTGATGAGTTACCATGAGTATGATAATGGGTTTTGGGTGATATGTACATGATGACATGATGGTTTCTATGATGTATTGATTGAATTAACATGATGAAATTACCATGATTTGATGAATTATGTGATAACATGAGACATGATGATTTATGTGATGATGAATATGACGAATGATGATGTACCATATGCTGTATTATGAGGATTATTATTGTGACTTGTGCATCATGCATTCATGTGCATCCGGACTTCGGTTCAGGACCTCGATTACTTTGGCTTCAATCCCATTGTGTGGATGTGAAGTGTTTTAATGTGCTCCGGTTCTCTAGTAGAATCGATCCTATTAATGGGGATCTATGGAGGGTTGATGGCCCAGTGTCCATCGAGCTGTGATGATTGGTACCACATGCATTGAGTTGTGTCACATTGCATTTATGAGTCCTTTTGTATGAATTATGACGTTGTGGCCTTCGAGGCATAATTGAGGAATATGAATGTGTTCAATATGATTGTGATGCCGTTTAAGCATTAATTGTTATACATTGATTATTATGAACTGTTTTACTCACCCTGCCTGTTTGAATGTTACCTCAACGTGGGTAATGTGCAGATGACCAAGTTTAGATGTGGATGCCGTCGAGGAGTTATTTTTAAAGTTTTAGAGTCGTTAGCCTTTATGGTTAACTTAGAGGGTCTTGCTCTGATATGTAACATCGGGTTGGGTTCTTTGAGTTAAACTTTATATCATTGAGTTATTTAGCTAACTTTTCCTTATGAGGAAAAACCTTGATTTATGCTTTGAGTTCCGCTGTTTTATGTTGTTTGATGTATTTTGGGGAAAACCCGTAGTTAAGGAGTATTGACCTATTTTGATGACATTGAGAAATGTACGCCTTTTTTGTGGCTTTTATGAGATTTATTTATTTACTCTGAAATCCGTGTTATTTTGCCTTAATAATCGTGGGGTGGAAAAAAGGTGTTACATGTGTCATGATCGAAGTAAACACATAACGAGGAGGTATCAATTTTTGAGAGATCAAGTTAACAAAAGAAAGCATGTGATGGGTCATCATGAGGGGAAATCGTTCACATTGGGTCAAACACTCACTTAAAGGTCAATGACTCATCCAAATAAGTGAGAGAGACACCACATATTCACTCAAAACCTTAAGGTGATAGGTGTATAGATCTTCTTACCTATAAAGTGTTTAACCTCCACTTTTCTAAGCAATGTGAGACTTAGAACTCACACTTATTTTTCTACACAACTCACTTATTTTCCAGCAATCTCCCCCTCAAGTGTGAGTCCATCCACTATGCTCCCTCTCAAGCGAAAACTCTTTCATCCACATGCTTGTATCGCCGTTTAAAAACACTCTTATAATATGTTATGTTAATTTATTATTAGATGATATTTAAAAAAAATACTATTTATTAATTTGATTTAATCTATTAACTTTTATTATTTCATCTGTTTCAATCATAACCGATCATTATTATTTTGTAATATTAACTTTTATATAGTATATGTTATATATTATATTTGTGTTTTTATAATATTAATAAAATTATAATTTGTAATTTGGATGTCCAAAAAATCGATCCAAATCAAACCGCAAGAAATTTGATCGGATAAGATATTTTTAATCAATCATCAAAAACTGAACCGAAAAATCGAATCACGAACACCCCTACTAACAGCTGACAATAGAGTATTGAGATACATCAAAAGTATAATTAATCATGGTGTGTTGATGTTGAGGAAAAAGAAGGCTAACATAGATGTAGAAGTATATGGCTACACTGATTCAGATTTCAGTGGAGATCAAGACGAAAAGAAGAGTATTGTAGGCTACATATTCATGATTAGAAGTGCCCCAATCTCATGAAGTTCAAGAAAGCAAAGCATTATGACTTTGTCATCTTGTGAAATTGAGTACGTGGTCGTGTCATATGCAACATGTCAAGTAGCATGGATAGAGATGATACTCAAAGAGCTCAAGATAATGGAACCTAAGAAAATAAAGTTGTTTGTCGATAGCAAGTCGACTATCAATCTGGCGAATCATCCTATGTGTCATGATCGAAGTAAACACATAACGAGGGGGTGTCATTTTTTGAGAGATCAAGTTAACAAAAGAAAGCCTATGATGGGTCATCATGAGGGGAAACCATTCACATTGGGTCAAACACTCACCTAAAGGTCAAGAACTCATCCAAACAAGTGAGAGAGACACCACATATTCACTCAAAATTTTAAGGTGATAGGTGTATGGATCTTCTTACCTATAAAGTGTTTAACCTCCACCTTTCTAAGCAATGTGAGACTTAGAACTCACACTTATTTTTTTACACAACTCACACTTATTTCCCAACAATCTCCTCCTCAAGTGTGAGTTCATCCACTATGATCCCTCTCAAGCGAAAACTCTTTCATCCACATGCTTGTATCGTCGTTTAAAGACACCCTTATCTCTTCATGGGCACTTCAAGAGAACACGTTGTTTGACCACCATGTCAGGAAGATTTTTGACACAAAGAGCAAGTCCCTTACTCGAACCACGACTCTGATACCACTTATGGGTAATCATGAGAGAGAAGCATTCACATTGGGTCAAACAGTCAACTAAAGGTCAAAGACTCACCCAAACAAGTGAGAGAGACACCACATATTAACCCAAAATCTTAAGGTGATAGGTGTATGTGTCTTCTTATTTATAATGTGCTTAACCTCCAATTTTCTAAGCAGTGTGAGACTTAGAACTCACACTTATTTTTCTACACAACTCACACTTGTTTTCCAACAGTTTAAGTTTGAGCATTGTAAGACAGAATGACAACTAACTGATATACTCACCATACCCTTGAAGAAAGTCATATTCGATGAGTTGAAAAGAAACATTGAGATGAGAAGTCTCAAAAACATGAACTAGGTGGTGTGTTAGAAGTTGTAATTTTTTGTTTTGTAGAAACTAGTATTCGATTGTGTCGAAATAACTAGTCAAAATAGTATGACTCATATGTGTTCGACAAAATCAGATATAATATATAGTTGTTGTATCAAAGTCAAAATTTAATTCTATATATTTTGAACTTGAGTTGTATGTTTTGAACTTAGTGTTGATAGTCAATATATACCTTTGTAGTTTTAGTAAAACAATTTCAATGTAATTATTTCTGTTTTACTCATTAACATTTTCTCGTTTTTCTCTTCTTTTTAAATTTTAATTGTTGAAATACCATAACTCTTTTTAAATTAGACGCGTGTACTATGCTTTTTCTTGAATATGTCACTATCATGCTTAATATGGCATCAGTGGGGTATGGGGCTGATATTGCGAGACAGATGCATATATTTGGGTAGTTAGAAGTGTTTGTATTACGGTTTTGAGACCAAAAGTTATATGATAAAGAAATAAAATTACATTAGAGTTTGTTTCAATTTAAATAATTCATACAAATTTTTTAATCACACATAATTTAATAATTTAGTTTAATTTAGACGGGCAGTAATATTTAAGTATGGCATGCCCCACCTTCCCGTGAGTGGGTCGGACAAACATGGGATTGTTTTGTCATAAAGAAAAACATGTGGCTGTAAGAGAGAAACATAATTGTCCTTGAACACAATTCAACCATGATTTCCAAAAAGAAAAACTAATAGTTGACTCAACTATACATTTAATAATAATTAGATTGGCTTTTTTTTAATTCATTGCAAAATACAACTCATAAACATTTTTTTAATAAAATTTATAAAAATATATAAATAAAGAAAAATAAGATGTATATGATAATATAAAATTTATGCGGTCAATGATATACGTCCTCTATTAGATTATATTTTTAATTTTAAAATACTGAATGAATGTTATAATCAGTGTCTTTTCCAAAAAGAGCAGTTTAACATAAAATGCAGATTGATTTCAGCCAAACCCTAATCCAGAGTATATATTATTCATTAAAAAGCCAAAGCATGTATGTTATGCAATTGTAAGCAGAGGTAGCAAGTTAGCACTAACCTTCAGAACCAGGTGACCAAAATCGACTTTATTTTACCGATTACAACTCTGTTTAGGCTTTATTAATGTGCTTAATAATTTATGATCTTAGTTCCTGTTTCATCCGAAAATTGATGTTCATCATCATCCGGATAAGCTTAACAATTTATGAAAATTTGTGAAAGTAGGATTTTTATTTTATTTTATTTTTTATGATTGAATCACCATCATATTCCTCACTCATTGTTTTTGAGAGAAAGAGAAAATTGGAATTCATTATTTTGGATTGTTCATCTGCGGGTTCTTAGATAGGATCCTCTACTGGCAGTTATGAGAAGAAACGTGCTTATTTACATAAGCACTTTTTCAACTAATTTCTCCACCATTTCTCATCATCACACTTCTCATTACAGAAAACAAATTTCACTCGCTAATCTCTTCCAATCCTTCGGTTTCCCCTCTTCCAACCTTCACCATTTCCTCTCCCACACCCACTTCCTTTTCAACTCCGATCTATCACACCTTCGCAAATCACTCTCCACTCTCTTTTCCTTCAAAATTCCACAGAAAACCCTCATTTCCCTCGTTCACGATTGCCCTTCTGTCTTAGAACCCCAATTTCTACATCATTGGGAATTAGCTTTTCCTCAATTAAAATCCAAGGATTTCAATCCTTCCCCGTTGATGATCGCGAACTTGTTGCGATGTTCTAGAAAGTTCCAGTTAAACCCCCTTGAACTCTCCCAAAAAGTTGAGATTTTTAAGGGGTTAGGGTTTTCCGACGATGTTACGGCTAGGGTTTTGGAAGAATTTCCCAGCGCAGTTGTAATGACTGAGAATAAAATTGTTGGCGTAATTGATTTTCTTGTGGACTTCGGTGTTCTGAGAGATGAAATCGATAGGATTGTTCGATTGTATCCTAGGGTTTTGGGATTCGGTATTGAAGATAAGTTGAAGCCGCTGATTCATGAGCTGAGGGGATTAGGATTTTCTCGCCGTGAGATTAAGACGGAGGTTGTTAGGGATCCGGGTATTCTGGGAATGGAGATCGGGGAATTTTCGCGGTGTTTGAAGCTTTTGCAGAGTTTGAAATGCAGGGAGGTAATTAAAGAGAGTATTTTTGGAGATGGTTTGGTTAGAGCTTGTTTTGAACTGAAACTGAGAGTGGATTGTTTGTGTGATCACGGTTTGATTCGTAGGGATGCGTTGAAGGTATTGTGGAAGGAACCGAGGTTGATGACTTACGAGTTGGAGGATATTGAGAAGAAGATTGAGTTTTTGGTTCAAAGGATGAAGTATAGTGTTGATTGTTTGCATGAAGTTCCTGAATATTTGGGTGTGAATTTTGAGAAACAGATTGTTCCTAGATACAATGTGATTGAATATTTGAAAGGAAAAGGTGCAATTGGGTTTGAAATTGGATTGAAGGATATTATCAAACCAACTAGGGTTAGGTTTTATAATCTTTATGTTAAGCCTTATCCAGAATGTGAAAAAATATATGGCAGATTTTCGGGTAAGGTTGAAGTTAAACGAAAGCATCCGGATGGACTTTGGAAGCTGTTCAAACCGCAGAAGTTTCCTCAAACCAGTAAAGATGTGAAGAACATGAAGGCTTTCATGGATTCCTCACTGGTGTAGTGGTTTGGTTTGATCAATGTATGTTGTTAGTTGTATACTTGGATGAATGGTCCATGACATGTTTTGTGTTGATACCAAGTAATTTAAGAACTATGATTCTTTGATTTGTTGATGAAATTAACCAAGTGTTGGGAATGTTTATCATCATATTGTATATTGTAATGTTAAAGGAACATATGATGACAGAGTTGGTACTAGTAAAAATTAGTCATATGTGGCTCTACTTTTATAGCTTTCAAATGCTGAAACAGGATATAAGAACAAGGGAGCAAGATTATATTTTGTGGGAATAAGCACTTGAAATTGAAACTTGTCCAAAATATACAACAATAAGTAACTTAATGTTGTCTTTTATTTTCAAACTGTGTCTTGATTTAAAAAAAAACTAGTGCCCTTGACTTTTTAACCTAATATTCAAGACATACCTTTGTCAAAATTTTCAAATCCTACTTCAACATTGTGATTAGGGGTGGACACAACTGAAAACTAAAAAAATACGCAAAAACCGTTATAAAAATAGGAAAGCGGACGGTTTGAAATGGATTTGCGGATGTATGTTTTATATTTGCAGTACCGATCAGGTTCTCATGGGAGGTTTTGGGTGATTAAATTAGGCCTAGCAGAATTGATAACTAGAATTCAAAACTAGACTTTGACGTTTTAAAGGAATAATTGTAATATGGTGTTGTTTTACACAAAGCTGTAATCTGGCATATAGTGGATAGTTTTCTCAAATTGGTTATTCTGGTTTTTTTGACAGATGATTCATTGTCTTCCAGAGTTTTGGACAGCATGGAAGGGAGCTGATTACCTCAGAACTTGCTTTAAAGATTTTGTCTCTTCTTACTGAAGAACAATTTCTACCCGGCTTGAATAAAGCTTCCTTAAACAGTACACTCGACCAGCTTGTAATAAAGGTAAGTGAAATTTCTGCCAAAAATATGCGAGAATTATGAAATTCATTGTGGAATTGGGCTCTAACTATCAAGGTGCTAATGAAATTACATAATCATATATGTGGAGTGTTACAACTATGTTCCAATTGTTTCACATTTGATTTTGGGTGTATATTAAAGTTTTAAAATTAGGAAGTACTTTTTTTATAAATATAAGAAAAAAAATGAGTTATGTGCATTTGTGAAATAATAGAATTAACAGGAGAGATTGATATCTTCATAATGTTGGTGTTAATTATTTATAGGTGATTCCTATGGAAAACTTTAACGGCCGCAAGCTTGTTGAGGCTGGAGATCTCTGAGAGAGAAGAAATGGTATTGTATTTCTCCTGTATGATACTTAGTACAGTAGTTACTAATTTTGAAATGCCTAAAGTGTATGTTATGTGGCAGGCAGAGGAGTTGATCTCAACCGGAATTGGAGTGTAGATTGGGGCAAAAAGGAAAAGGTTTGTTATATGTCTTCAATCTCTTTTTGGTACTGTGAAATTTTATTAATTAATGTTGCTTGTACTGTGTCCATTGTCGGCTTGCACCTTTTAGTTAGTTTGAGATAACAATATACTGTGATGCTAGAAGAGGCTTTAGCTAGATTGCACTTCTCATTCTTCTTGATATCTGTTTATCAATCTATGCACTGCCCTTCCTTTTCCAGCAAAATGGAAAATTGTTTAATTTTTTTTAAAGCTTTTTATTCATTTGCATTATTGTTCAAAACAATAGGATTATGATCCCTATGAGGAGAATCCCGGAATTGCTCCATTTAGTGAGCCTGAAAGTCAAATTATGAGGAAACTTGCCATATCTTTTGAACCACATATATGGGTCAATGTGCACTCTGGAGTGGAGGTAAGCTATTTCACGTTTTTTGAAAAATAAAATGGTTACTCCGTTATGTTTCTTATCTATTTCTGTGGTATAAATCCAGATATGCACATTATATATCGCTTCCATGGTCAACCTTTGAGGCATAAAATCAAATTGATTCTCGGAGACTTGAGTCTCTTTTCTTAATCTATGTTCAATCCTTATTTTCCATTACTTTATGGTATGACTCAGAAGCTTAATCCCCCTATAATTTGCACAATTTCATTAAAGAGATTGATGAGCCACCGAATACCTCTATCTCCAAAGATTTTCCACACTTCAATTGGTATGTTGTCTGGTCCAACCGCCTTACTGTTACTCATTCTTTTCAAGGCTTCCTTTACCTCCCATTTTTGGATCTGACGGTAGTAATTATAATGCCGATCTGCTTCTCTAATGTCGAGTCTGCTAGATTCCGGTGCGATATCATATCCTTCGTTAAATAGGTTGTAGAAATACGTCTTCCACCTATCCTTTATATCTTTTTTTCAAACCAAGACCTTGCCTTCATCTTTAACACACTTCACTTGATCCAAATCTCTAGTCTTTCTTTCTCTTCCCTTAGCAAGCCTATATATAGATTTTTCTTCCTTCGTAATTCCTAGAGATTGGGATAATCCATCAAAAAGCTTGGGTTCTTGTTTTACTCACTGCCTTTTTGGTCTCATTCTTAGCTTTTTCGTACTTTCTCCACGTTTCAGCATCTTTACACCTAGAGCAAACTTTAAATCAGTTCTTTTTTACTCTAACTTTACTCTGGACACTTTCATTCCACCACCATGATTCTTTATCCCTAGGTCCAAAACTTTTTGATTCACTCAATGTCTCTTTAACCAATTCTAATCTCTTGGGTCATCTTATTCCACATATCATGTGCACTTCCTGGTGGTTGTCCAAACCCTCCCTCCAAGATCTTGTGTTGAAAAATTTCTTGTTTTCACCCTTCAAATGCCACCACTTGATCCTTGGCGCTACCTTATGATTTATTTTCTTTGCTCTTCCCTTAAATTTTACATCCATAATCAAAACTCTATGTTGAGTAGTCAAGATTTCTCCCGGAATAACTTTACGGTCCAAGTTTACCAATATCATGTTGAAAAATACACAAGAACTGGCATCAGTTGGAACTCTGCCAACCCAATGCATATTATAGATGCAGCCTGCATCTTTCTAAAACATGAATTTTTCGAAATTTAATCCCCTGCAGTCAAATTTTTCCCACATTCACTTTGTCAAGATAATATTGACCGTTTGATCTCGATCGCACGGTTCACAAAAACAGATTTGATTTTTCCAAAATCACCTGTTTTAAATCAGAGTTCTCCAATCTTGATCGGACAGTCAGGATAATATAGTAGAGTAAGCTTGTAGGCATGCAAAACTAGACTCTCATTTTAAAAATGGCTACTGGAATCCATTTGTCCTAATTATGTTTTTTATTTTTTTTTAGTTTGATGTCTCACCAGTAACACAAGCTTCACATTTAATCCTTTAGCTAACAAACCGTGCTACTACTACTCTTGTACTATCCTTCTTAAATTAAGAAAAAATATATCTTGAAATCAAAGTTATGTTTTAGACTCCTCCAAGATTTGTCATATTGTTGTGCAGCTGAAAGAAAGATATGATAGAAATTGTTATAATCTCTTTTGGAAACAGAAGTATCAGATGTAAATGTTAATATAGGCATACATTATTAACATTATAGTACTTGACTCTGACCAGGGATGGAGTCCACATTTGGCAATACCGGAGGCACATAACCCCACTCAATTTTTAGATAGACTAATAGTACAATTGTTTGATTGTCATTTAAGCCTTGTTTTGTGGTTAAAACTTTGCCCCTTATCATACTAAATTTTCTTATATCAAGTAGGTGATATTTTCTCAACCCACGGCTCCTACCAAGTATTATTTACTTCTGTTGTTTTAGCTGTTATACTTGCTGCTTTACAATACTTGACTTTATGTTTACTTTTATGAGAATGATATTCAGTTAAGACATATGTGTTGATTATATATATATATTTTTTATATTGTTCTTCTTTTCATTCTTCTTCTGCTTCAAATTCAATAATTTATGTAATTTGGTAAAGATGCTTTGGAACCATCATCATATGAACTTATATTACAAATACTACTGTCCCTTTTCCAACCCTCTTTGCAGGCCCTTTTTATGCCATATGATCACAAAAATACAACACCTGATGGATTGCCATTGCATCGGATGAAGGCGTTGCTTGAAGAAGTTAATCCGCTTCATTGCGAAAAGCGTTGTGTGATTGGGTCTGGAGGCGGTTCTGTAGGGTTAGTTAATTCTTATTTGAATCTGATGATGATAGTACTGATACAAATTTTTCACTAGGCCAAATGTGTGGGATTTATATATCTGTTTTCTTCTGTTATGTATCTTCAGTGCTAAAAAAATGAACAGTTGGTCTCGTTAGTTTATTTTAATGAGTGTCAAAGTTCTGTTCTGTATTTTCTTCTGTCTTATTTTCCTACCTCAGGAATTATGTCACTCATGACAAGAGGATAAATTTAACTATTGCAGTTTTTATGTCTATTTTATTTATTTTGGATGCATCCAAAATATGAAACTTAACCAAGTGCATGTAAGATGGAGAGATACTCTTGCACAAAACACAGTAAACCCGTGATGAGCTTGTTGGTTGTCAAAAGCTGTACATTAATCTAAGTTTGGCTAATTGACATCTTAGGGACTCGGGCTTTTTTCGTTTTTATAATTGGAAGATGCAAGTGGTTGCTCTGTTGTACTAAATTTTAGGTGCCAAAAGTGTTAATTTGAAAATTGTAAATTGTAAATTTTAAAAGTATAACATACATGATCTGTTTTAGTGCTTCGGAAATTTACTAGTCTTAAGGCAGAGAAATGCCTTTATATTGCTGTCCATAGTTTATGTGTCAATCCTTCCTCAAATAAGAACTTGCTTCTCCAGGTATTTTGCGCATGGGACAGCAACCGATTTCATGTATGACGTTGTGAGGGTTCCCTTGGCCTTCACCTTAGAGGTATGCATGATTACTAGACATCTTCCCATTTTGTACTAGCAGATTTGACTGTGTATGCATGATTACTAGACGTCTTCCCATTTTGTACTAGCAGATTTGACCGCATGATTACTAGACGTCTTCCCATTTTGTACTAGCAGATTTGACTGTGGTGTCCTAACGTCTTGTATTGACCGACAGATATATGGGGACGCAACTGCTGCATCAAATGACTGTTTTAAAATGTTATAATCCCACTGACCGTGATAGCTACAATGTATGTTACTTGAATACTTAACTGCAATTATCACTCCATTCCTTCCAAGTTTATTTGAGAGTTGTTTCTATTCCTTTCAAGTAATTTATTAACAATAAAAATAAATAAACTAATTTTTTAAACTTTCAATTAAGAAGAGGGATATGACATTTAGAAAAAGTTGAACATTGATAATCCTAACATCTGAAATTATCTTTTACAGACTGTTCTCGAGGACTGGTCTGCAGCTTTCTTTAAGATATTTAAATTGGGGCCACACCAGCTTGGTGAAATCCAATCAATAGCATCTGTGGTTAAGTTGGATAAGTTAGTATCAATAGATGAGTATTTAGATGGGTATTTGATGGAGAGAAGGAATAGATATGGAAAAAAGATGGAGGTACTTGAGCTTGGAATGCAAGAAATAAGAACATATTATAGGCTCTTTTTACTATCGTCAGTTTTACTTTTGTGCATGTTCTGTTCTAGAATTTCAAAAACTAAAACTAAGGGGGGTAGACCAATTGTTTCTGCTATTCATTCCCCTTTAAAACTAGGTCGTAGCAGAAACTGTATATCCAATTTTGAGAAAAAACTGTTAATTTATTATTATTGGCTGCACTACTCTGTATTGTCCCTTTCTTCCTAGGCTATACATTCTAATCCTTTATTGTGCCCACCTCGGGGATGAAAGAATGAAAAGCTGTGCTGCATATCCGCTCGGGTAGTAATGCATCCATATGGTGATAAGAGCTGTCTTAATTCGTTATGCTACATAAAATATATTCATCTAATTTTAGATGAAGAAATGAAACCATTTGATTCTATTGCCTTTTAGATTACATAAAATTCATCGTATGAAGTATGAACAATATAGTTTGTTAGTTTTTATGTTATCAAATATTGTTAGCTTTTATGTTGCCAAATGAAACAAATTGAAAATAACATGTGAATATGCTGTAAGCTATTTCACAAAAAATTCAAGAACAGATGTTTATATGATATAATATAATATCTCATTTTAGACAAAATGCTATAACATAAACCTAAACAAGCTGTAAATAACTGTTTCAAATGGCCTGCGGAAATGCTTCCGCACTCGTATGATAAAAAAATAAACATTTTTTCTTCGACAAAATGATAGAAGATAACCCGTAAATAGAAGGTTTCAAATGTACTTGAGTGCAGCATTGCGGATGAGATTGAAATGAATGCCCACACACTATTCCTTTTTCTAATTTACAGCGACTCCCACTTATGAACATGAAATACATGTACTTCAATGTATACTTCAATGTATAAACTTTACTTACATAAGTTACATTAAACATACAATACAATGTGAAAAGGATATATAATACATTAATCCCCAAGACATACTAGATGATACAACATTAGAAGAAGCCAATAGTGTCTCCGCAAGTGTTTTCATTTTTGAGTTTCGGGTAGTTCCACGTGATTTCGTAGACTTCGTTTCTTGTTCTGTCACAGAAGGAACGTACATTTCCAAAATGGTAAACACTGCATATATTTCTGCAACACCGTCTATGCTAAGTCGCAGCTGTAATCATACTATCATTATTAGATTAACTGATAATTATAAGTTTCATCACAATTTAAATTATTACAGATAAGTAATGTGGTAAGTTTTAAAACAAACTTAAAACACACTTAAATCGTGTCTTTTCCAAGCGCAAATGCTTGCAAATTATGAAGGCAAAAGACCAATTTAACATAAAATGCAGATTGATTTCAGCCAAACCCTCATCCAGAGTATATATTATTCATTAAAAAGCCAAAGCATGTGTGTTATGCAATTGTAAGCAGAGGTAGCAAGCTAGCACTAACCTTCAGAATTAGAACCACGTATACCAGGTGACCAAAATCAACTTTATTTTACCGCTTACAACTCTGTATAGGCTTTATTAGTGTGCTTAATAATTTATGATCTTAGTTCCTGTTTCATGTATCTAAGAGCAGACCGCAGCATTTCTCTAGCTTTTCTATCTGGAGTGCATCCAGACCTAACCATTTCTTCATACACTGCTGGAACCTGAAACCCAAATGATGCAGCATAATTTGTGCAATGAAGTTGACTGACTGTAAGTGACAAATAAGTTGGAAAAACAGGATCTACAACTTTTACCCAATTGTTTTTCTTCTATAAAAAATCACACACCATATCTATATTAGAGATGAGGTGGAATGTGGATGGTGCTTAACATATCAAAGACATGGCAAAAGAATGGACCCAAAGCAATTTATGAATTTAGCTACATTATTTTTCCTTAACTATTAATTTACTGTGAGTCACCGTGGCTTTCGGACTGCAAAACCAATATAGACAAGAACTACAGAAAAAAAAAAACAGAGTTGGAGTTCTAGGAACGTTGGAGCTAAAAAAACCTATATGATAAATTTCATTGACCAGATGCAAGAGTGAAGAATTATAAAAACATAGACAACGCATATTGATTGCAATTATGGTATATTAGGTACCTTGCGGATTTTCTCAACACGAATCAAAGCTTTCATGAGTGTAGTATAAGTAATTACATCAGGTTCAATACCCTGTAGTTCACAAACAAATAAGTAACATATAACTTAAGGTCTTTGGCCCAAAAGACAGAGAGGGGGGGAGAAAATATAGTAAAAGACATACATTATCTTTCATGTACTGCAGTACAGCAAAGGCTTCGGCGTCTCTTCTATCTTCGCTAAAAGCATTGATTAAGGAATTGAGAGCTAGAAGACTGGGAGTAAGACCCTCAGCTGCCATCATCCTAAATGCATTTACAGCTTGATTGGACAGACCCTGCCCAAATTCATGCAAAGTATTACCAAAATTACTAACTAACCAATCAACTCGTTAAATAAGTTAAGATGAGGTATTCTAGATACAAATATGGTGTGTTTCCCACCCAGTCCCAAAGCCAATGCCTCTGCGTGTTTTTCAATTCAAGAATAACAATAACAATTCAGAATAACATGCATATGTAACATACCCATTGTGCGTAGGCATTAATTAGGGCATTATACATGGTCGAAGTTTGCTTGAATCCCATAGATTTCAAGACCTCGAGGCACTCAATGGCATCATTAAACCTTCCAGATTTTCCATAAATATTGACGAGAGTTGTATATGTAACAGCATTGGGCAACAATCCTTGACTCTGCATTCTGCGCAACAAATCACTCACTCTTTCCCATCTTTCCTGTGCACCCATAGAATTAATCATAATATTATAAGTCGTAACACAAGGCGAATACCCCTTCTGCTGCATTTCCTCAAACAATTCTTCCGCCCTATTATGTCGCTCAGACTTACAATGACAATCAATCAAGGTATTCCACGTAACTGTATCCGGTTGAATCCCCTCAGACATCATTCGTTCAAATGTTGCCATCGCATGATCAAGACAATTTTGCTTCCCAAAAGCATCAATCATCACATTATAAAAATTTCTATCAGGCTGCACACCACAACTCTTCATCTCCTTCAAAACCTGAAAACATTTCTGCCACTCCCCTTTATCCCTATAACCTGCCAATATTCGATTATAAATAAATGAATTCAGCTGCAAATTACTCGCTTCCATTTCTTTCAACATAATCCTTGCACTCTCCCATCTTCCAGCCTGAGAATAAGCATCGACCAACAAACTATAAGTATGTTCATCAGGCAAAACACCACTCTTCTCCATTTCAGAAACAACAAACTCTGCATCTTTAAGAGAACCGGTTTTCACATAACCTTTAAGCAATGCATTATAAGCCTTAGTTCTCGGTTCCAAACCATTTTCTTTAATCTCTTCAAACAACGCCTCTGCCTCAACCGTTCTACCCGAATTTCCCAAAACTAATATAACCGCAACAAGAGTTCCCAATTTAGCTCTCAAACCTTTACCCTGAGCAACAGCAAGAAAATGCATTGCTCGTGTTGCGTCACCGGCTTTCGAAAAACCGAGGATTATATCATTTAATAAATGAGCGTCGGCTTCAATTTTATCTGATTCGATTTCAGCGTAAAGCTTTTGAAGAATCGGAGAATCAATTTGATTGGAACGAGTTAGGGATTTGATAATTGAACTATAATTGACGAAATCAGGTTGAAAACCGTCATGACGCATTCTGGACATTAGGTTAAGTGCTTTTTCTAGGTCACCGTTACGAGCACAAGCACCGATTAAAGCGTTATAGGTTAACGGAGTTAGAACCTGTTCTTGAGAGAGTAAGAAAGCTTCGTAAAGCTTTTCATTTCGTCCAAGCGCGTGGATGAGGATTGAGTAAAGAAGCTCGTAGGAGAAACAGAGGTTGTGTTTCTGGAGCCATGAGACGACGGTGTATGCTAGACTAATGGAGGAGGAATCGGAACAGAGCGATTTGAGAAGCGCGTGCCAGAGTGGAGCTGGAACGGCTCGGTAAGACTCGGCGAGTTGGAACTCGGTTGAGTCGAGGGAAGTGGGAGAGGGCGAGTCTGTGTTTTTGTTGTTGTTGGAGTTGGAATCGTTGGAGAGGAATTGGAGGAGGGGAGCGAAGTCGTAACGGCGGTTTTGGAGGGAAAGAATGTCGTCGGGGCCGTCTTCTTTGATTATTAGGCTGGCGGATGAGAAAGGTGTGGCGGCGGATGGAGGTGGTTGAGAGATGGCATGGTGGTGGTGGCGGCGGCGGCGGCGATGAATTGGGAAAATTTTAACGCGGGTTGAATGGAACGGTAACGGAGTAGCGGTTAGTTGTGGTTGCAAAAGCAACATGTTAGTTAATGTGTTAATGTTATCATAAAGAAATGAGGTGGGTGAAGGAGAGAAAAGGAGCACTCCTTCACCAGCTGCTAGTGGATGAAGCCTTTATCACCTCACCACACACACGCATCAAGCTTGGTAAGAGTAGGATTTTATTTTTGTTACTTTTTTATTTAAAAATTGTTTCACAAAAGATTTTAGTTGCTCAATTTTTTAGAGAGAAAAAAAACTAGTTAAGTTTACCAGATAAAAAGAAAAAGAAGAAAAAAGTACTTGTTAATTTCCTAAAACACATGTACTCTATTGTTCATATGATTTCATTAAAAATAAATAAATAAAAGTATCGAGGACTAGAATAGTATAAAACGAGGTTTAATTGTTTGTATCCATTGGTATTAATTATTAATTGATTCAAACAATAAAACTTCATATGCGCATTTCTTACTCTTATAAATTGATTCAAGAATATTTGAAAATATTGATATTAAGGTGGACTACTTAATTATTTTTTGGGCATTGTTTTCACTAGACATAAAGGTGAATTTTGGGTTTTTCATCAGTCAGCTATGTGCAATGTCCACTGAGTTACTTCTTGGGCATTGTTGTCACCAAACATAAAGGTGGACTTTTCTTCGGTCAAAGAACTTATGTTAGTGACATTGTTGCTAGAGCAATCATGACCTCGTGCAAACTATCTGCCACTCCAGTTGACATTAAGCAGAATCTCAGTATCTCCGTCGATGACCCCACCTTATAGTGGAGTCTTGCAGAAGCATTGCAATATCTTATTTTCACCCGTCCTGACATCTCTTACGTTGTTCAGCAGTTGTGTTTTCACATACACTCCTCTTGCATTGACCGTGTACTTGCCCTCAAACGCATCATGCGGTGTGTTCAAGGCACCCTAAACCATGGTTTCCATCTCTATTCATCTCCAATTGAGAAACTGGACTCTTATATTGATGTTGATTGGGGTGGATCTTCTGACACTTGTCGTTCCACCTCTGGTTATTGTATGTTTCTTGGTGACAACCTCATTTTCCGGTCTTCCAAACAACAATCCACACTTTCTCGCTCCAGTGCAGAAGTTGAGTACATGGGTGTTGCTAATATGGTTTTTGAATCTTGTTGGCTTCATAGCCTTCTCTTGGAGTTTCACTATCCACTTTCTCAGGCCACTATGATGTATTGTGATAATGTCTGTGTCGTCTACCTTTTTCTGGAAATTATGTGCGACATCAGCGTACAAAACATATTGAGATGGACATCCGCTCTGTTCAGAAAAAAGGTAGTGTGCGGCCAAACATGTGTTCTTCATGTTCCTTATCGTCACCAGATTCCTGACATTTTCATAAAAAATCTACCTCAAGTTCTTTTTGATGATTTTCGAACCAGTATAAACGTCTGTGAACCTCCAGCTTCGACTGCGGGGTGTGATAATAGAATATTTCCTTATAATTAAGTTTTATTCTCTGTAAGTATATTTGTAATTATTTGCAATTACTCTCCTAAGTTTGATTGTACCTATTGTAAACGCACACGCACACGCACGAACGCACGCACGCGCATGCATGCACACACACGCACGGGCACATACGCACGCACGCACACACATACACACGCGCGCGCACGCGCGCATACACGACAAGTTATGACAGTTGTTAAGGCCACAAAGGGGGAAATTATGGTCGGTGTCCTAATTACTGTTTTAGCCTAATATTTAGGGCATGAGAGGGAACTATAGATCCTACATGTCGTGCATGGAAATACTAGGCTAGACTTGGAGGAGTGTATCACTATGAAGTTGATTGCTAGAAAAGATGACAAATATATGTTGATGATCCACAATAAAACCCAACACAATGTAGTGTTCCCTAAGGGAAGAATGAATTAATATGCCACCAGCAGATGATTGTGGAGTAAATATATGATTGACACGTCTCTCAAGGGTACTTCTACCAGCCACCACCTCCTTTAGAATAGTGATCGCTTGTAAGTTTACTTTACCTTTCTTTTAATTTTTCACTAAACATTGGGGATAATGTTTTGTTTAAGTATGAGGATAACTCCATTCTTAGTTAGTTTTATTTATTTTTCTTATTTTTTGTTTGTGTTTTTGTGTTTGTTACCTTTGATTTATATCCTTCCCCAAGCCAAAACATTTTGGAAATACTTTTGAATAGTTTTTTATTGTATTTTCGTAGAGTATATTGATTCATGTAAAGAGAGGCTTAAGGTTAAGGACCTTGAGAAAATTTTAGTAAAACTGTCTTGTCCTAACGCCTAGAGTCTCCCAAATAGATATCAACTTAATTCTACTTGACTTGTAGTCTTTATAGCCTGTATGTGTTTTTTGAGTAAATCACGTGAATTTGTCTGGTATAATTTTAATTATTTCATATCATGTGTTGATTGACTAAGGAGCATAAAAATAAAATAAAAAATAAAAAAGGCAGTAAAAGGCAACTGCATTACTAAGTTGGGTAACCCTCACCCAATTATTCAGTCCAATGGTGATTGTTCCCCAATGTCTATAAAAAAGGAGGAACATATTTTTAAAAAATTGCAAATGTGTAATAAGCAAATAAAGAATGGTCCATCAGAGTAAGTTGGTGTGCCCTAAACATGTTTCCCTTCCCAAAAGTTAGTTTGTTCCTATATCATGAATAAAATAGAAAAAAGAAATTCCTCAACCCAAGCTCGCATGTGTGTTATGAAACATGTTCTAAAATTCCTTAAATTGATGATTTATGTGTTTGAAAGGAGAAAAAGTTAGGTATAGAGATTTATAGTCAAGTCCATAATATAATTTATATTTTTGAGAGAGACTCTATATTGAATTTCAACAAGACCCTTATGACTAAATTAGTATCAGACGAAATAACCTTTAGGTTAATAGAATGTGGACTTTCGTATGAATACTTATGTTATGATTTTCATGAACTCTTCTTTAAAAACTATGGCTTTGTTCTAATTCTTTCTATGCAAGTCAAATTGCCTAAGGACAAACGATGATTTAAGTATAGGGGGATTTGACCAATGGTATTTTCACCACTTTTAACTATGTGCTTTTAGCATTTTTCTTGATCTTTTCTTCCCGTTTTGTTTGATTTACTGCCAATTTTTTGTTTTTGTCTGTGTTTCAAGCACTTTGAATATATGGGACAAATTATTGATGATCAAGCTAAATGAAGATTGAAGTAGTAAAAAACAAGATGAATTAAGATCAACCAATAATGAGAGTTACTGTTGTAATTACCTCCCTTCATAAATCCCCCTTTTGGCTCCATATGAAATAACGGCCACAACGTAAGGACTTTTTACATTCTGGAAGGGAGAATTACAATCAGTTTGTAATTCTTGTTACAATCGTAATTCTCTCAAGCTTAGAGTAACATTTTGGCTCCATATGAAATAACGGCCACAACGTAAGGACTTTTTACATTCTGGAAGGGAGAATTACAATCAGTTTGTAATTCTTGTTACAGTCGTAATTCTCTCAAGCTTAGAGTAACCTTTTGGATTCTCCCGTTATCTTTTGAATACCCATGACCTTCCCCCCAAACGTTTTATTGCACGATTATGTGATTATGTTGATGATTATTGTCATATGGTCCTATAAATTATGGCTAAAACACTGAACAATGTACTAAATCTTTACATTATCTAGTTTAAAGCAATATTCATGCTATGCTTCTTTACTCTGTTTTTGTTACGTTGTTTTTGCTTTGTACAACTCTCTCCAAAGCAATTGTCATTTTGATTCACTACAATACATGTTTCTATTTTGTTTTTATAATGTTGTGTCACATGCATGCTTTCAATTATCGGTATGCATGTTTTAATTTTGATCATGTATGGGTAGATCATTTAGGGACTCAGGGTCAAGAGGATTGTCTTATGATATACCTCGTGTAAAATTTATGCTTTTCATTATGAGAAATAATAATGGATTGTTATAGAATTTGTTTTTTAACTTAGATATCTCTATGAAAGTAAAACATATTTCATATGTTGTTCACACATTGAAAGGGTGTGATTTGGTATCCAAACTAGAAACACCAGATAACTGAGTCCGAGACTGCGAAAGTCTCACAAACTCGGTTGAGAAAATCCCATTTTAAAATAGTTGTGCAAAAATGAATCTTAAATAAATAATTTGCACTGATGATAATAGCTAGATTATTTGTTTAGGACAATACAACACACTGACAAAAGTAGGTGTTGTCCATTTTTTCTATTTTTCTACAAATTGTCTTATTTCTCTTTCTTTCTTGAATCCTTCTTTCCTGCTTCTTCTTATGTTATTCCAATTTTCCCTTCTATTCCTCTATCATGTGGTTGTTATTAATAAGAAGTACTGAGTTTAAAGATCAAGGTACACTCAGATTCTGATGATAAATCTGAGGACTTTTTGTTTTGAGAGCTTTTTGAGTGAGGTTTCCTGGTGAAATTTTCGTAGAGTTTTACCAGGATTTTTTTCCTTTTCTTTTGAAGCTCATTACGCTTGTTTATATAGGATGCAGATTCAAAATTTTCATTCGTACCAAAATGGAGCTATGTTATGTAAAATCGTGTGAGGGAAAAATCAAATTCGTTAGAGTGGCCTCCTTAAAATCCCTAATTTCGTGGGTTGAGTGGGATTGAGTGAGGGCACAACGGAAAATGGTCCTTCAATCTTCACTGATATTTGATTTTGTCGCATTTGAATTGTAGTGGTTGTTATGTTTTTGGTACTTTGGTGTGTTTTTAATTTCCCGCATTTTGTAATCTTGTCTCTTGGATTAGTTTAGTGAATTTAGAATCAATGGTCATGATTGCCTTTGTAAAAAAATTTGTACAAATTGAAACTTGTGAGTATTTAACTTGTATTGTGAATTGTACACAAGTTGTTTTGGTAATTTTATGCAATTTGTGTGTATTTTCATGTTTGTTCCTTGTCATCTTGTCCTTTATATTGTTTGATGTATTTGGAACCAAGGGTCATGATCTTGAATTGTAAAGAAACTTATGAACCCTTTTTAATGTACTGTGAGTTACTGCAATCTACTGCAACGTCTGATAAAGTGAGACTAAAGGTTGGGATTGCACTGATGATTTAGTTTTTTGAATTGGGTTATTTGTATATTGAACATGAATTACAATGCTGTAGATGCCAAATTACATACACCAAATCACTAAAATGCCTATCCCGTCACAGTTTCATGCCTTGCAAATAAGGTTGCCAAAACCTTTGACCTCAGTTTGATTGGGTTTCATCACGGTTCTGTAATATGTGTTCATGTCTTGAAATCTAATTTCAACCATTTGACATCTTGCACCTAAAATCCAAATTAGCCTGAGGTATGTCTCACATAACTTGAAAATGGCCCCATCAGGTCTTGAAATAAAATCTATTATGACTTGAAAAATCTTAACATGACTTTGTCAAATCTAAAAAATAATCTAGCCATGAATTTTTAATCCCAATATGGCTTGAAGAAAATTTATATCCATGACCTGCCAATCACTAACCAAAATAAAGCTTGAAAACATGACTTCCGACCATGACTTAAAACTTGATTTGAAAACTTCCAATTATGCCTAGACATTTTGAGTCATGATTTGAATCTCTTGCAATCATGGTTTAATTTGAACCTCATGGCTTAAACACTAATTGAAGTTGCCTTGGAAATAATCGCGATTCATGTTCTATCCCAAAACAACCATTAAATTATGTCTTGAATGTAATCCAAATTTTGCATAAATTGAACATGAGTTTTGATCGTGCCATGAGTTTGAGGGCACCTCTTACTTTTGCATCCTCCTGAATCCAAACCACTTGCCCGGGCCTGTAATCACAATATACATACACAAGGCTTCCATGACTTAAACTTTGGAGGATAGTGGCCAAATGACAGATGATCATCTAAAGAAGGATCATGAAGTAACACAAATACTTGGTAAATAAAAGCAACAAGGGTAGAACAAATTTAGGGTATGACATGATAAAGTTTGAATTTCTGGATGAAGATATCATGTTTCTGAAAATGAACGACTATGATGAGCCTTTGCTTGACGAGAGGCATAAATTTGGATCTCAATGTAGTTTTTTCGATGGTGCTGTCAAGTCATGTGGTAGCAAAATAAGGGAAATCATTACCACTCCTCGCGGTTCTCACATACCATGCACTACCTAATTGACGTTCACTTGCACCAACAATGAAGCTGAGTATGAATCATGCATCATGGGTTTAAAAAAAGCTATTGATCTGAGGATCAAGAATCTTGATGTGTATGGTGATTCAACGCTATTGGTTAATTATATTAAGGGTGAATGAGAGACTCGTCAAGCAAACCTGGGGCCTTATAAGAACTATGCCTGAAGGTTGTTACCTTTCTTTGACAGGGTTGAGTTTTATCATGTACCTCGGGCTGAGAATGAAATGGTTGATGTGTTGGCAATGTTAACGTCTATTTACAAGGTGAATTATTTGAATTAGGTTCTGGCGATCAGCATTATATATCTTGATAGACCTGCTTCTGTGTTTGATGTCGAAGATGTGTCAGATGGTAAACCTTGGTTTCATGATATTAAGTGCTTTCTTAAAATTCAAAAATACCTGTCAGGGGCGTTCAGCAAAGATAAGAAGACTTTGAAGAGGCTAGTTGGTAATTTTTATCTGAACAAGGACGATGTGTTATATAAGAGGAATTTCGATATGTTTTTGCTTCGCTGTGTTGATGGACATGAAGCAGACTTGTTGATGGAAGAAGTTCATGAGGGTTCTTTTGGTACTCACACTGGTGGGCATACTATGGTCAGAAAATTGTTGAAATTAGGGTATTACTAGATGACTATGGAGTCTGGTTGTTGTAAATATGCTAGAATGTGTCATAAATGCTAGATTTATATTGATAAGGTGCGCGTGCCACCAACTCCTATGAATATGTTGACATCTCCTTTGCCCTTTGCTATGTGAGGCATTGACATAATCAGAAAGATTGAGCCTACTACTTCTAATGGGCATCACTTTATTCTGGTTGTCATTGATTACTTCAGAAAGTGGGTGGAAGTGGCCTTGTTTACCAATGTTACAAAGCAGGTAGTCGCTCGATTTATAAAGAATAACACATATGTCGTTACGGTATCCCTGAGAGAATCATTACTGATATTGGTTTAAATTTGAACAACAAGATTATGAACGAGTTGTGCCAGAGCTTCAAAATTGAACATCACAACTCTTCTCCATATCGTCTGAAGATGAATGGGGTTGTTGAGGCAGCAAATAAGAATATCAAGAAGATTGTTCAGAAGATGGTGGTAACACACAAAGATTAACATGAGATTTTTCCCCTTGCTTTACACGGTTATCGTACTTTGGTGCATACATCGACAGGGGCAACTCATTTCTCACTGGTGTATGGTATGGAAGTTGTAATACCATTAGAAGTTGAGATTCATTCTTTAAGGGTGTTGGCGGATGCGAAGCTTGGTGAAGTTAAATGGGTACGAACTAGGTTAGACCAACTGAACCTCATCAAAGAGAAAAGGTTGACAGCCATCGCAAATGGTCGGTTATACCAAATTAGGATGAAGAAAGTCTTTGATCAGAAAGTGTGTCCTTGGTGTTTCCAAACAGGTGAATTGGTTTTGAAAAGGATCCTCCATCCTCATACAGATCACAGGGGCAAGTGTGTTGCACCCCAAAATTTACTCAACCTTTTCTAACCTAGGTTTATGTTTCCTTGCATTAACATTACATTATTCTAACATTTGCATACCATAGCATTTTGCATATAGCACATGTGTGATTCATATTGTAAAAGCCTATCTAGAGGCATCACTCAAGTCTGAGAAGTCATCCCAGTTATCCAAGAGAGGGTTGTGTGCCTGAGCAGTTTAAATTGTGATTTGGGGGTTCATCTCCTAACGGGGAGCAAATTGAAGATCATCAGAAGGTTATGAAGCCTTGATCATGGGTATGGAATACGGGGAGAGCTCATGGAGTGCCTTTAAGGCCATTGAAGAGCTCAATCAAATCATCTTGCCAAGTTTGAAGAGCCACAGTTGAAGTTGGTGTCACTAGGGTTTCGTCTGAAATATCCTGGGTCAACTGTGCAATTTGAAGAAAGTCAAAGCCTATTTCTAGGCCATGGAGTTCATGATATGGTGTGTTGAAGTGATAACGCGAAATCGTATATATAAAATGACATGTGTTTTAACTAATATTTGACTGGTTTCACTCCGAATTCGAGGCATTCCATGTTATTTGTCTAAGTATTTTGCAGGTATTCAAAGAACATGTCCAAGCAAAGCAATATGAAGAGAAGGAGCAAAAACAGGTGAAAACCAGATGAAAAACCAAGAGAAAAACAGCATATACGAGTTCTACTGATGTGACGACCGTCACATAGCCGTTACGCTCGTCATGCGTGTGACGACCGTCACACATCCATGACGATCGTCATGCACCCAGAACGTGCAAAATGAGGTCACGTGCTATAACTTCCCCTTAAAGACCAAAAGAGTGACCATTAACTCCTACTTTTCTGCATCAAGCCCACTTCCTGAAGAAATAACCGTTAGATACTCTCTCTATAAAAGGAAGAGGCTGGGACCTGAAAAAGGGGCCGCATTCAAGACAACAAAGTGCTGCCAATTTATCTTCAGAGCAACTGTACCTTTCTCATATTCTTATTTGTTTCTCTTTTTCTTCTCTATATTCTTTGGTATTTTTGTACTTTCCTTTTCTTGTACGATCAATTGGCACAAAGACTAGAATCCTGCCGACATTGTGGAGGATCTGCCCAAAAGCCAATTGGGATATTTCCAGGTTTTTATTTTAATCCTAATTGCAATTTTCATTATGATGTATGTTCTCAATTACTGCTTTTATTTATGCATTATCAATTCTTCTTCCATGTCTAGCTAAATTACCGTAGTCGATATGTAATAATAATTCGGACGGGATTTGATAATAATTAGCGTAATCTTTCTCTTTTCAAAACTCATTTATGGCTTTAGTTTTTAGTTAAAATTTCTAAGTAAACGTTCGTCGCGACAGCGAGAACTTATTTAAAAATAGTTTTGCCACGACAGTGGGAAATTAACTAAGGTACGAACCAACAAGCGACAGCTGCGGCTAAGACCAGATAGTAAAAACTAGGCATTCGATTTAAAAACAGCGAAAGCGCTTTAAAAAGGATTAGAACTTAGAGATTTTCAAAAAGTAACTTTAACCCCGAACGAGATAGCGACAACATACGTTCCGCCTTAGAGTTGCGACTAGCGTCAACAACCATCGTGAGACAAAAGTCTTTAGATCACTATCTTCTTCTTAAACTAAGTTTGAAAACACTTAATACGCCAGTAATTTGTCGAATCCCCGAAGAACAAAATTATTGCACATCGATTCATAAATTCATACCTTAATTAACGTTTTAGTTTCCCTTTTTTATACACGTTCCTTCTGCTATTACTCCCTAAAACCTTACCGACCTAGCTAAACATAGTAACCCCAGAGAACACTAGATTGATTACGAGTCCCTGTGGGATCGATATCTTTTATTACTACGCGATAGACTGTGCACTTGCAGTTAGATTTGTTAGACATAGAAAGTCACGATCAAGTTTTTGGCGCTGTTGCCGGGGACCCGTTTAGTCAATAGTGTAACCTTTTGTTACGCAGTATAGACTAGGTTAACTTTTCTCATTTTCCCTTTACTAGTTCGTTGATTGTATGCCAAATACTCGCTCACAAGGCGATATTTTGCAACCTCCAATCGCTGAACTAGAGCGCTTCCTACATTTGAGAAGGCGCATTATACAGTATCAACGAAGATACAACATTCCAGACCTCCTTGCTTATACTTCTGAAGCTGCTGAAGAAAAGAAGATGGCTGGCGAAGTACCTCCAAACAGACCCCTCAAGGACTACGCTACCCCCTCTCAACGAGAACCTCACTCTAGCATTGCTGCCCCAGCTATAGATCGGAATGATTTCGAGCTAAAACCGTCATTGTTGTCTGCTATACAACAACACCAATTCTCAGGAAATGCAACTGATGATCCGAACGAGCATTTAACGAAGTTTGTGCAATACGCAGACACTGTGAAAGCTAATGATGTATCTCCAGACGCAATAAGACTCCGTCTTTTTCCTTTCTCTCTTAGAGATAGAGCTTGGGCATGGTTACAATCCCTGCCATCCAACTCTGTTACGACGTGGGAACAGTTGAAGAACATCTTTTTAGCAAGATATTTTCCGCCAAGCAAAACCGCTATGCTAAGAGCTCAAATTAACGGATTTCGACAGAAGGATGCTGAATCTCTCTACGAAGCATGGGAACAATTCAAAGATATGATGAGAGCATGCCCTCACCACGGTCTAGAAAACTGGGTGACCATACATACTTTCTACAATGGGCTTTTGTATAACACCAGATTAACAGTAGACGCTGCCGCAGGCGGTGCACTTATGGATAAGCCATACGATGAAGCCTATCGACTTATCGAGAATATGTCTCAAAACCATTGCCAATAGGGAGGTGAAAGAACTCCAACCGAGAAAACTGTTACGAAAGGCGGGATGTACAAGATCAGTAGCCTTGAAATGTTTAATACTAAGGTAGACGCCTTGACACTGAAGATCGACAATTTAACCGTAGTGCCACCAGCAACCGTAGCCGCTGTAACTCCAACATGCGAGTTATGTGGAATTGCCGCTCATAATACGCCCGAATGCCCATTATTGACAGGAGTCCCACTAGACCAAGTGAACTACGCCCAAGGTAATCCCTACGCGAATACCTACGATCCAGGTTGGCGAAACCACCCAAACTTTTCGTACAAAAGCGATAATGCATTGCAAGCACCCGCTGTTTCACCAGGATATCAGAAACCAGCCAGAGCTGCTCCAAATGTTCCTAGAAAGTCAAATTTGGAATTGATGATGGAAAAATTCGTAGCTACTCAAGCTCAGACAAACAAAGAATTCCTGGATCAAAACATACACACTAGTGAGCAGATTAAACAGCTGGCCAACAAAGTAGATGCTTTAGCCACCCACAATAAAATGCTTGAAACACAGATATCACAAGTGGCTCAACAACAAGCTTTTGCTGCCGCACCAGCAGGTACATTTCCTAGACAACCCGAACAGAATCCGAAGGGTCAAGCTAACGCTGTCATATTAAGAAATGGAAAAGAATTGGACGAACCGATCGATCCAAGAACCGAAAACTCAGCCATGCAACAAAAACCCACTAAACCAGCAGAAAAGGAGTATGAACCAAAGGAGAAGGAAGACAACGAGAAGGAGGCCACTGAAAGTGAAAAAGCTTATGTACCTCCAGCGCCATATAAACCACCGAATCCTTATCCTCAAAGATTCATAAATTCCAAAACTACAGGGCAATTCAAGAAATTTGTAGAACTTCTGAAACAACTGAATATCACAATTCCTTTCACAGAAGCTATCACTCAGATGCCCTTGTATGCCAAATTCCTCAAAGAAATCCTATCAAATAAGAGGAAGATCGAGGATAACGAAACAGTTACACTTACCGCGGAGTGTAACGCAATTATTCAAAACAACATGCCTCCTAAATTAAAAGACCCAGGTAGTTTCTCCATACCCTGTGTCATTGGAAAATTCGTCATAGACAAAGCTTTATGCGATTTAGGAGCCAATATCAGTGTTATGCCTTTATCCATATGCAAAAAGCTAAATATGGGTGAATTAAGACCAACCAAGATGTCCGTCCAATTAGCTGACCGATCCGTCAAATATCCCGTCGGTATACTGGAAAACGTTCCAGTATGCATAGGACAATTCTATATCCCAACCGACTTCATAACTATTGATATTAAGCAAGATTCAGTTACTCTGATTATCTAAGGAAGACCATTCCTAGCTACAGCCGGAGCTATAATAGACGTGAAGAAAGGTAGGCTAACATTTGAAGTAGGAGAAGAAAAGATAGAGTTCATTCTCACTAAGTTCCTACAAGCACCGGCCATAGACGATACCTGCTACTTAGTAGATATCATTGACGAATGTATAAGAGAACTAGAAGGTGAAGAGACCACGTATTCATAAATAATGAAAATCCAAATACCAGATATTTTTGAAGACGATGATTGGCGTAAACCGTACAAAGACGACAGTCTAAGCGAAAGCTTAGCACTAACTCCAGATCATATGCCAGGTCCGAAGAACCCATCTTTAGAACTTAAAACATTACCCAAAAATCTCAGATATGAATTCCTAGATGCTGAACTCAAAAGACCAGTAATAGTAAACGCCGACTTAGGACAACTAGAAACCAAAAAGCTATTAGAAGTCCTAAAGAAATACCCTACTGCGTTAGGCTATAACATAAGCGATCTTAAAGAAATAAGCCCTTCAATCTGTATGCACCGAATTATGCTAGAGGAAGATTGTAAAACCTCTAGAGAACATCAGAGAAGAATAAACCCCATCCTAAGCACTGTAGTCAGAGACGAAGTAAAGAAACTACTAGATGCAGGAATTATCTATCCAATCTCCGACAGTGAGTGGGTAAGCCCAGTTCACGTCGTACCTAAGAAAGGAGGAGTCACTGTAGTAAAGAACACGAAAGGCGAATCAATAACGCAAAAAGTTGTGACCAGAAGTAGGATGTGCATT
Source organism: Lathyrus sativus (assembly GCA_963859935.3). NCBI lineage: Eukaryota > Viridiplantae > Streptophyta > Magnoliopsida > Fabales > Fabaceae > Lathyrus > Lathyrus sativus. Next base: position 678,417,809 of record OZ012739.1, on the reverse strand, counting down.
GATTATAGGAAGCTTAACAAAGCTACTCGAAAAGATCATTTCCCTTTACCTTTCATAGACCAAATGTTGGAAAGATTGGCCAAACATTCTTATTTCTGCTATCTAGATGGTCATTCGGGATTCTTTCAAATTCCTATTCACCCCGATGACCAAGAGAAGACTACATTCACCTGTCCTTATGGTACTTTTGCTTATCGCCGAATGCCGTTTGGATTATGCAATGCTCCAGCGACCTTCCAACGATGCATGATGGCAATCTTCGCAGATTTCATAGATGACATCATGGAAGTATTTATGGATGATTTCTCTGTATGTGGACAAAGTTTTGAAGGATGCTTACAAAACTTAGAAATGGTACTAGAACGCTGTGCAAAAGTGAATCTCGTCCTAAATTGGGAAAAATGCCATTTCATGGTCCGACAAGAGATAGTTCTAGGACATGTCATATCTGACAAAGGAATTGAGGTCGACAAAGCTAAGATAGAAATTATAAAAGACCTCCAACCTCCGAAAACCGTACGAGAAATACGAAGTTTTCTAGGACATGCCGATTTCTACCGCAGATTTATAAAAGATTTCTCGAAAATCACAAAACCTCTGACCGGCTTGTTAATGAAAGACGCTGAGTTCGTCTTCGACGACGACTGTTTAAAAGCGTTTGAAACACTAAAAACCGCCCTTATCACTGCACCCATTATGCAACCGCCCGATTGGCGATTACCATTCGAAATCATGTGCGATGCGAGTGATTATGCTGTAGGCACAGTTCTAGGACAAAGAAAAGACAAGAAGCTTTACGCCATCTACTATGCCAGTAGAACCTTAGACCCTGCCCAAATGAACTACGCCACAACAGAGAAGGAACTTCTCGCAGTTGTGTTCGCACTTGACAAATTTTGTTCCTACCTAGTAGGAGCAAAGATAATCATATACACAGATCACGCTGCCATTAGGTACCTAATAAGAAAAAAGGATGCCAAACCAAGATTATTGAGATGGATCCTACTATTACAAGAGTTTGACTTAGAAATTAAAGATAAGAAAGGAACCGAGAACGTAGTTGCCGATCACTTATCTCGAATAGAGGGCATTAAACAGGAATCAGTGCCTATCGACGACGATTTCCCTTACGAACGTCTGATAGCTAAATTGGAAAGTGATATACCCAACTTAATCTCGAAAGAACCAGAACCTGAGGAAGCCGTGGAAGCCGTCTATGCCCAAGTCACTTTGCCTTGGTATGCCGACATCGTTAATTACCTAGCCGCAGGCGTGCTTCCACCGGATCTGACTTATCAACAAAAGAAGAAGTTCTTCCACGACTTAAAGCATTATTATTGGGACGAACCTCTGCTTTTCAAGCAAGGCGCCGATAACATATATCGTCGCTGTGTCCCAGAGGAAGAAATAGAAGACATCATTTCCCATTGCCATTCAGCACCCTACGATGGTCACGCATGTACATCGAAGACATGCGCTAAAATTCTACAATCTGGCCTATTCTGGCCCAGCCTCTGGAAGGATGTCCATCTCGCTGTGATCAAATGCGATCGGTGTCAACGCACTGGCAACATCTCACGACACGATGAAATGCCTCAGAAAGGAATTTTAGAGGTAGAAATCTTTGACGTATGGGGAATAGACTTCATGGGACCTTTCTCGTCTTCTTTTGGTAACAAGTATATACTCGTCGTTGTCGACTATGTGTCTAAATGGATAGAAGTTGTTGCCGCTCCAACAAATGACGCGCGAGTAGTCATCAAACTCTTTAGAAACACAATCTTTCCTAGATTCGGTGTGCCAAGACTCGTCATCAGTGACGGTGGTTCACACTTCATATCGCGGATATTTGATAAACTTCTTTCCAAATATGGAGTCAAACACCGCGTAACTACACCGTATCATCCGCAAACTAGCGGACAAGTAGAGGTCTCGAACAGAGAAATTAAACAAATTCTGGAAAAGACTGTTGCGACCTCCAGGAAAGATTGGTCATCAAAGCTTAACGAAGCTTTATGGGCCTATAGGACCGCTTTTAAGACACCGATAGGTACCACGCCATTTAAATTGGTCTAGGAAAATCGTGCCACCTGCCAGTAGAGTTAGAACATAAAGCCTTTGGGCTATCAAGACGCTGAACTTCAATTACACTGAGGCAGGCGAGAAACGAATCTTGAATCTTCATGAATTGGAAGAACTCAGACTGGACGCGTATGAAAATGCCCGCATCTACAAAGAAAGAACTAAGAAATGGCATGATAAACGTTCAATCCAGAAACAATTCAGTGTAGGAGACATCATGCTCCTATTCAACTCAAGATTGAAGCTTTTCCCAGGAAAATTAAAATCAAGATGGTCTGGACCCTTCGCGGTAACAAAAATCCTTAGAAGTGGAGCTGTAGAAATTAGCGATAAAGCCAACGAGCCGTTTATAGTAAACGGACAGCGTTTGAAACATTATAATCAGAACGAAAACAACCCTCACATGAGCAGTGTGAAATTGCTCGAGCTTCCTGCTCAAATCCCCGAATAGCTTGTCACCAAGCTATCGTCTGGCTTTTGATGTTAAAAACAGCGCTGATTGGGAGGCAACCCAATTTTCCCCGTTTTTCCCTTTTGATTTACTTTTATGTTCTCATTTTTAAAATTTGCAATTCTACACGAATTTTTATTTTTTTCCTACATTTCTACTACTTCTTTTATTCTATTTTCGTATTTTTATCACCTTTTGTTTTCTAAAAATCTAATCTGAGTAAATGTGTTTAAAACTTTTCCAGGAATTTAAAAGCTTTTCTCCTTTTTAATCTGACTAACTTCTGAGTATGACTGACTACGACTTCACAAAGGTAGCATTCAGAGAATTAGCTCACAAGGCCATATTTGAGGCACTGACTCAGAGAGGTTTAGCTTTGACTCTGTATTCTGATAAGTCCACCATGGAAAAGCTAGGAATCCACGATAGCATTCAATATCTGTTTAATCAATTAGGCTGGGAGCACTCTGCTCTAAAGACACGATTTCATACCTATCGCGAACTTATGTTCGAATTCCTTAGCTCCTTAAGCTACATACCTGACTATGGCTATGAAACCACCAAAGAGTTGATAACCTTCAGAATGTTTGGAATAGACCAAACCTACAACCGTGCATTGTTAGCCCACCTCTTAGGATTCCCTAACGGACCTTATGTGTTTACCAACACGGAAGATGAGGATATTGATCTCGAATTAGAACAATTCTGGGGTACCATCACATGTAACTATCACCCTGAACCGAATGACATGCATAATGACGAGATACATAATCCGACATTCCGTTACTTTCATAGGATCTTAGCCCATACTCTCTTTGGGAAAGAGGAAAATGTCATTGTAGTCTCTAAGGAAGAATTATTTATCATGTACTGTGCTTCACAAGGCCGCCCTGTAAACGTCGTATCTTTTATGATGCGATTATTCACACGCCTTAATTAGGAACCGCATACACCCATCCTAATAGGAGGCCTAGTCACCATGATTGCCCACACGATTGGCCTTAGGTACCACCTAACACACAGTACTAGTTTCGTCACAATCAGACCAATGGACATTCAATCTTGCTTTAACAGACGTATTTTAGGTAACTTAGGACCAGGATCCTACGAGTACCTTATAGCTGACCGACCTGTCCATATGTTCACACTACCTAACCATGAGCTGGCAAGTGTCCATAACAAAGACAATTGGCTTTATGAGTTGCACGAGCCTATGGGACCCCCATCACCTCATTCTACACCACAGGCTTACATGTACGACAGTGATAATATTTCAGAAGCCCAAGATTACATGCATTATGAAGATTATGTTTCTGAAGTGGAAGCCGATCCTGAGACTCCTCCGAATTACCATAACTTTCCAGATCCTACTCCTGACTGAAGCACTGAAAAGTTGGACAGTCTCCTGAAAACTATGGACGATTTAAAGCTGGAACTTACTACTGTAAAAGATGAACTAAAAGAATTGAACACCGATGTCGCCGCTTTTATGGACTTAGTGTGCGACCAGTTTGATTGCATTACTCAGAAGTTCGAGACGTTGAAGAATCAAAAGGATTGATATTTTAGTTTCTAGCCTAGTTTTGCTTAGTGTTTTTGCATTATTCCCCTTATTTTTCAATTTAGCATTGTTTCCTTTAATCATTGTATTTCATTAAACAGTACTTCAATTAAATTTTATTTCAAATTTTATGCAGTTATTACTTTCATTTTGTTTTCCGTTACTTTACATTATATTACTAGTCTCTAATGCTGCTAACATAGAAACAACGCCATTGAAACAACTGTCAAAATGCCCACGAAGCAACATTCTGTGTTTTGCAGACTTTGCAGCTGTGACAGTCGTCACAGACCCCTGACGCTCGTCACGCGTATGACGGTCGTCACGCGTACAGAGCCCAATTATGTCAAAACCAGGGTTACGAAAACCTCCCCAAATCCCCTCTATAACTTCCCACCTTCCCTTATTCAACCCCCATTACGATTTTTCGGCTGCCACCATTATTCCACACCATTCCAACTTCCATTCAACAATTATTTATTCACATTTCCCTTGTCACTTTCCATAGAACCTTCATCACTTCCCATCTCTCTACCACTCTCACAACCACGAAGCACCCAATTTGACCAGCATTCTATTCCGAGAAGGCGAGTCCGGCGAACGGCAGCGGACCAACTACTTAAGTTTCCATACACAGTCGCTACAGCCGACACGTTACCCGCACCTCGACTCTTTGTCCGAACTTGGCATTCTTGACGGTGTTACATGGATGCTGCAGAGAGCTGGCATTTGGCATCTCTGTACCAACCCGCAGCCCACCTACGAGCAACTCACTTTGGAGTTTCTTAGCTCTTTCACTTACACGACTCCCTCCGGCGATACCAATAAACTCTCCGGCGCCGCCTGTTTCCGCATGTTTGGCTCCGAGTACCAAATCAACCAAGATCAACTCGCTGACATGCTGCAGTTTCCCCACGGAGACGATGCTCATCGCCGTCTCTCGGATCCATTCTACGGTGAAGCCTTCAATTTATGGAACCAACTTACCGGCACCACCGCCGACAATTGGGACACTCTGAACGCCACTCACATCCAGAATCCAGCTATCCGCTACTTCCACCGAGTGTTAGGCAACACTATTTTTGCAAGAGATAGCAACCACAAGGTGAATTCGAAGGAACTGTTTTTCCTTTGCTGCGTGTTTGCTCCGGAACCTATCAATGCTGCACCATTCCTCTTGGCCCACATTCAGGCCAACTGCAACCGTGGTTCTAAACCATTTTACTTTGGTGGGATTGTTACCTCCATTGCCTTAGGCCTTGGCCTAGGCAACCATCTTCAGAACATGCGCCAAATACCACCGGTATTTCTAGACATTGATCACTATCGAGCTTCTCACCTCATCCGGTCCAGAGCAGACGGCCGATATCATCCAGTCGTGCGCGGCTGCACCATCCAGAACATTATCATGCCGTCCCGTACTCGGTTGCATCCTCGGGAACGAGCCAACTGGATTTTAGATCCCACTGCCCCTTCTGCCACTCCAACGCAAGACACTACCCAAGATCCTGTGGATGAAGTTCAGGAAGAACTGGACAAAGCAGAGCACGCCGAGGCATCCCACCCACCTCCCGAAGTTCCACCCTACCGTCGCCGCCGCTGTACTGACCCAGACTACTCCACCGGTGATCTCCAACGTTCCATCGAACAGCAACATCAGATTATATCTATGCTGGAACAACAAAATCAGCGGGCAGACCAGTTCGAAGCCTGGCAGCGAGCATAGAATCACCGGGCAGAACAATTCGAAGCATGGCAGCGAGAACAGAATAATTCCATGCGAACTTCCATGCAGCAGCTTCATAATGGCCAGGCCGAATTGCTGGGTGAAATGGCCACTCTTACGGAGTCGATGGCCTCAGAGAATATGTCCACCACACCGGCGTACTGAATATGGAAGCACGCGAAGAAAGAGCCCAAATGCGAGGTCGTGACAGGGGACGATATCGAGGCAGAGGCCGCGACTAGTATTTTCTTTTTGCTTTCATGTATTTCATTTTATTTTTCATTGTACTTTCCCTTCCGCATTCTTTCAAATCAGTGAGGACACTGATTGAGATAGTGTGGAAGCGGAGCGTTTATTTCCTTATTTCCTGTTATTCTCTTTTTCCAATGTACTTTCAATTCAGTAATTTCAATTCAAAGCATTTCAATTTTAGAAAATAAAGCTCATTTATATATATCTTTCCGTTACGCGAAATTCCCATTTTATTCGACATATACAAAAAAAAAACTTTTAAACTCCTTGCCTCAAAGCATCACAAGGACACGCCAAAGTTTAATCAAGTATGGAAATCCCGAGAAGAAAATTCTAACAATTCCATTACCGTCCTGACACCTTAGACCTCCAGTTTATGCGAGTCCGTTTCACTACCTACACGTACCGAAGCTTCAAGCTCCTACTCAAACGTAGCCCCCAGTAGTTTATACAAGCAGTCAGCACCATCCTAAATGCTTATAAGCAATGAAACCGATGCAAATAAGTGTGTGATCTCTAGTTCAAAATGAAAAATCATGAAGAAGAAAAGCCATATAGCCTGAGTATAGAGACATGTTCCTTCTAAGTTAGGTGCTCCTCACCCGAGCATTTAGCCCAACGGTACAGAAACTCTTTGGAAATCAATAGCATAAGCTTATGTGCAAAGAAGAGTCAAAATAGAAAAGAGATCATAGCCACTAACAAGTTGACTTGCCATGAAAGTACATGGATAACGGGCTTAATGTGATTGCGCCAAAACAAACCGGGTAAAACTTGTTGCAAGGAACTTGACGCCGAGCTGCAGTAGCATGATTGGGACTGGATTGCATAAAAGGGAGGCCTTCGAAGACTTACAATTCAGTGTCACCACCGTATGTGTTTTGTTTCAATTTAAGGCCCGACCTTCCTAACTTATTATTTGAAAAACATTTCGGAAAGAAGAAGCGTGCCGCGTGTTTACCACATTTTTAACTTTTTCCAACTTTTACTTGAGGACAAGTAAAGATTCAAGTTTAGGGGAGTTTGATAACGCGAAATCGTATATATAAAATGACATGTGTTTTAACTAATATTTGACTGGTTTCACTCTGAATTCAGGGCATTCCATGTTATTTGTCTAAGTATTTTGCAGGTATTCAAAGAACATGTCAAAGCAAAGCAATATGAAGAAAAGGAGTAAAAACAGGTGAAAACCAGATGAAAAACCAAGAGAAAAACAGCAGATACGAGTTCTACTGATGTGACGACCGTCACATAGCCGTTATGCTCGTCATGCATGTGACGATCGTCACACATCCATGACGACCGTCATGCACCCAGAACGTGCAAAATGAGGTCACGTGCTATAACTTCCCCTCAAAGACCAAAAGAGTGACCACTAACTCCTACTTTTCTGCCTCAAGCCCACTTCCTGAAGAAATAATCGTTAGATACTCTCTCTATAAAAGGAAGAGGCTGGGACCTGAAAAAGGGGCCGCATTCAAGACAACAAAGTGCTGCCAATTTATCTTCAGAGCAACTTTACCTTTCTCATATTCTTATTTGTTTCTCTTTTTCTTCTCTATATTCTTTGGTATTTTTGTACTTTCCTTTTCTTGTACGATCAATTGGCACAAAGACCAAAATCCTGCCGACATTGTGGAGGATCTGCCCAAAAGCCAATTGGGATATTTCCAGGTTTTTATTTTAATCGTAATTGCAATTTTCATTATGATGTATGTTCTCAATTACTGCTTTTATTTATGCATTATCAATTCTTCTTCCATGTCTAGCTAAATTACCGTAGTCGATATGTAATAATAATTCGGACGGGATTTGATAATAATTGGCGTAATCTTTCTCTTTTCAAAACTCATTTATGGCTTTAATTTTTAATTAAAATTTCTAAGTAAACGTTCGTCGCGACAGCGAGAACTTATTTAAAAATAGTTTTGCCACGACAGTGGGAAATTAACTAAGGTACAAACCAACAAGCGACAACTGCGGCTAAGACCAGATAGTAAAAACTAGGCATTTGATTTAAAAACAGCGAAAGCGCTTTAAAAAGGATTAGAACTTAGAGATTTTCAAAAAGTAACTTTAACCCCGAACGGGATAGCGACAACATACGTTTCGCCTTAGAGTTGCGACTAGCGTCAACAACCATCGTGAGACAAAAGTCTTTAGATCACTATCTTCTTCTTAAACTAAGTTTGAAAACACTTAATAGGCCAGTAATTTGTCGAATCCCCGAAGAACAAAATTATTGCATATCGATTCATAAATTCATACCTTAATTAACGTTTTAGTTTCCCTTTTTTATACATGTTCCTTCTGCTATTACTCCCTAAAACCTTACCGACCTAGCTAAACATAGTAACCCCAGAGAACACTAGATTGATTACGAGTCCCTGTGGGATCGATATCTTTTATTACTACGCGATAGACTGTGCACTTGCAGTTAGATTTGTTAGGCATAGAAAGTCGCGATCATGAAGCCTTATAGAGGTTGCTGCAAGAAGAAATCAAGAATAATCAAGAGTTGGTTGAAGTTGCTAAGTCAGGGTTCCTATGGTAAAATCCCATGTTTAGTGCCAAACTTCCAAGCCATACAAGTTCAGATGCAAGTCTCAACTGACTTTGACCTCCACATGAAAGTTGTAGAGGATCTCAATACCTTTAATTTGAGTACTAGAAGTCCTCGAGCGGATTTACGGAATTCAAGTTACGATCCAAACAAGTTACGGGTCACCGGAGACGTCTGAAATTTATCAGTGAAAATCGATCAACTCCCGTGCAACTTTTGCCTCTAAAGGAAGTTTCAAATGACTTTTTGATGAACATGAAATTTGTTCCTCATGATCTTAGATTTCCGACAAGTACTAGAAGTTTTTCATATGATTTGCAGAGCTCAGGTTATGAATTTTGCAAGACAGGGGTATTTCGGGAAACGGTGATTACAGGTCATAAAATTACAAGTCAAGTTCACCAAGTTGCATAACTCAAATGAAGTTTTTTCCAACATGAAAGTTTCTCCAAACGGGGTCATTTGGTCAATTAAACTTCAAGGATTCAATGGGATAGCTCGTGGCGGGAGATCGATGAAAGTCGTTTCGGTGAAAACATGTGAAATGGCCTAGTTTGGAAAGTTACCAAATTTTAATCAAACAAAGTCATATTTGTGCTTATTTTGAATGGAAATCATGTTTTAGGAACAATTGCAATATTACATTTTTCATGTGAGGATTTTATCATGGCCTATTTTGAGATTTCTTACAATTCAAGTAACATAATGGATCTTGGGCTTGGGCTTAGAAACAAAGGACTATTGTGGGCCTTAAACCTTCCTTATGATGCAAGGAATATAAAAACCAAAGATCAAGGCATTTGAGCTTCTTCTTCACCACTTTTCACATTTTCCACATTTGAAAATCTCATTTTTCAATTCTTTTTTCTCTCCATTTTTTGATCTTTCTCTCATTACAAATACATTCAATATACTCCATAGAATTTTTCCATCAATTTTTGAGAAGTTTTTAGTGCAACACCATGGTTGTAGTAACATGAAAAGTAAGCTCCAAGTGAAAATCGATTTTCATTTCTTCACTAATTCAAGCATTCTCCTTCATCCTAATACCTCTACCATGGATTGTTGAATGTTTCTACATAATTTTCTAAAGAAATTTGTGCTCCTTTGAAGCTCCCCATTGTCATTTTCGGAGGTACTAACTTTTCAAGATATCTCACAAATTACTAATCTTTATTGCACTATTTTCATGCCATTACAATCCTCTCATCTCCTACATGGATTCTAGTACAAAAAAGAGCATTTTCATGACAATTTATGGTTCTTGACATCTTGAGATTCCAACACGGTTTTTGAGTTAGAGACCGTTTCAATGGAAAATAATGGTATATTTGGATTCCTCTCGAAATTTAACTCAAGTTTGGTCTAAAAATCATTGGATATGGACAAGAAACGAAGGAGATAGAAGCATTCAAAGTTTTCCGGCCAAGAACACTCACCTCCGGCCGTGTGCTGGATCTTTGAGATGTCTAGAATTTTATAGAATTGTAATTATATTTTTATCATGTTTTGACATTTTCTTTGGAATTTTTACATTTGGCGTGTCATAAAAGTGTAAATACTTGTGTCATGATTTTGTTGATTTTCTTTAACCTATCAATGCAAAATATAAATTCCAAATTTTTTGCAGGGGTATTCTACACACACTGAGGTATCTGAAAATATTTTTCTATGAATTTTAGTGTACCATTTTAATTGGTTTTGGATGCTTTCTTTAACATGATCCATTTTGACCTTTATTTTGGTATACATGACATATTATCAATTTGTTTGTATAGTTTCCTTTGGATATTTTTGATGAAACTTTAACCCCTAGTTTATGATGTGTTGCAGGTCCTTGGAGAATTATTTTGGATTTTTTGATGATGTTTTCTATTTTTCCCTTATTTTTGTAATCGGACTTGTAATATGGACTTTCCATCGGACACTATTTTTTTTATGGCTCCAACGGCCTCGTCTTGTTTGCGTGATGGGCGCTATGGTTATTGTTTCTTATTTTAGATGAATTAGAGGTCTTGGAGACCATTAGGTGGCTGTTTTCATTATGCGTAGCTCGCCCGATTAACGATTTGATTGCATGATAGCGCGTTGGATTCCAAATAGTGGTTTACGCGTTTCATTCGAAGGTTTCGCTCGATTCCTTGCATATTATCTCTTGATATTTTATTATTCTATTCATGATTGGCTTGAGGTTGAGATGGACCTTAATTCCTCCTTTGCATTGTACGTTTACCGTTTCTATATTCATATTCATTTGTATGCGGTTATTAATTGTTTTTCCGTTTCTTTCTTTCGCCTTCCTTCCCGTAGGATTTCCATTCTTGCTTATTCAAGTTAGAATGTGATAGACATTAGGTATTCAACCATGCATGACAACAATAAGTAGTTCCCTCCTAAACCTTGACCATAGGATGAACTTGGCATGATAACGTTAGGATTGAACTAGTTTCCCCGTAGTCGTGTTCTTTCTCTTCTCATCTTCAAACAAGTTTAATCCACTTAATAAATACGATGAACGTTGTGCGCCACGAGCCTTAAGCTACATTGGAAATGATGAACTAGGGGTCTCCCCTGGTTTTTCTAGGGTGTTTAGTGTGTGTCCCGTCTGGGGGCGATACACGACGCAGTCGCTTCGATGTCATAGTCTTTAGTGCAACGTAAATCACAAACAAATTCAAAGCACTTCTTCGATAAAAGACTAAAAACAAATCTCAAATCTTTTTGTCCTCTTGGACCTTTAATCAAGGAAACCTTTTCTTAAAGGAGAGTCTTGTTAACTCTCAGTTCTATCGCAAACGGTAACGCCTAAGTCTCCAGACGAGGAGCTGTAAACACCAACTGTTGGAACTGTCTGTTAACATTACTCAGATAAAAAATAATTAAACCTGCCTGTGGTTTTCCTGTTTAGCCGAACTACGGCTTCTCTGATCTTTCATACCAGATGAAAGTATGTAGGCACAAGATGCGATATCTTGGCGAGCAAACTTCCCCCTTTCTTAGCCCGTAGTTAGGCGAACTACGTTGACTCTGATTTCTCGTTTCAGACGGGAATACGTAGGCATAAAACTGTTGTGTTCTGCCGAGTCATTTTTCTTTTCTTTCCAAACCATCCTTTAGTTAGATAGTTAACAACCCTTCGAGATAAACAAACAAGCGTGGATCCCGTCAAGTACGACGGACGTGAGGGGTGCTAATACCTTCCCCTTGCGTAACCGACTCCCGAATCCAGGACTTGGTTGCGATGACCATTCCTTACCCTTTTTGCGTTAGTTTTTCTCTGAGCGTTTCCTTTCCCTCCTTTGGGATAAATAACACACGGTGGTGACTCTTCTGTCATTGCCCACGCCGATTTTCGCAATAGCGACAGCTGGCGACTCTGCTGGGGATATGAGACCTGAATTCTCTGGTTCCCTATGCGAGTTAATCCTAGCGCGTGTTTGTTTTTCAGGGTGTTGTATTTATGAGCTTTCTTTTTCTTTCCGTATTTACTTTCCTCTATTATTGCTATTGTGCTGTGGGGGGATACTTTGAGTGAGAAGCCGGACCCAGGCTTGAGTGCACATAGAAGTAGAGTGGATTTGCGGGAGCTTATGTGGCGTCTGGCCACGCAATAGCTTGCATGAAATTCACATTCAGACGAGGTCTTTCTTTCGAGATATTCTATCCTGCGCGTCTGGTGCAGTTGAGGGAATATTAACTTAGATAGACTGTCGACTCTAGAGACCGATCGTTTGGGATTCAGCTAAGTGAGGCCTCTTCAAGAGATGATGATGCCACACCTTCTGGGCATCGTATCGTCACTCTTGAAAGTCTGTGACGCTGATGACCGCATAGGGTGCCAGACCTTCATCAGAGAATTAAGTTCATACCTGTGAGTGGGATGGGGTTCTTTGCAGGAAACTTGACCTCCTGATTACCCGGTTCTTCTTCTCAGTGTGGTTTTTGATCTGAGGGTTCCTATTAAGATTGGTTTGTATTGAGGCGAAGCGCTGTTTATTCTCAAATCACAGTACAACAAATGGTTGATTATTCTCGAGCTACAGTGCAACCGTTGGCTGATCATTCTTACTACAGCATGGCATTTGATCCCCTGTGTGCATTTGCATCATTCTCATGCTTGCATCTCATTAACATGTGTCTGTGTTGCAGGTGCATATCTCCCCCGGTTCCAGTGATCTTATTGCCGGTATGGATACTCTGAAGAGCACGCTGCCTTGATGGGTGTATTTCCGACGAATATATGGGGTTTCCTCTCCATGAATGGATGCTGGACTTTATTTGTCCTGGAAACTAGAACCGGGGGCAATTAACCTGTTGCATAGTTACATGTCAGCATTTTGCATTTTCCTCTGCATCATTGTAGTATATTTGCATACATGTTCAGGTATTTCCAAAGATCGTAACTCTGAGACTCGCTGTGGGGCGTTAGAGTTTTTCCTTGTGGATTGTCAGTGTAAAAACATGAATCGGAGTAGCCAAGTTCCTCGGAAATACTCGAACATGACATTCGCATTTCATTTGCATAACAAGTGTTCGAGGCTGAGATTTATTATCCTGATCAGGGTTTCCTCCAGGTTTTCAGGCGCCAACTTGTGAAGATCGGTATGGAACAAATTCAAGCTGAGTTGATTGAGGTCCGAGGCCAGCTGGGGCAGGTTGTGAAGGACATGCAAGCGTTACGCTCGGACCAGAAGACGCTGGAAGAGGAAAACAATCAGCTGAAGACCCAGGTGAGCTTGATCGTGGAGGTGATCAAGAATGTGCTTAGGAAAGAAGGTGATCAATTATCGGAAGCCGCAACAAAGATGCTTGCTCCACTTGTGCCTGTGGAACCTATGCCTGTGAAACCTGTGCCGAAGGTTGATGAGTCTTATCTGTCCCAGAGGCGACAAAGAGCTTTGAATTTTTCTCTTCAACGCGTTGCTTCTCGGGATGATGTGATTAGAAGGGGGTACACTCAGAAGTTGAGATCATGTAACAGAAATTACGACCCGATCCCAATGACATACACTCAGGTGTTGCAAGTTTTGCTTCAACTTCAACTGGTTGAACTTCGGACTTTGGATCCGCCTACGGGCCCAACGCTTCCTGTTACAGTGAAAATTGGATATCAAGCTATTGATTAACTTGAATCATATTTCTTTTAGAACCGAACTTTAATTTATCCAAAGGAAATGTCTAAAGAAGGAAATAACCTTTTTCGCGATGTAAAACAACGCTAAGAGATTCGGGGGTCGAGGGTTGGTTATATATAGGGAAGGTATTAGCACCCTAAATATCTGTAGTACTCTACAGGAACCTTTTGTTTCGTTTGCTTGCTAAGTTTGAAATTGTGTAAATGGTTTGGGAATTGGTAAAGGTAAAGACCTAAGAAAGTTTCTAAGTTGCTCGCAAAGGCATCGCACCTTCTGCCTACGTATCCTAACTAGGATAGAATCAGAGCAATCGTAGTTCACCTCACGAGGGAAAGAACACTTGATTACGATCAAGGTTCAATGGGGAACAAATATGACAATACTTGTGTGGAGTCTAACAAAACTCCCTAGTCTAATTTATACACTCAAGGGGAGGTAAGAAATCATGACGATGATTCTCACGTAGAGTTGACGAACTCTACCCTAGGGTTCTAGTCGAAGAACGCTCCTAGTATGGGTGGGTCTTTTAGACTTAAGCAAAGTCTAGGGCTTCTAAACTAAGGTTTAAAATGACTTAACAAAGTCAAGGAGAAGGGTAGATGAGCTATCCATGACATTAGGTCAAATGGAAAGACTTTTCCTTTGGAAGGAGAAAGGGGAGGCGACTCGGACGAGAACTAACGAGTTTCGTCACATGGGGAAAAAAAAGAAATGCTAAACAAGATAACAATCAAGGTAAAGCATATTAATGGTGAAAATCAATTTAAACAATAAGAAATGATGAGGATGAAACATTTTAATAACAATCAAACAGATGAAAATGTCGATACTGTGACGACAGATCGCACTTAAGTAAAATCAACAGAGGAAAATGGTAACAACCAAGAAATGAACCCTATCATGTTAACTAACATGTATGGACATGAATACACGCAAATTTCACAAATAATATTGAAAGGAATCACATAGAAGTTCATCTGCAACTATACAAACGAACGCGAAAACGCGCGTAACTTGCACACAGTCAAAATAAGTGATAAAATATGCAAACATGAAAAATAAAAATATTATATGAAATTAGACCTAAATATGAACACAATGAAAAAATAACGGACAAAAAACGATAAAAAACGAGAGAGATATGAATTTTCAAAGTTTTAGTGAAAAATGGCAAAAAAGAACAAAAGATTGCCCTCCTCAGGGGTCGAACTCAGGATCATGGCTTGAAAGGTGAAATTGGCAATATGGTCTTACCACTGGGGTGGCTATACATCCGTTTGTAAAATCCACCCCTTTAATTAATAAGGGTAAACAAGTTAACATGGCTGGGCAAGAATAACACACAATCAAGGCACATGCGTTTTAAGTCGTAACTTTTTCATCGCTTAACGAAACGACACAAACTTTATATGCTTCTGGCCTAGAAAATCAAGAGGAACATGATGGTGATGGTGGTTTTTGGAAATTCTCATCCTAGTGAAAAACTCGAAGGCACATGCTTTATAGTGTATTGAGATGCATTTTGACATGTATAAATTAATTCAAACATCTTCAAGCCATTTTAAACATACACAAAGAATTCATAAATGATGCACAATGATTCTACCACCTCAAACCAACTTGATTCAAACAGAAATGAAGAATGGTATGGTGAAATGCAAAAATGAAGGCAAAGTGCATTTTGAGATGAGCAGCTTGATTCAAACAGTTTTAAAGCAATCGAAACATACAAACAGGATACAATGATGATATGCAGATGATTCATGCAGCGTGTGGTGATCAGGTCATGTTGTATAGTGATATGGCATATGAAGTGCAAAGTTGACATAAATGATGAGCAGGCATGGTGACAGTTCAGTTTTAAGACACAAGTAGATCAAAGTAAACATTTATACATGTCAAATATATCTCATTGAATGAAGCTAGGCATACAAAGAGGTTCAATTCCAACTGCTGCAAAATTTGGTACCCTAACTGCATTTTGGCACAAAGTATGATGCATGAGAGATGCAATTTTTAGTTCTATGCATATTCTGACCTAATGACTCACACACACAACACATACATATGATTTTGAGAAAGTTTGATGTTGAAAACAACTTCAATGCACACAGGTTGTGAAAATGGCATTTCAAATGCAAAACTTTGGTAAAAATGCATTATGAAGTGAGAATTTAAAACAGTTTGTTTTCAGTCCAAATAATGATGCCAACAGCTTCTAAATGAATGATATGAAGTATTCAAAATGTTGTTTTGGTGAAAAACTAGCTTATGCAAAAAGTGGTATGTGAGTTTGCTTGAGTGATCTTTGGTATGAACATGAAATCCAATATTGTGCACAAACAGTTAAAAGCAAGTATGCACACAATATTCAAATGCATATTAAAACATGTACTCAAATGCTAAATTTCAATTTTCCAATGCTTATGCAAAAAAGATTTCCAACTGCCTTTGAATCCTTTTGACAGCAAAATTGTAAAGCAAGCAAAAAATCCAAGTAATGCTTACTATGTTCAAAGCATGAGTATGATGTTGTCAGTGTCCTTAAGTTTCAAATGCCACAAAACACAAAATGAGAGTTGATGCAGCATGTGTGGCTGCCAAATTATCAGTGGTACCACTACTGATGAAGTGAAAAACAAGGGTTAACTTCAACACCCTCCAAAATTGCAGCTGCCAACTATAAAGGTCAGGGTTTTCCTAGTCCATAAACTATCCTCAAGAACCAATCTTGACAGAACCATAATAGTGTTCAGGGCCACCAATATGCCCACAATACTTCACATGACTTAAACAAATCAACAAACATAACCTCTGCCAGCTTATGCTAAAAAGATTTCAAACTGTTTTGGATTGTGATAGCAGTATGGAAAGCACACTAACATCCAAGTAATGTCTACTATATTCACAACATGATGATGTTGGAAGGTACCAATCCAAACAGTTTTGAAGAAAAACAAACAGTGGTTCAAGGTAATAATTTAAAACACACATTCATCAGCTTATGACAGTCATACAAACATGTCACAACATATCAAAACAAATTCAAAATATGGATGCAAGGGACAGAAAACAGGATAGTCTTGATGCTGGTGCTTTGAGGTAAATGCTTATGTTAAAATGATAGCTAGATGAATTTCTGCAGTCAGTTTGAACACAACAGTTCAAAGTAGAAAAACAGTGGGGCGTGCATATGGTATTATCAATAAAATGGGATGAATCAAGTGCTACATACCAGTTGCAAGTAACCTTGAGCAAGCAAAATACTCCTAGAAAACCAGAGATTTCTTTGATACTCTTTGCCTTGAACTTTCAACTTTGAGCAAAGTGCAACTTTGATGCAAATGGAAGAAATATGAGCTGTTGATGATTCCTAGCAGTTTGGACAGTTGAGAAACATTATTTGCAAGGTGTTGGAATGATTAGAATGCCAAGAAACTATGTGGAACAAGTTATGGCAATTTTTGTGGCTTTGGTCAAAGTAGTGTGGGGATGAGTTTAACTTTTTGATTCTTGAGGTTTTTTTATGGTTTAATGGAGAAAACACCTTCTATATTTCATTTAGAAGTTGTGTGGATGGTGGTTGAGGTGCTTGGAAGTGGAGAACTGAGTTTGGGCAGCTTTCACTCCAAGGCAGATTTTGGAGTTTTGAGAATTTTGGAGATTTTGAGATTTTGGAGCAAGGTGTGGAAATAGTGATGACAAAACTTTCTTCTGGTTTTTAGCAAGTGTATGTGTTTTTAAAATGTGGTGAGGGAACCTTCCTTTTATAGGTTAATGGAGTGAGGACAAATTTTGTGAGCTTTCTTCATCTTGAAGAAAGGTTGAGATATTTTGAGAAAACCTCCCTTGGAGGGTTTTCTCTTGGTTATGATCCAAGCCTCAATTGTCAAGCTTCTTTTACTGAGTTTCTGAGTTTGATAGCAGGCTAGAAGCAATATGGGCGAGGCTGGTGCAGTTTACTTTCCACCTCATGCTTTTACTTTTCAACTTTGGGGCAAGTTGCCCACTTGCAAGGCAATGAACTCCAATTGGTTTTTTTCTTGATTTTCTGCATAACCTTCTGTTCTCTCATGCCACACACATCTCATATATTAAATAAAACACATTGGATCAACAAAATTTGGCATAATTGATGAAGGAAGTCATTTTGAAAATTTGGCCAATGTGGGACTAAAATGTGAAACCCCCAACTTTGCACACATGTAACTTCCTGCTCATAAACCCCCTTGAGATGTTCTAGTACAATTTAGAAAGCCCTCATGTAGCTCTACAACATTTATGTTTATCTGAAATCCAAACTCCAATTGGAACTAGGTGAAAAATCCCTCCAAAGTTGGCTGAAAACATGCTTCTTAAGTGAAAAAACTTAGAATTTTTCTAAGTTATTTTCCCCTCTTATAATGACTTTGACTCTAACTCCAAAAATAAGCATTTTATGATGATGGACCATTGTGGGACTTTTGTAGGATTTGTCAAGAGCTTCCATTTGAGCTTTGAACCACTCCATTTGGATGTGTGGTTAAGAAGTTATGACCTTGCCCTCTTTGAAAACCCTAATTCCCGATCTTTCGATTACTCCCTCATCCTTGATCCAATGGTCATGAAATTTTATGAGCAAGTTTAAAATGGTACTTGGAACATTTTTCATTCACAACTTGAGGTCCAATTCTTAAAATTTGAAGGGTTGACTTTTCGGTCAACCGTACGATCGATCGGTGGCCACCGAGTCGCCGGTTGTCATTCTAGACCTTCTGAGACCTTGAAAATTCTTGGGTAGACTTATCTAGGCTATATGAAATTCATGGACCTCAATCCCACCATTAAAACACCTTCCAATGCTAAAGTCAAACTACAGTTGACTTTTCCTATCGAAAACCCTAATCGGGTGTCCTAAAAATGCACTGCTCTTGATTCTGGAGTGCCAACTTCAAATTGTTTTCACATTTAACCTCAAATAACATATTTGAACCCTTTCCACACTTGAACTAATCCAAAATATTGATTGACCTTTCTTTGTTGAAGTTTTGATTTTGCCTGCGAGAAAACCCTAATTCACTTGTTCCTAACAAAACAAACTTGAACTGTGTTTGGGGTTAGATAAATATATGCATGATCCTAGAATGATAATGAGGATCTAAGGTGGTCAAAATTTGGGGTGCAACAGTTGCCCCTATTTAAATATCTTTACAAGATAGAGACGAGAGATGACGATCCTCGTAACATTGCAGTGAGAGGTATTTAAATACAGAAAAGCCAAAAATTTTGTCCCTTAGATCCGATGATATGCAAGAGGACATATGCTATGAAATTCTAGATGGTGCTTTATGATGCTCAAAATGCAAAACACATGACTAATAGAACAACAAGCAACTATCTACAGGGGAACAGACTCCGGGGACTCGACAGACCGGGGAAACCCTCATTGAGGGATCCACACTGGGGAGAGAAGATCTGGACACAGATACCAAATAGTTCAGACGTGACTAAATGATAAAACCTAAGAAGGTAAACTCTACTAGGGAAACAACAAAAACCGACAAAGACGACGACTATCCACCGGGGAAAGAGATACATCCACTGGGGAAGAAACAACTTTCAAATGGGGAATATAAGAAACTGGAGACAAACCTCACTGGGGATAATCAAATGAGGTCTTCCTATAGCGAAGAGTTCAAACGGGATCTTCAGGAATGGACTGCAAACAAGACTGGGTAACACGAGGATACTAGTAATGACTAGATCTCCGGAATTAGACTGGTGGAAAAGCAAAGCTTACTGGTGTCGCTACTCGAAAAATGCATCGCGCAACGACGGGGAGGCGAAAAGAAAGGACAGAAGAGTCGCCACCGAACTTTATTTATCCCATGAGGGGAAAGGAAAATATCGAGAAAACCTTAAGAAAGAAATGGATAAGATGGTCTCGCAACCAAGAACGGGTTCGGAAGCCGGTTATGCGAGGGGAAGGTATTAGCACCCCTCGCATCCATCGTACTCGATGGGAACCTTTTGTTTGTCGACGTGTGATTTTATCTGCTTAAATATTATGCTATAAGAAGTGTTCCACGGGGTAAAAGAAGGGTTAGAAACAAGAAAGTTAGGAGGAGAGAGAGAACGGGGAAGAAAAGAGAAAGAACAGACTCGGTAGGACTTCGCAGTCCTATGCCTACGTATTCTCAATAGATGTGAGAAAGTCAGAGTCGACGTAGTTCGGGGAACTACAGATATGGGGGGATGTGCTCGGCAAGGATTGTGGCCCTTGTGCCTACGTATCTTTACTTGAACGAAGTAAAGAATCAGAGCAGCCGTAGTTCGGCCTACGGTGTGCGGGGAAATGGGGTGTACTGGTAGACGATGCTATCGTACGCATTCTAGCAGTTTAGGTGTATTGCTGCTCGCTCGTTGGAGACTTAGGCGTTACCTGTTTGTGGTAGAATGGACGTAGCATGCCTTTCTGGGAAAGGGTGAAAAAGAAAAAGGGTGCTCGCTAGGATATCGCAATCCTATGCCTACGTATTCCCATTATGCATGAGAAATCAGAGCAACGTAGTTCGTGCCTACGGTGCGGATAACCAGTGTGTTTGGGGATGATGTTATCGTGCGCATTCTAGCAGTTTAGGTGTTTTGCTGCTCGCATGTGAGGAGACTTATGCGTACCTGTTTGCGGTAGAACGGACGTAACATATCCTGTTTGAAAGGTTGGTTTTCGCCATGCGAGGCAAGGTATCATGTTTGATTGGTTGAGATTGTTTTTAGGGGCGAGATAGGTCCTCGGATAGTAACCCCTACGGGTAGTACCCAATTCGTTATCTCAAAGTTTTCGGTTATAAAAAGGTGTGGCGAACGAGGCGTCTTCGTATTGAAAGACGAGTATCAAGACCACACACACTACAGTGAGTATCCTGACACTCGGAGAGGAAGAAGACTACACTCAATCCTCTCTCTTTAGTTCAACACAAAAAGAACTTCATTCTCTTATTAAAGTGTTTTTGGCTTTGAATGGTAAGTGTTTTGCGACAGAGAACCCTACGGTAAACGTCAACACTCGGGATAGAAGAAGGCCTACGCCTAACCACTCCACGACCATTCAAGTTTTATGAAAAGATTTGAAAATGCACTCGGTACAGGACCGAGGTTTTAGGTGTGAAAATTGTGGAAGGAAGTTGTGAAAGCGAGATGGTGGATAAAAGCGCGTCTTCGTATCGAAAGACGAGTGTCGAGACCACCCTCACTACAGTGGGCATCCCATCACTCGGAGAAGAAGAAGTCTACACCCAATCTTCTCTCTTTAATTCGATACAAATAGAAATTAATTTATTATTGAAAGTATACTCAGTACGAGACCGAGGTTTTATGAGGAAATGTTGGAAGCGTCTTTGTATTGACAGACGAGCACCGAGACCACCCTCACTACAGTGGGCATCCCTACGCTTGAAGAAGAAAAGGTCTACACCCAATCCTCTCTTTTTTAATTCAATACAAGGAATTGATTTTAAGGAGATGAGATTTGAAAATGGATGGGAAGCGTCTTCGTATTGAAAGACGAGTGTCGGAACCACCCTCACTACAGTGGGCATCCCAACACCCGGAGAGGAAGAAAGTCTACACTTAATCCCCTCTTTTTAATTCAATACAAAGATAATTTGATTGTGAAAATTGTTTGACAAAGTTTTTGAATCAAGTCGGGACAAGTAATGTGGATAGAAAAGAGGTGGTCTCAGATCCAACATTACTCATCAATAATCTGACTGGTAATGAATTACGGAGGTCTCGTCATCGACCAAAACAGATGAAATGGGACAAAATGCCCAATAACAAATGCGAAATGGAATTAACTTCTAAAATGGAAAGAGATTTGTAACTCTAAACATGAAACTATATTATAAACTTATAAAACTTCTAAATAAATTACAAACAAAGTATATTATAAATTTACTAACTATTTAAAAATCTAATATAATACAAAATAAAAATAAAATCGATGAAAACAGGGGTGTGAAGGCTTAAATGAGGACTGTAAACAGAAAGAAAAACACGGGCCGGAGGCCCATCAGGATTTATCAACAAAAAGAGAAATAATGAATAAATAAAATTAAAAAAAGGAAAATAAAATAAATAAAATAAAATAATAATTAAAAAAAAACAAAAAAAAGATCTTCCTTCTGAAACAACACACTCAGTCTCCACTGTTTCGCGTATCGCTCTCTCTCTCTCTCTCTCTCTCGGTTTCTCTCATCTGGCTTCATCGCAATCTATCCTGTTTCAGTTTTCGTTCGCGATTCTCTTTTCTGAATGGGTTGAATGGTGTTCGGGTTTGAATGATGTTCGATGAGTTTCGGTTGTTGGAGGATTTTGGATGCTGAAAGAGGGGTTAGGGTTCGAATATGGCGTTGGTTCAAAGGTTTGATCGTTTATGGAGGTTTTGTGAAGTTTCAGTTGGTTTGTTGATTATCATGGTCAGTTTGTGTGAGGGAAACAGAGCTTGTTCGCATCGCCGTTGTTGTGGTTGCTAGAGAAACCCATGGTGTGGTGTACTTTGAATCTTTGAAGGAAGGTTGTTTCGGTGCAAGTCCGATTGGTGGGTGGCGGTTTCGATTCAAAGAGATGAGGATGATAATGTGTTATTGGTAGTGTTCAGCGATCGAATCGATGGTGGTTTACCTGTAGTGGTATTGATGAAGATGAACAATAAAGCAAAGGGGGCGGCTGTTAGGGTTTTCAGGCTGTTCCCCATTAGGTTTTTTTTTGTCGCGGTTGTTTGAGGAAAGTCCATGGCGGTTTGTTGGACTTCAACGAAGGTTTTTGCATTCTGAGGATGATGATGGAAGTTAGGTTATGAAGTTTGGGTATGATTTTCTGAGTATTTTCAAAGGTGAGTTGAAGTTTGTTGTTCAAAGTCGTGTTTGAAGGAAGTGTCTGGGTTGGGCTCGCGTGAGCAGAGTTGAGAAATGATGTGAGCCACAACTGGATTCTGCGTGGATTTTCAGGGTGGTACAAAGATGGTGGTAGTGAGAGAGCTTTTGAGTTGTTGACAGAATCCATGGAGTTTTGATGTTCTCTTTTCTCTCTTGCAAACTCATCGTCAGGAAACAAATCAAACAACTTAAGATTATGAAGATGAAAAAAAACAAAAGGATACTTACAGAGTTGGAGCGAATCCGACAAATTCCCACGTAGCAGCGAGGAACTTGGGTGTTTAGTAGATGGAAATGGAGGCTCAATGATGAATGAAAGTTGTCTCTCCAAGAGAAATGCAAGTTGTGAAAGTCAGAAAAGGGGCCTGATGGTTGATGTTGGTGAAGGGTTTGGGCTGCGCAGCAAAAGTTCTTTAGGGTTTGTTTTCTTTTCAGCCTGCTCTGAACTAACATCTTTTTCTTTCTTATAGTGTAGCATTAGGGTTTTCTTTCATATTTGAATCGTAATAGCATCTCTGGTTACCACTTTTTGATGCTAAGAACCTGTCTTTCCATTTTAGTGAAACTGACCCTGCTGTCCTCTGTTGTCCTATTTTCTTGTCTTCAAAATTTGTTTTTTATGCTGACTGTATCTTTCTATGTTTTTTTTTGTAGAGAAGGTTTGGAGTGGTGCTGCTTGAAAAGTAAAGCTGGATATTTAGCCTCTACCTTGCGTACAACCACTGATGAAGGGGAAACAAAGCTGACAGAAGAAGGGAATGAAAGAAAACTCTTAGTCATTCTTCCAAAGAGAAATGTTGGATTAGGTGGTTTTTTCCAACCAGTGTTGGATTTGTTGAATTTCTGTATTCAGGCTTTGTTCAAGTAAAACAGTAGTGCTGATAAATTTGACATCCAATAGGCCATAAGATCATTGTCGTCTTGATCCTCAATTGCGGAACCAATCATCTGGACAAGGCGGTCAAATACACTAGATCTTTCATCCTCAAATGATTTCCAGTGGAGAAGACATTTGTGAATGGTAAATGCAGCAATAGGCTTTCCATGGTTGAACTTTTATTTCCATCAAGTCTACTGATGTTTTGAGGAAAATTATCGTCTAGAACATCGGCAGATGTAGTTTCAGCAGAACCATCACCACTTAATAATGACTCAACAAAACGAGACTTGTGATCTTCCACGTTGTCTTCTGGTTTGGTTAACTACTCCCCTTCCATCCACTTCATAAAAACTGACGCATAAGGCTCGGTAATCACAAGATGAATTGGGACTTCAGGAAATAGTTGGGATAAAGCATATGCAGCCACTTTATTTTGTGCGTTCTCTGCAGATTGAAGGCAAAATAATGGCTGAATTACCTTCCCCGTCATCTGTTGCTTCTTTTGTCAAAGGCTCATGGCCCATGGATGCTCTCTCAGATGCACGGTTAGTACTGATTTGCTCGTATTCTAATGCCAAGTTGTCATCTGATAATCCTAAAGCAGCCAACTCCTGTTTCGGTTTCCGTATAATAAGGCTTGCCTGCTCCTGTTGTTTTTTTGTCCCTTTTCTCCTTTGCCTTTGTAGCTTCCAATCTTGCAGCAAGATACTCCTTGGCAATAACATCATAAGGCCTAGGTTCACGGAGCTCGTTTGTACCACTATTTTCGTAAAAGGATCATCTTCCCAAGACGTATTTTGATCCTCTTGTTCTTGTCGCTCAACATATTGCCTAATCCAATCTGCTTGAGATAATTGGCAAGAATCTAAAGTATCACCGTTCAACTGTCTTTTGATTAAGACTGGAGATTCTAGAAGTTGGTCCTTAGCTGTTGTGATGGATGGATCCTCTAAGAAAGTTGAAGTGTGATGTTGATTTAATATAACACCAACAGAACCCCCTTGATTATAATGAGAAGAAGTTCCAGTGGAAAACTTGAGTGGAAGTTCATTTTCGGGCAAATTGAAACATAACCAATCAAGAGCGGACTCAAACATGGTAGAATCCTTGAGAGTGGAGAGAGCGAGTTCAATGTGATGATCAGTGAATCCTTCGCAAAAGAGTTTCTCGTGAACAACTTTGAGCTTCTTCGCTGTCTGATCCTTCCTCTCAAAAATCCCACCCCCGACGATGATAACAGGGTGCTTGGCATTTGAAATAGTCTTGGTAAAATCATCTATGGCAGAATGAAGTTCTCTCTTGAATGCAAATGCTGTCCCTCTTCCTATCAGTGCCTCAGGAAGTGCAGAGTCTTCTTTCAATATCTTGTTTTGCTTTCACCAGAAGCTCTTCAAGTTCTATCAACTGCTTCCAATCTGCAGATTGATGCTGAGCAAGTTCAAAGCCTTGCTCCCATACCACTAAAGCATCCGCTTTCCTTCCCAACGCAGAAAGTGCATGACCTTTCAGAATGTAAGCTTGAAGATGCAAGGAGTTAAGCTGAATCGCTTTATCGCAATCCTTAATCACATGCTTATGCAGTTCCAATTGGCTATAACAGAAGGCTCGGTTACAGATATCCTGGAAAGCACCAGACTGAGAAATGACTGAATTGAGGATTCGAATTGCCTTGGACCAATCCTTGGAACTACATAGCTTGGCGAGCTCGGTTCGATGAGAGGTACCAGGAGCCATTGATGAGAACAGATCAGAATTTCGCGAGGGTTCAGGTGTGAAGGATCGTGGGGATAGACTTTGAAGATGTAGGAGGTAAGATCACAACGCAGGCGGTAAACCGCAGCTTAAGGTATATCCCTATTAGCTGTACTGCTCTTATTTCCTGACTGCATAATTATTCAATTATTCCTCATCTCTCTTTTTTTTTCATGTGAGTACTCATGGGGGACTTGGCATGACAAAAGGGTTGCTACGGCGAGGATAGAAGAACAAATGACGCCCTTGCGGAAGCTTTTTCCTTTACGTTTGTTGACTACATCGACAAGGAGCTTTGGACATCATAATTTCCACATGGATCTTGAGTCAGACCTGTCTGCGGCTTTCTTTGTCTTTTTCCTCTCGAATAATTGATGAACTTGTTGACACACGCACCGGCCTTGCTGATGAGCAGCATGTCAAGTCAGAATTTCGCCACAGTCATATGATTTATGTAACTCTCATTAGTCCGGTGCCTTAGTTTATCACTCTGTAATGATGATAGCATGTATTTCGGCATGATGAATTTCTTTCGTAACAGATACCACCTTGGTGACTTAAAGCTCATAAGTTATCCACTTTCTAGTGCCACTTTGAGGTTTTGGATACTGTATAAAATACTACTGTAAAAACGCATGCCCTCCAGTGATTAGGCTAGAGATAAATGAGATTTTTTTTGTAGCAATTACAGTGAATAGCTGCGTTTTATCCTCAAAACCTGTTGTCATTCAACCATGATAAACTCAAAGTATATTAAGGCTTCTAACTTGAATTTCAATTGGACTTAGCTTGTGGTACAACTAGCTCTGATCCATATTATCCACACAATTTGCTTACATCCTCTCGTCTTCCCTTTACAACATATAAAAGAACATTCCTTTGTATTTGAAACGAATTGCTAACATATTTGGAGTATATGACCTGCATTCTGAACAACCTTGAAATCATCTGAACTAATAGGCCGGACAATTACCTTGGTAGAGTGTAACGACATTGACGTGTGTAATTTAATGATCCATGATTTTTTTACTACACTTTTCTCTTTTAAATACCCTTATAAAAACTCAACTCTTAAAAATGGATTCACACCTGTAATGTTTGGAAAGATATCGCTCTCAACGTAAATCCATGAATCAATAATTGAATCAATTCCCCGTTTTCTTAAAGTGTACGAAATTAATGTTTAATCATGGATCCATATTGACAATCGTACACAGCCGAGCCTTGAACTTTGACATTTGCTAACCAAAATTTTTTTATGTCTAGCAGGCTATTACCTTCAGTTGACTTTACACTGCCCAAACTCTACTTGGTAAATGCACTCATCTTTAAGGATCTTGAAGCGCATTGTCATAACCTGATCATAGAGCGAATCATTGACTGATTAAGATTAAGTTAAAACTAAATGAACATCAATCCATACCACACTTCCCTGACTGGCTATCGTCGAAACAGAAAATATGACAAATTTGGGGTATGACAACTGGGGACACTGACGCCAACCAGTTTCAGAGGATCAGACAAACAAATCTAGTTGCCACTAGACTTCTTGGGGATAAATGGTGACTACCAACCCAAGGTAACAGGGTAAGAAATCAAGCAATACCATTGACGACTAGGCTTCAGCTGGGGAAATTGGTAACAACCAATCCGAACTTAACAGCAATGGAAACAAGAACAACGTCAGTTACGACCGGACGTTCACAGGGGAAGGATTGGTGACGACCAAACCAAAAGGCTTCCAATAACAATTGGACCAAACAATGTCAGTTACGACTGGACTTTCATGGGGATTACGGTAACGACCGGAATAACAAACAATTTGAATTCAAAAGGGGGTGTCAGTTACGACTGGTCTTAACTAGGGACCTCGGTAACGACCGAAAGAAAGCCAATAACGATTGGATTCAAGGATACCAGTTACGACTGGACTTAAAGATAATATGGTGACGACCAACAGATGCCGATAACGATTGGATAGGAGGGTGCCAGTTACGACTAGACTTTTACTGGGGGTGCAGTGACAACCACAAGATACCAATAACGATTGGGTAGAGAGTGCCAGTTACGATTGGGCTTAAACGGGGAGTTGGTGACGACCAAACAAGTGATACCAATGACAATTGGATTTCAAGAAATGCCAGTTACGACTAGACTTCACAGGGACTGCGGTGACGACCACAATGATAAACAAACAATGCCAGTTACAACTGGACTTTCATAAGGGTTGCTAGTGACGACTAAGCTTCGGAAAGAGGAAACAAACAGACACCACAACACTAGGGAGACAGAATCACACTGAATCCAGGATAAAAGGGTGTTCAAAGATATATTGGGAAATAAACCCAATTCCGCTGGGGTCAAAACTTAACCAAGCTAGCCCGAGATGACAGGGTAAACCATAAATAACTGTCCTGAAATCCTCTGTTGGGGATGAATCTTTCATTTCTTACAAGAGACGGCCTTTCAGTCTTGGTAACCACACATGACCAAAGAGAATTAGATGAACAAATCTGTCAATACCTCAATTGGGGAGCGATGCAGTTGTGTATCAAAGCTCCTACTGCCTTGAGACATCAGTGAAGTATGGCTTTCGTCGAACATTTCATGAGTCAAAACAATTGTTAATCTTTTCAAGTTTTATCATTCAAAGATTTGGTTTTCACATTTTTAAAAATTTATCATTTGATCAATAAACAGTATTTTGCATAACAAAAATGATAAAGAGAAATGATAGTTTTGCAACAAAAGAATGGTTCAAAAACTGATTTTATTCAAGGATGGAATCTTGCAAATGACAAAATTCCATAGAGTTTTTACAAGTGAAAAATGGCAAACGTGGAAAGGTTACATTGAATCCCATGACCATTATTTCCTAAAGTCTAAAATTCCCCAAGTCCTCGCTTCTGACAAGAGCGGTTGGAAGTGGATTTCCTTGTATAATCCTCTGCAATGGTGACAACCTTCTAAAGTAGTGACAACTCTTCTGATGCAGTGAAACGCCTTTGTCCCTAACTTTTGCCTGGATTGCCCTTTCGGGTTTTCAATCCACCGGGACGCTCATTTTTGCCTAAGCCGCCCTTTCGGGTTTTCAACTTAGCGAGCTTTCAATCTTTTCTTTTCTTTTTTCTTCTTTTTTTTTCTTTCACCCTAACTTTTGCATAAGCCGCTCTCGCGAGTTTTCGACTTATCAGGTTCTTTTTAGGCGTAATATTTTCGGACTGCATCAGAGTTTACTGGGTGCGTCAGCTGTTCCCCGTCCATAGTTGTGAGGATTAGTGAGCCTCCTGAGAAAACTGTCTTTACAACAAATGGACCATCATAATTAGGCATCCACTTCCCTCGGGCGTCTTTATGAACTGGTAAGATTTTCTTGAGTACAAGTTCCCCTTCTCGGAATTCCCGGATACGGACTTTTTTGTCAAATGCTCTTTTAATCCTCTTCTGATATAACTGGCCATGGCACATCGCAGACATGCATTTCTCATCAATTAGATTCAACTGATCAAATCTTTCTCTGACCCACTCTGCTTCCTCAAGTTTAGCTTCCATAATGACCCTTAACGACGGTATCTCGACCTCGATCAGAAGCACTGCATCCATGCCATACACTAAAGAGAAAGGGGTTGCCCCTGTTGAAGTGCGAACGAATGTTCTGTATCCATGTAATGCAAATGGCAGCATCTCATGCCAATCCTTGTAAGTCTTCACCATCTTCTGCAAAATCTTCTTAATATTTTTGTTGGCAGCTTCGACAGCTCCATTCATTTTGGGACGGTAGGGAGAAGAATTGTGGTGTTCAATCTTGAATTCATCACACAGCTCCTTCATGACTTTGTTGTTCAGATTGGTACCATTGCCCGTTATGATTCAACTCGAAATCCCATACCGGCAGATAATCTCCTTTCTGATGAAACGGGCCACTACTTGTCGTGTTACGTTGGTATATGATGCAGCTTCAACCCACTTGGTGAAATAATCAATAGCAACCAGAATGAATCGGTGCCCATTAGAAGCTTTCGGCTCGATTGCCCCAATCATGTCAATGCCCCACATGGAGAACGGCCACGGCGATGACAACACATTCAGCAATGTCGGCGGCACGTGCATCTTATCTGCGTATATCTGACATTTGTGACACTTTCTGGCGAATTGAATACAGTCAGTCTCTAAAGTCAACCAATAATAACCAGCCCTCAATATTTTCTTGGCCATTGCGTATCCATTTGCATGAGTACCAAAGACTCCTTCATGAACATCTCTCATCAACAAATCTGCTTCCCGTTTGTCAACACATCTGAGCAAGACCATATCATGGTTTCTTTTGTAGAGTACATCGTTGGTGAGAAAGAATTTAGAAGTCAGTCTTCTCAAAGTCTTCTTATCAAGTGAAGTGGCACCAGCCGGATATTCTTGTTTTAACAGAAAATTATTTATATCATAATACCATGGCTTATCATCAACATCTTCTTTAACCATTTGACAGTATGCAGGCTCAGTCTTCCGCTCGATTCGGATGAGGGTAGCATCATTAACATTTAGGACTTTCCACATAGAGGCTAGCATGGCCAAAGCATCAGCAATATGATTCTCGGATCGGGGAACATGTTTGAAGGTGATCTCATCAAAGTATTCAATCATTTCAACAACATAGGCTCTGTACGGGATCAAGTTCTCGTGTTTAGTTTCCCATTCACCAGTGACTTGGTAGATGACTAAAGCTTAATCTCCGCTCACTTCCAGGGATTTGATTTTAAGATCAATGGCTGCCTCGAGGCCCAAGATACACGCCTCATATTCTGCAATATTATTGGTACAATCAAAATCCAACCTGGCTGTAAATGAAGTGTAACCACCTTCCGGATTCATTAGAACAACACCTACACCATGTCCGCTGTAGTTGGAGGAACCATCAAACATCATTTTCCATCGAGGACTTGGTTCTTCACAGTCTTTTACCAACATGATATCTTTATCAGGGAAATCCATTTTGAGGGATTCATCATCTTCGACCGGTTGATCTGCGAGATAGTCTGACAGGACACTGCCTTTGATAGATTTCTGAGTCACATACTGAATATCATATTCGGACAATAACATGTGCCAACAGGCAAGTCTTCCAGTTTGAGCAGGCTTTTCAAAGATGTACTTTATTGGATCCATTTTTGAAATCAATAAAGTAGTGTGACAAATCATATACTGCCGCAGTCGTTTGGCAGCCCAAGCCAATGCACAACAAGCCTTTTCAAGAAGCGAATACCGGCCTTCGCAGTCAGTGAATTTCTTGCTCAGATAGTAAATAGCATGTTCTTTCCGCCCAGATTCATCTTGCTTCCCTAACACACAGCCCGTTGAATTTTCAAGAACAGTAAGGTACATGAATAACGGTCTTCCTGGAACAGGAGGTATCAGAATCAGAGGCTCTTGCAGATAACTCTTGATTTTGTCAAAGGCTTGCTGACAATCTTCATTCCAAACCACTGGCTGATCCTTGCGCAATAGATTAAAAATGGGTTCACAGGTTGGAGTCATGTTGGAAATAAACCGGGATATATAATTCAATCTTCCGAGAAAAACTCTGACCTGATTTTCAGTCTGTGGAGCTGGCATGTCTTGAATTGCACGAACTTTATTCGGATCTACTTCAATACCTCGATGACTGACAATAAAACCAAGCAACTTTCCTGATCTCACCCCAAAGGTACATTTGGCGGGGTTCAATCTCAACTAATACTTTCTCAATCTTTTAAACAACTTCAACAGGTGGTCCAAATGATCTTCTTCACTTTGAGACTTTGCAATCATATCATCAACATATACCTCAATCTCTTTGTGCATCATATCATGGAATAAAGTGACCATGGCCCTCTGATAGGTGGCACCAGCATTTTTCAACCCAAACGGCATAACTTTGTAACAATAGGTTCCCCAAGGGGTAATGAATGTAGTCTTCTCCATATCATTCGGGTCCATCTTGATTTGGTTGTAACCAGAGAAACCATCCATAAAAGAGAATACTTCAAAACAGGCTGTGTTGTCTACCAAGGTGTAAATATGCGGTAAAGAAAAGTCATCCTTTGGACTGGCTTTATTCAGATCTCGATAGTCTACACACATCCTAACCTTTTTGTCCTTCTTCGGCACGGGGACAATGTTGGCCACCCACTCAGGGTATTTGGAGACTGCTAAGAAACCTGCATCTATCTGTTTTTTAACCTCATCGCGAATCTTGAGAGCCATGTCGGGTCTGGTCCTTCGAAGCTTTTGCTTGACAGGCGGACATTCAGGTCGGAGTGGCAACTTGTGGACCACGATATCAGTGTCTAAACCTGGCATGTCTTGATAAGACCAAGCAAACACATCAACATATTCTTTCAAAAGCTCTTCTAATTTCTGCTTGACTTCTGCCCCTAGACTTGCCCCAATTTTGACCTCTTTTTTATCTTCTTCGGTGCCAAGGTTGATAACTTCTACCTGTTCTTTGTGAGGCTGAAGCTCTGCATCTTCGCTTTGGGCCAATCTTACCAGTTCATCCGGAATATCAAAGTCTTCGTCCTCGTCTTCGGCTTGGTAAATTGGTGAATCAAAGTCAGGAGGAAATGTATGGTCACAGGATTCAATGGGGTTTTGAACATTGCTGCAGGTGGGAATGGCTTAATTTCATTAAAACACACAAAGATAAATGCAGCATACACAAAGAGAAAATTGCTTTGGTTTTATAAAATTGCCATTTTTCTTTTAAAAGGTGAAAGCGATAAAAGCAGTAAAGGAAATGAAGAATTTAACAAAATAGTTTATTTTCTCATTGATAACTTTGAAAGCGTGGGGCCCTTACAAAACATTCCTATAGCCTCGGGAACGGCTATGGAGTTTTAACATAACAAAACAAGAAAAAGAAAACAGACAAATTACTTTGACTCAGAAAGAACTACAGGAATGTCCACAGCTTCCCAGTTGTCTAAAGCAGATTTACAATGATAGACTAAGTGATCAACATCTTCATCTTCAACATCATCTCCTACAACATTGACTTGAAACCTTCCACTGACGAACACTTCTTGAATTGGCTTCAGATTTCCCTTGTTACGTGCGGCTTCTTCCTCAAGAGTTGGTTTGTAACCCAACCCTCGGCGATCCATTTTTGGCTTAACGTCGATAACCTCTCCCCAACCAGCAGGAGTTCCTTCTTTCAGCGTAGCCTTGATACTCTGAGCAGATGCAAATGATGGATGACCCTCAACCACTGTCTCTTCTAATACCACTGCGTTAGCTATCTCAAGGGCTTGAAACGAAGTCTCAAGTGCACCTTCGTCGGCTTCAATGTATCTAAACAACGACAAGTTACTTACCATCAGATCTTCCTCCCCATGTACAATTACCAGTTTATCATTCACAACAAACTTCAGTCTTTGGTGCAAGGTGGATGTTACTGCCCCGGCCTCGTGGATCCATGGTCGCCCTAGTAAGCAACTGTAGGCTGGGTTTATATCGATTACTTGGAATGTGATATCAAATATGTGTGGTCCCACCATGATTGATAACTGTATTTCTCCAACAACTGACCTTCTAGAACCGTCAAAAGCTTTTACAATTAAAGATGTGGGCTTCATTTCTCCCCCTGCGTAAGCCAGTCTTGCAAGTGATCTCGCGGGTAGTACATTCAAGGATGATCCATTATCAACTAACACACGCGCCATTGTGTCCTCCTGACATCTACTGGATATGTGTAAAGCACGGTTATGACTTCTTCCTTCTTTTGGTAGTTGTGCGTCGCTAAAACTCAACGTATTGCATGCTGTTATGTTAGCTACCACCGAATCAAATTGACCAGGAGTGATGTCTTTTGTTACATGGGCCTGTCTCAGCACTTTCTGCAAAGCTTGCCGATGAGCGGGGGAATTCATCAGCAAAGATAAAATTGAAATTTTTGACGGCGTTTGGTGTAGTTGATCAATCACCTTGTAATCACTTCTTCGGATGATTCTCAATAATTCTTCGTCGTCCCCCTCTGAGCTGGGTACTTCTTTATCTTGTGTTGCTGATGGAGTAACTTCTTTTGGAGCAACCACTGTAACCTTCGGCTGATAAACCCGGCCGCTGCGGGTCATCTTACTAGTACCTGCAATGTTTGTTACATCCCTCTGATCACTTGCTTGAACAACTTTCCCTGATTCTTGGTCGATCACAGTCACGTCATATTTCCATGGAACGACTTTTGAATTATCATAAGGAAATGGCCTTGGTTTCTGGATCACCACTGGTCGAGGTTGACCAATAGCAGCTTTGTTGAAAACTGGTTTCACACCTTTGTTGAATATTGGGACCTTATCTCCTTTCTTTGGTAGGTTAAAGACAGGTTCAATCACTGCAACCTCCTCTTTTCTCACCTTGCTACACACCTGCAACATTCCATCATCAATAAGTCCTTGGACATCCCTTCATACCATACTGCACCCCTTAGGATCAACAAAACATTCTTTACAGTCTTCATGAACGTTTTCGAACAACCCTGCTTTAGACAACTTCTCATGTAGGGACCTCAATGGAGTTCTGATTTCTGACACATTATCGACCCTCTTCTCTTCTGAACTTTCTACAATGTTAACACCCCCATGATTAGGTAATGGATTACTCTTAACATTGGGTGGAACATCGTCAAATGACAGAATCTTTCTCTCTATTAATTCTCTGACAATATGTTTCAAAGCAATACATCCTTCTAGGTCATGACCAGCAGCGCCTTCATGAAAGGCACAATGAGCATTTGGATTGTAATGGGGAGATGTGGTATCTGGATTGAGCGGTCGTGTTGTTACTAACCCTTGCTGCACTAAGGAGGGGTACAGATCCGGGTATGTCATTGGTATCTGAGGAAGTGGAGGTTTTGTTGTTGGTCTCCGGTTCTGATAGTTCTGTCTAGGTTGTTGAGCTCTTTGCTGATGATTTTGCTGATAGGGTGGGGCGTTGGGCGCCCGTTGATACCCTTGTTGATTTGGCTGATATACGGGTGCCGGCTGCACCGTCTGGTAACTAGGAACAGGACTGTTGAAAGCTGGAGTTACAACTGCCACGTATTGCTGTTGGGTATACTGCACAGGGTACACTGGTCGTTGATGCTGATGTTGTTGAACATAACTTGGTTGGGGCTGCTGAATAAAGCCCTGCTGAGGCGGTTGATACTCTTGATAAGGTGGTCTCCAAGTTCGGTTCCTTCTTCCCATCATTACTGCATTTGTTTCTCCTTCCTTCTTTTTATGAAAACCACTACTGACCTTCTTGACATTGTTGTTGCTAGAACTGCCAGAACTGCTAGCTACCTTTCCATTTTTCATCCCCAATTCCACCCTCACTCCTACGGCTATGATGTCGGCAAAACTTGTTGTTACACTACTGATCATTTTTTCATAAAACTCGGGTCTCACTGTATCGACGAACCAGTCTGTTAACTCCTTTTCACCCAGAGGAGGTTCCACTTGAGATGCAGTTTCTCTCCACCGTTGTGCATACTCTTTGAATGATTCTGAATTTTTCTGCGTCATGCTCAATAACTACCTTCTATCTGGTGCTAAGTCCATGTTGTACTTATAATGCTTTATGAAAGCATATGCTAAGTCTTGAAAACTATGAATGCCAAACTGATCCAAGCCCAAATACCACTTAGCAGGGGCTCCTTTCAGACTATCTTGGAAACAATGGATCATCAATTTATCATATTCTACGTGCGCGGCCATCCTCCGATAGTATATAATCAAATGAGTTATAGGACAAGTAGCTCCAGAATATTGATCAAAATTAGGAATCTTGAATTTTGGTGGAATTACTAACCCAGATACCAAACACATATCTCTGGCATCAGTACCAAAGATGTCATTACCTTCCATCGCTCTGACCTTTCTCCCGATAGTCTCTACACTTTCTTTTAACTTCTCATGACGTCCAATATCTTCTTCATACCCTTCAAGACCTTCATACACTGGTGGAGGATTATGGAAAACAGGGTGTGCTTGAGTCTGAACTGAAGGCTGAGTGTAAGTAGGAATAGCCTGAGTAAATTCTGCTCCAAAGGGAACTGCTTGATTGTTGTTTGTTGGTGGAGGTACAAAGCCTGGTATCAACCCATATGTTGGTACATTTGCCATAGTAACTGCTGTTGGAATCGAATTCATAGCTATACCGGTGATTTCAGAAACGACAGTGGTTTGGGTATCCAATTTTGCATGAATAACCTGTAGGGCCTCCATTATTTGCCCCATGCCTCCTCGAAGTTCACCGAGCTCATTATCAATTCTGTCCACATCTAAATTATGTGCTTCCATTCTCAGACGAGCTTGGGCTCGAGTGTTGTATTGATGTCGAGGATTCAGTGTGATCTCTCTTTCTGTAGACAATATTGCGGAATGAGACACCAACACAGAGAACATGCACATGCCATGCTTCATGAATGCAAGATGCAAATGCAATGCTTAAACATTCAAGGAATTTAAAGCAACATTTTACAGATATTATAGAACGGAAGATAAAACAGAAAGTCTTCATTGATTAATCAACTGGAGAGTCTTACAATAACAACTGGAAATTAAAATACAATTCTTCAACGTGAATACAAACGAGAATATATAAAGATAAACAAGAAATCCTAAGTCATCCGGCTCGAAGGACCCTCTTCTTGATTCTGTCTTCCTCTTTGCTGAATTGATTCCTGGAGTGCTTCCTTTTCTTGCATAACCCTGAAATACTTATCTCTCCATGCTCTTCCTTCTTCTTTCGCCTTAGCCAGAGTAATTTGTAATTCCTTCACGAGAGTGAGCCTTGTTGGATTAGGCTCAAAGCTAGTGTAAAACATCTTCAAAGCAGCTTCCCTCACCCATGCCAAGTAAGATTCAGAAACAGTCGTGTCAGGGTAATCCACAACAGTCACTCCTTTCGTATTAATGCGACGCCAAGCATATATGATTCGAGCCTTGAATTCTCGTTCTTTCCCTTCTTCAATGTAGAAGCTCCTCAATAGATCAAAATATGGTTCCCCCTTCATTGGATGCCCCAACTGGCGGCGAGCAAGAATAGGATTGTAACTGATGCAACCGTTGGTGCTGATGAGCGGCACATTTGGGAAGTCTCCACAACTTTGAACCATAGGAATTCCTCCATACATGGGGTCGTACCATTTGATGTCGGAATGTTTGAGCAACAGCAGCTTGTCTGTCCATGAGTTGCTATTCTGTCTATCCTAGAGTGTCGGAAGTCTCGGCAAGTGTGAAATAAACCACTTGTAGAGAAGAGCAGTACAACATACAATTTGTCCACCTCCATATTGGTTGCTATGATGGATAGAGAAATATGTATCGGCTAGCAACGTGGGCACATGATTCTTGAGTAAGAAAAGGTTGATGGCATCCTTCTCCACAAAGTTATCAACAGTTGGGAACAAGAAGAGTCCATAAATTAGCACCGCTAAAATAGCCTCAAATGCCTCCACCCTCTTTGATTCGGCATAAAACCGTGCTTTCTCGAACAAGAACATAACTGTTTTTTTTCCGGAATCCATTCGATAGTATCTGCAAAACAATCTTTAATTCCTTGAATGTTTAAATTAAATGAAAATGCAAATGCATAAAGTTTTATGGAACTCAGATCTTTGTAAACACCAAAACATCTTCTTTCATTGATAATCAAGTTGCATTACAAAACATTTTAGTACATTTCTGTTGCGGTGAAAATTGGATATCAAGCTATTAATTAACTTGAATCATATTTCTTTTACAACCGAACTTTAATTTATCCAAAGGAAAGGTCTAAAGAAGGAAAGAACCTTTTTCGCGATGTAAAACAACGCTAAGAGATTCGGGGGTCGGGGTTGGTTATATCTAGGGAAGGTATTAGCACCCTAAATATCTGTAGTACACTACAGGAACCTTTTGTTTTGTTTGCTTGATAAGTTTGGAATTATGTAAATGGTTTAGGAATTCGTAAAGGTAAATACCTAAGAAAGTTTCTAAGTTGCTCGCAAAGGCATCGCACCTTCTGCCTACATATCCTAACTAGGATAGAATCAGAGCAATCGTAATTCACCTCACGAGGGAAAGAACACTTGATTACGATCAAGGTTCAATGGGGAACAAATATGACAATACTTGTGTGGAGTCTAACAAAACTCCCTAGTCTAAGTTATACACTCAAGGGGAGGTAAGAAATCATGACGATGATTCTCACGTAGAGTTGACGAACTCTACCCTAGGGTTCTAGTCGAAGAACGCTCCTAGTATGGGTGGGTCTTTTAGACTTAAGAAAAGTCTAGGGCTTCTAAACTAAGGTTCAAAATGACTTAACAAAGTCAAGTAGAAGGGTAGATGAGCTATCCATGACATTAGGTCAAATGGAAAGACTTTTCATTTGGAAGGAGAAAGGGGAGGCGACTCAGACGAGAACTAACGAGTTTCGCCACGTGGGGAAAATAAAAAAAGAAATGCTAAACAAGATAACAATCAAGGTAAAGCATATTCATGGTGACAACAAATTTAAACAATAAGAAATGATGAGGATGAAACATTTTAATAACAATCAAACAGATGAAAATGTCGATATTGTGACGACAGATCGCACTTAAGTAAAATCAACAGAGGAAAATGGTAACAACTAAGAACTGAACTCTATCATGTTAACTAACATGTATGGACATGAATACACACAAATTTCACTAATAATATTGAAAGGAATCACATAGAATTTCATCTGCAACTATACAAACGAACGTGAAAACGCGCGTAACTTGCACACAGTCAAAATAAGTGATAAAATATGCAAACATGAAAAATAAAAATATGATATGAAATTAGACCTAAATATGAACACAATGAAAAAAGAACGGACGAAAAACGATAAAAAACGAGAGAGATATGAATTTTCAAAGTTTTAGTGAAAAATGGCAAAAAAGAACAAAAGAGTTGCCCTCCTCAGGGGTCGAACTCAGGATCATGGCTTGAAAGGCGAAATTGGCAATATGGTCTTACCACTGAGGTGGCTATACATCCGTTTGTAAAAGCCACCCCTTTAATTAATAAGGGTAAACAAGTTAACATATTTGGGCAAGAATAACACACAATCAAGGCACATGCGTTTTAAGTCGTAACTTTTTCATCGCTTAACGAAACGACACAAACTTTATATGCTTTTGGCCTAGAAAATCAAGAGGAACATGATGGTGATGGTGGTTTTTGGAAATTCTCATCCTAGTGAAAAACTCGAAGGCACGTGCTTTATAGTGTATTGAGATGCATTTTGACATGTATCAATTAATTCAAACATCTTCAAGCCATTTTAAACATACACACAGAATTCATAAATGATGCACAATGATTCTACCACCTCAAACCAACTTGATTCAAACAGAAATGAAGAATGGTATGGTGAAATGCAAAAATGAAGGCAAAGTGCATTTTGAGATGAGCAGCTTGATTCAAACAGTTTTAAAGCAATCCAAACATACAAATATGATACAATGATGATATGGAGATGATTCATGCATCGTGTGGTGATCAGGTCATGTTGTATAGTGATATGGCATATGAAGTGAAAAGTTGGCATAAATGATGAGCAAGCATGGTGGCAGTTCAGTTTTAAGACACAGGTAGATCAAAGTAAACATTTATACATGTCAAATATATGTCATTGAATGAAGCTAGGCATACAAAGAGGTTCAATTCCAACTGCTGTAAAATTTGGTACCCTAACTGCATTTTGGCACAAAGAATGATGCATGAGAGATGCAATTTTTAGTTCTATGCATGTTCTGACCTAATGACTCACACACACAGCACATACATATGATTTTGAGAAAGTTTGATGCTGAAAACAACTTCAATGCACACAGGTTGTGAAAATGGCATTTCAAATGCAAAACTTTGGTAAAAATGCATTATGAAGTGAGAATCTTAAAACAATTTGTTTTCAGTCCAAATAATGATGCCAACAACTTATAAATGAATGATATGAAGTATTCAAAATGTTGTTTTGGTGAAAAACTAGCTTATGCAAAAAGTGGTATGTGAGTTTGCTTGAGTGATTTTTGGTATGAACATGAAATCCAATATTGTGCACAAACAGTTAAAAGCAAGTATGCACACAATATTCAAATGCATATTAAAACATGTACTCAAATGCTAAATTTCAATTTTCCAATGCTTATGCAAAAAAGATTTCCAACTGCCTTTGAATCCTTTTGACAGCAAAATTGCAAAGCAAGCAAAAAATCCAAGTAATGCTTACTATGTTCAAAGCATGAGTATGATGTTGTCAGTGTCCTTAAGTTTCAAATGCCGCAAAACATAAATGAGAGTTGATGCAGCATGTGTGGCTGCCAAATTATCAGTGGTACCACTACTGATGAAGTGAAAAACAAGGGTTAACTTCAACACCCTCCAAAATTGCAGCTGCCAACTATAAAGGTCAGGGTTTTCCTAGTCCATAAACTATCCTCAAGAACCAATCTTGACAGAACCATAATAGTGTTCAGGGCCACCAATATGCCCACAATACTTCACATGACTTAAACAAATAAACAAACATAACATCTGCCAGCTTATGCTAAAAAGATTTCAAACTGTTTTGGATTGTGATAGCAGTATGGAAAGCACACTAACATCCAAGTAATGTCTACTATATT
The DNA here is from genome assembly GCA_963859935.3 of Lathyrus sativus. Lineage (NCBI taxonomy): Eukaryota > Viridiplantae > Streptophyta > Magnoliopsida > Fabales > Fabaceae > Lathyrus > Lathyrus sativus. The sequence continues at coordinate 678,377,830 of OZ012739.1, read as the reverse complement.
CACAACATGATGATGTTGGAAGGTACCAATCCAAACAGTTTTGAAGAAAAACAAACAGTGGTTCAAGGTAATAATTTAAAACACATATTCATCAGCTTATGACAGTCATACAAACATGTAGCAACATATCAAAACAAATTCAAAATATGGATGCAAGGGACAGAAAACAGGATAGTCTTGATGCTGGTGCTTTGAGGTAAATGCTTATGTTAAAATGATAGTTAGATGAATTTTTGCAGTCAGTTTGAACACAACAGTTCAAAGTAGAAAAACAGTGGGGTGTGCATATGGTATTATCAATAAAATGGGATGAATCAAGTGCTACATACCTGTTGCAAGTAACCTTGAGCAAGCAAAATACTCCTAGAAAACCAGAGATTTCTTTGATACTCTTTGCCTTGAACTTTCAACTTTGAGCAAAATGCAACTTTGATGCAAATGGAAGAAATATGAGCTGTTGATGATTCCTAGCAGTTTGGACAGTTGAGAAACATTATTTGCAAGGTGTTGGAATGATTAGAATGCCAAGAAACTATGTGGAACAAGTTATGGCAATTTTTGTGGCTTTGGTCAAAGTAGTGTGAGGATGAGTTTAACTTTTTGATTCTTGAGGTTTTTTTATGGTTTAATGGAGAAAACACCTTCTATATGTCATTTAGAAGTTGTGTGGATGGTGGTTGAGGTGCTTGGAAGTGGAGAACTGAGTTTGGGCAGCTTTCACTCCAAGGCAGATTTTGGAGTTTTGAGAATTTTGGAGATTTTGAGATTTTGGAGCAAGGTGTGGAAATAGTGATGACAGAACTTTCTTCTGGTTTTTAGCAAGTGTATGTGTTTTTTAAATGTGGTGAGGGAACCTTCCTTTTATAGTCAAATGGAGTGAGGACAGATTTTGTGAGCTTTCTTCATCTTGAAGAAAGGTTGAGATATTTTGAGAAAACCTCCCTTGGAGGGTTTTCTCTTGGTTCTGATCCAAGCCTCAATTGTTAAGCTTCTTTTACTGAGTTTCTGAGTTTGATAGCAGGCTAGAAGCAATGGGGCGAGGCTGGTGCAATTTACTTTCCACCTCATGCTTTTACTTTTCAACTTTGGTGCAAGTTGCCCACTTGCAAGACAATGAACTCCAATTGGTTTTTTTCTTGATTTTCTGCATAACCTTCTGTTCTCTCGTGCCACACACATATCATATATCAAATACAACACATTGGATCAACAAAATTTGGCAGAATTGATGAAGGAAGTCATTTTGAAAATTTGGCCAATGTGGGACTAAAGTGTGAAACCCCCAACTTTGCACACATGTAACTTCCTGCTCATAAACCCCCTTGAGATGTTATAGTACAATTTAGAAAGCCCTCATGTAGCTCTACAACATTGATGTTTATCAGAAATCCAAACTCCAATTGGAACTAGGTGAAAAATCCCTCCAAAGTTGGCTGAAAACATGCTTCTTAAGTGAAAAAACTTAGAATTTTTCTTATTTTCCCCTCTTGTAATGACTTTGACTCTAACTCCAAAAATAAGCATTTTCTGATGATGGACCATTGTGGGACTTTTGTAGGATTTGCCAAGAGCTTCCATTTGAGCTTTGAACCACTCCATTTGGATGTGTGGTTAAGAAGTTATGACCTTACCCTCTTTGAAAACCCTAATTCCCGATTTTTCGATTACTCCCTCATCCTTGATCCAATGGTCATGAAATTTTATGAGCAAGTTTAAAATGTTATTTGGAACATTTTTAATTCACAACTTGAGGTCCAATTCTTAAAATTTGAAGGGTTGGCTTTTCGGTCAACCGTACGATCGATCGGTGGCCACCGAGTCGCTGGTTGTCATTCTAGACCTTCTAAGACCTTGAAACTTCTTGGGTAGACTTCTTTAGGCTATATGAACTTCATGGACCTCAATACCACTATTAAAACACCTTCCAATGCTAAAGTCAAACTACAATTGACTTTTCATGTCGAAAACCCTAATCGGGTGTCCTGAAAATGCACTACTCTTGATTCTGGAGTGCCAACTTCAAATTGTTTTCACATTTTACCTCAAATAACATCTTTGAAACATTTCCACACTTGACCTAATCCAAAATATTGGTTGACCTTTCTTTGTTGAAGTTTTGATTCTACATGCGAGAAAACCCTAATTCACCTGTTCCTGACAAAACAAACTTGAACTGTGTTTGGGGTTAGATAAATATATGCATGATCCTAGAATGATAAAGAGGATCTAAGGTGGTCAAAATTTGGGGTGCAACACTTCCTTTTGGTTTTGATGTGAATGCCCGTTGCGACTTTCACTCTGGGGCACTGGGGCACAACATTGAGAATTGCCATGCTTTCAAGCATAATATTCAGGACCTGATTGACTCAAGAGCTATTGAATTCATGCCGAGCAGCGTAGCTGTACCCAATGGTCCTGTTCCAGATACTGCCAAGATAATGGATGCTTCCGAAGCTGCAGTAGATCAAGGGTATATCCTGCAATCAATGGTGTCAGAATCCCCTTGTCCCCAGTTGTTACCCGTGCCTAGACCAAGCTTGAGGATGAAAGCGTCAGAACAAAAGGAGTCCCTGATCATTCAGACTCAACCGCCATGTGGTTCAACTGTTCAAGGTCAACAATATGTCCAGTCTTTGCAACGGACATCAGTTCCTCTCCGGGGTCAGAAGCCTTATCGTTATCAGCCAAACTTGCGTGCTAGGAAAAACCCGATGAAGTCAGAGAGATAGTTCACCCGGTTGCCGTTTTGAGCAGATTGGTTTCAATAAGCAACTTTGAAGATGGCTGGTTCAGCAGCAAGTCAGTTCAAGAAGCCTAGTTCCGAGAAGTTGGCAATTTTCATTTTATCTTGTCATTTCTTTACATTTGTAGTTTCTTTCCTGTATGAATGCACATTTCGTTTGCAAAGCTTGTTGTTTTTCAATAGATATTAATAATGAAATAAATATGCAATTTTTGAATTAATCCATTCATGTTCACTCTATTGCTTTTTTATTAATATCAAACACTTGGTTAAGCGGAATCCAGGGAGAATGATGAGATCGAAAAGCGCGTAAGCTTCCGACCGTATGCTTTCGAAATAAAACCTGTTGATGATATACAGGCATTGTTTCAAACCCCTAAACACCGGAGATATAAGGAAGAGAATCCCTTGTCAACCCCTTTGAGCCTTGTAGTAGGAGTTTGTTTCTGATAAACGAAAAACCCCATATCTTAACCCGGGGCAGGGTAGGTGTTAGCTAGTTTGACCTAGTGTCTAAATATCAAAAGGATTATCCATTCGAGGATCAATCACACCCCCATAGGTCATATCTAAGAAACCACAATGGTTAAACCTGGTCGATCAGGAGTGAAACAGTCACATTACTTTCAACAAGTCAAAAGAGCCAGTGTCACCCGACTTGTTCAAAAAGAAAAAAGAAAGAAAACCCGCTAAGTCGAATCTTGTGAGCAAGCGACTTAGGCAAAAATTAGGGTATCCCGCTGGACTTCAAAAATCAAAAGAAACTCAAAAGGAGTGAAGTCCAGGCAAAAGTTAGGGAAGAGACAAAAAAAAGCGAAAACAAACTGGATTGCGAAAGAAAAATCCTCGAGAATACAAGCCGTGTGACTCCAGGTGTCAAAGACGAAAAATGAGTAGCTATCACTGCAAAAACTTATGGTTCCTCGAACTATTACTCCTATCCTTCAACCGTTGAGAGGTGAACGCTAAGGTCGAATTAGCTGAACGTAGGATCGGAGAACATCAAGGAGAATGGGTGGGTTAAAATGGATTTTGAGCCTTTATCCTTTCCTTTTTAAACCACGAACCCGACCACGTTACAACCCGAAAAAGTCCTAATTGAAACAGGTTTGTCTCGAAAAGCATACTTTGGTAAGAATCGCGTCGTAGATGACTCCTAAAAGGATTCTTCTTACCATGTTGGTATTAATGTTGACATTCTCGTAATTGATTTATTCATTACGTGTCAAATTGTTTTTCCTTTTCCAGTGAACAGATTGGATTTCGAAACTGTCATATGCATTGCATTTAACATATCTTTTATGCATAACAACTTGATTTACTTGCGAGTAAGTGCTTGACAGCAGGAAAGTTCCTACAGTGGAAAGTATGATCAGGACAGAATGCAGAACATCGAATACTCTGTGAACCGGGGAAAGCTATATCCATTGATCCCCAGTAAGGTCTGCCATCCAAGAATCAGTTAATCTGGGGAAATCAGGTCGAGATTAAGCAAATCTCTCGCAGCTATGGGTACTGCTCCACGAACCAGTCGATCAGGGGCACAGTCGTTGCAAGGCTGGGGCAGACCACCGTAAGATCATAGAAAACTATTGTTGGGTCGAAATGCGGAAGTAGTTCGTATCTAACCGTCAGGGTACAGAAATTGCAGGGGCCTTTTATCGGAAATTGTTACAGATTCAGGGGCAAGCTACCCCGAAGGCGATTCGTGGCAAGTTTGACTTTTCAAGTTGAAGTGTTGGGACTGGGGCACGTCGTTGCCTTTGAATCAAGCAGCCCAGGGATTGTATCTCCCCAACCAGAATCCTTGACGTAGGACCAGGATATACGTAAAGTTATTCCTCCTCAGCAGTTGGAATATGTTCTATCTCCCCAGGAGAGTTGGATGTAAACTAGCAGGCGAGCTAAGGCTGATATCCCCAACAGTAAGCGCACTCCCGACAGAGGGTCAAGTGCACAGTTAATCCCCAGCAGGGCGGATTCCCCACAGAGTACAATCAGGTTATCCGTGATGCGAAAGGATCGTCCGACCCAGGACAGTCCTTCCTTTTCTCTCGCAGGTTATCCTTCCTCCGTCAGGTTGGTCATCCTCAGCAGAGTACAGGTTGTGTGGGGATTTCCCCAGCAAGTCAGTATCAGATTTCTTCCCACCGTGCGAGTGCGGGACTTCTCTGACAAGAGTTGCCTTTTCCTGGAAAAACACTGCTTATCCCCTGCAGAGTCCGTTACTCTGAATGTTTTGAGCCATTCCCCGACAGGATTGCTTCTTCATCCCAAGCAGGGCCAATTTCATCATTCCAGCATTCATATTGCTGGAGTATCTTCAGTGATCCCCGGATCCCCAGCGGAGTTGGCTTTTCCTTCAGCATTTATTTTGCTAAAGCGGTTTTCTGTAACTCAGCTTTCTCCTGCAAGTCGAACCCGCATTTGCATCTTGCATATATCGTCATATTTGCATATCATTTTTCTAAATGCGTAGCATTTCCATGTCGAATGGAGCATTACGCCATTTTCAAACATACGCATCTTGAAACATAAGCCAGTGCTTCTTTGTTATCAATTGTGTTTTTCCCTGCAGGTATTTGAAATCCTTGTTCAGGATGATTCCCGGATATTCAGATTCTCGACGCGAGATCTGCGACGATAACATTCATCATGTTATGTATACTTTCTTCAAGGTTACTTGCTGAAGTTCCTTGGCTCCCACAGCAGAGTTAATTGTTAAAGTTTCCTCTATCCTCAGTAGAGTTACTTGTTGAAATTCCTCCCCATCAGGGTTACTTGGTTAAGTTGCTCTCTCTCCCCAGCGAGTTGTTCGTCAGGGTGCTGCTACGTCAGTGTTGTGAGGGTTTCATAAATTGTATTTGTTAAAGTTGTTACTTACTGTCGAAGTAAGTGTCTGGCAGTTGACGTCGGATATTTCTCAGAAAAGTTCTCCTCAGATTGCTGTCACGTCAGCGCTAAAAGATTTTTGTGTTCGCACTTTTGAAGTGGTTGTCCATTTTGGGTTCAAGATGGATGTCTGACGACCGTCGTCAGAATTTTCCCCGCAGGGTTACTTGTTCAAGTCCTCTGGCGCCCAGTGAAGTTTTATTTTCAGAATGTGAATTGTCTAAGGTGTTTACCTTGTATCAGTGGTTACTGATCCGGCCCTATGGCACGATGTCTATGTTTTATTAGTGGTAACTGATCCGGCCCGAGTGGTTCGATGTATATTGTATAAGTGGTTACTGATCCGGCCCTATGGCACGATGTCTATATTGTATCAGTGGTAACTGATCTGGCCCTATGGCACGATGACTATCTTGTATCAGTGGTAACTGATCCGGCCCTATGGCACGATGTTTATGTTTTATTAATGGTTATTGATCCGGCCCGAGTGGTTCGATGTATATTGTATCAGTGGTGACTGATCCAGCCCTATGGCACGATGTTTATCTTTTATCAATGGTTATTGATCCGGCCCGAGTGGTTCGATGTATATTGTATCAATGGTGAATGATCCGGCCATATGGCACGATGTTTATCTTTTATCAATGGTTATTGATCCGGCCCGAGTGGTTCGATGTATATTGTATCAGTGGTGACTGATCCGGCCCTGTGGCACGATGTTTATCTTTTATCAATGGTTATTGATCCGGCCCGAGTGGTTCGAAGTATGTTTTATCAATGGTTATTCATCCGGCCCGAGTAGTTCGAAGTATGTTTTATCAGTGGTGACTGATCCGGCCTTATGGCACGATGTCTACGTTTCATCAATGGTTATTGATCCGGCCTGAGTGGTTCGAAGTATGTTTTATCAATGGTTATTGATCCGGCCCGAGTGGTTCGAAGTATGTTTTATCAATGGTTATTGATCCGACCTGAGTGGTTCGATGTGTGTTTTATCAATGGTTATTGATCCGGCCTGAGTGGTTCGATGTATGCTTTATCAATGGTGATTGATCCGGCCCTATGGCGCGATGTCTATCTTTTATCAATGGTTATTGATCCGGCCCGAGTGGTGCGAAGTACGTTTTATCAATGGTTATTGATCCGGCCTGAGTGGTTCGATGTAGGTGTTTTATCAATGGTTATTGATCCGGCCCGAGTGGTTCGATGTATGTTCCATCAATGGTTATTGATCCGGCCCGAGTGGTTCGAAGTATGTTTTATCAATGGTTATTGATTCGGCCTGAGTGGTTCGATGTATGTTTTATCAATGGTTATTGATCCGGTCTGAGTGGTTCGATGTAGGTGTTTTATCAATGGTTATTGATCCGTCCTGAGGGGTTCGATGTGTGTTTCATCAATGGTTACTGATTCGACCTGAGGGTTCGAGGTAGTTCTCCCGTTTCTCTATGAGTGGAATATCAATGGTGATTGATCCGACCTTGTGGCTCGACGTACGCTTGGTTAGCGTTTGCTTTTATCAATGGTGATTGATTCGGCCTTGTGGCTCGACGTACGCTTGGTTAGCATTTGCTTTTATCAATGGTGATTGATCCGACCCTCTAGTTTGGGTACGCGCTTGTGGTTTCGTGATGACGAAAGATTAATTGTTGTTGATTCAGCTTTCAGATTCAATGCCTGTGGCATCACACAGATGATTGATGTTGAAGTTAGGTTTTATCAATCAACTTGTTGCTTTTGCAACTATATTTCAGGTTTTCCGGAATGTTCTCCCCGAGCGAAGTTGGCAGTTTATTCCTGCGGTTGGAAAATTTCTGGATTTACTTGGTATTCAACCGTCTTATACCTCGATTGTTTGAAAGTCGTTTTCACCCAGTCGGGTCTAAGCCGCTTGAATAGGGGCAGCTGTTGCACCCCAAAATTTGCTCAACCTTTTCTAACCTAGGTTTATGTTTCCTTGCATTAACATTACACTGTTCTAACATTTGCATATCATAGAATTTTGCATATAGCAGGGGATCAGGCGTGATTCATATTGTAAAGAGCCTATCTAGAGGCATCACTCAAGCCTGAGAAGTCATCCCAGTTATCCGAGAGAGGGTTGTGTGCCTGAGCAGTTTAAATTGTGATTTGGGGGTTCATCTCCTAACGGGGAGCAAATTGAAGATCACCAGAAGGTTGTGAAGCCTTGATCGTGGGTATGGAATGTGGGGAGATCTCATGGAGTGCCTTTAAGGCCATTGAAGAGCTCAATCAAATCATCTTGCCAAGTTTGAAGAGCCACAGTTGAAGTTGGTGTCACTAGGGTTTCGTCTGAAATATCCTGGGTCAACTGTGCAATTTGAAGAAATTCAAAGCCTATTTCTAGGCCATGGAGTTCATGATATGGTGTGTTGAAGCCTTATAGAGGTTTTTGCAAGAAGAAATCAAGAATAATCAAGAGTTGGTTGAAGTTGCTAAGTCAGGGTTCCTAGGGTAAAATCCCCTGTTTAGTGCCAAACTTCCAAGCCATACAAGTTCAGATGCAAGTCTCAAATGACTTTTACCTCCACATGAAAGTTGTATAGGATCTCAATACCTTTAATTTGAGTACTAGAAGTCCTCAAGCGGATTTACGGAATTCAAGTTACGATCCAGACAAGTTACGGGTCACCGGAGACGTCTAAAATTTATCAGTGAAAATCGATCAACTTCCGTGCAACTTTTTCCTCTTAAGGAAGTTTCAAATGACTTTTTGATGAACATGAAATTTGTTCCTCATGATCTTAGCTTTCCTACAAGTACTAGAAGTTTTTCATCTGATTTGCAGAGCTCAGGTTATGAATTTTTCAAGACAGGGGTATTTCGGGAAACTGTGATTACAGGTCATAAAATTACAAGTCAAGTTCACCAAGTTGCATAACTCAAATGAAGTTTTTTCCAACATGAAAGTTGCTCCGAACGGGTTCAGTTGGTCAATTAAACTTCAAGGATTCAATGGGCTAGCTCGTGGCGGGAGATTGATGAAAGTTGTTTCGGTGAAAACATGTGAAATGGCCTAGTTTGGAAAGTTACCAAATTTTAATCAAACAAAGTCATATTTGTGCTTATTTTAAATGGAAATCATGTTTTAGGAACAATGGCAATATTACATTTTTCATGTGAGGATTTTATCATGGCCTATTTCAAGATTTCTTACAATTCAAGTAACATAATGGATCTTGGGCTTGGGCTTAGAAACAAAGGACTATTGTGGGCCTTAAACCTTCCTTATGATGCAAGGAATATAAAAACCAAAGATCAAGGCATTTGAGCTTCTTCTTCACCAATTTTCACATTTTTCATATTTGAAAATCTCATTTTTCAATTCCTTTTTCTCTCCATTTTTTGATCTTTCTCTCATTACAAATACATTCAATATACTCCATAGAATTTTTTCATCAATTTTTGAGAAGTTTTTAGTGCAACACCATGGTTGTAGTAACATGAAAAGTAAGCTCCAAGTGAAAATTGATTTTCATTTCTTCACCAATTCAAGCATTCTCCTTCATCCTAATACCTCTACCATGGATTGTTGAATGTTTCTACATAATTTTCTAAAGAAATTCGTGCTCCTTTGAAGCTCCACATTGTCATTTTCGGAGGTACTAACTTTTCAAGATATCTCACAAATTACTAATCTTTATTGCACCATTTTCATGCCATTACAATCCTCTCATCTCCTACATGGATTCTAGTACAAAAAAGAGCATTTTCATGACAATTTATGGTTCTTGACATTTTGAGATTCCAACACGGTTTTTGAGTTAGAGACTGTTTCAATGGAAAATAATGGTATATTTGGATTCCTCTCGAAATTTAACTCAAGTTTGGTCTAAAAATCATTGGATTTGGACAAGAAACGAAGGAGATAGAAGCATTCAAAGTTTTCCGGCCAAGAACACTCACCTCCGGCCGCCATGTTCAAAGCTTGCTGCATTTTCCCTCATTTTTTTCATTCAAAGGAAGAAGATGACACAGCCACCCTTGGATCATCCAAAAAATGAAGACTTAGTCCCCACATCCAAGCATCACGCGCTATGCCACGTGTCACGACCTAAACACGGTCGTTTTGCATCAGGCAGGGGCTAGACGCGCGCGGGTTTGATCCTCAGTGTGTGCTATTTCATTTATTTGTTCTGATTTTCACTTAGCCAACCATTTACTACATTTTCTTTTCTAATATTTCTTTTCTTTATATTTTTTGTTTTATTAGCTGTTTTGTTAAATACATTAAAAATAGTTAAACTCATCAAAAAATTTCAAATTTTTTTGTGCTGAATCTATGAGATGTCTAGAATTTATAGAATTTGAATTATATTTTTATCATGTTCTGACATTTTCTTTGGAATTTTTACATTTGGCGTGTCATAAAAGTGTAAATACTTGTGTCATGATTTTGTTGATTTTCTTTAACCTATCAATGCAACATATAAATTCCAAATTTTTTACAGGGGTATTCTACACATATTGAGGTATCTGAAAATATTTTTCTCTGAATTTTAGTGTACCATTTTAATTGGTTTTGGATGCTTTCTTTAACATGATCCATTTTGACCTTTATTTTGGTATACATGACATATTATCAATTTGTTTGTATAATTTCCTTTGGATATCTTTGATGAAACTTTAACCCCTGGTTTATGATGTGTTGTAGGTCCTTGGAGAATTATTTTGGATTTTTTGATGATGTTTTCTATTTTTCCCTTATTTTTGTAATCGGACTTGTAATATGGACTTTCCATCGGACACTATTTTTTTTATGGCTCCAACGGCCTCGTCTTGTTTGCGTGATGGACGCTATGGTTATGGTTTCTTATTGTAGATGCATTAGAGGTCTTGGAGACCATTAGGTGGCTGTTTTCATTATGTGTAGCTCGCCCGATTAACGATTTGATTGCATGATAGCGTGTTGCGATTCCAAATAGTGGTTTACGCGTTTCATTCGAAGGTTTCGCTCGATTCCTTGCATATTATCTCTTGATATTTTATTATTCTATTCATGATTGGCTTGATGTTGAGATGGACCTTCCTCCATCCTTTGCATTGTACGTTTACCGTTTCTATATTCATATTCATTTGTATGCGGTTATTAATTGTTTTTCCGTTTCTTTCTTTCGCCTTCCTTCCCGTAGGATTTCCATTCTTGCTTATTCAAGTTAGAATGTGATAGACATTAGGTCTTCAACCATGCATGACAACAATAAGTAGTTCCCTCCTAAACCTTGACCATAGGATGAACTTGGCATGATAACGTTAGGATTGAACTAGTTTCCCCGTAGTCGTGTTCTTTCTCTTCTCATCTTCAAACAAGTTTAATCCACTTAATAAATACGATGAACGTTGTGCGCCACAAGCCTTAAGCTACATTGGAAATGATGAACTAGGGGTCTCCTCTGGTTTGTCTAAGGTGTTTAGTGTGCGTCCCGTCTGGGGGCGATACACGACGCAGTCGCTTCGATGTCATAGTCTTTAGTGCAACATAAATCACAAACAAATTCAAAGCACTTCTTCGATAAAAGACTAAAAACAAATCTCAAATATTTTTGTCCTCTTGGACCTTTAATCAAGGGAACCTTTTCTTAAAGGAGAGTCTTGTTAACTCTCAGTTCTATCGCAAACGGTAACGCCTAAGTCTCCAGACGAGGAGCTGCAAACACCAACTGCTGGAAATGTCTGTTAACATTACTCGGATAAAAAACAATTAAACCTGCCTGTGGTTTTCCCGTTTAGCTGAACTACGGCTGCTCTGATCTTTCATACCAGATGAAAGTACGTAGGCACAAGATGCGATATCTTGGTGAGCAAACTTCCCCCTTTCTTAGCTCGTAGTTAGGCGAACTACGTTGACTCTGATTTCTCGTTTCAGACGGGAATACGTAGGCATAGAACTGCTGTGTTCTACCGAGTCATTTTTCTTTTCTTTTCAAACCATCCTTTAGTTAGATAGTTAACAACCCTTCGAGATAAACAAACAAGCGTGGATCCCGTCGAGTACGACGGACGTGAGGGGTGCTAATATCTTCCCCTTGCGTAACCGACTCCCGAATCCAGGACTTGGTTGCGATGACCATTCCTTACCCTTTTTGTGTTAGGTTTTCTCTGAGCGTTTCCTTTCCCTCCTTTGGGATAAATAACACACGGTGGTGACTATTCTGTCATTGCCGACGTCGATTTTCGCAGTAGCGACAAAGTGGACTCCAAATTATGAAGGACCATATGTTGTAAGAAAGGTTTTCTCTGGTGGAGCTTAGTTGCTTTCAACTATGGACATTGAATATTTTACATCCCCTGTGAATGCAAATGCAATAAAAAAATACCTCACATAAAATGACTTGCTAGACAACAAAAAGAAAAGTGCAGGCAAAAAAGGGCATCCCGACGAATCACAAAAAAAGAAAAAATTCGGGCAAAAGTTAGGGATAAAAGAAAAGAGTTGAATAACCCACAAAGTTAAAAACCTGGAAAGGAAACATTGGCAAAAATGGGTATCCCGGTGGATTGAAAACCCGAAAGGGTGATCCAGGAAAAAGTTAGGGATTTGAAAGCAATAGCTTGTGATCTGTGTTCGATCTGTGAGCTCATCTTGATGCATGGGAATCCCGAAGGATATGAATCAGTCCATCTAGTCCCTTTCAAAGGCAGAAGTATTCAGGGGCGTCAGGGATATACGCGTCATAATTGAGTCAAAACTTGATGAAAATCTGTTTCCACATTGTCAACTTGTGTATTTTCTTTTGCTTTTGCGCAATTACCTCTTTTCAAGAATTGCCTCCTTATGTAGTTGCCTATTTATAGGCCAATTCAATCAATAAATTTTCACGTTATTCAATTATCCATCTTTGTTTTTACTTTTACTGTTTTGTTTACAAAACCTTCAATATTTTGATAAACATTTCATGTGAAAACATTGAAAGCTTTGCAAAGTAGGTTAAAAAACTTGAAAAGTTGCTTAAATCGGGAGTATCTTGAATGGTAACTGAAGTTGCCATACCGCATGAAGATTTTTTTCTTCTTCTTGTTTGGTTTGTGTTTGCAGGATGACATGATTATTCTCCCCTAGAAGAGTTGATATATCCGGAAAATACCACAAAAGTGTTGCCTTCCTCAGCAGAACAATGTGATTTGTCTATTGTCTTCCCCAGTGAAGCCCTCAACAAGAGTTCAGGCGTCTTTATTCTTCTCCATCCAGAGTCGAGTGTATTTTAGTGATCCCCGACATATGTCATAAGTTTGCTCCCCAAACAGGATAATAATGATTTGCTTGTGCTTCCCGAGCACGTTTGTGTCTTTGTTTGTTGTTCCCTTATCCCTGACAGAGGAGTGAGTTCAGTATAATCCCCAAGCAGGGTTGACATCAATACTCCTTTTCCCCAAGCAGAATTTGTTTCTGGTTTCCTCAGCATGTATATCAATAGTAGTTGGCGTCTTCCTCGCAGGTTCAAAGTCCAATTGTCATTGACATCACTCTTCATCAGGTTTTTGGGTCGTATCCCCAACAGGTGTTTGTTGTTTTTGTCTTCCTAGCCCAATGGAAGCTTGCTTTGAAGTTTCTCCAGTAGAGAGTTTGGTTTTTGAAGGAAGTTCTGTTTGTCTTCCCGATCGGAGTTTGGTTTCCAGTTGTTTCGACATTCTTTTTGGTGGAGTGTCTCTTGCATTTGCATAAGCATTTTTGCATTATCCTCTAAACGCATAACATTTCCAATTCGTATGGAGTATTACGCCATTTTCAAACATATGCATTCGAAGCATATGCCAAGTTTGATTTTCCTTTTTCAAGGCCTTTCCCCAACATAAAGTATCGTACATCAGAAGATATCATTTCACTTTATTACATAAGCCATGGATTTGTTCATCCTATTGGTGTTTCCTTCCGGAGGAATTATAGTGACCCCCCCCCACACACACACACACACACACACAGTTGTATGTCTAAACTTTTTCTTTCCCAACTGAGTCATCTCCTTTTCAGTTTGTTCTAACTTTTGGTTAGTATCCTCCCGTTTCCCAACTTTTGGTTGGTATCCATCGGTTGTTATCCTAACTTTTTGATAGTATCTTGTTTCCCAAATTTTGGTTGGTACTCTTTGTTTTATCCCAACTTGTGGCTGGCATCTTCGGTGTTTATCCTAACTTTTGGTTAATACCCTTTGTGATATCCCAACGTTTGGTTGATAATTCTCTGCTTATCCTAACTTTTGGTTAGTATTCTCGGTTGTTTCCCAACTTTTTGTTGGTACCCTCTATTATATCCCAACTTTTGGTTGGTATCCTTTATTTATCCTAACTTTTGGTTAGTACCTTGGTATTTCTCAACTTTTGGTTGGTATCTTCGGTGGTTTCCCAACTTTTGGTTGGTGTATTTGGTTTATCCTAACTTTTGGTTAGTATATTGGCTGATTCCCAACTTTTGGTTGGAATCTTTGGTTTTATCCCAACTTTTGGTTGGTGTATCTTGTTTGTTTCCTAACTTTTGGTTAGTACCCCTTAAGCGATCCCAACTCTTAGTTGGTATTTGTCGCTACTGCGAAAATCGGCGCCGGCTGACAGAAGAGTCGCCACCGTGCGTTATTTATCCCACGGGAGGGAAAGGAAACGCTCAGAGTAAACCTCGCACAACATGGGAAAGGTATGGTCATCGCAACCATAGCCTGGGTTCGGGAGTCGGTTACGCAAGGGGAAGGTATTAGCACCCCTCACGTCCGTCGTACTCGACGGGATCCAATAAACTGGTTACCAATAAACTGCACCAGGACGGGAACTGCTGCTTACAATAAACTGCACCAGGACGAGAACTGCTGCTTACAATAAACTGCACCAGGACGAGAACTGCTGCTTACAATAAACTGCACCAGGACGGGAACTGATGCTTACGGAAGGGTGGGCCAGACGAGAACTGGTTACCGATTTGCCAGGCGAGAACTGGACTTTGGAAACGACTGGTTACTGACACGCAACAGGTTTAAACTGCAGGATAATGATCCCACGACAACAAGACCTTTTTCGAAATGCTAAGGTTTTTGATAAGGGTATTGACATGATTCCCCGATACTCAACTCTGGCTGGGGATAAACAAGCTGCTTGAACAACTTGCTTCAGTGCACTCAGCTGGGGATAGAAAGATTGGCGTGCACAACTTGTCCCAGTACAATTCAACTTGCCCCAATCTAACTCTTGTGAATACTTGCTCTGAACAGCTTGCTACGAGAATACTTCGAGAATATTTGCCCCGGTATCTGCACGACAAAAGAATTCAATCTCCAATTAAACACCTAACAACCCAGTTGATTTCAACATTCTCTGCGATGACTTGCCCCTGAATGAGCGTTCTAGCGACTCAACCCGATCTGATTATCCATTGGAAGCATCTGCTTTCAAATCTCCGCGTTCTGCATAATTGCCCCTGATTGGGTCTTGAGAAGACTCCTTCTGATCAACTGCTTCTCAAACAAATTGCCCCTGCTCACCTGGAACTTCGGGACTTCCCCTCAGACTGACTGATTCCGAACTTACCGGAAGATAATGCCCCTGATTCACAAGGCTTCACAACATACACCATTCTGGTTCAGACTGCTGGATTACTCAGTCCTATTTGATTATTCCTGCTGGAATTTCTTTCGTGCCAACTACTAACCGCAATTAGAATCGTCTGTTTACGAATGGTAATCTTAATGCAGTGGTTATGCAGATTTTGAAAAAATTTGAGTTGTCACTCATTTACATGCATATGATAATTGTGAGTGACGAGTGAACCAAAGTTCAAACGTAGTGCTTACGTGGTCAGTGAAAATACAACAAGGATGTGACTAGCAAGTCAAGAAGGAGTCAGGTTACTCAGCCTTATCGTAATGCGCTTCAGACTAACCCTTCCTCAATTAGGTCTTTTAAGGGTTGTATCGTGGTCGGGTTCACGGTTCGTGAAACAAAGGATATTCGGCTCAAATTTGATTTGTACCCACCCCTTCTACGTGATGTTCTCCGATCCTAAGGTTCAGTTAACTTGGCACAAGCGCTCGCCTCTTCGAGAAGTATGTTGAATGGTAAGAACCACAGTTAAGGAATTCACAATGCTTTGCTGGAGTGATAGTTACTCCTTCTTCGCTTTCGGTGTCTGTGTACACGACTTTGTGATTTGCTGGGGAAAATTTCTTTTTAATCCCTCTTTTTCATTCTTTTGATTCCCTAACTTTTGCCTGGACTGACTCATTTTGAGTTCCTTTCGATTTCTTTTAAAGTCCAGCGGGATGCCCTAATTTTTGCCTAAGTATTAGCTTTCTCAGCTTTTCTTTCTTTTTACTTAGCGGGCTTTCTTTCTTTCTTTCTTTTGGAACAAAGTCGTGTGACACTGGTTGTCTTGATTGCTCCGAAAGGATTGTAACTGTCTCACTCCTGATTGGTGAGGTATGACCTCTTGAAAGGTATAAACTGATTGGTCCTCGAAAGACAACACTCCTCTGTAAGACTTGAATGCTCGGTCAAGCTAACTGACAACTACCCTGCCCCGGGTTAAGATGTGAGGGTTTATAAGTCCGAAAAAACTTCTACTTCCTGGCTCGAAGTGGTTAACAAGGGACTAACTCCTTATATCTCCAGTGTTTGGGGAATTTGAAACAATGCCTTGTACGTCATCGGTACGGTCTTATCTGAAAGCATACAATCATTGGTTATGAGTTTCAGTTTCGTCATCCTCCCTCCTAACTTTGCTAGTCACAGCGAAAAAATGGAGTGAATAAAATGCAAGTGTCAGTGCAATGCCATAAATGAGCGACAGCGACATGATTAATTCAGAAAAATGCATAGTCACTTTATTATTATCACCATTCGAAACATACAATGTTTTAAAAGCAGGTAGTAACTAACAGAAAAAGAAACTACAAATGCAAATGATATAAAAGCTTGAGAACTGCCACTGCTGAGGCGCCTGCCTGTCTGAACCACTGGCTTTTGCTGGGGAATGCCTTCCAAATCTATGAGCTTAGACAGCTGAGCGGTTAGGGATGAACAAACAGAAATCCTTCTCGAAAGGAAATGCGATCCTGATCAATCAACTGTTGTACCTTCGCCTGAAATGCTTTACAATCTTCGGTTGAATGCCCCGGAGAGCCACCATGATAACCACACTGAACGTGGGGATTGTACCCAGGAGGGTACGGTTCTGGAACTGGCTTGAGAGCTTTAGGTTCCACCAAAGACTTCTGGATCAAAGATGGTAGCAACTGGCTATACGGCATCGGCACTGGGTGAAAAGGAGCATTCCTTCGTTCCAAGTTGTTGCGAGGTCTGTTCTGATTCTGACGCTGATTCTGATAACCTCGGCCACGAGTTCGCTGATTTGCAATGGAAGCGACATAAGATTCCTGACGGGGTGCCCCAGGCACGGCTGTCTGTTCAGTATAACAAGCCACGGGAGGTACTGATCTCTGGTAAGATGATGAACCAACAAAATTCACTGATTCGCTTCGAGGATATTCAACCCTTGGCATGACTGAGTTGATCACAACTTCTTCTTCACTATGATAGTCACAAGGGTATTCAGTTTCACCAGCTTGATCATATGAAGTAATCTGAATTTTCCCCATTCTTATGGAGTACTCAAGGCGTTCTCCTAATGCTACCACGTCAGAGAAACTTGCCGGAATTCCGAGCAATCTTTTGAAGTACGAATATTGTAGGGAATCCACAAACATGCTTGCCAGCTCTTGGTCTAACAGCGGGGGACGCACTCTAGCAGCAAATTCTCTCCATCTCTGAGCATACCTCCTGATCGGTTCATTGATCTCTTGAGACAACTCTTGCAAATGCATGCGATAAGGAGCAATGTCTAGGTTGTAATCGTACTGCTTCAGAAAAGCTCTGGCTAAATCCATCCATGACTGAATCTGATTCCTCTCTAACTGCATATACCACCTCAAAGATGCCCCAGTCAGACTATCTTGAAAGCAATGGATCATCAACTTATCATCTCGCGCAAACGCAGTCATTCTTCGACAGAACATCATCAAATGCAGCTTTGGACAGCTATCTCCCGTGTACTTCTCAAATTTCGGCACTTTGAACTTGTAAGGCAACACCAGGTCAGGAACCAAACACATGCCTACAGCATCCAGGTTGACAGCATCTTTGGCTTTCAAAGCTTTCATTTGCTCTTCCAACACTCGGAGTCTTCTACCATCGTCAAGGGCTCTTGGATCTACCATCCCAGCTGCTGGAATATCTCTTCGGTAATTCATCACAGGGAGAGCAACACCTTGATTGTTGACAGGAGGAGGACGCTCATTCTGGGCAACAAACTGCTCATGTCGATCTCGGTTCTCAACAGAAGGCTGTACAACTTGGTCTGCAGCAACGTTGTTCACTTGCGGGGAATCTTCCATGGAATCATACAGAGGGTTGGACGCCATAGTGAACCCTGTCAAGGTGTTAGGAGACTGGAAATTGCCTTCAGACATGGCTACCAATAATCTTCAGCTGACTTCAACACTTGATTCTGCTCAAATCTACTCAACCCCTAGGTAGGTCTTCTGACAATCAACAGCTGCTCAGTCCAAACTCCGGGTAATCACCTTCAGGAAACAAAGGCTGGATCAGAACTCTGGCTAGCTGGAGGATGATATGCAATGCAACACTGATATGCATATGATATGCAAAATGCAGCAAACAATGGGACCACAGCCCCCACACAAAATCTGAATACTGCTGCGCTGCTGACGGAGACGTTCTCTGAAAAGAAGACCAAAATAACGGGTAGGTTGGAAGTCAAGTTTCCTGCACAAACCCCCCCCCCCCCCCCCACTCACAGGTATGGACCTATATCTGACAAGGTACGGCATCCTATGCGGTCGTCAGCGTCACAGACTTTCAGAACTGACGATACGATTCCCAGAAGGAGTGGCATCATCGAGTCCTGAAGAGGCCTCACTTAGCTAACTTCCAAATGATCGGTTCCCGGAGTCGACAATCCAACTGACCAAACAACCCCCTCGACCCAAAGGGTAGAAAAAGAAGTCAACCAGAAGAACCTCGTCCGAGTGTAGATTTCGCGGGACACTAGTACAAGCAAAGCCGGTACGCGCCCACTAATCTCTACTCTAAGTCTAAGGTGCACTCCAAGCCCAGGTCCGGCTTCTCACTCAATCATAGAACACCCGTAACACCCCAACAGCAACAGATAATAAATAAGCCCCAAACAAGCGCTAGGATTGACTCTCTCGAGGGACGTTGGATCCCAAATGCATAAGAACTATCGCAGTCCTTAGCAGCCAGGGGACGTTGGATCCCCAGCAGAGTCGCCAGCTGTCGCTACTGCGAAAATCGGCGCCGGCTGACAGAAGAGTCGCCACCGTGCGTTATTTATCCCACGGGAGGGAAAGGAAACGCTCAGAGTAAACCTCGCACAACATGGGAAAGGTATGGTCATCGCAACCATAGCCTGGGTTCGGGAGTCGGTTACGCAAGGGGAAGGTATTAGCACCCCTCACGTCCGTCGTACTCGACGGGATCCACGCTTGCTTGGGTTGTCTACTGGATGCAAAACAATCTATCTACGGCTGCTAAATCTAAACGGAAGGGAATTGACTCGATAGAGCGTCGCACTCTATGCCTACGTATTCTCAAGAGAGAAAGTCAGAGTCAACGTAGTTCGGGACTACGGGGAAAATTGGCTCGCCAAGACCTCGCGTCTTGTGCCTACGTACTTCCACTGGATGGAAGATCAGAGCTTTACGTAGTTCAGACTCACTACGGCTAAACAAACATTCTCACACAGCAGTGAGAAAAACAACTGGTTTCACAGGGTCGGGAACCTATGGTCACAACTATGGCTGAGTCTCAAATGCACTTGGGCAAGGGAGAAAAAGGGTTTCAATTAGTCGTCAGCGGGAAAGTCTCGATCGCACAGCCGCGAGAGAACAAAAGTTAGTTGTTAGTGTGCTCGCTAGGATATCGCATCCTATGCCTACATATCTTCGTCTGGTACGAAGAATCAGAGCAGCTGTAGTTCGGCTACTACGGGACCACAGCTCAAATCTCGTTTTATTAATCTCTGAAAGATGATTACAATGAGTCGATACTGAAAATAATTCTCCTAGGAAACGCTATCCTATCCTATCTTAAAAAATTGAATGAAAATAGCCCCCTAACAAATGGGCCTCTAATTCTATCCTAAAAGTCGAAAAATAAAGTCTATGAAAATATCCCTAAAAGAAAATGCTTTAAAAAATATTAATCCTACTTTAATATTTTTTTCCTTTTTCTCTCTTTATTTTTCTCTTTCAATATTTTCTCACTATTTTTCTCAACATTTCTTTTCACTTCTTTTTCTATTTTCTTTTCTTTTATTGTTTTTTCTCAATATGTTTTTCTTTTAATATTTTTTCAAATATATTTCCTTTTCATTTTTTTTTTCTATATTTTCTTTTCACTTCTTTTTCTTATTTTTCAAACATATTTCCTTTTCACTTCTTTTTCTTTTTTGTGTAACAAGTAAAAAAATAAAAAGGAAAAAGAAGAAGGAAAATAAAGAGGTTGGGGTGTATCCAATACAGGGGGAGTTTAACAGAAAAATAAAATAAAAAAAAACTGGGATTGAATTGGGCCCAGCCCAATTCTCTTCAGAAAAACGCAGGGGGGGCGTGTGAGTAATTTGGAGGTGTATGGAGGAATAGGGCCCAGGCCCAGAACACAAGCAAAAAAACGGAGAGGAGTGTGTGTCAAAAAAATGACTGGGCCTGAGGCCCACGACCCATCCTCTCCTTCTCCTTTCTCCCTTCCAAGTTTCAGAAAACCCTAGATCCTTTCTCCCTATTCCCAGCGCGCCGCCGTCAACTTCTCACTGTTCACTCTCAGCCTCTCCCTCTCCTCCGTCCAAACATCATTCCTTAGTCTCGTTCTCAATCTTTCTCCCAAACTCATTCTCTCTATCAATCTTTTCTTTTGTTCAAACACGAACTTGAAGATCTGGAGTAGATTGCATGTGGATGATATCCTGAAGATGGCTAACAGATCTTTGAAGATCTGTTGATGAGTGCTCTGATGAAGGCTTTTGTGGATTCTGAGAGTTCGTGTTGAACACGGTTGAATCTGGAAACGATGGAGAATCATCTGCTCTCGAAGTTTCTTCTGGAGATTCGTTGAAGGAAGATTTCTGGAAAAATAATTGTTGAACTGTATGATCTATGAAGTTCTAGGGAGTCTTTCTGGAGAATGTTTTGATGATCATTGCTAATCGGTGAAGAACAATCTGAGAAGATGTTGATGATTGGCGTTTGGTGTTGAACGGATAAATCTCGGTGATGAAGGTTGAAAAATTCTGGAAAATTATTGAGGAACGATGGTGATCGTTGATGAACGGTGGTTGAGAGTGGATGACGGTGGTTGAGCTGATCAGATAAGATGAAGGTTTAGAGATGAAGGTGGAGATGGAGGTTGGAGGAGATGGATGAAGGTCAGGGATGAAGGTGACCGGATTCTGGGCGTGTTGGAGTTTTCCGGCGAGGGACGGTTGCCGCCGGCCATGCAGGCCGGCCGGTGGGGCGTTTCAGGCGAGGTAGCGTGATGATGACGCGTGGTGGCCGTTAGTGGAGTGGCTCTCTGCATGTGGGACGCGTGTCCCACGCGTGGCTGAGAGAGAGGCCTGAGGTGGCGACGTGGCGTGGAGAAATGTGGGACCTCCCTGACGCAACACGTGGCGTGAAGCTCTTATAGCACTGAAATGATCTGGCGTCTTCTGGAAGCTTCCGGAAGCAACTGGGGAAAGCTGGAATATTCTGGACCCGTCTGGATTAATTTGGACAAATTCTGCACTAATTGGGCTGCGAAAATGGGACAATAAGGCCCACACGAAAAATGCTAAAAAAAACTCACAAAAAAATCTGAATTGGAAATTATCCTAATTACTAGACCTAATTAACTAAACTAAATTCAATTAATCCTAAAACTCAATTAACTATTAATCTAATAATACTCTAAAAATCTCTAATAAGACTATATTATTCTATTAAAATCTATAACAGAAAATAAAAATAAAAAATCTATTTATTATATTCTAAAAAATCTAAAAATGATTTATTCAATTTCTATAAGAGAAAATCTATTAATTCTATATCTAAAATATATTCAAAAAAATCAATTAATCTAAAAGAAAATCTATATTACTCTATAGCATCTAAAATTAAAAACATTTAATTTCTATCAACAAAAAAACTATTTATTAATAAGAAAAATTCTATATTAAAAATCTATTTAGACTATAAAAAAATCCTATTAATGCTCTAAAAAATTAAAATCTATTAAAACCTATTAAATCCTAAAAATGAATTTAAAATCTATTATATTCTATAAAATGCTAAAAATTGATTTAAAAAGAATTAAAAATATCAAAAATTCTATTAAATCCTAAAAAATGATTAAAAAGCTATTTAAAACCCTAAAAAAAATGCTAATAAAATCCAGAAAAATCACAATAATTCCCAGAGGGACAAAATAAGCACTGAACTGATAAAAAACACCCGAAACACGAGACGAGAGCTGTGATCCCTGATAAAATCAAACAAAAATGAAACAATGCCCTGTATGCAATATGCAGATGCGAATGCGGTTATGCGTCGAGACATCGAGCCAAATGCGAGACCCGGTTGGTCAAATTTTGGGGTGCAACAGCTGCCCCTATTCAAGCGACTTCGACCTGAATGGGTGAAGAGCGCCCAGCCTTCAAACATTCAAGGTAGATGACGGTTGAATACAAATGGAACCCTGAAATTTGCCAACCGCAAGAATATACTGCAAAGCTGCTTGAGGAATAACTTCCAATAACTGAAGTTTGGTTGTAACGGCAACATCTGGTCAATTTTCTGATAAAATTTTCTTCTCCTTTTCAACACCTGTGTGACGCCACAAGTATTGAAATAATGCTTCGTAAAGCAAACACCTTGATTCCCATCTCTCTCATGGGATCAAATCTGGTCAACTCACAGTTCACTGCGAACTTGAGGACAATTCTCCTGGGGAATTCTGAAGGGCACTGCCTGGCACCTATTTTGACGAAGGGGGCAGCTTCAGAAGTCTGATATATGTCAATCTTTGTTGTTGTTGTTGTTGTTTTTTCCGATGCTGACGTAACAACCAAATATGAAGAATCACTCCGCTGGGGAAGACAAGAAGCTGAACCACACAACTCTGCAGGTGAACAAATTCGAAATCCAATAGGTAACCATTCTGGTCTATGTTTCGACATGCGTATGCTTGATAATGATGCAATGTCCTATACGACATGTAAATGCTATGTGTTTTGTTTGAAAATGCGAGGCCCAGACAGCATGGATATGCTATATGCTTGTATAAATGCTATGACTATATATGCAAATGCTAATGCAGGCTCGAGCTACCAGAGAACACCAGGTCTGAAAACCCCTTGGCAAAATAAATGCCGAAGGAAACGTCAACTCTACTGGGGATGACCTGAAGTCACAGAACCATCTCAGCAAAAATAAATGCTGGAAACGAGAAATCAAATCCGCTGGGGATAACTGCCCTGCTGGAGAAATGAAAAGGCAACCCTGCTTGACGACTTCACTGGGGAAAGAAAGACAACTCTGCTCGGGATGCTTTCTTCAAACCATTGGCAACTGATTGCGCTCTGCAGGGATTGACCCAAACTGAGGTTGATTACGCGCAGCACACTGCTGGAAATGCCCCTACTATTAAGGATATCACTCTTAATCTGCTGAAGATACTCCTGATCCTACTCTGATACGGGGTAAAAGACAATCTCGACTCTTCCGGGGATAATAAGCAACTTTCATCTGCTGAAGAGTGGCAATTCTGATTTAACAATATCTGCAAGGAATTCAAACATTACTCGAAGCGCTGGCATCCGTCGAGCTTCGTATCGGGGAACATGACGACATGCGAGTCATTGGGAAATATTGTGTCAGATACCTTTAGGTTTTTTTGGTTATTTTTCTGGTTTAGAATAAACATGGACTATGTACACAGTGGAAGATATGGAAATACTAGACGAGAACTAGCATTCAAAGGTAGACTACCAGGCGAGAACTGATAGGAAAATAGGTTAGGAAAATTGATTTTTGTTTTTTGTGTTTTTGAACATCAGACGAGGCTGACTAGATAACAGACTGAGGTATAGACAACCAAGCGAGAACTGGCTGAAAGCTAACGTACACCAGGCGAGAACTGGTATAACACTTGAAGAAACGGTGACCAAACGAGAACTGGTTATGCGATGACATGTACCAGGCGAGAACTGATACAACTCTTGAAGAAACGGTAACCAAACGAGAATTGGTTACCAATAAACTGCACCAGGACGGGAACTGCTGCTTACAATAAACTGCACCAGGACGAGAACTGCTGCTTACAATAAACTGCACCAGGACGAGAACTGCTGCTTACAATAAACTGCACCAGGACGGGAACTGATGCTTACGGAAGGGTGGGCCAGACGAGAACTGGTTACCGATTTGCCAGGCGAGAACTGGACTTTGGAAACGACTGGTTATTGACACGCAACAGGTTTAAACTGCAGGATAATGATCCCACGACAACAAGACCTTTTTCGAAATGCTAAGGTTTTTGATAAGGGTATTGACATGATTCCCCGATACTCAACTCTGGCTGGGGATAAACAAGCTGCTTGAACAACTTGCTTCAGTGCACTCAGCTGGGGATAGAAAGATTGGCGTGCACAACTTGTCCCAGTACAATTCAACTTGCCCCAATCTAACTCTTGTGAATACTTGCTCTGAACAGCTTGCTACGAGAATACTTCGAGAATATTTGCCCCGGTATCTGCACGACAAAAGAATTCAATCTCCAATTAAACACCTAACAACCCAGTTGATTTCAACATTCTCTGCGATGACTTGCCCCTGAATGAGCGTTCTAGCGACTCAACCCGATCTGATTATCCATTGGAAGCATCTGCTTTCAAATCTCCGCGTTCTGCATAATTGCCCCTGATTGGGTCTTGAGAAGACTCCTTCTGATCAACTGCTTCTCAAACAAATTGCCCCTGCTCACCTGGAACTTCGGGACTTCCCCTCAGACTGACTGATTCCGAACTTACCGGAAGATAATGCCCCTGATTCACAAGGCTTCACAACATACACCATTCTGGTTCAGACTGCTGGATTACTCAGTCCTATTTGATTATTCCTGCTGGAATTTCTTTCGTGCCAACTACTAACCGCAATTAGAATCGTCTGTTTACGAATGGTAATCTTAATGCAGTGGTTATGCAGATTTTGAAAAAATTTGAGTTGTCACTCATTTACATGCATATGATAATTGTGAGTGACGAGTGAACCAAAGTTCAAACGTAGTGCTTACGTGGTCAGTGAAAATACAACAAGGATGTGACTAGCAAGTCAAGAAGGAGTCAGGTTACTCAGCCTTATCGTAATGCGCTTCAGACTAACCCTTCCTCAATTAGGTCTTTTAAGGGTTGTATCGTGGTCGGGTTCACGGTTCGTGAAACAAAGGATATTCGGCTCAAATTTGATTTGTACCCACCCCTTCTACGTGATGTTCTCCGATCCTAAGGTTCAGTTAACTTGGCACAAGCGCTCGCCTCTTCGAGAAGTATGTTGAATGGTAAGAACCACAGTTAAGGAATTCACAATGCTTTGCTGGAGTGATAGTTACTCCTTCTTCGCTTTCGGTGTCTGTGTACACGACTTTGTGATTTGCTGGGGAAAATTTCTTTTTAATCCCTCTTTTTCATTCTTTTGATTCCCTAACTTTTGCCTGGACTGACTCATTTTGAGTTCCTTTCGATTTCTTTTAAAGTCCAGCGGGATGCCCTAATTTTTGCCTAAGTATTAGCTTTCTCAGCTTTTCTTTCTTTTTACTTAGCGGGCTTTCTTTCTTTCTTTCTTTTGGAACAAAGTCGTGTGACACTGGTTGTCTTGATTGCTCCGAAAGGATTGTAACTGTCTCACTCCTGATTGGTGAGGTATGACCTCTTGAAAGGTATAAACTGATTGGTCCTCGAAAGACAACACTCCTCTGTAAGACTTGAATGCTCGGTCAAGCTAACTGACAACTACCCTGCCCCGGGTTAAGATGTGAGGGTTTATAAGTCCGAAAAAACTTCTACTTCCTGGCTCGAAGTGGTTAACAAGGGACTAACTCCTTATATCTCTAGTGTTTGGGGAATTTGAAACAATGCCTTGTACGTCATCGGTACGGTCTTATCTGAAAGCATACAATCATTGGTTATGAGTTTCAGTTTCGTCATCCTCCCTCCTAACTTTGCTAGTCACAGCGAAAAAATGGAGTGAATAAAATGCAAGTGTCAGTGCAATGCCATAAATGAGCGACAGCGACATGATTAATTCAGAAAAATGCATAGTCACTTTATTATTATCACCATTCGAAACATACAATGTTTTAAAAGCAGGTAGTAACTAACAGAAAAAGAAACTACAAATGCAAATGATATAAAAGCTTGAGAACTGCCACTGCTGAGGCGCCTGCCTGTCTGAACCACTGGCTTTTGCTGGGGAATGCCTTCCAAATCTATGAGCTTAGACAGCTGAGCGGTTAGGGATGAACAAACAGAAATCCTTCTCGAAAGGAAATGCGATCCTGATCAATCAACTGCTGTACCTTCGCCTGAAATGCTTTACAATCTTCGGTTGAATGCCCCGGAGAGCCACCATGATAACCACACTGAACGTGGGGATTGTACCCAGGAGGGTACGGTTCTGGAACTGGCTTGAGAGCTTTAGGTTCCACCAAAGACTTCTGGATCAAAGATGGTAGCAACTGGCTATACGGCATCGGCACTGGGTGAAAAGGAGCATTCCTTCGTTCCAAGTTGTTGCGAGGTCTGTTCTGATTCTGACGCTGATTCTGATAACCTCGGCCACGAGTTCGCTGATTTGCAATGGAAGCGACATAAGATTCCTGACGGGGTGCCCCAGGCACGGCTGTCTGTTCAGTATAACAAGCCACGGGAGGTACTGATCTCTGGTAAGATGATGAACCAACAAAATTCACTGATTCGCTTCGAGGATATTCAACCCTTGGCATGACTGAGTTGATCACAACTTCTTCTTCACTCTGATAGTCACAAGGGTATTCAGTTTCACCAGCTTGATCATATGAAGTAATCTGAATTTTCCCCATTCTTATGGAGTACTCAAGGCGTTCTCCTAATGCTACCACGTCAGAGAAACTTGCCGGAATTCCGAGCAATCTTTTGAAGTACGAATATTGTAGGGAATCCACAAACATGCTTGCCAGCTCTTGGTCTAACAGCGGGGGACGCACTCTAGCAGCAAATTCTCTCCATCTCTGAGCATACCTCCTGATCGGTTCATTGATCTCTTGAGACAACTCTTGCAAATGCATGCGATAAGGAGCAATGTCTAGGTTGTAATCGTACTGCTTCAGAAAAGCTCTGGCTAAATCCATCCATGACTGAATCTGATTCCTCTCTAACTGCATATACCACCTCAAAGATGCCCCAGTCAGACTATCTTGAAAGCAATGGATCATCAACTTATCATCTCGCGCAAACGCAGTCATTCTTCGACAGAACATCATCAAATGCAGCTTTGGACAGCTATCTCCCGTGTACTTCTCAAATTTCGGCACTTTGAACTTGTAAGGCAACACCAGGTCAGGAACCAAACACATGCCTACAGCATCCAGGTTGACAGCATCTTTGGCTTTCAAAGCTTTCATTTGCTCTTCCAACACTCGGAGTCTTCTACCATCGTCAAGGGCTCTTGGATCTACCATCCCAGCTGCTGGAATATCTCTTCGGTAATTCATCACAGGGAGAGCAACACCTTGATTGTTGACAGGAGGAGGACGCTCATTCTGGGCAACAAACTGCTCATGTCGATCTCGGTTCTCAACAGAAGGCTGTACAACTTGGTCTGCAGCAACGTTGTTCACTTGCGGGGAATCTTCCATGGAATCATACAGAGGGTTGGACGCCATAGTGAACCCTGTCAAGGTGTTAGGAGACTGGAAATTGCCTTCAGACATGGCTACCAATAATCTTCAGCTGACTTCAACACTTGATTCTGCTCAAATCTACTCAACCCCTAGGTAGGTCTTCTGACAATCAACAGCTGCTCAGTCCAAACTCCGGGTAATCACCTTCAGGAAACAAAGGCTGGATCAGAACTCTGGCTAGCTGGAGGATGATATGCAATGCAACACTGATATGCATATGATATGCAAAATGCAGCAAACAATGGGACCACAGCCCCCACACAAAATCTGAATACTGCTGCGCTGCTGACGGAGACGTTCTCTGAAAAGAAGACCAGAATAACGGGTAGGTTGGAAGTCAAGTTTCCTGCACAAAACCCCCCCCCCCCACTCACAGGTATGGACCTATATCTGACAAGGTACGGCATCCTATGCGGTCGTCAGTGTCACAGACTTTCAGAACTGACGATACGATTCCCAGAAGGAGTGGCATCATCGAGTCCTGAAGAGGCCTCACTTAGCTAACTTCCAAATGACCGGTTCCCGGAGTCGACAATCCAACTGACCAAACAACCCCCTCGACCCAAAGGGTAGAAAAAGAAGTCAACCAGAAGAACCTCGTCCGAGTGTAGATTTCGCGGGACACTAGTACAAGCAAAGCCGGTACGCGCCCACTAATCTCTACTCTAAGTCTAAGGTGCACTCCAAGCCCAGGTCCGGCTTCTCACTCAATCATAGAACACCCGTAACACCCCAACAGCAACAGATAATAAATAAGCCCCAAACAAGCGCTAGGATTGACTCTCTCGAGGGACGTTGGATCCCAAATGCATAAGAACTATCGCAGTCCTTAGCAGCCAGGGGACGTTGGATCCCCAGCAGAGTCGCCAGCTGTCGCTACTGCGAAAATCGGCGCCGGCTGACAGAAGAGTCGCCACCGTGCGTTATTTATCCCACGGGAGGGAAAGGAAACGCTCAGAGTAAACCTCGCACAACATGGGAAAGGTATGGTCATCGCAACCATAGCCTGGGTTCGGGAGTCGGTTACGCAAGGGGAAGGTATTAGCACCCCTCACGTCCGTCGTACTCGACGGGATCCACGCTTGCTTGGGTTGTCTACTGGATGCAAAACAATCTATCTACGGCTGCTAAATCTAAACGGAAGGGAATTGACTCGATAGAGCGTCGCACTCTATGCCTACGTATTCTCAAGAGAGAAAGTCAGAGTCAACGTAGTTCGGGACTACGGGGAAAATTGGCTCGCCAAGACCTCGCGTCTTGTGCCTACGTACTTCCACTGGATGGAAGATCAGAGCTTTACGTAGTTCAGACTCACTACGGCTAAACAAACATTCTCACACAGCAGTGAGAAAAACAACTGGTTTCACAGGGTCGGGAACCTATGGTCACAACTATGGCTGAGTCTCAAATGCACTTGGGCAAGGGAGAAAAAGGGTTTCAATTAGTCGTCAGCGGGAAAGTCTCGATCGCACAGCCGCGAGAGAACAAAAGTTAGTTGTTAGTGTGCTCGCTAGGATATCGCATCCTATGCCTACATATCTTCGTCTGGTACGAAGAATCAGAGCAGCTGTAGTTCGGCTACTACGGGACCACAGCTCAAATCTCGTTTTATTAATCTCTGAAAGATGATTACAATGAGTCAATACTGAAAATAATTCTCCTAGGAAACGCTATCCTATCCTATCTTAAAAAATTGAATGAAAATAGCCCCCTAACAAATGGGCCTCTAATTCTATCCTAAAAGTCGAAAAATAAAGTCTATGAAAATATCCCTAAAAGAAAATGCTTTAAAAAATATTAATCCTACTTTAATATTTTTTTCCTTTTTCTCTCTTTATTTTTCTCTTTCAATATTTTCTCACTATTTTTCTCAACATTTCTTTTCACTTCTTTTTCTATTTTCTTTTCTTTTATTGTTTTTTCTCAATATGTTTTTCTTTTAATATTTTTTCAAATATATTTCCTTTTCATTTTTTTTTTCTATATTTTCTTTTCACTTCTTTTTCTTATTTTTCAAACATATTTCCTTTTCACTTCTTTTTCTTTTTTGTGTAACAAGTAAAAAAATAAAAAGGAAAAAGAAGAAGGAAAATAAAGAGGTTGGGGTGTATCCAATACAGGGGGAGTTTAACAGAAAAATAAAATAAAAAAAAACTGGGATTGAATTGGGCCCAGCCCAATTCTCTTCAGAAAAACGCAGGGGGGGCGTGTGAGTAATTTGGAGGTGTATGGAGGAATAGGGCCCAGGCCCAGAACACAAGCAAAAAAACGGAGAGGAGTGTGTGTCAAAAAAATGACTGGGCCTGAGGCCCACGACCCATCCTCTCCTTCTCCTTTCTCCCTTCCAAGTTTCAGAAAACCCTAGATCCTTTCTCCCTATTCCCAGCGCGCCGCCGTCAACTTCTCACTGTTCACTCTCAGCCTCTCCCTCTCCTCCGTCCAAACATCATTCCTTAGTCTCGTTCTCAATCTTTCTCCCAAACTCATTCTCTCTATCAATCTTTTCTTTTGTTCAAACACGAACTTGAAGATCTGGAGTAGATTGCATGTGGATGATATCCTGAAGATGGCTAACAGATCTTTGAAGATCTGTTGATGAGTGCTCTGATGAAGGCTTTTGTGGATTCTGAGAGTTCGTGTTGAACACGGTTGAATCTGGAAACGATGGAGAATCATCTGCTCTCGAAGTTTCTTCTGGAGATTCGTTGAAGGAAGATTTCTGGAAAAATAATTGTTGAACTGTATGATCTATGAAGTTCTAGGGAGTCTTTCTGGAGAATGTTTTGATGATCATTGCTAATCGGTGAAGAACAATCTGAGAAGATGTTGATGATTGGCGTTTGGTGTTGAACGGATAAATCTCGGTGATGAAGGTTGAAAAATTCTGGAAAATTATTGAGGAACGATGGTGATCGTTGATGAACGGTGGTTGAGAGTGGATGACGGTGGTTGAGCTGATCAGATAAGATGAAGGTTTAGAGATGAAGGTGGAGATGGAGGTTGGAGGAGATGGATGAAGGTCAGGGATGAAGGTGACCGGATTCTGGGCGTGTTGGAGTTTTCCGGCGAGGGACGGTTGCCGCCGGCCATGCAGGCCGGCCGGTGGGGCGTTTCAGGCGAGGTAGCGTGATGATGACGCGTGGTGGCCGTTAGTGGAGTGGCTCTCTGCATGTGGGACGCGTGTCCCACGCGTGGCTGAGAGAGAGGCCTGAGGTGGCGACGTGGCGTGGAGAAATGTGGGACCTCCCTGACGCAACACGTGGCGTGAAGCTCTTATAGCACTGAAATGATCTGGCGTCTTCTGGAAGCTTCCGGAAGCAACTGGGGAAAGCTGGAATATTCTGGACCCGTCTGGATTAATTTGGACAAATTCTGCACTAATTGGGCTGCGAAAATGGGACAATAAGGCCCACACGAAAAATGCTAAAAAAAACTCACAAAAAAATCTGAATTGGAAATTATCCTAATTACTAGACCTAATTAACTAAACTAAATTCAATTAATCCTAAAACTCAATTAACTATTAATCTAATAATACTCTAAAAATCTCTAATAAGACTATATTATTCTATTAAAATCTATAACAGAAAATAAAAATAAAAAATCTATTTATTATATTCTAAAAAATCTAAAAATGATTTATTCAATTTCTATAAGAGAAAATCTATTAATTCTATATCTAAAATATATTCAAAAAAATCAATTAATCTAAAAGAAAATCTATATTACTCTATAGCATCTAAAATTAAAAACATTTAATTTCTATCAACAAAAAAACTATTTATTAATAAGAAAAATTCTATATTAAAAATCTATTTAGACTATAAAAAAATCCTATTAATGCTCTAAAAAATTAAAATCTATTAAAACCTATTAAATCCTAAAAATGAATTTAAAATCTATTATATTCTATAAAATGCTAAAAATTGATTTAAAAAGAATTAAAAATATCAAAAATTCTATTAAATCCTAAAAAATGATTAAAAAGCTATTTAAAACCCTAAAAAAAATGCTAATAAAATCCAGAAAAATCACAATAATTCCCAGAGGGACAAAATAAGCACTGAACTGATAAAAAACACCCGAAACATGAGACGAGAGCTGTGATCCCTGATAAAATCAAACAAAAATGAAACAATGCCCTGTATGCAATATGCAGATGCGAATGCGGTTATGCGTCGAGACATCGAGCCAAATGCGAGACCCGGTTGGTCAAATTTTGGGGTGCAACAGTATTCTTTGACGTAGTTTTGCCTTCGGTGGCGTTCTGTTTATCATAACTCTTGGTTAGTGCCTTATTTCCTAACTTTTTGTTAGTATCTGATTTATTTTCCAACTTTTGGTTGGTATCCTTTGGTTGTATCCTAACTTTTGGTTGGTATCCTTTGTTATCCTAACTTTTGGTTAGTATATGGTTCATTTTCCAACTTTTAGTTGGTATCCTTTAGTTGTATCCCAACTTTTTGTTGGTATCCTCTACTTTATCCTAACTTTTGGTTAGTATCCTTTGTTGATTCCCAACTTTTGGTTGATATCTTTTCTTGTATCCCAACCTTTGGTTGGTATGTTCTATTTCTCCTAACTTTTGGTTAGTATACCTGGCTGATTCCCAACTCTTGGTTGGTATCCTCCTGTTGTTCCAACTCTTAATTGGTATCTTTGGATGTGATTTCGCCTTCGGTCGGTGTTCTTCCTTTGTTGAATCCTAAATTTTTGTTAGTATCCTTCGTTCCAACTTTTGGTTGGCATTTTAACTCTGTTACTCCTTGGAGTGCGTAAATGTCTGGGTTCTTTTTGTATTCAATCCCCTTCTACCTCAAATGTCTGAAAGCTGATACTATCATCCTTTCAGGTTTAAGTCGATTGAATAGGGGCAGCTGTAGCACCCCAAAATTTGCCCATTTGTTTTAACCGTAATTGACTTATGTTTCGTTCATTTGCATTTCGCATTTTTCATATTATGGCATTGGCTCTTGAGAGATGAGATCAAGGTGTTTTTATGGCTCAAGGCTTCCTTTCATTGCAAGTTTGTAAACAATAAGCATCAGAGGCTTCGACGTTTATTTTGCTTAGTAATCGAGCACCCGATTATATTTTCCAGCAGGTTATTTTGTGCACAGGAGACAATTCACAGTTTATGTCAAGCATTTTACAGGTGCAATATCAAAAGACAAGTTTCAGAGGCTTAACTTGGCTAAAATCAGGCGACAACGAGTGATTCTCCAGGTTTCCCTCTTTATGATGTCAAATTTTGAAATTTTGAATGTGGTAATCGGTTACCACAATCATGGTAATCGATTACCTCGAGCAAATTTTGCAAAAATGCTTCAAATTTCAGCACTGCAGAATTTCCAATTCATTCTCACCACTTTAATTCCACATGTGCATCAGTAGAAGGATCTAGAATTGATTAATTTTCATAAATTCCCTCCAAAAATTCAAACACTCCATTTCTAATTTCACTCCTAGTTTCCATTCCTCACACTAACTCACACTCCAAACCAAATTTAATCCCTAACCTATGGGTTATTTAACCAAATTTACTCCAGACTTCACTCATTCACTCTCATTTTCAACTTCATTTTTCAGAATTTGCTCTCAATTCTCTCTCACTTTTTCATTCTCCATATTCATCTTTAACCTTTCACTAAAGCTCCATATTCATATATTCATAAATTGGGCATTACAATTTGTGAATTCTTAAGCTAGACCTCCATTACATCACCGTTGTTGATTCAATTCTGCATTTGAAGCTTGTTTGGATCTATATTCAAGTTTTCGAAGCCATTCTTGAAGGAGCTTTGAAGCAAGTTCATCATATTGCTTGGATCTTGAGGTTTCTTGTTAGGATCTTGGATTTATTGTGTTAGATCTATCCATTTTCGTTTGCAACATTCAGCAAAGCAAATCTCAGCTTTGTAGGTTGGTAAATTTTAGATCCATAATTGATATAGCTTAATTTCAACTTATGCAATGTAGATCCTTGACTTGTTGTTGATATTTGATCCATTGCTTGTTTTGATCGTTGATCTTGTTGTTTGATTGGTTCAATTGGTATTTGGTTGCCGTAATATGATGTAATTTTTGTGCATAATTGATTGGTTGCTCATTTGGATGCCTGAATAAGTCATTTGCAACTGGAAGTGCTTTTTGGAAGTTGATTTTTGGCCATTGTCTCAGTGGTAATAGATTACCATTATCAGGGTAATTGATTACACTATTCAATTTGCATGTGTTTCTGTTTTTTCAAAGGAAGTGTAATACCCCAAATTTTACCCTTATATTTAGTCAGTCATTTCGCATAGCATCTCATATGTACATTGCTAACCGCTAACTAGTTAGGAAGGTTTTGTTTTGCAGATTCAGTCCCAGGGGTATTTTGGTCATTTTACACAAACTCTACCAATTCCTTGAAGACGGGCTGTTATTAAAATTCTGAGGCGTTTGATACGTTATTATTTTGAGGCATTTATCTATCACCAGGTCTGATCATATCAAGATCTTGGCATTTGGTCAGTGAAATTTAATTACGAGTAGTGTTGTTGTTGATGCTGAAATTGTTGTGATTACGGTGCACATACGTGTTTGGTTATGAAATGGTTGGTTAACATTTAAAAGGGATTTTAATCAGATGATGAGTTTGAGATTACGAATGAGACAAGTGCAAATAAGAATATCCTTTGGGAGTGTTTATGTTTTATGACTAGAGTAATGAATTTAAATATTTGTGGATTTATTCACAAGTGTTTGCAATTCATAACTAGAAATAAACATAAACAATTGCAAGCTTGAATGATCAGGGATAAATGGAAGTTTTTGAGAATTTTTATTGCATAAGAATGTTATTGTACAAAAGGGTTTGAATCATTTTACATTTGAGTTGCCTTAAAATTACAACTACAGAGATTACATTGACTCTAAAAAATCCTAAGTCCTAGAACTTCTAAATGTCCTTCATGATGTCCTTTGAGCTTCTCCGCAAGGTCTCCAATTTCAACCTGCACAAAGAGGAACGAAACAAAACAATATAGAATATGTTAGAAGATGTTTTTGACACTCTCAGAACAATGTCATCATCGAGTGCCGGGAGTGGCACAACCGAAGCTGCGTCCTACCCCCGTTACCGATCCGCACCGTGGGCGTCTGATCAGGTAATACCTGTTCTTATCGATACGGGACATCCGAGAGATAGAAGAAATAAAAGAAGCGGACTGATTCATTTTGCCGCGATTGGATTTCCAAACTGATACGAGAATAAGGCAACATAGGCAAAGTTATGACTCAGACCCGGATGCCGGCAGGTCTGAGTCACTTTGGTTTCAAAACTTCCAACACCTGAAAAGCCACAAGCATCATCAGAACTCAAAGCATAAACAAAACTAGGAAGGGGCTCGCGCCAATACAGGTATGAATAGCCACCAAAGAAACAAATCTGTTACCAAACAGAATGAAAATCAAATTCAAAACAGAACAAGGGAAGCCAAACTATGGCATCAAGCTGCACAGGGCAGAGAAACGAAACCAAACAGCATCATACGCTGCATCAAAGCCTTCGGCTCAAAAGCATACCAAAACAGGACAAGAGAATTGAAATGCAAGCCAAGCTGCATCAATTTCCAAAATAGAACACCATATGCAAAATGAACTGCGCCAAAATAATATATCAGAAGGCAGATTTACGCGCAAGAAGCCATAAGAAAATATCCAAAGAAACACAACAGCATCAAACATGGTTTAACAGCATATTCAAAAATCAGATCATCACGAAAACCGAACCAGTTGCAATGGCAAGCAATACATAAGTGAGGGACTATACCGAATCACAGCACATAACCATGACAGAAGGCGAGATAGGCCAAACGTGCAAGCACATTGGAAAAACAAATCATCAAACACATGGTTCAGGACATCAATATGATAGCCAATCATCATCACCAATTCAATCAGAAGCAGCAACATAAGCAAAAACCAGGACTGTAGCATCCTGCTCCAAATGGTTCAGACTAAGCGTCATCACTACCATGTACCCGTCTCGGCGGCAAAGACCAAGGCAAAGTGTCCATCCTGAAAGAAGAAAAGAAAAGTAAGTGCTAATGATCAGGATTGAATCAAAACAAAATCGCATCAGGAATCAAATCAGTATCCAAATTCCCCAAAAGCAATCCAATTCGCATCTGCAAGAGTCTAATCAGAAAATGATCAAATCAAATTGAATATGGAAATGGAAAGTTTCGAGTCAGGTCCAAATCGTATCCCATTGGAACTCAATATGGGAAAAATCGAAACAAATCAAAATGAATCCATCAAGAAATCCCGTGAATTAATATCAGATGCCAATTAATCCAATCTGAAGGCAAACCATATCAGAAAATAATAGAGATTTTGATTTGATGTCAATCCTAAAGCAGATCAAAACAAATCAGTTCAGGTTATTAAATTGAATAGGGTCAGAAGAATCAGCTGGAAATCAGAAAGACTAATCAAATCCTAAAAGGGGAAATAGGATTCAATCATGTATCAGATGGAACCAAATCGTATCCCATTGGAACTCATTTTGAATCAATCAACGAATCAGTATCAAATTCATACCAGAAAAATGAATTTCAATCTCACCAAAACCCCAATCAGGATTCCAAGAGAAGAAATGAGATCCCAATCGTATCAGAAAGCATCTTATTGGAACTCAATCTGGAAAAATCAAAATCAAAATCAAATCGCATCAACACAAAATCAAATCAGATCATCAAATACATATCTCAGAAAAAACGCAAGTTCAAGGCCCAAAAAGAGAGATAAAGAGAAGTTATAAATAGGAGGATACAACCTGATGGAAAGGGAGAGTTGAAACCCTAAACGGAGAGTACCAGAAACGGCGAAGAATCCACATGCGAAAACCCTAAACGGTGCGAGCTCAGACGAAGCGATCGTCATCATCGCTCAGAGAGATCACCATCACCGAACGCGAATCAACAATACCCAGAGAGATCACCTTCACCGTTCGCGAAGAACGACGGGCAATCGACTCCACGACCTCAGCTTCAACATCATCAGCCAGAATAAATGTAAATGCGTTATCTCACATATTCTTGTGGTTCATGTTTTGGTTTCAGGAAAAGAGATGATCACGGCGCGAGGAAGAAGAAACATGCAATGAGAGTAACGAAGGCAAAACGAAGAAGACGAAGTGATAACGGCGCCGCGTAGGGGATGATAGGGAGAGAAACCCTAAATCCATGTTTTTGATGCATTCACACTAACCGGGTTGGGTCCGGGTGTGATGACCGGCCCAACCCTTTCCCTTTCCCTTTTTATTTTTTTTCTTTGTTTTGTTTTTAATTAATTTGTTTTATGTTTTTTAAAAAAAACTTTTCTTAACTTTTTAATTTTATAATTTAAAAAAAATATCTTTCTCATTTTAATCCTTTTAAAATATAATTATTAAGAATAAATTAAAACTTTTTTAATAAAATTAAACTTTTGTAAATATAAAAGGAAAAACTCTTTTTAATAAAATAATGAAAAACTCTTTTTAAAAATATAAAAATAAAACTTTTTTTTAAATTCTTTTGCAAGCTAACATTAAATTAGTAAGATTTTTTAAATAAACATTAGTAAAGTCTCAACTTATGTCTTCTCGTAACTCATTGCTGCCTAACTCTGCCTACTAACGGGTGTTCGTTTTTGCAGTTCATATTTATTGCTATCATGTCGAGTTTTCATTTAAGTTTCTTTATATTTGTATCTGCTTCTCATATGTAACCTCGCGAACCAATAATCGCGCTTTAAGTTTCTGCCATTTAATTTTTGTTTATATAGCTGTAACTGCTGTCTTTACTTTTCTGCTTGCATGGTTCAGTCACCTCAATATTCCTTGTCACACTACACACATCCGAAGGAATTAGGTATAGCCGTTTGACCGCCGTGTCAATAGTCCTCAATCTCACCTTCAACCCTTACACCTTTTCAACCCTAAATTTTCACAAATGCCTCGCCGCAGGCAAAATTACAACTTTACCCCTAGCATTAGGTCAAAGAGCCGCCGCGCTCATTTTAGGGTTTCCCGCCGTGTAATCCCTAACTTAACCTAATTTAACCCTAATTACAACTTAACAATTCAACGTAGAGATTTGGAGTTTCTACACTCCGCGTAAGCGTGCCCTTAAGACATGTTTATTCCCCTTGAGACCTTGACCACAGTCAAGAAGTCTCTAACCTCCCTTTTGAGGGGAACTACGATTACTCTGATTCCACTCCCGTAAGGATACGTAGGCACAAGATGCGATGTCTTGCCGAGTAAACTTAGAATTAACCCCTTAGGTCTCTTTTCTCATTTTTAATCTTTGTACATATACCTTAAGCAAATAAATAAAGCAAATAGTAAACATCTGAACAAAAGGTTCCCGTAGAGTACTACGGAAGTTTAGGGTGCTAATACCTTCCCTAAATTTAACCAACTCCCGAACCCTAGATCTTTCCCCGCATTGTGTTTACGATGCAAAAATAGGTTTTCCCTTTTTGACCTTTTCCTTCGGATAAATCAAAGAGCGGTTGTGAATTGAATTGCGATTCAAACTCATTAATAGTTTGATATCCTATTTCCACCGCAACAGAAAATGGCGACTTCACTGGGGAGACCTAAACTTTTGAGGGTTATCCCTAACTTGTTCATGTTTATCATTATCTGTTATTATTCATTTGCGTGTATATATTTATGCTTTCAGGATGGGATTGGTCCTTGTGTTGTGAGATAAGTCCTACGCCCGGACTAGTGACATTATTATAGGATGGGGATATATTCGATGAGGCTTATAGGGAGTGAATCCCGACCAAGCTGATTCGAGAATCTCCGCTCAGTTGAGACCCTTTCGAAAATGGTTCGGTTGAACGAGTAATCGTAAAAACTTTTTCCATGGTCGACTGGAGTCTGTGATATTGAGGACCGTAGTACCTTAACACCACCTCGGCCTTATTTAGGACGTAGTGCGGGAGCTATGTGGGAGTAATCTTACAATGGCTGCTACGCGATACTACACTCAAAAGAGGTTCTCTTGAGAATATTATTAACCCCTGAGTCAGTCGGAAGGTTGATAATATCCAAAAGATGGGCTGATGACTTTGGGCACTTTGTAGAACCTTGTTCGGCAGGTACAACTAACCTATAGTACACTCCTTTTGGGATGGGTAGACCTTGACTCCACTCACGTTCCTTTAACCTAGGACTTTGTGTGTTTTCATGCATTGCATACATAAAGCATCTCATTGCATTGTATTTCATGGAATTCAAATATCATTTATGGATATCGCGGGATACCATAAATAAAAAATAAAATGAAAAAACAAGAAAAGGATTTCCTTGGTACCCCGCGGCATTCGTAAATGTTTGAATTCCATGAAATCTTCATCACAGCATCATTTATTGCATTGCATGTGTCTTCCGTTTTCTCATGTTCGGTTCTCTCGCCTTCCAGTTTCGTCACCCTGAGTTCTCGGCACCAGTACAACACCAGAGCTCAAACTCGGAAAAGAATGGAGGATCAGGCAAAAGAGATTGATCGCCTTAGCAATGAACTTGAAGACCTTCGAGGGGGTATGGGGCGTATGATGGAATTGTTACATGTCATGAATGCTAAGATGGATACCCAGCCCACTGTTGTTTCTGAGATTACCGGCGTTACTGTGGACCCTCCACCAAGTGTGACCGTAGCAAGGGACCCACCTTATGGTCTTGCTCCCGGTTTTGTGCCTCCTCAAGCCACTGTTCCAATTAATCAACCTGTTCAGCAAGCCGTGCCTTTATTTTCTGAAGTTTCTAGGGGGGCTCCTATCTTTGCACCACCCATTGTACACACTCGTGCGCAACCGTATTTCAATGAGACAGTTTTTGATAATCCTGATGAGAATGTTGAGGGTTATGAGAAACATGATAAGCTTCGTGAGGAAGTAAACACCATCGTCCAGAGATTGAAAAAAGTAGAGGGTGATCAAATTTTTGGGACTGCTGCAAGGGATGTTTGTTTGGTCTCGGGTTTGGTTATTCCCCCGAAGTTCAAAACTCCGAACTTCGATCGTTATGAAGGTGCCACCTGTCCTAAGAGTCATCTGATCATGTATTATCGCAAAATGGCTGCCCATGTTGAGAATGATAAACTGATGATTCATTGCTTCCAAGATAGTTTGAAGGGTGCTTCTTCCAAGTGGTATTTAACTTTAGACCAGTCTCGCATTAAGAGTTTCCAAGATTTACCTGACGCTTTCATCAAACACTACAAGTACAATATGGACTTGGCTCCTGACAGAAGACAGTTGCTGAGTATGTCACAAAAGAATTCTGAGTCATTCAAAGAGTATGCTCAAAGGTGGAGAGAGACTGCTTCGCAGGTAGAACCTCCTTTGACCGAGAAAGAGTTAGCTGATTGGTTTGTCGACACGGTCCGTCCAGAATTTTACGAGAGAATGGTGGGTAGTGTGACTTCAAATTTCTCCGACATCGTTGTTGTGGGTGTCAAGATTGAATTGGGTATGAAAAGTGGTAAAATGACAAATAATCATGGTGCTTCTAAGGATCAGCCGAAGAAACCTCCGTATAGCTCCCAGAAAAAGAAAGAGGGTGAGACTAATGCTATATCCTCTGGTAGACCAAGAGAACGCTTTTATCGACATCCGCAAGGTTATGCTCAGCCTCAAGGGTACCCAGTCCAATATGCTCAACAACCCTATGTGGCAGCTATTACACCTTCTTTCAATCAACAGGTTCCTATGTATCAACCTATGCAACAATCTCCTGTTTATCCGCCTCCTGTCAACTATCTACAGGCGCCCAACACTCCTGCTCCTCAACAGCCAAAGAGTCCGGCTCCTCGCCAGAACGTTCCGAACAAAAGAACGTATAAGCCTTGTCCGCCGATTCCGATGACTTTCACCGAGTTGTATCCCTCTTTGGTCAAGCAAGGTCTAATCACTACTCGGGCTTTGGGTCTGCCTCCTAATCCTCTACCCGCCAATTACAACGCCGCCGCTCATTGTTTATTTCATGAGGGTGCGCCTGGTCATGATCTGGAGAATTGTTATGCTCTCAAAAATATTGTCAGGGATTTATTGGAAAAGAAGATTTTGTCATTTGAAGATCCTCAACCAAATGTTAAGAAGAACCCTTTTCCTAACCATGAGAGTGTCAATGCCATTAGTGCTGATTCGGAAGAAGGTTACGCCCTTGACGTTGAACAGATTAAGACTCCTCTCAAGATGTTCCATTCGAAACTGTTTGAAGCTGGTTTGGTAGATACTTCCCACGTTGCATACGTAAGTTGTGAAGCCAGTATTAAGGGTTGTGTGTTGGTTCAGAATGATGTTCAGAGGTTGATTAATGAGGGTGTTTTACAAGTGACAAGCCAAGCCAAGAAGGATGAGGTCGCTGTGGTTGAGCCTGTCTTCCATCTGCCTGAATCAAAGGGTAAGGTGCCAGTGTTTAATCTATCAGGGGCAGGTTCTGCCAATCCCGTGATCGATCTACCAAAGTCGTCTATCCCTGAGGTGAATCAGCCTAAGCCTATAGTTATTCGAAGACCAAGTCCGTTTCCTTTCAGTGATCCTAAAGCTGTGCCTTGGAAATACGATGTGACGATGATTGACAAGGAGTCTGGGAAAGTTATTCCAAATGAAGAGGTTAAGGACACTGTGACCAATATCGCAGAGGCAAGCAGGATGACTCGCAGTGGTCGTGTGTATATTCCCCGTTCTAATGAGGTTCCACCTAAGGAGACCACTAATATCCCAGTGGTCGTCAAGGACAAAGGAAAGGGGGCCGTTACGAATGATGAAGATGCTGAATTTTTGAGGATCATCAAGAAAAGTGACTATAAAGTTATCGATCAACTTCATCAGACTCCTTCCAAGATTTCGATTTTATCTCTGTTGATGAATTCACCCGCTCATAGGATGGCCTTGCAGAAGGTTTTGACTCAAGCACATGTGGATCAAGATATCAGCACCAGTCGGTTTGATAGTGTGATTGCCAATTTGACCGCCTGTAACACCCTTAGTTTCAGCAATGAAGAGTTACCGAAGGAGGGTCCGAACCATAATCGTGCTTTACATATATCGGTGAAATGTCAGGAGGACAATTTAGCGAGAGTGCTAGTGGACACCGGGTCTTCTCTGAATGTTCTACCCAAGAGGGTTCTTGATAAGTTGGCTTGTAAAGAGACTGTGTTGAAACCTACTCCTTTGGTCGTTAAGGCTTTCGATGGCTCCCGTCGGTCGGTAATGGGGGAGGTTGAGCTTCCTATCCTAATTGGTCCGCAAGTTTTTAATATCATGTTTCAAGTCATGGACATTAATCCCAATTACAGCTGCTTACTTGGAAGGCCGTGGATTCATGCCGCTGGGGCAGTAACCTCAACGTTACATCAAAAGATGAAGTTCGTGATCGATGGAAAGTTGGTCATTATACACGGTGAGGAGGATCTGATGGTCAGTAACCTGTCTTCTTTCCGTTACATCGAGGCCGATGAGAATGCTTTAGAAATCTCCTTCCAAGCACTTGAGATCGCCAATGCTGTTCTGCTAGAAGTCGAAGAGACGGTGGGTCAGGGTAATCTATCTTTTGCATCACTGAAGAGTACCAAATCAACAATTGACAGGGGCATTCCTGAAGGTTGGGGAGAGGTAATTGATGTCAAGACCAAGACTGATCGCTCTGGGTTGGGTTACAAACCAACTCAGAATGGAGCTGCCACAACTGTCGAAGGGCGTCCGAAGGTTATCCAAGAGGTATTTGTCAGCGGAGGTTTCCAAGTCAATGCCATCAGTGAATGTGAGGAAAATGAAGAGCTGAGCAACCTGGTGTTTAAGGGTGATGCAGTTTTGAACAACTGGGAGGCCGTAGAGATCCCTGTTATTTTTCCCTTGTCGAAGTAATTGTTTTTTAAAGTTTCATTTACATTTTCAAATAAAAATCCGTAGCTCTGCCCAAGGCTATAGGGTCGTTTTTATTGGGCCACCTTTCATTTCTAAAAAGATATTAATAAAAGCATTTTGTTCAATTCCACTTTGGTTCATTTGCGTTTTTCGTTTTCACCTAAAAATGAAATTGGCAACCTTTTTTTCCCAAAAAAATAAAAAAAAAACAGCATTTCATTCTTACATATCTTCGAGCATTTTAATTAAGTAAGCCTTCCATCATGCAGAGACATCGTAAACCTTGTTGGATCCAATGACTTTACTGACACTCCTGACTGGGATGCACCCATCAATCAAGCTGAGGACGAGGGTGAAGAAGATTTTGAAGTACCCGCTGAACTGACAAGATTGATTGAGTACGAGTACACAGAGCTTCAACCGCATAAAGAGCAGGTGGACTTAATTAATCTCGGTACAGATGAGAACAAGAAAGAGGTCAAGATTGGTGCAATGCTTGGGACAGAGGTTAAGTCGAGGTTGATTGAGTTGTTAAAAGAGTATATTGATGTGTTTGCATGGTCGTATCAAGATATGTCGGGCCTAGACACGGATATTGTTGTTCACAAGTTGCCACTTAAGCCAGATTGTCCACCTATCAAGCAAAAACTTCGAAGAACGAGACCCGACATGGCTTTGAAAATTCGAGATGAGGTTAAAAAACAGTTGGATGCAGGTTTCTTGGCAGTCGCAAAATATCCAGATTGGGTTGCCAACATTGTGCCAGTGCCTAAGAAGGACGGTAAAGTTAGGATGTGTGTGGATTACAGGGACCTGAACAAAGCAAGTCCGAAAGACGACTTCCCTCTGCCACATATTGATACACTT
Organism: Lathyrus sativus; assembly: GCA_963859935.3. NCBI lineage: Eukaryota > Viridiplantae > Streptophyta > Magnoliopsida > Fabales > Fabaceae > Lathyrus > Lathyrus sativus. Next base: position 678,334,407 of record OZ012739.1, on the reverse strand, counting down.
GTAGACAATACAGCCAGTTTTGCGTTGTTTTCATTTATGGATGGTTTCTCTGGCTACAATCAGATCAAGATGGATCCCGATGATCGAGAGAAGACTACTTTCATTACTCCTTGGGGGACCTTCTGCTACAAAGTCATGCCCTTTGGTTTGAAGAACGCTGGGGCAACTTACCAACGCGCTATGACCACTCTTTTTCATGATATGATGCACAAAGAGATCGAGGTGTATGTGGACGATATGATAGCCAAATCTCAGAATGAAGAGGAGCATCTAGACCATTTGGTGAAGCTGTTTGAACGACTCAGGAAATATCAGTTGAAATTGAATCCTGCTAAATGTACCTTTGGTGTCAGATCTGGAAAATTGCTTGGTTTCATTGTTAGCCAGCGAGGGATTGAGGTGGATCCTGACAAAGTCCGAGCCATTCAAGATATGCCGGCTCCGCGAACCGAGACACAAGTTAGAGGTTTTCTGGGACGTTTGAATTATATTTCCAGGTTTATCTCCAATATGACCGCTACTTGTGAGCCGATATTCAAGTTACTTTGCAAGGGGCAGACGGTTGAGTGGAACCCCGATTGTCAGAAAGCGTTTGAGAAGATTAAAGGTTATTTGCAGGATCCCCCTATTCTAATTCCTCCCGTACCTGGAAGACCGTTGTTTATGTACCTTACTGTTCTCGAGAAGTCTATGGGTTGTGTGCTTGGACAACAGGATGAGACTGGAAAAAAGGAACATGCGATTTATTACCTGAGCAAGAAGTTCACCGATTGTGAAAACAGATACTCACCATTGGAGAAAACTTGTTGTGCATTGGCATGGGCCGCTAGGCGCCTTCGGCAATATATGGTCTGTCATACCACATTGTTGATTTCTAAAATGGATCCGATCAAGTATATTTTCGAAAAATCGGCTCAAACCGGGAGGCTAGCCCGTTGGCACATGTTGTTATCCGAATATGACATCCAGTATGTACCCCAGAAGGCGATTAAGGGTAGTATTTTATCCGATTATCTTGCAGACCAGCCAGTTGAAGATTATGAACCTCTTAAGCTCGATTTTCCTGATGAGGATATTTTGTTGATTAAAAGAGATTGTGAAGAGCCAGATCCGAGCGAAGGTCCAGAACCAGGTCTTTGGTGGAGGATGATGTTTGATGGTTCCTCGAATTTCAATGGGCATGGTATAGGCGCCGTTTTGATGAACCCGAAGGGTGGATTCACACCATTTACAGCAAGGTTGGACTTTGAGTGTACTAATAACGTCGCGGAATATGAAGCATGTATTCTTGGCCTCGAAGCAGCAATTCACCTCCGAATCAAACTTCTTAAAGTAAGTGGTGACTCAGCCTTGGTTATTTACCAGGTACAAGGCAAATGGGAAACGAAGAATGAGAAGTTAATCCCTTATAAGGACTATATTATTGAGCTGATCAAGTACTTCGACGAGATAGAGTTCGAGCATGTTCCTAGATCCGAGAATCACGTAGCTGATGCTTTAGCCATGTTAGCATCCATGTGGAAAGTTAAATTCGTTAATGAAGCACCTTTTATCCATATTGAGCGCAAGGTTGAGCCCGCTTATTGTCAGATGGTCGAAGAAGTTGAGGTAGATGAAAAGCCTTGGTTTCATGATATCAAGAACTATCTCGTCAAGCAAGAGTATCCTGATGGTGCTACTGGTCTGGACAAAAAGACATTGAGAAGACTGGCGTCCAAATTCTTTATCAGTAATGGTGTGTTATACAAGAGAAATCGCGACATGGTCCTGCTCAGATGTGTTGATAAACGGGAGGCGGACATGTTACTGCAGGAAATTCATGAGGGGACCTTCGGAACTCATGCCAATGGTTATGCTATGTCCAAGAAGATGTTAAGAGCTGGGTATTATTGGTTAACCATGGAAGCTGACTGCATCCAATACGCTAGAAAATACCATAAGTGCCAAATTTATGCTGATAAAATGCATGTACCTCCTTCACCGTTGAATGTTTTGTCTTCGCCATGGCCGTTCTCCATGTGGGGCATTGACATGATTGGGGCAATCGAGCCGAAGGCTTCTAATGGACATCGTTTTATCCTTGTTGCTATTGATTATTTCACCAAGTGGGTAGAGGCTGCCTCCTACACCAACATGACCAAGCAAGTGGTTGCCCGTTTCATCAGGAAAGAAATCATCTGCCGTTATGGAGTCCCAAGCCGGATAATAACTGACAATGGCACCAATCTGAATAACAAGACTATGAAAGAGCTGTGTGATAGTTTCAAGATCACTCACCACAATTCTTCTCCGTACCGTCCTAAGATGAATGGGGCCGTTGAAGCTGCGAATAAGAATATCAAGAAAATCCTGCAAAAGATGGTTGTGACTTACAAAGATTGGCATGAGATGTTACCGTTTGCTTTGCATGGATACAGAACCTCAGTGAGAACTTCGACAGGGGCAACACCTTTCTCACTGGTATATGGAATGGACGCCGTGCTCCCCATTGAAGTAGAGATACCTTCTTTAAGAGTGTTAATGGAGGCTGAACTTGAGGAAGCTGAGTGGGTTCAAGACAGACTGGATCAGTTGAATCTCATTGACGAGAAGCGTTTGACAGCCATGTGCCATGGGCAATTATATCAGAAACGGATGAAAAGAGCGTTTGATAAGAAGATCCGTATTCGTGAGTTCCGTCAAGGAGAGCTCGTACTCAAAAAGATCTTGCCAGTACACAAAGATATGCGTGGAAAGTGGATGCCCAATTATGAAGGCCCATTTGTTGTAAAGACCGTTTTCTCCGGAGGGTCCCTGATACTTACGACAATGGATGGTGAAGAGCTTGCACACCCCGTGAATTCTGATGCAGTCCGAAAATATTATGCCTAAAAACCCGCTAAGTCGAAAACCTGCAAAAGGCGACTTAGGCAAAAGTAAGGGTTAAAAAAAAAAAAAGAAATAATAATAAAAAGCTCGCTAAGTTGAAAACCCGAAAGGGCGGCTTAGGCAAAAAAGAGCGTCCCGGTGGATTGAAAACCCGAGAGGGTGGTCCAGGCAAAAGTTAGGGACAAAGGCATTTCATTGCATCAGAGGACACTGATCATCTCGAACACACTTTCCGCATGAGAGCCATGTTTCAGTTCTTTCATCCTTGCCCAAAGCAGGATTCTGGATTAGTCTTAGTTATTAGTGTCAGTAGGTGTCATTGGATTCGATGTAACCTTTCCCATGTTGCCAATTTCAAAACATAATCATCTGTGGAGCTATGCCTTCAGCGAGCTACCGCCCTTTAAATAAAAGATACCATCTTGTTACTTATATTCCTTGGTGCATTGCTCTTTGTTTTCTATTGTTATGCAAAATGCGTTTATTCTTAAAATTTGAAAATGAAAGGTGCATTGTAGATTTTTCAAAACTGTTTTTCAAATTTTGAAATGTAACAAATTACTTTGACTAGTGGAAATTTCGGAAGGGTCTCTTCACTCCCCGGAAATATCAGTATTGCAGAAACACTTTCAAACCATTGCTCTAACACAGTCCCCAGCGAGACTATAAGCTGACAACCTTTTCTTGGGTAACTCGAAAGGGTCCTTCAGGTTTTCCTCTCCCCATGAGAATACGTGATACTGTGCACCCAAGAAATTTACTTTCTCCCCAGAGAATTCAGAATTTTGAAACCAGATTTGGTCCTACCATTCCCTCCCATGATTGACGTATTGGTTGCAGAGAACGCAGGGTATTTCCGTCGAGATGTTTATTTCATCTCTCGTCCCGTCTCTAGTCTGTTTCGTCAGCATACGCAGGGACATAAGCATCACATGTCTATTTCATATACTCATTCTACATACTCATTGCATACTCATTTCATAACATCTTGCATACATAAACATTAACATACATAGACGTTAACATACATTCACATTAACATATGCATTAGCATTCACAGGTTCATTGTGTTTCACCATCATTTGGTTGTTACCGCCGAGTAACTGGGTTCGTCCATTCTCTCCAAATAGATTGTCAGCCCTAAGCATAAAATACTTACGTGTTTCCAGTTTCCCCATAGAGCTCGATCCTCGTGGATGACGGTTACTTCAGCTATCTTTCCTCGCCAGGATAAGATATCTACCCTTCGAGATCATTCCCTCGATGGAGTCTTGATTACCAGTTTTCTTTCTAGCTCGATCCTAGATTGAACCTCAGTCTTGTCGGTCGTCAATCCCAACCGGACGTGCATTTATTTTGCACTATCTTCAACTACAATCCTTCACAGATACACGCCAGTTCATGCCTGGAAAACCTATCAGTACAACACTTTACAATCCTACATTTACAACACTTTACAACATTTTACATTTTACAGCATCAATATACAACATTTCTCACCTACGAAGCCGATCCTATCTTCGTTATGACTCGCAGCAAATGGCCATCTCCATGGAGCAGTTGGGCTTCCATTTACCTGTCGTCTTGAAGTATAGGAGGTATGAACCAAATCGTATTCAGGAGAGCACGATCTTGAAGTACGGGGAGGTTTTGAGCGGAATCATATTCAGGAGAGCACGATTCTGAAGTATGAAGAAGTTCATTTATCCTTTAGTAAAAGAAGGAACCGAATCATATTCAGGAGAGCACGATTCTGAGTTATGAGGAAGTTCAATTGGCCATTTTTCAGGAGAGCACGATTCTGAAGTATGAAAAATTCATTTACAACCAAATCATATTCAGGAGAGCACGATTCTGAGTTATGAGGAAGTTCAATTATCCATTTTCATATTCAGGAGAGCACGATTCTGAAGTATGAAAAATTCATTTACAACCAAATCATATTCAGCAGAGCACGATTCTGAGTTATGAGGAAGTTCAATTATCCATTTTCATATTCAGGAGAGCACGATTCTGAAGTATGAAGAGTTTCATTTACACGAGAAAGCCGAATCATATTCAGGAGAGCACGATTCTGAAGTATGAGGAAGTCCAGTTTACCCTTTTCATGTTCAGGAGAGCACGATCTTGAAGCATAGAGAAGTTTATTTATCCTTCAGTAAGAGAAAAATCAAAATCGTATTCCAGGCGCCGACCTTAAATGCGAGAAGATTTATTTATCCGATAAGCAGCAGCCTCTTAATTTGAGTGCTTATCCACTTTGGCATATAAGTCCCTTCCAACGATAAGTGACAATTCTCCCTCGAGAAGCTTATCAGGGCATTTCCCATCAAAGTCCATTTATTTTGGCATACAGCCGGTCTTTACCCTGTATATTTGTTACGGAGTTCCGAAAAGTCCGTTTGATCATGTCACGAGAGATAGTTTACAGAAGCTAGGATGTTATTCTTTGCTCAATGCTCCAGCATTCTGTAATCGATCCTGCAATCGTACGTGATCCAGTTTTATCCTTTAGATTCCCCAGTGGAGGCCATCTCACAGATGTCATCTCCATTTGCGAATCTCGTCCCCAAAATGACAATTGGTCGTGTTTGCACCAGTTGACCATCATTTTAGGGTTCCCCAGTGTTTGTACTGTGTCTCAGCACGTCATTTTCCCAGTGTGTTCTTCTCGTAGCGTCTGTGTTGTAGTATTCGTCATCATTTTCGCATTCATCATTCCAGCATACGCATCATATCATATTCATATCATCTGCATTAAGCGGTCCTCGCTTTGTCCATAGCATTGCATCGTCGCATATAAGGGCAAAATTTTCGGTTATCTATATTTAAATCTCTCCACCACGATTCCTCGAGTCTCTGTCACTCAAATCGTCCGGTGTAGCTATTTAAATAGGGGCAACTGTAATACCCCAAATTTTACCCTTATATTTAGTCAGTCATTTCGCATAACATCTCATATGTACATTGCTAACCGCTAACTAGTTAGGAAGGTTTTGTTTTGCAGATTCAGTCCCAGGGGTATTTTGGTCATTTTACACAAACTCTACCAATTCCTTGAAGACGGGCTGTTATTAAAATTCTGAGGCGTTTGATACGTTATTATTTTGAGGCATTTATCTATCACCAGGTCTGATCATATCAAGATCTTGGCATTTGGTCAGTGAAATTTAATTACGAGTAGTGTTGTTGTTGATGCTGAAATTGTTGTGATTACGGTGCACATACGTGTTTGGTTATGAAATGGTTGGTTAACATTTAAAAGGGATTTTAATCAGATGATGAGTTTGAGATTACGAATGAGACAAGTGCAAATAAGAATATCCTTTGGGAGTGTTTATGTTTTATGACTAGAGTAATGAATTTAAATATTTGTGGATTTATTCACAAGTGTTTGCAATTCATAACTAGAAATAAACATAAACAATTGCAAGCTTGAATGATCAGGGATAAATGGAAGTTTTTGAGAATTTTTATTGCATAAGAATGTTATTGTACAAAAGGGTTTGAATCATTTTACATTTGAGTTGCCTTAAAATTACAACTACAGAGATTACATTGACTCTAAAAAATCCTAAGTCCTAGAACTTCTAAATGTCCTTCATGATGTCCTTTGAGCTTCTCCGCAAGGTCTCCAATTTCAACCTGCACAAAGAGGAACGAAACAAAACAATATAGAATATGTTAGAAGATGTTTTTGACACTCTCAGAACAATGTCATCATCGAGTGCCGGGAGTGGCACAACCGAAGCTGCGTCCTACCCCCGTTACCGATCCGCGCCGTGGGCGTCTGATCAGGTAATACCTGTTCTTATCGATATGGGACATCCGAGAGATAGAAGAAATAAAAGAAGCGGGACTGATTCGTTTTGCCGCGATTGGATTTCCAAACTGATACGAGAATAAGGCAACATAGGCAAAGTTCTGACTCAGACCCGGATGCCGGCAGGTCTGAGTCACTTTGGTTTCAAAACTTCCAACACCTGAAAAGCCACAAGCATCATCAGAACTCAAAGCATAAACAAAACTAGGAAGGGGCTCGCGCCAATACAGGTATGAATAGCCACCAAAGAAACAAATCTGTTACCAAACAGAATGAAAATCAAATTCAAAACAGAACAAGGGAAGCCAAACTATGGCATCAAGCTGCACAGGGCAGAGAAACGAAACCAAACAGCATCATACGCTGCATCAAAGCCTTCGGCTCAAAAGCATACCAAAACAGGACAAGAGAATTGAAATGCAAGCCAAGCTGCATCAATTTCCAAAACAGAACACCATATGCAAAATGAACTGCGCCAAAATAATATATCAGAAGGCAGATTTACGCGCAAGAAGCCATAAGAAAATATCCAAAGAAACACAACAGCATCAAACATGGTTTAGCAGCATATTCAAAAATCAGATCATCACGAAAACCGAACCAGTTGCAATGGCAAGCAATACATAAGTGAGGGACTATACCGAATCACAGCACATAACCATGACAGAAGGCGAGATAGGCCAAACGTGCAAGCACATTGGAAAAACAAATCATCAAACACATGGTTCAGGACATCAATATGATAGCCAATCATCATCACCAATTCAATCAGAAGCAGCAACATAAGCAAAAACCAGGACTGTAGCATCCTGCTCCAAATGGTTCAGACTAAGCGTCATCACTACCATGTACCCGTCTCGGCGGCAAAGACCAAGGCAAAGTGTCCATCCTGAAAGAAGAAAAGAAAAGTAAGTGCTAATGATCAGGATTGAATCAAAACAAAATCGCATCAGGAATCAAATCAGTATCCAAATTCCCCAAAAGCAATCCAATTCGCATCTGCAAGAGTCTAATCAGAAAATGATCAAATCAAATTGAATCTGGAAATGGAAAGTTTCGAGTCAGGTCCAAATCGTATCCCATTGGAACTCAATCTGGGAAAAATCGAAACAAATCAAAATGAATCCATCAAGAAATCCCGTGAATTAATATCAGATGCCAATCAATCCAATCTGAAGGCAAACCATATCAGAAAATAATAGAGATTTTGATTTGATGTCAATCCTAAAGCAGATCAAAACAAATCAGTTCAGGTTATTAAATCGAATAGGGTCAAAAGAATCAGCTGGAAATCAGAAAGACTAATCAAATCCTAAAAGGGGAAATAGGATTCAATCATGTATCAGATGGAACCAAATCGTATCCCATTGGAACTCATTTTGAATCAATCAACGAATCAGTATCAAATTCATACCAGAAAAATGAATTTCAATCTCACCAAAACCCCAATCAGGATTCCAAGAGAAGAAATGAGATCCCAATCGTATCAGAAAGCATCTTATTGGAACTCAATCTGGAAAAATCAAAATCAAAATCAAATCGCATCAACACAAAATCAAATCAGATCATCAAATACATATCTCAGAAAAAACGCAAGTTCAAGGCCCAAAAAGAGAGATAAAGAGAAGTTATAAATAGGAGGATACAACCTGATGGAAAGGGAGAGTTGAAACCCTAAACGGAGAGTACCAGAAACGGCGAAGAATCCACATGCGAAAACCCTAAACGGTGCGAGCTCAGACGAAGCGATCGTCATCATCGCTCAGAGAGATCACCATCACCGAACGCGAATCAACAATACCCAGAGAGATCACCTTCATCGTTCGCGAAGAACGACGGGCAATCGACTCCACGGCCTCAGCTTCAACATCATCGGCCAGAATAAATGTAAATGCGTTATCTCACATATTCTTGTGGTTCATGTTTTGGTTTCAGGAAAAGAGATGATCACGGCGCGAGGAAGAAGAAACATGCAATGAGAGTAACAAAGGAAAAACGAAGAAGACGAAGTGATAACGGCGCCGCGTAGGGGATGATAGGGAGAGAAACCCTAAATCCATGTTTTTGATGCATTCACACTAACCGGGTTGGGTCCGGGTGTGATGACCGGCCCAACCCTTTCCCTTTCCCTTTTTATTTTTTTTCTTTGTTTTGTTTTTAATTAATTTGTTTTATGTTTTTTAAAAAAAACTTTTCTTAACTTTTTAATTTTATAATTTTAAAAAAATATCTTTCTCATTTTAATCCTTTTAAAATATAATTATTAAGAATAAATTAAAACTTTTTTAATAAAATTAAACTTTTGTAAATATAAAAGGAAAAACTCTTTTTAATAAAATAATGAAAAACTCTTTTTAAAAATATAAAAATAAAACTTTTTTTTAAATTCTTTTGCAAGCTAACATTAAATTAGTAAGATTTTTTAAATAAACATTAGTAAAGTCTCAACTTATGTCTTCTCGTAACTCATTGCTGCCTAACTCTGCCTACTAACGGGTGTTCGTTTTTGCAGTTCATATTTATTGCTATCATGTCGAGTTTTCATTTAAGTTTCTTTATATTTGTATCTGCTTCTCATATGTAACCTCGCGAACCAATAATCGCGCTTTAAGTTTCTGCCATTTAATTTTTGTTTATATAGCTGTAACTGCTGTCTTTACTTTTCTGCTTGCATGGTTCAGTCACCTCAATATTCCTTGTCACACTACACACATCCGAAGGAATTAGGTATAGCCGTTTGACCGCCGTGTCAATAGTCCTCAATCTCACCTTCAACCCTTACACCTTTTCAACCCTAAATTTTCACAAATGCCTCGCCGCAGGCAAAATTACAACTTTACCCCTAGCATTAGGTCAAAGAGCCGCCGCGCTCATTTTAGGGTTTCCCGCCGTGTAATCCCTAACTTAACCTAATTTAACCCTAATTACAACTTAACAATTCAACGTAGAGATTTGGAGTTTCTACACTCCGCGTAAGCGTGCCCTTAAGACATGTTTATTCCCCTTGAGACCTTGACCACAGTCAAGAAGTCTCTAACCTCCCTTTTGAGGGGAACTACGATTACTCTGATTCCACTCCCGTAAGGATACGTAGGCACAAGATGCGATGTCTTGCCGAGTAAACTTAGAATTAACCCCTTAGGTCTCTTTTCTCATTTTTAATCTTTGTACATATACCTTAAGCAAATAAATAAAGCAAATAGTAAACATCTGAACAAAAGGTTCCCGTAGAGTACTACGGAAGTTTAGGGTGCTAATACCTTCCCTAAATTTAACCAACCCCCGAACCCTAGATCTTTCCCCGCATTGTGTTTACGATGCAAAAATAGGTTTTCCCTTTTTGACCTTTTCCTTCGGATAAATCAAAGAGCGGTTGTGAATTGAATTGCGATTCAAACTCATTAATAGTTTGATATCCTATTTCCACCGCAACAGGAAGTAATTGGTTACCCACATACTGGTAACCGATTACCACTGAGACAGAATGTGATTTTCTGGCTTTGTCTTGCATGTTTGGGTTCCTTTTCACTCTTAAAGTTCACAAATTGACGCTATGTATATTTGTGGATTATTTTGGAGTTATTTCACCTCACATGACAATATGCTTGAGTTTCTTCAACACACGACTTTTGATTTCTGTAATGCATATGCACGGTTTGTTTGTTTTGCATTCTTGATGTGATGATCATGTTTAATAATCCTTTGTGCCAATGTGATTATTTGTTCTTGATGTTTACATTGCTGGAAATATGATCCATTTTCGTGTTTGTTTTCGATTCCATGATTGCGTGTTTGTTTTAAGTGATTAATTGTTGAATTATCCATGATGCTCTTGATGAATGCTTAAGTATGCGATGCCATTGAAACTTGTTCACACTTAATTGCTAAGTGCTTAATTGTCTACACATGTGAATTAATTGCTCTTACTTGACGCTTGCTTATGTTTGCAATTCATGCGTGTTTGCTTAAATGTAAAGGCATGCTTTTGATCTTCTCTTTTGGATGCATGATTATGCTTGATGTTTGAACATGTTCATTATTTGATTGATCGATCTCGGATGCATTATTTTACATTGTGTTCTTACATGGTTGTACATGTTTGATGCCTATTTATGAGCACTTGTCTTGATACATTGTTGTTATCTTTTACACCCGCTGTTTTGGAATTTCATATGCTGTTAAATGTGCATCTATTATGCCTGTTGCTTTTTACACCTGTTATGTGTTGAAATATGAGCTGTTAAATGTTGTCGTACTACTTGCTGAATTTTTATAGCTGTTTTGAAGCTGAAGCGTTGTTGTAGCTGCTGTTTTTGGCTTGTTTTCTTGTTTTTGGCTTGTTCTTGCATGCTCCCTTATGGTTTTCTAGTCCAACTTGATTTTTGTTTAATCTTGGAGTAATTTTAGGGCTGGAAATGAGTCGAGTCGAGTCGAACTCACCTCAGCTCGGCTCGACTCGTTAAGAATTGTTCGAATTCGAGTTCGACACGAACTTTTTTTTAAGCTCAAACTCGACTCGTTATAAGTTCACGAACAGTTCGGTTCGACTCGTTAGGTTCATCTCATTAGGTTCATCTCACATGGTTCACGAACTTTAAAACTATTTTTTTTAAATATATATATTTTTTAGTATATTTGACATTTTAAATAAATATATATTTTTTAAATAAAATGTTAAAATAAAATAAAAGTTATCATATTGAAATTTAACTTTATCTTTGAAATCTACTAATTCAAAACCTACACAACTTTCAAGAGATACATTTGAGAGTCTAATTCAAAAACTACTAAATTGAAGATTAAATTTGTCTAAGATTTGAAGTAAATATTTAAACCTAATCTTAAAGACAGTATAATTCTTTTCATATGTAACCGAGTTGACTCATGAACCTAACGAGTCGAACTATGTATAGTTCAAGTTCAGCTCATTTAGTTAACGAACTTAATTTTTCGCTCATACTCAACTCATTTGGTTCATGAACCTAGTTCAACGATTTAATTGTCGAGTTGAATTCCGAACTATCTTCGAGTTGGTTTGGTTCATTGCCAGCCCTAAGTAAGATAGACATTTTGAGTTTAATACATGCATGATAGCAATAGGTTAATCCCTTTAAATCTCAACCTTAGGTCCATCTTTTGCATGCTAACATTAGGATAAAATTTCCTCTCGCATCCCGACCTTAGGGCCATTTTGCATGACAATATTATGACCAAGTTTCCCCTTAGACCTTATGTGTGTCTTTCTCTTCTTCTATCTCAAAACAACTATAAAACACTTAATAAATACGATGAACATTGTCTGTCATGAGCCTTAAGTATATGAGAAATGATAAACGAAAGGTCTCTTCTTGCTCGTCTAGAGTGTTTAGCGTACGTCCCATCTGGGGGCAATCATACAACGGATTCACTCCTATATCATAGACTTTAGTGCAATGTAAATCTCAAACCAAATCAACTCACTTCTCTAAAACTCACAAACAAACTCAAATCATTTTCATCCTTCTGGATCGTTTGCCAAACCATTTTCAAAAAGAGTACGTTGTTTTCCCGTTCTAACGTAAACAAGCATTGACTCTAACTGTTGGAATGAGAACTTAATGTCGCTCATAAAAAACACTAAGTAACCCGTGGTGAGCCAAACTACGATTGCTCTAATATTTCATTCCATATGAGGATACGTAGGTACAAGACAACAATGTCTTAGTGAACAACCTTCCCCCATTCACTCGTAGTTTTCCGAACTACGTTGACTCTGACTTTCCCATTGCACGAGGGAGTACGTAGGCATAGGACGACGAAGTGCTATCGAGTCTCTTTCTTCTTTCTCTTCTTTTTGTTCTTGTTTCTGTTTAGCAGTAGGCTTTAGATAACACTCCCTTTAATTAGACAACAAGCATGGATTTCGTTGAGTACAACGGACGCGAGGGGGTGTTAATACCTTCCTCTCGCGTAAGCGACTACCGAACCCAAGATTTAGTTGCGATGACCTTGTCTTCTCCCTTCTTTGAGGTTTTCTTCGATCGTTTCCTTTCCATTCGCCGAGTTAAATAACATTCAGTGGCGACTCTTCTGTTTTTCCGCCAGGTGTTTTTCATAGTTGCGATAATATGCATCATTATGTTTGTTTGCTTGTGAATCGGGAGTCTTTGATCGGTATAATTGATTATCGATTGTGCAGAGAATTGGTCGAGTGGTCGGAGTTGGGTTCCGACCGTGGACGAAGCTAAGAACTTGGTCGAGATCTTAACTCTGTGGCATGAATTTCCCATCGCGAGTTGGGCGTTCTGCCTAATCGGTACGATAACGGTGGAGCTCGATTAAGGTGTCTTCGTTGGATCAAGAGTCTGATCCCACACACAAGAGCATACTCTTGTTTTTTTGTTTAGAGTTTAGGAGTCACGTTTGTATCTCAACACGCCCTTGTGGTCGGGTTGTACTTTGTCGTGGTCAAACCATGTACGTTGTGGGCAATGTTTAATTGTAATATTATTTGAGCTTTTCATTGTTCCATGGTCGAATGAGTTCTTTCCCGTGTAAGTTTTCAAGGTAGTAGACCCTATTGCCCGTCTTCATGCGGACATGATAGGGGCTCTCCCAATTCGCAGCAAGTTTTCCCTCACGCGAGTCTTTCTAGTTCCTTCAGAGGACTAGGTTGCCTTTTTGGAATTTGCGCTTGATGACTTTATTGTCATGTCGCAGTTTTATTTTTTGTTTGAGCGACGCTTCACAAAGGGATGCCCCGACCGTATTTCTTCGACCAGGGGAGATTTAGTCCGCCTAGAAGGTTCTCTTATTTCTATCAGAATTACTATCTCGGTCCCGTATATTAGTCGGAATGAGGTCTCCCTGGTGGTCGAGTGTAGGGTCGTCATGTAGGCTTAGAACATGCTATGTAGCTCTTCGACCCATCTCTTTTTGGCTTCGCCCAGTCTTCATTTTAGGCCTTGTAGGACGATTCTGTTCGTGGCTTCAACCTGCCCATTTATCTGCGGGTGTTCGATAGATGTGAAATGTTGCTTTGTTCCAATCTTGGTGACGAAGTCCTAGAAGTTTTTATCGATGAATTACGTCCCGTTGTTGGTGACGATCGCTTGAGGCACCCCGAGCCGAGCGAGTATGTTCCTTTTGTAGAAGCGGAGTATATTATGCGTCATGATTTTAGCGATGACCTCTGCCTCTATCCACTTCATGAAGTAGTCGACGTTAACTATAAAGTATTTATTCTGGTACAACCCTATGGTGAAGGGCGTGAGGATATACATCCCCCACCACGTGAAAGGCCACGGGGACGATAATGTTTTGAGCTTGTTGTGCGGTGCCAGGTGCATGTCCCCGTGGTGTTGGCACTTATCGCACTTCTTGACATGTTCCTTCATGTCTTGCTGCATGGTGGGCCAATAGTATTCTGCTCGCAGAGCCTTGTGGGCGAGAGATCATCCGCCGAGGTGCTGGACGTTGATCCCTTCGTGGATTTTCTTGAGTATGTGAGGGATCTTGGACTCCTCGACACGCTTAAGGAGAGGGATGGAAAATCCTTGCCTGTACAACTTGTCCTTGATCAAAATGTAAGAGCAAGCTCAGTGCCTAACCACATTGGCTTCCTTGGAGTCGCAAGGAAGTTCCCCCTTACTAAGGTACAAGTATACAGGGGTCATCCAACAGTTGTTGTCGCTGATGGCATTTACGTCGACGGTCGAGGTGGGTTTCTTGATGCTTGATCGAGAAAATATCTCATGGATGACAGACTTGTTCTCGCCTTTCTTTTTTGTGCTTGCGAGCTTCGACAGGATGTCTGCCTGTATGTTATGCTGGCGGGGAACGTGTATCACCTCCGCGGAGTCGAACTTCTTCATCATATCTTTTACCAGGGCCAAGTACTCGACGAGGCTGTCATTTTTGGTCTGGTATTCTCCCACACTTGGGAGGCAACAAGTTGGGAGTCGATAAATATCTTTACCTCCCTCGCGCCAAGGTCCTCGTCCAGGAGCAACCCCGTGGGGAAGCCCTCGTACTCGGCTTGGTTGTTTGAGATCGGGAAGGCTAGGGCGAGAGAGACCTCGACCAAGATGCCCTCTTAGTTCTCTAGGATGATGCCATCTCCATTTTCTGTCGAGTTGGAGGCCCCGTCAATGAAGATGGTTCACTTATGGCTCCATGTGTTGGGGCGGTCGTGGCAGTCATTTCCGCGATGAAGTCGGACAAAACTTGAGCCTTGAGGGCCTTTATGCTCTTGTATTGAACGTCGAACTCAAAGAGTTCGAGCGACTATTTAAGCATCCTGTATGCCATGTCTGGACGGCCAAATAACTGCTTGACGGGCTGGTCTGTTCTTACCACTATCGTGTGGGCCAGGAAGTAGTTTCACAACCTTCTGGTCGCGTTGATGAGGGCTAGAATGACCTTTTTGGTCTGCTGGTACCTAAGTTCGGGGCCTTATAAGGATTTGTTGGTGAAGTAGATTAGTTTTTTTCCCTCGCGGTTTTTGCGGATTAGGGTCGCACTGACGGCGAGGTACAAGTATAGAGTTTCCTCGTCATCAGGTCGGGATAGGACGGGGGGTTGTGAAAAGACTTGCTTGAGGTGGAGTACCTGAACGACTTCTTGATTGAACCTCTCTATGTAGTCTCAGAGAGATTCGTCCTTCCCCTGAATGATAGTCTAAAGGGATGCCTCCGTCTTTGGATGTCACCAAGAAGTAGTGAAGTGCCTGTAAAATTGTCTCTTTAGCTCTTTTCGTGAAGTGATGGATTCGGGCTCGAGGCTCTTGTACCATGCCATTGCGCCCTTCCTCAGGGTCGTCGGGAAGAGCCGACATTTTATAGCTCCCCAGACGTTGCGGTAGTCGAGCATTGTGTCGATGCTCTCAAAGTGGTCGCTCAGGTTGGTCGTATCATCGTAGGTCGCCAGGCTCGGCAGTTTTCTCCATCTCGACGGGGAGGCGAGTCTCCATGACGACCCTGGATAATATAGTATAGGGGTCATCCTCGTCTTTTCTAATGGGCGATTGTGAGGGGGATTGGTTGTACTGAGGGCTCCTACTGCAGTGTAGAGGGCTCCTCGATCGAGTCTTCGACTTCCCCATTTATCTATCGACTTTGTTTCTCTTAGAAGCTGGAGAGTATTGCTCATTCCTGGGTGACGTTCGTGTGTCGCTTGCGCGAAAATAAGGTGCCGGCACAACAGAAGAGTCGCCACCTTTCGTTATTTATCCCTCAGAGCGGGAAAGGAAACGATCGGAAAAACCTGACGAAAAAGGGTAAGACAAGGTCGTCGCAACCATTGTCTGGGTGCGGGAGTCGGTTATGCAAGGGGAAGGTATTAGCACCCCTCACGTTCGTCGTACTCGACGGGATCCTCGCTTGTTGTGTTTACTTGGACGGGTTGGTTTTATTCTATCTACCTATCAAGGCTGGCTGAAAAAGAAAAGAAAAATGACTCGGCAAAGCGTCGCGCTTTATGCCTACGTATTCTCATCAGAGAATGAGAAATCAGAGTCAACTTAGTTTGGCCTATGAAGGATTATGGGGGAAGGTTGCTCTCCAAGACATCGCCATCTTGTGCCTACGTACTCTCAACAGGCATGAGAGATCAGAGCATACGTAGTTCGGGAAACTACGGTTTATTTTCTGTTTTTTACGAAAGAAGTGTTTTTTATTGTGTTTGCGATTTCAACCGCACTAGAGACTATGACCTGAGAGTGAATGCGTCGCATGTCACCCAAAGAGTACCATACTAAACATCCAGACTGTGGAAAAGAAACTCTCCCACAATCCTTTCTCAGATAGCTTAAGGCTCGTAACGTACGAAAGAAATCATTCATGATTACTGTATCTTAAACTGTTTTGAGATGAGAAGAGAACAGGCCCGACTAGGAGGGAGACTATCAAGTCCTACTGTTGTCATGCCATGGATTCATCCTATGGTCAAGGTTTGAACAGGGAACTTCTAGAAGTTGTCATGCATAGGTTTCAACCTAAAAGTCTATCATCAAATCCTTATCTAAGGAAATGAGAGTCCTAAGGGATCATGTCAATGATACACCAAAACAGACAAAGCATCAGCTTAACAGTAAAATGCATGCAATGCAAGTGAGGGAGGAAATGTGTGTGGGGCTTCAGCCTCCACAAGCTCATCTCAACCTCAAGCCAGTCATGAAATAACAGTAATCATACTGAAATATAAACAACATGCTATCAAGCAAGAACAGTAAACTGCAATCATACAGATAAAATGAAATGAAATACCATCAGGCAAACAAACCACATGGGCAAGGGAGCTGGGCTCTACCGAATACCCGCAAGCAAAGCCACGCAGTAACAATACAAGCAGAGGGAGCAACTCAACCTCTAATGCAATCATGCTCCTAGATTCTACCTATTCTAGATATGAACTTATTCTAAATGCATCAAACAAGTCAAACAAAACACACAATACAGAAAAGAAAACAGAAGAAAGCTTCAGCTCCTCCAGCAGCAATTCAGTCTTCAGACTTCAATCACTTGACAAACATCAGTTTGCTTTCCAGGTTTCAACCCTACAACATGAGTTTCAACTAATCTTCTCCCTTAAGCTTCAGCTTCTTGGATCAGCTCCACCTTCAGGCTTCACCATCTTCAGGGATCTTCAAGTGTCAACTTGATCTTCATGCTCTTCAAACTTCAGCTGGAATGGCAGTCTTCAAGGATTCATCCTCTCCAATACTCTTCAATGAAGTCTTCATCTTCATGCTCAGGCTTAACCTCTCTCAAGACAATCAAAACCAGAGAAAAACCACTTACTGAATAAGCTGGGGGATATTGAACTGCTTATTTGATCACCAAAGGTGACCTATAAGGGTTCAATATCAAAGGAATGGTTCCCTCAAAAGTTCTACTTCCTAGGTATGTCACTTATCCCTCCAAAGGAGAGAGGTGTATACCATGGAAGGACTTTGAATCATAGGGATGAATGGATGTGAATGATACTATCCATGTTTGAGAAAGAAATTATCTACATCTAAGCTCTTCCTAGTTCCTAACGCTAAAACAAAACAAAAAAGAAGAAGAACAAGCTCCTCAAGCTCCTCTATGCATCTTCAAGTCTTCAACCATGCTCCACAATGAGATACCAAGCTCCTCAAATCAAAGGAAAACTCCAAAGCAAAGCAAACTAAACAAACATGCCCTAAAGGCAACACAAACCATCATTCGATACAAAAATCAACTAAAAATAGCATACTATTATATTAAATCCTAATATAAATGCTAGGGGACCCTACATATCTACCCTTAAGTCCCATATACTCCCCATAGACTAAATTGACCTAAAACCCAAAATCTAAAGTTGTTATGGACCTATATGAAAGTTTTAACCTAATTCTATACTACCTAGAACTACCTAATTAAAACTATCCTAAAAATTGTCACAAAAATAGGGAATTAATTCAGGGGGAACCTAAAACATTCATCTACCTACCCTAAAAAGATTGAATTAAAAATATAAAGGGAACTATCCTAACTAAATTCTACAAATTCACATATCAACTAAAAGAATTAAAAAAGCAATTAAATGAGAAAATATACAAAAAATATAAAAATGAAATAAAATGGCAATTTTATGATTTTATATTTTTCTAGACAGAAAATGAAAAGTGGGAAAAAAAATCCCATTAAAAAATATTCATTTTTCATTTTAATATGAATTTTTAAAGATTGGAAAAATTTGGAGTAAAATATAATATGAGAAATGATGAGGGGGGTGCACAAAGTAATGCTATTCAGTTCAATTGGTGATGGGCCCAGATAGGGGGGTTGCAAATAGAAACGCGCCTCAGCCCAATTTAAATCAGAAAAACAGAATAAAATGAAAAGAAAAAATTATTAAAACGCGGTGCGAATAGCATTGAATTATAGTACGAATTTGGAATGGGCCTGCATGGGGGGGTGGATAGCAATGTTCATTAAAGCCCAGACTGCGTTTTAATGAAACGCAACGTTTTACGCTACTGTTTCTTCCCTCCATTTTGAAATTGAATCCCAGCCGCTGGATGCTTCTCGAGTCAACCAGTCAACATGCAATCTAACGGTCCATGAATCGTCTTCTTCCTTAGATTAGGGTTTCTGCAAACCTCCATTAAAATGCAAGCTTCATGCACAGATCTTCCTCTTCTTCGTACGCCTTCGTCCCTCCACCAAATGCTTCGATGTAAAGACCAATTTTAATCCATTTTCCACGTAGAATACAGCTGTGGCCTTAGATTGCATTGAAACAACCTCTAACATCCAACCCGAACGGTATAACATCATGAACTCAACATTTCATCAGTTTTCAACCTCAACCAAACTCAACATTCTTTATACAAAAATGATCCTTATGTTGTACACATTAAAATCAGCCATAAATCTTGCCTTAACACTCAATATATAGCCTGTTCTAGCTCCATCAAGAATTCGTGTCCATAGTTGAAACCTCTCCAATCAGTCCCAAACTCATCAAAATGAACCACCTAATTGTCTCTAATGGTTTTACAATAAGAATTCATCCTAGCCATGCCTAAATTAGGGTGTAGAAATGGTTTTGCATACCTTGCTTCTTGAAATGGTAGGTGTTGAAAATCTTGAATCCAAGCCTTGTAGCTCCTTAAGGATGGTCCTTAGGTGATGAATATTCCTCTGCTTGCACAAGATTTGATGTTGAAAGCTTGTATCTCAAGATCCAATGCCTTTTGCTCCCTTGCAATTTCACTTGGAACTCCTTCAATCCTTCATCAATGGATTTGCAAATCAAGATGAACACACTCAGCAATGTTTGTGTAGATGATTTGTGAAGAGAAATGGAATGGTAATGAAGAGAAAAATGAAGATTCAATGTGATTTGTAAATGGAGAAGTTTGATTTCAATCTCTATTTTCTACCACAATTAACACCAACTATCACCAACCTCTCACCAATGGAAGTTGTATCCAATATATAGAGAAGTTTAGAAAAGTCTAGAACCTCCTAGAACCATCTAGAAAGAACTTGAATTTTCCATGTCATGGTAATTTGCATTTTCATTCTCACCACATGATATATCATGACAAAACCCTTGTAACTTGGGTAACTAACTTGATTTTCTCCTTACATGAGAATTAGGGTAAGATACAATGCTTAAACACCTTGTTTATTAAGCTTTTCCTTGTTTTGGTTTGGTACCCCATTATGCAAGCAATCAAATTACAAAGCAACCCTATGATACAAGCCTCAAATCAAAATTGTGGCTGAACCATTGTTCTTAGAATGTCATTTGGAGTCAAAATGGCCTATCATATGACATGGTTTGGATTTGTAACTTGGATTTTATGATTTTCAATCTCACTTGAATTAACTTATGCCTCATCTTTAGGCCATTTTTATCACTTTTTGATATGAGCCTTTTCAACATCTCATGACCACCCTACTAGCCTTAAAACATCATTCTAAGCAACTTTTATGTTGAAGATTTTTCTATTTGAAGCTTGGAAGTAGGAGATATGGCCTTATGCTTGAAATGACCTATAACTTTCAAATGACCAAAATGCCCTTGGCTTGTCAAAGCCATAAGTTGAGTTCTACAAATCCTATCAAGGACTTATAGTACTCTCTAGAAATCTACGAAGATGCTTTTCAACATTCATGTTGACCAAGAGATCATAGGAATCACCCTACTAGGGCAAAAGTTGTCTGCAAGCTGGGTGACTTTCAAGGACCCAGATTCACATACCTCAGATGACCTGTAATTTGTCAAAACCATAACTTGAGCTCTGCAAATCCTATCAAGGACTTCTACCACTCAAATTAAATCTAAGAAAAAGCTCTACAACATTCATGTTGTGGGGAAGATGATATGACAATCACATCTTGGGCTAAACTGCCTTGAAGATAGGGATCAAACTAGGGGATTTTACACTGTTAATCCTTAGAAACCCTAGCCTGAAACTTCTCAAACTCCTCAATCATGATGAGTTGGTCTAGGAATCATCCTTATAGTATCTCAATGTATCACTCCATGATCACATGGCTCTTGGATTGGGTCTCAACCTTCTCCAAATCATCAGTTGACCTAGGGTTGACCCAGTCAAACCCTAATTCTACCGCTCATGGTTGAATCTTCTGAATTCTTGTTCAATGAGCTCTCTGGGCTTCATGATGGCTATCAAGACATCTCATAAGCTTTCTCAAAGCGTCAAGTTCATCCTCATAGTATCAGAATCATCTGAGGAGCACCCACAACTCTCAAGCCATGAGACACACAACTTTGGTTTCAACCAATTTCTCTGAGGATCTCTTGAGCTTTCTGACAAAGGTATCAACCTTCACACACTTGATGGGTTAATAAATGTTGGTCAAATTTTGGGGTGCAACAGCTGCCCCTATTCAAACGGCTTGAACCTGACTGGGCGAGGAGCGAACGACTCTCAGCCAATCAAGGTGCGAGACGGTTGAATACCGGTAAACCCGGAAATTTGCCAACTGCACGAGCACACGATACTCTGCGGGGAACAAATCTTCGAAAACTGGAATAGTAGCTGCACGGCAACTAGCTGGAGAAATACTGATCTGACATCGCCGTCAGTTATTCACATCAACTTCTATTGACATTGTCATCAGACAACCAAAACACCCAACATCGCCGCTGGAGAACCAAAGAATCTGACATCGCCGTCGATCAACCAAAATACCTAACATCGCCGCGGGAGAACCAAATCTGACATCACCGTCATAAGCAAAACACCCCCAACATCGCCGCTGGAAAACTGAATCAACCAACGAAACTCTGAGAAACTCCCAACATCACCGCTGGAAAACTAACATCGCAGCCAGACACAAACATCCAACATCGCCGCAGGGAACAAACATCCAACATCGCCGCTGGAAACAAACATCCAACATCGCCGCTGGAAACAAACCTCATCTGACATCGCCGCCAGAAACAAACTAGATACCCTAGGAAACAAGCTAAATCTGACCTCGCCGTCAAGACAGATGTCCAACATCGCCGCTGGAGAGCTAAATCTGACATCGCCGTCATAAGCAAACAAGATACCCAACATCGCCGCTAGAAGATTATAGAACCTGACATCGCCGTCAGAAACAAACATGATACCCAACATCGCCGCTGGAAGATTAGAGAACCTGACCTTGCTGTCAGAAACAAACATACCTCTGAGAACCACCCAACATCGCCGCTGGAAGATTAGAGAACCTGACCTCGCCGTCAGAAACAAACATACCTCTGAGAACCACCCAACATCGCCGCTGGAGAACAACAAAGGATCTGAGTTGGGGAGCTAAAGAGTCTGACATCGCCGTCAAATAATCTCCTGACATCGCCGCCAGAAACAAACATAGTCTGACCTCGCCGTCGAATCCAAAATAACCAACATCGCCGCTGGAGAACTGAAGAATCCTGACATACCCAACATCGCCGCTGGAAAACTGAAGAATCCTGACATCGCCGTCGAATCCAAAATACCCAACATCGCCGCTGGAAACAAACATAATCTGACCTCGCCGTCAAAACAAACATCCAACATCGCCACCGGAAACAAACATAATCTGACCTCGCCGTCAAAACAAACATCCAACATCGCCGCCGGAAACAAACATAATCTGACCTCGCCGTCAAAACAAACATCCAACATCGCCGCCGGAAAGCTGAAGAACCTGAAAATACCCAACATCGCCGCTGGAAACAAACTGTAACTCTGGGAAACAAACAAAACCTGACCTCGCCGTCAAGACAAACATCCAACATCGCTGCTGGAGAACTAAAGAATCTGACCTCACCGCCAGGGTGAAGAAACTTCATTGGGGAATGGGTCACACGGGAACCGGTAATACGTAGTCGATCATGCCATCCGGCGTTCAGAGAAACTGAGAAAACCGCTTCACTAACACGGTCAGACTTCAATCATGGAGTCTTCCAGGGAGATTTCAACTTCGTCGTTGGAAAACCTACTGGGGATGACGCTTCGCCGCTAGGGAGCCTAGAGAACTATCAAGCAACTCTGCTCCGGGGGTCCAGAAATCATTCTGGAGGAATCAATTCTGCTGAGGATTTCAAGAATCATCTTGAACAAATAACTCCGTCGGGGACCTTCAAGAATCATCTTGAACTGGTAACCATTCTAGAGATTTCACGAACATGCTGTTGGGAATTCCAGGAATCATCCTGGACAACTCTTGCCGGGGACAAACCAATCATGGCTTGAGCAGCTTCCAAGGATTCGGCTCTCTTGGGGCTTTGGGAATCATCCTGGGTGATCTTCGCTGGGGACTCTAAGTATCAACTTGAGCAACCAACTCTGGAGACTGCACTGGGGTCTTAAGAATCATCTTAAGCAAATGACCCTGCTGAGGATTTCAAGAATCATCTTGAACTGAAGACTTCGCTGGGGATCTCAAGAATCATCTTGAGCAAGCGACTTTGGGGATTGCACCGGGGTCTTAAGAATCCCCTGGAGCAAGCGACTTCGTTGGGGAGAATGTCAGGAATCATCCTGAGCAACTGATCCTTCGGCGGAACACCTGCAAAACAAGAACGGTAACAACCTAGATCATGTTTATTATGCATATGCTTCGGCGCCATGCTCCACACGGTGGAAATGCTATGCGTTTATGATACATGCTATGCAATCATGCATAATGATGCGATCCCGTCCGCAAAATAAATGTCGAGGGGGAAGTCCTCCTGTCAAGGAGAAAGAACTACTCAGACAAAGGAATCATCCTGCTGAGGAGAACGTGGTCATGCCAATGTCAATTGGACTCCGTCTGGGGAAATGATCTTCAGTTGACTGCTGCAGGGGGACGAAGCTCTACGAGAACCTGGACCTGCTGAGAGAAAGCAATGTCGATCGCGAGAATAAACTGCGGAGCCGCCATGGCTACCCTTCTGGGGATAAGACTCTGTGGGGAAGCCACTTCAGCTGCTCAACACTCCACTGGGGAAAAAAAACCAATCATGGTCTGATCAACTTCCAAGGATTCGGCTCTCTTGGAGATCTGCAAACTAGGCTGGGGAAGGAGAACTCATTCTACTTCGTTGGAGAGAGTACGGCTCTGGGGAAAATACAGCATCAGCTGTTCAACACTCTGCTAGGGAAAACCACTCATGGTCCCTACTGCTTCCAAGGATTCGGCTCTCTTGGGGGTTTGCGAACTCAGCCGGGGAGAAGGAATCATTCTACTTCACTGGAGAGTACAACTCTGATGAAGAATCTCAATTCCGCTGGGGAAGAAGGAATCATCCGACTTCGGGGGAGAGTACAACTCTGCAGGGGAATACAGTGTCAGCTGTTCCAACACTCTACTGGGGAAGAGGGAATCATCCGACTTCGGGAGAGAGTACGAATCTGGTGGGGAATTTCAATTCCGCTGGAGACTTCAGTCTGGCACCATCAACTGCTGCATACTTCGGCGTACGAATAGCTTCCTACGAAACCTGCACTTGTGACCCGGTGCTGGGGGAGGAACCCGCACTTGGCGACTTTACTGGGGAAAACACGAGCTTCGACGTCCGAACATTTCTATGAAACTTGCACTTGTGACCCGGTGCGGGGGAGAACACGAGCTTCGACGCTTGTCTCAGCTGAGGAGGTGACGCTCCTTCGGGACGCGTCTGCTTGGGGAGAGAATCATCTCTGCATGGGGACACATATCAATGCTCACGGTCTTGCGTTCAGACTCTGCGAGGAGAATCCACTGAATTCTGCTGGAGAAGGAGGAATCATCCTGCTTCAGGGATGCGCACGGCGCAATGTCTGGAATATGCTACACCTGTAACAACACAAACAAACAAACAAGATACCCTTCTCAAAGGGACCTATCAAGGTTATTATCTCGTGACAAAATTCAGGTAATTAATTGTTTCAACAATCAATGGGCCTAGGCCAGTAAGTTTATGTATGCGCATTTTATCAAAAACATCGGCGTTCTTTTTCGCAAACAAAACAGATAAATGCTAAACAGGCAAACAGAATTGCTGAATAGTATGCATTTTATTGATGATGAACCCCTGAATGGGTAAAAATGTTTTACAACAGAGGCAAGCTCCTGGAATGAGGAAGCCACGCAAAAATAAAACATAAATATACATCAGTATATACAAATGTCGGCAACGAGGCGTAGACGAACACCATGAGTTGATCCCTCTAAGACCCACTCGACTTCGATACTTCTCCGACGCTTTAGCTTCGGAAGAGATTGATTCAGATAAACGGCCCTCAGGTCCTCCAAACCACTAAACAATGAAAGTCCACACGCGGAACGCAGTCATTTGCTTATTCAAACCCCTAACTTTTGCGTGAACCGCCCTTTACGGGTTTTCAGTTCACCGGGATACCCTTTTTTGCCGAAGCCGCCCAGTGTAGGTTTTCGACTTCGCGGGTGTACATTTTTCAATTATATCCCTAATTTTTGCCCGAACCTTTTATTATGTTTTTGGTTCGCCGGGATGCCCCTTTTTTGCCTGGACTCTTTCTTTTTTGTCCAGCGGGTCGCTTTCAAGCAAAGTATTTTTTAACTGCGTCCGCGTTCACCGGGGATGCAAAATTTTCACCATCCATCGTGGATAACAACAAAGCTCCTCCCGAGAAGACCTTGTTGACGACATACGGACCTTCCTAATTCGGAGTCCACTTGCCCCGGTGATCGGAGTGTGGCGGAAGAATCTTCTTCAAGACGAGATCACCCGTCTGAAAGCTTCTGGGACGCACCTTCTTATCATAAGCTTTCTTCATTCGGCTTTGGTACAGACGGCCAAATGCAATCGATGCTAACCTCTTCTCGTCCATCAGGCTGAGTTGGTTCAAACGATTCGTAATCCATTCTGCCTCGTTGAGTTTCACATCAACCAAAACTCGCAAAGAAGGGATCTCCACTTCTAACGGTAGGACAGCTTCCATACCGTACACCAAGGAGAAAGGAGTTGCCCCGGTCGACGTACGTACCGTCGTACGATAACCGTGCAGTGCAAACGGCAGCATCTCGTGCCAATCTTTGTACGTCACAACCATCTTCTGAACAATCTTCTTTATGTTCTTATTGGCCGCTTCAACGGCGCCATTCATCTTCGGCCGGTAAGGAGATGAGTTGTGGTGTTCAATCTTGAAGCTCTGGCACAGCTCCTTCATCATCTTGTTATTCAAATTCGAACCATTATCAGTAATGATCCGTTCGGGAATTCCGTAACGACAGATGATGTCCCTCTTTATGAATTTAGCTACCACCTGCTTGGTCACATTAGCGTACGAGGCTGCTTCCACCCACTTGGTGAAGTAGTCGATAGCTACCAGAATGAAGCGATGACCATTGGATGCAGTGGGCTCGATCTTGCCTATCATGTCGATGCCCCACATGGAGAACGACCAAGGGGAGGACATGACATTCAACGGGCACGGCGGCACATGAACTTTATCAGCATAAATCTGGCATTTATGACATCTCTTCGCGAATCTGAAGCAATCCGACTCCATCGTCATCCAGTAGTACCTTGCTCTCAGGATCTTCCTCGTCATGGCATGCCCGCCGGCGTGCGTACCAAATGTGCTTTCATGGACCTCTTCCATGAGCATACTCGCCTCTTTCTCATCTACACATCTGAGTAGCACGAGATCGTGGTTTCTCTTATACAACACTCCGTCAGGATTGAGATAAAAGTTTCCAGACAGCCTCCTCAGAGTCTTCTTATCTTGGGTTGACGCACCCGCAGGATACTCCTTAGTCATAAGGAAAGTCTAGATGTCGTGGAACCATGGCTTGCCGTCGGCGGCTTCCTCAATTGCAAAGACAAATGTCGGTCTATCAAGACGCGAAAGTACAATTCTTGGAGCCTCATTCCAAAAATTGACTTTATACATTGAAGCCAACGTGGCTAAGGCATCAGCCATCTGATTTTCAGCTCTGGGTACATGATGAAGTTCCACTCGATCGAAGAACGGAAGCAGCCTCCTGGCATAATTCATGTATGGCACCAAATTGGGTTGACGAGTCTCCCACTCCCCTTTGATTTGGTTGATCACGAGCGCAGAGTCACCATATACGTCTAGATTCTTGATTCTCAAGTCAATTGCCTCCTCTAGACCCATAATGCATGCTTCGTACTCCGCCTCATTGTTGGTAACTGGAAACGTCAGTCTCGCAGTAAACGGGATGTGGGATCCGTGGGGAGTCGTGATGATCGCCCCGATGCCACTTCCATAGGAATTAACCGCTCCATCGAATATCAACTTCCACTAAGATTTCCTATCTGGCCCCTCGCCGGGCAACGGCTCATCGCAATCCTTCGCTTTGAGAAACATAATATCCTCGTCAGGGAATTCGAACTTCATCGGCTGGTAGTCCTCGATCGGCTGTTCGGCAAGGTAATCAGACAATACGCTTCCCTTGATGGCCTTCTGGGACACGTACTGAATATCATATTCTGTTAACACCATTTGCCATCTGGCAATCCTGTCCGAAAGAGCCTGCTTCTCGAAGACGTACTTGATCGGATCCATCTTCGAAATTAGCATAGTGGTGTGATTGAGCATGTACTGTCGTAGATGTTTGGCAGCCCAAGCTAGTGCACAACACGTCTTCTCCAGCATCGAGTATCGAGATTCACACTCAGTGAACTTTTTACTCAAGTAGTAAATGGCATGCTCTTTTCTGCCCGTCTCGTCGTGCTGACCGAGAACACACCCCATACTATTCTCCAGAACCGTCAGGTACATGATTAATGGTCGTCCAGCCACTGGGGGTATCAAGATTGGAGGTTCTTGAAGATACTGCTTTATCTTATCGAATGCCTTCTGGAAATCCTCATTCCAAGTAATCGCCTGATCTTTCTTTAAAAGCTTGAACATCGGTTCACAAGTGGCCGTGAGCTGAGAGATAAACCTTGCAATGTAGTTTATTCGGCCCAAGAAACCACGAACTTCTTTTTTTGTTTTCGGCGCTGGCATTTCTTGAATGGCTTTTATTTTCGCAGGATCAACCTCGATACCTCGTTCACTAACGATAAACCCCATCAACTTTCTGGACCGCACTCCGAAAGTGCACTTGTTAGGATTCAGCCTCAGCCTGAACTTCCTAAGCCTCTCAAAAAGCTTCAATAAGTTGACCAGATGCTCTTCCTTCGTTTGGGACTTTGCAATCATGTCATTAACATAGACCTCGATCTCATGATGAATCATATCATGAAACAAAGTTACCATTGCCCGTTGGTAAGTGGCCCCTGCGTTCTTCAGACCGAAGGGCATTACCTTATAGCAGAATGTTCCCCAGGGGGTGATAAACGTTGTTTTCTCCATGTCCTCCGGCGCCATCTTGATCTGATTGTAACCGGAGAAGCCATCCATGAACGAAAACACGGAGAACTGGGATGTGTTGTCGACCAACACATCGATATGAGGCAACGGGAAATCATCTTTAGGGTTAGCCCTATTCAAATCCCGATAATCGACGCACATGCGTACCTTACCGTCCTTCTTCGGTACAGGCACTATGTTGGCGACCCACGGAGGGTAAGTGGTGACGGCTAAAAATCCTGCGTCCAACTGCTTCTGGACTTCTTCTTTGATTTTTACAGCCATGTCTGGTCTCGTCCTCCTAAGCTTCTGCTTGACTGAAGGGCAATCTTCTCGTAACGGCAAGCGGTGGACCACGATGTCCGTGTCAAGTCCGGGCATATCCTCGTATGACCAAGCAAAGACGTCACTATACTCTCGAAGCATCTCGACTAGTCTATACTTGACATCACTCTGCAGCGCATCCCCTACTCTGACATTTCTGACGAGCTCTTCAGAACCCAGATTTACGATCTCAACATCCTCTTCGTGAGGCAGAATAACCTTTTCCCCTTGTCTCAACAAGCGGGCCAACTCTTCCGAAAGGTCTTCGTCTCCATCAATCTCTTCCTCGGCTTGATAGATCGGGCAATCGAAGTCGTAGTGAGCCGTAGAAGGTCCAGAGTCGATGTCATCTGTTATGTGGATCCTGCAATAACAAGGGTTAAGTTTAAAACAAGAATATGCAGGTTAGCACAAACCCCATTGCCATTTTGCTGTTTTTCAAAACAAATATAAAACAGGAATAACAGAGAACACAATATTTGAATACGAAGAAAACGCCTTTGATTTATTAACAAAATGCATGTACATAATCCAATAAGTCCCTGACAATAAAACCGCTATGCCCCGGTAGGACATAGGGTTGTACAATGATTGTAAAAAGTAAATCATTACTCTTCACTTGTCATCTGGATAATTTCCTTGATGGTCCAATTGTTGAGGCGCTCGCCCAGCTTGCTTGGCTGAATCCAAGCATTAAGATCACAATCGCTATCCCTGCTGTCTTCAGACGCCGCGTTGATGCTTTCAAAAATCACTCCGCCACTGGTAAATAGGATCGGCCCCTTACCACGAGACGTGCTGCTAGACGAAGAAGATGAAGCTTCAGCTTCAGGAGAATACCCCAATCCAAACTTATCCTGCTTGACCGGTATCTCCAAAATATGCCCCCAGCCTGGGGTGGAACCGGCTTCGACGACGGCTCGAGCTTCTTTGAATGAGGAGAGATTCATCTTTGGCTTCTCTGTGACGACAGGAGCTACCTCTTTCACCTTGACGGCTTCAAATGCTTGGCAGAGAGTTTCATGGATTTCGTCATACATTTCAACATATTTAAAAGATGACAAATGGCTCACCATTATGTCCTCCTCCCCGCACACGGTTACTATGCTTCCCCCGACAGCATATTTGAGCTTTTGATGCAACGTGGAGGTCACGGCACCAGCAGCATGGATCCATGGCCGACCTAAGAGGCAACTGTAGGCAGGCATGATGTCCATGATATAAAAGACCGTGTCGAACGTTTCCGGACCAACTTGAATCGGCAGGGTCAACTCTCCGAAAATGTGGCGCTTAGTTCCATCAAATGCTTTCACCACCAGATCACTAGGCGTGCAAAGCAATCCACGAGTGTCCAACTTCATTAATGCCTTCTTCGGAAGCACATTAAGCGACGA
The DNA here is from genome assembly GCA_963859935.3 of Lathyrus sativus. NCBI lineage: Eukaryota > Viridiplantae > Streptophyta > Magnoliopsida > Fabales > Fabaceae > Lathyrus > Lathyrus sativus. The sequence continues at coordinate 678,304,709 of OZ012739.1, read as the reverse complement.
ACCCGTGTCCACCAGGACATGCGACATGATTGTGCCCCTGCACTCTAGCGAGATGTGCAAGGCGCTGTTGTGATCTCTCCCTTTAGGTGTCAGCTCTAAATCTATGAAACCTAGCCCATTGCCAACATTAACATGGGCTACCACCTCTTCTAGCTGATTCACTGATATCTCTTGCGGTACGTAGGCAGCGTTCAATACCTTTAGTAGTGCGTTGCGGTGCGCTTCAGAACACAGCAACAAGTTGAGAATGGAAATCTTTGACGGCGTCTGATGAAGATGGTCTACAATCTTGTAGTCGCTCTTCTTGATTAACCGCATAAACTCCTCGGTGTCTTTGACAAGCAAATCTTTCTCTGCCCCACACGGGACCTCTTCGACGGCTTTGCTTTTACCCTTATCGGCCGTATCAGCCCTGACCGCTTTCTCTGCCACAACCTCTGGCGGTGCAAACACTCTTCCACTTCGAGTAATACCGCTGACTCCTGCGAGATTCTGCACAGTCGACCCATACGGCTCCAGCTCTAACTTCTGACCATTGCAATAGACTTCGGCGCCATAATGCCACGGAACGGTGTTAGTGCTCTCGAATGGGATCGTCCCAGCTCTGGTAATAGTGATTGTAGGCGGTCGGGGCGCAGAAATAGTTATTGGTTGGCGAGGAATGGTGATGGTGGCGACTTCATCGGCCTGCTGCAACACTACCTCTCCTGATACACCTTCAGCTCTCCGGCTGAACTACAAAATACCCTCGGTCATCAGACTTTGGACACCTTCTACCAGCTGCTCACACCCATCAGAATGTGTAGCACAATCCATACATAACTCCCCGCATCCTGGGAAGAACCCTTTCTTCAACAACTTAGCTTTGACGAAACTAAGAGGCGTCTTTAAGTCTTTGACATCAGTCAGCAGATCTGCACTCTCCTCTTCGATAATGGCGTTCACTCCGCCTCCCTTATGATTCGGCATAGGGTTTTTCGTGACATTGGGCACATTATCGGAGAAATTAATAATCTTGGCATCTACCAGGTCCTGCACCTTGTGCTTAAAGGCTTTGCAGTTCTCGATTGTACGGCCTGGTGCCCTGGTATGGAAATTGCAAGTGGCATTTGCGTCGTACCCTGGTGGAGGTGCCCCTGTCAAGGGAGCCATCGTCCTCTTCTGAACCAACTGAAGCTGAAGCAAAGTCTGCAAGAGTTGCGCATACGACATGGGCGGTGCCTCGAAGTGACGGTTTGTCAAAGGTGCCCGATTCTGGTACTTTTTATATCCCTGCTGATTCTGTTGCTGCTGTTGCTGCTGCGGAGCTGCTGGGATATTTATACTGGCTATCTGCTGCTGAGGGCCCTTGCCCTTTCTCCGAGTGTTGGTCATAACGCTCGCGTCCCCTTCTCGACGTTTACCAGCATAAGGTTTCTTTCCACCTCCTCCAGCTGAGGATGATTCTCCTTGAATTTTTCCGATCTTGATACCATTCTCGACGTGCTCGCCCATGGTAATGAGAGCTGAGAACGTCCCAGACATACCGCTGACTAACTTTTCATAGTAGATTCCCGGGAGGGTAGCAACAAACATCTGCACGAGCTCGTGCTCAACCATCGGCGGTTGAACCCGAGCAGCCAACTCACGCCACCGCTGGGCGTACTCCTTAAATCCTTCATTATTCTGCTGTGAAAGGTTCTGGAGCTGGACTCGGTTTGGAGCCAAGTCGCTATTGTACTGATAGTGGAGGACAAACGCTTCAGCGAGATCTTTCCAGGTGCGCACGCTAGTGGGCTCCAAGCCCATGTACCACTCGAGAGATGGCCCAGAAAGGCTATCTTGGAAGAAGTGCATCAGCAACTTCTCATCTTCGGAATAGGCAGACATCTTTCTATAATATGATCGAAGGTGGACACGAGGGCAAGTAGTACCCTTATACTTCTCAAAGATAGGCACCTTGAACTTAGGAGGTACCTTGAAATCAACAATTAACCCTAACTTGGACATATCAACGCCCAAAGTATTCTGATTCTCAATGTCTCTCATTTTGTCTTCCAGTGCTTTGAACCTGAGCCGCGCTTCAGCATTCAGCTCCGCTTCCGCACCTCTTTGAGAAAACACATCATCCTGATGATCCTCAAGCCACGGTTGAGGCACCAACAGGTTCCCGACGCCAGCATTGCTGTTGACCGGCCCGATGTTGACATTAGCTCCCAGACCACCATTGCCGACGCCCGTCGCATTGAGTCCGATATTGTCCATCACATTGCCATTAGCACTGTCGTTGCCCCCGGCAACAGGAACAACGTTCTGCGAAGTATCAACTGGTGGAGGAGTAGGCACAGCCCCGCCATGAAGTATGCTGTTACTATCAACCCTGGAGATCAAAGGTTGAACCAAAGTCCGGAGCTGGTCCTGACCATTAGCGACTACCTGCATCAGTTCCATAAAGCGATCCATCCGCTCACGGAGCTCTTGGACATCTGTCTGCACTTGATCCATGATCCTTGTCTGATTAGCTCGAGTTGGATAGCGATGAATGAGTCTCTGATCAATCCTGGAATCCCCCGGAAACAGTCTGGAACCTGTGAACCTGAAAAAACCTGCAAACACTAAAGATTAAGAAAAACAACAAAATGTACGCCATGCAAATGCTTCATGCAGATGCATGCGTGTGTCTGTGTGCTTGGGAGATTTCCCCCGATCCTAGTGCCTTAGTGCCAATGCTGATAATAATAAGAAGAGGAAGTCCGAGCCCAATCATGGAAACATCAATCTCATATATATAAGGAAAGGCCTATCAAGGCAGTACATACCATCAGCGAGTACAAGACAAATCAACAGCGTGACCTCAGCCAACAAGCCTGGTGATGGTCAGCATACAACAAAGATCAAAACAAAAGGAATACAGCTAGTCAAGTACGGCCACGGGCGCGATACTCTGCTAATAACTCCTTCGTCTTCGGATGATCTGGCAGAGTGAGCAACCCCTCGACGAGTAGTTCCCTCTGCACAATGGTATACTGAAGTCCCTGAACTGAACTTTCCCATGCTCCTTCGCCGAAGTAATCTTCCAGTTTCCGCTTTTTCGACTCAAACATTAGCTTGCACTCCTTCAGGTTGGCAAGGGCTTTGTTGAGTTGGCCTTCGGCGGCGTATCTGCGGGCGATTTCTTCATCCAACCTCCGCTCACTGTCCTTCACCTCGGCTTCCAGCTTAGAGATCTGCAACATCAACTTATCCTTTCGCTCCTTCCTGGTGGCCAGGGAAGTCTTCCAGTGCTGGTTGAACTTAGATATCCTCCGATATGCCTCGTCCAAATGCTGCTTCTTCGTAGCCAATACGTCATTAACAGCCCTGAAATCTTGACCCATGCGCTCACGATCGGCAATCTGCTTTGCCAGGTCTGTACCTAGCTGGTTCACCAACTCTGTTTGCTTTTTGAAAGCATGCACGGCCTCGTTCCTTTCACTTCGAAGCTGAGCTAACTCCTTCTCTAGTTCTGTGTTCGCCCGCTTCAATTCATCCCGCTCAGCTAATACCTGGTTATGCTGATGAATGGGCACAGTAGTAGGCTCTTCGATTGGTGGATGACTCTCTGGCTTGACATAAGGGAATGGCATCCCTATAGCATTGGCTCTGGCTTTGATCCAAGCTGAATAAGGAGGGTAGGCTTGACTGTTGCTTTTTCCCAACAAAGGCTTTCCTCTCTTACTGATATTGTTCCACACACGCTGAAGCTTGGACAACAAATCCCCTTCCAAAGTACCTGTGAGGTACAGAGATTCCTGTACCTCTTCCTCCTTCGGCGGATTCCTCAAAGCATATGCGAATTGTCAAACTAGCGACGACAGATTGTAGTTTATGCAACCCTTCCTACCTATCAGAGGTACATTAGGAAACCCGCTGCAACTGAAGATCACCTCAGTACCTAACCTGTCTCTGTCGAACCAATCAATATCTTCTGTAGATAAACTCATCAGACGCTCAGGCCACTCAGTTGTGGCAGCAGACAAGACAAAAGGACCCTTCTTGGGTAGATGGCTATCAAGCCATTTGTACAACAACGGTACGCAGCATGAGACATTCTTCTCTCTCCGATTCTCATTCTTGTAGTGGACTGAGTGATAGACATCTCCGATCAAAGTAGGGACTGGATTCCCTGAAGCAAAGATGTGGAACGCATCAAAGTCTATGAAATCAGGCATGTTTAGGAACAAGATAATGCCATATATGCATAAAGCGAGGATGGCATTGAACGCGTCCCAACATTTGTCCTTAGCACACTGCTGAGCCTTAACCACCAGAAACTGCAAGGAGAACCCAGGAACCTTGTTCCAACTGGTCGGTACTAACTCTGAGGCGTCCAAGTAAAGTGAAGGAGCTAAACCAGCCAGATCAGGCTCAGCATCCATGTGGACAAAAGGCATCTGCCTTTTGATAGGCACATCTAACAAATCAGCATACTCTTCCAGCGTCGGCGCAAGTGAAACACCTCAGCGGAGGGTCATAGAACTGCAACAGAGCATGCAACCCATTCAACTCGAACGTAGAAGGCTTGCAGACCAGACTGAGCAACCTGCCATAAGACTTCCTGAACTCATCCTTCACAGAATCACCTGCTAGAGCTATCAAATCAGTCAACTTCGACACATCAGGGGTCGGAAACTTGTACGCAATGGTCTTTCTGTGAGAGGCCATAACAATACAGTATGAGGCAAGAAATCCTGGATCGGGGAAACGGTACCTACAACACAGACACACGTTAATGAAATGCAAATGTCATGCAAACTAATGCAAAATGCAGTCATGCAATAATATATCCGGGTAACTGCTGTGGAGATTTTGTATCAACAATCACTGATGAGAAGAAAACCCCGGAGTGAGACCACATATCTGATCTGCCAAGAACAACCATCTGATAGGACCATATGCACAGGATCAAAATTCTGCTCTGTCGAGAACAAATGTCTGATAATAAGGACCTCGGATGTATGATCAAGAAATATCTGCTGATGAAGTCTTCAGACCCCAAATCAAAAATCTGCTCTATCAAGAACAAATATACAGCTGCTGATGAGATCTTCAGACCTCACTCAAAATCTGCTCTATCGAGAACAAACAACATCTGCTGATGAGATCCTCAGACCCCAAAACTGCTCTATCAAAAACAAACAACTGATGACAATACTCTGATCAAACCTGCTCTATCAAGAACAAACATACACCTGATGATAAGATCCTCTGATCAAAACCTGCTCTATCAAGAACAGACAAATCTGCAACTGAGAAACCCTGGTACCAACGAAACTGATTCACTGTCAAGAAAACCAGGTGGTCTGAAGGTCAAAGTTTCCTGCAATAAACCCAATCCCACTCACAGGTATAGACCTAAACTGACTCAAGGTACGACGTCCTATGCTTTCATCAGCGTCACAGACTTTCAAGAGGGGTGATACGATACCCAGAAGGTGTGTCATCACCAGCTCATGAAGCGGCCTCACTTAGCTGAATCACAAATGATCGGTCCCCAGAGTCGACAATCCACCAAACCAGCAATCGTCTCAACCCAAAGGGTTGAAAGTGAAGCCAACCAGATGAACCTCGTCTGAGCGTGGATTTCATGAGACACTAGTGCCTGCAAAGCAAGCACGCGCCCACTAATTTCCACTATAAGTCTATAGTGCACTCAAGCCTGGGTCTGGCTTCTCACTCATCAGAACTCCCATCCCACAACAGCACAAATAATCATATTATACTGAAAATAAAATGTGGGAAATAAAGTGCGAGAAGTAAAAATGCGATAAATAAACGCAACCCAACAAGTGAACACACAAATGGTAGGATGGACTCGCATAGGGAACCGGAGAACCAGAGATTCTGGGTTCGGTCCCCAGCAGAGTCGCCAGCTGTCGCTTGCGCGAAAATAAGGTGTCGGCACAACAGAAGAGTCGCCACCTTTCGTTATTTATCCCTCAGAGCGGGAAAGGAAACGATCGGAAAAACCTGACGAAAAAGGGTAAGACAAGGTCGTCGCAACCATTGTCTGGGTTCGGGAGTCGGTTACGCAAGGGGAAGGTATTATCACCCCTCACGTCCGTCGTACTCGACGGGATCCTCGCTTGTTGTGTTTACTTGGACGGGTTGGTTTTATTCTATCTACCTATCAAGGCTGGCTGAAAAAGAAAAGAAAAATGGCTCGGCAAAACGTCGCGCTTTATGCCTACGTATTCTCATCAGAGAATGAGAAATCAGAGTCAACATAGTTCGGCCTACGAAGGATTATGGGGGAAGGTTGCTCGCCAAGACATCGCCATCTTGTGCCTACGTACTCTCAACAGGCATGAGAGATCAGAGCATACGTAGTTCGGGAAACTACGGTTTATTTCCTGTTTTTTACGAAAGAAGTGTTTTTTATTGTGTTTGCAATTTCAACCGCACTAGAGACTATGACCTGAGAGTGAATGCGTCGCATGTCACCCAAAGGGTACCATACTAAACATCCAGACTATGGAAAAGAAACTCTCCCACAATCCTTTCTCAAATAGCTTAAGGCTCGTAACGTACGAAAGAGATCATTCATGATTACTGTATCTTAAACTGTTTTGAGATGAGAAGAGAACAGGCCCGACTAGGAGGGAGACTATCAAGTCCTACTGTTGTCATGCCATGGATTCATCCTATGGTCAAGGTTTGAACAGGGAACTCCTAGAAGTTGTCATGCATAGGTTTCAACCTAAAATTCTATCATCAAATCCTTATCCAAGGAAATGAGAGTCCTAAGGGATCATGTCAATGATACACCAAAACAGACAAAGCATCAGCTTAACAGTAAAATGCATGCAATGCAAGTGAGGGAGGAAATGTGTGTGGGGCTTCAGCCTCCACAAGCTCATCTCAACCTCAAGCCAATCATGAAATAACAGTAATCATACTGAAATATAAACAACATGCTATCAAGCAAGAACAGTAAACTGCAATCATACAGATAAAATGAAATGAAATACCATCAGGCAAACAAACCACATGGGCAAGGGAGCTGGGCTCTACCGAATACCCGCAAGCAAAGCCACGCAGTAACAATACAAGCAGAGGGAGCAACTCAACCTCTAATGCAATCATGCTCCTAGATTCTACCTATTCTAGATATGAACTTATTCTAAATGCATCAAACAAGTCAAACAAAACACACAATACAGAAAAGAAAACAGAAGAAAGCTTCAGCTCCTCCAGCAGCAATTCAGTCTTCAGACTTCAATCACTTGACAGACATCAGTTTGCTTTCCAGGTTTCAACCCTACAACATGAGTTTCAACTTATCTTCTCCCTTAAGCTTCAGCTTCTTGGATCAGCTCCACCTTCAGGCTTCACCATCTTCAGGGATCTTCAAGTGTCAACTTGATCTTCATGCTCTTCAAGCTTCAGCTGGAATGACAGTCTTCAAGGATTCATCCTCTCCAATACTCTTCAATGAAGTCTTCATCTTCATGCTCAGGCTCAACCTCTCTCAAGACAATCAAAACCAGAGAAAAATCACTTACTGAATAAGCTGGGGGATATTGAACTGCTTATTTGATCACCAAAGGTGACCTATAAGGGTTCAATATCAAAGGAATGATTCCCTCAAAAGTTCTACTTCCTAGGTATGTCACTTATCCCTCTAAAGGAGAGAGGTGTATACCATGGAAGGACTTTGAATCATAGGGAGGAATGGATGTGAATGATATTATCCATGTTTGAGAAAGAAATTATCTACATCTAAGCTCTTCCTAGTTCCTAACCCTAAAACAAAACAAAAAAGAAGAAGAACAAGCTCCTCAAGCTCCTCTATGCATCTTCAAGTCTTCAACCATGCTCCACAACGAGATACCAAGCTCCTCAAATCAAAGGAAAATTCCAAAGCAAAGCAAACTAAACAAACATGCCCTAAAGGCAACACAAACCATCATTCGATACAAAAATCAACTAAAAATAGCATACTATTATATTAAATCCTAATATAAATGCTAGGGGACCCTACATATCTACCCTTAAGTCACATATACTCCCCATAGACTAAATTGACCTAAAACCCAAAATCTAAAGTTGTTATGGACCTATATTAAAGTTTTAACCTAATTCTATACTACCTAGAACTACCTAATTAAAACTATCCTAAAAATATTCACAAAAATAGGGAATTAATTCAGGGGGAACCTAAAACATTCATCTACCTACCCTAAAAAGATTGAATTAAAAATATAAAGGGAACTATCCTAACTAAATTCTACAAATTCACATATCAACTAAAAGAATTAAAAAAGCAATTAAATGAGAAAATATACAAAAAATATAAAAATGAAATAAAATGGCAATTTTATGATTTTATATTTTTCTAGACAGAAAATGGAAAGTGGGAAAAAAAATCCCATTAAAAAAATTCATTTTTCATTTTAATATGAATTTTTAAAGATTGGAAAAATTTGGAGTAAAATATAATATGAGAAATGATGAGGGGGTGCACAAAGTAATGCTATTCAGTTCAATTGGTGATGGGCCCAGATAGGGGGGTTGCAAATAGAAACACGCCTCAGCCCAATTTAAATCAGAAAAACAGAATAAAATGAAAAGAAAAAATTATTAAAACGCGGTGCGAATAGCATTGAATTATAGTACGAATTTGGAATGGGCCTGCATGAGGGGTGGATAGCAATGTTCATTAAAGCCCAGACTGCGTTTTAATGAAACGCAGCGTTTTACGCTGCTGTTTCTTCCCTCCATTTCGAAATTGAATCCCAGCCGCTGGATGCTTCTCGAGTCAACCAGTCAACATGCAATCTAACGGTCCATGAATCGTCTTCTTCCTTAGATTAGGGTTTCTGCAAACCTCCATTAAAATGCAAGCTTCATGCACAAATCTTCCTCTTCTTCGTACGCCTTCGTCCCTCCACCAAATGCTTCGATGTAAAGACCAATTTTAATCCATTTTCCACGTAGAATACAGTTGTGGCCTTAGATTGCATTGAAACAACCTCTAACATCCAACCCGAACGGTATAACATCATGAACTCAACATTTCATCAGTTTTCAACCTCAACCAAACTCAACATTCTTTATACAAAAATGATCCTTATGTTGCACACATTAAAATCAGCCATAAATCTTGCCTTAACACTCAATATATAGCCTGTTCTAGCTCCATCAAGAATTCGTGTCCATAGTTGAAACCTCTCCAATCAGTCCCAAACTCATCAAAATGAACCACCTAATTGTCTCTAATGGTTTTACAATAAGAATTCATCCTAGACATGCCTAAATTAGGGTGTAGAAGTGGTTTTGCATACCTTGCTTCTTGAAATGGTAGGTGTTGAAAATCTTCAATCCAAGCCTTGTAGCTCCTCAAGGATGGTCCTTAGGTGATGAATATTCCTCTGCTTGCACAAGATTTGATGTTGAAAGGTTGTATCTCAAGATCCAATGCCTTTTGCTCCCTTGCAATTTCACTTGGAACTCCTTCAATCCTTCATCAATGGATTTGCAAATCAAGATGAACACACTCAACAATGTTTGTGTAGATGATTTGTGAAGAGAAATGGAATGGTAATGAAGAGAAAAATGAAGATTCAATGTGATTTGTAAATGGAGAAGTTTGATTTCAATCTCTATTTTCTACCACAATTAACACCAACTATCACCAACCTCTCACCAATGGAAGTTGTATCCAATATATAGAGAAGTTTAGAAAAGTCTAGAACCTCCTAGAACCATCTAGAAAGAACTTGAATTTTCCATGTCATGGTAATTTGCATTTTCATTCTCACCACATGATATATCATGACAAAACCCTTGTAACTTGGGTAACTAACTTGATTTTCTCCTTACATGAGAATTAGGGTAAGATACAATGCTTAAACACCTTGTTTATTAAGCTTTTCCTTGTTTTGGTTTGGTACCCCATTATGCATGCAATCAAATTACAAAGCAACCCTATGATACAAGCCTCAAATCAAAATTGTGGCTGAACCATTGTTCTTAGAATGTCATTTGAAGTCAAAATAACCTATCATATGACATGGTTTGGATTTGTAACTTGGATTTTATGATTTTCAATCTCACTTGAATTAACTTATGCCTCATTTTTAGGCCATTTTTATCACTTTTTGATATGAGCCTTTTCAACATCTCATGACCACCCTACTAGCCTTAAAAGTTGTTTGCAAGCTGGGTGACTTTCAAGGACCCAGATTCACATACCTCAGATGACCTGTAATTTGTCAAAACCATAACTTGAGCTCTGCAAATCCTATCAAGGACTTCTACCACTGAAATTAAAGCTAAGAACAAGCTCTACAACATTCATGTTGTGGGGAAGATGAGATGACAATCACATCTTGGGCTAAACTGCCTTGAAGATAGGGATCAAACTAGGGGATTTTACACTGTTAATCCTTATAAACCCTAGCCTGAAACTTCTCAAACTCCTCAATCATGATGAGTTGGTCTAGGAATCATCCTTATAGTATCTCAATGTATCACTCCATGATCACATGGCTCTTGGATTGGGTCTCAACCTTCTCCAAATCATCAGTTGACCTAGGGTTGACCCAGTCAAACCCTAATTCTACCGCTCATGGTTGAATCTTCTGAATTCTTGTTCAATTACCTCTCTGGGCTTCATGATGGCTATCAAGACATCTCATAAGCTTTCTCAAAGCTTCAAGTTCATCCTCATAGTCTCAGAATCATCTGAGGAGCACCCACAACTCTCAAGCCATGAGACACACAACTTTGGTTTCAACCAATTTCTCTGAGGATCTCTTGAGCTTTCTGACAAAGGTATCAACCTTCACACACTTGAATGGTTAATAAATGTTGGTCAAATTTTGGGGTGCAACACCGTGCTGTCGCGGTGAGGGGCTTCGAGAAACAGGGTGTTTATGTCTCTGAGGGGGAAAGCGTGATTGCCTCTCCTTTTCCAGCATCCTGATCCGTTCGCTCTGTTGGAACATCATCAGGTTCGTCTAGTTGATCACTGTGAATAGAGAGACCATGGTCGAATCGGTGTTGGGCGGCACAGGAATTGGAGGGAAAACAACAGGACTGTCGAACCGTTGGGCGGCGTTGTCAGCCGCATCGTTGGAGGAAGGACAGGCGGTGCATCTGTCCCTGAAGTCACCTTCCTCAGCTGGGACAACCATGTCGGGATCATGGTCGTCACCATTGGTGAAGGTGGTGAAAACAATTTCATGGAGGTTATCGTCAACGTGTGGGCTGACCATGATCGATGGAAGTTGAGATATGCTTTGGTTCTTTAGTTTCGGAGGAAGAAAGAACGGGGAAGCAATAGATTCTCACAGACGGTGCCACTGATTTTATCGGACCAGAACAAGATCAACAACTAGCAATGCGTAGTGAACTCCTAGTTCACTGGTGGTGGTGAAGAGGAGGGGGTATACTTGTATGGTACTCCGATGCCAAAGTAATAAACGGAGTAAAGAGAGATATAGCAAGTACAAAGTGCAGAGAATGGAATACCGGTCCCTCTAGTGAAATATGATATTTATAATATGTCCCCAGTGTTGGGCTAATAGTTATTTACATTGGGTTTGATCATTAGGCCCAATACAAATAACTGTCAGGATCTACGTGGCGTATAGAAGACCAACACGTGCTCTTCATCATGGTCCAACTACATCGTGAACTTTGGAAGGTGAATGATTTGTTCTCTTGGATGCGGGTAGTTGGCTGATGACGTGTCCCCACATGGGGAGCACATGGGGGAGACGCATGAAAGCTACCTGTGTGGGGTGATGAATTGGGCATTCATTGGGCCCTCCTCGACAAGGAGTTGGGTTGAGATGTGCCAGATGGTGGACCAACCTCTGGTCTAGCCCGTAACAGTCACCAATGAAGACTTTGTGGAAATTATTCAAGATATTGATGACCATGTTGCCTGAAATGAGGTGAATTTGAAAAGCTTTAATGCTACTTTCGATTTTTTGTACTCGAAACACAATTACCAGATCCTTTAAGTGGTAGTAAAATGAAGAAAATGAAAGTGCTTAAAAACAAAGATACAAACAATTATATTACTGAACTCCAAGAATCAATTGTCTAGGTTGTAGATGCACTAACATAAGGAAATGCTGCAATACGAGAAGGAAATGAAATAATGGAAGAGCGTAAAAAATACGAGTTGCCTCCATTTTTAGGGGAAGAGACATCAAATTTAATAAAGGAGCATAAGTGTGATGCAAAGTCATTGTCTCAGATATATTGCACTGTCACAAACGATGCTGACAAACATAGAATGATTCTCCAATGTCCACTTGAAGCACACAAAGTAGTGATACTACAAATGATCTTGACTCATCTGATTGATCATCTTATAATAGCCTTATGACTTTTATGGATATTTTGTTTACATTAATATGTTTTTGAATATTTTGTTTATAATATAATATGTTTCTAAAAAAATTATTTGAATTTGTCTTGCTTATGAATGAACACGTTTTTATTTGGTAAAATTTACTAAAAAATGTTTTGTTTATAATTGTTTTTACTAAATACAAGGGATAATATTTGCAAGGATAAAAAATAATTGAATTTTAAAAATCTTTCATCCCTTTGTTAACTAAATAGGTATGTTGTTAAAAATTCCTCTCCTATATTAAATTCCTACCCCTTCTCTCAGTTGAACTAAATAGACTTATATATTTGATTTCTTACCCCCATTAATTTTAAACATTATAAAAGTCATATGACATCCTCCTATTCTCAATTGGACCAAGTGCAACATTTATGGTGTTGCCCTTGATTGTCCTGGACCCTTGGCACATGCACAAGTATTTTAGGAATGTTATTATCCTTAGATGAGATTTGATTATAAGCAAATTAGACTTACTCAACTTTAAATTATGTTAAGGTTTGGTTTATTTTTTATTCAAGGTCCAGACTTAGTCCTCCACTTCCTTTAATTTTTATATTAAATTATTATATATGTGCATGCATGAATTTCTTTTTTTATCTCACCGTTATAAAATTATAATAAATTAACTTTCATATATTTAAATTCAGTTGAAGAATTATAAATTAGTTTAAAGACCCATTTAAATTATATATTATGTCATTACTATTGACTAACACTCATTTAACAAAGAATTTAATTAAAAAAAATAAAATAGTTTGGACATTGTTTAGATTGATCAAATGTGGTGAAATAGAATAAATCTTTTAGAAAAAAAAAGATGATGTATTGACAATATAATTTTTTTTCACACAATTAATTAATGACGATTATAAGTTCCGTCAAGTTAGATTGAAAATTTTAAACTAATTATATAACATATAACATGATAGAATAATATATTTCTATTAGATGACCGTGTAATTGCATTACCATTAATCTCAAATCTCTTTGATTAAAACTTTTAACTTTAAAAATTCATTTATAATGTTTTAAAAACTGGACTGATCATCGAATCAGGGAGGGTATTGAGTCACTGGTTTAGTAATCGAATCAATGAGTCGCTGATCAAACCATGTGACTAAACCGGATAAAATCAAAAAATTCGGTTGAATAAATCTGTCATTATAACAAAATTATATAAGTATTAAACTGGTCGAATCGGATGACTGAGAATCTAAAAAAATTCACTACACCTGTTTATAATTTAAATTTAAATTTGAGTCAATTATAAATTTGAGTCAAATAATTCATTTAAAAATTTAATCAAACTATCAATCTCAAATATAAATTTATGTTTGTTGCATATCAAACATGCATTACCATTTACTTTATCCAACATTGGAAATTTTTAAATTTCACAATATATCAATATTATAATATACAACAAGATGTATTTAATATATTTAAAATCACTTACACCAATTTTTTAAAGAAAGACTATCAACTTTCTCTTATTTTATTTATTTTTTAAATAATAAAAAATGATGTGGCTTTAATTTATATAAAAACATTTAAATTGTCAATTTTTTAATTTTTACTGATTTACATAAGTTTTATCTATTCTCATAACAAGGAAGCATAAAATCTGAAACCTGATCGGTGCGAGTATAATAGGAGTTACGCATTAAGTCAATAAGTCTCACAAGTCAGGCTTCTCTTCAAAGTCTAAATGCAGTAGGAATAGAAAGGGCTTTTTAAATGTAAATTAGGTTAGTTCTAAATTGGAAAGTTGGTCGGACCGGGTTTAAATGAGGGGTAAGGTTAACTTGTGCCTCAAGGTCACAGGTTAAGAAATGTATAAATAGAAAATTTGTATCTAGAAAAACAAAAACTCATTAATTGTAATATTGTATTAATTTTTATTCACAATTTTCAATAAAATGTTACTATATTTATCTCTTAATATGTGCCATTGGGGCACAAGTTAACATTACCCTTAAATAAGTTAATATACCGGTTTAAGTGATACTATATAAAAGAGCAACTTTAGCGCAGAGTTGTTAAACTAAAATTTTGTATAGGTTACGTTAGTAATAAAGAATTTGCATTATAGTAGAGCTGACCTGACATCTAATGAATTAAAGTTTAGTTTCCATTATCTATACCGTTAACGTTAACTATTCAATTGAAAACATATTATAATATTATTTAATACTAATAAAATATTTCAATGGAAAACATGTTTATATGTTTTTTCTAAATAACACAAATTTAATTTTTTTAAAGTAACTTTTGATTTTAAAATCACTTTTACATGAATGTATCCCAATATAAACACATTTTACTAAAATTAAATCTATTAAAATCAATTCTACTAAACTTAATTTTATCAAAATCAATTATGTACACGCCAATTCAAACACAAAATAAATCAACCATGGCCAAACAAACTAATACTAACATGAATTTTTAAAACTATGGTTTAAAAACATAAAACTTTAAAGGATATGCATATACTTGAAAATACCTTAACTTATAATTTAAGGAATCTTTAAATGAAAGTGAACTTTAAAAGTGAAAAAATACGCAAATAAACATAAAAATTTCAACTTCAAGGTTTGAGGGTGGTTTTATATAAACAAAAATAAAGTTCAAGGTTTGGGGTGATTTTATATAAACAAAAATAAAGTTTATGACATTTAATTTATAGCCGTGGAAAATGAGACCTTTTATTCAATATATCTACCATCAAATTGAGTCTTTTATACCTTATTTTCACAATTATAAATCATGAGATTTAGAGTTAAATCATGAGATTTCTATGATACTCTTCATGAGTTGTGTGTATTAAAGAGAAAACATGAGGGTTAAAGTTAAATCACAAGGGTGATATGATACTCTTCATGAATTGTGTGTATGGTGGAGAAATCATGAGACTTATAGTTAAATCATACTCTACTTTGTGTGTATTGAAGAGAAAACATGAAGATTAAAGTTAAATCATGAGGGTCATATGATACTTTTTATTGTCATGTATTATTTTATATTCCTATGAAAATGTAAATTTTTTTAATGTATTATTGGTGTGAATTTTGTATCATTTTTAATTTTATAATAAAATATATTTAATATTATTTCTAAGTTTTTAAGATAAAATTTATTAAAAAAATTATATGCATTTTAATTAAAATAGTTAAATTAATGATAATTTAAATAAAAAAATATAAAATATAAACAATTATCATTATTAAAGTAAAAATTACTCAAATTAATTATAATTTTTTTAAGTTCTTTAGGCTCAAAAAAAATATGTTAGTTTATAAGTAAACCAAAGAATTGCGGGATAAAAAGGGTTTAGTTGAGTTAAGTCTGGTCTCAAGAATAGGGTTTTGCAAATTGCAGCTCATATCACCGTAACAACTAGAGAATAGGGTTTTGCAAATTGCAGCTCACATCACCGTAACAACCAAGCATAGGGGAAAATCTGAAACAAGCATAACAACGATAGGAGGAAAATCTGATCACCGTAAAATCAAGCATAACAACGATAGGGGAAAATCTAAAATCTGAAATCTAAAATCTGAAACCTGATCGAGTACAATGGGAGCTACGCATCAGGTCAATAAGCCTCACAAGTCACGTTTCTCTTCAAAGTCTTCTCGCAACATTCACAAAACCTCAGTTAAAGGTTCGTATTTTCAAGTTACTAATGCTTTGATTTTGTTTTTGCATCGATTATTAATGTTAGGTTTTTGAATTGAGTTGTTTAGATAGACTTGCGATTGTAAAATCCTCGCGCAATGTTGGCAAAGGGGCCCGCGCAACTCGACTTCAGAAAAATAAAATGGTATTTGAATTTGAATCTGTTTCTATGTTTCTATTGCTCATTGTGTGTTGTATTGTGCTTACATTCATGTTACTGATTTGTAAATATACAGATTCGGGAACAAAAAAAGGCTGCGGTTTTGAAAGAGAAAAGAGAGTTGAGTGGATCAAAATGTCCTCCTCGAGTAATTGTGAGTGAATTGATTCTGCCTTTATTTTTGGAACTGAATTGGATAATATATTTATGCACTGTTTAGATAAACAACTTAATTTAGATAAACAACTTAATTTAGATAAACAACTTAATTTAGATAAACAACTTAATTTAGATAAACAACTTAATTTAGCGCTTATTGAGAGCATATGGAAATAAGTTGTTTCCATAAGTTCTTCCTAGTAGTTTAACAAGTGCTTATGCCTTATGATAGTAGTTAAAAGCTCAAATAAGCCAATTTGAGCAAACTCTTATTTATTGCATAATCTTTTTGATTTCACTTTTATTGTGTCCTCAGACCCGTATTAACTTTTTGTTCCTCCCAGGTTCTTTTTGCCCTTTGTGATACTGTGGATTTAGAACCAGTTGCCGTCGATCTTTTGTCATTGTTATCCAGTGATTCTTCTGCAGGGCTGTCAGAGCCAGTTGCTTCTTCTGAATATAGGACCAGAGTAACGGTACATCTGTCTGCTCCCTCATTCTGTGTAAATTAGTTAATTTGTTGGGCTTGTGCTTACAACATGGACTGTGTTAATTGATATTGATAATAAAAACTCTCATACTAGAAGTTATTTGTAAATATATCAAGTAATGACTTCAAAAATATATTGTTAGAAGTTAAATATAGACATACACCTGGTTAGTTGGGAAATAAGGAACAGTTGTAATTTGGACGTCTCTGTTCAACGGGTATATAATTGTTATTATTATTTTTTTGTGGTCATTTTCCCAACTATGTTGAGTTTTGACGATGTGATTTTACACCAATGCTATATACGCCGCAGGTACTAAAAGCACCTCATGGTGATTTACAGTCCTGTCTGGAAATGGCTAAGGTATTATCTTTTGTTTTTATTCTTCTTTTCTCAAGGATTTTAGTGTGCAGATGTGGAAAACGTTTGTTGTGATTACTGTTCAACACTGTCTGTGTAGGTTGCTGATCTACTGGTTTTTGTCGCCTCTGTAACTGCAAGGTCTTTGTGTGAAGAAACTGATTCTTACTTTATTGATTCATTTGGAAAACATTGCCTTTCTATATTTAAATCACTTGGTTTACCAAGCACTGCAGTCTTTGTTCGGGTAAGCTATGGTGGCTCTTATTTTGGAACTTATGGATTAACTTACACAAGCTTACAATCATTTCATGAAGAAATTGAGTTTTAATCATTTATGTGGAATTTCCATGTAATGCTTTCAGGATTTGCCAACCGAGCTAAAACAAAGAAATGAACTAAAGAAGGTTTGTACTTCTAGTCTTGCGTATGAATTTCCCGAGGACTGTAAATTTTATCCAGCTGATACAAAGGATGATCTTCACAAGGTATTTATTTCACCCATTGATGACTGAAAATTTCGATTGCACCTGCCGGATTTATCACCAATTGTATGATCATTTTGATTGTCTAAGCTTTCAACTTCTCTCATCTATGCAATTGCAGTTCCTCTCACTTTTTAAAGAGCAGAGGCTTAAAACTCCTCATTGGAGGACTCAACGACCTTACCTCACGACTGACAAGGTTTGAATTCATTAGTTTGATCCAGACATTGTTCAACTCAATCAACTTACATATAGTTTTCCCATATTGAGCTTATTATTTTTACCACCATAAATTACAGGTCGACAAAATAAATGATGACAGTTCTGACAAATGCACCCTTGTTCTCACTGGTTACCTTCGTGCTCGTAACCTCTCTGTGAATCAACTGGTAATCAACGATGTTGTTCGACAAATTTTAGTCGCATTTAGTTGTTTCTTATCTCACATTTTATTTGTTCAGGTTCATGTATCTGGTGCAGGAGATTTTCAACTGGGCAAAATTGAGGTTCTTAAGGATCGCTTTGCTTTGAATTCAAAGAAAAAACAAGACTTGATGGATTCTGATGAAAACGAGGAGGTACAGATTTTTTACCTAATTCTCAAAACTAGACTGGTTAGAAACTCTTAAAGGAAGTGCCCTTTGAGGTTTTGAGTTTCAATCTGGTTTTGCCCATATATTATGTAAATATTAAGCAGTGTGTCAAAATGTATAATATGAACATGTTCAGAAGGTAAGGTAATTATATAAATATATATCAGTATGTTGAAATGTATAATATGCAAATGTTCAGACGGTAAGCAAATATTGTAAATTAAAATTGAAATGTAACAGTATGTTTAAATGTATAATATGCACATGTTCAGAAGTTAAGTAAAATATTGTAAATTAATATTGAAATATAACAATTTAAATTGGCAAAGACTGTTTTTGTCAATCTGGAAACACCAACGCAGTTCCATCTTAATTTTGATATACTGAAATTCAAGATCTTCTGTTCGTGCCACACTTTCATATTATGGTCTTTTTTACTCATTTAGTCTTGAACCATTTATTTATATTACACATTTACTTTTTTCTCATTTCCCCCCACCTTTTAATGTTGCAGGTCATTCGTTCTCTAGTTCCAGATCCTGAAATTCAAGAATCTCTAGTTGTCGAGAATACTCCTGATCTTATTGCTGGAGAGCAGGTAGATATTAAAATCTCATTTCTACTATTGCCATTTGTAAACTGTAATATTTGATTTATGAGCTTCCGTATTCCTAATTTATTGATTGGCATCATTTTAGTTGATGATTAGAGTATTTTCTAATTTTATTTTTTATAGTGTAGTATAGTATGACAAAGCAGGCTCTGATGATTATCTTATAATTCAATCAGTTGTAGCCCGTTATCCAATTTCACTCCTTTTAGCTTAGAATCCGCCCCCTTTCCCTAAACAAAGTGCTTTAACAAGTTTTTGGGTGCATTAGAGTATTTTCTAATTTTACTTTTTATAATATAGTATGACAGAACATGCTCTGTTGATTTATCTTATAATTCAATTAGCTGTAGCCCGTTGTCTAAGTTCACTCTTTTTAGCTTAGAATCAGCCCCCTTTTCCCTAAACAAAGCGCATTAACAAGTTTGTGGGGGCATTATCTTAATAGCATGTGTTTATTTATTTGCAAGAATGTTTTCTAAAGTAGTGTTTTGGTATGACATTATTACTTGTTGACAGACATGGCCAACAGAGGCTGAAATGGCACAGGCCGATGAAGATCGAAAGCAAAAAAAGTTAAGAAAGAGGAATCTTCCTGCTGGCACTTCAGAGTACCAGGTATGTACTTGATTCACTTCTGATTACATATATATATTCCTCACATTTCTGCTCACCATGTATCTAGTAAGGAAATTATAGGTATCTAGTATTTATTTTTGTTTTCAGGCTGCATGGTTTGATAATGTCTCTGATGAAGAGCAGTCAGACTGTGACAATGAAGATGAGGATGGTATGATGTTGGATGAAGAAAATGGGTTTCCAGGTCAAGAAGGAAATAAGTATGTAGATCTCGATGGTGATGGAGCTTCACTAAGATTTGGAGATTCTGATGACGAAACTGACAATGATTCTGTGATGATGGTGAGCTTGCTAATACTTTTGCAATACTAAAATATTTATCCTTCAGACCTTTGGCCTCCCTTGACAGTCTGTTGTCCTTTATTTTCTTCTATGTTGTTTATCTTGGATAGCGCTGCGTAGCAGCACCGACCCTCAAATGCTATAGCAGTATAGCGAGATAGCGGTTATTGCAAAGCCTAAAAACCAACTTACAAAGTAAAACATAAATACTCAAAATAGACTAGTTTACACATTTTAAGAGATCGTCATACTTAATAGTTATACAACCTGTTAAATAACCTAAAGTATAGAGTAGTGATACTTAAGCAGAGAGAAGAATAAAACAGAACTGAACTAAAAGTAGGAAGAACAAAAATATTATTGAGCAAGAATATAAAATTACTCTTCAAAGGGGTTGGATTGAAATTTATACCCATAAAAAAAGACGACAGTTAAAAAGGAAAGAATTTGAGGAATTTATCCCCAAAATTCTACCACCGTTATCGCCGTTCTGTTTGCTCGCGGACCAAATGCATCGTGGCAAACCCTCCCACTGCTATGTTAATTCGTTATAGCACTGCTATAGCGTGTTATTGACAACATAGATTTTGTTCCTGGTATTTGAACACTATATTGGACAGTGCTGCTTTATCAATCAATCCTGTGTATGTGGTATTTAGGACTTGGATAGTGCCGCTATTATGGATGTTCAGTTATTTTTCAGAGTTTTGCGTTCATATTATTCAAATATGTTCAGGACTTGCATTATGATAATTCTGTCCCATAGCTGGGTCTGATTACCTTTTTCTATTTTTTTTTTGAAAGATATTCCTTCTTTTAAATGCACATGTATGCGTGTGTATGTGTTTGGGATTAATTGGTGCTGATATAAGACTTAATGAACTTGTACCATTAAAAAAGTTTATATAGAAAATATGACTGAAAAATCCAAGTTTTCATTTTTAACTAATTATAATTTAGATCTTACATTACATCTTCAGATTAATGTATTTTGGGCTTGTGAAAATATAAGCTCTATCATTACCCAATAGTTTTTTCAAACTCTGGCTATTTCTGTTTACTTTTAAAGTATATTAGTCATTAATATTAAGACACTTCTCTCCAAGTAAACAATGTTTGGTTCCCTTGGTGCCACTGGATCATGATCTATATCTTTAATTGTATGATTACTATTTTGGTATTACAGGAAGTTGACAACATGACTACAGAGAAGATACAAGATGAACTTAAGGAACTTAAAGAAGCACATGCTGCAGATGAGGGTATTTTTTTTTTTTCATTTATGTTTTTATCAGTTTTATCACTAAAACTGTGTGCTGTGTGTCACACTCCTTTTTTTTTTCTTTCTGAGAAAGGCATGAGAATTTGGTATGCACATTTGTATGTGAACTTTTTTTTGGTTTCTACTTATATTTCATGTTCCACATTTTGCAATTTGTTGGGGATTTTGCTTTAGATACGTTATTTTATTGTTTCCACTTTCTGGTTCCTACCTTTTGCATTGTTTGAAAATTTGCCTTAGATAAGCAAAAATGACCTTTATCGATAATTTGCTGTTTTATTGCTCATATATTGTTATTCTTTTTTGTTTACTGCTTGCCATATGTTTGTTGTAGAGTATCCTGACGAAGTTGATACACCATTGGATGTTCCGGCTAGAAAGCGGTTTGCAAAATATAGGGGACTCAAGTCCTTCAGGACTTCTTCATGGGATCCTAAAGTATGTTTGTCTTTTGGAGATTCTTTACAGTGATACATTGCTCTACTTAAAATAAAAAGTAATCTGTCATTTCGAATAATATCAGGAGTCTCTACCCCAAGATTATGCCAAAATTTTTGAGTTTGATAATTTTAAAAGAACACAAAAGCATGTTCTTGCTAAAGCTTTAGAATTGGAAGATGAAAGCAGAGAGGACAATATTCCAGTTGGCTCATATGCAAGGTTGCATATCAAAGAAGTGCCCCGTAATGTTGTCTCAAAGCTATGTTCGCTTGCACAGACAACCCCAGTTACAACATGTGGCCTGTTGAAACACGAGTCAAAAGTATCTGTCCTTCATTTCAGGTGCGTATATGCTATATAACTTTAGCACCCTCTCATCAAAAGTGGTTCTATCTGAATATTCGATAGATGTGTCTTGAACTAAATTACTCGTGTTTTGCAGCGTGAAGAAGCACGAAACATATGATGCGCCCATCAAATCCAAGGAAGAGTTAATATTTCATGTTGGGTTTCGGCAATTTGTTGGCCGACCTACTTTCTCTAGCGAGTTCATAAACACAGACAAGAACAAGATGGAGAGGTTTCTCCATGCCGGACGCTTTTCAATTGCTTCAATTTATGCTCCAATTTCATTTCCTCCTCTTCCTACTATAGTCCTAAAGACAGTTGGAGATGGTGCCGCACCAGTAGTGGCTGCTGTTGGCTCACTGAAAACTGTTAATCCAGATAGGATAATCCTTAAGCGTCTTATTTTGACAGGGTATGTTTATTTATTTATTTATTTTTTTTGTGCCAAAATGCATAATTTGAAAACTTTTATATAATATTAGATTATTTCATTATATCTCAATATTATCTTAGAGCATCTTGGTTTATCTGGTGGTGATAGTTTCCATATCTATTAGTGATAGATATTATCTTAGAGCATCTTAGTTTATCTGCTGGTGTTGGTTTCCCCATTTATTCTTTTTCTCTCTGTTCTTTTCTGAAACCCTATAATCTCAAAAAAAATGAAAACTGCGCATGTTATTTATATGTTTTATAGTCTTGTCTTTTTGGTTGAAGTCTTTGCATACCAAATCTAGGAAAAATGTAATTATTTTCATTTCAGAATTATGACATTTATTATGATGATCCACAATAAAAATACTGTTATGGTAATTAGAAGTTTTTTAACATTTTGTGATGCAGCTACCCCCAAAGAGTATCAAAACGTAAAGCTTCTGTAAGACATATGTTCTATAATCCAGAGGATGTTAAATGGTTCAAGGTAAAAACAATTGTTTCCCATTTTCTGAAATCATTAGATATAATTTTGATGATTTGTAGAGTATCGAAAAAACTTATTCTCTAGAAGTTATTCTCAACTATCACCCTAACATGATTTCTTAATGTGGGTGGTGATTGCAGCCTGTAGAGATATATACCAAACGTGGTCTTCGTGGCAGAATTAAAGAACCAGTTGGTACACACGGTATGTTATGTTTCACACCCTTACTGCTAATTTTACTAGGAACATGCATGCAACTTCTCATTTTAAGGAGAAACTGATTATTTATTGCTTCATTGATGATATGCATCTGTGCATTCCATGTTTCTCATCTTGATTCATTTTTTAAAAATGTTTTTATGTTCCACACCCTTACTGCTACTCTTACTATAAACATGCAGCCAGCTTCTCATTTTAGGGAGAAACTGATTATTAATTGCTTCATTAATGATGCACCCGTGCATTCTATGTTTCTCATCTTGACTCATTTTTTAAAAATGTTTTATCCTAATTTTCTCATCCTAGGAAAATGTTTAGTATGGATTTTGCTAAGCCGTCAATGTCAATTTGAATTTACATCCTACCTCAGGATCTTCTTGTTCGTCAATGTCAATTTGAAGTTACCTCCTACCTCAGGATCTTCTTAGTCGTAGACGAGTAGTATATAGAACTTGGAAAATAATGAACTAGTCAAGATAATTATAACTATTTGATCTGCCCCTTTATTGAATATTGATTGCAAATGGTTGTTTTCAAAGGGAAATCTTACTAGACTAACATAAATTCTCCGTGTAAGTTTATTGGTTCATATTTCAGCTTGTAATCACCACTAACCTTCTAATAAATGTGGGATACTTTTTGATCGTAATCCATTTTTTGTTCAGGAGCAATGAAATGTCTTCTCAATGGAGTGCTCTCACAGAGTGATACTGTATGTTTGAATTTATTCAAGCGTTCATACCCGAAGTGGCCAACCCGTTATTTTCCTTTACTAGATTAGATTGTTGATGGGATGGCAGTTGAATTCTGTTATTGATCAAGGAGTTCAGTAGAAAGCCAGTTGTATATTGATTGGGAATGAAGCGTTGGTTCAGATTGACTTCCTTGGGCGGAGGATGCAGTTTTGTGGCTCTTTATTAACTTAAAAAAAATGATATTTGCATACAGAAATATCAAATTTCTAGTTTGTGGTCGTGTGAGAAAGATAAATTATGAGATATCAAATTTTGTATTATTTTTTTTAATGCTATTTGCATACAGAAATACCGTGTACAATCGTATTATGATTCATATATATCCTATCACTGTAAGATGAACTTCATTTCAGCTAAGGCTACTTTGTTTATGCACGCATTCTTTTGTATTGTAGTTGTTGATTGGTTTGGACTTTTAACCAATGGCTGTAAGCACCATTCAACTGAGATTAGTTGTGGGTTGGATCCCAGAATCCAGCAGAGAGATGCCTCAGGGTTAAGACTACTTCAATAAATAATTTAATTAAGTGCTTGTGTCATTATAGCATGTTTGCTTATTAATTGTTTGTTACTCCTTCCATTTTCAATATATAATTCAAATACACTATTTATTCAATGAATTTAAAAAGTTGAAATTTGGATTGATTATATATATATATATATATATATATATATATATATATATATATATATATATATATATATATATATATATATATATATATATATATATATATATATATATATATATATATATATATATATATATATAAATTGTTTGGATTGATTCTATTTGCGATAGAAATTATTTCATTTCAATTATGATGAACCTTTTTTATAAACGAGAGGTCCTAAGCCAAAAAGTGAAAAACTAAGTAATGTCTACATTAGGGATGACTCGATGAATTCAAATGTAAAGCCAGATTGGTTAGACAATCATCAAAGTAAAAGAGGTTTAAATCAAAACTAAATTATAGTATTGTCATTGCATCTGCCTAGTTGTTGCAAACCTCTTAGTTGTCAATTTAGAGTTTCACATTGGTGTAGCCTTTGACTTTAGTTAGCTTCAGCCACTGTAAACTCCCCAGAGCTCAATAATAACCAAATTATTAGTACCTATATTATATATTTGATGAAGCCTCTCACCCAATCTCCATTACTGTCTTTGATCAAACTCCCATAACTAATTCTGTTACTTTTGTTAACAACTCTATCCGTATTGAGTCGAAGCCAGCCACTAGGAGAATGGTACCATCTTGTCTGTGGATAATTCTTTTTAATGTTGCTATTCTTCTTCTACCATCTCAGATTATCTTGATAGGTTTTTTACTTTGATGCTTATGATGTCTGTCAAATGAGTGGGTATAATGAAGTCTTCCACATGAGGAAGGTTGGCTGCGCGTATCGAAAAAGAAATCGTACGTCAAAAATCATTTTAATATTTTATGCAAGTTTATGTTTTATTTATGTTTTAGATTAAACTTCCATTATGGTCTCTTTAAGTCTATTAGGACTTTTTTTGTTGTATTTAAACATTCTTAAGAGTGGTTGTCAAGATTATCTTTGATTTAATAAAAAATCAATAGTTTATTTATCTGGTGGATGTTGCGGTGAGAATCGTGATGTCAAGCTATTGATTAACTTGAATTTTAATTCATCAAATTCACAATTGGACTTTGATTTATCCAAAGGAAAGGTTGAAAGAAATACTTTTTGCGCAATGTAACAAAAACGCTAAGAGATTTGGGGATCAGGGGTTGGTTGTGCTTAGGGTAGGTATTTCACATTCTAAACATATGTAGTACTCTACAGGAACGTTTTGTGTGTGTATGATAAACTTGCTAAGGTTATGCTATGGTTTGAGATTAGGGTTAGGGTAAAGACCTAAGGTTGATGTTTCTAAGTTTGCTCGCAAAGATATCACATCTTCTGCCTACGTATCCTAACTAGGATAGAATCAGAGCAATCATAGTTAACCTTACTGAGGATTAAAAAGTACTTGACTATGGTCAAGACTCTAGAGGGACAAACATAACAATGCTTGTGTAGAGTTTAACCAAACTCTTTAGATCTATATTGAACACTCAAGAATGGGGAGTAAGTAATCATCACCATGATTCTTACATAGAGTTAACAAAATCTACCTAATTCTATGTTGTAAGACCAATTGGTTCTATCCATACCAAAAGGAGGGATGGGGCTCTATCAAGGCCTATAAGGATTGACTCTGACTGTGTCAGGGATGTACTCGTCAAGATATCGTACATTGTGCCTATGTATTCCCATTAACCAATGAGAAATCAGAGCGTCCGTAGTTCATACATGACTAAAGAAGAAGAACTCTAAACCTAATTCCTAAAGGGTAAATGGATCTATCAAGGCCTATAAGGGTAATGAGCTATCTATGACTCAGAGGTCAATAGAGAGACTTTTCTATGGACACAAGGGATACAAACAACTTGATGTGAACTAACAAGTTCTATCACTAGGGAATAACTTGACAAATTTAAAGAAATAAAGTAAGAGCATGTAAACAATCATGATAATAATCAAGATCAACATTTCACTTCTTAACAAAGATCAAAAGACATAGAGGTAATAACCAACAATGTAAGCAAATAACATGTGTAACAACAACAAGTTCATCTATAACATTCTTATGAAATTGATGCAAAAAAGTTACAACTTGAAGAAAGCATGTAGTAAGAATCAAACAAGATAAAATGTAACAACATAAGACCAATCAAACATGTATTGAGGACAACCAATCAAGCAAAACACAAGAGATGTTACAACAGTTCAAGTGTAAATTCATAACTTCCTGGGGAAAAACATACAAGTTTTACGGTAACAACCAAATTGAAAATCAAATCCTAGAATGTTATGGTTCTAACAAGACACATAAAAACATTGAATGAGGCATGATAAACATACTCAAGAGATTACAACATCAAGAATCAAGCTAAAGTTGACATATGAAGTTCAACAGACCATTTTCACATATATGCATTCACCAAGGCAAACATGAACATGTTAAAGAAATGAATCAAAAACTTTAAAGTATTTAAACATGTTAAAATATATATATGAAACCCAAAAGATCAAACTCACAAGAGAAATCAAGTTATAAGTTGAAAAAAGTTCAAGAACACCTAGGTAAAAACCCTAAAAACATATGTTTTTCAAGTGGATCAAAGTCTTTCTAGGATAAGATTCCTTGAACTCTTTCTTGACTCAATGAAAATAGACATGATAAGGAGTATTTTTCAAAAATAATGGCATAAATATCACAAAAATTGAGCAAGTTATGATCATTGCAAGTTGGTGCACCAAGAGGGCAAAAACTAGGGTAAGGCTAGGTCACAACCTAAGAGTCATTTGCGTGAAGGATTGGAACTCAGTCAATTCTTAACCAAATGGAGTGAAACAAAAGTGAAAACTGTGTATTTTTGAACAAGGAATTAAATGTTACTATTTGTTTTTCTATACCATACACTCATAAGAAAATTCGGTAGCATCATGTTTAGGGCAAGTTTGGTGGCAACCAAAAGCGTGAACATGTGAACAGTCATGTGTAGTGGTGTGCTTGGTGAAACAAGTCTACAAAAATCACATATACATCATATTAAGAGTTTAGCACAAAATAAATCAAGAGAAGCACACATGGTTTGGCAGATTGGATGCAAAACGCAAAAAGTGACTAGGTTGGGCCTAGTTTGTGACCTAGCTTGTGACCAGAATTTGATAGTTCAAAAACTACATGTTTCGATGCAAGAAATGGTTCATAAATGACACATAACCTACATAAGATTTGTTAAAACAATGTACAACACCAAATCATAGCTAAAAGTCATGGTAGCATGTGAAATGCAAGTGAAAATTTCATGTTTTTTGTGTTTTAGGCTTACCTCTTGAAGCAAGCTTGGGAAATACGAAAACCAGAGACTTTGGGTGCTCCTCCAAGGTCTACAAATGCTCCAAAGATGGTGAATCAGTGCTCCAAATGAACTCCAAGCAAGTTGTTGGGCAGAATGCCTTGTAAATGAAGAAAAACCTCCAAAATCCAATGATTTTCAAAGATAACTCCTCCAATCCTTGATAAAGAAATGTGAATTGATTATGTACAACTTTTATATGTGAAATATGAAGTGTTAGAGGTATTAAAGCTCAAGGAAAGGCAAGGGACCAATGACTGTCCTTTAAAATGCAAAAAAGTCAACAAAATGAGGTTTTGAGGGTTGACTTTTGGATTGGATGAGTTTTTGACCAAGGGGAGGGTTTATAAAGCTTTAATACATCATTTGTGATGGTGTTTTAGGCTTGGTTTGAGTTTGAAAGTGTTTGGAAAAGGTTTTAGGGGTGAAAGTGTAAAAACAGATATTATGCACTTTGGATTTTTGATGAGATTTTGCAAGAACTTTGCAACTGTGGGAAGGAGGGAGTTTCAGCTAGTTTAAAGCATGTAAATGGCGTGTCTTTGATGTAGTAATTGAGTTCTATTTATAGGCAAAGGCTTTGAGCAAGAGGTATGAGCAGAAGTGAAGTAAATGCCAAGTTTAGCCTTGTAACTTTGAAAATCTTGGAGTTTTTCAATGCAATCTTCATTTCTGACCTTGAGCCATCCTAACAAGATCTTCTTCATAACCTATAAGTCATTTTCATCATGCTTGATGGAATAGGAGGTCACTGGTTGCATCCAAGTTGGTGGTTTGATGATGGTAGCCACCATTTTTCTCTTTCCACACTATTCACTTTTGCAACTTCCATTAAACAATGATTTTTTCCATTTCTCAAGCCAATTTCGTGGGATTTGATGCTAAACATGTTAAAAAACAATTTAAATATCAGAAATGAAGATTAATAATTGATTAGAGTTGATTTGGGGAGCTTTGGAGTTAAAACACTCATGCTGAACTAGCTTTGCCAAAGTGAGTTTTTGTCAACCTGTGGACCTTGATTCTCTCTAACCATGAAGAGTTATGGAACCCACTTGTACGTTTTGGAAAGACCTAATTAGGTACTATAAAATTGATGTTTGATGTAGGAACCCATTCCACTTGAAACTAGGTCAAAAACCATTGTGAAAATGCTGAAAACTTGACTTACAAGTCAAGAAATCTTAATTTCTAAGTGTATTTCCCCCCTCTTGCCTTGTTTTTGCTTATAAATCAAAATCCATGCATTTTATGATCATGAGTGTGGATATCACTTTTGAAGAAATCATTTAGAACTTTCCAACAAGCTTTGAACCACTCCATTTGGATGTGTTGTTAAAGAGTTATGCTATGGCCCTTTTCAAAACCCTAATTTCCTGACTTTTTGATTACTTCTCAATTCTTGATCAATTGGCCACCAAAATTCATGAATATATATTAAATGATGCTGGGAACATAATTGGCTTCGATTTTGGGTTAAAACCCTGTTGGACAATGGGTTGAGTTTTCAGTCAAATGAACCAAACGATCGAAAAACCTCTGAATCGACTGTTGGTGTTATGGGTTTCCTGAGTCCTTGAAACTTCTGGTTTAGACTTCTTTGGGTCATATGAGCCTCATAGACCATGATTCAAGCTTTGGAACATCTTTTATGTCAAAATTCAAACTACAGTTGACTTTTCCAATCAGAAACCCTAATTAGAGTTCTGATACTGCATTGTTCTTATTTCTTGGGTGACAACCTCAAGTTGGATTCATTATTAATCCAATGTGATATCCTTGATGACATGAAGATTTTTTATGTGGAGGACCAATCCAAAACTTTGACTGATCAACCCCTTGATACCCTGATTTCTGACTGTGTGAAACCCTAATTCACCCGTATCTTGAAAAAGATCAAACTTGAAATAGGTTATGGTTAGATAATCTATGTTGATGCTCCTAGAATTATGAGAGGATCTAGGGGTCAAAATTTGGGGTATAATAGTTGCCACTATTTAAATATTTTTACTGGATGGCAATGAGAGATAACGATCTCCATGGAATCATGGTGAAATATATTTAAATATAGTAAACCAAATTTTTTGCCCTTAGATACTATAGTATGCAAAAGGAAAAATGCTAACATGCAATGAGTTCTAAATGATGTTTTATGATGCTTGGGTGCAAGAAAATACTGACACACGAGCAAAAGAAAAGGAAAACACAACAACGAGTAACCACTCACTAGGGACCAGACACACAGGGAAAAGATCCAAGGCATAACAATCAATAGTTCATACATGAATAATGATGGTACTTCAAGGGGATCTTCCACAGGTGATAGGAAACAGAAGTTCCACCTGGGGAAGGAAAGAGTAAAATTTCACCGGGGAGACAAAACTTTGCTAGGGAAATCAGATCTCCACTGAGGGAATACACATCCAACGAAGTATGCATCACAGAGGAAAAACAAAGTCAACAGACTCAAACTCCAACTAGGGACTCAAGAGACACGATCCCTATTGGGAAACAAACCAATGAAATTCCTTTAACACGAAGAGTTCGAGCGGGATCTTCAGGAAGACACAGGAAACGAGACTAGGCTCACCAGGGATACTAGTAACTACTAGATCTCCAAGACTTACTGGGGATATAGGCAAATCATGGGTGTCTAAAGATATTGGTTACAACCGTCTAAAATTTGTCAATAACTATCAGACTTAACTGGAGAACTACTAACAACAAAACCACATACAAATACCCATTGGTTTTATCAATCAACGCCAGTAACCACTAGACTTCTGCAGGGATTGGTAACAACCAAAAACTTATAATACCAATAACCATCGGATCTTTAAACAAAACTTGGTAACCAATGGATCTTCAAACAGGAAGCACGAATATATCCCTCAAAATCTTAGGATCAAAAGCTAATATCCTCAAAGCATTAGGATATGGTAGAGACACAACCCTCAACACATTAGGATTGGATGAAAACCCTCAAAGCCTTAGGATCAAAAGCTAATATCCTCAAAGCATTAGGATATGGTAGAGACACAACTGTCACACCCTCATTTTCACCTTTAGCCTTTCATACCCTACGTTCGTCATATCATACATCGTTCTATTTCATATCGAGCATCTGGGCTCACAAGGTACAGATTGGGTCGATTCGTTGTTTTCCATTCCAAATAAGATAAATTGCCTATCATGGGCTACATTGAAGAAAAAGTTCATCATCTAAGGTTTGGTTCACATTGGAAAGTCTACTCATGTAGACTCCTTCAAGGAGAAGTTACTTGAAAAATATTAGGATATTCAAGACCAATATTCCTAATGAACATGAAATGCAAGGCCAAATTCAAGATTCCTTCATCTAATTTTGTTTCAAATTTTTGATCAAGTAGAGTTCAAATTTGCAAAGCATGAGTCAAGATCACAAGTTCATAATTCAAGACTTCATCCATTTCAAATAATGGTATAAGGTAAATCCATCATTTAAAGTTCAAGATTCATGAATTCAAGACTAGAATTTTACAAAGGGAATTTCATGACATTACAAGAATGCCATTTGTTACAAAGTTTCCAACTCTAAGTAATGTTTAGAAATTAAGCCATTTCTAATCTTAGTTCAAGTTTCTAATCAAATTCATGCTATGGTACCCTTCATGCCCCAACAAGTTTACATGTTCCATGTTCCATATTATGCCCACAAATACCCAAGGAAAATAATTAAGATTCAACTTAACATTGGAACATTTCAAGACTATGCATGCTTAGCCATGAGCAATTTTAATGTGATCTAAAACAGTCCCATGCAAGAAGTGACAAATTGCCTCATAACCAAACAATTCATGTCACAAAACCAAAGGAATGAACCCATAATGATGCATCTAAATATCAGCATTTTGAAATGTTGTCAAAGGTAGAAATTTGGACCACAAGGGCAGTCCAAACACAAGCAAACAAATGGGTTCAGATTTGGGAACAAGACAAAATGCAGCAGCAAAAATACAACAAAGTAGAATTCATGGAAATGGAAAGAGTTGGGCTTGGCATAAAGAAAGTGATGAGAAGCATATCCCAATGAAACATTTCTGCAGCAAACAAGTTTGACTATAAGAAAGGGAGCAGCAGTAGGTAAAGGGACTTTGAGAAGCATTGAGAGCATTCACTAAAAAATTGAGAGCAAGAGAGTGAGAGAAAAAACACAAGAGAACCATAAAAAAACCAGAAAAAAGACATTGAGAGCAAGAGATAGGGAGAAAATCAGAAAAATAAGAAGAGAGAAAAACCATTGAGAGAACAAAAGAGTGATAGAAAACAAAAAAAGAGGTGAATCATAGAGCACATCCAACAAAAGCCATTGGTGATTAGAAGGAGAATAGTAGCTCTTGGGTATCTTTTCTTTCAAACCCTTCTCTCTTTACATATTTGCATGTTTTTATTTTTATTTTCTCTCTTAAATGATATTTGTGTTGTGCATATTATAATGAGGTCTCAAAGTTTGGTTTATGTTGTAAAAGAAGCAAAAGAAAAGAAATAACATAGATTGATTATTGTATTGAAAAGAGTCGAAAGATACTCATTTTACTGTCATGTTCGCACAACGAACTTTGGTACTTTTCCCCTCTGTTTCTATGAAAAAATGTGTATTCTGGGCAAAAAGCATGAAGTTCGCACAACGAACTTCTTGATGTTTTTTCTGGGCATGTTCGCTGGCACCTTCGCAAAGCGAACTTTCCCCCCCTTTCGCCTCTGTTTGTGAATAGTGCATGTTCGCTAGGAAGTTCGCACAACGAACTTCTTGTTGTTTTTCTGGAAAGCTTCGCTACAAGGTTCACACAACGAACTTCAGTGCCTTTTGCTTATGTTGTGAATAGCGTAATGATTTTTTTTTTTAAAAAAAAAAAAACCTAAGGAGTTCACACAACGAACTTTCCCTAGTTTTCAATTTTTTTTCCCAAGAAGCTCACTGTTTTTTTCATGTTTTGTTTTTATTCGTATGTTCAAGCCGATTAACCCGATGTGGTTGTACGGCCTTTGTATATGGATATTATTACGGTCAATTTTGACTTTTGGTTCCAAAAACTATTTAAAAAAAATAAACTCTCGATTTTATCGAACCATTTTCAACCTTGTAAGTCGATTGCCTTGTGTGTTGCCATCGACCTTGTTTGCATTACTTCAAATATTTTTACAAGCAATAAAACCCTTGATCCAACATCAAGTGGTATTTTTCTTATGAAAAATCCAAAAAAACAATAAAGATACGATTGAGGTTATACGCCATGAGCTTTAAAGTAGTGGAGAAGGAATGAGAATGTAACCTCTCCTACACTCGTTCCGAATGTTTTGAATACAAGGCGCTCGACTTAGTTATTCAAAACATTCATCTCTATCCAAAGTATTTAGTGTGATCCTAATCAAGAACAATTTCTTCTCAAAAACCTAAAAATAACATCAACTCATCAAGCTTCTTTTTCGCCTTAGGGCATCACTCGAAAACCCTTTTTCAAGGTATAAAATCAACCAATATACAATCATTTCACAAGCCTCCGAACTACGGAGCTCTAATTCTTCACTTCTTTTAAGTGAGTATACGTAGGCACAAGGGACACAATCCTTGGCAAACACTCTATAAAAAAAACAACCCCTCTTTTCTTTTAAGCAAGCAAACTTTTAGATTAAAACACCCATTCAAGCTAAACAACTTAGAAGGTTCCCATCGAATACGATGGATGTGAGGGGTGCTAATACCTTCCCCTCACATAACTGAATCTCGAACCCTAAAACTTGGTTAGGATGACCATGCTCTTTCCATAAAGGTTTTATCGTTATTTCCCTTTCCCTCCTTGAGATAAATAAAATTTGGTGGCGACTCTGTGTCATTTTTGCGTAGCGACAACAACCTTTAACACATTAAGATTGGATGAAGACTCTCAAAACATTAGGATCAAAAACTAATATCCTCAAAACATTAGGATATAGTAGAGACACAACTCAATACATTAGGATTGGACGAAGACCCTTAAAACTTTAGGATCAAAAACTAATATCCTCAAAGCATTAGGATATGGTAGAGACACAACCCTCAATACATTAGGATTGGACGAAGACCCTAAAAACTTTAGGATAAAAAACTAATACCCTTAAAACATTAGGATATAGAAGAGACACAACCCTCAACACATTAGGATTGGACGAAGACCCTCAAAACTTTAGGATAAAAAACTAATACCCTCAAAGCATTAGGATATAGAAGAGACACAACCCTCAACACATTAGGATTGGAAAAAGACCCTCAAAACATTAGGATAAAAAACTAATATCCTCAAAATATTAGAATATAGAAGAGACACAACCCTCAACATATTAGGATTGGATAAAGAGCCTCAAAACTTTAGGATAAAAAACTAATACCCTCAAAACATTAGGATATAGAAGAGACACAACCCTCAATACATTAGGATTGGACGAAGACCCATAAAACATTAGGATCAGACAAATAGTTGGAGTCTTCATGCAAATGCAAACATTCGAGTCTCTGGAAATTCTTGAACTCGGGATTCAAAGCATACATCTCCAAAGGTATAAAACCTGATCTTGGGATGGAAACAAACATGACTTCACTTGGAATGATAAACAACCGAATCATCAGTACTTGTCACCACTGGATTTTCTCAACACCAATTACCAACTGGCCTTACATGGAATATGATTGGTCACCACCAATTCATCAGTACCAGTTACCACTGGATTTCCTCAATGCTAATTACCAACTGGCCTTACATGGAATATGATTGGTCACCACTAATTTATCAGTAACAATCACCACTGGATTTCCTCAACACCAATTACCAACTTGCCTTACATGGAATATGATTGGTTACCACCAATTCATCAGTACCAGTCACCACTA
Organism: Lathyrus sativus; assembly: GCA_963859935.3. Classification (NCBI taxonomy): domain Eukaryota; kingdom Viridiplantae; phylum Streptophyta; class Magnoliopsida; order Fabales; family Fabaceae; genus Lathyrus; species Lathyrus sativus. The sequence goes on along the minus strand of OZ012739.1, from coordinate 678,270,052 downwards.
GATTTCCTCAACAATGCCAGTAACCATTGGATCTAATGATGCCAGTAACCACTAGACTTTAAATCACTGCCAGTACCCATTGGATCTTCCACTATGATTGGTAACCACCAAATCAACAATACCAGTAACCACTAGACTCTCTATCATGATTGGTAACCACCAAATTAGCAATACCAGTAACCACAAGAGTTTCCAAACGATGCCAGTAACCACTGGACTTTAACGTCCCTAAGATAAGCTTCTCAAACGAGACTGCGACTTATTTTCTTTGGGGAATTGCATATAAGTTCTTCTTATAAGACATGGTGCAAAATAAATGCATATTCAAATTGGGTTCGACAACTGCATGGGGACCAAAGTTCGATCTAGGAACAAGCTAGAAAGAAACGGTCAAAACAAGACTCCAACCATTGAGGAATGAACTCGAATGGGGATGCATCTTATCCAAACATGGAAAAAGATAACTGAAGCAACCACCATCCATGAGGATTAAACTCTGTGGGGAATTGAGAAAGGATGGACATTTCATGCTTAAAGGCCGACAACTCTATTGGAGAGAGACGACATATCCGGTCACTTGGGGAAAACACCAAAGTGAATCAAAACAAGTAACAACCAGAGATAGCAAAAATGAACAGATGCTATGCATATGATCATGCTGTGCTTATGTTTATGCTGACAAAATAGAAAAAACAAAACTGGAGATGAAATAAACATCTCGACAGGGATACCCAGCCAACTTCACTAAATTGGACATTAACTGGGATGATCATGAAGAACAGCAGTTCCACTTCAAGGTTACAACATTCTCTGGGAGAGAGTAATCTAATTAGGACACAACATTATGACTTCACTCAGATTGCCATGATGAGTTTGAATTCTTTGTTGGAGGAGGAAAATCACACAGGGAAATGCCCAGATCAACCGAAGTAACAACTTAATTGGGGAACAGGTAAAAGGTATCATGAAAACAAGACATTTCTGCCCCTCGATAGTATAATAATCATCTTCAAGTGAGCAACGACTCTTGCGATAAATAGTCTTCAAACCTTTTCTGCCCCAGATTACATGGTCTGTGAGAAGAATCCATCAAGAGGATTTTACACAATAATTGGCATAAAGATGCTTCAATGTCTTCAAACTCTTAGAGAGATTCACAAATCTCGACGTGAATGCCCTAGTTTAACTGTATTTGCACAACAAAGTACTTATACTGTGGAAGTAACAACGGGGGAACAAACTTGCCCCTGCTAGCTGGTAACTGCAAAAGAGTTGCCCAAACTAAAATGTTCTTTGAGATATTCATCTGATCTTGACTTGATCGCTTTTGATTAGCTGAACATTGTGATAAATGATTAACAAATCCTTCAAATTAGTTGCCCCAGGCCGAGCTTCCTTTACCAAGTCAAATTCCCTAGCTAGCAGTATTTGTTGGGATTCCTTTGATATTGGATCGTCTTGCACACAATGTTGTTCATTAAAAATTGACAATTTCAATGCAAAATTCATGCAAACTTTTGAAAATGATTTTTTTTTGATGAAACACACATGGTGGAGTGATCAAGTGATCAAAGTGAAAGGGATCCAATGATTTTACAAGTGATGGATAAAGTGATTAACACACACAATTATCAAAGATCATTAGGAGTCAGGTTATCCAACCTTGCTGTAATATGCTTTCAAAATAACCTTACCTAAAAGGTCTTTCAAGGGTTGTAACGTGGCTCGGTTCACGGTTAATGAAATAAAGGATAAAGGCTCAAAGTTATTTGTTCCCACCCACTCTCCATGATGAACTCCAATCCTACGTTCAGTTAACTCAAACTACAGATTCAGGTTCTTACAAGCTTAGGAATTGAACTGGTGACAAGCTGGCGATGGTACACAAACCTAAAGTAGTCACTACTCCCTTTCAGTATTTGATAGCTTTTTTCTATTGAGGACTTTCAGATTGAAAGATTTATGAATTAATCTTTTGATTGTCATACAAGCCTTTTTGTATAAGGAAAGCTTATGAGCTTCCCATCTTTCTTGGCTTTTGCCTTGAAAGGGACTCGCCTCATTCTTCAAGTAGGGATTTCTTAACAGTCCTTCCTTAGATATTACTTTTGGAATAACTTGTGTAATATTTATTCAATGGATTTAAGGGAGCTGGCAGGTGTCTTGGTGAAGTTCTTGCATTCAAACATATACCCAAGTTAAACTCAGAACTACTGATCAGTCACCATTTGTGCTAGGTATTTCACTATTCAAATGTGAGAAAATCAGGTAAACTGTGTGATTTTAAGCATTTTTAGTTAGAATTGAAGTATTTTAATTATATGCAGTCTGTCATTACTTATGAGTTTCTTGAGTATATTTTATGTTAGAACACAAATTGGTTCTTAAATATATCTCTTTGTTTTGATGATAACACTAATGAAATTTTGTATGAGATAAATATATACTCTAATTTTGTTCAAGTGTTTTTGTTTCAGATATTAAATTAAATATTTCTCTAGAAGCAAAAATGCATCTGAACACTATTCAACACAAGGCTCTGAGCGTCAGAAGTAACTCATCAGAAGACTCTGAAGCAGAAGCTGCAGAAGACTCTGAGCGCTACCTGAGGAGACTCTGATCTACTACAACTGACTTTGAGCGAAGCTAAGAAGAACTTGAGTGAAGAGCTTAAAGCATTGTCTCAGAAGACTCTAGAAGTACTTTACGCTTCAAGTACAGAGGCTCTGATAAACAACTCTACTCTGATTGAGATATTCACGCTGAAACACTGTTGCTGCAAAACTCTAATGACATCAACTATGATGTAGATACTCTGATGAGAGTAACTTTGATAAAGAAACTTGTTGAAGAAGATGTTGTTCAAATAAATATCCGCTGGCATATTCCTTGTCCTTATCTGAACGACTCTTTCCTCATTTGTGTATGGCACAGGAAATCAGACAAAAGGGTTTTGTCTGAACATTCCTCTTCTGGGAAAGTAAAAGTTAATAGAAGACAAAAGGCTACAGCTACTCAGCAGTGCACAATCTTCAAGTAATGGACTTTCAACACTATAACAACAAGTCTTCAACAACCTATCAAAGTTGATGAATCAATTTGAAAAACTACTCTCAAGCTCTCATACAAACATTCTTTCAAAGCTGAATAGTTTTTATATTCATTCTTATACTTGTGTAAAAATCACAGTTATGATTATAGCTTTTTAGAAGCATTCAAAACACACATTGTTAGTTTACATTTTGTAAAAGTTCCTTAAGAAGATCAAGTTGTGGTCAGAATTTCTTGAGAAGACTAAGACAGTTTGTCTTAGTGGTTGACACTGTAATCAATTTGATTTAGTGGATTAAGTCCTTGTTGAGAAAGGTAAATCACATTGGTAGGGTGGACTGGAGTAGTTTGAGTTCAAACGAACCAGGATAAAAATAATTGTGTTATTTTTACTATTGTCATAATTGTTTTAAAACCCTTATTCAACCCCCCTTCTAAGTGTTTTTCCCCACCTTCAGTTGGTATCAGAGCTCCGGCTATGTAGTGCTATCAACTAACAGTGAAAGAGAAAGATCCAGTTGGGAAAACTCTTAATATATTTTCTTTGATATATTATGGCTGAAACTTCAAACAACACTGGGGTAAACAAATATGATGATAAAGATAGAATCAGCACCAAACCTCCCATGTTTGATGGTGAGAAGTTTGATTATCGGAAAGATAGAATAGAAAGTTTCTTTCTAGGCTATGATGCTGACCTATGGGATTTGGTCATTGATGGTTACATTCATCCTACTGATGATGTTGGCAAAAAGATTGACAGAAAGTCAATGACTTACCAACAGAAAAGAGACTTCAGAAATCATCATAAAGCAAGAACCATTCTGTTAAATGCCATATATCATACTGAGTATGAAAAGATCACTAATAGAGAAACAGAATTTGACATGTTTGAATCTTTAAAGATGACTCATGAAGGAAACTCTCAAGTAAAAGAGACAAAGGCCTTAGCTCTTATTCAGAAATACGAAGCCTTCAAGATGGAGGAATCTGAATCTGTGGAAGCTATGTTCTCAAGGTTTCAGATTCTAACTGCTGGTCTGAAGGTTCTGGATAAAGGTTACTCTACCTCTGATCATGTCAAGAAGATCATCAGAAGCTTCCCAACAAGGTGGAGACCAATGGTCATAACACTGAAGCTTGCAAAGGATCTGAATAAGATCACTCTGGAGGAACTTATCAGTTCCTTAAGGAGTCATGAGATTAAGCTGGAAGAAGACGAGCCCTAGAAGAAAGTTAAGTCTGTTGCGTTAAATTCTAACAAATCTGCTAAAGCTTTGCAGGTTATTGAAGAAAGTTCTGAAGAATCTTCCTCTGAAGAAGATGAACTGTCTCTGCTATCCAGAAGGATAAACCAACTCTAGAAGCATAAATAAAAGAAGTTCAGAAACTTCAAGAGATCTGATCAACATGGAGAGTCTTCTGGACACAGAAGATCAGGGAAGAAATAAGTTGTTTGCTATGAGTGCAAGGAGCCAGGGCACTATAAAAATGAATGTCCCAAACTTCTGAAGGAGAAACCCAGAAAGAAGTTTGATAAGAAGAAGAAAGTTCTGATGGCCACATGGGATGATTCAGATGCATCTGAATCCTCATCAGAGTCAGAAGAAGAATGTGAAAATATGGCACTAATGGCTGATGCAGAAGACCATGAAGAAATATCTGAATCTGAATCTGAATCAGATTCAGAAGAGGTATTTTATGAACTTACTAGAGCTGAACTTATTGAAAGTTTATCTGAAATGCTGGAAAACTATAGTAAGATTAAGCTCAAATACAAGAAGCTTCAAAGAAATCTTATATCTGAGAATGATCTTCTAAAATCAGAAGTTGCTGAGCTTAAAGCAAACAATTCTAAAATTAAAACTGATTTAGAAAAAGCTCAACAAGATTCTGAAGCTGAAACTAAGTCAAAATCTAAAAACATTTTAGAAGAATATGACTATAGTTTTCAGAAGTTTCTGTCCAGAGGCCTAGATAGAAGCAAGATGGCTTCCATGATCTATGGCGTAAGTAGAAACAACATGAAGGGAGTTGGATATGAATCACCCTCTGGTAAGGATTTAAATCCAAAACCTGTTGATAAACTGGTCATTAAGTATTCACCTTTGTACACTCATTTTAAATATAGTCATCTGAATGACATAACACACACATACAGATCTGAACACTAAAGCTTTTGTGAAACCAAAACTTCATAAGAACAAAGATGCTTTTAAAGGAAAGAAGTTCAGACAGAACTTCAGACCTACTAACCCCAGAGGACCCAAGAAAATATGGGTACCTAAGGACAAAATAATCTTTGTTGCAGATGCCCTTAGCAGCAAAGTTGAGACACCGATCATGGTACCTGGACTCTGGCTACTCACAACATATGACAGGAATAAGGTCTATGTTCCAAAGCCTGGAACTTAGATCTGGAAGAGACGTCAAGTTTGGAGGGAACCAGAAGGGCAATATAATTGGCTATGGAACTATTGGTAATGGTAACCTTCCTTCCATATCTAATGTCTTACTTGTTGAAGGATTAACACATAACCTATTATCCATAAGTCAATTAAGTGACAATGGTTATGATATAATCTTCAATCAAAAATGTTGTAAAGCTGCGAGTCAAAAAGATGGTTCAATCCTCTTTAATGGAAAAAAGAAGAACAACATTTACAAAATTAATCTTTCAGAACTTAAAGTTCAAAATGTAAAATGCCTTATGTCTGTTAATGAGGAGCAATGGGTCTAGCATAGAAGATTGGGGAATATTAGTATGAGACATATATCTCAGATTAATAAACTCAATCTGGTCAGAGGACTTCCTCAGCTGAAGTTCAACTCAGATGCTCTTTGTGAAGCATGTCAGAAAGGAAAATTTTCAAAATCTTCTTTCAAAGCTAAAAATGTTGTTTCAACCTCAAGACCATTAGAGCTACTTCATATTGATCTGTTTGGACCAGTGAAAACTGCATCCATCAGAGGCAAGAAGTATGGATTAGTCATAGTTGATGACTACGGCAGATGGACATGGGTAAAATTCCTGAAACACAAGGATGAGTCAAACTTTGTGTTCTTTGACTTCTGCAAACAAGTCTAAAACGAAAAAGAATTTAAAATTGTTAAAGTCAGAAGTGATCATGGTGGAGAATTTGAAAATAAATTTTTTGATAAATATTTTAAAGAAAATGGCATTGCACATGATTTTTCTTGTCCTAGAACTCCTCAACAGAATGGAGTTGTAGAAAGGAAAAATAGAACATTGCAAGAAATGGCCAGAACCATGATCAACGAGACAAACATGGCAAAACATTTTTGGGCAGAAGCAATTAATACAACTTGTTATATTCAGAACAGAGTGTCTGTAAGACCTCTTCTAGAGAAGACTCCCTATTAATTGTGGAGGAATAGAAAGCCCAACATTTCTTATTTCCATCCTTTTGGATGTGTATGTTTTATTTTAAATACTAAAGACAATCTGAACAAGTTTGATTCAAAAGCACATAAGTGTTTTATGATTGGCTATTCTGAACGCTCTAAAGGCTATAGAGTATACAATACTGAGACACAGATTGTGGAAGAATCAATTCATGTTAGATTGGATGATAAGCTTGGCATTCAAAAGCCAAAACAGCTTGAAATTTCTGCAGATAGAGAAGTACTTCTCACAGACTCTGAAGATTCAGAGGCAGACAAAGCTCAAGTGAAAGAACCAGAAGCAATGCCAAATGCTACTCCCTTGGCTACTCAGATGGATAACTTGAACATTTCTGAAGAATCAACTGTTAAAGGATCATCCAGAATCAAAGCCTCTTATCCAGAGGAAATGATAATTGGAAACAAGGATGACTCTATCAGAACAAGATCCTTTCTCAGATCATCTGGAACGTCATTATTTGGTCTGATGTCAGTTATTGAATACTTGCCATGCAAGAGGAGCTTAACCAATTCACAAGGAATGATGTTTGGGATCTGGTTCCAAGATCAAAAGGATTTAATATCATTGGAACTAAATGGGTCTTCAGAAACAAGTTGAATGAGCAAGGAGAGGTAGTCAGAAACAAAGCTAGACTGGTTGCTCAAGGATATAATTAGTAAGAAGGAATTGATTACACAAAGACTTACGCTCCTATGGCAAGGTTAGAGTCTATACGCTTACTTATTTCTTTTGCTGCACAGAATAACATCACTCTATATCAGATGGATGTTAAAAGTGCTTTCTTAAATGGCTTAATAGAAGAAGAAGTTTATGTTCATCAACCTCCTGGTTTTGAAAATGAAGAATTTCCAGAACATGTTTTTAAACTTAAGAAATCACTCTATGGCTTAAAATAAGCTCCTAGAGCTTGGTATGAGAGGCTGAGTAATTTTCTTCTGGAAAATAATTTTATCAGAGGAAAGGTGGATACTACTCTCTTCTGTAAATCAATTAAGAAAGACATTTTAATCTGTCAGATTTACGTAGATGATATTATTTTTGGTACAACAAATATTACGCTTGGAAAGGAGTTTGCTCAATCTATGCAAGCAGAATTTGAGATGAGCATGATGGGAGAACTCAGATTCTTTCTGGGAATTCAAGTCAATCAAACTCATGAAGGCACTTACATACATCAGACAAAGTATGTGAAGGAGCTTCTGAAGAAATTCAACATGACAGAAAGTAAGTTGGCTAAAACTCCAATGCATCCAACAAGCACACTAGGAAAAGAAGAGGTAAGTAAGAAGGTAGATCAAAAGCTCTACAGAGGTATGATTGGATCTCTTATGTATTTGACTACTTCTAGACCTGATATTCTTTTCAATGTTTGTCTTTGTGCTAGATTCCAATCAGATCCTAGAGAATCACACTTAACAGCTGTTAAGAGGATTCTGAGGCATCTGAAAGGTACTACTAATGTGGGTTTGTGTTACAGAAGATCCGAGGATTTTAAATTAGTTGGATTCTGTGATGCTGATTATGCTAGAGATAGACCTGAAAGAAAAAGTACTTATGGAAGCTGTTAGTTTCTGGGAAGAAATCTAATCTCTTGGTACAACAAGAAGCAACCTACAATAGCACTTTCGACTACAGAACCAGAATACATTGCTGTTGATGGTTGTAGCACTCAGATGCTCTGGATGAAAAGTTAGCTAGAAGACTATCAAATTTATGAGAGTAACATTTCTATCTTCTGTGATAATACTTCTGCTATATGCCTGTCTAAAAACCCTATTTTACATTCTAAGGAAAAGCATATAGAAATTAAACATCATTTCATCAGAGACTATATTCAGAAGGAAATTTTAAGCTTAAACTTTGTTGATACAAACCATCAATGGGCTGATATCTTTACAAAACCCCTTGCTGAAGATAAATTTAAATTTATTCTGAAAAATATTAGTATGGATTTCTGTCCAGAATAAAATGTTTCTCAGAAGCAAATTTATTCAGATGAGAAATGTTTAAACTCTGAAGTGTTGCATATGTAATTTCTTTAGTTACTTTATTTATTGTGTGCAAATGTGGACTAACAAACTTCAGAGGATCTGAACGTTTGCTAATGTTTCATTTCCAAAAGATTTTCAAAAGCACATGCAATAAAACACGTGTCACCTTGAATCTGAAACAGTTGAGTACACAATACTGAGATGTCGTCTGAGGTACTGTTTGAATTATAGCAATTCTCGTTTTCCCCCCAATTTTGTCAAATCTCATTAATTGCTTGAAATGATTATTTTTTTTATTAAATGCAATTAAATGCTAAGTGCTGAACGTGTGCCCTAATTGTTGCCCCTATATATTCCACAACACTACACTTCTCACACTTTCCACTCTCTCTTACACCTTATATGCATTTCTGTTTGCTACATGGTTTCCTTTTCTCTTCCAAACCCATTTCTCAAAGAAGAACCCATTCCCTCTCAAGAACACAAATGGCAACTTCATCTTCAACCTCTCAACAATTCGCATCTTCAATGGTTGCAGTCTCCTCTTCTAATCTGGGTACTGTTCCATATCAAGAACTTGTAAGAACCCTTCTCACACCTGTTAAAGATCTTGAAGTTCTATGTGAATCAATGATGGATTTTGATTGCATAGCTAAAAACGGGTTTGATCTGCGTCCTATTATTTCTTCTCATGGTTGGGTCAAATATTTTGACAGATTGTTTGGACCAGTTTATCCTCACCTTGTTAAAGAATTCTGGATTTATGCTAAGCTATATCCAAAGTTCATCCAATCATTTGTTCTGGGCAAGGAGATCATCATCAATGAAGACATGATTAGGAAGTTGATTGGGTATGAGGAACAAGATGGTGTCACTCATATTCCCTCTGGATGTGTAGATATGGAAGAAGTCTACAGAGAAGTGGTCACCTCTGGACAACCCTCAAGCAAGATCATAGAATTGAAAATGCATTATAGGATCTGGGAAAAGATCTTTCTGGGATGCATCCACCAGAGGAAATCAACAAACTCTCCAGATTATGTAAATGCAGAGCAAGTGTACTTTATGTATTGTCTGAGCAAAAACATCAAGGTGGATCTGCCATACTTGTTGTTTTCACATCTGTGGAACCACATAAATATGTCTAGAGAATCTGTCAGAACAAAGCATATGAAGATTAGAAGCTGGATTCCAATGGGGAGACTAATTTCAGATTTTTTGACAGAGAATCAGCTAGTTGCTCATCTGACAGAAGCTGGTATGACAGAAGAGTTAACTCCAATTCTGAGAAAGCCTCTGGATGGAAAGAGTTTACAGAGGATGAAGATTGTAAAAGAACTTACCTCTGCACCCCCAAAGTTCAACTCTGAAGATGTCAACAATAGGAGAATACCTGTAGATGATTTTCCTATCTTCTCAGCTGAAGAGCCCAAGGAAGCGCTACTTCACTACATCTCAATCTGTCTGGAAGATGAGACTCCAATTCCAGCAGACATTATGAAGCGTGCAAATGAACTTGCACCTGATGTGTACATGGAGAAGAAGATGAAGAAAAGGAAGATCTCAGAAGAGGGCTCAACCAAGGTTAAGAGGAAAGCTTCTGGAGAAGCATCATCTGTGAAGACCAAACGTCTAAAACCTTCAGGTAACTCTGCTACTCTATCTCCTATTTTGGAACCAGTACCAGATGTACCAATATCTATATCCCTTCCACCTTATGATCCAATACCCTCTGAACATTGTGCATCTGAAAACGTTAAATCATCTGAACCATAATACAACTCCCCTCCGCAGAATCAACCACATGCATCTGATTAAACCACATCTGTACCACCCTCACCTTCTTTCACCATACATCCAAATTCTATTTTTGCTCCTAAACCATCTAAACAAATACCTTCTGTTAACATCCCTTCTCAACCTGACTCTGATATAGCCTCTAACCAACAACCAGAAGAATCACAATCAGAAGAACCTCAAATATCTGATTCTGATGTTCTTGATATACAACCCCTCAAGACTCTTATTCAAATTTCAGCCGGATCTTGTCATACATCTGAATCATCTGATTCCACTAAATCTGATTTTCCAGATGATTTGCCAGGCGTAACATCACCCAAATCCAATTCTCCAATCCAGTCTTCTGATATTCCTGAACCAACCCAACCATAAATCCACTATGAACCTAAAGTTGTAACAACCTCATCTGTCCACATTCCCTCTACATCATATCCACCTCCTATCTTCATTATTCCCTCTTTTTCTATACCTTCCACATCTGCTACCCCTAAAACATCCTCTTTAGAAACCTATCTGAAGCCCAAACCTAGATTAGATATTGGGACTCTGTTGTCTGGTTTTAAAAAAGAGATGAATATGTGGTTATCTGCTGTTGAAAAAGAGTGCCTTACAAGCATTAACCCTGATGAATCTGAAGCTATATGGAAAAGATTCAAATTGAGATTCAACTCTGTAGCTTCAAACCTTCAAACCATTTGCTCTGATGATGCAAAGGTAAGATTTGCTGAAGTTGTCAGACACACTCTCTTAAATGTTAGCAGATCTCCAACTCTTCTTTTGGAAAATACACCTCCAACAACTATGTGTCTTCCTTCTGAAGAAGCTGCTGCATCTGAGATTGTTGAAGAATCTAGGGCTGAAGAACTATTTCCAGAAGGTTTTGCTCCTGGTCCTGAAGAAACCCTTGTCTCTAATCAGTCTGCTATGATGTTTTTAGAAAAAGCATCTGATTCAGTGATCCTGGAAAATGCATCTGCTATGATTATTGATAATGCTCCTGCATCTGCAACAGTTCCAAAATCTTCTGAGGTCAAGAAAGAGGATCAAGATCTGAAGAAAAAGTTTTCTCAGCTAGAGGCTAGCAACACTGAGATCAGATCTTGGATGGTTAAACAAGAGAAGACCACTGATGAGATCAAAACGTGGATGGCTAAGCAAGACGAGTCTACCTTTGAGATCACTAGTCTACTTAGGATTTTAGCCTCTCATCCCTCTTAGTTGTCTTGTTTGTTTGAGCACATTCTTGACTTGTTTGTTTTTTCTTGTTTCTTATCTGAAATGTTTATTTCTTTTCTGGATATCTTTTTATGAATGCATCTGGGATTTTGGTTTTCTATCTATTTATATCATATGTGTTTTTTGTTTTTCTTCTGTTTTCCTTTTATGTTTTAAAATAATTTTTCTTTTTGATTTGACAAAAAGGGGGAGAAAATGAAATTTTGATTAATTCACATAGACAGATACTAAAATGGAAACTCAGACATTTTAAAATATATCTAATCATATATTTAGTATTTCAGAGCTACAACTTTTCATTTAACAAAATTCATAGAAGTAACTCTGAACACAACTTTGAGAGTCTCCAAGATTGCTCTGATCTGGAAAGAATACTTATGCTGAAAGGGAAGTATTTATTATTTACAGTATTCAATTCAGGGGGAGATATATATTTTTTTCTATTTATTGAACAAAATTTCCTATGTTTTTTGTCATCATCAAAAAGGGGGAGATTGTTAGAACACAGGTTGATTCTTAAATATATCTCTTTGTTTTGATGATAACACTAATGAAATTTTGTATGAGATAAATATATACTCTAATTTTGTTCAAGTGTTTTTGTTTCAGATATTAAAATAAATATTCTTCTAGAAGCAAAAACGCATCTGAACACTATTCAACACAAGGCTCTGAGCGTCAGAAGCAACTCATCAGAAGACTCTGAAGTAGAAGCTGCAGAAGACTCTGATCTGCTACAGCTGACTCTGAGCGAAGCTAAGAAGAACTTGAGTGAAGAGCTTAAATCATTGCCTCAGAAGACTCTAGAAGTACTTTACGCTTCAAGTACAGAGGCTCTGATAAACAACTCTGCTCTGATTGAGATATTCACGCTGAAGCACTGTTGCTGCAAAACTCTAATGTCATCAACTCTGATGTAGATACTCTGATGAGAGTAACTTTGATAAAGAAACTTGTTGAAGAAGATGCTATTCAAATAAAGATCCGCTGGCATATTCCTTGTCCTTATCTGAACGACTCTTTCCTCATTTGTGTATGGCACAGGAAATCAGACAAAAGGGATTTGTCTGCACATTCCTCTTCTGGGAAAGTAAAAGTCAATAGAAGACAAAAGGCTACAGCTACTCAGCAGTGCACAGTCTTTAAGAAATGGACTTTCAACACTATAAAAGCAAGTCTTCAACAACCTATCAAAGTTGACGAATCAATTTGAAAAACTACTCTCAAGCTCTCATACAAACATTCTTTCAAAGCTGAATAGTTTTTATATTCGTTCTTATACTTGTGTAAAAATCACAGTTATGATTATAGCTTTTTAGAAGCATTCAAAACACACATTGTTAGTTTACATTTTGTAAAAGTTCCTTAAGAAGACCAAGTTGTGGTCAGAATTTCTTGAGAAGACTAAGACAGTTTGTCTTAGTGGTTGACACTGTAATCAATTTGATTTAGTGGATTAAGTCCTTGTTGAGAAAGGCAAATCACCTTGGTAGGGTGAACTAGAGTAGTTTGAGTTCAAAAAAACCAGGATAAAAATAATTGTGTTATTTTTACTATTGTCATAATTGTTTTAAAACCCTTATTCAACCCCCATTCTAAGTGTTTTTCCCCACCTTCATTTTACACTTTTGGTATGTTAGCAGGTTAAAAACAGGTTTGGAAGCTCAGAGGATCAAGCATCAAATGAGGAACTGAGGCTAAGTGAGAAAACAGAAGAAAAACCACAAAGTGGAGGATCTATTGTCCATACGCGTATCACTCCAGCTGATACGCGTATGCCCCCTACCATACACGTATCCTACGCATTCCAGCAGAGGGGTGAATTGTGGAGGAAAAATAGATATTCTGCCAATACTCGTATAGGCTTGGCAATACGCGTATTGGTTTGCCTGCTGACATGCCATTTTGCCCATACGCGTAGGAGGATGGGCTGCGTACCAGGGCAATACGCGTATGGAGCCAAAAAATGTTAGAAAGCCCAAATTGCACCTATTTATTTCCAGAGCGCAAGTTTATCTAGGTTGGACGATTTCTGGAGAAAAATACACACTTTGAAGGCTGGAAGCAGAGAGATTTGCAGAGGTTTCATATGTTCAAGTGTCGTTCTGACAATTAAAGATAAATTCCTCACGAAATTATGTAATGACAACCATTCATCTTTTTGTTTTCTTTATGATTATGAGTAGCTAAACCCCCTATTGCTAGGGGGTGACCCTAATTTCGATTGTAACGTACTATGATTTATTCAATGCATTGACTTTTCTTATTCATTAAAATTGGTTTGATCTTATTACTGTTCTTCATGCTTTATCCGTCGGACCAACGGATTCTGACCGTTAGAAACATGTTGGTTGGATAGCTACGTGTTTATTGACCTGGATAAGAACTTTGGATAATAAATATTACCTAGGACTAGGGATGTTTTATCTGAATCGGAAATTCTTGTTATTAAATGCTTGGGTATGAACGTGATTATCTATGGATATAGTAATTAGGTGTCGCTACGCGAAAAATGACACAGAGTCGCCACCGGATTTTATTTATCCCAAGGAGGGAAAGGGAACTAACGATAAAACCTTTAGGAAAAGAGCGTGGTCATCGCAACCAAGTCTTAGGGTTCGGGAGTCGGTTATGCGAGGGGAAGGTATTAGCACCCCCTTACATCCATCGTATTCAATGGGAATCTCCTAGGTCGTTTTGCTTGAGTGGGTATTTTTGTTAAGAGTTTGCTTGTTTTAGGAAAATAGGGGTTGGTTATTTTATTAGAGTGCTCGCCAAAGATTGTGGCCCTTGTGCCTACGTATCCTCACTTAAAAGAAGTGAAGAATCAGAGCTCCGTAGTTCGGAGGCTTATGAAATAGTTGTTCGTTGGTTGATTTTATACTTTGGAAAAGGGTTTTTAGATTGATGCCCTAAGGCGAAAAGAAGCTTGATGAGCTGATGTTATTTTTAGGTTTTTGGAGAGAAATGGTTCTTGATTAGGATTACACAACAAGACTTTGGATAGAGATGAATGTTTCGAATAGCCAAGTCAAGCGCCTTGTATTCAAAACATTCGGAACAAGTTTAGGAGGATTCCATTCTCATTCCTTCTCCACCACCTTAAAATCCATGGCGTACAACCCTAACCATATATTTATTGTATTTTAGATTTTTTATGAGAAAAAGGATCACTTGATGTTGGATCAAGGTTTATTGTTTGTAAAAATGTATTTGAAGTGATACGAACAAGGTTGATGGTGATGCACAAGGCAATCGACTTACAAGGTTGAAAATGACTCGATAAAATTGAGAGTTTGCTTTTGAAAATGGTTTTTGGAATCAAAGGTCAACAAGGACCATAACAACATTCACATACTAAAATCATACAAACATATGGGGTTAGTCGGTTAAAAAAAATCGAGACATGCAAAAAAACGATTTTTTGGAGGTGAAATATCGAAAAAAGTGAAAAAACAGTGGTGTGACACAGGTGGCCGTGTCGTGTGACACGACCCGTGTCAGAATATGCCTAGAAAATGCATTTTGAGGTGAAACAGCGGTGTGACATAGCCTGTGTCAGGAGGTCTGGGAGAAAACACAATAATAACTCAAACAGCGGCGTGACACGGCAGACCATGTCGCACGACACGGCCCGTGTCAGGCCACCTGGGGGGCGCGCGCGAAGAAAAATCAAACAAAAACCGAACTTTTTCTTTGTTTCTCTTTCGTTTTTGTGGTTCTTAAAAAAGGTTTCTTGGTCCCCCTTTGGGACTTTATACAATATACTCAGCACAACAACATTCAAAAGAAGAAAACAAGAGACAAATGCAAGATATAAAGAGGGAAAAGTTTAAAGAAATGGATACCAAAGAGTTTGTTCCTTCTTGCAAGATCCCCACTGATTTTTGTTGGATGCTCTCTTCATTCTTCACTCTATGTTGTGAAGGTTATGCTTCTCAAGGGTCCTCTTGTGTTTCTATGTGACTCTCTTTTTCTGGTTTTTCTTCCTTTCTATTTTTCTGGTTTTTAGGGTTTCTCTTGTTCTCTCTATTTTTCTGTTTTTTTTGCAATGTGTAGTGAATGTGTTTTTTGTAATGACTTTTTTTTCTTGTTTACAGCCCCCCTCCATTCTTATCTCAGCACACTAGGGTTTCACTTGTCTCAAAATCTCAGATTTTTATTGAGAAAGGCATCTTACCACTTTCTCCATGTCACTTTCTTTCTTTCCATTTCTATGCATGCTTTGCTGTATTTTTCTGCACTATTACTGCATTTTTCTGCTGCACTTTGTATCTTGCACCCCTTTGTTGGCTTATGCTTGGACAACCCCTCTTGTGGTCAATGCTACTACCTTTTGACAACATTTTCAAATTCTGGTTTTTTAGATGCATTATCATATGTTATTCCCTTGGTCTTGTGACATGTATATTTTGTGACATGAGGCAACTTGTTACTTCTTGCATGGGGCTGTTTTGGATTACATTCATATTGCCCATGATTAAACATGCATGATCTTGATCTTGAAATATTCCAACATTGATTTAACTCTTAAATATTCCTTGGATGTTTATAAGCATAATATGGACTTGATGTGGCATGAAGGATACCATAACATGAATTTGATTAGAGACTTGAATGAAGATTAAAAATAGATTAATTTCTAAACATTACTTAGAGTTAGAAATCTTGTAACAAATGACATTCTTGTGATGTCATGAAATTTCTCCTTGTAATATTCTTGCCTCTAATCTTGAAATCCTAAATCTTGAATTTTGCATGATGGATTTCCCTTGTACCATTAAACTTGAAATGGATGAAGTCTTGCACTTGTGACATCGACTCATGCTTTGCAAATTTGAAACTCCACTTGATCAAGAATTTGAGACAAAGTTGGAAGAAACAATCTTGAATTAGGCCTTGCATTTCATGCTCATTAGGAATAATAATCTTGAACATCCCAATATTTTTTCAAGTAACTTCTCCTTGAAGAAATCTACATGAGTAAACTTTCCCACTTAGATCAAACCTTAGATGATGAACCTTTTCTTCCATGTAGCCCAAGATAGACAAGTTATCACATTTGAAATGGAAAATAACAAGCTGACCTAAATCGTACCTTGTGAACCCGCATGCTCGATATGCAATAGAACAATCTATGATATGACGAATGTAGAGTATGAAGGCTAAAGGTGAAAATGAGGGTGTGACATTAGGTTACATAACCAAAGATCTTTTCACTAAGGACTCATGATTAGATGCCCTAGAGAATCGAAAAACAAGTGTTTTGGATTACTGTTATTGCGTTGGTAAATCACTATTGTTACAGGAAATTTCATTCACCGAACCCTACCAATTTACTCATATTTTCCCTTCATTCAACTATTTACTCGCTTTCTTTAATTGCACTGTTAGTAAAAAGAATTTATCAAACTACCAAGGCTTTTTGTCAACTTGAAATCATCGGTGAACTCTGTATCGTCACACAGTCCTTGAGTTCGACATTCTGGAAATTGTCCCTTTATTACTACAATAGGCAAAATAGTACACTTGCTTAAAACCTTTATGCTCAGTTTAAAACCTTTATCCTCTTGAGGTTTCAGCAACTCTTGCAGTCTCAGTTAAAAACCTATACGCTCTTCAACTAGGTGCCATATTGCCTTAGTACGGTATCCGTATTCAACTTTTAGGTGGTCTTCTTCGAGGATCAAGTCTTTGTCATTGATCATATTTCGCACAAGAAAACCTAATGCCAGCCATGCATCTAAGTTGTGACCCTCGGCTCCTTTGTGAAATTCACAGGTCAGGTTTACATTGTGCCATGGCCCTGACACAGGATTGAATAGTCATAGAGTCACTAGCGAGTTTTGAATTAATAGCGGGTAAAGTTTGCTTAGTGGTACTGGAATTGGTTTACCGCAAGTCTTATTTTTCCTGACATGATTCTTCTTGTTCAAGCTCTGGCTTTGAGAACCTTGAGGAGGAACAAACACTGAGTGGTGAGAGACTTTTTTGGTAATCGTTTGGTATTTGGGCGCTTGTTCAGATACTGACTTGTGTGGAATTTCTCCGGGTGCACGTTCTTGCTGTGGAAGAGATATGAGAGATGGTGAAGTTTTGTTGACTTGAACACCTTGAGGCGTGAAAGAGATCATTTTGGAGTCGATAAAATATTTAACCTCGTCTATGAGTACTTTATAGTCTTCAGTTGAATGCCCCAGCACCCCAGCATGATAGCCGCATCTGGCATTGGTATCAAAGCCTAGAGGGTAAGGAGGAATCACCAATTTCAGCTCCGTTGGTATTATCGATCCACCTTGGATCAAGTCTGGCAGTATCTGACTGTATGACATTGGAAATAAACTGAAATATCTCTCTGGTTTCCTTGGTCTTTGTCGGGCGTGCTGACGCGATTGACAATTATTTGGTCGTTGATACTGAGGACGTCCTCGAGTCAGAGAAACCATCAGAGGTAATGCAGCCCTAGTTTCTCTGGACACAACATGGTGAGAGTGACCTTCTTTCTTCATCATGTTCTACAATGTCTCTAGAACCTAATTCATATGACACTTGAGAATTCTGATGTCCTCTTTCAGAGTTCCTTGAGCTCTCAAAAGTTCGTCCATTTTTTCCATTTGTCTTGGATATATGCTAGGTACTCTCTCTCTCTCTCTCTCTCTCTCTCTCTCTCTCTCTCTCTCTCTCTCTCTCTCTCTCTCTCTCTCTCTCTCTCTCTCTCTCTCTCTCTCTCTCTCTCTCTCTCTCTCTCTCTCTCTCTCTCTCTCTCTAAACAAGAGGGAGACAAAGATACGTAAGGCTGAGAAATGTAAATGCATAATGCAAATGTAACAATACGTGCATGCAATGTAGGATGCAAGCGCAAATGGTTTCAAAGACCTCAAGGGAAATTGCGAACGTTTTGAAAAAACTAAAAAGTTTTGATTCAAAGATCCAATATCTCTATTGATTTTTGTAAAGGAATAAAACAACATGATTCCTTGAAACCATCGGGCTACTCATGAATGTGGAATATGATGCGAATGCAATGCACAAACACAAGAACAGAGGTATTCACAGACATATACAAATAGGCACGTGGACAAGTATTCACAAATACAATGCACACATAAAGGGGTCTCCTTAGGTTCAAAAGTCACAACATGAAGCCAAAAGGTCTACCCATCCCCAAGGATTTGTACTATAGGTTGATTGTACCTGCCAAACAGTTTCTATAAAAGTTCCCAAATTCATAGTAAATCCATCGGATATTATCAACCAACATGACTACTCACGTGAGTCAAAAATATTCTCAAGATAAACTCGTCTGAGTGTAGCATCGCGTAACAACTATTTCAGGACTACTCCCTCATAGTTTCTGCACTACATCCTAAAAAGGCTAGTGAGATAGAAGTGTTACTAAAGGTCCTCAATTTCACTGACTCTCAGGTTGAAATAATTAATGAGATACATGACTACTCATACATCATCAATCATCTCAAGGAGGTCTCAACTAAGCGTGATTACATCATATGTCAAACTTGTTGGGACTACTCCTAACAGTTAACTATTGATCATATCACATCCTATCTCATGTGTCACTCAAGTTTGGGTTAAGACTTATCTCACCACTTATGATACCCAATGTTCATAGCATACAATACATATATGTTGACAAATATACATGTAAGCAAACATTCACAAATATAGCATACAATCATACAAAATAGGCTAAACCCTCAAGTTTTAAGTTTTGTTTCCCTAGTGAAGTCGCCATTTTTGTTGCGGTGAGAATCGTGATGTCAACCTATTGATTAACTTGAATATTAATTTATTAAATTGACAACCAGACTTTGATTTATCCAAAGGAAAGGTTAAAGAAAGAAAGACCTTTTGCGCGATGTAACAAAAATGCTAAGAGATTCGGGGATCGGGGGTTGGTTGTGCTTAGGATAGGTATTTCACATCCTAAACATATGTAGTAATCTACATGAATGTTTTGTGTGTGTATGATAAAATTGCTAAGGTTATGCTATGGTTTGAGATTAGGGTTAGGGTAAAGACCTAAGGTTGATGTTTCTAAGTTTGCTCGCAAAGATATTGCATCTTCTGCCTATGTATCCTAACTAGGATAGAATCAGAGCAATCATAGTTCACCTTACCGAGGATTAAAAAGTACTTGACTATGGTCAAGACTCTAGGGGGAAAAACATAACAATGCTTGTGTAGAGTTTAACCAAACTCTTTAGATCTATATTGAACACTCAAGAATGGGGAGTAAGTAATCATCACCATGATTCTTACATAGAGTTAACCAAATCTACCTAATTCTACGTTGTAAGACCAATTGGTTCTATCCATACCAAAATAATTGAGGAGGATCTATCAAGGCCTATAAGGATTGACTCTGACTATGTCAGGGGTGTACTCGTCAAGATATCGTACATTGTGCCTACGTATTCCCATTAACCAATGAGAAATCAAAGCGTCCGTAGTTCAGACATGACTAAAGAAGAAGAAATTGTTAGAACACAGATTGGTGTTTAATTATATCTCTATGTTTTGATGATAACACTAATAAAATTTTGTATTAGAAATATATATACTCTAATTTTGTTCAAGTATTTTTGTATCAGATATTATTTTAAATACTCTGAAGGAAGCAAAAATGCATCTGAACGTTCTCTACGCTAAGCATCTGAAGCATGTCATCAGAAGATTCTGAGCGCTGTCAGAAGACTCTGAAGCAGAAGCATCTGAAGCGTAGCTGCAAGACTTGTATGAAAAGCTTCAAGCATTGTTTATCAGAAGACTCTGAATGTACTGTTCACTGCAAGTACAGAAGATCTGATCTCAAGACTTTGCTCTGAATAATTTACACGCTGAAGCACAATTGGCTGCAACACTCTGATCTAGCAAAACTCTGATAACATCAAAGGCTTTGATTATTCAAGACTCTGATGTGAGTAACTGTGAGAAAGAAGATTGCTGAAGAAGATTATTTTCAAAGATATATCCGTTGGCATTTTTCCCAACAAATCTTTCCTCTTCTGTGATAGACACAAGATCACAGGCAAAAAGGATTTCTCTGAACATTTTATTCCTAGGAAAGGTCAAGTCAGAAGAAGACAAAAGACCACAGCCACTTTACAGTACACGGTCTCCAAAGTTGGCTACGTCTTGGATTTCTTTGGGTTTAAAAGAAAGACTTCAACAACATTCTCCAGTTGACGAAATAGACGATATTAACGACATATTGAACAATTATTCAAAGCTTTCATAAATCTTATTTCATTTGATTGAATAGTTTTATTCGTTCATAAATCTTAAGTGTAAATCACAATTGTGATACAACTTACTTAGAAGCATTCTAAAACACTTGTTCATTTACATTTGATTGTAAAAAGGTTCCTTAAGAAGACCAAGTTGTGGTCATAATTTCTTAAGAAGGCTAAGACAGTTGTTCTTAGTTTTTACACTGTAATCAGTTTGACTATAGTGGATTAAGTCCTTGTTGAGAAAGGCAAATCATCTTTGATAAGATGGACTGGAGTAGTTGAGTTCAATGAACCAGGATAAAAATCTTGAGTTGTTTATTGCCTTATAATTTTCTAAACCCTTATTCAACCCCCCCTCCCCCCATTCTAAGTGTTTTTCCCACCTTTAGTTGGTATCAGAGCTCCGGTACTGTAGTGCTAATCACTTAACAGTGAAAGAGAAAAGATCCGTGGGATAACTCTTACTATCTTTGGTTGAATCACTATGGCTAATGAAACCTCAACTTCAACACCTTACAACAAGTATGAAGAAAGAGTCAGCACAAAACCTCAAATGTTTGATGGAGAGAAATTTGACTATTGGAAAGATAGACTTGAAAGTTTCTTTCTAGGTTATGATGCTGATCTTTGGGACTTAGTCATTGATGGGTATGTCCATCCCACTGGTGGTGATGGCAAGAAGATTGACAGGAAGTCAATGACTGAGGCTTAAAAGAAAGAGTTCAAAAATCATCACAAAGCTAGAACCATTCTTTTGAATGCTATATCTCATACTGAGTACGAGAAGATAACTAACAGAGAAACTGCTTTTGATATGTTTGAGTCACTAAAAATGACTCATGAAGGGAACTCTCAAGTTAAAGAGACAAAGGCTCTGGTGTTGATCCAGAAATATGAAGTTGAATCTATAGAAACTATGTTCTCCAGATTTCAGATACTCACAACTGGACTAAAGGTTCTGGACAAAGGCTATTCAACTGCTGATCACGTGAAGAAGATCATCAGAAGTCTACCTACCAGATGGAGACCTATGGTCACTGCGCTGAAGATGGCAAAGGATCTGAACAAGATCTCTCTAGAAGAACTGATCAACTCCTTGAGGAGCCATGAGATTGAACTTGAGGAAGATGAACCTCAAAAGAAAGGTAAGTTTGTTGCCTTAAAATCTAACAAATCTGTTAAAACGTTGCAGGTAATGGAGGAAAGCTTTGAAGAATCTTCTTCTTCTGAAGAAGATGAATTGTCCATGCTGTCCAGAAGAATAAACAAACTCTGGAAGCATAAAGGAAAGAAGTTCAGAAACTTCAAGAAGCCTGATCAAAGAAAAGAATCTTCTGGACACAGAATATCTGGTAAGAAGGAGGTTGTTTGCTATGAATGCAAAGGACCTGAGCACTACAAAAATGAATGCCCAAAACTTCTGAAAGAAAAGCCTAAAATGAAGTTTGACAAGAAGAAGAAGGTTCTGATGGAAACCTGGGATGATTCAGATTTGAATCCTCATCAGAATTAGAAGAAGAATGTGCCAACATGGCACTGATGGCAGGCATAGAAGATCAGGATGAAGGAACATCAGGATCTGAATCAGAATCAGAATCTAAACAGAATCAGAATCTGATTCTGAAGAGGTATTTTCTGAACTTTCCAGAGCTGAACTTATTGAAAGTTTATCTGAAATGTTAGAAAACTACAGTAAGACTAAACTTAAATACAAGAAGCTTAAATGCAATCTTGTATCTGAGAATAATTTGCTGAAGTCAGAAGTTGCTGAGCTCAAAGAAAACAATCTGAAAATGAAAAATGATTTTGAATTAGCTCAACAAGACTCTGATTCTGAAACTAAGTCTGAATGCAAAAATATTTTAGAAAAATATGACTATAGCTTTCAGAAGTTTCTGGCTAAAAGCATAGATAGAAGCAAGATGACTTCAATGATCTATGGAGTTAGTAGAAATAACAGGAATTGAATTGGATATGAATCTTCCTCTGGAAAGGATTTAAATCCAATACCTGTTGATAAACTTATCATTAAGAAGACTCCTTTATACTCTCATTTTAAGTTTGGTCATTTGAATGATATTAAACACACTCGTTCTGATCAGAACATTCATGTGTTTAAATCTAAAGTTAGTCAGAACAAATCTTTTGTTAAAAGACAAAAGTTCAGACGAACCTTTAAAACAACTAACCCAAAAGGACCCAAGAAGATCTGGGTACCTAAAAATAAAATAATCCCTGTTGCAGATGTTTTTAGCAGCAAAGTCAGGACGCCAGTCATGGTACCTGGACTCTGGATGCTCACGTCACATGACGGGAGAAAGGTCTATGTTCCAAAGCCTGGAGCTTAGACCTGGAGGAGACGTAAAATTTGGAGGGAATCAGAAGGGCAAGATAATTGGCTCTGGTACTATTGGTAATGGTAACCTTCCTTCCATCTCTAATGTATTACTTGTAGAAGGATTAAAACATAACTTATTGTCCATAAGTCAATTAAGTGACAATGGTTATGACATAATCTTTAATCAAAAATGTTGCAAAGCTGTTAGTAAAAAAGATGGCTCAGTTTTCTTTAATGGAAAAAGGAAGAACAACATTTATAAAATCAATCTTTCAGAATTTAAGGTTCAAAACGTAAAATGCCTTATGTCTGTTAATGATGAGCAATGGGTTTTGTTGCACCCCAAAATTTGCCCTCACAATACAAGACTTTGTGTTCTAAGAAGGTTCACAAGGTTCACAAGTTCTCCAACAACTTGCATAACCTTTCATGAAGTTCATAAAGTCCACAAGCTACTTTATGAAGGTTCACAAGGTTCACAAGTCCCACAGTGCTTTCAATACCTTTCATGAGGTTCATGAAGTCCATAGGTTGCTTCTTGAAGGTTCACAAGGTTCACAAACTTCTCAACATCTACAAGACCTTTCATGAGGTTCATGAAGTCCATAGGTTGCTTCTTGAAGGTTCACAAGATTCACAATGTTTACAAAGCTTTCCTAAGGGTCATGAGGTCTACAAAGCCACTTCATGATGTTCACAAGGTTCACAAGCTTCACAATACCTCCCATGAGTATCACAAGATATCTTATGAAGGTTCACAAGGTTCACAAAGTTCACAATTGGTCAGAAGAGTTGACAATTCCCTCAGACAATGCACCTCCTAAGCAGTGCATCCAAAACTAGGGTTTTGACTTTAATCAGGCTAAATGGACTTCCAAGACTTCAAGTGAGCTTCATAACATCTTATATGTGTATAAGAACCCCCATGTCAAGTTTCAAGACTTTTCTCAAAAAGTTTGCTCAGTCAGATGATCAGATAAGTCAAAAGCAGTCAATGCAGTTAAAAAGTCAAACTGAGGTCAACTGTGGTCAAACCAAAGTCAAACTTCATGATTTTTTGCCAACATCAAGTATATGAATTAAAATTCATCATTTTATCAAGGGTTGATCATGATTCATCAAGGAGATTCCAGATCATCAATAATCAGGAGTTTCTAAATTAGGGTTTCCTCAGTAAAAGTCAACTAAACTTTGACCAGGCATAACTTTCACATACTTCATCACCAAGTCTCCATCCAAAGCTCATTTTGAAGGAAATTGAATTCTCTACAACTTTGATGTTGAAGGTTAAGCCCAAAAATGCTTTATTTGAAAGATATGATCTAAGACATTATAGGTCATTTCAAAAGTCAACAACTTCAAAAGGGCATAACTAGAGATTGGTAAATGATATGGACCTGAAACCAATGGGGTTGTTTAGAGGACTTTTCAAGCTTTCCAAAAAGTCCAAGAACACCATCATACCTTTAAAATTGAGAGAAATGTGCCCTTGCAAAGTTGGGCAATTTTGTGATGGTTTATGTTGAAAATGGAGGCTTAGAAGTATTTCTTTCCAAATGGGCTGCCTAATTTATGACCCAATCCATCTCATAACATGGTGCACGACCCAATTGACCAAAATTCATCATTTTTATTATTTTTTATTTATTTATTATTGATTTAATTCATAAGAATCATTTTAAATAAATAAAAAATATAAAAATCTATTTTTGGGTGAAGATTTTGTTTCTAGAAATTCATAATCATTGATTGAATTAGAATGAGAAGGAAATCATGTGATCTCTCCCAAATTATTATTTTTTATTTATTTATTATTGATTTAATTCATAAGAATCATTTTAAATAAATAAAAAATATAAAAATCTATTTTTGGGTGAAGATTTTGTTTCTAGAAATTCATAATCATTGATTGAATTAGAATGAGAAGGAAATCATGTGATCTCTCCCAAATTATTATTATTTATTTATTTATTATTGATTTAATTCATAAAAATCATTTTAAATAAATAAAAAATATAAAAATCTATTTTTGGGTGAAGATTTTGTTTCTAGAAATTCATAATCATTGAATTGAATTAGAATGAGAAGGAAATCATGTGATCTCTCCCAAATTATTATTTTTTATTTATTTATTATTGATTTAATTCATAAAAATCATTTTAAATAAATAAAAAATATAAAAATCTATTTTTGGGTGAAGATTTTGTTTCTAGAAATTCATAATCATTGATTGAATTAGAATGAGAAGGAAATCATGTGATCTCTCCCAAATTATTATTTTTTATTTATTTATTATTGATTTAATTCATAAAAATCATTTTAAATAAATAAAAAATATAAAAATCTATTTTTGGGTGAAGATTTTGTTTCTAGAAATTCATAATCATTGATTGAATTAGAATGAGAAGGAAATCATGTGATCTCTCCCAAATTATTATTTTTTATTTATTTATTATTGATTTAATTCATAAAAATCATTTTAAATAAATAAAAAATATAAAAATCTATTTTTGGGTGAAGATTTTGTTTCTAGAAATTCATAATTATTGATTGAATTAGAATGAGAAGGAAATCATGTGATCTCTCCCAAAATAGCAAGCACTCATGATCAAATATTTGAAATTTATACAATGATCTTTTTGAATATTTTTTGGATCAAATATCCACACAACACATCAATGATTCTGACCTAAATCCATCACACATATATACTAAGCACAAACATAACCCTAGAGAGGAATTTGCAGCAACCTAAAGGTAAGATCAAAAGCACAAAAATCTTTCAAAAAGTCATATTCGGGTTCTCAAATTCAGAGCATTGCAAGGTATCTGGAAGACATAGCAAGCTTCCTTGGACTCTTCTGATCATAAATCATCATCCATATGCATCATATACACACCCAATTGCTCAACCCGAGTTCATCTTGACCTTGAATATTTTGTTTTCGAATCCATTGATTTATCATGTTTAAACTATTTTTGATTGTTGTAGGATGTTTAGAATGAACTCTAGAACGATTCTGGGTGGTTCAATTGGATTTTCATTGCAGGAACAAGAATTCACCATGATTAGGGTTTTCGGCCCTCTTTAGGGTTTCACGATTTTCAAATGATGAATGGATTTGAAAAACATAGGACGATTGAAAAACTCAGTAGTGATACAATGGTGCAATCAATTTTGTGAAATTTTGCCGTTTGGATGAAGTTTGTGTTTCGCAGGGTGGAAGAACTCGTAACAATATTCGTAGGAGAAAACGTTGCAAAATCCGCAGCCTGATGGTTGTTGTGCTTCCTGGAAATCAAGCTGGCCTGGGTTCAAACCTCAGCCAGGTAAGTTTCCGCTTTTTTTTTCTTTCCTTTTATTTGATTTAAATATTATAATATTAAAAATTAAATATATTATGTATATTTCTCAATAATAAATAAATAATAATAAAATATGTCTGTTTTCTTTAATTTTAAAAAATATGTTTTTTTTTCACAAATTTTGTTTCTATATTTTGATGTTTAAATTGTAATATGTATAAATTAGAAAATTTTTGTATATAACTAAATCCTATTTTTTTTATATAAACCCTAAAAATTTATTTCTCATATAAACCCTAATTTCATAAAACTCTAAAAATATTTTTTAATACAAATCTAATCCTATTTTTTTTTTAATGTTATTTTCTAATATAATTATTATGTATGTATGTTTACTATAATTCTTACAAATTTTTGTAAATATACTTATAAATATTTTTTTACATAACTTTAGTTTATAAATAATTGTGCTTATAATAATTAGATTTTTTGTAGTAACTTCATGATTAAAATATAATTTAATAATTTGTAAATTAAAACAATTGTTTATTCATATTTGTTTTTTTTAGTTGATTATATTAAAAAATTGTTAATTTCTTATTATTATAATATTTGGATTAATTCTGTTTATTCTTATTTACTAACCCATTTATATTCTAATCATGCTTATTATTTTGTTAAATATTGCTTACTAACCCCCTTTATTATTCATTATTGCTTATTTATATTTTATTTATCTTTGCTATTTAATTATTTTGCTTATTATTTTGTAATTGTTTCTTGGATGTAAAGTTGTTTAATTATTTAATTATTATGGTTAGTAATTAGGGAGTGTAACAACATGTATGTAATATTAAAATAAATTTAGATCACTTTTAAATAAAGATAATTAAAATAAACACGTCACACACGTAAGTCGATTTTAATCGCCGTCTCACTTCCTAAGGATATCCCTCAAGTTGCCTACGAATACTGGTTAAGTGGGGTGTATAAAGCAAGTCCCTCAAATAGAAAATCATCAAAGTCCCTTATGGTTGCCTTTACGAATCGAGTCCCTTTCGAAAAATGATGATAGTCCCTCCAGTTTGCTTATTACACCCCACAATAGCCTTCAAAAATCCAATTGTCCCTCACATGGCCCTTAACATCCAAAGTAAGGACTACCTACTCCATTATAGTAGGGATAGTCTTACTAAGGAAAGGATAAAGAATAAGAAAGACCTTAAAACATTAGGGTAGGCTACTCCTAGATACTTGCTCACTTCAAAACTTTTTCACACCTAAACAAATTTCCAACAAAATTTTCAAACAAGTTTTTTTCACATCCATACACAGATTATTATTAAACTATTCTGAAATTTTTTGCTATTCACACACTACACTTTCAAAACAATTCAAAAGTGAGCTTAAGTACCTAAGAGCCCATGGATAACCATGGATGAAAAGGGTGCTAAGACCTTCCCTTTTCATAACCTACCCCCCGGACCCAAAATATTCTCTAAGGTCTTTCCTGTTCTTTTATAACCTTTCCTTATGGATAAAATAAAAGTCGGTGGCGACTCTTGCTATCCGCAACATTGTTTAAAGTCAGTTCTCCCACCGTGTTACAGGTTTGGCACAGAAGATTGGGACATATTAATATGAGACGTATATCTCAAATTAATAAACTCAATCTGGTCAGAGGACTTCCTAAGTTGAAGTTCAACTTAGATGCTTTTTGTGAAGCATGTCAGAAAGGTAAATTTTCTAAATCTTCTTTCAAAAGCAAAAATGTTGTTTCAACCTCTAGGCCATTAGAGTTACTTCACAATGATCTGTTTGGACCAGTGAAAATTGCATCCATCAGAGGCAAGAAGTATGGACTGGTCATTATTGATGACTACAGTAGGTGGACATGGGTAAAATTCCTAAAACACAAGGATGAGTCACATACTGTGTTCTTTGACTTCTGCAAACAAGTTCAAAATGAAAAAGATTTTAAGATTGTTAAAGTTAGAAGTGATCATGGTGGAGAATTTGAAAACAAATCTTTTGAAAAATATTTTAAAGATCATGGCATTGCACATGATTTCTCCTGCCCTAGAACTCCTCAACAGAATGGAGTTGTAGAGAGGAAAAATAGAACGTTGCAAGAAATGGCCAGAACCATGATCAATGAGACTAACATGGCAAAGCATTTTTGGGCAAAAGCAATAAACACATCGTGTTATATTCAGAACAGAGTGTCTGTAAGGCCTCTTCTGGAGAAGACTCCTTATGAATTGTGGAGGAATAGAAAGCCCAACATTTCTTATTTCCATCCTTTTGGATGCATATGCTATATGTTAAATACTAAAGAAAA
Organism: Lathyrus sativus; assembly: GCA_963859935.3. Classification (NCBI taxonomy): domain Eukaryota; kingdom Viridiplantae; phylum Streptophyta; class Magnoliopsida; order Fabales; family Fabaceae; genus Lathyrus; species Lathyrus sativus. Next base: position 678,241,308 of record OZ012739.1, on the reverse strand, counting down.
TCTTAACAAGTTTGATTCCAAAGCTCAGAAGTGTTTCATGCTTGGACATTCTAAACGCTCTAAAGGCTACAGAGTATACAATACTGAGACACAGATTGTAGAGGAGTCTATTCATGTTAGATTTGATGATAAGCTTGGCAATTAAAAGCCAAAGCAGTTTGATAATTCTGCAGATAGAGAAGTTGTTCTCATAGACTCTGAAGACTCAGAGGCAGATAAAGATAAAGTAAAAGAACCAGAAGCTACGCCAGATGCAATTCCCTTGGCAGCTCATATGAATAATTTAAATATTTCTAAAGAACCAACAGTTAGAGGATCATTCAGAATCAAATCTTCACACCCAGAAGAAATGATCATTGGCAAGAAGGATGATCCCATCAGAACAAGGTCTTTCATCAGATCATCTGAAACGTCTTTGTTTGGTCTAGTTTCAGTAATTGAACCAACTTCTGTAGATGAGGCTCTGCAAGACAATGATTGGATACTTGCAATGCAAGATGAGCTAAATCAATTTACAAGAAATGAAGTTTGGGATCTGGTTCCAAGACCAAAAGGGTTCAATATAATTGGAACAAAGTGGGTCTTCAAAAACAAACTCAATGAGCAAGGAGAAGTTGTAAGAAACAAGGCAAGGCTAGTAGCTCAAGGGTATAGTCAGCAAGAAGGAATTGATTACACAGAGACTTATGCTCTTGTGGCCAGGTTAAAATCTATTCGATTACTTATATCTTTTGCTGCACAAAATAACATCACTCTATATCAGATGGATGTTAAGAGTGCCTTCTTAAATGGAATTATAGAAGAGGAAGTCTATGTACACCAACCTCCTGGTTTTGAAAGTGAAAAATTTCCAGAACATGTTTTTAAACTTAAGAAATCTCTATATGGTTTAAAGCAAGCTCCCAGAGCATGGTATGAGAGATTAAGTAATTCTCTTTTGGAGAAAAACTTTATCAGAGGCAAAGTGGACACAACTCTCTTCTATAAAACATTTAAGAAAGATATGTTAATTTTTCAAATATATGTAGATGATATCATTTTTGGATCTACCAAAATTACGCTTGGAAAGGAGTTTGCTCAATGTATGCAGGCTGAGTTTGAGATGAGCATGATGGGAGAACTCAGATTCTTTCTGGGAATTCAAGTAAACCAAACTCCAGATTGCACTTACATTCATCAGACTAAATATGTAAAAGAACTTCTGAAGAAGTTCAACATGACTGATAGTAAGTTGGCAAAGACTCCAATGCATCCAACAAGCACTCTGGGTAAGGAAGAGGTAAGTAAGAAAGTAGATCAGAAACTCTATAGAGGTATGATAGGCTCTCTTCTATACTTAACTGCTTCTAGACCTGACATTCTATTCAGTGGTCATTATTGATGACTACAGTAGGTGGAGTTAAAGGTATTCTTGCCAAGGTATTAGTGGATAAAGCTCAAATGTTCTTGAAGGCTATGAGCTACGATGCTTTTGAGGAGATCTTAGCCTTATTGATTTATGGCTTAGTGTTGTTCCCCAATCCTGATCAGTTCATAGACGTTCATGCCATCAACATATTCCTGAGTCACAATCCAGTGCCTACCTTACTTGGAGACATCCTACATTCTCTTCACACCCGTACTACAAGGGCAAGAGGAACTTTGATGTGCTGCATACCTTTACTTTCTAGGTGGTTTATTTCTCACCTTCCTCGCTCAGTAATGAAGAATGAGCAAGGGTTCAGATGGTCCAAGAGGATCATGTCACTTTCTCACTCAGACATCCATTGGTGCTCCAGATCTATGGAGAATGTCACCATCATTGACCGTTGTGGGGAGTTTCCTAATGTGCCACTTCTAGGCATAAGAGGAGGCATCACCTACAACCCATCTCTAGCTTTACGACAGTTTGGTTACGCCCGGAGCGATGGTCCACATGACATGTTGATTCAGGGCATTGTGTTTGATTACGACAACGATCTTCAGGGATACCGTCAGAGATTCATCCGAGCTTGGGGAAAGGTAAACAGGATTGACAGCAAGACACTGGAGCCTAAGTACACTATTCCTATGGAGGCTTATCTCAGATGGGTACGATCTCGTGCTCAGACACTCATGATGCCATATCCTGCCGTCCTACCAGTTACCATGGAACCTGTTGCTGAAGGAGACACAGCTTATACCATCCTTCACCCAGACATGCCTACTGATATGGAAGACTTGCAGAGATCATGGATCCAACTGAAAGAGCAAAGGGATACTTTCGAGGCTCATTACAAAGCAAGCCAAGCAAGGATCCTAGAGCTAACAAAGCTACTTCATGAGGAACGAAACCTCAACTCATACCTCAACACAAAGAGGAAACGTCCATGGGAGACTTAAAACCCCATCTTTTGTACTTATTTCGTTTTCATTTTTTGTAAGCCTAAAAGGCAAAACAAGTTATTACTAATAAAAAGTTACTTTCTTGTTTGTTTAAGCAAATTTAAATCCTGCGGTCCTTGAAAACATTGCATATGCATTCCCATATCATTGCATCACAGGTTTATAATTGTGCACAGGTTTCTCATCTCCTCGCTGTTTATTTCAGCAATGGCTCTTGAACAATCAGTTAAGGATCTCCAGGCACAGAATGCACAGTTCCAAGAGCTGATCCTGAACCTATCCAAGGGGCAGGATGAATTGAAGACACTGCTGGCCAAGAAGACTAAGAAGGCTAGAAGGTCTGCTGGGTTGCTCAACATGGGAAGAAGGTTCAAAGGTCCTGTCAAGACCAAGGAACATGTTGAAGACTATGAATCTGAAGAATCTGAGCAGGAGAGAGGCAGTCTCCACAACACTATGGGGGACTCTGATTCTGAGGCTAACTACTACCATGAGCCTAACGAAGACAAATTCAAGATGCTGGTGGATAGAATGGATGCTATGGAATTACAGAAATCATCTGGGCTGGATTTTGAGGATTTGAGCTTGATATCTGGGGTGGTCATACCCATTGGGTTCAAAGTTCCTACATTTGTTGTCTATGATGGGGTCTCTTGTCCCAAATTGCATCTGAGGTCTTATGTCAGAAGAATGCAACCCCACACTGCTGATAAAAAGTTGTGGATCCATTTCTTTCAAGAGAGTTTATCTGGAGCTCAGCTAGAGTGGTATTATCAGTTGGAGAGTGTCAACATCAGAGATTGGAATGACCTTGCTGAAGCTTTCTACAAGCAGTATCAATACAATGCTGACTTAGCCCCCACTCGCATGCAGCTTCAAAGCATGTCTATGGGTGCCAAAGAAAGCTTTAAGGAGTATGCTCAGAAGTGGAGAGACTTAGCTGGAAGAGTTCAACCCCCTTTGACTGATAGGGAGTTGGTTGATATGTTCATGTGTACGCTGAATGGTCCGTTTTACAGTCATCTCATTGGAAGCTCATCATCTGGCTTCACTGAGTTGATCATGACAGGAGAGCGAGTGGAGAATGGTATCAAGAGTGGTAAGATCCAAGTGGGCACTTCTTCATCAGGTGCTGCAAAGAAGCCTCCCACTGGGAAGAAAGAATCTAATGCTGTGTATGGTCAGCCTGATCGTAACAGAAGGCATCAGTCTGTTAGTGCGGTTCATATTTCAAATCCAACTCCTGCAACAACAGAGCAGCCTCAAGGCAACCAACAGAGGGCTAGAAGACAGTTCACGAAGATCAACATGTCAATGGCTCAGGCATTGCAACACTTGTTGAAGGCTGAACTTATTACCCTGAGGGAGGCTCCTCAGAATCCCAATGTTACCTCTCCCAAGTACAATCCCAATGCACGATGTGCATATCATTCGAACTGTCCAGGACATGATACTAATAACTGCTGGGTCTTGAAGAACAAAATTCAGGATATGGTTGATGCTGGAGAAATTGAGTTTGATCCACCAGGTACTCCAAATGTGATTACAGCTCCAATGCCAAATCACGAGAAGACTGTCAACGCCATTGATGAAGATATTGATGAAGATCTGCATGTCTATTCAGTTATGGAGTTGAGCACACCATTGTCTGTTATCAAAAAGAGGTTAGTACAAGCTGGGATCTTTCCAGGTTGTCATGAAGATTGTCTATATTGTACCTATAAGCCGGATAGTTGCTTCATTTTGAGAGATGGGATTCAACGTCTCATGGATAAATATACTATAGTGTTTGAAAGAAGACCAGCATCTGTAGAAAGTATGGTGGATCATCTGACTCAGGGTAAGAAGATTGAAGAGGTTGACATGGTTGACAAAGTACCACTAAGAATCACTTCAAAGGGTCCCGTTAAAATCACTCATCAGAGCCCAATCAAGATTACTGCTGAAGGTCCTGTGAAAGTTATCGCTGAAGCCAGAGTAGCTCCTCTGATCATTACCACTCCTGGTCCTATTCCTTATACATCTGACAAAGCTGTGCCATGGCACTATGGGTCTGATGTTTACACCCATGGTGTCAAGCAGGAGCCTTTACCTGATATGCCTGTTGACATTGATAATATTGCTGGATCTAGCAAGATCACTCGTAGTGGAAGAGTCTTCTCTCCTCCAGTTGCTTCTAAGAGTGCAGTTACTCCTGCTGTTACTTCCACCACTGATGCTCGGGGCAAGGGTCCTGTTATTGAGCCTGTATCTACTGATGTGCCAGCTGCTGATGACCTCTCTAAGCAGATGGAAGAAGTATTGAAAATCATTCGCAAGAGTGATTATGATATTGTTGATCAGCTGGGGCATACTCCCTCAAAGATTTCTATGCTCTCCCTGTTATTATGTTCTGAGGCTCATGCCAAGTCATTGATCAAGTTTCTAAAGATGGCTCATGTACCCAGTGCAATTTCTGTGGACCAGTTTGAGAATTGTGTTGCTCACCTGACCTATGACAACGGGTTAGGATTTTCTGATGCTGACTTGACCCCTGCCAAGAGGGATCATAACAGGGCCTTGCATATTTAAATTGAATGCAGGGGCACTACCCTGTCTCATGTGCCGATAGACAATGGTTCCTCTCTGAATGTGTTGCCTAAGGAAGTCCTGAACAAGCTGAGTCCTGAAGATACGGTATTGAAGCCCAGTAATATTGTGGTAAAGGCTTTTGATGGTTCTAGAAGAGTAGTGCATGGGGAAATTGATCTTCCAATCAAGGTTGGTTCTCAGGTGTTCACTGCTACATTCTATGTGATGGATATTCGTCCTTCGTACTCATGTCTGCTGGGTCGTCCCTGGATCCATGGGGCAGGTGCTGTGACCTCCACATTACATCAAAAGTTGAGATATCCGGTGAATGGAAAAGTTGTTACTGTCCTTGGAGAGGAAGAATACTTTGTCAGCCATGTAAACACTTTCAAGTATCTGGAAGTAGAAGGTGAATACATTGAAACTCCATGTCAGTCATTTGAAGTGGTTCCCTGGGCTGTTAAGGATTGTGTGACTCCTCCTGCTGTGAAGAAGGTTCCTGTGGTCATCAGAAACCCTCCAACAATGGCAATGGCCTCCCTCAATGATGCAAAATCTGTGGTGGAAGAAGGTGGTTGTACTATTTGGGGTCAGCTTCCTGATATTCCATACAAGTCTGACAAGTTTGGTTTGGGTTTCACTGCAGAGTCCCAGAAGGCTGTTCGTCGTGCTCGTGCTATTCGTATCACCAATCAAGGGGTTATCAATGCTGTGGGAGATCAAGATGAAGACTACAACTTGGAGGCATGGATTTTTCCTACTGTGGGTGCTGGACTCAATAATTGGAAAGCTGAAGATGTTATCCCTATCTCCTTTAGTCAGGAGTAAATACTATTACTGTGTTATGTTTTTAAATTTGTAACTTCTGGAACAATTAAAACTTTCAAGCCATGTGCCTTACTCGGGGCACAATGGTGTGCTTGTTACGGGTTGTCATTTCATTTGCATACTTCATTCAATAAAATCAATGGACGTTTCGTTTTCGTAAATATTGTGTTCCTTGTCTTTCTTTTTCTTTTATTTTTGCTTTATCAGCTATGTGTTCTTACACACACCCACGTCACTAAAATGCAGATCCTCATCCACTCTGGATCCAGTTGATAACAGTTCTACTATTGCCAATTACAATTTCGAGAATCCGATCTATCAAACTGAAGACGGAAACGAGGACGATTGTGAAATACCTGTAGGGCTTGCTAGGTTGTTACAACAAGAAGAGAAAGCTATACAGCCACATGAAGAGCCAGTCGAAGTTGTGAATCTGGGAACTGAAGAAAACAGAAAAGAGGTCCAGATAGGGGCTGATTTAGACAACACTGCTCAGCATAAGGTATTCTCTTTTATGGATGGTTTCTCTGGTTACAATCAAATCAAGATGGCACCTGAAGATATGGAGAAGACTACATTTGTGACACAGTGGGGCACCTTTTGCTATAAGGTAATGCCATTTGGTTTGAAGAATGCAGGGGCAACATATCAGCGTGCTATGGTGGCTTTGTTTCATGATATGATTCATCATGAGATAGAGGTATATGTGGATGATATGATAGCCAGGTCTCAGAATGAAGAACAACATCTTGATCATCTGCACAAGTTGTTTGAGAGGTTGAAGAAATACAGGTTGAGATTAAATCCAAACAAGTGTACTTTTGGAGTTAGATCTGGAAAGCTCCTGGGTTTCATTGTCAGTGGAAAAGGTATTGAAGTGGATCCTGCAAAAGTGAAAGCTATACGAGAGATGCCAGCTCCCCGTACTGAGAAGGAGGTTAGAGGTTTCTTGGGACGATTGAACTACATTGCAAGATTTATTTCCCAATTAACTACCATCTGTGAGCCAATCTTCAAGTTGTTGAAGAAAGATCAGGTGATGGAAGGGAATGATGAGTGCCAGACTGCCTTTGATGAAATCAAGAGATATTTGCTAGAACCTCCAATTTTAATGCCACCAGTTGATGGAAGACCCTTGATTATGTATTTAACAGTATTAGACAACTCAATGGGGTGTGTACTGGGGCAACATGACGAGTCTGGTCGAAAAGAGCAGGCAATATACTACCTTAGCAAAAAGTTTACCGACTGTGAAACAAGATACTCACTGCTCGAGAAAACTTGCTGCGCTTTGGCATGGGCTGCTCGCCGACTAAGACAGTATATGTTGACCCATACTACCTTGTTGATTTCGAAGATGGATCCAATCAAGTACATATTTGAGAAACCTGCTCTCTCCGGAAGAATTGCAAGATGGCAAATGATCTTGACGGAATATGATATACAATATACCACTCAGAAGGCCATTAAGGGGAGTGTTGTTACTGATCATTTGGCTCATCAAGCAGTAGATGATTACCAGTCAATGAATTTTGAGTTCCCTGATGAAGACATTATGTCTGTTACCAAAGAACCTGGACAATATGACGGACCTGAACAAGGATCCCGATGGACTATGGTTTTTGATGGTGCCTCCAATGCACATGGTAATGGTGTTGGTGTTGTGATTAGTTCCCTTGAAGGTTGTCATACCCCGATTACTGCCAGACTTTGTTTCTATTGTACCAATAACATGGCTGAGTATGAGGCATGTATCATGGGTATGCAAGTTGCTATTGATTACTTCACGAAGTGGGTAGAGGCAGCTTCATTTGCATCTGTGACTAAGAATGTTGTGGCTCGGTTCATTAAGAATAATCTCATATGTAGGTATGGTATCCCTGAAAGGATTATCAATGACAATGGCTCTAATCTGAACAACACTATGATTACTGATCTCTGTACGCAGTTCAAGATTAAGCATCACAACTCTTCTCCGTATCGTCCAAAGATGAATGGGGGCAGTTGAAGCTGCTAATAAGAACATTAAGAAGATTGTACAGAAGATGACTGTTACTTACAAGGATTGGCACGAGATGTTACCATTTGCTCTGCATGGTTATCGTACTACAATACGTACTTCAACAGGGGCAACCCCATTCTCCTTAGTCTATGGTATGGAAGCAGTTCTTCCTATTGAAGTTCAGATCCCCTCCTTGAGAATTATGAAGGATGCAGGCTTGGATGAAGATGAGTGGATTCAGACTCGACTTGACCAGATAAATTTGATTGATGAGAAAAGGTTAGCAGCAGTTTGTCATGGCCAGATGTACCAGAAACGGATGATCAAAGCTTTTAACAAGAAGGTTAAGCCAAAGGTATATCAGGCTGGTGACTTGGTAATCAAGCGTATCATATTACCACAGGGTGATCCTAGGGGCAAGTGGACTCCAACATATGAGGGACCATTTGTAGTCAAGACAGTGTTCTCAGGAGGTGCCATGATACTGACTACAATGGATGGTGAAGACTTCCCACAACCTGTAAACGCAGACATAGTTAAAAAATACTACGCATAAAAAGAGACCCGCTAGGTTGACAGGCCTAGGCAAAAATAAGGGCATCCCGGCAAACCAAAAGGGTTTGGGCAAAAATTAGGGATATATATATATAAAAAGATGTACACCCGGCAAGTCGAAAACCTGAAAAGGCGGCTTGGGCAAAAAAGGGTATCCCGGTGGATTGAAAACCTGAAAGGGCAATCCAGGCAAAAGTTAGGGATTAAAGCGTATGACTATGTCTCGTTTGGATCACTCATGAAACTGCAACCAGTTGTACTACTCACTCAAGCTCAAACAGATAAAGCTCAATCCAATCGTTTCCGTCTCAACAGCAAGAAGATGAGATACTTGAGTGGCAATAGTAGAATTGAAACTCAATAGGATTATTTCCCACATAGCTGATTCTTTTTGTAAAACTTCATGACAAAATTCTCTTACTAGGGTTTATGTCTCCTTGTACAAACTTACCCGTGTATGGGTCACTTTTGATATAAATAAACTCCATCTTTTGAATCCAGATTTACTTTTACCCTATTTACATAAGCGAAACGTCCATTGGTTGTGTTTGAATGTATGTATGCCTTTTAATATGATTGATGTTTACCATAAATGCATGAAAATGCAGTGATAGTATTTACTAAGGACGAACGAGGGAAGGATTTCAACGAAGCTTCGCCGGCTCATCTTTACAAGACAGTTACAAACCATCAGTAGGACTAATCCATTTTCACAAAGTCTAATCTCCCCTGGAATTTATATCCATCTCTTTTATCCTCATACGGATATACGGGAAATTACTTTCCAATAAGGGCACGATGAACGAAGACGGGATGTTATACTTATCCTACTATCAAACGAAAACGAAGGTTATCTATACCCTACTATCCCCAACAACGGGAGGTTATCTATACCTTGTTATCCCCAACAACGGGAGGTTATCTATACCTTGTTATCCCCAGCAGACGGAGGGTTATATATTCTTCAACAACGAATCGGGATTTATTTTCCTTGGCCAGCAGTTGTTATACAAGGATATCCAGACACTTCCAGCAGTGTCATAGCATACATACATCATTTACATCATACCATAACATATATGTCTATAGTACATTACCTAAGTGCATCATGTCATACATGCATACATAAAGCATAAACTAATGTTGTTATACAGAGTGCTACCTTGTTTTCAGGTTAATTATCCAACAGACAAGCTTATGATCTTTGGGACTGCTTTATTGTAACCTCAGGGTTACTTTATCCTCCTGATGAGCTTCTTATTACTTTGGACTGCTTTATTGTAACCTCAGGGTTATTTTATCCTCCTGATAGCCTCTCATGACTTCAAGACTGCTTTAGAGCTACTGATTGCTCTATCCTCCTGAAATCATCCTATTACTTCAAGACTGCTTTAGAGCTATTCATTGCTCTATCCTCATGAGGTCATATTACTACTTCAAGACTGCTTTAGAGCTATTCATTGCTCTATCCTCCTGAAGCCATTTAATTATTTCAAGACTGCTTTAGAGTTATCCATTGCTCTATCTTCCTGAAATTACATTATTATTTCAAGACTGCTTTAGAGCTATCCATTGCTCTATCCTCCTGAAGCCATCTAATTATTTCAAGACTGCTTTAGAGTTATCCATTGCTCTATCCTCCTGAAATTACATTATTATTTCAAGACTGCTTTAGAGCTATCCATTGCTCTATCCTCCTGAAATCATTACTTCAAGACTGCTTTAGAGCTATCGATTGCTCTATCCTCCTGAAGACATATCACATTATTATTTCAAGACTGCTTTAGAGCCATTCATTGTTCTATCCTCCTGAAATCATATCATTGCTTCAAGACTGCTTTAGGGTTATCACTATTGATTGCTCTATCCTCATGAAGACATGCTGCTACATCATTATTATTCCAGACTCCTGACAGCTTTCATCATACACCCATATTTTGAACTGCTCCCCCCTAGTGGCATATTTAAGCCCACTCAATCATATTCAACTAGCCATCTGTACCACTCTAGTGCACTGGTGAGTGCAAATTTTTGGGCTTTTGTGTTCAATCCCCTTCAACCTTCCAGGTTACGACTGGCAAATATACCAATCTAACCCCTCAGGTTTCAGAAAATTGAACAGGGGCAGCTGTTGCACCCCAAAATTTGCCCTCACAATACAAGACTTTGTGTTCTAAGAAGGTTCACAAGGTTCACAAGTTCTCCAACAACTTGCATAACCTTTCATGAAGTTCATAAAGTCCACAAGCTACTTTATGAAGGTTCACAAGGTTCACAAGTCCCACAGTGCTTTCAATACCTTTCATGAGGTTCATGAAGTCCATAGGTTGCTTCTTGAAGGTTCACAAGGTTCACAAACTTCTCAACATCTACAAGACCTTTCATGAGGTTCATGAAGTCCATAGGTTGCTTCTTGAAGGTTCACAAGGTTCACAAGATTCACAATGTTTACAAAGCTTTCCTAAGGGTCATGAGGTCTACAAAGCCACTTCATGATGTTCACAAGGTTCACAAGCTTCACAATACCTCCCATGAGTATCACAAGATATCTTATGAAGGTTCACAAGGTTCACAAAGTTCACAATTGGTCAGAAGAGTTGACAATTCCCTCAGACAATGCACCTCCTAAGCAGTGCATCCAAAACTAGGGTTTTGACTTTAATCAGGCTAAATGGACTTCCAAGACTTCAAGTGAGCTTCATAACATCTTATATGTGTATAAGAACCCCCATGTCAAGTTTCAAGACTTTTCTCAAAAAGTTTGCTCAGTCAGATGATCAGATAAGTCAAAAGCAGTCAATGCAGTTAAAAAGTCAAACTGAGGTCAACTGTGGTCAAACCAAAGTCAAACTTCATGATTTTTTGCCAACATCAAGTATATGAAGTAAAATTCATCATTTTATCAAGGGTTGATCATGATTCATCAAGGAGATTCCAGATCATCAATAATCAGGAGTTTCTAAATTAGGGTTTCCTCAGTAAAAGTCAACTGAACTTTGACCAGGCATAACTTTCACATACTTCATCACCAAGTCTCCATCCAAAGCTCATTTTGAAGGAAATTGAATTCTCTACAACTTTGATGTTGAAGGTTAAGCCGAAAAATGCTTTATTTGAAAGATATGATCTAAGACATTATAGGTCATTTCAAAAGTCAACAACTTCAAAAGGGCATAACTAGAGATTGGTAAATGATATGGACCTGAAACCAATGGGGTTGTTTAGAGGACTTTTCAAGCTTTCCAAAAAGTCCAAGAAAACCATCATACCTTTAAAATTGAGAGAAATGTGCCCTTGCAAAGTTGGGCAATTTTGTGATGGTTTATGTTGAAAATGGAGGCTTAGAAGTATTTCTTTCCAAATGGGCTGCCTAATTTATGACCCAATCCATCTCATAACATGGTGCACGACCCAATTGACCAAAATTCATCATTTTTATTATTTTTTATTTATTTATTATTGATTTAATTCATAAGAATCATTTTAAATAAATAAAAAATATAAAAATCTATTTTTGGGTGAAGATTTTGTTTCTAGAAATTCATAATCATTGATTGAATTAGAATGAGAAGGAAATCATGTGATCTCTCCCAAATTATTATTTTTTATTTATTTATTATTGATTTAATTCATAAGAATCATTTTAAATAAATAAAAAATATAAAAATCTATTTTTGGGTGAAGATTTTGTTTCTAGAAATTCATAATCATTGATTGAATTAGAATGAGAAGGAAATCATGTGATCTCTCCCAAATTATTATTTTTTATTTATTTATTATTGATTTAATTCATAAAAATCATTTTAAATAAATAAAAAATATAAAAATCTATTTTTGGGTGAAGATTTTGTTTCTAGAAATTCATAATCATTGAATTGAATTAGAATGAGAAGGAAATCATGTGATCTCTCCCAAATTATTATTTTTTATTTATTTATTATTGATTTAATTCATAAAAATCATTTTAAATAAATAAAAAATATAAAAATCTATTTTTGGGTGAAGATTTTGTTTCTAGAAATTCATAATCATTGATTGAATTAGAATGAGAAGGAAATCATGTGATCTCTCCCAAATTATTATTTTTTATTTATTTATTATTGATTTAATTCATAAAAATCATTTTAAATAAATAAAAAATATAAAAATCTATTTTTGGGTGAAGATTTTGTTTCTAGAAATTCATAATCATTGATTGAATTAGAATGAGAAGGAAATCATGTGATCTCTCCCAAATTATTATTTTTTATTTATTTATTATTGATTTAATTCATAAAAATCATTTTAAATAAATAAAAAATATAAAAATCTATTTTTGGGTGAAGATTTTGTTTCTAGAAATTCATAATCATTGATTGAATTAGAATGAGAAGGAAATCATGTGATCTCTCCCAAAATAGCAAGCACTCATGATCAAATATTTGAAATTTATACAATGATCTTTTTGAATATTTTTTGGATCAAATATCCACACAACACATCAATGATTCTGACCTAAATCCATCACACATATATACTAAGCACAAACATAACCCTAGAGAGGAATTTGCAGCAACCTAAAGGTAAGATCAAAAGCACAAAAATCTTTCAAAAAGTCATATTCGGGTTCTCAAATTCAGAGCATTGCAAGGTATCTGGAAGACATAGCAAGCTTCCTTGGACTCTTCTGATCATAAATCATCATCCATATGCATCATATACACACCCAATTGCTCAACCCGAGTTCATCTTGACCTTGAATATTTTGTTTTCGAATCCATTGATTTATCATGTTTAAACTATTTTTGATTGTTGTAGGATGTTTAGAATGAACTCTAGAACGATTCTGGGTGGTTCAATTGGATTTTCATTGCAGGAACAAGAATTCACCATGATTAGGGTTTTCGGCCCTCTTTAGGGTTTCACGATTTTCAAATGATGAATGGATTTGAAAAACATAGGACGATTGAAAAACTCAGTAGCGATACAATGGTGCAATCAATTTTGTGAAATTTTGCCGTTTGGATGAAGTTTGTGTTTCGCAGGGTGGAAGAACTCGTAACAATATTCGTAGGAGAAAACGTTGCAAAATCCGCAGCCTGATGGTTGTTGTGCTTCCTGGAAATCAAGCTGGCCTGGGTTCAAACCTCAGCCAGGTAAGTTTCCGCTTTTTTTTTCTTTCCTTTTATTTGATTTAAATATTATAATATTAAAAATTAAATATATTATGTATATTTCTCAATAATAAATAAATAATAATAAAATATGTCTGTTTTCTTTAATTTTAAAAAATATGTTTTTTTTTCACAAATTTTGTTTCTATATTTTGATGTTTAAATTGTAATATGTATAAATTAGAAAATTTTTGTATATAACTAAATCCTATTTTTTTTATATAAACCCTAAAAATTTATTTCTCATATAAACCCTAATTTCATAAAACTCTAAAAATATTTTTTAATACAAATCTAATCCTATTTTTTTTTAATGTTATTTTCTAATATAATTATTATGTATGTATGTTTACTATAATTCTTACAAATTTTTGTAAATATACTTATAAATATTTTTTTACATAACTTTAGTTTATAAATAATTGTGCTTATAATAATTAGATTTTTTGTAGTAACTTCATGATTAAAATATAATTTAATAATTTGTAAATTAAAACAATTGTTTATTCATATTTGTTTTTTTTAGTTGATTATATTAAAAAATTGTTAATTTCTTATTATTATAATATTTGGATTAATTCTGTTTATTCTTATTTACTAACCCATTTATATTCTAATCATGCTTATTATTTTGTTAAATATTGCTTACTAACCCCCTTTATTATTCATTATTGCTTATTTATATTTTATTTATCTTTGCTATTTAATTATTTTGCTTATTATTTTGTAATTGTTTCTTGGATGTAAAGTTGTTTAATTATTTAATTATTATGGTTAGTAATTAGGGAGTGTAACAACATGTATGTAATATTAAAATAAATTTAGATCACTTTTAAATAAAGATAATTAAAATAAACACGTCACACACGTAAGTCGATTTTAATCGCCGTCTCACTTCCTAAGGATATCCCTCAAGTTGCCTACGAATACTGGTTAAGTGGGGTGTATAAAGCAAGTCCCTCAAATAGAAAATCATCAAAGTCCCTTATGGTTGCCTTTACGAATCGAGTCCCTTTCGAAAAATGATGATAGTCCCTCCAGTTTGCTTATTACACCCCACAATAGCCTTCAAAAATCCAATTGTCCCTCACATGGCCCTTAACATCCAAAGTAAGGACTACCTACTCCATTATAGTAGGGATAATCTTACTAAGGAAAGGATAAAGAATAAGAAAGACCTTAAAACATTAGGGTAGGCTACTCCTAGATACTTGCTCACTTCAAAACTTTTTCACACCTAAACAAATTTCCAACAAAATTTTCAAACAAGTTTTTTTCACATCCATACACGGATTATTATTAAACTATTCTGAAATTTTTTGCTATTCACACACTACACTTTCAAAACAATTCAAAAGTGAGCTTAAGTACCTAAGAGCCCATGGATAACCATGGATGAAAAGGGTGCTAAGACCTTCCCTTTTCATAACCTACCCCCCGGACCCAAAATATTCTCTAAGGTCTTTCCTGTTCTTTTATAACCTTTCCTTATGGATAAAATAAAAGTCGGTGGCGACTCTTGCTATCCGCAACATTGTTTAAAGTCAGTTCTCCCACCGTGTTACAGGTTTGGCACAGAAGATTGGGACATATTAATATGAGACGTATATCTCAAATTAATAAACTCAATCTGGTCAGAGGACTTCCTAAGTTGAAGTTCAACTTAGATGCTTTTTGTGAAGCATGTCAGAAAGGTAAATTTTCTAAATCTTCTTTCAAAAGCAAAAATGTTGTTTCAACCTCTAGGCCATTAGAGTTACTTCACAATGATCTGTTTGGACCAGTGAAAATTGCATCCATCAGAGGCAAGAAGTATGGACTGGTCATTATTGATGACTACAGTAGGTGGACATGGGTAAAATTCCTAAAACACAAGGATGAGTCACATACTGTGTTCTTTGACTTCTGCAAACAAGTTCAAAATGAAAAAGATTTTAAGATTGTTAAAGTTAGAAGTGATCATGGTGGAGAATTTGAAAACAAATCTTTTGAAAAATATTTTAAAGATCATGGCATTGCACATGATTTCTCCTGCCCTAGAACTCCTCAACAGAATGGAGTTGTAGAGAGGAAAAATAGAACGTTGCAAGAAATGGCCAGAACCATGATCAATGAGACTAACATGGCAAAGCATTTTTGGGCAAAAGCAATAAACACATCGTGTTATATTCAGAACAGAGTGTCTGTAAGGCCTCTTCTGGAGAAGACTCCTTATGAATTGTGGAGGAATAGAAAGCCCAACATTTCTTATTTCCATCCTTTTGGATGCATATGCTATATGTTAAATACTAAAGAAAATCTTAACAAGTTTGATTCCAAAGCTCAGAAGTGTTTCATGCTTGGACATTCTAAACGCTCTAAAGGCTACAGAGTATACAATACTGAGACACAGATTGTAGAGGAGTCTATTCATGTTAGATTTGATGATAAGCTTGGCAATTAAAAGCCAAAGCAGTTTGATAATTCTGCAGATAGAGAAGTTGTTCTCATAGACTCTGAAGACTCAGAGGCAGATAAAGATAAAGTAAAAGAACCAGAAGCTACGCCAGATGCAACTCCCTTGGCAGCTCATATGAATAATTTAAATATTTCTAAAGAACCAACAGTTAGAGGATCATTCAGAATCAAATCTTCACACCCAGAAGAAATGATCATTGGCAAGAAGGATGATCCCATCAGAACAAGGTCTTTCATCAGATCATCTGAAACGTCTTTATTTGGTCTAGTTTCAGTAATTGAACCAACTTCTGTAGATGAGGCTCTGCAAGACAATGATTGGATACTTGCAATGCAAGATGAGCTAAATCAATTTACAAGAAATGAAGTTTGGGATCTGGTTCCAAGACCAAAAGGGTTCAATATAATTGGAACAAAGTGGGTCTTCAAAAACAAACTCAATGAGCAAGGAGAAGTTGTAAGAAACAAGGCAAGGCTAGTAGCTCAAGGGTATAGTCAGCAAGAAGGAATTGATTACACAGAGACTTATGCTCTTGTGGCCAGGTTAAAATCTATTCGATTACTTATATCTTTTGCTGCACAAAATAACATCACTCTATATCAGATGGATGTTAAGAGTGCCTTCTTAAATGGAATTATAGAAGAGGAAGTCTATGTACACCAACCTCCTGGTTTTGAAAGTGAAAAATTTCCAGAACATGTTTTTAAACTTAAGAAATCTCTATATGGTTTAAAGCAAGCTCCCAGAGCATGGTATGAGAGATTAAGTAATTCTCTTTTGGAGAAAAACTTTATCAGAGGCAAAGTGGACACAACTCTCTTCTATAAAACATTTAAGAAAGATATGTTAATTTTTCAAATATATGTAGATGATATCATTTTTGGATCTACCAAAATTACGCTTGGAAAGGAGTTTGCTCAATGTATGCAGGCTGAGTTTGAGATGAGCATGATGGGAGAACTCAGATTCTTTCTGGGAATTCAAGTAAACCAAACTCCAGATTGCACTTACATTCATCAGACTAAATATGTAAAAGAACTTCTGAAGAAGTTCAACATGACTGATAGTAAGTTGGCAAAGACTCCAATGCATCCAACAAGCACTCTGGGTAAGGAAGAGGTAAGTAAGAAAGTAGATCAGAAACTCTATAGAGGTATGATAGGCTCTCTTCTATACTTAACTGCTTCTAGACCTGACATTCTATTCAGTGTGTGCTTGTGTGCTAGATTCCAATCAGATCCTAGAGAATCACACTTAATAGCTGTTAAGAGGATTCTAAGGTATCTGAAAGGTACTACTAACGTGGGTTTGTGTTACAGAAAATCTGATGAATTTAAACTAGTTGGATTCTGTGATGCTGACTACGCTGGAGATAGAGTTGAAAGGAAGAGTACTTCTGGAAGCTGTCAGTTTCTTGGAAGAAATTTTATCTCCTGGTACAGCAAGAAGAAACCTACAATTACTCTGTCAACTACGGAAGAAGAGTATATTGCTGCTGCAGGATGTAGCACACAGATTCTCTGGATGAAGAGTCAACTAGAAGACTATCAGATCTTTGAGAGTAATATTTCTATATTCTGTGATAATACTTCTGCTATATGTTTGTCTAAAAATCCAATTTCACACTCTAAGGCAAAACATATAGAAATTAAACATCATTTCATCAGAGACTATATTCAGAAGGGAATTTTGAGTTTAAACTTTTTTGATACAGACCATCAATGGGCTGATATCTTTACTAAACCCCTTGCTGAAGATAGGTTTAAGTTTATTCTGAAAAATATTGGAATGGATTTCTGTCCAGAATAATATTTGATCAGAAGTAAATTTCTCAGATGCAAAATGTTTAAAACTCTGAAGTATTACATTTGATATTTACTCTTCTCTTGAATTATTATTATTATTTTGTGTGTATCTGAACTAACAAGTCTCAGAGGATCTGAACGTTGGTTAAAGTTTCATTTCTCAAAGAGTTTTCAGAAGCACATGCAAGCAAACACGTATCACTCTGAATCTGAAAAGATGGCGTGCACAAAACTGAAAAGACATTTGAGGTACTATTTGAATATTTGGTTTCTCGTTTCCCCCCAGATTGTCAGAATCATTAATGCGTGAAATGATTATTTTTAATGCCATTAAATGCTAAGTGTAAAACATGCTGAACATGTGACTTTTGTTGTGCCCTAATTGTCTCTATAAATACCACAATTCACAACTCTTCACACTTTTCACTCACAAACACTTGTATGCATTTCTGTCTTTTGCATTGCTTCCATCTCTCTCCCAAAATCAAAACCGCTCGTAACCCTAAAACTTCATTTTCAACAATGGCTTCATCTTCATCAACATCAGCTCAGTTACAATCTACAATGGCAACTATTTCATCTTCCAACATGGGTGATATTCCTTTCAGAGAACCCGTTAGAACTACTCTCACTCCTGTTGAAAAGCTGGAGGTTTTATGTGAATCATTAGTGGATTTTGCTTCACTGACTGATAATGGATACAATCTTCGTTCCATCATTGATGCTCAAGGATGGACAAAGTACTTTGACATACTTTTTGGACCTGTCTATCCTGTCTTGGTCAAGGAGTTCTGGATTCACGCCTATGCTTACCCTAAGTTCATAGTGTCTTATGTTCTGGGTAAAGAGATTGTGATCACTGAAGATCTGATAAGGAAACTTATTGGATATGAAGAAACAGATGGTATTTTTCGTTTATCTGGGCATATCAATATGAATGATGTTTACTCTGAAGTAATGGTTTCTGGAAATCCCTCTAACAGATTCAAAGATTTGAAGCCTAATTACAAAATCTGGTCTAAAATCTTCATGGGCTGTATTCATCACAGGAAGTCTACAAACTCTCATGATTATGTGAACAATGATCAACTTTACTTCATGTACTGCTTAAGTGAGAGCATCAAAGTGGATCTGCCTCACTTACTATTTGCTCATCTGTGGAATCATGTAAAACAGTCAAGGGAAGAAATGAAGACTAAGGGTCAGAAGACTAGAAATTGGATACCTTATGGAAGGTTAATCTCAGATATTCTGACAGAGAATGGTCTGGTGGCACATTTACATGAAGCTGGAATGAAATCGGAACTTGCAACTATCCTTGGCAAAGTCATGAATGTTAAAAGTCTTCAGAGGCTTAGAGTTATTGATGAACTTACTTCTGCACCTGAGAAGCTGAATGCAGAAGAAATCAGCAAAAGAAGGATTCTGGTAGATAATTTTCCAATCTTCTATGCTGAAGAACCCAAGGACGTTATCATCAAGTTTGTTGGCCATTGTATGGAACAAGGCATTTCTATTCCAAAAGGATTTCTCAACCGTGTTCCTATGCCAAATTTTTATGATGAACACAAGAGGCAGATGACCCAGGCTCTAGAAGAAGAAGAAGCTGAAGGTACACCTCAGAAGAAGCAGAAAACTTCTGAAGAATCTCAGAAGAAGCAGAACACTTCTGAAGAACCTCAGAAGAAGGAAATAACTTCTGACGTACCTCAGAAGAAACAGAAAACATCTGAAGAATCTCAGAAGCAACATAACACTTCTGAAGAACCTCAGAAGAAGAAGAAGAAAAGAAAAATTTCTGGAGAAGCTCCTTTTGTTCCTATCAAACTCATCAAGACTACAGGTACTAAATCATCCTTACCTGTTATTTCTGAAATTGCAATTAATTCATCAACCATTAGCTCTAATCCCCCATAAAATCAAACTTCATATGTACCACCTCCTACACCTTCAGAACCAATTCCAACAGTTTCTGAAATACCACAACCATGCTCTGAACCACCACAACCACAAATTCTAGAACCCTCACCAAAACCTTTTATACAAATAACATTTGATACACCAGAACCAGAACAAGTAAAAGAATCTACACCAACACCACAACCAAAATCATCCACTCCAGATCAAATCCCTCAATCTCAACCAGAAGAACCCATTTCACAACAACCAGAATTACCTTCATCAGAACCAAAAATTTCCCAACCAGAAGAACACTCTACTTCTGATCCTACACCAGAACAACCCTCATACATTTCTGAATCTGACGTTATTGATGTCCAACCTTTGAATGTCAAGATTACTATTTCTTCAACTTCATGTCATTCAACAGAGTCAAGTCATTCCACTGAATCTGACCTACACCCTGAAATTCAAGTAATGATAACTCCTCCATCCTCTCCTAAACCTAATTCTCTCAAACCTTTACCCTCAGAACATCTTCCTTCTGGTTTAAGAATTAAAAACTCCTACACCAGAATAGAACCATCTGAACCTACCATTCCTTTTAAACCCATCTCTACTTTGATTCTTCCCTCTGTCCTCCAAGAATACCTAACACAACAACTAGACCTCATTCCATCTGAAATTATTCTGTCACCAAACTCTATTTTCAAACCTTATGATTCAACACCTTTTGATGTTGTTCCCTCTAACAACAGAATTAAACCATATTTATTCTCCAGAAAACCCAAAATCACAACTCCATCTTTTCCATCTTATCCTCGTCCTTTATTCATTATTCCAACCTTTACCATACCACCCTCACCTGAACAACCCAAACAACCTAAACCATCACCTCTGGAAGCCTATTTCAACCTTAAACCTAGGCTAAACATTGATGGATTATTTGCTACTTTCAAAAAGGAAGTAAGGATGAGCTTAGATTCTGTTAAGAAGAGATGCTTATCCAATATGAACTCAGATGACTCAGATGCTATCTGGGATAGTTTTATCTCCAGATTCAACATTGTAGCTTCCAATCTGAAGAGTGTTTGCTCTGATGATGCAAAACTCAGATTTGCTGAGTTTACCAAAACTACACTATGGAATGTGCCTAGATCTCCTACATTGCTTCTGGAAGATGCACCTCCAACTTCTAGTATGTTTGTTCCTTCTAAATCTGTTGAAGAACCTACTCCTAAAGTCATTCCTAAAGACAATCCGTTAGCTATGACATCTGTTAACCAAGAATCTGCATCTGCAATGATTGTTGACTATGCTGTTATTCCTGCGTCTGGATCTGCTCCTTCCACTTCTTCTGAAGTCAAGAAAGTGAACCCAGACTTAACTGACAAGATTGCTGTGTTGGAAGCTGGCCAATCAGAGACAAAGTCATGGATGGCTAAGCAAGACCAGAAGACTGACAACATTCAGAAGTGGATGTCAAAGCAATAGGAATCTTCCTCTGAGATCACCATACTTTTGAAGCAGTTGCTGTCTAGACTATCTTAGTGTTATTTATGTTTATATGATGTTTGAGCACCTGTTTGCATCTGTTATCAGTTATATTTTTTATCTGGATATTTGAATATTTGAATATGAATGTTTCTATCTAATCATATCTTCTCTCTCTGGTTCCTTTATTTTGTCTTTAAATAATTTTCTTTTTGATTATGACAAAAAGGGGGAGAAAATGAAACTCTGAATGTTCATATAAATAGTTACCTAAATGGAATTCAGACATAATAAATGTTATCTAACACTGGATTTTAGTCTTTCAGAAATCTATTGTATCATCTGACATAATTCACTTAAGTAACTCTGAGATCCCCAAATCTAGTTTTATTCAATTAGGCTCTAACTCTAAAACGTTCATCCTAATCAAGATCTGATTCTGAAAAGAATACTATGCAAAAAGGGAAGTTTTCTATTGTTTCTTAGTATTCAATTCAGGGGGAGATTCATAATCTCAGGGGGAGTTATATTTATTTCTCTTTTAAACAAAATTTCCTATGTTTTTGTCATCATCAAAAAGGGGGAGATTGTTAGAACACAGATTGGTGTTTAATTATATCTCTATGTTTTGATGATAACACTAATAAAATTTTGTATTAGAAATATATATACTCTAATTTTGTTCAAGTATTTTTGTTTCAGATATTATTTTAAATACTCTGAAGGAAGCAAAAATGCATCTGAATTTTCTCTACGCTAAGCATCAGAAGCATCAGAAGCATGTCATCAGAAGATTCTGAGCGCTGTCAGAAGACTCTGAAGCAGAAGCATCAGAAGCATCTAAAGCGTAGCTGCAAGACTTGTATGAAAAGCTTCAAGCATTGTTTATCAGAAGACTCTGAATGTACTGTTTGCTGCAAGTACAGAAGATTTGATCTCAAGACTTTGCTCTGAATAATTTACACGCTGAAGGATAATTGGCTGCAACACTCTGATCTAGCAAAACTCTGATAACATCAAAGGCTCTGATTATTCAAGACTCTGATGTGAGTAACTGTGAGAAAGAAGATTGCTGAAGAAGATTATTTTCAAAGATATATCCGTTGGCATTTTAACCAACAACTCTTTCCTCTTCTGTGATAGACACAAGATCATAGGCAAAAAGGATTTCTCTAAACATTCTATTCCTAGGAAAGGTCAAGTCAGAAGAAGACAAAAGACCACAACTACTTTACAGTACACGGTCTCCAAAGTTGGCTACGTCTTGGATTTCGTTGGCTATAAAAGAAAGACTTCAACAACATTCTCCAGTTGACGAAATAGACGATATTAACGACATACTGAACAATTATTCAAAGCTTTCATAAATCTTATTTCATTTGATTGAATAGTTTTATTCGTTCATAAATCTTAAGTGTAAATCACAGTTGTGATACAGCTTACTTAGAAGCATTCTAAAACACTTGTTCATTTACATTTGATTGTAAAAAGGTTCCTTAAGAAGACCAAGTTGTGGTCATAATTTCATAAGAAGGCTAAGACAGTTGTTCTTAGTGTTTACATTGTAATCAGTTTGACTATAGTGGATTAAGTCCTTGTTGAGAAAGGCAAATCATCTTTGATAAGGTGGACTGGAGTAGTTGAGTTCAACGAACCAGGATAAAAATCTTGAGTTGTTTATTGCCTTATAATTTTCTAAACCCTTATTCAACCCCCCCCCCCCCCCCTTCTAAGTGTTTTTCCCACCTTCAGAAATATAAACCTAATTTCTAAAGGGTAAATGGATCTATCAAGGCCTATAAGGGTAATGAGCTATCTATGACTCAGAGGTCAATAGTGTAACGCCCGTTTTACTTCATTAAATTCAATTATGACTTTGCTATGTCTCGTTGCGTCGTAGTCATAGTTGAGTATGTGTTTGGAGCGAAGAAAGGAATTGAACCGGTCGAATTGTCGGAAAAATTCTAGTTTTGTCAGAAAACTTTGAAAATTCATATCTCTTGATCCGTAAGTCGTATTTGACCCCCGTTCGAAACGTTGGAAAGCTAAAGAAATGTTATACCTATAAAAAAATTGAAAAAAAATTTAATTTTGCTGCTATGACGACCGTCACAGGGTGTGACGACCGTTACACGAGCAAAAACTGCAGTTATGCAGAATTTGAACGTGTTCTGGTGGAATGAGATTTTGTAGCAAAAATATATATTCCCGTAGACTCTTTTACCCTCAATTACATCATTTTTTTGGGAAAGGAAAGACGGAAAAGAGAAGTTACGCATTGAGAGAAGTGGAGAGCGGAGAATCATCCATCGGCGAATTCGGGAGATTTCTACAGAAAAATCACCGTAGAGCAGAAGCGGAATCGGAAAGCGTGGAATTGGACTCAATTCTAAGGTAAGGGTGGGGTTCAATTCTATAACCAGGAGTATGATCGAATTCATGTGGGTATCGAGTCATAGGTATAGTTTTCGTTAATCGATAAATGTTAAGGAAAAGGGTTCCCTAATGGTACCAGATTTCTACGTAGGAATGAATGTGTTATGTAGTTATTAGTGCGATGCTCTAAGGTTTTCCTTATGGGAAAATACGTAGAACGAATATGCTATACGGTTATTCGTACAACGCTCTAATGGTTTTCCCTAATGGACGTCAAGATGGCCGAGTTGGTCTAACGCGCCAGTTTCAGGTACTGGTCCAAAAAGGACAGTTACCTGGTTGTGATTGATTTGTAATTAATTATGTGAGAAGATGCCATAATGTTGTTATTACGATAAAATGTTAAAGATTAATTGTAGAACTGATGTTGATGTTATACCTGTATAGGAATAGCCGTTTTGTGTGAACACTTTGAGTTCCTATTTGTTGATACGATGTTGCAATGTTCCTTTACATGAACAGTCGTAAATGTTGAAATTATGTTGTTATTGTTCCCATATGTGAACGAGTAGAAATTGATGGTTGTATGAGTGGTATGATGTTATGATGCTCTGTTATGGACATTCTGGTTGTAGGCATAATACCTTGTTATATGGTTGCTATGGTTGTGTTGTAGTCCATAATAGATGCATTTCATGGCATAGCATTTGGCCTAGATTGGCGACGGTTGTGCCTGTATTGGCGTTATTTGGAGTGTTGGCTCCTAGATGGGTTCGGGGTGTTGGCCCTGTCCCGAGTTTTAGAGTGTTGTCTCCTAGATGGGTTCGGGGTGTTGGCCCTGTCCCGAGTTGTGGAGAGTTGTCTCCCAAAATGGTACCACATGCATGTGCACAGTTGAGTCGCATAAAGTTGCATAATTATGCTAGTTGTATGTTAATGTTGTTTATGTGGGATATGGATTACTCGTAATTGTTGTCGATGATGTTTATGATTTCGGAACCTATAATGTTGTGATGAGTTTCCGACATGTTTTCTATCATGCTTTATGTTATATTATTGATATCTCACCCTTTACGTTGTATGTTACCTCCTTTGGTGGTAATTTGCAGGTAGTTTGGAATGAAGTTCCGCTTTGTCGATTAAGTGGTCGTTGGTCGCTCTGATACGTAGCATTCTTGGGGGGATGAACGATTGTTTATGTTGTTTATTTGATGTTTTCTTGTTGCTGAATTTTACTAAGTATTTTAATTGAATTGGTTGTTTTTTTATTAATGCACCGAATGCTGGTTGTACGCACTGGACCGGTGGGTCGGTAGTGCTGAAATTTATGACTGAACTAATTGTTTTGTTGAATCTATGCAAGATGATTGCTTGCTGTATTTTAATCGAGTTGGTTGCAAGTTTTATGATTTTACTTTAATCATTAAGAATGTTGGAAGTGTTTTATGTTCCGCTGCAAATTAATAAAATGTTGAGAACTCGATCTGTTAAGCAAGCTGTCGTATGTTCATCCAAGTTCATGTGCTATGTATCATTACTGAATGCATGTTGCCTAGTTAAATTAAATGGTAAAATGCATGCTTCTGCTAGCTGAAAAATGTGACGCCCAGGTTTTTGTCTGTGTGACGACCGTCACAAGTCCATGACGACCGTCATGCGTACAAATTTCGTGCATTCTGATTTTGATTTATTTTAAATATGCCTTGGATAGAAATTGGGTGTTACATTAGTGGTATCAGAGCAGGTCGGTCCGTCCGGCCAAGTTGTCTAATGTTGTTGTTTAATCCCTGGTATGCGGCATGTGTGTGAAACACTGTCGGTACATGTTCGTTGTCTAGCCTTGTCTGCAGGAGTGAGAATGATTCAAGTGGGGGAGAAATTGGTGTTTCTCCGGAAGGCTGCAAGTGTGGAGTTGTAGCTCAGTGGAAAGTTGAACGCTCTTATAGTTTAGTAAAGATGGTTTATACCCCATCATGATTTCGGCTGTCTATTGACAAATTGAGGAACTGATCACCCTAAATCTCTTGTTAATAGTAGACGATATTGTGTTGGATGGGATAGACGTGTCTTGCAAGCTTGGATGGCGTGAGCAGTGAATTGTTTGGAGTGGAGCTAAGTGCTCAAGAATTGTTTTGATGAGTCGGTCGATGTAAGAAGGTGCAGAGATGTGCATTTTGATTGGAATTTTCGAGAGAGTTGTCGACGACTCGTGTGTTGATTGTTGCCAAACCCGACGGGACTAGTGGTGTTGTTTGGAGATGCTTTGTTGATATGATTTAGAGATATGTTAAAAGTAACTTCAGCGAGTTAGTTATGCTTTAAGGCAACTTGAAGTACGTAAGAAGAATTATCTGACCAGTGTTCAAGAGTTGGTCATTGTTGTAGTTGTGCCGGAGTTGGAGGCTGAAATTGCTTAATCTGAGATTTTGTGAGGAAGCGATGTTTTACAGACGAAAGTCGGAGTAGATTGCGTAGTTGTGTCGGGTAATGTTAAGCCGTGATTGAGTATGCTTATTTTATAAAATGTGGTTGATTTGGCAAGTTTTGGCATTTTGGAGATTTGAGGATCTAAGATTCGGATTGAAATCGGACGTCGTAGAAATCACGTTTCATGGTTCTAATTCAATTCCATATGTTAGGGGAGTATGAGTATGTGTTTGTTTCGAAGAAATAAATTGAATCAGTCGAATTTTCGGGCAAAAATGCAGAATTCCCGCAGCAGATTTTGGGCGAAATTCTGGTTTTTCGGAAAACTTCGAAAATTCATAACTCTTGAACCGTATGTCGGTTTTGACTCCCGTTCAAAGTGACGGGAAGCTAACGAGATGATATTTCTAGGAAAAATGGTTTTGGAGTCAGTTAATGAGCCAATTATAGCAGAATATTAGAAACGTGTCATTTTGTCAATTTTACCGTCGTGAACGGGTGCGGTTGATGTGTTATCATACTGTGTGTTTTCGGTATATAACGTGGTAGCTGATGCTTTGATTTGAAAACCTTACCGGTAACTATGATGATGGTGAAAAGAGTTAGAACCGATTGAGCAGTTTGGCGATACAAGTTTGGTCTGTGAAGAGACTTGTTATGGAGTTAAGCCGTGTGTGTTAGAACTTACTAGTAGTATTCTTGAGGAGATTCAAGAAGGTCAGAAAATCTGGTTTGAGTTGGTAGATTGGTTGAAGTTGATGAATCAAAGTCGAAGAGTTTATTTTCGGATTTGTGGAAGTGGTATCGCGATATGTCGTGATGGAGTTTGTGGTCGACTTAGTTACGGAGACTAGTCCGATATTGAGAACTCCACATTGTATGTCTGTTTGGATGGTCGAGGAATTAATTTGATTGAGTGGTTTTGAGACTTGTGTCTGGGGTGTATTCTAAGGCAGCAGATTGTGAAGTCGAATAGAGGGTGGACAGTGATTTCTGGTGATTGTGAGAAGAGGTTGGGCGTGGAAAGCAATATTGGTGTACTTGAGGTTTAAAATATTTCAAGTTGAAACTGTGCCGAATGGTTTCCTAAGTGTGAAATTGTTGTTGTACATCGAATTCTAAGATCGCAACTTTTTACGGAATTGAAATCGGACATACGGAAGTCGTTTAACGGTCGAAAATAGAAATTCGGACTGTCATGTTCGCCGAGAGATTCGCCTAGCGAAGTGTCCTGGGCAGAAAAATGTTGTTGAGTGGAGTAAGAATACTCTTGAAGAAGTGCCTTGAGATAGATGGAGTATCCATCCAAGTGCCATGAGGATGCGACCGAATTTAAGGAAATTGTTTTGGTGGCCATAGATAGAGAGTCACAGGAGTAAGTTGAGTATTCATCCGGGAGCGA
The DNA here is from genome assembly GCA_963859935.3 of Lathyrus sativus. NCBI lineage: Eukaryota > Viridiplantae > Streptophyta > Magnoliopsida > Fabales > Fabaceae > Lathyrus > Lathyrus sativus. Next base: position 678,213,974 of record OZ012739.1, on the reverse strand, counting down.
CGAATATGTATAGTGATTTGAAGAATCTGTTTTGGTGGCCTGGTATGAAGCGTGATGTAACACGATTTGTGTATGCATGTTTGAATTGTCAGAAGTAGAAAGTTGAGCATCAGAAACCTGTTGGGTTGATGCAACCGTGAGAAACTCTAGAATGGATATTGGATAGTGTTTCCATGGATTTTGTGACGGGTTTTCCAAAGAATTTGAAGGAATATGATTCGATTTGGTTGGTTATGAATGAATTGACAAGATTAAACCATTTCCTGCCAATGAGGGAGAACCAGTCTATGCTGAAGCTAGATGAGATATGTATCGATGAAGTTGTGAAGTTGTATGAGGTGCCGTCGAATTTTGTGTCAGATGGGAACCTGGGTTCTTCATTGAGATTTTAGGAGAGTTTTGCAGACGTTTGAATGTCATGTCGAAGTTGGATTCTTTCTAGCATTCGTGGACGGATGGGCAGACAGAGAGAACTATTTAGTATGTAGAGGATTTGTTGAGTTATGTTGATGTATGTCCGGCGAGAGTGTTGTGCTCGGACATGAGATTGTGTAAGAGACGATTGAAAAGATTAAAAGGATCCAAGATAAGATGTGTTTTGAGAGTTACGATAGTAACTGGTGTTGATCGAGCGTGAGGTCTCGGAAATACCACTATGTTTTTTTTATCTGTATCAGAGTGGCGCAGCGGAAGCGTGGAGAAAGTAGCATGCTAGGCTGTTTTACCGCTGTCGCTTGTGGAAATTGCATGATGTGTTCATGTGTCCAAGCTGAGGAAGTACATTGATTCAGATGGATAGTGTACAAGTGAAGGATGATTTGATTGTTGAGGCATTGCTAGTTCAAGTTTTACTTCGATTAAATTCAATTATGACTTTGCTATGTCTCGTTGCGTCGTAGTCCTAGTTGAGTATGTGTTTGGAGCGAAGAAAGGAATTGAACCGGTCGAATTGTCGGAAAAATTCTGGTTTTGTCAGAAAACTTTGAAAATTCATATCTCTTGATTCGTAAGTCGGATTTGACCCCCGTTCGAAACGTTGGAAAGCTAAAGAAATGTTCTATCTATAAAAAAATTGAAAAATGACGACCGTCACAGGGTGTGACGACCGTCACACGAGCAAAAACTGCAGTTATGCAGAATTTGAACGTGTTCTGGTGGAATGAGATTTTGTAGCAAAAAAATATATTCCCGTAGACTCTTTTACCCTCAATTACATCATTTTTTTGGAAAAGGAAAGACGGAAAAGAGAAGTTACGCATTGAGAGAAGTGGAGAGCGGAGAATCATCCATCGGCGAATTCGGGAGATTTCTGCAGAAAAATCACCGTAGAGCAGAAGCGGAATCGAAAAGCGTGGAACTGGCCTCAATTCTAAGGTAAGGGTGGGGTTCAATTCTATAACCGGGAGTATGATCGAGTTCATGTGCGGATCGAGTCATAGGTATAGTTTTCGTTAATCGATAAATGTTAAGGAAAAGGGTTCCCTAATGGTACCAGATTTCTACGTAGGAATGAATGTGTTATGTAGTTATTAGTGCGATGCTCTAAGGTTTTCCTTATGGGAAAATACGTAGAACGAATATGCTATACGGTTATTCGTACAATGCTCTAATGGTTTTCCCTAATGGACGTCAAGATGGCCGAGTTGGTCTAACGCGCCAGTTTCAGGTACTGGTCCAAAAAGGACAGTTACGTGGTTGTGATTGATTTGTAATTAATTATGTGAGAAGATGCCATAATGTTGTTATTACGATAAAATGTTAAAGATTAATTGTAGAACTGATGTTGATGTTATACCTGTATAGGAATAGCCGTTTTGTGTGAACACTTTGAGTTCCTATTTGTTGATACGATGTTGCAATGTTCCTTTACATGAACAGTCGTAAATGTTGAAATTATGTTGTTATTGTTCCCATATGTGAACGAGTAGAAAGTGATGGTTGTATGAGTGGTATGATGTTATGATGCTCTGTTATGGACATTCTGGTTGTAGGCATAATACCTTGTTATATGGTTGCTATGGTTGTGTTGTAGTCCATAATAGATGCATTTCATGGCATAACATTTGGCCTGGATTGGCGTTATTTGGAGTGTTGGCTCCTAGATGGGTTCGGGGTGTTGGCCCTGTCCCGAGTTTTAGAGTGTTGGCTCCTAGATGGGTTCGGGGTGTTGGCCCTGTCCCGAGTTGTGGAGAGTTGTCTCCCAAAATGGTACCACATGCATGTGCACAGTTGAGTCGCATAAAGTTGCATAATTACGCTAGTTGTATGTTAATGTTGTTTATGTGGGATATGGATTACTCGTAATTGTTGTCGATGATGTTTATGATTTCGGAACCTATAATGCTGTGATGAGTTTCCGGCATGTTTTCTATCATGCTTTATGTTATATTATTGATATCTCACCCTTTACGTTGTATGTTACCTCCTTTGGTGGTAATTTGCAGGTAGTTTGGAATGAAGTTCCGCTTTGTCGATTAAGTGGTCGTTGGTCGCTCTGATACGTAGCATTCTTGGGGGGATGAACGATTGTTTATGTTGTTTATTTGATGTTTTCTTGTTGCTGAATTTTACTAAGTATTTTAGTTGAATTGGTTGTTTTTTTTTTTATTAATGCACCGAATGCTGGTTGTACGCACTGGACCGGTGGGTCGGTAGTGCTGAAATTTATGACTGAACTAATTATTTTGTTGAATATATGCAAGATGATTGCTTGCTGAATTTTAATCGAGTTGGTTGCAAGTTTTATGATTTTACTTTAATCATTAAGAATGTTGGAAGTGTTTTATGTTCCGCTGCAAATTAATAAAATATTGAGAACTCGATATGTTAAGCAAGCTGTCGTATGTTCATCCAAGTTCATGTGCTATGTATCATTACTGAATGCATGTTGCCTAGTTAAATTAAATGGTAAAATGCATGCTTCTGCTAGCTGAAAAATGTGACGCCCAGGTTTTTGTCTGTGTGACGACCGTCACAAGTCCATGACGACCGTCATGCGTACAAATTTCGTGCATTCTGATTTTGATTTATTTTAAATATGCCTTGGGTAGAAATTGGGTGTTACAAATAGAGATACTTTCCTATGGACACAAGGGATACAGACAACTTGATGTGAACTAACAAGTACCATCACTGGGGAATAACTTGAAAAAGTTAAAGAAATAAAGTAAGAGCATGTAAAAAATAATGATAACAATCAAGATCAACATTTCACATCTTAACAAAGATCAAAAGAAATAGAGGTAATAACCAACAATGTAAGCAAAGAACATGTGTAACAACAACAAGTTCATCTATAACATTCATATGAAATTGATGCAAAAAAGTTACAACTTGAAGAAAGCATGTAGTAAGAATCAAAAAAGATAAAATGTAACAACATAAGACCAATCAAACATGTATTGAGGACAACCAATCAAGCAAAACACAAGAGATGCTACAATAGTTCAAGTGTAAATTCATAACTTCCTGGGGAAAACATACAAGTTTTACGGTAACAACCAAATTGAAAATAAATCCTATAATGTTATGATTATAACAAGACACATAAAAAAGTTGAATTAGGCATGATAAACATACTCAAGAGATTACAACATCAAGAATCAAGCTAAAGTTGACAGATGAAGTTCAACAGGCCATTTTCACATATATGCATTCACCAAGGCAAACATGAACATGTTAAAGCAATGAATCAAACACTTTAAAGTATTTAAACATGTTAAAATATATATATGAACCCAAAAAGATCAAACTCACAAGAGAAATCAAGTTATAAGTTGAAAAAAGTTCAAGAACACCAAGGTAAAACCCCTAAAAACACATGTTTTTCAAGTGGATCAAAGTCTTTCTAGGATAAAATTCCTTGAATTATTTCTTAACTCAATGAAAAAAGACATGATAATGAGTATTTTTCAAAAACAATGGCATAAATATGACAAAAATTGAGCAAGTTATGATCATTGCAAGTTGGTGCACCAATAGGGCAAAAACTAGGGTAAGGCTAGGTCACAACCTAAGAGTCATTTGCTTGAAGGATTGGAACTCAATCAATTCTTAACCAAATGAAGTGAAACAAAAGTGAAAATTGTGTATTTTTGAACAAAGAATTCAATGGTACCATTTGTTTTTCTATACCATACACTCACAAGAAAATTCGGTAGCATCAAGTTTAGGGCAAGTTTGGTGGCAACCAAAAGCGTGAACATGTGAACAGGTTAGGACAAAATAAATGAAAAGATGCCCACATGGTTTGGTAGATTGGATGCAAAATACAAAAAGTGACTAGGTTGGGCCTAGTTTGTGATCTAGTCTGTGACCATAATTTGACAGTTCAAAAATACATATTTTGATGTAACAAATGGTTCATACATGAAATATAACATAAATAAGACATTTTCAAACAATGTACAACACCAAATCATAGCTAAAAGTCATGGTAGCATGTGAAATGTGTAACACGGTGGGAGAACTGACTTTAAACAATGTTGCGGATAGCAAGAGTCGCCACCGACTTTTATTTTATCCATAAGGAAAGGTTATAAAAGAACAGGAAAGACCTTAGAGAATATTTTGGGTCCGGGGGGTAGGTTATGAAAAGGGAAGGTGTTAGCACCCTTTTCATCCATGGTTATCCATGGGCTCTTAGGTACTTAAGCTCACTTTTGAATTGTTTTGAAATTGTAGTGTGTGAATAGAAAATTTTCAGAATAGTTAATAAATAATCCATGTAAGGATGTGTTAAGAACTTGTTTGAAAACTTGTTGAAAATTTGTTTAAGTGTGAAAAAGTTTTGAAGTGAGCAAGCACCTAGGAGTAACCTACCCTAATGTTTAAAGGTCTTTCTTATTCTTTATTCTTTCCTTTAGTAAGACTATCCCTACTATAATGGAGTAGGTAGTCCTTACTTTGGATGTTAAGGGACATGTGAGGGACAATTTGACTTTGAAGGCCATTGTGGGATGTAATAAGCACATATAAGGGACCATCATCATTTTTCGAAAGGGACTCGATTCGTAAAGGCAACCATAAGGGACTTTGATGATTTTTCTATTTGAGGGACTTGCTTTATACACCCCACTTAACCATTATTCGTAGGCAACTTGAGGGATATCCTTAGGAAGTGAGACGGCGATTAAAATCGACTTACGTGTGTGACGTGTTTATTTTAATTATCTTTATTTAAAAGTGATCTAAATTTATTTTAATATTACATACAGGTTGTTACACTCCCTAATTACTAACCATAATAATAATTAAATAATTAAACAACTTTACATCCAAGAAACAATTACAAAATAATAAGCAAAATAATTAAATAGCAAAGATAAATAAAATATAAATAAGCAATAATAAATAATAAAGGGGGTTAATTCTAAGTTTACTCGGCAAGACATCGCATCTTGTGCCTACGTATCCTTACGGGAGTGGAATCAGAGTAATCGTAGTTCCCCTCAAAAGGGAGGTTAGAGACTTCTTGACTGTGGTCAAGGTCTCAAGGGGAATAAACGCATCTTAAGGACACGCTTACACGGAGTGTAGAAACTCCAAATCTCTATGTTGAAATGTTAAGTTGTAATTAGGGTTAAATTAGGGATTCCACGACAGGAAACCCTAAAATGAGCACGGCGGCTCTTTGACCTAATGCTAGGGGTAAAATTGTAATTTTGCCTGTGGCGAGGCATTTATGGAAAATTAGGGTTTGTAAGGGTGTAGTTTTGAGATTTTGAGGTTGAGGACTATTAACACGGCGGCCAAACGGCTAGACCTAACCTTCGGATGTGTGTAGTGTGACAGAATAATTGATGAATGTGTGAGATAACTGAATTGAAAACAGAGAATAATGAAAGAAATTAAAACCATACAAGCAGAATTAAAAGGCAGAAAGTAAACGCGATTGTTATGTTCGCGAGGTTACATGAGAGGAGCAGATACAATATGATAATGAAATTTGAATTGAACAATAATAAAATAAAATAAATAACGGTTCTAGTTATTATAAAAAAAAAGATTTTAGTTATTATTTTAAATTTATCTAAAAAAAAGTTTTTCTTAAAAATAATAGGTTTTCATATTAATTTGGAAAAGATGTTAATGTTATTTATTTTAAAAAACAGATTTTTATATTATAACAAGTTTTAATAAATTAATGATAACAATAATAATAATAATGGTAATAATAATGATAATAATGATAATAATAATAAATAATGATAATAATAATACTAATAATAATAATAATAATAATAATAATAATAATAATAATAATAATAATAATAATAATAATAATAATAATAATAATAATAATAATAATAAAGCAATAATGAATTTTAAATGTGCCAAATAACCCAACAATGTTGCTAACGCAGAAATGCGCTCATCGCAACTAGATCTAAATCGGACGAAACAAAATTTATCGCAAAGAAAAAGAAATTAAGCAAAAAATAGTATTATTGCTCACACAAAAACGCGATCATCGCAACCAGATCGAACTAACACAAATGTCACGCGTCATGCACACAAATATGCAAACATCGTATCGACATAATTCGATCAAAAATTAATCTTATATATATAAACTCTAACAATTTAAAAATTATATATATATAAACGTAACAGTAATGGATAAAGGAAAAGAAATAACGGTAATAGATGAAGAAAAAGAAATAACGGTAAAAGATGAAGAAAAAGAAACAACAGTAATAGATGAAGAAAAAGAAACAACAGTAATAGATGAAGGAAAAGAAATAACGGTAAACGATGAAGAAAAAGAAACAATAGTAATGGATGAAGAAGAAAACTAAATAACGGCAAACGGCACTCACTCCTCTTAGGTTTTTTTCATTCTCCCCCTTTTTTCCAACAAGGCAACACATGTATATATAGGGAACAAAGTAGGGTTAACACCAAATTGTCAATAATGTCCCTAAAGCCCATTTTAAAGCCCAAACTAAATAATTAAAAAATAAAATTTAAATAATTTAAAATAATTAAAATAAACTTAAAATAAAAACTAATAATCCTATTGATTCCTAAAATCAAAAATATTATAAAAAGAACAAAATTTTTTTCAATATTTTTTATTTTATGATTTTTTGGATATTTTTATGAATAATTTAGAAAAAAGTGAAAAAAATAATATTTTAAAAAATGATTTAATTAAAATACGAAAATAATAATTAAATAATAATAAAAAACTATTTTTGTTATTTTTTTAATGAAAGATAGAAAAATTTAGAGTAAAAATAATAAAAAACAAAAAAAAGTGACAAAGGTGAGATTCGAACTCTCAACCTCTCACACTCATAACTCCTTACACATGTCCTCCTGCCAATTGTGCCATTTTTACTTTTTAGAAAAAAAATGCATGCCATATGATATTTACCTGCAAAAAGTCAAACGACTACACAAATTTGTTAGTAATTGATTAAATGCAATAAAAATGCAATGAAATGCGACGACAAATCTTAGGGCAAAATTTAGGGTATTACAATTATTATGATAATATTTCTCACCCAACCTCTCTTTGATGTCGGCAAAAAATCATGAAGTTTGACTTTGGTTTGACCACAGTTGACCTCAGTTTGACCTTTTAACTGCATTGACTGCTTTTGACTTATCTGATCATCTGGCTGAGCAAACTTTTGAGAAAAGTCTTGAAACTTGACATGGGGTTTCTTATACACATATAAGATGTTATGAAGCTCACTTGAAGTCTTGGAAGTCCATTTAGCCTGATTAAAGTCAAAACCCTAGTTTTGGATGCACTGCTTAGGAGGTGCATTGTCTGAGGGAATTGTCAACTCTTCTGACCAATTGTGAATTTTGTGAACCTTGTGAACCTTCTTGGAACACAAAGTCTTGTATTGTGAGGGCAAATTTTGGGGTGCAACAGCTGCCCCTGTTCAATTTTCTGAAACCTGAGGGGTTAGATTGGTATATTTGCCAGTCGTAACCTGGAAGGTTGAAGGGGATTGAACACAAAAGCCCAAAAATTTGCACTCACCAGTGCATGGAGTGATATTGATGGTTGGTTGAACATGATTGAGTGAGCTTAAAGATGCCACTAGGGGAAAGTTCTTCAGTAGTATAATGAGAACTGTCAGGAGTCTGGAGTAATACTGATGTAACAGCATGTCTTCATGAGGATAGAGCAATCAATAATGATAACCCTAAAGCAGTCTTGAAGTGATAAATCTGACCTCAGGAGGATAGAGCAATCAATAGCTCTAAAGCAGTCTTGAAGTAATAATGGCTTCAGGAGGATAGAGCAATCAATAGCTCTAAAGCAGTCTTGAAGTAATAGAATGGCTTCAGTAGGATAGAGCAATCAACAGCTCTAAAGCAGTCTTGAAATAATAATGTGATATGTCTTCAGGAGGATAGAGCAATCAATAGCTCTAAAGCAGTCTCGAAGTAATGATTTCAGGAGGATAGAGCAATGGATAGCTCTAAAGCAGTCTTGAAATAATAATGTAATTTCAGGAGGATAGAGCAATGGATAACTCTAAAGCAGTCTTGAAATAATTAGATGGCTTCAGGAGGATAGAGCAATGAATAGCTCTAAAGCAGTCTTGAAGTAGTAATATGACCTCATGAGGATAGAGCAATGAATAGCTCTAAAGCAGTCTTGAAGTAATAGGATGATTTCAGGAGGATAGAGCAATCAGTAACTCTAAAGCAGTCTTGAAGTCATGAGAGGCTATCAGGAGGATAAAATAACCCTGAGGTTACAATAAAGCAGTCCCAAAGTAATAAGAAGCTCATCAGGAGGATAAAGTAACCCTGAGGTTACAATAAAGCAGTCCCAAAGATCATAAGCTTGTTTGTTGGATAATTAACCTGAAAACAAGGTAGCATTCTGTATAACAACATTAGTTTATGCTTTATGTATGCATGTATGACATGATGCACTCAGGTGATGTACTATAGACATATATGTTATGGTATGATGTAAATGATGTATGTATGATATGACACTGCTGGAAGTGTCTGGATATCCTTGTATAACAACTGCTGGCCAAGGAAAATAAATCCCGATTCGTTGTTGAAGAATATATAACCCTCCGTCTGCTGGGGATAACAAGGTATAGATAACCTCCCGTTGTTGGGGATAACAAGGTATAGATAACCTCCCGTTGTTGGGGATAGTAGGGTATAGATAACCTTCGTTTTCGTTTGATAGTAGGATAAGTATAACATCCCGTCTTCGTTCATCGTGCCCTTATTGGAAAGTAATTTCCCGTATATCCGTATGAGGATAAAAGAGATGGATATAAATTCCAGGGGAGATTAGACTTTGTGAAAATGGATTAGTCCTACTGATGGTTTGTAACTGTCTTGTAAAGATGAACCGGCGAAGCTTCGTTGAAATCCTTCCCTCGTTCGTCCTTAGTAAATACTATTACTGCATTTTCATGCATTTCTGGTAAACATCAATCATATTAAAAGCATACATGCATTTCTGGTAAACATCAATCATATTCAAAGGCATACATACATTCAAACACAACCAATGGACGTTTCGCTTATGTAAATAGGGTAAAAGTAAATCTGGATTCAAAAGATGGAATTTATTTATATCAAAAGTGACCCATACACGGGTAAGTTTGTACAAGGAGACATAAACCCTAGTAAGAGAATTTTGTCATGAAGTTTTACAAAAAGAATCAGCTATGTGGGAAATAATCCTATTGAGTTTCAATTCTACTATTGCCACTCAAGTATCTCATCTTCTTGCTGTTGAGACGGAAACGATTGGATTGAGCTTTATCTGTTTGAGCTTGAGTGAGTAGTACAACTGGTTGCAGTTTCATGAGTGATCCAAACGAGACATAGTCATACGCTTTAATCCCTAACTTTTGCCTGGATTGCCCTTTCAGGTTTTCAATCCACCGGGATACCCTTTTTTGCCCAAGCCGCCTTTTCAGGTTTTCGACTTGCCGGGTGTACATCTTTTTATATATATATCCCTAATTTTTGCCCAAACCCTTTTGGTTTGCCGGGATGCCCTTATTTTTGCCTAGGCCTGTCAACCTAGCGGGTCTCTTTTTATGCGTAGTATTTTTTAACTATGTCTGTGTTTACAGGTTGTGGGAAGTCTTCACCATCCATTGTAGTCAGTATCATGGCACCTCCTGAGAACACTGTCTTGACTACAAATGGTCCCTCATATGTTGGAGTCCACTTGCCCCTAGGATCACCCTGTGGTAATATGATACGCTTGATTACCAAGTCACCAGCCTGATATACCTTTGGCTTAACCTTCTTGTTAAAAGCTTTGATCATCCGTTTCTGGTACATCTGGCCATGACAAACTGCTGCTAACCTTTTCTCATCAATCAAATTTATCTGGTCAAGTCGAGTCTGAATCCACTCATCTTCATCCAAGCCTGCATCCTTCATAAATCTCAAGGAGGGGATCTTAATGGCCTTCTGAGTAGTATACTGTATATCATATTCCGCCAAGATCATTTGCCATCTTGCAATTCTTCCGGAGAGAGCAGGTTTCTCAAATATGTACTTGATTGGATCCATCTTCGAAATCAACAAGGTAGTATGGGTCAACATATACTGTCTTAGTCGGCGAGCAGCCCATGCCAAAGCGCAGCAAGTTTTCTCGAGCAGTGAGTATCTTGTTTCACAGTCGGTAAACTTTTTGCTAAGGTAGTATATTGCCTGCTCTTTTCGACCAGACTCGTCATGTTGCCCCAATACACACCCCATTGAGTTGTCTAATACTGTTAAATACATAATCAAGGGTCTTCCATCAACTGGTGGCATTAAAATTGGAGGTTCTAGCAAATATCTCTTGATTTCATCAAAGGCAGTCTGGCACTCATCATTCCATTCCATCACCTGATCTTTCTTCAACAACTTGAAGATTGGCTCACAGATGGTGGTTAATTGGGAAATAAATCTTGCAATGTAGTTCAATCGTCCCAAGAAACCTCTAACCTCCTTCTCAGTACGGGGAGCTGGCATCTCTCGTATAGCTTTCACTTTTGCAGGATCCACTTCAATACCTTTTCCACTGACAATGAAACCCAAGAGTTTTCCAGATCTAACTCCAAAAGTACACTTGTTTGGGTTCAATCTCAACTTGTATTTCTTCAACCTCTCAAACAACTTGTGCAGATGATCAAGATGTTGCTCTTCATTCTGAGATCTGGCTATCATATCATCCACATATACCTCTATCTCATGATGAATCATATCATGAAACAAAGCCACCATAGCACGCTGATATGTTGCCCCTGCATTCTTCAAACCAAATGGCATTACCTTATAGCAAAAGGTGCCCCACTGTGTCACAAATGTTGTCTTCTCCATATCTTCAGGTGCCATCTTGATTTGATTGTAACCAGAGAAACCATCCATAAAAGAGAATACCTTATGCTGAGCAGTGTTGTCTACCAGAATATCAATATGAGGAAGTGGAAAGTCATCTTTAGGGCTAGCCTTGTTCAGATCTCTGTAGTCTACACACATACGTACCTTACCATCTTTCTTAGGAACTGGTACCACATTTGCAACCCACTGAGGATAAGAAGTTACGGCCAAGAACCCTGCATTGCACTGTTTCATTACCTCTGCTTTGATCTTTTCTGACATTTCAGGACGCATACGACGAACCTTCTGCTTCTTTGGACGACAATCTTTTTTCACTGGCAAACGGTGAACCACAATGTCTGTATCCAACCCTGGCATATCTTCATAAGACCAAGCAAAGATCTCCACATAGTCACGTAGCATCTGAATCAACCTGCTCTTGACACTGTCCTCTAAATCAGCCCCTATCTTGACCTCTTTTCTGTTTTCTTCAGTTCCCAGATTCACAACTTCGACTGGCTCTTCATGTGGCTGTATAGCTTTCTCTTCTTGTTGTAACAACCTAGCAAGCTCTACAGGTATTTAACAATCGTCCTCGTTTCCGTCTTCAGTTTGATAGATCGGATTCTCGAAATTGTAATTGGAAATAGTAGAACTGTTATCAACTGGATCCAGAGTGGATGAGGATCTGCATTTTAGTGACGTGGGTGTGTGTAAGAACACATAGCTGATAAAGCAAAAATAAAAGAAAAAGAAAGACAAGGAACACAATATTTACGAAAACGAAACGTCCACTGATTTTATTGAATGAAGTATGCAAATGAAATGACAACCCGTAACAAGCACACCATTGTGCCCCGGGTAAGGCACATGGCTCAGAAATTATAAATTTAAAAACATAACACAGTAATAGTATTTACTCCTGACTAAAGGAGATAGGGATAACATCTTCAGCTGTCCAATTATTGAGTCCAGCACCCACAGTAGGAAAAATCCATGCCTCCAAGTTGTAGTCTTCATCTTGATCTCCCACAGCATTGATAACCCCTTGATTGGTGATACGAACAGCACGGGCACGACGGACAGCCTTCTGGGACTCTTCTTCCACCACAGCTTTTGCATCATTGAGGGAGGCCATTGCCATTGTTGGAGGGTTTCTGATGACCACAGGAACCTTCTTCACAGCAGGAGGAGTCACACAATCCTTAACAGCCCAGGGAACCACTTCAAATGACTGACATGGAGTTTCAATGTATTCACCTTCTACTTCCAGATACTTGAAAGTGTTTACATGGCTGACAAAGTATTCTTCCTCTCCAAAGACAGTAACAACTTTTCCATTCACCGGATATCTCAACTTTTGATGTAATGTGGAGGTCACCGCACCTGCCCCATGGATCCAGGGACGACCAAGCAGACATGAGTACGAAGGACGAATATCCATCACATAGAATGTAGCGGTAAACACCTGAGAGCCAACCTTGATTGGAAGATCAATTTCCCCATGCACTACTCTTCTAGAACCATCAAAAGCCTTTACCACAATATTACTGGGCTTCAATACCGTATCTTTAGGACTCAGCTTGTTCAGGACTTCCTTAGGCAACACATTCAGAGAGGAACCATTGTCTATCAGCACATGAGACAGGGTAGTGCCCCTGCATTCAATTGAAATATGCAAGGCCTTGTTATGATCCCTCTTGGCAGGGGTCAAGTCAGCATCAGAAAATCCTAACCCGTTGTCATAGGTCAGGTGAGCAACACAATTCTCAAACTGGTCCACAGAAATTGCACTGGGTACATGAGCCATCTTTAGAAACTTGATCAATGACTTGGCATGAGCCTCAGAACATAATAACAGGGAGAGCATAGAAATCTTTGAGGGAGTATGCCCCAGCTGATCAACAATATCATAATCACTCTTGCGAATGATTTTCAATACTTCTTCCATATGCTTAGAGAGATCATCAGCAGCTGGCTCATCAGTAGATACAGGCTCAATAACAGGACCCTTGCCCCGAGCATCAGTGGTGGAAGTAACAGCAGGAGTAACTGCACTCTTAGAAGCAACTGGAGGAGAGAAGACTCTTCCACTACGAGTGATCTTGCTAGATCCAGCAATATTATCAATGTCAACAGGCATATCAGGTAAAGGCTCCTGCTTGACACCATGGATGTAAACATCAGACCCATAGTGCCAAGGCACAGCTTTGTCAGATGTATAAGGAATAGGACCAGGAGTGGTAATGATCAGAGGAGCTACTCTGGCTTTAGCAACAACTTTCACAGGACCTTCAGCAGTAATCTTGATTGGGCCCTGATGAGTGATTTTAATGGGACCCTTTGAAGTGATTCTTAGTGGTACTCTGTCAACCATGTCAACCTCCTCAATCTTCTTACCCTGAGTCAGATGATCCACCATACTTTCTACAGATGCTGGTCTTCTTTCAAACACTATAGTATATTTATCCATGAGACGTTGAATCCTATCTCTCAAAATGAAGCAAATATCCGGCTTATAGGTACAATATAGACAATCTTCATGACAACCTGGAAAGATCCCAGCTTGTACTAACCTCTTTTTGATAACAGACAATGGTGTGCTCAACTCCATAACTGAATAGACATGCAGATCTTCATCAATATCTTCATCAATGGCGTTGACAGTCTTCTCGTGATTTGGCATTGGAGCTGTAATCACATTTGGAGTACCTGGTGGATCAAACTCAATTTCTCCAGCATCAATCATATCCTGAATTTTGTTCTTCAAGACCCAGCAGTTATTAGTATCATGTCCTGGACAGTTTGAATGATATGCACATCGTGCATTGGGATTGTACTTGGGAGAGGTAACATTGGGATTCTGAGGAGCCTCCCTCAGGGTAATAAGTTCAGCCTTCAACAAGTGTTGCAATGCCTGAGCCATTGACATGTTGATCTTCGTGAACTGTCTTCTAGCCCTCTGTTGGTTGCCTTGAGGCTGCTCTGTTGTTGCAGGAGTTGGATTTGAAATATGAACTGCACTAACAGACTGATGCCTTCTGTTACGATCAGGCTGACCATACACAGCATTAGATTCTTTCTTCCCAGTGGGAGGCTTCTTTGCAGCACCTGATGAAGAAGTGCCCACTTGGATCTTACCACTCTTGATACCATTCTCTACTCGCTCTCCTGTCATGATCAACTCAGTGAAGCCAGATGATGAGCTTCCAATGAGATGACTGTAAAACGGACCATTCAGCGTACACATGAACATATCAACCAACTCCCTATCAGTCAAAGGGGGTTGAACTCTTCCAGCTAAGTCTCTCCACTTCTGAGCATACTCCTTAAAGCTTTCTTTGGCACCCATAGACATGCTTTGAAGCTGCATGCGAGTGGGGGCTAAGTCAGCATTGTATTGATACTGCTTGTAGAAAGCTTCAGCAAGGTCATTCCAATCTCTGATGTTGACACTCTCCAACTGATAATACCACTCTAGCTGAGCTCCAGATAAACTCTCTTGAAAGAAATGGATCCACAACTTTTTATCAGCAGTGAGGGGTTGAATTCTTCTGACATAAGACCTCAGATGCAATTTGGGACAAGAGACCCCATCATAGACAACAAATGTAGGAACTTTGAATCCAATGGGTATGACCACCCCAGATATCAAGCTCAAATCCTCAAAATCTAGCCCAGATGATTTCTGTAATTCCATAGCATCCATTCTATCCACCAGCATCTTGAATTTGTCTTCGTTAGGCTCATGGTAATAGTTAGCCTCAGAATCAGAGTCCCCCATAGTGTTGTGGAGACTGCCTCTCTCCTGCTCAGATTCTTCAGATTCATAGTCTTCAACCTGTTCTTTGGTCTTGACAGGACTTTTGAACCTTCTTCCCATGTTGAGCAACCCAGCAGACCTTCTAGCCTTCTTAGTCTTCTTGGCCAGCAGTGTCTTCAATTCATCCTATCCCTTGGATAGGTTCAGGATCAGCTCTTGGAACTGTGCATTCTGTGCCTGGAGATCCTTAACTGATTGTTCAAGAGCCATTGCTGAAATAAACAGCGAGAAGATGAGAAACCTGTACACAATTATAAACCTGTGATGCAATGATATGGGAATGCATATGCAATGTTTTCAAGGACCGCAGGATTTAAATTTGCTTAAACAAACAAGAAAGTAACTTTTTATTAGTAATAACTTGTTTTGCCTTTTAGGCTTACAAAAAATGAAAACGAAATAAGTACAAAAGATGGGGTTTTAAGTCTCCCATGGACGCTTCCTCTTTGTGTTGAGGTATGAGTTGAGGTTTCGTTCCTCGTGAAGTAGCTTTGTTAGCTCTAGGACCCTTGCTTGGCTTGCTTTGTAATGAGCCTCGAAAGTATCCCTTTGCTCTTTCAGTTGGATCCATGATCTCTGCAAGTCTTCCATATCAGTAGGCATGTCTGGGTGAAGGATGGTATAAGCTGTGTCTCCTTCAGCAACAGGTTCCATGGTAACTGGTAGGATGGCAGGATATGGCATCATGAGTGTCTGAGCACGAAATCGTACCCATCTGAGATAAGCCTCCATAGGAATGGTGTACTTAGGCTCCAGTGTCTTGCTGTCAATCCTGTTTACCTTTCCCCAAGCTCGGATGAATCTCTGACGGTAACCCTGAAGATCGTTGTCGTAGTCAAACACAATGCCCTGAATCAACATGTCATGTGGACCATCGCTCCGGGCGTAACCAAACTGTCGTAAAGCTAGAGATGGGTTGTAGGTGATGCCTCCTCTTATGCCTAGAAGTGGCACATTAGGAAACTCCCCACAACGGTCAATGATGGTGACATTCTCCATAGATCTGGAGCACCAATGGATGTCTGAGTGAGAAAGTGACATGATCCTCTTGGACCATCTGAACCCTTGCTCATTCTTCATTACTGAGCGAGGAAGGTGAGAAATAAACCACCTAGAAAGTAAAGGTATGCAGCACATCAAAGTTCCTCTTGCCCTTATAGTACGGGTGTGAAGAGAATGTAGGATGTCTCCAAGTAAGGTAGGCACTGGATTGTGACTCAGGAATATGTTGATGGCATGAACGTCTATGAACTGATCAGGATTGAGGAACAACACTAAGCCATAAATCAATAAGGCTAAGATCTCCTCAAAAGCATCGTAGCTCATAGCCTTCAAGAACATTTGAGCTTTATCCACTAATACCTTGGCAAGAATACCTTTAACTCCGCTTCTCGTCTCTAGAACAATGTCAGACTTCTTCAGATGTAGAGTTGCAGCAATAACTTCTGGTTTAAGCTCCTTCTCTAAGCCTGTGAATGGCTTCTGATCAAGAACAGGTATACCCAGAAGTTTAGAGAACTCCTCCATGGTTGGAACCAGCTGATAATCAGGAAATGTAAAGCAATGGTGCTTAGGGTCAAAGAACTGAAACAACACACTCATCATGTCTTCACTGAACCCTGAAGTAACTAGATCCAATAAGTGACCATGTCTCTTGTTGAACTGGGAATGATCAGGCACTAGAGAAACCAACTCCTTGAGCTTAGCAGGTATCCCTACAAAGTTGATCCTGATGGTGTTTCTACGAGCAGAAGCCATGACCTGCAACAAAGAACAAAGATAAATCCTTTGGTCCTTGAAATGGTTAGGGAAAATGATATGCTTATGATGCATGATGATGTCATGATGTCATGCTCAATCACAAACATGTGGCACACACAAACAAGTCACACCATAGCCCTAGGTTTAAAGGCTTGCATGAGGTTCAAAGGCAAGTACCCTTCCCCGAAGTTAGATGGTTCATCCTGTCCTACAAAAGTAACCAGGTTCTAAGGGATCTCAATATCATTGATCCTTCACAAGGGTGGTTGTTCAGAAGGCAACTTACTTGCCAACCAAAACCCTCCAAGTTTAAGATCTCAATGAGCGTAGTATCGAGTGTCAACCAACTTCAGTCTGCACCAAAGCCGGTTACCTCACTACTTTCTAAAGGCCAAGATGAGTTAACTAGGGTTCTAAAAGTCAATTAGTGCATTGACAACATATGGCAGCCTCAATATTATCCTCAACTTGACTTAAGGAATATAAGCACCAACCAAGAAGTCGCACTAACTATGGCCACCAGATCAACCGTATCGATATACGTCGTACAGTTTCCTTGGTCTATTGCCATTTACCTAAGGTACACTAGATCCGGGTTAGGACCTTTCACACATAAGAGCACCCCAACAATATAATAATAAAGCAAACAAGGCAAACAATTTAAAGTGATCTTAATTCCTAAGGGTACCCCTCTTAAATAAATCCCCAGCAGAGTCGCCAGTTCTGTAACACGGTGGGAGAACTGACTTTAAACAATGTTGCGGATAGCAAGAGTCGCCACCGACTTTTATTTTATCCATAAGGAAAGGTTATAAAAGAACAGGAAAGACCTTAGAGAATATTTTGGGTCCGGGGGGTAGGTTATGAAAAGGGAAGGTGTTAGCACCCTTTTCATCCATGGTTATCCATGGGCTCTTAGGTACTTAAGCTCACTTTTGAATTGTTTTGAAATTGTAGTGTGTGAATAGAAAATTTTCAGAATAGTTAATAAATAATCCATGTAAGGATGTGTTAAGAACTTGTTTGAAAACTTGTTGAAAATTTGTTTAAGTGTGAAAAAGTTTTGAAGTGAGCAAGCACCTAGGAGTAACCTACCCTAATGTTTAAAGGTCTTTCTTATTCTTTATTCTTTCCTTTAGTAAGACTATCCCTACTATAATGGAGTAGGTAGTCCTTACTTTGGATGTTAAGGGACATGTGAGGGACAATTTGACTTTGAAGGCCATTGTGGGATGTAATAAGCACATATAAGGGACCATCATCATTTTTCGAAAGGGACTCGATTCGTAAAGGCAACCATAAGGGACTTTGATGATTTTTCTATTTGAGGGACTTGCTTTATACACCCCACTTAACCATTATTCGTAGGCAACTTGAGGGATATCCTTAGGAAGTGAGACGGCGATTAAAATCGACTTACGTGTGTGACGTGTTTATTTTAATTATCTTTATTTAAAAGTGATCTAAATTTATTTTAATATTACATACAGGTTGTTACACTCCCTAATTACTAACCATAATAATAATTAAATAATTAAACAACTTTACATCCAAGAAACAATTACAAAATAATAAGCAAAATAATTAAATAGCAAAGATAAATAAAATATAAATAAGCAATAATAAATAATAAAGGGGGTTAATTCTAAGTTTACTCGGCAAGACATCGCATCTTGTGCCTACGTATCCTTACGGGAGTGGAATCAGAGTAATCGTAGTTCCCCTCAAAAGGGAGGTTAGAGACTTCTTGACTGTGGTCAAGGTCTCAAGGGGAATAAACGCATCTTAAGGACACGCTTACACGGAGTGTAGAAACTCCAAATCTCTATGTTGAAATGTTAAGTTGTAATTAGGGTTAAATTAGGGATTCCACGGCAGGAAACCCTAAAATGAGCACGGCGGCTCTTTGACCTAATGCTAGGGGTAAAATTGTAATTTTGCCTGTGGCGAGGCATTTATGGAAAATTAGGGTTTGTAAGGGTGTAGTTTTGAGATTTTGAGGTTGAGGACTATTAACACGGCGGCCAAACGGCTAGACCTAACCTTCGGATGTGTGTAGTGTGACAGAATAATTGATGAATGTGTGAGATAACTGAATTGAAAACAGAGAATAATGAAAGAAATTAAAACCATACAAGCAGAATTAAAAGGCAGAAAGTAAACGCGATTGTTATGTTCGCGAGGTTACATGAGAGGAGCAGATACAATATGATAATGAAATTTGAATTGAACAATAATAAAATAAAATAAATAACGGTTCTAGTTATTATAAAAAAAAAGATTTTAGTTATTATTTTAAATTTATCTAAAAAAAAGTTTTTCTTAAAAATAATAGGTTTTCATATTAATTTGGAAAAGATGTTAATGTTATTTATTTTAAAAAACAGATTTTTATATTATAACAAGTTTTAATAAATTAATGATAACAATAATAATAATAATGGTAATAATAATGATAATAATGATAATAATAATAAATAATGATAATAATAATACTAATAATAATAATAATAATAATAATAATAATAATAATAATAATAATAATAATAATAATAATAATAATAATAATAATAAAGCAATAATGAATTTTAAATGTGCCAAATAACCCAACAATGTTGCTAACGCAGAAATGCGCTCATCGCAACTAGATCTAAATCGGACGAAACAAAATTTATCGCAAAGAAAAAGAAATTAAGCAAAAAATAGTATTATTGCTCACACAAAAACGCGATCATCGCAACCAGATCGAACTAACACAAATGTCACGCGTCATGCACACAAATATGCAAACATCGTATCGACATAATTCGATCAAAAATTAATCTTATATATATAAACTCTAACAATTTAAAAATTATATATATATAAACGTAACAGTAATGGATAAAGGAAAAGAAATAACGGTAATAGATGAAGAAAAAGAAATAACGGTAAAAGATGAAGAAAAAGAAACAACAGTAATAGATGAAGAAAAAGAAACAACAGTAATAGATGAAGGAAAAGAAATAACGGTAAACGATGAAGAAAAAGAAACAATAGTAATGGATGAAGAAGAAAACTAAATAACGGCAAACGGCACTCACTCCTCTTAGGTTTTTTTCATTCTCCCCCTTTTTTCCAACAAGGCAACACATGTATATATAGGGAACAAAGTAGGGTTAACACCAAATTGTCAATAATGTCCCTAAAGCCCATTTTAAAGCCCAAACTAAATAATTAAAAAATAAAATTTAAATAATTTAAAATAATTAAAATAAACTTAAAATAAAAACTAATAATCCTATTGATTCCTAAAATCAAAAATATTATAAAAAGAACAAAATTTTTTTCAATATTTTTTATTTTATGATTTTTTGGATATTTTTATGAATAATTTAGAAAAAAGTGAAAAAAATAATATTTTAAAAAATGATTTAATTAAAATACGAAAATAATAATTAAATAATAATAAAAAACTATTTTTGTTATTTTTTTAATGAAAGATAGAAAAATTTAGAGTAAAAATAATAAAAAACAAAAAAAAGTGACAAAGGTGAGATTCGAACTCTCAACCTCTCACACTCATAACTCCTTACACATGTCCTCCTGCCAATTGTGCCATTTTTACTTTTTAGAAAAAAAATGCATGCCATATGATATTTACCTGCAAAAAGTCAAACGACTACACAAATTTGTTAGTAATTGATTAAATGCAATAAAAATGCAATGAAATGCGACGACAAATCTTAGGGCAAAATTTGGGGTATTACAATTATTATGATAATATTTCTCACCCAACCTCTCTTTGATGTCGGCAAAAAATCATGAAGTTTGACTTTGGTTTGACCACAGTTGACCTCAGTTTGACCTTTTAACTGCATTGACTGCTTTTGACTTATCTGATCATCTGGCTGAGCAAACTTTTGAGAAAAGTCTTGAAACTTGACATGGGGGTTCTTATACACATATAAGATGTTATGAAGCTCACTTGAAGTCTTGGAAGTCCATTTAGCCTGATTAAAGTCAAAACCCTAGTTTTGGATGCACTGCTTAGGAGGTGCATTGTCTGAGGGAATTGTCAACTCTTCTGACCAATTGTGAATTTTGTGAACCTTGTGAACCTTCTTGGAACACAAAGTCTTGTATTGTGAGGGCAAATTTTGGGGTGCAACAAAATGCAAGTGAAAATTTCATGTTTTTTGTGTTTTAGGCATACCTCTTAAAGCAAGCTTGGGAAATAAGAAAACCAGAGACTTTGAGTGCTCCTCCAAGGTCTACAAATGCTCCAAAGATGGTGAATGAGTGCTCCAAATGAACTCAGAGCAAGTTGTTGGGTAGAATGTCTTGTAAGTGAAGAAAAACCTCCAAAATCCAATGATTTTCAAATACAACTCCTCCAATCCTTGCTACATAAGTGTGGATTGATTATGGATAGCTTCTATATGTGAAATATGAAGTGTTATAGGTCTTAAAACTCAAGAAAAGGAAAGGGACCAGTGGTTGTCCTTTAAAACGCAAAAAAAGTCAACAAAATGAGGTTTTGAGGGTTAACTTTTGGATTGGATGCGTTTCTGGCCAAGGTGAGGGTTTGGACAGCTCTAACACATCATTTGTGATGTGTTTGATGCTTGGTTTGAGTTTGAAAGTGTTTGGAAAAGGTTTTAGGGGTGAAAGTGCAAAAACAAATTTTGTGCACTTTAGATTTTTTATGAGATTTTGCAAGAACTTTGCAACTGTGTGAAGGAGGGAGTTTCAGCTGGTTTCAAGCATGTAAATGGTGTTTCTTGGATGTAGGAAGTGATTTCTATTTATAGGCAGAGGCTTTGAGCGAGTTATGGGCAGAAGTGAAGCAAATGGCAAGTTTAGCCTTGTAACTTTGAAAATATTGGAGTTTTCCAATGCAATCTTCATTTCTGACCTTGAGCCACCCTAACAAGAACTTCTCCATACCCTATAGGTCATTTTCATCTTGATTAAGGGGATAAGAGGTGACTGGTTGCAGCCAAGTTGGTGGTTTGATGATGGTAGCCACCATTTTTCTCTTTTCACACTATTCACTTTTGCAACTTGCATTAAACAATGATTTTTTCCATTTCTCATTCCAATTTCGTAGGATTTGATGCTAATAATGTTACAAAACAATGTAAACATCAGAAATGAAGCTTAGTAAAATGCTGAAAACTAGGTCAAAAACCCTTGTGAAAATGCTGAAAACTTGACTTACAAGTCAAGAAATCTTGAAATTTCTAAGTGTATTTTCCCCCTCTTGCCTTGTTTTTGCTTATAAATCAAAATGCATGCATTTTCTGCTCATGAGTGTGGATATCACTTTTGAAGAACTCATTGAGACATTTCCAACAAGCTTTGAACCACTCCATATGGATGTGTGGTTAAGGAGTTATGGCCTGACCCTTTTCAAAACCCTAATTTCCCGACTTTTTGGTTACTTCTCAATTCTTGATCAATTGGTCACCAAACTTCATTATTAGATATTAAATTATGTTGGGAACATAATTGGATTTAATTTTGGATTAAAACCCTGTTGGTCAATGGGTTGAATTTTCTGTCAAACGAATCGAACGATCGAAAAACCCCTGAATCGACTGTTGGTGTTCTAGGTTTCCTGAGGCCTTGAAACTTCTTGTGTAGACTTCTTTGGGCCATATGAGCCTCATTGACCATGATTCAAGCTTTGCAACGCCTTTTAGGTCAAAAGTCAAACTACAATTGACTTTTCCAATCAGAAACCCTAATTAGGGTTCTGGTACTGCACTATTCTTCTTTCTTGGGTGAAAACCTCAAGTTGGGTTTATTCTTAATCCAATGTGATATCCTTGAAGACATAAAGATTTATTATGTGGAGGACCAATCCAAAATTTTGACTGATCAACCCCTTGAAATCCTGATTTCTAACTGTGTGAATCCTTAATTCACCTGTATCTTGACAAAGATCAAACTTGAAATAGGTTATGGTTTGATAATCTATGTTGATGCTCCTAGAATGATGAGAGGATCTAGGGGTCAAAATTTGGGGTATAACAGTAGATTCCAACGTTTATCTGACAAGTTTTGCGCTTGCAATCCCGTGTTCTCATTCTAGGTTTAGCGCTTGCTAATCCATAATGTTGTCGACAAATTTAGGTGGCATCAGAGCATGTTTTCTCCTATTTATTTTTGTAACTTGATCAACTATGAGAGATTAACTGATAAACTGAGCAGATCTTAAGGAAATTATTGTGGCTTTTACTACAACTATAACTGCTTTAATTGAACAGATGAAAAATTTAGCAAATCACGTGAACACCACCAATAACATTGGGAATCAACATAGAGAGAAGAAAGGATAAAATTTTAGGGTTCCATGGTGTGTCAACAACCATCGTGCTATTATTGCTGAAAATTCGAATTCTAAAGAAGAACTCTACAAGGAAGAGGTAGTTGATCACAAAAATCAACATAACCATGATTATCGAGTGAAAGCTGGTATTCTATTATTCTATGGAAAAATGTGAGTGGAATAGTTTCTATATTGACAAATCGACGTTGATAGATTCTTTGACGTTATGCGTGTTTTTGATAGAACTGTCAAAACAAGCTATCTGACCTTAAACAAACCGGCCCTGGCGGGCCTTAAGCTTTTCAGGGATGAGCCCAACAAGATCATATTGAATATGGGCTCTACTTTTAGTACCCAAACCCAGCTCTTTCTGGACCACGAGCTACTCGACCTTAAACAGACCCATCTCAATTTTTTTATATAGCAATTTTTTCCTTCAAATAGTATCTTTGTTTTTGTAAGTAACTATGCAACAATACCTGTAGTAAATATTAAATTTCAAATCCAAAATTAAGATTTCAAAATAATCCATCTAAGTTAACAAATTAAAATCTAAAACAACATATTAACTTAATTTAAATTATCCAAAATAAAAAACAAATTATCCAACATAACACACAAATTTAAATAATCTAGAACAAATTACAAATTATTCAAGATAACACAAAATAACTTGTTCCAACGCAACAGTTTTTTCTTCAACGACATTCTCATGCTCAAATGTTTGGGATGCGTGTCCACTTCCATCATATTGATTAACATTATTATCATTATCAAATTCTACAAAACAAGAGAAGTAGTCGTTATAACCGTGCAATGCAACATCAAACATTATGAAACCATATAACCAGTTTATGCATTATGAAATTCTACATTATACAACATGCAACATCAAGAAAAGTTGTCGTTATCAAATTCTACATTATGATATCATATAACCAATTTATACACTTGAGAAACCATATAATCATGCAATATTATTTATAAATTTGAGAAAAGTTAACAAGTTTACCTTCAAAACCATATAACCAACTTCGTGTACATGAGAGTTTGAACTGATTCCTCTTTTATTGAACTTTTATAGTTGTTTAAAACTCGAGAGTCAATGCTAAAAGCTGATTCAAATGCCATTTTGTTTATGGGAATTCTCAATATACCACAAGTCATTCTTGCAAGATTGAGACATCTATGATTTTTTCCCTTCCAATAAGTCAATATATCAAAACCAACCGATGGAGGTAACCTTTACTCGTCTAAATAAGAATCAAGTTCATGTTTTTCAATATTGTTACTCACTTGACTTTCATGCTCTTCAAAGTATACATGTAAACAATGATAAAAATTTAAATTTTAAAATTAAAACAATAAAAAAAAATAACAATAAATTACATTTGTAAGAGAGAAAAAAAAGAATAGTTTGCACTTACTTCACAAATATATAATGAGGATGCCAAAGATTCCTTTCGTCCTCCAAAAGTAGGTAGCACTTGTGAAAAGTTAAGATCAGAAGAAATTCTATGTTTGACATATTCCACATAAAGCTCATACAACTCACCCTTAATCTTTTTGCACTTGTCTTCACAGTGTTATTGCCAATTTTTTCATATGAAAAATTCAAAAAAGTTGAATTTTTTTGTTGGATCAAGAATAACACCAAAGACCAATATAATATTAGACTCACTCCAATACTTGTCAAAATTTCCCCTTATTTTTGTATCCATATCTTGAATAAGAGAATCTTCACTTGTCAAATAAGAATTCAAAAGATACTCTATCTTCCATATTTCCCCAAAGTACAAATTAGTAGTAAGGATAAGAAGATCCAGTGATCAAGTTTGTAATTTTATAGAATGGCTTCAAGAGTTCACACATTATTTTGAATCTTGCCCACTTTTCACTTGAAGGACAACACTTAAAATTTGAATATCGCAAACTTAAGCTATAAAAAGCACGATGATAATTAATCGCACTCTTGAGCATTATAAACGTAGAGTTCCATCTAGTAACACAATCAGATCTTAATCCAATTGTTGTATCAATCTCACCAACATTACTAAAACATTCATGAAATTATAGTGTTCTACTTTTAATTACCTTCATATAAGCCACACTTTGTCTATTTTAATGCAATACATCACCAACTACCTTCAATCCATCTTGAACAATGAGATTTAAAATTTGCGTGCAACAAATAATATGAAATAACTCTCCCTTAAACGACAAGCTATTTGATAATCCTAAGATCAATTAGATTAGGCGGAGAAAATAATGGAACAAGTGGAGTTGCCCTAACTTTCATAACATTAACCTCACTATCACTATTAATTTCCATAATTATAGAAGACACCATCAACAGAATAAGATCAATAATAATCAACACTAAATCAATAGAATAAGAACAAAAATAATCAACACTAAATCAACACAATAACAGTAATAATAATCAACACTAAATCAGATCACAAAAATAAACACTAAATCAACAGAGTCACGAAAAAAACTTACTGTAACACAACCATGTCAAACTCGAAACGCAACAAAACTTGGACGACAGAGCTATGTCGAACTCGATCTCGAAGCAAAACATGGTCAAAAGAGAAACGTAGCTCGAAATCGAAGCAGAAATATGGATGGAGAAGAAAACACAGGTCAAAAATTGGATAGAAATTCACCCATCCTCGGTTTCAAATTGGACAAGAAAGGAACAATCAGAAAGAACGTAAATTCGAGAGAAAGAGAAGAATTAAGGTTTGAAAAGGAAATACCTTAACTGAACCAGAGATGAAAGGTTGTGCAAGCGTAGTCGAACATTGACGAAAATAGGAAGAAGAGAAATGACACCACTATGATTTAGGGTTATTAGACCAACTCCAATGGGAGTTCTTAGAGTGGGTTTGCCAACATGGCACTCATATTTGTTGTTTTCAAGATGGAAAAGTTCTTAAATATGCAACGGTTCTTCAATGGTTCTTATATTAAAATATTAATTTTATAATATAAAAACTATAATTTGATATAAAATTTTATTTATTATTTTAATTATCATTTTAATTAAAATTTAAATATTTAAATTATAATTTTAAATAAAATAAATTTAATATAAATAATATTTTTTAAGTAAAGTGGTGGGACCCAATATGAATTCTTTAGAGTTGCACCATTGGAGTGAAAATTGAATGAGTTGCTTTAAAAGAGTGGGTCCCACAAAGAACCTAAAAATGGGTTGCACCATTGGAGATGCTCTTAGTTATCTGATTTTGTACACACTACACTACACGTGACTCATGAGTGAGATTCACTGAGTATTATGTGGCATGGTGTGGGCTGTGGATAGTGCTGCTAGCAAGTGATTCAATTGAATGTTTTTGATGAATAATCACTAGAGAAACAAAAACATTTTATGTTGGGCAGTGCTACAAGAAAGTGGGCCAATTGGAACTCAAATAGTGGTCAAATTGAGTTTTTTTATTGTTGAATTTATATTATGAGCTAATTAATTATGCTAAACTTTTTAAAGTTTTTCTCAGGCCGCGGGCTACCCATACCCCATACAAGCGGACCCATTCAGGGCTTTTTCGGGCGGGCTAAAATAGGCCAGAAAAAATGGGCTAAAAAAAGACGTAAGCTGTATCTTTTCCTTTTCCTTTCTTTGGGATAAATAACGAATGGTGGCGACTCTTCTGTCATTGCCGACCCTTTTTCGCAGTAGCGACACATGTGCTTGAACACGCACACACACACTGTAACACGGTGGGAGAACTGACTTTAAACAATGTTGCGGATAGCAAGAGTCGCCACCGACTTTTATTTTATCCATAAGGAAAGGTTATAAAAGAACAGGAAAGACCTTAGAGAATATTTTGGGTCCGGGGGGTAGGTTATGAAAAGGGAAGGTGTTAGCACCCTTTTCATCCATGGTTATCCATGGGCTCTTAGGTACTTAAGCTCACTTTTGAATTGTTTTGAAAGTGTAGTGTGTGAATAGAAAATTTTCAGAATAGTTAATAAATAATCCATGTAAGGATGTGTTAAGAACTTGTTTGAAAACTTGTTGAAAATTTGTTTAAGTGTGAAACAGTTTTGAAGTGAGCAAGCACCTAGGAGTAACCTACCCTAATGTTTAAAGGTCTTTCTTATTCTTTATTCTTTCCTTTAGTAAGACTATCCCTACTATAATGGAGTATGTAGTCCTTACTTTGGATGTTAAGGGACATGTGAGGGACAATTTGACTTTGAAGGCCATTGTGGGATGTAATAAGCACATATAAGGGACCATCATCATTTTTCGAAAGGGACTCGATTCGTAAAGGCAACCATAAGGGACTTTGATGATTTTTCTATTTGAGGGACTTGCTTTATACACCCCACTTAACCATTATTCGTAGGCAACTTGAGGGATATCCTTAGGAAGTGAGACGGCGATTAAAATCGACTTACGTGTGTGACGTGTTTATTTTAATTATCTTTATTTAAAAGTGATCTAAATTTATTTTAATATTACATACATGTTGTTACACTCCCTAATTACTAACCATAATAATAATTAAATAATTAAACAACTTTACATCCAAGAAACAATTACAAAATAATAAGCAAAATAATTAAATAGCAAAGATAAATAAAATATAAATAAGCAATAATAAATAATAAAGGGGGTTAATTCTAAGTTTACTCGGCAAGACATCGCATCTTGTGCCTACGTATCCTTACGGGAGTGGAATCAGAGTAATCGTAGTTCCCCTCAAAAGGGAGGTTAGAGACTTCTTGACTGTGGTCAAGGTCTCAAGGGGAATAAACATGTCTTAAGGACACGCTTACGTGGAGTGTAGAAACTCCAAATCTCTACGTTGAAATGTTAAGTTGTAATTAGGGTTAAATTAGGGATTCCACGGCGGGAAACCCTAAAATGAGCGCGGCGGCTCTTTGACCTAATGCTAAGGGTAAAATTGTAATTTTGCCTGCGGCGAGGCATTTGTGAAAATTAGGGTTTGTGGTTTGTAGTTTTGAGGATTTGAAATTGAATGTGTGAAGTTTTACGGACTATTGGCGCGGCGGCCAAACAGTTAGACCTAACCTTCGGATGTGTGCAATGTGACAGAAATAATAGTAAACGCGTGAGATAATTGAATCATGCAAACAGAGAGATAATGTCATAATTTAAACCATGCAAGCAGAAATTTAAAGGCAGAATTTAAAGAGCGATTGTTAAGTTCGCGAGGTTACATGAGAGGAGCAGATACAATATGATAATGAAATTTGAATTGAACAATAATAAAATAAAATAAATAACGGTTCTAGTTATTATTTTAAAAAAAAGATTTTAGTTATTATTTTAAATTTATCTAAAAAAAAGTTTTTCTTAAAAATAATAGGTTTTCATATTAATTTGGAAAAGATGTTAATGTTATTTATTTTAGAAAACAGATTTTTATATTATAACAAATTTTAATAAATTAATGATAACAATAATAATAATAATGGTAATAATAATGATAATAATGATAATAATAATAAATAATGATAATAATAATAATAATAATAATAATAATAATAATAATAATAATAATAATAATAATAATAATAAAGCAATAATGAATTTTAAATGTGCCAAATAACCCAACAATGTTGCTAACGCAGAAATGCGCTCATCGCAACCAGATCTAAATCGGACGAAACAAAATTTATCGCAAAGAAAAAGAAATTAAGCAAAAAATAGTATTATTGCTCACACAAAAATGCGATCATCGCAACCAGATCGAACTAACACAAATGTCACGCGTCATGCACACAAATGTGCAAACATCGTATCGACATAATTCGATCAAAAATCTTATATATATAAACTCTAACAATTTAAAAATTATATATATATAAACGTAACAGTAATAGAAAAAGAAATAACGGTAATAGATGAAGAAAAAGAAATAACGGTAAAAGATGAAGAAAAAGAAACAACAGTAATAGATGAAGGAAAAGAAATAACGGTAAACGATGAAGAAAAAGAAACAATAGTAATGGATGAAGAAGAAAACTAAATAACGGCAAACGGCACTCACTCCTCTTAGGTTTTTTCCATTCTCTCCTTTTTTCCAACAAGGCAACACATGTATATATAGGGAACAAATTAGGGTTAACACCAAATTGTCAATAATGTCCCTAAAGCCCATTTTAAAGCCCAAACTAAATAATTAGTTAAGAAAAAATAAAATTTAAATAATTTAAAATAATTAAAATAAACTTAAAATAAAAACTAATAATCCTATTGATTCCTAAAATAAAAAATATTATAAAAAGAACAAAATTTTTTCCAATATTTTTTATTTTATGATTTTTTGGATATTTTTATGAATAATTTAGAAAAAAGTGAAAAAAATAATATTTTAAAAAATGATTTAATTAAAATACGAAAATAATAATTAAATAATAATAAAAAACTATTTTTGTTATTTTTTTAATGAAAGATAGAAAAATTTAGAGTAAAAATAATAAAAAACAAAAAAAATGACAAAGGTGAGATTCGAACTCTCAACCTCTCACACTCATAACTCCTTACACATGTCCTCCTGCCAATTGTGCCATTTTTACTTTTTAGAAAAAAAATGCATGCCATATGATATTTACCTGCAAAAAGTCAAACGACTACACAAATTTGTTAGTAATTGATTAAATGCAATGAAATGCGACGACAAATCTTAGGGCAAAATTTGGGGTATTACAGTTATTATGATAATATTTCTCACCCAACCTCTCTTTGATGTTGGCAAAAAAAAAATCATGAAGTTTGACTTTGGTTTGACCACAGTTGACCTCAGTTTGACCTTTTAACTGCATTGACTGCTTTTGACTTATCTGATCATCTGACTGAGCAAACTTTTGAGAAAAGTCTTGAAACTTGACATGGGGGTTCTTATACACATATAAGATGTTATGAAGCTCACTTGAAGTCTTGGAAGTCCATTTAGCCTGATTAAAGTCAAAACCCTAGTTTTGGATGCACTGCTTAGGAGGTGCATTGTCTGAGGGAATTGTCAACTCTTCTGACCAATTGTTAATTTTGTGAACCTTGTGAACCTTCTTGGAACACAAAGTCTTGTATTGTGAGGGCAAATTTTGGGGTGCAACAGCTGCCCCTGTTCAATTTTCTGAAACCTGAGGGGTTAGATTGGTATATTTGCCAGTCGTAACCTGGAAGGTTGAAGGGGATTGAACACAAAAGCCCAAAAATTTGCACTCACCAGTGCATGGAGTGATATTGATGGTTGGTTGAACATGATTGAGTGGGCTTAAAGATGCCACTAGGGGAAAGTTCTTCAGTAGTATAATGAGAACTGTCAGGAGTCTGGAGTAATACTGATGTAACAGCATGTCTTCATGAGGATAGAGCAATCAATAATGATAACCCTAAAGCAGTCTTGAAGTGATAAATCTGACCTCAGGAGGATAGAGCAATCAATAGCTCTAAAGCAGTCTTGAAGTAATAATGGCTTCAGGAGGATAGAGCAATCAATAGCTCTAAAGCAGTCTTGAAGTAATAGAATGGCTTCAGTAGGATAGAGCAATCAACAGCTCTAAAGCAGTCTTGAAATAATAATGTGATATGTCTTCAGGAGGATAGAGCAATCAATAGCTCTAAAGCAGTCTTGAAGTAATGATTTCAGGAGGATAGAGCAATGGATAGCTCTAAAGCAGTCTTGAAATAATAATGTAATTTCAGGAGGATAGAGCAATGGATAACTCTAAAGCAGTCTTGAAATAATTAGATGGCTTCAGGAGGATAGAGCAATGAATAGCTCTAAAGCAGTCTTGAAGTAGTAATATGACCTCATGAGGATAGAGCAATGAATAGCTCTAAAGCAGTCTTGAAGTAATAGGATGATTTCAGGAGGATAGAGCAATCAGTAGCTCTAAAGCAGTCTTGAAGTCATGAGAGGCTATCAGGAGGATAAAATAACCCTGAGGTTACAATAAAGCAGTCCCAAAGTAATAAGAAGCTCATCAGGAGGATAAAGTAACCCTGAGGTTACAATAAAGCAGTCCCAAAGATCATAAGCTTGTTTGTTGGATAATTAACCTGAAAACAAGGTAGCATTCTGTATAACAACATTAGTTTATGCTTTATGTATGCATGTATGACATGATGCACTTAGGTAATGTACTATAGACATATATGTTATGGTATGATGTAAATGATGTATGTATGCTATGACACTGCTGGAAGTGTCTGGATATCCTTGTATAACAACTGCTGGCCAAGGAAAATAAATCCCGATTCGTTGTTGAAGAATATATAACCCTCCGTCTGCTGGGGATAACAAGGTATAGATAACCTCCCGTTGTTGGGGATAGTAGGGTATAGATAACCTTCGTTTTCGTTTGATAATAGTTTAACATCCCGTCTTCGTTCATCGTGCCCTTATTGGAAAGTAATTTCCCGTATATCCGTATGAGGATAAAAGAGATGGATATAAATTCCAGGGGAGATTAGACTTTGTGAAAATGGATTAGTCCTACTGATGGTTTGTAACTGTCTTGTAAAGATGAACCGGCGAAGCTTCGTTGAAATCCTTCCCTCGTTCGTCCTTAGTAAATACTATTACTGCATTTTCATGCATTTCTGGTAAACATCAATCATATTCAAAGGCATACATACATTCAAACACAACCAATGGACGTTTCGCTTATGTAAATAGGGTAAAAGTAAATCTGGATTCAAAAGATGGAATTTATTTATATCAAAAGTGACCCATGCACGGGTAAGTTTGTACAAGGAGACATAAACCCTAGTAAGAGAATTTTGTCATGAAGTTTTACAAAAAGAATCAGCTATGTGGGAAATAATCCTATTGAGTTTCAATTCTACTATTGCCACTCAAGTATCTCATCTTCTTGCTGTTGAGACAGAAACGATTGGATTGAGCTTTATCTGTTTGAGCTTGAGTAAGTAGTACAACTGGTTGCAGTTTCATGAGTGATCCAAACGAGACATAGTCATACGCTTTAATCCCTAACTTTTGCCTGGATTGCCCTTTCAGGTTTTCAATCCACCGGGATACCCTTTTTTGCCCAAGCCGCCTTTTCAGGTTTTCGACTTGCCGGGTGTACATCTTTTTATATATATATCCCTAATTTTTGCCCAAACCCTTTTGGTTTGCCGGGATGCCCTTATTTTTGCCTAGGCCTGTCAACCTAGCGGGTCTCTTTTTATGCGTAGTATTTTTTAACTATGTCTGCGTTTACAGGTTGTGGGAAGTCTTCAGCATCCATTGTAGTCAGTATCATGGCACCTCCTGAGAACACTGTCTTGACTACAAATGGTCCCTCATATGTTGGAGTCCACTTGCCCCTAGGATCACCCTGTGGTAATATGATACGCTTGATTACCAAGTCACCAGCCTGATATACTTTTGGCTTAACCTTCTTGTTAAAAGCTTTGATCATCCGTTTCTGGTACATCTGGCCATGACAAACTGCTGCTAACCTTTTCTCATCAATCAAATTTATCTGGTCAAGTCGAGTCTGAATCCACTCATCTTCATCCAAGCCTGCATCCTTCATAATTCTCAAGGAGGGGATCTGAACTTCAATAGGCAGAACTGCTTCCATACCATAGACTAAGGAGAATGGGGTTGCCCCTGTTGAAGTACGTATTGTAGTACGATAGCCATGCAGAGCAAATGGTAACATCTCGTGCCAATCCTTGTAAGTAACAGTCATCTTCTGTACAATCTTCTTAATGTTCTTATTAGCAGCTTCAACTGCCCCATTCATCTTTGGACGATACGGAGAAGAGTTGTGATGCTTAATCTTGAACTGCGTACAAAGATCAGTAATCATAGTGTTGTTCAGATTAGAGCCATTGTCAGTGATAATCCTTTCAGGGATACCATACCTACATATGAGATTATTCTTAATGAACCGAGTCACAACATTCTTAGTCACAGATGCAAATGAAGCTGCCTCTACCCACTTCGTGAAGTAATCAATAGCAACCAGGATGAAACGATGCCCATTAGAAGCAGTAGGCTTGATCTCACCAATCATATCAATGCCCCACATGGCAAAGGGCCAAGGAGCAGTCAACACATTCAATGGAGATGGAGGTACATGTACTTTATCAGCATAGATTTGACATTTGTGACATGTTCTGGAGTGTTGATAGCAATCAGCTTCCATGGTAGACCAATAGTAACCTGCTCTCAAAATCTTCTTTGCCATGGTATGACCACTAGAATGAGTGCCAAAGGTCCCATCATGCATCTCTTCCATAATTTCTGTAGCTTCCTTCTTATCCACACAACGAAGCATAGTTGAATCATGATTACGCTTATACAGAATGCCATTACTCAGAAAGAACTTAGCAGAAAACCTTCTCAGGAACTTCCTATTTTTGACAGATGCCCCTTCAGGGAACTCCTGAGCTTCAAGATAGTTTTTCACTTCATAGAACCAAGGCTTCTCCTCTGCCCCTTCAGTGTCAATTTCATTGCAGTATGCAGGCTTCTCAAATCTATCAACGGTAATCTTGGGAGCTTCATCATCCCAGCTGATCTCAAACATAGATGCCATGGTGGCCAATGCGTCTGCCAACTGATTCTCTCTTCGTGGAATATGTCCAAAAGTAATCTCTTTGAAATGTGGGATCAAAGACAACACATGTTCTCTGTAAGGAATGAGATTATCATGCTTTGTATCCCAATCTCCTTTAATCTGACTTACTACCAGAGCTGAATCTCCATACACCTCAAGGAACTGAATCTTCATATCAATAGCAACTTGCATACCCATGATACATGCCTCATACTCAGCCATGTTATTGGTACAATAGAAACAAAGTCTGGCAGTAATCGGGGTATGACAACCTTCAGGGGAACTAATCACAACACCAACACCATTACCATGTGCATTGGAGGCACCATCAAAAACCATAGTCCATCGGGATCCTTGTTCAGGTCCGTCATATTGTCCAGGTTCTTTGGTAACAGACATAATGTCTTCATCAGGGAACTCAAAATTCATTGACTGGTAATCATCTACTGCTTGATGAGCCAAATGATCAGCAACAACACTCCCCTTAATGGCCTTCTGAGTAGTATACTGTATATCATATTCCGTCAAGATCATTTGCCATCTTGCAATTCTTCCGGAGAGAGCAGGTTTCTCAAATATGTACTTGATTGGATCCATCTTCGAAATCAACAAGGTAGTATGGGTCAACATATACTGTCTTAGCCGGCGAGCAGCCCATGCCAAAGCGCAGCAAGTTTTCTCGAGCAGTGAGTATCTTGTTTCACAGTCGGTAAACTTTTTGCTAAGGTAGTATATTGCCTGCTCTTTTCGACCAGACTCGTCATGTTGCCCCAATACACACCCCATTGAGTTGTCTAATACTGTTAAATACATAATCAAGGGTCTTCCATCAACTGGTGGCATTAAAATTGGAGGTTCTAGCAAATATCTCTTGATTTCATCAAAGGCAGTCTGGCACTCCTCATTCCATTCCATCACCTGATCTTTCTTCAACAACTTGAAGATTGGCTCACAGATGGTAGTTAATTGGGAAATAAATCTTGCAATGTAGTTCAATCGTCCCAAGAAACCTCTAACCTCCTTCTCAGTACGGGGAGCTGGCATCTCTCGTATGGCTTTCACTTTTGCAGGATCCACTTCAATACCTTTTCCACTGACAATGAAACCCAGGAGCTTTCCAGATCTAACTCCAAAAGTACACTTGTTTGGATTTAATCTCAACCTGTATTTCTTCAACCTCTCAAACAACTTGTGCAAATGATCAAGATGTTGTTCTTCATTCTGAGACCTGGCTATCATATCATCCACATATACCTCTATCTCATGATGAATCATATCATGAAACAAGGCCACCATGGCACGCTGATAGGTTGCCCCTGCATTCTTCAAACCAAATGGCATTACCTTATAGCAAAAGGTGCCCCACTGTGTCACAAATGTAGTCTTCTCCATATCTTCAGGTGCCATCTTGATTTGATTGTAACCAGAGAAACCATCCATAAAAGAGAATACCTTATGCTGAGCAGTGTTGTCTACCAGAATATCAATGTGAAGAAGTGGAAAGTCATCTTTAGGGCTAGCCTTGTTCAGATCTCTGTAGTCTACACACATACGTACCTTACCATCTTTCTTAGGAACTGGTACCACATTTGCAACCCACTGAGGATAAGAAGTTACGGCCAAGAACCCTGCATTGAACTGTTTCATTACCTCTGCTTTGATCTTTTCTGACATTTCAGGACGCATACGACGAACCTTCTGCTTCTTTGGACGACAATCTTCTTTCACTGGCAAACGGTGAACCACAATGTCTGTATCCAACCCTGGCATATCTTCATAAGACCAAGCAAAGATCTCCACATAGTCACGTAGCATCTGAATCAACCTGCTCTTGACACTGTCCTCTAAATCAGCCCCTATCTGGACCTCTTTTCTGTTTTCTTCAGTTCCCAGATTCACAACTTCGACTGGCTCTTCATGTGGCTGTATAGCTTTCTCTTCTTGTTGTAACAACCTAGCAAGCCCTACAGGTATTTCACAATCGTCCTCGTTTCCGTCTTCAGTTTGATAGATCGGATTCTCGAAATTGTAATTGGCAATAGTAGAACTGTTATCAACTGGATCCAGAGTGGATGAGGATCTGCATTTTAGTGACGTGGGTGTGTGTAAGAACACATAGCTGATAAAGCAAAAATAAAAGAAAAAGAAAGACAAGGAACACAATATTTACGAAAACGAAACGTCCACTGATTTTATTGAATGAAGTATGCAAATGAAATGACAACCCGTAACAAGCATACCATTGTGCCCCGGGTAAGGCACATGGCTTGAAAGTTTTAATTGTTCCAGAAAACACAGTAATAGTATTTACTCTTGACTAAAGGAGATAGGGATAACATCTTCAGCTTTCCAATTATTGAGTCCAGCACCCACAGTAGGAAAAATCCATGCCTCCAAGTTGTAGTCTTCATCTTGATCTCCCACAGCATTGATAACCCCTTGATTGGTGATACGAACGGCACGGGCATGACGGACAGCCTTCTGGGACTCTGCAGTGAAACCCAAACCAAACTTGTCAGACTTGTATGGAATATCAGGAAGCTGACCCCAAATAGTACAACCACCTTCTTCCACCACAGCTTTTGCATCATTGAGGGAGGCCATTGCCATTGTTGGAGGGTTTCTGATGACCACAGGAACCTTCTTCACAGCAGGAGGAGTCGCACAATCCTTAACAGCCCAGGGGACCACTTCAAATGACTGACATGGAGTTTCAATGTATTCACCTTCTACTTCCAGATACTTGAAAGTGTTTACATGGCTGACAAAGTATTCTTCCTCTCCAAAGACAGTAACAACTTTTCCATTCACCGGATATCTCAACTTTTGATGTAATGTGGAGGTCACAGCACCTGCCCCATGGATCCAGGGACGACCAAGCAGACATGAGTACGAAGGACGAATATCCATCACATAGAATGTAGCAGTAAACACCTGAGAGCCAACCTTGATTGGAAGATCAATTTCCCCATGCACTACTCTTCTAGAACCATCAAAAGCCTTTACCACAATATTACTGGGCTTCAATACTGTATCTTCAGGACTCAGCTTGTTCAGGACTTCCTTAGGCAACACATTCAGAGAGGAACCATTGTCTATCAGCACATGAGACAGGGTAGTGCCCCTGCATTCAATTGGAATATGCAAGGCCCTATTATGATCCCTCTTGGCAGGGGTCAAGTCAGCATCAGAAAATCCTAACCCGTTGTCATAGGTCAGGTGAGCAACACAATTCTCAAACTGGTCCACAGAAATTGCACTGGGTACATGAGCCATCTTTAGAAACTTGATCAATGACTTGGCATGAGCCTCAGAACATAATAACAGGGAGAGCATAGAAATCTTTGAGGGAGTATGCCCCAGCTGATCAACAATATCATAATCACTCTTGCGAATGATTTTCAATACTTCTTCCATCTGCTTAGAGAGGTCATCAGCAGCTGGCACATCAGTAGATACAGGCTCAATAACAGGACCCTTGCCCCGAGCATCAGTGGTGGAAGTAACAGCAGGAGTAACTGCACTCTTAGAAGCAACTGGAGGAGAGAAGACTCTTCCACTACGAGTGATCTTGCTAGCTCCAGCAATATTATCAATGTCAACAGGCATATCAGGTAAAGGCTCCTGCTTGACCCCATGGATGTAAACATCAGACCCATAGTGCCAAGGCACAGCTTTGTCAGATGTATAAGGAATAGGACCAGGAGTGGTAATGATCAGAGGAGCTACTCTGGCTTCAGCAACAACTTTCACAGGACCTTCAGCAATAATCTTGATTGGGCCCTGATGAGTGATTTTAATGGGACCCTTTGAAGTGATTCTTAGTGGTACTTTGTCAACCATGTCAACCTCTTCAATCTTCTTACCCTGAGTCAGATGATCCACCATACTTTCTACAGATGTTGGTCTTCTTTCAAACACTATAGTATATTTATCCATGAGACGTTGAATCCCATCTCTCAAAATGAAGCAACTATCCGGCTTATAGGTACAATATAGACAATCTTCATGACAACCTGGAAAGATCCCAGCTTGTACTAACCTCTTTTTGATAACAGACAATGGTGTGCTCAACTCCATAACTGAATAGACATGCAGATCTTCATCAATATCTTCATCAATGGCGTTGACAGTCTTCTCGTGATTTGGCATTGGAGCTGTAATCACATTTGGAGTACCTGGTGGATCAAACTCAATTTCTCCAGCATCAATCATATCCTGAATTTTGTTCTTCAAGACCCAGCAGTTATTAGTATCATGTCCTGGACAGTTTGAATGATATGCACATCGTGCATTGGGATTGTACTTGGGAGAGGTAACATTGGGATTCTGAGGGGCCTCCCTCAGGGTAATAAGTTCAGCTTTCAACAAGTGTTGCAATGCCTGAGCCATTGACATGTTGATCTTCGTGAACTGTCTTCTAGCCCTCTGTTGGTTGCCTTGAGGCTGCTCTGTTGTTGCAGGAGTTGGATTTGAAATATGAACTGCACTAACAGACTGATGCCTTCTGTTACGATCAGGCTGACCATACACAGCATTAGATTCTTTCTTCCCAGTGGGAGGCTTCTTTGCAGCACCTGATGAAGAAGTGCCCACTTGGATCTTACCACTCTTGATACCATTCTCTACTCGCTCTCCTGTCATGATCAACTCAGTGAAGCCAGATGATGAGCTTCCAATGAGATGACTGTAAAACGGACCATTCAGCGTACACATGAACATATCAACCAACTCCCTATCAGTCAAAGGGGGTTGAACTCTTCCAGCTAAGTCTCTCCACTTCTGAGCATACTCCTTAAAGCTTTCTTTGGCACCCATAGACATGCTTTGAAGCTGCATGCGAGTGGGGGCTAAGTCAGCATTGTATTGGTACTGTCTATAAAACGCTTCAGCAAGATCATTCCAGTCTCTGATGTTGACACTCTCCAACTGATAATACCACTCTAACTGAGCTCCAGATAAACTCTCTTGAAAGAAATGGATCCACAACTTTTTATCGGCAGTGTGAGGTTGAATTCTCCTGACATAAGACCTCAGATGCAATTTGGGACAAGAGACCCCATCATAGACAACGAATGTAGGAACTTTGAAACCAATGGGTATCACAACCCCAGATATCAAACTCAAATCCTCAAAATCCAGCCCAGATGATTTCTGTAATTCCATAGCATCCATTCTATCCACCAGCATCTTGAATTTGTCTTCATTAGGCTCATGGTAATAATTAGCCTCAGAATCAGAGTCCCCCATAGTGTTGTGGAGACTGCCTCTCTCTTTCTCAGATTCCTCAGATTCATAGTCTTCAACCTTTTCCTTGGTCTTGACAGGACCTTTGAACCTTCTTCCCATGTTGAGCAACCCAGCAGACCTTCTAGTCTTCTTTGTCTTCTTGGCCAGCAGTGCCTTCAAATCATCTTGCCCCTTGGATAGGTTCAAGATCAGCTCTTGGAACTGTGCATTCTGTGCCTGAAGATCCTTAACTGATTGTTCAAGAGCCATTGCTGAAATAAACAGCGAGAAGATGAGAAACCTGTGCACAATTATAACCCTGTGATGCAATGATATGGGAATGCATATGCAATGTTTTCAAGGACCGCAGGATTTAAATTTGCTTAAACAAACAAGAAAGTAACTTTTTATTAGTAATAACTTGTTTTGCCTTTTAGGCTTACAAAAAATGAAAACGAAATAAGTACAAAAGATGGGGTTTTAAGTCTCCCATGGACGTTTCCTCTTTGTGTTGAGGTATGAGTTGAGGTTTCGTTCCTCATGAAGTAGCTTTGTTAGCTCTAGGATCCTTGCTTGGCTTGCTTTGTAATGAGCCTCGAAAGTATCCCTTTGTTCTTTCAGTTGGATCCATGATCTCTGCAAGTCTTCCACATCAGTAGGCATGTCTGGGTGAAGGATGGTATAAGCTGTGTCTCCTTCAGCAACAGGTTCCATGGTAACTGGTAGGACGGCAGGATATGGCATCATGAGTGTCTGAGCACGAGATCGTACCCATCTGAGATAAGCCTCCATAGGAATAGTGTACTTAGACTCCAGTGTCTTGCTGTCAATCCTGTTTACTTTTCCCCAAGCTCGGATGAATCTCTGACGGTAACCCTGAAGATCGTTGTCGTAATCAAACACAATGCCCTGAATCAACATGTCATGTGGACCATTGCTCCGGGCGTAACCAAACTGTCGTAAAGCTAGAGATGGGTTGTAGGTGATGCCTCCTCTTATGCCTAGAAGTGGTACATTAGGAAACTCCCCACAACGGTCAATGATGGTGACATTCTCCATAGATCTGGAGCACCAATGGATGTCTGAGTGAGAAAGTGACATGATCCTCTTGGACCATCTGAACCCTTGCTCATTCTTCATTACTGAGCGAG
This sequence comes from Lathyrus sativus, assembly GCA_963859935.3. Lineage (NCBI taxonomy): Eukaryota > Viridiplantae > Streptophyta > Magnoliopsida > Fabales > Fabaceae > Lathyrus > Lathyrus sativus. Next base: position 678,173,779 of record OZ012739.1, on the reverse strand, counting down.
GAAGGTGAGAAATAAACCACCTAGAAAGTAAAGGTATGCAGCACATCAAAGTTCCTCTTGCCCTTGTAGTACGGGTGTGAAGAGAATGTAGGATGTCTCCAAGTAAGGTAGGCACTGGATTGTGACTCAGGAATATGTTGATGGCATGAACGTCTATGAACTGATCAGGATTGGGGAACAACACTAAGCCATAAATCAATAAGGCTAAGATCTCCTCAAAAGCATCGTAGCTCATAGCCTTCAAGAACATTTGAGCTTTATCCACTAATACCTTGGCAAGAATACCTTTAACTCCACTTCTCGTCTCTAGAACAATGTCAGACTTCTTCAGATGTAGAGCTGCAGCAATAACTTCTGGTTTAAGCTCCTTCTCTAAGCCTGTGAATGGCTTCTGATCAAGAACAGGTATACCCAGAAGTTTAGAGAACTCCTCCATGGTTGGGACCAGCTGATAATCAGGAAATGTAAAGCAATGGTGCTTAGGGTCAAAGAACTGAAACAACACACTCATCATGTCTTCACTGAACCCTGAAGTAACTAGATCCAATAAGTGACCATGTCTTTTGTTGAACTGGGAATGATCAGGCACTAGGGAAACCAACTCCTTGAGCTTAGCAGGTATCCCTACAAAGTTGATCCTGATGGTGTTTCTACGAGCAGAAGCCATGACCTGCAATAAAGAACAAAGATAAATCCTTTGGTCCTTGAAATGGTTAGGGAAAATGATATGCTTATGATGCATGATGATGTCATGATGTCATGCTCAATCACAAACATGTGGCACACACAAACAAGTCACACCATAGCCCTAGGTTTAAAGGCTTGCATGAGGTTCAAAGGCAAGTACCCTCCCCTGAAGTTAGATGGTTCATCCTGTCCTACAAAAGTAACCAGGTTCTAAGGGATCTCAATATCATTGATCCTTCACAAGGGTGGTTGTTCAGAAGGCAACTTACTTGCCAACCAAAACCCTCCAAGTTTAAGATCTCAATGAGCGTAGTATCGAGTGTCAACCAACTTCAGTCTGCACCAAAGCCGGTTACCTCACTACTTTCTAAAGGCCAAGATGAGTTAACTAGGGTTCTAAAAGTCAGTTAGTGCATTGACAACATATGGCAGCCTCAATATTATCCTCAACTTGACTTAAGGAATATAAGCACCAACCACGAAGTCGCACTAACTATGGCCACCAGATCAACCGTATCGATATACGTCGTACAGTTTCCTTGGTCTATTGCCATTTACCTAAGGTACACTAGATCCGGGTTAGGACCTTTCACACATAAGAGCACCCCAACAATATAATAATAAAGCAAACAAGGCAAACAATTTAAAGTGATCTTAATTCCTAAGGGTACCCCTCTTAAATAGATCCCCAGCAGAGTCGCCAGTTTTGTAACACGGTGGGAGAACTGACTTTAAACAATGTTGCGGATAGCAAGAGTCGCCACCGACTTTTATTTTATCCATAAGGAAAGGTTATAAAAGAACAGGAAAGACCTTAGAGAATATTTTGGGTCCGGGGGGTAGGTTATGAAAAGGGAAGGTGTTAGCACCCTTTTCATCCATGGTTATCCATGGGCTCTTAGGTACTTAAGCTCACTTTTGAATTGTTTTGAAAGTGTAGTGTGTGAATAGAAAATTTTCAGAATAGTTAATAAATAATCCATGTAAGGATGTGTTAAGAACTTGTTTGAAAACTTGTTGAAAATTTGTTTAAGTGTGAAACAGTTTTGAAGTGAGCAAGCACCTAGGAGTAACCTACCCTAATGTTTAAAGGTCTTTCTTATTCTTTATTCTTTCCTTTAGTAAGACTATCCCTACTATAATGGAGTAGGTAGTCCTTACTTTGGATGTTAAGGGACATGTGAGGGACAATTTGACTTTGAAGGCCATTGTGGGATGTAATAAGCACATATAAGGGACCATCATCATTTTTCGAAAGGGACTCGATTCGTAAAGGCAACCATAAGGGACTTTGATGATTTTTCTATTTGAGGGACTTGCTTTATACACCCCACTTAACCATTATTCGTAGGCAACTTGAGGGATATCCTTAGGAAGTGAGACGGCGATTAAAATCGACTTACGTGTGTGACGTGTTTATTTTAATTATCTTTATTTAAAAGTGATCTAAATTTATTTTAATATTACATACATGTTGTTACACTCCCTAATTGCTAACCATAATAATAATTAAATAATTAAACAACTTTACATCCAAGAAACAATTACAAAATAATAAGCAAAATAATTAAATAGCAAAGATAAATAAAATATAAATAAGCAATAATAAATAATAAAGGGGGTTAATTCTAAGTTTACTCGGCAAGACATCGCATCTTGTGCCTACGTATCCTTACGGGAGTGGAATCAGAGTAATCGTAGTTCCCCTCAAAAGGGAGGTTAGAGACTTCTTGACTGTGGTCAAGGTCTCAAGGGGAATAAACATGTCTTAAGGACACGCTTACGTGGAGTGTAGAAACTCCAAATCTCTACGTTGAAATGTTAAGTTGTAATTAGGGTTAAATTAGGGATTCCACGACGGGAAACCCTAAAATGAGCGCGGCGGCTCTTTGACCTAATGCTAAGGGTAAAATTGTAATTTTGCCTGCGGCGAGGCATTTGTGAAAATTAGGGTTTGTAGTTTGTAGTTTTGAGGATTTGAAATTGAATGTGTGAAGTTTTACGGACTATTGGCGCGGCGGCCAAACAGTTAGACCTAACCTTCGGATGTGTGCAATGTGACAGAAATAATAGTAAACGCGTGAGATAATTGAATCATGCAAACAGAGAGATAATGTCATAATTTAAACCATGCAAGCAGAAATTTAAAGGCAGAATTTAAAGAGCGATTGTTAAGTTCGCGAGGTTACATGAGAGGAGCAGATACAATATGATAATGAAATTTGAATTGAACAATAATAAAATAAAATAAATAACGGTTCTAGTTATTATTTTAAAAAAAAGATTTTAGTTATTATTTTAAATTTATCTAAAAAAAAGTTTTTCTTAAAAATAATAGGTTTTCATATTAATTTGGAAAAGATGTTAATGTTATTTATTTTAGAAAACAGATTTTTATATTATAACAAATTTTAATAAATTAATGATAACAATAATAATAATAATGGTAATAATAATGATAATAATGATAATAATAATAATAAATAATGATAATAATAATAATAATAATAATAATAATAATAATAATAAAGCAATAATGAATTTTAAATGTGCCAAATAACCCAACAATGTTGCTAACGCAGAAATGCGCTCATCGCAACCAGATCTAAATCGGACGAAACAAAATTTATCGCAAAGAAAAAGAAATTAAGCAAAAAATAGTATTATTGCTCACACAAAAATGCGATCATCGCAACCAGATCGAACTAACACAAATGTCACGCGTCATGCACACAAATGTGCAAACATCGTATCGACATAATTCGATCAAAAATCTTATATATATAAACTCTAACAATTTAAAAATTATATATATATAAACGTAACAGTAATAGAAAAAGAAATAACGGTAATAGATGAAGAAAAAGAAATAACGGTAAAAGATGAAGAAAAAGAAACAACAGTAATAGATGAAGGAAAAGAAATAACGGTAAACGATGAAGAAAAAGAAACAATAGTAATGGATGAAGAAGAAAACTAAATAACGGCAAACGGCACTCACTCCTCTTAGGTTTTTTCCATTCTCTCCTTTTTTCCAACAAGGCAACACATGTATATATAGGGAACAAATTAGGGTTAACACCAAATTGTCAATAATGTCCCTAAAGCCCATTTTAAAGCCCAAACTAAATAATTAGTTAAGAAAAAATAAAATTTAAATAATTTAAAATAATTAAAATAAACTTAAAATAAAAACTAATAATCCTATTGATTCCTAAAATAAAAAATATTATAAAAAGAACAAAATTTTTTCCAATATTTTTTATTTTATGATTTTTTGGATATTTTTATGAATAATTTAGAAAAAAGTGAAAAAAATAATATTTTAAAAAATGATTTAATTAAAATACGAAAATAATAATTAAATAATAATAAAAAACTATTTTTGTTATTTTTTTAATGAAAGATAGAAAAATTTAGAGTAAAAATAATAAAAAACAAAAAAAATGACAAAGGTGAGATTCGAACTCTCAACCTCTCACACTCATAACTCCTTACACATGTCCTCCTGCCAATTGTGCCATTTTTACTTTTTAGAAAAAAAATGCATGCCATATGATATTTACCTGCAAAAAGTCAAACGACTACACAAATTTGTTAGTAATTGATTAAATGCAATGAAATGCGACGACAAATCTTAGGGCAAAATTTGGGGTATTACAGTTATTATGATAATATTTCTCACCCAACCTCTCTTTGATGTTGGCAAAAAAAAAATCATGAAGTTTGACTTTGGTTTGACCACAGTTGACCTCAGTTTGACCTTTTAACTGCATTGACTGCTTTTGACTTATCTGATCATCTGACTGAGCAAACTTTTGAGAAAAGTCTTGAAACTTGACATGGGGGTTCTTATACACATATAAGATGTTATGAAGCTCACTTGAAGTCTTGGAAGTCCATTTAGCCTGATTAAAGTCAAAACCCTAGTTTTGGATGCACTGCTTAGGAGGTGCATTGTCTGAGGGAATTGTCAACTCTTCTGACCAATTGTGAATTTTGTGAACCTTGTGAACCTTCTTGGAACACAAAGTCTTGTATTGTGAGGGAAAATTTTGGGGTGCAACACACACACACGTACATGCACGCACATGCACAGACACACACAGACACATAGAAACACATACATACACATACACAAACAAATAAACACACACACACACACACATACACACACACACACAAACACACACACACGCGCAAACACACACACACACACACACACTTGCATGCACGCACACACAAACGCTCACAAGCATAGTTACACACACAAGCGCGCGCAAGCATGCACACACGCTCACTCTCCCCGCTTGCGCACACACACACCTTTGAAAAACCTCTCTTATTTTGTTAAAACCACCTAAAAGTATTTTGAAGGTCTAGCTAATTGATTAGGAAATTTTCTAATTAATTGGGATATGTTTTACAACTAACTAATCTATTATCCCTAGTGCTATAATCGATATGTCAATTTGTAACACTCACAATCAATTAGAATGAGTCTCTTAATGATCGGAAATGACTAGAAATAAAAACATTCATTTTTGGGAACAAATAAAGGATTAGCCTAGTTGACTATGAGACATAATTTTTGTATGAAATGTTTCCAAATTTATACATGCCTTGAGCTATAAATTGAGAGATTTTATATTGTTTCAAATCTTCTAGAAAACGGTGTTTGACTATAAACTCTACCATCTTTTTCTATTAACTTCTTAATTTCTTACATATATTTTTCTTTGGTGCTTCAAGAATGTTCTTGAGTTTAAGTGGGGATATTTTTTTGGCTGAGAGCTTAATTGTAATTTAATAAGAACGTATTATCTCTTGAGTAAAATATTCTTCTATAAGAAGTTTTTTGATTACGAGATAAACTAGTAAAAGCTCTTGTTTGGTTTCGGGGATTATCTTAGGAAGTCTCCATTTGGAAGACTCAATAGTTGTCTGGAAACGATTGTCCATTTACGGTAACTTTTTTTTGCACATTTACTGATATTAACGTCATAATACCTATGCTATGTTGTTCTTTTACTATTATTTCATATGCCATTTTCAAGTATTTTCCACATTTGCCGACTAGGCATGTGGATGACTACTCTGAGGCCATGCCATGTGCATGCTCAATCATCCCGATCATAGGGAACTAGGCGACCAAGTTGTTTCAAGTTTCTATCAACCGCATCACGATTGGCGATATTAGTTAGATGTCGTACAATGATCACCATGTGTTGGCTGGAATAATTTCGACAGGGAAAAATTGGCATAGAAGCTGACTTGCGGGTCGACAGGCTGGGAAAGGTGGTGAAGGAAACGAGATAAGTTGATGCTAGCAGAAGAAGGTTGTAAGTAGACTCAAGAGGATCATGTCAAAAGTGTCGATTGGTGTCCAAGGAAACTGATATGGCGTATGAGAACTTTTGAGTGGGAAGAAAATTTGAAAAGCTAAGAACGTGGAGAAGTTACAAAAGTGGTGGAGGGACACATGGCGCCACCAAGACCAACATAGTAGTTATTTTCTTTTACTATTTAAGGCAATGCCCATTTTCATTTTAGGGGGCACATTTTGTATCATTGTAAGGGAAAAACACTCTGAGTACCAAGCGTTAAGAGAAAAGAGTTCATTCCTGCAAAATGTATGATTGCGTCCACATTTACTTTTAAGCAATTTACCTTACCAAACTTTAAGATATTTATTCTCTTTTACTCGTTTATTTTATTTGTCCTTCATTTGATATACACATCTTTATTCGAGTTTGTTTCCAATCTATTCTAAACAACCACTCTACCACCATCGAATAGACTCGACCAGAGAGTTCTAGGACTTGTTTGGTCGGTCCCGCAAGTAAACCTACGTTAGGAGGTCAGAGGTTGTTCGCACGAAAACTATGTGTGAACAAATTGGCACACCCGGTGGGACCCATTGGTCTGGGTGTATGAATTTACATAATGGTAAGATGGTGATACCACATTGAAACGAAGACCCGTCTTCAGAGGGAAATACGGTTGTGACGCAAACAACGATGTTGCCGCTGACACTGCATCTGCGGTTTCGACTGCACATAGTGGGCCTGTCATGATGCCACGTCAACTTGAACCTAGGCCTATGCTGATAGGAATTGGGGGGCAGTATGTGCCTAGTTTCACAATTCCCACGCCTCGAGCATTTGGGATGCCGACATAATTCATGTCGAGCTTACATCATAGTGGCCCACTATTTGGAGAAAGCTCATCGTCAGCTTTCTCACCGTATCAAGGATTAGGGCCATTGGTGAACTAAGTTACTAGGTCCTCAAGGCTTAGTCTTCCGTCACATTCAATTCGCACTTTCACTTCAAGTTCCATCGCCGTTATGAAACAAAAGATGGATGAAAGTAATCACGAAATGGTTCATATATTGGCCCAGAAAATGGGCACCATATTAAGACCATTAATACAAGATTTGACCCAGAGTTACCAACAATTGGCGACTGAGATGACACAGATAGGTGATTGTTTAGGCGCTCCTAGGGCCCCGGGTCGACAGATGTCGTCGCCTCGACCAGAGACGCCAATTCAAAGAGACGAATTCTTCGATGAAATAATTAACCAGCAACCCCATGAGGTTGAACACACACCTAAGGTGGCCCAAAGGCCCTCTATTATTTTAGTTCATAGGAACCAAGACCCAGACTATGTGGTGAGACGAGTTCGACATGAAGCCATGGCTGGCGAACCAAACTTAGAAGCTATGGTGGAACAGATTATGGTTCGCAATGGAGAAAACCTAGGCCTTCGAAGACCAACATATACGTCCCCACTACCAGAATTTGTTTTGCAAACAGAGTTGCCCAGGGGCTGGAAGGTTCCGAAGTTCACCAAATTCGCCGGAGAGACCAAAGAGTCCATCGTCGAACATATTGTCAGATATCAAACTGAAGCTGGTGACATAGCGAACAACAAGGACTTGAAAATGAAGTATTTCTTAAGTTCCCTCACAAAGAAAGTATTTACTTGGTTCCACATTACCCCCACAATCTGTCCATACCTGGGCACAATTAGAAAGGTTGTTTCATGAACAGTTTTACATGGGATAATCGAAAATTAGTCTGAAAGAGCTAGCCAACGTCAAATGAAAGGCCACAGAGTGGATGGACCAATACCTTAGCAGGTTTAGAATTTTGAAAGCGCGATACTTCACGCAAGTCCCTGAACATGAGCTAGTTGAGATGGCGGATGGCGACCTATATTATTCAATCAGGAAAAAGTTAGACACGCAATATCTCAGAGATATGGCGCAGTTAGCTTATAGGGTCCGACAAGTCGAGCGCTTAAAAAATGAAAAAACCCAGGCTAACAGATACTGCAAGAAAGAGAAAGTTTCATACATGGCCGCTGACAAATACTCTTCTAACAATGAGGAGCTCGTCAACGAAAGTGAGGTTACCGTGGCTGAAGTGAAGCCAGGGCATCCGTACACGTGCAAATTATTAAAACCATCAAACGGAAAAAATCCTGTTGAAACTGAAAAAATAGATAAATACGTCGTGAAAACGTGTACTTTTGATGTATCTAAGTGCGAAAAAATATTTGATTTATTAGTTAAGGACGGTCATAATATTGTCCCTCCTGGGGAAAAATATCCCCCTTTAGAACTAATAACGCGAAATTATATCGTTTATTTGACTTGACTTACATGAATTTATTTGCGATTATTGTTAATTTATCTTGATTTATGTTCTATTATACGATTGATTTACTATGTTTTGCAGATTGTGGAGAATTTGGATTAAAGAAAGAAAAGAAGAAGAAATGGAAGGAAAAGGAAGAAGAAAGAAAGAAATGGAGAAGAAAACAGAAAAGCAGATTTTGTGAGTGTGACGCTCGTCACAGCTCCATCACGCTCGTCACGACCATCACGATCGTTACAAGACCATCGCGGTTGTCACGTTCAACACGTCTGTCACAAGACCATAACGACCGTCACGACCCCAAGTTCAGTTCGACAAAAGTGGCCACGAACACCTTCAACTTAATTTCTTCCTACACTTTCTCCACTAACTGCCCACTACAGGAAGTTACTCCCACTCCCTCCATAACTGATCCATGATCTCTGGAAGTTGAGAAATGAAATATCTCCTATAAATAGGCCTTAGATTCACAAATTTAGGGGGAGCCTTCGACCTATCGAAGTGCTGCCAAAATTTATATTGAAGCTATTTTTCATTCTTGCTGTTATTTCTTTCCATTTTCCTTTAGTTCAGGGCATTATATTTCTTTCTGCACTTTTATTTCGTCGAAGTAGAATCCTGCCGACATTGTGGAGGACTACTCGAGAACTCGATTTCAGTACTACTTCCCAGTTTCTTATTAATTGAATATTTATTTTATTGCCTTCATTATGCATGTTATATCTTTTTGTTGTTTATGTTTATTTCCGTTTGCATTAATTATCATGTCTAGCTAAACTAATTTTATCGGTATGTAAGCAAATTAGTAGGACGGGGTTCGATAATACCCGGTGCGCCTTACCTTTTTTGTAAACAATTTTCTGGCTGTAGTTTTTAATCAAATCTTCTAAATAAACCTTTGTCACGACAATGAGAAGCTATTTACAACATGACGTGAGAGTGGGAAACTTATTAAGGTTCGAGCTAGCATGTGAAAGCGTGGGGTTTGAACCAGATAGTAAAAACTAGGCATTGATTTTAAACACAACGAAAGCGCTTTAAAAGAAATCATAATTTATTTATTCTCAAAAAGTGATTTTAACCCGAAATGGGACTGCGAGAGCGTACATTCCGCCTTAAGATTATGACCCGAGTCAACAACCAGCGTGAGGCAAAGGTCTTTAAACGAGTATTTTCTCCTGAAAAGTGTTTGCAAAAACTAAAAAGCACCGGCTACCTGTCGAATCCCTGATAATTAAGGCATTACATACCGATATCCCTTTACCCCTTTTTCTTAAACCAATAACCTTTAGTTCCTTTAAATTTAATTTCATTCGTATTTAACTTTCCTAATTCCATTAGCCTTAGCTTTACACCGCAACAATAGATAACAGTAGGTTGACATTGGTCTCTATGGGTTCGACAAATATTTTATATTACTTTGATATTTCCATGCACTTGCGGACGCATCAAGTTTTTGGCGCCGTTGCCGGGGACCAACAGTCAATATTGTGATTCTGTTGTTGCATAGTATAGACTAAAGCACCTTTATCTCAATTACTATGTATAACCCAAATTTCCCTTATAACTACCACCCCAATACTTTGAGGAACCACAAGATCCGCTTAAATCTGATCTTGAAATATTATTGGAGGATTTCAATACGACGCACTCTCACCCAAATTCCCTCTATAATTACCACTCCCAATATTTTTAGGAACCGCAAGATTTTGATACATCCAACCTCGAACTATTACTAGAAGAACTCGATGCGACGTTTGCTCACTCTAGGATAGAGTCTATGATGGAGTGCTTTGTGGAGACACAAACTCTCCAAAACGAAGATTTTAGAAAACAACATCTCCAAATTAACAAAAATCTTAAGCAGATGAGCATCATGGTCGATTCCCTCGCAATTCACAACGAGGATTTGGAGACTCAAACCTCCTTGCTTGCGAAAACACCTCTAGGACCCTTCCCAGAGAGACATGTGGATGTTGTAACAACCATTAATGAAGAACAAATAGAAAATACTAGAGAGAGTGATAATGAGCCTAAGGAGAGTTTTGGTGAGAAAAGTATATATATTGAGAAAAATCCACCGACACCACCCGAAAGGGAGGTTGTCGAAGAGGTGGAGAAGGAAGCACCCATTGTTGCTCCTCCTCCATATACCCCACCTATTTCTTTCCCACAAAGGGTTGTGGAAGCTAAGGTTGACTCCCAATCCAGAACATATGTGGTGGTATTGGAAAATATCCATACCAACACACCTTTGTCTAAGGTCCTTCATAGAAAAAGGAAATTTGAGGACCATGAAACTAGGGGTATCATTACTGTTAAAAGGGTAAGATTAACTCTTGAGGTGGTGGATGAAATAACTAAGCCCAAATTTGAAAAACTGATACTCATGATAGATCCAGAACCACCACCACAAGTTCAAAACAATGAACCACCCTACAGAAGAAAGAAAAGGAAAGGTGAGGGATATGAGAGATAACTTGATAAGTGGCCATGGAAACCGAAGACTATTCAAAGTTCTAGGAACCATTCTCGAAAGAACCACCTCGAGTACTTCCACTCCTTAGCCGTCGAGCTATCAACGTTAAACAAAGCGCTGCGTGGGAGGCAACCCATGAAGTTTTTATTTTATGTTTCTATGTTTGTTTGTTTGAATTTTCAGAAAATAAAGAAATGCACTGCATGTCACGTCTCGGCCACATCTAGGCGAAAATTCTCTAGATAATGATTCGGGAGATGAGTTGGTTCCCACGGACATTCCTACGAATATCGCTGCTAGTGGTGACAACGATGATGAGTACGATAGGAGAGGGCATGTCTTTCCCAATTACACAAACAAAGGTATCTCAAAATGCTCGCTGCAGAAGTAGAAGTGATCAACAAAGACATGGACATCAAGAGCAGGATGATAGAGGATTTGGCACACATTAGCAGTCATACAGGTTCTATCTTTCCTTTTTCCACCTTTTATTAAAACATTGAGGACAATGTTTGATTTAAGCGTGGGGGAGGAACTCTACCGCTTTCATTTTATCGCTTTTTAGTTTGATTTATTGTTTTATATTTTATTTTAAACTTTTAGGAGTTTTATTTGTTTTTAACGTTATGTCAAAGTCTTTGTATGTGATGTCGAGTCTTTATGCGTGGTTTTCACCTGTTATTCAATTTCCCCAAAAATTTCAAAATTTCAAAATTTTAACCTCCAACAATTTTTGCTTCGATTCATGACATGGTACTCTGAGAGTATATAGCCTGTTCAGGCTATGTTAGAAAAACTTGGGAAAGTTTTGATAAAATTGATATCACCCTGACACCCTTATCCCCCTAAATATGCAAAATTAATTTGAGTACCCATTATGCCGAGACCTTAAAGCTCCAGTTTTTTTAGTAATCCCTAAGTAGTTTATTTAAGCAATCAGCACCATCCTAAACACACTAAGTAAGAAACCAATGCAAATAAGTGTATGATCTCTGGTTTAAAATGAGAAATTAAGAAAAAATTATTAATAAAAAGACATGTTCCTTCTAAGTTAGGTGCTCCTCACCCGATCACTTAGCCCAACGGTACAAACTCTTTAAGTTCAATTGATGCTTAAGTATATTTGCAGAGAAAAATGAAATAACAATGAGATCATAGTCAGTAACAGGTTTACTTGCCATGAATGTGTATAGATAACGGGCTTAATGTGATTGCACTAGAATGAAATGGAGTGAAAGAGAGCATGAGATATAGGTTGAGTTATAATGGCATGATTCAGGTTGGTTTGCAAAAGTAGGGAGTTTTTGAAATTGTGTCATTATGGTATCCTTGGTATTGATATTTAGTACCTATCGATCTAACATTAGCCTAGAAGCCGCGTATGATTAGAGTCTCATCGTGTCTTTGTTTTGAATTGTGCTTATTTCTTTTTACCATGTTGGTTGATTGCTTGAGGACAAGCAATGGTTTAAGTGTGAGGGTATTTGATAACGCGAAAGTATATCGTTTATTTGACTTGACTTACATGAATTTATTTGTGATTATTGTTAATTTATCTTGATTTATGTTCTATTATACGGTTAATTTACTATGTTTTGCAGATTGTGGAGAATATGGATTAAAGAAAGAAAAGAAGAAGAAATGGAAGGAAAAGGAAGAAGAAAGAAAGAAATGGAGAAGAAAACAGAAAAGCAGATTTTGTGAGTGTGACGCTCGTCACAGCTCCATCACGCTCGTCACGACCATCACGGTCGTTACAAGACCATCGCGGTTGTCACGTTCAACACGTCCGTCACAAGACCATAACGACCGTCACGACCCCAAGTTCAGTTCGACAAAAGTGACCACGAACACCTTCAACTTAATTTCTTCCTACACTTTCTCCACTAACTGCCCATTACAGGAAGTTACTCCCACTCCCTCCATAACTGATCCATGATCTCTGGAAGTTGAGAAATGAAATATCTCCTATAAATAGGCCTTAGATTCACAACTTTGGGGGGAGCCTTCAACCTATCGAAGTGCTGCCAAAATTTATATTGAAGCTATTTTTCATTCTTGTTGTTATTTCTTTCCATTTTCCTTTAGTTCAGAGCATTGTATTTCTTCTGCACTTTTATTTCGTCGAAGTAGAATCCTGTCGACATTGTGGAGGACTACTCGAGAATTTGATTTCAGTACTACTTCCCAGGTTCTTATTAATTGAATATTTATTTTATTGCCTTCATTATGCATGTTATATCTTTTTGTTGTTAATGTTTATTTTCGTTTGCATTAATTATCATGTCTGGCAAAACTAGTTTTTATCGATATGTAAGCAAATTAGTAGGACGAGATTCGATAATACCCGGTGCGCCTTACCTTTTTTATAAACAATTTTCTAGCCGTAGTTTTTAATCAAATCTTCTAAATAAACCTTTGTCACGACAGTGAGAAGCTATTTACAACAGTTTTTCCATGATGTCATACCCTAAATTTGTCCTACCCATTTTCAAAAATTTTCGTTTTTTATTTTTCGTTTATATTTTGTATTGCCTGCTTAATTTATGGTTATTTAGACACATGTCCGCTTGCAATTGAGCGCTTTCCAAATTTTTATCATTTTTTTATCCAATAAAGACATGACACGTGGCCTAAGAATATTTTTGTGAATAGTATTTTCTTAATTTTTTTTTCTTTTTTAATATTACTAATAATATTTTAGTAATTATTTTTTTTCGTTTTTATAAATTTTAGCTTGTTTTTATATTTTCAATATTTATTTAATTGTTAATATTTATTTAATGATTATTGTTAATATTTATGTATTAAGTAGTTGTTAATATATTAATTTAGTTTTAATTATTATATTTTATTAATATTTAGTAATAGTTGTTAATATAGTAATTTAGTCTTAGTTATTATATTTGTTAATGCTTAGTAATAGTTATTATTTGGAATAATGAAAAGAAATTAGAAAAAAAAGAATCAAAAATTTGAAAAGAAAATGAAACAGAAGTGGAAGAGAGGCCCAACACTTAGAGGCCCAGGAGAGTCATTATAAAAGGATTTGGGATTTCATTTGGCTAAGAAACCCTACTGTTCACCTTCCTTGTCAGTGGAAAAGCGGCTGCCCACACCCCACTATTATCACCCGCCATCATCTCTTTCTATATCTCACTAACTCCTTCATACAAAATCTGCAACGTTTTCCTCACTCTCTATCTCACACCTCAACTTCACTCAGTCTCACGTAATGAGATCATCCCGTTGAAGCTCATTTGGTTCATATAAATAATCCACCATTGCGAAACCAACTCCTACGAGTACCACTCCAAAATAGACAATAACTTCAGCCGAATTCTGCCGTAACTCCCTTCACGACAACAACTTGAGCAATCCTTAACAACATCGTGACAACACAAATCGAACCACAACAAACACATATACTCTTTAGTTGAATTCGAGGCTAACCGTCACAATGACTCTTGGCCACGTCAAAGAAATCAAAATCACAATCGGAGTCACACTCGAATGTCGTTGCTTTTCAGTTTGGATTGGTATTCATTTCAACTCTTTATATTGTTTTACTTTTTCCTTTTTTTCACGACCACTTACTTTGCCTATTTGATTGCTGTCATTTTTGCTAAAATATTAGAGAAGAAGTTTGTTTGGATATTCGCAATGTATTTGTATTCTCGAATATGATATTTTTAATTTGCATGAATATGATATTTTCAATTTGCATGAGCATTACCATGGGAGGAATATGATTGGTCGCAGGTAATGGATAGTTTGTTCTCTTTACATTACTTTGTATTCAAGAAAGAAGAGTGTGCTTTGTTTTTCATATTTTCATTTTAAATGAATATATGTTTTGATAATGTTTCTTAATAACTCATTTCATTTTATGCTATTACTTGCTTTGACTTTTTTTGCCTTATATTATTTTTTTATATTAAAACATTGACATGTAGTTTAGGTACTTACTATTACGTACATGATTTTTCTTTATATGAACATATATAAGTGGTTTATCATTTAGTTAGATTTTTATGTATTTAGCTAATTGTAATTCTTTTAATTAGTGAATTATTTAAGAGAATGTTTGATTATTCATCCACTCGATTGCGTTGTGAATTTGGAGCACAAATTTGATTTTTGTTTTTGAACATTATTGTGACGCATAAATTATGGACCCGATTATGTAGAGTGATTCTCACATGAATCCACTCTAATTGAGTTTAACATGGTCCTAAATTTGGTGGCCTCCGATTTCAGTTGTTTTTGAGTCCCGTGGCTACTCATTTAATTGGGTTCAATTTAATTGTCGTCTTATTTTTTATCCCCATTCGATAACAATGTACCCCAACTCCTACAAAATGTAATATAATTTTATCTTTTGTGCTTTAATGCTTTAAACCCTTTCTAAATGAAATAAATTCTCAATCCAAAGTCGAGCCATTTTCTACTCTTGTAAGTCGAGTGCTTTTAAAGCCTCACCATCAACCTTTGGTCACCATACACAACATTTTAAAGCTTAATCCTGGGCTTCCTTACAGTGACACCTATTTGATCAATTATTTCTAGTTTGTCACTTAGAAGACTAGCTCACTTTGCTAGTACACACGCCTAAAATTCAAATTCAAACCTCGACTTACCTCTAGTATTTTTCTTCCAAACAAACTATTCCTTAAACGACGTAGATATTGAGCTCTCGAGGTCTAGCACTTATTGGGTTCTCGAAGGATTGCTCTCAAGGTGCACACCTTGAGTTGTGATTCTTCCGATCTTACATTTCTAGAATACCTAGCGCGCCTAGTCCGAGTACGCTAATCCATTCAAATTATTTTTTTCTAAATTAAATCACGAAAGAATCGAGTTCTTGGAGTCACGCATTCCTCGAATTCGAGAGTGACTACTATTGAGGTGTACGCCTCGAGCAGTGTGTTATTCGAACTTTCGTTCTTAAAACATCTCTAATTATTTGGACAAGTATTTACTGTCCAACAAACATATTTTATAATTAAGGGAATGAAAAAATATGTTGTTTGGATCTAGCATTCCAACGATATTCCGACTAATTGGTTACGAGGCCGACGTCTCGCTTATCGAATAGTCGTCATTCCTCCCAAATTTTTGACCCGTCTAACCTCGTTCCTCATCTTCGTGCGATCGAGTTAAAACCCTAGTATGTTTCTAAACCATACGTCAAATCCAAACTATTTTCTTGATTAAATTACGAAAGAATTGAGTTCTTGGAGTCTCGCACTCCTTGAATTCTTGAGTAACCACTCTTGGGGCGTACGCTTTAGGTTGTGGATTGCTCGACCTTTCGTCTATAAAACACGTGCCCTAATTATTTGGACAAATATCGTCATTGTCCATTCAAATACAATTTCATAATTAATTGAATGAAAAAGATGTTGTTGGGATCTAGCATTCCAATAATATCCCGATTAATTGATTGCGAGGCCGACGTCTCGTTTATCGAGTAGTCATCATTCTCCCTTAAAATATTCAATCCAACTCTCTTTTCTCGCCCTCGTGCGATTGAAACTTTCTCCAACACAAATTTCGAATTTAGTCGAATGAAAAAGGTGTCGTTGGAATCTAGCATTCCAATAATGCCCAGATTAATTGATTGCGAGACCGACGTCTCGTTTATCGAATAGTCGTCATTCTCCATCAAACTACCTAACCAAACTCCTCTTTCTCTCCCCCGTGCGATCGAAACCTTAAACCTATTCAAATCCATTCTCTTTCCCAAACCAAAACATCAAATACGATAAACCTAATTCCTCGCCCTCGTGCAATTTCCAACCAAAACACCTTTTGTCAAGAACATTTTTTAGTTCATTCTTCCGCGCATAACAAACTAGTGCTTCAGCCTCCCCTAGCGAGCAGACAAGCCAACGTTTAGCAGCTAGAATGCGACTTAAACTCTCGTTCGATTCAATACGCCTTTTACCAAGAACATTGTTTAGTCCCTTCTTCTGCGCATATGAACTCGAGCTTCAGCCTCCCCTAGAGAGCAGACAAGCCAATGTTTAGCAGTTAGAATGTGACCTAAACACTTGTTCGCTTACCAAACCTTTTACCGTAGTTGGCCGAACTACGACTGCTCTGATTTCTCATTCCTCAATGAGAATACGTAGGCACAAGATTGCGATGATCTTGGTGAGCACAATCTCCCCCTTTACCCGTAGTCCCACGAACTACGAATGCTCTGATTTCTCATTCCTCAATGAGAATACGTAGGCACAAGATTGCGATGATCTTGGCGAGCACAATCTCTTCCTTTACCCGTAGTCCCACGAACTACGAACGCTCTGATTTTCCACTTCTTACAAGTGAAGATACGTAGGCACAAGGGCCCTAATCCTTGGCGAGCTCCCTATCTTAAAACCACCCATTTCCCCATAGGACAAACTTTAGAAGAAAACAAACAAGCGTAGTTAACTTTACTCTCGAATCGAATCAAGAGGTTCCCGTTGAGTACAACGGACGTAGAGGGTGCTAATACCTTCCCTCTGCGTAATCGACTCCCGAACCTAGAATATTGGTTGCGATGACCATGTTCTTATCCCTTTAAAGGTTTTATCGATATTTTCCTATTCCTTCTTTGGAATGAATAAAGTTCGGTGGCGACTCTGTTTCGAACGTATTTTCCGCCTCCATCGCGAGGATCGTATTTTTCGAGGTAGGACACATGAGAGTGGGAAACTTATTAAGGTTCGAGTCGGCACGTGAAAGCGTGAGGTTTGAACTAGATAGTAAAAACTAGGCATTGATTTTAAACACAACGAAAGCGCTTTAAAAGAAATCAGAATTTATTTATTCTCAAAAAGTAATTTTAACCCCGAATGGGACTGCGAGAGCGTACATTCCGCCTTAAGATTATGACCCGAGTCAACAACCAGCGTAAGGCAAAGGTCTTTAAACGAGTATTTTCTCCTGAAAAGTGTTTGCAAAAACTAAAAAGCACCGGCTACCTGTCGAATCCTTGATAATTAAGGCATTACATACCGATATCCCTTTACCCCTTTTCCTTAAACCAATAACCTTTAGTTCCTTTAAATTTAATTTCATTCGCATTTAACTTTCCTAATTCCATTAGCCTTAGCTTTACGCTGCAACAATAGATAACGGTAGGTTGACATTGGTCTCTGTGGGTTCGACAAATCTTTTATATTACTTCGATATTTCCATGCACTTGCGGACGTATCAAGAACAAAAGAAGAAAAAAGGGATTTTGTAAATTTCATAATTTCCTTGGTCATAAGACATCTCAATATGTTCTTTTCAGGGATTTGGTGCAGAAAGCTTTGAAGGAAAGTCGACTTCAATTTGGTGAAAGGCCAAAGATGCAGATTGACACGGACCCACTAAAGGTTAAAGAAGCCTTATATTCTGAGTTGTATGACTGCATGATGGTTGAGGCTACTGAGGGTCTCAACAAACACTTAACAACCGAAGCTTTTGAATGTAAGGTGGTCGAGATTGCTGATGGTCCTGATAAGAAGTCTGAGAAAAACTCAAGACAGTTTACCCTCAAGCTGGCGAAAGTCTAACAAATTTCCAAGAGAAATGCAGGGTGAGCGGGTTGAAGGATGTGTTATACTCAAGAAGCAACACCATCTTTGATGAAAAGGCTGCTGAAAAGTGAAGTAGCTAGGAGAGTGGCACTGGCAAACAGTAAGCCACCGGTCCTAAGGTTTGTGTTCGACCAGAATGGTGCTCCTCTTTAAAACAAAGAGTACAGGAAGTTGTTCCAGCAGCCACGACCCAAGACTTTTATGCCGCCATCATACACTCCATAGGATAAGTGGGTGGCACCTGTGAGCCAGAAGGGGAGCAAGAGGCCGAAATGGAAGGTGTTGGATCTAGAAAAAAGAGGCGAAGGTCTCCGACAAGAGGACTGAACCCAGGAGCTATGTGGTTTCCCCCAATTACAAAGAGAAGAACCCTATGACAAGGACCCAGTGGATGCGGTATTAGTGATATAAAAAGGCTTCCAAATATGCTTCGACATCACAATTGAAGCCTGTCAGGACCTCTAGACTGAAAAGGCAATATCCAAACGAAAGGTGGGTCGAGAAGGAGAAAGTTGTGACAAATCAGACTACAACAGTGACTGTGGAAGCTTGAGGAGAGAAGGGGTGGTGTCTGTGAGGGAAAAGCCTCATATACTTGATATTCGGGTTTCGATGATGTCAAAACTTAGTAGCTCGGAAGAAGAGATGTTTGGCGTTATCACCGCAATGCATAAGCATACTATATTTGTCATGTTTCTTTTGCTTACATAATGCATCTCTAGTATTGCATTTAGTCATGTTGGAATATGCGTCTTTTGAGTTAAGATCCTTTTGGTCATCATAAGTATCATCTAAGTATGTCAAAAACATCAAAATTAGGCAATTTCTAAAAATACAGGTGTTTGAGTCGACCACACAATTTGCTTCGGTCGACTCATAACAAGTGTCTAAATTATGTAAAATCTTCGGGTTGGCGCACGTCGACCTACCGGTCGACGCATACTGTTGTCATTTCTGTTTGTCAAAAAATGAAGACTTTGCGTCGACGCACATTCCTATTTCGGTTGACGCATAGCTTGTTGTTTTGCATAATCTGTTCTGCTTGGGGTAGCTCAGGTCGACCGTTCACTGTTTTGCTGTATAGTTTTGATCTGTCCACTTATTTTAAAAAGTGGTTTTGTCAGTTATTTTTGGCATGATATAAATTGAAATTTTCTCATTTCATTCCATAATAATTGAATCAATTGTAAAAACAAGAAAAGTGAAAGAGGTGCCAATTAGTCTCATCATCTTCATCTTCTACATTTCATAGCACAACAATCACACAGAATAATCTTTGTTGTGCATTATGGATTGTTTGAAGTGATAACATTCGAAGCCGTTGATTGGGAATTCGGTTCGGGTTGAAACTTTGGCAGGTTTTTCTTGAATAAAACCTTAAGGGTTTTATCCTCCAAGATTCTCTGAATTTGGGGGTTTTTGGTACGAATCTTCTCAATGTATATTTAGCTAAGCGAAGGTGATCGAGGAGCGGTGGGTTCCGTCGATCTAGTAGCGGTAATCGGTGAATTGTGAAGGAGAGGTTCGAGTTTGATTAGCAAGTGTTTGAGATCAGTCGGGCTGGGGTTTAAAGACGTAAGGTTGTTCAAACAAAGGACTTTAATCAGAGGTTCATCCATAAGTAATCGAAGGACTTGATTCGACTCGAATCAAGGGACAAGAAGAGAAAGCATCTTCAACAACAAGGGAGTTTGTTTGTGCATTTGCTATTCTATTCTTGTATAAACGATTCTACAACAGGTTAAATTTGTATTATACAAGCTCAATTCTATTGCTAGAATTGAGGGCAGACTTACCCCGAAGCGAGCACGACGGGGGAACTGCCTTAAAAAATCTTTGTGCCTTTTACTTTACGCATTTTCATTTTGCTTAATATTTGCGTGATTTTCGTTTAAACAATCATATCAAATTTCGGACTGTTTTGAGTAAGTGCTGAAGTAATTTTGACTCTAGTACAATAGTTTATTGTACAAGGAAACTAGTGCTACTTACTCAAATCCGAAATCACTTGGAATGCTCCGCACGCCAAGTGTTTAATAAATTGTCTGAACCACAATTCTCGTGTTCTGTCCATTTATTTTGTTGGCATTTTAAGGCATTGGAACTAGTCATACCAAGTAGTGATATAAATCAATTGATAGTGTGACTAGCATGGTGATTCTCTTTACTCATTATCCATTTCTATAGATTGGACGCATATCCGTTTTTCTAGTAACGGTTCGTTATAGACGGTAATTTTTCCACGGCCACTTCCGCAAATTAAACAAATTTTTAAAACCAATTTGATTGGTAGCGCCGACTGATTTTTAATAAGGGATCTATTCAACCCCCCTTCTAGATTTGTGCCATCGTCTAACAATGTCAACCTAGAGTTCGAAGTACACATATGGAGTTGAGAACAAGAAAGAACCAGAGTACACTCCCTAGTCAAAAGAGGAAGAACCAGAGTACACTCCCCAGTCAGATGAGGAATTCAACCTATCACCAGAAGGCAATTTCGACGAAGATGTGTACGACGACACCCATGATGATACATACAGTGATGATTTCGTCATAAACTGCGGCATCGTGTCAATACTGTCGGCAGAATATAATAGAGTGTCAGAAGTCTCTTAAATAGAAGAAGATTTCGTGCCAGACGAGACTACGGAAGATTAGCCACTATGTTACTATGTGATGAATAGCGGCATGGTGGAAGAACGGACGAACATGTTTGAAAGACCTAGTCCTGGAATGGTGTACCATTTAAAGTTGTTGTTCATAAAAGTGAAGGTCGACAGAGTGGCAGTCAACAAAGTGTTTGTAGATGGAGGGGCAGCTATTAATTTAATGCCTCATACATTGCTCAAGAAGATTGGGAAGACCGAAGCTGATCTTCAACAACATAACATGGTTTTATCTAATTATGAAGGAAAAACCAGCAACATTCTTGGGGTTGTCCAAGTCGATTTAGTTGTAGGTACAACTATCCGATCAACACTTTTCATGGTCATAAACTCAAAGGCCAATTTCAACCTATTGTTGGGTCGAGAGTGGATCCACGGGATAGGGGCAGTATTGTCAACTCTACATCAAAGATTAAGCATTTGGTAAAAAGATGGTATCGTCGAAAATATCAAAGTCGAGTAGAACTATTATAAGATCGATGAAGCAAAAAGTACTAAGAAATCTTTCGACCAACACCTAGCAAATGTGGTACTTTGCGACGATGGATCAGGGTCTTATACTTCTGTCGACACGGGTCGCGTCCAAAATTTGGATCCTGATTATGGATTTATTTGGCATGCTGCTGACGAAATAATGGAACCCACAGAAAAACTTTTACCCACATGGTGGCCAAGAATTGATTAAAATGACTACTGAGTCAGTGAGCTTGACTCGAATTTCAGCATATTTGACTGAAAACAAACGAAAGTCGATACTAAAAGCAGAAAAACGACAAAACATAGCTGGTGAGACTGACAACAATGCATAGTTAAGTGGCTGATAAGGCCAGATAACAGCTTCAGAAAGTCGGAGGCTTGATTGCATCTATGACAATGAGCCTTTAGGGTTTGAGAAAGACCTAACCATTGAGCTGCAGAGAATGCAGGCGCAAGGGTCACTACTGCGAAAAACGAGGCCGGTAATGACAGAAGAGTTGCCACCGTGCGTTATTTATCCCAAAAGAAGGAAAGGAAACGCTCAGAGAAAACCTAACGAAAAGGGAAAGGAATGGTCATCGCAACCAAGTCCTGGATTCGGGAGTCGGTTACGCAAGGGGAAGGTATTAGCACCCCTCACGTCCGTCGTACTCGACGGGATCCACGCTTGTTGTCTATCTGAAAGGGTTTAAAACAATCTATCTACGGCTTCTAGATCTAAACGGAAAGAAGTGACTCGATAGAGCGATCGCCGCTCTAGGCCTACGTATTCTCATCTGGCATGAGAAAATCAGAGTCAACATAGTTCGGGAAACTACGGGGGAGGTTGCTCGCCAAGACATCACGTCTTGGGCCTACGTACTTTCACACGGCACGAAAGATCAGAGCAAACGTAGTTCGGGCCACCGTGCGTTATTTATCCCTCAGAGCGGGAAAGGAAACGCTCGAAGTAAACCTCGCAAAAAACGGGGAAAAGGTATGGTCATCGCAACCAAAACCTGGGTTCGGGAGTCGGTTACGCAAGGGGAAGGTATTAGCACCCCTCACGTCCGTCGTATTCGACGGGATCCACGCTTGCTTGGGTTGTCTAAAGGATGCAAAACAATCTATCTACGGCTGCTAAATCTAAACGGAAGGGAATTGACTCGATAGAGCGTCGCACTCTATGCCTACGTATTCTCAAGAGAGAAAGTCAGAGTCAATGTAGTTCGGGACTACGGGGAAAACTGGCTCGCCAAGACCTCGCGTCTTGTGCCTACGTACTTCCACACTGCATGGAAGATCAGAGCTTTACGTAGTTCAGACTAACTACGGCTAAACAAAACATTCTCACACAGCAGTGAGAAAAACAACTGGTTTCACAGGGTCGGGAACCTATGGGCAAAACTATGGTTTGGCCTCAAATGCACTTGGGCAAGAGAGAAAAAGGGTTACAATTAGTCGTCAGCGGGAAAGTCTCGATCGCACAGCCGCGAGAGAACAAAAAGTTAGTTGTTAGTGTGCTCGCTAGGATATCGCATCCTATGCCTACATATTCTCGTCTGGTACGAGAAATCAGAGCAGCTGTAGTTCGGCTACTACGGGACCACAGCTCAAATCTCGTTTTATTAATCTCTGAAAAATGATTACAATGAGTGAATACTGAAAAATAAATCTCCTAGGAAATACTATCCTATTCTATCTTGAAAAATCGAATGAAAAATAGCCCCCTAACAAGTGGGCGTTCTAAACTATCCCTAAAATCGTAAAATAAACTCTATGGAAATATCTCCTAAAAGAAAATGTACTCTAAAAAATATTAAGTCTACTTTAATATTTTTTTCCTTTTTTCCTTCTTTTTCTCCTTTTTCTTTCAACATATTTTTTCCATTTTTCCTTAATATATTTTTCATGTATTTTCCTCTATATTTCTCTTTTTTCTTCATATATTTTTCATATCTTTTCTATATATTTTTTCTATTTTTTCTTGAATATTTTTCCATATTTTTTTTTCTATATTTTTCTCTTCTTTCTTTTATTGTTTTTCCACTATTTTTCAAATATATTTTTCTATTTATTTTTTCTTCACATGAAACAGTTAACTATATATAAAAAATATAACAAAAAGAAAAATATAAGGGAGGGGGGAATCTGTTTACAAGGGGGGATTAAAAGAAATAAAACAAAAAAACTGATGAGTTGGGCCCAGCCCACAAAACTAAACCAGACCACACGCAGGGGGGGTGTATGAGTTGAACGGAGGGTGTGGCTGGCAAGGATCTCTTTGGGCCCAGCCCACTCTCATCAGAAAAAACGTGAGGGGAGGTGTCTCCCAAAAAACGTAGTCGGGCCTGAGGCCCACGACCCAATCTCTTCTCTCTCTTCTCTTTCTGTTTCTGAAACCCTAATCTAAACTCCTCCTTCTCCCTTGCACTGCGCCGCCGTAAACCTCCCCTTCTCTCTCTCAGATCCCACCTCTTACAACTCTCAAGCAACTTCTGAACCCAACCTTCTCAATACCTCGCTCCAACAAGCCTTCATTCAAACACACTCCGTCGAAGCTCAGGGACGACGAGGCTTAGGATGTTCTGGGAAAAGATGCTTCAGATGAGGAAGATCTTCAAAGATCTTCGCAGATCTTGAAAATCAAAAACATCGTGTCCAGAGAACGACACCTGAAGAAGCTCCGCTTATGGATTTATTTAAGAGATGCCGAAGATTGACGAACTGGAAACACCGATGATGGTGACGCATGGAAATCGAAGAAGGTTCTTGAAGGAAGTTTGTTGAAACTGAGTTCTTGGGTTGTTCGCTGATGAAGTTCTTACCTGAAGCATCTAGATCTTGAAAACTGAACGCGTTGGTGATTTGGAGGACCTTCTGGAAGGCGTCTGAAGTTGATGACTGGACTATGATTCTTGATGGTGATCGATGATGAAATTCTAGAACTGAGATGAGCTCGTTCTTGGAGTTTCGTTCCTGGATGTTTCTGGGTTTTAGGGTTGAGAACGATGAAGCTTGGGGAGGAAGATGAAGGTTGGAGGAGGAAAGCTGGAGAAGATGAAGATTAGAGGAGTTTGGATTTTCTGAGCTTTCCGGTGATGTGGCTTAGATGAAGGTTGAATTTCTGGAATTTGGATGATGAAGGTAGATCTAAGGTTGGATGAATCTATGACCGGAGAGGATGAAGATGGAAGATTCTGGGGATTTTTCTGGGTTTGTGAGGTGCTCCGGTGATGTGGGCGGTGGTGATGAGAGGAGGACGATGAAGAAGGGAGGAGAAGGGATGAAGGTTGATCGGAGTTCTGGGTTTGTTGGAGGTTCTCCGGTGAGGTGTGCGGTGGCCGCCGGCCATGCATGCTGGCCGGTGGGCATTCCCGGTGGGGGCCAAAGGTGCTCACGCGTGGCAATGTGGGTGGAGGGGTGGCGTGCATGGCCTCCACGTGGCCTGGAAGGTGGCAGATAGAGGGATGATGTGGGTGGATGGCGTGGCGTGTTGAAGTGAAATAACGTGGGTCCATCCTCCTGCAACACGTGGCGTGCAGGCTTTTTAAAGGCTGAGAAAATCTGGAACGCTCTGGATTGTTCTAGAACCTGCTGGACAATTCTGGCAACTGCTGGACCTACGAATTTGGGCTTGCTGATTGAGAATTGGCCCACACGAAAAACAGACAAAAACCAAAACACTGAATGGATTAATGAAATGGATTAAAAATTGGATGAAATGAAAATGATTAATGGTCAATTAAATGAAAAAACTGAATTAACAAACTCTAATAAACCCACTAATCTAAACTTCTGAACTTTTATTAAACTCTAATTAACTATATTACCTATTTAAATTCTATAAAATAAAATAAAAGAAAAAATCTATTTATTTATTAAAAGATGAAAAACCTATCCTATATTATTTCTATAAAAGAAAAACAAAACTATATTCTTCTTATTAAAATGATTAAAAAACTATTAACACTATTTAAAAAACAATTAATATTCTAAAGATATTCTATATTATCCTAAAAATCTATTAAATCCTAAAATGATTAAAAATCTATTTAAAAGGAATTAAAACTATTAAAAATCCTATTAATATTCTAAAAAATGATTTAAAAGCTATTAAAATCTAAAAATGGCCAATAAAATCCAGAAAAATCACAATAATTCCCAGAGGGACAAAATAAGCACCGAACGACACATAAAACTGCGAGAGTGCAACAAAATAGCCGGTAAAAATAAACGGGCACCGAAATATCCCAAAAATCGATTCTACTGATCAAAAACTGATAAAAAACCTGAAACACGAGACGAGAGCTGTGATCCCTGATAAAATCAAAACAAATGAAAAAATGCACTGTATGCAATATGCAGATGCGAATGCGATTATGCGTCGAAACATCGAGCCAGATACGAGACCCGGTTGGTCAAATTTTGGGGTGCAACAGCTGCCCCTATTCAAGCGGCTTGGACCTGACTGGGTGAGAAGCGAACGGCTCTCAGCCAATCAAGGTGCGAGACGGTTGAATACCGGTAAACCCGAAAATTTGCCAACTGCTCAACTTGTCGATCACTGGAATAATAGCTGCACGGCAACCATCTGGAGAAATACTGATTTGACATCGCCGTCAGTTATCCACATTAAATTCTTCTGACATTGCCTTCAGACAACGCAACACCCAACATCGCCGCTGGAGAAACACACCTGACAGAATACCCCGCATTGCCGCTGGAAAACTGAATCTGACATCGCCGTCGGACACAGACATCCTCTTAGAGACACTCGATATCACCGTCGCACAAACATCATCTCTACTGGGGATTTAAAGAGTCTAACCTCACCGTCAAACACAAATATCCAACCTCGCCGTCGAACAAATGATGATCTGACCTCGCCGTCAAACACAAACTCGGTCCGGAAATCCGAAGTATACATCTTAAAGGTACAAAACCTGAGCTTGGAATCAAACATATCCAAAGGTACGAAACCTGAGCTTGGACTCAAACATATCCAAAGGTACGAAACCTGAGCTTGGACTCAAACATATCCAAAGGTACGAAACCTGAGCTTGGATTCAAACATATCCAAAGGTACGAAACCTGAGCTTGGATTCAAACATATCCAAAGGTACGAAACCTGAGCTTGGATTCAAACATATCCAAAGGTACGAAACCTGAGCTTGGAATCAAACATATCCAAAGGTACGAAACCTGAGCTTGGAATCTTGTCTTCAGCCACACGTTGATTCATCAACAAGGAAGTCTGAACTCACAGGAACCTTCTGATGCCGCCCTCAGGCGCTTACGAAGTCAATCTTCAGATTAGACATCACTGTTGGAGCAGACATATCACGCTGCTAGGGGTTTCAAGAATCATCTTGAACAAACAAATCCGTCGGGCACCTTCAAGGATCATCCTGAACTGATAACCTTTCTGGAGACTTTATTCTGCGGGGTATTCCAGGAATCTTCCTGGGCAACTTTGCTGAGGACGCTACTGGGGAACTCAAGTATCACCCTAAGCAAACAACTCGGGAAGCTGCACTGAGATCTTAAGAATCATCTTAAGCATACGGCTCTGCTGAGGAATTCGAGAATCATCTCGAACTGAAGACTTCGCTGGGGATCTCAAAAATCATCTTGAGCGAGCGACTGTGAGGATTACACCGGGGTCTTTAAGAATCATCTCAAGGAAGCGACCTTGTTGGGGAGAATATCAGGAATCGTCCTGAGCAACTGGTCTCTTGGTGGCACGCCTGTAAAGCAAGAATGATAGTAACCTGGATCATGCTTATGATGCGTATGCTTCTGCGCTATGCCCCACACGGTGGGAATGCTATGCATTTATGCTAAATGCCATGCAATCATGCACAATGCTATGCAACGTTAAATGCTATGCAGTGTTAAATGCTATGCAGTGCTAAATACGATGCCCAGATGGCATGGAAATACTATATGTTTGTATAAATGCAATGACTATATATGCGAATGCTAATGCAGGCTCGAGCTGCCAGAGAACACCAGGTCCGAAAACCGCTTGGCAAAATAAATGCCGAAGGCAATGCCAACTCTGCTGGGGATGAACTGAAGTCACAGGATCATCTCAGCCAAATAAATGCTGGAAACGGGAAATCAAGTCCGCTGGGGATAACTGCCCTGTTGGAGAAATGAAAAGGCAACCCTGCTTGACGACTTCACTGGGGAAAGAAAACAACTCTGCTTGGGGATGCTTCCTTCAAACCATTGACAACTGATTGTACTCTGCGGGGATAGACCCAAACCGGGATTGATTGCGCGCGGCACACTGCTGGAAATGCCCCTACTATCAAGGATGTCGATCTTAATCTGCTGAGGATCCTTCTGATCCTACTCTGATACGGGGTAAAATACGATCTCGACTCTTCCGGGGATAATACGCAACTTTCATCTGCTGAAGAGCGGCAATTCTGATTTAACAACATCCACAAGGAATTCAAACATTACTCGGAGCGCTGGCATCCGTCGAGCTTCGTATCGGGGAACATGACAACATTCGAGTCATTGGGAAATACTGTGTCAGATACCTTTAGGTTTTTTGTTTTTCTGGTTTAGGATAAACATGGACTATGTACATAGTGGGAGATATAAGAAATACTAGACGGGAACTAGCATTCAGGGTGGACTACCAAACGAGGGCTGATAGCGAAACATGTTAGGTTGTCAAACGAGAACTGACTTACGGGTTCTGGATATCAGACGGGAATTGATTTGGTTTGGACATCAGACGGGCTGAATGGATAACAGACTGAGGTATAGACAACCAGGCGAGAACTGGCTGAAAGCTGACGTACACCAGATGAGAACTGGTTACAATAAACTGCATCAGACGGGAACTGATGCTTACAATAAACTGCACCAGACGGGAACTGATGCTTACAGAAGGGTGGGCCAGATGAGAACTGGTTACCGGTTTGTCAGGCGAGAACTGGACTTTGGAAACGGCTGGTTACTGACACGCAACAGGTTTAAACTGTGGGATAATGATCCAACGACAGCAAGGCCTTTTTCGAAATGTTAAGGGTTTTTGACAAGGGGTAATGACATGATTCCCCGATACTCAACTCCGGCTGGGAATAAGCAGGCTGGTTTGAATGACTTGCCCCAGTGCACTCAACTGGGGGTAAAAAGACTGGCTTAAACAACTTGCCCCAGTACAATTCAACTTGCCCCAATCTAACTCTTGGGAATGATTGCTCTGAACAGCTTGCTACGAGACGACCTCGAGATTATTTGCCCCGGTATCTGTACAACAACAAAATTCAATCTCCGATTAAACACCTAACAACCCAGTCGATTTCAACATTCTCTGCGATGACTTGCCCCTGAATGAGCGTTCTAGCGACTTAACTCGATCTGATTATCCACTAGAAGTATCTGCTTTCAAATCTCAGCATTCTGCATAACTGCCCCTGATTGGCTCTCGAGAAGATTCATTCTGATCAACCGCTTCTCAAATAAACTGCCCCTGCTCAACTGAAGCTTCGGGACTTGTCCTCAGACTGACTGATTCCGAACTTACTGGAAGTTAATGCCCCTGAATCACGGGTCTTCACAACATACACCATTCTGATTCAGACTGCTGAATTACTCAGTCCTGCTTGATTATTCCCTGCTGGAATTTCTTTCATGTCAACTACTAACCTGCAATCAGAATTGTCTGTCTACGAATGGTAATCTTAATGCAGTGTTTATGCAGATTTTGAAAAAAAGTTTGAGCTGTCACTCATTTACATGTCATGATTGTGAGTGACGAATGAACCAAAGTTCAAACGTAGTGCTTACGTGGTCGGTGAAAAATGCAATAAGGATGTGACTAGCAAGTCAAGAAGGAGTCAGGTTACTCAACCTTATCGTAATGCGCTTCAGACTAACCCTACCTCAATTAGGTCTTTTAAGGGTTGTATCGTGGCCGGGTTCACGGTTCGTGAAACAAAGGATATTTGGCTCAAACTTTGATTTGTACCCACCCCTTCTACGTGATGATCTCCGATCCTAAGGTTCAGTTAACCTGGCACGAGCGCTCGCCTCTTCGAGAAGTATGTTGAATGGTAAGACCTACAGTTAAGGAACTCATAAAGCTTTTCTTCTAGAGTGATAGTTACTCCTTCTTCGCTTTCGGTGTCTGTGTACACGACTTTGTGATTTGCTGGGGAAAAAATTTCTTTTGATATCCCCTCTTTTCCGTTCTTTTGATTCCCTAACTTTTGCCTGGACTGACTCATTTTGAGTTCTTTTCGATTTTTTCGTTTTCTTTCGAAGTCCAGCGGGATGCCCTGATTTTTGCCTAAGTATTTAGCCTTCCAGCTTTTCTTTCTTTTTACTTAGCGGGCTTTCTTTCTTTCTTTCTGTTGGAACAAAGTCGTGTGACACTGGTTGTCTTGATTGCTCCGAAAGGATTGTAACTGTCTCACTCCTGATTGGTGAGTTTTGAACTCTTGAAAGGTATCAACTGATTGGTCCTCGAAAGACAACACTCCTCTGTAAGACTTGAATGCTCGGTCAAGCTAACTGACAACTACCCTGCCCCGGGTTAAGATGTGAGGGTTAAAAAAGTCCGAAAGAAATTCCTACTTCTCGGCTCGAAGTGGTTAACGAGGGACTAACTCCTTATATCTCCAGTGTTTGGGGAATTTGAAACAATGCCTTGTACGTCATCGGTACGGTCTTGTCTGAAAGCATATGATCATCGGTTATGAGTTTATTTTCGTCATCCTCCCTCCAATCTTTGCTAGCCACAGGGGTAAAGTGGAGTGAATAAAATGCAAGTGTCAGTGCAATGCAGTAAATGAGCGACAGCGACATGATTAATTCAGAAAAATGCATAGTCACTTTATTATTATCACCATTCGAAACATACAACGTTTAAAGCAGGTAGTAACTAACAGAAAAAGAAACTACAAATGCAAATGATGTAAAAGGTCTGAGGACTGCCAATGCTGAGGCGCCCGCCTGTCTGGATCACTGGCTTCTTTGCTGGAGAATACTTCCCGAGTCTACGAGCTTAGACAGCTGAGGGGTTGTGATGAACAAACAGAAACCCTTCTCGAAAGGAAATGCGATCCTGATCAATCAACTGCTGTACCTTCGCCTGAAATGCTTTACAATCTTCCGTCGAATGCCCCGGTGAGCCACCATGGTAACCACACTGAACGTGGGGATTATACCCAGGAGGGTAAGGCTCTGGAACTGGCCTGAGAGCTTTTGGTTCCACCAAATAATTCTGAATCAGAGAGGGTAGCAACTGGCTATACGGCATAGGCACTGGGTGAGAAGGACCATTCCTTCGTTCCAAGTTGTTACGAGGTCGGTTCTGGTTCTGACGCTGATTCTGATAACCTCGGCCACGGGCTCGCTGATTTGTAATGGAAGCGACATAAGATTCCTGATGGGGTGCCCCAGGCACAGCTGTCTGTCCAGAATAACGAGACACAGAAGATACTGACCGCTGAGAAGACGGAGAACCAACAGATTTCACCGATTCGACTTGAGGATATCCAACATCTGTCAGGACCGCATTGATCATAGCTTCATCTTCAGATTGAGAGCCACAGAGAGATTCAGTTTCACTGGCCTGACCTCTTGAAACATTCGGGATTCTTTCAGTCTTTACACCATACTCGATGCGCTCTCCTGTCCTTACCAATTCAGAGAAATCTGGTGCGACTCCAAGCATTCTTTCGAAGTACGGGCTCTGCAAGGAGTTTACGAACATGCCTTTCAGCTCTTGGTCTAGGAGCGGTGGTTGCACTCTACCAGCAAATTCTCTCCATCTCTGAACATACTTTCTGAAAGATTCATTGTTCCCTTGAGACAATTCTTGCAGTTGCACGCGAGTAGGAGCTTCGTCAAGGTTATAGTCGTACTGCTTCAGAAAGGCATTGGCTAAGTCCATCCATGATTGGATCTGATCACGCTCTAACTGCATATACCAACTCAGAGGTGCCCTAGTCAGACTATCTTGAAAGCAATGAATCATCAGCTTGTCGTTGTGCACAAATGAAGTCATTCTTCGGTAGAACATCACCAAATGTTGCTTCGGGCAACTATCTCCTTTGTACCTTTCAAACCTCGGCATTCTGAACTTCGGAGGTAACACTAGGCCAGGAACCAGACACATATCTGCAGCACTAGGAGTAACAGCGTCTTTACCTTTCAAGGCTTTGAATCTCTCCTCTAATGCACGAAACCTTTCAGCATACACGGGAGCTAATGGGTCTTCATTCTTTGCTGTCGGGACCTCTCTTCGGGGCTTTGGCACAGGGAAGGCAAAACCCTGGTAGTCTGAGACATCAACAAAAGGAGAACGTTCACCTCGGGCAACAAACTGCTCTCGCAGACCTTGGTCTTCAACAGATGGCTGCACAAGCTGAGCTGCAGTAAGGTTGTTCACTTGCGGAAAGTCTTCGTCGTGCGGAGATCCATACAGAGGATTGGACGTCACGGTGAAACCCGACAAGGTATCAACAAACTGGAAGCTGCTCTCTGACATAGCTACCAATGGTCTTCAGCTGACTTCGATGCTTGATTATGCTCAAATCTGCTTTAAATCTGCCTCAACCTCTTGGTCGTCTTCAACACTCACCTTCAGAATCAAAAATAACGGCTGGATAAGAGCTCTGACTAGCTGGCGAATGGTATGCAATATGATGCGAAGATGCCTATGCAAATGCAATGCAATGCAACAAACACGGGATCACAGCCCCCCACACAATCTAAATACTGTTGCACTGCTGACGGAGTACGGTTGCTCTGAAGAGAAGACCAGAATAACGGGTAGGTTGGAAGTCAAGTTTCCTGCACAAAAGAACCCCACCTCACAGGTGTGGACCTATATCTGACAAGGTACGTCATCCTATGCGGTCGTCAGCGTCACAGACTTTCATGAGGAATGATACGATTCCCAGAAGGAGTGGCATCGTCATCTCATGAAGAGGCCTCACTTAGCTGACTTCCAATTGATCGGTTCCCAGAGTCGACAATCCTCACGTCTGGACTCCCCTCAGATCCTCGGGACCGGAAAGGAGCACCTCTGCGAGAACCTCGTCTGAGCGCAGATTTTCGTAGGGAACTGTGCCTGCTCAGCAGACAGGTTCGTCTACTACTTCTCCGCAACTATATCTAGGTGCATACTCAAGCCCAGGTCCGGCTTAGCTCTCAATCATAGAACACCCGTAACACCCCAACAGCAATAGATAATATCGATAAATAAGCCCCAAATAGACAAGCAAACAAGCGTTAGGATTGACTCTCTTGAGGGACGTTGGATCCCAAAATTGACTCGCTTTCGGGACGTTGGATCCCTAGGAAACTATCAAATCCCCAGCAGAGTCGCCAGCTGTCGCTACTGCGAAAATCGGCGCCGGCTGACAGAAGAGTCGCCACCGTGCGTTATTTATCCCTCAGAGCGGGAAAGGAAACGCTCGAAGTAAACCTCGCAAAAAACGGGGAAAAGGTATGGTCATCGCAACCAAAACCTGGGTTCGGGAGTCGGTTACGCAAGGGGAAGGTATTAGCACCCCTCACGTCCGTCGTATTCGACGGGATCCACGCTTGCTTGGGTTGTCTAAAGGATGCAAAACAATCTATCTACGGCTGCTAAATCTAAACGGAAGGGAATTGACTCGATAGAGCGTCGCACTCTATGCCTACGTATTCTCAAGAGAGAAAGTCAGAGTCAATGTAGTTCGGGACTACGGGGAAAACTGGCTCGCCAAGACCTCGCGTCTTGTGCCTACGTACTTCCACACTGCATGGAAGATCAGAGCTTTACGTAGTTCAGACTAACTACGGCTAAACAAAACATTCTCACACAGCAGTGAGAAAAACAACTGGTTTCACAGGGTCGGGAACCTATGGGCAAAACTATGGTTTGGCCTCAAATGCACTTGGGCAAGAGAGAAAAAGGGTTACAATTAGTCGTCAGCGGGAAAGTCTCGATCGCACAGCCGCCAGAGAACAAAAAGTTAGTTATTAGTGTGCTCGCTAGGATATCGCATCCTATGCCTACATATTCTCGTTTGGTACGAGAAATCAGAGCAGCTGTAGTTCGGCTACTACGGGACCACAACTCAAATCTCGTTTTATTAATCTCTGAAAAATGATTACAATGAGTGAATACTGAAAAATAAATCTCCTAGGAAATACTATCCTATTCTATCTTGAAAAATCGAATGAAAAATAGCCCCCTAACAAGTGGGCGTTCTAAACTATCCCTAAAATCGTAAAATAAACTCTATGGAAATATCTCCTAAAAGAAAATGTACTCTAAAAAATATTAAGTCTACTTTAATATTTTTTTCCTTTTTTCCTTCTTTTTCTCCTTTTTCTTTCAACATATTTTTTCCATTTTTCCTTAATATATTTTTCATGTATTTTCCTCTATATTTCTCTTTTTTCTTCATATATTTTTCATATCTTTTCTATATATTTTTTCTATTTTTTCTTGAATATTTTTCCATATTTTTTTTTCTATATTTTTCTCTTCTTTCTTTTATTGTTTTTCCACTATTTTTCAAATATATTTTTCTATTTATTTTTTCTTCACATGAAACAATTAACTATATATAAAAAATATAACAAAAAGAAAAATATAAGGGAGGGGGGAATCTGTTTACAAGGGGGGATTAAAAGAAATAAAACAAAAAAACTGATGAGTTGGGCCCAGCCCACAAAACTAAACCAGACCACACGCAGGGGGGGTGTATGAGTTGAACGGAGGGTGTGGCTGGCAAGGATCTCTTTGGGCCCAGCCCACTCTCATCAGAAAAAACGTGAGGGGAGGTGTCTCCCAAAAAACGTAGTCGGGCCTGAGGCCCACGACCCAATCTCTTCTCTCTCTTCCCTTTCTGTTTCTGAAACCCTAATCTAAACTCCTCCTTCTCCCTTGCACTGCGTCGCCGTAAACCTCCCCTTCTCTCTCTCAGATCCCACCTCTTACAACTCTCAAGCAACTTCTGAACCCAACCTTCTCAATACCTCGCTCCAACAAGCCTTCATTCAAACACACTCCGTCGAAGCTCAGGGACGACGAGGCTTAGGATGTTCAGGGAAAAGATGCTTCAGATGAGGAAGATCTTCAAAGATCTTCGCAGATCTTGAAAATCAAAAACATCGTGTCCAGAGAACGACACCTGAAGAAGCTCCGCTTATGGATTTATTTAAGAGATGCCGAAGATTGACGAACTGGAAACACCGATGATGTTGACGCATGGAAATCGAAGAAGGTTCTTGAAGGAAGTTTGTTGAAACTGAGTTCTTGGGTTGTTCGCTGATGAAGTTCTTACCTGAAGCATCTAGATCTTGAAAACTGAACGCGTTGGTGATTTGGAGGACCTTCTGGAAGGCGTCTGAAGTTGATGACTGGACTATGATTCTTGATGGTGATCGATGATGAAATTCTAGAACTGAGATGAGCTCGTTCTTGGAGTTTCGTTCCTGGATGTTTCTGGGTTTTAGGGTTGAGAACGATGAAGCTTGGGGAGGAAGATGAAGGTTGGAGGAGGAAAGCTGGAGAAGATGAAGATTAGAGGAGTTTGGATTTTCTGAGCTTTCCGGTGATGTGGCTTAGATGAAGGTTGAATTTCTGGAATTTGGATGATGAAGGTAGATCTAAGGTTGGATGAATCTATGACCGGAGAGGATGAAGATGGAAGATTCTGGGGATTTTTCTGGGTTTGTGAGGTGCTCCGGTGATGTGGGCGGTGGTGATGAGAGGAGGACGATGAAGAAGGGAGGAGAAGGGATGAAGGTTGATCGGAGTTCTGGGTTTGTTGGAGGTTCTCCGGTGAGGTGTGCGGTGGCCGCCGGCCATGCATGCTGGCCGGTGGGCATTCCCGGTGGGGGCCAAAGGTGCTCACGCGTGGCAATGTGGGTGGAGGGGTGGCGTGCATGGCCTCCACGTGGCCTGGAAGGTGGCAGATAGAGGGATGATGTGGGTGGATGGCGTGGCGTGCTGAAGTGAAATAACGTGGGTCCATCCTCCTGCAACACGTGGCGTGCAGGCTTTTTAAAGGCTGAGAAAATCTGGAACGCTCTGGATTGTTCTAGAACCTGCTGGACAATTCTGGCAACTGCTGGACCTACGAATTTGGGCTTGCTGATTGAGAATTGGCCCACACGAAAAACAGACAAAAACCAAAACACTGAATGGATTAATGAAATGGATTAAAAATTGGATGAAATGAAAATGATTAATGGTCAATTAAATGAAAAAACTGAATTAACAAACTCTAATAAACCCACTAATCTAAACTTCTGAACTTTTATTAAACTCTAATTAACTATATTACCTATTTAAATTCTATAAAATAAAATAAAAGAAAAAATCTATTTATTTATTAAAAGATGAAAAACCTATCCTATATTATTTCTATAAAAGAAAAACAAAACTATATTCTTCTTATTAAAATGATTAAAAAACTATTAACACTATTTAAAAAACAATTAATATTCTAAAGATATTCTATATTATCCTAAAAATCTATTAAATCCTAAAATGATTAAAAATCTATTTAAAAGGAATTAAAACTATTAAAAATCCTATTAATATTCTAAAAAATGATTTAAAAGCTATTAAAATCTAAAAATGGCCAATAAAATCCAGAAAAATCACAATAATTCCCAGAGGGACAAAATAAGCACCGAACGACACATAAAACTGCGAGAGTGCAACAAAATAGCCGGTAAAAATAAACGGGCACCGAAATATCCCAAAAATCGATTCTACTGATCAAAAACTGATAAAAAACCTGAAACACGAGACGAGAGCTGTGATCCCTGATAAAATCAAAACAAATGAAAAAATGCACTGTATGCAATATGCAGATGCGAATGCGATTATGCGTCGAAACATCGAGCCAGATACGAGACCCGGTTGGTCAAATTTTGGGGTGCAACAGTAAGCAAGAAAACGGAGGTGTAGGCTTCAGCAAGACCATTGGGCTGAAGCCCACCAGCACAAACAAAAGTCAAAACTAAAAGAAAAGTTCGGAAACGGGTGCAATAGGGAACACGAAGGGTGTGTCAACCAAAACCATTGGGCCAAACAAAGCCCAATACCCAAGTGAAAGTGTCTTACGAACCTCAGCCTCTTCCTCATTCATCTTGCCCCAAACGAAACCCTAGACTCTTTCTTCCCTCTTCGCCGCCACCGAACTCCCTGTTCACCATCACCGTCTCGTCTTGCTTCGAACAAACAAAACCAGATGCCTCCCTCCTTCACTACCTCAATCTTCCCTCAGGCGTTTCTCTGCTCTACCTCTCTTCCATCGTCATCAGTGAGCCACGAAGGAAATCAAGGGAGGTTGAAGGATGCTTCGTGGTTGCATGTTGAAGGTCGTGGATCCTTTTGAAGAAATCCAAAAGTTGATGAACACGCACGAAGGTGACAAGTTCTTCTGAAAGACATGGATAGTGAAGACGATCTTGGAAGAACATTACGAGCGTCTTGAGAATTTTGAAAAGATGTAGTATGAAGATCTTGAATGAGTCTTGCAGAAGGATTATTGATGAAGATCTACGAAAATGGTAGACCGGAAGTAAAATGGTGGTGTTTTGTTCGTTTGTCTCAAGAACAGTTGTAGATCGAATCTGGATCTAAAGACGACGGTGGTCGATGTTGATGACTATAGCGGAGATTAAAGATCTAGAAAAAATTGGAGAGTTGGTTGAAGATTTGAAGAGTTCTTGAAGAATCTGGGAAAAAACGAAGGTGATGAATGTTTGAGGAATTTATGGAAAAATCTTGAAGATTGAAGATCTTGAACGGATCTTGTTGATGAATTTTGACGAAGTTTTCTGGAAAAAAAATAGTGATGGACGAAGAACACATTGAGTCTGGGACGAAGATCTTGAAAGTTGTAGAAAAGATGATGACGAACGTTGAGGAAGATTGGATGAAGAATTTGGAAAAACGTTGTGCTGATGAAGATCTTGCGAAGTTGATGAGTCTTCATAAATGACCTTGAAGATTATGATGAACACGATGAAGATCGTGAAAAAAGATGAATACAGATGAATCTTCATGATGAACACTATGATCTTCGTACGAAGATTCTGGCGGGCGATGGGGTTTTCCGGTGAAGTTCCGGTGTGTTGCACCCTAAAATTTGACCAACCGGTGCCACTTTCGATTTATGCTTCGACGCATTTCGCATTCGCATTTGCATATTGCATATAGCGCATTTCCTCAATCATGGTGATTTTATCGGGATTACAGCCCTGTTGTAGCTTTTCGGGTATCTCAGACCGGTTCGGATAATCGGAATTTATTTTGAGAAGTCGCGCGCTTCCTGGGTGTTTTCAGTTCGCAGTGATTTTTGAGATTCTTGGTGTCGGGATTTATTGTTTTGCTTTGATCTGGTCTCGCGCTCTCTTTTATGTTGGTTATTTGCCGTTGTTTGACTTTTTAGGACTTAATAGCCTTTTTATAGATTTAAATAGTTTTTTTATATTTTTAATAGGCTTTATAGATTTTCTAGGATTTAATTAGATTTTTTAAATATTTTTAATAGTTTTAAGTCTTTTTTAGAATTTATAAATTGTTTTTTAAATAGATTTTAGAATAAAACTTTCTTTTTAGATATTAAGTCATTTTTAGATAATAGAATAAATAGAGTTTATTTTTAATATAGATTTATTTTTTTGTTAGATATTAATTTCTTTTATTAGGTTTAATATAGGTTAATAGTTTTTTTAGTTTGTTAATAGATATTAGTTTTAATATAGGATATTAGAATATTAAATAGATTAGGATATTAATTGTGTTTTTAGTTAATTAGAGTTTATTAGGATTAATTAGATTAGTTTAATTTTTGTTTAAGATTTAATTGTAGTTTTAATACTTAGTTAGTGTTAATTGTTTATCCATTAGTTAATTAGGTTTTTCTTTAATCAGTTTTTAATTGTAGTCTTTAGTTTTAATCAGCCAATTAGCATTTTATCCAGTAATTTCGTTGGGCCCAGATAGTTTTTTGGAGGCCCAGAATCTTTCAATCTTTTTGTCCATTTTTGTCCAGAAAAGTTGCCATGTGTCGCTATATAAGCCAGGCCACGCGTTCAAGCTGAAAGGAGGCCACCTCATAACTCCAGACTCTCCCATATTCAGCCACGCTTCATTCCCCACTATCTCTCCACACACACACGTGGCACGCATGCAGGCCACCCAACCATGACACTTGGAAACCCTTGAGCATCACCGGTTGCATGGCCGACGGCCATGCAACCACCGTCCCCAACCAGATTCCGGCC
The DNA here is from genome assembly GCA_963859935.3 of Lathyrus sativus. NCBI lineage: Eukaryota > Viridiplantae > Streptophyta > Magnoliopsida > Fabales > Fabaceae > Lathyrus > Lathyrus sativus. Next base: position 678,134,967 of record OZ012739.1, on the reverse strand, counting down.
ACCGTAACGACCTCCCAACCACCTCCGGCCGCCGTAACAACCCGCCGGAAAACTCAAAAAACCCAGAATTCTTCATCTTCTCCGTTCGCATCTTCATCATCTCACCAAGAACACTCATTCACAATCTTCATCAACTCATACTAATCTTCATCGATGTTCATCCATTTCCCAGCGATTCTTCAACAATGTTCATCCATTTCCCAGATTCTTCAACCTTGTTCATCATACTCGCATCAAGAATCTTCAAACACTTTCGGATCAACATTCAACAAATCTCCAGATTTTCCAGATTTTTTTATCTTCATCAAGATCTCATCACAGTTCGTCATCAAGAATTGTTCTCCACTTCAAGAATCTTCATGAGCTTCCAGATCAATTCATCTTCATCACCTAGTTCGTCAGATTACAAGATTACTTTAGGTTTCCGTCAATAATTCATCAAGACCGCATCTGGATCTGAGGTTTCGTTTGGTTCTCATAAAGAACAATCATCTTCCACATCATCAGAAAATCGCCAGAAAACACGAAGAACATCTTCATCGTCTCGTCAACCCAACCTTCAGTCCGCCATCAAGAATCTTCGTCAATCTTCTCGAATCTGTATACTGGAGCTTCATGAGGTTAGCGGTTAAGTTCCTCTGTCCAGATTTCGTACCATTCCTCATGTAATCTTCACCGCTTCAAGAGTCGCAATCTCCAGATCCACATGTGTCATTAAGCATATTCACCAAGTAATTTCTTCAAGAATCTCAAGAGTCAACAGATGAAGGTTTCGAAATGCACGCATTTGAACAGATTTTGAGAAGTGATGAGGGAGTCTTTGTGAGATTGAGAACGAGAGTTGAAGGAGAGTGAGACTGAGAAAGGCTGAGAAGAGAGGAAACTGGGAGAATCAACGAGAGAGAGAGGGGAGATTGAAGGTTGGGCGGCCGTGAACAGTGAATTGGTATGGGGAGGGTGAATTAGGGTTTCTGGGGAGAGTGGACCGATTTGGGTTTGGGGCCACGAGGCCCAGAATTTTTTTGTTGTTTCTTACGCCTCCCCTCCGTTTTTTTTTGTTGATTGGTTGATTGGGCTGAGCCCAATGACATTTCTGAGCCCTTCTACTGATGGCACCCTCGGCTCACTTCCTGCACCCCCTCCCCATTGTTTTGTTTGGCTGAACTGTATTGTTGGGTTTGGCCCTTATTGTTGTGTTATTTTTCTGCATTATTTCTGTTGCAAATCCCCTTTGTAACCTGTACCCCCTCCCCATTATATTTCTTTTATTAGTTTCTCTTATAATTTTTTTAGTTGTTAGATAAAATAGAATAAAAGAAAAGAGAAGATTCAAGAAAAGAATATCGAAAAAAGGAGAATAAAAAGAGTATTGAAAGAAAAAAATATTGGAAAAAGAATATTGAAAAAAGAAATGAGAAAATAATATATGGAAAAAAATAGAAGGAAAAATAGTAAAAAATATTACTTTGTAAATTCAATTCTTTTAGAATAGATATTTTCTTCATAGGAGATTATTTTACACTTTCAGAGGTAGTTTTAGAAGTCCACTTGTTAGGGGACTATTTTCCATTTGATTTTTCATTATAGATGAATAGGATAGGGTTTTTAGGAGTTTATTTTTCAGTTCTCAATCATTGTACCCATTTTCAGAATATTAATAAAATGAGATTTGAGCTGTGGTCCCGAAAGTAGCCGAACTACAGCTGCTCTGATTTCTCGTACCAGACGAGAATATGTAGGCATAGGATGCGATATCCTAGCGAGCACACTAACAACTAACCTTTTGTTCTCTCGCTGCTGTGCGATCGAGACTTTCCCGCTGACGACTAATGTTACCCTTTTCTCTTGCCCGAGTGCATTTGAGACCAGACCGTAGTTTTTCCCATAGGTTCCCGTACCTCTCAAACCAGTTTAATTTCTCACTCCTGTGTGAGAATACCCAGCCTAGCCGTAGTTAGCCTGAACTACGTAAGCTCTGATCTTCCATGCAGCGTGGAAGTACGTAGGCACAAGACGCGAGGTCTTGGCGAGCCAATTTTCCCCGTAGTCTCGAACTACGTTGACTCTGACTTTCTCTCTTGAGAATACGTAGGCATAGAGTGCGACGCTCTATCGAGTCAAATCCCTTCCGTTTAGATTTAGCAGCCGTAGATAGATTGTTTTGCATCCTTTAGACAAACCAAGCAAGCGTGGATCCCGTCGAGTACGACGGACGTGAGGGGTGCTAATACCTTCCCCTTACGTAACCGACTCCCGAATCTAGGTTTTGGTTGCGACGACCATACCTTTCCCGTTTTTTGCGAGGTTTACTTCGAGCGTTTCCTTTCCCTCCGTTGGGATAAATAACACACGGTGGCGACTCTTCTGTCAGCCGGCGCCGATTTTCGCAGTAGCGACAGCTGGCGACTCTGCTGGGGAATGCGATAGTTCCCCATGCATGTGGGATCCAACGTCCCCTAAGAGAGTCAATCCTAGCACTTGGTTGCTTGTCTTTTGGGTGTTTATTTTTTCATCGCTAGAGAGTCAATCCTAGCATTTCTCCAGTTAGCCAGAGTTCTGATCCAGCCTTTGTTTCCTGAAGGTGAGTGCCCAGAGTTTGGATTGAGCAACTGTTGATTGTCAGAAGACGACCAAGGGGTTGGAACAGACTTGAGCAGATTTGAGAATCAAGCAGTGTAGTCAGTTAAAGGTAATTGATAGCTATATCTGAAGGCAATTTCCAGTCTCCTAACACCTTGACAGGGTTTACTATGACGTCCAGCCCTCGGTATGATTCTATGGAAGACTTCCCGCAAGCGAACAACGTTACTGCAGACCAAGTTGTACAGCCTACTGTTGAGAACCGAGATCGGCATGAGCAGCTTGTTGCCCGAAATGAACGTCCTCCTCCTGTCAACAATCAAGGTGTTGTTTTCCCTGAGAAGAATCCACGCAGAGATATCCCGGTAGCCAGGACTGTAAACTCAAGAGCTCTTGAAGGTGATAGGAGGCTCCGAGTATTGGAAGAAAGAGTTAAAGCTTTGAAGGCCAAAGATGCTGTTAACCTAAATGCTGCAGACATGTGTTTGGTTCCTGACCTGGTGTTGCCTTATAAGTTCAAAGTGCCGAAATTTGAAAAGTACACGGGAGATAGTTGTCCGAAGCAACATTTGATGATGTTCTGTCGAAGAATGACTTCGTTTGTGCGAGATGACAAGCTGATGATCCATTGCTTTCAAGATAGTCTGACTGGGGCATCTTTGAGGTGGCATATGCAGTTAGAGAGTAATCAGATTCGATCATGGGTGGATTTAGCCAGAGCTTTCCTGAAGCAGTACGATTACAACCTGGATATGGCTCCTAGTCTCGTACATCTGCAAGAATTATCTCGGGCGGAGAATGAATCATTCAGAAGGTATGTGCAAAGATGGAAAGAATTGGCTGCTAGTGTTCAACCACCGCTTCAGGAAAGAGAAATGGTTGACCTCTTCTTGGGTACTCTGAAAGGCCATTATTATGACAAATTGTTCGGTTGTACAAGCTTTGTGGGCCTGATAAGAATGGGGTAGCTTGTTGAGAGAGGACTCAAGAGTGGAAAGCTTCGAGATGCTCCTTATATCCCAGTTGATAAGAATGAGTCAGTTGTCAGTTCTCAAGAAGAGTGGGAAGAAGGAAATGACGTCGTCTCAGAATCTCTAGCATCTCAGGATCGGTTTTCAGACACTTCAAGTCAACGGTCATCCTGTCGTCGATCGCGTCAGCACGCCCAACGAAGACCAAGGAAATCTGAAAGGCAGTTTACTCAGCTACCGGTGTCGTACAGTCAGTTGTTGCCAGATCTGGTCAGAAGTGGATTGATAGTGCCGAAAGAGACTAATCCAATGATTCCACCATATCCTCCAGGTTTTGATGCCAGCGCCCGCTGTGAGTACCATGTTGGGGCACAGGGGCATTCAACAAATGATTGTAAGGTGCTTAGAAGCCAGGTTCAGGATCTGTTAGACTCTAACCGGATTTTCATCGCGCCCTAGGGTTTTGTTCAGATTAACGATTCTCCGTCATCCAGTTGTGTGGGTTCGGCAGTTAATGTCATGGAAGACTCCACGGGAAGTGTGTGTTCTGAAGAATGTCAAACGGAGAGTTCAATTGAATATGGGAGAAGTTTCTAGAGGTTTCTGTGCCGGGTGTCGCATCTGTTTTCTCTGCCTAACCCGTTTAGCTTTTGTGCATTAGTGTTTGCTGACCATCACCAGGATTGTTGGCTGGGGTCATTGTATTCGTACTCGTTCGTGCTTACGTGCTGCTTCTGTTGGTTGTACATGTGTGGGAGGTGTTTGTCTGTGTGCTTATAGCCTGAGTTTCTCTTCGTCTTGTCATGAATATGTGTTTGCTTTCTGCATTGCATTATCCTTTAACAGGTACATCAGAACCGTGGGTCTTATTTCCTCATCGTCCAGTTTGTTGCAGGAATTCCTTCAGAGATATGGAACAGAATCAGGTTGAATTGATTGAAGTCCGAAGCCAGCTGGGGCAAATGATGAGAGATATGCAAGAGATGCGTCTGGAGCAGAAGATCCTCAAAGAGGAAAATAGTCAGCTGAAGACCCAAATGAGCTTGATCATGGAAGTAGTCAAGAATGTGCTTAGGAAAGAGGATGATCAGCTATTTGAAGCCGCAATGAAGGAGCTCCCCGCCTGTGCCTGTGGAACCTGAGCTTAACGAACGTGTTGACAGACATCAGCAACAACAACAAAAGGTACATCCGGCTCAACAGAGGATTCAGGAGGGGAGGCCAAAGAGGGTATTTGAGGCGCCACCTTCAACGTATGCTGAGCTCTTGCAGACTTTATTGAGGTTTAAAATGGTTGAGAAGAGAACGTTGGGCCCACCCACAGGAGCGCTTCCTTATGGGTACGATGCCAGCAAGCAATGTGAATTTCATTCTGGGGCACTCGGACACGACATCGAGGGTTGTCATGCTTTTAAGCACAATGTTCAAGAACTGATTGACTCAAAAGATATTGAATTCACGCCGAGCGGTGTAGCTGTACGTATTAGTCCTATCCCAGTTGATGCTAAGATGATGGATGTTTCTAAAGCTGCAGTGGGTCAGAAACGTATCCTGGACTCCATGGTGTCAGAATCTCCACGCCCACAACTGTTGCCTATTCCTGGGGCAGATCTGAGAAAGAAAATGGCTAAGCATACGGATTTCCTTAATCAGTACGGTGGAAATCAAGAAACCGATGTTGTATTGGCTACGAAGGTTGTTCAACAGTCAACCCGATACCAGCGACGATAGCAACGATCTCAACAGCAGCAAAGGCAGCAACATCCCAATCAGTGAAGAGCTCAAAATCAGAGGCCGGTGAGGGTATTTAATGTGCCTCTGATGCCATATGCCGAACTTCTTCAGGTGTTGCTACGATTACAGTTGGTTGAGAAGAGGAAGTTAGCCCCGCTGACAGGTACACCTCCAGCAGGGTATGATATCAAGGAGCACTGTGATTTCCATTCAGGAGCACCGGGGCACAACATTGAAGATTGTCTGGCCTTCAAGCACAAGGTGCAGGACCTCCTTGATAGTGCAGCTATCAACTTCGGGCAGGAAGGGCCCAAAATCATCTGAATGAGGAGGAGGGGCTCTATAATTTGGTTGGGTCGCTGAAAGCAGATCAGGATAACATCGAGTTGCCTCTAATAACTGATTGTGAAGATGGCTGGTTCAGCAGCAGGACAGATGTGAAAGCCCGGTTCTCGGAAGCTGGCATTTTTCTTTGTTTTATCTTGTCATTTCTTTACGTTTTGTAGTTTCTTTCCTGTTTAAATTGCTTGTTCGTAAAACTTGTTGTTTTCATTCAATTGATGATAATGAAATAAATATGCATGTTTTAATTAAATCCATTCGTGTTCACTAATTGTTTTTACAAATGTCCAGTGCTTGGTTAAGAAGGATCTGAGGAGGATGACGAAAATGGACGACATGCAACTTCCGATATTGTATGCTTTTGAAATAAAACCGGCTGATGATGTACAGGCATTGTTTCAAATCCCTAAACACCGGTGATATAAGGAAGATAATCCCTTGTCAACCCCTTTGAGCCTAGTAGTAGGAGTTCTTTCTGAAAACGAAAAACCCTCCATCTTTAACCTGGGGCAGGGTAGGTGTTGGCTAATTTGGCCGAGCGTTCAAGTTGCAAAAGGAGTGTCCGTTCGAGGATCAATCACACCTCTAGAGGTCGTGCCTAAAAAACCACAATGGTTAAATCAAGAGCGAGACAGTCACATCATTCTCCAATGAGTCAGACAACCAGTGTTACACGACTTGTTCGGAAAAAGAGAAAGCAAAGGAGAATCAAAAGCCCGCTAAGTCAAAACTTCAAGACAAATGACTTAGGCAAAAATGAGGGCATCCCGCTGGACTTAAAAAATCAAAAGAAACTCCAAAGAGTCAGTCCAGGCAAAAGTTAGGGATATGAAAAGAAAAAAGATGAAAGGATTAAAAAAGAAAAAATCCTCAAATGAGATACGAGTCGTGTGACCTCAAGTGTCAAAGACGAAGAGTGAGTGGCTGTCTCTCCCAAAAAACTCATGGTATCTCGAACTATCACTCCTATCTTTCAACCTCTGAGAGGTGAGCGCTAAGGTCGAATTAGCTAAACGTAGGATGGGAGAACATCGAGGAGAATGGGTGGGTTAAAATAAACTTTGAGCCTTTATCCTTTCCTTCAAAACCGTGAACCTGACCACGTTATAACCTTCAAAAGTCCTAATTGAAGCAGGTTTGTTTCGAAAGCATACTTTGGTAAAGGTCGCGTCGAAACTGACTCCTAAAAGGGTTCCTCTTACCATGTTGGTACTGATGTTGATATTCTTGATAAATGTTTTGTGCATTATATGCCATAAACTGTTTTCTCCTTTTCCCAGTGAGCAGATTGGATGTCAAAGCTGTCATATGCGTTGCATTAGTATATCTTTTACGCATAACAACTTGTTTTACTTGCGAGTAAGCGCTTGACAACAGGAAAGTTTTCTACAATGGAAGGTATGGTCAGGATAGAATACAGAACGCCCGAATGCTCCGCAAGCCAGGGCAAGCTACATCCAGAGATCCCCAGTCACGTCAGCCTTTCGAAGTCAGTTATCCTGGGGCAATCAGGTTGAGATTCGGTAAATATCTCGTGGTCCGAGAACTACTCTGAATCAGATAATCAGGGGCAAAGTCATTGCAGTCAGGGGCAGGCCATCTTAAGAGAGCAGAAGTTATTCTTTATTCGAGAAGCATTTGATGTGAAGTATCTCTCCGAAGTTCAGAATGCTGGGGCATTTCATATCAGACCATCAGGGTACAGATTTGCAGATTTCCTTTTGAGAAGCATCACCACGGAGGTCCCGCAGGCTAGGGCATATCAGAAGCAAAGGGATCGTTCTTCTCCGTATCATCAGAGTTATTCAGAGCTATTCGAGCAGATTCAGCCAATTTTCGAGTGCGAGACGAATGTCAGGAAGTCGTGTTACCATCCCTTGACTCTTCAACCAGAAAACTGTGTATTCAGACAGAATGTTTTCCAGCGTCAGTTGTACCTGACCCATCACAGATAGCCTAAAAGCCCAAATCCATGTTGGCGATCACTGTGAGGCCCATCCGTGTTAGCGCATCAGTTTCCAAATCCAATCTTCGTCAGTACGCAGGAAGACTCCGTCTGATTTTCTCCAGCAAAGTCCAATTTTTCATTGGCACGGGCAAGCTATCCCCAGAGAAGTCCAATCATACTTGGCACATATGGCATTCCCCAGCGAAGTTGATTTCACTCTTCCAGCATTTATTTTGCTGGAATAATTCTGTGATATCCGGTTTATCCCCAGGGGAGTTGGCTTCGTCTTCAGCATTTATTTTGCTGAAGTGGTTTTCTGTACCCAACTTTCTCCAGCAGCCCGAGCCTGCATTAGCATATTGCATATATCATCATATTTGCATCATACTTGCATTTCATTTTCAAAATGCATAGCATTTCCATCCTGAATGGAGCATTACGCCCTAGAAAGATTCAAACATATGCATATGCATACGAAGCATAAGCCAGGTTTTCTATCAGCCTCATATGGCGCTTGAATCACTCTGTGATCAGTTCAGGGGCATTCATCCAGTAGCAGTGTTCAGACAATTCAGCAGTTTATTCGTATTTCAGATCATACAACAGTTATGCTTTGATCAATCAGTCATCTGGTATCGACAGACTTTTCTTCCCGTCAATTCATATTGACGATGTGTTCCTCCAATAAGTGGATTTCTCCGTCTATCAGTAGACGTCTTGATTTCGAATATGGCTTTCTTTCCGTCTAGCAGTAGACGACGTGAAGTTTCGGGTGATTTTTTCAGTGGGGTTTCAAAATGGGGTTTCTCTAGCAAGTGGTTTTCTTCCCGTCTATCAGTAGACGATGTGAAGTTTCAGGTGATTTTCCAATGGGGTTTCAAGATGGGGTTTCTCTAGCAAGTGGTGTTCTTTCCGTCTATCAGTAGACGATGTGAAGTTTCAGGTGATTTTTCAACGGGTTTCTTATCGTCAGATAATATGGATGATGTGTTTCCCCAGCGAGCCTTCTCCGGCTATCTTTAGATGTTGAGAGGTTTCAAAGCGATCTTTCGGATAGTGGTTTTCTTTCTGTTTATTGGATGAGATGACATTGCAAGAGGGATTTTCTGACCGTCAATCCTTATTGACGACATGGCTCTTTGAAGGTGGTTTTCTTCCCGTCGGTCCTTACTGATGATGTGGCCCTTTAAGGATATTGTTCTTTCCATCAATTCCCGTAGACGAAAGGATTCTGAAATTTGAGGGATGGTGTTGAAGTGATTCTGGGTGTCTTTCCGTCTATCTTTAGACGATGTGAGTATGAATTTTGGGTGTCTTTCCGTCTATCCTTAGACGATGTGAGTATTGAATTTTTCCTTCGATTTGGGTGTCTTTCCGTCTATCTTTAGACGATGTGAGTATGGATTATGGGTGTCTTTCCGTCTATCCTTAGACGATGTGAGTATGGATTAAGGGTGTCTTCCCGTCTATCTTTAGACGATGTGAGTATGGATTTTGGGTGTCTTTCCGTCTATCCTTAGACGATGTGAGTATGGATTATGGGTGTCTTTCCGTCTATCTTTAGACGATGTGAGTATGAATTTTGGGTGTCTTTCCGTCTATCCTTAGACGATGTGAGTATGAATTTTGGGTGTCTTTCCGTCTATCCTTAGACGATGTGAGTATTGAATTTTTCCTTCGGGATGGGTGTCTTTCCGTCTATCCTTAGACGATGTGAGTATCGATTTGGGTGTCTTTCCGTCTATCCTTAGACGATGTGAGTATTGAATTTTTCCTTCGTGATGGGTGTCTTTCCGTCTATCCTTAGACGATGTGAGTATCGATTTAGGTGTTCTTTCCGTCTATCCTTAGACGATGTGAGTATGGATTTCGGGTGTCTTACCGTCTATCCTTAGACGATGTGAGTATGGATTCTGGGTGTCTTTCCGTCTATCCTTAGACGATGTGAGTATTGAATTTTTCCTTCAGGATGGGTGTCTTTCCGTCTATCTTTAGACGATGTAAGTATGAATTTTGGGTGTCTTTCCGTCTATCCTTAGACGATGTGAGTATGGATTAAGGGTGTCTTCCCGTCTATCATTAGACGATGTGAGTATGGATTTTGGGTGTCTTTCCGTCTATCCTTAGACGATGTGAGTATGGATTAAGGGTGTCTTCCCATCTATCATTAGACGATGTGAGTATGGATTTTGGGTGTCTTTCCGTCTATCCTTAGACGATGTGAGTATGGATTAAGGGTGTCTTCCCGTCTATCATTAGACGATGTGAGTATGGATTAAGGGTGTCTTTCCGTCTATCCTTAGACGATGTGAGTATGGATTTTGGGTGTCTTCCGTCTATCCTTAGACGATGTGAGTATGGATTTTGGGTGTCTTTCCGTCTATCCTTAGACGATGTGAGTATGGATCAGGGCGTCTTTCCGTCTATCCTTAGACGATGTGAGTATATTTCTCTTCCTGTCTATCAGTAGACGATGTGAGAGGATCAGGTGTTTTGTTGCAACCCTCGGGTTTGTTATCTGTGGTATCACGCGGGTAACGGGCGTTAAAATTAGGAGTTCTTTATCCGATGATTGATCAGTTTGTTGCCGTGACGACTGGACTCGGTTCTCTGGATGTTATTCCCCAAGCAGTTTTACAGTATATTCTAACGGTTGGCAAATTTTCGGGTTTATTGGTATTCAACCGTCTCGTACCTCTGAATGTTTGAAGGCTGCGCGCTCTTCAACCCCTTCAGATCCAAGCCGCTTGAATAGGGACAACTGTTGCACCCTAAAATTTGACCAACCGGTGCCACTTTCGGTTTATGCTTCGTTGCATTTCGCATTCGCATTTGCATATTGCATATAGCGCATTTCCTCAATCATGGTGATTTTATCGGGATTACAACCCTGTTGTAGCTTTTCGGGTATCTCAGACCGGTTCGGATAATCGGAATTTATTTTGAGAAGTCGCGCGCTTCCTGGGTGTTTTCAGTTCGCAGTGATTTTTGAGATTCTTGGTGTCGGGATTTATTGTTTTGCTTCGATCTGGTCTCGCGCTCTCTTTTATGTTGGTTATTTGCCGTTGTTTGACTTTTTAGGACTTAATAGCCTTTTTATAGATTTAAATAGTTTTTTTATATTTTTAATAGGCTTTATAGATTTTCTAGGATTTAATTAGATTTTTTAAATATTTTTAATAGTTTTAAGTCTTTTTTAGAATTTATAAATTGTTTTTTAAATAGATTTTAGAATAAAACTTTCTTTTTAGATATTAAGTCATTTTTAGATAATAGAATAAATAGAGTTTATTTTTAATATAGATTTATTTTTTTGTTAGATATTAATTTCTTTTATTAGGTTTAATATAGGTTAATAGTTTTTTTAGTTTGTTAATAGATATTAGTTTTAATATAGGATATTAGAATATTAAATAGATTAGGATATTAATTGTGTTTTTAGTTAATTAGAGTTTATTAGGATTAATTAGATTAGTTTAATTTTCGTTTAAGATTTAATTGTAGTTTTAATACTTAGTTAGTGTTAATTGTTTATCCATTAGTTAATTAGGTTTTTCTTTAATCAGTTTTTAATTGTAGTCTTTAGTTTTAATCAGCCAATTAGCATTTTATCCAGTAATTTCGTTGGGCCCAGATATTTTTTTGGAGGCCCATAATCTTTCAATCTTTTTGTCCATTTTTGTCCAGAAAAGTTGCCATGTGTCGCTATATAAGCCAGGCCACGCGTTCAAGCTGAAAGGAGGCCACCTCATAACTCCAGACTCTCCCATATTCAGCCACGCTTTATTCCCCACTATCTCTCCACACACACACGTGGCACGCATGCAGGCCACCCAACCATGACACTTGGCAACCCCTGAGCATCACCGGTTGCATGGCCGACGGCCATGCAACCACCGTCCCCAACCAGATTCCGGCCACCGTAACGACCTCCCAACCACCTCCGGCCGCCGTAACAACCCGCCGGAAAACTCAAAAAACCCATAATTCTTCATCTTCTCCGTTCGCATCTTCATCATCTCACCAAGAACACTCATTCACAATCTTCATCAACTCATACTAATCTTCATCGATGTTCATCCATTTCCCAGCGATTCTTCAACAATGTTCATCCATTTCCCAGATTCTTCAACCTTGTTCATCATACTCGCATCAAGAATCTTCAAACACTTTCGGATCAACATTCAACAAATCTCCAGATTTTCCAGATTTTTTTATCTTCATCAAGATCTCATCACAGTTCGTCACCAAGAATTGTTCTCCACTTCAAGAATCTTCATGAGCTTCCAGATCGATTCATCTTCATCACCTAGTTCGTCAGATTACAAGATTACTTCAGGTTTCCGTCAATAATTCATCAAGACCGCATCTGGATCTGAGGTTTCGTTTGGTTCTCATAAAGAACAATCATCTTCCACATCATCAGAAAATCGCCAGAAAACACGAAGAACATCTTCATCGTCTCGTCAACCCAACCTTCAGTCCGCCATCAAGAATCTTCGTCAATCTTCTCGAATTTGTATACTGGAGCTTCATGAGGTTAGCGGTTAAGTTCCTCTGTCCAGATTTCGTACCATTCCTCATGTAATCTTCACCGCTTCAAGAGTCGCAATCTCCAGATCCACATGCGTCATTAAGCATATTCACCAAGTAATTTCTTCAAGAATCTCAAGAGTCAACAGATGAAGGTTTCGAAATGCATGCATTTGAACAGATTTTGAGAAGTGATGAGGGAGTCTTTGTGAGATTGAAAACGAGAGTTGAAGGAGAGTGAGGCTGAGAAAGGCTGAGAAGAGAGGAGACTGGGAGAATCAACGAGAGAGAGAGGGGAGATTGAAGGTTGGGCGGCCGTGAACAGTGAATTGGTATGGGGAGGGTGAATTAGGGTTTCTGGGGAGAGTGTGGGGAGAGTGGACCGATTTGGGTTTGGGGCCACGAGGCCCAGAATTTTTTTGTTGTTTCTTACGCCTCCCCTCCGTTTTTTTTGTTGATTGGTTGATTGGGCTGAGCCCAATGACATTTCTGAGCCCTTCTACTGATGGCACCCTCGGCTCACTTCCTGCACCCCCTCCCCATTAATTAGATTAGTTTAATTTTCGTTTAAGATATAATTGTAGTTTTAATACTTAGTTAGTGTTAATTGTTTATCCATTAGTTAATTAGGTTTTTCTTTAATCAGTTTTTAATTGTAGTCTTTAGTTTTAATCAGCCAATTAGCATTTTATCCAGTAATTTCGTTGGGCCCAGATATTTTTTTGGAGGCCCAGAATCTTTCAATCTTTTTGTCCATTTTTGTCCAGAAAAGTTGCCATGTGTCGCTATATAAGCCAGGCCATGCGTTCAAGCTGAAAGGAGGCCACCTCATAACTCCAGACTCTCCCATATTCAGCCACGCTTCATTCCCCACTATCTCTCCACACACACATGTGGCACGCATGCAGGCCACCCAACCATGACACTTGGCAACCCCTGAGCATCACCGGTTGCATGGCCGACGGCCATGCAACCACCGTCCCCAACCAGATTCCGGCCACCGTAACGACCTCCCAACCACCTCCGGCCGCCGTAACAACCCGCCGGAAAACTCAAAAAACCCATAATTCTTCATCTTCTCCGTTCGCATCTTCATCATCTCACCAAGAACACTCATTCACAATCTTCATCAACTCATACTAATCTTCATCGATGTTCATCCATTTCCCAGCGATTCTTCAACAATGTTCATCCATTTCCCAGATTCTTCAACCTTGTTCATCATACTCGCATCAAGAATCTTCAAACACTTTCGGATCAACATTCAACAAATCTCCAGATTTTCCAGATTTTTTTATCTTCATCAAGATCTCATCACAGTTCGTCATCAAGAATTGTTCTCCACTTCAAGAATCTTCATGAGCTTCCAGATTGATTCATCTTCATCACCTAGTTCGTCAGATTACCAGATTACTTCAGGTTTCCGTCAATAATTCATCAAGACCGCATCTGGATCTGAGGTTTCGTTTGGTTCTCATAAAGAACAATCATCTTCCACATCATCAGAAAATCTCCAGAAAACACGAAGAACATCTTCATCGTCTCGTCAACCCAACCTTCAGTCCGCCATCAAGAATCTTCGTCAATCTTCTCGAATCTGTATACTGGAGCTTCATGAGGTTAGCGGTTAAGTTCCTCTGTCCAGATTTCGTACCATTCCTTATGTAATCTTCACCGCTTCAAGAGTCGCAATCTCCAGATCCACATGCGTCATTAAGCATATTCACCAAGTAATTTCTTCAAGAATCTTAAGAGTCAACAGATGAAGGTTTCGAAATGCATGCATTTGAACAGATTTTGAGAAGTGATGAGGGAGTCTTTTTGAGATTGAGAACGAGAGTTGAAGGAGAGTGAGGCTGAGAAAGGCTGAGAAGAGAGGAGACTGGGAGAATCAACGAGAGAGAGAGAGGGGAGATTGAAGGTTGGGCGGCCGTGAACAGTGAATTGGTATGGGGAGGGTGAATTAGGGTTTCTGGGGAGAGTGTGGGGAGAGTGGACCGATTTGGGTTTGGGGCCACGAGGCCCAGAATTTTTTTGTTGTTTCTTACGCCTCCCCTCAGTTTTTTTTTTGTTGATTGGTTGATTGGGCTGAGCCCAATGACATTTCTGAGCCCTTCTACTGATGGCACCTTCGGCTCACTTCCTGCACCCCCTCCCCATTATTTTGTTTGGCTGAACTGTATTGTTGGGCTGGGCCCTTATTGTTGTGTTATTTTTCTGCATTATTTCTGTTGCAAATCCCCTTTGTAACCTGTACCCCCTCCCCATTATATTTCTTTTATTAGTTTCTCTTGTAATTTTTTTAGTTGTTAGATAAAATAGAATAAAAGAAAAGAGATAATTCAAGAAAAGAATATCGAAAAAAGGAGAATAAAAAGAGTATTGAAAGAAAAAAATATTGGAAAAAGAATATTGAAAAAAGAAATGAGAAAAGAATATATGGAAAAAAAAATAGAAGGAAAAATAGTAAAAAATATTACTTTGTAAATTCAATTCTTTTAGAATAGATATTTTCTTCATAGGAGATTATTTTACACTTTCAGAGGTAGTTTTAGAAGTCCACTTGTTAGGGGACTATTTTCCATTTGATTTTTCATTATAGATGAATAGGATAGGGTTTTTAGAAGTTTATTTTTCAGTTCTCAATCATTGTACCCATTTTCAGAATATTAATAAAATGAGATTTGAGCTGTGGTCCCAAAAGTAGCCGAACTACAGCTGCTCTGTGTCGCTACTGCGAAAATCGGCGCCGACAATACAGAAGAGTCGCCACCGTACGTTATTTATCCCAACGGAGGGAAAGGAAACGCTCAAAGTAAACCTCGCAAAAAAATGGGAAAAGGTATGGTCATCGCAACCAAAACCTGGGTTCGGGAGTCGGTTACGCAAGGGGAAGGTATTAGCACCCCTCACGTCCATCGTACTCGATGGGATCCACGCTTGCTTGGGTTGTCTAAAGGATGCAAAAACAATCTATCTACGGCTGCTAAATCTAAACGGAAGGGAATTGACTCGATAGAGCGTCGCACTTTATGCCTACGTATTCTCAAGAGAGAAAGTCAGAGTCAACGTAGTTCGGGACTACGGGGAAATTGGCTCGCCAAGACTTCGCGTCTTGTGCCTACGTACTTCCACACTGCATGGAAGATCAAAGCTTTACGTAGTTCAGGCTAACTACGGCTAAACAGGGTATTCTCACACAGCAGTGAGAAATCAAACTGATTTTACAGGTACGGGAACCTATAGGAAATAAAACTACGGTCTGGTCTCAAATGCACTCGGGCAAGAGAAAAGGGTAACATCAGCCGTCAGCGGGAAAGTCTCGATCACACAGCAGCGAGAGAACAAAAGGTTAGTTGTTAGTGTGCTCGCTAGGATATCGCATCCTATGCCTACATATTCTCGTCTAGTACGAGAAATCAGAGCAGCTGTAGTTCGACTACTTCGGGACCACAGCTCAAATCTCATTTTATTAACATTCTGAAAAATGGTTACAATGAGTGAATACTGAAAAATAAACTCTTAGGAAATACTATCCTATCCTGTCCTGGAAAATCAAATGAAAGATAGTCCCCTAACAAGTGGACTTCTAAACTATCCCTAAAATAAAAACTCCATGAAAAAATATACTCTAAAAAATATTAAATCTACACTAATATTTTTTACTATTTTTTCCAAGTATCTTTCTTTTTCCCAATATTATTTTCTCTTTTTTTTTCATGATCCTTTTTTTTTTATATATTCTTTATTCTTTTTTTTCTATTCAATTTCTTTTCTTTTTTCTCCAAATATTCTTCTATTTTTTTCAACATACTTTTCTTTTCATATTTCCTTTTCTCATTTCCTTTTTTCAATATTATTTTTTCAATATCTTTTTCAATAGAAAAAACTAAGCAAAATAAAATAAAGAAAAGAAAAAAATACAAAGGAGGGGAGGGGGTACACAATTTACAGGGGGAATTACAAGCAGTAACAAAAAAAACCACTGTAATTGGGCCCAGCCCAACAAAAACGCAAGAAAAAAAAAGAAAGAACAGGGGGTGCACGTAAACGGAAGGGGTAACCCAGAAACAAATTGGGCTTGGCCCATTGCCACAGAACACACGGAGGGGGGGGGGGGGGGGGGGGCGAAATAGGAAACGGGAGTGTGATCCCTAAACCAATGGGCCCTCAGCGAGGCCCAGTAAGCCCGAGGAGTCCACGAGGCCTCTCCTCTCCCTCACTCTTTCTCCACTTCTGAGAAACCCTAGTCCCTTCCCTTTCCCCTTCACTGTTCATGTCCAAACGGCGCTTCCTTCTCTGAATCCTCTCCCTCGCCCTCTCTTCTCAGATTCGAACTCCGTTCTTCCTTCCAAATCTCTCTCTCACCACCTTACATTTCTTCAACCTCACTTCTCAAATCTCAACCTTCGGATCCTTTCTTCGTAACTCTCCTTCTAAAACAAACTCACCTGCGTCCTTAATCCACAGCAATACATCTTGAGTCTACCAACGAAATAGCAGCGATAATACCCCTGACTCAGGCTACCTCACGGCTCGGCGGAGAAAATTCTTGAAGATAACTGAAACTACAAAGAACCTGGATCTAGAGGTGGCTTTAGCATTTTCGTATGAGGATTGACGAAGATCGCGCCTTGTTAAATTCGTGAGTTCTTGAGGAACATTTCTGGAGATTTGATTGAAGGTGCGAGATCGTGCGAAGGTTGTTGACGCTGACATTCGAAGATAGGTTCGCTATTCTCCTTGATGAAGATCCAGGAAATTTCTGATGCATGCAGATTAACGAAGTTGAATGTTCTTCAAGAACTTCTGGAAAATGCCATGAGCTTGATGATGGATTCTGGGAACTTAAAGAAGAACAAGCGAAGAACACCTACAAGACTCTTACGAAAACTGGCCAAAATATCTAGGACGGTGGAGGATCTTCAAGAACGGATGCTGATCTTGGATGATGTTGATCGGTTGGAAGAAATCTGGATTTTGTTGATTATGGATGATGAAGGTTGATCGGAGAAAGATGATCGGTTGAAGGTAATGATGAGAGGATTTGGACGAGAACTGGAGATTTTCTGGGTTTTTGGTGTCTCCGGCGAGTTTTACGGCGGCCGGAGGTAGTTGGGTGACTGGCGGGGAGCTGTTAGGGTGGTCGGAAAACGGTGGGGGCGGTGGTTGCATGGCCGCCGGCCATGCAACCGGTGAGTCTCCGGTGGAGTTTGTGGAGATGACAGGTGGCGAGGTTAGTGGAGTGAGGGTGGTGCATGTGTGCCGCGTGGCACTGGGCGTGGCAGAGAGAGGAAGAGAGGGAAGTGTGAGGTGGCGTGATGTGAGTTATGATATGTGGCCCCCTTCTCCTTGTAACACGTGGGCATGCTGAATATATAGGACATGGGTTCTGGACTTTGACTGGGCTTTTGAAAATTGGACACACGGCCCATTCAGACTAATACTGATTAATGAAATGCATTAAAAACTGATGAATGGAATTAAGACTAATGATGAATTGAATGGCTAATTAAATGGAAAAACTGAATTAACTACTGCTCAGAATTAATGAACGGATTAAAGGCTAATTAAACTAAAAATTAACTCTAAAATAACCCTAATATTATTCTAACAATTAAAATCTATTAAATTCTAGAAAATGCTAATAATATCCTATATTATTCTAAAAATGATTAAAACTATTAACTATTAAAAAAAACTATTAATATTCAAAAAAATGATTTTAAAGCTATTAAAAACATTATTAATATTCTAAAATGATTAAAATCTATAAAAAAAATCTAAAAATAGCTAATAAAATCTAGAAAATTCCTAATAATTCCCGAAGGAACAAAAATAGCACCGAACGACAAATAACACTGCGAGAGCGCACCAAAATAGCCAGTAAAAATCAAAAGACACCGAAATATCCCTAAAACAACAGCGTGAGCTAAAAACACCGGGAATAGCACGACTTCCAAAGAATACGATTCTACCTATCTAAACTGATAAAAAAACACCTGAGACGCGAGACGAGGGCTGTGATCCCGATAAAATCAAAACAGATGAAAAATGCACTGTATGCGATATGCAGATGCAAATGCGGTCATGCGTCGAAACATCGAGCCAAATACGGGACCCGGTTGGTCAAGTTTTGGGGTGCAACACTCTGATTTCTCGTACCAGACGAGAATATGTAGGCATAGGATGCGATATCCTAGCGAGCACACTAACAACTAACCTTTTGTTCTCTCGCTGCTGTGCGATCGAGACTTTCCCGCTGACGACTGATGTTACCCTTTTCTCTTGCCCGAGTGCATTTGAGACCAGATCGTAGTTTTTCCCATAGGTTCCCGTACCTCTCAAACCAGTTTAATTTCTCACTCCTGTGTGAGAATACCCAGCCTAGCCGTAGTTAGCCTGAACTACGTAAGCTCTGATCTTCCATGCAGCGTGGAAGTACGTAGGCACAAGACGCGAGGTCTTGGCGAGCCAATTTTCCCCGTAGTCCCGAACTACGTTGACTCTGACTTTCTCTCTTGAGAATACGTAGGCATAGAGTGCGACGCTCTATCGAGTCAAATCCCTTCCGTTTAGATTTAGCAGCCGTAGATAGATTGTTTTGCATCCTTTAGACAAACCAAGCAAGCGTGGATCCCGTCGAGTACGACGGACGTGAGGGGTGCTAATACCTTCCCCTTGCGTAACCGACTCCCGAATCCAGGTTTTGGTTGCTCGCTACTGCGAAAATCGGCGCCGGCTGACAGAAGAGTCGCCACCGTGCGTTATTTATCCCAACGGAGGGAAAGGAAACGCTCGAAGTAAACCTCGCAAAAAACGGGAAAGGTATGGTCGTCGCAACCAAAACCTGGATTCGGGAGTCGGTTACGCAAGGGGAAGGTATTAGCACCCCTCACGTCCGTCGTACTCGACGGGATCCACGCTTGCTTGGTTTGTCTAAAGAATGCAAAACAATCTATCTACGGCTGCTAAATCTAAACGGAAGGGGATTGACTCGATAGAGCGTCGCACTCTATGCCTACGTATTCTCAAGAGAGAAAGTCAGAGTCAACGTAGTTCGGGACTACGGGGAAATTGGCTCGCCAAGACCTCGCGTCTTGTGCCTACGTACTTCCACACAGCATGGAAGATTAGAGCTTACGTAGTTCAGGCTAACTACGGCTAGACTGGGTGTTCTCACACAGGAGTGAGATATTAAACTGGTTTTAAAGGTACGGGAACCTATGGGAAAAACTACGGTCTGGTCTCAAATGCACTTGGGCAAGAGAAAAGGATACAATCAGTCGTCAGCGAGAAAGTCTCGATCGCATAGCAGCGAGAGAACAAAAGGTTAGTTGTTAGGGTGCTCGCTAGGATATCGCATCCTATGCCTACATATTATCGTCTGGTACGAGAAATCAGAGCAGCTGTAGTTCGGCTACTTTCGGGAACACAACTCAAATCTCGTTTTATTAATATTCTGAAAAAATGGTTACAATGATTGAGAACTGAAAAATAAACTCCTAAAAACCCTATCTTATTCATCTATAATGAAAAATCAAATGAAAAATAGTCCCCTAACAAGTGGACTTCTAAAACTACCTCTGAAAGTGTAAAATAATCTCCTATGAAGAAAATATCTATTCTAAAAGAATTGAATTTACAAAGTAATATTTTTTACTATTTTTCCTTCTATTTTTTCCATATATTCTTTTCTCATTTCTTTTTTCAATATTCTTTTTCCAATATTTTTTTCTTTCAATACTCTTTTTTTCTCCTTTTTTCGATATTCTTTTCTTGAATCTTCTCTTTTCTTTTATTCTATTTTATCTAACAACTAAAAAAATTACAAGAGAAACTAATAAAAGAAATATAATGGGGAGGGGGTACAGGTTACAAAGGGGATTTGCAACAGAAATAATGCAGAAAAATAACACAACAATAAGGGCCCAGCCCAACAATACAATTCAGCCAAACAAAACAATGGGGAGGGGGTGCAGGAAGTGAGCCGAGGGTGCCATCAGTAGAAGGGATCAGAAATGTCATTGGGCTCAGCCCAATCAACCAATCAACAACAAAAAAAAACGGAGGGGAGGCGTAAGAAACAACAAAAAAAATTCTGGGCCTCGTGGCCCCAAACCCAAACCGGTCCACTCTCCCCACACTCTCCCCAGAAACCCTAATTCACCCTCCCCATACCAATTCACTGTTCATGGCCGCCCAACCTTCAATCTCCCCTCTCTCTCTCGTTGATTCTCCCAGTCTCCTCTCTTCTCAGCCTCACTCTCCTTCAACTCTCGTTCTCAATCTCACAAAGACTCCCTCATCACTTCTCAAAATCTGTTCAAATGCGTGCATTTCGAAACCTTCATCTGTTGACTCTTGAGATTCTTGAAGAAATTACTTGGTGAATATGCTTAATGACGCATGTGGATCTGGAGATTGCGACTCTTGAAGCGGTGAAGATTACATGAGGAATGGTACGAAATCTGGACAGAGGAACTTAACCGCTAACCTCATGAAGCTCCAGTATACAGATTCGAGAAGATTGACGAAGATTCTTGATGGCGGACTGAAGGTTGGGTTGACGAGACGATGAAGATGTTCTTCGTGTTTTCTGGAGATTTTCTGATGATGTGGAAGATGATTGTTCTTTATGAGAACCAAACGAAACCTCAGATCCAGATGCGGTCTTGATGAATTATTGACGGAAACCTGAAGTAATCTTGTAATCTGACAAACTAGGTGATGAAGATGAATCGATTTGGAAGCTCATGAAGATTCTTGAAGTGGAGAACAATTCTTGATGACGAACTGTGATGAGATCTTGATGAAGATAAAAAAATCTGGAAAATCTGGAGATTTGTTGAATGTTGATCCGAAAGTGTTTGAAGATTCTTGATGCGAGTATGATGAACAAGGTTAAAGAATCTGGGAAATGGATGAACATTGTTGAAGAATCACTGGGAAATGGATGAACATCGATGAAGATTAGTATGAGTTGATGAAGATTGTGAATGAGTGTTCTTGGTGAGATGATGAAGATGCGAACGGAGAAGATGAAGAATTCTGGGTTTTTTGAGTTTTCCGGCGGGTTGTTACGGCGGCCGGAGGTGGTTGGGAGGTCGTTACGGTGGCCGAAATCTGGTTGGGGACGGTGGTTGCATGGCCGCCGGCCATGCAACCGGTGATGCTCATGGGTTGCCAAGTGTCATGGTTGGGTGGCCTGCATGCGTGCCACGTGTGTGTGTGTGTGGAGAGATAGTGGGGAATGAAGCGTGGCTGAATATGGGAGAGTCTGGAGTTATGAGGTGGCCTCCTTTCAGCTTGAACGCGTGGCCTGGCTTATATAGCGACACATGGCAACTTTTCTGGACAAAATGGACAAAAAGATTGAAAGATTCTGGACCTCCAAAAAACTATCTGGGCCCAACGAAATTACTGGATAAAATGCTAATTGGCTGATTAAAACTAAAGACTACAATTAAAAACTGATTAAAGAAAAACCTAATTAACTAATGGATAAACAATTAACACTAACTAAGTATTAAAACTACAATTAAATCTTAAACGAAAATTAAACTAATCTAATTAATCCTAATAAACTCTAATTAACTAAAAACACAATTAATATCCTAATCTTTTTAATATTCTAATATCCTATATTAAAACTAATATCTATTAACAAACTAAAAAAACTATTAACCTATATTAAACCTAATAAAAGAAATTAATATCTAACAAAAAATAAATCTATATTAAAAATAAACTCTATTTATTCTATTATCTAAAAATGACTTAATATCTAAAAGAAAGTTTTATTCTAAAATCTATTTAAAAAACAATTTATAAATTCTAAAAAAGACTTAAAACTATTAAAAATATTAAAAAAATCTAATTAAATCCTAGAAAATCTATAAAGCCTATTAAAAATATAAAAAACTATTTAAATTTATAAAAAGGCTATTAAGTCCTAAAAAGTCAAACAACGACAAATAACCAACATAAAAGAGAGCGCGAGACCAGATCGAAGCAAAACAATAAATCCCGACACCAAGAATCTCAAAAATCATTGCGAACTGAAAACACCCAAGAAGCGCGCGACTTCTCAAAATAAATTCCGATTACCCGAACCGGTCTGAGATACCCGAAAATCTACAACAGGGTTGTAATCCCGATAAAATCACCATGATTGAGGAAATGCGCTATATGCAATATGCAAATGCGAATGCGAAATGCGTCGAAGCATAAACCGAAAGTGGCACCGGTTGGTCAAATTTTAGGGTGCAACAGCTGCCCCTATTCAAGCGGCTTGGATCTGAAGGGGTTAAAGAGCGCGCAGCCTTCAAACATTCAGAGGTACGAGACGGTTGAATACCAATAAACCCGAAAATTTGCCAACCGTGAGAATATACTGTAAAACTGCTTGGGGAATAACATCCAGAGAACCGAGTCCAGTCGTCACGGCAATAAACTGATCAATCATCGGATAAAGAACTCCTGATTTTAACGCCCGTTACCTGCGTGATACCACAGATAACAAACCCGAGGGTTGCAACAAAACACCTGATCCTCTCACATCGTCTACTGATAGACAGGAAGAGAAATATACTCACATCGTCTAAGGATAGACGAAAAGACGCCCTGATCCATACTCACATCGTCTAAGGATAGACGGAAAGACACCCAAAATCCATACTCACATCGTCTAAGGATAGACGGAAGACACCCAAAATCCATACTCACATCGTCTAAGGATAGACGGAAAGACACCCTTAATCCATACTCACATCGTCTAATGATAGACGGGAAGACACCCTTAATCCATACTCACATCGTCTAAGGATAGACGGAAAGACACCCAAAATCCATACTCACATCGTCTAATGATAGACGGGAAGACACCCTTAATCCATACTCACATCGTCTAAGGATAGACGGAAAGACACCCAAAATCCATACTCACATCGTCTAATGATAGACGGGAAGACACCCTTAATCCATACTCATATCGTCTAAGGATAGACGGAAAGACACCCAAAATCCATACTCACATCGTCTAATGATAGACGAGAAGACACCCTTAATCCATACTCACATCGTCTAAGGATAGACGGAAAGACACCCAAAATCCATACTCACATCGTCTAAGGATAGACGGAAAGACACCCATAATCCATACTCACATCGTCTAAGGATAGACGGAAAGACACCCAAAATTCATACTCACATCGTCTAAGGATAGACGGGAAGACACCCTTAATCCATACTCACATCGTCTAAGGATAGACGGAAAGACACCCTTAATCCATACTCACGTCGTCTAAGGATAGACGGAAAGACACCCAAAATCCATACTCACATCTTCTAATGATAGACGGGAAGACACCCTTAATCCATACTCACATTGTCTAAGGATAGACGGAAAGACACCCAAAATCCATACTCACATCGTCTAAGGATAGACGGAAAGACACCCATAATTCATACTCACATCGTCTAAGGATAGACGGAAAGACACCCAAAATTCATACTCACATCGTCTAAGGATAGACGGGAAGACACCCTTAATCCATACTCACATCGTCTAAGGATAGACGGAAAGACACCCTCAATCCATACTCACATCGTCTAAGGATAGACGGAAAGACACCCAAAATCCATACTCACATCGTCTAATGATAGACGGGAAGACACCCTTAATCCATACTCACATCGTCTAAGGATAGACGGAAAGACACCCAAAATCCATACTCACATCGTCTAATGATAGACGGGAAGACACCCTTAATCCATACTCACATCGTCTAAGGATAGACGGAAAGACACCCAAAATCCATACTCACATCGTCTAAGGATAGACGGAAAGACACCCAAAATTCATACTCACATCGTCTAATGATAGACGAGAAGACACCCTTAATCCATACTCACATCGTCTAAGGATAGACGGAAAGACACCCAAAATCACTTCAACACTATCCCTCAAATTTCAGAATCCTTTCGTCTACGGGAATTGATGGAAAGAACAATATCCTTAAAGGGCCACATCATCAGAAAATCGCCAGAAAACACGAAGAACATCTTCATCGTCTCGTCAACCCAACCTTCAGTCCGCCATCAAGAATCTTCGTCAATCTTCTCGAATCTGTATACTGGAGCTTTATGAGGTTAGCGGTTAAGTTCCTCTGTCCAGATTTCGTACCATTCCTCATGTAATCTTCACCGCTTCAAGAGTCGCAATCTCCAGATCCACATGCGTCATTAAGCATATTCACCAAGTAATTTCTTCAAGAATCTCAAGAGTCAACAAATGAAGGTTTCGAAATGCACGCATTTGAACAGATTTTGAGAAGTGATGAGGGAGTCTTTGTGAGATTGAGAACGAGAGTTGAAGGAGAGTGAGGCTGAGAAAGGCTGAGAAGAGAGGAGACTGGGAGAATCAACGAGAGAGAGAGAGGGGAGATTGAAGGTTGGGCGACCGTGAACAGTGAATTAGTATGGGGAGGGTGAATTAGGGTTTCTGGGGAGAGTGTGGGGAGAGTGGACCGGTTTGGGTTTGGGGCCACGAGGCCCAGAATTTTTTTTGTTGTTTCTTACGCCTCCCCTCCGTTTTTTTTGTTGTTGATTGGTTGATTGGGCTGAGCCCAATGACATTTCTGAGCCCTTCTACTGATGGCACCCTCGGCTCACTTCCTGCACCCCCTCCCCATTGTTTTGTTTGGCTGAACTGTATTGTTGGGCTGGGCCCTTATTGTTGTGTTATTTTTCTGCATTATTTCTGTTGCAAATCCCCTTTGTAACCTGTACCCCCTCCCCATTATATTTCTTTTATTAGTTTCTCTTGTAATTTTTTTAGTTGTTAGATAAAATAGAATAAAAGAAAAGAGAAGATTCAAGAAAAGAATATTGAAAAAAGGAGAATAAAAAGAGTATTGAAAGAAAAAAATATTGGAAAAAGAATATTGAAAAAAGAAATGAGAAAATAATATATGGAAAAAAAATAGAAGGAAAAATAGTAAAAAATATTACTTTGTAAATTCAATTCTTTTAGAATAGATATTTTCTTCATAGGAGATTATTTTACACTTTCAGAGGTAGTTTTAGAAGTCCACTTGTTAGGGGACTATTTTCCATTTGATTTTTCATTATAGATGAATAGGATAGGGTTTTTAGGAGTTTATTTTTCTGTTCTCAATCATTGTAACCATTTTTTCAGAATATTAATAAAACGAAATTTGAGCTGTGTTCCCGAAAGTAGCCGAACTACAGCTGCTCTGATTTCTCGTACCAGACGAGAATATGTAGGCATAGGATGCGATATCCTAGCGAGCACACTAACAACTAACCTTTTGTTCTCTCGCTGCTGTGCGATCGAGACTTTCCCGCTGACAACTGATTGTATCCTTTTCTCTTGCCCAAGTGCATTTGAGACCAGACCATAGTTTTTCCCATAGGTTCCCGTACCTTTAAAACCAGTTTAATATCTCACTCCTGTGTGAGAACACCCAGTCTAGGCGTAGTTAGCCTGAACTACGTAAGCTCTGATCTTCCATGCTGTGTGGAAGTACGTAGGCACAAGACGCGAGGTCTTGGCGAGCCAATTTCCCCGTAGTCCCGAACTACGTTGACTCTGACTTTCTCTCTTGAGAATATGTAGGCATAGAGTGCGACGCTCTATCGAGTCAATCCCCTTCCGTTTAGATTTAGCAGTCGTAGATAGATTGTTTTGCATTCTTTAGACAAACCAAGCAAGCGTGGATCCCGTCGAGTACGACGGACGTGAGGGGTGCTAATACCTTCCCCTTGCGTAACCGACTCCCGAATCCAGGTTTTGGTTGCGACGACCATACCTTTCCCGTTTTTTGCGAGGTTTACTTCGAGCGTTTCCTTTCCCTCCATTGGGATAAATAACGCACGGTGGCGACTCTTCTGTCAGCCGACGCCGATTTGCACAGTAGCGACAGCTGGCGACTCTGCTGGGGATAAACCGGATATCACAGAATTATTCCAGCAAAATAAATGCTGGAAGAGTGAAATCACCTCCGCTGGGGAATGACATATGTGCCAAGTATGATTGAACTTCTCTGGGGATAGCTGACCGGTGCTAATGAAAGATTGGACTTTGCTGGAGAAAATAGACGGAGTCTTCCTGCGTACTGATGAAGATCGGATTTGGAAACTAATGCGCCTACACGGATGGGCCTCACAGTGATCGCCAACATGGATTTGGGCCTTTTAGGCTATCCGTGATGGGTCAGGTACAACTGACGCTGGAAAACATTCTGTCTGAATACACAGTTTTCTGGTTGAAGAGTCAAGGGATAGTAACACGACTTTCCAACATCCGTCTCGCACTCGAAAATTGGCTGAATCTGCTCGAATAGCTCTGAATAACTCCGCTGATATGGAGAAGAACAATCCCTTCGCTTCTGATATGCCTCAGCCTGCGGGACCTCTGTGGTGATGCTCCTAAAAAGGAAATCTGAAAATCTGTACCCTGATGGTCTGATATGAAATGCCCCAGCATTCTGAACTTCGGAGACATACTTCTCATCAAATGCTTCTCGAATAAAGAATAACTTTTGCGCTCTTAAGATGGCATGCCCCTGACTGCAATGACTTTGCCCCTGATTATCTGATTCAGAGTAGTGCCCCTGGCCACGAGATATTCACCGAATCTCAACCCGATTTCCCCCAGGATAACTGACTTCGAAAGGCTGACCTGACTGGGGATCACCGGATGTAGTTTGCCCTGGCTTGCGGAGCATTCGGCCGTTCTGTATTCTATCCTGACCATACCTTCCATTGTAGACAACTTTCCTGCTGTCAAGTGTTGCACCCCAAAATTTGCCCTCACAATACAAGACTTTGTGTTCCAAGAAGGTTCACAAGGTTCACACTGACCACTACATTATGAATCGTCTCTGATTAGGTTTTATGTAGCCTTCTGGTGCAATATAATGTGAGTTCAAGATTCAAGGTTCATTCATACGTGTGCGAAGTTCAGCATTTTGGAAATATAATCAAGTGATATTATTTGGGTTGTGGTGGCAGAGTTTGACTTGTTTTACCTGGAATCTGATTTGATACTCGAATTTTGGGAATTTACAAATTTAAAGTTATACATGAAAAATTCAAGTTTATAACCAAAGAGGCTAGTTTTGTTCATAAAATGGGGTTATCACATTTAACAAGAAGTTTTAAAGTTGGGATCCACCTTACTCTCTAGCTCACCGTGCTCCCAAGGACATTCAAAGTCAGCTGACATTGTTTATACCTTCAAAGTTGGCATGTGGTATCGCAAGAAGTTTATAGAGGGAAATTTCCAAGTATCAAAGACAGTTTCAATTATTCTAAGACAATAATACAATTCCTTTCAAGTTGAGAAAATACAACACAGGTTTGTAAGAGCGATAAGAAGCTCGTGCACTAAGCTATGCACAAAGTGGTTTTACAAGTTTCCAATAACAAAACTATTGCTGGGATTAAATTATTATTCGTAAGCGAGCTCAGATCACCACTTTATTTCGCATTACAACGCCAAGGTCCTTTGAACGGTTCTTTTTTTGAAGACTAGGAGCCAAAGAAGGCGTCTTCTGAGGTAGACGTTGTTGGTCCAACATCTTAAAACAGCCAGCTGTGTTGAGGCTAAGTGAGTCGTGCGCATACTACATCAGCATATTGAGGTTCTTTTCCTACATAAACCTGCTAACAAAACTAAGTAAATTACAAAGGAAAAGGGCGCGTAGACTTCATGCGTAAGTGAGCCAAAAGCTTGTGAGGAAGAGCTCACATACGAGGATTGCATCCTGCTTTATTCTCCCATGAAGCTGGGCATAAGGTCATAGCATTGTCAGAAGCGTACTTGATAATACAACATGTTAACTATAACATATACCAATTCTTAACATAAAAGAGCAACCCCTGTTGATAGCCACGCCTCTGCAAAACGAAGGTAAAGTCAAAGATTCATTAATCACCCGTATATCTGAGGCTACATACTGACAGAAAACGAAAGAAGGAAATTGAGGCCGCTAAGGACTTCTCGTTAGGGAGGTCGCGGCAGAAAGGTAGTTCTTCCAGCATTGACCAAACCTCCGTAAAGGTTAGGGGAAACTTGCCCTCCTTTCATGGTACCCTGTTATGAAGATCACCGTCAGTATCAACTTTATGGAAATATCAAATATTCAAGAATGGCCGAAAGAATAAGAAACTGGAATAGGACATATAACTGAGATGGAATAGGCCACATACCTTAGGCGTCGAATTACGTTTCTTCCCATAGCATTTTCAAGGTCTGAAAATTCACAGCCAGCCTATACAATTCAATTGGCAAAGAAAAGGCAACTGCATCATCAGCATTATATTCAACAGCAACAACAGCATCTTGCTGCAACAAATGCATCGATTCTACATGGTCAAGCACGAAATTCCCAGGCCCAATCACAGGGTTCATCTCAGCAAGTGTCTGTCTCACCATCATCTCCTTTAACTCCGATGTCATCTCAACAGCAACAGCAGAAACATCATCTACCACGACCTGGGCTCAGTAGTCAAGCTGTCTGACAACGACAATGGCAAGCACCACAGAGGCAGCATCAGCAGCCTGCGAGAGCCATAACCTCACGCCAACAGCATCACACCAATCACGAACATTGTAACAACTATCACCATCAATGGAGAATTGAGCAGTTCAGCTCAATAACAGATCACGCAGCGCCAACTATTACTAAACCTGCAGAATAAGAACAACAATTATCTAGACCTTGTGAGGAAACAAGAGCGTAGGACCATTTCTTTGAAGAGTCAGCTTGCACCTAAAGGTCTAAGAGACAACTCATCTTCAAATCATCCAAAGATTGATAGTGAGTACCCTTTACAAGCCAAGCAACTGAACATGTTTTACCAAAGCGACCGTGCACCCCAGATATCTAATGAGAAAGAGATGGATGAAGTCCGTCGGCAGGCTGAGGCTGGAACTTTTGAGGTAATTATGTCTATATAAGAGGAACTTGCCCAGCTAGAACATCAAGTTAATGAGAGCCATCAGAAGGAAATAGAAGTGAAAGGGAGTATATTGCATTTGGAAACTGAATTGAAGGATGCGCAAGAAAAATTACTTACTACTGTTGACGATAACCAATGTTTAAGTGAAAAGCTTTTACAGGGAGCTAATGCACTCAAGTCACTTGTCAAAGAAGGCGACCGGTTAACCTCTGAGACTGAAGAAATCCTCGGTGATGCCTCTGATGAACTGGGGCATATGAGCAATTCATTTCCACAAAGAGAATACAGATCCCTGAACAAGTTAGCATCATGTTAGAAAAAATCTCCGAAAGAGAATCGCTAATCGACAAGCTCGAGAAACGTTTAGAAACACCAAATTAAACAAAACAACAAGAGAATGGAGATTGAATTGAAAGAGTATACCCTGCAGTTGCTACCCTTCACCACCAGCTTTCCTTTCCATGGAAGTCCCACATCTCTAACACACACATCAAACACGAGATTTCCCATCTGGGCTTCTAATCCATCTTCTGGCCTAAAAACATTTGCCACTTACACCTGCCAGGTCACGATCAAAAAGGGAATCGTTAGAGAATATTCCCTGAAAATAAAAGATTCGTTGATTCAAGAATCATATCAAAACCAATTTCAAATTAATACACAAGATCAGAGATTGGAATGTCAATTAACGAATCATTACTACAATCCTCAAAAGGGGAAAGTTTTCAAATCTGATTTGTCCCAATTTGGAAAATCCAAATCGATATTCAAGACAACAATCAAATTCAATCAAGGCATTTTTCAATCTGAAGCCTATAAAAGAAGGCTTAAGAGATGAAGAGAAGGGGAACCGAAAATCACCAATAAAAAACCTAACATACCGAGAAAAAATCAAAAGAGAAGAGGGGACTTATCTCAAACTCCGCCCACATATCCACCACCATAAAGCCCTTGTTACGAAGCCGTCATCGGAGTTCTTTGTGTTTCCGTCCTCGAACCTTCAACTCGTCGAACCTGCCATCTCCACAACCGCTACCGCCACCTCCCCAGAATCGCAACCCGATCGCAACTTCGTCCCCAGGGTAAAGATCCCCTCAATAGATGTTCTGATTTCTCGATTGATGTTTGTTTTGCAGGCCTTGTAGGATTTGAGAAACTGAACGGATTCAAGAGGAGGAATGACGCGAATGAAAGAGAGAGAGGAGCGATTGACGGAACAGAATGAGGAATCGATTTGGGATTCCTTGAAATTAGGGTTCTGTCAAGTTTTTTTTTTCCCTTTTGTGTTTTATTATTTTATTTTTTTGTAATATATTTAATCACTGCACACATACCACATGCACACCTTAATCCCACGCTTAACTCTCCTAACCAGTTTTTTTTAATTATCTAATCAACATTTTTAAAAAAAAAGGCTAAGTCACCCTTTAATTATTTTCAAAATTAAAAATTAAATAAATTTGTTCTTTAATCATCTTTTAAAAAAAAAATTATTAATAAATCATTTTCTTTACAAAAATAATAATGTGTTTTAAAATCTATTTCATAACAACCAAAATAATAATAATAATTATTATAACAAACTTTTATCTAATTTAATTCAAATCTTTTAGTTGATTATATAAAAAAATTGTTAATTTCTTATTATTATATTTGGATTAATTTTGTTTATTCTTATTTACTAACCCATTTATATTCCAATCATGCTTATTATTTTGTTAAATATTGCTTACTAACCCCCTTTATTATTTATTATTGCTTATTTATATTTTATTTATCTTTGCTATTTAATTATTTTGCTTATTATTTTGTAATTGCCTCTTGGATGTAAATTGTAATTATTTAATTATTATTATCATTATGGTTAGTAATTAGGGAGTGCTAATATGTATGATATTTAAAAAAATAAATTAGATCATTTTAAATAAAGATAATTAAAATAAACACGTCACACATGTAAGTCGATTTTAATCGCCGTCTCACTTCCTAAGGATATCCCTCAAGTTGCCTACGAATAATGGTTAAGTGGGGTGTATAAAGCAAGTCCCTCAAATAGAAAAATCATCAAAGTCCCTTATGGTTGCCTTTACGAATCGAGTCCCTTTCGAAAAATGATGATGGTCCCTTATATGTGCTTATTACACCCCACAATGGCTTTCAAAAATCCAATTGTCCCTCACATGTCCCTTAACATCCAAAGTAAGGACTACCTACTCCATTATAGTAGGGATAGTCTTACTAAGGAAAGGATAAAGAATAAGAAAGACCTTAAAACATTAGGGTAGGCTACTCCTAGATACTTGCTCACTTCAAAACTTTTTCACACCTAAACAAATTTCCAACAAAATTTTCAAACAAGTTTTTTTCACATCCATACACGGATTATTATTAAACTATTCTGAAATTTTTTGCTATTCACACACTACACTTTCAAAACAATTCAAAAGTGAGCTTAAGTACCTAAGAGCCCATGGATAACCATGGATGAAAAGGGTGCTAACACCTTCCCTTTTCATAACCTACCCCCCGGACCCAAAATATTCTCTAAGGTCTTTCCTGTTCTTTTATAACCTTTCCTTATGGATAAAATAAAAGTCGGTGGCGACTCTTGCTATCCGCAACATTGTTTAAAGTCAGTTCTCCCACCGTGTTACAGAACTGGCGACTCTGCTGGGGATCTATTTAAGAGGGGTACCCTTAGGAATTAAGATCACTTTAAATTGTTTGCCTTGTTTGCTTTATTATTATATTGTTGGGGTGCTCTTATGTGTGAAAGGTCCTAACCCGGATCTAGTGTACCTTAGGTAAATGGCAATAGACCAAGGAAACTGTACGACGTATATCGATACGGTTGATCTGGTGGCCATAGTTAGTGCGACTTCTTGGTTGGTGTTTATATTCCTTAAGTCAAGTTGAGGATAATATTGAGGCTGCCATATGTTGTCAATGCACTAACTGACTTTTAGAACCCTAGTTAACTCATCTTGGCCTTTAGAAAGTAGTGAGGTAACCGGCTTCGGTGCAGACTGAAGTTGGTTGACACTCGATACTACGCTCATTGAGATCTTAAACTTGGAGGGTTTTGGTTGGCAAGTAAGTTGCCTTCTGAACAACCACCCTTGTGAAGGATCAATGATATTGAGATCCCTTAGAACCTGGTTACTTTTGTAGGACAGGATGAACCATCTAACTTCAGGGGAGGGTACTTGCCTTTGAACCTCATGCAAGCCTTTAAACCTAGGGCTATGGTGTGACTTGTTTGTGTGTGCCACATGTTTGTGATTGAGCATGACATCATGACATCATCATGCATCATAAGCATATCATTTTCCCTAACCATTTCAAGGACCAAAGGATTTATCTTTGTTCTTTGTTGCAGGTCATGGCTTCTGCTCGTAGAAACACCATCAGGATCAACTTTGTAGGGATACCTGCTAAGCTAAAGGAGTTGGTTTCCCTAGTGCCTGATCATTCCCAGTTCAACAAGAGACATGGTCACTTATTGGATCTAGTTACTTCAGGGTTCAGTGAAGACATGATGAGTGTGCTGTTTCAGTTCTTTGACCCTAAGCACCATTGCTTTACATTTCCGGATTATCAGCTGGTTCCAACCATGGAGGAGTTCTCTAAACTTCTGGGTATACCTGTTCTTGATCAGAAGCCATTCACAGGCTTAGAGAAGGAGCTTAAACCAGAAGTTATTGCTGCAGCTCTACATCTGAAGAAGTCTGACATTGTTCTAGAGACGAGAAGTGGAGTTAAAGGTATTCTTGCCAAGGTATTAGTGGATAAAGCTCAAATGTTCTTGAAGGCTATGAGCTACGATGCTGTTGAGGAGATCTTAGCCTTATTGATTTATGGCTTAGTGTTGTTCCCCAATCCTGATCAGTTCATAGACGTTCATGCCATCAACATATTCCTGAGTCACAATCCAGTGCCTACCTTACTTGGAGACATCCTACATTCTCTTCACACCCGTACTACAAGGGCAAGAGGAACTTTGATGTGCTGCATACCTTTACTTTCTAGGTGGTTTATCTCTCACCTTCCTCGCTCAGTAATGAAGAATGAGCAAGGGTTCAGATGGTCCAAGAGGATCATATCACTTTCTCACTCAGACATCCATTGGTGCTCCAGATCTATGGAGAATGTCACCATCATTGACCATTGTAGGGAGTTTCCTAATGTGCCACTTCTAGGCATAAGAGGAGGCATCACCTACAACCCATCTCTAGCTTTACGACAGTTTGGTTACGCCCGGAGCGATGGTCCACATGACATGTTGATTCAGGGCATTGTGTTTGATTACGACAACGATCTTCAGGGTTACCGTCAGAGATTCATCCGAGCTTGGGGAAAGGTAAACAGGATTGACAGCAAGACACTGGAGCCTAAGTACACTATTCCTATGGAGGCTTATCTCAGATGGGTACGATCTCGTGCTCAGACACTCATGATGCCATATCCTGCCGTCCTACCAGTTACCATGGAACCTGTTGCTGAAGGAGACACAGCTTATACCATCCTTCACCCAGACATGCCTACTGATATGGAAGACTTGCAGAGATCATGGATCCAACTGAAAGAGCAAAGGGATACTTTCGAGGCTCATTACAAAGCAAGCCAAGCAAGGATCCTAGAGCTAACAAAGCTACTTCATGAGGAACGAAACCTCAACTCATACCTCAACACAAAGAGGAAACGTCCATGGGAGACTTAAAACCCCATCTTTTGTACTTATTTCG
Source organism: Lathyrus sativus (assembly GCA_963859935.3). Lineage (NCBI taxonomy): Eukaryota > Viridiplantae > Streptophyta > Magnoliopsida > Fabales > Fabaceae > Lathyrus > Lathyrus sativus. The sequence continues at coordinate 678,101,122 of OZ012739.1, read as the reverse complement.
TTTTCATTTTTTTGTAAGCCTAAAAGGCAAAACAAGTTATTACTAATAAAAAGTTACTTTCTTGTTTGTTTAAGCAAATTTAAATCCTGCGGTCCTTGAAAACATTGCATATGCATTCCCATATCATTGCATCACAGGTTTATAATTGTGTACAGGTTTCTCATCTTCTCGCTGTTTATTTCAGCAATGGCTCTTGAACAATCAGTTAAGGATCTCCAGGCACAGAATGCACAGTTCCAAGAGCTGATCCTGAACCTATCTAAGGGGCAGGATGAATTGAAGACACTGCTGGCCAAGAAGACTAAGAAGGCTAGAAGGTCTGCTGGGTTGCTCAACATGGGAAGAAGGTTCAAAGGTCCTGCCAAGACCAAGGAACAGGTTGAAGACTATGAATCTGAAGAATCTGAGCAGGAGAGAGGCAGTCTCCACAACACTATGGGGGACTCTGATTCTGAGGCTAACTACTACCATGAGCCTAACGAAGACAAATTCAAGATGCTGGTGGATAGAATGGATGCTATGGAATTACAGAAATCATCTGGGCTGGATTTTGAGGATTTGAGCTTGATATCTGGGGTGGTCATACCCATTGGGTTCAAAGTTCCTACATTTGTTGTCTATGATGGGGTCTCTTGTCCCAAATTGCATCTGAGGTCTTATGTCAGAAGAATTCAACCCCACACTGCTGATAAAAAGTTGTGGATCCATTTCTTTCAAGAGAGTTTATCTGGAGCTCAGCTAGAGTGGTATTATCAGTTGGAGAGTGTCAACATCAGAGATTGGAATGACCTTGCTGAAGCTTTCTACAAGCAGTATCAATACAATGCTGACTTAGCCCCCACTCGCATGCAGCTTCAGAGCATGTCTATGGGTGCCAAAGAAAGCTTTAAGGAGTATGCTCAGAAGTGGAGAGACTTAGCTGGAAGAGTTCAACCCCCTTTGACTGATAGGGAGTTGGTTGATATGTTCATGTGTACGCTGAATGGTCCGTTTTACAGTCATCTCATTGGAAGCTCATCATCTGGCTTCACTGAGTTGATCATGACAGGAGAGCGAGTAGAGAATGGTATCAAGAGTGGTAAGATCCAAGTGGGCACTTCTTCATCAGGTGTTGCAAAGAAGCCTCCCACTAGGAAGAGAGAATCTAATGCTGTGTATGGTCAGCCTGATCGTAACAGAAGGCATCAGTCTGTTAGTGCAGTTCATATTTCAAATCCAACTCCTGCAACAACAGAGCAGCCTCAAGGCAACCAACAGAGGGCTAGAAGACAGTTCACGAAGATCAACATGTCAATGGCTCAGGCATTGCAACACTTGTTGAAAGCTGAACTTATTACCCTGAGGGAGGCCCCTCAGAATCCCAATGTTACCTCTCCCAAGTACAATCCCAATGCACGATGTGCATATCATTCAAACTGTCCAGGACATGATACTAATAACTGCTGGGTCTTGAAGAACAAAATTCAAGATATGATTGATGCTGGAGAAATTGAGTTTGATCCACCAGGTACTCCAAATGTGATTACAGCTCCAATGCCAAATCACGAGAAGACTGTCAACGCCATTGATGAAGATATTGATGAAGATCTGCATGTCTATTCGGTTATGGAGTTGAGCACACCATTGTCTGTTATCAAAAAGAGGTTAGTACAAGCTGGGATCTTTCCAGGTTGTCGTGAAGATTGTTTGTATTGTACCTATAAGCCGGATAGTTGCTTCATTTTGAGAGATGGGATTCAACGTCTCATGGATAAATATACTATAGTGTTTGAAAGAAGACCAGCATCTGTAGAAAGTATGGTGGATCATCTGACTCAGGGTAAGAAGATTGAAGAGGTTGACATGGTTGACAAAGTACCACTAAGAATCACTTCAAAGGGTCCCATTAAAATCACTCATCAGGGCCCAATCAAGATTACTGCTGAAGGTCCTGTGAAAGTTGTTGCTGAAGCCAGAGTAGCTCCTCTGATCATTACCACTCCTGGTCCTATTCCTTATACATCTGACAAAGCTGTGCCTTGGCACTATGGGTCTGATGTTTACATCCACGGTGTCAAGCAGGAGCCTTTACCTGATATGCCTGTTGACATTGATAATATTGCTGGATCTAGCAAGATCACTCGTAGTGGAAGAGTCTTCTCTCCTCCAGTTGCTTCTAAGAGTGCAGTTACTCCTGCTGTTACTTCCACCACTGATGCTCGGGGCAAGGGTCCTGTTATTGAGCCTGTATCTACTGATGTGCCAGCTGCTGATGACCTCTCTAAGCAGATGGAAGAAGTATTGAAAATCATTCGCAAGAGTGATTATGATATTGTTGATCAGCTGGGGCATACTCCCTCAAAGATTTCTATGCTCTCCCTGTTATTATGTTCTGAGGCTCATGCCAAGTCATTGATCAAGTTTCTAAAGATGGCTCATGTACCCAGTGCAATTTCTGTGGACCAGTTTGAGAATTGTGTTGCTCACCTGACCTATGACAACGGGTTAGGATTTTCTGATGCTGACTTGACCCCTGCCAAGAGGGATCATAACAGGGCCTTGCATATTTCAATTGAATGCAGGGGCACTACCCTGTCTCATGTGCTGATAGACAATGGTTCCTCTCTGAATGTGTTGCCTAAGGAAGTCCTGAACAAGCTGAGTCCTGAAGATGCGGTATTGAAGCCCAGTAATATTGTGGTAAAGGCTTTTGATGGTTCTAGAAGAGTAGTGCATGGGGAAATTGATCTTCCAATCAAGGTTGGCTCTCAGGTGTTTACCGCTACATTCTATGTGATGGATATTCGTCCTTCGTACTCATGTCTGCTTGGTCGTCCCTGGATCCATGGGGCAGGTGCTGTGACCTCCACATTACATCAAAAGTTGAGATATCCGGTGAATGGAAAAGTTGTTACTGTCTTTGGAGAGGAAGAATACTTTGTCAGCCATGTAAACACTTTCAAGTATCTGGAAGTAGAAGGTGAATACATTGAAACTCCATGTCAGTCATTTGAAGTGGTTCCCTGGGCTGTTAAGGATTGTGTGACTCCTCCTGCTGTGAAGAAGGTTCCTGTGGTCATCAGAAACCCTCCAACAATGGAAATGGCCTCCCTCAATGATGCAAAAGCTGTGGTGGAAGAAGGTGGTTGTACTATTTGGGGTCAGCTTCCTGATATGCCATACAAGTCTGACAAGTTTGGTTTGGGTTTCACTGCAGAGTCCCAGAAGGCTGTTCGTCGTGCTCGTGCTGTTCGTATCACCAATCAAGGGGTTATCAATGCTGTGGGAGATCAAGATGAAGACTACAACTTGGAGGCATGGATTTTTCCTACTGTGGGTGCTGGACTCAATAATTGGACAGCTGAAGATGTTATCCCTATCTCCTTTAGTCAGGAGTAAATAATATTACTGTGTTATGTTTTTAAATTTATAATTTCTGGAACAATTAAAACTTTCAAGCCATGTGCCTTACCCGGGGCACAATGGTGTGCTTGTTACGGGTTGTCATTTCATTTGCATACTTCATTCAATAAAATCAGTGGACGTTTCGTTTTCGTAAATATTGTGTTCCTTGTCTTTCTTTTTCTTTTATTTTTGCTTTATCAGCTATGTGTTCTTACACACACCCACGTCACTAAAATGCCGATCCTCATCCACTCTGGATCCAGTTGATAACAGTTCTACTATTGCCAATTACAATTTCGAGAATCCGATCTATCAAACTGAAGACGGAGACGAGGACGATCGTGAAATACCTGTAGAGCTTGCTAGGTTGTTACACCAAGAAGAGAAAGCTATACAGCCACATGAAGAGCCAGTTGAAGTTGTGAATCTGGGAACTGAAGAAAACAGAAAAAAGGTCAAGATAGGGGCAACATATCAGCATGCTATGGTGGCTTTGTTTCATGATATGATTCATCATGAGATAGAGGTATATGTGGATGATATGATAGCCAGGTCTCAGAATGAAGAACAACATCTTGATCATCTGCACAAGTTGTTTGAGAGGTTGAAGAAATACAGGTTGAGATTAAATCCAAACAAGTGTACTTTTGGAGTTAGATCTGGAAAGCTCCTGGGTTTCATTGTCAGTGGAAAAGGTATTGAAGTGGATCCTGCAAAAGTGAAAGCTATACGAGAGATGCCAACTCCCCGTACTGAGAAGGAGGTTAGAGGTTTCTTGGGACGATTGAACTACATTGCAAGATTTATTTCCCAATTAACTACCATCTGTGAGCCAATCTTCAAGTTGTTGAAGAAAGATCAGGTGATGGAATGGAATGATGAGTGCCAGACTGCCTTTGATGAAATCAAGAGATATTTGCTAGAACCTCCAATTTTAATGCCACCAGTTGATGGAAGACCCTTGATTTTGTATTTAACAGTATTAGACAACTCAATGGGGTGTGTTTTGGGGCAACATGACGAGTCTGGTCGAAAAGAGCAGGCAATATACTACCTTAGCAAAAAGTTTACCGACTGTGAAACAAGATACTCACTGCTCGAGAAAACTTGCTGCGCTTTGGCATGGGCTGCTCGCCGACTAAGACAGTATATGTTGACCCATACTACCTTGTTGAGTTCGAAGATGCAGTTCAAGATTAAGCATCACAACTCTTCTCCATATCGTCCAAAGATGAATGGGGCAGTTGAAGCTGCTAATAAGAACATTAAGAAGATTGTACAGAAGATGACTGTTACTTACAAGGATTGGCACGAGATGTTACCATTTGCTCTGCATGGTTATCGTACTACAATACGTACTTCAGCAGGGGCAACCCCATTCTCCTTAGTCTATGGTATGGAAGCAGTTCTGCCTATTGAAGTTCAGATCCCCTCCTTGAGAATTATGAAGGATGCAGGCTTGGATGAAGATGAGTGGATTCAGACTCGACTTGACCAGATAAAATTTGATTGAAAAGGTTAGCAGCAGTTTGTCATGGCCAGATGTACCAGAAACGGATGATCAAAGCTTTTAACAAGAAGGTTAAGCCAAAGGTATATCAGGCTGGTGACTTGGTAATCAAGCGTATCATATTACCACAGGGTGATCCTAGGGGCAAGTGGACTCCAACATATGAGGGACCATTTGTAGTCAAGACAGTGCTCTCAGGAGGTGCCATGATACTGACTACAATGGATGGTGAAGACTTCCCACAACCTGTAAACGCAGACATAGTTCAAAAATACTACGCATAAAAAGAGACCCGCTAGGTTGACAGGCCTAGGCAAAAATAAGGGCATCCCGGCAAACCAAAAGGGTTTGGGCAAAAATTAGGGATATATATATAAAAAGATGTACACCCGGCAAGTCGAAAACCTGAAAAGGCGGCTTGGGCAAAAAAGGGTATCCCGGTGGATTGAAAACCTGAAAGGGCAATCCAGGCAAAAGTTAGGGATTAAAGCGTATGACTATGTCTCGTTTGGATCACTCATGAAACTGCAACCAGTTGTACTACTTACTCAAGCTCAAACAGATAAAGCTCAATCCAATCGTTTCCGTCTCAACAGCAAGAAGATGAGATACTTGAGTGGCAATAGTAGAATTGAAACTCAATAGGATTATTTCCCACATAGCTGATTCTTTTTGTAAAACTTCATGACAAAATTCTCTTACTAGGGTTTATGTCTCCTTGTACAAACTTACCCGTGTATGGGTCACTTTTGATATAAATAAATTCCATCTTTTGAATCCAGATTCACTTTTACCCTATTTACATAAGCGAAACGTCCATTGGTTGTGTTTGAATGTATGTATGCTTTTAATATGATTGATGTTTACCAGAAATGCATGAAAATGCAGTAATAGTATTTACTAAGGACGAACGAGGGAAGGATTTCAACGAAGCTTCGCCGGTTCATCTTTACCAGACAGTTACAAACCATCAGTAGGACTAATCCATTTTCACAAAGTCTAATCTCCCCTGGAATTTATATCCATCTCTTTTATCCTCATACGGATATACGGGAAATTACTTTCCAATAAGGGCACGATGAACGAAGACGGGATGTTATACTTATCCTACTATCAAACGAAAACGAAGGTTATCTATACCCTACTATCCCCAACAACGGGAGGTTATCTATACCTTGTTATCCCCAACAACGGGAGGTTATCTATACCTTGTTATCCCCAGCTGACGGAGGGTTATATATTCTTCAACAACGAATCGGGATTTATTTTCCTTGGCCAGCAGTTGTTATACAAGGATATCCAGACACTTCCAGCAGTGTCATATCATGCATACATCATTTATATCATACCATAACATATATGTCTATAGTACATTACCTAAGTGCATCATGTCATACATGCATACATAAAGCATAAACTAATGTTGTTATACATAATGCTACCTTGTTTTCAGGTTAATTATCCAACAAACAATCTTATGATCTTTGGGACTGCTTTATTGTAACCTCAGGGTTACTTTATCCTCCTGATGAGCTTCTTATTACTTTGGGACTGCTTTATTGTAACCTCAGGGTTATTTTATCCTCCTGATAGCCTCTCATGACTTCAAGACTGCTTTAGAGCTATTGATTGCTCTATCCTCCTGAAGACATATTACATTATTATTTCAAGACTGCTTTAGAGCCATCCATTGCTCTATCCTCCTGAAATCATTACTTCAAGACTGCTTTAGAGCTATTGATTGCTCTATCCTCCTGAAGACATATTACATTATTATTTCAAGACTGCTTTAGAGTTATTCATTGCTCTATCCTCCTGAAATCATTACTTCAAGACTGCTTTAGAGCTATCCATTGCTCTATCCTCCTGAAGACATATTACATTATTATTTCAAGACTGCTTTAGAGCTATCCATTGCTCTATCCTCCTGAAATCATTACTTCAAGACTGCTTTAGAGCTATTGATTGCTCTATCCTCCTGAAGACATATTACATTATTATTTCAAGACTGCTTTAGAGCTATTCATTGCTCTATCCTCCTGAAATCATTACTTCAAGACTGCTTTAGAGCTATTGATTGCTCTATCCTCCTGAAGACATATTACATTATTATTTCAAGACTGCTTTAGAGCCATCCATTGCTCTATCCTCCTGAAATCAGTACTTCAAGACTGCTTTAGAGCTATTGATTGCTCTATCCTCCTGAAGACATATCACATTATTACTTCAAGACTGCTTTAGAGCTATTCATTGCTCTATCCTCCTGAAGCCATCTAATTATTTCAAGACTGCTTTAGAGTTATCCATTGCTCTATCCTCCTGAAATTACAAGACTGCTTTAGAGCTATCCATTGCTCTATCCTCCTGAAATCATTACTTCAAGACTGCTTTAGAGCTATTGATTGCTCTATCCTCCTGAAGACATATCACGTTATTATTTCAAGACTGCTTTAGAGCTTTTCATTGCTCTATCCTCCTGAAATCATGACTTCAAGACTGCTTTAGAGCTATCCATTGCTCTATCCTCCTGAAATCATTACTTCAAGACTGCTTTAGAGCTATTGATTGCTCTATCCTCCTGAAGACATATTACATTATTATTTCAAGACTGCTTTAGAGCTATCCATTGCTCTATCCTCCTGAAATCATTACTTCAAGACTGCTTTAGAGCTATTGATTGCTCTATCCTCCTGAAGACATATTACATTATTATTTCAAGACTGCTTTAGAGCTATTCATTGCTCTATCCTCCTGAAATCATTACTTCAAGACTGCTTTAGAGCTATTGATTGCTCTATCCTCCTGAAGACATATACATTATTATTTCAAGACTGCTTTAGAGCCATCCATTGCTCTATCCTCCTGAAATCAGTACTTCAAGACTGCTTTAGAGCTATTGATTGCTCTATCCTCCTGAAGACATATCACATTATTACTTCAAGACTGCTTTAGAGCTATTCATTGCTCTATCCTCCTGAAGCCATCTAATTATTTCAAGACTGCTTTAGAGTTATCCACTGCTCTATCCTCCTGAAATTACATTATTATTTCAAGACTGCTTTAGAGCTATCCATTGCTCTATCCTCCTGAAATCATTACTTCAAGACTGCTTTAGAGCTATTGATTGCTCTATCCTCCTGAAGACATATCACATTATTATTTCAAGACTGCTTTAGAGCTATTCATTGCTCTATCCTCATGAGGTCATATTACTACTTCAAGACTGCTTTAGAGCTATTCACTGCTCTATCCTCCTGAAGCCATTCTATTACTTCAAGACTGCTTTAGAGCTATTGATTGCTCTATCCTCCCGAAGCCATTATTACTTCAAGACTGCTTTAGAGCTATTGATTGCTCTATCCTCCTGAGGTCAGATTTATCACTTCAAGACTGCTTTAGGGTTATCATTATTGATTGCTCTATCCTCATGAAGACATGCTGTTACATCAGTATTACTCCAGACTCCTGACAAACTTTCCCCTAGTGGCATCTTTAAGCCCACTCAATCATGTTCAACCAACCATCAATATCACTCCATGCACTGGTGAGTGCAAATTTTTGGGCTTTTGTGTTCAATCCCCTTCAACCTTCCAGGTTACGACTGGCAAATATACCAATCTAACCCCTCAGGTTTCAGAAAATTGAACAGGGGCAGCTGTTGCACCCCAAAATTTGCCCTCACAATACAAGACTTTGTGTTCCAAGAAGGTTCACAAGGTTCACACTGACCACTACATTATGAATCGTCTCTGATTAGGTTTTATGTAGCCTTCTGGTGCAATATAATGTGAGTTCAAGATTCAAGGTTCATTCATACGTGTGCGAAGTTCAGCATTTTGGAAATATAATCAAGTGATATTATTTGGGTTGTGGTGGCAGAGTTTGACTTGTTTTACCTGGAATCTGATTTGATACTCGAATTTTGGGAATTTACAAATTTAAAGTTATACATGAAAAATTCAAGTTTATAACCAGAGAGGCTAGTTTTGTTCATAAAATGGGGTTATCACATTTAATAAGAAGTTTTAAAGTTGGGATCCACCTTACTCTCTAGCTCACCGTGCTCCCAAGGACATTCAAAGTCAGCTGACATTGTTTATACCTTCAAAGTTGGCATGTGGTATCGCAAGAAGTTTATAGAGGGAAATTTCCAAGTATCAAAGACAGTTTCAATTATTCTAAGACAATAATACAATTCCTTTCAAGTTGAGAAAATACAACACAGGTTTGTAAGAGCGATAAGAAGCTCGTGCACTAAGCTATGCACAAAGTGGTTTTACAAGTTTCCAATAACAAAACTATTGCTGGGATTAAATTATTATTCGTAAGCGAGCTCAGATCACCACTTTATTTCGCATTACAACGCCAAGGTCCTTTGAACGGTTCTTTTTTTGAAGACTAGGAGCCAAAGAAGGCGTCTTCTGAGGTAGACGTTGTTGGTCCAACATCTTAAAACAGCCAGCTGTGTTGAGGCTAAGTGAGTCGTGCGCATACCACATCAGCATATTGAGGTTCTTTTCCTACATAAACCTGCTAACAAAACTAAGTAAATTACAAAGGAAAAGGGCGCGTAGACTTCATGCGTAAGTGAGCCAAAAGCTTGTGAGGAAGAGCTCACATACGAGGATTGCATCCTGCTTTATTCTCCCATGAAGCTGGGCATAAGGTCATAGCATTGTCAGAAGCGTACTTGATAATACAACATGTTAACTATAACATATACCAATTCTTAACATAAAAGAGCAACCCCTGTTGATAGCCACGCCTCTGCAAAACGAAGGTAAAGTCAAAGATTCATTAATCACCCGTATATCTGAGGCTACATACTGACAGAAAACGAAAGAAGGAAATTGAGGCCGCTAAGGACTTCTCGTTAGGGAGGTCGCGGCAGAAAGGTAGTTCTTCCAGCATTGACCAAACCTCCGTAAAGGTTAGGGGAAACTTGCCCTCCTTTCATGGTACCCTGTTATGAAGATCACCGTCAGTATCAACTTTATGGAAATATCAAATATTCAAGAATGGCCGAAAGAATAAGAAACTGGAATAGGACATATAACTGAGATGGAATAGGCCACATACCTTAGGCGTCGAATTACGTTTCTTCCCATAGCATTTTCAAGGTCTGAAAATTCACAGCCAGCCTATACAATTCAATTGGCAAAGAAAAGGCAACTGCATCATCAGCATTATATTCAACAGCAACAACAGCATCTTGCTGCAACAAATGCATCGATTCTACATGGTCAAGCACGAAATTCCCAGGCCCAATCACAGGGTTCATCTCAGCAAGTGTCTGTCTCACCATCATCTCCTTTAACTCCGATGTCATCTCAACAGCAACAGCAGAAACATCATCTACCACGACCTGGGCTCAGTAGTCAAGCTGTCTGACAACGACAATGGCAAGCACCACAGAGGCAGCATCAGCAGCCTGCGAGAGCCATAACCTCACGCCAACAGCATCACACCAATCACGAACATTGTAACAACTATCACCATCAATGGAGAATTGAGCAGTTCAGCTCAATAACAGATCACGCAGCGCCAACTATTACTAAACCTGCAGAATAAGAACAACAATTATCTAGACCTTGTGAGGAAACAAGAGCGTAGGACCATTTCTTTGAAGAGTCAGCTTGCACCTAAAGGTCTAAGAGACAACTCATCTTCAAATCATCCAAAGATTGATAGTGAGTACCCTTTACAAGCCAAGCAACTGAACATGTTTTACCAAAGCGACCGTGCACCCCAGATATCTAATGAGAAAGAGATGGATGAAGTCCGTCGGCAGGCTGAGGCTGGAACTGTTGAGGTAATTATGTCTATATAAGAGGAACTTGCCCAGCTAGAACATCAAGTTAATGAGAGCCATCAGAAGGAAATAGAAGTGAAAGGGAGTATATTGCATTTGGAAACTGAATTGAAGGATGCGCAAGAAAAATTACTTACTACTGTTGACGATAACCAATGTTTAAGTGAAAAGCTTTTACAGGGAGCTAATGCACTCAAGTCACTTGTCAAAGAAGGCGACCGGTTAACCTCTGAGACTGAAGAAATCCTCGGTGATGCCTCTGATGAACTGGGGCATATGAGCAATTCATTTCCACAAAGAGAATACAGATCCCTGAACAAGTTAGCATCATGTTAGAAAAAATCTCCGAAAGAGAATCGCTAATCGACAAGCTCGAGAAACGTTTAGAAACACCAAATTAAACAAAACAACAAGAGAATGGAGATTGAATTGAAAGAGTATACCCTGCAGTTGCTACCCTTCACCACCAGCTTTCCTTTCCATGGAAGTCCCACATCTCTAACACACACATCAAACACGAGATTTCCCATCTGGGCTTCTAATCCATCTTCTGGCCTAAAAACATTTGCCACTTACACCTGCCAGGTCACGATCAAAAAGGGAATCGTTAGAGAATATTCCCTGAAAATAAAAGATTCGTTGATTCAAGAATCATATCAAAACCAATTTCAAATTAATACACAAGATCAGAGATTGGAATGTCAATTAACGAATCATTACTACAATCCTCAAAAGGGGAAAGTTTTCAAATCTGATTTGTCCCAATTTGGAAAATCCAAATCGATATTCAAGACAACAATCAAATTCAATCAAGGCATTTTTCAATCTGAAGCCTATAAAAGAAGGCTTAAGAGATGAAGAGAAGGGGAACCGAAAATCACCAATAAAAAACCTAACATACCGAGAAAAAATCAAAAGAGAAGAGGGGACTTATCTCAAACTCCGCCCACATATCCACCACCATAAAGCCCTTGTTACGAAGCCGTCACCGGAGTTCTTTGTGTTTCCGTCCTCGAACCTTCAACTCGTCGAACCTGCCATCTCCACAACCGCTACCGCCACCTCCCCAGAATCGCAACCCGATCGCAACTTCGTCCCCAGGGTAAAGATCCCCTCAATAGATGTTCTGATTTCTCGATTGATGTTTGTTTTGCAGGCCTTGTAGGATTTGAGAAACTGAACGGATTCAAGAGGAGGAATGACGCGAATGAAAGAGAGAGAGGAGCGATTGACGGAACAGAATGAGGAATCGATTTGGGATTCCTTGAAATTAGGGTTCTGTCAAGTTTTTTTTTTCCCTTTTGTGTTTTATTATTTTATTTTTTTGTAATATATTTAATCACTGCACACATACCACATGCACACCTTAATCCCACGCTTAACTCTCCTAACCAGTTTTTTTTAATTATCTAATCAACATTTTTTAAAAAAAAGGCTAAGTCACCCTTTAATTATTTTCAAAATTAAAAATTAAATAAATTTGTTCTTTAATCATCTTTTAAAAAAAAAATTATTAATAAATCATTTTCTTTACAAAAATAATAATGTGTTTTAAAATCTATTTCATAACAACCAAAATAATAATAATAATTATTATAACAAACTTTTATCTAATTTAATTCAAATCTTTTAGTTGATTATATAAAAAAATTGTTAATTTCTTATTATTATATTTGGATTAATTTTGTTTATTCTTATTTACTAACCCATTTATATTCCAATCATGCTTATTATTTTGTTAAATATTGCTTACTAACCCCCTTTATTATTTATTATTGCTTATTTATATTTTATTTATCTTTGCTATTTAATTATTTTGCTTATTATTTTGTAATTGCCTCTTGGATGTAAATTGTAATTATTTAATTATTATTATCATTATGGTTAGTAATTAGGGAGTGCTAATATGTATGATATTTAAAAAAATAAATTAGATCATTTTAAATAAAGATAATTAAAATAAACACGTCACACATGTAAGTCGATTTTAATCGCCGTCTCACTTCCTAAGGATATCCCTCAAGTTGCCTACGAATAATGGTTAAGTGGGGTGTATAAAGCAAGTCCCTCAAATAGAAAAATCATCAAAGTCCCTTATGGTTGCCTTTACGAATCGAGTCCCTTTCGAAAAATGATGATGGTCCCTTATATGTGCTTATTACACCCCACAATGGCTTTCAAAAATCCAATTGTCCCTCACATGTCCCTTAACATCCAAAGTAAGGACTACCTACTCCATTATAGTAGGGATAGTCTTACTAAGGAAAGGATAAAGAATAAGAAAGACCTTAAAACATTAGGGTAGGCTACTCCTAGATACTTGCTCACTTCAAAACTTTTTCACACCTAAACAAATTTCCAACAAAATTTTCAAACAAGTTTTTTTCACATCCATACACGGATTATTATTAAACTATTCTGAAATTTTTTGCTATTCACACACTACACTTTCAAAACAATTCAAAAGTGAGCTTAAGTACCTAAGAGCCCATGGATAACCATGGATGAAAAGGGTGCTAACACCTTCCCTTTTCATAACCTACCCCCCGGACCCAAAATATTCTCTAAGGTCTTTCCTGTTCTTTTATAACCTTTCCTTATGGATAAAATAAAAGTCGGTGGCGACTCTTGCTATCCGCAACATTGTTTAAAGTCAGTTCTCCCACCGTGTTACATCAAGCGCTTACTCGCAAGTAAAACAAGTTGTTCTGCGTAAAAGACATATTAATGCAACGCATATGACAGCTTTGACATCCAATCTGTTCACTGGGAAAAGGAAAAAACAGTTTATGGCATATAATGCACAAAACATTTATCAAGAATATCAACATCAGTGCCAACATGGTAAGAAGAACCCTTTTCAGGAGTCAGTTTCGACGCGATCTTTACTGAAGTATGCTTTCGAAACAAACCTGCTTCAATTAGGACTTTTGAAGGTTATAACGTGGTCAGGTTCACGGTTTTGAAAGAAAGGATAAAGGCTCAAAGTTTATTTTAACCCACCCATTCTCCTTAATGTTCTCCCATCCTACGTTCAGCTAATTCGACCTTAGCGCTCACCTCTCAGAGGCTGAAAGATAGGAGTGATAGTTCGAGAAACCATGAGTTTTTGGAGTGACAGTTACTCACTCTTCGTCTTTGACACATAAGGTCACACGACTCGTATTTCATCTGAGGATTTTTCTTTTGTCATCCTTTCATCTTCTTATCCCTAACTTTTGCCTGGACTGACTCTTTGGAGTTTCTTTTGATTTTTTAAGTCCAGCGGGATGCCCTCATTTTTGCCTAAGTCATTTGTTTTGAAGTTTTGACTTAGCGGGCTTTTGGTTCTTTTTCCTTCCTCTTTTTCCGAACAAGTCGTATGACACTGGTTGTCTGACTCATTGGGGGATAATGTGACTGTTTCACTCTTGATTTAACCATTGCGGTTTTTTAGGCACGACCTCTAGAGGTGTGATTGATCCTCGAACGGACACTCCTTTTGCAACTTGAACGCTCGGCCAAATTAGCTAACACCTACCCTGCCCCAGGTTAAAGATGGAGGGTTTTTCATTTTCAGAAAGAACTCCTACTACTAGGCTCAAAGGGGTTGACAAGGGATTATCTTTCTTATATCACCGGTGTTTAGGGGTTTGAAACAATGCCTGTACATCATCAGCAGGTTTTATTTCAAAAGCATACGATATCGGAAGTTGTCTGTCGTTCATTTTCGTCATCCTCCTCAGATCCTTCTTAACCAAGCACTGGACATTTGTAAAAACAATTAGTGAACACGAATGGATTTAATCAAAACATGCATATTTATTTCATTATCATCAATTGAATGAAAACAACAAGTTTTACGAACAAGATTGCAATTTAAACAGGAAAGAAACTACAAACGTAAAGAAATGACAAGATAAAACAAAGAAAAATGCCAGCTTCCGAGAACCGGGCTTTCACATCTGTCCTGCTGCTGAACCAGCCATCTTCACAATCAGTTATTAGAGGCAACTCGATGCTGTCCTGATCGGCTTTCAGCGACCCAACCAAATTATAGAACCCCTCCTCCTCATTCAGATGATTTTGGGACCTTCCTGCCCGAAGTTGATTGTTGCACTATCAAGTAGGTCCTGCACCTTGTGCTTGAAGGCCAGACAATCTTCAATGTTGTGCCCCGATGCTCCTGAATGGAAATCACAGTGCTCCTTGATATCATACCCTGCTGGAGGCGTACCTGTCAGCGGGGCTAACTTCCTCTTCTCAACCAACTGTAATCGTAGCAACACCTGAAGAAGTTCGGCATACGACATCGGAGGCACATTAAATACCCTCACCGGCCTCTGATTTTGAGCTCTTCGCTGATTGGGATGCTGTTGCCTTTGCTGCTGTTGAGATCGTTGCTGTCGTTGCTGGTATCGGGTTGACTGTTGAACAACCTTCGTAGCAAATACAACATCGGTTTCTTGATTTCCACCGTACTGATTAAGGCACTCCTTATGCTTAGCCATTTTCTTTCTCAGATCTGCCCCAGGAATAGGCAACCATTGTGGGCATGGAGATTCTGACACCATGGAGTCCAGGATACGTTTCTGACCTACTGCAGCTTTAAAAACATCCATCATCTTAACATCAACTGAGACAGGAGCAATACGTACAGCTACACCACTTGGCGTGAATTCAATATCTTTTGAGTCAATCAGGTCTTGAACATTGTGCTTAAAAGCATGACAACCCTCGATGTCGTGTCCGAGTGCCCCAGAATGAAATTCACATTGCTTGCTGGCATCGTACCCATAAGGAAGCGCTCCTGTGGGTGGGCTCAACGTTCTCTTCTCAACCATTTTAAACCTCAATAAAGTCTGCAAGAGCTCAGCATACGTTGAAGGTGGCACCTCAAATACCCTCTTTGGCCTCCCCTCCTGAATCCTTTGTTGAGCCGGATGCACCCTTTGTTGTACTTGCTGATGTCTATCAACACGTTCGTTAAGCTCAGGTTCCACAGGCACAGGCGGCACGAGCTTTTTCACTGCGGCTTCGGATAGCTGATCATCCTCTTTCCTAAGTACATTCTTGACTACTTCCATGATCAAGCTCATTTGGGTCTTCAGCTGACTATTTTCCTCTTTGAGGATCTTCTGCTCCAGACGCATCTCTTGCATGTCTCTCATCATCTGCCCCAGCTGGCTTCGGACTTCAATCAATTCAACCTGATTTTGTTCCATATCTCTGAAGGAACTCCTGCAACAAACTGGACGATGAGGAAATAAGACCCACGGTTCTGATGTACCTGTTAAGTGATAATGCAATGCAGAAAGCAAACACATATTCATGACAAGACAAAGAGAAACTCAAGCTATAAGCACCCAGACGAACACCTCCCACACATGTACAACCAACAAAAGCAGCACGTAAGCGCAAATGAGTACGAATACAATGACCCCAGCCAACAATCCTGGTAATGGTCAGCAAACAGTAATGCATAAAAGCTAAACGGGTTAGGCAGAGAAAACAGATGCGACACCCGGCACAGAAACCTCTAGAAACTTCTCCCATATTCAACTGAACTCTCCGTTTGACATTCTTCAGAACACACACTTCCCTTGGAGTCTTCCATGACATTAACTGACGATCCCACACAACTGGATGACGGAGAATCGTTAATTTGAACAAAACCCTGGGGCGCGATGAAAATCCGGTTAGAGTCTAACAGATCCTGAACCTGGCTTCTAAGCACCTTACAATCATTTGTTGAATGTCCCTGTGCCCCAACATGGTACTCACAGCGGGCGCTGGCATCAAAACCTGGAGGATATGGTGGAATCATTGGATTAGTCTCTTTCGGCACTATCAATCCACTTCTGACCAGATCTGGCAACAACTGATTGTACGACACCGGTAGCTGAGTAAACTGCCTTTCAGGTTTCCTTGGTCTTCGTTGGGCGTGCTGACGCGATCGACGACAGGATGACCGTTGACTTGAAATGTCTGAAAACCGATCCTGAGATGCTAGAGATTCTGAGACGACGTCATTTCCTTCTTCCCACTCTTCTTGAGAACTGACAACTGACTCATTCTTATCAACTGGGATATAAGGAGCATCTCGAAGCTTTCCACTCTTGAGTCCTCTCTCAACAAGCTCCCCCATTCTTATCAGGCCCACAAAGCTTGTACAACCGAACAATTTGTCATAATAATGGCCTTTCAGAGTACCCAAGAAGAGGTCAACCATTTCTCTTTCCTGAAGCGGTGGTTGAACACTAGCAGTCAATTCTTTCCATCTTTGCACATACCCTCTGAATGATTCATTCTCCGCCCGAGATAATTCTTGCAGATGTACGAGACTAGGAGCCATATCCAGGTTGTAATCGTACTGCTTCAGGAAAGCTCTGGCTAAATCCACCCATGATCGAATCTGATTACTCTCTAACTGCATATGCCACCTCAAAGATGCCCCAGTCAGACTATCTTGAAAGCAATGGATCATCAGCTTGTCATCTCGCACAAACGAAGTCATTCTTCGACAGAACATCATCAAATGTTGCTTCGGATAGCTATCTCCCGTGTACTTTTCAAATTTCGGCACTTTGAACTTATAAGGCAACACCAGGTCAGGAACCAAACACATGTCTGCAGCATTTAGGTTAACAACATCTTTGGCCTTCAAAGCTTTAACTCTTTCTTCCAATACTCGGAGCCTCCTATCACCTTCAAGAGCTCTTGAGTTTACAGTCCTGGCTACCGGGATATCTCTGCGTGGATTCTTCTCAGGGAAAACAGCACCTTGATTGCTGACAGGAGGAGGACGTTCATTTCGGGCAACAAGCTGCTCATGTCGATCTCGGTTCTCAACAGTAGGCTGTACAACTTGGTCTGCAGTAACGTTGTTCGCTTGCGGGAAGTCTTCCATAGAATCATACCGAGGGCTGGACGTCATAGTAAACCCTGTCAAGGTGTTAGGAGACTGGAAATTGCCTTCAGATATAGCTATCAATTACCTTTAACTGACTACACTGCTTGATTCTCAAATCTGCTCAAGTCTGTTCCAACCCTTTGGTCGTCTTCTGACAATCAACAGTTGCTCAATCCAAACTCCGGGCACTCACCTTCAGGAAACAAAGGTTGGATCAGAACTCTGGCTAACTGGAGAAATGCTATGCCATATGATGCGAAGATGCTTATGCAAATGCAATGCAATGCAACAAACACGGGATCACAACCCCCACAACACGCTCTAAATGCTGCTGCACAGCTGACGAAGTACGTTCTCTCTAAAAGAGAACGCCAAGATAGCTGGTAGGTTGCGACGACCATACCTTTTCCCGTTTTTTGCGAGGTTTACTTCGAGCGTTTCCTTTCCCTCCGTTGGGATAAATAACGCACGGTGGCGACTCTTCTGTCAGCCGGCGCCGATTTTCGCAGTAGCGACAGCTGGGGACTGCGATAGTTCCCCATGCATGTGGGATCCAACGTCCCCTAAGAGAGTCAATCCTAGCGCTTGTTTGCTTGTCTTTTGAGTGTTTATTTTTATTTTTTATTTTTTTTTATTTTATCGCTGTTATCTGTTGCCGTTGTGCTGGGGAGGGTGATATTTTGAGTGATAGCCGGACCTGGGCTGCTTGAGTATGCATTTAGACGTAGTTGTGGAGTAGTGGGCGAACCTGTTTGCTGAGCAAGCAAGAGTTCCCCATGAAATTCACGCTCAGACGAGGTTCTCTCCGAGGTGCTTCTTTCCGATCCTGAGGATCTGAGGGGAGTCCAGACGTGAGGATTGTCGACTCTGGGGACCGATCAATTGGAAGTCAGCTAAGTGAGGCCTCTTCATGAGATGACGATGCCACTCCTTCTGGGAATCGTATCATTCCTCATGAAAGTCTGTGACGCTGATGACCGCATAGGATGCCGTGCCTTAGGTCCATACCCGTGAGTGGGGTTTTTTTTGCGAGAACCTTGACTTCCAGACTACCCGCTATCTTGGCGTTCTCTTTTAGAGAGAACGTACTCCGTCGGCTATGCAGCAGCATTTAGAGCGTGTTGGGGGGCTGTGATCCCGTGTTTGTTGCATTGCATTGCATTTGCATAAGCATCTTTGCATCATATTGCATAGCATTTCTCCAGTTAGCCAGAGTTCTGATCCAGCCTTTGTTTCCTGAAGGTGAGTACCCGGAGTTTGGATTGAGCAACTGTTGATTATCAGAAGACGACCAAGGGGTTGGAACAGACTTGAGCAGATTCGAGAATCAAGCAGTGTAGTCAGTTAAAGGTAATTGATAGCTATGTCTGAAGGCAATTTCCAGTCTCCTAACACCTTGACAGGGTTTACTATGACGTCCAACCCTCGGTATGATTCTATGGAAGACTTCCCGCAAGCGAACAACGTTACTGCAGACCAAGTTGTACAGCCTACTGTTGAGAACCGAGATCGACAAGAGCAGTTTGTTGCCCGAAATGAACGTCCTCCTCCTGTTAACAATCAAGGTGTTGTTTTCCCTGAGAGGAATCCACGCAGAGACATTCCAATAGCCAGGACCGTAGATCCAAGAGCTCTTGAAGGTGATAGAAGGTTCCGAGTATTGGAAGAAATAGTTAAAGCTTTGAAGGTCAAAGATGCTGTTAACCTGAATGCTGCAGGCATGTGCTTGGTCCCTGGCTTGGTATTGCCTTATAAGTTCAAAGTGCCGAAATTTGAAAAGTACACGGGAGATAGCTGTCCGAAGCAACATTTAATGATGTTCTGTCGAAGAATGACTTCGTTTGTGCGAGATGACAAATTGATGATCCATTGCTTTCAAGATAGTCTGACTGGGGCATCTTTGAGGTGGTATGTGCAGTTAGAGAGTAATCAGATTCGATCATGGGTGGATTTAGCCAGAGCTTTCCTGAAGCAGTACGATTACAACCTGGATATGGCTCCTAGTCTCGTACATCTGCAAGAATTATCTCGGGCGCAGAATGAATCATTCAGAGGGTATGTGCAAAGATGGAAAGAATTGGCTGCTAGTGTTCAACCACCGCTTCAGGAAAGAGAAATGGTTGACCTCTTCTTGGGTACTCTGAAGGGCCATTACTATGACAAATTGTTCGGTTGTACAAGCTTTGTGGGCTTGATGAGAATGGGGGAGCTTGCTGAGAGAGGACTCAAGAGTGGAAAGCTTCGAGATGCTCCTTATATCCCAGTTGATAAGAATGAGTCAGTTGTCAGGGAAGAAGGAAATGACGTCGTCTCAGAATCTCTAGCATCTCAGGATCGGTTTTCAGACACTTCAAGTCAACGGTCATCCTGTCGTCGATCGCGTCAGCACGCCCAACGAAGACCAAGGAAACCTGAAAGGCAGTTTACTCAGCTACCGGTGTCGTACAGTCAGTTGTTGCCAGATCTGGTCAGAAGTGGATTGATAGTGCCGAAAGAGACTAATCCAATGATTCCACCATATCCTCCAGGTTTTGATGCCAGCGCCCGCTGTGAGTACCATGTTGGGGCACAGGGGCATTCAACAAATGATTGTAAGGTGCTTAGAAGCCATGTTCAGGATCTGTTAGACTCTAACCGGATTTTCATCGCGCCCCAGGGTTTTGTTCAGATTAACGATTCTCCGTCATCCAGTTGTGTGGGTTCGGCAGTTAATGTCATGGAAGACTCCACGGGAAGTGTGTGTTCTGAAGAATGTCAAACGGAGAGTTCAGTTGAATATGGGAGAAGTTTCTAGAAGTTTATGTGCCGGGTGTCGCATCTGTTTTCTCTGCCTAACCCGTTTAGCTTTTGTGCATTAGTGTTTGCTGACCATCACCAGGATTGTTGGCTGGGGTCATTGTATTCGTACTCGTTCGTGCTTACGTGCTGCTTCTGTTGGTTGTACATGTGTGGGAGGTGTTTGTCTGTGTGCTTATAGCCTGAGTTTCTCTTCGTCTTGTCATGAATATGTGTTTGCTTTCTGCATTGCATTATCCTTTAACAGGTACATCAGAACCGTGGGTCTTATTTCCTCATCGTCCAGTTTGTTGCAGGAATTCCTTCAGAGATATGGAACAGAATCAGGTTGAATTGATTGAAGTCCGAAGCCAGCTGGGGCAGATGATGAGAGATATGCAAGAGATGCGTCTGGAGCAGAAGATCCTCAAAGAGGAAAATAGTCAGCTGAAGACCCAAATGAGCTTGATCATGGAAGTAGTCAAGAATGTGCTTAGGAAAGAGGATGATCAGCTATTTGAAGCCGCAATGAAGGAGCTCGTGCCGCCTGTGCCTGTGGAACCTGAGCTTAACGAACGTGTTGACAGACATCAGCAACAACAACAAAGGGTACATCCGGCTCAACCGAGGATTCAGGAGGGGAGGCCAAAGAGGGTATTTGATGCGCCACCTTCAACGTATGCTGAGCTCTTGCAGACTTTATTGAGGTTCAAAATGGTTGAAAAGAGAACGTTGGACCCACCCACAGGAGCGCTTCCTTATGGGTACGATGCCAGTAAGCAATGTGAATTTCATTTTGGGGCACTCGGACACGACATCGATGGTTGTCATGCTTTTAAGCACAATGTTCAAGACCTGATTGACTCAAAAGATATTGAATTCTCGCCAAGCGGTGTAGCTGTACGTATTGCTCATATCCCAGTTGATGCTAAGATGATGGATGTTTCTAAAGCTGCAGTAGGTCAGAAACGTATCCTGGACTCCATGGTGTCAGAATCTCCATGCCCGCAACTGTTTCCTATTCCTGGGGCAGATCTGAGAAAGAAAATGGCTAAGCATAAGGAGTGCCTTAATCAGTACGGTGAAAGTCAAGAAACCGATGTTGTATTTGCTTCGAAGGTTGTTCAACAGTCAACCCGATACCAGCGACGACAGCAACGATCTCAACAGCAGCAAAGGCAACAGTATCTCAATCAGCGAAGAGCTCAAAATCAGAGGCCGGTGAGGGTATTTAATGTGCCTCCGATGCCATATGCCGAACTTCTGCAGGTGTTGCTACGATTACAGTTGGTTGAGAAGAGGAAGTTAGCCCCGCTGACAGGTACGCCTCCAGCAGGGTATGATATCAATGAGCACTGTGATTTCCATTCAGGAGCACCGGGGCACAACATTGAAGATTGTCTGGCCTTCAAGCACAAGGTGCAGGACCTACTTGATAGTGCAGCAATCAACTTCGGGCAGGAAGGTCCCAAAATCATCTGAATGAGGAGGAGGGGCTCTATAATTTGGTTGGGTCGCTGAAAGCAGATCAGAACAACATCGAGTTGCCTCTAATAACTGATTGTGAAGATGGCTGGTTCAGCAGCAGGACAGATGTGAAGGCCCGGTTCTCGGAAGCTGGCATTTTTCTTTGTTTTGTCTTGTCATTTCTTTACGTTTGTAGTTTCTTTCCTGTTTAAATTGCAATCTTGTTCGTAAAACTTGTTGTTTTCATTCAATTGATGATAATGAAATAAATATGCATGTTTTGATTAAATCCAGTCGTGTTCACTAATTGTTTTTACAAATGTCCAATGCTTGGTTAAGAAGGATCTGAGGAGGATGACGAAAATGAACGACAGGCAACTTCCGATATCGT
Organism: Lathyrus sativus; assembly: GCA_963859935.3. NCBI lineage: Eukaryota > Viridiplantae > Streptophyta > Magnoliopsida > Fabales > Fabaceae > Lathyrus > Lathyrus sativus. The sequence continues at coordinate 678,078,891 of OZ012739.1, read as the reverse complement.
ATGCTTTTGAAATAAAACCTGCTGATGATGTACAGGCATTGTTTCAAATCCCTAAACACCGGTGATATAAGGAAGATAATCCCTTGACAACCCCTTTGAGCCTAGTAGTAGGAGTTCTTTTTGAAAATGAAAAACCCCCCATCTTTAACCTGGGGCAGGGTAGGTGTTAGCTAATTTGGCCGAGCGTTCAAGTTGCAAAAGGAGTGTCCGCTCGAGGATCAATCACACCTCTAGAGGTCGTGCCTAAAAAACCACAATGGTTAAATCAAGAGTGAGACAGTCACATCATTCTCCAATGAGTCAGACAACCAGTGTCACGCGACTTGTTCGGAAAAAGAGAAAACAAAAAGAATCAAAAGCCCGCTAAGTCAAAACTTCAAAACAAATGACTTAGGCAAAAATGAAGGCATCCCGCTGGACTTAAAAAAGCAAAAGAAACTCAAAAAGAGTCAGTCCAGGCAAAAGTTAGGGATAAGAAAAAAGATGAAAGGATCAAAAGAAAAATCCTCAAATGAAATACGAGTCGTGTGACCTCAAGTGTCAAAGACGAAAAGTGAGTGGTTGTCTCTCCCAAAAAACTCATGGTTTCTCGAACTATCACTCCTATCTTTCAACCTCTGAGAGGTGAGCGCTAAGGTCGAATTAGCTGAACGTAGGATGGGAGAACATCAAGTAGAATGGGTGGGTTAAAATAAACTTTGAGCCTTTATCCTTTCCTTCAAAACCGTGAACCTGACCACGTTATAACCTTCAAAAGTCCTAATTGAAGCAGGTGTGTTTCGAAAGCATACTTCGGTAAAGATTGCGCCGAAACTGACTCCTGAAAGGGTTCTTCTTACCATGTTGGTACTGATGTTGATATTCTTGATAAATGTTTTGTGCATTTTATGCCATAAACTATTTTTTCCTTTTCCAAGTGAACAGATTGGATGTCAAAACTATCATATGCGTTGCATTAGTATATCTTTCATGCATAATAACTTGTTTTACTTGCGAGTAAGCGCTTGACAGCAGGAAAGTTTTCTACAATGGAAGGTATGGTCAGGATAGAATACAGAACGCCTGAATGCTCCGCAAGCCAGGGCAAGCTACATCCATAGATCCCCAGTCAAGTCAGCCTTTCGAAGTCAGTTATCCTGGGGCAATCAGGTTGAGATTCGGTAAATATCTCGTGGTCCGAGAACTACTCTGAATCAGATAATCAGGGGCAAAGTCATTGCAGTCAGGGGCATGCCATCTTAAGAGAGCAGAAGTTATTCTTTATTCAGGAAGCATTTGATGTGAAGTATCTCTCTGAAGTTTAGAATACTGGGGCATTTCATATCAGACCGTCAGGGAACAGATTTGCAGATTTCCCTTTGAGGAGCATCACCATAGAGGTCCCGCAGGCTGGGGTATATCAGAAGCGAAGGGATTGTTCTTCTCCGTATCATCAGAATTATTCAGAGCTATTCGAGCAGATTCAGCCAATTTTCGAGTGCGAGACGAATGTCGGGAAGTCGTGTTACCATCCCTTGACTCTTCAACCAGAAAACTGTGTATTCAGACAGAATGTTTTCCAGCGTCAGTTGTACCTGACCCATCACAGATAGCCTAAAAGCCCAAATCCATGTTGGAGATCACTGTGAGGCCCATCCGTGTTGACGCATCAGTTTCCAAATCCAATCTTCGTCAGTACGCAGGAAGACTCCGTCTGATTTTCTCCAGCAAAGTCCAATTTTTCATTGGCACGGGCAAGCTATCCCCAGAGAAGTCCAATCATACTTGGCACATATGGCATTCCCCAGCGGAGTTGATTTCACTCTTCCAGCATTTATTTTGCTGGAATAATTCTGTGATATCCGGTTTATCCCCAGCGGAGTTGGCTTCGTCTTCAGCATTTATTTTGCTGAAGTGGTTTTGTGTACCCGACTTTCTCCAGCAGCCCGAGCCTGCATTAGCATATTGCATATATCATCATATTTGCATCATACTTGCATTTCATTTTCAAAATGCATAGCATTTCCATCCTGAATGGAGCATTACGCCCTAGAAAGACTCAAACATATGCATATGCATACGAAGCATAAGCCAGGTTTTCTATCAGCCTCATATGGCATGTGAATTACTCTGTGATCAGTTCAGGGGCATTCATCCAGCAGCAGTGTTCAGGCAATTCAACAGTTTATTCGTATTTCAGATCATACAACAGTTATGCTTTGATCAATCAGTCATCTGGTATCGACAGACTTTTCTTCCCGTCAATTCATATTGACGAGGTGTTCCTCCAATAAGTGGATTTCTCCGTCTATCAGTAGACGTCTTGAGTCCGAATATGGCTTTCTTCCCGTCTATCAGTAGACGATGTGAAGTTTTGGGTGATTTTTTCAGTGGGGTTTCAAGATGGGGTTTCTCTAGCAAGTGGTTTTCTTCCCGTCTATCAGTAGACGATGTGAAGTTTCAGGTGATTTTTCCAGTGGCGTTTCAAGATGGGGTTTCTCTAGCAAGTGGTGTTCTTACCGTCTATTGTAACACGGTGGGAGAACTGACTTTAAACAATGTTGCGGATAGCAAGAGTCGCCACCGACTTTTATTTTATCCATAAGGAAAGGTTATAAAAGAACAGGAAAGACCTTAGAGAATATTTTGGGTCCGGGGGGTAGGTTATGAAAAGGGAAGGTGTTAGCACCCTTTTCATCCATGGTTATCCATGGGCTCTTAGGTACTTAAGCTCACTTTTGAATTGTTTTGAAAGTGTAGTGTGTGAATAGCAAAAGATTTCAGAATAGTTTAATAATCCGTGTATGGATGTGAAAAAAACTTGTTTGAAAATTTTGTTGGAAATTTGTTTAAGTGTGAAAAAGTTTTGAAATGAGCAAGTATCTAGGAGTAGTCTACCCTAATGTTTTAAGGTCTTTCTTATTCTTTATCCTTTCCTTAGTAAGACTATCCCTACTAAAATGGAGTAGGTAGTCCTTACTCTGGATGTTAAGGGACATGTGAGGGACAATTGGATTTTTGAAAGCCATTGTGGGGTGTAATAAGCACATATAAGGGACCATCATCATTTTTCGAAAGGGACTCGATTCGTAAAGGCAACCATAAGGGACTTTGATGATTTTTCTATTTGAGGGACTTGCTTTATACACCCACTTAACCATTATTCGTAGGCAACTTGAGGGATATCCTTAGGAAGTGAGACGGCGATTAAAATCGACTTACATGTGTGACGTGTTTATTTTAATTATCTTTATTTAAAAGTGATCTAAATTTATTTTAATATTACATACATGTTGTTGCACTCCCTTATTACTAACCATAATAATAATTAAATAATTAAACAACTTTACATCCAAGAAACAATTACAAAATAATAAGCAAAATAATTAAATAGCAAAGATAAATAAAATATAAATAAGCAATAATAAATAATAAAGGGGGTTAATTCTAAGTTTACTCGGCAAGACATCGCATCTTGTGCCTACGTATCCTTACGGGAGTGGAATCAGAGTAATCGTAGTTCCCCTCAAAAGGGAGGTTAGAGACTTCTTGACTGTGGTCAAGGTCTCAAGGGGAATAAACGCATCTTAAGGACACGCTTACACGGAGTGTAGAAACTCCAAATCTCTATGTTGAAATGTTAAGTTGTAATTAGGGTTAAATTAGGGATTCCACGGCAGGAAACCCTAAAATGAGCACGGCGGCTCTTTGACCTAATGCTAGGGGTAAAATGGTAATTTTGCCTGTGGCGAGGCATTTATGGAAAATTAGGGTTTGTAAGGGTGTAGTTTTGAGATTTTGAGGTTGAGGACTATTAACACGGCGGCCAAACGGCTAGACCTAACCTTCGGATGTGTGTAGTGTGACAGAATAACGGTAAAGGCGTAAGATAATTGAATCATGCAAACAGAGAGATAACGTCCTAATTTAACCATGCAAGCGGAAATTTAAAGGCAGAATTTAAAGAGCGATTGTTAAGTTCGCGCGGTTACATGAGAGGAGCAGATACAATATGATAATGAAATTTGAATTGAACAATAATAAAATAAAATAAATAACGGTTCTAGTTATTATAAAAAAAAAAAGATTTTAGTTATTATTTTAAATTTATCTAAAAAAAAGTTTTTCTTAAAAATAATAGGTTTTCATATTAATTTGGAAAAGATGTTAATGTTATTTATTTTAAAAAACAGATTTTTATATTATAACAAGTTTTAATAAATTAATGATAACAATAATAATAATAATGGTAATAATAATGATAATAATGATAATAATAATAAATAATGATAATAATAATAATACTAATAATAATAATAATAATAATAATAATAATAAAGCAATAATGAATTTTAAATGTGCCAAATAACCCAACAATGTTGCTAACGCAGAAATGCGCTCATCGCAACCAGATCTAAATCGGACGAAACAAAATTTATCGCAAAGAAAAAGAAATTAAGCAAAAAATAGTATTATTGCTCACACAAAAATGCGATCATCGCAACCAGATCGAACTAACACAAATGTCACGCGTCATGCACACAAATATGCAAACATCGTATCGACATCATTCGATCAAAAATTAATCTTATATATATAAACTCTAACAATTTAAAAATTATATATATATAAACATAACAGTAATGGATAAAGGAAAAGAAATAACGGTAATAGATGAAGAAAAAGAAATAACGGTAAAAGATGAAGAAAAAGAAACAACAGTAATAGATGAAGAAAAAGAAACAACAGTAATAGATGAAGGAAAAGAAATAACGGTAAACGATGAAGAAAAAGAAACAATAGTAATGGATGAAGAAGAAAACTAAATAACGGCAAACGGCACTCACTCCTCTTAGGTTTTTTTCATTCTCCCCTTTTTTCCAACAAGGCAACACATGTATATATAGGGAACAAAGTAGGGTTAACACCAAATTGTCAATAATGTCCCTAAAGCCCATTTTAAAGCCCAAACTAAATAATTAAAAAATAAAATTTAAATAATTTAAAATAATTAAAATAAACTTAAAATAAAAACTAATAATCCTATTGATTCCTAAAATCAAAAATATTATAAAAAGAACAAAATTTTTTTCAATATTTTTTATTTTATGATTTTTTGGATATTTTTATGAATAATTTAGAAAAAAGTGAAAAAAATAATATTTTAAAAAATGATTTAATTAAAATACGAAAATAATAATTAAATAATAATAAAAAACTATTTTTGTTATTTTTTTAATGAAAGATAGAAAAATTTAGAGTAAAAATAATAAAAAACAAAAAAAAGTGACAAAGGTGAGATTCGAACTCTCAACCTCTCACACTCATAACTCCTTACACATGTCCTCCTGCCAATTGTGTCATTTTTACTTTTTAGAAAAAAATGCATGCCATATGATATTTACCTGCAAAAAGTCAAACGACTACACAAATTTGTTAGTAATTGATTAAATGCAATAAAAATGCAATGAAATGCGACGACAAATCTTAGGGCAAAATTTGGGGTATTACAATTATTATGATAATATTTCTCACCCAACCTCTCTTTGATGTCGGCAAAAAATCATGAAGTTTGACTTTGGTTTGACCACAGTTGACCTCAGTTTGACTTTTTAACTGCATTGACTACTTTTGACTTATCTGATCATCTGACTGAGCAAACTTTTGAGAAAAGTCTTGAAACTTGACATGGGGGTTCTTATACACATATAAGATGTTATGAAGCTCACTTGAAGTCTTGGAAGTCCATTTAGCCTGATTAAAGTCAAAACCCTAGTTTTGGATGCACTGCTTAGGAGGTGCATTGTCTGAGGGAATTGTCAACTCTTCTGACCAATTGTGAATTTTGTGAACCTTGTGAACCTTCTTGGAACACAAAGTCTTGTATTGTGAGGGCAAATTTTGGGGTGCAACAGCTGCCCCTGTTCAATTTTCTGAAACCTGAGGGGTTAGATTGGTATATTTGCCAGTCGTAACCTGGAAGGTTGAAGGGGATTGAACACAAAAGCCCAAAAATTTGCACTCACTAGTGCATGGAGTGATATTGATGGTTGGTTGAACATGATTGAGTGGGCTTAAAGATGCCGCTAGGGGAAAGTTCTTCAGTAGTATAATGAGAACTGTCAGGAGTCTGGAGTAATACTGATGTAACAGCATGTCTTCATGAGGATAGAGCAATCAATAATGATAACCCTAAAGCAGTCTTGAAGTGATAAATCTGACCTCAGGAGGATAGAGCAATCAATAGCTCTAAAGCAGTCTTGAAGTAATAATGGCTTCAGGAGGATAGAGCAATCAGTAGCTCTAAAGCAGTCTTGAAGTAATAGAATGGCTTCAGGAGGATAGAGCAATCAACAGCTCTAAAGCAGTCTTGAAATAATAATGTGATATGTCTTCAGGAGGATAGAGCAATCAATAGCTCTAAAGCAGTCTTGAAGTGATGATTTCAGGAGGATAGAGCAATGGATAGCTCTAAAGCAGTCTTGAAATAATAATGTAATTTCAGGAGGATAGAGCAATGGATAACTCTAAAGCAGTCTTGAAATAATTAGATGGCTTCAGGAGGATAGAGCAATGAATAGCTCTAAAGCAGTCTTGAAGTAGTAATATGACCTCATGAGGATAGAGCAATGAATAGCTCTAAAGCAGTCTTGAAGTAATAGGATGATTTCAGGAGGATAGAGCAATCAGTAACTCTAAAGCAGTCTTGAAGTCATGAGAGGCTATCAGGAGGATAAAATAACCCTGAGGTTACGATAAAGCAGTCCCAAAGTAATAAGAAGCTCATCAGGAGGATAAAGTAACCCTGAGGTTACAATAAAGCAGTCCCAAAGATCATAAGCTTGTTTGTTGGATAATTAACCTGAAAACAAGGTAGCATTCTGTATAACAACATTAGTTTATGCTTTATGTATGCATGTATGACATGATGCACTTAGGTAATGTACTATAGACATATATGTTATGGTATGATGTAAATGATGTATGTATGATATGACACTGCTGGAAGTGTCTGGATATCCTTGTATAACAACTGCTGGCCAAGGAAAATAAATCCCGATTCGTTGTTGAAGAATATATAACCCTCCGTCTGCTGGGGATAACAAGGTATAGATAACCTCCCGTTGTTGGGGATAGTAGGGTATAGATAACCTTCGTTTTCGTTTGATAGTAGGACAAGTATAACATCCCGTCTTCGTTCATCGTGCCCTTATTGGAAAGTAATTTCCCGTATATCCGTATGAGGATAAAAGAGATGGATATAAATTCCAGGGGAGATTAGACTTTGTGAAAATGGATTAGTCCTACTGATGGTTTGTAACTGCCTTGTAAAGATGAACCGGCGAAGCTTCGTTGAAATCCTTCCCTCGTTCGTCCTTAGTAAATACTATTACTGCATTTTCATGCATTTCTGGTAAACATCAATCATATTAAAAGCATACATGCATTTCTGGTAAACATCAATCATATTCAAAGGCATACATACATTCAAACACAACCAATGGACGTTTCGCTTATGTAAATAGGGTAAAAGTAAATCTGGATTCAAAAGATGGAATTTATTTGTATCAAAAGTGACCCATACACGGGTAAGTTTGTACAAGGAGACATAAACCCTAGTAAGAGAATTTTGTCATGAAGTTTTACAAAAAGAATCAGCTATGTGGGAAATAATCCTATTGAGTTTCAATTCTACTATTGCCACTCAAGTATCTCATCTTCTTGCTGTTGAGACGGAAACGATTGGATCGAGCTTTATCTGTTTGAGCTTGAGTAAGTAGTACAACTGGTTGCAATTTCATGAGTGATCCAAACGAGACATAGTCATACGCTTTAATCCCTAACTTTTGCCTGGATTGCCCTTTCAGGTTTTCAATCCACCGGGATACCCTTTTTTGCCCAAGCCGCCTTTTCAGGTTTTCGACTTGCCGGGTGTACATCTTTTTATATATATATCCCTAATTTTTGCCCAAACCCTTTTGGTTTGCCGGGATGCCCTTATTTTTGCCTAGGCCTGTCAACCTAGCGGGTCTCTTTTTATGCGTAGTATTTTTTAACTATGTCTGCGTTTACAGGTTGTGGGAAGTCTTCACCATCCATTGTAGTCAGTATCATGGCACCTCCTGAGAACACTGTCTTGACTACAAATGGTCCCATCATGCATCTCTTCCATAATTTCTGTAGCTTCCTTCTTATCCACACAACGAAGCATAGTTGAATCATGATTACGCTTATACAGAATGCCATTACTCAGAAAGAACTTAGCAGAAAACCTTCTCAGGAACTTCCTATCTTTGACAGATGCCCCTTCAGGGAACTCCTGAGCTTCAAGATAGTTTTTCACTTCATAGAACCAAGGCTTCTCCTCTGCCCCTTCAGTGTCAATCTCGTTGCAGTATGCAGGCTTCTCAAATCTATCAATGGTAATCTTGGGAGCTTCATCATCCCAGCTGATCTCAAACATAGATGCCATGGTGGCCAATGCGTCTGCCAACTGATTCTCTCTTCGTGGAATATGTCCAAAAGTAATCTCTTTGAAATGTGGGATCAAAGACAACACATGTTCTCTGTAAGGAATGAGATTATCATGCTTTGTATCCCAATCTCCTTTAATCTGACTTACTACCAGAGCTGAATCTCCATACACCTCAAGGAACTGGATCTTCATATCAATAGCAACTTGCATACCCATGATACATGCCTCATACTCAGCCATGTTATTGGTACAATAGAAACAAAGTCTGGCAGTAATCGGGGTATGACAACCTTCAGGGGAACTAATCACAACACCAATACCATTACCATGTGCATTGGAGGCACCATCAAAAACCATAGTCCATCGGGATCCTTGTTCAGGTCCGTCATATTGCCCAGGTTCTTTGGTAACAGACATAATGTCTTCATCAGGGAACTCAAAATTCATTGACTGGTAATCATCTACTGCTTGATGAGCCAAATGATCAGCAACAACACTCCCCTTAATGGCCTTCTGAGTAGTATACTGTATATCATATTCCGTCAAGATCATTTTCCATCTTGCAATTCTTCCGGAGAGAGCAGGTTTCTCAAATATGTACTTGATTGGATCCATCTTCGAAATCAACAAGGTAGTATGGGTCAACATATACTGTCTTAGTCGGCGAGCAGCCCATGCCAAAGCGCAGCAAGTTTTCTCGAGCAGTGAGTATCTTGTTTCACAGTCGGTAAACTTTTTGCTAAGGTAGTATATTGCCTGCTCTTTTCGACCAGACTCGTCATGTTGCCCCAATACACACCCCATTGAGTTGTCTAATACTGTTAAATACATAATCAAGGGTCGTCCATCAACTGGTGGCATTAAAATTGGAGGTTCTAGCAAATATCTCTTGATTTCATCAAAGGCAGTCTGGCACTCATCATTCCATTCCATCACCTGATCTTTCTTCAACAACTTGAAGATTGGCTCACAGATGGTAGTTAATTGGGAAATAAATCTTGCAATGTAGTTCAATCGTCCCAAGAAACCTCTAACCTCCTTCTCAGTACGGGGAGCTGGCATCTCTCGTATAGCTTTCACTTTTGCAGGATCCACTTCAATACCTTTTCCACTGACAATGAAACCCAGGAGCTTTCCAGATCTAACTCCAAAAGTACACTTGTTTGGATTTAATCTCAACCTGTATTTCTTCAACCTCTTAAACAACTTGTGCAGATGATCAAGATGTTGTTCTTCATTCTGAGACCTGGCTATCATATCATCCACATATACCTCTATCTCATGATGAATCATATCATGAAACAAAGCCACCATAGCACGCTGATATGTTGCCCCTGCATTCTTCAAACCAAATGGCATTACCTTATAGCAAAAGGTGCCCCACTGTGTCACAAATGTAGTCTTCTCCATATCTTCAGGTGCCATCTTGATTTGATTGTAACCAGAGAAACCATCCATAAAAGAGAATACCTTATGCTGAGCAGTGTTGTCTACCAGGATATCAATATGAGGAAGTGGAAAGTCATCTTTAGGGCTAGCCTTGTTCAGATCTCTGTAGTCTACACACATACGTACCTTACCATCTTTCTTAGGAACTGGTACCACATTTGCAACCCACTGAGGATAAGAAGTTACGGCCAAGAACCCTGCATTGAACTGTTTCATTACCTCTGCTTTGATCTTTTCTGACATTTCAGGACGCATACGACGAACCTTCTGCTTCTTTGGACGACAATCTTCTTTCACTGGCAAACGGTGAACCACAATGTCTGTATCCACCCTGGCATATCTTCATAAGACCAAGCAAAGATCTCCACATAGTCACATAGCATCTGAATCAACCTGCTCTTGACACTGTCCTCTAAATCAGCCCCTATCTTGACCTCTTTTCTGTTTTCTTCAGTTCCCAGATTCACAACTTCGACTGGCTCTTCATGTGGCTGTATAGCTTTCTCTTCTTGTTGTAACTACCTAGCAAGCCCTACAGGTATTTCACAATCGTCCTCGTTTCCGTCTTCAGTTTGATAGATCGGATTCTCGAAATTGTAATTGGCAATAGTAGAACTGTTATCAACTGGATCCAGAGTGGATGAGGATCTGCATTTTAGTGGCGTGGGTGTGTGTAAGAACACATAGCTGATAAAGCAAAAATAAAAGAAAAAGAAAGACAAGGAACACAATATTTACGAAAACGAAACGTCCACTGATTTTATTGAATGAAGTATGCAAATGAAATGACAACCCGTAACAAGCACACCATTGTGCCCCGGGTAAGGCACATGGCTTGAAAGTTTTAATTGTTCCAGAAATTATAAATTTAAAAACATAACACAGTAATAGTATTTACTCCTGACTAAAGGAGATAGGGATAACATCTTCAGCTGTCCAATTATTGAGTCCAGCACCCACAGTAGGAAAAATCCATGCCTCCAAGTTGTAGTCTTCATCTTGATCTCCCGCAGCATTGATAACCCCTTGATTGGTGATACGAACAGCACGGGCACGACGGACAGCCTTCTGGGACTCTGCAGTGAAACCCAAACCAAACTTGTCAGACTTGTATGGAATATCAGGAAGCTGACCCCAAATAGTGCAACCACCTTCTTCCACCACAGCTTTTGCGTCATTGAGGGAGGCCATTGCCATTGTTGGAGGGTTTCTGATGACCACAGGAACCTTCTTCACAGCAGGAGGAGTCACACAATCCTTAACAGCCCAGGGAACCACTTCGAATGACTGACATGGAGTTTCAATGTATTCACCTTCTACTTCCAGATACTTGAAAGTGTTTACATGGCTGACAAAGTATTCTTCCTCTCCAAAGACAGTAACAACTTTTCCATTCACCGGATATCTCAACTTTTGATGTAATGTGGAGGTCACAGCACCTGCCCCATGGATCCAGGGACGACCAAGCAGACATGAGTACGAAGGACGAATATCCATCACATAGAATGTAGCAGTGAACACCTGAGAGCCAACCTTGATTGGAAGATCAATTTCCCCATGCACTACTCTTCTAGAACCATCAAAAGCCTTTACCACAATATTACTGGGCTTCAATACCGTATCTTCAGGACTCAACTTGTTCAGGACTTCCTTAGGCAACACATTCAGAGAGGAACCATTGTCTATCAGCACATGAGACAAGGTAGTGCCCCTGCATTCAATTGAAATATGCAAGGCCCTGTTATGATCCCTCTTGGCAGGGGTCAAGTCAGCATCAGAAAATCCTAACCCGTTGTCATAGGTTAGGTGAGCAACACAATTCTCAAACTGGTCCACAGAAATTGCACTGGGTACATGAGCCATCTTTAGAAACTTGATCAATGACTTGGCATGAGCCTCAGAACATAATAACAGGGAGAGCATAGAAATCTTTGAGGGAGTATGCCCCAGCTGATCAACAATATCATAATCACTCTTGCGAATGATTTTCAATACTTCTTCCATCTGCTTAGAGAGGTCATCAGCAGCTGGCACATCAGTAGATACAGGCTCAATAACAGGACCCTTGCCCCGAGCATCAGTGGTGGAAGTAACAGCAGGAGTAACCGCACTCTTAGAAGCAACTGGAGGAGAGAAGACTCTTCCACTACGAGTGATCTTGCTAGATCCGGCAATATTATCAATGTCAACAGGCATATCAGGTAAAGGCTCCTGTTTGACACCATGGATGTAAACATCAGACCCATAGTGCCAAGGCACAGCTTTGTCAGATGTATAAGGAATAGGACCAGGAGTGGTAATGATCAGAGGAGCTACTCTGGCTTCAGTGACAACTTTCACAGGACCTTCAGCAGTAATCTTGATTGGGCCCTGATGAGTGATTTTAATGGGACCCTTTGAAGTGATTCTTAGTGGTACTTTGTCAACCATATCAACCTCTTCAATCTTCTTACCCTGAGTCAGATGATCTACCATACTTTCTACAGATGCTGGTCTTCTTTCAAACACTATAGTATACTTATCCATGAGACGTTGAATCCCATCTCTCAAAATGAAGCAACTATCCGGCTTATAGGTACAATACAAACAATCTTCACGACAACCTGGAAAGATCCCAGCTTGTACTAACCTCTTTTTGATAACAGACAATGGTGTGCTCAACTCCATAACCGAATAGACATGCAGATCTTCATCAATATCTTCATCAATGGCGTTGACAGTCTTCTCGTGATTTGGCATTGGAGCTGTAATCACATTTGGAGTACCTGGTGGATCAAACTCAATTTCTCCAGCATCAATCATATCTTGAATTTTGTTCTTCAAGACCCAGCAGTTATTAGTATCATGTCCTGGACAGTTTGAATGATATGCACATCGTGCATTGGGATTGTACTTGGGAGAGGTAACATTGGGATTCTGAGGGGCCTCCCTCAGGGTAATAAGTTCAGCTTTCAACAAGTGTTGCAATGCCTGAGCCATTGACATGTTGATTTTCGTGAACTGTCTTCTAGCCCTCTGTTGGTTGCCTTGAGGCTGCTCTGTTGTTGCAGGAGTTGGATTTGAAATATGAACTGCACTAACAGACTGATGCCTTCTGTTACGATCAGGCTGACCATACACAGCATTAGACTCTCTCTTCCCAGTGGGAGGCTTCTTTGCAACACCTGATGAAGAAGTGCCCACTTGGATCTTACCACTCTTGATACCATTCTCTACTCGCTCTCCTGTCATGATCAACTCAGTGAAGCCAGATGATGAGCTTCCAATGAGATGACTGTAAAACGGACCATTCAGCGTACACATGAACATATCAACCAACTCCCTATCAGTCAAAGGGGGTTGAACTCTTCCAGCTAAGTCTCTCCACTTCTGAGCATACTCCTTAAAGCTTTCTTTGGCACCCATAGACATGCTTTGAAGCTGCATGCGAGTGGGGGCTAAGTCAGCATTGTATTGATACTGCTTGTAGAAAGCTTCAGCAAGGTCATTCCAATTTCTGATGTTGACACTCTCCAACTGATAATACCACTCTAGCTGAGCTCCAGATAAACTCTCTTGAAAGAAATGGATCCACAACTTTTTATCAGCAGTGTGGGGTTGCATTCTTCTGACATAAGACCTCAGATGCAATTTGGGACAAGAGACCCCATCATAGACAACAAATGTAGGAACTTTGAACCCAATGGGTATGACCACCCCAGATATCAAGCTCAAATCCTCAAAATCCAGCCCAGATGATTTCTGTAATTCCATAGCATCCATTCTATCCACCAGCATCTTGAATTTGTCTTCGTTAGGCTCATGGTAGTAGTTAGCCTCAGAATCAGAGTCCCCCATAGTATTGTGGAGACTGCCTCTCTCCTGCTCAGATTCTTCAGATTCATAGTCTTCAACATGTTCCTTGGTCTTGACAGGACCTTTGAACCTTCTTCCCATGTTGAGCAACCCAGCAGACCTTCTAGCCTTCTTAGTCTTCTTGGCCAGCAGTGTCTTCAATTCATCCTGCCCCTTGGATAGGTTCAGGATCAGCTCTTGGAACTGTGCATTCTGTGCCTGGAGATCCTTAACTGATTGTTCAAGAGCCATTGCTGAAATAAACAGCGAGAAGATGAGAAACCTGTGCACAATTATAAACCTGTGATGCAATGATATGGGAATGCATATGCAATGTTTTCAAGGACCGCAGGATTTAAATTTGCTTAAACAAACAAGAAAGTAACTTTTTATTAGTAATAACTTGTTTTGCCTTTTAGGCTTACAAAAAAATGAAAACGAAATAAGTACAAAAGATGGGGTTTTAAGTCTCCCATGGACGTTTCCTCTTTGTGTTGAGGTATGAGTTGAGGTTTCGTTCCTCATGAAGTAGCTTTGTTAGCTCTAGGATCCTTGCTTGGCTTGCTTTGTAATGAGCCTCGAAAGTATCCCTTTGCTCTTTCAGTTGGATCCATGATCTCTGCAAGTCTTCCATATCAGTAGGCATGTCTGGGTGAAGGATGGTATAAGCTGTGTCTCCTTCAGCAACAGGTTCCATGGTAACTGGTAGGATGGCAGGATATGGCATCATGAGTGTCTGAGCACGAAATCGTACCCATCTGAGATAAGCCTCCATAGGAATAGTGTACTTAGGCTCCAGTGTCTTGCTGTCAATCCTGTTTACCTTTCCCCAAGCTCGGATGAATCTCTGACGGTAACCCTGAAGATCGTTGTCGTAATCAAACACAATGCCCTGAATCAATATGTCATGTGGACCATCGCTCCGGGCGTAACCAAACTGTCGTAAAGCTAGAGATGGGTTGTAGGTGATGCCTCCTCTTATGCCTAGAAGTGGCACATTAGGAAACTCCCCACAACGGTCAATGATGGTGACATTCTCCATAGATCTGGAGCACCAATGAATGTCTGAGTGAGATAGTGACATGATCCTCTTGGACCATCTGAACCCTTGCTCATTCTTCATTACTGAGCGAGGAAGGTGAGAAATAAACCACCTAGAAAGTAAAGGTATGCAGCACATCAAAGTTCCTCTTGCCCTTGTAGTACGGGTGTGAAGAGAATGTAGGATGTCTCCAAGTAAGGTAGGCACTGGATTGTGACTCAGGAATGTGTTGATGGCATGAACGTCTATGAACTGATCAGGATTGGGGAACAACACTAAGCCATAAATCAATAAGGCTAAGATCTCCTCAAAAGCATCGTAGCTCATAGCCTTCAAGAACATTTGAGCTTTATCCACTAATACCTTGGCAAGAATACCTTTAACTCCACTTCTCGTCTCTAGAACAATGTCAGACTTCTTCAGATGTAGAGCTGCAGCAATAACTTCTGGTTTAAGCTCCTTCTCTAAGCCTGTGAATGGCTTCTGATCAAGAACAGGTATACCCAGAAGTTTAGAGAACTCCTCCATGGTTGGAACCAGCTGATAATCAGGAAATGTAAAGCAATGGTGCTTAGGGTCAAAGAACTGAAACAGCACACTCATCATGTCTTCACTGAACCCTGAAGTAACTAGATCCAATAAGTGACCATGTCTCTTGTTGAACTGGGAATGATCAGGCACTAGGGAAACCAACTCCTTGAGCTTAGCAGGTATCCCTACAAAGTTGATCCTGATGGTGTTTCTACGAGCAGAAGCCATGACCTGCAACAAAGAACAAAGATAAATCCTTTGGTCCTTGAAATGGTTAGGGAAAATGATATGCTTATGATGCATGATGATGTCATGATGTCATGCTCAATCACAAACATGTGCCACACACAAACAAGTCACACCACAACCCTAGGTTTAAAGGCTTGCATGAGGTTCAAAGGCAAGTACCCTCCCCTGAAGTTAGATGGTTCATCCTGTCCTACAAAAGTAACCAGGTTCTAAGGGATCTCAATATCATTGATCCTTCACAAGGGTGGTTGTTCAGAAGGCAACTTACTTGCCAACCAAAACCCTCCAAGTTTAAGATCTCAATGAGCGTAGTATCGAGTGTCAACCAACTTCAGTCTGCACCAAAGCCGGTTACCTCACTACTTTCTAAAGGCCAAGATGAGTTAACTAGGGTTCTAAAAGTCAGTTAGTGCATTGACAACATATGGCAGCCTCAATATTATCCTCAACTTGACTTAAGGAATATAAGCACCAACCAAGAAGTCGCACTAACTATGGCCACCAGATCAACCGTATCGATATACGTCGTACAGTTTCCTTGGTCTATTGCCATTTACCTAAGGTACACTAGATCCGGGTTAGGATCTTTCACACATAAGAGCACCCCAACAATATAATAATAAAGCAAACAAGGCAAACAATTTTAAGTGATCTTAATTCCTAAGGGTACCCCTCTTAAATAGATCCCCAGCAGAGTCGCCAGTTCTGTAACACGGTGGGAGAACTGACTTTAAACAATGTTGCGGATAGCAAGAGTCGCCACCGACTTTTATTTTATCCATAAGGAAAGGTTATAAAAGAACAGGAAAGACCTTAGAGAATATTTTGGGTCCGGGGGGTAGGTTATGAAAAGGGAAGGTGTTAGCACCCTTTTCATCCATGGTTATCCATGGGCTCTTAGGTACTTAAGCTCACTTTTGAATTGTTTTGAAAGTGTAGTGTGTGAATAGCAAAAGATTTCAGAATAGTTTAATAATCCGTGTATGGATGTGAAAAAAACTTGTTTGAAAATTTTGTTGGAAATTTGTTTAAGTGTGAAAAAGTTTTGAAATGAGCAAGTATCTAGGAGTAGTCTACCCTAATGTTTTAAGGTCTTTCTTATTCTTTATCCTTTCCTTAGTAAGACTATCCCTACTAAAATGGAGTAGGTAGTCCTTACTCTGGATGTTAAGGGACATGTGAGGGACAATTGGATTTTTGAAAGCCATTGTGGGGTGTAATAAGCACATATAAGGGACCATCATCATTTTTCGAAAGGGACTCGATTCGTAAAGGCAACCATAAGGGACTTTGATGATTTTTCTATTTGAGGGACTTGCTTTATACACCCACTTAACCATTATTCGTAGGCAACTTGAGGGATATCCTTAGGAAGTGAGACGGCGATTAAAATCGACTTACATGTGTGACGTGTTTATTTTAATTATCTTTATTTAAAAGTGATCTAAATTTATTTTAATATTACATACATGTTGTTGCACTCCCTTATTACTAACCATAATAATAATTAAATAATTAAACAACTTTACATCCAAGAAACAATTACAAAATAATAAGCAAAATAATTAAATAGCAAAGATAAATAAAATATAAATAAGCAATAATAAATAATAAAGGGGGTTAATTCTAAGTTTACTCGGCAAGACATCGCATCTTGTGCCTACGTATCCTTACGGGAGTGGAATCAGAGTAATCGTAGTTCCCCTCAAAAGGGAGGTTAGAGACTTCTTGACTGTGGTCAAGGTCTCAAGGGGAATAAACGCATCTTAAGGACACGCTTACACGGAGTGTAGAAACTCCAAATCTCTATGTTGAAATGTTAAGTTGTAATTAGGGTTAAATTAGGGATTCCACGGCAGGAAACCCTAAAATGAGCACGGCGGCTCTTTGACCTAATGCTAGGGGTAAAATGGTAATTTTGCCTGTGGCGAGGCATTTATG
Source organism: Lathyrus sativus (assembly GCA_963859935.3). Taxonomy (NCBI): domain Eukaryota; kingdom Viridiplantae; phylum Streptophyta; class Magnoliopsida; order Fabales; family Fabaceae; genus Lathyrus; species Lathyrus sativus. Next base: position 678,061,390 of record OZ012739.1, on the reverse strand, counting down.
GAAAATTAGGGTTTGTAAGGGTGTAGTTTTGAGATTTTGAGGTTGAGGACTATTAACACGGCGGCCAAACGGCTAGACCTAACCTTCGGATGTGTGTAGTGTGACAGAATAACGGTAAAGGCGTAAGATAATTGAATCATGCAAACAGAGAGATAACGTCCTAATTTAACCATGCAAGCGGAAATTTAAAGGCAGAATTTAAAGAGCGATTGTTAAGTTCGCGCGGTTACATGAGAGGAGCAGATACAATATGATAATGAAATTTGAATTGAACAATAATAAAATAAAATAAATAACGGTTCTAGTTATTATAAAAAAAAAAAGATTTTAGTTATTATTTTAAATTTATCTAAAAAAAAGTTTTTCTTAAAAATAATAGGTTTTCATATTAATTTGGAAAAGATGTTAATGTTATTTATTTTAAAAAACAGATTTTTATATTATAACAAGTTTTAATAAATTAATGATAACAATAATAATAATAATGGTAATAATAATGATAATAATGATAATAATAATAAATAATGATAATAATAATAATAATAATAATAATAATAATAATAATAATAAAGCAATAATGAATTTTAAATGTGCCAAATAACCCAACAATGTTGCTAACGCAGAAATGCGCTCATCGCAACCAGATCTAAATCGGACGAAACAAAATTTATCGCAAAGAAAAAGAAATTAAGCAAAAAAATAGTATTATTGCTCACACAAAAATGCGATCATCGCAACCAGATCGAACTAACACAAATGTCACGCGTCATGCACACAAATATGCAAACATCGTATCGACATCATTCGATCAAAAATTAATCTTATATATATAAACTCTAACAATTTAAAAATTATATATATATAAACGTAACAGTAATGGATAAAGGAAAAGAAATAACGGTAATAGATGAAGAAAAAGAAATAACGGTAAAAGATGAAGAAAAAGAAACAACAGTAATAGATGAAGAAAAAGAAACAACAGTAATAGATGAAGGAAAAGAAATAACGGTAAACGATGAAGAAAAAGAAACAATAGTAATGGATGAAGAAGAAAACTAAATAACGGCAAACGGCACTCACTCCTCTTAGGTTTTTTTCATTCTCCCCTTTTTTCCAACAAGGCAACACATGTATATATAGGGAACAAAGTAGGGTTAACACCAAATTGTCAATAATGTCCCTAAAGCCCATTTTAAAGCCCAAACTAAATAATTAAAAAATAAAATTTAAATAATTTAAAATAATTAAAATAAACTTAAAATAAAAACTAATAATCCTATTGATTCCTAAAATCAAAAATATTATAAAAAGAACAAAATTTTTTTCAATATTTTTTATTTTATGATTTTTTGGATATTTTTATGAATAATTTAGAAAAAAGTGAAAAAAATAATATTTTAAAAAATGATTTAATTAAAATACGAAAATAATAATTAAATAATAATAAAAAACTATTTTTGTTATTTTTTTAATGAAAGATAGAAAAATTTAGAGTAAAAATAATAAAAAACAAAAAAAAGTGACAAAGGTGAGATTCGAACTCTCAACCTCTCACACTCATAACTCCTTACACATGTCCTCCTGCCAATTGTGCCATTTTTACTTTTTAGAAAAAAATGCATGCCATATGATATTTACCTGCAAAAAGTCAAACGACTACACAAATTTGTTAGTAATTGATTAAATGCAATAAAAATGCAATGAAATGCGACGACAAATCTTAGGGCAAAATTTGGGGTATTACAATTATTATGATAATATTTCTCACCCAACCTCTCTTTGATGTCGGCAAAAAATCATGAAGTTTGACTTTGGTTTGACCACAGTTGACCTCAGTTTGACTTTTTAACTGCATTGACTGCTTTTGACTTATCTGATCATCTGACTGAGCAAACTTTTGAGAAAAGTCTTGAAACTTGACATGGGGGTTCTTATACACATATAAGATGTTATGAAGCTCACTTGAAGTCTTGGAAGTCCATTTAGCCTGATTAAAGTCAAAACCCTAGTTTTGGATGCACTGCTTAGGAGGTGCATTGTCTGAGGGAATTGTCAACTCTTCTGACCAATTGTGAATTTTGTGAACCTTGTGAACCTTCTTGGAACACAAAGTCTTGTATTGTGAGGGCAAATTTTGGGGTGCAACATCTATCAGTAGACGATGTGAAGTTTCGGGTGATTTGTTTCAGCGGGTTTCTTATCGTCAAATCATACGAATGGTGTGTTTCCCCAGCGGGTTTTCTCTGTCTATCTTTAGATGTTGAGGGGTTTCAAAGCGATCTTTCGGATAGTGGTTCTCTTTCTGTTTATTGGATGAGGTGGCATTTCAAGAGGGATTTTCTGACCGTCAATCCTTATTGACGTTGAGGCTCTTTGAAGAATGTTCGATTTTCCTGATTGTCGATTCTTATTGACGACATGGCTCTTTGAAGGTGGTTTTCTTCCTGTCGGTCCTTACTGATGATGTGGCCCCTTTAAGGATATTGTTCTTTCCATCAATTCCCGTAGACGAGAGGACTCTGAAATTTGATGGGTGGTGTTGAAGTGCGTATGGGTGTCTTTCTGTCTATCCTTAGACGATGTGAGTATGGATCAGGGTGTCTTTCCGTCTCTCCTTAGACGATGTGAGTATGGATTATGGGTGTCTTTCCGTCTATCCTTAGACGATGTGAGTATCGATTTGGGTGTCTTTCCGTGTATCCTTAGACGATGTGAGTATTGAATTTTTCCTTCGGGATGGGTGTCTTTCCATCTATCCTTAGACGATGTAAGTATCGATTTGGGTGTCTTTCCGTCTATCCTTAGACGATGTGAGTATTGAATTTTTCCTTTGTGATGGGTGTCTTTCCGTCTATCCTTAGACGATGTGAGTATCGATTTGGGTGTTCTTTCCGTCTATCCTTAGACGATGTGAGTATGGATTTCGGGTGTCTTTCCGTCTATCCTTAGACGATGTGAGTATGGATTCTGGGTGTCTTTCCGTCTATCCTTAGACGATGTGAGTATTGAATTTTTCCTTCAGGATGGGTGTCTTTCCGTCTATCTTTAGACGATGTGAGTATGAATTTTGGGTGTCTTTCCGTCTATCCTTAGACGATGTGAGTATGGATTTTGGGTGTCTTTCCGTCTATCCTTAGACGATGTGAGTATGGATTAAGGGTGTCTTCCCGTCTATCATTAGACGATGTGAGTATGGATTTTGGGTGTCTTTCCGTCTATCCTTAGACGATGTGAGTATGGATTAAGGGTGTCTTCCTGTCTATCATTAGACGATGTGAGTATGGATTTTGGGTGTCTTTCCGTCTATCCTTAGATGATGTGAGTATGGATTAAGGGTGTCTTTCCGTCTATCCTTAGACGATGTGAGTATGGATTATGGGTGTCTTCCCGTCTATCCTTAGACGACGTGAGTATGAATTTTGGGTGTCTTTCCGTCTATCCTTAGACGATGTGAGTATGGATTATGGGTGTCTTTCCGTCTATCCTTAGACGATGTGAGTATGGATTTTGGGTGTCTTTCCGTCTATCCTTAGACGATGTGAGTATGGATTAAGGGTGTCTTCCCGTCTATCATTAGACGATGTGAGTATGGATTTTGGGTGTCTTTCCGTCTATCCTTAAATGATGTGAGTATGGATTAAGAGTGTCTTTCCGTCTATCCTTAGACGATGTGAGTATGGATTAAGGGTGTCTTCCCGTCTATCCTTAGACGATGTGAGTATGAATTTTGGGTGTCTTTCCATCCATCCTTAGACGATGTGAGTATGGATTATGGGTAGTCTTTCCGTCTATCCTTAGACGATGTGAGTATGGATTTTGGGTGTCTTTCCGTCTATCCTTAGACGATGTGAGTATGGATTAAGGGTGTCTTCCCGTCTATCATTAGACGATGTGAGTATGGATTTTGGGTGTCTTTCCGTCTATCCTTAGACGATGTGAGTATGGATTAAGGGTGTCTTCCCGTCTATCATTAGACGATGTGAGTATGGATTTTGGGTGTCTTTCTGTCTATCCTTAGACGATGTGAGTATGGATTAAGGGTGTCTTCTCGTCTATCATTAGACGATGTGAGTATGGATTAAGGGTGTCTTTCCGTCTATCCTTAGACAATGTGAGTATGGATTTTGGGTGTCTTCCGTCTATCCTTAGACGATGTGAGTATGGATTTTGGGTGTCTTTCCGTCTATCCTTAGACGATGTGAGTATGGATCAGGGCGTCTTTCCGTCTATCCTTAGACGATGTGAGTATATTTCTCTTCCTGTCTATCAGTAGACGATGTGAGAGGATCAGGTGTTTTGTTGCAACCCTCGGGTTTGTTATCTGTGGTATCACGCGGGTAACGGGCGTTAAAATCAGGAGTTCTTTATCCGATGATTGATCAGTTTGTTGTCGTGACGACTGAACTCGGTTCTCTGGATGTTATTCCCCAAGCAGTTTTACAGTATATTCTCACGGTTGGCAAATTTTCAGGTTTATTGGTATTCAACCGTCTCGTACCTCTGAATGTTTGAAGGCTGCGCGTTCTTCAACCCCTTCAGATCCAAGCCGCTTGAATAGGGGCAGCTGTTGCACCCTAAAATTTGACCAACCGGTGCCACTTTCGGTTTATGCTTCGACGCATTTCGCATTCGCATTTGCATATTGCATATAGCGCATTTCCTCAATCATGGTGATTTTATCGAGATTACAGCCCTGTTATAGCTTTTCGGGTATCTCAGACCGGTTCGGGTAATCGGAATTTATTTTGAGAAGTCGCGCGCTTCCTGGGTGTTTTCAGTTTGCAGTGATTTTTGAGATTCTTGGTGTCGGGATTTATTGTTTTGCTTCGATCTGGTCTCGCGCTCTCTTTTATGTTGGTTATTTGCCGTTGTTTGACTTTTTAGGACTTAATAGCCTTTTTATAGATTTAAATAGTTTTTTATATTTTTAATAGGCTTTATAGATTTTCTAGGATTTAATTAGATTTTTTAAATATTTTTAATAGTTTTAAGTCTTTTTTAGAATTTATAAATTGTTTTTTAAATAGATTTTAGAATAAAACTTTCTTTTAGATATTAAGTCATTTTTAGATAATAGAATAAATAGAGTTTATTTTTAATATAGATTTATTTTTTTGTTAGATATTAATTTCTTTTATTAGGTTTAATATAGGTTAATAGTTTTTTTAGTTTGTTAATAGATATTAGTTTTAATATAGGATATTAGAATATTAAATAGATTAGGATATTAATTGTGTTTTTAGTTAATTAGAGTTTATTAGGATTAATTAGATTAGTTTAATTTTTGTTTAAGATTTAATTGTAGTTTTAATACTTAGTTAGTGTTAATTGTTTATCCATTAGTTAATTAGGTTTTTCTTTAATCAGTTTTTAATTGTAGTCTTTAGTTTTAATCAGCCAATTAGCATTTTATCCAGTAATTTCGTTGGGCCCAGATAGTTTTTTGGAGGCCCAGAATCTTTCAATCTTTTTGTCCATTTTTGTCCAGAAAAGTTGCCATGTGTCGCTATATAAGCCAGGCCACGCGTTCAAGCTGAAAGGAGGTCACCTCATAACTCCAGACTCTCCCATATTCAGCCACGCTTCATTCCCCACTATCTCTCCACACACACACGTGGCACGCATGCAAGCCCTCCCAACGCCACTTGTCATCACCTGACCCTCACCGGTTGCATGGCCGGCGGCCATGCAACCACCACCACCCTAACCTCCCACCTCCGACCACTCTAACTCCCTCCGGCCGCCGCAACTACTGCCGGAAACTGAAAATACCCAGAATCTTCATCTCTCACTTCTAACATTCATCTTTCTCCGATCATTATCATCATCAATATTCATCCATTTCCCAGATTCTTCAACCTTGTTCATCATTTTCTCCGATCATCATTATCATCATCAATGTTCATCCATTTCCCAGATCTCATCACGAATTCATCCACAACTGCAATATGTTTGTTACCACCTTCATCAGTTTTTTCCAAAATTGCTCATCGTTCATCAAGAAGCTTCAACCAGATTCTTCACCAATCTTCATGTATCTTTCCAGATCTTCGCACTCATCAATTGTTGAACTTCACGAACAACATATCAGCATCAACGACCTTCGATCTTCAACTAGTTTCAAGATCCTCCGCGAATCAATGTTCTTGAGTGTCATCAAACTTCATAGTTTCCAGATATTACCACCGTTCATCATCAAGAACAGATCTCCAGGTCAAGAGTTTTCGTCAACAGCTTCAGATCTACCACGAGAACCTTCATCAACAAACACGAGCCAGACTTCAACGAACACGCCAACGCAAAACCTCCAATGGATTTTCATCTCGCATGTTCATCAAGAAATATTCCAAGAACCTTCCTCAGAAATCGTCAGCAATCTTCAACTTCACACATGATCCGTAGATTTCCACCACATTCAACGAATTTCCGGTAATATGCTTTCCGTTTCCAGTCATCTCGAAGAACTTCCATTAACAAGATCCTGAGATCTTCATTGAGTCTTCAAATAAGTTACACAATACTTCCAGATCTCCATTCCGTCAACATGCGCCATAGACCTTCGTCCCACTTGAGATCTTCACCAAATATCGTCGAACTTCAGTCAATGTTGAGGAAGTTCAGTTAATTTGTTGGATTCCGTTAGGGTTGATTATACTTGAAAGAAACGAAGTTGGGAGTGGGAGAGGGTTAGTCAGAGTTGTGAAAGATGGAGTGAGGAGAGAGAAGGGGAAGCGGCAGCTATGAACAATAGAGGGAGATAGGAGGCTAGGGTTTCTGAAGGTGGAAGGAGAAGAGGGAGGATTGGACCGGTTCGTTTGGGCCTGAGAGTCCAAATGCCAGTTTTTTTCCTCTCTGCACTCTTCCGTTTCTTTTTTTTTGTGTGTGGATATTGGGCCTTGGGCCCTAGTGAAGTTTGCCAGTTGCACCCTGCGTTTTCCTTTCAACACCCCCTCCCCGTTTCAGTTCTATTTGGGTTGGGCCCAGTTCTGATCTGTTTTATTTTTTTGATTGTAACCCCTTGTACTCACTTGTACCCCCCTCCCTTTATATTTTCTTTTATATTTTCTTTTATATGGTTTTTGTTGTTTTATTATAGAATGAGAAAAAATAAATGAAAAAAGAAATATTGGAAGAAAATATATGAAAAAAGAAATATGAAAAAAAAGAGAATAGAGAAAAGAATATATGAAAAGAGATATTGAAAAAAATAGAAATAAAATAGAAGAGAGGAAATACATGAAAAAGATATATGGAGAAAAATAATAGTAAAAGAAAAGAAAATATTGAGAAAAGAATATTGAGAAAGAAAAAGAAAATAGAAGTATGAAAAAGAAGAAAAATATTAGTATAGATTTCTCTATTTTCTTTTAGAGTATATTTTTCTTCATGGAGTTTATTTTAGGGATAGTTTTAAATGTCCATTTGTTAGGGGATTTTTTACACTTTTAGGGGTAGTTTAGAAGTCCACTTGTTAGGGGACTATTTTCCATTTGATTTTTCATGGTAGATGGATAAGATAGTATTTTCTAGGAGTTTATTTTTCAGTTCTCAATCATTGTAACCCATTTTTCAGAATATCAATAAAACGAGATTTGAGTTGTGGTCCCGAAAGTAGCCGAACTACAGCTGCTCTGATTTCTCGTACCAGACGAGAATATGTAGGCATAGGATGCGATATCCTAGTGAGCACACTAACAACTAACCTTTGGTTCTCTCGCTGCTGTGCGATCGAGACTTTCCCGCTGACGACTGATTGTTATCCCTTTCTCTTGCCCGAGTGCATTTGAGACCAGACCGTAGTTTTTCCCATAGGTTCCCGTACCTTTAAAACCATATTAATATCTCACTCCTGTGTGAGAACACCCAGATTAGCCGTAGTTAGCCTGAACTACGTAAGCTCTGATCTTCCATGTTTTGTGGAAGTACGTAGGCACAAGACGCGAGGTCTTGGCGAGCCAATTTCCCCGTAGTCCCGAACTACGTTGACTCTGACTTTCTCTCTTGAGAATATGTAGGCATAGAGTGCGACGCTCTATCGAGTCAATTCCCTTCCGTTTAGATTTAACAGCCGTAGATAGATTGTTTTGCATCCTTTAGACAAACCAAGCAAGCGTGGATCCCGTCGAGTACGACGGACGTGAGGGGTGCTAATACCTTCCCCTTGCGTAACCGACTCCCGAATCCAGGTTTTGGTTGCGACGACCATACCTTTTCCCGTTTTTTGCGAGGTTTACTTCGAGCGTTTCCTTTCCCTCCTTTGGGATAAATAACGCACGGTGGCGACTCTTCTGTCAGCCGGCGCCGATTTTCGCAGTAGCGACACGGTGATAGGCGGTGAGTGATTTCTCCAGCGAAGCAAATTGGTGTTTGCATGTGGAAACGCGTGAGGTGGCAGGGCTGGGAAAACATGTCAAGATGCATGATAAGGATGGTGAAACGTGGAGATTAGAGGGGGATAGAGAGAGAGAGAGAGAGAGAGAGAGAGAGAGAGAGAGAGAGAGAGAGAGAGAGAGAGAGAGAGAGAGAGAGAGAGAGAGAGAGAGAGAGAGAGAGAGAGAGAGAGAGGGTGAGTGGGGTACGGGTGGCAGCCATTGGGAGAGTGGAGAGTGAGGTGTAAAACGTGGCCAAGAGAGAGGAGAGAGAGAACTGAGGTGGCTCTTATATAAGGACACATGGCACCGGACTGGGCCCCCAAAAACGGACACTTAGCCCACGAAAATGAATTGACTAATACTGATTAGTGGACTCAATTAAAGATTTATTAAAAGCTGATACGAAATTAAATACTAATTAAAGCTAAGCTAAAATTGAATGAAGTTGCTTTAAAAAAACCTGATCCAATATAATGAGGAATTAATCTAACCAAAAGCTAATTAGACCTAATCAATTAACATCCTAATTGATACTAAACAATTAATATTCTAAAGAAACTATTTTAAAATCTATTAATGTCTAAAAATAGAAAATTGATATTAAAAATCTATTAATATTTAAAAATAGCAAAAAATGGGATAAAACTATCTATAAAAATCTAAACCTTAATTTCTATGCTAAAAATAGAAAATGCTAATAAAAGTCTAGGAAAGCTATTAAAAAATCTAATTTCTACACCAAAAATTAGGAAACAAAATCTAGAAAATTAAATCGGTGAATATAAAATGCGAGAATGCAATAAGATAAGCGGTAAAATACGGACACTGAAATATCCTCAAAATAACAGCATAGGCTGAAAACACCGGGAAGAGCACAACTTCCAAAAATAAAACTCCGCTTATCCAAACTGGTTTAAATCGCCTGAAACGCGAGAAGAGGGCTGTGATCCCGATAAAATCAATTCGACCGGAAAATGCACTATATGCGGTATGCAGATGGGAATGAAAAAATGAATCGAAACGTAAGCCAGATACAAGAATCGGTTGGTCAAATTTTTGGGTGCAACAGCAAGACCCACTCGAAGAGATTGACTTAGGAGATGGGGTAACAAAAAGACCTACCTATGTGAGTACCAAGATTGGGTTGAAGATGAAGGCCAAGCTAATCGAGGTATTAAAAGAATACAAAGATTGCTTAGCCTGGGATTATGTCGAAATGCCTGGTTTGAGTCAGAGTGTAGTGGAACACCGACCACCAATCCAGCTAGGGAAAAGGCAGTGAATCAGCAGCCACAGAGATTCGCTCCAGAAATCACTCTAAAGATCAAGCAGGAGATCGAGAGACTGCTAAAAAGTCGGTTCATCCGAACTGCAAGGCATGTCAAACGGATAACGAACATAGTCCCTGTTATCAAGAAGAATGGGACTCTGCGAGTCTGTATAGATTTCAGGGATCTGAACAACGCTGAAGGTGGGAAAAACACTTAGAAGGGGGGGTTGAATAAGGGTTTAGAAAATTATATGTCAATAAAAAACAACACAGTATTTTTATCCTGGTTCGTTGAACTCAACTAATCCAGTCCAACTTATCAAGATGATTTGCCTTTCTCCACAAGGACTTAATCCACTATATTCAAACAGATTACAGTGTTAACCACTAAGAACAACTGTCTTAGTCTTCTCAAGAAATCCTGACCACAACTTGGCCTTCTCAAGGAATCTTTTACAAATAAATGTAAACTAACAAGTGTTTAATGATGATTCTATAAAGTTGTATCACAACTGTGATTTACACTTAAGATTTAAGAACGAATAAAACTATTCAACTTATGAAATAAGATTGTATGAGAGCTTTGAGAGAGTTTGAATAATTTATCAAGAGATTAGTCAGTATTCGTCAACTGTAGAATGTTGTTGAAGGCTTGCTTTTATAGACCAAGTAGTCCAAGACATTGTAAGCTTGAAGACCGTGTACTGCAAAGTAGTTGTGGCCTTTTTGTCTTCAAATGACTCTAGCTTTCCCAGAAGAGGATTGTTCAGACAAATCCTTTTTGCCTTTGTTCCTGTGTCTATTACAAAAGAGGAAAGAGTCGTTTGGAATATGCCAACGGATATATCTTTGAATAATATCTTCTTCAACAAGCTTCTATCTCACAATTATCAACATCAGAGCCTTGAGTGATCAGAGCCTTGATGTTATCAGAGTTTGCTATATCAGAGTGTTGCAGCCAATTGTGCTTCAGCGTGAATGTTACTCAGAGCATAGTTTGGAGATCAGATCCTTTGTACTTGCAGCAAATAGTACATTCAGAGTCTTCTGAAAAACAATGTTTGAAACTCTTCATACAAAGTCTTCAACTACACTTCAGATGCTTCTGCAGCTTCTGCTTCAGAGTCTTCTGGCAGCGCTCAGAATCTTCTGATGATATGCTTCTGATGCTTCTGATGCTTAGCGTAGAGAGCGTTCAGATGCATTTTTGCTTCCTTAAGAGTATTAAAATTAATATTTGAAACAAAAATACTTGAAAAAAATTAGAGTATATATTTTCTTAATACAAAATTTCATTAGAGTTATCATCAAAACATAGAGATATATTTAAACACCAATCTGTGTTCTAACAATCTCCCCCTTTTTGATGATGACAAAAACATAGGAAATTTTGTTCAGATAAAATGGAAACAAATATATAACTCCCCTGAGATACAGAATCTCCCCCTGAAATGAATACTCTAATAGAAATAGATATTTCCCTTTTGCATGAGTATTCTTATCAGAATAAGAGCCTGATTAGAATTCTGGTTAGACTATACTTTCCAGAATCAAAGTCTGGTTAACTTGATTTACTTGCCAGAATCAGAGCTTGGTAATCAGAACTTGGTTTGATGATTCAGAATCAGAGCCAGATTTGTATTAAACGTTTCAGAAAAAGAGTCTGGTTAATATTGCAGAGTCAGAGTCTGTTTTGGATTAGATCTGATTTGGGGATTCTCAGGGTATCTTTAATGAATTTTGTCAGATGATACGTTAAAGTTCTGAAAGACTAAAATTCAATGTTAGATAAATTTTATTATGTCTGAATTCCATTTTGGTAACTGTTTATATGAACATTCAGAATTTCATTTTCTCCCCCTTTTTGTCATAATCAAAAAGAAAACTTTTTAAAGACAAATAAAAGGAAACAGAAAGAGAAAATATAAACAGATAAGGGAAAACAAACATTCATAGATTCATTCATAATATTCAAATAACCAAAGACATCAGATAACAAACACAAACAAGTGCACAAACATCAGATAACAACATAAAGCTAAGATTGACGAGAAAGCAACATCTTCAGAAGGTTTGTAATCTCAGAAGAAGATTCTTCTTGCTTGGACATCCACTTCTCAATGTTGTCAGTCTTCTGATCTTGCTTAACCATCCAGGACTTCATTTCAGAATGGCTAGCTTCCAGGATAGCAATCTTGTTTTTCAGATCAGAGTTCTCTTGCTTGATTTCAGATGATGTAGGAGCAGATTTAGGAGCAGGAGCTGTAGTATTATCAATGACCATTGCAGAACCAATATCTTGAGTAGCAGAATAAGATGTGTTGTCTACAGTCGTCAGAGCTAATTGATTTTCTATCAGATGTTCTTCAGGCACAGATTCTTCTGGGATGACTTCTTCAGGAGCAGAATCAATAGCAGGGGACAGATGCAGCAGGTGGAGTTTCCAGAAGTAAGATAGGAGTTCTGGGAGTACATAGAAGATCACTCAGACGAGTGAGTCTGACAGTCTCAACAAACCTAACTCTGGCATCTTCAGTGCAGATGTTCTTAAGATTCTCTGCCACAATGTTGAATCTGGATTTGAAGTTTACCCATAGAGCCTCAGAATCATCTAGATTCAAACTTGTAAGACAGTCCTTTTTCACCTTAGATAACCATATTTTTAACTCTTTCTCAAAACCAGCAATCAGTGTACCAACGTTTAATCTAGGTTTAGGTGTAAGAAGTTCTTCTATAACAGATTTTCTAGCAGGTTCAGGGATTACAGAGGTAGAGAGTTTTGAAGGTATGGTGAAGGTGGGTATAATAAACAAAGGATGAGGGTATGTTGGGGAAACAGATGAAGTGGTGACTTTAGGTTTTCTGGAATATAAGTATTGTTTGAAGTTGGATGAGGATGGAATGACATCAAAAGGTGTAGGGTCATATGGAGTGAATATAGTGTTTGGAGAGTGTAGAGGTTCAGATGGAATGATATCAGATTGTTGTTTGAGATAGTCTTGGAGTACAGAGGGAAGAACAATTGTAGAAATGGGTTTATATGGAATGGTAGGTACATATGGTTCTATTATGGTATAAAAGTTTCTAAGTTTTAGACCATATGGAAGGGGATCAGAAGGAAATGGTTTAAGTGAAGCAAATGAAACGAATTTAGAGGTTCGTTTATGTTTTGGTTTTGGAGAGGGGGAAGAAAGAATAGATGTTATTTCTGGTGGTAGGTCAGATTCAGTAGAATCATCTGAATCTGTGGTGTGGCATGAAGTGGAAGAAATATCAAAAACAGTTTTCAGAGGTTGGATGTCCAGAATATCTGAATCAAAAATATATGATTCAGAGGGATGAGGTTGTGTTGGTTCAGGATCAGAAGTAAAATGTTCTTCTGGTTGTGGTGTTGGTTCTTTTTCAGGTTCTTGTGTTTCTGGTTCAGGTTGTTCTTGTTGTTCAGATTGTTGTGGGATAGATTCTTCTGTTTGATTTACAGAAGGATGTGGTTCAGAGTGTAATGGTTCATCTGGTATTTGTTCTTCTTGGTGAGAGGTTTGGGGTGAAGGTTGTGGTGTTGGAACATATTCATCATTTTGTGGTGGTTCAGAGCAAGTTTGTGGTATATCAAAATTTTGGGGTTTAGATGAAATTGGTTGTTGTGGAGTAGGTAAAGGTTCAGAGTTAACCGTTGGTAATACTGGTACTGATTCAGAAATAAGAGGTAAAGATGTAGAAATACCTATTTTCTTTACTTTCTTAACTCTTTCAGAAGGTGCTTCTCCATAAGCTTTTCTTTTCTTTAGCTTCTTCTTTGGTTCTTCAGATGTTCTCTGTTTCTTCTTCTGCGTGCCTGCAACTTCTTCTTCTAAATCATGTTTTCTCTGCCTCTTATGTTCCTCATATTCATCTGGCATAGGTGCACGTTTTAGAAAACCTTATGGAATTGGAATTCCTTTTTCCAGACATGAGCCAATGTACTTGATCAGAACTTCCTTTGGTTCTTCTGCATAAAAGATTGGAAAATCTGCTAGAGGGATTCTTCGTTTGCTTACTTCTTCTGTATTGAGTTTGGAAGGTACAGAAGTAAGTTCATCTATAAATTTCAACCTCTGGAGACTTTTAGCATTCAGAACTTTTCCAAGAATGGATGCAAGCTCTTCTTTCAGTCCAGCCTCATGCAGATGCGCCACCAGACCATTCTCTGTCAGAATGTCTGAAATCAATCTTCCACAAGGGATCCAGTTTCTGCCTTTCATCTATTTTGTCTTCATGTCTTCTCTAGATATCTTAACATGGTTATAAAGATGAGAGAAGAGCAAGTGAGGAAGATTTACCTTTGTGCTCTGACTTAAGCAGTACATGAAGTACAACTAGTCATTGTTAACATAGTCAGGGGAATTTGTAGACTTCCTGTGATGGATGCAACCCATGAAGATTTTAGCCCAGATCTTGTAGTTAGGCTTCAATTCTTTGAACTTGTTTGAGGGATTTCCAGAAGTAATCACCTCATCATAAACATCATCCATATTAACACGCCCATTTAAATGAGAAACTCCATCAGTTTCTTCATATCCAATAAGCTTCCTTATTAGATTTTCAGTAATCACAAATTCTTTACCCAGAACAGAAGAAACAATGAACTTTGGGTATGCATTTGCATGAATCCAAAATTCCTTTACCAAAACTGGATAGACTCGTCCAAACAGTCTATCAAAATACTTTGTCCATCCCTGAGCATCAATGATGGAACGTAGATTAAATCCATTTTCAGCCAATGAAGCAAAATCCACCAAGGATTCACATAAAACTTCCAGTTTTTCAATAGGTGTGAGATTTGTTCTAACAGGTTCCTTGAAAGGAACAACACCTAGATTAGAAGATGATACAACTTCCATGGTAGATTGAAACTGAGCTGAAGTTGATGAAGTAGCCATTGTTGATCTTGAAGATTTAGGGTTACGAAAGTTATTGGATTTGGGAGAGAGATGAAAGCAATACAAAATATAGAAATGCATACAAGAGTGTTCATGAGAGTGAAAAGTGTGAAATGTGTTGATTTGTGGAATTTATAGAGAAAATTAGGGCAGACATAGAGTCACACGTTCAACATGTTTTACACTTATCATTTAATAGCACTTAATAAAAAGAAAATAATCATTTCAAGCATTAATGATTCTGACAATTTAGGGGGGGGGGGGGGAACGAGAAACCAAATATTCAAAACAGTACCTCAAACGTCTTTTCAATATTATGCACCCCATCTTTTCAGATTCAGAGTTACACGTGTTTGCTTGCATGTGCTTCTGAAAATCTTTTAGAAATGAAACGTTAGCCAACGTTCAGATCCTATGAGGTTTGTTAGTTCAGATACACACAGAAATAATAATCAAAGAAATTTAATGAAAAATAGATGTAATACTTCAGAATTTTAAACATTTTGCATCTGAGAAAGTTGCTTCTGTAAAATATTATTATGGACAGAATTCCATTCCAATATTTTTCAGAATAAACTTAAACTTATCTTCAACAAGGGGTTTAGTAAAGATATCAGTCCATTGATGGTCTGTATCAACAAAGTTTAAACTTAAAATTCCCTTCTGAATATAGTCTCTAATGAAGTGATGTTTAATTTCTATATTTAGCTTTAGAGTGTAAAATTGGATTTTTAGATAAGCATATAGCAGAAGTATTATCACAGAATATAGAAATATTACTCTCAAAGATCTGATAATCTTCTAGTTGACTCTTCATCCAAAGCATCTGTGTGCTACATCCGGAAGCAACAATGTATTCTGCTTCTGTAGTTGATAGAGCAATTGTAGGTTGTTTCTTGCTGTACCAGGAGATTAAATTACTTCCCAGAAATTGGCAACTTCCAGAAGTACTTTTTCTTTCAACTCTGTCTCCAGCGTAGTCAGCATCACAGAATCCAACTAGTTTAAATTCATCAGATTTTTTGTAACACAAACCCACATTAGTAGTACCTTAGAATCCTCTTAACAGCTGTTTAGTGTGATTCTCTAGGATCTGATTGGAATTTAGCACACAAGCATACACTGAATAAAATGTCAGGTCTAGAAGTAGTTAAGTATAAAAGAGAGCCAATCATACCTCTGTAGAGTTTCTGATCTACTTTCTTACTTACCTCTTCCTTGCCAAGAGTGCTTGTTGGATGCATTGTAGTCTTTGCCAACTTACTATCAGTAATGTTGAACTTCTTCAGAAGCTCTTTTACATATTTAGTCTGATGAACGTAAGTGCATTCTGGAGTCTGGTTTACTTGAATTCCCAGAAAGAATCTAAGTTCTCCCATCATGCTCATCTCAAATTCAGCCTGCATACATTGAGCAAACTCCTTTCCAAGTGTAATATTGGTAGATCTAAATATAATATCATCTACATATATTTGACAAATTAAAATATCTTTCTTAAATGTTTTACAGAAGAGAGTTGTGTCCACTTTGCCTCTGATAAAAATTTTCTCCAGAAGAAAATTACTTAATCTCTCACACCAAGCTCTGGGAGCTTGTTTTAAACCATATAGATATTTCTTAAGTTTAAAAACATGTTCTGGAAATTTATCACTTTCAAAACCAGGAGGTTGATGAACATAAACTTCATCTTCTATAATACCATTTAATAAGGCACTCTTAACATCCATCTGATATAGACTGGTGTTATTTTGTGCAGCAAAAGAAATGCGTAGGCGTATAGACTCTAACCTGGCCACAGGAGCATAAGTCTCTATGTAGTCAATTCCTTCTTGCTGACTATACCCTTGAGCTACCAGCCTAGCCTTGTTTCTTACAACTTCTCCTTGCTCATTAAGTTTTTTTTCTGAAGACCCATTTAGTTCCAATTATATTGAATCCTTTTGGTCTTGGAACCAGATCCCAAACTTCATTCCTCGTGAATTGATTTAGCTCCTCTTGCATTGCAAGTATCCAATCATTGTCTTGCAGAACTTCATCCACAGAAGTTGGTTCAATAACTGACACCAAGCCAAATAAGGACGTTCCAGATGATCTGATAAAAGATCTTATTCTGATAGGATCATCTTTCTTTCCAATGATCATTTCTTCTGGATGAGAAGCCTTGATTCTGGATGATCCTTTAACATTTGGTTCTTCAGAAATATTTAACCGGTAAATTAGCAAGTGTACTAATTGTACCGATGTAGTAATAAGGGGAAATTCCCCGAATATTGATCTCGCGGACTGCGTATGAACACAAGTTCTAAAATAATACAATTGAACAAAAAGTCATAGGGGTTTTGGTTTGTTTCTTACAATTTTAAAGGCCAAAAGGCAAAAGCAGTAAAATAAAGGTTTTAGACAGTTATGAGAAGCATGCTAGAGTAGGGTGTATGAAATAACCTTGTAACAACCTCAATCCTAAGTTTTTAGAAATATTTGCTCAATTCAATCGTGACCGGTTTTAAAGATTAGTTGACTCTAATTCCTTAGCAGAAAACCCTTTGGTATTCTCCCTATACCCCAATTCCTTGGCAGTATAGGAACAATCCCAAGCAATTTACATTATCTAAAACATTACGGTTACTATAGGGTATCCTCATTCATAGGCAATATCTACTATAGTAATATCGTATGAACGCGTTAACAATTGTTTTTCCAAACCTAAGGTTAACCGTAATTCATATTCTCATTTGTCAGATAAGAAAAGCCATAAAACAAAATACGATAACAACGATGATTAGAGAGCAGAGAAATCCATTATTAAGGTCAAGGTCATTACATAGTCAAATCAGGGACACCCCCTAGCATTGGGGGGTTTAGCTACTCATAATAATAAAAATAAAATCAACAACTAGATTCAACATTACAGATAATAGGGGTGCCTTGATCTTCAATAGCTTCCGCTCATGAGACCCTTCTGTTTCCCCCAATCCTTGGTTGCTGCAATCTTGATCGTGAAATTCTTTTCTGTCCAAAAGCCCCTTATTCTTTCTCCAAACACGTATCAAATAGTCTCAATTCAAACTCATAACTATGGAAATACCTCCAATACCCTCGGGGATCACAAGAGTCAAAAATACAAGAAAAATAGGGAAAAAATGCGCTTCCTGCAACACGGGCCGCGTCAGGCAACACGGGCGCCCGTGTTGGCTTCCTGACACATTTTTCGCGTGAAATTTGCAAGTCCCAGGTGTCACAACACGGGTCGTGTCACACGACACGGGCACCCGTGTTGTGCCACTGTTTTTTCTCCAAAAATCGCCTTTTCTGAGCACATCCTGCAACACGGGACGTGTCACACAACACGAGCACCCGTGTTGCACCCCTGTTTCGAATCTGACTTCGAATCCAACACAAAAGTCGTAGCTCTCTCTCTTAGCTTTCCGGCGGTTTTTAGAATGCCTCAAAAGGATTTCCAGAACTCCAGTTATGATCGTTTTCGTGCAGACTGCTAAAGATTTCACAACAAAACTCTTCTGAAATCTTGCCATTTTTTCCCGGTTTTTGCTCTGCTTCTCCTTTATTGTATACCTGAACCTAGAAACAGTGAAAATACCAAATCGACGTGTAAAATGTAATAAAAACAACTAAAATGCGACAAGACAAAACAAATGATTAACTGACATAAACGGTAAAATAACGTGTAAAAACCACCGATCAAACTCCCCCAAACTTAAACCATTGCTTGACCTCAAGCAAAAAGCTTGGATAAATAATTTTCAAGTCAAACAGCACATCAAGTGAAGGGTCCAGGGTGTAAGGTGTGTCGATACTCATACGTGAGTCTTAGTTCCGATCGGCTCAAACCAGCTCTTTCGATACTCATCCGTTAATGAAGGCATTACATAAACACATACTGCAGTAAACTTATGGACCTAAATCTCCCTTTCGGCCACCTCTCCAACTATGCTTTGGGCTTAAGTCTTTTTTTTTATTTTCTACCCCTTTCATTCGGATAATCAGATTAAGGCATGCACATTTTTGCTCGAGATTTTTTTCTGTGGCACCTTTATTCTTTTTCTCGCTCATAGGCGTTTATTAGTCCACTTTGGGACGACTATAGAGATTCAACCGCCGTTAGGCTAAATAACCGGGTGAGGGTTACCCAACTTAGAAGGACAGATTTTCTTTACCGTCATTATTCAACTCTTTTTTTTTGGTGCCACACATCATTCTCAAAACAATTTTTTTTATGCAGGGCTATTACAATGAACTAATCGAGGTATACTTTTCAAATACAAGTACTATGGCACAAATCTACACGTTGGACTCGTTTCCTTACTCTGGGGAACCTAGGGTGTTCAAGTTATACCTCAATTTCCAAACTTTCCCAAGTTCCTTAGTTCAAACTCCATTTCCCTTGAACTCTAAATACTTTCTTGACTACCTTACACACCTACTAATCACAAGAAAAAAATTTACGGTCTCCATATGGGCGAATTCGATGTGATTTTTACCGAACTTAAAAATAAAAAGGTGTTTAAATAGACAATTCAAAACGGTAAAACCTCCCCCCAAACTTGAACTAAACATTGTCTCAATGTTCAATAATCAAGAGAAGAAGAGGTGTACTCACAGAGATCCTCACAGAGGGGTCGACAAGTAATGCAGTACCTCTTCGCTGCTTCCACGTTTTCCCTTGTAAAATCTCGTTTATTCCTGCAAAAACAATAACAACAAAAGAAACAACATAAGTTCATAAAACCGTGGGTTGCCTCCCATGCAGCGCTTCGTTTAACGTCGCATGGCTCGACGATCGACTCCCCATTATTATGGGGGGTACTTCATCCTCCAAACTCTATTGCTCGACTTCTTTGCAACAGAGTATTGTGCCGGTTCAAAAATAAGAGCAACTTGAAATGGTTTCGATCGTTTTCCCTTCTTAGTTGTGTTGATCTTCCCAACTAAAGGTTTGACATCTTTCTCCTTACCTTTCTTTCGAACCTCTTGAGCTTTTAAGGTGATTTCCTCATCAAAAAATTTCAAAGTGAGCGTACTTTTTTCCACATCAATATTGCACCGACTAGTAAGCAAGAACGGTCGGCCAAGTATGATCGAAGTTTCTTCATCCTCGGGTATATCCATGATTTGAAAATCAACTGGGTAAGTGAAGTTATCGATTGTCACTAGAACATCCTCTGCTAGCCCATATGCCCTCTTAGTTGTGTGGTCGACAAACTTTAAGCTTGTTCCCGTATCACTCACTTTTCCAATATCCAGCTTTTTGAAAATTGATAATGGCATGAGACTCACACTAGTACCTGAATCAATTAGGACTTTCTTAAAAGTTCGATCCTTTATAGTACAAGGGATTACAACTCGTCCAGGATCCTTCATCTTGATGGGTATTTTCCTTTCTTGTGATATTTCCTTGCATTGCTCAGTTATGGTCTTCGGTTCTTTATCCATTGGTCACTTTTTGCCTATAACCTCTTTCATGAATTTCTTGTATAAAGGAATTTGCTCAAGTGCTTCAAAGAACGGCATGTTGATTTTCAATTTGTTGAACATTGCACTGAACCTTCCGAAGTTTTTCTCGTTCTGATCCTTCTTTGTAACTCTTTGAGGGAACGGTAATTTGATTTTCGATTTGGTATCCTCTTTCTTTTTCTCCCCAGTTGACTTTTCAGATAGTACAACTTCTTCTGGTTCTTTTATTTTTTTCTTTTACCTCAAGTTCCACCTCTATGCATTCGTCCTCCTTTGTTTCCTCCTCTTCTATCACTTTCTGATTTCTTGTTGTGACAGCATTAATACTCTCTTGATTTTTTGGATTCGGTACTGTCGCACTCGGGAGGGTTCCTTGAGTGTGTGTTAAGAGGTGTTGCGCTATCTGTCCCATTTGCGACTCAAGGTTTTTGATGGAAGCTGTGTTGTTCCTTTGAATGTTTTGGGTCTCTTCTTGGAATCGCATACTTTGATATGCCATTCTTTCAATAGCTAACTCCCATTCTGCTTTTTGAGGAGCCTGTTGTTGTTGTTGTTGCGAATATGGGGGTTGATTTGGGTCTTTCCAGGAAAAGTTAGAATGATTCTTCCATGCTGGATTATATGTATTGGAATAAGGATTGTTTTGCCTCAAAAGTTTTATCTCTTCAACTTGTTGAGTAGTTGCAAGACAATGCACAGTATAATGGGGACCATTACAAACCTTACAACTAATAGCTTGGACAGGTTGAACTTGAGCTACAGTTTCAGTACTCACATTCATCCCTTTAAGCCTTCTTTCCACTTCATCCTTGATTCGATCTTCCATGTTCACCACTTGTTCTGCTAGTTTCAAATCAATCTTACCCTCTGGTTGGTTCACAATGCGATCATACAACTCAAGATGCTCATTGGCGGCAATTGCTTCTATGATCCTCTTGATACCAGTGGCTGTTGAGAAATTAGTTGAGCCACCGGCAACAGTATCAATAAGCTGTTTTGTCTTGATTCTCAAACCATTCACAAAATTTTGCATCTGCTCTGTGGCATCCATGTTATGAGTTGGGCATGCAGTCAGACACCTCTTAAACATCTTGTATGCATCTCCCAGAGATTCCCCTTCTTTTTGTTTGAAATTGACAATGTCGTATCTTTTTCGAATAAACACTGAAGTAGGGAAATACTCGTTGAGGAATGCGTTCTCCATTTCTTGCCATGTTGTGATACTCCCAGCTGGAAGTGAGTAGAACCATTCTTCCGCATCATCAGTCAGTGTGAACAGAAACATAACAAGTCTCTTGGCCTCTTCAGAATGGCCTTCTATCTTCAAAGATGTGGTAGTTGTTAGGAATCTCTGTAGATGCTTGTTTGCATCTTCGTTGATTCTTCCAGAGAAAGGCTTGCTCTCCAACTGGCGAATGGTAGACGGATGTAGCTGAAAATGTGCCACATTCACCGGTTGATTTACGATGGTCATCCGGTTGGGTTAAGCATGGGCCCCTCCATAGTCTCCAAGAAGTCTCTCCGCTGGTGGGGGATCCGCCATAGCTTCAGTGTCTCCTTCTGGTTCCGAACCTGAATCTGAATGAATAAAAACTATTTCTTCTTCTGAAGCTAACAATCTCGCTTGTCTACGTCTTTCGCGTAGAGTCCTTTCAATTTCTGCGTCCAAAGAAAAATTAGCTGAGGGGTCTCCTCGCATGAAAATGTTAGACGCAGATTAGTAGTAACAAAATAATAAAAATAAAAAAAAATAAAACTGAAGATTAAATTTTGGTCGCAGAGCAACAAAATTTCTATTGAATTATGATCTAACTTATATTCTGGAAGTCCCCGGCAACGGCGCCAAAAACTTGACCGGTAAATTAGCAAGTGTACTAATTGTACCGATGTAGTAATAAGGGGAAATTCCCCGAATATCGATCTCGCGGACTGCGTATGAACACAAGTTCTAAAATAATACAATTGAACAAAAATTCATAGGGGTTTTGATTTGTTTCTTACAATTTTAAAGGCCAAAAGGCAAAAGCAGTAAAATAAAGGTTTTAGACAGTTATGAGAAGCATGCTAGAGTAGGGTGTATGAAATAGCCTTGTAACAACCTCAATCCTAAGTTTTTAGAAATATTTGCTCAATTCAATCGTGACCGGTTTTAAAGATTAGTTGACTCTAATTCCTTAGCAGAAAACCCTTTGGTATTCTCCCTATACCCCAATTCCTTGGCAGTATAGGAACAATCCCAAGCAATTTACATTATCTAAAACATTACGGTTACTATAGGGTATCCTCATTCCTAGACAATATCTACTATAGTAATAGCGTATAAACGCGTTAACAATTATTTTTCCAAACCTAAGGTTAACCGTAATTCATATTCTCATTTGTCAGATAAGAAAAGCCATAAAACAAAATAGGATAACAACGATGATTAGAGAGCAGAGAAATACATTATTAAGGTCAAGGTCATTACATAGTCAAATCAGGGACACCCCCTAGCATTGGGGGGTTTAGCTACTCATAATAATAAAAATAAAATCAACAACTAGTTTCAACATTATAGATAATAGGGGTGCCTTGATCTTCAATAGCTTCCGCTCATGAGACCCTTCAGTTTCCCCCAATCCTTGGTTGCTGCAATCTTGACCGTGAAATTCTTTTCTGTCCAAAAGCCCCTTATTCTTTCTCCAAACACGTATCAAATAGTCTAATTCAAACTCATCACTAGGGAAATACCCCCAATACCCTCGGGGATCACAAGAGTCAAAAATACAAGAAAAATAGGGGAAAAATGCGCTTCCTGCAACACGGGCCATGTCAGGCAACACGGGCGCCCGTGTTGGCTTCCTGACACATTTTTCGCATGAAATTTGCAAGTCCCAGGTGTCACAACACGGGCCGTGTCACACGACACGGGCACCCGTGTTGTGCCACTGTTTTTTCTCGAAAAATCGCCTTTTCTGAGCACATCCTGCAACACGGGCCGTGTCACACAACACGGGCACCCATGTTGCACCCCTGTTTCGAATCTGACTTCGAATCCAACACAAAAGTCGTAGCTCTCTCTCTTAGCTTTCCGGCGGTTTTTAGAACGCCTCAAAAGGATTTCCGAAACTCCAGTTATGATCGTTTTCGTGCAGACTGCTAAAATTTCACAACAAAACTCTTCTGAAATCTTGCCATTTTTTCCCGGTTTTCGCTCTGCTTCTCCTTTATTGTATACCTGAACCTAGAAACAGTGAAAATACCAAATCGACGCGTAAAATGTAATAAAAACAACTAAAATGCGACAAGACAAAACAAATGATTAACTGACATAAACGGTAAAATAACGTGTAAAAACCACCGATCAATATTCAAGTTATTCATCTGAGTTGCCAAGGGAGTTGCATCTGGCGTTGCTTCTGATTCTTTCACTTTATCTTTATCTGCCTCTGAGTCATTAGAGTCTGTGAGAACAATTTCTCTATCTGCAGAATTATCAAACTGTTTTGGCTTTTGATTGCCAAGCTTATCATCAAAAATGACATGAATAGATTCCTCCACAATCTGTGTCTCAGTATTGTATACTCTGTAGCCTTTAGAGCGTTCAGAATACCCAAGCATGAAACACTTCTGTGCTTTAGAATCAAACTTGTTCAGGTTCTCTTTAATATTCAACATAAAACATACACATCCAAAATGATGGAAATAAGAAATGTTGGGCTTTCTATTCCTCCACAATTCATAGGGAGTCTTCTCCATAAGAGGCCTTACAGACACTCTGTTCTTAATATAACAAGTTGTGTTTATTGCTTCTGCCTAAAAATGTTTTGCCATGTTTGTCTCGTTGATCATGGTTCTGGCCATTTCTTGCATGTTCTATTTTTCCTCTCTACAACTCCATTCTGTTGAGGAGTTCTAGAGCAGGAGAAATCATGTGCAATGCCATTATCTTTAAAATAGTTTTCAAAAGATTTGTTTTCAAATTATCCACCATGATCACTTCTGACTCTAACAATTTTAAAATCTTTTTCAGTGTGGACTTGTTTATAGAAGTCAAAGAACACAGAGTGTGACTCATCCTTGTGTTTTAGGAATTTTACCCATGTCCATCTGTTATAGTCATCAACTATGACTAGTCCATACTTCTTGCCTCTGATGGATGCAGTTTTCACTGGTCCAAACAGATCAATGTGAAGTAACTCTAATGGCCTAGATGTTGAAACAACATTTTTGCTTTTGAAAGAAGATTTAGAAAACTTTCCTTTTTGACATGCTTCACAAAAAGCATCTGAGTTGAACTTCAAGTTAGGAAGTCCTCTAACCAGATTGAGTTTATTAATCTGAGATATACGTATCATATTAATATGCCCCAATCTTTTGTGTCAGATCCATTGCTCATCATTAACAGACATAAGGCATTTTACATTTTGAACCTTAAGTTCTGAAAGATTGATTTTGTAAATGTTGTTCTTCCTTTTTCCATTAAAAAGGACTGAGCCATCTTTTTGACTAACAACTTTGCAACATTTTTTTTTGAAGATTATGTCCTAACCATTGTCACTTAATTGACTTATGGATAATAAGTTATGTTTTAATCCTTCTACAAGTAAGACATTAGAAATGGAAGGAAGGTTACCATTACCAATAGTACCAGAGCCAATTATCTTGCCCTTCTGATTCCCTCCAAATTTGACGTCTCCTCCAGATCTAAGCTTCAGGCTTTGGAATATAGACCTTTCTCCCGTCATTTGGCGTGAGCATCCAGAGTCCAGGTACCATGATTGGCGTCCTGACTTTGCTGCTAAATACATCTACAACAAATATTATCTTGTCCTTAGGTGCCCAGATCTTTTTGGATCCTTTTAGGTTAGTTGTCTTAAAGTTTTTCCTGAACTTCTGTCTTTTGACAACAAGTTTGTTCTGACTAACTCTATGTTTAAACACAGGAATGTTCTGATCAGAACGTGTGTGTTTAATATCATTAAGATGAGCAAACTTAAAGTGAGAATATAAAGGAGTGTTCTTAATGATAAGTTTATCAACACGTGTTGGATTTAAATCCTTTCCAGAGGAAGATTCATATCCAATTCCCTTCCTGTTATTTCTGCTAACCCCATAGATCATTGAAGCCATCTTGCTTCTATCTATGCTTCTAGACAGAAACTTCTGAAAGCTATAGTCGTATTTTTCTAAAATATTTTTACATTCTGACTCAGTTTCAGATTCAGAGTCTTGTTGAGCTTTTTCAAAATCATTTTTCATTTTAAGATTGTTTTCTTTGAGCTCAGCAACTTCTGACTTTAGCAGATTATTCTTAGATTCAAGATTGCATTTAAGCTTCTTGTATTTGAGCTTAATCTTACTGTAGTTTTCTAACATTTCAGATAAACTTTCAATAAGTTATGTTCTAGAAAGTTCAGAAAATACCTCTTCAGAATCAGATTCTGATTCAGACTCAGATCCAGATGTTCCTTCATCCTGGTCTTCTACATCTTCCATGAGTTCCATGTTTGCACACTCTTCTTCTGATTCTGATGAAGATTCAGATTCATCTGAATCATCCCAGGTTGCCATCAGAACCTTCTTCTTTTTGTTAAACTTCCTTTTTGGCTTTTCCTTCAGAAGTTTTGGGCATTCATTCTTGTAGTGCCCAGGTTCCTTGCATTCATAGCAGACAACCTCTTTCTTTCCAGATCTTCTGTGTCCAGAAGACTCTTTACGTTGATCTGGCTTCTTGAAGTTTCTGAATCTCTTATGTTTATGCTTCCAGAGTTTGTTGATCCTTCTGGACAGCAGGGACAGTTCATCTTCTTCTTCAGAAGAAGATTCTTCAGAACTTTCTTCTATAACCTGCAACGCTTTAACAAATTTGTTAGACTTTAAAGCAACAGACTTACCTTTCTTTTGAGGTTCGTCTTCCTCCAGTTCAATCTCATGACTCCTCAAGGAGCTGATTAGTTCCTCAAGCGTGATCTTGTTCAGATCCTTTGCCATCTTCAGAGTTGTGACCATTGGTCTCCATCTGGTTGGCAAACTTCTGATGATCTTTTTGACATGATCAACAGTTGAATAACTTTTGTCCAGAATCTTTAATCCAGCTGTAAGAATCTGGAATCTAGCGAACATTGCTTCTACATATTCAGACTCCTCCATTTTGAAGGCTTCATATTTCTGGATCAGCGCCAGAGCCTTGGTCTCTTTAACTTAGGAGTTCCCTTCATGAGTCATCTTCAAGGACTTAAACATAATAAATGATGTTTCTCTGTTTGTAATTTTCTCATACTCAGTATGAGAGATAGCATTTAGTAGGATGGTTCTTGCCTTATGATGATTTTTGAACTCTTTCTTTTGAGCTTCGGTCATTGACTTTCTGTCAATTTTCTTGCCATCCCCATAAGTGGGGTGAACATAACCATCAATGACTAAGTCCCAAAGATCAGCATCATATCCCAAAAAGAAGCTTTCAATTCTATCTTTCCAGTAGTCAAATTTCTCACCATCAAACATGGGAGGTTTTGTGTTGATTTTGTCTCTGTCTTCATATTTGTTGTAGGATGTTGAAGCTTCAGCAATCATATTGTATCAACCAAAAATATCAAGAGTTTTCCCACTGGATCTTTTCTCTTTCACGGTTAAATGATTAGCACTACAGAGCCGGAGCTCTGATACCAACTGAAGGTGGGAAAAACACTTAGAAGGGGGGTTGAATAAGGGTTTAGAAAATTATATGTCAATAAAAACAACACAGTATTTTTATCCTGGTTCGTTGAACTCAACTAATCCAGTCCACCTTATCAAGATGATTTGCCTTTCTCCACAAGGACTTAATCTACTATATTCAAACAGATTACAGTGTTAGCCACTAAGAACAGTTGTCTTAGTCTTCTCAAGAAATCCTAACCACAACTTGGTCTTCTCAAGGAATCTTTTACAAATAAATGTAAACTAACAAGTGTTTAATGATGCTTCTAAAAAGCTGTATCACAACTGTGATTTACACTTAATATTTAAGAACGAATAAAACTATTCAACTTATGAAATAAGATTGTATGAGAGCTTTGAGAGAGTTTGAATAATTTATCAAGAGATTAGTCAGTATTCGTCAACTGTAGAATGTTGTTGAAGGCTTGCTTTTATAGACCAAGTAGTCCAAGACGTTGCAAGCTTGAAGACCGTGTACTGCAAAGTAGTTGTGGCCTTTTTGTCTTCAAATGACTCTAGCTTTCCCAGAAGAGGATTGTTCAGACAAATCCTTTTTGCCTTTGTTCCTGTGTCTATCACAAAAGAGGAAAGAGTCGTTTGGAATATGCCAACGAATATATATTTGAATAATATCTTCTTCAACAAGCTTCTATCTCACAGTTATCAACATCAGAGCCTTGAGTGATAAGAGCCTTGATGTTATCAGAGTTTGCTATATCAGAGTGTTGCAGCCAATTGTGCTTCAACGTGAATATTACTCAGAGCATAGTTTGGACATCAGATCCTCTGTACTTGCAGCGAACAGTACATTCAGAGTCTTCTGAAAAAAATGCTTGAAACTCTTCATACAAAGTCTTCAGCTACGCTTCAGATGCTTATGCAGCTTCTGCTTCAGAGTCTTCTGGCAGCGCTCAGAATCTTCTGATGATATGCTTCTGATGCTTCAGATGCTTAACATAGAGAGCGTTCAGATGCATTTTTGCTTCCTTAAGAGTATTAAAATTAATATCTGAAACAAAAATACTTGAACAAAATTAGAGTATATATTTTCTTAATACAAAATTTCATTAGAGTTATCATCAAAACATAGAGATATATTTAAACACCAATCTATGTTCTAACAAACGCTACCCCCAAATATGAGTATTCAATGCCTGTAGCAGAAATGCTGGTTGATTCGACTGTAGGTTTCGAATATTTGAGTATGCTTTATGGGTACTCCGACTATAATCAAATTTTCATAGCCAAAGATGATGTTCCCAAAACAGCGTTCCGGTGCCTTGGGGCCTTGGGGACATACGAATGGGTTGTAATTCCATTTGGTTTAAAAAAAGCCGGAGCAACTTATCAAAGAGCCATGAATGTTATATTTCATGATTTTATTGAGAAATTCATGCAGGTGTACATTGATGACATTGTCATAAAGTCCTCATTGGAGAATGGTCACTTGGACCACCTTCGACGCTCATTTAAAAGAATGAGAAAATATGGATTAAAAATGAATCTACTAAAATGTGATTTTTGTGTACATGGAGGAGACTTCCTGGGATTCGTAGTCCACAAAAAAGGAATCAAGATTAACCAAAACATGACCAAGGAAATTTTGGATCTCAAGCCTCCTTCGACGAAGAAACAACTCCAGTCTTTGTTGAGGAAGATAAACTTCTTGAGAAGGTTTATATCAAACCTAAGTGGCAAGACGAAGGTGTTCCCGCCATTACTCAAGGTCAAGAAGGAAAGTGATTTTCACTGGGGACAGGAGCAGTATGGGGCTTTCGACACCATTAAAGAGTACCTCACAAGGCCTCCCATTTTATTTCCACCTAGTATAAATAAGAGCATGAAGTTGTATGTTTCTGCGTCAAACGCAACCATAGGAAGCATGTTAGCACAAGAGGATGATTGTGGCGTCGAAAGACCCATTTATTACCTTAGTCGAATGTTAATAGATGTTGAAAATAGGTACACTATGATAGAAAAGTTGTGTCTATGCTTGTACTTCTCATGTATGAAATTAAAACAATATATTAAACTAGTTGAGGTTTACGTTTCGTCACATTTTGATGTTATTAAGCATATGTTGTCTAAACCCATTCTGCATATTCGAATTGGGAAATGAGCACTAGCGTTAACTAAATTCTCTTTGACGTGTGTCCCTCTAAGGGCAATGAAAGGTCAAATAGTGGCGGACTTTATTGTCGACCACGCAGTGGTTGAATCGTCCTTGTTGATGGTCGACATTGACCCTTGGAAGTTATACTTCGACGGGTCAAGTCATGAGAATGGAACAGGTATTGGGATCTTGATAATATCCCCGCACGACATTCCTACTAAATTCAAGTGTAGGGTCGACGAAAAATGTTTCAATAATGAGGCAGAATATGAAGTCTTAATCACTGGCCTCAAAATTCTTAGAGATCTGGGTGCCAAGAGAGTTGACATAAGAGGCGACTCTAAATTGGTGATTAAACAGACCGTGAGAGAATATAAATGCGTCAAAGAACATCTTGCGGTATACTTCACGATGGCGAAGCGACTTTTGGAACGCTTCGAAGTTGTCAGCATTACACACGTACCCAGGATAGAAAATCAAGAGGCAAATGATTTAGCATAAATTTACTTTGGGTACAAAGTGTCGGAAGGAAATCTGAGAGACTTCATTGAAATTAGGGAAAAGGTGGTGTCGAATGTGCTACCATCATCAGGCTTTTTAAAAGATGGAGGGACAAGCGTCTCGAAAAAAAAGCTTAATTAAAAGTTTAGAAAACTGTGAATTCTTCGCTGTCAGCAATCTATCACCGTCAGATTGGAGAAGACCAATCGTTGAGTATTTGGAAAATCCGGTAGGTAGTGTTGATAGGATGATTTAATACAAAGCTTTAAGTTACATCCTAATGGGGAATGAGTTGCTGAAAAAGACGCCAGAAGGGTGTTGCTTAAATGTCTGGGAGACACAAAAGCATACCTAGCAATTTCAAAAGTCCATATTGGGACATGCAGGGCTCACCAAGCTGGCCATAAGATGAAATGGTTGTTGTTTCGACAAGGTGTATATTGGCCAAGCATGCTCAAGGATTGCATGGACTTTGCAAAGAGGTGTCAGGATTGTCAAAGACATGCAAACGTTCAGCATGTACCAGCCAACGAATTACACACAATCATCAAGCCATGGCCCTTTCGTGGATGGGCGTTGGATGTCATAGGTAAAATTCGACCAGCCTTGTCGAAGCAGCAAAGATTCATCCTTGTGGGTATAGATTATTTTACAAAGTGGTAGAGGTTGTACCTCTGGCAAAAGTAGACCAGGAGACTGTGATCAAATTTATCCAAAATCATATTTTGTAAAGATTCGGGATCCCTGAAACCATCACTACGGACCAAGGTTCCATATTTATTAGCCAGAAGATGCAAGAATTTGCAGCAGAAACAGGTTTTAAGTTGATCACTTCAACATCGTATTATGCTCAGGCAAACGGTCAAGTCAAAGCCGCGAACAAGGTAGTAATTGGACTCATAAAGAAACACGTTGCTAAGAAACCCAAGAATTGGCACAAGATATTAGATCAAATTTTATGGGCTTGTCTAACATCCCCTAAGAAGGCGACCAATTCGACTCTGTTTCGTTTGACGTTCGGTCATAACACCATTTTACCAGTAGAGATTTGTTTACAGTCAATTAGAGTGCATCGTCAGCATGACATTCCGTCGGAGCAATACTGGAGCATGATGTTGGACGAAATCGTGGACTTAGATGAAGAAAGGATGACAGTGTTAGATAAGTTATTACGCCAAAAGGCACAGGTGGCCAAAACATATAATAAAAAGGTCAGAAAGAAGACCTTTGCAGTCAATGAGTATATGTGGAAGGCAGTGTTGCCTGTGGATCGAAGGAATCGAACATTAGGAAAATGGGAACCAAATTAGGAGGGACCATTCCAAGTAATCCAAGCATTAAGTAACAACGTATACAAGATCCAAGAGATAGGTATGGATCAACAAATCATAAGAGTAAATGAGAAATATTTGAAAAAATATAAGCCTATGTTACAAGAGGTTCAAATCCATAAATAAATTTTCATTAATAATTGGCCAACATTGTCATACCCCAAATTTGTCCTACCTTCTCATCTCAAGGCATGACTTAATTTGTTATAAGTTGGTTTAGGGTCATGGGGTCAAATTATCCAAGAATACAGTTAATTGGTTTTAAAAAATTATTTCAAGTCTTGTGTTAATTCATTCCAAGTTACTTCAAGTTGATCTTATGCCCTTCATTTCTAAAATTTTAACTTAATTTGTTTCAAGTTTATGTCCAAAATAACTCAAGTTGTTTCAAGATGATTCCAAGTCTAGTGGTAATTCATTTTAAGCCATACTCCAAGTTGGTGTCAAGGTCATGCTTAATTTTCTAAGTTGTTTTAAGGTATGAGTTGTCGTGCTTCAAGTTGATTCAAATCCATGA
Organism: Lathyrus sativus; assembly: GCA_963859935.3. Lineage (NCBI taxonomy): Eukaryota > Viridiplantae > Streptophyta > Magnoliopsida > Fabales > Fabaceae > Lathyrus > Lathyrus sativus. Next base: position 678,030,214 of record OZ012739.1, on the reverse strand, counting down.
TTAGATTTCATTCCTCAAGCCATGCCATGGTGGGTTTCAAGATTAACATGTGGCAAGTTTCGACTTAATTGGGTTCAAATTGGTTCCAAGGTTTCAATTCATTTTCAAGGTTTTCTTCAAGTTGTCACAAGCTATGATCAACATTGTTTCAAGTAAGATTTCAAGATATGGGCCATGAAGATGATTTCGTGCTATCTTAGAATTTTCTCAAAGTTTTATTTAGAGTTTTTCAAGCCATGTGTGTGGGTTATTTCGCAACGTGAACCATGTTTAGAGTTCTTTAGCCATGAGTTGAAATTAGTTGGAGCAACACAAAGGTGTCTCAAGTCATGTCGTGAAAAGTTGTGAAGGCAAAGGAATTATGTTCAAGTTTTCTTTACAAAGGTCATAAATCCAAGGTCACGATATACAAGGGTAGCAATAACATATCATGGTCTAATTCATAGTCCAAATCATAATCATCAAATTAAACAAATTCATTAATTCAAAGTTCGTCAAGTTCACAATATTTTAACAAATTCATTGATTTAAAGTTCATCAAGTTCACAAGATTTAAACTAGACTCAATACATGACAAGGAACCTCCAAGGATTGGGTTCCATAAGAAGGACGTCACATCCATGTTCAAGGGCTCAATAAAGAATTTAATTGTATAAGTTACAAGTATCATTTTACAAGTTGTGATCAAATAACACCTTAGTGCTACATTGCCTAATGAGCTAAACTTCAAGACTTTCCTCTTCTTCGTGTCTAAATTCTCACTTTCATGCCAAATTGTTTCAAGTTCTTCATCAAATTGCCAAGCAGCCTTGAATTCCATCTTCTTCATGTCAAATTTGCTGCCTTGCCCTATGCCAAGCCTTCATGTCCAGGATGCCAATCTTCTTCATTTATCCAAGCTCATGTTATCATGAAAATCAAAACAAAGCTATAAGTCAGTCTACCATCCAAAAGCAATAAAAGTTCACAATTTATATTTATTAAAACCAATAATAACAACATGGGGAAAGGTCAATTTCAGTAAGCTAACGCATTGAAGTACGAAGGGATTTGCGAGATATTAAAAGGAGGAAGAATTAAAGTGTCAACAGCATGAATCAAAGTCCAATAGTAAGTCCACATTTTATAGTAGTAGCAAGGGACCACACAATTCCACTCAGAAAGGACAAATAGTAGGGTATCTCTCTCTAATCCATTTGCTCACAATCCCACAGAATCAGGACAAGATGGTACCATTCCCTAACAGTTTAATCCTTTCAAAAGCACACCTCATAATTTACCCTAACAGACTCGCACGTACCACATAGAAAATTCACACAGATAAGAATTTCACACGCATAAAGTGGCAACTTATATATACTACTCAAATTCCATACAGAAGGAGGGATACGGGTAAAAAAAACCTGGAACCCTAATTACTTGGCAAGAAGAAGAAGTTCCCTAAACCCTCGATACTCAAAGCTGCTAACTTAGAGTGCAGAGGCACCGAAAAAACTTCTGTTTTATTTATTGATGCGTTAACATAACAAGAATTATAAACTGCTTAATAAGGCTGTAAGCCACTAACAATATATTCCTAAAATTTAGCACCCACTATTTACTCAATCAAATATCCCTAAAGACTAGGACAAACTCAAACAAATCAGTTACCAACATAAATAATATAATAAATTAATATTTCTAATATTCTCCCTTAAACTGAAAGTTTTCAAACATTCAGTTTATCACACACTCCCAACAATGCTCTGAGCTTCTGAAATGCAGCCAGCTTCAATGGCTTGGTCATTATATCGGCAATTTGGTCTTCACTTCTGCAGTAGTGAAGTTCAATCATTCCATCCTTTGTGAGATTCCGGATAAAATGAAATTTCACGTCTATGTGTTTGCTTCTTCCATGTAAAACAGGATTATTGGACAGTTTGATAGCTGAACTGTTGTCGCAATAAATTGCAGTAGCATTAACTTCCCTTTCCTGCACAAAATTCAGCCCTTCAAGTATCCTCCTAAGCCAAATTGCTTGACAAGCACATGCTGTTGCAGCAACATATTCTGCTTCGGTAGTTGATAGGGTGACTATCTCTTGTTTCTTTGATGACCATGAGATGGCTCCAGAACCCAGCATAAAGACATAGCCAGAAGTACTCTTTCTATCATCAATATCTCCAGCATAATCACTATCTGTATAGCCAATCAGATCCGAATTTTCTCCCTTCTTGTAGAAAATTCCAAAACTAGTAGTACCTCGCAAGTACCTGAGAATTCTCTTTGCAGCCAAGAGATGACTCTCCTTAGGATTTTCCATATACCTGCTGATCAAACTTACAGCATGCATGATATCAGGCCTCGTTCCTGTTAAATACATCAGACTCCCCACGATTTGCTTGTAAAGTTGGCTGTCAACCTTCTTTTCATCCGAATTTCGAACAAGTTTCAAGCCTACTTCAGTAGGTGTAGCAGCACAATTGCAATTTGACATCTGAAATCTGTTCAGAATCTCTTGCACATACTTCTTTTGTGAGATAAAAATGCCAGCTTTTGATTGCACTACTTCTATGCCGAGAAAATAATGCATCTTCCCTAAATCAGACATATCAAATTCCAACATCATAGATTGCTTGAACCTTTCAAACATGCTGAAATCGTTCCCTGTATATATCAAATCATCCACATACAAGCACACGATCAACAATTTTCTTCCTTCCCCACTTTTCACAAAAAGTGTGTGTTCAAAAGGACATTTCTCAAACCCTTCCTTCAGGAAGTAAGCTTCAATTCTACTGTACCAAGCGCGTGGTGCTTGTTTTAATCCATACAAAGCCTTCTTTAGTCTGTAGACTTTGTGCTCACATCCAAACTTCATGTATCCAGGAGGTTGATCAATGAACACCTGCTCCTTCAAATCACCATGTAAAAATGCTGATTTTACATCCAATTGGAAGATGGGCCATGAATTTTGTGCAGCTACAGCAACCACCATTCTAATTGTATCATGTCTTGCAACTGGAGCAAATACTTCAGTATAGTCCACCCCAAACTCTTGCTTGTAACCTTTAGCGACAAGTCGTGCCTTGTACTTGTCAACTTCTCCATCTTCCTTGAATTTTGTCTTATACACCCATTTCACACCAATTGTCTTTTGCCTTTGTGGAAGATCAACCAACTCCCAAGTGTTGTTCTTCTCAATAGAAGCAATTTCTTCATCCATTGCTTTTTTCCACTTTGGTTCCTTAATAGCTTCTTCAAAAACCATGGGATCACAATCCGTAAGAAATGCAAAGTGTGTTAGTTGACATTCTGATTGATTTACTCCAGTCACCTCATAATCAATCATCCAACCAGGTCTTCTTTTATCACGCCGAGGACGAGGTTCTGAAGTTGATGCTGTTGGTGAGCGACTTCTTTTATCACACCGAGGGCGAGGTTCTGAAGTTGATGTTGCTGGTGAGCCAAGAGTCTGCACAGAATTATCAGCTGCTGTTTCTGCGGGCTGCTGTTGTGTGGACCGGTGCTGCACACTTGAAGTTTCAGCCTGCTCATCTTCAATTTCATCAAAATCCACCAGTTTCTCTTGATGCACAACAGCACTCTTATTCGCTGCCCAAAAATTTTGTTCATCAAATATCACATCACGGCTAATTATAATCTTCTTGGTGTTAGGATTATAAAGCTTATATGCTTTTGACTGATTACTAATACCAAGAAAAATACACTTCACCCCCTTGTCTTCAAGTTTTGTTCTTCTTTGATCCGGGACATGAGCGTAGGCAACACACCCAAAAATTCTGAGGTGATTGACAGCTGGTTTGTTTCCACTCCATGCCTCCTCAGGAGTCATGTTTTGAACAGAAAAGGTCGGACTTCTATTCAAAATGTGGACGCTCCAATTCACTGCTTCGGGCCAAAAAGTTTTAGAGATTCCACTTCTATTTAGCAAACTTCGAACCATGTTCATAATAGTGCGATTTTTCCGCTCACAAACACCATTTTGCTGAGGTGAATATGCTGCTGTAAGCTGCCTTTGAATTCCATGATTCTCGCAAAACTTTGCGAATTCATGCGACGTATACTCTCCACCACGATCTGTTCGCAGAACCGTAATCACACATCCACTTTCCTTTTCAACAGACACTTTAAATGTCTTGAAAACATCAAATGCTTCAGATTTTTCTTTCAAAAAATACACCCATATCTTCCTACTGTAATCGTCAATGAAAGTAATGAAGTACCGTTTACCTCCATTTGAGATTGGATTTAGAGGGCCACAAATGTCCGAATGAACCACCTCTAGCACTTTCTTGGCTCTGATGGATTTTCCAGATGGAAAAGAGTCTCGATGCTGCTTGCTGACAGCACAATCTTCACAAATCTGAGTTGGAGGTGCGATTTCCGGAAGACCTGTCACCATATTTTTCTGCTGCAGTGTTTTCAATCCTCCAAAATTGAGATGACCATAGCGAAAATGCCATAACCATGTTGAGTCTTGAATCTTTGCTGAGAAACAAGAACCGGTGGATCTATGCAGATTTAACGGAAACAACCGATTATCTGTCATTTTAACTTGAGCAATCAACCCTAATTTTTCGTCTTGAACCCGACAAACACCATTCTTGATCAGAATCTCGTACCCCTTTTCTTGAAGTTGTCCTAGACTAATCAAGTTGGTCTTCAATTCTGGGACAAAGAAGACATCGGAGATCTTGTGACTTTTATTTCCCTTGGCCTTGAAAATAATATTGCCCCTTCCAGCAACATTAATTTTGGAGTTGTCGCCGAATTTGACGGTACTCAGAAAAGACTCATCCAAATCTGAAAATATTGTCTTATCACCGCACATGTGATTGCTGCAGCCCGTATCCAAATACCACAGGTTATCTGGAGTTTCCTCGGTTACATTGCACACCATCAAGAGAGATTCCTCTTCTTCTCTTTCTGCAAAGTTGGTCCTTTCTCCATTTTGGCAATTCAAGTAAGTTCTACATTCATTCTGATAATGACCATATTTATGACAGCGATAGCACTCAACATTAGATTTTGGGAGAAAATTGTTTGAATGATTACCTCCACGATAGCCCATTCGACCTCTTCCTCTTCCCGAGTTGTCTAAATTCTGGTGGTTGGCGGGATTGTTGCTATGGTTGCTGCTACGACCATTATCGCCTCTACCGTAACCGCCTCGACCTCTTCCTCTGCCCCTGCCCCTGTCTCGGCCTCCTCTAAAATTAGAGGTATTTGAATAAGTCGAGGCTTTAAGTGCTTGCTCCTCTTTGTCTTGTTTGCTGATTTTATTCTCATGAACCAACAAGGAACTTTGCAATTCATCAATCGTGAGTGAATCAATATCTTTGGATTCTTCAATGGAGCAAACAACGAAATTGAACTTAGTTGTCATTGATCTAAGAATCTTCTCAATAATGGTCACATCATCCATCTTGTCTCCATGAATTCTCATTTTGTTGGCGATGATCATCGTTCTTCCAAAGAAATCTGTGACAGACTCATCCGACTTCATGCGTAAAGTCTCAAATTCACTCCGTAGGGCTTGAAGCTGCACTCGTCTTGCCCTAGCGTTCCCTTGAAATTTCTTCTTCATTGAGTCCCAAATCTGTTTGGAGGTTTCTTTGCTGAGAATCGTCTCCAAAGTTGCTCGATCTATGGCCTGAAACAAGTAGTTTTTGGCTTTAAGATCCTTGAGTTTCAGTGCCTCAAATTCTGCCTTCTGCGCATCTGTTTGAACTGCTCCCTTCACAGGCTCTGTAAATCCGGAGTCAACGACTTGCCAATATTCTTTGGATCTCAAGAAATTCTCCATTAACATGCTCCAATGGTCGTAATGACCATCGAAACGAGGAATTGCAGCCTGCACAAAATTCTCATTGGAAGATGTCATTGATGATGTTTTCGCTCAAATCTCACTGTGTTTCACTCAGATTTTTTTTCTTCTAAATGAACCAGCTCTAGATACCACTGCTAACTTAGAGTGCAGAGGCACCGAAAAAACTTCTGTTTTATTTATTGATGCGTTAACATAACAAGAATTATAAACTGCTTAATAAGGCTGTAAGCCACTAACAATATATTCCTAAAATTTAGCACCCACTATTTACTCAATCAAATATCCCTAAAGACTAGGACAAACTCAAACAAATCAGTTACCAACATAAATAATATAATAAATTAATATTTCTAATAAAAGCTCTCTCTCTCTCAGGACCATTTGGAGCTTCAAATGAAAGCTCTATTCTTGGTCATGACTTAGCTTCGACTCACACTCATTCATAACAGCACCACGACCATAAGAGAGGCAAGGAAGAAGTAGGGATAGAAGAGAACGAGAAAGAAAGAATAAAAGGCGAAAGAATGGTTATCTGAAAGATCTCGCCATAATTGTGACCTTGAACCTAGCTTTGGTCAGGTATGATTACATCTTATTTCACCTTCTTTTGACTGTGTTTATGCTTGCCTTGCTGAGTGGATTAAAACCCCTATGCTGATTGTTTGGATTTGTGTTTTCTGTTAGCCCTTTTGAGGATCTAGGTTTGGCTTTATTAGTTTAGATTTGGGAAGATAGGGTGAGCATTTGGAATTTCTGAGTCCAGATTCGGACTTAGAAGGGTGTGTTTTATGAGGATAAAGGTTAATTTGGCGCATGGCCGAAGGGGAGAGGCGGCGCCACCGTGGCCGGACGTCGGCCACCTCCTTCTCTGGTAGGTTGTATCGGAGCTATTTGAGAGAGTGAAGAGGGATAGGATGAGAGAGAGAATTAGCAGAATGGAGAGTGAGAGGGTAATTACTAATTATGGAGTGTTTCTGGTGTTTTCTCCATCCATTGCATTTAATCGTGGCCTCTTGTGGTGTGTTATGTGGCGTGGCCGGTGACACTTGTCACCGTCCTTGACAAATGTCACCAAGAAATGGTATGGTCTATGTTCCCCTATGCGTACAGCCTTGGCTTACCGTGCGTACTCACCTATTAACCATTAGATTTTAGTTTGAGTTTGGCTTCTTTTTTTATCTAACACCCAGGATCTGTTCAGCGGGTTAACTCATTTGACCGGAGTCCATTATGGACTCCCTCTGCGTGGGCCATCAGAGATTGGGCTCTGGTGTTCTTCTCACACCCCCGATCTACTGTACACTGTCCTGGCCCATTGATTTATTTTTAATTTGTCTTTTATTTATTTTATTTTATTTTCTATCCTATTTATTATTTTCGTTTAATAATAATATAAAAAATGTTAATTACTTTTTTATGTAATTAATTTTATTAAGTTTGTGTTTAATTTATTAAAACAAAAATCCTGGGTTACTTATTGTAAATAATTGTATTTAGTAAGAATTTAATCATCTTCTTAATTAATTTTAGTAAATATTTATATTTAATTAAATTTACCTATTAAATTTAAAAACCAAAACATTGTAGTTTTTATTTTTAATCTTGATTAACTTTTAACCTTAATTATTATATTTATTCATTAGTATAATTATGTAAGCTTAGTTAGTTTCTTAATTTTAAAAGATCTAAAAAAAACAATTGTTGGTATTTTTGTTTCTATTTCCTTTAGTTAGAACTTAGGTAATTAAGTTACTAATTAATTGATTTTGTTTAACACCTTTGCCCTTTTTGATTGGTTTAAAAAAATTTATGTGTTGATGGTTCAATTTGATCATATGTTTGATGTCATGCCTCGATTATATTTATGTTATTCCATGCTTGCTTGTTCAAACCACATTTTTTCAAACTAATACCTTGATTCTCAAATCAAGCCATTTTCAAACACCTTGTAAGTCGATTGTTTTCACAATCGTCATCAACCTTATAACCTCCTCTTGGTCTTTTTACAACAACGCTTATTACACACTTCACATGCATGTTTGCTTGAATGATTGATTTATAAGATTAAAATCAATTATCTTCAAAGAAACAAATAAACTTGATCCAGCGTCAAGTATTTTCAAAACAAATGCAATTAATCACCAACTTCTTTCAAACATACTTGGCCCACATATCAAGTTCCATCACCTTTATAAGTCGAGCGCCTTTGCCTCGCCATCGACCTTACCTTATACCATTAGGACCTCCTTACCCTTAGTTCAAACCTCGATCAACATCGAGCGTTCTTCTCAAGTCAAATTAAAACACTTAACCATACTTAAACTCAATTTCAAATAAAGATGAATAGGGAGTTGGAATGAAGTCTTCGATTCCCCTTCTCAATTGTTTTAGCCTGGGGAGCCTTTCTTACGCTCGAACAATTATCTTCTATAAAAACATTTCTAATCCGATAGACGAAATCAAACCTTTTTAACACTTAGATGAAAACGAGGGGAGATTCAACTCTTTGACTCACTTTCCTGATTACTTGGGTCCGATGAGCCTTTCTTACGCTTTGAGTAATCGTCATCCAATTTAAAACACTCTAACTATATCAAAGGTCTTTCATAATATAAGATGAAAAAGAGAGAGGGAGAGAGAGAGAGAGAGAGAGAGAGAGAGAGAGAGAGAGAGAGAGAGAGAGAGAGAGAGAGAGAGAGTCAAGCCTTTGACTCATTCTCCTAATTACTTGGGCCCGATGAGCCTTTCTTAAGCATTGAGTAATCGTCATTCGATTTACTTGCTCGAACCACATTGAAATCCTTTCACAATTAAGGTTGAAAAAGAGAGAGAGTCAAAACTTTGACTCACTTTCCCGATTACTTGAGCCCGAGGAGCCTTTCTTAAGCTTCAAGTAACTGTCACCTCTACAAACTCTCTTTTCTCGCCCCCGTACAATTGAAACTTCCCAAGACACTAACTCCTCGCCCCCGTGTGATCCACAATTCAAACAACTTTACCAAAGAACATTGTTTAATCCCTTCTTCCGCGTATATGAACTAGAGCTTCAGCCTCCCCTAGTGAGCAGACAAGCCAATGTTTAGCAGTTAGAATGTGACCTAAACCCTCGTTCGTTTAAAAGACAAACCAACCAACCTAGTCTTCCAAACTGCGGAGGCTCTAACGGGGTTGGATGGAGCGATTGGGCAGAATCCTCAAGCCAATGTGAATGTTGGAAACAATGCTGATGACGAATTTCGTGCTTTGGGAAGGTTTTAAAGGAATAATCCGTCGATTTTCAAGGGAACCCATGAGCATGACAAAGCACAAGTTTTGCTGAAAGCAATTGAGAAGATCTTTCGAGTTATGAATTGTTCAGATGCGCAGAGGGTGCAGTTTGGCACTCATATGCTCGAAGAGGAAGCTGAGGATTGGTGGGGTAATACTCGCCAAAGATTTAAAGAGAATGAGAAAGTGGTTACTTGGGATCTTTTTAGAGAGACATTTCTGGAGAAGTATTTTCCAGAAAATGTGCGTGGTAAGAAGGAGATTGAGTTTCTTGAGCTGAAGCAAGGTAACTCAACTGTAGTCGAGTATGCGGCAAGATTTGAAGAATTGATTAAGTTTTGTCCTCATTACAACACTGTTAATGCTGAGAGATCTAAGTGTCTCAAGTTTGTGAATGGTTTGAGGCCGAAAATCAAGCAAGCTGTTGGTTATCAGGAAATCAGGCGATTTCCTGAGTTGGTGAATAAGAGTAGGATTTATGATGAAGATAGTAGGGTTCGGTCTAGTCACTACAAGAGTTTAAGTGATAAGAAAGGAAAGAGTCAATTTAGAGGGAAGCCGTATGTGACTCCTGCGGATAAGGGGAAACAAAAAGCTGGTTTTGGCAAGAAGCCAAGTGAGGGAGGAGTTTCTACTCAGGTGAGATGTTTTAGATGCGGTGAAGAGGGACATCCTGCTCCCGAATACAAAAGTGTTGAGCAGAAGTGTTTCAAGTGTGACAAGCCAGGCCACAAAGCTCTTGAGTGCAGAAGCGGTGCGAATGTGACTTGCTACAACTGTGGTGAGCAAGGGCACATTAGTACCAAGTGTGACAAGCCAAAGAAGACTCAAGGGAGCGGAAAAGTGTTTGCTCTATCAGGATCAGAGACTGCTAGTGATGATCGATTGATCCGAGGTACGTGCTTCATTAATGGTATACCTTTGATCGCTATAATTGATATTGGAGCTACGCATTCTTTTATTTCTTTGGATTGTGTTAAGAGACTGAATCTTGAGTTGTCTGTTATGGGTGGTGGTATGGTTATTAATACTCCTGCTATGGGTTCGATAATTACCCCGTATGTGTGTTTGAATTGTCCGTTGAGCGTTTTCAGTAAAGACTTTGGAGTTGATTTAGTGTGTCTTCACTTAGATCAACTCGATGTTATTCTTGGAATGAATTGGTTGGAATTCAATCGTGTTTATATTAACTGTTTTGACAAAACAGTTATTTTTTCTGAATCCGATGAGGAAAGAGATGTGTTTATGACTGCCAAGCAAGTGAAGGAATCGGTACAAGATGGTGCGAAGGTATTTATGTTGATGGAAACTTTGAGTATTGGTGAAAGTGGAGCAATTGACACTTTACTAATTGTCCTTGATTTTCCGGAAGTTTTTCCTGAAGAGATAAGAGATTTACCGCCGGAACGAGAAGTGGAGTTTACGATCGACTTGATTCCTGGAACTAGTCCGATATCGATGGCTCCATATCGTATGTCCGCATCAGAATTGAAAGAGTTGAAGAGTCAAATTGAAGATCTGCTTGATAAGAGGTTTATTCGTCCGAGTGTGTCGCCGTGGGGTGCGCCAATGTTGTTGGTTAAGAAGAAGGAAGGTTCTATGAGGCTCTGTGTGGACTACAGACAATTGAACAAGGTGACTATCAAGAATAAGTATCCACTTCCGAGGATTGATGACTTGATGGACCAGTTGGTTGGCGCAAGTGTGTTCGGTAAGATAGATTTAAGATCTGGGTATCATCAGATTCGTGTGAAGGCTGAGGATATTCTGAAGACTGCTTTTAGAACGAGGTATAGACACTATGAGTATTCTGTAATGCCATTTGGTGTAACTAATGCGCCAGGTGTATTTATGGAGTACATGAACAGGATTTTCCATCCTTATTTGGACAAGTTTGTGGTTGTGTTCATTGATGATATTTTGGTTTATTCGAAGAACGAAGAAGAGCATGTAGAGCATCTGAAGATTGTGTTATCTGTGTTGAAAGAGAAGCGGTTGTATGCGAAAATTTCTAAGTTTGAATTTTGGTTGAAGGAAGTGAGTTTCCTTGGCCATGTGATTTCGAGTAGAGGTATTGCATTTAATCCGTCGAACGTTGAAGCGGTATCGCAATGGGAGACTCCGAAATCAGTTTTTGAGATTAGAAGTTTTCTTGGTTTGGCAAGTTATTATCGAAAATTCATTGAGGGATTTGCCAAGTTATCATTGCCTTTGACGCAATTGACTAGGAAGGGTCAAGCTTTTGTTTGAGATGCCAAGTGTGAAGGAAGTTTCCAAGAGCTTAACAGAAGATTGACAACAGCTCCTGTTTTGATTTTGTCAAATCCGGAAGAACCGTATGTTGTGTATTGTGATGCTTCTTTGATGGGTTTGGGAGGTGTGTTGATGCAAAATAACCAATTTGTAGCTTATGCTTCGAGGCAACTCAAAGTGCATGAGAAGAATTATCCGACACATGACTTAGAGTTAGTCGCCGTTGTATTTGTGCTGAAGCTTTGGAGGCATTATCTGTTTGGTTCGAGATTTGAAGTGTTTAGCGATCATAAGAGTTTGAAGTATCTATTTGATCAGAAATAATTGAATGCAAGGCAAAGGAGATGGTTAGAACTTCTGAAAGATTATGATTTTGAGTTGAACTACCATTCGGGTAAAGCAAACATGGTAGCTGATGCATTAAGTAGGAAGTCGTTGCATATGTCAATGATGATGGTGAAAGAGTTGGAATTAATTGAACAATTTTGTGATTTGAGTTTGGTGTGTGAAAGGACTTCTTATGGAGTTAAGCTTGGTATGTTGAAGCTTACGAGTGGTATTCTTGACGAGATTCAAGAAGGATATAAATCTGATTTCAGTTTAGTTGGTCGGTTGACTTTGATCAATCAAGGTCAAGGTGGTGATTTTCGGATTGATGAGAATGGTATCATGAGGTGTCATGATAGAGTTTGCGTTCCGGATATTGTTGAGCTGAAGAAGAGTATTCTTGAGGAAGGGCATCGTAGTGGATTGAGTATTCATCCGAGTGCTACTAAGATGTATCAAGATTTGAGGAAAGTATTTTGGTGGCCTCATATGAAGAAGGATATTGCCGAGTTTGTGTATTCTTGTTTGACTTGTCAGAAGTCAAAGATTGAGCATCAGAAGCCGTCGGGTTTGATGCAACCTTTGTTTATTCTAGAGTGGAAATGGGATAGCATTTCTATGGATTTTGTGTCTGGTTTACCGAGGACTCCGAGTAACTTTGAAGCTATTTGGGTTATTGTGGATAGATTGACCAAATCTGCTCACTTTATCCCTATGCGAATGGATTGCCCGTTGGAGAAATTGGCAAAGTTGTACATTAAGAGGATTGTCAGTTTTCATGGTATTCCGTCTAGCATTGTGTCAGATAGAGATCCGAGGTTTACTTCGAGATTTTGGGAAAGTTTGCAAAGTGCTTTGGGTACGAAGTTGTGTTTGAGTTCAGCTTATCATCCTCAGACAGACGGTCAGACTGAGAGGATGATTCAATCACTTGAGGATCTTTTGAGAGCTTGTGTATTGGAGAAGGGAAGAGCTTGGGATATCTACTTGCCTTTGATTGAATTTACTTACAACAACAGTTTTCATTCGAGTATTGGTATGGCACCGTTCGAGGCCTTTATGGTAGACGTTGTAGGACGCCATTTGTAACACCCCCTTTCTATACCCCCAAATTAATCAATTAAATCAATTAGACACTTAGAAAATTTACTTCATCAGAGTTTAATTAAAACATGGTATATAAGAGGCGCATCACATTATTATGAAATTAAACACATACGATACCTGCTCAAAATAGATATGCAACAATGGGTAACCCACATCTCAATATTTAGAATAAAGCGGAAACATCCAAATATTGAATCGATCTCATTCATAAAAGTATATACAACCATCAGTTAATTCATGCTCTACAACATATCCACAGCAGATACATACACATATGTATCACAAAAGAATCAAAACAAATGTAACTCCAAAAGAGTCAAAGGCTTCCTAACTACCCAGATGTTACATATCAGAGCCATTGACCAAAAAGAATGAAGACATCGCTTCACAAAAAGAACCTCCAGCTTCCTACTCTGCAATGCCTCATAGAGCATTATAAAACAGCAGAAGGGTGAGAAACAACATCATAACAGTTAATGCATAAAATTGTATATATACATATATTCATATTTGTACAAGTTATACTCAAATTATGTTCTCACCACATTAAGCATATACAAATAATCATGTCTCTACACATACACATGAACATTCACTATATTCCTCCAAACAGTCACATAAAACATACACAGTTATATTCACACAACCAATGCTTCATACACAGATGACTCATGCAACTCATAGAGACCGACACACGACTCTATGCAGATGCAAATGCGGTACCGACTCATTAAACAAATTCCCTAAGGAATCGAGTATTCAGCAGATCCTCCACGGGATCAAGTACTCAGCAGATTCTCCACGGAATCAAATATTCATCAGATTCTCCACGGAATCGAATATTCAGCAGATCCTCCACGGGATCAAGTACTCAGCAGATTCTCCACGGAATCAAATACTCTAACCAATCCTCCACGGGATTACATGTTATGACTGATTCTCCGAGGAATCACACAATGCAACCGATTCTCCAAGGAATCAAATATAACCATCGTATCATACGAGGTTCTGCAAATCCTCCGAGGGATCAATCGACACAAAAATGCATACTATGCTCACAAACATATTCATTGCATTTATCACATACATAGCATATATCTATCATGCATTCACATTATACACCATTCCACACATGGTTTACACACATATCAGCCTGTCAATGCGTTTCTATTCAATTCGAGCAAATACACAAGATTATCAAATATTCAAGGTTCACCATTTACTCTACAATCTAGGATTCACGCCTTTCGGCCACCCACAACACGACATGTCAAAATAGTTCACACATCGATCATTCATATAGGCATTAATCATAATTGAATCAACCAAACATCATGCTATGAACAAAACAACAAAACAAATAACACTGCCAGGTTCGCCAACCTTCGCCTGGCGAAGCCACGCAGCGAATGCTCGCTGGCCTTCGCCTGGCGAACTCCCCAGCGAAGTCCACTGGGAGTAATTCTGGAATTACTCGCTGAGGCTCGCTACCTACTCGCCTGGCGAACCTTCGCCAACTCACCTCGCCTGGCGAACTTGCCAGCGAATACAGAGTATTAGCTTCTGACTTGCTTCGCTACAGCTCGCTGGGCTTCGCCTGGCGAAGCTTCGCTGCCATTCGCCTGGCGAACTTGCGAAGACAGAACTTCCATGGCTGTCTCAAAGCCCAAACTCCACACAACCAACCGATTAAATCCAAACCAGTCACAGTAGCACAACCCAACCATCACCCGACTAAACTACATCGTCTAATCCGATTTCTAACCGATTAAAACCTCATTCTACTCACAAAACCAACTTCTAACCTAAGTGGAAAAGGAGTAGAAACTCTACAAAATCCGCACACATACACATACAATCATACACATTAAAGAGATGATGGAGTTTCACACCCTTACCGATCGATTGCAAGCTTTGGTAATGATTCCTTGATGATTCTAGGTTTTCCTCTCCACTTTCTCTTCTCTTTCTCTTCTCTTTTCTTTCTCTTGTTTTTCTTCTTATGTTACTATCTTCTTCCTTTTTCCTCTCTTATTCTATTTCTATCTCTATTTCTTTCCTCTCAAATTCTTTCCAACACTTATCAATCAATTCTTACACTAAAGTGCTAAATGTCTAAAATGCCCTTTTTACTCTAATTCCCCGAAAACTCTCTGAATCGGTAAAAATAGATAAAATAAGCAAAACACCACATAGCAATGTATAATTTCTCAATTTAAAACAAACATCAATTAAATAAATTAAAAGACTCAACAATTAATGGGAATTCAGAATCGGGGCGTTACACCACTGTGTTGGTATGAGTCAGGAGAGAGTTCTGTAGTTGGACCTGAGATAGTCCAACAGACTACCAATAAGATTAAGATGATTCAAGAGAAGATGAGAATTTTTCATAGTCATCAAAAGAGTTATCAAGACAAGAGGAGGAAAGCACTTGAATTTCAGGAGGAAGATCATGTGTTTCTTTGGGTTACTCCGATGACTGGTGTTGGTAGGGCATTGAAGTCGCGTAAGTTGACGCCACGTTTCATTGGTCCTTATCAGGTTTTGCAGAGGATAGGAGAGGTAGCCTATCGTGTTGCATTGTCGTTGTCGCTTGCTAATCTCCATGACATGTTCCATGTATCTCAGTTGAGGAAATACATTGTGGATCCGTCTCATGTAGTCCAAGTAGATGATGTGCAGGTGAGAGATAACCTGACGGTAGAGACATCACATATGCGGATAGAAGATCAGAAGTTGAAGCAGCTTCGAGGTAAAAAGATTGCTTTGGTGAAGGTCGCTTGGGGAGGACCGGCTGGTGGAAATGTGACTTGGGAGCTTGAGATTCAGATGAGGGAGTCTTATCCAGAGTTGTTTGAATTAGGTAACATTTTCGAGGAGAAAATTCCTAAACTGGGGGAGGGTTGTAACAACCCAATTTTCATTAATTGATTATTTACATTAATTAAATTATTTATGGGGATTGTTTAATTAGTGAATGATTAATTAAATGAGTTGGTAGATATTGGAGAGAATTAGAAGAGAAAAAACATATAAAGGAAAAATGGAAAGAAAAGAGAAAGATAGAAACATAAAGGAAAGAATAGAGAAAGAAGGAGAAAGAGGAGAAAAGAGAAGGAGAAGAAGGAAAGTTGGAAAAGCTCAAGAACAACTCTCAAGAACCGATTTAATCAAGGTAAGGGTGTGAAATATCATTATCTTAACAATGTATATGATCATGTATGTTTGGGTTAGATTGTTGGATGTTTTTCTACAACTTCCATTTTAGGGCAAAAATGGATTTAATCGATAGAAACCGAGTTTTTACGGTTAAAAATGAGAATAAGTGGTATAAGTTTAGTCGGGGGATGTTAGACTAAGGCTGTGGAAACTGGTTCGGCGAGAATCGGTCGGTTTTGAAGAGAGTTGTGGAAGTTGGGCAGTGAGGGTTTTGAAGTTCGCAGACACTCGCTAGCTTGTTCACTAGGCGCGCTGGTCGCGAACATTCGCTGAGCGAGCTTGTAGCGAGCCAGTAGCGAATGGTCCCAGACTTGGGCAGAATGGTTGTGAGGTTCTTCGCTGGTAGCGAGTGGAGTAGCGAAAGTTCGCTAGGCCTTCGCTGAGCGAGCTTGGTAGTGAAGCAAGTCAGTAGCTTCTGTTTGCCTTCGCGAGCTTGTTCGCTGGGCGAACATGTAGCGAGCACTCGCTAGGGACTCTTTATGCGAGCGAGGTAGCGAGCATGACAGATTGTTATTTTCTTGGAGTTTCCATCTGAGGTCGGTTTTCTGATTCGAGTATGATTAACCCTTCACCTTAAGACATAAATTATGCTGTGATATACATGTTGTGGATAGCCGTATGACGTGAATCCTATATTGTTGAATTAAATTGAAATGTGGTCCTTTGACAATTATAATGCATTGTTTAAAATTGAATAAAAATGCATGATGAATGTGATTGGATTTGTTGTCGTTTGGCATAATATTATGAATGCATATTGAGTGTATGCTATTGTGTGTGAAGAATGCATGAGAACATATCGTGAATATGTGTGCATTGCTTGTGATTGTATATGATTAATGCATGGGAACATATCGTGAATATGTGTGCATTGTTTGATAATGTGATGATGTAAAATATGAATACTTGATTTTGTGAATATGTTGTGTGTGCAATCATGTTATAATTCTTGAAGTGATGAATTATGTGAATGCATGGGATTAAGATGCGAGAAGGTCTTAAGTACATTTGGTTGTTGATTGCATATGTATCATTTAGTCAAGAGGCAATGGCTGCTAGTTTCGTGGAGACTAGTGGCTTGTTCCAAACCTAGAAGGGTGGATTTGAAAGCTTAGGGAACGAGCTTTTGTTGTTATTGATCTAGAAGGGTGGACCCGGTTTAAGTGTAAAAACCAAAAAATAATAATAAGTGTTGGTACCACATGGCATTGAGTTGCATTGAGTTGTGTTGAGTCACATAACATTGATGTCATTGTTATATGAAATGTGCTTGTGCGTGGTTTGCTAGTTGAGGATTATGGATATGTGCATGAGGAACATGTTTTTGTGATTATCCATATGTGTTTATACATGTTGTGAAATGTATGATGAGTTATGAATGGAATGTGGTGAGAAATGTGGATTATGTATATTCTATATTTGTGTATGTATATATGTAATTATATGCGTTGATTATTATGATAATATTTCTCACCCTTCTGCTGTTTTATAATGCTCTATGAGGCATTGCAGATTAGGTTGCTGGAGGTTTCTTTTTGTGAAGTATAGCTTCAATCTTTTGTCGGTCGCTCTGATATGTAGCACCGGGTAGTTAGGCTTATATAGTATTATTTTGGGATACATGTGTATATGTATCTGATGGCAAATGTTTTGTAAAACATGAATGATATTAATGAGACAAACTGAATGATGTGTATTTATATGATTACATGTTAAATGATTCAATGTTTTAATCTGCCGCTTTAATTTTAAATATTGTGATGTGTGTGTAAGGACCTGGTTCCTCTATTTTAAAACTACCCCACTGTTACATATCTTTTATAGAGCAGGTGTTGTATGTTATTTTGTGTATAATGCGATACACTTCTTTTATACCATATTTTAAACTATACTCTAATGAAAAATTATATATATATTTAAATGTTTTATTGATTATTTGGGGGTATAGAAAGGGGTGTTACATTGTCAATAGGGGGTGTCTTTGACGCGGGGCCTTCTTCTATCGACGCCCCTTGGAATTCGTCTTTTTGAGGACGAAAAAAGGGCACCGTCTCAAGTGGATTTCTAGCAGTAGTTGTGGCATTACCAGTAGTTGCAGCAATAGTGGAATCGACCGTAGTATCCTGCAGAAAGAAGCGTAAGTGAGAAAGCACCCAGGTAATACATGTACCAAAAGAACAAAGACAATAAATACTTCAGCAGTATGTCCCGGAGGAGGGATTTCAGTGGCGACAGTTTGGAAAACCTCAGTCAAATTATCAGGAACATCAGGTTTCACGGTCAAAGTGACCGTTTTGGAGGGTGTCTTTTTGGTAGAAACTCTCTTCTTCTTGGCTATCAGGGTAGCAGGAGGGGAGTTTGATGTTTCAGAAGGAAAGACCCGAGATTAGGTGCTTTCACCTGACGCGCCATATTCAGGAGTCGACGCTTTTTTAAGAACCTAACAAACAACAGGTAAGTTGACAATAGAAGGCAGGTGCAAAGAGTCATCGAAACACGTGGTACCTGGGGATTCAGGACTTTATGTTTCTTTGCTAGCTTGGTCGAGGTCGACGCAGCAGTTGGTTCCCTTTTTCGACCCTGGGGAACAAGCACAAATGAGTAGCTATTGGCAGTTAATAAAATACAGAAGAGCAACGAAGGTACCTTCTTTGAGGTGTCATCTGTGGTTCCAGCTCCTAGGAGATTCTCGACAGATACATCGACCGTCGAAGTAGGGACTTCACCAGCAAGGGCAGCAAAGGCATCAACCATATTCTCTATGAAAATGTCACATTTGAAGCATTGGGTTTGGTACTCCGACCACCAGACATTAAAACTTTTTGTTGTGAAGAAGGATGGTTGAAAAGAAAAAACAGGTAACTCAAGGCGTTCAGTCGACCTAGAAAACTTGAGGCAGTTCTTGTGGCCTGTCAGGTTTAGTCTTCGACCAACCGACACAATGTTAGAGGAATGTCGCACCAAGGACTTTGGCAGCAGCTGGCTCAAACCAAATTGATGGGCCACCAAGTTAGGTTGGTAATTCATAAACCCATAGGTTGTATTCCCTGTCTCAATTCGAAACAAAAACATGGTGGGATTTAGAAACACCCTCCATATAGAATTCGACACTGCGGCCGTTTTTGGGGAAGCGCCAGGGAATGGATTTTTGAACCATGACAGACCAAATCATCAATGCACAAAGGGAGCCATGCCAGGGACGAAGGAAGTTGATTTTGCAAACATGTTGAGATATTTTATGAAGAAGGTTTTTTTGGGAGTTTCTTGAGTAGTCATCAAGGCGAGTCGAACGCCTTCTATGGGACGTTCTTCACTCAGAGGCTGCATTGTTGCAGATACGGGGTAACCCAGCTGGTGCTCGAATGTGGCATTGAGCCAATGTTGTAACAACCACATAGGCCCTGAAACATTCAAGGCTTTGGTGGTCTTTTGAAGGAGTTTTATTCTCAAGGTCGATAGACTAAGAAAATGATAGAGAGAGGATAGTAGAAGCTTACACAATGATACCTGTCGACCCTCATGTATTTGGATCGCCAGGTTGATATAACTTTTAGCTATTTGTAGAGATCCAGGACATAAAAGGTAGTAGGATAGTAAGGAAGGCGATGTGTTCTTCGTCTGACACTGTATAAGAATCTTTATCATCATGGTCCTCTATGTAGTTCTGGAAACCAACACGTTCGAAGTCGAAAGTGGCGCCCGTTTCTAGGTTCGGATCAAAGGTTTCGCCCAGAGAAGAAAGACTCGTGATGGTTGCCACGTCAAAAAGGGTCAGCGTCAACATACCACAGGGGAAATGGAATGTGTTGGTCAACCCTTCCCAAAAATACATCGACACCAATAGAAGGCAAGGGTTAACCCTATGAGCATTCCTGAAGAGTTGAATGGTGTCGAAGATGCCACCTGTCTTCCATTATTCCTAACGCTTGCCTTGGACCTTGTTAAGGCAGAAGATGTAATCTTTGTTTCCTGGAGTAGACATCAACCTGAAAACGCGAGCCTTTGGCGCCATAAACTTGAGGTCGAGGACGCCACCTTTCTGAAAAGTTGGGAGAATAGTGGGAAGGTAGCAAGGGATAAATGCTTGAAGTTTCTCATGGCTGGGTTTTGTATCAGGGTATGACCCATGGAAAGCATGTAACTTTCCAGCCACCGCGAAGGGTATGACCATTCGGCGTTTCCAGGTCGCTATCACCGCGTTGTCAGCGGACATTGGATTCGGAAGAGGCCTGCGGGATTCGGCTTTAGGGAGAACAAAAGCGATGGGGTTGTTTTCGGTGGTGTGAGTAGAGGAAGCGGTTGAAGAAACCATTGAAAGATAAGGTTAAAGGAATTCTAGGAGCGAAAACTTGAAGGAAAGGGAAGTGTGAGAAAAGTTGGAAAAGAAAACCAAATGTAGGCAATAGCTATTTATATGCAAGTTTCATGCAGTTGAAAAGGCAAGGGGTTGTTCTGATTCTAGAGTGAGTGGGAGTGGGTTAAAGGCCTATAACGTAGGACGCGAGTATGCATGATTAGTTTTCTTGAAAATCGTGGTGCAGAAAGGTGCCATTATTACGTCAGACTGTGGGTGACGCGTGGATGACTCGACAAAAATAAAATGATGGTGTTGCTGGGTGAGAATCAATGTACAGTTGAAACCTCACAGGAAACCAAAATTCCAAGTTTCTCAGTCGACACAGTGCTCAGTCGAAACTGGGTTTTTGAGGGGGCATCTTGTTGGCTGGAAGAACTTCGACTGGAAAAAATTGGCATAGAATTTGACTTGTGGGTCGACAGGCTAGGAAAGGTGGTGAAGGAAACGTGGTAAGTCGACGTCAGTAGAAGAAGGTTGTAAGTCGAGTCAAGAAGATTACGTCGAAAGTTTTGACTAGTGGCCAAGGAAACCGACACGACATATGAGAACTTTTGAGCGGGAAGAAAATTTAAAAAGCTAAGAACTTGGAGAAGTTACAAAAGTGGTGGAGGGACACATGGCGCCACCAAGACTAACATAGTAGTTATTTTCTTTTCCTATTTAAGGCAATGCCCATTTTCATTTTAGGGGGCACATTTTGTAACATTGTAAGAGAAAAACACTCTGAGTACCAAGCGTTAAGAGAAAAGAGTTTATTCCTGCAAAATGTATGATCGCGTCCACATTTCCTTTTAAGCAATTTACATTACCAAACTTTAAGATATTTATTTTCTTTTACTCGTTTATTTTATTTGTCCTTCATTTGATATACACATATTTATTTGAGTTTGTTTCCAATCTATTCTAAACAAAATTATTCTACCACCGTCGCATAGACTCGACCACAGAGTTCTGGGACTTGTTTGGTCGGTCCCGCAAGTAAACCTGTGTTAGGAGGTCAGAGGTTGTTCGCGCGAAAACTGTGTGCGAACACCGTGATACATAACCTTTATAGGTGATGGCGTTGTACTCTGTATGGCTGGGTTGTGGGTTTCATCGTATGCACCCTAATCTACCTGAGCAAGTCATGCACCAGTTTGGAGATATCTAGGGTATACCCATAGACCATAATGTTGTTGCTCCTGCCTAGGGGTGGCAAAATGGATGGATTGGATGAATATGGATTGGATTGTTAATAGATGGATCAAAGCAATTCATTAATCCATTAACAATCCATTAAACTCTCTTAATAAAAATCCAATCCATCCATTAAAAGATAAAATCCATCCAATCCCTCCATTAACATATTTCTAATGGATGGATATCCATCCATTCAAAAAATTAATTTAAAAATTCTTAATTTAATAAGTGACAACATAATATCCAATGGATTTATAAAATGAGATGGATGAATTGAATCCATCCATATGAGTTAGTGGATGGATTGGATCAAATCCATTAAATTATTTTTTGTCTTATGGATGGATTGGATGGATAAATTATTGGATGGATTGGATGAATATTATCTAAATGGATTTCATTGCCACCTTTACTCCTGCCACTGTCCACCACAAAGATGTTGATGAGATCTTTGCAGCGTACTTTGATCATTTGGTGTCCTAGGATGTACGACGTGTGCTAACTCCTCATTCATAGAGTATGGTATACGGTTGCATCTAATTGTTTTATAGAGTGTCACGTCCTTTCATGACACCATATGAAGAGGGATATCCTTCGAGGCAGTTCATCAGAGACATCTTATAGGAGGAGGAGGGGGAGAAGGTGGGATCATGTCGTTGATGTGTTACATGTATGTCAACACATTGTGGTCATTGCCACAACTAAAGGCTAATTCGAGAAAGGCACCCCTCAGATGGCCACTCTACAAGACATCTTAGTAGAGACACATAATGCATTGTATTACTGACGACATAGGAGGAACATGAGTGTCAGATAAGGATGGCAATTAGATCCATTAAGCGAAGATCCATCCAATCCATTCACTAAAAAATTCATCCAATAGATAAAAAAATAGTTAATAGATAGATTGAATAAATTATACTAATGAATTGTTTTGATCCATTCATTAATAATCCAATCCATATCAATTAAATTCATCTATTTTGTCATTTCTAGTGTCAGATATACCCTAGTAAAATTGTATTTTGTATATTTTGAATGATTTGATATTATGGTTTGTATTTGGATTGATTATGACGCGGTGATATTTTGTATTTGACATTTTAGCATATATATATATATATATATATATATATATATATATATATATATATATATATATATATATATATATATATATTAATTTACTATTTTGAACTATTTTATTTGAATTTCTTTTGAATTGATTTATAATTCAAATTTATAAATAAATAAATAAAAGTTAAATTCCATCTAACAAATGGTGAATCCAGATATTGGAATCTAGATCTATGATACAGAAATTGAAATTCAAACACAAATATGGAATATCTCAATCATAAAGTGATTTAGTTGAAAAATAGTTGCTTCCGGATATTTAGAACCTGGAGTCTAAGAAAGACATTTTGAAGTTTTTATAGTGTTTGATCACGGATGTAGTGAAGATCAGCCGAGTCTATTTGTGATTTTACAGCAATATAAACTATTACCATTTTCTCTTTCATTTTCCTTTATACACCGTCAATCGCTAATCTCTTTTGCATTGCATTACCCACTTGGTAAGTTTGAGATATTCTTTATCCCAAAAGAAAGAAAGGAGGAAATTATGTTCCATACCATGCTTTTCCCAAACAAAGGAAGTGGAATATGCGCTTTTGTGGAAGAGCAATTTGCTATGAATTTCCCAACCATGAAACAAGCTGCTATAAAACGAACCGACAATCTTTTCTGTATTTAAATAATTCACCATAGTTTTATGCTTACATATAAATCAAAGGATACATCTTCAAGAATAAACTTCGATGTCATGTCAGTATAACTTGGAAGAAAGTTTCCATTCTACCAAGAGGAAGAAAAAATGATGATCCATCACTTGAACTATTAGGAGACCAATAGTCCCGGAACCCTAAAAATGCAGCCATGTTTTTTATGTCATGACCAAGCCTTCAACCAATTAATAAAAAAGTGCAAAATCTAATTAAGGCACTTGGTTCCAACTTGGGGAAAAACATTGATGACCGACATCATTAAGACTGCTTAAACAATTTCACCCGGCGGCAATTCAGCCAGCTTTGAAGGAGTTCCAAGTACTCTTTCCATGTCATATCGAACTTCAATGTTGCGAATGCTGTATCCAACCACCATCAACCAATAAAGCAGTTTGGCAAGTTCAGGTGCACTAGTCTCAGTCACGCTAGTCTATAAAAATCAGAATTGAAACAAAAGTTAAACAAAGATCAGAAATGAAAGTTACAGTAATAGCAAGCAAAAAGAGAAGGCTGTTAACCACCTCAAACTTGTGAATCAATTTGAAAAAAATCTAGTAGTGATTGCCTTAGTTCACATAAACACAAATCTAATTTACCTATAATATGTCTATCTGAGATAAGTTTTTTAGTAAATTAGAAAGTTACTATGATTATATTAATAAGAGGAAAGAATTCAAGAGAGGGAATCTAGTCAATTGAGATGGTAAGGGCAGTTGAGCATTTGTGCAGACTGCTCCAAACCCTTGAGACTCGAGAGTTTTACAATTCATAAAGTAAAAAGATGAAGTTCCTATAAGTATATCCTGACAGATTTATCAGGCAAGGCACAAGAAATCTTAACACTGCCGTGTATGCTTTAAACTTAGTTCACATGGTTAAAGAGCACAAATTACAAGTTCAGTTATTCAAAGTCGGGACTAAAAAGGGTACAAAAAAAACTTTATTTTCCAATCAAATGTGTGTGATAAATCAATTTTCTGATCAGGTAATAAAAATTCAGTCTGAAGTACTCAAAACAACAACACATAGTAAATTCTATAATCCAAGTTAAACACTAAACACAGAGAACATAAAAAGAAATGATTCTGAAATTAAATTCAATAATAACCAAAATAATAAGTGTGAGCACGGCAATAATAACTTGAAAAGGACAACTTTGACATAGGACATGGGCAAGGTGGAATGAAGTCTCCGTTAAAAATGGGACGTGGAAAAAAAACATATTAGGAATTAGAGATATTGAAACAAACCTTCATTTGACTAGGATCTGCAACAGCCAGCAGGCGCTTTATGAATGTATTCATTGCAAACACAACGTCCTCCCCAGCACTACTAGTTAAATCCTACATGAAAAAAGAAGGGTTACTATCGCACAAAATTGATTCTAATCACACAAAATGAGTAAAACTTGAAGACTGAAGTGATTTAGTTTAATTATTCAGATGAGATGTTAAGTCAAAGTTATAGAAGAATATACTACAGCCTGTAGAGTGCCTATGCTGGTAAGTTAACAACAGCAGATATATAATTGTGGTGAGTGAGTAAAGTAACGCCATATTAATACCTAGCGCTGAACAGAAATGCAATTCCAGATATTCAAAATACCGGTTCAAGATCATTAATTCCAAAAAATCAATACTCATTAGATAATAAATTTTGCATTAGCCCATATTTTCAGAATTAACCCCAATAAAAGATACAGTACAGGTCAGTATAGAGAAGTGTATGTTAAACAGACAGCACACATCAGCTGGAAAGAGGCAAAAAAGTACTTGTATAACGACAAAGAAAAGTAGAATCAACCTTTAAATTTCGAGGCTCAAGAGATTTTAGGAATTCCAATAGCTCATTTTGTGCATTATTAGACTGTCTTCCAACTTGACGATTTAGCTCCTCAATCTCTGCTTCAAGTATTTCAATGTACTTTTTAGCATCCATTCTTTCAGGCCCAGAAATATTGTTCCACCGAATGATTTCACCTGAAACATTCTTTTGTGTCCCAGGAGCATAGTCTGGAACATCCTGCAACATTTTATGAGTATAAATTAGAGAATGCACAAACACAGCATTTACTTGGTGTCTTAAATCATGAAGTAATTCTCCAAAGGAAAATATCAAGGTCATTTAACCAGCAAAAAAGTTTTTTGAAAACCAAATTTTCAAGACTTAACACTTTTCATACCTAGGCCTGACCTGATATACTCAACAACAATTTTTTTCTTTTCTGCTATGCTGCTAGCCGACGCCACACGAAAGAAATTCCTATACTATTTCTTTTTCTTTTTCTATGTTATATTCTAAATAGTTAAGGGTAGTAAAAGATAGAAACTACAAATAAGTCATCCGACCATCAGAATTAGTGTTACACACCCTTAGAGTGATCCAAACATGTCACTAACTTCTGCACCACATAATCCCAAAAAGACAAGGAAGATAAGTGGTGTACCTTTTTATCTTGCACATCAGGAAGGGCAACTTGTTCCAAACTTTCTTGCAGTTCCAAACGGTATTGTGCATTTCTAAACATGTATCCAGTCATCATGACACTGTACATAAGCTGTGCAAGGTTCTCAGCTACCTGAATAGAAAGCCAAATGGTTCTCACTGAAATAAGTAAGAAGCATGGAGAAAATAGAAAACAAAAATGAAGAACTGCAATTCAACCCAGCTCCGTGGCTTCATGTTGAAAGAGCCTAACTAGGTAATACATGATAAGTGTAATTTAACCAGTGCAGCCAGGAAATCAGCATCTACCATTCCACCCAAACATAACCAGCATGTAGAAACTGCTTATCATTAAATCATAAAATGACAGTAACCACAAGTCAAGAAGGGAGAAAAAAACTCATAATCTTACAGTGGTGACTGTTATAGAAAAAAACTGAGGAGGCAGTGTTCCAATCATATTCGTCACAGTTTGTCGCATTGCATCCACAACCTAACCACCAAAACAAATCCCATTCAATATTACACAAGGAAACCAACAGCCATTTGTACATGACAATCAATTAACGGTTTCACTAATGTTCATAACAAGACAAAACATTACCGGTTGAGGTGCTCTTTTCACAAACAACTCCATAAATTCCGGCTGCACGTTCTTGACATATTCCAGTAAGATTTCTCTCCTGCTCTTTGACTGGTAATTTCAAAACATATAATTAATCACAAATCAGAAACACAGTCATATAGATACACAGAAACATATATACTTTTTTTTACTTGAACAATTCATTCATCCATTAGAGTACTCTATCCTATCCTACTTCAATTAAATATAATACTGAAGAAACCTATGATTTCATACATAATCAATAGAAATATTAATAATTAGGTTAATTTTCAGATAAAGAAGAGAGGATTAGGAATCAGTACCAGAGTGCCGTTAGGGGATTTGGAGTCGCCAGAACTAGCAGAATTGGGAGAATCATTTTTGGACGATTCAACTCTGAAACTAAGTCTTCCTTTATGGTTTGAATTTCTCGGAAAGGTGATGGATGAAGGTGAACGAGTTCGGAGAGAAAATCGAGAAATTGAAGATGAAGATAACGAAGCAGAAGTTGAAGAAGAAGAAGAAGATAGTGTTAATTGAGGTCTGAATGAGGGTTTCGCTGTTAACAAATACATGGTGATAAAATAAGGTATATGCGAAGGAATCGATTCTGTGAAGTGTTGGTTATGGTTTGTATCGGAGTTCAGTTTGGAATTTCAAAGTTGTGAGGGTTTGTTCTGCTTCCCACTTAAAAGACAGGGATGAGCTTCGCACGTGACTTGCAACTGCGGCGTACGGTTAAATATCCATACTTGAGAATGTGAGTGGATTCTTAGAACTCGCGACGAAGACAACAATGTCCAATTAAATGGAAATATGTGAATATTCATTTATTTTATATTATCTTTTTTACTATAAAATATTCAATTCTTAGGATTTGTTTCATTTGTAAAATAAGAAGAATTGAACATAATAATACTATTATTTTTTATAAATAAATTTTAATTTTTTAGATTTATTGAATAATTGATATATATAAACTATATATTATCTAAATATATAAATTTAAAAAATTAAAATTATTTATAAAAGAGAATGATATAAAATAATTTTTTTATATTATATCGTGTTTGATGATCAATGCACCGGATAAATTTTTGTTTATTTTATTTGATATGTTCATGTATTGAATAATAATTTTTACTATAATATTTTTATTATTATATAAAATATTAATATTTATGATCAAAATATTAAATAATGATAAAGAGAACAATAATGACATTATTTGTTATATGTATGCATCACACTAAAATAATATATAATTTTTATAATTTTTTATTAATAAATAAAATGTTAATATTATATTTATAAATTAAAATATTAAATAGCGAGAAAGATTAAAATTATATTTTGATATTTTTTTATTATTTATTTTTGAGATAACAAATTATTTCATAATTTAATGAGAGATAATAATTCATATTTTTGTCTGGTCCCTTATCATATATTTTTTTCTTTTTCATGATAAGTTTATACATCAAACGAATAAAAAAAGATATCTTGTTTAATTTTTTTTTTTAACAAATCAAATGCATCTTATATAAATTGCCTAATAAATTGATTTTTTCTTCTTGTTTTTTAGAGGATATAATAAAATACTTTATCAAAATATAATTTTTTAAAAAAACTCTTATGTATTTTATATCTTTAAGTTTCTTCTTCATTTCATTACACACATAATTTCTTTTAAAATAAGAGTCCTTAAACCCATAAAATATTAGCTTCAATTAAGTGGGATGTCAATATTTTAGTACTATCGACTGAAAAAAGTAAACTAATTTAAAAAGAAATATGTTCATAAATCATCAAGTTGAATTCTCATTTATTTCTTATGATTGTTAGAGATGGTAATTTATTCCATATTTACGGGATATCCGCAAAAATTGTCTACAATAGATAAGGTAAAAATCCGTAAAATGAGATCGGACATAAATTCATATAAATATCTATTAAAATAAGCAGGTATGAGTATGACCGACCCAATCTAATGTGAGGCCTAAAGCGAATATTAAAACGAGCTATTTTATTGTTCATCCACTCTAACTAAAATATTTGATTTTTAGGAGATGTTGTAATATATTTTTAAAATTTTTTTTTAGTATTATAAAATTAATGTTAAAGTTGGTAATTAAATATTTACATTTTATTTATCAAGATTGAATTATTCTTAAAAATAATTAGTTTAAAAAATATTTATGTTTTAATTTTGGTTTAAATGCAATTTTAATCTCCTTTATTTACAAATTTTTAACAGTTTCTCTTTTAATTTTTTTCAGTCTTTTAGTCCCTCAAGTTGTCATTTTTTGGGATTTTTTTTAATCCAGCTCGTGTTTTGATTATGTGGCACTCAAAAGATGTCATGTCATTTAATTAGTTGACCAAGTTAATGACATGTCATGAAATTTGTATTTTCATTATTTTATAAACCTGTAAACTATTTTGGACCATGTTTATATATCAAAGAACCCTAATTTCTTCAGCTGCTTCCATAATTCCCCCTAATTTCTTCCGCTGCTATTAATCCCGAATAGCAGGGTGGAGCGGCCGACTCCAAAGTGGGATAGTGGGATATTTTTTGTTGACTTTTTAGAATCGACTATTTTTTAGATTAAATATATGAATAATCTATACAAATAACACAACATAATTTTTTTTACAAAAATCAAATTAATAAAATCAAAATGGATTAAAGACTTAATTATCTGATATATGTTATTATTATTTTGATTATTTATAATTGTATGGGATGAGGTAAGTGAGTATTTAACTTTTTTGGCTTAGGATTGACCTTATTTGGTACCTTTAATGCAAATAAGAAGATAAAGGCAAAATACTCATTTTCGTTCCTTAACTTTAACTCGGGGTCCAGTTTGGTCTCTTAACTTTAAAAAGTGTCAAGTTGGTCCTTTAACTTTTAAAATGGTGTCAATTTAGTCCCCACTGTCAGTTGTCTCCAAACGTCCGTTTATTTTATATATTTGGAAAATGACCTGGAAATTGTGTTCATCATGTTGCTTCCTTCTCCTTCCTTTTTCCGTTCACATTGTTCGACTGTGATTTCCCAATCCCAAATCCCTAAATTAATCTAGGGTTTTTTTATTTGGCAAGCATGAAATCTGGTTGTTCCTTCTCCATGTTGAAATCAGAAAGTCGAGATTCAGATGTTTGCAGTAGGTCACGATGGAAGCCCATATGCCATTGTGGAGACATGGTTGTTCTTCAAAGGGTAACTACTGTTAAGAATATGGGGAAAAAAATTTAGGGTTGTCTAAATTATAAGGTATGCAAGTTAGTTTTGTTCTCTGTTGAAGTTCTGTTTTTGTTTAAGTTATGTTTTTGTTTCTGTTTCTGTCCAAATTATAAGTTATATTTCTGTTTAAGTTTAAATTCATTATTCATCATCCTCTAAACAATAAAACTTACAAGGAGGTATGCAAGCTGGTTGTGGTTTCTTTGGTTGGTTTTATGAGGAGATGGGTGATGAGAATGAGCAATTTTGGATGCATAGGCTGGATGTGGTTGTCATACCCTAATTTTTGACCCTAAGATTCTGTTTTGCATTTCTGCATTTCATGTCCACCTTTTAGGACAAAACATAGGATCTTTCTGTAACTAATTATCTTCCACCAGGAATGTACGAAGACCATTGGCATTCATACCTTCTGATTCAAGTTAATTAAATAGTGGCATCTGTCATACCCCAATTTTATCCACTCTTCATATGCTTTCGAGTGAATTTTTATTTTGAATAAATGAGATAGCATAGTTGGTAAGAAGGTATGTGTAAAAGGTTTAATCATAAGGTTGTGAGTTTAAGTCCTGTTGTATTTATTTTCTTTTTTGTGTGTTTTCATTAAAAAAGGGTAAAAAGATCATTTTTCCATTATTTAATTTTTATTTTTGTTTTTTTATTTAGGAATATTTTGAAAAATAATTTTTTATTTTTAAATCTTTATTTTATGCATTAAATAAATAAATAAATAAATAATCAATAAAATAAAATAAAATCTCAAGACCAATTCAATATTCATTCCAAAATAAGTCTTAAACATAATCCAAACATGTTTGAATGAAAGAAGAAAGTTTTCAAAATCCAAAACATGTTCCAAACATGTTCTAGACAAATTTGATTTCCTTCCAAATCAACATCTCAATGTCAAGATTCAAAATGTCTATAAAAGAGGGAAAGAAACCAACACTTAAAAAAAAAGAGACACCCTCATAAGAAAGAAAAGATACACAAATAACATACAGATCGAAGAGAGGAGAAGACGGTGGAAAGGACGGGAGTTTATAAACCTGCATATCAAACCCTCAGAATCGCTATGAAGCTGCCAGGAGCTTTGTCGCCGCCGTTATCGCTCTCGAAACTTCCGTCGGACATCTCGGAGTCCCTCATAATATCGGTAACCCTTTTCTCTTTTGATCTTCATATTATTTTCCTTGGTTTGAAGTTGTTGTTTATTCAGATTTGCGTAGCCGTGCGTTTTGTTTGATGATTTGGGAATTGATTTGCAAAGAGGGAAAGATGAAGACGACGAAGACGAAAAGAGATTGTAGCTAGGTTTTTTTTTTATTGTGTTTGTTTTTTTAAGTTTTGTATCATTATTGTATATTCTTGTATGCGCACTTCCACAATTTCATACCATGCACCCGCATTTGCAACCTTCCGATCTGGATCATCCAACCACCTCACCCGAATCAGACGGTCACGATGAAACAAGTCGGAGGCCTCTTTTTTGAAGCCCCTTTTCTTATCTTTTTTAAATCTAAATTCAATTATATTTGGTAACCTTTGTTTTAAAAACTTCAATTAATTATTAACTAAAAATTTAAATATAATTATATTGTTAACTTTTTAAAAAAATCAAATTAATTAATTTTTAATCTAAATTCAATTATATTTGGCTAACCTTTTTCTAAAATTTAAATTAATTATTAACTAAAATTTAAATTCGATTATATTGTAACTTTGTTCCAAAATCCAATTAATTATTAACTTTAATTTAATTATCGTTAATACTTCGATTTAAAAACTTTATTTTGATTTGAAATCCAATTTTAACTATTATTAATCTTGGTAATAGAATTTCAAATTAATTGTTAACCTTAATTTGAAATTCAATTATTGTTAATACGTTGATTAAAAATTCAATTATTATAATTTTCATTGGATTTTGATTATAATTGTTATTAAATTCGATTTAAAAATTCAAATTATAATTTTAATTCAAATTGTAATCATTGCGATGTTGGACTGATATTTTCAATTAATTGTGGTGTATGACTGGTAATTTCAATTGAATCACGTTTTTGAAACTTTGGGCCTTAATTTCAAACGAGTAGTTCGTAACCCGAATTGTTAATTTTAAACCACGTTGCCGAACCATGGTGTGAACCTCTTTCCGTCCACTTGATATATGCATGTTCACGTCAAAGGGAAGAACCCGTGTATGAATTTATAAGTTGTATACATTTCATCTCATTTTCATCATGTTCCCTCGCTCGATCCTTGATTTTTCAAGTCGATCAGCTTAGGATTTATCCTTACGCCTTAAGATAGGATAGATTTCCTTGGTTTATCTTTCAACTTAGACAAACCTTATAATACAATTCAATCTTATTCTCTCCACAAGAGAATTAGACGTGATTCATCTTAATAGTCTAGATATAATTCTCCTACCCTATAACACAATTGAGAGATGTAGAATCTTTTCCGCTTGAGAGAGGTATGTGGCACACTCGTAGATAAATTCGAGTTTTGAGCCTTTCTTTCAATGTGACGCAAAGACCATCTCCTACAAGTTATGGTGGTTAAGTCGAGTATTCTCTCTTAAGATGATGACTCGTATTTTCTCCTAGAATCAATCAAAAAACCTTATCCCCCTAGAACCTTGGCCATAGTCAAGAAGTTCCTCAATCCCTTTTAGGGGAATTACGAATACTCTGATTTTATTCCCGTCAGGATACGTAGGCACAAGATGCGATTTCTTGGCGAGTATACTTAGAAATAAACCCCCTAGGTCTTCACCCTTAGAAAACAACAATAACACAATATAACAAGAGGTTCCTATAGAGTACTACAAATGCTTAGGATGCTAACACCTTCCCTAGGTATAACCAACCCCTGAACCTTAGATTCTCTAGCTTTGTACTGCACTGCATACTCATGGGTTATTCGATCTTTTTCCCTTCCCTTGGATAAATTAAAGACCTGTGGTGAATTAATGATTTGTGATTCAAGTTAATCAATAGTTTGATATCTGATTCTCACTGTGACAGTGGTAACTAAGGGACTTGCTGAAGCAAAAAAGGACATTGAAAAAGTGACAATGGAGAATGAAGAATTAGGGAAAAAGTTGATGAAACTTGAAAGTGAAATGAAGAATATCATAAAGTGGAAAAAGATTTTAAATTTGATGTTTGTGATGATTATCATTGTATTAATTGTTATGAGTAGTTAGGGTATTAAGGTTTGTTTGGAAGTAGTATGTTATGGTTTGTTTGTAAGAATTAAGTTAAGTTTTGGTTGTAAGAATTAGGTTTAAGTTCAGTTAAAGTTTGTATCAGTTTTGGATTGTATCACTTCAACATGAATGTAATAGTTGGATTCTAATATATGGATTCTAATCCTGTATCAATTTAGTTAATTTCACTTTTTGCAATTCAACATGAATGTATCAGTTTTAGTTTTGGATTGTATTAGTTCCACATGAATATAACGGTTAAAGATAATGTTAACTTGGTATGCATTGATAAATATCATGTCAAAGTGTTTTTAATTTGGTCTATCAAAGCATAACCAACAGTTAAAGATTATGTTAATTTGGTATGTCAATGATATATTTGGTACGTTATATTTTTATGTTTACTTGGTCTGTTATAGACCTGTTAAAGTTGGTCTGTTAATTTGGTCTGTTAATTTTGTCTACATTTTTACACCACATTAGACATAATCATAGTAATATAAAGTTCATGACAGGTCCATTTCATAATACATAAATTTCATGACAGGTTCTGCTTTTAGGTTCATTTCATAATACCTATAAGTTGGTTATGCTTTTAACATAAAGTTCATGACAGCATGATACATAAACAACAACAACAACAGTAGGATACATAAACTTGTAATACATTCCACAAAATAGGTTATGTTGTTAACACAACTGATAGACATGTTCCACAAAAACAACAAAATACATAAACTTGTAATACATTCCACACATGTTCCACAAAATAAGTTATACTTTTAACACAACTGATACACATGTTCCACAACTAGAGTTTCTTCTTTTGCGTGGTCCTCTTTGTTGGAGTAGACCTCCTTGTTACTGGGCCAACAACATTATTGGTAGCACTTGTTAGAACACTAATGAAATTTTGTATGAAGTAAATATATACTCTAATTTTGTTCAAGTGTTTTTGTTTCAGATATTAAATTTAATATTCCTCTGGAAGCAAAAATGCATCTGAACATTATTCAATCCTAGGCTATGAGTGTCAGAAGCAACTCATCAGAAGACTCTGAGCGCTACCTGAAGAGACTCTGAGCTACTACAGAAGACTCTGAAGCAGAAGCTGCAGAAGACTCTGAAGCGTAGCTAAGAAGAATTTGAGTGAAGAGATTAAAGCATTATTTCAGAAGACTCTGGAAGTACTTTACGCTGCAAGTACGGAGGCTCTGATAAACAGCTCTGCTCTGACTGAGATATTCACGCTGAAGCACTGTTGCTACAAAACTCTGATGACATCAACTTTGATGTAGATACTCTGATAAGAGTAACTTTGATAAAGAAACTTGTTGAAGAAGATGATGTTCAAATAAAGACCCGTTGTCATATTCCTTGTCCTTATCTGAACGACTCTTTCCTCATTTGTGTATGGCACAAGAAATCAGACAAAAGGGATTTGTCTGAACATTTCTCTTATGGGGAAGTAAACTTCAATAGAAGACAAAAGGCTACAGCTACACAGCAGTGCACATTTTTCAAGAAATGGACTTCAAAGCACTATAAAAGCAAGTCTTCAACACATTTTCAAAGTTGACGAATCAATTTGAAAAACTACTCTCAAGCTCTCATTTAAACATTCTTCAAAGCTGAATAGTTTTTATATTCGTTCTTATACTTGTGTAAAAATCACAGTTGTGATTATAGCTTTTTAGAAGCATTCAAAACACACATTGTTAGTTTACATTTTGTAAAAGTTCCTTAAGAAGACCAAGTTGTGGTCAGAATTTCTTGAGAAGACTAAGACTGTTTATCTTAGTGGTTGACACTGTAATCATTTTGATTTAGTGGATTAAGTCCTTGTTGAGAAAGGCAAATCACCTTGGTAGGGTGGACTGGAGTAGTTTGAGTTCAAACGAACCAGGATAAAAATAATTGTGTTATTTTTTCTATTGTCATAATTGTTTTAAAACCCTTATTCAACCCCCCTTCTAAGTGTTTTTCCCACCTTCAGTTGGTATCAGAGCTCCGGCTCTATAGTGCTATTACCTAACAGTGAAAGAGAAAGATCCAGTTGGGAAAACTCTTGATATATTTTTTTTGATATATTATGGTTGAAACTTCAAACAACACTGGGGTAAACAAATATGATGATAAAGATAGAATCAACACCAAAACTCCCATGTTTGATGGTGAGAAGTTTGATTATTGGAAAGATAGAATAGAAATTTTCTTTCTAGGCTATGATGCTGACCTATGGGATTTAGCCATTGATGGTTACATTCATCCTACTGATGATGTTGGCAAAAAGATTGACAAAAAGTCAATGACTGACCAACATAAGAGAGATTTCAGAAATTATCATAAAGCAAGAACCATTCTGTTAAATGCTATATCTCACACTGAGTATGAGAAGATCATAAATAGGGAAACAACATTTGACATGTTTGAGTCATTAAAGATGACACATGAAGGAAACTCTCAAGTGAAGGAGACAAAGACTCTGGCTCTCATTCAGAAATACGAAGCCTTCAAGATGGAGGAATCTGAATTTGTAGAAGCTATGTTCTCAAGGTTTCAGATTCTAACTGTTGGTCTGAAGGTTCTGGACAAAGGTTACTCCACTGCTGATCATGTCAAGAAGATCATCAGAAGCTTGCCAACAAGGTGGAGACCAATGGTCACAACGCTGAAGCTTGCAAAGGATCTGAATAAGATCACTCTGGAGGAACTTATCAGTTCTCTAAGGAGTCATGAGATTGAGCTGGAAGAAGACGAGCCTCAGAAGAAAGGTAAGTCTGTTGCGTTAAAATCTAACAAATCTGCTAAAGCTTTGCAGGTTATTGAAGAAAGCTCTGAAGAATCTTCCTCTAGAGAAGATGAACTATCTTTGCTGTCCAGAAGGATAAACCAACTCTGGAAGCATAAACAAAAGAAGTTCAAAAACTTCAAGAGATATGATCAACGTAGTGAATCTTCTGGACATAAAAGATTTGGGAAGAAAGAAGTTGTTTGTTACGAGTGCAAGGAGCCAAGGCACTATAAAAATGAATATCCCAAACTTCTGAAGGAGAAACCCAGAAAGAAGTTTGATAAGAAGAAGAAAGTTCTGATTGCCACATGGGATGATTCAGATGCATCTGAATCCTCAACAGAGTCAGAGGAAGAATGTGCAAATATGGCACTGATGGCTGACATGGAGGACCACAAAGAAAACTCTGGATCTGAATCAGAATCAGATTCGGAAGAGGTATTTTCTGAACTTACTAAAGCTGAATTTATTGAAAGTTTATCTTAAATGCTGGAAAACTATAGTAAGATTAAGCTCAAATACAAGAAGCTTCAAAGCAATCTTGTATCCGAGAACGATCTTCTGAAATCAGAAGTTGCTAAGCTAAAAGCAAACAATTTTAAAATTAAAATTGATTTATAAAAAGCTCAACAAGATTCTGAAGCTGAAACTAAGTCAAAATCTAAAAACATTTTAGAAGAATATGACTATAGTTTTCAGAGGTTTTGGTCCAGAGGCCTAGATAGAAGCAAGTTGGCTTTCATGATCTACGACGTAAGCAGAAACAATAGAAGAGGAGTTGGATATGAATCACCCTCTGGGAAGGATTTAAATCCAAAGCCTGTCGATAAACTGGTCATTAAGTATTCTCCTCTGTACACTCATTTTAAATATGGTCATTTGAATGACATAACACACACACACACGTACAGATCTGAACACTAAAGTTTTTGTGAAACCTAAACTTCATAAGAACAAAGATGCTTTTAAAGGAAACAAGTTCATACAGAACTTCAGACCTACTAACCCCAGAGGACCCAAGAAAATATGGGTACCTAAGTGTCGCTACTGCGAAAAACGAGGCCGACAATGGCAAAAGAGTCGCCACCGTGCGTTATTTATCCCAAAGGAGGGAAAGGAAACGCTCAGAGAAAACCTAACGAAAAAGGGAAAGGAATGGTCATCGCAACCAAGTACTGGATTCGGGAGTCGGTTATGCAAGGGGAAGGTATTAGCACCCCTCACGTCCATCGTACTCGATGGGATCCACGCTTGTTGTCTATCGGAAAAGGGTGTGTTAATCTATCTACGCTAATGGCTGGTTTGAAAAGAAAGGAAAAAGAAAAGTGACTTGGCAGAACACAACAGTTCTATGCCTACGTATTCCCATCTGGAACGAGAAATCAGAGTCAACGTAGTTTGCCTAACTACGGGTGAAAGGGGGGGAAGGTTGCTCGCCGAGATATCGTATCTCGTGCCTATGTACTTTCATACGACATGAAAGATCATAGAAAACGTAGTTCGGGCTAACAAGACCACATGTTTGGTTCATTATGTTTTAACCCGAGTAGGGTTAACAAACGGTTCTAGCAGTTTTGGTGTATGCAGTTCGACCTTTGGAGACTTAGGCGTTTACCGTTTGCGAGAGAACCGAGAGTTAACGAAACTCTCATTATAAAAATGGTTTCTAATGATTAAAGGTCCAAGAGGACAAAATGAAGTTAAATGTTTGTTTTTGTGTCTTTTATGAAGAAGCGTTTTGAGTTTTGTTTGTAACTCGTGTTGCACTAAAGAGTTGGACTTAAGAGTGAATGCGTCGCATGTCACCCAAAGGGTACCACACTAAACACTCGAGTCATGTGAGGGAAACCCTCCCATAACTCTTTCTCAAGTAGCTTAAGGCTCGTGGCGCACAACACGTATTAACCTTTATTAAGTATTTTAAAAAAGTTTGAAGATGAGAAGAGAAGGAACACAACTAAAGGGAAACTAGTTCAAAACCTAGCAGTTGTCATGCAAAGTTAATCCTATAGTCAAGGTTAGGAGGGAACTAACTATTGTTGTCATGCATGGTTTAAAGGCCCTAATGTCTATCACATTCTATCTTAAGCAAGAAATAATGGAAGTCCTAAGGGAAGGAAGACAAAAGAAGAAAAAGAAAACAATGGTAAAAGTGCATACATGAAATGCAAAATATAGAATGCAAAGATGCAATGCAAGTGAGGGAGGAAAACTCATCTCAACCTCAAGCCAATCATGAAATAAATGAAAGATCATAGGAGAATAGAAATAGGAAGTGCAATAGAAAGCAAATCACTAAGAGCATACAAAGAGGATAAGGGAAGTCCTCGAGGATTCACCACTTTAAGCATGCCTTAGCTACCTTCAAAGGAGATACCTAAAACTTCCTTAAGTAGCACACCAAGGTCATGGAACAGAGGGTAGCATATTCTAATCATACAACCTATTCCACAAATTAATATCAAGGGATATAGGATAAGGAATCAAGATAAACCTATGGATGAAGCACATAAACCACTATATGGAATCACAATGCACTAACATGAAAGTATAACATCTAATGGGAAAGTTATGCATAATAAAAACAGCCATCCTATGGTCTACAAGACCTCTAATATGTCTACAATAAGAGGCAAGCACAATAGAGTCCATCACACAAACAATACATGGCTTTTGGAGCCAAAACAAAACCAATGTCCACTTGAAAGTCCAAATTAAGGGTACAGTTCAAAAATAGAGGAAAAATAGTAAATTGCATTAAAAAAATCCAAATAAAATCTCCAAGCACCTACAACATGTCAAAAATCAGGGGTTAAAAGTATGGTAAAAATATCCAAGAGGAACTATCCAAACAGATTGAAAATATTCAATGTATCCCAAAAGAAAGGCAAAATAGAACATGGCAAAGAAAATACCCAAAACCTATGAAAATAGTGCCATAAAATCCAGATAAAAATACCCCTCAATGCCTCAAGATGTATATGAACATGCCCTAAAAGAATAGGAATTTATATGTTGTATTGATACTCCAAAGAAATTCCACAAAATGGATGCACAAATGTTACTATTTTTATGACAATAAAAATGTAAAAAATACAAACTAAATGAAAATAAAATGCTAAAATCAATTTTTTTGTTCCTAAAATATCTAGAAAAATCCAAGATTAATATGTAAACGTAAAAAGAATTAAAATGAATTTTTCATATTTTTCAAGTATTTAAACCAAACAAGAAAAATTAAAGGAAATAAGGAAAAGAAACAGAAAATAAATAATAATGTGTGCATTGTGCAGTGCAAGCATTGGGTTGGGCCAGTTGAGGGGTACGAATAGCGTTCTGCATTCAAGCCCACTCTCCTTCATTAATCAAAACGCAGAGTTTTGATGGGAGGGGTATGTGGCACGTTCTGGACTGCACGATGTGGATACTTAGTCATTGTCTCATGCATGATCCAAGGGTTGTTAAGTCATCTTCTCTGATTTGAATGAGAACAAGAGGGAAAACGCAGCGCTCCGTCGTGGTGGCCGGTCGGAATCCGGTGAGCTTCATCAATACCTAACTCTCTTAATAATGCATGAAAATGGATGGTTCTTAAATGAAACTTGTCCCATTTTTCATGAGGATTACAAATACGGTCATGGAATGCATTGAAACCCCCTAGAACTCCAAACCCGCGTCCATCAAGAAAAAATCCAAGATCACGAAATCTTCATGGAAGTGCCCCAAATGTTACCAGAATCTAAGTATGCTTCAAGGGCAATGTAGTAGTACGAAAATGGAAGCATAAAAATTGGTGATTAGTGAGATATGTTGGAAGTTGCATACCTCTGAAAATTGCACTATAGAGCTTCAAATAACCACTGATTCTTTGAGAAAACTATATGTAATCGTTCACCAATGCTTGCTGGAGGTTCTTTGATTGTTGAATTGGTTTGAAATGGTGATGAAAACAGAATTCGAAATTAGCTTGATGCTCACTTTTTCACATTGCCATAACCATGTTCTTGCATCAATCTTGGCCAAAAAGGTGATCAATCAATTGTGTCAAGAGTGTGGAAGGTGTTTGCAATGAGAAAATGATTCAAAAATGAGAGAAATGTGGAGTTGAAAATTCAATTTTTCAATTATGGAAGCTTGTGGAAAGTGATGGAAAAAATGCCAATTTTCCTTGTTTATTCTTTATACCAATTGCTTGCATTGTAAGGAATATCCATGGCTCAAAATTGTTCCTTGTTTCAATCTCAATGGTCACAATCCAAAGTGTTACTTAAAGAGGAAGAAACCTTGAAATACCCCTTAAACCATGCCTCAAATGGAAATTGTAATAGTGCCAATGTTCTTAAAATGCAATTTCCACTTAAAATAAGTACAAATATGACCTCACTTGATTAAATTTTGGCAAAATACTAAACTTGGCTTTTTCACATACTTTCACCAAAGTACCTTTCACCAATCTTCAACCAAGAGCTAGCCCATCGAAACCTTGAGTTTTTGTTGACCAAATGACCCCATTTGGAGCAACTTTCATGTTGGAAAAAAGTTCATTTGAGTTAGGCAAAGTGGTGAACTTGACCTGTAATTTTATGACCTGTAATCAAAGTTTCCCAAAATACCCCTGCCTTGCAAAGCTTATAACTTGAGTTATACAAATCAGATGGAGGACTTCTAGGACTTTTTGGAAAGCTAAGATTATGAGGAACAACTTTCATGTTTTTCAAAAGGTCAGGTGTGTAACACGGTGGGAGAACTGACTTTAAACAATGTTGCGGATAGCAAGAGTCGCCACCGACTTTTATTTTATCCATAAGGAAAGGTTATAAAAGAACAGGAAAGACCTTAGAGAATATTTTGGGTCCGGGGGGTAGGTTATGAAAAGGGAAGGTGTTAGCACCCTTTTCATCCATGGTTATCCATGGGCTCTTAGGTACTTAAGCTCACTTTTGAATTGTTTTGAAAGTGTAGTGTGTGAATAGAAAATTTTCAGAATAGTTAATAAATAATCCATGTAAGGATGTGTTAAGAACTTGTTTGAAAACTTGTTGAAGATTTGTTTAAGTGTGAAACAGTTTTGAAGTGAGCAAGTATCTAGGAGTAGCCTACCCTAGTGTTTTAAGGTTTTTCTTATTCTTTATTCTTTCCTTTAGTAAGACTATCCCTACTATAATGGAGTAGGTAGTCCTTACTTTGGATGTTAAGGGATATGTGAGGGACAATTTGACTTTGAAGGCCATTGTGGGATGTAATAAGCACATATAAGGGACCATCATCATTTTTCGAAAGGGACTCGATTCGTAAAGGCAACCATAAGGGACTTTGATGATTTTTCTATTTGAGGGACTTGCTTTATACACCCCACTTAACCATTATTCGTAGGCAACTTGAGGGATATCCTTAGGAAGTGAGACGGCGATTAAAATCGACTTACGTGTGTGACGTGTTTATTTTAATTATCTTTATTTAAAAGTGATCTAAATTTATTTTAATATTACATACATGTTGTTGCACTCCCTTATTACTAACCATAATAATAATTAAATAATTAAACAACTTTACATCCAAGAAACAATTACAAAATAATAAGCAAAATAATTAAATAGCAAAGATAAATAAAATATAAATAAGCAATAATAAATAGTAAAGGGGGTTAATTCTAAGTTTACTCGGCAAGACATCGCATCTTGTGCCTACGTATCCTTACGGGAGTGGAATCAGAGTAATCGTAGTTCCCCTCAAAAGGGAGGTTAGAGACTTCTTGACTGTGGTCAAGGTCTCAAGGGGAATAAACGCATCTTAAGGACACGCTTACATGGAGTGTAGAAACTCCAAATCTCTACGTTGAATTGTTAAGTTGTAATTAGGGTTAAATTAGGGATTCCACGGCGGGAAACCCTAAAATGAGCGCGACGGCTCTTTGACCTAATGCTAGGGGTAAAATTGTAATTTTGCCTGCGGCGAGGCATTTGTGAAAATTTAGGGTTGAAAAGGTGTAAGGGTTGAAGGTGAGGACTATTGACACGGCGGTCAAAAGCTAGACCTAATTCCTTCGGCAGTGCGTAGTGTGACAGAAATAATGGTAAATGCGTGAGATAATTGAATTGCAAACAGAGAGATAATGTCATAATTTAAACCATGCAAGCAGAAATTTAAAGGCAGAATTTAAAGAGCGATTGTTAAGTTCGCGAGGTTACATGAGAGGAGCAGATACAATATGATAATGAAATTTGAATTGAACAATAATAAAATAAAATAAATAACGGTTCTAGTTATTATAAAAAAAAAGATTTTAGTTATTATTTTAAATTTATCTAAAAAAAAGTTTTTCTTAAAAATAATAGGTTTTCTTATTAATTTGGAAAAGATGTTAATGTTATTTATTTTAAAAAACAGATTTTTATATTATAACAAGTTTTAATAAATTAATGATAACAATAATAATAACAATGGTAATAATAATGATAATAATGATAATAATAATAAATAATGATAATAATAATAATAATAATAATAATAATAATAATAATAATAATAATAATAATAATAAAGCAATAATGAATTTTAAATGTGCCAAATAACCCAACAATGTTGCTAACGCAGAAATGCGCTCATCGCAACCAGATCTAAATCGGACGAAACAAAATTTATCGCAAAGAAAAAGAAATTAAGCAAAAAATAGTA
Source organism: Lathyrus sativus (assembly GCA_963859935.3). Lineage (NCBI taxonomy): Eukaryota > Viridiplantae > Streptophyta > Magnoliopsida > Fabales > Fabaceae > Lathyrus > Lathyrus sativus. The sequence continues at coordinate 677,987,891 of OZ012739.1, read as the reverse complement.
TTATTGCTCACACAAAAATGCGATCATCGCAACCAGATCGAACTAACACAAATGTCACGCGTCATGCACACAAATGTGCAAACATCGTATCGACATAATTCGATCAAAAATTATTCTTATATATATATATATATATATATATATATATATATGCCAATTGTGCCATTTTTACTTTTTAGAAAAAAATGCATGCCATATGATATTTACCTGCAAAAAGTCAAACGACTACACAAATTTGTTAGTAATTGATTAAATGCAATAAAAATGCAATGAAATGCGACGACAAATCTTAGGGCAAAATTTGGGGTATTACAATTATTATGATAATATTTCTCACCTAACCTCTCTTTGATGTTGGCAAAAAAAAATCATGAAGTTTGACTTTGGTTTGACCACAGTTGACCTCAGTTTGACTTTTTAACTGCATTGACTGCTTTTGACTTATCTGATCATCTGACTGAGCAAACTTTTTGAGAAGAGTCTTGAAACTTGACATGGGGGGTTCTTATACACATATAAGATGTTATGAAGCTCACTTGAAGTCTTGGAAGTCCATTTAGCCTGATTAAAGTCAAAAACCTAGTTTTGGATGCACTGCTTAGGAGGTGCATTGTCTGAGGGAATTGTCAACTCTTCTGACCAATTGTGAATTTTGTGAACCTTGTGAACCTTCTTGGAACACAAAGTCTTGTATTGTGAGGGCAAATTTTGGGGTGCAACAGCTGCCCCTGTTCAATTTTCTGAAACCTGAGGGGTTAGATTGGTATATTTGCCAGTCGTAACCTGGAAGGTTGAAGGGGATTGAACACAAAAGCCCAAAAATTTGCACTCACCAGTGCATGGAGTGATATTGATGGTTGGTTGAACATGATTGAGTGGGCTTAAAGATGCCACTAGGGGAAAGTTCTTCAGTAGTATAATGAGAACTGTCAGGAGTCTGGAGTAATACTGATGTAACAGCATGTCTTCATGAGGATAGAGCAATCAATAATGATAACCCTAAAGCAGTCTTGAAGTGATAAATCTGACCTCAGGAGGATAGAGCAATCAATAGCTCTAAAGCAGTCTTGAAGTAATAATGGCTTCAGGAGGATAGAGCAATCAACAGCTCTAAAGCAGTCTTGAAATAATAATGTGATATGTCTTCAGGAGGATAGAGCAATCAATAGCTCTAAAGCAGTCTTGAAGTGATGATCTGACCTCAGGAGGATAGAGCAATCAATAGCTCTAAAGCAGTCTTGAAGTAATAATGTGATATGTCTTCAGGAGGATAGAGCAATCAATAGCTCTAAAGCAGTCTTGAAGTGATGATCTGACCTCAGAAGGATAGAGCAATCAATAGCTCTAAAGCAGTCTTGAAGTAATAATGGCTTCAGGAGGATAGAGCAATCAATAGCTCTAAAGCAGTCTTGAAGTAGTAATATGACCTCATGAGGATAGAGCAATGAATAGCTCTAAAGCAGTCTTGAAGTAATAGGATGATTTCAGGAGGATAGAGCAATCAGTAACTCTAAAGCAGTCTTGAAGTCATGAGAGGCTATCAGGAGGATAAAATAACCCTGAGGTTACAATAAAGCAGTCCCAAAGTAATAAGAAGCTCACCAGGAGGATAAAGTAACCCTGAGGTTACAATAAAGCAGTCCCAAAGATCATAAGCTTGTTTGTTGGATAATTAACCTGAAAACAAGGTAGCATTCTGTATAACAACATTAGTTTATGCTTTATGTATGCATGTATGACATGATGCACTTAGGTAATGTACTATAGACATATATGTTATGGTATGATGTAAATGATGTATGTATGCTATGACACTGCTGGAAGTGTCTGGATATCCTTGTATAACAACTGCTGGCCAAGGAAAATAAATCCCGATTCGTTGTTGAAGAATATATAACCCTCCGTCTGCTGGGGATAACAAGGTATAGATAACCTCCCGTTGTTGGGGATAACAAGGTATAGATAACCTCCCGTTGTTGGGGATAGTAGGGTATAGATAACCTTCGTTTTCGTTTGATAGTAGGATAAGTATAACATCCCGTCTTCGTTCATCGTGCCTTTATTGGAAAGTAATTTCCCGTATATCCGTATGAGGATAAAAGAGATGGATATAAATTCCAGGGGAGATTAGACTTTGTGAAAATGGATTAGTCCTACTGATGGTTTGTAACTGTCTTGTAAAGATGAACCGGCGAAGCTTCGTTGAAATCCTTCCCTCGTTCGTCCTTAGTAAATACTATTACTGCATTTTCATGCATTTCTGGTAAACATCAATCATATTAAAAGCATACATGCGTTTCTGGTAAACATCAATCATATTCAAAGGCATACATACATTCAAACACAACCAATGGACGTTTCGCTTATGTAAATAGGGTAAAAGTAAATCTGGATTCAAAAGATGGAATTTATTTATATCAAAAGTGACCCATACACGGATAAGTTTGTACAAGGAGACATAAACCCTAGTAAGAGAATTTTGTCATGAAGTTTTACAAAAAGAATCAGCTATGTGGGAAATAATCCTATTGAGTTTCAATTCTACTATTGCCACTCAAGTATCTCATCTTCTTGCTGTTGAGACGGAAACGATTGGATTGAGCTTTATCTGTTTGAGCTTGAGTAAGTAGTACAACTGGTTGCAGTTTCATGAGTGATCCAAACGAGACATAGTCATACGCTTTAATCCCTAACTTTTGCCTGGATTGCCCTTTCAGGTTTTCAATCCACCGGGATACCCTTTTTTGCCCAAGCCGCCTTTTCAGGTTTTCGACTTGCCGGGTGTACATCTTTTTATATATATATCCCTAATTTTTGCCCAAACCCTTTTGGTTTGCCGGGATGCCCTTATTTTTGCCTAGGCCTGTCAACCTAGCGGGTCTCTTTTTATGCGTAGTATTTTTTAACTATGTCTGCGTTTACAGGTTGTGGGATCAAAGACAACACGTGTTCTCTGTAAGGAATGAGATTATCATGCTTTGTATCCCAATCTCCTTTAATCTGACTTACTACCAGAGCTGAATCTCCATACACCTCAAGGAACTGAATCTTCATATCAATAGCAACTTTGCATACCCATGATACATGCCTCATACTCAGCCATGTTATTGGTACAATAGAAACAAAGTCTGGCAGTAATCGGGGTATGACAACCTTCAGGGGAACTAATCACAACACCAACATCATTACCATGTGCATTGGAGGCACCATCAAAAACCATAGTCCATCGAGATCCTTGTTCAGGTCCGTCATATTGTCCAGGTTCTTTGGTAACAGACATAATGTCTTCATCAGGGAACTCAAAATTCATTGACTGGTAATCATCTACTGCTTGATGAGCCAAATGATCAGCAACAACACTCCCCTTAATGGCCTTCTAAGTAGTATACTGTATATCATATTCCGTCAAGATCATTTGCCATCTTGCAATTCTTCCGGAGAGAGCAGGTTTCTCAAATATGTACTTGATTGGATCCATCTTCGAAATCAACAAGGTAGTATGGGTCAACATATACTGTCTTAGTCGGCGAGCAGCCCATGCCAAAGCGCAACAAGTTTTCTCGAGCAGTGAGTATCTTGTTTCACAGTCGGTAAACTTTTTGCTAAGGTAGTATATTGCCTGCTCTTTTCGACCAGACTCGTCATGTTGCCCCAATACACACCCCATTGAGTTGTCTAATACTGTTAAATACATAATCAAGGGTCTTCCGTCAACTGGTGGCATTAAAATTGGAGGTTCTAGCAAATATCTCTTGATTTCATCAAAGGCAGTCTGGCACTCATCATTCCATTCCATCACCTGATCTTTCTTCAACAACTTGAAGATTGGCTCACAAATGGTAGTTAATTGGGAAATAAATCTTGCAATGTAGTTCAATCGTCCCAAGAAACCTCTAACCTCCTTCTCAGTACGGGGAGCTGGCATCTCTCGTATAGCTTTCACTTTTGCAGGATCCACTTCAATACCTTTTCCACTGACAATGAAACCCAGGAGCTTTCCAGATCTAACTCCAAAAGTACACTTGTTTGGATTTAATCTCAACCTGTATTTCTTCAACCTCTCAAACAACTTGTGCAGATGATCAAGATGTTGTTCTTCATTCTGAGACCTGGCTATCATATCATCCACATATACCTCTATCTCATGATGAATCATATCATGAAACAAAGCCACCATAACACGCTGATAGGTTGCCCCTGCATTCTTCAAACCAAATGGCATTACCTTATAGCAAAAGGTGCCCCACTATGTCACAAATGTAGTCTTCTCCATATCTTCAGGTGCCATCTTGATTTGATTGTAACCAGAGAAACCATCCATAAAAGAGAATACCTTAGGCTGAGCAGTGTTATCTACCAGGATATCAATATGAGGAAGTGGAAAGTCATCTTTAGGGCTAGCCTTGTTCAGATCTCTGTAGTCTACACACATACGTACCTTACCGTCTTTCTTAGGAACTGGTACCACATTCGCAACCCACTGAGGATAAGAAGTTACGGCCAAGAACCCTGCATTGAACTGTTTCATTACCTCTGCTTTGATCTTTTCTGACATTTCAGGACGCATACGACGAACCTTCTGCTTCTTTGGACGACAATCTTCTTTCACTGGCAAACGGTGAACCACAATGTCTGTATCCAACCCTGGCATATCTTCATAAGACCAAGCAAAGATCTCCACATAGTCACGTAGCATCTGAATCAACCTGCTCTTGACACTGTCCTCTAAATCAGCCCCTATTTTGACCTCTTTTCTGTTTTCTTCAGTTCCCAGATTCACAACTTCGACTGGCTCTTCATGTGGTTGTATAGCTTTCTCTTCTTGTTGTAACAACCTAGCAAGCTCTACAGGTATTTCACAATCGTCCTCGTTTCCGTCTTCAGTTTGATAGATCAGATTCTCGAAATTGTAATTGGCAATAGTAGAACTGTTATCAACTGGATCCAGAGTGGATGAGGATCTGCATTTTAGTGACGTGGGTGTGTGTAAGAACACATAGCTGATAAAGCAAAAATAAAAGAAAAAGAAAGACAAGGAACACAATATTTACGAAAACGAAACGTCCCCTGATTTTATTGAATGAAGTATGCAAATGAAATGACAACCCGTAACAAGCACACCATTGTGCCCCGGGTAAGGCACATGGCTTGAAAGTTTTAATTGTTCCAGAAATTGCAAATTTAAAAACATAACACAGTAATAGTATTTACTCCTGACTAAAGGAGATAGGGATAACATCTTCAGCTTTCCAATTATTGAGTCCAGCACCCACAGTAGGAAAAATCCATGCCTCCAAGTCGTAGTCTTCATCTTGATCTCCCACAGCATTGATAACCCCTTGATTGGTGATACGAACAGCACGAGCACGACGAACAGCCTTCTGGGACTCTTCTTCCACCACAGCTTTTGCATCATTGAGGGAGGCCATTGCCATTGTTGGAGGGTTTCTGATGACCACAGGAACCTTCTTCACAGCAGGAGGAGTCACACAATCCTTAACAGCCCAGGGAACCACTTCAAATGACTGACATGGAGTTTCAATGTATTCACCTTCTACTTCCAGATACTTGAAAGTGTTTACATGGCTGACAAAGTATTCTTCTTCTCCAAAGACAGTAACAACTTTTCCATTCACCGGATATCTCAACTTTTGATGTAATGTGGAGGTCACAGCACCTGCCCCATGGATCCAGGGACGACCAAGCAGACATGAGTACGAAGGACGAATATCCATCACATAGAATGTAGCAGTGAACACCTGAGAACCAACCTTGATTGGAAGATCAATTTCCCCATGCACTACTCTTCTAGAACCATCAAAAGCCTTTACCACAATATTACTGGGCTTCAATACCGTATCTTCAGGACTCAGCTTGTTCAGGACTTCCTTAGGCAACACATTCAGAGAGGAACCATTGTCTATCAGCACATGAGACAGGGTAGTGCCCCTGCATTCAATTGAAATATGCAAGGCCCTGTTATGATCCCTCTTGGCAGGGGTCAAGTCAGCATCAGAAAATCCTAACCCGTTGTCATAGGTCAGGTGAGCAACACAATTCTCAAACTGGTCCACAGAAATTGCACTGGGTACATGAGCCATCTTTAGAAACTTGATCAATGACTTGGCATGAGCCTCAGAACATAATAACAGGGAGAGCATAGAAATCTTTGAGGGAGTATGCCCCAGCTGATCAACAATATCATAATCACTCTTGCGAATGATTTTCAATACTTCTTCCATCTGCTTAGAGAGGTCATCAGCAGCTGGCACATCAGTAGATACAGGCTCAATAACAGGACCCTTGCCCCGAGCATCAGTGGTGAAAGTAACAGCAGGAGTAACTGCACTCTTAGAAGCAACTGGAGGAGAGAAGACTCTTCCACTACGAGTGATCTTGCTAGATCCAGCAATATTATCAATGTCAACAGGCATATCAGGTAAAGGCTCCTGCTTGACACCATGGATGTAAACATCAGACCCATAGTGCCATGGCACAGCTTTGTCAGATGTATAAGGAATAGGACCAGGAGTGGTAATGATCAGAGGAGCTACTCTGGCTTCAGCAACAACTTTCACAGGACCTTCAGCAGTAATCTTGATTGGGCCCTGATGAGTGATTTTAATGGGACCCTTTGAAGTGATTCTTAGTGGTACTTTGTCAACCATGTCAACCTCTTCAACCTTCTTACCCTGAGTCAGATGATCCACCATACTTTCTACAGATGCTGGTCTTCTTTCAAACACTATAGTATATTTATCCATGATACGTTGAATCCCATCTCTCAAAATGAAGCAACTATCCGGCTTATAGGTACAATATAGACAATCTTCATGACAACCTGGAAAGATCCCAGCTTGTACTAACCTCTTTTTGATAACAGACAATGGTGTGCTCAACTCCATAACTGAATAGACATGCAGATCTTCATCAATATCTTCATCAATGGCGTTGACAGTCTTCTCGTGATTTGGCATTGGAGCTGTAATCACATTTGGAGTACCTGGTGGATCAAACTCAATTTCTCCAGCATCAATCATATCCTGAATTTTGTTCTTCAAGACCCAGCAGTTATTAGTATCATGTCCTGGACAGTTTGAATGATATGCACATCGTGCATTGGGATTGTACTTGGGAGAGGTAACATTGGGATTCTGAGGAGCCTCCCTCAGGGTAATAAGTTCAGCCTTCAACAAGTGTTGCAATGCCTGAGCCATTGACATGTTGATCTTTGTGAACTGTCTTCTAGCCCTCTGTTGGTTGCCTTGAGGCTGCTCTGTTGTTGCAGGAGTTGGATTTGAAATATGAACTGCACTAACAGACTGATGCCTTCTGTTACGATCAGGCTGACCATACACAGCGTTAGATTCTTTCTTCCCAGTGGGAGGCTTCTTTGCAGCACCTGATGAAGAAGTGCCCACTTGGATCTTACCACTCTTGATACCATTCTCTACTCGCTCTCCTGTCATGATCAACTCAGTGAAGCCAGATGATGAGCTTCCAATGACATGACTGTAAAACGGACCATTCAGCGTACACATGAACATATCAACCAACTCCCTATCAGTCAAAGGGGGTTGAACTCTTCCAGCTAAGTCTCTCCACTTCTGAGCATACTCCTTAAAGCTTTCTTTGGCACCCATAGACATGCTTTGAAGCTGCATACGAGTGGGGGCTAAGTCAGCATTGTATTGATACTGCTTGTAGAAAGCTTCAGCAAGGTCATTCCAATCTCTGATGTTGACACTCTCCAACTGATAATACCACTCTAGCTGAGCTCCAGATAAACTCTCTTGAAAGAAATGGATCCACAACTTTTTATCAGCAGTGTGGGGTTGCATTCTTCTGACATAAGACCTCAGATGCAATTTGGGACAAGAGACCCCATCATAGACAACAAATGTAGGAACTTTGAACCCAATGGGTATGACCACCCCAGATATCAAGCTCAAATCCTCAAAATCCAGCCCAGATGATTTCTGTAATTCCATAGCATCCATTCTATCCACCAGCATCTTGAATTTGTCTTCGTTAGGCTCATGGTAGTAGTTAGCCTCAGAATCAGAGTCCCCCATAGTGTTGTGGAGACTGCCTCTCTCCTGCTCAGATTCTTCAGATTCATAGTCTTCAACATGTTCCTTGGTCTTGACAGGACCTTTGAACCTTCTTCCCATGTTGAGCAGCCCAGCAGACCTTCTAGCCTTCTTAGTCTTCTTGGCCAGCAGTGTCTTCAATTCATCCTGCCCCTTGGATAGGTTCAGGATCAGCTCTTGGAACTGTGCATTCTGTGCCTGGAGATCCTTAACTGATTGTTCAAGAGCCATTGCTGAAATAAACAGCGAGAAGATGAGAAACCTGTGCACAATTATAAACCTGTGATGCGATGATATGGGAATGCATATGCAATGTTTTCAAGGACCGCAGGATTTAAATTTGCTTAAACAATCAAGAAAGTAACTTTTTATTAGTAATAACTTGTTTTGCCTTTTAGGCTTACAAAAAATGAAAACGAAATAAGTACAAAAGATGGGGTTTTAAGTCTCCCATGGACGTTTCCTCTTTGTGTTGAGGTATGAGTTGAGGTTTCGTTCCTCATGAAGTAGCTTTGTTAGCTCTAGGATCTTTGCTTGGCTTGTTTTGTAATGAGCCTCGAAAGTATCCCTTTGCTCTTTCAGTTGGATCCATGATCTCTGCAAGTCTTTCATATCAGTAGGCATGTCTGGGTGAAGGATGGTATAAGCTGTGTCTCCTTCAGCAACAGGTTCCACGGTAACTGGTAGGGTGGCAGGATATGGCATCATGAGTGTCTGAGCACGAAATCGTACCCATCTGAGATAAGCCTCCATAGGAATGGTGTACTTAGGCTCCAGCGTCTTGCTGTCAATCCTGTTTACCTTTCCCCAAGCTCGTATGAATTTCTGACGGTAACCCTGAAGATCGTTGTCGTAGTCAAACACAATGCCCTGAATCAACATGTCATGTGGACCATCCCTCCGGGCGTAACCAAACTGTCGTAAAGCTAGAGATGGGTTGTAGGTGATGCCTCCTCTTATGCCTAGAAGTGGCACATTAGGAAACTCCCCACAACGGTCAATGATGGTGACATTCTCCATAGATCTGGAGCACCAATGGATGTCTGAGTGAGAAAGTGACATGATCCTCTTGGACCATCTGAACCCTTGCTCATTCTTCATTACTGAGCGAGGAAGGTGAGAAATAAACCACCTAGAAAGTAAAGGTATGCAGCACATCAAAGTTCCTCTTGCCCTTGTAGTACGGGTGTGAAGAGAATGTAGGATGTCTCCAAGTAAGGTAGGCACTGGATTGTGACTCAGGAATATGTTGATGGCATGAACGTCTATGAACTGATCAGGATTGGGGAACAACACTAAGCCATAAATCAATAAGGCTAAGATCTCCTCAAAAGCATCGTAGCTCATAGCCTTCAAGAACATTTGAGCTTTATCCACTAATACCTTGGCAAGAATACCTTTAACTCCACTTCTCGTCTCTAGAACAATGTCAGACTTCTTCAGATGTAGAGCTGCAGCAATAACTTCTGGTTTAAGCTCCTTCTCTAAGCCTGTGAATGGCTTCTGATCAAGAACAGGTATACCCAGAAGTTTAGAGAACTCCTCCATGGTTGGAACCAGCTGATAATCAGGAAATGTAAAGCAATGGTGCTTAGGGTCAAAGAACTGAAACAGCACACTCATCATGTCTTCACTGAACCCTGAAGTAACTAGATCCAATAAGTGACCATGTCTCTTGTTGAACTGGGAATGATCAGGTACTAGGGAAACCAACTCCTTGAGCTTAGCAGGTATCCCTACAAAGTTGATCCTGATGGTGTTTCTACGAGCAGAAGCCATGACCTGCAACAAAGAACAAAGATAAATCCTTTGGTCCTTGAAATGGTTAGGGAAAATGATATGCTTATGATGCATGATGATGTCATGATGTCATGCTCAATCACAAACATGTGGCACACACAAACAAGTCACACCATAGCCCTAGGTTTAAAGGCTTGCATGAGGTTCAAAGGCAAGTACCCTCCCCTGAAGTTAGATGGTTCATCCTGTCCTACAAAAGTAACCAGGTTCTAAGGGATCTCAATATCATTGATCCTTCACAAGGGTGGTTGTTCAGAAGGCAACTTACTTTCCAACCAAAACCCTCCAAGTTTAAGATCTCAATGAGCGTAGTATCGAGTGTCAACCAACTTCAGTCTGCACCAAAGCCGGTTACCTCACTACTTTCTAAAGGCCAAGATGAGTTAACTAGGGTTCTAAAAGTCAGTTAGTGCATTGACAACATATGGCAGCCTCAATATTATCCTCAACTTGACTTAAGGAATATAAGCACCAACCAAGAAGTCGCACTAACTATGGCCACCAGATCAACCGTGTCGATATACGTCGTACAGTTTCCTTGGTCTATTGCCATTTACCTAAGGTACACTAGATCCGGGTTAGGACCTTTCACACATAAGAGCACCCCAACAATATAATAATAAAGCAAACAAGGCAAACAATTTGAAGTGATCTTAATTCCTAAGGGTACCCCTCTTAAATAGATCCCCAGCAGAGTCGCCAGTTCTGTAACACGGTGGGAGAACTGACTTTAAACAATGTTGCGGATAGCAAGAGTCGCCACCGACTTTTATTTTATCCATAAGGAAAGGTTATAAAAGAACAGGAAAGACCTTAGAGAATATTTTGGGTCCGGGGGGTAGGTTATGAAAAGGGAAGGTGTTAGCACCCTTTTCATCCATGGTTATCCATGGGCTCTTAGGTACTTAAGCTCACTTTTGAATTGTTTTGAAAGTGTAGTGTGTGAATAGAAAATTTTCAGAATAGTTAATAAATAATCCATGTAAGGATGTGTTAAGAACTTGTTTGAAAACTTGTTGAAGATTTGTTTAAGTGTGAAACAGTTTTGAAGTGAGCAAGTATCTAGGAGTAGCCTACCCTAGTGTTTTAAGGTTTTTCTTATTCTTTATTCTTTCCTTTAGTAAGACTATCCCTACTATAATGGAGTAGGTAGTCCTTACTTTGGATGTTAAGGGATATGTGAGGGACAATTTGACTTTGAAGGCCATTGTGGGATGTAATAAGCACATATAAGGGACCATCATCATTTTTCGAAAGGGACTCGATTCGTAAAGGCAACCATAAGGGACTTTGATGATTTTTCTATTTGAGGGACTTGCTTTATACACCCCACTTAACCATTATTCGTAGGCAACTTGAGGGATATCCTTAGGAAGTGAGACGGCGATTAAAATCGACTTACGTGTGTGACGTGTTTATTTTAATTATCTTTATTTAAAAGTGATCTAAATTTATTTTAATATTACATACATGTTGTTGCACTCCCTTATTACTAACCATAATAATAATTAAATAATTAAACAACTTTACATCCAAGAAACAATTACAAAATAATAAGCAAAATAATTAAATAGCAAAGATAAATAAAATATAAATAAGCAATAATAAATAGTAAAGGGGGTTAATTCTAAGTTTACTCGGCAAGACATCGCATCTTGTGCCTACGTATCCTTACGGGAGTAGAATCAGAGTAATCGTAGTTCCCCTCAAAAGGGAGGTTAGAGACTTCTTGACTGTGGTCAAGGTCTCAAGGGGAATAAACGCATCTTAAGGACACGCTTACATGGAGTGTAGAAACTCCAAATCTCTACGTTGAATTGTTAAGTTGTAATTAGGGTTAAATTAGGGATTCCACGGCGGGAAACCCTAAAATGAGCGCGACGGCTCTTTGACCTAATGCTAGGGGTAAAATTGTAATTTTGCCTGCGGCGAGGCATTTGTGAAAATTTAGGGTTGAAAAGGTGTAAGGGTTGAAGGTGAGGACTATTGACACGGCGGTCAAAAGCTAGACCTAATTCCTTCGGCAGTGCGTAGTGTGACAGAAATAATGGTAAATGCGTGAGATAATTGAATTGCAAACAGAGAGATAATGTCATAATTTAAACCATGCAAGCAGAAATTTAAAGGCAGAATTTAAAGAGCGATTGTTAAGTTCGCGAGGTTACATGAGAGGAGCAGATACAATATGATAATGAAATTTGAATTGAACAATAATAAAATAAAATAAATAACGGTTCTAGTTATTATAAAAAAAAAGATTTTAGTTATTATTTTAAATTTATCTAAAAAAAAGTTTTTCTTAAAAATAATAGGTTTTCATATTAATTTGGAAAAGATGTTAATGTTATTTATTTTAAAAAACAGATTTTTATATTATAACAAGTTTTAATAAATTAATGATAACAATAATAATAACAATGGTAATAATAATGATAATAATGATAATAATAATAAATAATGATAATAATAATAATAATAATAATAATAATAATAATAATAATAATAATAATAAAGCAATAATGAATTTTAAATGCGCCAAATAACCCAACAATGTTGCTAACGCAGAAATGCGCTCATCGCAACCAGATCTAAATCGGACGAAACAAAATTTATCGCAAAGAAAAAGAAATTAAGCAAAAAATAGTATTATTGCTCACACAAAAATGCGATCATCGCAACCAGATCGAACTAACACAAATGTCACGCGTCATGCACACAAATGTGCAAACATCGTATCGACATAATTCGATCAAAAATTATTCTTATATATATATATATATATATATATATATATATATATATATATATATATATATATAAACTTCTAACAATTTAAAAATTATATATATAAACGTAACAGTAATAGATGAAGAAAAAGAAATAACGGTAATAGATGAAGAAAAAGAAATAACGGTAAAGATGAAGAAAAATAAACAACAGTAATAGATGAAGGAAAAGAAATAACGGTAAACGATGAAGAAAAAGAAACAATAGTAATGGATGAAGAAGAAAACTAAATAACGGCAAACGGCACTCACTCCTCTTAGGTTTTTTTTCATTCTCCCCCCTCTTTTCCAACAAGGCAACACATGTATATATAGGGAACAAATTAGGGTTAACACCAAATTGTCAATAATGTCCCTAAAGCCCATTTTAAAGCCCAAACTAAATAATTAGTTAAGAAAAAATAAAATTTAAATAATTTAAAATAATTAAAATAAACTTAAAATAAAAACTAATAATCCTATTGATTCCTAAAATCAAAAATATTATAAAAAGAACAAAATTTTTTTCAATATTTTTTATTTTATGATTTTTTGGATATTTTTATGAATAATTTAGAAAAAAGTGAAAAAAATAATATTTTAAAAAATGATTTAATTAAAATACGAAAATAATAATTAAATAATAATAAAAAACTATTTTTGTTATTTTTTTAATGAAAGATAGAAAAATTTAGAGTAAAAATAATAAAAAACAAAAAAAAAGTGACAAAGGTGAGATTCGAACTCTCAACCTCTCACACTCATAACTCCTTACACATGTCCTCCTGCCAATTGTGCCATTTTTACTTTTTAGAAAAAAATGCATGCCATATGATATTTACCTGCAAAAAGTCAAACGACTACACAAATTTGTTAGTAATTGATTAAATGCAATAAAAATGCAATGAAATGCGACGACAAATCTTAGGGCAAAATTTGGGGTATTACAATTATTATGATAATATTTCTCACCCAACCTCTCTTTGATGTTGGCAAAAAAAATCATGAAGTTTGACTTTGGTTTGACCACAGTTGACCTCAGTTTGACTTTTTAACTGCATTGACTGCTTTTGACTTATCTGATCATCTGACTGAGCAAACTTTTTGAGAAGAGTCTTGAAACTTGACATGGGGGGTTCTTATACACATATAAGATGTTATGAAGCTCACTTGAAGTCTTGGAAGTCCATTTAGCCTGATTAAAGTCAAAAACCTAGTTTTGGATGCACTGCTTAGGAGGTGCATTGTCTGAGGGAATTGTCAACTCTTCTGACCAATTGTGAATTTTGTGAACCTTGTGAACCTTCTTGGAACACAAAGTCTTGTATTGTGAGGGCAAATTTTGGGGTGCAACAAGGTGAAACTTCCTTCTAGGTCAAAAGTGGCATGCAAGCTGGTTGACTTTCACAGACAAATTGCAGATGCATCTAATGACCTATAACTTGTCTGGCTTGTAACTTGAGTACTACAAATCAGATGGATTACTTCTAGTACTCAAATTAAAGGTATGAACATCCTATAAAACATTCATGTTTAGACCAAAGTCATATGAGGCTTTTATCTTGACTTACATCGCTTGGAAGTTTGGCACTAAATAAGGGATTTTACCCTAGGAACCCTGACTTAGCAACTTCAACCACTCTTGATTCTTTTTGATTTGTTATTAAAAAAACATCTCACATGATTTGACAAATCATTTCATGAACTCCATGACTTAGAAGTAGGCTTTGATCCTCTTCAATTTGCACATTTTAACCTAGGATTAACCAGATGAAACCCTAGTGATACCAACTTCCACTGTAGCTCTTGTACTTAATACAATGACCTGTCTGAGCTCCATTGTGACCCTCTAGGCACTCCATGAGCTCTATCCACATATCATATCCACAATCAAGGCTTTACAAACCTCTGATGATCTTCAAATGGCTCCCCAGTTAGGAGGTGAACCCCATACAAGCAACTGAACTTCTCAAGAACCCAACCCTCTGACTAATGATCTTGGTGACTTCTCAAGCTTGCATAAGACCTCTGGCTAGGATTCTCTTGACATATATCACACTTGATCCCCTGCTAAATGCTAATGCAATGATATGCAAATGTTAGAACTATGCTATGCTAATGCAATGAAACATAAACCAAGTGATAAAAAAAGGTTGGACAAATTTTGAGGTGCAACAGCTGCCCCTATTCAAGCGGCTTGGAACCGACTGGATGAAAGCGAACGAATTTCAAACACTCGAGGTAGAAGACGGTTGAATACCAAAGAACCCAGAAATTTGCCAACCGCAGAAATGAACTGCAAAAACTTCTTGGGAGACAATATTCAGAAAATCGAATCCAGTTGTCGCGGCAACAATTGATCGATCATATGATAAAAACTGACTTGATTTCATCCTCAACCACCTGCGTAACGCCACAGGCATTGAATCAACAATCAATCTTCAAACATAAGCTACAATAAGCGGGCACCAAACCATAGGACCATATCGAAACATCATCCCTGACCTTCCATTTCCGAAGAAACAGGCAAAGCACTACGTAAAGTGCGAATCGTCAATATACTATCCTTTGACCTTTCGTTTACGAGGAAACGAGCATGAATCATCAATGTACTATCTTTTGACCTTTCGTTTACGAGGAAACAAGCACGAATCGCCAATGTACTATCTTTTGACCTTTCATTTACGAGGAAACGAGCATACACTAAATAAAAGCGCGAATTGTCAATGTATTATCTCTTGACCTTTCATTTACGAGGAAACGAGCATACGCTAAATAAAAGCGCGAATTGTCAATATACTATCCTTTGACCTTTCGTTTACGAGGAAACGAGCATACGCTAAATAAAAGCGCGAATTGTCAATGTACTATCTTTTGACCTTTCGTTTACGAGGAAACGAGCATATGCTAAATAAAAGCGCGAATTGTCAATATACTATCTTTTGACCTTTCGTTTACGAGAAAACGAGCATAAATCGTCAATGTACTATCTTTTGACCTTTCGTTTACGAGAAAACGAGCATACACTAAATAAAAGTGCGAACTGGGCATCCGAAGACTTGAACAAACAACCCTGCGGGGAAATTCTGACGACAACCGTCAAACACCTATTTCGACAACAGGCAACAACTTCAAGATCTTTAATGCTGATATGAGAGCAATCTGAAGAAAACTCCACTGGGGAAGAAGAGAAACTTAACCAAGCAACTCTGATGGGGAAAAACTCTACTGGAGAAATCACGGGTGATAACTCCAAAAGTCTGAACCACGAGATCTTTTAATGCTGACGTAAGAGCAACCTGAGGAGAACTCACCTGGGGGAGAAGAGAAACTTAACCAAGCAACTCTGCTAGGGGAGCATATGATAGGACGAACGCTATCACTGTGTATCTCGCGCCACAAATCTGAACATCTGGACACCTTCCTGAACAATAATTTCAATTACCTGCAGGGAAAAACACCTGAAAACAAAGAGGTAACCAACCTGGCTTATGTTTCAAAATGCATATGTTTGAAAATGGCGTAATGCTCCATACAGCATGGAAATGCTACGCATTTGGGTAGATGCAAATATGATGATATATGCTAATGCAAGGAGGTGCTCCAGCAAAATAAATGCTGAAGACAAAGGCCGAATCCGCAGGGGATAACCAGGTATCACAAGACTATTCCAGCAAAATAAATGCTGGAAAGGTGAAACCAACTATGTAGGGGATAACCATCCTGCTGGGGATAGCTCACAAGCTCTGAGTTACGAACTCTGTTGAGGATGATCATCCTGTCGGAGGAAAGAACAACCTGCTGGGGAATAAAAAGGACAATCTTGCGCCCGGATGATCCTTTCACACCACTGACTACCTGACTGTGCTCTGTGGGGATTAACCATCCTGTTGGGGATACTCAGCTGGGAATTGATCTGTGTACTCTGATTGTACTCTACGAGGACTCTCTGGGGAGTAAACATACTGATAACCAACCACCGGGAATGCACACTCCGCTGGGTATATCAATCTTGCCTGTTGGGGATGACTTTATTCTACAGAATAAGTCAATCTTGAATTGCTGAGGATAATCTGATCCTGCTCTGATGCAATCCCGACTCTTCTGGGGATAAAAACTTCGACTTCCATCTGCCGGGGAGTGAAAGCAAATTCCGTATGTTGGGAGGAATAAGTTTCACATAGAACCTGCTCTGGCTGGGGAACACGATCCCTTGGGTATCTTCCGCAAAGGTGACGACCCTCAAAACACGAATGAATGCAAGACATTCTACACAAAAGGCACTATTATGGTCAGTATCCGTGACAATTAACCAGTTAATTCAGAGTTTTAACAATTATCGGCCGAGGCCTGCATGTTTATGCACATGTATGTTTATCAAAAACATCGGCGTTTTCTACAAACAAAATAGTAAAAGTTAAAACAAGAATCGCACATCAAATACTGAATAACATGTTTTATTGATAATCGGCCTGTAAATAGGCAAAGTTTGTACATTGGATGCAACTCCTGAAAAAAGGAAGTCGTGCAAAAGCAAATACAAATATGTACAGAGATACAAAAGAGAAATTTGTACACATGTCGGCAACATGGTACAGACATCACCATGAGCTGATCCTCCTATGACTCGCCTGAATCCGATGCTTTCCCGATGCTCCGTCCTCGAATGAGATTGTTTTGGATAATCGACTCTCAGGTACTCCCAAACCACTAAGCAATGCAGTATCAAACTCGGACCACAGTCATTTGCTTTTCAATCCCTAACTTTTGCCTGAATCGCCCTTTGCGGGTTTTCAATTCACCGGGATACCCATTTTTGCCGAAGTCGCCCTTTTTAGGTTTTCGACTTCGCGGGTGTACATCTTTTCAATTTTATCCCTAACTTTTGCCCGAACCTTTTTATTTTTTTGGTTCGCCGGGATGCCCCATTTTTGCTTGGACTCTCTTTTTTCTGTCCAGTTGGTCTCTTTAAGCAAAGTATTTTTTAACTACGTCCGAATTCACAGGGGATGAAAAATCTTCGCCATCCATGGTGGATAACAATAAGGCTCCTCCAGAGAAAACCTTTCGAACGACATATGGACCTTCATAGTTGGGAGTCCATTTTCCCCTGTGATCTGATTGTGGTGGGAGAATCTTTTTCAGCACAAGATCGCCCGTCTGAAAGCTTTGAGGTCGTATCTTCTTGTCGAATGCTTTCTTCATCCGGCTCTGATACAACCGACCATATGCAATTGATGCCAGTCTCTTCTCGTCCATCAAGCTGAGCTGATTCAATCTATTCTTTATCCATTCTGCCTCATCAAGTTTGACATCGAGCAAGACTTTCAAAGATGGAATCTCAACCTCCAATGGTAGGACAACTTCCATACCATATACCAGTGAGAAAGGAGTTGCCCCGGTTGATGTTCGTACCGTCGTACGATAACCGTGCAAAGCGAAAGGCAACATCTCATGCCAATCCTTATATGTCACAACCATCTTCTGAAAAATCTTCTTAATGTTCTTGTTGGCCACTTCGACATCGCCATTCATCTTGGGCCGATAAGGAGATGAATTGTGATGCTCGATCTTGAAATCTCGACACAGATCCTTCATCATCTTATTGTTCAGGTTTGAACCATTGTCAGTAATGATTCATTCAGGAATCCCGTATCTGCATATGATATCTCTCTTGATAAACCGGGCTACCAATTGCTTGGTAACATTGGCATATGATGCTGCTTCAACCCACTTGGTGAAGTAATCGATCGCTACCAAGATGAAGCGATGTCCATTGGACACGGTGGGCTCAATCTTGCCGATCATATCAATGCCCCACATGGAGAAGGGCCATGGGGACGCCATAACATTCAAAGGGCTCGGTGGCACATGAATCTTGTCTGCATAAATCTGGCATTTATGACATCGCTTCACAAATTTGAAACAATCTGTTTCCATTGTCAGCCAATAGTATCCTGCTCGCAACAACTTTTGGGTCATAGCATGTCCGCCGACATGCGTGCCAAAGGTACCCTCGTGGACCTCTTCCATGAGAAAGTTAGCTTCCTTCTCATCCACACACCGTAGTAGCACCAAATCATGGTTTCTTCTATACAAGACGCCATCTGGGTTCAAGTAGAAATTGCCAGCCAATCTCCTAAGAGTCTTCTGATCACGACTGGATGCCCCATCCGGATACTCCTTGTTCTTCAGGAAATTTTGGATATCGAAATACCATGGTTTTCCATCGGAAGCTTCCTCAATGGCGAATACGAAAGCAGGCCTATCAAGGCGAGAGATAACTATCCTGGGAGCCTCGTTCCAGTAGTTAACTTTATACATCGAGGATAATGTCGCCAGAGCGTCCGCCATCTGATTTTCTGCTCGTGGCACATGGTGAAACTCTACCTTGTCGAAGAAAGGTAGCAACCTCCTTGCATAATTCATGTAAGGAACCAGATTAGGTTGACGAGTCTCCCATTCTCCTTTGATTTGATTCACGACCAGCGCGGAATCACCGTACACATCCAGATTTTTTATTCTCAATTCAATAGCCTCCTCAAGGCCCATGATGCACGCTTCGTATTCGGCTTCATTATTGGTTACTGGAAATGTTAACCTGGCAGTGAATGGGATATGCGACCCATGGGGAGTAGTGATGATTGCCCCTATTCCACTTCCATATGAATTGACAGCACCGTCGAATATCAATTGCCATTGGGAGCCCAGCTCGGGACCTTCGTCATGCAATGGCTCTTCACAATCTTTCTTCTTTAGGTACATGATATCCTCGTCAGGAAAATCAAACCTCATCGGCTAGTAATCATCGATTGGTTGTTCGGCAAGGTACTCTGACAGAACGCTACCTTTGATAGCCTTTTGAGAAACATAATGTATATCGTACTCTGTCAGTACCATCTGCCATCGGGCAATCCTTCCAGAAAGTGCCTGCTTTTCAAAGACGTATTTGATCGGATCCATCTTCGAAATCAGCATGGTTGTATGATTCAGCATGTATTGTCTCAGACGTTTGGCAGCCCAAGCAAGTGCACAACACGTCTTTTCAAGCATAGAGTATCGGGACTCACAATCCGTGAACTTTTTACTCAAGTAGTAAATCGCATGCTCTTTACGTCCAGTCTCGTCGTGTTGACCGAGAATACAACCCATACTGTTCTCAAGAACCGTCAAATACATAATCAATGGTCTCCCGACTACCGAGGGTATCAAAATTGGAGGTTCCTGCAAATATCCTTTTATTCTTTCGAACGCCTTTTGGCAATTCTCATTCCAGACCACCGCTTGATCTTTTTTCAACAACTTGAATAATGGCTCACACGTGGTTGTAAGGTGAGATATGAATCAAGCTATGTAGTTCAATCTCCCTAAAAAGCCACAAACCTCTTTTTCTGTTTTCGGTGCTGGCATTTCTTGTATAGCTTTTATCTTTGCAGGATCTACCTTAATTCCTTTTTCGCTAACAATGAACCCCAATAGCTTACCAGATCTCACCCCGAAGGTGCACTTGTTAGGATTCAGCGTCAGCCTGAATTTCCTAAGCCTCTTGAATAGTTTCAGAAGATTGACCAGATGTTCTTCCTCCATCTGGGACTTGGCAATCATATCGTCAACATATACCTCGACCACTTTGTGCATCATGTCATGAAAGAGTGTCGTCATAGCTCGCTGATACGTTGCCCCGGCGTTCTTCAAACCAAAGGGCATCACCTTGTAGCAGAACGTTCCCCACGAGGTAATAAAAGTCGTTTTCTCCATATCCTCCGGCGCCATTTTTATCTGATTATAGCCCGAAAATCCGTCCATGAAGGAAAACACTAAAAATTGAGATGTATTATCAACCAACACATCAATGTGAGGAAGCGAGAAATCATCCTTAGGACTCGCCTTGTTCAGATCTTTGTAATCAACGCACATCCGTACCTTACCGTCTTTCTTCGATACAGGTACTATATTGGCGACCCAGGAAGGGTAAGTTGTGACAGCAAGAAATCCAGTGCCACACTGCTTCTGTACTTCTTTCTTAATTTTCACAGTCATATCTGGTCGAGTTCTCCTGAGTTTCTGTTTAATCGGTGAACATTCCTCTCGCAATGGCAAACGGTGAACCACCATATCAATATCCAGCCCAAGCATATCTTCATAAGACCAAGCAAAGATATCACTATACTCTTGAAGCATCTCGATAAGTCTTTGCTTGATATCATTCTGCAGCGCGGCCCCTATCCGAATATTTCTGACACATTCTTCGGACCCCAGATTAATGACTTCAATTTCCTCTTGATGAGGCAGAATAATTCTCTCTTCTTGTTTCAACAATCGAGTCAGCTCTTCTGATAAGTCATTATCCTCATCAATCTCTTCTTCGACTTGAAAGATCGGGTGCTCAAAGTCGAAGCGAGTCATAGGAAGTTCTTGGTCGGTGTCATCTGAAATTATGTGAGTATGTTTCGTCGTCACTTGGATAACATCCTGGATAGACCAGTTGCATAAGCTCTGCCCTGGTACGCTGGGTCTGATCCAAGCATCCATATCACAATCACTGTCTCCGTCTTCAGTATCGGATACAACATTGATTCTTTCATAGCTGACTCCCCCAGAAGTGAACACAACCGGTCCTTTAAACTTTGGCGCGCTTTGTTGGGAAGATGACGATGATGGGCGGTACCCCAAACCAAATTTATCCTGCTTGACAGGAATGTCCAGGACTTGCCCCCAACCTTTGGCTTCTCCGGTCTGCACCACCGCTTGGGTTTCCTTATACGAAGACATGGCTACTTATGGCCCTTTACTGCTCATAGGAGCTTCACCCTTGATCTGCACTCCTTCAAAGGCTTGGCATAGCGTCTCGTGGATTTCTCTGTCCACTTCGACGTATTTGAAGGATGATAGATGACTGACTAGGATGTCTTCTTCACCACACACAGTAACAATACTGCCATCAACCATATATTTCATCTTTTGGTGCGCGAAATGAATCCACGGTCTTCCAAGCAGACAACTGTACGCTGGTTGGATATCCATAATATAGAACACAGCGTCAAATACTTCTGAACCCACTTGTATTGGCACGTCAATGCCCCAAACACAGACCTCCGAGTTCCGTCGAACGCTCTTACTACCAAATCACTGGGCGTGCAGATTATTCCCCGAGTATCCAATCTCAACAATGCCTTCTTAGGCAAAACATTCAGGGATGACCCAATATCAACAAGAACATGGGTCATGACGGTGCCCCTGCACTCAATTGAAATGTGCAAAGCGTTATTATGATCACGGCCCCTAGGTCTCAAGTCTAAATCAGTGAACCCCAAACCGTGTCTTGCATTCACGTGGGCCATTACCCCCTCAAGTTGATTAACAGAAATCTCCTGGGGTACGTAGGACGTCTCCAACACTTTCAACAAGGCATTCCGGTGAGCTTCGGAACACAATAATAAAGACAGAATTGAGATTTTTGAAGGAGTCTGCTACAAATGATCAACAATCTTGTAATCGCTCTTTCGAATTAGCCTCATGAACTCCTCCACGTCTTTGGTCAATGGTTCTTTCTCCTTCTCTAGAGAAGGTCCTCCTTCATTCACCTTGCTTTTACCCTTCGCAATCCTTTCAACTTCTACTTCTGGCAAAGTAAAGATTCTTCCACTACGGGTCATGCCGCCTGTCCCTACCAGATTATCAACTGATCCCACCGGCAGATCATCCAGATTAACCCTTTCACCATTACAGTAAACTTCTGCTCCATAACTCCAAGGGACAGCTTTTGTATTCTTATACAGAATGGGTTTAGCTTTAGTTATCGTGATAGTCGGCCGCTTGGCGGGCGCTGATATCGTAACAGATTTGAATGGTATTGTAACAGTTGCAACTTCACCCTGCTCTTCGACTCTTGCCTCGACAGGCTTCTCTTCGGCAGCAGTGCGATCAAATTGTAGCGTACCCTCATCGATTAGACTCTGAATTCCGCTTTTCAAATTATCACAACCCTCAGGCCGGGTTGAACAATCCACACAGTCCTCATCACACCTGGGGTAAACTCCCCCTTTCAACAAACAGATTTTCACGTAGCATAAAGGTGTCATCAATTCCTCTACGTTCACAACCAAATATAAATTTGTATCTGTCAAAATGGCGTTTGCTCCCGCTGCCCTATGCTTTGGCATCGGGTGTTGCATAATATTGGGTCCCTCCTAACCAAAGTTAATGGTTGTGCTATCAAGTAAATCTTGCACCTTATGCTTGAAGGCGTGAAAATTTTCAATATTATGACCGGGCGCGCCGGAGTGGAATTCACAATGCTCATTGACGTCGTAACCATATGGAGGTGTCCCCGTCGTCGGGGCCAACGTCCTCTTCTCAACCAATTGCAACCGTAGCAAAGTCTGAAGAAGTTCAGCATACGATACTGGAGGTACATCAAATATCCTTTTTGGCTTTTGATTTTGAACTCTTATCTGATTAGTGTTTTGTTGCCTCTGCTGTTGTTGAGGCTGCTACTGTTGCTGTTGCGGCCCAGGAATCGTCACACTTGCAACCTGATTTTGCGTACGCCAGTTTTCACTCCTATTCTTCTTACGAGTACTATACACTGAGTTAGTATCTCCTTGCTTTCTACCTCCAAAAGCCTTTTTACCACCTCCAGCTGAGGTCGATTCACCAGCCTGAATCTTACCAATCTTGATACCATTCTCAATTCGCTCCCCCATCAAGATCAAATCAGAGAAGTTGCTCATCAAACAGTTGAGAATTTTGTCGTAATACAGCCTAGAAAACGTACCCACGAAGATATCTATCAATTCCCTCTCCACCATGGGAGGATGCACCCTTGCAGCAAGCTCGTGCCACCTTTGGGCGTACTCCTTGAAACTTTCACTAGTCTTCTGAGAAAGATTCTGCAATTGAACTCTATTCGGAGCAAGATCACTGTTGTACTAATGGTGTCTCACGAAAGCTTCAGCCAGTTCTTTCCAGCTTCTAATTTGAGTAGGCTCTAGCCCCATGTACCATTCCAATGACGGCCCAGACAGACTATCTTGAAAGAAGTGCATTAACATCTTTTCATCGTTGGAGTAAGCAGACATCCTTCTGTAATAAGATCGTACGTGCACCCTGGGACACATATTTCCCTTATATTTATCAAACGTAGGAGCCTTAAACTTGAGTGGCACCTTCAGCCCAGGAACCAATCCCATGTTCGCCATATCCAACCCCACAGAATTCTGGTTGGCCATCCCCTTCATCTGCTCTTCTAGCATCTTGATCCTATGATCATTTTCAGTGGGCCTCTCATAACCCATGCCCTGGCCTGAAAAAACATCTTCTTGGCGGTCTTCACCCCAATAAGTACCCTCATTGTCGTACCCAGCGTACACCGCGTTGCGACCATAACCATTCTGAAAGAATTTGGGGTCATACCTCAAATTGTCGAAATCTTGATTAGCAGCAGCTGGCCCAAAGCCAGTATTGTAGGCACCCATCCCGTAACCATTGTTACTCACAGTACCGAAACCATGATTACCAAATCCAGCATTGGCACCACCAGTATTGCCAAAACCCATATTCACACCAGCGAAGCCTGTATTACCATTAACCATGTTCACACCGGTATTCCCAGCACCAGCATTGAAGCCAGCGTTACCATTGCCAACAACGTTCCCATTGGTTTCCACATTACCATTCCCATTACCAGCATTCCTGTTACCAGCCACAGGACCGTTTTCGTTACCAGCATTGAGGCCAACCACAGGGGTAGCATCACCTGCCTTAGAAGTTTCACCATGAGGACGATTAGCAGCAGTACCCCCATGTAGAACACCGTTGCCATCAACTCGTGCAATCAGAGGCTGCACGATAGTCTGGAGTTGTTCTTGCCCCTTGGACACCGTCTCCATAATCTGCATAAACTGATCCATGCGGTCACGCATCTCCTGCATCTCTGCCTGCATCTGGTCCATGACTTTCTTACAGTTGCTTCTGGTTGAGTAGCGATGAGTTTGTTGTTCAGCAATCCTGAAATAACCAGAACAGAGATGCAGAAGATAAGATAAATAGTTCAAAGATACCTGTAATGCAAGATGAATATGCAAACATGTAAATATGCAACAGGTTAATTCCCCCCGATTCTAGTTTCGAGGAAGAAGCCATAACGATAATGGAGCCCATACAGACAAGCAAAAGAATCAGAAATCCTCGTATATAATCAGTGAGCTAAAAGGCAGCGTACAAGATACAACTGATAAGACCTCGACCAACAAGCCTGGCGATGGTCAAGTACAATCGATACAACAAGATACAAAGAGAAATATCAAAACTAGTCAAGACGGATGACGAGCCCGGAAATCCTCCAATAGTCTCAACGTCTCAGGATGACCTGGTCTGGAGAGCAAACCCTGTATCAATAGCTCGTGCTGATCAATAGCGGCTCGTAGACTCATGGCATCTTCTATACAAGTACCCTGGCCAAAACATGCGTCAAGCTTGCATCTTTTGAAATCCGCCCTTAGCTTGGAACTCTTCAGCTCTTTGATAGCATCACTCATCTTATGCTCAGCATCCCGCCTCAGCGACGACTCTTCAGCAATCTTTGCCTCTTTAGCATTGAGCTGCGCCTCCAAGTTGGAAATCTGCAAATTCAACTTGTTTTCCCTCTCTTTGCGACTAGCAAGTATGGCATTCCACGAAGATTCCCATTTGGAGATTTGCATATAATCCTTGTCTAGACTTTCTTTCTTAGTAGCCAGCACACTACTAACAGCCTTCATGTCTAGACCCAATTGCTTTCTCTTGTTGATCTTTGCAGTCAGTTCTGTACCCATCCGGTTCACTACCTCTGTCTGCTTCTTCAAAGCGTAAGTAGCCTCAGTCTTCTCATGCCGGAGTTGGAAGATCTCTTTCTCTAGCTCTTCGTTTGCTTTCTGCAATTCTTCTTTTTCAGCCAGGAGCTTATTGTACTTCTCAATCTCTACAGTAGTGGGTTCTTCAATCACTGAAGGATATAAAGGTTCTATAGCAGGAAACGACATCAAAGACTTTTCAACTCTTTCATGGATCCAGAGCCGATAAGGATTATAAGCTCGACAATTGTTGTTGCCAAGCAAAGTTTTCCCACTCCTATGAACATTACTCCAAGCATGCTTCAACCTGACCAAGATGTCTGATTCTAACAAGCCCGTGAGATACATATATTCCTGTATCTCGTCTTCAGTAGGAGGACCATTCAGCGTGTAACCAAACTGTCTCACAAGCAAAGCAGGATTATAGTTGATACAACCTTTCCGTCCAATCAGCGGGACGTTTGGAAAGCCATTGCAACTATAGATAATGTCAGCTCCGAGCATACTCCAATCAGCCCATACAATACCCTTAGCAGATAGACCCATCAATCTAGAAGACCACTCCACAGTACTGGCAGTATCAGCAAACGGTCCCGTCTTCGGCAAGTGACTGGAGAACCATCTGTATAACATAGGCACACAGCAAGAGACATTCTTACCCCTATGTCTCTCATTCTTATAATGAAGAGAATGATAGAAGTCTCCCAAGAGGGTAGGCACTGGATTCTTCGAGGCGAGGATAAAGAATGCATCTGAGTCCACGAAATCAGGCAAGTTGGGAAACAAGACGATCCCATAGATGCATACAGCCAAGATAGCATTAAAGATAATCCAACATCCATTCTTCGCATACTGAGCAGCCTTATCAACCAAGAAGGAGAGGTGAAACCCATATGCTCCATTAAGCTTGACCAACCTCCCCGAAAACTCAGGAACATCCAGACTGAGGATCTCAGCAAGCTTCGGCAAATCAGGCTCGACATCATCGTGAACAAACAACATCTGGTTCAACACACGGATTCCTAGCATAGCAGAGAATTCCTCCAAGGTAGGTGCCAAAATATAGTCAAGAAACAAAAAGCATCTCAACTGAGGCTCATAGAATTGCATCAATGCATAAAGCCCATCCAGCTCAAATGCAGAAGGCTTGCACACCAGACTAAGCAGTTTCCCATATGACTCTCTGAATTCAGCCCTTACTTTCTGATCAGCCAAGGCAATTAGCTTCAACAGAGAACTAACATCGGGAGAAGGCAACATGTAAGCAACAGTCTTCTTAAGGGACTCCATGTCAGTCAATAAGAGAACACTAGAATCTGGGGGGAAATCGCACCTGAAACACAGATACATGTTAATGAGATGTATACATGAAAATGCAAATGTATATGCAAACAGAGGATCAAGTGCATGTTGTGTTGTAGCAATAACAATCAGAAGCTGTTATGTAGCTTGAGAATAACCAGAGCTTCGCCTTAGAAATAACCAATCTCAATAGGAACCTTAGTACCACATCACACTGATGAAGAAGAACCTGGTAATCTGGAGATTATGGTTTCCTGCAAAAACCCCATCCCTCTCACAGGTATGTACTTATCTCGCCGACGAGGTATGGCACCCTATGCGGTCATCAGCGTCACAAACTTTCAAGAGCGACGATACGATACCCAGAAGGTGTGGCATCATCATCTCTTGAAGCGGCCTCACTTAGCTGAATCCCAATTGATCGGTCCCCAGAGTCGACAATCCTCGGGTCAGACAACTTGTCGAGCCCAAAGGGCCAGGCAAGAAGCATCAAAGAGAATCTCGTCCGAGCGCGGATTTCGTAGCAAGCTGGTGCATGCAAAGCATGCAGGCTTTACCACTACTCTGTACTTCTAAGTCTATGTACATACTCAACCCCAGGTCCGGCTTATCTTTCACAGTAACACCCCTCCCCAGCACAACAACAATAATATAGTGCAGAAAGTAAATACAGAAAGATAAAGCACATATATACGACACCCATGAAAAACAAGCAAGCGCTAGGATTGACTCGCATAGGGAACCGTTGGAATCCCCAACAGAGTCACCAGTTATTGCTACTGCGAAAAACGAGGCCGGCAATGACAGAAGAGTCGCCACCGTGCGTTATTTATCCCAAAGGAGGGAAAGGAAATGCTCAGAGAAAACCTAACGAAAAAGGGAAAGGAATGGTCATCGCAACCAAGTCCTGGATTCGGGAGTCGGTTACGCAAGGGAAAGGTATTAGAACCCCTCACGTCCATCGTACTCGATGGGATCCACGCTTGTTGTCTATTGGAAAAGGGTGTGTTAATCTATCTACAATAATGGCTGGTTTGAAAAGAAAGGAAAAAGAAAGTTGACTTGGCAGAACACAACAGTTCTATGCCTACGTATTCCCGTCTGGAACGAGAAATCAGAGTCAACGTAGTTCGCCTAACTACGGGTGAAAGAGGGGGGGGGGGGGGGGAGGAAGGTTGCTCGCCGAGATATCGCATCTCGTGCCTACGTACTTTCATACGGCATGAAAGATCAGAGCAAACGTAGTTCGGGCTAACAAGACCACATGTTTGGTTCATTATGTTTTAACCCGAGTAGGGTTAACAAACGGTTCTAGCAGTTTTGGTGTATGCAGCTCGACCTTTGGAGACTTAGGAGTTTACCGTTTGCGAGAGAACTGAGAGTTAACGAAACTCTCATTATGAAAATGGTTTCTAATGATTAAAGGTCCAAGAGGAAAAAATGAAGTTGAATGTTTGTTTTTGTGTCTTTTATGAAGAAGTGTTTTGAGTTTTGTTTGTAACTCGTGTTGGACTAAAAACTTGGACTTAAGAGTGAATGCGTCGCATATCACCCAAAGGGTATCACACTAAACACTCGAGTCATGTGAGAGAAACCCTCCCATAACTCTTTCTCAAGTAGCTTAAGGCTCGTGGCACACAACACGTATTAAACTTTATTGAGTATTTTAAAAAAGTTTGAAGATGAGAAGAGAAGGAACACAACTAAAGGGAAACTAGTTCAAAACCTAGCAGTTGTCATGCAGAGTTCATCCTATAGTCAAGGTTAGGAGGGAACTAATTATTGTTGTCATGCATGGTTTAAAGGCCTAATGTCTATCACATTCTATCTTAAGCAAGAAAGAATGGAAGTCCTAAGGGAAGGAAGACAAAAGAAGAAAAAGAAAACAATGGTAAAAGTGCATACATGAAATGCAAAATATAGAATGCAAAGATGCAATGCAAGTGAGGGAGGAAAACTCATCTCAACCTCAAGCCAATCATGAAATAAATGAAAGATCATAGGAGAATAGAAATAGGAAGTGCAATAGAAAGCAAATCACTAAGAGCATACAAAAAGGATAAGGGAAGTCCTCGAGGATTCACCACTTTAAGCATGCCTTAGCTACCTTCAAAGGAGATACCTAAAACTTCCTTAAGTAGCACACCAAGGTCATGGGACAGAGGGTAGCATATTCTAATCATAAAACCTATTCCACAAATTAATATCAAGGGATATAGGATAAGGAATCAAGAGAAACCTATGGATGAGGCACATAAACCACTATATGGAATCACAATGCACTAACATGAAAGTATAACATCTAATGGGAAAGTTATGCATAATAAAAACAGCCATCCTATGGTCTACAAGACCTCTAATATGTCTACAATAAGAGGCAAGCACAATAGTGTCCATCACACAAACAATACATGGCTTTTGGAGCCAAAACAAAACCAATGTCCACTTGAAAGTCCAAATTAAGGGTACAGTTCAAAAATAGAGGAAAAATAGTAAATTGCATTAAAAAAATCCAAATAAAATCTCCAAGCACCTACAACATGTCAAAAATCAGGGGTTAAAAGTATGGAAAAAATATCCAAGAGGAACTATCCAAACAGATTGAAAATATTCAATGTATCCCAAAAGAAAGGCAAAATAGAACATGGCAAAGAAAATACCCAAAACCTATGAAAATAGTGCCATAAAATCCAGATAAAAATACCCCTCAATGCCTCAAGATGTATATGAACATGCCCTAAAAGAATAGGAATTTATATGTTGTATTGATACTCCAAAGAAATTCCACAAAATGGATGCACAAATGTTACTATTTTTATGACAATAAAAATGTAAAAAATCCAAACTAAATGAAAATAAAATGCTATAATCAATTTTTTTGTTCCTAAAATATCTAGACATATCCAAGATTAATGTGTAAAAATAACAAGAATTATAATGCATTTTTCATATTTTTCAAGTATTCAAACCAAACAAGAAAAATTAAAGGAAATAAGGAAAAGAAACAGAAAATAAATAATAATGTGTGCCAAATAGCAATATTGTGCAGTGCAAGCATTGGGTTGGGCCAGTTGAGGGGTACGAATAGCGTTCTGCATTCAAGCCAACTATCCTTCATTAATCAAAACGCAGAGTTTTGATGAGAGGGGTATGTGGCACGTTCTGGACTGCACGATGTGGATACTTAGTCATTGTCTCATGCATGATCCAAGGGCTGTTAAGTCATCTTCTCCGATTTGAATAAGAACAAGAGGGAAAACGCAGCGCTCCGTCGTGGTGGCCGGTCGGAATCCGGTGAGCTTCATCAATACCAAACTCTCTTAATAATGCATGAAAATGGATGGTTCTTAAATGAAACTTGTCCCATTTTTCATGAGGATTACAAATACGGTCATGGAATGCATTGAAACCCCCTAGAACTCCAAACCCACGCCCATCAAGAAAAAATCCAAGATCACGAAATCTTCATGGAAGTGCCCCAAATGTTACCAGAATCCAAGTATGCTTCAAGGGCAATGTAGTAGTACGAAAATGGAAGCATAAAGATTGGTAATTAGTGAGATATGTTGGAAGTTGCATACCTCTGAAAATTGCACCGTAGAGCTTCAAATAACCACTGATTCTTTAAGAAAACTATATGTAATCGTTCACCAATGCTTGCTGGAGGTTCTTTGATTGTTGAATTGGTTTGAAATGGTGATGAAAACAGAATTCGAAATTAGCTTGATGCTCACTTTTTCACATTGCCATAACCATGTTCTTGCATCAATCTTGGCCAAAAAGGTGATCAATCAATTGTGTCAAGTGTGTGGAAGGTGTTTGCAATGAGAAAATGATTCAAAAATGAGAGAAATATGGAATTGAAAATTCAATTTTTCAATTATGGAAGCTTGTGGAAAGTGATGGAAAAAATTCCAATTTTCCTTGTTTATTCTTTATACCAATTGCTTGCATTGTAAGGAATATCCATGGCTCAAAATTGTTCCTTGTTTCAATCTCAATGGTCACAATCCAAAGTGTTACTTAAAGAGGAAGAAACCTTGAAATACCCCTTAAACCATGCCTCAAATGGAAATTGTAATAGTGCCAATGTTCTTAAAATGCAATTTCCACTTAAAATAAGTACAAATATGACCTCACTTGATTAAATTTTGGCAAAATACTAAACTTGGCTTTTTCACATACTTTCACCAAAGTACCTTTCACCAATCTTCAACCAAGAGCTAGCCCATCGAAACCTTGAGTTTTTGTTGACCAAATGACCCCATTTGGAGCAACTTTCATGTTGGAAAAAAGTTCATTTGAGTTAGGCAAAGTGGTGAACTTGACCTGTAATTTTATGACCTGTAATCAAAGTTTCCCAAAATACCCCTGCCTTGCAAAGCTTATAACTTGAGTTATACAAATCAGATGGAGGACTTCTAGGACTTTTTGGAAATCTAAGATCATGAGGAACAACTTTCATGTTTTTCAAAAGGTCAGGTGAAACTTCCTTCTAGGTCAAAAGTGGCATGCAAGCTGGTTGACTTTCACATACAAATTGCAGATGCATCTAATGACCTATAACTTGTCTGGCTTGTAACTTGAGTACTACAAATCAGATGGATTACTTCTAGTACTCAAATTAAAGGTATGAACATCCTATAAAACATTCATGTTTAGACCAAAGTCATATGAGGCTTTTATCTTGACTTACATCGCTTGGAAGTTTGGCACTAAATAAGGGATTTTACCCTAGGAACCCTGACTTAGCAACTTCAACCACTCTTGATTCTTTTTGATTTGTTATTAAAAAAACATCTCACATGATTTGACAAATCATTTCATGAACTCCATGACTTAGAAGTAGGCTTTGATCCTCTTCAATTTGCACATTTTAACTTAGGATTAACCAGATGAAACCCTAGTGATACCAACTTCCACTGTAGCTCTTATACTTAATACAATGACCTGTCTGAGCTCCATTGTGACCCTCTAGGCACTCCATGAGCTCTATCCACATATCATATCCACAATCAAGGCTGTACAAACCTCTGATGATCTTCAAATGGCTCCCCAGTTAGGAGGTGAACCCCATACAAGCAACTGAACTTCTCAAGAACCCAACCCTCTGACTAATGATCTTGGTGACTTCTCAAGCTTGCATATGACCTATGACTAGGCTTCTCTTGACATATATCACACTTGATCCCCTGCTAAATGCTAATGCAATGATATGCAAATGCTAGAACTATGCTGTGCTAATGCAATGAAACATAAACCAAGTGATAAAAAAGGTTGGGCAAATTTTGGGGTGCAACACTAAGGACAAAATAATCTTTGTTGCAGATGTCCTTAGCAGCAAAGTTGAGACACCAATCATGGTACCTGGAATCTGGCTGCTCACGACATATGACGGGAAGAAGGTCTGTGTTCCAAAGCCTGAAACTTAGATCTGGAGGAGACGTCAAGTTTGGAGGGAACCAGAAGGGCAAGATAATTGGCTCTGAACTATTGGTAATGGTAACCTTCCTTCCATATCTAATGTTTTACTTTTTGAAGGATTAACATATAATCTATTGTCCATAAGTCAATTAAGTGACAATGGTTATGATATAATCTTCAATAAAAAATGTTGTAAAGATGTGAGTCAAAAAGATGGTTCAATCCTCTTTAATGGAAAAAAGAAGAACAACATTTACAAAATTAATCTTTCAAAACTCAAAGTTCAAAATGTAAAATGCCTTATGTTTGTTAATGAGGAGCAATGGGCCTGACATAGAAGATTGAGGCATATTAGTATGAGACGTATATCTCAGATTAATAAACTCAATCTGGTCAGAGGACTTCCTCAGTTGAAGTTCAACTCAGATGCTCTTTGTGAAGCATGTCAGAAAGGAAAATTTTCAAAATCTTCTTTCAAAGCTAAAAATGTTGTTTCAACCTCAAGATCATTAGAGTTGCTTCATATTGATCTGTTTGGACCAGTGAAAACTGCATCCATCAGAGGCAAGAAGTATGGATTAGTCATAGTTGATGACTACAGCAGATAGACATGGGTAAAATTCCTGAAACACAAGGACGAGTCTCATTCTGTATTCTTTGACTTCTGCAAACAAGTCCAAAATGAAAAAGAATTTAAAATTGTTAAAGTCAAAAGTGATCATGGTGGAGAATTTGAAAATAATTTTTTTGATAGATATTTTAAAGAAAATGGCATTGCACATGATTTTTCTTGTCCTATAACTCCTCAACAGAATGGATTTTTAGAAAGGAAAAATAGAACATTGCAAGAAATGGCCAGAACCATGATCAATGAGACTAACATGGCAATTAATACAACATGTTATATTCAGAACAGAGTGTCTGTAAGACCTCTTCTGGAGAAGACTCCCTATGAATTGTGGAGGAATAGAAAGCCCAACATTTCTTATTTCCATCCTTTTGGACGTGTTTGCTTTATTTTAAATACTAAAGACAATCTGAACAAGTCTGATTCTAAAGCACATAAGTGTTTTATGATCGACTATTCTGAACGCTCTAAAGGCTACAAAGTATACAATACTGAGACACAAATTGTATAGGAATCAATTCATGTTAGATTTGATGATAAGCTTGGCATTCAAAAGCCAAAGCAGCTTGAAATTTCTGCAAATAGAGAAGTGCTTCTCACAGACTCTGAAGATTCAGAGGCATACAAAGCTCAAGTGAAAGAACCAGAAGCAACGCCAGATGCTACTCCCTTGGCTGCTCAGATGGATAAATTGAACATCTCTGAAGAACCAACTGTTAAAGGATCATCCCGAATCAAAGCCTCTCATCCAGAGGAAATGATAATTGGAAAAAAGGATGACCCTATCAGAACAAGATCCTTTCTCAGATCATCTAGAACGTCATTATTTGGTCTGTTGTTAGTTATTAAACCAACATCTGTGGATGAAGCTTTGCAAGATAATGATTGGATACTTGCCATGCAAGAGGAGCTTAACCAATTCACAAGGAATAATGTCTAGGATCTGGTTCCAAGACCAAAAGGATTTAATATCATTGGAACTAAATGGGTCTTCAGAAACAAACTGAATGAGCAAGGAGAAGTAGTCAGAAACAAAGCTAGGTTGGTTGCTCAAGGATATAGTCAGCAAGAATGAATTGATTACACAGAGACTTATGCTCTTGTGGCAAGGTTAGAGTTTATTCGCTTGCTTATTTCTTTTGCTGCACATAATAACATCACTCTATATCAGATGGATGTTAAAAGTGTTTTCTTAAATGGCTTAATAGAAGAAGAAGTTTATGTTTATCAACCTCCTGGTTTTGAAAATGAAAAATTGCCAAAACATGTTTTCAAACTTAAGAAATCACTCTATGGCTTAAAACAAGCTCCCAGAGCTTGGTATGAGAGGCTGAATAATTTTCTTCTGAAAAATGATTTTATCAGAGGAAAGGTGAATACTACTCTTTTCTGTAAATCAATTAAGAAAGACATTTTAATCTGTCAGATTTATGTAGATGACATTATTTTTGGTACAACAAATATTACGCTTGGAAAGGAGTTTGCTCAATCTATGCAGGCAGAATTTGAAATGAGCATGATGGGAGAACTCAGATTGTTTCTGGGAATTCAAGTCAATCAAACTCCAGAAGGCACCTACATACATCAGACAAAGTATGTGAAGGAGCTTCTGAAGAAATTCAACATGACAGAAAGTAAGTTGGCCAAAACTCCAATGCATCCAACAAGCACTCATGGAAAAGAAGAGGTAAGTAAGAAGGTATATCAAAAGCTCTACATAGGTATGATTGGATCTCTTCTGTATTTGACTGCTTCTAGACCTGATATTCTTTTTAGTGTTTGTCTTTGTGCTAGATTCCAATCAGATCCTAGAGAATCACACTTAACAGTTGTTAAGAGGATTCGGAGGTATCTGAAAGATACTACTAATGTGGGTTTGTGTTACAGAAGATATGATGATTTTAAATTAGTTGGCTTCTGCGATGCTGATTATGCTGGAGACAGAGTTGAAAGAAAAAGTACTTCTAGAAGCTGTCAGTTTCTGGGAAGAAATCTAATCTCTTGGTACAACAAGAAGCAACCCACAATAGCGCTTTCAACTACAGAAGCAGAATACATTGTTGCTGCTGGTTGTAGCACTCAGATGCTCTGGATGAAGAGTCAGCTAGAAAATTATCAGATATATGAGAGTAACATTTCTATCTTCTGTGACAACACTTCTGCTATATGCCTTTCTAAAAACCCTATTTTACATTCTAAGGCAAAGCATATAGAAACTAAACATCATTTTATCAAAGACTATATTCATAAGGGAATTTTAAGTTTAAATTTTGTTGATACAGACCATCAATGGGCTGATATCTTTACAAAACCCCTTGCTGAAGATAGGTTTAAAGTTATTCTGAAAAATATTGGTATGGATTTCTGTCCAGAATAAAATTTTTCTTCAGAAGCAAATTTTCTCAGATGAAAAATGTTTAAAGTTTACTCTGAAGATTTGCATCTGTAATTTCTTTAGTTACTTTATTTATTGTATGCAAATCTAGACTAACAAACTTCAGAGAATCTGAACATCTGCTAACGTTTCATTTCCAAAAGAGTTTCAGAAGCACATGCAATCAAACACGTGTCACCTTGAATCTGGAACGGTTGAGTACACAATACTGAGATGACGTTTGAGGTACTGTTTGAATTATGGAAATTCTCGTTTTCCCCCCACTTTTATCAAATCTCATTAATTGCTTGAAATGATTATTTTTTAAATACAATTAAATGCTAAGTGCTGAACGTGTGCCCTAATTTTTGCCCCTATATATTCCACAACACTACACTTCTCACACTTTTCACTCTCTCTCACACTATATGCATTTCTGCTTATTGCATTCTTTCATCTTTTCTTCCAAACCCAAACGTAACCCTAAACCTCTCTCAAAATCATCAATGGCTACATCATCTTCATCTTCTCAGGAGTTGGCTTCCAAAATGGATGGAGTATCTTCATCATCTATGGGTGTTATCCCTTTCAAGGAACCTGAAAGAACCCTTCTTACACCTGTTTATAAACTGGAAGTTCTCTGTGAATTCATGGTAGACTTTGAATGCATGGCTAAGAATGGTTTTTATTTGCGTTCTACTGTTACTACACAAGGATGGGTGAAGTATTTTGACAGATTGATAGGTCCTGTTTACCCTTGTCTGGTTAAAGAGTTTTGGATTCATGCAAAGGTATATCTAAAGTTCATCACTTCATCAGTTCTGAGTAAAGAGATAATCATCATTGAAGACATGATTAGAAAACTGATAGGATATGAAGAATCAGATGGTGTTACCCGTCTTCCTTCAGGTCGTGTTGACATGGATGATGTGTACACTGACGTCTTCATTTCTGGACAAGCTTCAAGTAGAATCAATGATCTGAAGATGAACTACAGGATCTGGGCTAAGATCTTTCTGGGATGCATTCATCACAGGAAATCATCAAATTCTCCAGATTACGTCAATAATGAGCAATTGTATTTCATGTATTGTTTGAGAAAAGACATCAAGGTGGATCTGCCACACTTGTTATTTTCTCATCTGTGGAGTCATGTGAAGATATCTAGAGAGGAAATCAAAACTAAACATCAGAAAGTAAGAAATTGGATACCAATGGGAAGGCTGATATCTGATGTTCTGACTGAGAGCGGTCTATTAGCTCATCTGACTGAGGCTGGTCAGACAGAAGAGTTGACTCCAATTGTTGGAAAGACTCTGGATGGAAAGAGTCTTTAGAGGATGAAGCTAGTGGAAGAACTTGCCTCTGCTCCTGTAAAGATCAATTCAGAAGAAGTTAGCAAAAGGAGAATACCAGTAGATGATTTTCATATCTTCTCAACTGAAGAGCCCAGGGAAGCGCTACTTCATTACATCTCTTTATGTATGGAAGATGGAATCCATATTCCTGCAGATATTTTGAAGCATGCAAATGAGCCTGCACCAGATGTGTATATGAAGAAGAAGAGGAAGAAGAGAAAGGACTCTGAGGAAGGATCAACAAGGCCCAAGAGGAAAGCTTTTGAAGAAGCTTCATCTGGAAAGGTCAAACGTGTAAAGCACTCAGGTAATCACTCTGCAACTTTACCTTCTATTTCTGAACAAGCAACAGAACCAACAATTAGTTCTCCTCCTCCCTATGACCCAATACCCACTCCCTCTCCCACTCACATAACCTCTGAACAATTCTCTTCTGAAAATGGTCATGTTTCTGAACCTATCTCATCTGAACCACCTCAACCTCAACCACCTTCATCTGACCATCAAACCCCCTCTGAAAACATACCAGACATCTTACTTGAAACACAACAACCTGAACCAACACCTTCATTCACCATACATCCAAACTCCGTGTTTGCCCCTAAACCATCTCAACCAAACCCTTCTGTCAACATCCCACCTCAACCTGACTCTGTTGATATCCCTTCTAGCCAACAACAAAAAGAAAATTAACCCTCTGAACCACAAATATATGACTCTGACATTCTTAATATCGAACCTCTTATGACTGTGTTTGATGTCTCATCTGGAACATGTGAATATTCTGACTCATCTGATTCCACTGAGTCTGATGTGCCAGAAGTGAACTCACTTAAACACAATTCCCTAATCCGTCCCTCTGTTATTCATAAACCTAAAGCTGTTAATACCTCATCTGTATGTATCCCTCTTCACCATATCCTCTTCCTCTCTTAATTATTCCCACTTTTTCAATACCCTCTACCTCTGCCACACTTATAACATCACCTTTAGAAGCCTACCTAAAACCAAAACCTAGGCTAAATGTTGGTGCTCTGTTTGCTGGTTTTGAAAAGGAGATAAAAATGTGGTTATCTACTGTAAAAAAGGAGTGCCTTACAAGCATCAACCCAGATGATTCTGAAGCTATCTGGAATAGATTCAAATCAAGATTCAATTTTGTAGCTTCAAACCATTTGCTCTGATGATGCAAAGGTAAGATTTACTGAAGTTATCAGACACACTCTGCTGAATGTTAGCAGATCTTCAATTCTTCTTTTGGAAAATACACCTCCAACAGCTGTGTGTCTTCCTTCTGAAAAATCTGCTGCATCTGAGATTGCTAAAGAATCTATGCTTGAAGAAGTTATTCCAGAAGGTTCTGCTTCTGCTCCTGAAGATACCCTTATCTCTAATCAGTCTGCTCTGATGACTTTGGAAAAAGCATCTGACTCAGTGATCCTAGATAATGCATCTTCTATGATTGTTGAGAATGTTCTTGCATCTGCAACTGCTCCAGAATCTTCTGAGGTCAAGAAAGAGGATTAAGATCTGAAGGAAAAGTTTGCTCAGCTAGAGGCTAGCAACACTGAGATCAGATCTTGGATGGTTAAACAAGAGAAGAACATAGATGAGATCAAGACTTGGATGGCTAAGCAAGACGAGTCTACCTCTGAGATCACTAGTCTAATTAGGATTTTAGCCTCTCGTCCCTCTTAGTTGTCTTGTCTGTTTGAGCACATTCTTGACTTGTTTGTTTTTCTTGTTTCTTATCTGCATTATTTATCTTGTTTCTGATATTTATCAATGCATTTATGCCTGTTTGGTTGTTTCTATCTGATGATATAATATTTTTTTTGTTTTTCTTCTGATATCTTTGAATGTCTTACAAAGTTTTCTTTTTGATATGACAAAAAGGGGGAGAAAATGAAATTTTGATTAATTCACATAGACAGATACTAAAATGGCAACTCAGACATGTTAATTATATCTAATCATATACTGAGTATTTCAGAGATATAACTTCTCATCTGACAAATTCATAGAAGTAACTCTGAAAACAACTCTGAGAGTCTCCAAGATTGCTCTGATCTGATAAAGAATACTAATGCTGAATGTAATACCCCAAATTTTACCCTTTCTTTTTTATTTTTTATTTTAAATTCTTATTAACTTAATAAATTAACCTTTTTTTAGATCTTGTTTTTTTAACTAATAATAATTTAATTAAATTTTTTTTATAACTTTACTAATGTTTTTTATTAACTTTTTTTTTATTTAGTTTATTTATTTAAATCATTTTAAGCTCTTCTTACTAACTTTTAGGATTTAGATTAAAATTTAACTTTTTTTTTTCTTTTCTTTAAGAGTAAATTTTTTTTTTATAACCTTTTTTAAATTAATTTCTAACACATTTTTTTATCAAATTCTAATACCTTTTTTAAAATAAAAATCTAACTTCTTTTTAAAATTAAATCTTTTTTCTAACTTTTTTTAAATCTTTTTTCTAACTCCTCTTTAAAGTTAAATCTTTTTCTAACTTTTTAAAATTAAAACTTTTTTTCTAACTTTTTTAAAGTTAAATCTTTTTTCTAACTTTTATAAAATTAAATCTTTTTTTCTCTAACTTCTTTTTAAAATTAAATCTTTTTTTCTTTAACTTCTTTTTAAAATTAAATCTTTTTTTTCTAACTATTTTAAAAATTAAATCTAACCTTTTTTTTTATAAATTAAATCTATCCTTTTTTTTTTAAATTAAGATCTAAATTCCTTTTAAAATTAAATTCTAACAGTTTTTAAAATAATTCTAACATTTTTTAAAACCAACATTCAAATATTTTTTTTATTTTAAAATTCTAACTCATTTTTTTTAAACTTAAAACTCTAATTTTTATTTAACTTGAAACTCTAACTTTCTTTGCTAACATTTTTAAATTTAAATCCCAACATTTTTTTATCAAATCCAATCACAATGAATCACATATGGAGCTAAATCAAATCAATTAGAGCATATCATCATCATAAGGAAATCAAATCCAGATATCATCATCACCATCATTGAATCAAATCTTAAATCATCATAAAAATTCATTCAAATCAAATCAGAGATTGAAAAAGATTGAAATATTCAAATCAAATCTGAGATTGAAAAAGATTTATAAATCAAGTATAAAAGGACCCTCAGTAGCAACAAAACGGGGATCGACAAGCATCAAAAACTCTTACAGTCTTCATCAAAAGTAACTAACTTTTTTTTTTTTTAATTTCTAATCTTTTTATATCTTTTTTCAAAATTTCTACCATTTTTTCTTAATTAAAATTCTAACATTCTAACTCTTTTT
The DNA here is from genome assembly GCA_963859935.3 of Lathyrus sativus. NCBI lineage: Eukaryota > Viridiplantae > Streptophyta > Magnoliopsida > Fabales > Fabaceae > Lathyrus > Lathyrus sativus. The sequence goes on along the minus strand of OZ012739.1, from coordinate 677,947,994 downwards.
TTATTAAAATTCTAACCTTTTCTCTTTTATTTTCAAACTTTTATTTTTATTTTCTAACCTTTTTTTTAAAAACCAAATTTCGAAGTTCTAATTTTTTTGCTAACTTTTAATTCTAACTTTTAATCTATTTTCTTTTTCTTAATCACATTAAAAACTCTAACTTTTCTAAATTTCACCCAAAAAAAAACCTAATTCCTTCTAACTCTTTTCTAATTACCTAAATTCTCACCGTCTCAAAACATTCATCACTTAACTTCTAATTATCGTCAACTCCAATTTTCATCCTTCATTCCTAACAGTATTCTTGATTATCCATGAACCTGTTCACTAATATTTATTTATTTATTTTTGTATTTATTTTTATATTTGTACATAATCTGACATCATCGTTGCTATTTCATATTCCATTATCACTTGTATATTATCGCCATCTTCTTTGCATATTAATTTTCATTGTTTATTAATTTTTCGCTAACATCCTCATTTTTAAGATCCAAATTTCTAACTTTTTTTCTTGTTTCGTTAATTATAATTTTCTACTTAAATTCCTAACATTCCCGTCTAATTTTTTGTCTAACCCCGTATAATAACAGTCTCGGTTTGTTTTGGTTTTTTGCAGCTGACTAAGTTCAATTGATTTTATTTTCAGTTTAAATATTCAATTATCATATTTGTAACTGCTTATGGGATGTAATTTTGCGAGACAATTGTCGCATTTATCTTTCCGCACTTTATGTTCTGCCATTGTATGTTTATCGCGTCTTTACCAATAATCTCACTCCTCCGAAGGAATTAGGTCTAGCCGTTTGACCGCCGTGTCAATAGTCCTCACCTTCAACCCTTACACCTTTTCAACCCTAAATTTTCACAAATGCCTCGCCGCAGGCAAGATTACAATTTTACCCCTAGCATTAGGTCAAAGAGCCGCCGCGCTCATTTTAAGGTTTCCCGCCGCGGAATCCATAACCTAATTTAACCCTAATTACAACTTGACAGTTCAACGTAGAGATTTGGAGTTTCTACACTCCGCGTAAGCGTGCCCTTAAGACATGTTTATTCCCCTTGAGACCTTGACCACAGTCAAGAAGGCTCTAACCTCCCTTTTGAGGGGAACTACGATTACTCTGATTCCACTCCCGTAAGGATACGTAGGCACAAGATGCGATGTCTTGCCGAGTAAACTTAGAACTAACCCCTTAGGTCTCTTTTCTCACTTTTAATCCCTTTGTACATATACCTTAAGCAAATAGTAAACATCTGAACAAAAGGTTCCTGTAGAGTACTACAGAAGTTTAGGGTGCTAATACCTTCCCTAAATTTAATCAACCTCCGAACCCTAGATCTTTCCCCGCATTGTGTTTACGATGCAAAAATAGGTTTTCCCTTTTTGACCTTTTCCTTCGGATAAATCAAAGAGCGGTTGTGAATTGAATTGCGATTCAAACTCATTAATAGTTTGTGATCCTATTTCCACCGCAACAGAAAATGGCGACTTCACTGGGGAGAATCTCTTAACTTTTGAGGGTTATCCCTAACTTGTTCATATTTATTACTATCTGTGTTATTATTCATTTGCATGTATATATTTGTGCTTTGATTGTGGGACTGTTCCTTGTGCTGTGAGATAAGTCCTACGCCCGGACTAGTGACATTATTATAGGATGGGGATATATTCGATGAGGCTTATAGGGAGTGAATCCCGACCAAGCTGATTCGAGAATCACCGCTCAGTTGAGACCTTTTCGAAAATGGTTCGGTTGAACGAGTAATCGTAAAAACTTTTTCCATGGTCGATTGGAGTCTGTGATATTGGGGACCGTAGTACCTTAACACCACCTTGGCCTTATTTAGGACGTAGTGCGGGAGCTATGTGGGAGTAATCCTACAACGGCTGCTACGCGATACTACACTCAAAAGAGGTTCTCTTGAGAATATTATTCACCCCCGAGTCAGTCGGAAGGTTGATAATATCCGAAAGATGGGCTGATGACTTTGGGCACTTTGTAGAACCTTGTTCGGCAGGTACAACTAACCTATAGTACACTCCTTTTGGGATGGGTAGACCTTGACTCCGCTCACGTTCCTTTAACCTAGGACTTTGTGTGTTTTCATGCATTGCATCCATAAAGCATCTCATTGCATTGTATTTCATGGAGTTCAAACATCATTTATGGATATCGCGGGATACCATAAATAAAAAAAATAAAATGAAAAAACAAGAAAAAGATTTCCTTGGTACCCCACGACATTCGTAAATGTTTGAATTCCATGAAATCTTCATTTACATTCACATTTTAGCATCATACTTTTGCATTGCATGTGTCTCCCGATTTCTCATACTCGGTTCTCTCACCCTCCAGTTTCGTCATCCTGAGTTCTCTGCATCAATACGACCCTTCAAAAGAATGGAAGATCAAAACCAAGAGATCAACCGTGTCAGCCATGAACTCGAAGATCTTCGAGGAAGTGTAGGGCAGATTTTGGAGATGTTACGAGCTCTTAGTGTGAAGGTGGATGCTCAGTCTACTGTTGTTTCTAAGACTAATACCGTTATGGAACCTCAACCAGCTGTTACTGTCGAGAATGTACCTCCTCACGGTCTTCAATCCGGTTTGGTGCCTCCCAGTGCTCGACCAGTTCGACGAGCTACCCCCCCAAAGTGCAAAACTCCTAAACTCCGACCATGGTAAAGGACCTACACGTTCAAAGAACCGCAAAAAGGCCACTCCTCAACCTTTACAATATCAGCAGAGTTATGTTCAAGGTTATTCGTTTCTATATGTTCAACAACCCTATGTAGCTACTGTTGCACCTCCTTTCGATCAGCAGTTTCCTGCATGCCAGCCTGTGCAGTCAGCTCCGGTGTATCAGGCACCGATTTATCAACAACCTTCCGATTATCCGCCCATGCAAGTGCCTGTCAACAGTCAACGAGTGCCCAACGCTCCTGTTCACCAGCAATCACAGGATCAGGTTCCTTATCCCCGTAAGAGTCAGTATAAGCCTTGTCCTCCAATTCCGATGGCTTTCACTGAGTTATACCCCCATTTGGTACAACAGGGTCTGATTATCACCCGTGCTTTGGGTCCCCCGCCTAATCCGTTACCTGCAGGATACAATGCTGCCGCTCATTGTTTATTTCAAGAGGGTGCGCCCGACCATGATCTAGAGAATTGCTATGCTCTTAAGAAAGTTGTCAGAAATTTGCTAGAAACGAAGAAGTTGTCTTTTAGCAATGCTCAGCCGAAGATCGAGACTCCTCTCGGGGTCCCTCACTTGTCGGGTTCGAATTCTGCAAAGCATGCTACTCCTGTGGCAAATCAGTCGAATCCAGTAATTATTCAAAGGCCTAGCTCGCTTCATTTCAGTAACCCTCAAGATGATATGACTGGGATCAATAAAGAATCTGGGAAAGTTATTTTGAAGCAACGACTGAAAACTGTTGAAGATGTGACCGGCATAACTGGGGCAAGCCATGACGACTCACAGTGATCATAAACCAGACGTCCTTTCCATTGAGGCTCCGCCAAAGGAAACTGTTACTCTTGAATGCAAGATTTCATAAACATTTAGAAGGATTTTTCCGACAGTTCATTTGTTTATTTATATGTATTTCTCTTCGATTAATCATATTTAGCATGCACGAACTTGTTTATCTTTGATTAATTAATGCAACGCATATGTTTGTCTTGAATAAATCCATTCGTTTCACTCATTCAAAATATATTTTTCATAAATTATAATGCCAACTTTACCCGATCTCTTGTTCAGATGGAGAATTGGGAGGAGGATGACGAACCTAAAACGTCAGATTTCTTGTCGTATGCTTTCGATTGAAACCCGCTGATGATGTAAGGCATTGTTTCAAATCCCAAACACTGGAGATATAAGGATGTTAACCCCTAGTCAACCCTTTGAGCCTTGAAGTAGGAGTTTTTCTTTCTTTTTAAGAACCTTCATCCTAACCTGGGGCAGGGTAGGTTTCAGTTAAACCGATCGAGCGCTTAGACTCTTAAAAAGGAAGAGCAAACCTTCGAGAATTTATCCTTAGCATCTTAAGAAGTCCAATACAATGACTATCCTTCGGTTACCTAAGGAGTGGGGCAGTCACGAGCCTTTCAAAAGATTTACACGACTTGTGCATAAAAGAATATTCAAAAAATAAGAGCCCGCTAAGTCAAAAACCTATGAAGGAGACTTAGGCAAAACTGGGGCATCCCGCTGGACTCCAAAGTCAGATCAAAAGACGTTGTCCAGGCAAAAGTTAGGGAATAAAAGCAAAACAAGAGGGTACAATAAATAGTCCCTAGTAAAGAACAAGATCGTGTAATAGGTGAGCGACTGCCATGTCCAAAGCCTTGATAAGTTCTCGACCATAGCAAATCCGCTTGAGATATGAGCGTTCGTATCCGGTTAACTGAATTAGGATTGGAGAACATCACGAAGAATGGGTGGGTACAAATATAACTTTGAGCCTTTATCCTTTTGTTTCTTAAACCGTGAACTGAGCCACGATACAACCTTTAAAAGACCTAATTGAAGTAGGACTTCGGTTGAAAGCATACTTGACAAGATCACGTTTCCTGACTCCTACGAGCTATGCTCAAAAAAATTCATGTTGGCATTATAATTAAAACTTATATCCTAACTAGTGATTACGGTCACAAGTTATTGCGATATCTTTTTCAAAACAAAAATTCAAGACAAATATATGTGTACATTGACAAGCTCAGGATAGGCATTTCAGGCATGATGACTTTGCTTGATATCTTAGAGATTTACATATGGACATAACCCGTGGAACTTGATGATCCTGCTAAACAGGGGCAGGCAGTTTCCCAGTTCGCTTACCAACGCGAGTCTGACATTCTTAAAGAGCTATTTCTCAAAGATTTCGTCGTAACACGATTAAATTGTGCCAGTTACGTCCAGACCTGACGAATCTCTCAAAGAGTTTGAAAACAGTGGGGCAACCAGACTCCGTGTTCTCTATAAAATCCTCTTGAGATGACCATACCTCACAACACAAATATCCTGGGGCACCGTGTTTTAAAGGAAACAAATGGTGACTACTATAAGGTCATTCAAGATCAAAACCATGTGGTTTCACAACTTTTCTTCATGCACCCGATGGATTTTACTCACAGCGGCTTTCATCCCCCAGTAAAGCTCAGTGTTGCAACAGGCTCTTAAACTATTGCCTCGTCATAGTCCCCAGCGAGACTTTAAGCTGACAATACTTTGGATGGAGCCGGTGGTCCCTAAGACATCAAAGATTTCACCGACATGCTCCCAGTGACAGTCCCCAGAGAGACTATAAGCTGACAACTTTTTCTTGGGTAACTCAAAAGTGTCCCTCAAGTTTTCTTCTCCCCATGTGAAGACATGATACTGTGCACTCAAGCAGATTACTTTCTCCCCAGAGAATTCAGAACTTTAAAACCAGATTTGGTTCCACCATTGATCCTTCCCACCCATGATTGACGTATTGGTTGCAGAGAACGCAGGGTATCTCCGTCGAGATGTTTATTTCGTCTCTCGTCCTGTCTCTAGTCTGTTTCGTCGGCCTACGCAGGGGCATAAGCATCACATGCCTATTTCATTACATATTCATTACATATTCATTACATATTCATTACATATTCATGCCTATTTCATTACATATTCATATTCATTACATGTTCATTACATATTCATTACATATTCATTACATACTCATTACATACTCATTTCATAACATCTTGCATATTTAACTACATAGACATTAACATACATTCATATCAACATATTCATTAACATACGCGTTAGCATGCACGGGTTCATTGTGTCTCTATCATTGGTCGTTACCGCCGAGTAACTGGGTTCGTCCATTCTCTTCAAATAGATTGTCAGCCCTAGGCATAAAATACATATGCGTTTCCAAGCTTCCCTACGGAGCTCGATCCTCGTGGATGACGGTTACTTCAGCTATCTTTCCTCGCCAGGATAAGATATTTACCCTTCGAGATCACTCCCTCGATGGAATCTTGATTACCAGTCTTCTTTCTAGCTCGATCCTAGATTGAATCTCGGTCATGTCGGTAGTCAAGCCCAACCGGACGTGCATTTATTTTGCACCATCTAAAGGTTTTCACCATACCATGACAGATACGCGACTATCTCGCTTGAGAAGTTTATCACTGTACCCGGACGTGCATTTATTTTGCACTATCTTTCAAGAAAATCAACTACAATCCTTTACAGATACACGCCAGTTCACGCCTGGAAAATCTATCAGTACAACACTTTACATCTTACAACATCGGTATGCAACATTTCTCACCTAAGAAGCCGATCCTATCTTCGTTATGACTCGCAGCAAATGGCCATCTCCATGGAGCAGTTGGGCTTTCATTTTCCCTGTCGTCTTGAAGTATGGGGAGGTTTGAACCAAATCGTATTCAGGAGAGCACGATCTTGAAGTACGGGGAGGTTTGAGCGGAATCATCTTCAGGAGAGCACGATTCTGAAGTATGAGGAAGTTCAGTTAGCCATTTTCATATTCAGGAGAGCACGATTTTGAAGTATGAAGAATTTCATTTACAACCGAATCATATTCAGGAGAGCACGATTCTGAAGTATGAGGAAGTTCAGTTAGCCCTTTTCATATTCAGGAGAGCACGATTCTGAAGTATGAAGAATTTCATTTACAAGAAAGAGCCGAATCATATTCAGGAGAGCACGATTCTGAAATATGAGGAAGTTCAGTTCACCCTTTTCATATTCAGGAGAGCACGATTCTGAAGTATGAAGAATTTCATTTACAAGAAAGAGCCGAATCATATTCAGGAGAGCACGATTCTGAGTTATGAGGAAGTTCAATTAGCCCTTTTCATATTCAGGAGAGCACGATTCTGAAGTATGAAGAATTTCATTTACAAGAAAGAGTCGAATCATATTCAGGAGAGCACGATTCTGAAGCATGAGGAAATTCAGTTTACCCTTTTCATGTTCAGGAGAGCACGATCTTGAAGCATGAAGAAGTTTATTTATCCTTCAGTAAGAGAAGAATCAGAATCGTATTCCAGGCGCCGACCTTAAATGCGAGAAGATTTATCTATCAGATAAGCAGCAGCCTCTTTATTTGAGTGCTTATCCATTTTGGCACATAAGTCCCTTCCAATGATAAGTGACAATTCTCCCTCGAGAAGCTTATCAGGGCATTTCCCATTAAAGTCCATTTATTTTGGCATACAGCTGGTCTTTACCCTGTATATTTGATACAGATTTCTGAAAAGTCCATTCGATCCCATCACGAAGGATTAGTTTATTAGAAGCTTGGATGTTATTCTTTGCTCAATGCTCCAGCATTCTATAATCGATCTTGCAACCGTGTAGATCCAGTTTTATTATTAGACATTCCCTAGTGGAGGTCATCTCATAGGTGCCATCTCCATTTAAGGATCTTATTCCTAAAGTCCATTTATTTTGGCATACAGCCGGTTTTTACCCTGTATATTTGCTACGGATTCCCGAAAAGTCCGTTTGATCGTGTCACGAGAGATAGTTTACAGAAGCTTGGATGTTATTCTTTGCTCAATGCTCCAGCATTCTGTAATCGATCTTGCAATCGTACATGATCCAGTTTTACTTTTAGATTCCCCAGTGGAGGCCGTCTCATAGGTGCCATCTCCATTTGAGAATCTCATTCCCGTTCTAAAAATGACAATTGGTCGTGTTCGCACCAGTTGACCATCATTTTAGAATTCCCCAGTGTTGTACTGTGTCCCAGCGCGTTGTTTTCCCCAGTGTGTTCTTCTCGTAGCGTCTGTCCCTGTGTCATCGTATTCGTCAGCATTTTCGCATTCATCATTCCAGCATACGCATCATATCATATTCATGGCATCGTCTGCATTAGTCTGTTCTCGTTTTGTCTATAGCATTGCATATCGCCACATATAAGGGCAAAATTTTCGGTTATCTATATTTAAATCCCTCCACCATGATTCCTCGAGTCTCCGTCACTCAAATCATCCGGTGTAGTTATTTAAATAGGGGCAACTGTAATACCCCAAATTTTACCCTTTCTTTTTTATTTTTTATTTTAAATTCTTATTAACTTAATAAATTAACCTTTTTTTAGATCTTGTTTTTTTAACTAATAATAATTTAATTAAATTTTTTTTATAACTTTACTAATGTTTTTTATTAACTTTTTTTTTATTTAGTTTATTTATTTAAATCATTTTAAGCTCTTCTTACTAACTTTTAGGATTTAGATTAAAATTTAACTTTTTTTTTTCTTTTCTTTAAGAGTAAATTTTTTTTTTATAACCTTTTTTAAATTAATTTCTAACACATTTTTTTATCAAATTCTAATACCTTTTTTAAAATAAAAATCTAACTTCTTTTTAAAATTAAATCTTTTTTCTAACTTTTTTTAAATCTTTTTTCTAACTCCTCTTTAAAGTTAAATCTTTTTCTAACTTTTTAAAATTAAAACTTTTTTTCTAACTTTTTTAAAGTTAAATCTTTTTTCTAACTTTTATAAAATTAAATCTTTTTTTCTCTAACTTCTTTTTAAAATTAAATCTTTTTTTCTTTAACTTCTTTTTAAAATTAAATCTTTTTTTTCTAACTATTTTAAAAATTAAATCTAACCTTTTTTTTATAAATTAAATCTATCCTTTTTTTTTAAATTAAGATCTAAATTCCTTTTAAAATTAAATTCTAACAGTTTTTAAAATAATTCTAACATTTTTTAAAACCAACATTCAAATATTTTTTTTATTTTAAAATTCTAACTCATTTTTTTTAAACTTAAAACTCTAATTTTTATTTAACTTGAAACTCTAACTTTCTTTGCTAACATTTTTAAATTTAAATCCCAACATTTTTTTATCAAATCCAATCACAATGAATCACATATGGAGCTAAATCAAATCAATTAGAGCATATCATCATCATAAGGAAATCAAATCCAGATATCATCATCACCATCATTGAATCAAATCTTAAATCATCATAAAAATTCATTCAAATCAAATCAGAGATTGAAAAAGATTGAAATATTCAAATCAAATCTGAGATTGAAAAAGATTTATAAATCAAGTATAAAAGGACCCTCAGTAGCAACAAAACGGGGATCGACAAGCATCAAAAACTCTTACCGTCTTCATCAAAAGTAACTAACTCTTTTTTTTTTTAATTTCTAATCTTTTTATATCTTTTTTCAAAATTTCTACCATTTTTTCTTAATTAAAATTCTAACATTCTAACTCTTTTTTTATTAAAATTCTAACCTTTTTTCTTTTATTTTCAAACTTTTATTTTTATTTTCTAACCTTTTTTTTAAAAACCAAATTTCGAAGTTCTAATTTTTTTGCTAACTTTTAATTCTAACTTTTAATCTATTTTCTTTTTCTTAATCACATTAAAAACTCTAACTTTTATAAATTTCACCCAAAAAAAAACCTAATTCCTTCTAACTCTTTTCTAATTACCTAAATTCTCACCGTCTCAAAACATTCATCACTTAACTTCTAATTATCGTCAACTCCAATTTTCATCCTTCATTCCTAACAGTATTCTTGATTATCCATGAACCTGTTCACTAATATTTATTTATTTATTTTTGTATTTATTTTTATATTTGTACATAATCTGACATCATCGTTGCTATTTCATATTCCATTATCACTTGTATATTATCGCCATCTTCTTTGCATATTAATTTTCATTGTTTATTAATTTTTCGCTAACATCCTCATTTTTAAGATCCAAATTTCTAACTTTTTTTCTTGTTTCGTTAATTATAATTTTCTACTTAAATTCCTAACATTCCCGTCTAATTTTTTGTCTAACCCCGTATAATAACAGTCTCGGTTTGTTTTGGTTTTTTGCAGCTGACTAAGTTCAATTGATTTTATTTTCAGTTTAAATATTCAATTATCATATTTGTAACTGCTTATGGGATGTAATTTTGCGAGACAATTGTCGCATTTATCTTTCCGCACTTTATGTTCTGCCATTGTATGTTTATCGCGTCTTTACCAATAATCTCACTCCTCCGAAGGAATTAGGTCTAGCTGTTTGACCGCCGTGTCAATAGTCCTCACCTTCAACCCTTACACCTTTTCAACCCTAAATTTTCACAAATGCCTCGCCGCAGGCAAGATTACAATTTTACCCCTAGCATTAGGTCAAAGAGCCGCCGCGCTCATTTTAAGGTTTCCCGCCGCGGAATCCATAACCTAATTTAACCCTAATTACAACTTGACAGTTCAACGTAGAGATTTGGAGTTTCTACACTCCGCGTAAGCGTGCCCTTAAGACATGTTTATTCCCCTTGAGACCTTGACCACAGTCAAGAAGGCTCTAACCTCCCTTTTGAGGGGAACTACGATTACTCTGATTCCACTCCCGTAAGGATACGTAGGCACAAGATGCGATGTCTTGCCGAGTAAACTTAGAACTAACCCCTTAGGTCTCTTTTCTCACTTTTAATCCCTTTGTACATATACCTTAAGCAAATAGTAAACATCTGAACAAAAGGTTCCTGTAGAGTACTACAGAAGTTTAGGGTGCTAATACCTTCCCTAAATTTAATCAACCCCCGAACCCTAGATCATTCCCCGCATTGTGTTTACGATGCAAAAATAGGTTTTCCCTTTTTGACCTTTTCCTTCGGATAAATCAAAGAGCGGTTGTGAATTGAATTGCGATTCAAACTCATTAATAGTTTGTGATCCTATTTCCACCGCAACACTGAAAGGGAAGTATTTATTTTTTTAAGTATTCAATTCAAGGGAAGATTCATAACCTAAAGGGATATATATATATATATATATATATATATATATATATATATATATATATATATATATATATATATATATATATATTTTCTCATTTTATTGAACAAAATTTCCTATGTTTTTGTCATCATCAAAAAGGGGGAGATTGTTAGAACACAGATTGATTCTTAAATATATCTCTATGTTTTGATGATAACACTAATGAAATTTTGTATGAAGTAAATATATACTCTAATTTTGTTCAAGTGTTTTTGTTTCAGATATTAAATTTAATATTCCAGTGGAAGCAAAAATGCATCTGAACATTATTCAACGCTAGGCTCTGAGTGTCAGAAGCAACTCATCAGAAGACTCTGAGCGCTGCCTGAAGAGACTCTGAGCTGCTACAGAAGACTCTGAAGCAGAAGCTGCAGAAGACTCTGAAGCGTAGATAAGAAGAATTTGAGTGAAGAGCTTAAAGCATTGTTTCAGAAGACTCTGGAAGTACTTTACGCTGCAAGTACAGAGGCTCTAACAAACAACTCTGCTCTGACTGAGATATTCACGCTGAAGCACTGTTACTGCAAAACTCTGATGACATCAACTCTGATGTAGATACTCTGATAAGAGTAACTTTGATAAAGAAACTTGTCGAAGAAGATGTTGTTCAAATAAAGATCTGTTGGCATATTCCTTGTCCTTATCTGAACGACTCTTTCCTCATTTGTGTATGGCACAGGAAATCAGACAAAAGGGATTTGTCTGAACATTCCTCTTCTGGGAAAGTAAAAGTTAATAGAATACAAAAGGCTACAGCTACACAACAGTGAACAGTCTTCAAGAAATGGACTTCAAAGCACTATAAAAGTAAGTCTTCAACACATTGTCAATGTTGATGAATCAATTTGAAAAACTACTCTCAAGATCTCATACAAACATTCTTCAAAGCTGAATAGTTTTTATATTCGTTCTTATACTTGTGTAAAAATCACAGTTGTGATTATAGCTTTTTAGAAGCATTCAAAACACACATTGTTAGTTTACATTTTGTAAAAGTTCCTTAAGAAGACCAAGTTGTGGTCAGAATTTCTTGAGAAGACTAAGACTGTTTGTCTTAGTGGTTGACACTGTAATCAGTTTGATTTAGTGGATTAAGTCCTTGTTAAGAAAGGCAAATCACCTTGGTAGGGTGGACTGGAGTAGTTTGAGTTCAAACGAACCAGGATAAAAATAATTGTGTTATTTTTTATATTGTCATAATTGTTTTAAAACCCTTATTCATCCCCCTGTCGCTACTCGAAAAATGCAACGACGGGGAGGCGAAAAGAAAGGACAGAAGAGTCGCCACCGAACTTTATTTACCCCATGAGGGGAAAGAAAAATATCGAGAAAACCTTAAGAAACGAACGGATAAGATGGTCTCGCAACCAAGAACGGGTTCGGAAGCCGGTTATGCGAAGGGAAGGTATTAGCACCCCTCGCATCCATCGTACTCGATGGGAACCGTTTGTTTTTCGATGTGTGATTATATTTACTAAATATTATGCTATAAAAGTGTTTTCCAAAGGGTAAATAGAAAGGGTTTAGAAACAAAGAAAAGAGGGATAACGAGGAAGAAAAGAGAAAGAACAGACTCGGTAGGACTTTGCAGTCCTATGCCTACGTATTCTCAATAGATGTGAGAAAGTCAGAGTCGACGTAGTTCGGGGAACTATAGATATGGGGGGAATGTGCTCGGCAAGGATTGTGGCCCTTGTGCCTACGTATCTTTACTTGAAGAAGTAAAGAATCAGAGCAGCCATAGTTCGGCCTACGGTTTATTAATGTTTTTGTGGATGATGTTATCGTGCGCATTCTAGCAGTTTAGGTGCTTTGCTATTCGCATGTGAGGAGACTTAGGTGTTACCTGTTTGCGGTAGAACAGACGTAACATATCCTTTTTGAAAGATTAGTTTTCGCCATGCGAGGCAAGATGTCATGTTTGATTTGTGAGATTGTTTTTTAGGGGGCGAGATAGGTCCTCGGATAGTAACCCCTTGCAGGTAGTACCCAATTCTTTATCTCAAAGTATTTGTTATGAAATGGTGTGGCGAATGTAGCGTCTTCGTATTGAAAGACAAGTGTCAAGATCACACACACTATAGTGAGTATCTCAACGCTCGAAGAGGAAGAAGTCCACGCTCAATCCCCTATCTTTAATTCAATACAAAGAGAACTTCATTCTCTTATTAAAGTATTTTTGGTTTTGAATGGTAAGTGCTTTACAACTGAGAACCCTACGGTAAATGTCCGCACTCGGGATAGGGGAAGGCCTACGCCTAACCACTCCACGACCATTCAAGTTTTGGTTATGAAAAGAAGTTTGAAAATGCGCTCGGTACGGGGCCGAGGTTTTAGGTGATAAAGGTTGCAGAGAGAAGTTGTGAGGGTGAGAGGTGGTGGATAAAGTTGCGTCTTCATATTGAAAGACGAGTATTGAGATCACCCACACTACAGTGAATATCTTGATACTCGGAGAGGAAGAAAGTCTACACTTAATCCCCTATTTTTAGTTCAATACAAAGATAATTTTATTAAAAGGGTTTGAAAATGCGCTCGGTAAGGGGCCGAGGTTTTAGAAAAGAAAGTGGAAGCATCTTCGTATTGAAAGACGAGTATCGAGACCACCCACACTACAATAAGCATCTCAACACTCGGAGAGGAAAAAGTCTACACTTAATCCTCTCTTTTTAATTCAATACAAAGAGATAATTATTTTATTGAAAATGTTTTAAGATGGGCTAAAAATCCCAACATCAAAAGAGAAATAAAATGAACATTAAAAAAAAATAAAAAAGATAAAAAATAAATCAACATATCAAAAAATGAAAAATGATTTTTTGGGATTTTTAGGATAATTGAAACTATTTTAAAATAAAGTAAAAGTCAAATAAGAAATAAACAAAAATAAAAGAAAATGAAACAAACAAAATGCTAAAATATAAGAAAGTGCCCCCCCAAGGCTTGAACCCAAGACCTTGGGGTTGCAGGCACAAAACAATACCATTCCAGCGAACTTACACGTGTGAACATAAATGGAAAAGAAAGAAGAAAAATTAAAACATGGAAAAATAAATAAATGAAACACAAAACACGCCCCCACTGGGGTCGAACTCAGGTCAAGGACATGGCATGGCAAGGTACTTACCACTGGGGTGGCGATACATCCACTGTATAACTCCACCCCAATAAATCATGTACCAAAATGGCGTGTTTGGCTGGGCAAGCAAGGCAAAAGCCAAGGCAAATCAAGTGAAATTCAAAAATACGTTTTAATCCCAACTTAAGCAAATCTCAATCATTTTCAGTGAAATTTAAGTCTAACCTGCTTGAAATTTCATGAGGAATGCAGTGGTGCCATCCAAATTTCCAAATGATGCTTACAAAATAAAATTCGATGGTAAATGCAAATGGCAAGTTTGAAATGTAACATGGAAGTCATGGCAAAAATTAGACAAGTTTAACTCATGCAAATATCACACACAAACTCCAAATATGCTAACTAATGATTTCACACTCAAAGATCACTCCCAAAATATTTAAAACAAGAACTGATATGTTGTTGCAACCATGGTAGGATGAGAGGCAATAAGGGAGTCATGGCATAAACAAGGCAGGCTCATCTCATGTAATTAACACACACGCACACTCCAAACATGTCAACTGATGCTTTCAGGTTCAAAGATCAATCAAACATTACTCAAAACAGAAATTGGTATGTGAATGCAAACATGGTTGAAAAGAGATGCAGACTGTTTGGAAAAGAAGAACAGGTTTGTAATGCAGCATGCTATACATTCAAAGCAATCAAACACCTTTAATGATTCACATACAATCAGGTCCTGAACTTAAAACAAAATTCAAGGACTTACAAATAGATTTGGACATTTCACAAGATTGACAAATCTTGGAACATGAAATAATGCATTTAACCAATTCACACACATCATCAAAGTTTTCATGGCAGCATATGCAAACAGGGCAAGTCATGGTGTTTTATGCTTACAAGCAATCAAAAGCATTTCAAATGGATAATGGTTGAATAGGAAATATGCTAGCAGCATGGCATGGCAAATGGATTTGAAAAGACATAGGCAGGGCACACACATTTGGCACATTGATCAAGCAAAATCATGGCTTACAAGACATACAAATCTATATGGACATGTGCAAAACATTTCAACATACTTGGCAACACAAGCAACATGATTATGAACAAATGGAAACAACTTAATGTACTGCCTGAACAAGATAATCACATACTTCACAAAGCAAGCCTATTTTAGCACACAAATTTCATGTTGGCAGCAATACATGTAAAATGCATAAGATAATGTCAAAGCATATTGGATATCACATGTTCATGTTAACACACATAGGCCAAGCAAAATTTTCAAGACAAGACAAAAATGAGCATTTGGCATGACAATGGCAAGCAATAAAATTTAATGTGTGCATGTCATGGTCATGACAAGTATTTGATAGCAAGACCAACATTATCAATCAACAAGTTTCATGAATCATCCAATGTACAATGTTTCAACAAGGTTACAACCTAAAGGTAAACTAGGCAAGCATGACAATGCTAAAACAAACAACAATTCTTCTTTCAAAATAGTTGATGCACAAATAAGTTAAAACATTGCAGTCAAGTTCAAAGCAGAATGGCACACATTGTGTTTATGGTATATGCAAGTTCTTCACAAAGATACAACATCAAGGCAATGGACTTGAGCATGGCATCTTATACATCTTGCAGCAAAAAGGCATAACAGAAATTATTCCATACTATATTCAAACAACAAAGATCAAACATATCAAGAGCAAGGTCATGCTAGGCACAAACAGATGAGATGCTCATACTCCTAACTTGAACTAAAACAGCACCAACATCAAAGTGTTCATGAAAACAGCTCAAAATCCCAATCCAACTTCAAGCAACAGTTATGAATTAAAGATCCCCTAGAGTTTACACATGACTTAGGTACAATAATATATCATGAAATGGTTAACAAACACTTAAACATGATATGATCAAGACAAGCATGAAAAATTGGCAGATTTGCATATAAGCTACATTTTTGCATTTAAGCACCAAACATGGCAAATAAGTTTATGACAGAAATGAAAGGGATGGTAACCACTAGCCTCTTGTAGACTTCCAAGCAAGTTTGTGGCAATGAGGAATACCTTGAGAACACTCCAACTGCTGTCCAACTTTGCTTTGATGAAAACAGCCTTGCCTTGCAGTTGAAGAAATGGGATGAACTTGTGACAGAACTCAAAATAAATGAGGATGAGGTTATTTCAAGTTATGGACAACTGACACATCATATATCAAAGGTGTATGGAGTGCTAGAAGGATCAAAACAGGCTTGAGCAATGGTTTGGTGGATTTTGTGTGTGTGGTCAAACTTTGCTTGGTTGAAAGATGACTTTTGGGAAAATGGACTTTTTGAGTGGTTTAAGAGTATGAACACCTTCCACACATCATTTGTGGATTATGCAGATGGTTTTTGAGGGATTGGAGTGTGTGGAAATGGATCTGGGAAGCCAACTGCCCAAGGCAGATTTTGAAGAAAACTTGGAAATTTTCTTATGAAGCAAGTAAGAAAGGAAGGAGAGCTGTGGTTTTATCTTGGTTCTAAGAGTGCTATGGTGTCCCTTGAAGAGTGGGATGAGGTCTCTATTTATTGGCCAAGAGGGGCATTGGGGCAGATTTGGTTTTTTTTCCTTGGAGGGAGATTTTTTAGTGAAAATCTCATGAGATTTGGTACAGTTGTATACTCAAGTCTTTGGCTCAATGCAGTGGAAAAACTCAAGTGAAATTATGTACATGAGGTGACTGAATAGAGCATAGAGTGTAGAGGTTACAGCTGCTACAGTTTTGGAGAAAAAAGTTTCTCTTTCCTCTTTTGAATTTTTGATTATTTTATTGCAACTTGCTCTTCCTTCACATCCTTCACTTCTCCTGCATCTCTAACCACCAAAACTCTCAATTATCAGATTAAAATATGATCAAATGGTTGAGGATAGTCCAAGTTGTTGAAATGTGGATTTGGAGAAAAATTGGAATGGTACATTCAAGTGTTGCAGCCCCAACTTTCTTGATTCATAACTCTCAGCTCATAAGGGCTATTGAAGAGTTCTAGTACTTTTTGAAAAGCCCTCATGGAGCTCTAAAACATTCATGTTCATAAGATCTTCAGATTCTAAGTGGAACTAGGTTGAAAAACCTCTCCAAGTTGGCTGAAAACATGACTTGTACAGCCAGAACACTTAGAAAATTTCTAAGTGTTTTCCCCTCTTGTAGTGATTTTGATTATAACTCCAAATCTACTCATTTTTTGCACATGGACCCCTATGGGACTTTTTTAGGGATTGTCAAGACCTTTCCAACAAGATTTGAACCACCTCAATTGGATGTGTGGTTAGAGAGTTAGGGTCTTGCCCCTTTCAAAACCCTAACTTCCCGATTTTTCGATTACTCTTCAATCCTTGATCCAATGGTCATCACACTTCACGGATAGGTGTAATATAACATTAGGAACATTTTTTATTCACACCTTGAGGTCAAATTCCTTATGGTTGGAGAGTTGATTTTTTTCACCGCGCAGTTGACTTTTTCCCCAAATCTCCTGATTTTCAACTGACTGATCAATTGAAGCCCTTATGATTAAAATTGATGATCAACATTCCATCTCCAAACACCTTAGGACATGTGGAGGCCCATGGAAACAAGTTTTACTTCACAAAACAAATTTAGCTTGATTTAAAATGAAACCCTAATTTCCCCTTTTTGCTTGGGCATTGTGCAGATGAACTGGGTGATCATTCCAACTCCACCATGACCTCTGAGATACTCAACAAGCTTTTTCTTCATGCTCCTACCAATGATGAAACCTTATGAACTCCCTCTGATGGTTCTTTGATAACTTTATGATAACAACACCCACTTGATGGCTTGTACCAATGCCTTTGATCAAAAAAAGGTGGGCAAAATTAGGGTATGACTGATGCCCATATCTAATTGGCTTAAACCTAGTAAGACGAAATGCCACGACATTCATTCTTTCGAGGTAGAAGATGATTAGATATAGAACACCCTGAATTTGTCCGAGAAGAAAGTAAATACTTGGGAATGGGATAATGGATACCTTGCAAAGGTAGCTAACACCAAAAGGATGTTAACAGAGAAAACTTGACACCAAAAGGATGACAAGCCTATCATCAAAAGGATGATAGTACACTCACAACGCTGCTCTGAAATAAAAAGAAAGTAAGGGACCCACTGCCAAAAGGATAGTGGAAAACACGCTAGTCATGACATCAAAAGGATGCCAAAGCCATCACCAAAAGGATGATGGAGCAGAAACAAGATTAGCCCTAACACCAAAAGGATGTAGGGGATCCATTACCAAAAAGATAATGGAAAGTACGCTAGTCATGACATCAAAAGGATGTCAGACCCATTACCAAAAGGATGATGGAGCGGAAACAATACTAACCCTAACACCAAAAGGATGTAGGGAATCCATTACCAAAAGGATAATGGAAAATATACTAGTCATGACACCAAAAGGATGCCAGACCCATCACCAAAAGGATGATGGAGCGGAAACAAGATTAACCCTAACACCAAAAAGATGTAGGGAATCCATTACCAAAAGGATAATGGAAAATTTGCTAGTCATGACACCAAAAGGATGCCAGACCCATCACCAAAAGGATGATGGAGCGAAAACGCTAGTCATGACACCAAAAGGATGCCAGACCCATCACTAAAAGGATGATGGAGCGGAAACGCTAGTCATTACACCAAAAGGATGTTAGACCTATCACCGAAAGGATGATGGAGCGGAAACACTAGTCATAACACCAAAAGGATATTAAACCCATCACCGAAAGGATGATGGAGCGGAAACGCTAGTCATAACACCAAAAGGATGTTAGATCCATCACCGAAAGGATGATGGAGCGAAACAAAATCAACCATAACACCAAAAGGATGTAGGGAATCCATTACCAAAAGGATAATGGAAAGTACGCTAGTCATGACATCAAAAGGATGCCAGACCCATCACCAAAAGGATGATGGAGCGGAAACAATATTAACCCTAACACCAAAAGGATGTAGGGAATCCATTACCAAAAGGATAATGAAAAAATGTGCTAGTCATGACACCAAAAGGATGATGGAGCGGAAACGCTAGTCATAACACCAAAAGGATGTTAGACCCATCACCGAAAGGATGATGGAGCGAAACAAAATCAACCCTAACACCAAAAAGGATGTAGGGAATCCATTACCAAAAGGATAATTGAAATTACGCTAGTCATGACACCAAAAGGATGTCAGACCCATCACCAAAAGGATGATGGAGCGAAACAAGATTAACCCTAACATCAAAAGGATGTAGGGAATCCATTACCAAAAGGATAATGGAAAATACGCTAGTCATGACACCAAAAGGATGCTAGACCTATCACCAAAAGGATGATGGAGCGAAATATGATTAACCCTAACACCAAAAGGATGTAGGGAATCCATTACCAAAAGGATAATGGAAAATACGCTAGTCATGACACCAAAAGGATGCCAGACCCATCACCAAAAGGATGATGGAGCAGAAACAAGATTAACCCTAACACCAAAAGGATGTAGGGAATCCATTTCCAAAAGGGTAATGGAAAGTACGCTATAAGCTATTACCATAAAGAAGGATGACAATAACTCCCATGAGGAACGCTCATGGCCCTGAATGATGTGCCCCTGATCAGGCTGAATTTGCTTTTTATAGACCCACACTTTTTTGCAGATAATGCCCCTGACCAGGCTGATGGTTGCTTTGACGTTCAAGAAGCTGCATAACTTCGTGGGGAACACCCATGGTCTTGCGGAGAATGCCCCTGATTGGGCTGATTATGTTCTAGGAAATCTTCGATATTGATCTTGGATCTAAGCTCGCATATGTGAATGCTTGATGGTAATAATGTTCCCTAAATGGAGATGCAAATGCAAATGATGACGCATGGAGATGCAAGAGTTGGGGAAGAGTATGATATGATTCTGGGTATGCATATGATGCAAGATGCTTATGAAATCGAATACGGTGCCTATGATGCATATGATCGCAAACAGGTGATTGGAAATGCAGGTTTCGACACGACGGACTTTGGTAGTTGCCAATACAAATTGGGCTTTGGGTGGGAAGGTGATGGCACGACTTCCCGACACTCGTCTTGAACTCAACAGTTACTGAAGAAAATGAACTTGCTTGAGTTAACTTGCCCTAGTGTAGTTCAACTTGCCCCAATATGATCTTTGGGAAAGTTCATCTTGAAAAGATGGTAGTTTTCCATGAGACGACCTCGAGATGGCTTGCCCCAAAATTTGTACCACAAAAGGATTCATCCTTGATCAACCGGCTCTTGGTGGTTGGCTTCAATACAATTTTGGAGTAGTTTGCCTTTGAAAGAGCGTTGAAGCGACTTAACTTGTCCTGAATAAGCATTAGAGGGATCTGCCTTCTAGTTAAAAAAAATTCTGGTTGGCCTGCCCCTGATCGGTACCACGAAAGGGTTCATCGTTGTTTAAACGATGGTAGTCGACTTCAACGTACTTTTGGAGTTGCCTGCCCCTGAAAGAGCGTGGAAGCGACTTAACTTGTCTAGAATGAACATTGGAGGGATATTCCCTTAGCTCAAAGAAACTCCGGGTGGCCTGCCATCAGTATTCTCGAGATGATTCACTTCTGATCAACCAATTCTTGAATAATTTGCCCCATTCTCAACCAATGCTTGGGGATTTGCCTTGGACTGACTGCTTCCGAATTTGCGGGATGACAATGCTCCAGATCCACAGGGCTATAAAGCATGCTCGATTCTGATCCAAACTGCTGAAATGGTCAAGTCCTATTTGATTGCTCTCTGTTGGATTTTCCTTAATGCCAACTACTGACTTGTAAATAAAATTGTTTGTTCACGAATGGTAATCTTAATGCAAAGTTCATGCAAGTTTTGAAAATTTTCGTTTATTAAGTGTCGTGATAGTGGGACGAATGGACCGTTAGCCCAAATATTGTGCTGACTTGATTGGTGTAAATGATATAACATGGATATTGACACCAAGGCTGATGATTAACAAACATTTGGGGAGTCAGTTTACGCAACCTTGCGATAATATGCTTTTAGAATAAACCTCGCCTCAATTAGGTCTTTCGAGGGTTGTAATGTGGTCTGGTTCACGGTTTATAGAACAAAGGATATTAGGCTCAAAGAATTATTTGTACCCACCCCATCTTCTTGATGATCTCCATACCTACATTCAGTTAATTCTGCATTTGCTTGACGATGTAAGCTTGATGGTTCAAAGTTTGCTTGAAATGGTAGTCACCTTATTTTGATTTTGATGGGTGTTAGTGACCCTTTTATTTGGGTGGCCACTGAATCTTATTTTGTTTTTGTTGAGGGTTTTGAGGACCTCTTTTGATTTTGTTTTTGATCCCTAACTTTTGCATGGACTGATTTTGCTTGTCAGATCCATCGGGATAGCCTTGATTTTTGCCTAAGTCCCCTTTGAGGTGCTTGACTTAGCAGGCTTGTGATTTTTTTTTAATTTTGTTGTGACAGCCATGTCAAGGGTCATTGATGAATAACCGTCATGTCTTTTGAATTTTTCTGTATTGATTTGAATGCGGGATTGGATTAACTGAACAGCTACCCTGCCCTAGGTTGAGTGTAAGGGTTTGAAAGTCCGAAGAAAACTACTACTTCTAGGCTCGAAGTGGTTGACTAGGGATTAACTCCTTATATCTCCGGTGTTTAGGGGATTTGAAACAATTCCTGTACATCATCGGCGAGATTTTATTTGAAAGCATACGTTTGCAATTATGGGTATTTCGTTTTTGTCATCCTCCTTCCAATACTTGCTAAAACAACAGTGATAAAGTGGAGTGGATAAGAAGTGTATGTGTTTGTGCTAAGTGGAAATAATGAGTGAATACGATGTGACTGATTCGAAAAATACATAATCACTTCATTAATATCACCATTCAAAACAACAATGTTTAAACACAAGTAACAATTAACAAGAAATAAACTACAAGATGCAAATGATAAAAGTGCCCAAGGACTGTCAATGTTGAGGACGTCTGCCTGTCTGGACCATTGGTTTTAGGAGATGACCCTTGACTCTTCGAGCTTAGACAACTGAGAGATTGACATGGACAACCAAACTTCCTTCTGGGAAGGATATGTATCTTTTGTCAATCAACTGCTGCACTTTGGCTTGAAAGGCTTTGCAGTCTTCCGTTGAATGCCCCCTGGATCCTCCATGATATCCACACTGAACATTGGGATTGTACCCTGGAGGGTAAGGTTCTGGCACAGGCTTAAGAGTCTTGGGCTCCACCAAAGAGTTTTGAATTAGATGCGGCAGAAGCTGACTGTGCAACATAGGGACTGGATGAAGAGGAGCAGTCATTCTTTCTAAGTTGTTGCGAGGCCTCCTCTGATTTTGGCGCTGATAGTTTTGTTGCTGAGGAACATAAGGTTGTTGGCACTGACTAGGGAATTCCTCACGTGCAGGCCCTTTCATCCTTAGATTTGGCCTAGGAACAGGCAATAGCTGTGGGTATGGAAATTTTGAAACCAAAGATTGTAGGATACGCTCCTGGCCGGATGCAGCTTCAGGAGAGAAAGCAAGGATATCCATTTCTTTTACAGCAACTGGAATAAGCCCACCTGGCACTCTCATACCGCTTGGCGTGAAATCGAATGCTTTTGTATCAATTAAGTATTGAACTTTGTGTTTAAAAGTTTTGAATTCTTCCACATTATGGCCCGGTGCCCCAGAATGGAAATCACAATGGGCACTTGGGTCATAGCCTGGTGGCAGCTTACCAACAAACGGAGCTAGAGTCTGAATTTCCACCAATCGAAGTTGAAGCTAAAGCTGTAACACCTGAGTATAAGTCATAGGGATCCGGTCGGAGCTTCTGTCGGGCCGCTTCGACCTCTGTGCATACCTCCTAACCTTAGGATTGTCTTGGGAAACAAGAGGTAGCTGCTAATGGGGAAATCTTGGAACCTCAGGTTGTGTAAAAGATCTACGAGGTATATCGTGCTCTCGAAGATATTCCATAGGTACGGGTTGAACGATCATTTCTGCTGCGACTTCAGGCCTAAGATTTCCGTCATTTCTTAGCACATTTTTCATGACTTCCATAATCTGGACCATCTGAGTTCTCAGTTGGTGGACTTCTTCCTTGAGCATTTTCTGATCCTGATGCAAAGCTTGCATATCCACCATGAATTGTCCCATCTGGCCTCAGACTTCCTTCAACTCTGCTTGAATCTGCTCCATAGTCCGCTTCTGCTCCATAGCTACATCGGCTTGCATTGTCTGACTTGGAATTTCAAGGTGTCTACGTTCCTCTTGCTTCAAATGCTTCACAACTCTCACAAGTTCAACGGGAGTGTCGAGAAATCAACTGTGGGTTATGAACAGAGGACGGGTAAGGTCTTGGTATCTGGTTAGGGAAGAAAATGCAAAACGATGCAGAGATGTTTATGCAAATGCAATGCAATGAGTGCACACGAGAACAGATCCACAATAAGGATTAAAGTCACAGATCCTGCAAGACAACAACAAAAGGTATCTCTCCCCTTGGGTGGGCAATCTATTGGTTTATAAGAGGGTATTCTAAAGGCTTTTAAAACAAAGTCCCATGCACTAACCCTCAAAAGTTTTCGATCATAACGACTACTCGTAAGACGATAATCCTTTTAAAGGATGAACACAGAGTTATGTTTTAGCAACCTTCGGAATAAGGTTCTACAAAAGGTCCTCAGAGTCGCGGACTCCCAAGTTGGAAATAAAAACGCCATTATGACTACTCGTAAGACATGATCATCCCAAAGGGGTCTCATCTGAGCGGTATGATTCGATCCAACTCAACGAGTCCTAAGTCTCGCAAATCAGAAAGAAACCACCTCCTAATATTAGTGTATACTATAAAGCTAGGGAAAAAGCTTTATCCTCACAGACCATCCCAATAAACCCAACAGGTTAGAAAACACAACAAAACATAATAAATAATAAAAGCAAATAAATCACACATGAGACAAGCAAATTAGGCTCGGCTCTCTAGGGGGTCCCCAGCAGAGTCGCCAGCTGTCGCTACTCGAAAAATGCAACGACGGGGAGGCGAAACGAAAGGATAGAAGAGTCGCCACCGAACTTTATTTATCCCATGAGAGGAAAGGAAAATATCGAGAAAACCTTAAGAAACGAACGGATCAGATGGTCTCGCAACCAAGAACGGGTTCGGAAGCCGGTTATGCAAAGGGAACGTATTAGCACCCCTCGCATCCATCGTACTCGATGGGAACCATTTGTTTGTCGATGTGTGATTATATTTACTAAATATTATGCTATAAAAGTGTTTTCCAAAGGGTAAAGAAAAAGGGTTTAGAAACAAAGAAAGGAGGGATAACGGGGAAGAAAAGAGGAAGAACAGACTCGGTAGGACTTCGCAGTCCTATGCCTACGTATTCTCAATAGATGTGAGAAAGTCAGAGTCGACGTAGTTCAGGGAACTACAGATATGGGGGGAATATGCTCGGCAAGGATTGTGGCCCTTGTGCCTACGTATCTTTACTTGAAGAAGTAAAGAATCAGAGCAGCCGTAGTTCGGCCTACGGTTTGTTAATGTTTTTGTGGATGATGTTATCGTGTGCATTCTAGCAATTTAGGTGTTTTTCTACTCGCATGTGAAGAGACTTAGGTGTTACCTGTTTGTGGTAGAACGAACGTAACATATCCTTTTTGAAAGATTAGTTTTCGCCATGCGAGGCAAGATGTCATGTTTGATTTGTAAGATTGTTTTTTAGGGGGCGAGATAGGTCCTCGGATAGTAACCCCTTGCAGGTAGTACCCAATTCTTTATCTCAAAGTATTTGTTATGAAGGACACCTTTAAAAAGCAATCAAACACCGTTAATGATTCACATACAATCAGGTCCTGAACTTAAAACAAAATTCAAGGACTTACAAATAGATTTGGACATTTCACAAGATTGATAAATCTTGGAACATGAAATAATGCATTTAACCAATTCACACACATCATCAAAGTTTTCATGGCAGCAGATGCAAACAGGGCAAGTCATGGTGTTTTATGCTTACAAGCAATCAAAAGCATTTCAAATGGATAATGGTTGAATAGGAAATATGCTAGCAGCATGGCATGGCAGATGGATTTGAAAAGACATAGGCAGGGCACAAACATTTGGCACATTGATCAAGCAAAATCATGGCTTACAAACATACAAATCTACATGGACAGGTGCAAAACATTTCAACATACTTGGCAACACAAGCAACATGATTATGAACAAATGGAAACAGCTTAATGTACTACCTGAACAAGATAATCACATACTTCACAAAGCAAGCCTATTTTAGCACACAAATTTCATGTTGGCAGCAATACATGTGAAATGCATAAGATAATGTCAAAGCATATTGGATATCACATGTTCATGTTAACACACATAGGCCAAGCAGAATTTTCAAGACAAGACAAAAATGAGCATTTGGCATGACAATGGCAAGCAATAAAATTCAATGTGTGCATCTCATGGTCATGACAAGTATTTGATAGCAAGACCAACATTATGAATCAACAAGTTTCATGAATCATCCAATGTACAATGTTTCAACAAGGTTACAACCTAAAGGTAAACTAGGCAAACATGACAATGCTAAAACAAACAACAATTCTTCTTTCAAAACAATTGATGCACAAATAAGTTAAAACATGGCAGTCAAGTTCAAAGCAGAATGACACATATTGTGTTTATGGTATATGCAAGTTCTTCACAAAGATACAACATCAAGGCAATGGATTTGAGCATGGCATCTTATACATCTTGCAGCAAAAAGGCATAACAAAAATTATTCCATACTATATTAAAACAACAAAGATCAAATATATCAAGAGCAAGGTCATGCTAGGCACAAACAGATGAGATGCTCAACATCCTAACTTGAACTAAAACAACACCAACATCAAGACAAGCATGAAAAACTGGCAGATTTTCATATAAGCTACATTTTTGCATTTAAGCACCAAACATGGCAAATAAGTTTATGACAGAAATGAAAGGGATGGTAACCACTAACCTCTTGTAGACTTCCAAGCAAGTTTGTGGCAATGAGGAATACCTTGAGAACACTCCAGCTGCTGTCCAACTTTGCTTTGATGAAAACAGCCTTGCCTTGCAGTTGAAGAAATGGGATGAACTTGTGATAGAACTCAAAATAAATGAGGATGAGGTTATTTCAAGTTATGGACAGCTGACACATCATATATCAAAGGTGTATGGAGTGCTAGAAGGATCAAAACAGGCTTGAGCAATGGTTTGGTGGATTTTGTGTGTGTGGTCAAACTTTGCTTGGTTGAAAGATGACTTTTAGGAAAATGGACTTTTTGAGTGGTTTAAGAGTATGAATACCTTCCATACATCATTTGTGGATTGTGCAGATGGTTTTTGAGGGATTGGAGTGTGTGGAAATGGATTTGGGAAGCCAACTGCCCAAGGCAGATTTTGAAGAAAACTTGGAAATTTTCTTATGAAACAAGTAAGAAAGGAAGGAGAGCTGTGGTTTTCTCTTGGTTCTAAGAGTGCTATGGTGTCCCTTGAAGAGTGGGATGAGGTCTCTATTTATTGGCCAAGAGGGGCATTGGGGCAGATTTGGTTTTTTTCCTTGGAGGGAGATTTTTTAGTGAAAATCTCATGAGATTTGGTACAGTTGTATACTCAAGTCTTTGGCTCAACGCAGTGAAAAAACTCAAGTGAAATTATGTACATGAGGTGACTGAATAGAGCATAGAGTGTAGAGGTTACAGCTGCTACAGTTTTGGAGAAAAAAGTTTCTCTTTCCTCTTTTGAATTTTTGATTATTTTATTGCAACTTGCTCTTCCTTCACATCCTTCACTTCTCCTGCATCTCTAACCACCAAAACTCTCAATTATCAGATTAAAATATGATCAAATGGTTGAGGATAGTCCAAGTTGTTGAAATGTGGATTTGGAGAAAAATTGGAATGGTACATTCAAGTGTTGCAGCCCCAACTTTCTTGATTCATAACTCTCAGCTCATAAGGGCTATTGAAGAGTTCTAGTACTTTTTGAAAAGCCCTCATGGAGCTCTAAAACATTCATGTTCATAAGATCTTCAGATTCTAAGTGGAACTAGGTTGAAAAACCTCTCCAAGTTGGCTGAAAACATGACTTGTACAGCCAGAACACTTAGAAAATTTCTAAGTGTTTTCCCCTCTTGTAGTGATTTTGATTATAACTCCAAATCTACTCATTTTTTGCACATGGACCCCTATGGGACTTTTGTAGGTATTGTCAAGACCTTTCCAACAAGATTTGAACCACCTCAATTGGATGTGTGGTTAGAGAGTTAGGGTCTTGCCCCTTTCAAAACCCTAACTTCCCGATTTTTCGATTACTCTTCAATCCTTGATCCAATGGTCATCACACTTCACAGATAGGTGTAATATAACATTAGGAACATTTTTTATTCACACCTTGAGGTCAAATTCCTTATGGTTGGAGAGTTGATTTTTTTCACCGCGCAGTTGACTTTTTCCCCAAATCTCCTGATTTTCAACTGACTGATCAATTGAAGCCCTTATGATTAAAATTGATGATCAACATTCCATCTCCAAACACCTTAGGACATGTGGAGGCCCATGGAAACAAGTTTTACTTCACAAAAAAAATTTAGCTTGATTTAAAATGAAACCCTAATTTCCCCTTTTTGCTTGGGCATTGTGCAGATGAACTGGGTGATCATTCCAACTCCACCATGACCTCTGAGATACTCAACAAGCTTTTTCTTCATGCTCCTACCAATGATGAAACCTTATGAACTCCCTCTGATGGTTCTTTGATAACTTTATGATAACAACACCCACTTGATGGCTTGTACCAATGCCTTTGATCAAAAAAAGGTGGGCAAAATTAGGGTATGACTGATGCCCATATCTAATTGGCTTAAACCTAGTAAGACGAAATGCCACGACATTCATTCTTTCGAGGTAGAAGATGATTAGATATAGAACACCCTGAATTTGTCCGAGAAGAAAGTAAATACTTGGGAATGGGATAATGGATACCTTGCAAAGGTAGCTAACACCAAAAGGATGTTAACAGAGAAAACTTGACACCAAAAGGATGACAAGCCTATCATCAAAAGGATGATAGTACACTCACAACGCTGCTCTGAAATAAAAAGAAAGTAAGGGACCCACTGCCAAAAGGATAGTGGAAAACACGCTAGTCATGACATCAAAAGGATGCCAAAGCCATCACCAAAAGGATGATGGAGCAGAAACAAGATTAGCCCTAACACCAAAAGGATGTAGGGGATCCATTACCAAAAAGATAATGGAAAGTACGCTAGTCATGACATCAAAAGGATGTCAGACCCATTACCAAAAGGATGATGGAGCGGAAACAATACTAACCCTAACACCAAAAGGATGTAGGGAATCCATTACCAAAAGGATAATGAAAAATATACTAGTCATGACACCAAAAGGATGCCAGACCCATCACCAAAAGGATGATGGAGCGGAAACAAGATTAACCCTAACACCAAAAAGATGTAGGGAATCCATTACCAAAAGGATAATGGAAAATTTGCTAGTCATGACACCAAAAGGATGCCAGACCCATCAACAAAAGGATGATGGAGCGAAAACGCTAGTCATGACACCAAAAGGATGCCAGACCCATCACTAAAAGGATGATGGAGCGGAAACGTTAGTCATTACACCAAAAGGATGTTAGACCTATCACCGAAAGGATGATGGAGCGGAAACACTAGTCATAACACCAAAAGGATATTAGACCCATCACCGAAAGGATGATGGAGCGGAAACGCTAGTCATAACACCAAAAGGATGTTAGACCCATCACCGAAAGGATGATGGAGCGAAACAAAATCAACCATAACACCAAAAGGATGTAGGGAATCCATTACCAAAAGGATAATGGAAAGTACGCTAGTCATGACATCAAAAGGATGCCAGACCCATCACCAAAAGGATGATGGAGCGGAAACAATATTAACCCTAACACCAAAAGGATGTAGGGAATCGATTACCAAAAGGATAATGAAAAAATGTGCTAGTCATGACACCAAAAGGATGATGGAGCGGAAACGCTAGTCATAACACCAAAAGGATGTTATACCCATCACCGAAAGGATGATGGAGCGAAACAAAATCAACCCTAACACCAAAAAGGATGTAGGGAATCCATTACCAAAAGGATAATTGAAATTACGCTAGTCATGACACCAAAAGGATGTCAGGCCCATCACCAAAAGGATGATGGAGCGAAACAAGATTAACCCTAACATCAAAAGGATGTAAGGAATCCATTACCAAAAGGATAATGGAAAATACGCTAGTCATGACACCAAAAGGATGCTAGACCTATCACCAAAAGGATGATGGAGCGAAATATGATTAACCCTAACACCAAAAGGATGTAGGGAATCCATTACCAAAAGGATAATGGAAAATACGCTAGTCATGACACCAAAAGGATGCCAGACCCATCACCAAAAGGATGATGGAGCAGAAACAAGATTAACCCTAACACCAAAAGGATGTAGGGAATCCATTACCAAAAGGGTAATGGAAAGTACGCTATAAGCTATTACCATAAAGAAGGATGACAATAACTCCCATGAGGAACGCTCATGGCCCTGAATGATGTGCCCCTGATCAGGCTGAATTTGCTTTTGATAGACCCACACTTTTTTGCAGATAATGCCCCTGACCAGGCTGATGGTTGCTTTGACGTTCAAGAAGCTGCATAACTTCGTGGGGAACACCCATGGTCTTGCGGAGAATGCCCCTGATTGGGCTGATTATGTTCTTGGAAATCTTCGATATTGATCTTGGATCTAAGCTCGCATATGTGAATGCTTGATGGTAATAATGTTCCCTAAATGGAGATGCAAATGCAAATGATGACGCATGGAGATGCAAGAGCTGGGGAAGAGTATGATATGATTCTGGGTATGCATATGATGCAAGATGCTTATGAAATCGAATACGGTGCCTATGATGCATATGATCGCAAACAGGTGATTGGAAATGCAGGTTTCGACACGACGGACTTTGGTAGTTGCCAATACAAATTGGGCTTTGGGTGGGAAGGTGATGGCACGACTTCCCGACACTCGCCTTGAACTCAACAGTTACTGAAGAAAATGAACTTGCTTGAGTTAACTTGCCCTAGTGTAGTTCAACTTGCCCCAATATGATCTTTGGGAAAGTTCATCTTGAAAAGATGGTAGTTTTCCATGAGACGACCTCAAGATGGCTTGCCCCAAAATTTGTACCACAAAAGGATTCATCCTTGATCAACCGGCTCTTGGTGGTTGGCTTCAATACAATTTTGGAGTAGTTTGCCTTTGAAAGAGCGTTGAAGCGACTTAACTTGTCCTGAATAAGCATTAGAGGGATCTGCCTTCTAGTTAAAAAAAATTCTGGTTGGCCTGCCCCTGATCGGTACCACGAAAGGGTTCATCGTTGTTTAAACGATGGTAGTCGACTTCAACGTACTTTTGGAGTTGCCTGCCCCTGAAAGAGCGTGGAAGCGACTTAACTTGTCTAGAATGAACATTGGAGGGATATTCCCTTAGCTCAAAGAAACTCCGGGTGGCCTGCCATCAGTATTCTCGAGATGATTCACTTCTGATCAACCAATTCTTGAATAATTTGCCCCATTCTCAACCAATGCTTGAGGATTTGCCTTGGACTGACTGCTTCCGAATTTGCGGGATGACAATGCTCCAGATCCACAGGGCTACAAAGCATGCTCGATTCTGATCCAAACTGCTGAAATGGTCAAGTCCTATTTGATTGCTCTCTGTTGGATTTTCCTTAATGCCAACTACTGACTTGTAAATAAAATTGTTTGTTCACGAATGGTAATCTTAACGCAAAGTTCATGCAAGTTTTGAAAATTTTCGTTTATTAAGTGTCGTGATAGTGGGACGAATGGACCGTTAGCCCAAATATTGTGCTGACTTGATTGGTGTAAATGATATAACATGGATATTGACACCAAGGCTGATGATTAACAAACATTTGGGGAGTCAGTTTACGCAACCTTGCGATAATATGCTTTTAGAATAAACCTCGCCTCAATTAGGTCTTTCGAGGGTTGTAATGTGGTCTGGTTCACGGTTTATAGAACAAAGGATATTAGGCTCAAAGAATTATTTGTACCCACCCCATCTTCTTGATGATCTCCATACCTACATTCAGTTAATTCTGCATTTGCTTGACGGTGTAAGCTTGATGGTTCAAAGTTTGCTTGAAATGGTAGTCACCTTATTTTGATTTTGATGGGTGTTAGTGACCCTTTTATTTGGGTGGCCACTGAGTCTTATTTTGTTTTTGTTGAGGGTTTTGAGGACCTCTTTTGATTTTGTTTTTGATCCCTAACTTTTGCATGGACTGATTTTGCTTGTCAGATCCATCGGGATAGCCTTGATTTTTGCCTAAGTCCCCTTTGAGGTGCTTGACTTAGCAGGCTTGTGATTTTTTTTTAATTTTGTTGTGACAGCCATGTCAAGGGTCATTGATGAATAACCGTCATGTCTTTTGAATTTTTCTGTATTGATTTGAATGCGGGATTGGATTAACTGAACAGCTACCCTGCCCTAGGTTGAGTGTAAGGGTTTGAAAGTCCGAAGAAAACTACTACTTCTAGGCTCGAAGTGGTTGACTAGGGATTAACTCCTTATATCTCCGGTGTTTAGGGGATTTGAAACAATTCCTGTACATCATCGGCGAGATTTTATTTGAAAGCATACGTTTGCAATTATGGGTATTTCGTTTTTGTCATCCTCCTTCCAATACTTGCTAAAACAACAGTGATAAAGTGGAGTGGATAAGAAGTGTATGTGTTTGTGCTAAGTGGAAATAATGAGTGAATACGATGTGACTGATTCGAAAAATACATAATCACTTCATTAATATCACCATTCAAAACAACAATGTTTAAACACAAGTAACAATTAACAGGAAATAAACTACAAGATGCAAATGATAAAAGTGCCCAAGGACTGTCAATGTTGAGGACGTCTGCCTGTCTGGACCATTGGTTTTAGGAGATGACCCTTGACTCTTCGAGCTTAGACAATTGAGAGATTGACATGGACAACCAAACTTCCTTCTGGGAAGGATATGTATCTTTTGTCAATCAACTGCTGCACTTTGGCTTGAAAGGCTTTGC
This sequence comes from Lathyrus sativus, assembly GCA_963859935.3. NCBI lineage: Eukaryota > Viridiplantae > Streptophyta > Magnoliopsida > Fabales > Fabaceae > Lathyrus > Lathyrus sativus. The sequence continues at coordinate 677,915,836 of OZ012739.1, read as the reverse complement.
AGTCTTCCGTTGAATGCCCCCTGGATCCTCCATGATATCCACACTGAACATTGGGATTGTACCCTGGAGGGTAAGGTTCTGGCACAGGCTTAAGAGTCTTGGGCTCCACCAAAGAGTTTTGAATTAGATGCGGCAGAAGCTGACTGTGCAACATAGGGACTGGATGAAGAGGAGCAGTCCTTCTTTCTAAGTTGTTGCGAGGCCTCCTCTGATTTTGGCGCTGATAGTTTTGTTGTTGAGGAACATAAGGTTGTTGGCACTGACTAGGGAATTCCTCACGTGCAGGCCCTTTCATCCTTAGATTTGGCCTAGGAACAGGCAATAGCTGTGGGCATGGAAATTTTGAAACCAAAGATTGTAGGATACGCTCCTGGCCGGATGCAGCTTCAGGAGAGAAAGCAAGGATATCCATTTCTTTTACAGCAACTGGAATAAGCCCACCTGGCACTCTCATACCGCTTGGCGTGAAATCGAATGCTTTTGAATCAATTAAGTATTGAACTTTGTGTTTAAAAGTTTTGAATTCTTCCACATTATGGCCCGGTGCCCCAGAATGGAAATCACAATGGGCACTTGGGTCATAGCCTGGTGGCGGCTTACCAACAAACGGAGCTAGAGTCTGAATTTCCACCAATCGAAGTTGAAGCTAAAGCTGTAACACCTGAGTATAAGTCATAGGGATCCGGTCGGAGCTTCTGTCGGGCCGCTTCAACCTCTGTGCATACCTCCTAACCTTAGGATTGTCTTGGGAAACAAGAGGTAGCTGCTAATGGGGAAATCTTGGAACCTCAGGTTGTGTAAAAGATCTACGAGGTATATCATGCTCTCGAAGATATTCCATAGGTACGGGTTGAACGATCATTTCTGCTGCGACTTCAGGCCTAAGATTTCCGTCATTTCTTAGCACATTTTTCATGACTTCCATAATCTGGCCCATCTGAGTTCTCAGTTGGTGGACTTCTTCCTTGAGCATTTTCTGATCCTGATGCAAAGCTTGCATATCCACCATGAATTGTCCCATCTGGCCTCAGACTTCCTTCAACTCTGCTTGAATATGCTCCATAGTCCGCTTCTGCTCCATAGCTACATCGGCTTGCATTGTCTGACTTGGAATTTCAAGGTGTCTATGTTCCTCTTGCTTCAAATGCTTCACAACTCTCACAAGTTCAATGAGAGTGTCGAGAAATCAACTGTGGGTTATGAACAGAGGACGGGTAAGGTCTTGGTATCTGGTTAGGGAAGAAAATGCAAAACGATGCAGAGATGTTTATGCAAATGCAATGCAATGAGTGCACACGAGAACAGATCCACAATAAGGATTAAAGTCACAGATCCTGCAAGACAACAACAAAAGGTATCTCTCCCCTTGGGTGAGCAATCTATTGGTTTATAAGAGGGTATTCTAAAGGCTTTTAAAACAAAGTCCCATGCACTAACCCTCAAAAGTTTTCGATCATAACGACTACTCGTAAGACGATAATCCTTTTAAAGGATGAACACAGAGTTATGTTTTAGCAACCTTCGGAATAAGGTTCTACAAAAGGTCCTCAGAGTCGCGGACTCCCAAGTTGGAAATAAAAACGCCATTATGACTACTCGTAAGACATGATCATCCCAAAGGGGTCTCATCTGAGCGGTATGATTCGATCCAACTCAACGAGTCCTAAGTCTCGCAAATCAGAAAGAAACCACCTCCTAATATTAGTGTATACTATAAAGCTAGGGAAAAAGCTTTATCCTCACAGACCATCCCAATAAACCCAACAGGTTAGAAAACACAACAAAACATAATAAATAATAAAAGCAAATAAATCACACATGAGACAAGCAAATTAGGCTCGGCTCTCTAGGGGGTCCCCAGCAGAGTCGCCAGCTGTCGCTACTCGAAAAATGCAACGACGGGGAGGCGAAACGAAAGGATAGAAGAGTCGCCACCGAACTTTATTTATCCCATGAGGGGAAAGGAAAATATCGAGAAAACCTTAAGAAACGAACGGATCAGATGGTCTCGCAACCAAGAACGGGTTCGGAAGCCGGTTATGCAAAGGGAACGTATTAGCACCCCTCGCATCCATCGTACTCGATGGGAACCATTTGTTTGTCGATGTGTGATTATATTTACTAAATATTATGCTATAAAAGTATTTTCCAAAGGGTAAAGAAAAAGGGTTTAGAAACAAAGAAAGGAGGGATAACGGGGAAGAAAAGAGGAAGAACAGACTCGGTAGGACTTCGCAGTCCTATGCCTACGTATTCTCAATAGATGTGAGAAAGTCAGAGTCGACGTAGTTCAGGGAACTACAGATATGGGGGGAATATGCTCGGCAAGGATTGTGGCCCTTGTGCCTACGTATCTTTACTTGAAGAAGTAAAGAATCAGAGCAGCCGTAGTTCGGCCTACGGTTTGTTAATGTTTTTGTGGATGATGTTATCGTGTGCATTCTAGCAATTTAGGTGTTTTTCTACTCGCATGTGAAGAGACTTAGGTGTTACCTGTTTGTGGTAGAATGAACGTAACATATCCTTTTTGAAAGATTAGTTTTCGCCATGCGAGGCAAGATGTCATGTTTGATTTGTGAGATTGTTTTTTAGGGGGCGAGATAGGTCCTCGGATAGTAACCCTTTGCGGGTAGTACCCACCGCGCAGTTGACTTTTTCCCCAAATCTCCTAATTTTCAATTGACTGATCAATTGAAGCCCTTATGATTAAAATTGATGATCAACATTCCATCTCCAAACACCTTAGGACATGTGGAGGCCCAGGGAAACAAGTTTTACTTCACAAAACAAATTTAGCTTGATTTAAAATGAAACCCTAATTTCCCCTTTTTGCTTGGGCATTGTGCAGATGAACTGGGTGATAATTCCAACTCCACCATGACCTCTGAGATACTCAACAAGCTTTTTCCTCATGCTCCTACCAATGATGAAACCTTATGAACTCCCTCTGATGGTTCTTTGATAACTTTATGATAACAACACCCACTTGATGGCTTGTACCAATGCCTTTGATCAAAAAAAGGTGGGCAAATTTAGGGTATGACAGATGCCCCTATCTAATCGGCTTAAACCTAGTAAGACAAAATGCCACGACATTCATTCTTTCGAGGTAGAAGATGATTCGATATAGAAGACCCTGAATTTGTCCGAGAAGAAAGTAAATACTTGGGAATGGGATACTGGATACCTTGCAAAGGTAGGTAACACCAAAAGGATGTTAACAGAGAAAACTTGACACCAAAAGGATGACAAGCCTATCATCAAAATGATGATAGTACACTCACAATGCTGCTCTAAAATCAAAATAAATTAAGGGACCCACTGGTAAAAGGATAGTGGAAAACACGCTAGTCATGACATTAAAAGGATGCCAGACCCATCACCAAAAGGATGATGGAGCAGAAACAAGATTAGCCCTAACATCAAAAGGATGTAGGGGATCCATTACCAAAAGGATAATGGAAAGTACGCTAGTCATGACATCAAAAGGATGCCAGACCCATCACCAAAAGGATGATGGAGAGGAAACAATATTAACCCTAACACCAAAAGGATGTAGGGAATCCATTACCAAAAGGATAATAGAAAATATGCTAGTCATGACACCAAAAGGATGCCAGACCCATCACCAAAAGGATGATGGAGCAGAAACAAGATTAACCCTAACACCAAAAAGATGTAGGGAATCCATTATCAAAAGGATAATGGAAAATATGTTATTCATGACACCAAAAGGATGCCAGACCCATCACCAAAAGGATGATGGAGAGAAAACTCTAGTCATGACACCAAAAGGATGCCAGACCCATCACCAAAAGAATGATGGAGAAGAAACGCTAGTCATAACACCAAAAGGATGTTAGACCCATCACCGAAAGGATGATGGAGCGGAAACGCTAGTCATAACACCAAAAGGATGTTAGACCCATCACCGAAAGGATGATGGAGCGGAAACGCTAGTCATAACACCAAAAGGATGTCAGACCCATCACCGAAAGGATGATGGAGCGACACAAAATCAACTCTAACACCAAAAGGATGTAGGGAATCCATTACCAAAGGATAATGGAAAGTACGCTAGTCATGACATCAAAAGGATGCCAGACCCATCACCAAAAGGATGATGGAACGGAAACAATATTAACCCTAACACCAAAAGGATGTAGGGAATCCATTACCAAAAGGATAATGAAAAAATGCGCTAGTCATGACACCAAAAGGATGCCAGACCCATCACCAAAAGAATGATGGAGCGGAAACGCTAGTCATAACACCAAAAGGATGTTAGACCCATCACCGAAAGGATGATGAAGTGAAAAAAAATCAACCCTAACACCAAATAGGATGTAGGGAATCCATTACCAAAAGGATAATGGAAATTACGCTAGTCATGACACCAAAAGGATGTCATACCCATCACCAAAAGGATGATGGAGCGAAACAAGATTAACCCTAACACCAAAAGGATGTAGGGAATCTATTACCAAAAGGATAATGGAAAATACGCTAGTCATGACACCAAAAGGATGTTAGACCTATCACCAAAAGGATGATGGAGCGAAACAAGATTAACCCTAACACCAAAAGGATGTAGGGAATCCATTACCAAAAGGATAATGGAAAATACGCTAGTCATGACACCAAAAGGATGCCAGACCCATCACCAAAAGGATGATGGAGCGGAAACAAGATTAACCCTAACACCAAAAGGATGTAGGGAATCCATTACCAAAAGGGTAATGGAAAGTACGCTATAAGCTATTACCATAAAGAAGGATTACAATAACTCCCATGAGGAACGCTCATGGCCCTGAATGATGTGCCCCTGATCAGGCTGAATTTGCTTTTGATAGACCCACACTTTTTGCAGATAATGCCCCTGACCAGGCTGATGGTTACTTTGAAGTTCAAGAAGCTACACAACTTTGTGGGGAATAAGTTTTACTTCATAAAACAAGTTTAGCTTGATTTAAAATGAAACCCTAATTTCCCCTTTTTGCTTGGGCATTGTGTAGATGAACTGGGTGATCATTCCAACTCCACCATGACCTCTGAGATACTCAACAAGCTTTTTCCTCATGCTCCTACCAATGATGAAACCTTATGAACTCCCTCTGATGGTTCTTTGATAACTTTATGATAACAACACCCACTTGATGGCTTGTACCAATGCATTTGATCAAAAAAAGGTGGGCAAATTTAGGGTATGACACCCCCCCTTCTAAGTGTTTTTCCCACCTTTAGCACTCAACCTAGTTGTAGGCCCAGGTGGCACAAAAGGTCTTGTTGGCTTCCTTACAGGAAACTTTTATGTCTTGCCCTTAGCAGGTCCATGTGTCTTCTGAGTAGCCTTTCCCTTAGAAGTCTGAGATGCTTGGCTAGATTGTTGAGTAGAAGTTCTCTTAGCAGTGTGTGTTGCTTTGTTCTGAAAGGATTGGCTTGGTTGTTGAGTAGGCTGAGTTATTGAAGTAGGAATGTGTTGGCTTGGTTGTTGAGAAATCTGTGTTGGAGTATGAGAGGGTTGGGCTAATTGTTGAGTAGTCTGAGTTGTTGTGTCCTTACATGTAGACTTGTAATGTCCTGCTTTCTTACACCTACTACACTTCACCAGAAAACCTGTTCTTCTCAATTTGCGAGCAAACCCATCAATTTCACCTTGTTCTAGGTTCCTCCTTTTTTTAGGTCTACCAGGCATCTTTCTAAACTTGGGTGGTTGCACATTTGGATATGGTGTCTTAACCCACAAGTTTGCTCTATTAACAGGGTAGATCACATGCTTATAAACTTCCTTGTACCTTGAAAACCTATAATAATCTGGAATGTAAGTATCAATTTTTAAATTCCTACTCTTCATAGTAGAATGAGCATGAACACATGAGAGTCCTGTGAGTTCCTATCTTCTGCATGAACATATCTGATCTTTCAGGTTCACAACAAACTTGTTAGCTTAATTTTCTAGGTGCCTTACTTTAAATATATGTTCATCAGACATCCTAAATGATTAAATAAACAAAATACATTAGTCATATGTATGTCATAGACATCCTAAAGAATTAATGTAAGTTGATATTACATACCTTACTAGCCAGTTATTGGTGTATGTGCTTGTGACATCAAGTTTCTTTCTAATATTGGGCAAAATATCATTCTCATCCAAAGTACCAAATCTCATTCTGTTATTTGCCCATCTCTCCATCATGTATGTTCTGATGTCTTCTAACATAGTGATTAGAGGTTTTGCCCTTGCTTCAAGAATGACACTATTAAAGGACTGTGGGTATGTTGACTTGGAAGCCTTCCATATTATGTCCTTCAACATCTTTCCAGGAAACTTTTTCCTAAAATTGTTATAGAGGTTCCTAACACAAAACTTGTGCTCCACCCTTGGCAATTTCTCATCCATAGTAGGTAGAAGACCCTGCAACAACATACAATGTAGCATTACAATATAGCATAACAGGAATAGCATAACATAAACACATAAAACCATAAGAATAAATGAAAAACTTGCCTTTTGTTGGTCTGAGATGGAGGTGTAATTCATACATTCATCTTTGCCTCCAAGGTCATCAATTAACAGCTCTAAAAACCAAGTCCATCTATCCTTGTTTTCACTCTCCACAACTGCATATGCTATAGGAAACATCTGATCATTAAGATCCCTCCCAATGGCAGCTAGAATCTTCCCTCCACATAACCCCTTAAGAAAACACCCATCTAGACCTATTACATGCCTGTATAACTTAAAGCTTTCCTTACACGCAGCATAACATATGTAAAGCCTTCTAAAATATGGTATTTCATCCTCAACACCTTCTTGTACAGGCTCAACATTGAGCTTAACTATTGACCCTGGATCGTCTCTTAACAGTTCATGACAGTAGTCATAGACCCTTGTGTAATCTCCTAAAAAGGAACCATCAGCATAGTCTCTAGCTGCAAATTTTGCTCTTATAACTTTGGTTTTGTTGACCCCAACATTCCACTTTTTTTGTGCCTTCTCCTTGATATCCTTTATACTCAACCTTGGATTGTTTTTCAAGCAATTCTTAATCTTTTACTCAACCACTTTGTACTCATCAACTTCACATTATACTCTCTACTACAACTGTGTTTGTCAATTACTTTCCTGAGTTGCCAAGTGTATTCATTTGACACCTTGCTACAGTAAGCCTCCCACTCATAACTAACTTTACATCTAATCCTTACCCTAACTCTTTCATTTTTTTACAAACCTTAGGTCTCTACCATTTTGCACAACATAAGTTGTTATTGCTTCCCTAAAATCACCCTTTGAACTAAAGTACATTCCCACATCCCACTTGTAATCTGACATGTCTTTTGGCTGTCTGAAAATTGGATGTTTTTTTCTTAGAACTCCATTGCTATCATCATTGTCACAACCACTTTGCATGTCCTCACTGTCATTGTCATTCCCTTTACCATCATTTTCTTGGACTTCTCCATTACCATCATTTTCATGACCAACTAGGGTATCAAGTTCATCCTCCTCAATCTCATCACACCCATCGGACTCATCCTCAAAAGCCACATCTTGTACGTTATCATAATTGTAGTCCTCATCTTCACTATCATCAGATGATAAACTTAAGTCACCATACACTACAATTTTACCTTTTTCAACTCCAACATTACCTTCTTCCCCTGCAGGATTCCCTTGTTCAACTCCAACAGTATGTTCATCTACTACAGGATTCCCTTAATCAACTCTAACATTACCTTCTTCCAACCCAGCAGTGGCTTCATCAACTCTAACATCACCTTCCTCCAATCCAACAGTGGTTTTTCCAACTTCCACAACTTCATCATGCAGTTGACTAAGTAACTCCTCTACCTCATCTACAATTTCAGCAGGGTCCTCATCAACTTCATCACAACAATATCACAGTAATCAGGTTGAGACAAGGTGTGTTCAATATAAATATCAACATTTTGGTGCACCCTATCCAGATCTGCAATTTCTAAAGCACCATTGTCATCAACAAGTGGATTCATCCCAAATTGAGGGTCCTTGTAAAATATTGTTTCAAACTCCCTATAACCTAAGTTTTTCAATACACCAACTAGCTCAAAATTACTCCATTTGTCTACATCTACTCTCAAATCATCTACTACTCCATTCTCGTATACACTACAACCTTCATCTGTGAACTCACCACTATGATGAATTTTGAGAGTTATGTATTCATCCATGATACCTAATCATATCATCTAAATAATTAGAGTTTACACTAACAAATTTACATAAACCCTAAATATGAACCTCTAGCAGATATTGCCCTATGAGATTCGTAAATCCTAAATCAGAGATAAATGAACAAACCTTTTGATTATGTCTCCTTGAATCGTCTTCAATCCTCCGCCCTCAATCCTTTGCCTCTTGAATCTTCGCGTCTGCAAATCTTGAATCGTCTTCAATGATTCAATGATTCAATGATTCATTGAGTGTCCAAGCGTTGTGTCGTGTAATCTTCTGGGTAATGGAAACATTGGATTGTTTTATCTACCTTTAAGACATTTCATATCCACGTCAGCAACTCCACCTGGACAAACGTGGCATTTTTTTTCAAAGTTTGACTAACGACAACAAACGGAAGGATAAACGTGACACCGTTTTAAAAGTTAAATACCAACTTGACACTTTTTAAAGTTAAGGGACCAAACTGGACCCCAAGCTAAAGTTAAGCGACGAAACAAGTAATTTTTCCAAAGATAAATATGTGATTAAAAAATATTTAAATAATAGAAAATGAATAATAAAGTAATATTCAGTAATAAAGTTACAAAGGCACACAATCCTAAAGGCATATAATCCTTTCCCAACTTTTTTACAGTTGTACATTTGTAAGTAGTTGTTGCAATGTTGATAAGGTACTGAACAAATTAATAACTCTACTTTTTGACTTTTCAACACTTATTATATTAATAAAAAATGAAACCACACTCATCCTCTACCTCTTTGTCTTCTTTCTTTTTTGACATTGATATTCTATCTCTTTTCTTCCTTTGCAAAATCGTAAATACACAGAGAGAAAAAATAACTCGGTTAACTACTTTGCTCGAGATTGACCCACAACACGCAATCCGCTATATCGGAAAATCGTTCGCATTTTCATTTTTCCAAACACACCCTGCTTCCACGCGGTGGGTGGCTGCTCCGGCCGGACCGCTCGGGATTGCGCCGATTGCGTTCGTGATTCATAACTTTGGTAACACCCAACTTTAGTTATTTTTTATTTGAATTTATATTAATTAGTTTTATTTATTTGGGTGGTATGTGTGATATATGTGATTTACTAGTAATTTATTTAAATTAATTAATATTAGTGATATTTTAAAGTTGGGAGAAAATAGAGTTTTATTTAAAATTAGGGAGTGAGGGATGGTTTGAGTAAGACAAAAAGTGTAGTAAGATTTGGAGAAATGTTAGAATTAGAATAAAATTTTTATTTTAAAATATAGAAATGAAATAAATTAGAAAATTGTGAGATGAATGTGTAAGGAGATTTGAAGGGTGGGGGAGACAATTGGGATAATTAGGTTAATATAAATAGATAAGTGAGGGGACTTTTGTATTGTACGTACAAAAGTTGGAAAAGAGCTCCCAAGGGCAAGAGAGTTCAATGTACTGCAACTTCGAGGAAATGGGAGAAACTCTTTACATATGGGTGTTTAGGCAGTCAGATAATGAGGGATCCTAACCCTCTTATCTTTTTTCCTCAATTTTATATTTGTGATTGTTGTTTGTGTATTTATGGGCAAAGAGTTTACCTTGAACCCTTGTGATTTGTTCTTGAATATCTTGTATGAGGTGAATTAGGAATAACTATTTATTTTTGTGCCATTTGCCTTGTTGTTGTATAATAATTTATGGTTGTGCCCGTTGGGACAAAATTATTTGAATAATTAGATTATGGTATATGACTTTCTTATGGTTCGATTTGTGTTGGTTTTGAGTGATAATTGAAAAAGTCAGAAAAATCCAATTGGTATTTTTTCCCGAAAGTCACTTTAACAAAAAAATCAAGAAAATTGAAAGGAAAACAAAAAATCAAAAATTTGGGAGAGGGTGCGCTTCGACGATCGACGACGACCAGTGAATAGTATAGCGCGATAGTTGGTCGCGCTAGCGATCGACGAAGGGTCGTAGAGGAGAACGGAGGAGGCCGCTAGAGATCAGGTGCCGCACGATGGAGGGTTGTCACGACGGAGGCCGCCGAAGTTCTGGCCACGAGGCGGTGCATGCAGGTTGGTGGATTTGATTCCCTGTCTAGTCGGCGAGTTTTGATAAATTTCGATTTCGGTGACTTTTCGTTACCTTTTTCATAAATTTAAGATTCAGATATGTTACATTATAGGTCTTATAGTTGTTTTTGAGTTGTTTAGAGTTGGAGAAAAAAAATATAAGATACACTTGAGTTGAGTTTTGAGCCTTTGACATTATAAGACTGCATTTAGAGTAATACTTTTATTTTTTTAAGGTTGTTAAGTCAAAAGAGTTAAAATTGAGTTAATGAGTAATTTTAAGAATATTGTGGAGTTGAGTTGAGATTTGAGTAATCTGACAGGTTCAAAGTTATTTTGATAAGGCTATATCTTGCCTTGAGTATTTGTTGTGTTACAGTGTTGGTGGCCTTACGCGAATAATACTAATTTTGCACTGTTGATAAGTATGTGTGAATATTATATGTTTGATATTATTAGAAAGTGATTTTAGAACTATTTTCAGACGCGTTCATAGGTTTAAGATCCAGTTGGCCGAGCATACGCCGAAAACTCTTTTGTATTAAAATTTTCCAATCAAAAGCACTTTTTAATTGAGTCTTAGAGGTAGTTATATAAAAAGGTTTAAGATCTAGTTGGCCGAGCATATGCCGGAAATTGATTATGGTGAAACTGAGTGTTTAAAGAAGAATTATGCATTTTCATTTTCCTATTATACTCATAGCTAATATCCATGTCATAAACACCAGACAACCTAAGTCTAAAAAAATTCCCATCAATAACTTTGTAGCTAAAATTTAAGGGACTTGAAGGAATTCCAACAACATTATCACCAGTTAAGATATCATGTTTTTTTTTAAGATATCAGGTCTTCTTTGCTTCCTTCTGAACCATCAGTCACTTGTTTTTCTTCTTCAACATATTCAATGATTTTCTAACTTTCCTTACCCATGATCAATACACCTTTTCTTCATCCTCATTATAATTATCTCTAGACCCGTTCTCCTTAGACTGTGGAACGTTATCAGCTTTGTTATCAAAATCATTAACACCATCATCCGAATGGCATTAAGTTCCTCCTCACTTGACTTTACCTCTTTTATCAAAGTATCACTCAAGATGTTTTCAACATCTTGAACAACATTTTTACAAACGACACTTGGATTAATATCCAAAGAGAGATTATTCAAAGGTTTATCCAGGACAATTTTCTCACTTATAATCTTGTCAATATTGTTTTCACTTGGTGGATTAACGTGTGCATTAAGAGTTTCTAGGGTTTGAATAATATTGTCTAACTCATTAATAATGACATCATTAGTCTCATTTAGGTTTGGATGCTACATAAGCTAACTTAGGGGCAGAAATATATGAGGGAACACTGGATTTAGAGTTTTCAGAGGATTTCGAAGACTTACTTTTTTTATGGAAAACAATTTAAAGAGGAACAACCTCTAGAACATCTTCGGGTGGTTTTGTTGAATCTTTTGCTTGAGTTTCAATATTATCCTTGGTGTTTTTAGGTACCTTTATTGCAGTTTCTACGCCTTTCCCTATTAGGTCACACATTGTGAGGGAAACACAATCATTGAGTTTCTTGAGTTTCTTTTTCTTAACCTTCTTCAATTGTTCGATGGATGAATGAGCTCTTTCCCGACCATCGACCATCCCTCCAATAATAACTCATTTCATTTTTAATCCATGCACATTGACTACGACATTATCATCTTTTGATGGCTTCTTAACCTGAATCACATTCTTCTTTTCTTTTCTAGATGTGTTTGTATCTTGATGCGTTCCAACCATATATATATATATATATATATATATATATATATATATATATATATATATATATATATATATATATATATATATATATATATATATATATATATATATATATATATATATATATATATATATATATATATATATATATATATATATATATATATATATATATATATATATATATATATATATATATATATATATATAGATATAGATATAGATATAGATAGAGAGAGAGAGAGATATTTTAGAGAAGGTGAATAATGAGTGATATGAGTGTACGTTGAAACAATAATGTAAATGATAAATGAGTATTTTTTAATACGAAGGAGTTTTCAACTTCGATTGGTTCAGACAAGATTCCTTGCATGCTTTTTGGAAATATTGGACTGAATGGACGAGAATATGACCCATTTACTCTTCATACACCTCAACGTTAATTGCTACAAAATATCCATCACACAGAGTCCTATAACACTTAGTTTTTCAAATTGTGTTGCATCCAACATTTTAGTGAAAATAACCACAAATTGTTTTTCAGTATGCATGTTGAAGGTGATAAAAACACAAGAAAGGGGTTGGATTGTGTTAGGTTTCTCTTTCTTTTTTGAAAATCTCTTACCAGATTCTTAACACAAGGTCTAGAATCTGAATAAGAGTTAAGTGTTTAGCAACAAAGTAAAACAATTTCAAGGAAGAAAGGAAAGAAACAGAGACACAAGCAGTTATACTGGTTCCTCCCACAAATCGAGAGTAGTCCAGTCCCCTTGCACTTACAATGGATTTTCACTATAATCAAAATTGATTAAAATTGCTCAAGCACAAAGCAAGATACTTACAATTCTCAAACACACAAGTAAGACACTTTTATGCTCAAGCACATAAGTAAGAGACATCAATGCTCAAGCACACAAGTCAGATACTTCCAATGCTCAAACACACGAGTAAGATACTTCTAATACTCAAGTATACAAGAAAGAGACTTCAAATGCTCAAGAACTTAGCAAGAGACTTCTTAAACTTAAACTTACAGTTAAGATATTTTGAAAAACTACAGTTGATATACAATCAAAGGTGTAGACAAAATACAACACATAAAAACTATTTAAAACTTAAGAATTTCTAGAATATACAAATGTTAAGAAATTCTAAGTTAAAATTGTGATTATTGTTTGATAGAGCAACAACTCTTTTATTGCCAATGGTTCGTTGTTTTTCTTCAAGTCTTAAGCTTTTTATATAGAGATAGAGAAAAGAGTCTTTGAAGAGTTTGCACAAGAGAGTCGTTGAGAAGATTGATTCAGAGACGTTGAGATGTTTCTTGATATGGTTAACACCATTGAAAACTCATTTGAAATCCATTTCCTAAAAAATAAATTATATGTTGTATCTTAATTGTCTTCTGCGGATTTTTGCTTAAGTCTTCATGTGATGACAAAAAGAAAAAATATCCTCAGATTCTGATAGTGATCTATTAGAATCTCCTCGACCCTTACATCAAATGGATCTTCAGAGTCTGAATATTTAGAGGTTGTGTCATACCCTAATTTTCACCTTTAGCCTTTCATACCCTACATTCGTCATATCATACATCGTTCTATTGCATATCGAGCATGTGAGTTCACAAGGTAAGGATTGAGTCGGTTCGTGGTTTTCCATTCCAAATAAGATAAATTGCTTATCATGGGCTATATGGAAGAAAGGGTTCATCATCTAAGGTTTGATTCAAGTTAGAAAGTCTACTCATGTAGATTCCTTCAAGGAGAAGTTACTTGAAAAATATTAGGATATTCAAGATCAATATGCCTAATGAACATGAAGTGCAAGGCCTAATTCAAGATTTCTTCATCCAACTTTGTTTCAAATTCTATGTTCAAGTGGAACTCAAATTTGCAAGACATAAGTCAAGATCACAAGTTCATAATTCAAGACTTCATTCAATTCAAATTCAATGGTATAAGGGAGATCCATCATTCCAAATTCGAGATTCATGAATTCAAGATTAGATTCAAAAATATTACAAAGGGAAATTTCATGACATTGCAAGAATGTCACATTTGTTACAAAGTTTCCAACTCTAAGTAATTAAGATATTTCTAATCTTAATTCAAGTTTCTAATCAACTTCATGGTACCCTTCATGCCCCATCAAGTCCACATGTTCCTCATTATGCCTACAAACATCCAAGGAAAATAATTAAGATTCAACTTAACATTGGAACATTTCAAGATCAAGACTATGCATGCTTAGTCATGGGCAATTTTAATGTGATCTAAAATAGTCTCATGCAAGAAGTGACAAATTGCCTCATAACCAAACAGTTTGTGTTATAAAACCAAAGGAATAAACTCATAATGATGCATCTAAATATCAAAATTTTGAAATGTTGTCAAAGGTAGAAACTTGGACCACAAGGGAAGCCCAAGCACAAGCAAATAAATGGGTTCAAATTTGAGAACAAGACAAAATGCAGCAGCAAAAATACAGCAAAGCAGAATTCCTAGAAATGGAAAGAATTGGGCTTGGCATCAAGAAAGTGATGAGAAGTATATCCCAATGAAAAGATTATGCAGCAAACAAGTGAAAGGAACCATATTATTTGACTATAAGGTAGGGAGCAACAGTAGGTAAAAGAGGAGACATTGAGAACATTCATTAAGAAAAAAAGAGATTTGAGAAAGAAGAGAGAAAAAAACCATTGAGAGAATAAGAGAGTGATAGAAAATCAGAAAAAGGAAGTGAATCATAGAGCACATCCAACAAAAGCCATTGGTGATTAGAAGGAGAATAGTAGCTCTTGGGTATCTTTTCTTTCAAACTCTTATCTCTTTACATATTTGCATGTTTTTATTTTCTCTCTTAAATGATATTTGTGTTGTGCATATTGTAATGAGGTCTCAAAGTTTGGTTTATGTTGTAAAATAAGCAAAAGAAAAGAAAGAACATAAATTGATTATTGTATTGAAATGAGTTGAAAAATACTCATTTTTACTGTCATGTTCGCACTACGAAGCTTTCTTCGCCTAGCAAACACGATTTTATGGTACTCAAAGTGCCACTAGACAACCAGTTTTCCCTTGTTTTTAGTGAGCGAGTTGTTCGCTAGCACCTTCGCACAACGAACTTTGCCCTCTTTCGCCTCTGTTTGTGAATAATGCTTGTTATGTGACTTTCCCCAGCAAGTTCGCACAACGAACTTAAGGGTGTTTTTTCTGGGCAGCCTTGCTGCAAGGTTCGCACAGTGAACTTCAGTGTCTTTTGCCTCTGTTTGTGAATAGTGTAATGATTTGAAAAACCCTAAGAAGTTTGCACAACGAACTTCTCATAGTTTTCAAAAAAAATTATTTTTTTCATGTCTTTTTTTTATTCGTATTTTCAAACAGATTAACCCGATGTGGTTGTACGGCCATTGTATGTGGATGTTATTACGGTCATTTCTGACTTTTGGTTCCAAAAACTATTTTCAAAAATAAACTCTCGATTTTATCGAGCCATTTTCAACCTTTTAAGTCGATTTCCTTGTGCATCGCCATCGACCTTGTTCGTATCACTTCAAATATTTTTACAAGCAATAAAACCCTTGATCCAACATCAAGTGGTATTTTTCTCATAAAAAATCCAAAAAAATAATAAAGATACAATTTGGGTCATACGCCATGAGCTTTAAAGCGGTGGAGAAGGAATGAGAATGAAACCCCTCCTACACTCATTCCGAATGTTTTGAATACAAGTGTTGTACCCCAAAATTTGCCCAACTTTTTCTTTACTTGGTTTATGTTTCATTTCATATTCTAGCATTTTGCATTGCATAACACTGTTCATTTGGAAGGGGATCAAGAGAGGTGTGCATAGCAAGAGAAGGTCACCAAGGGTTTGGAGCCTAAGAAAGAGGTTTTACTCAAGCATGAATGCTCATCAAATTCATCAAGAAGTCGTCAATGCTCTCTAAAAGAGTTGATGGATGTATGTGGATTATCTCCTAACTTGAAGGCCAGCTGGGGATCATCAGAGGATTGTGAATTCATGATTATGGATGTGAGACGTTGAGGAAGCTCATTGAGTGCTTTGAGAGTCATTGTGGAGCTTATCCAAGTTGTTGTGTCATGTGTAAGGAGCCAGAGTCAAAAGTATTGCATATAGGGTTTTCATCTGGTCAACCCTAAGTCAACTGTGGATTTGAAGGAGGTTAAGACTCAATTATAAGTCATGTTGATCATGGAATATTGTGTTGAGGCATTTGAGATGTTATTCCAAGATCAAATCTAGAAGAAACCAGAGTGTGAGGAGTTACTAAATTAGGGTTCTCGGTGTAAAATCCCTTATTTAGTGCCTAACTTCAAGACCACATATCTCAAGATACAAGTTTTATCTCATCTTAGCTCCAACATGAGACTTATAGAGCATGTTTCTAGCTTTCTTTTGAGTACTAGAAGTCATTCATCTGATTTCTAGAGCTCAAGTTATGATGCTGACAAGTTATGGGTCCTCAGATGAATGTGATTTCAATCAACAAAAGTCAACCAACTTCCAAGATATTTTTTACCTAGAAGGATGTTTCTCCTTGATCGCGACTTTCTATGTCTAATACAACTTAACTGCAAGTGCACAGTCTATCGCGTAGTAATAAAAGATATCGATCCCACAGGGACTCGTAATCAAACTAGTGTTCTCGGGAGTTACTATGTTTAGCTAGGTAGGTAATGTTTAAGGGAATAATTTTTGTCACTAAAGGAAACTAAAAAGGTTACTTGGATTATAATTACGAGAATCGATATGCAGTAATTATGTTCTTCGGGGATTTGACAAGTTACCGGTATATGAAATATTTTTCAGAATTTATTTAAGCAGAAAATAGTGATCTGAAGACTTTCGTCTCACGATGGCTGTTGACGCTAGTCATAATTCTAAGGGCCAAATGTACGCTTCCGTGTCCCATTCGAGGTTAAAACTATTTTTTGGAAATCTCTAAGTTCTAATTCATTTTAAAGTGCTTTCGTTGTTATTAAAACAAATGACTAGTGTTTACTATCTGGTCTTACCGCAGCTGTCGCTTGTTGGTTCGTACCTTAATTAATTTCCCACTGTCGTGGCAAAACTACTTTTAAATAAGTTCTCGCTTTCGCGATGAAGTTTATTCAGTAAATAAGTTTAAACACTCAGACCATAAACAACATTTGAAAAAGAGAGTTTTCAACCGGTTATTATCAAATCCTGTCTGAATTATTATTACATATCGATTACTCTGATTTAGCTAGACATGGATTTGGGAAAGGTAAAACATAAATAAAAACAGTGAATAATAACATGCATCATAATGAAAACTGAAATTACGATTAAAATTTAGAACCTGTAAATATTCCAATTGGCCTTTGGGCAGATCCTCCACAAATGTTGGCAGGATTCTGGTCTTTGTGCCAATTGATCGTACAAACGAATATTGTCGAAATGGAATACAGCAGTAATGAAAGGAAACAAAAAAATAGAAAGAAATAAAACTGAACTTTTGCTCTGGAAATAAAATTGGGCAGCACTTCGTTGTCTGAATGCGGCTCCCTTTCTCAGCTCCCCTCCTTCCCCTTTTATAGAAATAGAATTCTAATGGTTGTAATTTGAAGAAGGTGGACTTAGAGGCAGAAATATCAGGGAGTAGTGGTCCACTATTTGGGACTTGGAACTGTATTTTGCACGTTCATTTGAAGTTGGGCATTTTTGCCTGCATGACGGTCGTCACGGTGTGTGACGGTCGTCACCCGTGTGACGGTCGTCATGGAGCTGTGACGGTCGTCACAACAGCAAAATATGCATTATGCGTTTTTCATGTTGTTTTCATCCGGTTTTCGTCCATATTTCATCTGTAATTGATTCTTTTCTTCATATTGCTTTGTTTAGACGTGATTATCAAATACCTGCAAAATATCAGACAAATAACATGGAAAGAACCCGAAATCGGATCGAAAACAGTCAAACATCAGTTGAATTATGCATCAATATATATATATATACGATTTCGTGTTATCAAACTCCCCTAAGCTTGAATCTTTGCTTGTCCTCAAGTAAAACAGGAAAAAGTCGGCAAGCACGAGGCAGCTTCTTCGTTCGCAAAGTTGGGAAAAACCGGGATTCTTAGTAGGAACAAAACGAGTACGGTGACGACACTGGACTACAAGTCTTCGGAGGTCTCCTTCTTATGCAAATCGGTCCCAGTCATGCTACTGTAGCTTGGTGTCAAGGTTCTCGCGTCAAGTTCACCCTGTTTATTCTAGCGCAATCACATTAAGCCCGTTGTCCATACACTTTTATGGCAAGTCGACCTGTTAGTGAATATGATCTCCTTTCTGTTTTGATCTTTTTCATTGCTCATAAGCTTATACCATTGATTTTTTTTCAATGAGTTTTCGTACCGTTGGGCTAAATGCTCGGGTGAGGAGCACCTAACTTAGAGGGAACGCGTCTTTATATTTGGGCTAAATGGATTTCTTTTCATGATTTTTCATCTTTTTGGAGATCATACACTTATTTGCATTGGTCGCTCGCTTAGAAGTGTTTTAGGATGGTGCTGACTGCTAGTATAAACTACTTGGGGCTGAGTTTGCGTAGAAACTTGAAACTTTGGTACGCGTAGGTAATGGAACCGACTCGCATAAACCGGAGGTCTAAGGTGTCAGGATGGTACTGGTTTTGTTAGAATTGTCGTCTCCTCGGAGTTTCAAAACTTGGTTTGAACTCGGGCGCATTCTCGTGATGATTTTGCTTTTGAGGAACGAACGGAATTTTTTTGTTTATGTCGAATAAAGCGGGGGATGTTTGCGTAACGGAAAAAGCTATATATAAGAGCTTTTATTTGCTAATACGTGAAAATGTTCGAATTGAAATTACGGAATTAAAAGTACAAGGGAATGGGAAATAAACGCTCCGCTCCCACACTATCTCAATCAGTGTCCCCACTGATTTGAAAGAATGCGAGAGGGAAATACAAGTAAATGAAAATACAAAGAAACTGAAAATATAGTAAACAAATAAGGAAAAGAGTAACTAATCACGGCCTCTGCCTCGGTCACATCCTCTCTCGCGTCCTCTGGCTCTGACTTGGTCGCGACGGGCCTCAAGGTCCAGTGCTCCGGTATGATAGACATAGTCGCGGAGTCCTTCGAACTGCAAGGTCAGATTCGCCAAGTTCTCAGTAATGGTTTCCTGGCCGGTTTGGAGTTGTTGCATTTGGGTCCGATGCCAAGCTTCGAACTGCTCTGCTCGCTGATTCTGCTGCTGCATCATAGCGAGTATCTGGGCCTGCTGGTCGAGGGATCGGCGAAGGTCTTCTTCAGAGTAGTCGGGCTCTGGACGATGGCAGCGGCGGCGGTAGGATGTACCTTCGGAAGGAAGTGGTTACGATGCCTCCGGATGCTCAGGTCTGTCCAACTCATCTTGGATTTCGTCACCAGAATCTTGGGTGTGAGTCTGAGTTGGAGCAGCGGCAGCAGCAGGGGCATTGAGGTCAAATAGCCAGTTGGCACGATCCTCTGGGTGCATCCGGGTGCGTGATGGCAGGATAATACTTCTGACGGTTTTTCCACGCACGACCGGGTG
Organism: Lathyrus sativus; assembly: GCA_963859935.3. Lineage (NCBI taxonomy): Eukaryota > Viridiplantae > Streptophyta > Magnoliopsida > Fabales > Fabaceae > Lathyrus > Lathyrus sativus. Next base: position 677,896,213 of record OZ012739.1, on the reverse strand, counting down.
GTACTTGCCGTCGGCCCTGGAACGGATGAGGTGAGAAGCTCTGCAGTGGTCGGTGTCGAGGAACACCGAGGGAATGGCATGGAGATGCTAGAGGCAGTCACCGAGGTTCAGCCCGAGTGCAATGGAAGTGACAATCCCGCCAAAGTAAAATGGCTTAGAGCCACAGTTACAGTTGGCCTGGATGTGGGCCAGGAGGAACGAAGCGGCGTTGATGGGCTCGTTGTTGAAGACACAGCGGAGAAAGAAGAGCTCTTTCGAGTTCACCTTATGGTTGCTATCTCGGGCGAAGATGGTGTTGCTTAGTGCTCGGTGGAAATACCGGATGGTCGGGTTGTGGATATGCGTTGCGTGCAGAGAATCCCAGCCATCGGCATTGATTCCGGTTAACTGGTACCAGAGCGCGAAGGCTTCGTGCTGAAACTGGTCGGTGAGCATTGTCACCGCGAGGGAATTGTAAGATGGCAGCAATCTGGTTCTGGTTCAGCTGATAGTTCGTGCCGAACATACGGAAGCATGCGGCACCGGAGTGCTGGCTGAGGTCGCAGCTGGAAGTGAAGTAGGTGAACGAACTAAGGAACTCGAGGGTGAGTTTTTCATACGTCGGCTGCGGATTTGTGCAGAGGTTCCAGATGCCGGCTCTTTGAAGCATCCAAGTGACGCCGTCAAGGAGGCCGAGCTCCGTGATCGATGGGATATGCGGATAGTGGGTCGGCTGTAGCGACCGTTGATGGAAGGCGATATAGTTGGCTCGCTGTTTGTCTCCGGAGTCGCCGTCGCTGAACACGATGTTGCTGAGGTCGGGGGTTTCGTTGTTTCTTGCCATTGTTGGAGGATGTTGTGGATTGAGTTGGTTCTGTGGAGTGAAAAAATGTTACAGAAGTTGATTAGGAAGTTCAAATGGGAGTTGGAATATATGGAGCAAGTTGGGGAAAACGAAAATTAGGAGTGGGGTGTGAGTTTGTGATGATTGGAAGTTGAAAGGATGTGAGTGGGAGAGAAAACGCAACCCCTGTTATAGCAGATAACAGTTTTGGGCTCGTGACGGTCGTCACGTAGCTGTGACGGTCGTCACCCGTGTGACGAGCGTCAGGCTTCTGTGACGGTCGTCACACCAGCAAAATCTGCAGAACGCAGAATTTTGCTATGGGGGTGTTCTTGCAATGGTTTGGAGGCCTAGTATTGATATGGCAATGCGTTATATCGGCCAAGAAACATAGGATAACGTAAAAACAGAATAAATGAATAAAGAATATAATTGAAATAACAAGTAATTAGAATGATTGTAATGTAATACATAAGGAAATTAACAATGCAAAAATCAAAATAATTGAAAACGGACGGAAAGTAAAAAAAAAAACGAAACTAAACTAAACTAAAGCTAATATCTAGTCTTTTCGTGCTTTCAATTCATCAAACTTCCGGGCGTAGTAGTCGAGCTGGTCACATACCAAGTCCATGAAGACTACGTGTTCGCTGTGTATGCTTGTGATGTCTGCTTTTACGGTGGTCAGAGCTGCGTCAACGTTGTCCAATCGGTGCAGAACAATATCCATTTTGTCGGTGGTTTCCTCAGGAATGGGCTCAGGATAGGTGTTGTAATGCGGAGGGGTCGTAAGGTCTACCTCAGCTTCTGATACAGCATCCTCATAGTACATATAATCATGTGCTTCAGAGATGTGATCACTGTCGTACATGTAATTCTGCGGTGTTGATTGAGGTGAAGGAGGTCCCATAGGCTCATCCAATTCATAAAGCCAGTTGTCCTTGTTATGGATACTTGTCATCTGATGATTTGGCAATGTGAATAGCTGGACAGGTTTGTCATTGATGAGGTACTCGTAAGGTCCAGGTCCCATAGTTCTTAAAATGCGCCTGTTAAAGCAAAACTGGATATTCATGGGTCGGATGGTGCCAAAACTAGTGCTTGCGTTTAGGTGGAATCTAAGGCCAAGCTCGTGGGCAATCATTGTCACGAGGCCTCCTATTAGAATAGGTGATTGTGGGTCCTGAGTGAGGCGTCGAAAAGATATCATCATAAAAGGTATTGCATTCACTGTACGGCCCTGAGAAGCACAGAACATGATAAATAACTCTTCTTTAGATACTGTAGTAATATTTTCTTCTTTCCCGAAAAGGGTGTGAGCTAGTATCTTATGAAAGTATCTGAAAGCTGGGTTATGAATCTCATCATTATACATTCTGTCTGGTTCAGGGTGATAGTCGCCTGTGATTCTACCCCAGAATTGGTTGAGTTCAAAATCAAGATCGTCATCTTCTGCACTGATGAACACATGTGGTCCGCTAGGAAATCCTATGAGGTTAGCTAATGACATCCGGCTATGGGTTTGGTCCATTCCAAACATCCTAAAGGTGATCAGCTCTGTGTTGGATCCAAAACCATAGTTGGGTAAGTACCTGAAGGAACTAAGGAATTCATAGGTGATGTCCTTATAGGTAGCAAAACGGGTTTTTAAAGCAGTGTTCTCCCAGCCTAATTGATTGAACAGGTATTGGATGCTATCAGTAATTCCTAGTTTCTCCATGGTAGACTTATCATAATACAGTGTTAAGGCTATGTCTCTTTCAGTTAACGCTTCAAATCTTGTCTTTTGAGCTAAACCTCGAAAATGAACCTTTGTGAAGTCGTACGCGGCCATACTCGCAGGTAAGTCGGAGAAAAAACAGGAGGAAAGTTTTGAAGACTTTTAAAATCCTGAAAAGTTTAAAACAGAAATTTGAAGTCAGGATTTTTTAAAAACAAAAAGGCGGTAAAAACAAAAAGTAAAAGAGAAAAATAAAATAAAAATATTAAAATAAAAGAAAGTAAAAATAGTAGCAATTTTTAAGTTTAGGAGTTTTGTTAAAGTTTCAAAGTAGAATTTTAAATAAAAATGAGAATGAAATACAGTAACGAGGAAAATGCGGGAAAATTGGGTTGCCTCCCAGTAAGCGCTGTTTTTAACGTCTAAAGCCTGACGATAGCTTGGTGACAAGCTATTCGGGTATTTGAGCTAGAAGCTCAAGCAATGCTATACTGCAGACTTGAGGGCTGTTTTCGTTCTTATTATAATGTTTTAGACGTTGCCCGTTTACGATAAACGGTGCATTCATCTTATCGGTAATTTCAACAGCTCCACTCTGAAGTACTTTAGTCACTTCAAAAGGTCCAGACCACCTAGATTTTAGTTTACCTGGGAAGAGTTTTAATCTTGAATTAAATAGCAATACGATGTCTCCTACACTGAATTGTTTCTTGACTGAACGTTTATCATGCCACTTTTTAGTTCGTTCTTTGTAGATACGGGCATTTTCGTAAGCGTCCAATCGAAGTTCTTCTAATTCGTGTAAGTTCAAGATTCGTTTTTCTCCTGCCTCGGTGTAGTTGAAATTAAGTGTTTTAATGGCCCAGAAGGCCTTATGCTCTAATTCTACAGGGAGATGACAGGATTTACCATAAACTAATTTGTAGGGTGTAGTACCTATTGGTGTCTTAAAAGCGGTCCTATAAGCCCATAAAGCTTCATTTAACTTTGATGACCAATCTTTCCTTGAGGTAGCGACAGTCTTTTCCAATATCTGTTTTATTTCCCTATTCGAGACCTCTACTTGTCCGCTAGTTTGCGGGTGATAGGGTGTAGCTACTCGGTGTCGGACTCCATATTTAGAAAGAAGTTTATCAAAGATTCGCGATATGAAGTGTGATCCGCCGTCACTAATGACGAGTCTGGGTACACCGAATCTAGGAAAGATTGTGTTTTTGAAGAGTTTGATTACTACTCGTGCGTCATTTGTTGGAGCAGCAATGGCTTCTATCCATTTAGACACATAGTCTACAGCGACGAGTATGTAGTTATTACCAAAAGAAGGCGGGAATGGTCCCATGAAATCTATTCCCCATACGTCAAAGATTTCTACCTCTAAGATTCCTTTCTGAGGCATTTCATCGCGTCGTGAGATATTGCCAGTTCGTTGGCATCGATCACATTTTAGCACAACGATATGAACGTCTTTCCAGATGTTAGGCCAGAATAAGCCGGCTTGGAGAATCTTAGCGCACGTCTTGGATGTACTAGCATGACCACCATATGGTGCTGAATGGCATTGGGAAATGATATTCTCTATTTCTTCCTCTGGGACACAGCGACGGTATATGTTGTCGGCCCCTCTCTTGAAGAGTAGAGGTTCGTCCCAATAATAGTGTTTCAGATCGTGGAAGAATTTCTTCTTTTGCTGATAAGTGAGATCCGGTGGAAGCACGTCTGCAGTTAGGTAATTAACGATGTCAGCATACCAAGGTAATGTGACTTGGGCATAGACGGCTTCTACAACTTTTTCGAGTTGTGGATCTTCCGAGATTAAGTTAGGCATGTCACTTTCTAATTTGGCTATCAGGTGTTTGTACGGGAAATCGTCATTTATCGGTACTGGTTCATGTTTGATGCCTTCTATTCGGGATAAGTGATCTGCAACAACGTTCTCGGTTCCTTTCTTATCCTTGATTTCTAAGTCAAACTCTTGTAATAACAGGATCCATCTCAATAATCTTGGTTTGGCATCCTTTTTTATTATTAGGTACCTAATGGCAGCGTGGTCTGTGTATATGATAATTTTTGCTCCTACTAAGTAAGAACGGAATTTGTCAAGCGCAAATATAACTGCTAGAAGTTCCTTTTCTGTTGTAGCGTAGTTCATTTGGGCAGGATCTAAAGTCCTACTGGCATAGTAGATGGCATGGAGTTTCTTGTCCTTCCTTTGTCCTAGAACTGCGCCTACGGCATAGTCACTCGCATCGCACATGATTTTGAACGGTAGTCGCCAATCGGGTGGTTGCATAATCGGTGCGGTGATAAGGGCTGATTTTAATGTTTCGAATGCTTTTAGACAGTCGTCGTCAAAGACGAACTCAACATCTTTCATCAACAGGCCGGTCAAAGGTTTTGTGATTTTTGAAAAATCTTTTATAAATCTTCGGTAGAAACCGGCATGTCCTAGAAAACTCCGTATTTCTCGTACGGATTTTGAAGGTTGGAGATCTATTATAATCTCTATTTTAGCTTTGTCGACCTCAATTCCTTTATTTGATATGACATGTCCTAGGACTATTCCTTGTCGGACCATAAAATGGTATTTTTCCCAATTTAGGACGAGGTTCACTTTTACACAATGTTCTAATACCATTTCTAAGTTTTGTAGGCATCCTTCGAAACTTTGTCGACATACCGAGAAATCTTCCATAAATACTTCCATGATGTCGTCTATGAAATCTGCGAAGATTGCCATCATGCATCTTTGGAAGGTTGCTGGAGCATTACAAAGTCCGAACGGCATTCGGCGGTAAGCAAAAGTACCATAAGGACAGGTGAATGTAGTCTTTTCTTGGTCATCAGGATGAATGAGAATTTGGAAAAATCCTTAATAGCCATCTAGATAGCAGAAATATGAATGTTTGGATAATCTTTCCAACATTTGTTCTATGAAGGGTAAAGGGAAGTGATCTTTTCGTGTGGCTTTGTTAAGCTTCCTATAATCAATACACATCCTGCTTCCAGTCACGACTCTTTTTGTTATTGATTCACCCTTTTCGTTCTTAACTACTGTGACTCCTCCTTTCTTAGGTACAACATGAACTGGGCTAACTCATTCACTATCGGAGATTGGATAGATGATTCCTGCATCTAGCAATTTCTTTACTTCATCTCTGACTACAGTGCTTAGGATGGGGTTCAGTCTCCTCTGATGCTCTCTAGAGGTTTTACAGTCTTTCTCTATTGTAATTCGATGCATACAGATTGAAGGGCTTATACCTTTTAGATCGCTTATGTTATAGCCTAACGCGGTGGGGTACTTCTTTAGGACTTCTAATAGTTTTTCGGTTTCTAGTCGTCCTAAGTCGGCGTTGACTATCACTGGTCTTTTTAGTTCATCGTCTAGGAATTCATATCTAAGGTTTTTGGGTAGTGTTTTAAGTTCTAAAGATGGGTTCTTCGGACCTGGCATATGGTTTGGGGTCAGTGCTAAGCTTTCGCTTAGGATATCGTCTTTATACGGTTTACGTCAATCATCGTCTTCAAAAATATCAGGTATTTGAATCTTTATTATTTCTGAATACGTGGTCTCTTCATTTTCAAGTTCTCTTATGAATTCGTCAATTACATCTACTAAATAGCAGGTATCGTCTATGGCTGGTGCTTGTAAGAACTTGGTGAGAATGAACTCTATCTTTTCTTCTCCTACTTCGAATGTTAGCCTTCCTTTCTTCACATCTATAATAGCTCCGGCTGTAGCTAGGAACGGTCTTCCTAGGATAATTGGGGTAACATAGTCCTCTTTGATGTCCATGATTATGAAGTCGGTTGGGATGTAAAATTGTCCTATGCGTACTGGAAGGTTTTCCAGTATTCCGACGAGATATTTTACTGATCGGTCAGCTAATTGTACGGACATTTTGGTTGGTCTTAGGTCTCCCATATTCAGCTTTTTGCATATAGATAAAGGCATAACACTGATACTGGCTCCTAAATCGCATAGAGCTTTGTCTATTACGAACTTTCCTATGACGCAGGGTATGGAGAAACTACCTGGGTCTTTTAAATTAGGAGGCATGCGGTTTTGAATAATAGCGCTACACTCTGCAGTGAGTGTAACTGTTTCGTTATCCTCGATCTTTCTCTTATTTGACAGGATTTCTTTGAGAAATTTAGCGTATGACGGCATTTGAGTTATCGCTTCTGTAAAAGGAATAGTGATATTCAACTGTTTAAGGAGCTCTACAAATTTCTTAAACTGTCCTGAAGTTTTGGAGTTTATTAATCTTTGAGGATAAGGGATAGGTGGTTTATATGGCGCTGGAGGTGCTTGCGTTTTTTCACTTGCGGTATCCTCCTTCTCGTTGTCTTCCTTCTTCTCTAACTCGGATTCCTTTTCTGCTTGTTCAGTTGGTTTTTGTTGCATGGCTGAGCTTTCGGTCCTCGGATCGATCGGTTCGTCCAATTCTTTTCCACTTCTTAATATGACAGCATTTGCTTGACCTTTTGGATTCTGTTCGGGTTGTCCAGGAAATGTGCCAGCGGGTGCGGCAGCAGAGGCTTGTTGTTGAGCCACTTGTGATATCTGTGTTTCTAACATTTTGTTGTGGGTGGCTAAAGCGTCTACTTTTCTGGTCAACTGTTTAATTTGCTCGCTAGTGTGTATGTTTTGATTCAGGAATTCTTTGTTTGTTTGAGCTTGAGTAGCTATGAATTTTTCCATCATCAACTCGAGGTTTGATTTCCTAGGTGCAGTCTGAGCAGCAGCTGGTTTCTGATATCCTGGCGGAGCAGTAGGCATTTGCAATGCATTATCGCTTTTGTAAGAAAAGTTTGGATGATTTCGCCAACCTGGGTTATAGGTATTTGCGTAAGGATTTCCTTGAGCATAATTTACTTGGTCTGGTGGGATTCCGGCCAGCAATGGGCATTCGGGCGCATTATGAGTGGTGCTTCCGCATAACTCGCAGTTTGGAGTTACGACAGCGACGGTTGCAGTGGGGTTAACGGTCAGACTGTCAATCTTCTGTGCTAGAGCATCTACTTTAGCGTTGAACTTTTCAAGGCTGCTGATCTCGTACATCCCACCTTTCGCTGCGGGTTTCTCTGCTGGAGTGCGTTCACCTCCCCATTGGCAGTGGTTCTGAGACATGTTTTCGATTAGTTGATAGGCTTCATCGTATGGCTTATCCATAAGTGCACCGCCCGCGGCGGCGTCTACCGTTAGTCTGGTATTGTATAAAAGCCCATTATAGAAAGTATGGATTGTCACCCAGTCTTCTAGACCGTGGTGAGGACATGTTCTCATCATATCTTTGAATCGTTCCCATGCTTCGTAAAGAGATTCAGTATCTTTTTGTCGAAATCCGTTGATTTGAGCTCTAAGCATAGCAGTTTTGCTTGGCGGAAAATATCTCGCTAAGAAAACGTTCTTCAACTGTTCCCACGTCGTAACGGAGTTGGATGGTAAGGATTGTAACCATGTTCACGCTCTGTCTCTAAGAGAGAAAGGGAAAAGACGAAGTCTTATTGCGTCTGGGGTTACTCCATTTGCTTTCACTGTGTCTGCGTATTGTACAAACTTCGTTAAATGTTCGTTTGGGTGCTCAGTTGCATTTCCTGAGAATTGGTTTTGTTGTACAGCTGACAGCAATGAGGGTTTCAGCTCAAAATCGTTTCGAGTAATAGCTGGGGCAGCAATGCTACTTCTAGGCTCCATCTGAGAGGGTGTAGCGTATGCCTTCAGCGGTTTGTTTTGAGGTCCTTCAGCCATCTTTGATTCTTCTTCGGATTTGGGAATGGGAGTGAGAGGATCGGGAATGTTATGTTTTAGTTGGTACTCAATGATGCGACTTCTTAAATGTAAGAAGCGCTCTAGTTCTGCGACTGAAGGTTTTAAGATATCGCCTTGTGGGCGATTACTTGGCATACAATCGACAGCACTAGTAAAGGAAAAATGAAATTGTTAACCTAGTCTATACGGCGTAACGGAAGGTTACACTATTGACTAAACGGCTCCCCGGCAACGGCGCCAAAAACTTGATCTCGACTTTCTATGTCTAATACAACTTAACTGCAAGTGCACAGTCTATCGCGTAGTAATAAAAGATATCGATCCCACAGGGACTCGTAATCAAACTAGTGTTCTCGGGAGTTACTATGTTTAGCTAGGTAGGTAATGTTTAAGGGAATAATTTTTGTCACTAAAGGAAACTAAAAAGGTTACTTGGATTATAATTACGAGAATCGATATGCAATAATTATGTTCTTCGGGGATTTGACAAGTTACCGGTATATGAAATATTTTTCAGAATTTATTTAAGCAGAAAATAGTGATCTGAAGACTTTCGTCTCACGATGGTTGTTGACGCTAGTCATAATTCTAAGGGTCAAATGTACGCTTTCGTGTCCCATTCGGGATTAAAACTATTTTTTGGAAATCTCTAAGTTCTAATTCATTTTAAAGTGCTTTCGCTGTTATTAAAACAAATGACTAGTGTTTACTATCTGGTCTTACCGCAATTGTCGCTTGTTGGTTCGTACCTTAATTAATTTCCCACTGTCGTGGCAAAACTACTTTTAAATAAGTTCTCGCTTTCGCGACGAAGTTTATTCAGTAAATAAGTTTAAACACTCAGACCATAAACAACATTTGAAAAAGAGAGTTTTCAACCGGTTATTATCAAATCCCGTCTGAATTATTATTACATATCGATTACTCTGATTTAGCTAGACATGGATTTGGGAAAGGTAAAACATAAATAAAAACAGTGAATAATAACATGCATCATAATGGAAACTGAAATTACGATTAAAATTTAGAACCTGTAAATATTCCAATTGGCCTTTGGGAAGATCCTCCACAAATGTTGGCAGGATTCTGGTCTTTGTGCCAATTGATCGTACAAACGAATATTGTCGAAATGGAATACAGCAGTAATGAAAGGAAACAAAAAAATAGAAAGAAATAAAACTGAACTTTTGCTCTGGAAATAAAATTGGGCAGCACTTCGTTGTCTGAATGCGGCTCCCTTTCTCAGCTCCCCTCCTTCCCCTTTTATAGAAATAGAATTCTAACGGTTGTAATTTGAAGAAGGTGGACTTAGAGACAAAAATATCAGGGAGTAGTGGTCCACTATTTGGGACTTGGAACTGTATTTTGCACGTTCATTTGAAGTTGGGCGTTTTTGCCTGCATGACGGTCGTCACGGTGTGTGACGGTCGTCACAGCAGCAAAATATGCATTCTGCGTTTTTCATGTTGTTTTCATCCGGTTTTCGTCCATATTTCATCTGTAATTGCTTCTTTTCTTCATATTGCTTTGTTTAGACGTGATTATCAAATACCTGCAAAATATCAGACAAATAACATGGAAAGAACCCGAAATCGGATCGAAAACAGTCAAACATCAGTTGAATTATGCATCAATATATATATATATATATATATATATATATATATATATATATATATATATATATATATATATATATATATATATATATATATATACATATATATATATATATATATATATATATATATATATATATATATATATATATATATATATATATATATATATATATATATATATATATATATATATATATATACATATATATATATATATATATATATATATATATATATATATATATATATATATATATATATATATATATACGATTTCGTGTTATCACTCCTCACTTTGACCCAAACATGAAAGTTGTTCCTTATGATCTTAGCTTTCCAAAACGTCCTATAAGTCCTTCATCTGATGTGTAGAGCTCAAGTTATGAAGCTTGTAAGGCAGGGGTATTTTGGGAAAGTAAGATTACAGGTCATTTTCATTATAGGTCCATTTCATGACTTTGCACAATTCAAATGAAACTTTTCCCAACATGAAACTTGCTCCAAATAGTCCCAATTTCATTTTAAAACACTCATTTGTCATGGATTTTATAATACCCCAAATTTTGCCCTAAGATTTGTCGTCGTATTTCGTTGCATTTTTTTAATACATTTAATCAGTCACTAACAAGTTTGTGTAGTCGTTTGATTTTTGCAGGAAAATATCATGTGACGCGCATTTTATTTCGAATGAATAAAATGGCACAATTGGCAAGAGGCTATGTGTAAGGATGTTGTGAGTGTGAGAGGTCGGGAGTTTGAATCCCACCTTCGTCATCTTTTTATTTTTTCCTCTCTTTTATTTATTTCATTATTTTACGAGGGGGTTAGACAGAGAAAAAAAGGGTTCAGACAAAAAGATCACCGAGGAAAGGCTGTCGTTCCCATAACTCTTCAGAAGGCTACCCTCGTTGGCTCCCAAAGGATTGGACCTCGAAGTTCTCCAACTTTATTGTTTAAAAGTATACATTCAAAGCAAATCAACACTCACCGAAGCAAACCTCCACTTCGTAGGTTGGATCCCTAAATTTATTATATTTTCTGTGTTTATTTGCATATCTACCATGTTGATCTTCATTTTTGATTAAATTAGTGGATTTGATCCGTAGGAATCGTGATTGTTCTGCATAGGATTGTTTGCATGTCCATTAACTGTCTGTTTACATTTGCAATTCCATGGTTATTTAATAAGTTGATCCTTTGGATCATAGGTCCAATTGTTTTGTGATTAAAAATCCTTTTTTTTTATCAAAACCCTTTTTTATCAAAACTTTTTTTAAAATCAAAACCCTTTTTTATTAAAACCTTTTTTAAATCCCAAAAACTGAAGAAAAAAAAACCTTTTAGTTCCCAAAAAATGAAAAAAAAAACCTTTTAGTTCCCAAAAAACTGGAAAAGAAAACCTTTTAATTCCCAAAAACTGAAAAAAAAATCTTTTAGTTCCCAAAAACTGGAAAAAAAAACCTTTTAGTTCCCAAAAACTGAAAAAACTTTTTTTTTCTTTTTATAAAAACCTTTTTATTTAAAACTGAAAAACCTTTTTATTTAAAACTCAAAAACCTTTTTATTTTAAATTAAAACCTTTTTTTGTAATTAAAATATTAGAATTAAAACCAATTGTCATAATTAAAACATAAAAATTAAAACCCTTTCGTAAGGAACTCCTGATGTTTGTGAGTGTTGTTTTCAGCTAACTTTTGTTACTTCTTATTCATTTCAGCTTATTTATCCTTCATTTTTTTGGTGTTGTCTTTGTTTCGATTGTAATTATGCGAGGTTATTCTTATTTTTTTGAGATTTGTAATTTACGCGAGTGATCGACACGATGCTTTTCGCTTTTATTGCTTTCCTTATTTCTGTACTTTAATTCCTCCATGTAATAATTTGTCACGTTTTACCGTTTAAACTCCCTCCGAAGGATTAAGGTTCAACAATTTGACCGCCGAGTCAATAACCCTTTTTTTGCCCTTTCTCAAATTCTAATAGCCTAGGCGTTCCGCCGTGGACAATTTTACCCTTTACCCTAGCTTTAGGCCAAAGAGTCGTTGTACTCTGTTTAAGGGTTTCCCGCCGTGGAATCCCTAATTTAACCCTATTTTTAATTTTAATTAACATTTTTTAACGTAGAGATTGGAGTCTCTGAACTCCACGTAAGCATATCCTTAAGACATGTTTATTCCCCATTGAAACCTTGACCACAGTCAAGACGTTTCTAACCTCCCTTTCAAGGGGAACTACAATTACTCTGATTCCATTCCTGTAAGGATATGTAGGCACAAGATGCGATGTCTTGCCGAGTAAACTGAGAATTAACCCCTTAGGTCTTTTTAATTTTAATCCTTTGTACATACCCTAAAGCAATTAATGAAACAAATAGTAAAATAAACAAAAGGTTCCCGTAGAGTACTACGGAAGTTTAGGATGCTAATACCTTCCCTAAATTTAACCAACCCCTGAACCCTAGATCTCTCTCCATTAGGTTTTTCCTTTATTTAACCTTTCCTTCGGATAAATCAAAGACCGGTTGTAAATGAATTAAGATTCAAGTTAATCAATAGCTTGACATCCAAATTTCACCGTAACAGAAAATGGCGACTTCACTATGGAGTTCTAATTTTTTAGGGTTATCCCTATCTTGTTTATTTTTCTTTATATATTTGTTTCATTAATATTTTGCTCATTTGTATATGTTATTCAGGGTACCTTCTCGGGATTTACTTTGTGGTGAGATAAGTTCTACACCCGGACTTGAGTGACCTTATTATAGGATATGGATATATTCGACGAGGCTTATAGGGAGTGAGTCCCAACTAAGCTAAATCGAGAATCACCGCTCAGTTGAGACCCTTTCGAAAATGGTTTGGTTGATCGAGTGTAGTCGTGAAAACTTTTACCGTTATCGATTGGAGTTTGTGATACTGGGAACCGTAGTACCTTTACACCACCTTGACCTTATCTAGGACGTAGTGCGGAAACCGTGTGGGAGTAGTCCTACAATGATTGCTACGCGATACTACACTCAAAAGAGGTTCTCTTGAGAATATTATCGACCCTCGAGTCAGTCGAGAAGTTGATAATATCCAAAGGATGGACTGATGACTTTGGGCACTGATTTAGAACCCTTGTTCTGTAGGTACAATTAACCTATAGTACTTACCTTTTGGGAAGGGTAGACCTTAACTCCATTCGCTGTCCTCTAACCTAGGACCTTTGTGTGTGTATTTGTGCTTTGCATCCATAAAGCATCATATCATTTCTAGTTTCAAGGAATTCAACGGTCCTTTGCAAATTCAAGAAGGTCCTACATTTTAGAGTCAAAAAAAAAATTTCTTTCCAACTTTCCTAAAAGGGAATATTTGCAATTGACGGTTGAAATTATTGGAACCATTACATGGCATTAGCATCACATTTTTGCATTGAATTTTCCCCCTCGATTTCTCATTCTCGGTTCTCTCGTCTTCCAGTGTACCTTTGAGTCGTCAAGCTGATTCCTCGACACAGATATCAGACCAGGGCTAACTATAGACGTAAGATGTCAGAGCAAGAGACATACAATGCAGAGATCCGAATGGAAATCGATAAGTTGAAGTCAGGCATGACTAAGCTCACTGAAATGCTTCAAATACTGATTGCCAGAGGACAGCCAGCTCAGACTCCTCAACGCCCAGTTATCAGACAAAACCAGAAACGGAACAGGAGCCACTTTGATCCTATTCCCATGACTTACACCGAGCTATATCTTGACTTGGTTCGACGAGGACTGATCACCACAAAGGCTTCGTCACCTCCTCCTAATCCCCCTCTGTTTGGGTTCAGGACCGATCTCCATTGTGCTTTTCATGAGGGTGCCCCAGGCCACGACTTGGAACATTGTTTTACGCTGAGGGCTAGAGTGCGTGAATTGGTTAGAACTGGAATACTTGATTTTACAGACAGTCATCTGAATGTTCAGAAGGATCCCTTGCCAGTGCATCAAAAATGAAGTTTTATCACTAGGCCTTTTATTCCTTGTTGTTTGCATTTCCCTTATTTCGTATTAGCTGTTTGCTTTCAAATTATGTTTGTACTTTTACATTAATGAAATGAGCATTGCGACTTTTGATTCAATTCATTTTGCCTACTATTTGCATCTTTATGCTTTATTTTTCAAATATTTACTTTTTGTCCAAATTTTTTATATGCTAAGATTGGAGGGAGGATGACGAAAACGTTATACCCATAACTGTTGTCGGTATGCTTTCAATCAAACTTTGTTGACGATGTAAGGAATTGTTTTAACTTCCAAACACTGGAGAAATAAGGAAGTTATTCCCTTGTCACCCCCTTTGAGCCTAGAAGTTGGAGTGTTTTTTTCTTTACTAAAAACCCACAATCCTAACCTTGGGCATGGGTAGTTGTCAGTTAACTTGGTTTGTGTTCCTACAATACACCTTTCATTCACAAATTTTCCTTCACACACAACAAACAAGTGTCGACGATTTTTTTTTTAAATCCAAAAAACCGATGATGGTTCACCGTAATCATTAAACCAGGCAGTCATGTTTAAAAAAAAATCAAAAGAAAGAGCCCGCTAAGTCAAAACCTATGAAGGAGACTTAGGCAAAACTGGGGCATCTCGCTGACTGTAACTTTCAAAAAACAGTTCAGGCAAAATTTAGGGATAATACAAAGAGGAGTTTTAAATCTTTACCCTGAAATTCCTCAATGTCAAAATGACCAAATATCATAAGGAAGTAGTGGATGCTTTTCATAGGTCCATTGACTTCTGAACCATCATTGCTACCATCAGTGCAATTCCTAATATATACGAACCTGAATGCATAATAGGAGTTAACTGAGCATAGGACTGGCGATCATCATGTAGATTGGGTGGGTATAAATAACTTTTGAGCCTTTATCCTTTGTTTCATAAACCGTGAACCAGGCCATGTTACAACCCTCAAAAGACCTAATTGAAGCAAGGTTATTTTGAAAGTATACTACAACAAGGTTACGTAACCTGACTCCAAAAGATTTTTGTGAATCATTTATTTTGGCAATACATTTTTGTTTTAAATTTTGAGCTTCTTGAACCACCGTGTTCTGACCAACGACTTATTTTTCATTTTTCAAAAAAAAATTTGATTTCAAAGGTCGCATGAACTTTGCATTACCATGTTTGTATGAATATTTTTGTTTACAAACTGGCTTTCCTCTAAGGAATTTTCCAACAATGAGAAACTTGGTCAAGTGATCCTATCAGGGGCAAGTTCCGCTTACATCCTGTCTAAGAATCAGTTCAAGATTTGTTCAAGGCAAGATCTTCTTAGATTTGGTTTATCCAGAAAATTTTCAAGACTCATACTGGGGCAAGCCTTCCGAGGATACAGTAAAACAATCCTATTCACGAATCAGATAAGCTGAAGTAATTATCAGTTTGTCTAATATAGGGCAGTATACTTGAAAAATCCCCAAGCAGCTCTTCATCCTTCCTACAAGGACTATCAACTTGATACAGTTTAATAGAATGACAATGATGTATGGGTTGAGGAATCAGTCTTCCAGTTTTGTTATCTCACCAACAGAGTCGAGCCTTGTCGTCGACATCTACATTTGCATGTGATCATACATCATAGCATAATTCATATACATGTGCACATCATGGGTGTTTTATCCCCATTTGCATTTTTCTCCCGAGGTCGTGTTTTACCCGCGTCTTACCTTGTGGACGAATTCCAATCTACTTGGCATCATGGGTGTTTTATCCCCATTTGCATTTTTCTCCCGAGGTCGTGTTTTACCCGCGTCTTACCTTGTGGACAAATTCCAATCTACTTGGCACCATTGGTGTTTTATCCCCATTTGCATTTTCTCCCAAGGTCGTGTTTTACCCACGTCTTACCTTGTGGACAAATTCCAATCTACTTGGCATCATGGGTGTTTTATCCCCATTTGCTTTCTTCCCCCGAGGTCGTGTTTTACCCGCGTCTTACCTTGTGGACAAAGTCCAAATTACTCGGCATCATGGTTGTTTTATCCCCCATTTGCATTTTTCTCCCGAGGTCGTGTTTTACCAGCGTCTTACCTTGTGGACGAATTCCAATCTACTTGGCATCATGGGTGTTTTATCCCCATTTGCTTTTTTCTCCCGAGGTCGTGTTTTACCCACGTCTTATCTTATGGTCAAAGTCCAATTTACTTGGAACCTATCAACAATTTCATGTCGTGTCTATCTGACGTTCCTCCAGATACGACATGTCTCATATCCGATGTTTTTCCGGATACGTTGCTTTTTCTAACGTTTTTTTCAATTTTGAGTTCATGATCTGATGTTCTTCCAGACATGTTTTCAAACTTCTCTCGTACGTTTAGTGTTTCCCTAAATGTTTCGGGTATACCTTCAGATACTTTGGCTTCATCTCATGCCCTCATAGATGTTGTCATGTTATGCAACCCAGCATTCATTCGATGTTCTTCCGAGTGTCGTGGGTGTGTTTCAAAGTTCGTTCGATGTTCTTTCGATTGTCTTTGATATTAATCTCTGTTTCCCCGAGTTCATTCGACGTTCTTCCGAGTGTCTTGGTGGTGTTTTAGAGTTTATTCGACGTTCTTCCGAATACCTCTGTTATGTTTCAAAGTTTATTCGATATTCTTCTGAGTGTCTTTGACGTCTGTTCCTATCTTTCAGAGTTTATTCGACGTTTTTCTGAATACCTCTGTTGTGTTTTAAAGTTCATTCGATGTTCTTCCGAGTGTCTTTGACGTTTGTTTCTATCTTTCAGAGTTTATTCGATGTTCTTCCGAATATCCTCGTTATCTTTCAGAATTCTTTTGATGTTCTTCCGAATAGTTCTGATGTTTGTTTATCCCAGTATTTGTTTTCCGATGATTCCTGAAGATCCCGCTCGATCTCTTCGTTTAAAGGAACGACCTGAAAACTCTAGCGCGTGTCGTTTACCTGGTCCTACCGCCGTATGGATCCTATGTTACCTTGTCACTACCGCGAGTCTTCTTCCCCAGTGCATTTCCTCGTTGCGTCGTCCCCTGTGACGTTGTTTCGTCTGCATCCGTGCATTTGTCATTTTCATCATACGCATCATGTTAGATTCATGGTATTGTCAGCATTTTAGTTCGTTCTATTTTGTCCATATCATTGCATAGTGCGGTGTCTAAGGGCAAAATTTTCAGTTATCTGTATTTAAATCCCTCCACCACGATTTCTCGAGTCTTCGCTGCTCAAATCACCCGGTGAAGTTATTTAAATAGGGGCAACTATAATACCCCAAATTCTTCCCTAAGATTTGTCGTTGCATTTCGTTGCATTTTTTTACTACATTTAATCAGTCACTAACAAGTTTGTGTAGTCGTTTGATTTTTGCAGGAAAATATCATGTGAAGCGCATTTTATTTCGAATGAATAAAATGGCACAATTGGCAAGGGGCTATGTGTAAGGATGTTTTGAGTGTGAGAGGTCGGGAGTTTACGAGGGGGTTAGACAGAAAAAAAAGGGGTTAGACAGAGAAAAAAAGGTTCAGACAAAAAGATCACCGAGGAAAGACTGCCGTTCCCATAACTCGTCAGAAGGCTACCCTCGTTGGCTCCCAAAGGATTGGACCTCGAAGTTCTCCAACTTTATTGTTTAAAAGTATACATTCAAAGCAAATCAACACTCACCGAAGCAAACCTCCGCTTCGTAGGTTGGATCCCTAACTGTCTGTTTACATTTGCAATTTCATGGTTATTTAATAAGTTGATCATTTGGATCATAGGTCCAATTGTTTTGTGATGAAAAACCCTTTTTATCAAAACCCTTTTTTTTATCAAAACTCTTTTTTATTAAAACATTTTTTTATAGTAAAACCTTTTTAAAATCCTAAAAACTGAAGAAAAAAAACATTTTTTAAATCCCTTAGTTCCCAAAAACTGGAAAAAAAACCTTTTAGTTCCCAAAAACTGGAAAAAAAACCTTTTAGTTCGCAAAAACTGAAAAAAAAACCTTTTAGTTCCCAAAAACTGAAAAACCTTTTTTTTCTTTTTATAAATTTTTTTTTTAACTGAAAAACCTTTTTATTTAAAATTAAAACCTTTTTTTGTAATTAAAATATTAGAATTAAAACCAATTGTCATAATTAAAACATAAAAATTAAAACTCTTTCGTAAGGAACTCCTGATGTCTGCCAGTGTTATTTTCAGCTAACCTTTGTTACTTCTTATTCATTTCAGCTTATTTATCCTTCATTTTTTTGGTGTTGTCTTTGTTTCGATTGTAATTATGTGAGGTTATTCTTATTTTTTTGGGATTTGTAATTTACGCGAGTGATCGTCGCGATGCTTTTCGCTTTTATTGCTTTCCTTATTTCTGTACTTTAATTCCACCATGTAATAATTTGTCACGTTTTACCGTTTAAACTCCATCCGAAGGATTAAGGTTCAACAATTTGACCGCCGAATCAATAACCCTTTTTTTTACCCTTTCTCAAATCCTAATAGCCTAGGCGTCCCGCCGTGGACAATTTTACCCTTTACCCTAGCTTTAGGCCAAAGAGTCGTTGTACTCTGTTTTAGGGTTTCCCGTCGTGGAATCCCTAATTTAACCATATTTTTAATTTTAATTAACATTTTTTAACGTAGAGATTGGAGTCTCTGAACTCCACGTAAGCATATCCTTAAGACATGTTTATTCCCCATTGAAACCTTGACCACAATCAAAACGTTTCTAACCTCCCTTTCGAGGGGAACTACAATTACTCTGATTCCATTCCTGTAAGGATATGTAGGCACAAGATGCGATGTCTTGCCGAGTAAACTTAGAATTAACCCCTTAGGTCTTTTTAATTTTAATCCTTTGTACATACCCTAAAGCAATTAATGAAACAAATAGTAAAATAAACAAAAGGTTCCGGTAGAGTACTACGGAAGTTTAGGATGCTAATACCTTCCCTAAATTCAACCAACCCCCAAACCTTAGATCTCTCCCCATTAGGTTTTTCCTTTCTTTAAATTTTCCTTTGGATAAATCAAAGACCGGTTGTAAATGAATTAAGATTCAAGTTAATCAATAGCTTGACATCCAAATTTCACCGCAATAGATTTGGCTAGGGTTTGAGAATTGGTGAGAGAAGTTTTCATGAAAAATCCTTAAAAGGGGAAAATGCAATTAATTTGATTTTTAACCATTACAAGTCAAATTTATGCATATTTTGAGTCACAAGAGTATACCAAACAAAATGCACATTTTGGAATTGAGTTTTGGTGTTGTTTTCACGTGTGTTTCAATAGCTACTTCAAGTGTAAATTTCACAATCCAATCTCAACCATTTGATCAAATCAAGGGATGAATCATATCCACATGATCAAATTGAGTTCCCAACAGTGAATTTGAGTAAGAAAACAAGGCAATTGGAGAGAGTTTAATGTGTGCATGAAGCTCCAAATTTGAAATTGGGCATTTCACTATTTCTCACAATTGAGCTGCAATTGGGCCTCCATCAGCTTGTATATCCATCATATAAAAGGTCTAGGTCATTTTTGAATAATTAGAGAAGCATTTTCGTGGTAAATTGAGCAGAGCAAAGTTGGAGCAAGCAAGCCAAAATTCAAATTCGTGAATCCAGAATTGAGTCATTTCAAGCAGAATTGAAGCTTCCTTCTTCTTCCTCAAGTGAATTGGAACGTGTCTGGATCATTTTCATCAAGCTTGAGCAATTGGGAAGCTCCAACAGAGAGATTCCGTTAGGTAAACTTTAGATCCAAATTTCTCCCTTAATATGTACTTATTTCACTCCATTTTTGGTGCATTCTGAAGTCCTACTTATGTAGGCAAATTCTGGTTCATAATTGTTCATGTTCATGATGTTTTCAATTTTGAGCTTAATTCTTGTTCTCTTTGATTTGGCTTATTTATGCATGTTTAATGAAAACTAAGTTTAGATTCGTGCTATACATAACACGAGGATGAATTTAGACTCAAAGATTGTTTAATTTGGTGAGTTTTTGATTTGCTCCACCGGAGGTTGGTCGGGGAAGATGACCGGAACAGTAGGTTCCGGCATCTGGTTAGTTTTCCGTTTTGCTTATGTGGCATGCCTGCGTGTCTGGTTTGAAATATTGACTGAAGAGATCAAGGATTGAGATCTCTCTTGACCTTCCACCGTGTCCAGGTTGACTGCCAGCGCGTTTAATGAAACGCAGTGTTTCATTGCTGGATCAGTCTTGGGCCTTATTGCTATTGGAACCCCCTTCCATGCGTGGCCCATTGGTTTTGCTTGTTTTTCTTGCTATCTGCACCGCTTCCTTGTTTATTTCTTTTTTTATTTTTGTTTTGCATCAGTTTTGATTTAATTCAAATTAAAATATTTCTCCAATTGATAAAATTCATCAAAAATATGTTTAAGACATTTTAGGATGTCCTTTATTTTTAGGAATTTTTATTTTATTTTTTTGAATTATTTTTCAATTTAAAAAGGAATTATCAATTGGAGGTGTTTTATTTGAACTATTTCTTGACATTGTTTAGTTCTTGATTTGTTTTTAATTCTTCATTTTTATCCAATGACTGAAAATCAATCCTTATATCAATGATGAGTTGAGTGATTTTTGAGGACCATTTTGCCCCTGTTTTGTTGAGTTTTGGTTTGACTTTGATAGCATTTCATTTGACCCTCGACAATCCTCCTTCACAATGGAGCACCCTTGTGAATCAATTTCTATGGTGATGTTGTGAAGTGACTTTGATTGGCCTATGGTTGCCAACATGTTAATGTACTTGCAAGTCAAGCTACCCCAAAGGGAGGCTCATACATACACATTGACCTAGTT
Source organism: Lathyrus sativus (assembly GCA_963859935.3). Classification (NCBI taxonomy): domain Eukaryota; kingdom Viridiplantae; phylum Streptophyta; class Magnoliopsida; order Fabales; family Fabaceae; genus Lathyrus; species Lathyrus sativus. The sequence goes on along the minus strand of OZ012739.1, from coordinate 677,875,477 downwards.
AGTCTTGGAAATGACCTTAGTGGATCCTTTGAGCCTTTAATTCCTTTTGATTCATGTTGCTAACATGTTAAGGTTGATGCTTGCTCAATTTTAGGTCATAAAATTGTGTTTTGCTTATTCAAGTTTGTTTTCTTTTTAGAGTTTCCAATTAGGGTTTCCATATGTGGCATGTTTGCATTCTTTTGTGTATGTGCTTGCATTTTCTTTTGGTATGATTGCTTTTGCTTTTGAGCAGTCTTATTTCATCCTCCCTTATGTCCCATGACCTTGGAGTCTCATTTGAGGTGGTTTAGTCCCTCCTTTGGAGGTATTTGAAGCATGCCTTGAATGATGAATCCTTGAGGACTTTTGTTGCTTTTTTGTTCCTCTCTTGTGATGTTTGTGGTTGAGTGCATATTATGAGTTCCTTGCTGTCCTCATATAGCCTCCCATCCTCATTTTGTTTTAGGATTTCTTTTCCTTTCATTTGTTTGCTTTATGGCATTGTGGTTGATGTTGTTTGGTTTAGGTCATTTCATCCCATTTTTGGTGCATTTGTGTGATTTCCATTTGTGCACTCCTTCTCTTTTCTTCTTTACATTTCTCATATACATGCTTGAGGTTGAGATGAGCTTGTGGAGGCTACTGCCCCACACTATTTTCCTCCCTCACTTTCATTCTACTTGTGCATAACATGTTTGCATACTTGCATTTTCATGCTCTTTCTTCTTCTTCTTTTGTCTTTCTTCCCTTAGGATCTCTAATCTCTCTTGTTTAAGAGAGCTTATGATAGACATTAGGTTTTAAACCATGCATGATAACATTAGGTAGTTCCCTTACCTCAATCTTAGGATCATCTTTGCATGACAACTTCTAGGTTTAAGTTAGTCTCCCTTTAGTGTGTCCTTTCTCCTCTCATCTTCAAACACTTAATAATGGATCATGAATGTTGTACGCTACGAGCCTTAAGTACTTGGGAAATGGTGATTGAGGGGCTTCCTCTCAATGGCCTAGAGTGTTTAGTGTACACCCTTTGGGTGATATGTGACGCATTCGCTCCTATGTCATAGTTTTTAGTGCAACATGAGTTACAAACAAAACTCAAAACACTTCTTCTTCTCTAAAAAACACAAAAAACACTTCAAACCATTTTTTCCTTTGGGACCCTTAACTTTGGAAAACCATTTTCCTAAGGAGATTTTTGTTAACTCTTGGTTCTATCGCAAATAGGTAACACCTAAGTCTCCAATGGTCGAGTTGCATACACCTAACTGCTAGAACTAATTGTTAACCCTACTCGGGTAAAACTTTTGAACCAACCGGTGTTCTTGTTAGCCCGAACTATGTTTTCTCTAATTTCTCATACCAGATGAGAATACGTAGGCACGAGACGTGATGTCTTGGCGAGCAACGTTCCCCACCTTTCACCCGTAGTTTTCCGAACTATGTTGACTCTGATTTCTCGTACCAGACGAGAATACGTAGGCACGGAGCGACGATGCTTTGCCGAGTCACTTTTCTTTTTCTTTTGTCCCTGAGACTTTAGATAGATAGTTTAAACACCCTTTTAGATAGACAACAAAGCATGGATCCCGTCGAGTACGACGGACGTGAGGGGTGCTCATACTTTTCCCTTGCGTAACCGACTACCGAACCCGAGATTTGGTTGCGATGACCGATCTTATCCCTTTTTCGCAGGTTTTCTCTGATTGTTTCCTTTCCCTATTTTGGGGTAAATAACGAATAGTGGCGACTCTTCTGTCATTGCCAGCCTCCTTTTTCGTAGTAGCGACAGCTGACGACTCTGCTGAGGATAGAGATATCCCCTATGCAGGTCAATCCTAGCGCTTGTTTGTTTATCTTTTGGGTGTGTACATATGTGCTTTATCTTTCTTTACTTCCGCATTTTACTTTCCGCATTGTATCATTATTGATGTGCTGTGGGGAGGGAGGTTATGTGGAGTGATAAGCCAGACCCAGGCTTGAGTACAAACCTAGCATTAGTAGTGGAGATTAGTGGGGGGCATGCATGCTTTGCATGTACTAGTTCCCCATGAAATTCGCGCTCAGACGAGATTCTCTTTGATGATTTTCTTTCCAGCCCTTTGGGCTTGAGGGGATTTTGGATATGAGGGTTGTCGACTATGGGGACCGATCATTTGTGATTCAGCTAAGTGAGGCCTCTTCGGGAGATGATGATGCTAAACTAGAAACGGTGAACGTATCATCGTTTCTTGAAATTCTGTAACGCTGATGAACGCATAGGATGCCGAACCTTATCAATGGATAGGTCCATACCTGTGAGAGGGATTGGTTTATGCAGGAAACCTCGACTTTCAGAATACCCAGTTTTTTTTACAGTGTGAATCTGTGTTCTTGATATCAGTGGTTCCTATTATCAGAGTTGTGCTATGATCTTGCTAAAGCGAAGCGCCGGTTCTTCTCAATCTACAGCACAACAATCTTAATCCCCTGTTTGCATTGTGCATTTGTATTTTCATTTGCATTTCATTAACATGTATTTATGTTGCATGTGCATATTTCCTCCCCGATTCTAGTGGTCTTGTTCCTTATTTCCTAACATGGAACCCCTGAAGAAAACAGTTGCATATAGGCTTCCTACTCCAGACATTAGCCCTCTGCTCAGTTTGACTGCCTTGGCTGATAAAGCAGTAATGGAAGACTTCAGAAAGTCCTATGGGAAATTGCTCAATTTTGTATGCAAGCCTTCGGTGTATGAGATGAACGGTTTGTATGCTCTCCTGCAATTTTACGACCCGCAGCTGAGATGTTTCACATTTCCTGACTACGTCCTCGCACCTACTTTGGAAGATTATTCTGCCTTGTTAGACGTTCCTATTCTGAATCAGATGCCATTTTTCCATACGGACGCTAAGCCTGATCTGGGTAAGCTTTATGTCGCTTTGCATCTGGACGCCTCTGAGATAGAAGGAGGTTTGACAAAATGGAATGGTGTACCTGGTTTCCCTCTGCAGTTTCTAGTTGAGAAGGCCCAACAGTGCGCCAAAGACGGATGTTGGATTGTATTCAATGCCATTCTAGCCCTCTGCGTTTATGGCGTTATTTTGTTTCCTAATCTTCCGGAGTTCGTAGACTTGGACGCATTTCATATCTTCGCCTCAGGGAATCCAATACCCACACTGATCGGCGACGTTTATCACTCGGTTCATTACAAAAATGAGAACCGAAGAGGGAAAATGTGTCATGTTGTGTTCCTCTACTGTTTAGATGGTTTGCTAGTCACATGCCCAAGACAGGTCCGTTTGTTGCTACTGCTGGTACTTCAAAGTGGTCGGATAGGTTGATGGGTTTGTCTGCGGAGAACATCACTTGGTTTGACAGGGATATACTCGGTACAAATATTATTTATAGTTGCGGCAGATTTCCTAACGTCCCTTTAGTCGGAAGGAAAGGATGCATCAACTATAACCTTTCGTTGTTGGTCAGACAGTTTGGATATGCACTGAGAGATCCTCCTAAGGAGGAGGAGATACAAGAATCTCTGTATCTCACCGGTTTATTGGAAGGCGATGCCTTAATTAGAGTAGAGCATGCTTGGAGTAGTATTCATAGGAGAGGGAAAGCAGCCTTGGGGAAAAGTAATAGTCGAGCTTATGACCCTTACTTGACTTGGACTCGTGAGAGGGTTACGAAGTTCTCGATGTCGTTCCCTTCAGTTGAGCCATTGTATCCTCTCATGATTAAGGAACTGACCACTGTGGATATTCAGAAGTATAATCAATTATGGTTTGAAAAAGAAGAGTTGCGGAAAACAAACGAAGAATTTGAGAAGGAGATTGCTCAGCTCCGAAGTGAGAAGAATGAAGCAACTTATTCTTTGAAGAGATAGACTGAATTAGTGAACAAGTTGGGTACGAACTTGACCAAGCAGATTAATGCCAGAGAACGGTTGGGTCTAGATATGAACGCTGTCAGTAGTGTGCTTGCTACTAAGAAAAAGGATTTGGACAAGGCTTGCTTAGAGATTTCTAAGTTTAGTACGTTGTGGAATGTCATGCTCACCAACAACAAAGAGCGTGAAGATGGTTTGAAGCTACAGATCAGCAAGCCGAAGACTCAACTCCGAGCAAAGGACGAGAAGATTTCAGATGAAGCTTCACTCAGACGACACAGTGATTGTAAGCTGCATGAAGCGCTTGCAACCTTGGAGGATTTCAGAGCTAGGGTTGATTCTAAGAGATGCAAGCTTGAGGCGTGCTTTGGGGAAGGAGCCTGTGAAGATCACACTTAGAGTCTACAGCACATCGTTAGTCAGCGGGAGTTACTCATACAGGGTTTACTCACTAGACCAGATCATCCTGAGACGCAGGAGTTGCTAGAGGATTTCCGGTCTCGTCATCCAGCTTGACTATCTTTATCTTTTACATTGTATCTTGTTGCTTATATTTATTGTACAGACCATCACCAGACCTGTTGGTTGAGGTCCTTTCTGATTGTTCTCAGTTGATGTTTGCACATTGCTTGTTGGCCTGTGTTTATATATGAGGAGTTTCCACTATATGCTTGCTTATGGGGTTCTCCATTGTCATTGTTTTTATCCTGGAACTAGAATCGAGGGGGAAATTTCCCTGTTTCATATATACATGTCTGCATTTTGCATTTTTCGCATTACAGGTGCATCGGAACTGTAATCTTATTTCCTGTGGTCCGTTAGTGTTTCAGGATTGCTGATAAGACGACTCACCGATACGCAATCAGGGAAAATCAGAAGAGAATCATGGAAAAGATGCAGGTAGAGATGTAAGAGATGAGGGATAGGATGGCTCAGTTTATGGAGGTAATGCAGACCGTAGCTAATGGACAGGAACAACTCCGGACTTTAGTGCAGCCCTTGATTGCACGAGTTGATAACAACGGTGTGTTGCATAGTGGGACTGATACCAATCCTCCCCATATGGAGACTCAGCACGCTGATAATTCCATGCCTACTGTAGTCATCCCCAATGCTGGAGGGAATGGCAATAGCAATGGTGCTGGTAATGGGAACACAACTGGGGCAAACAATGGAAACGTTGAAACCAATGGTAATGTTGGTGGAGACAATGGCAATGCTGGGAATGGTAACGCTGGAAATACCGGTCATGGTAATATGTACGGGCTTGAAGCTAACGGGGCTATCCATGGTAATCAGCATCAACCATGGATGGAAGATCGACAGGAAGATATTTTCTCAATAAGAGATATTGGTGGTGAAATGCCTTCTGAAGCTAGTAGAAGATTCAAATTGTTGGTAGACAAGATGAAGAATTTTGAAAGTAAAAACTCTATGGTCCTTGACATGGCCAACCTTGGACTTATCCCTGACCTAAAAGTGTCGCTGAAGTTCAAAGTCCCCGACTTTGACAAGTACAAGGGTACTACTGTTGCACCCCAAAATTTGACCAACAATTATTTATTCATTGAGTGTTTGAAAGTTGATACCTTCATCAGAAAGTTCAAGAGATCCTCAGAGGAAGGGGATTGAGACCAGGGTTGTGTGCTTCATAGCTTGAGAGTTGTGGGTGCCCCTCAGATGATTCTGAGACTTTGAGAATGAACTTGATGTTTTGAGAAAGCCTATGAGATGTCTTGATAGCCATCATGAAGTCCAAAGAAGTCATTATGCAAGAATTCAGAAGATTCAACCATGGATGGTAGAATTAGGGTTTTGACTGGGTCAACCCTAGGATAACTGAAGATTTGGAGAAGGTTGAGACCTAATCCAAGGGCTATGAGATCATGGAATGATGCATAAAGATGTTATAAAGATGATTCCTAGACCAACTCATCATGATTGAGGAGTTTGATAAGTTTTGAGTTAGGGTTTCCAAGGATTGTCAGTGAAAAACCCTAATTTGATCCCTATTTTCCAGGCAGTTTTAGCTCTAGATGTGATTGATATCTCATCTTCCCCACAACATGGATGTTGTAGAGCTTGTTCTTAGCTTTAATTTGAGTGGTGGAAGTCCTTGATAGGAGTTACAGAGCTCAAGTTATGGTTTTGACAAATTACAGGTCAGCAGAGGTGTGTGAATCTAGGTCCTTGAAAGTCACCCAACTTGCAGACAACTTTTGCCCTAGTAGGATGATTCCTATGATCTCTTGGTCAACATGAATGTTGGAGGGCATCTTCTTAGATTTAATTTGAGTGGTAGAAGTCCTTGATAGGATTTGTGGAACTCAACTTATGGTTTGAACAAGACAGGGGTATTTTGGTCATTTGTCAGTTATAGGTCATTCTTAAGCAAAGGCCATATCTCCTATTTCCAAGCCTCAAATGGAAAAACTCAAAACATGAAAGTTGTTCAAAATGTGATTTTAAGTCTAGAAAGAAGGTCATGAATTGTTGGAAAATCTCATAGCATGGATTTGCATGATTGGTCAAAAATGAACTAAAAAAGGCTTATAAGTTAAAAAAGTTGAAATTGGATTTTGGTTTGAGAGATCTACAAATCCAAAATGGGGCATATGATAGATGATTTTGATTGGAAACAACATTTTGGAAACAATGGTTTATCCACATTTTTGATTTTAGGCTTAAAAATTGGACTTCCTTTGTAAATTTGTTTCTTGCACTTTAAGGTACCATGAGAAATTGTTTGCCAAAGCCTTAATTTTGCATAAAATGCCTTGTTCTCACATGTACATCTCATATAAGGGTATTTTGAAGACTTATCATGAGTTTTATGAGATTTACTAAAAATAGTATTTTTGAATTTCTCATTACGTGAGAAGTTATAGAACTTCCTTGGAAGCTTCTCATATGTTCTAGATCTTTCCTTTCACTTCCATAAATACCCAAGGGTGAGATCATGCCATGGTTGGTGATTCTTTATGCATGCATACTACACTTTGATCCATAAACTCCAAATTGCATTTTCATTTCAATCTTTACCAAAACTCCATTAATAGTGAGATCTTTCATCATCCTCATCATCCTCCATCATTGTAGAGAGGAAACCATGCAATATTGAACATAATTCGTGGCTGGTTTGTGGGATTCACTTCATCATTCCAAGTTGCATAAAGAGTTGGATAGCATAATTCAAGAAGTTTGAGCAAGATTTCTCTCCACCAGAAGCTTCATCAATCATCAAAGAGCAAGTATAGCAATTGGCAAGGGTTGAAAAGAGAGATAACCATCATCACCATCTTCACTTGGTAGGTAAGCGTTTTGATTCGAATCACCATAATTATGCATGGTTAGGGTTAGTTGTTGTGATATTCATGATAGAGACCACTTAAGGATCATTTATGGTGAGTTTAAGGTCAATCCATGGAGGTTCAAGATGTGGTGTCAATTCTTGGTTGGTCAAGAAAGCTTTGTTTATGGGGTTTCAATACATGTGTTATAGTTTAGAGGACTCATGGAAGCAAGAGGAACACGTAGGTATCATTTTCTGCAAGGTTTGATAAAGTTGCAGTTCATGTCCTATGATGGTACCCATGCCTTGTTGTTGTCGGTTTGAAGGATATAGGAAGATTCAAGATAAACCACGACCATGGTTGTGTGGAGGGTGAGAAGAGGATCACTTTTGGTTTTTATTTCGTGTTGATCCATGGTGATATGAGAGAGCAATCCGAGCTGGAAGAAGCACGCATGGAAATGGAGTTTCATGAAAGCTAGGGTTTTGGTTGGAGAAGAAACATGATGGCCATTGGATTGGAAGTAAAACATTGACTTGACCAAGGATCTAAAGGCCACGGTTGAATCTGCATTTTGGAGGGAAATTGGAGCCAGGGAAAAACGGCGTCGTTTCGTTTAATGAGGGTCCTTGGGCCTTTTGCTTCCCCCCCCCCCCCCCCATTTGGAAGCCCACGCGCGTGATAACTAATCTGATGACTATCTGCACCCCCTCCCTTCATTTCTATTATGTTTCATTTTAATTTTCTTTTTCATTTCATTGATTTTCTAAAATTCATAACTAAATGAAAATTGCATATTTTTAATCCATTCTTTTTTTAACATTTTCATTAAAATGTCTAGAAAATTATAAAATATAAAAATTGCATTTTATATTTTAATTGGTATTTTTCCCATATTTTCCAATTAAATGCACTTTTTTAATCATTCATTTCATGCATGATCTTGTAGATTTTTGTTCTTGCATTTAGGAATAGATTTTTTGCTCATTATTTTTGGCAATGTTAGATAATATAATGTAGTTTCCCCTGGAATTATTACTAGAATTTTAGAATTAAATTTTGATTAGTTTAGATAATTGAACTTAGGATAGTTTAATTAGGGTTTTTAAGTAGTATACATGAACTTGAACATTTTATTTTTGGGGTTTTTAGGACAAGTTAGCCTATGGGGAATATATGGGACTTAAGGGTAAGTATGTATAGAATCCCCTAGAATTTTGTTAGAATATTGTATGGTGTTTTAGTATTTTTCATTGATTTTTGAATGTATGGATAGTATGTGTGTTGCTTAAAGGCATAAGTTGTATTGTTGTGTTCTCTTTCTCTTTTGAGTGTGTGAGCTTTGAAGATTGAGTTGAAGACCTTGTGGATCATCATGGAAGCTTTGAAGACCTTGCAGAGGAGTTTAGTATAGCTCTTGTTGTTTTGTTTATAGGTTTATAGGTGCATAGGCAAAGCCCTAGATAGAATACTTTGTTCAATAACCGAGGAGTGCTTTGTTCACCTCCTTTCTTCTCTATGACACAGAGTCCCTTAAGGGTATTCACCTCTCTCCTTTGGAGGGATTAGTGACCTTGCCCCATAAGGTAGAACTTTGAGAGAGCCTTTCCTTTGATGTTAAGTCCTCAATGGCATCCTTTGGAAGTCAGTGAGTACTATAACATCCTCACCTCATCTTATTGACTGAATCTTGTTTGCTGGAGCATTAGAGCCATTGAAGATAGAAGCTGAGGCCTTGAAGAGGACGATTCCTTGAAGATTATTGAAGCCTGAAGACTCTGTGAAGATCAAGTTGATGCCTGAAGATCCCTGAAGATAGTGAAGCCTGAAGGTAGAGCTGAAGCTCAAGGGAGAAGATGAGTTGATACTCATGTTGTAGGGTTGATACCTGGAAAGCAAGTGATCTCTGAAGTCTGAAGACTGGGTTACTGCTGGAGGAGCTGAGGCTTTCTTCTATTTTCTTTGATGTATTGTGTGTTTTGTCTGATTTGTCTGTTGCATTAGACTAAGCCCATTTAGAATAAGTTCAGTCTAAGAGCATGAGTGCATCTGATTGTATTGTTACTGCCTGGCTTTGCTTGCGGGTATTCGGTAGAGCCCAGCTCCCTTGCCCATGTGTTTATTTTACCTTATGGTATTTCATTTCTTTCATCTGTATGATTGCAGTTTACCGTTCTTGCTTGATAGCATGTTGTTTATTTCAGTATGATTACTGTTATTTCATGACTGGCTTGAGGTCGAGACGAGCTTGTGGAGGCTGAAGCCCCACACACATTTCCTCCCTCACTTGCATTGCATGCATTTTACTGTTAAAGCTGATGCTTTTGTCTGTTTTGGTGTATCATTGACATGATCCCTTAGGACTCTCATTTCCTCTGATGAGGATTTGATGATAGACTTTTAGGTTGAAACCTATGCATGACAACTTCTAGGAGTTCCCTGTTCAAACCTCAACCATAGGATGAATCCATGGCATGACAACAGTAGGACTTGATAGTCTCCCTCCTAGTTGGGCCCGTTCTCTTCTCATCTCAAAACAGTTTAAGATACAGTAATCATGAATGATTTCTTTCGTACGTTACGAGCCTTAAGCTATCTGAGAAAGGATTGTGGGAGAGCTTCTTTTCCACAGTCTGGATGATTAGTATGGTACCCTTTGGGTGACATGCGACGCATTCACTCTCAGGTCATAGTCTCTAGTGCGGTTGAAATCGCAAACGCAATAAAAAACACTTCTTTTAGGAGATAACCCGTAGTTTCCCGAACTACGTTTGCTCTGATCTTTCATACCAGATGAAAGTACGTAGGCATAGGATGCGACGTCCTAGCGAGCAACCTTCCCCATCTTCCCCCGTAGTTAGCCGAACTACGTTGACTCTGATTTCTCATTCTCTGATGAGAATACGTAGGCATAAAGTGCGACGCTTTGCCGAGTCATTTTTCTTTTCTTTTTCAGCCAGCCTTGATAGGTAGATAGATTATAACCAACCCGTCCAAGTAAACAAACAAGCGAGGATCCCGTCGAGTACGACGGACGTGAGGGGTGCTAATACCTTCCCCTTGCGTAACCGACTCCCGAATCCAGACAATGGTTGCGATGACCTTGTCTTACCCTTATTCGTCAAGTTTTTTCCGATCGTTCCCTTTCCCGCTCTGAGGGATAAATAACGAAAGGTGGCGACTCTTCTGTCATGCCGGCACCTTATTTTCGCGCAAGCGACAGCTGGCGACTCTGCTGGGGACTCCAACGGTTCCCTACGAGTCAATCCTACCGTTTGTGTGTTTACCTGTTGGGTTGCGTTTATTTATCGCATTTTTTTACTTCTCGCACTTTATTTCCCGCATTTTATATTCGGTAAAATATGATTATTTGTGCTGTTGTGGGATGGGAGTTCTGATTGAGTGAGAAGCCAGACCCAGGCTTGAGTGCACCATAGACTTAGAGTGGAAATTAGTGGGCGCGTGCTTGCTTTGCAGGCACTAGTGTCTCATGAAATCCACGCTCAGACGAGGTTCATCTGGTTGGCTTCACTTTCAACCCTTTGGGTTGAGACGGTTGCTGGTTTGGTGGATTGTCGACTCTGGGGACCGATCATTTGTGATTCAGCTAAGTGAGGCCTCTTCAGGACTTGATGATGCCACTCCTTCTGGGAATCGTATCATCAGTTTTGAAAGTCTGTGACGCTGATGAACGCATAGGATGCCGTACCTTGAGTCAGTCTAGGTTCATACCTGTGAGTGGGACTGGGTTTATTGCAGGAAACTTAGACCTTCAGACTACCTGGTTTTCTTGACAGTGAATCAGTTATGTTGGGTTCTCAGTTGCAGACATGTTCTTGATAGGGCAAGAGGTTTTTGATCAGAGGATCTTGTCGCCGGGTGTTTGTCTGTTCTTGATAGAGCAGGCTTTGATCAGTATGTTATCATCAGTGGTTTGTTCTAGATGGAGCAGATTTTGAGTGAGGTCTGAAGGCCTCATCGGCAGATGTTATTTGTTCTTGATAGGGCAGATTTTGAGTGGGGTCTGAAGATCTCATCAGCAGCTGTGTGTTTGTTCTTGATAGGGCAGATTTTTGATTTGGGGTCTGAAGACTTCATCAACAGATGTTCCTTGATCTTGCACCCGGGGTCCTTATTATCAGTCACTTACTCTTGTCAGAACAGGATTTTGATCTCGGTCCTATCGGATGGTTATTCTCAGCAGATCTGATTAGTAGTCTTACACCGGGGTTTCCCTCTCATCAGTGACTGTTGATACCGAATCTCCACAGCAGCCACCTGGATATATTATTGCATACCTGCATTTTGCATTAGTTTGCGCATTCATCTGCATTCCATTAACGTGTGTCTGTGTTGCAGGTACCGTTTCCCCGATCCCGGAGTTCTCGTCTTCTGCTGTTATTATGGCTTCTCTCAGGAAGACTGTTGCGTACAAGTTCCCGACCCCCGATGTGTCGAAGCTGACTGGTTTGGTAGCCCTGGCAGGGGATTCTGTGAAGGATAGGTTCAGGAAGTCTTATGGCAGGTTGCTTAGCCTGGTTTACAAACCTTCTACGTCTGAGTTGAATGGGTTACATGCTCTTCTGCAGTTTTATGATCCTCCCTTGAGGTGTTTCACCTTTCATGACTTTATTCTCGCGCCGACCTTGGAAGAGTATGCTGATATGCTGGGTGTGCCTATCAAGAGGCAGATGCCTTTTGTCCACATGGATGCTGAGCCTGATCTGGTTGGTTTGGCTTCCTCACTCCATTTGAGCGCTTCTGAGTTAGTGGTGACGAGTTGGAACAAGGTCCCAGGGTTCTCTCTGCAGTTTCTGATAGCTAAGGCTCAGCAGTGTGCTAAGGACAAATGTTGGGACGCCTTCAGCGCCATCCTTGCCTTATGCATATATGGCATTATCCTATTTCCCAGCATGCCTGATTTCGTAGATTTTGATGCATTCCATATCTTTGCCTCAGGGAATCCAGTCCCTACTCTGATCGGAGACGTCTACCATTCAGTGCATTACAAGAATGAGAACCGGAGAGGGAAGAATGTTTCATGCTGCGTACCGTTGTTGTACAAGTGGTTTGATAGTCATTTGCCTAAGAAGGGTTCTTCTGTCTTGTCTGCAGCCACAGCTGAGTGGCTTGAGCGTCTGATGAGTTTGTCGGCAGAAGACATTGATTGGTTCGTTGACAGAGACAGGTTAGGCACCGAGGTGATCTTCAGTTGTAGTGGGTTTCCTAACGTACCTCTGATAGGTAGGAAGGGTTGCATCAACTACAATCCATCATTGTTAGTCCGTCAGTTTGCATATGCTTTGAGGACTCCACCGAAGGAAGAAGAGGTACGGGAATCTCTGTACCTCACGGGTATTCTAGAGGGGGATTTGTTGTCCAAGCTTCAGTATGCGTGGAACAATATCAGCACGAGAGGAAAGCCTTTGTTGGGGAAGAGCAACAACCAAGCCTACCCTCCTTATTCAGACTGGATCAGAGCCAGAGCCAGTGCTATAGGGATGCCATTCCCTCATGTCAGACCAGAGAGTCCTCCACCAGTCGAAGAGCCTACCACTGTGTCCATTCATCAGCACAACCAGGTATTAGCTGAGCGTGATGAACTGAAGAGGGCAAATGCAGAATTAGAGAAGGAGTTAGCTCAGCTTCGAAGTGAGAGGAACGAAGCCGTGCATGCTCTCAAAAGGCAAACAGAGTCGGTGAGCCAGCTGGGTGCAGACTTGGCAAAGCAGATTGCTGATCGGGAGCGCTTAGGTCAAGACTTCAGAGCTGCTAATGATGTGCTAGCTACGAAGAAGCAGCATTTGGAGGAAGCATATCGAAGAATATCTAAGTTCGACCAGCATTGGAAGACTTCCATGGCCACCAGGAAGGAGCGAGAAGACAAGCTGATGCTGCAGATTTCTAAGCTAGAGACCAAAGTGAAGGACAGTGAGCGGAGGTTTGATGAAGAGACCGCCCGCAGGTACTCCGCTGAAGCCCGTCTCAACAAAGCCATTGCTAGCCTGAAGGAGCATAAGCTGATGTTTGAGTCTAAGAAGCGGAAGCTGGAGGATTGCTTTGGCGAAGGCGCTTGGGAGAGTTCAGTTCAGGGGCTTCAGCATACTATCAAGCAGAGGGAACTACTCGTCGAGGGGTTGCTCACTTCGCCAGATCATTCAGAGACAAAGGAGTTATTAGCAGAGTATCGCGCCCGTGGCCGTACTTGACTAGTTATATCCCTGTTGTTTTTGATCTTTGATGTATGCTGACCATCACCAGACTTGTTGGCTGAGGTCATGCTGTTGATTTGTACTCGCTGATACTGTGTACTGCCTTGACAGGCCTTTCCATTTATATATGAGATTGATGTTTCCATGATCGGGCTCGGATTTCTTTTTCCTATTATTATTACCAACACTGGCACTAAGGCACTAGGATCGGGGAAAACCTCCCACGCACACAGACACACGCCTGCATCTGCATGCAGCATATTTGCATGGTGTATATCTTATTGCTTTTCCTAACCTTTATTGTTAACAGGTTTTTCAGGTTCCGAGCTGCTTTCGATCTCCAGGATTGATCAAAGACTCATCCACCGCTATTCAACTCGCGCTAACCAGACGAGAATCATGGACCAGGTGCAGTCAGATGTTCAAGAACTCCGTGAACGGATGGATCGTTTTATGGAGCTGATGCAGGTGGTCGCGAATGGTCAAGACCAGCTTCGTACGCTGGTTCAACCTCTGATCTCCAGGGTTGACAGTAATGGCATACTTCATGGAGGGGCCGTGCCTACTCCTCCTCCAGTGGACGCTCCACAGAATGTTGTTCCTGTTGCCGGGGGCAACGACAGTGCTAACGGCAATCTGATGACTAATCTCGGACTCAATGCGGCAGGCGTCGGCAATGGTAGTCTGGGAGCCAATGTTAACATAGGGCCGGTCAACGGCAATGCTGGTGCAGGAAACCTGTTGGTGCCTCAACCGTGGCTGGAGGACCATCAGGATGACATATTCTCTCAGAGAGGTGTAGAAGCAGAGTTGAATGCTGAGGCTCGACTCAGGTTCAAGGCGCTGGAAGACAAGATGAGAGACATAGAAAATCAGAACACATTGGGCGTTGACATGTCCAAGCTCGGGCTGATTGCTGACTTTAAAGTACCTCACAAATTCAAGGTGCCTACCTTCGAGAAGTATAAGGGTACTACCTGCCCCCGTGTTCACCTCCGATCTTATTACAGAAAGATGTCCGCTTATTCTGACGATGAGAAGTTGCTGATGCACTTCTTTCAGGATAGTCTTTCTGGTCCATCGCTCGAATGGTATATGGGTTTGGAGCCCGCTACTGTGTGCACCTGGAAAGATCTGGCAGAAGCGTTTGTCCTCCACTATCAATATAATAGCGACTTGGCTCCCAACCGAGTCCAGCTTCAGAATCTCTCACAGCGGAACAATGAAAGCTTCAAAGAGTACGCCCAGCGGTGGCGTGAATTGGCTGCTCGGGTTCAACCGCCGATGGTTGAGCGTGAGCTAGTGCAAATGTTCGTGGCTACCCTTCCTGGAATCTATTATGAAAAGCTGGTCAGTGGCATGACTGGAACATTCTCGGCTCTCATCACTCTGGGCGAGCATGTTGAGAACGGTATAAAGATCGGAAAAATTCAGGGCGAATCATCCTCAGTTGGAGGAGGTAGCAAGAAACCCTATATTGGCAAGCGTCGAGAGGGAGATGCCAGTGTCGTCACTAATGCTAGGAGAAAGGGCAAGGGCCCTCAGCCTCAGATTGCCAGCATAAACATTCCAGCTGCTCCACCGCAGCAGCAGCAGCAGCAGCCTCAGCAGCAGAATAATCAGGGGTATAAAAGATATCAGAATCGGGCTCCTATGGCAAGCCGTCATTTTGATACTCCACCTATGTCGTATGCACAGCTTCTGCAAACGTTGCTTCAGCTCCAATTAGTTCAAAAGAGGACGTTGGCTCCCTTAACAGGGGCACCACCACCGGGGTATGATGCCAATGCTACTTGTGAATTCCACACTGGGGCACCAGGCCATACGATTGAGAATTGTAAAGCTTTTAAGCACAAAGTCCAGGACTTGGTGGACGCCAAGGTTATCAACTTTTCTGACAACGTGCCCAACGTTACCAAGAACCCAATGCTTCATCATAAGGGGGGCGGAGTGAATGCTGTTATCACTGAGGAGAGTTCGGACTTGCTGACTGATGTCAAAGATTTGAAGACACCGTTGAGTTTTGTCAAGGCTAAGTTGCTGAAGAAGGGCTTCTTTCCTGGATGCGGAGAGTTATGTATGGCTTGTGCTACACTTCCTGATGGGTGTGAGCAGCTGGTCGAAGGTATCCAAGGTCTGATGTCCGAGGGTATTTTACAATTCAGCCGGAGCGTTGAAAGTGCATCAGGGGAGGTCGTGCTAAAGCAGGCAGACGAAGTTGCTACCATTACTATTCCTCGTCACCCTATTATTATTTCTGCGCCCCGTCCGCCTACCATCACCATCACCAGGGCCGGACCGATCCCATTCGAAAGCACTAATGTCGTTCCATGGCATTACGGCGCCGAAGTTTACTGCAATGGTCAGAAGATAGAGCTTGAGTCGTTCGGATCAACTGTGCAGAATCTTACCGAAGTCAGTGGTATCACTAGGAGCGGTAGAGTGTTTGCGCCAGCAGAGGTTGCAGCAGAGAAAGTGGTCCGAGCTGACGCTGTGGATAAGGGTAAAGGTAAAGCTGTCGAAGAGGTCCATTCTGGGGCAGAAAAAGATTTGCTAGTGAAAGATGTTGAAGAGTTCATGCGGCTAATCAAGAAAAGTGACTACAAAATTGTAGATCATCTTCATCAGACTCCGTCAAAGATCTCTATTCTTAACCTGTTGCTGTGTTCTGAAGCGCACCGCAACGCGTTACTGAAAGTATTGAATGTTGCATACGTGCCGCAGGAGATATCAGTAAATCAACTCAAGGAGGTAGTAGCCCATGTTAATGCTGGTAATGGGCTGGGATTTACAGATCTAGAGCTGACTCCTAAGGGAAGAGATCACAACAGCGCCTTGCACGTCTCAATAGAGTGCAGAGGCACGATTATGTCACATGTCCTGGTGGATACGGGTTCCTCGCTTAATGTGCTTCCGAAGAAAGCACTGATGAAGTTGGATACCCGTGGATTGTTGTGCACGCCCAGTGATCTGGTCGTGAAAGCCTTTGACGGAACCAAGCGCCACGTCTTCGGAGAATTGACCCTGCCAATTCAAGTTGGTCTGGAGACGTTCAATATGGTTTTCTATATCATGGATATCATGCCCGCCTATAGTTTCCTCTTAGGTCGGCCATGGATCCATTCTGCTGGTGTCGTGACGTCCACGCTGCATCAGAAGCTCAAATATGTTGTCGGGGGCAGCATAGTGTAACCCGGTGAACTGACTTTAAACAATGTTGCGGATAGCAAGAGTCGCCACCGACTTTTATTTTATCCATAAGGAAAGGTTATAAAAGAACAGGAAAGACCTTAGAGAATATTTTGGGTCCGGGGGGTAGGTTATGAAAAGGGAAGGTGTTAGCACCCTTTTCATCCATGGTTATCCATGGGCTCTTAGGTACTTAAGCTCACTTTTGAATTGTTTTGAAAGTGTAGTGTGTGAATAGAAAATTTTCAGAATAGTTAATAAATAATCCATGTAAGGATGTGTTAAGAACTTGTTTGAAAACTTGTTGAAAATTTGTTTAAGTGTGAAACAGTTTTGAAGTGAGCAAGCACCTAGGAGTAACCTACCCTAATGTTTAAAGGTCCTTCTTATTCTTTATTCTTTCCTTTAGTAAGACTATCCCTACTATAATGGAGTAGGTAGTCCTTACTTTGGATGTTAAGGGACATGTGAGGGACGATTGGATTTTTTGAAGGCCATTGTGGGGTGTAATAAGCAAACTGGAGGGACTATCATCATTTTTCGAAAGGGACTCGATTCGTAAAGGCAACCATAAGGGACTTTGATGATTTTCTTTTTGAGGGACTTGCTTTATACACCCCACTTAACCAATATTCATAGGCAACTTGAGGGATATCCTTAGGAAGTGAGACGGCGATTAAAATCGACTTACGTGTGTGAAATGTTTAATTTAATTATCTTATATTAAAATGATCTAATTCATTTTCTCTAAATATCATACATATTAGCACTCCCTAATTACTAACCATAATGGTAATAATAATTAAATAATTACAATTTTACATCCAAGAGGCAATTACAAAATTATAATAAATAAAATAAATAGTAAAATATGATCAAAATAAATATAATAAAAAAAATAACAAATAAGTAAATAAAATATTGGGGTTAGTAAATAATAAGAAAAATTAAATAAGGTTAGTATAAATATAAAGTTAGTGAAAATAATTAGTTGAAACAATAATAATGAGAAAAATAGACAAAGTTAGAAAAAATAATAAGATAGAAATTTCAAAATAATAATAAGCAACAAAATATGATTAGCAATAATAATTAATTAATAACATGATTAAACATAAGATTTGATTTTTATTTAGAAACATAAATGATTAAATAATTACTATAATATAAAGTTCTAAATATCATAAGATTTGATTTTTATTTAGAAACATAAATGATTAAATAATTACTATAATATAAAGTTCTAAATATAACATAATTATAAATTTCTTAATCATTTACAAAAATTTAATTATCTCTAATTATATATTAACAATTATTAAGAAAAATATTTACACATTATGATGAAAACAAATTTTAACTAATCAATAATCACATTCACCAAAATTTTACATTAAGTGTTTATAAGGTTTAATTTTATTTACAAAAATTTACAAGAATTATAATAAATATATACATAGAATCATATAGAAAATTAAAATTAGGTTTTCATATTAATTTGGAAAAAAGATGTTAATGTCATTTATTTTAAAAAAACAGATTTTTATATTACAACAAATTTTAATAAATTAATGATAACAATAATAATAATAATGATAATAATGATAATAATAATAAATAATGATAATAATAATAATAATAATAATAATAATAATAATAATAATAATAATAATAATAATAATAATAATAATAATAATAATAATAATAATAATAAAGCAATAATGAATTTTAAATGTGCCAAATAACCCAACAATGTTGCTAACGCAGAAATGCGCTCATCGCAACCAGATCTAAATCGGACGAAACAAAATTTATCGCAAAGAAAAAAGAAATTAAGCAAAAAATAGTATTATTGCTCACACAAAAATGCGATCATCGCAACCAGATCGAACTAACACAAATGTCACGCGTCATGCACACAAATGTGCAAACATCGTATCGACATAATTCGATCAAAAATCTTATATATATAAACTCTAACAATTTAAAAATTATATATATAAACGCAACAGTAATAGATAAAGAAAAAGAAATAACGGTAATAGATGAAGAAAAAGAAATAACGGTAAAAGATGAAGAAAAAGAAACAACAGTAATAGATGAAGGAAAAGAAATAACGGTAAACGATGAAGAAAAAAAGAAACAATAGTAATGGATGAAGAAGAAAACTAAATAACGGCCAACGGCAGTCACTCCTCTTAGGTTTTTTTCATTCTCTCCTTCTTTTCCAACAAGGCAACACATGTATATATAGGGAACAAATTAGGGTTAACACCAAATTGTCAATAATGTCCCTAAAGCCCATTTTAAAGCCCAAACTAAATAATTAGTTAAGAAAAAATAAAATTTAAATAATTTAAAATAATTAAAATAAACTTAAAATAAAAACTAATAATCCTATTGATTCCTAAAATAAAAGATATTATAAAAAGAACAAAATTTTTTTCAATATTTTTTTATTTTATGATTTTTTGGATATTTTTATGAATAATTTAGAAAAAAGTGAAAAAAAATAATATTTTAAAAAATGATTTAATAAAAATACGAAAATAATAATTAAATAATAATAAAAAAACTATTTTTGTTATTTTTTTAATGAAAGATAGAAAAATTTAGAGTAAAAATAATAAAAACAACAAAAAGTGCCAAAGGTGAGATTCGAACTCTCAACCTCTCACACTCATAACTCCTTACACATGTCCTCCTGCCAATTGTGCCATTTTTACTTTTTAAAAAAAAAAAGTGCATGCCATATGATATTTACCTGCAAAAAGTCAAACGACTACACAAATTTGTTAGTAATTGATTAAATGCAATGAAATGCGATGACAAATCTTAGGGCAAAATTTGGGGTATTACAGTTATTATGATAATATTTCTCACCCAACCTCTCTTTGATGTTGGCAAAAAAAAATCATGAAGTTTGACTTTGGTTTGACCACAGTTGACCTCAGTTTGACCTTTTAACTGCATTGACTGCTTTTGACTTATCTGATCATCTGACTGAGCAAACTTTTGAGAAAAGTCTTGAAACTTGACATGGGGGTTCTTATACACATATAAGATGTTATGAAGCTCACTTGAAGTCTTGGAAGTCCATTTAGCCTGATTAAAGTCAAAACCCTAGTTTTGGATGCACTGCTTAGAAAGTGCATTGTCTGAGGGAATTGTCAACTCTTCTGACCAATTATGAATTTTGTGAACCTTGTGAACCTTCTTGGAACACAAAGTCTTGTATTGTGAGGGCAAATTTTGGGGTGCAACACATAGTAACCGTCTGCGGTGAGGAGGACATCATGGTGAGCCACCTGTCGTCCTTTAAATACGTTGAAATGGATGGCGAGATCCATGAGACCCTCTGCCAAGCATTTGAAACCGTCAGGGTGAAGGAGGTAGCTCCTGTCGTCGCGGAGAAGCAGGAGTTGAACCTCTCCTCGTTTAAGGAAGCTCGGGCCGTTGTCGAAGCCGGTTCCACCCCAGGCTGAGGGCATGTCTTGGATATACCAATCAAACAGGATAAGTTTGGATTGGGATATTCTCCTGAAGCTGAAGCTTCATCTTCTTCTGGCAGCTCGTCTCGTGGGAAAGGGCTGATCCTATTCACCAAGGGGGGAGTAATTTTCGAGAGCATCAACGCTACGTCGGAGGACAGCGGGGACAGTGATTGCGATCTTGACGCCTGGATTCAACCGAGCAAGCCGGGCGAGCGCCTCCACAATTGGACCATCAAGGAGATTATCAAGCTGACAAGTGAAGAGTAATGATTTGCTTTTTACAATCTTTGTACAACCCTATGCCCTGCCCGGGGCAT
Organism: Lathyrus sativus; assembly: GCA_963859935.3. Classification (NCBI taxonomy): domain Eukaryota; kingdom Viridiplantae; phylum Streptophyta; class Magnoliopsida; order Fabales; family Fabaceae; genus Lathyrus; species Lathyrus sativus. The sequence continues at coordinate 677,855,119 of OZ012739.1, read as the reverse complement.
AGTGGTTTTACTGTCAGGGCCTTGTTGGATTATGTGTATGCATTTTGTTAATAAATAAAAGGAGTTTTCTTCGTACTCAAATATTGTGTTCTCTGTTATTCCTGTTTTATGTTTATTTCGAAAAACAGTAAAATGGCAACAGGGTTTGCGCTAACCTGCATATTCTTGCTTTAAACTTAACCCTTGTTATTGCAGGATCCACATAACAGATGACATCGACTCTGGACCCTCTACGGCTCACTACGACTTTGATTGCCCGATCTATCAAGCCGAGGATGAGATTGATGAAGACGAAGACCTTCCGGAAGAGTTGGCCCGCTTGTTGAGACAAGAGGAGAAGGTTATTCTGCCTCACGAGGAGGATATTGAGATTGTAAATCTGGGTTCTGAGGAGCTCGTCAGAAATGTCAGAGTAGGGGCTGCGCTGCAGAATGATGTCAAGCATAGACTGGTCGAGATGCTTCGAGAGTATAGTGACGTCTTTGCTTGGTCATATGAGGATATGCCCGGACTTGACACTGATATTGTGGTTCATCGCTTGCCGTTGCGAGAAGATTGCCCTCCAGTCAAGCAGAAGCTTAGGAGGACGAGACCAGACATGGCTGTAAAAATCAAAGAAGAAGTCCAGAAGCAGTTGGACGCAGGATTTCTAGCCGTTACCACCTACCCTCCGTGGGTCGTCAACATAGTGCCTGTACCGAAGAAGGACGGTAAGGTACGCATGTGCGTCGATTATCGGGATTTGAATAGGGCGAGCCCTAAGGATGATTTCCCGTTGCCTCATATCGATGTGTTGGTCGACAACACATCCCAGTTTTCTGTGTTTTCGTTCATGGATGGCTTCTCCGGTTACAATCAGATTAAGATGGCACCGGAGGACATGGAGAAAACGACGTTCATCACCCCCTGGGGCACATTCTGCTATAAGGTAATGCCCTTCGGTCTGAAGAACGCAGGGGCCACTTACCAGCGAGCAATGGTAACTTTGTTTCATGATATGATTCATCATGAGATCGAGGTCTATGTTGATGACATGATTGCAAAGTCCCAAACGGAGGAAGAGCATCTGGTCAATTTGTTGAAGCTGTTTGAAAGGCTTAGGAAGTTCAGGCTGAGGCTGAATCCTAGCAAGTGCACTTTCGGAGTGCGGTCCGGAAAGTTATTGGGGTTTATCGTTAGTGAACGAGGTATTGAAGTTGATCCTGCGAAAATAAAAGCTATCCAAGAAATGCCAGCGCCGAAAACAGAAAGAGAAGTTCGTGGTTTCCTGGGCCGAATAAACTACATTGCAAGGTTTATCTCTCAGCTCACGGCCACTTGTGAACCGATGTTCAAGCTGTTAAAGAAAGATCAGGCGATTACTTGGAATGAGGATTGCCAGAAGGCATTCGATAAGATAAAGTAGTATCTTCAAGAACCTCCAATCTTGATACCCCCAGTGGCTGGACGGCCATTAATCATGTACCTGACGGTTCTGGAGAATAGTATGGGGTGTGTTCTCGGTCAGCACGACGAGACGGGCAGAAAGGAGCATGCCATTTATTATTTGAGTAAAAAGTTCACTGAGTGTGAATCTCGATACTCGATGCTGGAGAAGACGTGTTGTGCATTAGCTTGGGCTGCCAAACGTCTACGACAGTATATGCTCAATCACACCACAATGCTGATTTCGAAGATGGATCCGATCAAGTACGTCTTCGAGAAGCAGGCTCTTTCGGGCAGGATTGCCAGATGGCAGATGGTGTTAACAGAATATGATATTCAGTACGTCTCTCAGAAAGCCATTAAGGGAAGTGTATTGTCTGATTACCTTGCCGAACAGCCAATCGAAGACTACCAGCCAATGAAGTTCGAATTCCCTGACGAGGATATTATGTTTCTCAAAGCGAAGGATTGCGATGAGCCATTGCCCGATGAGGGGCCAGATAGGAAGTCTCAGTGGAAGTTGATATTCGACGGAGCGGTTAATTCCTACGGAAGTGGTATCGGGGCTATCATCACGACTCCTCACGGATCCCACATCCCGTTTACTGCGAGACTGACGTTTCCAGTTACCAACAATGAAGCAGAGTATGAAGCATGTATTATGGGTCTAGAAGAGGCAATTGATTTGAGAATCAAGAATCTGGACATATATGGTGACTCAGCGCTTGTAATCAATCAGATTAAAGGGGAGTGGGAAACTCGTCAAGCGAATTTAGTGTCGTACATGAATTATGCCAGGAGGCTGCTTCCGTTCTTCGATCGAGTGGAACTTCATCATGTACCCAGGGCTGAAAATCAGATGGCTGATGCTTTAGCCACGCTGGCTTCAATGTATAAAGTCAATTATTGGAATGAGGCTCCAAGAATTGTGCTTTCGCGTCTTGATAGACCGGCATTTGTGTTTGCAATCGAGGGTGCCAAAGACGGCAAGCCATGGTTCCACGACATCCAGACCTTCCTTATGACTAAGGAGTATCCTGCGGGTGCGTCAACCCAGGATAAGAAGACTCTAAGGAGGCTATCTGGAAACTTTTATCTCAATCCTGATGGAGTGCTGTATAAGAGAAACCACGATCTTGTGCTGCTCAGATGTGTAGATGAAAAAGAGGCGAGTATGCTCATGGAAGAAGTCCATGAGGGAACATTTGGTACGCACGCCGGCGGGCATGCCATGACGAGAAAGATCCTGAGAGCAGGGTATTACTGGCTGACTATGGAGTCGGATTGCTTCAGATTCGCGAAGAAATGTCATAAATGCCAGATTTATGCTGATAAAGTTCATGTGCCGCCGTGCCCATTGAATGTCATGTCCTCCCCTTGGCCGTTCTCCATGTGGGGCATCGACATGATAGGCAAGATCGAGCCCACTGCATCCAATGGTCATCGTTTCATTCTGGTAGCCATCGACTACTTCACCAAATGGGTGGAGGCAGCCTCGTACGCTAATGTGACCAAGCAGGTGGTTGCTAAATTCATAAAGAAGGACATCATCTGTCGCTATGGAATTCCCGAACGGATCATTACTGATAATGGTTCGAATTTGAATAACAAGATGATGAAGGAGCTGTGCCAGAGCTTCAAGATTGAACACCACAACTCATCTCCTTACCGGCCGAAGATGAATGGCGCTGTTGAAGCGGCCAACAAGAACATCAAGAAGATTGTTCAGAAGATGGTTGTGACGTATAAAGATTGGCACGAGATGCTGCCGTTTGCCTTGCACGGTTATCGTACTACGGTGCGTACGTCGACCGGGGCAACTCCTTTCTCCTTGGTGTACGGTATGGAAGCTGTCCTGCCGTTAGAAGTGGAGATTCCCTCTTTACGAGTTTTGGTTGATGTGAAGCTCGACGAGGCAGAATGGATTTCGAATCGTTTAAACCAACTCAGCCTGATGGACGAGAAGAGGTTAGCATCGATTGCATTTGGTCGTCTGTACCAAAGCCGAATGAAGAAAGCTTATGATAAGAAGGTGCGTCCTAGAAGCTTTCAGACGGGTGATCTCGTCCTGAAGAAAATTCTTCCGCCACACTCCGATCACCGGGGAAAATGGACTCCGAATTATGAAGGGCCGTATGTCGTCAGCAAGGTCTTCTCAGGAGGAGCTTTGTTGTTATCCACGATGGATGGTGAAGATTTTGCATCCCCGGTGAACGCGGACGCAGTTAAAAAATACTTTGCTTGAAAGAGACCCGCTGGACAAAAAAGAAAGAGTCCAGGCAAAAAAAGGGGCATCCCGGCGAACCAAAAACAGAATAAAAGGTTCGGGCAAAAATTAGGGATATATTGAAAAAATGTACACCCGCGAAGTCGAAAACCTACACTGGGCGGCTTCGGCAAAAAAGGGTATCCCGGTGAACTGAAAACCCGTAAAAGGCGGTTCACGCAAAAGTTAGGGATTTGGATAAGCAAATGACTGCGTTCCGCGTGAGGACTTTCATTGTTTAGTGGTTCGGAAGACCTGAGGGCCGTTTACCTGAATCAATCTCTTCCGAAGCTGAAGCATCGGAGAAGTATCGAAGTCGAGTGGGTCTTAGAGGGATCAACTCATGGTGTTCGTCTACGCCTCGTTGCCTACATTTGTATATACTGATGTATATTTATGTTTTCTTTTTGCGCGGCTTCCTCATTCCAGGAGCTTGCCTCTGTTGTAAAACATTTTTGCCCATTCAGGGGTTCGTCATCAATAAAATGCACATTATTCAGCAATTCTGCTTGCCTGTTTAGCATTTATCTGTTTTGTTTGCGAATGAAAACGCCGACGTTTTTGTATAAAATGCGCATACATAAACTCACGGGCCTAGGCCCATCGATTGTTGAAACAATTAATTAACTGAATATTGTCACGAGATAATAACCTGGATAGGCCCCTTTGAGGAGGGTATCTTGTCTGTTTGTTTGTGTTGTTGCAGGTGTAGCACCTTCCAGAGGATATGTCGTGCGCATCCCCGAAGCAGGGCGAGCCCTCCTTCTCCAGCAGGGTTCGGTAGTCTCTCATCCATAGAATCAGAATCAGAATGGTGAGCATTGATATGTCTCCCCCAGGCAGAGAGGATTCTCGTCCCCAAGCAGGCGCATTCTGAAGGAATGTCACCTCATTAGCTGAGTCAAACACCAGAGAATGATGTCGTTTCCCCAACACCGGGTCACAAGTGCAGATTTCGTAGAAGTGTTCGCGTGCCGAAGCTCGTGTTTTCCCCAGTAAAGTCGCCGAAGCAGGTGTCCCCCCAGCACCGGGTCACAAGTGCAAGTCTTGTAGGAAGCTGTTCGTATGCCGAAGGATGCAGTAACTGATGGTGCCAGACTGAAGGCTCCCGCGGAATTGAGATTCCCCACCAGAGTCATGCTCTCTCCTGAAGTTGGATGATTCCCTCTTCCCCAGTAGAGTATTGGAACAACTGATGTTGTATTCCCCTGCAGAGTTGTACTCTCCCCCGAAGTCAGATGATTCTTTCTTCCCCAGTGGAATCGAATTCCTCATCAGAGTCGTGCTCTCCAGTGAAGTAGAATGATTACTCTCCCCGGCTGAGTCCGCAGAAAAGCAGAATCCTTGGAAGCAGTTGAGATCGTGAGTGGTTTCCCTAGCAGAGCGTGGGGCAGCTGATGTTGTATTTCCCCAGAGTCGCACTCTCTCCAGCGAAGCAGAATGACTTCTCCTTCCTCAGCCGAGTTTGCAGATGCCCAAGAGAGCCGAGTCCTTGGAAGTGGATCAGACCATGTTTTCCCCAGCGGAGTGTGGAGCAGCTGAGGTTGTTTTCCCACAGAGTGGTTATCCCCAGATTGGCCGAGATGGCCGCGCAGTTTATTCCCGCGATTGATATCAGCAGCAGATCAACTGAAGTTGTTTTCCCTGCAGCAGTCAACCAGAAGATCGTTTCCCCAGACGGAGCCGATTGACACCAGCGGATCCATGTTCTCCTCAGCAGGATGATTCCTCTACCTGAGTAGTTCTTGTCTCCTTGACGAAAGGGTTTCCTCCTCCCGACATTTATTTTGCAGACGGGATCGCATCATTGTGCATGACTGCATGGCATTTAGCATTGCAGAGCATTGTACAGGGTTGCATAGCATTTAGCATAAAACGCATAGCATTCCCACCGTGTGGGGCATAGCGCAGAAGCATCATAAGCATGATCCAGGTTACTATCATTCTTGCCTTACAGGTGTTCCACCAAGAGACCAGTTGCTCAGGACGATTCCTGATATTCTCTCCAACAAGGTCGCTTCCTTGAGATGATTCTTAAGACCCCGGTGTAATCCCCACGGACGCTCGCTCAAGATGATTTTTGAGATCCCCAGCGAAGTCTTCAGTTCAAGACGATTCTTGAATTCCTCAGCAGGGTCGTGTGCTTAAGATGATTCTTAAGACCTCAGCGCAGGTTCCCGAGTTGTTTGCTTAGGATGATGCTTGAGCTCCCCAGTAGCGTCCCCAGCAAGAGTTGCCCAGGAAGATTCCTGGAATACCCAGCAGAATAAAGTCTCCAGAATGGTTATCGGTTCAGGATGATTCTTGAAGGTGCCCGACGGAGTTGTTTGTTCAAGATGATTCTTGAAGTCCTTAGCAGCGTGATATGTCTGCTCCAACAGTGATGTCTAATCCGAAGATTGACTTCGTAAACGCCTGAAGGCGGTACCAGAATGTTCCTGTGGATTCAGGTTTCAGTGCTGATGAATCAGCGCTTATCTGAAGACAGAGTTCAAGAGTTCGTAGATCCAGCTTGTGTATACAAGGTGATCCGTATTGGCCTGAAGACCAAGTCAGTTGCCCTGAGATGATGATTGATCGCGATCAAGTGAATAATGTTTCTTCTGACTGAAGTCGAAGATGTTTCTCCAGCTGAAGCGGAGTTTTGCCTGAAGGCAAAATGTTTGAATCCCCGTAGAGTCATGAATGGCTCAGGATACCATTTCTCTGACTGAAGTCACAATTTTCCTAAGCTGAAGCGAAGGTGCCTGAGGGCAAGGTTATCCCCAAGGTCATGAATGACCTAGGATTCATTTTTCGGACTGAAGGCCGAAATATATCCCTGACTGAAGTCTCGGATGCTCTATAGCAGAGGCGGAGTTGCCTGAAGGCATATCCATGTATCCTTGAAGGTCAAGGACCATTGCTTTAGACTGAAGTCAAAGATGCCTCCTGCAGAGTTGCCGACGGGCAAAGTTTACATCCTTGAAGGCCAAGGATGTTCTTTCTAGCTGAAGCTGGAATAGCCGACGGGCAGGGTTTCATCTATCTTCAGAAATACTTGAAGATTCTCCAGCGGATCTGGAGTGGCCAGGGGCCAGGGTTCCATCTATATTCGGAAATACTTGAATATTTTTTCCAGCGGATCTGGAGTGGCCAGGGGCCAGGGTTTCATATGTCTAATGTTGAAGTTCTACGGCGGGCAGTGTGCAGCAGTATTCTGATGTTCGTTATGGTTCTGAGGGTGACCCCCAGATCAGAGTGTGCTCGGTCAAGTCTCTCATTCCCAGCGGAGTAGTTTCAAATACGCAAGTGTACCTTTTGTTTCATTTGTCCAGCGGCGAGGTTGGATGTTTGTTCGACGGCGAGGTTGAACGTTTGGATTTGACGGCGAGGTCAGATCATCAGTTGTCCGGCGGCGAGGTTGGATGTTTGTTCGACGGCGAGGTTGAACGTTTGGATTTGACGGCGAGGTCAGATCATCAGTTGTCCGGCGGCGAGGTTGAACGTTTGGATTTGACGGCGAGGTCAGATCATCAGTTGTCCGGCGGCGAGGTTGGATGTTTGTTCGACGGCGAGGTTGAACGTTTGGATTTGACGGCGAGGTCAGATCATCATTTGTCCAGCGGCGAGGTTGGATGTTTGTTCGACGGCGAGGTTGAACGTTTGGATTTGACGGCGAGGTCAGATCATCAGTTGTCCGGCGGCGAGGTTGGATGTTTGTTCGACGGCGAGGTTGAACGTTTGTATTTGACGGCGAGGTCAGATCATCAGTTGTCCGGCGGCGAGGTTGGATGTTTGTTCGACGGCGAGGTTGAACGTTTGGATTTGACGGCGAGGTCAGATCATCATTTGTCCAGCGGCGAGGTTGGATGTTTGTTCGACGGCGAGGTTGAACGTTTGGATTTGACGGCGAGGTCAGATCATCAGTTGTCCGGCGGCGAGGTTGGATGTTTGTTCGACGGCGAGGTTGAACGTTTGGATTTGAAGGCGAGGTCAGATCATCAGTTGTCCGGCGGCGAGGTTGGATGTTTGTTCGACGGCGAGGTTGAACGTTTGGATTTGACGGCGAGGTCAGATCATCAGTTGTCCGGCGGCGAGGTTGGATGTTTGTTCGACGGCAAGGTTGAACGTTTGGATTTGACGGCGAGGTCAGATCATCAGTTGTCCGGCGGCGAGGTTGGATGTTTGTTCGACGGCGAGGTTGAACGTTTGGATTTGACGGCGAGGTCAGATCATCAGTTGTCCGGCGGCGAGGTTGGATGTTTATTCGACGGCGAGGTTGAACGTTTGGATTTGACGGCGAGGTCAGATCATCATTTATCCAGCGGCGAGGTTGGATGTTTGTTCGACGGCGAGGTTGAACGTTTGGATTTGACAGCAAGGTCAGATCATCATTTGTCCAGCGACGAGGTTGGATGTTTGTTCGACGGCGAGGTTGAACGTTTGGATTTGATGGCGAGGTCAGATCATCATTTGTTCGACGGCGAGGTTGAACGTTTGGATTCGACGGCGGGGTCAAATTATGTTTGTTTGACGGCGAGGTCAGACTCTTTAAATCCCCAGTAGAGATGATGTTTGTGCGACGGCGATGTCGAGTGTCTCTAAGAGGATGTTTGTTTCCGACGACGATGTTGGGCATGTCAAGGTGATCCAGTCTTCTGACGGCGATGTTAGGTGATGCAGATCCTTCTAGTTTCTCCAGCGGCGATGCAGGGTATTCTGTCAGATGTGTGTCTCCAGCGGCGATGCGGGGTGCTTTGTTCAGAGATGTATTTTCTCCAGCGGCGATGCGGGGTATTTTGTTCATTTTTGTATTTTCTCTAGCGGCGATGTTGGGTATTTTGGCGATTCAGGTTTAGGTCTCTGACGGCGATGTTGGACGCTTGTTTCCCAGAGTTATGGTTGTTCTTGACAGTGATGTCAGATGATTTGGTGTTCCAGCGGCGATGTTGGGCGTTCCTCAGAATCTTGTTTGACGATAATGTCAGGTGATTTAGTCTTCCAACGGCGATGTTGGGTGTTGTGGTTGTCTGAAGGCAGTGTCAGAAGAATTTAACGAGGATAACTGGCGGCGATGTCAGATCAGTATCTCTCCAGCTAGCGGCCGTGCAGCTAGCATTGCAATATTCGAAGATTTGTTCCCTGCAGAGTACCGTGTGCTCGTGCAGTTGGCAAATTTTCGGGTTTACCGGTATTCAATCGTCTCGCACCTTGATTGGTTGAGAGCCGTTCGCTTCTCACCCAGTCAGGTTCAAGCCGTTTGAATAGGGGCAGCTGTTGCACCCCAAGATTTGACCAACAATTATTTATTCATTGAGTGTTTGAAAGTTGATACCTTCATCAGAAAGTTCAAGAGATCCTCAGAGGAAGGGGATTGAGACCAGGGTTGTGTGCTTTATAGCTTGAGAGTTGTGGGTGCCCCTCAGATGATTCTGAGACTTTGAGAATGAACTTGATGTTTTTAGAAAGCCTATGAGATGTCTTGATAGCCATCATGAAGTCCAAAGAAGTCATTATGCAAGAATTCAGAAGATTCAACCATGGATGGTAGAATTAGGGTTTTGACTGGGTCAACCCTAGGATAACTGAAGATTTGGAGAAGGTTGAGACCTAATCCAAGGGCTATGAGATCATGGAATGATGCATAAAGATGTTATAAAGATGATTCCTAGACCAACTCATCATGATTGAGGAGTTTGAGAAGTTTTGAGTTAGGGTTTCCAAGGATTGTCAGTGAAAAACCCTAATTTGATCCCTATTTTCCAGGCAGTTTTAGCTCTAGATGTGATTGATATCTCATCTTCCCCACAACATGGATGTTTTAGAGCTTGTTCTTAGCTTTAATTTTAGTGGTGGAAGTCCTTGATAGGAGTTACAGAGCTCAAGTTATGGTTTTGACAAATTACAGGTCAGCAGAGGTGTGTGAATTTGGGTCCTTGAAAGTCACCCAACTTGCAGACAACATTTTCCCTAGTAGGATGATTCCTATGATCTCTTGGTCAACATGAATGTTGGAGGGCATCTTCTTAGCTTTAATTTGAGTGGTAGAAGTCCTTGATAGGATTTGTGGAACTCAACTTATGGTTTGAACAAGACAGGGGTATTTTGGTCATTTGTCAGTTATAGGTCATTCTTAAGCAAAGGCCATATCTCCTATTTCCAAGCCTCAAATGGAAAAACTCAAAACATGAAAGTTGTTCAAAATGTGATTTTAAGTCTAGAAAGAAGGTCATGAATTGTTGAAAAAGCTCATAGCATGGATTTGCATGATTGGTCAAAAATGAACTAAAAAAGGCTTATAAGTTAAAAAAGTTGAAATTGGATTTTGGTTTGAGAGATCTACAAATCCAAAATGGGGCATATGATAGATGATTTTGATTGGAAACAACATTTTGGAAACAATGGTTTATCCACATTTTTGAGTTTAGGCTTAAAAATTGGACTTCCTTTGTAAATTTGTTTCTTGCACTTTAAGGTACCATGAGAAATTGTTTGCCAAAGCCTTAATTTTGCATAAAATGCCTTGTTCTCACATGTACATCTCATATAAGGGTATTTTGAAGACTTATCATGAGTTTTATGAGATTTACTAAAAATAGTATTTTTGAATTTCTCATTACGTGAGAAGTTCTAGAACTTCCTTGGAAGCTTCTCATATGTTCTAGATCTTTCCTTTCACTTCCATAAATACCCAAGGGTGAGATCATGCCATGGTTGGTGATTCTTTATGCATGCATACTACACTTTGATCCATAAACTCCAAATTGCATTTTCATTTCAATCTTTACCAAAACTCCATTAATAGTGAGATCTTTCATCATCCTCCATCATTGTAGAGAGGAAACCATGCAATATTGAACAGAATTCGTGGCTGGTTTGTGGGATTCACTTCATCACTCCAAGTTGCATAAAGAGTTGGATAGCATAATTCAAGAAGTTTGAGCAAGATTTCTCTCCACCAGAAGCTTCATCAATCATCAAAGAGCAAGTATAGCAATTGGCAAGGGTTGAAAAGAGAGATAACCATCATCACCATCTTCACTTGGTAGGTATGCGTTTTGATTCGAATCACCATAATTATGCATGGTTAGGGTTAGTTGTTGTGATATTCATGATAGAGACCACTTAAGGATCATTTATGGTGAGTTTAAGGTCAATCCATGGAGGTTCAAGATGTGGTGTCAATTCTTGGTTGGTCAAGAAAGCTTTGTTTATGGGGTTTCAATACATGTGTTATAGTTTAGAGGACTCATGGAAGCAAGAGGAACACGTAGGTATCATTTTCTGCAAGGTTTGATAAAGTTGCAGTTCATGTCCTATGATGGTACCCATGCCTTGTTGTTGTCGGTTTGAAGGATATAGGAAGATTCAAGATAAACCACGACCATGGTTGTGTGGAGGGTGAGAAGAGGATCACTTTTGGTTTTTATTTCGTCTTGATCCATGGTGATATGAGAGAGCAATCCGAGCTGGAAGAAGCACGCATGGAAATGGAGTTTCATGAAAGCTAGGGTTTTGGTTGGAGAAGAAACATGATGGCCATTGGATTGGAAGTAAAACTTTGACTTGACCAAGGATCTAAAGGCCACGGTTGAATCTGCATTTTGGAGGGAAATCGGAGCCAGGGCAAAACGGCGTCGTTTCGTTTAATGAGGGTCCTTGGGCCTTTTGCTTCCCCCCCCCCCCCCATTTGGAAGCCCACGCGCGTGATAACTAATCTGATGACTATCTGCACCCCCTCCCTTCATTTCTATTATGTTTCATTTTAATTTTCTTTTTCATTTCATTGATTTTCTAAAATTCATAACTAAATGAAAATTGCATATTTTTAATCCATTCTTTTTTTAACATTTTCATTAAAATGTCTAGAAAATTATAAAATATAAAAATTGCATTTTATATTTTAATTGGTATTTTTCCCATATTTTCCAATTAAATGCACTTTTTTAATCATTCATTTCATGCATGATCTTGTAGATTTTTGTTCTTGCATTTAGGAATAGATTTTTTGCTCATTCTTTTTGGAAATGTTAGATAATATAATGTAGTTTCCCCTGGAATTATTACTAGAATTTTAGAATTAAATTTTGATTAGTTTAGATAATTTAACTTAGGATAGTTTAATTAGGGTTTTTAAGTAGTATACATGAACTTGAACATTTTATTTTTGGAGTTTTTAGGACAAGTTAGCCTATGGGGAATATATGGGACTTAAGGGTAAGTATGTATAGAATCCCCTAGAATTTTGTTAGAATATTGTATGGTGTTTTAGTATTTTTCATTGATTTTTGAATGTATGGATAGTATGTGTGTTGCTTAAAGGCATAAGTTGTATTGTTGTGTTCTCTTTCTCTTTTGAGTGTGTGAGCTTTGAAGATTGAGTTGAAGACCTTGTGGATCATCATGGAAGCTTTGAAGACCTTGCAGAGGAGTTTAGTATAGCTCTTGTTGTTTTGTTTATAGGTTTATAGGTGCATAGGCAGAGCCCTAGATAGAATACTTTGTTCAATAACCGAGGAGTGCTTTGTTCACCTCCTTTCTTCTCTATGACACAGAGTCCCTTAAGGGTATTCACCTCTCTCCTTTGGAGGGATTAGTGACCTTGCCCCATAAGGTAAAACTTTGAGAGAGCCTTTCCTTTGATGTTAAGTCCTCAATGGCATCCTTTGGAATTCAGTGAGTACTATAACATCCTCACCTCATCTTATTGACTGAATCTTGTTTGCTGGAGCATTAGAGCCATTGAAGATAGAAGCTGAGGCCTTGAAGAGGATGATTCCTTGAAGATTATTGAAGCCTGAAGACTTTGTGAAGATCAAGTTGATGCCTGAAGATCCCTGAAGATAGTGAAGCCTGAAGGTAGAGCTGATCAAAGGAGCTGAAGCTCAAGGGAGAAGATGAGTTGATACTCATGTTGTAGGGTCGATACCTGGAAAGCAAGTGATCTCTGAAGTCTGAAGACTGGGTTGCTGCTGGAGGAGCTGAGGCTTTCTTCTGTTTTCTTTGATGTATTGTGTGTTTTGTCTGATTTGTCTGTTGCATTAGACTAAGCCCATTTAGAATAAGTTCAGTCTAAGAGCATGAGTGCATCTGATTGTATTGTTACTGCCTGGCTTTGCTTGCGGGTATTCGGTAGAGCCCAGCTCCCTTGCCCATGTGTTTATTTTACCTGATGGTATTTCATTTCTTTCATCTGTATGATTGCAGTTTACCGTTCTTGCTTGATAGCATGTTGTTTATTTCAGTATGATTACTGTTATTTCATGACTGGCTTGAGGTCGAGACGAGCTTGTGGAGGCTGAAGCCCCACACACATTTCCTCCCTCACTTGCATTGCATGCATTTTACTGTTAAAGCTGATGCTTTTGTCTGTTTTGGTGTATCATTGACATGATCCCTTAGGACTCTCATTTCCTCTGATGAGGATTTGATGATAGACTTTTAGGTTGAAACCTATGCATGACAACTTCTAGGAGTTCCCTGTTCAAACCTCAACCATAGGATGAATCCATGGCATGACAACAGTAGGACTTGATAGTCTCCCTCCTAGTTGGGCCCGTTCTCTTCTCATCTCAAAACAGTTTAAGATACAGTAATCATGAATGATTTCTTTCGTACGTTACGAGCCTTAAGCTATCTGAGAAAGGATTGTGGGAGAGCTTCTTTTCCACAGTCTGGATGATTAGTATGGTACCCTTTGGGTGACATGCGACGCATTCACTCTCAGGTCATAGTCTCTAGTGCGGTTGAAATCGCAAACGCAATAAAAAACACTTCTTTTAGGAGATAACCCGTAGTTTCCCGAACTACGTTTGCTCTGATCTTTCATACCAGATGAAAGTACGTAGGCATAGGATGCGACGTCCTAGCGAGCAACCTTCCCCATCTTCCCCCGTAGTTAGCCGAACTACGTTGACTCTGATTTCTCATTCTCTGATGAGAATACGTAGGCATAAAGTGCGACGCTTTGCCGAGTCATTTTTCTTTTCTTTTTCAGCCAGCCTTGATAGGTAGATAGATTATAACCAACCCGTCCAAGTAAACAAACAAGCGAGGATCCCGTCGAGTACGACGGACGTGAGGGGTGCTAATACCTTCCCCTTGCGTAACCGACTCCCGAATCCAGACAATGGTTGCGATGACCTTGTCTTACCCTTATTCGTCAAGTTTTTTCCGATCGTTCTCTTTCCCGCTCTGAGGGATAAATAACGAAAGGTGGCGACTCTTCTGTCATGCCGGCACCTTATTTTCGCGCAAGCGACAGCTACATGTCATAGAGTTCACTTGCGCTCGTACTACAGGAAGATGTCTGCGTATTCGGACGACGAGAAATTGTTAATGCACTTCTTTCAGAACAGTTTGTCTGGTCCTTCACTTGAATGGTATATGGGGCTGGAGCCTGTCAATATCCGTAGCTGGAAGGACCTAGCTGAGGCTTTCGTAAAGCATTATCAAGATAACAGCGACCTTGCTCCCAACAGGGTTCAGCTGCAAAATCTTGTCCAGAAGAATAACGAATGTTTCAAGGAATACGCCCAAAAGTGGCACGAACTGGCTGCAAGAGTACAACCTCTGATGGTGGAGCGTGAGTTAATTGACATGTTTGTCGCTACTTTGCCTGGAGTATACTACGAGAAACTCATCAGTAGCATGTCGGGTAGTTTCTCTGACTTGATAATCACCGGAGAAAGGGTGGAGAATGGTATAAATCTCGAAAAAATACATGCAGGTGAAGTACCCTTAGCTAGAGGAGGAGGAAAGAAAGTGTTCAGTAACAAGAAACGCGAAGGCGAAACTAATTCAGTATCTAGTTCTCGGGGAAGAGGCAGAATTCAGCATCAGAGACAATATCATCAACAACAAGTTGTTGGCATTATGATTCTTGTACCACAACAACAACAACAACAACAACAACGGCAACAACAACCACCACAACAGAATCAACAGGGTTATAGAAGATTTCCGGATCGGGCCAGGACAAATAGAGTATTTGATACACCGCCGATGCCATATTCCCAAGTGCTTCAGACATTGTTACAATTGCAGTTGATCCAAAAGAGGAATTTAGCTCCTCTGATAGGTGCACCTCCACCCGGCTATGATGCGAATGCTCGATGCGAATTCCATTACGGGGCACCTAGTCACACCATTAATAACTGCAAGGCATTCAAGCACAAGTACAGGATCTAATTGATAGCAAAGCAATAAACTTTTCTCATGATGCGCCTAATGTCGTGCAGAACCCTATGCCAAACCATGGGCCGGCTAGGGTTGGTGCTATTCTGGTAAAGGAAAATTTAGACCTGATAATTGATGTGAATGAGCTGAAGACGCCATTGAGTTTTGTGAAGGATAAATTGCTAAGAAGGGGTGTGTTCCTAGGTTGTAATGAAGATTGTGCCGACTGTTTGAGCCATCCTGAGGGACGTAATGATTTGAAAAGTTGTATTCAAAGCATGATGGATGAAGGAACATTGTAGTTTGACCGAACTGCTGAGAAAAAGCCTGTTGAGGTAATAGATGAAGAATAGGATGAAATCGCGACTATTTCGATCCCATACAAGACCATTACTATTTCAACGCCTCCTAGGCCACCAACAGTCATTATCACTAAAGCAGGTCATGTGCCATACGAGAGTACCAAAGCTATTCTGTGGAATTACGGAGCTGAGGTATATTGCAATGGGCAAAAGGTAGAATTGAAGAGTTTGCCTGTCGACTCAGTGGAAAATATTGTTGGAGCTGGAGGAATTACCCGAAGCGGTAGAGTCTTTTCATCGCCCGAGGTGGTGGCTGAAAAAGATGATAAAGGGAAAGGTCAGATGGTGGTAGAAGAAACTTCTCAGGCTGGCGAGAAGGAATCTTTGGCGAAGGATGTGGAAGAGTTCATGAAGCTAATACGAAAAAGTGACTACAAGATAGACGACCACCTACAGCAAACTCCTTTCAAAATTTCTATATTGTCGCTGCTGTTATGTTCGGAGGCGCATCAAAATGTGTTGTTGAGGATATTAAATACTACTTACGTGCCTCAGGAAATATCAGTAAACCAACTCGAAGAGGTTGTGGCGCACGTAAACGCAGGGAACGGTCTCGGTTTTACGGATTTAGATTTGACACTGAAGGGCAGGAACCACAATTGTGTGTTGCACATTTCAATTGAGTGTCGGGGAGCGGTTATGTCGCATATCCTCGTTGATACAGGGTCATCTTTGAACGTGCTGCCAAAGAAGGCACTAATGAAGCTAGATACTCGGAGCATTATGTGTACACCAAGTGACTTGGTCGTACACGCTTTTGACGGAACCCGAAGATCTGTTTTTGGAGAGCTGACATTGCCTATTCAGGTGGGCCCGGAGGTATTCAACGCGGTGTTTTATATCATGGACATTCAGCCTGCCTATAGCTGTTTGTTGGGTTGTCCATGGACTCACTCGGCTGGGGCTGTTACATCCACGCTGCATCAGAAGCTTAAATATATGGTTGGTGGCAGTGTTGTGACAGTATGTGGAGAAGAGGACATAATGATTAGTCACCTGTCTTCTTTCAAATATGTTGAGGTAGATGGAGAAATTCATGAGACCCTGTGTCAGGCCTTCGAAACTGTTCAGGTCAAGGACAAATCTCCAGTGATGAGCAAAGCGCTGGAAGTGGCCATGTCATCTTTTAAGGAAGCCCAAGCAGCAATGCAGACTAGGGCATCGCAGGGATGGGGTAAAATGCTAGATATACCTCAAAAGCAGGATAAGTTTGGTCTGGGTTACCACCCATCATCTTCCTCATCCTCACAGAGCGCGTCGCGCTACAAGGGACCTGTCAGGTTTACCAGTGGGGGTGTTATCTTTGAGCAGATCAACGTCTTCTCTGATGATGAAGCTGGGGACAGTGATTGCGATATGAATGCTTGGATCAAGCCTTGCGCTCCAGGACAGAATCTATGCAACTGGTCTATTGAGGAATTCGTCCAAGTGACAACTGAATAGTAATACTTTGTTTTCTCGATTATTGTATAACCCTATGTTCTACCCGGAGCATAGCGGTATTCTGTTTCAGGGCTTACTTGTTTATGTTTGAACATTGTTCTATCAATTAATCAAAGGACGTTTTTCTCATTCAAATTTTGTGATCCTTGTCTTTCTTATTTTTATTTTTTAACAATAAAATGACAATGTGGTTTTGTGCTGGTTTGCATATCATTTGAAGCATTTAACCATTTTCATTGCAGGATTCACATTGCAGCTGACACCGATCCGGAACCTTCTATGACTCGCTTCGATTTTGATCACCCGATATTTCAAGCTGAAGAAGAGATTGATGAGGATGAAGACTTGCCAGAAGAGCTAGCTAGACTCTTGAAACAAGAAGAGAAGATCATTCTGCCTCATCAGGAAGAGATTGAGGTCATCAATTTGGGGTTTGAAGAAGTTGTCAAAAATGTCAGAATAGGGGTCGCGTTGCAGAGCGACATCAAGCAAAGACTGATTGAGATGCTTCGAGAGTATAGTAACATATTTTCTTGGTCGTACGAAGACATGCCCGAGCTTGACATAGACATTGTGGTTCATCTCTTGTCGTTATGTGAAGAGTGTCTGCCAGTCAAGCAGAAGCTCAGAAGAACAAGACCAGACATGGCTGTAAAAATCAAAGAGGAAGTCCATAAGCAGTTAGATGCAGATTTTTAGCCGTGACAACTTACCCTCCGTGGGTCTCCAACGTCGTACCTGTACCAAAGAAGGACGGTAAGGTACGGATGTATGTTGATTATAGAGACTTGAATAAGGCAAGCCCAAAGGATGATTTCCCGCTCCCTCACATTGACGTGTTGGTTGACAATACTGCTCAGTTTTTCGTGTTTTCCTTCATGGACGGTTTTTTCGGATACAATCAGATTAAAATGTCACCGGAGGATATGGAGAAAACGACATTTATCACGCCATAGGGAACATTTTGTTACAAGGTGATGCCTTTTGGTTTGAAAAACGCAGGGGCAACTTACCAGCGGGCTATGGTGACTCTCTTTCATGATATGAATCATCATGAGATTGAAGTATATGTTGATGACATGATTGTGAAGTCCCAAACGGAGGAGGAGCATCTGATCAATTTGTTGAAGCTGTTTGAGAGGCTCAGGAAATTCAGGTTGAGGTTGAATCCAAATAAGTGCACTTTGGGAGTTCGGTCCGGAAAGTTATTGGGGTTTATCGTCAGTGAAAAAGGAATCGAGGTTGATCCTGCAAAAACAAAAGCTATAAAAGATTTGCCAGCGCCGAAAACAGAAAAAGAGGTTCGTGGTTTCTTGGGGAGATTGAACTACATTGCTCGGTTCATATCTCATCTCATATCCACGTGTGAACCAATGTTCAAATTGTTGAAAAAGATCAGGCAGTCGTCTGGAATGAAAATTGTCAAAAAGCATTCGATAAGATAAAAGAGTATTTGCAGGAACCTCCGATACTGATACCTCCAGTAGTTGGAAGACCATTAATCATGTATTTAACGGTTCTTGAGAACAGTATGGGTTGTGTTCTCGGTCAACATGACGAGACTGGAATAAAAGAGCATGCGATTTACTATCTGAGTAAAAAGTTCACAGACTGTGAGTCCCGTTACTCAATGCTTGAGAAAACGTGTTGCGCACTCGCTTGGGCTGCCAAATGTTTAAGACAGTACATGCTGAATCATACAACCATGCTGATTTCGAAGATGGATCCGATTAAATATGTCTTTGAAAAGCAAGCGCTTTCAGGAAGGATTGCCAGGTGGAAAATGGTACTGACAGAGTATGATATCTAGTATGTTTCCCAGAAAGCCATCAAGGGAAGTGTTCTGTCAGAGTACCTTGCTGAGTAGCCGAATGATGATTATCAACTGATGAAGTTTGAATTCCCTGATGAAGACATCATGTTCATAAAGATGAAAGACTGTGATGAGCCATTATCTGATGAAGGTCCTGAGAAGGGTTCTCAATGGCAGATGATATTTGACGGTGCAGTTAACTCGTATGGTAGTGGAATCGGGGCAATTATCACAACTCCTCATGGATCTCATATTCCTTTAAGTGCCAGGTTAACTTTTCCTTGCACCAACAATGAAGACGAGTATGAAACGTGTATCATGGGTCTGGAAGAAGCTATTGATCTGAGGATCACGAATCTCGATGTATATGGCGATTCAACGCTAGTTGTTAACCAGATCAAGGGAGAACGGGAAATTCACCATCCTAATCTGATTCCATACATGAATTATGCAAGGAGGCTATTACCTTTCTTTGACAAGGTAGAGTTCCACCATGTGCCGCGAGCGGAGAATTAAATGGCAGGCGTTCTGACAACGCTGTCTTCGATGTATAAAGTGAACTATTGGAATGATGCTCCAAGAATAGTTATCCCTCGCCTTGATAGGCCCGCTTTCATATTTGTCATTGAGGAAGCTGCTGATGGCAGGCCGTGGTTTTATGACATCCAGAATTTCCTTAAGAACCAAGAGTATCTGCCAAGGGCGTCGACCCGGGATAAGAAGACTCTAAGGAGATTGTCTGGCAACTTTTATCTGAACCAAGATGATATGCTGTACAGAAGAAACTATGACTTGGTGTTGTTGAGATGCATGGATGAAAAATAAGCAAGCTTGCTTATGGAAGAGGTCCATGAGGGTACTTTTGGTACGCATGCCGGCGGACATACCATGTCTCGGAAGTTATTACGAGTAGGGTATTATTGGTTGACAATAGAATCAGATTATTTCAAGTTTGCGAAGAAATTCCATAAATTCCATATTTATGCAGACAAAATTCATGTGCCGTCGTGTCCTTTGAATGTTATGGCATCCCCGTGGCCTTTCTCCATGTGGGGCATCGACATGATTGGCAAGATTGAGCCAACCACATCTAACGGACATCGTTTCATCCTGGTATCCATCGATTACTTCACCAAATGGGTTGAAGCAGCTTCATACGCTAATGTTACGAAGCAAGTGGTAGCCCGAGTTATAAAGAAGGACATCATATGTCGCTATGGAGTGCCTGAACGAATCATTACTGATAATGGTTCGAACCTGAACAATAATATGATGAAGGAATTGTGCCAGAATTTCAAAATCGAACATCACAACTCATCGCCCTATCGACCGAAGATGAATGGCGCTGTTGAAGCAACCAACAAAAATATCAAGAAGATAGTGTAGAAGATGGTTGTAACTTACAAGGATTGGCATGAGATGTTGCCCTTTGCTTTGCACGGTTATTGTACTACAGTGCACACATCAACCAGGGTAACTCCTTTCTCGCTGGTGTATGGTATGGAAGCTATCCTACCATTGGAAGTCGAGATTCCTTCTTTAAGAGCTCTGGTCGACGTCAAGCTTGATGAGGCAGAATGGATAAAGAACAGATTGAATCAGCTTAGCTTGACGGACGAGAAAAGGCTAGCGTCTATTGTATATGGTCGGTTGTATCAGAGTCGAATGAAGAAAGCTTTTGATAAGAAGGTGCGCCCTCGAAGCTTTCAGACGGGCGATCTTGTGCTGAAAAAGATTCTCCTTCCACAATCAGATCACAGGGGCAAATGGACTCCCAACTAAGAAGGTCCATATTTCATGCGAAAGGTTTTCTCTGGATGAGCCTTGTTATTATCCACCATGGATGGTGAGGATTTTACATCCCTTGTGAACGCGGACGCAGTTAAAAGATACTTTGCTTAAAATGACCAGCTGGAAAGAAAAAGAAAATCCAGGCAAAAATGGGGCATCCCGGCGAACCATAAAAAGAATGGGTTCGGGAAAAAGTTAGGGATAAAAATGAAAAGATGTAAACCCGCAAAGTTGAAAACCTGAAAAGGAAACTTTAGCAAAAATGGGTATCCCGGTGAATTGAAAACCCGCAAGGGCAATTCAGGCAAAAGTTAGGGATTAAAAAGCAAATGACTGCAGTCTGCGTATGAGTTTCATTGCTTAGTGGATTGGGAGGATCTGAGGGCCGTCTATCCGAATCAATCTCTTCTGAAGAAAAAAGCATCGGGAAAGCTTCAAGGTCAGGCGAGTCATAGAGGGATCAACTCATGGTGTTTGTCTACTTTTATTTTACTTTTGTGCATATCTGTATATTTTTGCGTAGCTTCCTCTTTCTAGGGGTTGCATCTGTTGTAAAAAATTTCCTATTTACAGGCCATTTATCAATAAACATATACTATTCAGTACTTGATATGTGTGCTTTGTTTTAACTTTTACTGTTTTGTTTGTGAAAAATGCCCAATGTTTTGATGAACTTGCACATACATAAACTTGCAGGCCTTGGCCAATAATTGTTAAAACTTTGATTTAATTGAACAGCATTACGGATGATGACCAAGATAGCCCCTGTTATGTAGGATATCTTGTTTGTTTGTTTTTTGCAGGGTTGTTACCCTTGGGGCAAGTTTCTAGGAAGGTATGGATAGAACTCGTTTCTCCCCAACCAGAGTTGTTCCCCCCAGCAATTGAAGGTTGCATCTTTATTCCAGTAGGGTTGTATGCAGGCAGTATGTACGTTGATCCCCCAGCAGTTGGTCGATACACACTTAATCCCCTCAGAGTACAGGTACGTGCTTATTCCTCAGCAAGTCGAGATGCGGATGTTTTTCCACTAAGTAGGTGTGGAGCTTTTTTCCAGCAGTAGTTTGGTATTCTTTGCCCTCCAGCAGATTGTTTGTAGATGTTCAGCTTTCAGCAACGCAGACCGAGGTCTCCGACAGGTTTGATTTCCCCGCAGAATCTTTGATTCCCTAGCAGGTGAGACAAGTTGTTCAACCTGGTTGTTTTATTTCCCCGGTGAGTTGTCTATTCCCCAGAATCTCGGTATTTTGGGAGGCCATTCAGGGTGTTTTCTTCAGCAGGTGTTGGCTTGTATCCTCAGTTGGTTGGATTATCGTTCATGTTAGAACATTGTTATCTAGGAGATTTTCTTTAGCAGGAAGCCATCCATGGCCCGTTTCCTCAACATAAGTCCAATTGTTATTGGCACGTGTAAGCTATCCCTAGCAGGGTTGTTTTATCTTCCCGGCAAGATGGTTTATGTATCTCTATCATTTATTTTGCTGATTCGGTTATGTTGTATCTGCATGCGTACATAGCATCTACCTAAACGCGTAGCATTTCCATTTCGTATGGAGCATTACGCTATTTTCAAACATATGCATGTGAAACATAGGCCAGGTTGTTACCTCTTTGTTTGCAGGTATATCTTCGACAGATGATTGATATCTTTGCCCGTATGGTATCCAGACCATGGCAAGTTGTTGACAATTTCTGTTAGCCTGCATGGTATCCAGACCCCGACTTACGTTTTCCACGGCAGTGTCGCTCGACTTCGGTTGATGGTGTGATCCTAAGCTCATGTGATGAATGGGATGTTATCTTTGGCTGAATGGTATTTAGACCATGGTATTTTCCGATTTGTTTTGTCCGTTGAGTATCCAGACTCTGGTCATGTTCTTTGTGATATCCAGATCACGACAGGTGTGGTTATGTTCTTTTACCCCTATGGTATCTAGGCCATAGCATATTTTGGTATCATTGTGTTTTCTCCGTTGAGTATCCAGACTCCGGTAAAGTCCGTTAGGTGCCCAGGCTTCGTTAAGTTCGATGTTTTTTTTCTTTACTCGTCGAGTACCTAGACTCCGGTAAAGGTATTTGTGGTATCCAGACCACGGCAATCGGTGTTATTGTATTTTTCCGTCGAGTATCTAGACTCCGGTAAAAGACAGTTTTGGTATCCAGACCTTGGCAACTATTGATTTCTTTCAGCCTATGTGGTATCCAGATCACGGCTCATACTATTTCCCAGTTGTGTCATCGGACTTCAGCTGGTCTTGTTGTTTTGAACTCATGTGGTATCCAGACTTTGATGAGTACATTTGTGGTATATTTCCCTCGTCCGTTGAGTATCCAGACTCCGATCATTTTTTTGAGCATTCAGGCTCCGACTTTCTCCGTTGAGTATCCAGACTCTGGTAAAGTTAGTTAGGTATCCAGACCCTGATAAATCATATGATTGTATTACTTATCCCATTGAGTATCCAGACTCTGGTTTATTGCATCGAGCATCCAGGCTCTGATTTCTCCATTGAGTATCTAGACTCCGGTGAATTTCCAGTTTGGGTTGTATGGTTTTGTCCGCTGAGTATCCAGACTCCGGTCAATCTCCATCGAGTATCCAGACTCTAGTAAATCCCCATTGAAGTCGTCAATTTCGTTGAGCATCCAGGCTCCGGTTGTCGCATTGAGCATTCAGGCTCCGGTTTTTTTCTCGTAGAGTATCCAGACTCCGGCAAATTTCCAATTTGTGAATCCCTTGGTCTGTTGAGTATCCAGATTCTGGTCAATTTTTTTTTAGCATCCAGGCTCCGGTTTGTTCGTCGAGTATCCAGACTTCGGCATTTCGTTTATTGATTCACTATGTCCGTTGAGTATCCAGACTCCGATTATTTTTTATCGTTCAGGCTCTGGTTTTTTGTTCCTTGAGTATCCAGATTCCGACAAATCTCCAATTTGTGGTTCTATTGTTCGTTGAGTATCCAGACTCTGGCAATTTGAAATGTTAACCTTCCGCCTATATGGTACTCAGACCATGGCGCAGCTTTTGATGAACTTTTTCATCTTATTATGTGTTACCCAACAGAGTTACTTGGTTAAGTTTCTCTCATTTTCTCCCGGCCAGAGTTGTTTGGTTAAACTTCTCTTTTCCCCAGCGGAGTAATCTTTGTGATCAATGCAGTTATCTTCGGAGATTCTTGTTTGCAGTTCTGTTTTCTACGGTTGGCAAATTTTCGGGTTCTTTGGTATTCAACCGTCTTTTACCTATGAACATTTGAAAGACGTTCACTTTTCATGCATTCAGGTCCAAGTCGTTTGAATAGGGGCAGCTGTTGTACCCCAAAATTTGTCCAACCTTTTCTTTACTTGGTTTATGTTTCATTTCATATTCTAGCATTTTGCATTTTATAACATTGTTCATTTGGCAGGGGATCAAGAGAGGTGTGCATAGCAAGAGAAGGTCACCAAGGTTTTAGAGCCTAAGCAAGAGGATTTACTCAAGCATGAGTGCTCATCAAAGTCATCAAGAAGTGGTCAATGCTCTCTGAAAGAGTTGATGGATGTATGTGGATTATCTCCTAACTTGGAGGCCAGCTGGGGATTATCAGAGGATTGTGAATTCATGATTATGGATGTGAGATGTTGAGGAAGCTCATTGGGTGCTTTGAGAGCCATTGTGGAGCTTATCCAAGTTGTTGTGTCATGTGTAAGGAGCCACAGTCAAAAGTATTGCATTTAGGGTTTTCATCTGGTCAACCCTAAGTCAATTGTGGATTTGAAGGAGATTAAGACTCAATTCTAAGTCATGATGATCATGGAATGTTGTGTTGAGGCATTTGAGATGTTATTCCAAGATCAAATCAAGAAGAATCCAGAGTGTGAGGAGTTACTAAATTAGGGTTCTCAATGTAAAATCCCTTATTTAGTGCCTAACTTCAAGACCACATATCTCAAGATACAAGTTTCATCTCATATTGGCTCTAACATGAGACTTGTAGAGCATGTTTCTAGCTTTCTTTTGAGTACTAGAAGTCATTCCTCTGATTTCTAGAGCTCAAGTTATGATGCTGACAAGTTATGGGTCCTCAGATGAATGTGATTTCAGTCAACAGAAGTCAACCAACTTCCAATACATTTTTGACCTAGAAGGATGTTTCTCCTTACTTTGACCCAAACATGAAAGTTGTTCCTTATGATCTTAGCTTTCCAAAACGTCCTATAAGTCCTTCATCTGATGTGTAGAGCTCAAGTTATGAAGCTTGCAAGGAAGGGGTATTTTGGGAAAGTAAGATTACAAGTCATTTTCATTATAGGTCCATTTCATGACTTTGCACAATTCAAATGAAACTTTTCCCAACATGAAACTTGCTCCAAATAGTCCTAATTTCATTTTAAAACACTCATTTGTCATGGATTGGGCTAGGGTTTGAGAATTGGTGAGAGAATTTTTCATGAACAAGCCTTAAAAGGGGAAAATGCAATTAATTTGACTTTTAACCATTACAAGTCAAGTTTATGCATATTTTGAGTCACAAGAGTATACCAAACAAGATGCACATTTTGGAATTGAGTTTTGGTGTTGTTTTCACGTGTGTTTCAATAGCTACTTCAAGTGTAAATTTCACAATCCAATCTCAACCATTTGATCAAATTAAGGGATGAATCCTATCCACATGATCAAATTGAGTTCCCAGCAGTGAATTTGAGTAAGAAAACAAGGCAATTGGAGAGAGTTTAACGTGTGCATGAAGCTCCAAATTTGAAATTGGGCATTTTACCATTTCTCACAATTGAGCTGCAATTGGGCCTCCATCAGCTTGTATATCCATCATATAAAAGGTCTAGGTCATTTTTGAATCATTAGAGAAGCATTTTCGTGGTAAATTGAGCAGAGCAAAGTTGGAGCAAGCAAGCCAAAATTCAAATTTGTGAATCCTGAATTGAGCCATTTCAAGCAGAATTGAAGCTTCCTTCTTCTTCCTCAAGTGAATTGGAACGTGTCTGGATCATTTTCATCAAGCTTGAGCAATTGGGAAGCTCCAACAGAGAGATTCTGTTAGGTAAACTCTAGATCCAAATTTCTCCCTTAATATGTACTTATTTCACTCCATTTTTGGTGCATTCTGAAGTCCTACTTATGTAGGCAAATTCTGGTTCATAATTGTTCATGTTCACGATGTTTTCAATTTTGAGCTTAATTCTTGTTCTCTCCGATTTTGCTTATTTATGCATGTTTAATGAAAACTAAGTTTAGATTCGTGTTCTACATAACACGAGGATGAATTTAGACTCAAAGATTGTTTAATTTGGTGAGTTTTTGATTTGCTCCGCCGGAGGTTGGTCGGGGAAGATGACTGGAACAGTAGGTTCCGACATCCGGTTAGTTTTCCGTTTTGCTTATGTGGCATGCCTGCGTGTCTGTTTTGAAATATTGACTGAAGAGATCAACGATTGAGATCTCTCTTGACCTTCAACGTGTCCAGGTTGACTGCCAGCGCGTTTAATGAAACGCAGTGTTTCATTGTTGGATCAGTCTTGGGCCTTATTGCTATTGGAACCCCCTTCCATGCGTGACCCATTGGTTTTGCTTGTTTTTCTTGCTATCTGCATCGCTTCCTTGTTTATTTCTTTTTTTATTTTTGTTTTGCATCTGTTTTGATTTAATTCAAATTAAAATATTTCTCCAATTGATAAAATTCATCAAAAATATGTTTAGGACATTTTAGGATGTCCTTTATTTTTAGGAATTTTTATTTTATTTTTTTGAATTATTTTTCAATTTAAAAAGGAATTATCAATTGGAGGTGTTTTATTTGAACTATTTCTTGACATTGTTTAGTTCTTGATTTGTTTTTAATTCTTCCTTTTTATCCAATGACTGAAAATCAATCCTCATATCAATGATGAGTTGAGTGATTTTTGAGGACCATTTTGCCCCTGTTTTTTTGAGTTTTGTTTTGACTTTGATAGAATTTCATTTGACCCTCGACAATCCTCCTTCACAATGGAGCACCCTTGTGAATCAATTTCTATGGTGATGTTGTGAAGTGACTTTGATTGTAATTTCTTGGCCTATGGTTGCCAACATGTTAATGTACTTCTTGCATTTTATTTGGTTATTTTTGAATCATTTTCCTAATTTTGAGGTAACTTGCAAGTGAAGCTACCCCAAAGGGAGGTTCATACATACACATTGACCTAATTTGTATTGGAAATGACCTTAGTGGATCCTTTGAGCCTTCAATTCCTTTTGATTCATGTTGCTAACATGTTAAGGTTGATGCTTGCTCAATTTTAGGTCATAACATTGTGTTTTGCTTGTTCAAGTTTGTTTTCTTTTTAGAGTTTCCAATTAGGGTTTCTATATGTGGCATGTTTGCATTCTTTTGTGTATGTGCTTGCATTTTCTATTGGTATGATTGCTTTTGCTTTTGAGCACTCTTCTTTAATCCTCTCTTTTGTCTCATTTGAGGTGGTTTAGTCCCTCCTTTGGAGGTATTTGAAGCATGCCTTGAATGATGAATCCTTGAGGACTTTTGTTGCTTTTTTGTTCCTCTCTTGTGATGTTTGTGGTTGAGTGCATATTATGAGTTCCTTGCTGTCCTCATATGGCCTTTCATCCTCATTTTGTTTTAGGCTTTATTTTCCTTTCATTTGTTTGTTTTATGGCATTGTGGTTGATGTTGTTTGGTTTACCCTATTTCATCCGATTTTTGGTGCATTTGTGTGACTTCCATTTGTGCACTCCTTCTCTTTTCTTCTTTGCATTTCTCATATACATGCTTGAGGTTGATATGAGCTTGTGGAGGCTACTGCCCCACACTATTTTCCTCCCTCACTTTCATTCTACTTGTGCATAACATGTTTGCATACTTGCATTTCATGCTCTTTCTTCTTCTTCTTTTGTCTTTCTTCCCTTAGGATCTCTAATCGCTCTTGTTCAAGAGAGGTTATGATAGACATTAGGTTCTAAACCATGCATAATAACATTAGGTAATTCCCTTACCTGAATCTTAGGATCATCTTTGCATGACAACTTCTAGGTTTAAGTTAGTCTCCCTTTAGTGTGTCACTTCTCCTCTCATCTTCAAACACTTCTAAAACACTTAATAATGGATAATGAATGTTGTACGCTACGAGCCTTAAGTACTTGGGAAATGGTGATTGGGTGGCTTCCTCTCAATGTCCTAGAGTGTTTAGTGTACACGCTTTGGGTGATATGCGACGAATTCACTCCTATGTCATAGCCTTTAGTGCAACATGAGTTACAAACAGAACTCAAAACACTTCTTCTTCTCTAAAAAACACAAAAAACACTTCAAACCATT
The DNA here is from genome assembly GCA_963859935.3 of Lathyrus sativus. Lineage (NCBI taxonomy): Eukaryota > Viridiplantae > Streptophyta > Magnoliopsida > Fabales > Fabaceae > Lathyrus > Lathyrus sativus. The sequence goes on along the minus strand of OZ012739.1, from coordinate 677,827,552 downwards.
TTGTCCTTTGGGACCCTTAACTTTGGAAAACCATTTTCATAAGGAGAGTTTTGTTAACTCTTGGTTCTATCGCAAACAGGTAACGTCTAAGTCTCCAATGGTCGAGCTGCATACACCTAACTGCTAGAACTAATTGTTAACCCTACTCGGGTAAAACTTTTGAACCAACCGGCGTTCTTGTTATCCCGAACTACGTTTGCTTTAATTTCTCATACCATATGAGAATACGTAGGCACGAGACGCGATGTCTTGGCGAGAAACCTTCCCCACCTTTCACCCGTAGTTTTTCGAACTACGTTGACTCTGATTTCTCGTACCATACGGGAATACGTAGGCACGGAGCGGCGACGCTTTGCCGAGTCACTTTTCTTTTTCTTTTGTCCCTGAGCCTTTAGCTAGATAGTTTAAACACCCTTTTAGATAGACAACAAAGCGTGGGTCCCGTCGAGTACGACGGACGTGAGGGGTGCTCATACCTTCCCCTTGCGTAACCGACTCCCGAACCCGAGATTTGGTTGCGATGACCGATCTTATCCCTTTTCGCAGGTTTTCTCTGATCATTTTCTTTCCCTCTTTTGGGATAAATAACGAACGGTGGCGACTCTTCTGTCATTGTCGGCCTCCTTTTTTGCAGTAACGACAACAAGGCGATCGACTTGTTTATTAGAAACATTCATCTCTATCCAAAGTCTTTAGTGTGATCCTAATCAAGAACAATTTCTCCTCAAAAACCTAAAAATAACATCAACTCATCAAACTTCTTTTCGCCTTAGGGCATCAACCCGAAAACCCTTTTTCAAGGTATAAAAACAACCAACATACAATTATTTCACAAGCCTCCGAACTATGGAGCTCTGATTCTTCACCTCTTTTTAAGTGAGGATACGTAGGAACAAGGGCCACAATCCTTGGCGAGCACTCTAATAAAAAACCCAACCCCTCTTTTCTTTTAAGAAAGCAAACTCTTAGATTAAAAAACCCATTCAAGCTAAACAACTTAGAAGGTTCCCATCAAGTACGATGGATGCAAGGGGGTGCTAATACCTTCCCCTCGCATAACCTCCCGAACCCTAAAACTTGGTTGCGATGACCATACTCTTTTCCTAAAGGTTTTATCGTTATTTCCCTTTCCCTCCTTGGGATAAATAAAATTTGATGGCGACTCTGTGTCATTTTTCGCGTAGCAACAGACTGACACTTTAGAGTTTGGATCATCAGAGTCTGGATCTTTAGATGTTAGCGTCATTCAGAGTCTGGATCTTTAGAGACTGACGTCGTTCAGAGTCTGAGTCTTCATAGTATAGTCTTAAGATTCTGATCTTTCAGAATCTAGATCTTTAGCTTCTCTTTGAATGTTCATTTTTAGTACTAGTACTACGCTCTCTTCAGAAACTTTAGACTATGGTCCTGCACACTTGAACATTTGTTAATATACCATATTGTTCTTTAAATACTTTGTTATCGTCAAACCTTAAGGATATGGTATAAACCAATTTTTTTCCAACAATCTCCCACTTTTAGATTATGACAAACACAAATATTTAAGAACAATGGTTGTTAATTTAATTAACTAGTTGACTTCAGGGTTTGGGATTTATAAGCTCCTCCTGGGTCTAATAGTCCAAAAGGTGAGGTTTGTAAGCTCCTCCTGGGTCTAATAGTCCAAAAGGTGAGGTTTGTAAGCTCCCCCTAAGTTTTATCCAGGATAATTAAATTTTATCATTAGAGCCAAAAAATATAATCTTCAGAATTTTAAGCAACAATAGTTCTTAATTATCATATTCAAGCGCTTGAATACTTATATATATATACTCCCTCTTTTGCCATCAAGAAAAAAAGCAAAGAACAAAGGAAGTAGAAAAAGATACTAAAGAAAAAAATTTTAAACCAAACAAAAGAGTTGTCATATTGCACAAATTTTTTCAAAGTTAGCAATAAAGGACAACAAAGGGTACTAAACCTAAATTCTAGTTTTTTTTTTAAATCTCCAAGATGGATTTGATATCAGACCACATAACATCTTTCTTGGCAAACATAAACTGCAACTGAGTATCCATCTTGTCTTGCTTATCAACCATTGCAGCTAGGGCTGAAAATGAGTCGAGTCGAGTCGAACTCACCTCAGCTCAGCTTGACTCGTTAAGAATTGGTTCGAGTTCGAGTTCGACACGAACTCTTTTTTAAGCTCAAACTCGACTCGTTAGAAGTTCACGAACAGTTCGGCTCAACTCGTTAGGTTCATCTCATTAGGTTCAGCTCACATGATTCACGGACTTAAAAACTATTTTTTTAAATATATATATTTTTTAGTATATTTGACATTTTAAATAAATATATTTTTTTAAAATAAAATAAAAGTTATCATATTGAAATTTAAATTTATCTTCGAAATCTACTAATTTAAAACAAGAGATACATTTGAGAGTCTAATTCAAAAACTACTAAATTGAAGATTAAATTTGTCTAAGATTTGGAGTAAATATTTAAACCTAATCTTAAAGACAGTATAATTTTTCTCATATGTAATCGAGTTGACTCATGAACCTAATGAGTCGAACTATGTATAGTTCAAGTTCAACTCATTTAGTTAACGAACTTAATTTTTCGCTCATACTCAACTCATTTGGTTCATGAACCTAGTTCAACGATTTAATTGTCGAATCGAGTTACAAACTATTTTTGAGTTGGTTCGGTTCATTGTCAGACCTAATTGCAGCCAATTTCTCCTCTAATTGATCCTGCCTCTGTCTGGTAGAAGCAACAGTCTCAGAAGTGAAATACATCAGGTTTGGCAAAACTGAGTCCATAGAGGTTCTGAGAGAATCCCACTTAGCTTCATAAACAACTAGATCAGATGCAGTGAGTCTCTCAACAGCTAATTCCTATATCCTACCATATAAAACATTTATAAACTCTTCCATTTGGGTTTGGATATTTGGTGGAGGGTTTAGATTGAAATTTTGTGAAAGAGTTGAAGGGATAAGTGAGGTTATTTCTTCTAAGAAAGAAACATGTATTCTACCAGAACTTGACACATTATTTGCATCAGATTGTGTTTCTAGTACAATTTGTTCTAGTGTGGCTTCTGGTTGAATATAGTCTTCTAGTCGAGGTGATTCAGGGCCAGAGATTTCTTGTTCAGGGTGGGGTTTAGTATGAGCTTCAAGTTCTGATTGAGGTTGAACAAAGTTTGGTTGAGGTTCAGAAGATGTGGTTTCAAGGGGTATGACTTGAATTGATGTGACATCTATAGGGTTAAGTATGATTCATCAAAATCAGAGTTTGACCTTGAGATAGATGATGGGGAAGGTACGATTTTGTCAAAATCTTCTGGTATGTTTATAGGTTGATCAGTTTCAGTGGTGATGTTTACGATGGTTGGTTGTTCAGATTCAGAGATACACACTAGTTGGTTAGTTTTAGATGGGTGTTCTGAAGAGAACTCACTAACTATGTGTCTTGACAGTACATCTATAACAAATGATGTCTGGATAGAATGTAAAATCTGAGCAACTATGTAGGAATCTGAATCATCATAAGGTTTGGGGGATAAAATGACAGGTCCTAAAGGTAGAACTATGTCATGTTTTGGTGAAGGAGTATGTTTAAAGGATTGGGTTGGTGAATTATGAGGGGTTGATATTTTGGTTTCAGGTGGAGGATTGGAAGAATTTAAATCTGACTCACAGATAGGATCATAAATCATACTTATGGTTGCAGTTTCTGCAGCATCTGAAACTTCTGCACCAATTATAGCTTCAGCCAGGATGTCTTCTTCCATAGTGACTTCAAGAGCCTGAGATTCTGAAGCACCTTCAGCTCCCTCTACATCCTTCAAAATAGCTTATGTAGTAGCCTTTACTTGCAGAGCTTGCTCCATCATAACATCAACTTCGGAAAGATTTTTCAAAGCTTTATCGCTCAGAGCAGATGTTATCGGCTTTGCTTCTTCTTCAGCAGATTCCTTCATCAAGTCCTGAACTAACTTTTTTGCTTCCTTTGTCTTCTTTACTAAAGGAGGGTTATCTTTCTCTTCCTCTTCTTCTACTACTTCTTCTTCTCCTTATATAGGAAGAATGATCTTCCTTACTGTCGCTACCGCGAAAATAAGGTGCCAGCAAAACAGAAGAGTCGCCACCTTTCGTTATTTATCCCTCAGAACGGGAAAGGAAACGATCGGAAAAACCTTACAAAAAGGGTATAAGACAAGGTCATCGCAACCAACGTCTGGGTTCGGGAGCCGGTTACGCAGGGGGAAGGTATTAGCACCCCTCACGTCCATCGTACTCGATGGGATCCATGCTTATTGTGTTTATCTGACGGGTTGGTTTTACTATCTACGCTAAAAGTCTGGTCTAAAAAGAAAAGAAAATGACTCGACAAAGCGTCGCGCTTTATGCCTACGTATTCCCATCAGAGGATGAGAAATCAGAGTCAACGTAGTTCGGCTAACTACGGGTTACGGGGAAGGTGGCTCGCCAATACATCAGTATTGTGCCTACGTACTCTCAACATGTATGAGAGATCAGAGCTTACGTAGTTCGGGATAATACGGATTACGGGGATTCAGATTCATCTGTTTTTCGAGTAGGGTTAACAAACAGTTCCAGCAGTTTGGTGTATGCAGCTCGACCCTTGGAGACTTAAGCGTTACCGTTTGCGGTAGAACTGAGAGTTAACGACACTCTTTTCTTCAGAAAAGCTTCCTTTGAATTATGGGCCCACGGGGCAAAAAGGTTTGAAGTTTGTTTTCTGTCTTTTACAGAAGAACTGTTTTTAAAGGATATTTGCAACCAATATCGCACTAGAGACTATGACCTGAGAGTGAATGTGTCGCATGTCACCCAAAGGGTACCATACTAAACATCCAGACTGTTGAAAAGAAGCTCTCTAACAATCCTTTATCAGATAGCTTAAGGCTCGTAACGTACGACGTCAGTTAACCTTTATTACTGTATTTTAATTTGTTTTGAGATGAGAAGAGAACGAACGGGTTCAACTAATGGGGGACTATCAAGTCCTAATGTTGTCATGCCAAGGATTCATCCTATGGTTGTGGTTTGAAACAGGGAACTCCTAGAAGTTATCATGCATAGGTTTCAACCTAAAGTTCTAATCATCACTTCCTTATCAAAGGAAGTGAGATTCCTAGGGGATCATGGCAAAGATATACAGAAACTGATAAAGCATTAGCTAAACAGTAAACAGTAAACAACTGTAAAATGCATGCAATGCAAGTGAGGGAGGAAATGTGTGTGGGGGATCAGCCTCCACAAGCTCATCTCAACCTCAATCCAAGTATGAATAATTGCTAAAATAATAGAAGAAAATAGGAGGCTATCAAGCAAATCACAAACCACACAGGCAAGGGAGCAGAGCTCTACCGAATACCAGCAAGCAAAGCCACACAGTAAAAATACAAGCAAAGGGAGGGACTCAACCTCTAATGCAATACAAGCAAGGGGAGAAACTCAACCCTTAGGATGCTCTTAGGCTTATTCAACTACATGACCTAATCTAAATGCATCACACCAATCAAGTCACATCAATACAGCTGCACAGAAAGAAAACAGACAGTCAAGAAAGCGCATCAACAGCTTCCACAGCTTCACAGCAAAGCAGTCTTCTGACAGCAGTCTAGTCCACAGTTTGTAACTGTTCTTCAAGTCCTTCATCTTCAAGAGAATGAAAGGCACTCCATCTTCAAGCTTCAATATTCAATAGGCTCCACCAAGAATGAAGAGAATCAATAATATGATTGCTTGATAATGGGAAGCAGACAGGAGACCAAAGGAATCCTGTCTGACACTCAACCAGTTATCAGAGAGTGGCATCCTCAAAAGTTCTACTCATTGTAAATCTCACACATCCCTCCAAAGGAGAGATGAGACTTTAACATGAGGACTTTGAATCATATGATGATAATGGAATGGGAACAAAACCAACCATTATTTGAAGAAATATCTATTTCTAAAGCTCTCTCCTAAAGCCCTAATTTCCTAAGCTACACAAAGCTACCAAAAAGGAAGGAAAAACTCCAATCCAAGCTCCACTAGCCACTTCACACAAGCTTCATCATGTCCATGATGTCCTGCAATGAGATCCAGAAGCCCACTATGCAAGGAAGCCCAACTTTGAGTCCATTTCAAATCAATCATCAACATTGAAACACCAAATGAACAACCAACTAGAATATTCTATCAAAAATACCAAAACACATTCTAAAAATCTGATTACTTTTCTATGGGAACATGCATTCACTAATAACCAACAGTTAAAAAATCAGGACCTAATTCATTCTCTAAGTCCTCCAATAAAATCCTAAACCTCAAAGTATCACAACTAAACCCTAAAAGGGAGCTCCTAAAGTTATAGTCCTAAAACAACACCTAAATTTATTACAAAAATATGAGAAAAATCTTAGGGGAGCATGCATATCTAACCTAATCACAAGCCAAAAATCAAGCAAAAACTCAATACCAAATGCTCAAACAAAATTCACCAAACAGAAGAGGAAAACAATATAATTTTATTGTCAAATAAAATGTGAAAAACCAAATAAAATGGAAATAAATGCTAATCATGATTTTTTTGTTCCTAAAATTCCTAAACTCATTCATGAATCAGGGAAAGAATCTCAGGATTTATTGACTAATTTCCTATTTTTAATGGATTAAAATCAAACAAACCAAAAATAAAGAAAATAAGAAAAAGAATAGAAATTAATTAAAGGCACGTGGTGAATAGCAATGAACTTCAGTTCATTCTCTAGGTTGGGCCAAAAGGGGGTGTGTGGATAGCAATGTGAATGCTAAGCCCAGCGCTCTGAATTCCTCATGGTTCAATTCAAAAATTAAAATGAAAGGAAAAGTGCATGCGCTAGGGTTCGAACTCGTCCTTTCTCTGAATTACTCACTAATCCAAAACGGGGCGTTTTGAGGTGGGGGTATGTGGCAAGCTTCTGAACACACGATGGGATGACCAGTCAATGAATCCAAACGCCCATGTGATTCCAGCACATTAATGAAAACAATGGCGTTTTGTGCAGTCAATAGTCAACAACTAAAATCCAATCGTGGCCGTGGAGTGCGTACTGAGTCAAGTCTCCAGCGAGATCTAATGCCTCACATGCATCTTCTTCATTTGAACTTCCGTTTGGGGGGGAAAACACAGACGGTGGCCCAGACGGTGGCGCCACCGTCTTCTCCGGCGAAGCAACTTACACAGGTCAAGTAGAACTGACAAACCATACATCATTCTCCTCAGAATTTAATGATGATCATGAATATCTCATTAGAATCATCTAACTCCTTCTAAATTCCAAAACCCGATAGCACTTTCAAAAATGCACCTCAATCTTGATTCTCACTAAAGCCTAAATTAATGGCATGAATGTAATCCTCATCTTATGGTGATCATTCTATACTATCCAAACTTGATTAACAGTCCAAGAATTGCTTGATTCGAGCCTCAACAGAAATTGATCATCAACCTATTTTGTCTCTAATTCACCAGTTTTTAATCCTAAATCCAACTACATATCACCAGAATCCTAACCACCTATGAATTTCTATCTATCTCTACGTAAATTAAGCACAAAAGTGAAATGCACCAACCTGTGTTCAAGCTTGTAACAGAAGCAGTTCTTGCACTCTTCAGCCTTCAAGAAAGTGCAGATACACTCCAAATCACTTGCTGAAGACAATGAAATCTTCAATTGATCTTGATTTTCCCTTGAACTCAGAATCTGATTCTCACTTGCACCTCTGAAATTCCAACTTCACTCTCTGCTTCAGGCTTCAAACTTCACCAAAAAATGAACTGAATGCACTCATAGACTTATATAGGATGTAACTGAATGATCTAGATCCTTCTCAAAGGTTCAGAATGAGAAATTCAAATTTCAATTTCTCTTCAAAATCTCATTCATGGCAGTCACGATATCTCCTCTATTTCTCCTTCAAGAAGCTCTCATTGCACTCCTTGTGAGTTACTGAACTTGAATGGTGGGGATTCATCCCTTGTTTTCATCATAGGGCTTTGATTTGAGATGTAACTTCCTTTTGAAGTAACAAAGCAAAAGGCCATGAAAATGAAATCAAACCTAAATTCTAATGATGTCATTGTTTCCAAAATGCAATTTCCATTCAAAAAATGCTATTACTTTGCCTTATTTGCACACATAACATTTATTTTGAAATTTTGATCTTTAATGCCTTTTAATTCTTCCTTTTTCAAAATTCCTTGAATCAAGTCCCTCCTTGAGCCATTTCAATGCCTCCTTGATACATGGTCCAAGTTAAAACCCCCTTTTGAGCAACTTTCAAGTTGAACAAAATTTCATTTGAGATGTCTAAGTTGGTGAAAATGACCCATAACCAAAAATGACCCATAATCACAACTTCTCAAAATACCCTTGACTTGTCAAAGCCATAACTTGAGCTCTACAAATCCAATCATGGACTTCTAGCACTCTATGGAAAGCTAAGAGGATAGGGAACAACATTCATGTTGACCAAAAGTTCATAGGAATCATCCTTCTAGGGCAAAAGTGTCATGCAAGTTGGGTAACTTTCAAGCTCCAAATTCACATGCTTCAGATGACTTGTAACTTGTCTGGCTCATAACTTGAGTTCTATAAACCCTATCAAGGACTTCTAGTACTCAAATTAAATCTAAGATCAAGCTCTACAACAATAATGTTTGGGTCAAGATGAGATGAAGATCCTATCTTGAGTTAAATAGTCTTGAAGTCAGGGGTCAAGCCAGGGGATTTTACACTGTCAAGTCTTAGAAACCCTAGCCTGAAACTTCTCAAACTCTTCAATCATGATGAGTCAACCTTGGAATCATCCTTAGAACATATAAATGTATCAATCCATGATCACATGGCTCTTGGATTAGGTTTCAATCTTCTCCAAATCCTCAGTTGACTTAGGGTTGACCCAGTCAAACCCTAATTGCACCATTCATGGCTGAGTCTTCTTGATCTTGCATAATGACCTGTCTAGGCCTCAAAGTGATCTTCAACATTTCTCCTGAGCTCTCTCAAGACCTCAAGTCCAACTTCATGGCTTTAGAATCATCTGATGGCTTTCCCTATAATTCTCAAGTTAAGAGACCCACATACTTGGTTTCAACCACTCTCTCTGAGGATCTTTTACTTCTTTGACAAGGATATCAACCCTTAAACCCTTGAATAACCTTCTTACCTAGCATCAAAGCCTTGTGTAGCCCTTGATTGGTAATCATATCTCTTGATCTCCTACATACATATCAATGAAATGTAAATGATAATGCTAGTGTGAATGAAATGAAACATAAGCTAGGTAGAGAAAATGTTGGGCAAATTTTGGGGTGCAACAACTGCCCCTATTCAAATGGCTTGGACCTGACTGGGTGAGAAGCGAACGGCTCTCAAACAATCAAGGTAAAAGACGGTTGAATACTGTAACACGGTGGGAGAACTGACTTTAAACAATGTTGCGGATAGCAAGAGTCGCCACCGACTTTTATTTTATCCATAAGGAAAGGTTATAAAAGAACAGGAAAGACCTTAGAGAATATTTTGGGTCCGGGGGGTAGGTTATGAAAAGGGAAGGTATTAGCATCCTTTTCATCCATGGTTATCCATGGGCTCTTAGGTACTTAAGCTCACTTTTGAATTGTTTTGAAATTGTAGTGTGTGAATAGAAAATTTTCAGAATAGTTAATAAATAATCCATGTAAGGATGTGTTAAGAACTTGTTTGAAAACTTGTTGAAAATTTGTTTAAGTGCGAAACAGTTTTGAAGTGAGCAAGCACCTAGGAGTAACCTACCCTAATGTTTAAAGGTATTTCTTATTCTTCATTCTTTCCTTTAGTAAGACTATCCCTACTATAATGGAGTAGGTAGTCCTTACTTTGGATGTTAAGGGATATGTGAGGGACAATTTGACTTTGAAGGCCATTGTGGGATGTAATAAGCACATATAAGGGACCATCATCATTTTTCGAAAGGGACTCGATTCGTAAAGGCAACCATAAGGGACTTTGATGATTTTTCTATTTGAGGGACTTGCTTTATACACCCCACTTAACCATTATTCGTAGGCAACTTGAGGGATATCCTTAGGAAGTGAGACGGCGATTAAAATCGACTTACGTGTGTGACGTGTTTATTTTAATTATCTTTATTTAAAAGTGATCTAAATTTATTTTAATATTACATACATGTTGTTGCACTCCCTTATTACTAACCATAATAATAATTAAATAATTAAACAACTTTACATCCAAGAAACAATTACAAAATAATAAGCAAAATAATTAAATAGCAAAGATAAATAAAATATAAATAAGCAATAATAAATAATAAAGGGGGTTAATTCTAAGTTTACTCGGCAAGACATCGCATCTTGTGCCTACGTATCCTTACGGGAGTGGAATCAGAGTAATCGTAGTTCCCCTCAAAAGGGAGGTTAGAGACTTCTTGACTGTGGTCAAGGTCTCAAGGGGAATAAACGCATCTTAAGGACACGCTTACATGGAGTGTAGAAACTCCAAATCTCTACGTTGAATTGTTAAGTTGTAATTAGGGTTAAATTAGGGATTCCACGGCGGGAAACCCTAAAATGAGCGCTACGGCTCTTTGACCTAATGCTAGGGGTAAAATTGTAATTTTGCCTGCGGCGAGGCATTTGTGAAAATTTAGGGTTGAAAAGGTGTAAGGGTTGAAGGTGAGGACTATTGACACGGCGGTCAAAAGCTAGACCTAATTCCTTCGGCAGTGCGTAGTGTGACAGAAATAATGGTAAACGCGTGAGATAATTGAATTGCAAACAGAGAGATAATGTCATAATTTAAACCATGCAAGCAGAAATTTAAAGGCAGAATTTAAAGAGCGATTGTTAAGTTCGCGAGGTTACATGAGAGGAGCAGATACAATATGATAATGAAATTTGAATTGAACAATAATAAAATAAAATAAATAACGGTTCTAGTTATTATAAAAAAAAAAGATTTTAGTTATTATTTTAAATTTATCTAAAAAAAAGTTTTTCTTAAAAATAATAGGTTTTCATATTAATTTGGAAAAGATGTTAATGTTATTTATTTTAAAAAACAGATTTTTATATTATAACAAGTTTTAATAAATTAATGATAACAATAATAATAATAATGGTAATAATAATGATAATAATGATAATAATAATAAATAATGATAATAATAATACTAATAATAATAATAATAATAATAATAATAATAATAAAGCAATAATGAATTTTAAATGTGCCAAATAACCCAACAATGTTGCTAACGCAGAAATGCGCTCATCGCAACCAGATCTAAATCGGACGAAACAAAATTTATCGCAAAGAAAAAGAAATTAAGCAAAAAATAGTATTATTGCTCACACAAAAATGCGATCATCGCAACCAGATCGAACTAACACAAATGTCACGCGTCATGCACACAAATGTGCAAACATCGTATCGACATAATTCGATCAAAAATTATTCTTATATATATATATATATATATATATATATATATATATATATATATATATATATATATATATATATATATATATATAAACTCTAACAATTTAAAAATTATATATATAAACGTAACAGTAATAGATGAAGAAAAAGAAATAACGGTAATAGATGAAGAAAAAGAAATAACGGTAAAGATGAAGAAAAATAAACAACAGTAATAGATGAAGGAAAAGAAATAACGGTAAACGATGAAGAAAAAGAAACAATAGTAATGGATGAAGAAGAAAACTAAATAACGGCAAACGGCACTCACTCCTCTTAGGTTTTTTTCATTCTCCCCCCTTTTCCAACAAGGCAACACATGTATATATAGGGAACAAATTAGGGTTAACACCAAATTGTCAATAATGTCCCTAAAGCCCATTTTAAAGCCCAAACTAAATAATTAGTTAAGAAAAAATAAAATTTAAATAATTTAAAATAATTAAAATAAACTTAAAATAAAAACTAATAATCCTATTGATTCCTAAAATCAAAAATATTATAAAAAGAACAAAATTTTTTTCAATATTTTTTATTTTATGATTTTTTGGATATTTTTATGAATAATTTAGAAAAAAGTGAAAAAAATAATATTTTAAAAAATGATTTAATTAAAATACGAAAATAATAATTAAATAATAATAAAAAACTATTTTTGTTATTTTTTTTAATGAAAGATAGAAAAATTTAGAGTAAAAATAATAAAAACAAAAAAAAAGTGACAAAGGTGAGATTCGAACTCTCAACCTCTCACACTCATAACTCCTTACACATGTCCTCCTGCCAATTGTGCCATTTTTACTTTTTAGAAAAAAAATGCATGCCATATGATATTTACCTGCAAAAAGTCAAACGACTACACAAATTTGTTAGTAATTGATTAAATGCAATAAAAATGCAATGAAATGCGACGACAAATCTTAGGGCAAAATTTGGGGTATTACAGTTATTATGATAATATTTCTCACCCAACCTCTCTTTGATGTTGGCAAAAAAAATCATGAAGTTTGACTTTGGTTTGACCACAGTTGACCTCAGTTTGACTTTTTAACTGCATTGACTGCTTTTGACTTATCTGATCATCTGACTGAGCAAACTTTTGAGAAAAGTCTTGAAACTTGACATGGGGGTTCTTATACACATATAAGATGTTATGAAGCTCACTTGAAGTCTTGGAAGTCCATTTAGCCTGATTAAAGTCAAAACCCTAGTTTTGGATGCACTGCTTAGGAGGTGCATTGTCTGAGGGAATTGTCAACTCTTCTGACCAATTGTGAACTTTGTGAACCTTGTGAATCTTCATAAGATATCTTGCGATACTCATGGGAGGTATTGTGAAGCTTGTGAACCTTGTGAACATCATGAAGTGGCTTTGTAGGCCCCATGACCCTTAGGAAAGCTTTGTAAACATTGTGAATCTTGTGAACCTTGTGAACCTTCATAAAGTAGCTTGTGGACTTTATGAACTTCATGAAAGGTTATGCAAGTTGTTGGAGAACTTGTGAACCTTGTGAACCTTCTTAGAACACAAAGTCTTGTATTGTGAGGGCAAATTTTGGGGTGCAACAGCTGCCCCTGTTCAATTTTCTGAAACCTGAGGGGTTAGATTGGTATATTTGCCAGTCGTAACCTGGAAGGTTGAAGGGGATTGAACACAAAAGCCCAAAAATTTGCACTCACCAGTGCATGGAGTGATATTGATGGTTGGTTGAACATGATTGAGTGGGCTTAAAGATGCCACTAGGGGAAAGTTCTTCGGTAGTATAATGAGAACTGTCAGGAGTCTGGAGTAATACTGATGTAACAGCATGTCTTCATGAGGATAGAGCAATCAATAATGATAACCCTAAAGCAGTCTTGAAGTGATAAATCTGACCTCAGGAGGATAGAGCAATCAATAGCTCTAAAGCAGTCTTGAAGTAATAATGGCTTCAGGAGGATAGAGCAATCAATAGCTCTAAAGCAGTCTTGAAATAATAATGTGATATGTCTTCAGGAGGATAGAGCAATCAATAGCTCTAAAGCAGTCTTGAAGTGATGATTTCAGGAGGATAGAGCAATGGATAGCTCTAAAGCAGTCTTGAAATAATAATGTAATTTCAGGAGGATAGAGCAATGGATAACTCTAAAGCAGTCTTGAAATAATTAGATGGCTTCAGGAGGATAGAGCAATGAATAGCTCTAAAGCAGTCTTGAAGTAGTAATATGACCTCATGAGGATAGAGCAATGAATAGCTCTAAAGCAGTCTTGAAGTAATAGGATGATTTCAGGAGGATAGAGCAATCAGTAACTCTAAAGCAGTCTTGAAGTCATGAGAGGCTATCAGGAGGATAAAATAACCCTGAGGTTACAATAAAGCAGTCCCAAAGTAATAAGAAGCTCATCAGGAGGATAAAGTAACCCTGAGGTTACAATAAAGCAGTCCCAAAGATCATAAGCTTGTTTGTTGGATAATTAACCTGAAAACAAGGTAGCATTCTGTATAACAACATTAGTTTATGCTTTATGTATGCATGTATGACATGATGCACTTAGGTAATGTACTATAGACATATATGTTATGGTATGATGTAAATGATGTATGTATGCTATGACACTGCTGGAAGTGTCTGGATATCCTTGTATAACAACCGCTGGCCAAGGAAAATAAATCCCGATTCGTTGTTGAAGAATATATAACCCTCCGTCTGCTGGGGATAACAAGGTATAGATAACCTCCCGTTGTTGGGGATAACAAGGTATAGATAACCTCCCGTTGTTGGGGATAGTAGGGTATAGATAACCTTCGTTTTCGTTTGATAGTAGGATAAGTATAACATCCCGTCTTCGTTCATCGTGCCCTTATTGGAAAGTAATTTCCCGTATATCCGTATGAGGATAAAAGAGATGGATATAAATTCCAGGGGAGATTAGACTTTGTGAAAATGGATTAGTCCTACTGATGGTTTGTAACTGTCTTGTAAAGATGAACCGGCGAAGCTTCGTTGAAATCCTTCCCTCGTTCGTCCTTAGTAAATACTATTACTGCATTTTCATGCATTTCTGGTAAACATCAATCATATTAAAAGCATACATGCGTTTCTGGTAAACATCAATCATATTCAAAGGCATACATACATTCAAACACAACCAATGGACGTTTCGCTTATGTAAATAGGGTAAAAGTAAATCTGGATTCAAAAGATGGAATTTATTTATATCAAAAGTGACCCATACACAGATAAGTTTGTACAAGGAGACATAAACCCTAGTAAGAGAATTTTGTCATGAAGTTTTACAAAAAGAATCAGCTATGTGGGAAATAATCCTATTGAGTTTCAATTCTACTATTGCCACTCAAGTATCTCATCTTCTTGCTGTTGAGACGGAAACGATTGGATTGAGCTTTATCTGTTTGAGCTTGAGTAAGTAGTACAACTGGTTGCAGTTTCATGAGTGATCCAAACGAGACATAGTCATACGCTTTAATCCCTAACTTTTGCCTGGATTGCCCTTTCAGGTTTTCAATCCACCGGGATACCCTTTTTTGCCCAAGCCGCCTTTTCAGGTTTTCGACTTGCCGGGTGTACATCTTTTTATATATATATCCCTAATTTTTGCCCAAACCCTTTTGGTTTGCCGGGATGCCCTTATTTTTGCCTAGGCCTGTCAACCTAGCGGGTCTCTTTTTATGCGTAGTATTTTTTAACTATGTCTGCGTTTACAGGTTGTGGGAAGTCTTCACCATCCATGGTAGTCAGTATCATGGCACCTCCTGAGAACACTGTCTTGACTACAAATGGTCCCTCATATGTTGGAGTCCACTTGCCCCTAGGATCACCCTGTGGTAATATGATACGCTTGATTACCAAGTCACCAGCCTGATATACCTTTGGCTTAACCTTCTTGTTAAAAGCTTTGATCATCCGTTTCTGGTACATCTGGCCATGACAAACTGCTGCTAAACTTTTCTCATCAATCAAATTTATCTGGTCAAGTCGAGTCTGAATCCACTCATCTTCATCCAAGCCTGCATCCTTCATAATTCTCAAGGAGGGGATCTGAACTTCAATAGGCAGAACTGCTTCCATACCATAGACTAAGGAGAATGGGGTTGCCCCTGTTGAAGTACGTATTGTAGTACGATAGCCATGCAGGGCAAATGGTAACATCTCGTGCCAATCCTTGTAAGTAATAGTCATCTTCTGTACAATCTTCTTAATGGCCTTCTGAGTAGTATATCATATTCCGTCAAGATCATTTGCCATCTTGCAATTCTTCCGGAAAGAGCAGGTTTCTCAAATATGTACTTGATTGGATCCATCTTCGAAATCAACAAGGTAGTATGGGTCAACATATACTGTCTTAGTCGGCGAGCAGCCCCTGCCAAAGCGCAGCAAGTTTTCTCGAGCAGTGAGTATCTTGTTTCACAGTCGGTAAACTTTTTGCTAAGGTAGTATATTGCCTGCTCTTTTCGACCAGACTCGTCATGTTGCCCCAATACACACCCCATTGAGTTGTCTAATACTGTTAAATACATAATCAAGGGTCTTCCATCAACTGGTGGCATTAAAATTGGAGGTTCTAGCAAATATCTTTTGATTTCATCAAAGGCAGTCTGGCACTCATTATTCCATTCCATCACCTGATCTTTCTTCAACAACTTGAAGATTGGCTCACAGATGGTAGTTAATTGGGAAATAAATCTTGCAATGTAGTTCAATCGTCCCAAGAAACCTCTAACCTCCTTTTCAGTACGGGGAGCTGGCATCTCTCGTATAGCTTTCACTTTTGCAGGATCCACTTCAATACCTTTTCCACTGACAATGAAACCCAAGAGTTTTCCAGATCTAACTCCAAAAGTACACTTGTTTGGGTTCAATCTCAACTTGTATTTCTTCAACCTCTCAAACAACTTGTGCAGATGATCAAGATGTTGCTCTTCATTCTGAGATCTGGCTATCATATCATCCACATATACCTCTATCTCATGATGAATCATATCATGAAATAAAGCCACCATAGCATGCTGATATGTTGCCCCTGCATTCTTCAAACCAAATGGCATTACCTTATAGCAAAAGGTGCCCCACTGTGTCACAAATGTTGTCTTCTCCATATCTTCAGGTGCCATCTTGATTTGATTGTAACCAGAGAAACCATCCATAAAAGAGAATACCTTATGCTGAGCAGTGTTGTCTACCAGAATATCGATATGAGGAAGTGGAAAGTCGTCTTTAGGGCTAGCCTTGTTCAGATCTCTGTAGTTTACACACATACGTACCTTACCATCTTTCTTAGGAACCGGTACCACATTTGCAACCCACTGAGGATAAGAAGTTACGGCCAAGAACCCTGCATTGAACTGTTTCATTACCTCTGCTTTGATCTTTTCTGACATTTCAGGACGCATACGACGAACCTTCTGCTTCTTTGGACGACAATCTTCTTTCACTGGCAAACGGTGAACCACAATGTCTGTATCCAACCCTGGCATATCTTCATAAGACCAAGCAAAGATCTCCACATAGTCACGTAGCATCTGAACCAACCTGCTCTTGACACTGTCCTCTAAATCAGCCCCTATTTTGACCTCTTTTCTGTTTTCTTCAGTTCCCAGATTCACAACTTCGACTGGCTCTTCATGTGGCTGTATAGCTTTCTCTTCTTGTTGTAACAACCTAGCAAGCTCTACAGGTATTTCACAATCGTCCTCGTCTCCGTCTTCAGTTTGATAGATCGGATTCTCGAAATTGTAATTGGCAATAGTAGAACTGTTATCAACTGGATCCAGAGTGGATGAGGATCCGCATTTTAGTGACGTGGGTGTGTGTAAGAACACATAGCTGATAAAGCAAAAATAAAAGAAAAAGAAAGACAAGGAACACAATATTTACGAAAACGAAACGTCCATTGATTTTATTGAATGAAGTATGCAAATGAAATGACAACCCGTAACAAGCACACCATTGTGCCCCGGGTAAGGCACATGGCTTGAAAGTTTTAATTGTTCCAGAAATCACAAATTTAAAAACATAACACAGTAATAGTATTTACTCCTGACTAAAGGAGATAGGGATAACATCTTCAGCTTTCCAATTATTGAGTCCAGCACCCACAGTAGGAAAAATCCATGCCTCCAAGTTGTAGTCTTCATCTTGATCTCCCACAGCATTGATAACCCCTTGATTGGTGATACGAACAGCACGGGCACGACGGACAGCCTTCTGGGACTCTGCAGTGAAACCCAAACCAAACTTGTCAGACTTGTATGGAATATCAGGAAGCTGACCCCAAATAGTACAACCACCTTCTTCCACCACAGCTTTTGCATCATTGAGGGAGGCCATTGCCATTGTTGGAGGGTTTCTGATGACCACAGGAACCTTCTTCACAGCAGGAGGAGTCACACTATCCTTAACAGCCCAGGGAACCACTTCAAATGACTGACATGGAGTTTCAATGTATTCACCTTCTACTTCCAGATACTTGAAAGTGTTTACATGGCTGACAAAGTATTCTTCCTCTCCAAAGACAGTAACAACTTTTCCATTCACCGGATATCTCAACTTTTGATGTAATGTGGAGGTCACAGCACCTGCCCCATGGATCCAGGGACGACCAAGCAGACATGAGTACGAAGGACGAATATCCATCACATAGAATGTAGCAGTAAACACCTGAGAGCCAACCTTGATTGGAAGATCAATTTCCCCATGCACTACTCTTCTAGAATCATCAAAAGCCTTTACCACAATATTACTGGGCTTCAATACCGTATCTTCAGGACTCAGCTTGTTCAGGACGTCCTTAGGCAACACATTCAGAGAGGAACCATTGTCTATCAGCACATGAGACAGGGTAGTGCCCCTGCATTCAATTGAAATATGCAAGGCCCTGTTATGATCCCTCTTGGCAGGGGTCAAGTCAGCATCAGAAAATCCTAACCCGTTGTCATAGGTCAGGTGAGCAACACAATTCTCAAACTGGTCCACAGAAATTGCACTGGGTACATGAGCCATTTTTAGAAACTTGATCAATGACTTGGCATGAGCCTCAGAACATAATAACAGGGAGAGCATAGAAATCTTTGAGGGAGTATGCCCCAGCTGATCAACAATATCATAATCACTCTTGCGAATGATTTTCAATACTTCTTCCATCTGCTTAGAGAGGTCATCAGCAGCTGGCACATCAGTAGATACAGGCTCAATAACAGGACCCTTGCCCCGAGTATCAGTGGTGGAAGTAACAGCAGGAGTAACTGCACTCTTAGAAGCAACTGGAGGAGAGAAGACTCTTCCACTACGAGTGATCTTGCTAGATCCAGCAATATTATCAATGTCAACAGGCATATCAGGTAAAGGCTCCTGTTTGACACCATGGATGTAAACATCAGACCCATAGTGCCAAGGCACAGCTTTGTCAGATGTATAAGGAATAGGACCAGGAGTGGTAATGATCAGAGGAGCTACTCTGGCTTCAGCGACAACTTTCACAGGACCTTCAGCAGTAATCTTGATCGGGCCCTGATGAGTGATTTTAATGGGACCCTTTGAAGTGATTCTTAGTGGTACTTTGTCAACCATATCAACCTCTTCAATCTTCTTACCCTGAGTCAGATGATCTACCATACTTTCTACAGATGCTGGTCTTCTTTCAAACACTATAGTATACTTATCCATGAGACGTTGAATCCCATCTCTCAAAATGAAGCAACTATCCGGCTTATAGGTACAATATAGACAATCTTCATGACAACCTGGAAAGATCCCAGCTTGTACTAACCTCTTTTTGATAACAGACAATGGTGTGCTCAACTCCATAACTGAATAGACATGCAGATCTTCATCAATATCTTCATCAATGGCGTTGACAGTCTTCTCGTGATTTGGCATTGGAGCTGTAATCACATTTGGAGTACCTGGTGGATCAAACTCAATTTCTCCAGCATCAATCATATCCTGAATTTTGTTCTTCAAGACCCAGCAGTTATTAGTATCATGTCCTGGACAGTTTGAATGATATGCACATCGTGCATTGGGATTGTACTTGGGAGATGTAACATTGGGATTCTGAGGAGCCTCCCTCAGGGTAATAAGTTCAGCCTTCAACAAATGTTGTAATGCCTGAGCCATTGACATGTTGATCTTCGTGAACTGTCTTCTAGCCCTCTGTTGGTTGCCTTGAGGCTGCTCTGCTGTTGCAGGAGTTGGATTTGAAATATGAACTGCACTAACAGACTGATGCCTTCTGTTACGATCAGGCTGACCATACACAGCATTAGATTCTTTCTTCCCAGTGGGAGGCTTCTTTGCAGCACCTGATGAAGAAGTGCCCACTTGGATCTTACCACTCTTGATACCATTCTCTACTCGCTCTCCTGTCATGATCAACTCAGTGAAGCCCGATGATGAGCTTCCAATGAGATGACTGTAAAACGGACCATTCAGCGTACACATGAACATATCAACCAACTCCCTATCAGTCAAAGGGGGTTGAACTCTTCCAGCTAAGTCTCTCCACTTCTGAGCATACTCCTTAAAGCTTTCTTTGGCACCCATAGACATGCTTTGAAGCTGCATGCGAGTGGGGGCTAAGTCAGCATTGTATTGATACTGCTTGTAGAAAGCTTCAGCAAGGTCATTCCAATCTCTGATGTTGACACTCTCCAACTGATAATACCACTCTAGCTGAGCTCCAGATAAACTCTCTTGAAAGAAATGGATCCACAACTTTTTATCAGCAGTGTGGGGTTGAATTCTTCTGACATAAGACCTCAGATGCAATTTGGGACAATAGACCCCATCGTAGACAACAAATGTAGGAACTTTGAACCCAATGGGTATGACCACCCCAGATATCAAGCTCAAATCCTCAAAATCCAGCCCAGATGATTTCTGTAATTCCATAGCATCCATTCTATCCACCAGCATCTTGAATTTGTCTTCGTTAGGCTCATGGTAGTAGTTAGCCTCAGAATCAGAGTCCCCCATAGTGTTGTGGAGACTGCCTCTCTCCTGCTCAGATTCTTCAGATTCATAGTCTTCAACCTGTTCCTTGGTCTTGGCAGGACCTTTGAACCTTCTTCCCATGTTGAGCAACCCAGCAGACCTTCTAGCCTTCTTAGTCTTCTTGGCCAGCAGTGTCTTCAATTCATCCTGCCCCTTGGATAGGTTCAGGATCAGCTCTTGGAACTGTGCATTCTGTGCCTGGAGATCCTTAACTGATTGTTCAAGAGTCATTGCTGAAATAAACAGCGAGGAGATGAGAAACCTGTGCACAATTATAAACCTGTGATGCAATGATATGGGAATGCATATGCAATGTTTTCAAGGACCGCAGGATTTAAATTTGCTTAAACAAACAAGAAAGTAACTTTTTATTAGTAATAACTTGTTTTGCCTTTTAGGCTTACAAAAAATGAAAACGAAATAAGTACAAAAGATGGGGTTTTAAGTCTCCCATGGACGTTTCCTCTTTGTGTTGAGGTATGAGTTGAGGTTTCGTTCCTCATGAAGTAGCTTTGTTAGCTCTAGGATCCTTGCTTGGCTTGCTTTGTAATGAGCCTCGAAAGTATCCCTTTGTTCTTTCAGTTGGATCCATGATCTCTGCAAGTCTTCCATATCAGTAGGCATGTCTGGGTGAAGGATGGTATAAGCTGTGTCTCCTTCAGCAACAGGTTCCATGGTAACTGGTAGGACGGCAGGATATGGCATCGTGAGTGTCTGAGCACGAGATCGTACCCATCTGAGATAAGCCTCCATAGGAATGGTGTACTTAGGCTCCAGTGTCTTGCTGTCAATCCTGTTTACCTTTCCCCAAGCTCGTGTGAATCTCTGACGGTAACCCTGAAGATCGTTGTCGTAGTCAAACACAATGCCCTGAATCAACATGTCATGTGGACCATCGCTCCGGGCGTAACCAAACTGTCATAAAGCTAGAGATGGGTTGTAGGTGATGCCTCCTCTTATGCCTAGAAGTGGCACATTGGGAAACTCCCCACAACGGTCAATGATGGTGACATTCTCCATAGATCTGGAGCACCAATGGATGTCTGAGTGAGAAAGTGACATGATCCTCTTGGACCATCTGAACCCTTGCTCATTCTTCATTACTGAGCGAGGAAGGTGAGAAATAAACCACCTAGAAAGTAAAGGTATGCAGCACATCAAAGTTCCTCTTGCCCTTGTAGTACGGGTGTGAAGAGAATGTAGGATGTCTCCAAGTAAGGTAGGCACTGGATTGTGACTCAGGAATATGTTGATGGCATGAACGTCTATGAACTGATCAGGATTGGGGAACAACACTAAGCCATAAATCAATAAGGCTAAGATCTCCTCAAAAGCATCGTAGCTCATAGCCTTCAAGAACATTTGAGCTTTATCCACTAATACCTTGGCAAGAATACCTTTAACTCCACTTCTCGTCTCTAGAACAATGTCAGACTTCTTCAGATGTAGAGCTGCAGCAATAACTTCTGGTTTAAGCTCCTTCTCTAAGCCTGTGAATGGCTTCTGATCAAGAACAGGTATACCCAGAAGTTTAGAGAACTCCTCCATGGTTGGAACCAGCTGATAATCAGGAAATGTAAAGCAATGGTGCTTAGGGTCAAAGAACTGAAACAGCACACTCATCATGTCTTCACTGAACCCTGAAGTAACTAGATCCAATAAGTGACCATGTCTCTTGTTGAACTGGGAATGATCAGGCACTAGGGAAACCAACTCCTTGAGCTTAGCAGGTATCCCTACAAAGTTGATCCTGATGGTGTTTCTACGAGCAGAAGCCATGACCTGCAACAAAGAACAAAAATAAATCCCTTGGTCCTTGAAATGGTTAGGGAAAATGATATGCTCATGATGCATGATGATGTCATGATGTTATGCTCAATCACAAACATGTGGCACACACAAACAAGTCACACCATAGCCCTAGGTTTAAAGGCTTGCATGAGGTTCAAAGGCAAGTACCCTCCCCTGAAGTTAGATGGTTCATCCTGTCCTACAAAAGTAACCAGGTTCTAAGGGATCTCAATATCATTGATCCTTCACAAGGGTGGCTGTTCAGAAGGCAACTTACTTGCCAACCAAAACCCTCCAAGTTTAAGATCTCAATGAGCGTAGTATCGAGTGTCAACCAACTTCAGTCTGCACCAAAGCCGGTTACCTCACTACTTTCTAAAGGCCAAGATGAGTTAACTAGGGTTCTAAAAGTCAGTTAGTGCATTGACAACATATGGCAGCCTCAATATTATCCTCAACTTGACTTAAGGAATATAAGCACCAACCAAGAAGTCGCACTAACTATGGCCACCAGATCAACCGTATCGATATACGTCGTACAGTTTCCTTGGTCTATTGCCATTTACCTAAGGTACACTAGATCCGGGTTAGGACCTTTCACACATAAGAGCACCCCAACAATATAATAATAAAGCAAACAAGGCAAACAATTTAAAGTGATCTTAATTCCTAAGGGTACCCCTCTTAAATAGGTCCCCAGCAGAGTCGCCAGTTCTGTAACACGGTGGGAGAACTGACTTTAAACAATGTTGCGGATAGCAAGAGTCGCCACCGACTTTTATTTTATCCATAAGGAAAGGTTATAAAAGAACAGGAAAGACCTTAGAGAATATTTTGGGTCCGGGGGGTAGGTTATGAAAAGGGAAGGTATTAGCATCCTTTTCATCCATGGTTATCCATGGGCTCTTAGGTACTTAAGCTCACTTTTGAATTGTTTTGAAATTGTAGTGTGTGAATAGAAAATTTTCAGAGTAGTTAATAAATAATCCATGTAAGGATGTGTTAAGAACTTGTTTGAAAACTTGTTGAAAATTTGTTTAAGTGCGAAACAGTTTTGAAGTGAGCAAGCACCTAGGAGTAACCTACCCTAATGTTTAAAGGTCTTTCTTATTCTTCATTCTTTCCTTTAGTAAGACTATCCCTACTATAATGGAGTAGGTAGTCCTTACTTTGGATGTTAAGGGATATGTGAGGGACAATTTGACTTTGAAGGCCATTGTGGGATGTAATAAGCACATATAAGGGACCATCATCATTTTTCGAAAGGGACTCGATTCGTAAAGGCAACCATAAGGGACTTTGATGATTTTTCTATTTGAGGGACTTGCTTTATACACCCCACTTAACCATTATTCGTAGGCAACTTGAGGGATATCCTTAGGAAGTGAGACGGCGATTAAAATCGACTTACGTGTGTGACGTGTTTATTTTAATTATCTTTATTTAAAAGTGATCTAAATTTATTTTAATATTACATACATGTTGTTGCACTCCCTTATTACTAACCATAATAATAATTAAATAATTAAACAACTTTACATCCAAGAAACAATTACAAAATAATAAGCAAAATAATTAAATAGCAAAGATAAATAAAATATAAATAAGCAATAATAAATAATAAAGGGGGTTAATTCTAAGTTTACTCGGCAAGACATCGCATCTTGTGCCTACGTATCCTTACGGGAGTGGAATCAGAGTAATCGTAGTTCCCCTCAAAAGGGAGGTTAGAGACTTCTTGACTGTGGTCAAGGTCTCAAGGGGAATAAACGCATCTTAAGGACACGCTTACATGGAGTGTAGAAACTCCAAATCTCTACGTTGAATTGTTAAGTTGTAATTAGGGTTAAATTAGGGATTCCACGGCGGGAAACCCTAAAATGAGCGCTACGGCTCTTTGACCTAATGCTAGGGGTAAAATTGTAATTTTGCCTGCGGCGAGGCATTTGTGAAAATTTAGGGTTGAAAAGGTGTAAGGGTTGAAGGTGAGGACTATTGACACGGCGGTCAAAAGCTAGACCTAATTCCTTCGGCAGTGCGTAGTGTGACAGAAATAATGGTAAACGCGTGAGATAATTGAATTGCAAACAGAGAGATAATGTCATAATTTAAACCATGCAAGCAGAAATTTAAAGGCAGAATTTAAAGAGCGATTGTTAAGTTCGCGAGGTTACATGAGAGGAGCAGATACAATATGATAATGAAATTTGAATTGAACAATAATAAAATAAAATAAATAACGGTTCTAGTTATTATAAAAAAAAGATTTTAGTTATTATTTTAAATTTATCTAAAAAAAAGTTTTTCTTAAAAATAATAGGTTTTCATATTAATTTGGAAAAGATGTTAATGTTATTTATTTTAAAAAACAGATTTTTATATTATAACAAGTTTTAATAAATTAATGATAACAATAATAATAATAATGGTAATAATAATGATAATAATAATAAATAATGATAATAATAATACTAATAATAATAATAATAATAATAATAATAATAATAAAGCAATAATGAATTTTAAATGTGCCAAATAACCCAACAATGTTGCTAACGCAGAAATGCGCTCATCGCAACCAGATCTAAATCGGACGAAACAAAATTTATCGCAAAGAAAAAGAAATTAAGCAAAAAATAGTATTATTGCTCACACAAAAATGCGATCATCGCAACCAGATCGAACTAACACAAATGTCACGCGTCATGCACACAAATGTGCAAACATCGTATCGACATAATTCGATAAAAAATTATTCTTATATATATATATATATATATATATATATATATATATATATATATATATATATATATATATATATATATATATATATATAAACTCTAACAATTTAAAAATTATATATATAAACGTAACAGTAATAGATGAAGAAAAAGAAATAACGGTAATAGATGAAGAAAAAGAAATAACGGTAAAGATGAAGAAAAATAAACAACAGTAATAGATGAAGGAAAAGAAATAACGGTAAACGATGAAGAAAAAGAAACAATAGTAATGGATGAAGAAGAAAACTAAATAACGGCAAACGGCACTCACTCCTCTTAGGTTTTTTTCATTCTCCCCCCTTTTCCAACAAGGCAACACATGTATATATAGGGAACAAATTAGGGTTAACACCAAATTGTCAATAATGTCCCTAAAGCCCATTTTAAAGCCCAAACTAAATAATTAGTTAAGAAAAAATAAAATTTAAATAATTTAAAATAATTAAAATAAACTTAAAATAAAAACTAATAATCCTATTGATTCCTAAAATCAAAAATATTATAAAAAGAACAAAATTTTTTTCAATATTTTTTATTTTATGATTTTTTGGATATTTTTATGAATAATTTAGAAAAAAGTGAAAAAAATAATATTTTAAAAAATGATTTAATTAAAATACGAAAATAATAATTAAATAATAATAAAAAACTATTTTTGTTATTTTTTTTAATGAAAGATAGAAAAATTTAGAGTAAAAATAATAAAAACAAAAAAAAAGTGACAAAGGTGAGATTCGAACTCTCAACCTCTCACACTCATAACTCCTTACACATGTCCTCCTGCCAATTGTGCCATTTTTACTTTTTAGAAAAAAATACATGCCATATGATATTTACCTGCAAAAAGTCAAACGACTACACAAATTTGTTAGTAATTGATTAAATGCAATAAAAATGCAATGAAATGCGACGACAAATCTTAGGGCAAAATTTGGGGTATTACAGTTATTATGATAATATTTCTCACCCAACCTCTCTTTGATGTTGGCAAAAAAAATCATGAAGTTTGACTTTGGTTTGACCACAGTTGACCTCAGTTTGACTTTTTAACTGCATTGACTGCTTTTGACTTATCTGATCATCTGACTGAGCAAACTTTTGAGAAAAGTCTTGAAACTTGACATGGGGGTTCTTATACACATATAAGATGTTATGAAGCTCACTTGAAGTCTTGGAAGTCCATTTAGCCTGATTAAAGTCAAAACCCTAGTTTTGGATGCACTGCTTAGGAGGTGCATTGTCTGAGGGAATTGTCAACACTTCTGACCAATTGTGAACTTTGTGAACCTTGTGAATCTTCATAAGATATCTTGCGATACTCATGGGAGGTATTGTGAAGCTTGTGAACCTTGTGAACATCATGAAGTGGCTTTGTAGGCCCCATGACCCTTAGGAAAGCTTTGTAAACATTGTGAATCTTGTGAACCTTGTGAACCTTCATAAAGTAGCTTGTGGACTTTATGAACTTCATGAAAGGTTATGCAAGTTGTTGGAGAACTTGTGAACCTTGTGAACCTTCTTAGAACACAAAGTCTTGTATTGTGAGGGCAAATTTTGGGGTGCAACAAATACCAACAAACCCGGAAATTTGCCAACTACATAAGTACACGGTACTCTGATGGGGACAAATCTTCGGAAACTGAAATAATAGCTGCACGACAACTAGCTGAAGAAATACTGATCTGAATCTCCGTCAGGATGATTCTCTGATTTTATCCGATATCATTGCATCCTCAAATCATCAGGGGATCACTGGTTACATGGTAACTGATGATTTGCAAACGGTACTCCGATTGGTAGGAACATCTTCCAAACTGAGCATGACAGTTGCACGACAACTCTGCTGGGGGAATTGGTCACACGGTAGTCGGTGAAGGGTCTAATCTCCGTCAGGATGATCATTTGATTCTGCTGTAGATCTTCGTCATCAAGGGATCACCAGTTACGCGGTAACTGGTAATGGAAGGTCAATTATGCCGTCAAGCATTCTGCATCACAGTAGAAGAGTTCCTTATCATCGCCTATGGACTCATCATGTCGCTAGGAACGTCGACATTATCTTTGTCGGACTTCGTCAGTAAGTCAATAAGGAATCACCAGTTATTCGCGAACTGGTGAATGGCTACTCTCAAATCTCTGTCAGGATGATCATCAGATTTCGTTGTAGCTTTTTCCTCAAGTCATCAAGGGACCACTGGTCACTCGGTAATCGGTGACACATAGCTGATATTGCCATCAAGCATTCTGCGACACTGCAGCAGAAGAATTCCTCGGGACTCATTAGGTCATTAGGAACTTTTTTAACAATCAAGTTAATCATGTTGTCGAGCATTCAAAGAATATCTCGGGCGTCATCCGGACTTCATTAGCAAGTCTGAAATAGAATCCTCGGTCAATCATGAACCCAATAAGGATATCCAAACTTCTGCCATCAGGCACTCCGCGTCAGCTGAGAGAACTGTCTCGACATCACAGTTGGACTTCGTCAATAAGTCTTTAAATGGGATCCTTAATCATTCA
Organism: Lathyrus sativus; assembly: GCA_963859935.3. Lineage (NCBI taxonomy): Eukaryota > Viridiplantae > Streptophyta > Magnoliopsida > Fabales > Fabaceae > Lathyrus > Lathyrus sativus. Next base: position 677,799,934 of record OZ012739.1, on the reverse strand, counting down.
CAGACCAATAAGGATATACATTCTTTTGCCGTCAGGCACTCCGCGTCAGCCGGGAGAACTGCTTTGACATTGCAGTTAGACTTCATCAGTAAGTCAGGGGTTTTGGCACCGCTGCCGGACTTCAATCATTAAGTCTTCAAGGAAATTTCAACTTCTCTGTTTAAAACCTGCTGGGGATGACACATCTCTGCTGGGGATTCCGGAGAACTATCAAGTAACTCTGCTTCGGGGATCCAGAAATCATTCTGGGTGAATCAACTTTGCTGAGGATTTTGAGAATCATCTTGGACAAATAAATCCGTCGGGGACTTCAAGAATCATCCTGAGCAAACACTCTGCTGGAGATTCTAAGCATCAACTTGGGCAACCAACTCTGGAGACTTCACTGGGGATTTTTTAGAATCATCTTAAGCACACAACTTCGCTGAGGAATTCAAGAATCATCTTGAGTAAACCATTCTGCGAAGGAACACCTGCAAAACAAGAAAGGTAACGACCTAGCTCATGTTTCGTATGCATATGTTTGACAACGGCGCAATGCTCCACACGGTGGAAATGCTACGGGTTTTTAGGGTAAATGCTATGCAATCATGCAAAATGTTACGACCCCATCAGCAAAATAAATGCTAAAGAGAAAAGCCTCATGTAAAGGAGAAAGAACCACTTTGGTGGAGGAAGAATCATCCTGCCGAGGAGAAGCGATCACGCCGATCTCAATTGGATTCCGCCTGGGGAAACAAACTCCACACGACTGCTGCAGGGGAACAAGGTTCTACGAGAACTGGGACCTGCTCGGCTAGGTATACAAACCACAACTGCTGAGGAAAACGATGTCAATTGCAGAAATAAACTGCACGGCCTTCACGGCAAAACTTTCCGGGAGATAACGACTCCGATGGGGAAATACAGCATCAGCTATTTAACACTCTACTGGGGAAAACTAATCATGGTCCCAAACGGCTTCCAAGGACTCGGCTCTCTCGGGGAACTGCAAACTCGGTTGGGGAAGAAGGAATCATCCTGCTTGCCGGGGAGAATACAACTCTGTGGGGAATTTCAATTCTCCTGGAGACCTCAGTCTGAACTATCAAAAGCTACACACTTGCGAACAATCTTCTACGAGAAAACTGCACTTTGACCCAGCGCTGGGGAATGAACATACACTTCGGTGCATGACTCAGCTGGGGAGATGCTGATTTTGCCTCAGGATGCGTCTGGTTGGGGAGAACCTACTCTGCTTGGGGAGACATATCGATGCTCGCGGTCTCATGTTCAGACGTCGTGGGGAGACTCTGCTGAACTTGCTGGGGAAGAAGGAATCATCCTGCTCGGGAGCACATACGGCGTACTGCCTGGAATATGTTATACCTGCAACAACATAAACAAACAGACAAGATACCCTTCTCAAAGGGACCTATCAAGGTTATCATCCTGCGACAATGTTCAAGTAATTCAATGTTTCAACAATTAGTGGCCTAGGCCAGTAAGTTTATGTATCTGCATTTTATCAAAAACATCGACGTTCTTTTTTGCAAACAAAACAGGCAGATGCTAAACAAACAAACAGAATTGTTGAATAGTATATATTTCATTGATAATGAACCCCTGAATGGGTAAAAATGTTTTACAACAGATGCAAGCTCCTGGAATGAGGAAGTTGCGCAAGCATAAAAACATACATATACATCAGTATATACACAAATGTCGGCAATGTGGCGTAGACGAACACCATGAGTTGATCCCTCTATGACCCACTCGACTTCGATACTTCTCTGACGCTTCAACTTCAGAAGAGATTGATTCAGATAAACGGCCCTCAGGTCTTCCAAACCACTAAACAATGAAAGTCCGCACGCGGAACGCAGTCATTTGCTTTTTCAAATCCCTAACTTTTGCCTGAATCGCCCTTTCGGGTTTTCGATTCACCGGGATACCCTTTTTTGCCAAAGTCGCCCTTCCAGGTTTTCGACTTTGCGGGTGTACATTCTTTTCATTTATATCCCTAATTTTTGCCCGAACCCTTTTCCCTTTTTTATGGTTCGCCGGGATGCCCCACTTTTGCCTGGATACTTTTTTTCTTTCCAGCGGGTCCTTTTTTAAGCAAAGTATCTTTTAACTGCGTCCGCGTTCACCGGGGATGCAAAATCTTCGCCATCCATTGCGGATAACAACAAGGCTCCTCCCGAGAAGACCTTGTTGACGACATATGGGCCTTCGTAATTGGGAGTCCACTTGCCCCAGTGATCGGAGTGTGGCGGAAGAATCTTCTTCAAGACGAGATCACCCGTCTAAAAGCTTCTAGGATGTACTTTCTTATCATAAGCTTTCTTCATTCGGCTCTGGTACAGACGACCGTATGCAATCAATGATAATCTCTTCTCGTCCATCAGGCTGAGTTGGTTTAGTCGGTTCTTAATCCATTTTGCCTCATCGAGTTTCACGTCAACCAAAACTCGTAAAGAAGGAATCTCAACTTCTAACGGTAGGACAACTTCCATACCGTACACCAGTGAGAAAGGAGTTGCCCCGGTTGATGTACGTACTGTCGTACGATAACCGTGCAATGCAAATGGCAACATCTCGTGCCAATCTTTATAGGTCACAACCATCTTTTGTACAATCTTCTTAATGTTCTTATTGGCCGCCTCAACGACGCCATTTATCTTCGGCCGGTAAGGAGATGAGTTGTGGTGTTCAATCTTGAAACTTTGGCATAGCTCCTTCATCATCTTGTTATTCAGATTCGAACCATTATCAGTAATGATTCGCTCGGGAATTCCGTAACGACAAATGATGTCCCTCTTTATAAATTTAGCCACCACCTGCTTGGTCACGTTAGCATACGAGGCTGCCTCCACCCACTTGGTGAAGTAGTCGATGGCTACTAAAATAAAGCGATGATCGTTAGATGCAGTGGGCTCGATCTTGCCTATCATGTCGATGCCCCACATGGAGAACGACCACGGGGAGGACATGACATTCAACGGGCACGGCGGCACATGAATCTTATCAGCATAAATCTGGCATTTATGACATCTCTTTGCGAATTTGAAGCAATCTGACTCCATCGTCAACTAGTAATATCCTGCTCTCAGGATCTTTCTGGTTATAGCATGCCCGCCGGCGTGCGTACCAAATGTGCCTTCATGGACTTCTTCCATAAGCATACTCGCTTCTTTCTCATCTACACATCTGAGTAGCACGAGATCATGGTTTCTTTTATACAGAACTCCATCAGGATTGAGATAGAAATTTCCAGACCGCCTCCTCAGAGTCTTCTTATCCTAGGTTGATGCTCCCGCAGGATACTCCTTAGTCATAAGGAAGGTCTGGATGTCATGGAACCATGGCTTGCCATCGGAGGCTTCCTCGATTGCAAAGACGAATGCAGGTCTATCAAGACGAGAAATGACAATCCTTGGAGCTTCATTCCGAAAATTGACTTTATACATCGAAGCCAACGTGGCTAAGGCATCAGCCATCTCATTCTCAGCTCTGGGCACATGATGGAGTTCCACTCGATCAAAGAACGGAAGCAGCCTTCTGACATAATTCATGTACGGCACCAAATTCGATTACGAGTCTCCCACTCTCCTTTAATCTGGTTGATCACAAGTGCCGAGTCACCATATACATCTAGGTTCTTGATTCTCAAATCAATTGCTTATTCTAGACCCATGATGCATGCTTCGTACTCCGCTTTATTATTGGTGACCAGAAACGTCAGTCTAGCGGTGAATGGGATGTGGGACCCATGGGAGTTGTGATGATTGCCCCAATGCCACTTCCGTAAGAATTAACCGCCCCGTCAAATATCAATTTCCATTGGGATTTCCTATCTGGACCCTCGTCGGGCAACGGTTCATCACAATCTTTCACCTTGAGAAACATGATATCCTCATCAGGGAATTCAAATTTCATCGGCTGATAATCTTCGATCGGCTGTTCGGCAAGGTATTCAGACAGTACGCTTCCCTTGATGGCCTTCTGGGAAACGTACTGAATGTCATATTCCGTCAACACCATTTGCCATCTGGCAATCCTGCCCGAAAGCGCTTGTTTCTCGAAGACGTACTTGATCGGATACATCTTCGAATGGTTGTGTGATTGAGCATGTACTGTCGTAAACGTTTGGCAGCCCAGACGAGTGCACAACACGTTTTCTCCAGCATTGAGTAACAGGATTCACAATCTGTGAACTTTTTACTCAAGTAATAAATGGCATGCTCCTTCCTGCCCGTCTCGTCGTGCTGACCGAGAACACACCCCATACTATTCTCAAGAACTGTCAAGTATATGATTAAGGGTCTTTCGGCCACTGGGGTTATCAAGATCGGAGGTTCCTGTAGATACTGTTTTATCTTATCAAATGCCTTCTGGCAATCCTCGTTCCAGATAATCGCCTAATCTTTTTTCAGTAGTTTGAACATCGGTTCACACGTGGCCGTGAGCTGAGAGATAAACCTTGCAATGTAGTTTATTCTGCCCAGGAAACCATGAATTTCTTTTTCGGTTTTTGGCGCTGGCATTTCTTGTATTGCTTTTATCTTCGCAGGATCAACCTCAATGCCTCTTTCACTCACGATAAACCCCAGTAGTTTTCCCGACCGTACTCTGAAAGTACACTTGTTAGGATTCAGCCTCAACCTGAATTTCCTAAGCCTCTCCAAAAGCTTTAGCAAATTGAACAGATGTCCCTCCTCCATTTGGGACTTCGCAATCATGTCATCAACATAGACTTCAATCTCATGGTGAATCATGTCATGAAACAAAGTGACCATTGCTCGTTGGTAAGTGGCCCCTGCGTTCTTCAGACCGAAGGGCATTACCTTGTAGCAAAATGTTCCCCAAGGTGTAATAAACGTGGTTTTCTCCATATCCTCTGGTGCCATCTTGATCTGATTGTAGCCGGAGAAGCCATCCATGAACGAAAATACGGAGAACTGAGCTGTATTGTCGACCAACACATCAATATGAGGGAGCGGGAAATCATCTTTAGGGCTCGCCCTATTCAAATCCCGATAATCGACGCACATTCGCACCTTACCATCCTTCTTCGGTACAGGCACTATGTTGGCGACCCACGGAGGGTAAGTAGTGACCGCTAAGAAGCCAGCCTCAAGCTGCTTTTGCACTTCTTCTTTGATCTTAACGGCCATATCTGGTCGTGTCCTCCTAAGCTTCTGCTTAACGGGAGGACAATCTTCTCGCAGCGGCAAGTGATGGACCATGATGTCAGTATCAAGTCCGGGCATATCTTCGTATGACCAAGCAAAGACGTCACTATACTCTAGAAGCATCTCGACTAATCTCTGCTTGACATCACTCTGCAATGCAGCCCCTATCCTGACGTTCCTGACCAGCTCTTCAGATCCTAGATTCACAATCTCAATCTCTTCCTCGTGAGGCAGAATAACTTTCTCTTCTTGTTTCAACAAGCGGACCAACTCTTCGGGAAGGTCTTCATCTTCATCAATCTCTTCTTCGGCTTGATAGATCGGGCAATCGAAGTCGAAGTGAGTCGTAGAAGGTCCAGAGTCGATGTCATCTGCGATGTGGATCCTGCAATAACAAGGGTTAAGCTTAAGACAAGGATATGCAGGTTAGCACAAACCCTATTGCCATTTTATTGTTTTACAAAACAAATATAAAACAGGAATAACAGAGATCACAACATTTGAATGTGAAGAAAAACGCATTTTGATTTATTGGTAAAATGCATGTACATAACCAAACAAGGCCCTGATAATAAAACCATTATGCCCCGGGTAGGACATAGGGTTGTACAATAATTGGAGAAAGTAAATCATTACTCTTTGCCTGTCACTTGGATGGTATCCCTGATGGACTAGTTGTTGAGGCTCTGGCCTGGTTTGCTTGGCTGGATCCAGGAATCCAGGTCGCAATCGCTGTCTTCGCCGTCTTCAGACACTGCGTTGACACTTTCAAATATCACCCCGCCACTGGTAAATTGGATCGCCCCTTTACCTCGCGACACACTGTGAGAAGAGGAGGCTTCAGCCGTAGGAGAGTATCCTAACCCAAACTTGTCCTGTTTGTTAGGTATTTCTAGAACTTGCCCCCAGCCTGGGGTAGATCTGGCTTGAACAACGGCCCGAGCTTCCTTGAAGGAAGAGAGAGTCATCTCTAGTTTCTCAGTCATTACTGGAGTCACATCTTTGACCTTAACAACTTTGAACGCCTGACATAGGGTTTCGTAGATCTCCCCATCCATCTCAACATATTTGAAGGACGACAAATGGCTCACCATTATATCTTCCTCGCCGCAGACAGTTACAATGCTGCCCCCTACAGCATACTTGAGCTTCTGGTGCAACGTGGAGGTCACGGCACCAGCAAAATGGATCCATGGCCGGCCTAAGAGACAGCTGTAGGCTGGCATGATGTCCATGATGTAGAAGACTGCGTCGAAAGTTTCCGGCCCAACTTGGATTGGCAGAGTTACCTCTCCAAAGACATGACGCTTGGTTCCATCGAAAGCCTTCACAACCAGATCACTAGGTGTGCAAATCAATCCTCTCGTATCTAGCTTCATCAATGCCTTCTTCGGAAGAACATTGAGCGATGACCCAGTGTCTACCAACACGTGAGCCATAATTGTTCCCCTACACTCTATCGAGATGTGCAGGGCATTGTTGTGGTTTCTTCCCTTCGGCGTCAGCTCCAGGTCAGTGAACCCTAACCCGTTTCCAGCATTCACGTGGGCTACTACCCCTTCCAACTGGTTGACCGAGATTTCCTGTGGTACATATGTGGCATTCAAAACCTTTAGCGGCGCGTTGCGATGTGCCTCAGAACACAGCAACAAATTCAGGATGGAGATTTTCGATGGTGTTTGATGAAGGTGATCCACGATCTTGTAATCACTCTTCTTGATCAACCTCATGAACTCTTCAGCGTCCTTTACAAGTAAGTCCTTATCTACCCCACGAGGGGTTTCCTCAACGACTTTACTCTTTCCCTTATCAGTTTTCTCAATTTTGCCTGCTTTGTCTACCACAATCTCAGGTGGAGCAAATACTCTTCCGCTACGTGTGATTCCGCCAGTTCCCACTAGGTTATCCACAGACTGCCCAGAGGGTTCCAGTCCCAACTTCTGCCCGTTACAGTAGACGTCTGCCCCATAATGCCATGGGACAGCGTTGGTGCTTTCAAAAGGTATCGGCCCAGCTTTTGTGATGGTAATTGTGGGCGGCCTGGGTGCAGAAATGGTTATTATCTGGCGAGGGATGGTGATGGTGGCAACCTCATCATCCTGTTTCAGCATTACCTTTCCAGATCCACATTCGGCCCTTCGGCCAAACTGCAAGATTCCTTCGGTCATCAAACTCTGAATCCCTACTATCAACTATTCACAGCCATCAGGACGAGTCGCACAACCCATACACAATTCTCCACAGCCCGGAAAGAAGCCTCTCTTCATCAGCTTGGCTTTAATGAAGCTCAGCGGTGTCTTCAGATCCTTGACATTAGTCAATAAATCCAAGCTCTCTTCTTCAATAATGGCATTCACCCCACCTCCCTTATGGTTCGACATAGGGTTCTTTGTGACATTCGGCACATTATCTGAGAAATTGATGATTTTAGCATCCACCATATCTTGCACCTTGTGCTTGAAGGCTTTGCAGTTTTCTATCGTATGGCCAGGTGCCCCTGAGTGAAAATCACATGTTGCATTCGCATCATAACCCTGTGGAGGTGCCCCGGTCAAGGGAGTCAGGGTTCTTTTCTGGACTAGCTGTAACTGAAGCAGAGTTTGTAATATCTGAGCATAAGACATGGGTGGTGTCTCAAGGTGACGATTTGCCAGAGCTGCCCTGTTCTGATACCTTATGTACCCTTGCTGATTTGGCTGCTGCTGTTGCGGCTGGGGTTGTTGGACTGCGGGGATGGTTATGCTAGCCACCTGCTGGCGCTGGCCCTTACCTTTCCTCCGAGCATTGGACATCGCGCTCGTCTCTCCTTCACGCCTTTTGTTACCGTATGGTTTCTTTCCTCCTCCAGCTGAGGATAGATCAACACCCTGAATTTTTCCCAATTTGATCCCATTTTCAACGTGCTCGCCAGTAATGATGAGATCTGAGAAACTCCCTGACATACCACTGACTAGTTTCTCGTAATAGACCCCCGGGAGAGTGGCTACAAACATCTCAACAAGCTCTCGTTCAACCATCGGCGGCTGAACTCTGGCTGCTAACTCACGCCATCGCTGGGCGTATTCTTTGAACCCCTCGTTGTTCCTCTGTGACAAGTTCTGCAGTTGAACCCGGTTCGGAGCCAAGTCACTGTTATACTGATAATGGTGCACAAAGGCCTCAGAAAGTTCTTTCCATGTGCACACACTGGTGGGTTCCAAACCCATGTACCATTCCAAGGATGGCCCGGACAAGCTATCCTGGAAGAAGTGCATCAGCAACTTCTCGTCTTCAGAGTGAGCAGACATCTTTCGGTAGTATGACCTTAAGTGGACACGAGGGCAGGTGGTGCCCTTGTATTTCTCAAAGTCGGGTACCTTGAATTTAGGAGGCACCTTGAAATCAAAAATCAATCCCAGTTTAGCCATGTCGACACCCATAGTGTTCTGGTTCTCGAAACTCTTCATTTTGTCCTCGAGTGCTTTAAACCTCAGACGTGCCTCAGCAGTCAATTCTCCTCAACACTCCTCTATGAGAACAAATCTTCTTGGTGATCTTCTAGCCATGGCTGAGTGCCATTAGGCCCATACAGATTTCCAGCACCTGTGTTGCCATTGCCTAGTCCAGCGTTGCCATTAGCCTCAAAGTTTCTGTTACCGACGCCATTCGTATTACCATTAAGCCCGATGTTAGTGATCACATTGCCGTTACCACTTCCATTCCCCCCGGTCACAGGGATGCCATTCTGAGGAGTTTCAACAGGTGGAGGGACTGGAACGTTCCCCCCATGAATCACACCGTTGTTGTCAACCCTTGAGATCAGAGGCTGGACCAATGTTCTGAGCTGGTCTTGGCCGTTGGCAACCACTTGCATGAGCTCCATGAAGCGGTCCATCCTCTCTCGGAGTTCCTGGATGTCAGTTTGCACTTGTTCCATTGCTCTAGCTTGATTCGCTCTGGTCGGATAGCGGTGGATCGGTCTTCGGTCAATCCTGGAACAACCTGCATACACAAAGGGTTAGAAAAAATGACAAGGTGCTCGTCATGCAAATGCAAACGTGTGTCTGTGCGTTAGGGAGATTTCTCCCCCGATTCTAGTGCCTGAGTGCGGGTGCTGATAAAAAGAAGTCTGGATCCAGTCATGGAAATAACATCTCATATATATATAAAGAAAGCCCATCAAGGCAACATACAACGTCACTGAGTACAAACAGAATCAATAGCATGACCTCGACCAACAAGCATGGTGATGGTCAGCATACAACAATGATCGAAACAAAAGGATTACAAATATAGTCAAGCACGGCCACGGGCGCGAAACTCTTCTAACAAACCCCTCGTTTCTGGATGATCAGGTCGAGTGAGCAGCCCTTCGACGAGCAACTCCCTCTGCACAATAGTGTATTGAAGACCTTCAGCTGAGTCTTCCCGTGTTCCTTCGACGAAACAATCTTCTAACCTCCGTTTCTTAGATTCAAACATCTGTTTGTGCTCCTTCAGGTTAGCGAGAGCCTTGTTCATCCGGTCTTCAGCGGCATATCTGCGAGCAGTTTCTTCATCAAACATCTTCTCACTAGCCTTCACCTGGGCTTTCAGTATGGATATCTGCTGTTTCAATTTATCCTCCCGTTCCTTGCTGTTGGCTAGAGTGGCATTCCAGTGCTGATTAAACTTGGATATTCTTCTGTACGCTTCATCTAAGTGTTGCTTCTTAGTGGCCAGTATGTTGTTGACAGATTTGAAGTCCAGACCCAAGCGTTCACGCTCAGCTATCTGCTTAGTCAAATCTGTACCTAACCTGTTCACCAATTCTGTTAGCCTCTTGACGGAGTGGACGGCTTCACTTCTCTCGCTTCTGAGTTGAGCCAGTTCTTTCTCCAATTCTTCATTTGCCTTCTTTAGCTCTTCTCGCTCAGCTAACACCTGATTGTATTGCTCTTCAATCACTGGAGGGCTTTCTGGCTTGGCAGGAGGAAACGACATCCCTATGATCTCTGCTCTGGCTCTGATCCAGGTCACATATGGAGCGTAGGCTTGACTATTGCTTTTTCCCAGCAATGGTTTCCCTCGTCTACTGATACCGTTCCAAGCATGTTGAAGCTTAGATAACATATCCCCCTCTAGAAGACCAGTGAGGTACAAAGATTCCTGCACCTCCTCATCCTTTGGCGGAGCTCTCAAAGCATAAGCAAACTGTCGGACAAGCAGAGCTGGATTATAGTTGATACAGCCCTTCTTGCCTATCAAAGGCACATTCGGAAACCCGCTGCAGCTGAAGATAATCTCAGTACCCAACCTATCCTATCAAACCAGGCAACATCCTCCGCTGATAGACTCATCAAACGCTCAGACCACCCAGCTGTGGCTGCAGATGAAGCAAAAGGACCCTTCTTGGGTAGGTGACTATCAAGCCATCTATAGAATATGGGCACACAGCACGAGACATTCTTGCCCCTTCTGTTCTCGTTTTTGTAATGGACGGAATGATAGACATCTCCAATCAAGGTAGGGACCGGATTCCCTGCTGCAAAGATGTGAAAGGCGTCCAAGTCTACAAAGTCAGGCAGATTGGGGAACAGAATGATGCCATATATGCAGAGAGCAAGGATGGCGTTGAACACGATCCAACAACCATCTTTGGCACACTGCTGGGCCTTTCCCACTAAGAACTGCAAGGAGAAACCGGGAACCCCGTTCCAACTAGACAAGACCAACTCAGAGGCATCCAGATGAAGCGAAAGAGCTAGACTAGCCAGATTAGGCTCAGCATCCATATGAACAAAGGGCATCTAACTTTTGATAGGCACACCTAACAAATCAGCATACTCCTCTAGTGTAGGTGCGAGAATAAAGTCCGGGAAGGTAAAGCATCTCAAAGGAGGATCGTAGAACTGCAGCAAGGCATATAACCCATTCAACTCATACACGGAAGGTTTATGAACCAAGCTAAGCAGTTTCCCATAAGACTTTATGAATTCACCTCTCACAAAATCATCTACCAAAGCAATCAAATTGGTCAACTGAACAACATCAGGAGCAGGGAGCTTGTAGGCCACAGTCTTCCTCAGAGAACCCATAATGGCACAACAGAAGGCAAGAAAACCTGAACCGGGGGAAACGGTACCTGCAACACAGACACACGTTAATGACATGCAAATGAGTATGCAACAATGCAGAATGCAATCATGCAGCAGGAGATCAAGACGACTGTGTTGTTGCGGAGAAGGGCCACAATCTGCTCTGTCAAGAACAAACATATCTCTGATGATAAGAACCCCTGATACCAGACCATAAATCTGCTCTATCAAGAACAAACACAAATCTGATGATGAGAACCTCTGATACCAACAAAACTGATTCACTGTCAAGAAAACCAGGTAGTCTGAAGGTTAAGGTTTCCTGCAATAAACCCAACCACACTCACAGGTATGGACCTAAACTAACACAGGTTCGGCATCCTATGCAGTCATCAGCGTCACAGACTTTCAAGAACGATGATACGATACCCAGAAGGTGTGGCATCATCATCTCTTGAAGCGGCCTCACTTAGCTGAATCCCAAATGATCGGTCCCCAGAGTCGACAATCCTCCAAACCAACAACCCCTCAGGCCCAAAGGGCCGGAAAAGAAGTCAACCGGGAGAACCTCGTCTGAGCGTGGATTTCATAAGACACTAGTGCCTGCAAAGCAAGCACGCGCCCACTAATTTCTACAACTAATGCTAGGTACACTCAAGCCTGGGTCTGGCTTCTCACTCATCAGAATGTCCCTCCCACAACAGCATAGATAATCATATCATACTGAAAATAAAAATGCAGGAAATAAAATGCAATAAATAAAACCCAACAAGTAAACATACAAGCGCTAGGATTGACTCTCGCACAGGGGACGTTGGATCCCCAGATTGACTCGCATGAGGGACGTTGGATCCCCAGTAAACTATCAAGTCCCCAGCAGAGTCGCCAGCTGTCGCTACCGCGAAAATAAGGTGCCAGCAAAACAGAAGAGTCGCCACCTTTCGTTATTTATCCTTCAGAACGGGAAAGGAAACGATCGGAAAAACCTGACGAAAAAGGTATAAGACAAGGTCATCGCAACCAACGTCTGGGTTCGGGAGTCGGTTACGCAAGGGGAAGGTATTAGCACCCCTCATGTCCATCGTACTCGATGGGATCCACGCTTGTTGTGTTTATCTGACGGGTTGGTTTTACTATCTACGCTAAAAGTCTGGTCTAAAAAGAAAAGAAAATGACTCAGCAAAGCATCGCGCTTTATGCCTACGTATTCCCATCAGAGGATGAGAAATCAGAGTCAACGTAGTTCTGCTAACTACGGGTTACGGGGAAGGTGGCTCGCCAATACATCAGTATTGTGCCTACGTACTCTCAACAGGTATGAGAGATCAGAGCTTACGTAGTTCGGGATAATACGGATTACGGGGATTCAGATTCATCTATTTTTTGAGTAAGGTTAACAAACAGCTCCAGCAGTTTGGTGTACGCAGCTCGACCCTTGGAGACTTAGGCGTTACCATTTGCGGTAGAATTAAGAGTTAACGACACTCTTTTCTTCAAAAAAGCTTCCTTTGAATTATGGGCCCACAGGGCAAAAAGGTTTGAAGTTTGTTTTCTGTCTTTTACGGAAGAACTGTTTTTTAAGGATGTTTGCAACCAATATCGCACTAGAGACTATGACCTGAGAGTGAATGTGTCGCATGTCACCCAAAGGGTACCATACTAAACATCCAGACTGTTGAAAAGAAGCTCTCCAACAATCCTTTCTCAGATAGCTTAAGGCTCGTAACGTACGACGTCATTTAACCTTTATTACTGTATTTTAATTTGTTTTGAGATGAGATGAGAACGAACGGGTTCAACTAATGGGGGACTATCAAGTCCTAATGTTGTCATGCCAAGGATTCATCCTATGGTTGTGGTTTGAAACAGGGAACTCCTAGAAGTTATCATGCATAGGTTTCAACCTAAAGTTCTAATCATCACTTCCTTATCAAAGGAAGTGAGATTCCTAGGGGATCATGGCAAAGATATACAGAAACAGATAAAGCATCAGTTAAACAGTAAACAGTAAACAACTGTAAAATGCATGCAATGCAAGTGATGGAGGAAATGTGTGTGGGGCATCAGCCTCCACAAGCTCATCTCAACCTCAAGCCAAGTATGAATAATTTCTAAAATAATAGAAGAAAATAGGAGGCTATCAAGCAAATCACAAACCACACAGGCAAGGGAGCAGAGCTCTACCGAATACCAGCAAGCAAAGCCACACAGTAAAAATACAAGCAGAGGGAGGGACTCAACCTCTAATGCAATACAAGCAAGGGGAGAAACTCAACCCTTAGGATTATCTTAGGCTTATTCAACTACATGACCTAATCTAAATGCATCACACCAATCAAGTCTCATCAATACAGCTGCACAGAAAGAAACCAGACAGTCAAGAAAGCACATCAACAGCTTCCACAGCTTCACAGCAAAGCAGTCTTCTGACAGCAGTCCAGTCCACAGTCTGTAACTGTTCTTCAAGTCCTTCATCTTCAAGAGAATGAAAGGTAATCCATCTTCAAGCTTCAATATTCAATAGGCTACACCAAGAATGAAGAGAATCAATAAGACGATTTCTTGATAATGGGAAGCAGACAGGAGACCAAAGGAATCCTGTCTGACACTCAACCAGTTATCAGAGAGAGGCATCCTCAAAAGTTCTACTCATTGTAAATGTCACACATCCCTCCAAAGGAGAGATGAGAATTTAACATGAGGACTTTGAATCATAGGATGAGAATGGGATGGGAACAAAACCAACCATTATTTGAAGAAGTGTCTATTTCTAAAGCTCTCTCCTAAAGCCCTAATTTCCTAAGCTACACAAAGCTACCAAAAAGGAAGGAAAAACTCCAATCCAAGCTCCATCATCCACTTCACACAAGCTTCATCATGTCCATGATGTCCTGCAATGAGATCCAGAAGCCCACTATGCAAGGAAGCCCAACTTTGAGTCCATTCCAAATCAATCATCAACATTGAAACACCAAATGAACAACCAACTAGAATATTCTATCAAAAATACCAAAACACATTCTAAAAATCTGATTATTTTTTCTATGGGAACATGCATTCACTAATAACCTACAGTTAAAAAATCAGGACCTAATTCATTCTCTAAGTCCTCCAATAAAATCCTAAACCTCAAAGTATCACAACTAAACCCTAAAAGGGAGCTCCTAAAGTTCTAGTCCTAAAACAGCACCTAAATTCTGTAAGAACACAGATTGTTTCTTAGTTATATCTCTATGTTTTGATGATAACACTTATGAATTTTGTATTCAAGAATTATATATTCTAAATTTGTTCTAGACTGTTTGTTACAGGTACTAAAGAAAATATTCTTAAAAGAGAAAATTTGGATCTGAACAATGATATTATGAAAGGCTTCAAAGGTTCAAGAGCATCTTAAATGAAGATCTGAACGTTGCTCGCAGAAGAATCTGAATGCTGTCTACTGAAGATTCTGAAGTAAGAGCCTCTAAAGAATAGAAGACTCTGAGAGATCAGAAGCTTAGTCATCAGATGATTATGAAGATATTGCGCTGCTTAAGTATTGAGAATCTGATATAGAAGACTCTGCTCTGATAGAATTACACGCTCAAGCACACAAGTTGCACATACTCTGATTCAGCACAATCTGAAGAACATCCCAAGACTCTGAAGATCTAGAAGATCTCTACTTTGGAGATTCTGAAGATTCAGACTCTAATGTTGAAAGCTGAACTTATTTAGTGAAGAAGATTTGAATATGTACGTTGGCATATCTCAACAGCTCTTTCCTCTTTTGTGCTAGACACAAGAACACAGACAAAAAGGTTTTATCTGTGCATTCCATTCTAAGGAAAGTTTCTGCAAAGTGAAGACAAAACGCATCAGGCTTTTTCAGCACAGCCTCCAATGTAAAGACAAAAGGCTCCAGGCTTTTCAGCACAACCTTCAACATTGAGAAGACTTCATGGATCTAAGTGCCTATATAAAAGTCCATTCCATCTTCTTCAGTATCGAACTACTTGCAAAAATCTCTCATCAAAGCAATTCTTTCAAAGCTCTTATAATTTATTTTTGCTGAAACATTGTTCTTAAACTTAAGAGAAATATCACAGTTGTGATAACAGCTTATTAGAAGCATTCTTACTCTTGTAATAGTTTTACATTGTTTGTAAAAGGTTTTCCTTAAGAGAATCCAGTTGGGATCAGTAGCTCTTGAGAAGACTAAGAACAGTTGTTCTTAGGTGTTACTATTGTAATCTGTTTGATTAAATAGTGGATTAAGTCCTTGACTGAGAAAGGCAAATCACTCTTGAGAGGGTGGACTGGAGTAGTTGAGTTCAACGAACCAGGATAAAAATAACTGTGTTTAAATCTCTGATTATTTGTCTTACTTATTCAACCCCCTTCTAAGTAATTTTCTCACCTTCAGTTGGCATCAGAGCTCCGGTTCTGCGTGTGCTATCACTTAACCGTGTCAGTAAAGATCCAGTGAGAAAAGTTACTTTGGTATATATTTGATTGTCATTATGGGTGATGTTTCTACATCCAATACAGCCAGTTGCAACAAATATGAAGGGGATAGAATCAGCACAAAGCCTCCCATGTTTGATGGAGAGAAATTTGATTACTGGAAGGACAGGATAGAAAGTTTCTTCCTTGGGTATGATGCTGATTTGTGGGACTTGGTCATTGATGGTTATGAACATCCTACAAATGAGGATGGCAAGAAAATTGATAGAAAATCAATGACAGAAGCCCAGAAGAAGGATTTCAAAAATCACCATAAGGCTAGGACAATATTGCTTAATGCAATCTCTCATACTGAGTATGAAAAGATTACTAACAGAAAAACAGCTCATGAAATGTTTGAGTCACTGAAAATGACTCATGAAGGAAATTCTCAAGTGAAGGAGACCAAGGCTCTGGCGCTTATACAGAAGTATGAGGCGTTCAAAATGGAAGAATCTGAAAATATAGAAACCATGTTTTCTAGATTTCAGATCCTTACAGCTGGTCTAAAGGTTCTGGACAAGGGATACTCCACATCAGATCATGTAAAGAAAATCATCAAAAGTCTACCTACCAGATGGAGACCAATGGTGACCGCCTTGAAGATGGATAAAGATCTGAACAAGATCTCTTTAGAAGAACTCATCAGCTCACTGAGGAGCCATGAAATTGAGCTTGAGGAAGATGAACCTCAGAAGAAAGAAAAAGGTAAATCTATTGCTTTAAAATCTAATAAATCTGCTAAAGCTTTGCAGGTTATTGAAGAAAGCTCTGAAGGATCTTCTTCTGAAGAAGAAGATGAATTATCCATGTTGTCCAGAAGGATCAACAGGCTCTGGAAGCACAAGGGAAAGAAGTTCAACAACTTCAGAAAATCTGATCATAGAAAGGAATCTTCTGGGCACAGAAGATCTGGCAAGAAAGAAGTTGTATGCTATGAGTGCAAAGAACCTGAGCATTATAAGAATGATTGCCCCAAACTTCAAAGAGAAAAACCTAAGAAGAAGGTTGACAAAAAGAAGAAGGTTCTGATGGCAACATGGGATGACTCAGATGAATCTGAATCATCTTCTGAATCAGAAGAAGAATGTGCCAATGTTGCACTAATGGCCAGCACATAAGATCAGGAGGAAGGAACCTCAGGATATGAATCAGATTCTGAATCTGACAATGACGCTGAAGAGGTAATGGCTAAACTTACTAAAGAAGAACTGATAAAAGTTTTATCAGAAGTTCTGAAAAGTTATAACAATATCAAACTCAAATACAAGAAGCTGAAAAGCAGTCTTGAATCTGAGATTGATCTTCTGAAGACAGAACTTGTTGAGCAAAAAGAAATTAATTTGAAAATCAAAAGTGACTTTGAAACAACTCAACAAGAATCTGAATCTGAGACTAAGTCATGTGAAAACATTTTAGAAAAATATGACTCTAGCTTTCAGAGATTTCTTACTAAGAGCATAGACAGAAGCAAGATGACTTCTATGATCTATGGTGTTAGTGGGAATAACAGAAGAGGTATTGGATATGAATCTTCATCTGGAAGTAATCCAAAATCTGTTGACAAACTTTTCATCAAGAAGACACCTATGTATTCTCAATTTAAATTTGGTCACTTAAATGACATTAAACACACAAGCTCTGAGAAGAATACTTATGTGTTTAAACCCAAGGCAAGTCAGAATAAACATTATGTTGAAAAACAGAAGTTTAGACAAACCTACAAACCAACTAACCCCAAAGGACCCAAGAAGATCTGGGTACCTAAAAACAAAATAATTCCTGTTGCAGATGTTCTTAGCAGCAAAGTCAGGACGCCAATCATGGTACCTGGACTCTAGATGCTCACGACACATGACAGGAGAAAGGTCTATGTTCCAAAGCCTGGAACTTAGATCTGGAGGTGACGTGAAGTTTGGAGGGAACCAGAAAGGCAAGATCATTGGATCTGGCACTATTGGAAATGGTAACTTCCCTCTATAACTAATGTTTTACTTGTTGAAGGCCTAAAACATAACTTATTGTCCATAAGTCAATTAAGTGACAATGGTTATGATATTACCTTTAATCAAAAATGTTGTAAAGCTATATGTCAAAAGGATGGCTCTATCCTATTTAGTGGTAAGAGGAAAAACAACATTTATAAAATAAATCTTTCAGAACTTAAAGTTCAAAATGTTAAATGCCTATTGTCTGTTAATGAAGAGCAATGGGTCTGGCACAGAAGATTGGGCCATATTAATATGAGACGTATATCTCAGATTAATAAACTTAATCTTGTCAGAGGACTCCCTAATCTGAAGTTCACTTCAGATGCTCTTTGTGAAGCATGCCAAAAGGGGAAGTTTTCAAAAACATCTTTTAAATCAAAAAATGTTGTTACTACTTCCAAACCACTAGAACTACTTCATATTGATCTATTTGGACCAGTGAAAACTGCATCCATCAGAGGCAAGAAGTATGGATTAGTCATTGTTGATGACTATAGTAGATGGACATGGGTAAAGTTCTTAAAACACAAGGATGAGTCACATTCTGTGTTCTTTGACTTCTGCAAGCAAGTCCAGATTGAAAAAGATTTCAAAATTATAAAAGTCAGAAGTGATCATGGGGGTGAATTTGAAAATAAATATTTTGAAAAATATTTTTCTGAAAATGGCATTGCTCATGATTTTTCCTGTCCTAGAACTCCACAACAAAATGGGGTTGTAGAGAGGAGAAACAGGACTCTGCAAGAAATGGCCAGAACCATGATCAATGAGACAAATCTGGCAAAACACTTTTGGGCAGAAGCAATCAACACAGCTTGTTATATTCAGAACAGAGTGTCTGTAAAACCTCTTCTGAAAAAGACTCCATATGAACTATGGAAGAACAGAAAGCCTAACATTTCATATTTTCATCCTTTTGGATGTACTTGTTATATACTTAACACTAAAGAAAATCTTAACAAGTTTGATTCCAAAGCACAGAAGTGTGTCATGCTTGGTTATTCTGAACGCTCCAAAGGCTACAGAATATTCAATACTGAAACACAGATTGTGGAAGAATCTATTCATGTAAGATTTGATGATAAGCTTGGCTCTGAAAAGCCAAAGCAGTTTGAGAATTCTGCAGATAGAGAAGTGATTCTCACAGACTCTGAAGGATCAGAGGCAGAAAAGGCTAAAGAAAAGGAATCTGAAGCAACTCCAGATTCTATTACCTTATCTTCTCAATTGGACAACTTACACATTTCTGAAAGATCAAATGTCAGAGGATCTTCTTCCAGAATCAAGGCATCTCATCCAGAAGACGTGATTATTGGAAGAAAGATGATCCAATCAGGACAAGATCCTATCTCATAACATTTGAATCTTCATTGTTTGGCTTAGTGTCAATAATTGAACCAACATCTGTGGATGAGGCTCTGAAAGATAATGAATGGATTATTGCCATGCAAGAAGAGCTAAATCAATTCACCAGAAATGAAGTTTGGGATCTGGTTCCTAGACCTAAAGGATTCAATGTTATTGGAACAAAATGGGTCTTCAGGAATAAGTTGAATGAAAAGGGAGAAGTTGAAAGGAATAAGGCAAGGCTGGTTGCTCAAGGATACAGTCAACAAGAAGGTATTGATTACACTGAGACATATGCTCCAGTGGCAAGGTTAGAATCTATGCGTCTTCTTATTTCATTTGCTGCACAAAATAACATCACTCTGTATCAGATGGATGTTAAAAGTGCCTTTCTTAATGGTATTATAGAAGAGGAAGTATATGTCCACCAACCTCCTGGTTTTGAAAGCGAAAACTTTCCAGATCATGTTTTTAAACTAAAGAAATCTCTTTATAGATTAAAAAAAGCTCCCAGAGCTTGGTATGAGAGGTTGAACAATTTCCTTTTGAAGAAAAACTTTATCAGAGGAAAAGTGGATACAACTTTATTCTGTAAAACTGTTAAGAAAGATTTGTTGATTTGTCAATGTTGCGGTGGAAATAGGATATCAAACTATTAATTAATTTGAATCACAATTCTTGATTCACAACCGCTCTTTGATTTATCCGAAGGAAAAGGTCAAAAGAGGAAAAACCTAATTTTGCATCGTAAACACAATGCGGGGAGAGACCTAGGTAAGGGGTTGGTTAAGCTTAGGGAAGGTACTAGCATCCTAAACTTCTGTAGTACTCTACAGGAACCTTTTGTTTATTGTATGCTTTTTATTTTATTATCTACTTCAATATATATATTGAGCTAAAGGTTAAGAGTGACAGAGAGACCTAAGGGTCAGTCCTAAGTTTACTCGGCAAGACTCGCATCTTGTGCCTACGTATCCTGGATAGGGAATGGAATCAGAGTAATCGTAGTTCCCCTTGAAAGGGAGGTTAGAAACTTCTTGACTGTGGTCAAGGTTTCAATGGGAGTAAACATATCTTAAGGACACGCTTACGTGGAGTCTTTGAAACTCCTATTTCTATGTTGAATTTGTTAATTGAAAATTTAGGGTTGAAATTAGGGATTCCACGGCGGGAAACCCTAAACAGAGTACGGCGACTCTTTGACCTAATGCTAGGGTAAAGGGCATTTTCGTCCACGACGGGACACCTAAGCTAATTAGGATTTTGAAATGAGTTTAAACTAAGGTTATTGACTCGGCGGTCAAACTGTTAATCCTAATTCCTTCGGAAGGATAAATGACGGTAAAAACATGCAAGCAACAAAATTATTACATGGCAGGCATAAAAAAATATGAAAATAAAGAAAGCAGTAAATGAAAGCATCGCGACGATCACTCGCGTAAATTACAAAACCCAAAAAAATAAAGATAAAATAAACCGCGACCATGACCTCGCATAAATTACATCCATGGAACAGATACAGACATGATAAATATTAATCGGCAAATAAATTCAATCTGCGGAGAAAACAGAGAACGCTAGTGAAAGGTTAGACAAAAGTATGGCAAATAATTAGACAATTAATATTGAAAGGAGAATAGCATGCAATTTATAATTGTTGTCATATTAATTTTTGAAAAAAGTAGTTTGGTTTGAATTTTGTTTAAAAGAGAAATTTAGTTTTTAAAAAAAAAGATTTAGTTTCAAAAAACGGTTTTAATTTTAATTAAAAAATTCACTTTACTAAAAAAATAGTATTTATTTTATTATAAAAAAAATCTTGGTTATTATTAAAAAAATCTTTAACTCATTTAAGAAAAAGTTTTTTTTTATTTTTAAAAAAACAGAGTTTTTAATCCATTAAAAAACAGAGTTTAATTTATTTTATAAAAAAGCAGAGTTTAATTTATTTTATTTTTTTAAAAAGGCAGAGTTTAATTTATTTTCTTATCAAATTCACTAAATAAAACAATAATTAAACTCCAACCTAGGAATTAAATTTTACTTAAAAATGATTTTTAAATTTTTTAAGTTTTAAAGTACCAGGGTTTTTCTTTTAGATTCATTATAGGAAAAATAATAGTATTTAACAACCGGTTATGTTAAATACTAACATTAAGCTAATACAATAATATAAAAAAAAATAACTAAGCCAATAAACAAAACTAATAAAAAAATATAACAGCAAATGGAAAATGGAATGACAATAAAAGTGATGACTTTTGGATGCTGCTATTCATTTGCCTTAGGGTTTTTCCTCAACTTCTCTCTTCTTCTCATTGGCTGAAACCGTCGCCGCAACCATGGTTGCTTATATGGAGCTTCTCTTGTCCTCTCCTTTCCAATGCATGTCCCTGAAAACACATTCAAACTGAATTATTGAATCCAAATCTTACCGATGGATGTTGTTCTTGCAGACGATGACGGTAACGACAGTTTCCGACCGGTGATGAAAGATCCGACCGGAGGTTCCCGCCGATGATGTTGCAAAGAACTGAGGTGAAAGGTTGTAGCAGTGACGGTTGTCGATTGCAAGCTTTGGTCGATGAAGATCTGCTCTGAGGCCGTGGTCCCACTGCTCGCCGGACGGCGTTGGTAGCGGTTCCGAGATGTCGACCGTCTGAGTTCCAGTTGTCTTAAAACGGTCCTCTTCTTCTTTCAATGTTCAGAGGTGATGATGATGGATTTATGAATCCTCTGAGCCTCACTCCTTGCGTCGCGTTTGAGTTCGTTTTCATCTCCTCCTTTTTTTTGATCCTTCTGATGTTATTTATATGATTTGTGGGCTTGTGATGGTTTGGTAACTACGAAAATGATGGACGAAAAGCTGGCCGAGATTTACGGTCTTGACTCTGTCATTGATAAACGACTCATTCTGCTGTTGGCATCCGCGAATCCTTTTGAACTTGTTTTGTTTGACTGGGCTGTGAGTTGTTTTATGCAGGAAATAAAAAGCTTGTTGCGAGATTGTTGCCTGCGGTTTGCACTTTTTCGTCGGTCTCTTGGTGCTTGTTGCGGGTGAATTTGTTTATTCTTTGACTTTGAATGTTTTAGCATCTTTGGATTTTTACGGGATGCTTATTATATTATTTATTTTTCTAATCCAGATTTTACTTGGTTTGTTGGATATGTTATTTTTCAGTGAATTCAGATTTCGCTTGTGGTTATCCAAATTCGGACCTGGTTTTTTTGGATACGGTTTGGACTTGTTGGATTTCGAATGGATATTGTTTTCTTCTGATGTGGATTTGGATAGCCGTTTCTGATATAATTTGCTTTAAATCTTCAGGTGAATTCATTTTCGGATCCGGTTCGGATTTATTGGCATCTGGATTTGAACTCGGATATCCAAATATTTACATGATAACGTTCTGGATTTGAATTCATGTTGGCAATCCGTTTGGCTTCGAAACAACATTCCGGCAAAAATCAATTTCGGCCCAAGGCTTCTTTTTCGCTCTTTCTCGGCTGTCTCGAATAAAAGAACAGATGCTGCCGGTTGGTAGCCGAGGCCGAAGTCAGAAATGGGAGTTCGGTTGCGACAACTTTTCGTGCCCTCCCGACACCCGATGATGTATAACTGAGGGTGTTCGGACCACCAAAATAATTTTCCCGTTAACAATCTGCTTGCTCTGTTCTTCTTTGTCTTCCGATTATCCATATATTTTTCTATCCACCCTACTTAACACTATCATGCCATTTAATTCCAGTCAAAACTTCCCGTATTAAGCTATGTGTGATGGTTAGAATCAGAAACGACCTTGAATAAACAGAAAAATCCCTTTAACGGAGAAATGGATCCATATTCCGTGCCAAAATTCCATTTGTATTCTTGATGAATAAATCCCATGTCATGAATCACTCGGCCAAAAATTGCACTTAAACAGATATAATAAATCCTGCTTTGATTTTATACTATTTTTCTTTTGAGAGATTTAAGCGGCAGATAGCAGAAGAAACGAAGAAATAAATTCCTGTTGAAACCAAATTCTTCAGAGATGGATCCTTACATCGCCTCGAACCAAACCAAATGGATATCTCGACATGATCACACCCATATGACAAAACAAATGTCTCAGAATTCTGTTGATGACTGAGTCTCGACCCTGCTGAATTAATTACTGTATTTCAAAAATCCTGATTCCAAAATACCGTGAATCTCTGTTCACCCTCAAAGAAAATAAAGAACTCGGAAATGGAGGTTCCAATTATTCAACAAAGTACTGGCGACAGCTCATCTTCGAAAATTGTCAGCAAACAACATGTAAATGACCGTTTTGCCCTTTTCACAGTTAAAGTGCACCTGATGTAATTCCTGCAACATAAACCGACTACATAACCTGTTAATAGTTAGCTGATGCAAAGATGAGATGTCATAGACTAATCTGAGGGTAAAATTTGGGGTATTACAGTTGCCCCCTATTTAAATAGCTTCACCAAATGATTTGAGTGGCATAACCTCGAGAAATCATGGTGGAGAGATTTAAATATAGATAACCGAAAATTTTGCCCTTAGACGTGGCGATATGCATTGCTATGGACAAGACGGAATAGAAATAATGTTGAATATGCTATGATGCGTATGTTGGAATGGTCAATGCAAAGATGTATACAAACGACTACACAGGGGACAGACGCGACGAACGAACCACACTGGGGAATATGACGTACTAGGAAAACAACACGACACTGGGGAATTCTAAAGCGATGGTCAATTGGTGTGGGCACGACCAAATGTCACTTTTAGAAAAGGAATGGTAAGAGCGGGATCCTCAATGGAGATGGCACCGGTGAGACGGCCTCCACTGGGGGAATTTAAGAGTAATCATCAACAGGTTCAGGCGTGACCGGCTGATACTCTAGAGTAAGAAAACAAAATTGGATCTGCACGACTGTAGGATCGATTAACAAGATGCTGGAGCATTGAGCAAAGAATAACATCTGAGCTTCTGGAAACTCTCCCTCGTGACAGGATCAAACGGAATTTAGGAATCCGTAGAAAATATACAGGGTAAAACCGGCTGTATGCCAAAATAAATGGTCTTAAATGGGAAAGGCCCTGATAAGCTTTCTCGAGAGAGAACTGCCACTTATCATTGGAAGGGACTTATATGCCAAACTGGATAAGCTCTCAAATAAAGAGACTGCTGCTTATCTGTGGATAATAGATTGATTGATAATATAAACTTCTTCACGTCTCAAGTCTGTGCTCCCTGGACATGATTCAATTTCTTCTTTTTCTAAAGGATAAAATAAATGTCTTCATAATTCAAGATCGGTGCTCTCCCGAATATGATTCGGCTCCTTCTTTTACTAAAGGGTAAACAAACTTCTTCATACTTCAAGATCTGTGCTCTCCTGAATATGATTCCGCTCCTTCTTTTATTAAAGGGTAAACGAACTTCTTCATACTTCAAGATCTGTGCTCTCCTGAATATGATTCCGCTCCTTCTTTTACTAAAGGGTAAACAAACTTCTTCATACTTCAAGATCTGTGCTCTCCTGAATATGATTCCGCTCAAACCTCCCCTTTCTTCAAAATGATACGGGAAATGGAAACCAAACTGCTCGCTGGAGATGGCCATTTGCTGCAAGTCATAACGAAGATAGGATAAGCTTCTCGGGCGAGAAATGCCGCTTATTTGCAAGAGTGGCAATAATAAGCTTCTCGGGTGAGAACTGCTTGTAGAGGTGGTAACAGGTAATGTAAATTGTAAAGAAAGTTGTGATGATGGCAAACATCTAGATCACTGAGTGATAGCAGGTAACATAAATTGTAAAGAAGGTCGTGATGATGGCAAACATCTAGATCACTGTAATGTAAATTGTCAAGAATGTTGTGATGATGGCAAACATCTAGATCACTGTAATGTAATAATGAGCTCCTTGTATGAGAAGATCAATTGTAGAGTGTATTGTAAAGTGTAAGGTAGGTGATAAGCTCCTCGGCTGGGAACTGTTGCTTGTCTATTGTGCAATGTAGTGATAAGCTTCTCGGGCAAGAACTGTCGCATATCTGCAAAGGATCGTAAATGCTTTTCTTGAAAGATAGCGCAAAATAAATGCACGTCCAGGTAGGTTCAGTGACCAACGGGACTGAAGTTCGATATAGATTTAGGCTAGAAAGAACGGACAAACAAAACTCCATTAAGGAAACGGACTCGAATGGGGACTACCTTATCCTAACGCGGAAAGGTAACGGAAATAACCATCGTCCACGAGGGTTCAACTCTGTGGGGAAACTGGAAACAAGTAGGTATTTTATGCTTAGGGCTGACGATCTACTTGGAGAGAGCGGACAAACCCAGTTACTCGGCGGTAACGACAAGGATGACGAAAAATAGCAAGCATGCAAATGCTAATGCGTATGCCAAAGTGTATACGAATGTGTATGTTCATGTGTATGACAATGAAATGAATATGAGTATGTAATGCTTATGCTTATGCTTATGCTGACAAAACATATGAGAGAGGAGACATGAGATGAAATAAACATCTCGACAGGAATACCCAGTGACCTCTGCAACAGTACATCTATTAGAGGATAGGAATAGTTGATGGTAAGACCGAATCTGGCTTCAAAGTTAAAATTTCCCTGGGGAGAAAATCTCATGACTTCCACATGGGGATGCGATACGACTTCACCGGAGAGTATGATGCCCTGACTTCAACTGGGGATTCATGACCTTCGCATGAGGATAAGATGTCATGAATTCATGTGAGGGATTGCTATCATGAACCATAATCAGCTCAAGAACTCTTGGATCATAGACTTCCGGGGATAAAATAAATATCCACTGTATGGGGAAGGTGTAGAGTTAGACAGCTTCATGGAGATAGTGTAGCAACTTCCTGGGAAAAGTACCTCGGCTTCCTGGGGAAAAGGTATATCCGACTGGGGATAAGATATATCAAACTTCCCTGCGGAGAGTTCATTAGACTTACTGGGGAGAAATCAACAGACATTCCTGGGGAAGGTATCCTGACCTCTTGGGGAGAATATGGCAGTCTCCTAGGAAGTATTTACTAAGGAAACTAAGGCAATTTCACTGAGGAACAGATAATTCCGCTGAGAATGGGGTTCAAGAACATATATCACTTGGAGGATACCGGGGATATCTCTGCAGTCTTGAGAGTCACTGGGGATTTATCGGATGGATCCCAAAAGTGTTGTCAGCTTAAAGTCTCGCTGGGGACTGTTACTAGGAAGATGCTGGTATGATCTCTGCTGTCTTGGAGATTACCAGCTCGGTCCATAATGTTGTCAGCTTATAGTCTCGCTGGGGACTATGTTGAGGCAATGGTTAAGATGTAGATTCTGCAATGATGAGATTTACTGGGGAATGAAGACCGTCGGGAGTAAAATCCATCGGGTGCATGAAGAATATCGTGAAACGAAGCTAACTTTTATCTCAATGGACTTTGTCGTAGTCGCCATTTTGAAAATATCATGCCCCAGAATACCTGCTTCGTGAGGAAAGGTCAGCTCAAGAGGATTTTAAAGAGAAACATGGAGTCCAGATGCCCCACTGTTTTCCAACTCTTGGAGAGATTTGTCAGATCTCGGTGAAAACTGGCTCAGATTGAAGGTGACATGATTGGGCCTTCAAAAATAACTCTTAAGAATGTCAGGCTCGCATTGATGAGAAAACTGGAAACCATCTGCCCCTGTTTAGCAGGATCTGTGACATCTATATGTAAGTTTCTAAGATATCAGGCAAAACTGACACGCGTGAAATGCTATCCTGAAACTATCAATGCAACAATATATTTGTCTTGAAATTTTTGTTTTTGTTTTTGTTTTGAAAAAGGATATCGCTATAACTCGTGACCGAAATCACATAGCTAGGATATGAATTTAATTTGTAATGCCAACGGTGAATTGAGCATAGCTTGTAGGAGTCAGGAAACATTATCTCGTCGAGTATGCTTTCAAAAGAATTCCTACTTCAATTAGGTCTTTTAATGGTTGTATCGTGGCTTGGTTCACGGTTTAAGAAACAAGGGATAAAGGCTCAAAGTTATTTGTACCCACCCCTATTCGTGATGTTCTCCAATCCTATTCAGTTAACCGGATGCGAGCACTCATATCTCAATCGGATTTGACGTAGTCGAGAACTTTTTAAGGCTTTATACATGGCAATCATTCACCTATCTTTTTTTGTTTGATCACACGACTGTGTTCTTTATTGGGTATTCTTGATCGTAATCCCTTGTTTTTATTATATTTTTTCATTCCCTAACTTTTGCCTGGACGGCGTTTTTTTATTTGATTTTGGAGTCCAGCGGGACGCCCCAGTTTTGCCTAAGTCTCTTTCACAGGTTCTGACTTAGCGGGCTACATATATATATATATATATTTTTTATATTTTTGTCGACTAAGTCATGTGACTCTTTTGAAGGTTTGTGACTTCCCCACTCTGTAGGTAGTAGAGGAATAGTCGTTGCATTTTGACTTCTTAAGATGCTGAGGATAGATTCTCGATGGTTTGCTCCTCCTTTTTGAGAGTCTGAGCGCTCGATCAATTTAACTGAAAAACTACCCTGCCCCAGGTTAAGATGATGGTTTTTTTTGGAAGAGAAGAAAACTCATACTTCAAGGCTCAAAGGGGTTAAAGAGGGATTATCATCCTTATGTCTCCAATGTTTGGGATTTGAAACAATGCCTTACATCATCAGCAGGTTTCAATTGGAAGCATACGACAAGAGATTTGATGTTTTTGGTTCATCCTCCTCCTCCGAATTCTCTATCGAACAAGAGATTGGGTAAAATTGGCATTATAAGTTTATGAAAAATATTTTTAATGAGTGAAACGAATGGATTTATTCAAGACAAACATGCATTGCATCAATTATTCCAAAATAAACAAGTTCGTACATGCTAATTATGCTTAATCAAAGAAAATAAACATATAAATAATCAAAATGTAATGTCTCAAAGTCCTTCAAGATGTGTTTATGAAGTTTTTGCGTCTGAGACTGGCATGGTAGTGGTTTCCTCTAGCAGAGCCTCACGGGAAGGAGTCGTCTTGCTTGCCCCAGCTACGTCTGTCATTACTTCATTATCGGTCTTCAAATCTTCACTCAGAATAACTCTTCCAGATTCTCTGTTGATCGGGGTCGCATCATCTTGAGGATTGCTGAAATGAAAAGGACTAGGCATCTGAAGAACTACCGGCTTCGGCTGATTCACCATATGCGTCACTGGTTGAGATATGTTGAAAACAGGCTTTGCAGAGCTTGATTCTGGCCCCTGGGACGCCTTGAGAGGAGTCTTGACTTTCGGCTGAGGATCGTCAAAAGACAAGACCTTCTTTTCTAGCAAATCTCTGACAATATTCTTAAGCGCGTAACATCCTTCCAAATCGTGACCAGGCGCACCCTCATGAAATAAACAATGAGCGGCGGCATTGTAATTGACAGGTACCGGATTGGGAGGTGGACCCAAAGTTCGGGTAACAACTAGACCTTGTTGCACTAAGAAAGGATACAACTCAGTGAACGTCATTGGAATCGGAGGACAAGGTTTATACTGCCTCTTACTCGGACCATTCTGTCGGGGTGCTCGCTCCTCTGATGATTGGCATACAGGACTGTTGGGCACTCGTTGACAGTTGATAGGATCTTGTGCAGACTGATAAACAGGAGGTTGTTGATAAACCGGATGCTGATAGACCGGAGCCGGTTGCACAGGCTGATAGGTAGGAAATTGAGGATTGACAGGAGTTGCGACAGTAGCCACATAGGGTTGTGGAGCATACTGAACCGGATAACCTTGAACATAATTCTGCTGATGTTGATGAGCAGCCATCAAGCGATTCCTCGTACGTGTAGCTCTTTTATGGTGGTCAGAGCTTGGAGTTTTGCACTTCGGAGGAGTAACTCGTCGAACTGCTTGAGCGATGGTAGGATGCACCAAACTAGATTGAAAACCATGAGGAGGTACATTCGCAACAGTAACGGCTGGTTGAGGATCCACAACAGTATGGGTGATCTCAGAAACAATAGTGGGCTGAGAATCCAACTTTGCATTAAGAGCTTGTAGAATCTCCATAATCTTCCCCACACTTCCTCGAAGATCTTCGAGTTCATGGCTGACACGGTCTATCTCTTGAGCTTGTTCTTCCATCCTTTTTCGAGCTTGGGCTCTAGTATTATACTGATGCGGAGGACCCAGGGTGACGAAACTGACAGGCGAGAGAACCGAGAATAAGAAACCGGGAGACACATGTGATGCAAAAATATGATGCAAAAATGCGAAATGCGAATGGAATGATTTCATGGAATTCAAATATTTACGAATATTGCAGAATAACAAAGAGACTTTATTTATTAATTAAAAATGGATTACAAATAATATTCTTAGAAAAGTCTTGGCATAATAGCTAAATAAAAGCTAATAATTACCCTAAGGAAGCTTCCTGTTCTGCCCCTTGCTCTGCTCTTCTAGTTGGGACTTTTTGAGGATGAGCCTATCTTCAAAAGGTAGATCTAGAGTTAGAGGAAAATAAATCCTTCATCAAAACCAAACAAGGGTATGTTGGAAAATTCTTCACAATTGTTAGTGATCATATTGCCCTTGATATCGGATACCTTCAAGCATATGGCTTTAGCAACAGTCTTGTTCTTTAGGGTCCCTCTCCAAGAAAGGGAACAGAGTCTTATCCGAAATAGACAATCCTACGAGCTGAGAATATTCTTCCAAAGTAGGTAATAGCTGATAACCGGGGAATGTGAAGCAATGGTAGTCGGGATCATAGAATTGTAGCAAAATCAAAAGAAGTTCTCCGTTCATTTTATATTCCAACAGAGATAACAATCTTCCATACCGGTTACAAAATCCTTCTTGATCTTTGATTAAAGATCCTAGCTTCCTTAGGTCATCTAGCTTAAGACTTTTAAAAGTATATTTCAAAGTTTTCCCTCAATTGTAATCCATAATCTTGCAATATTAATAAACAAAATTCGAATTCCATGAAATGTAATGCAATGTGATGCTTTAATGGATGCAATGCACAAATATTCGCAAGTCCTAGGTTAAAGGTATGTGCAAGGAGTTAGGGTCTACCCATCCCCATAAGGTATGTACTACGGTTAGTTGTACCTGCAGAACAAGGGTTCTAAAGAAGTGCCCAAAGTCATCAGTCCATCCTTCGGATATTATCAACTTTCCAACTGACTCGGAGGTCAATAATATTCTCAAGAGAACCTCTTTTGAGTGTAGTATCGTGTAGCAACCATTGTAGGACTACTCCCACATAGTTCTTGCACTACGTCCTACATAAGGCCAAGGTGGTGTTAAGGTAACTACGGTCCTCAATATCACAGACTCCAATCGAAAATAGTAAAAGTTTTCACGACTGTACTCGATCAACCGAACCATTTTCGAAAGGGTCTCAACTGAGCGATGATTCTCGAGTCGACTTGGTCGGGACTCACTCCCGGCAAGCCTCGTCGAATATCTCACCTTCCTATAATAAGGTCACTCAAGTCCGGATTAGGACTTATCTCACAATAACAGGTATCCCCACAAGCAAAGCACAATAATAATATATACAAGAGAATAAATAATAAAAAATATCATACAATAAACAAAATAGGGATAACCCTTAAAAGTTATGGCGGTCCCCAGTGAAGTCGCCATTTTCTGTTGCGGTGGAAATAGGATATCAAACTATTAATTAATTTGAATCACAATTCTTGATTCACAACCGCTCTTTGATTTATCCGAAGGAAAAGGTCAAAAGAGGAAAAACCTAATTTTGCATCGTAAACACAATGCGGGGAGAGACCTAGGTAAGGGGTTGGTTAAGCTTAGGGAAGGTACTAGCATCCTAAACTTCTGTAGTACTCTACAGGAACCTTTTGTTTATTGTATGCTTTTTATTTTATTATCTACTTTAATATATATATATTGAGCTAAAGGTTAAGAGTGACAGAGAGACCTAAGGGTTAGTCCTAAGTTTACTCGGCAAGACTCGCATCTTGTGCATACGTATCCTGGATAGGGAATGGAATCAGAGTAATCGTAGTTCCCCTTGAAAGGGAGGTTAGAAACTTCTTGACTGTGGTCAAGGTTTCAATGGGAGTAAACATATCTTAAGGACACGCTTACGTGGAGTCTTTGAAACTCCTATTTCTATGTTGAATTTGTTAATTGAAAATTTAGGGTTGAAATTAGGGATTCCACGGCGGGAAACCCTAAACAGAGTACGGCGACTCTTTGACCTAATGCTAGGGTAAAGGGCATTTTCGTCCACGACGGGACACCTAAGCTAATTAGGATTTTGAAATGAGTTTAAACTAAGGTTATTGACGGTAAAAAAACATCGCGACGATAAATGGCGGTCAAACTGTTAATCCTAATTCCTTCGGAAGGATAAATGACGGTAAAAACATGCAAGCAACAAAATTATTACATGGCAGGCATAAAAAAATATGAAAATAAAGAAAGCAGTAAATGAAAGCATCGCGACGATCACTCGCGTAAATTACAAAACCCAAAAAAATAAAGATAAAATAAACCGCGACCATGACCTCGCATAAATTACATCCATGGAACAGATACAGACATGATAAATATTAATCGGCAAATAAATTCAATCTGCGGAGAAAACAGAGAACGCTAGTGAAAGGTTAGACAAAAGTATGGCAAATAATTAGACAATTAATATTGAAAGGAGAATAGCATGCAATTTATAATTGTTGTCATATTAATTTTTGAAAAAAGTAGTTTGGTTTGAATTTTGTTTAAAAGAGAAATTTAGTTTTTTAAAAAAAAGATTTAGTTTCAAAAAACGGTTTTAATTTTAATTAAAAAATTCACTTTACTAAAAAAATAGTATTTATTTTATTATAAAAAAAATCTTGGTTATTATTAAAAAAATCTTTAACTCATTTAAGAAAAAGTTTTTTTTTATTTTTAAAAAAACAGAGTTTTTAATCCATTAAAAAACAGAGTTTAATTTATTTTATAAAAAAGCAGAGTTTAATTTATTTATTTTTTAAAAAAGGCAGAGTTTAATTTATTTTCTTATCAAATTCACTAAATAAAACAATAATTAAACTCCAACCTGGGAATTAAATTTTACTTAAAAATGATTTTTAAATTTTTTAAGTTTTAAAGTACCAGGGTTTTTCTTTTAGATTCATTATAGGAAAAATAATAGTATTTAACAACCGGTTATGTTAAATACTAACATTAAGCTAATACAATAATAAAAAAAAAATAACTAAGCCAATAAACAAAACTAATAAAAAAATATAACAGCAAATGGAAAATGAAATGACAATAAAAGTGATGACTTTTGGATGCTGCTATTCATTTGCCTTAGGGTTTTTCCTCAACTTCTCTCTTCTTCTCATTGGCTGAAACCGTCGCCGCAACCATGGTTGCTTATATGGAGCTTCTCTTGTCCTCTCCTTTCCAATGCATGTCCCTGAAAACACATTCAAACTGAATTATTGAATCCAAATCTTACCGATGGATGTTGTTCTTGCAGACGATGACGGTAACGACAGTTTCCGACCGGTGATGAAAGATCCGACCGGAGGTTCCCGCCGATGATGTTGCAAAGAACTGAGGTGAAAGGTTATAGCAGTGACGGTTGTCGATTGCAAGCTTTGGTCGATGAAGATCTGCTCTGAGGCCGTGGTCCCACTGCTCGCCGGACGGCGTTGGTATCGGTTCCGAGATGTCGACCGTCTGAGTTCCAGTTGTCTTAAAACGGTCCTCTTCTTCTTTCAATGTTCAGAGGTGATGATGATGGATTTATGAATCCTCTGAGCCTCACTCCTTGCGTCGCATTTGAGTTCGTTTTCATCTCCTCCTTTTTTTTGATCCTTCTGATGTTATTTATATGATTTGTGGGCTTGTGATGGTTTGGTAACTACGAAAATGATGGACGAAAAGCTGGCCGAGATTTACGGTCTTGACTCTGTCATTGATAAACGACTCATTCTGCTGTTGGCATCCGCGAATCCTTTTGAACTTGTTTTGTTTGACTGGGCTGTGAGTTGTTTTATGCAGGAAATAAAAAGCTTGTTGCGAGATTGTTGCCTGCGGTTTGCACTTTTTCGTCGGTCTCTTGGTGCTTGCTGCGGGTGAATTTGTTTATTCTTTGACTTTGAATGTTTTAGCATCTTTGGATTTTTACGGGATGCTTATTATATTATTTATTTTTCTAATCCAGATTTTACTTGGTTTGTTGGATATGTTATTTTTCAGTGAATTCAGATTTCGCTTGTGGCTATCCAAATTCGGACCTGGTTTTTTTTGGATACGGTTTGGACTTGTTGGATTTCGAATGGATATTGTTTTCTTCTGATGTGGATTTGGATAGCCGTTTCTGATATAATTTGCTTTAAATCTTCAGGTGAATTCATTTTCGGATCCGGTTCGGATTTATTGGCATCTGGATTTGAACTCGAATATCCAAATATTTACATGATAACGTTCTGGATTTGAATTCATGTTGGCAATCCGTTTGGCTTCGAAACAACATTCCGGCAAAAATCAATTTCGGCCCAAGGCTTCTTTTTCGCTCTTTCTCGGCTGTCTCGAATAAAAGAACAGATGCTGCTGGTTGGTAGCCGAGGCCGAAGTCAGAAATGGGAGTTCGGTTGCGACAATTTTTCGTGCCCTCCTGACACCCGATGATGTATAACTGAGGGTGTTCGGACCACCAAAATAATTTTCCCTTTAACAATCAGCTTGCTCTGTTCTTCTTTGTCTTCCGATTATCCATATATTTTTCTATCCACCCTACTTAACACTATCATGCCATTTAATTCCAGTCAAAACTTCCCGTATTAAGCTATGTGTGATGGTTAGA
Organism: Lathyrus sativus; assembly: GCA_963859935.3. Taxonomy (NCBI): domain Eukaryota; kingdom Viridiplantae; phylum Streptophyta; class Magnoliopsida; order Fabales; family Fabaceae; genus Lathyrus; species Lathyrus sativus. The sequence goes on along the minus strand of OZ012739.1, from coordinate 677,766,002 downwards.
ATCAGAAACGACCTTGAATAAACAGAAAAATCCCTTTAACGGAGAAATGGATCCATATTCCGTGCCAAAATTCCATTTGTATTCTTGATGAATAAATCCCATGTCATGAATCACTCGGCCAAAAATTGCACTTAAACAGATATAATAAATCCTGCTTTGATTTTATACTATTTTTCTTTTGAGAGATTTAAGCGGCAGATAGCAGAAGAAACGAAGAAATAAATTCCTGTTGAAACCAAATTCTTCAGAGATGGATCCTTACATCGCCTCGAACCAAACCAAATGGATATCTCGACATGATCACACCCATATGACAAAACAAATGTCTCAGAATTTTGTTGATGACTGAGTCTCGACCCTACTGAATTAATTACTGTATTTCAAAAATCCTGATTCCAAAATACCGTGAATCTCTGTTCACCCTCAAAGAAAATAAAGAACTCGGAAATGGAGGTTCCAATTACTCAACAAAGTACTAGCGACAGCTCATCTTCGAAAATTGTCAGCAAACAACATGTAAATGACCGTTTTTCCCTTTTCACAGTTAAAGTGCATCTGATGTAATTCCTGCAACATAAACCGACTACATAACCTGTTAATAGTTAGCGGATGCAAAGATGAGATGTCATAGACTAATCTGAGGGTAAAATTTGGGGTATTACAGTCAAATTTATGTAGATGATATTATTTTTGGATCAACAAATATTATGCTTGGAAAGGAGTTTGCTAAATGTATGCAGGAAGAGTTTGAAATGAGCATGATGGGAGAATTGAGATTCTTTTTGGGAATCCAAGTCAACCAGACTCCAGAGTGCACCTACGTACATCAAACCAAATATGTTAAAGAGCTTCTGAAGAAGTTCAACATGGTTGATAGTAAAATGGCAAAGACTCCAATGCACCCTACAAGCACTCTAGGTAAGGAAGAGGTAAGTAAGAAGGTAGATCAGAAACTCTACAGAGGTATGATAGGATCTCTTCTATACTTGACTGCTTCTAGACCAGATATTCTGTGTAGTGTCTGCTTATGTGCAAGATTCCAATCAGATCCTAGAGAATCACACTTAACAGCTGTTAAGAGGATTCTAAGGTATCTGAAAGGTACTACTAACATGGGTCTGTGTTACAGAAGATCTGATGAATTTTCATTAGTTGGATTATGTGATGCTGATTACGCTGGAGACAGAGTTGAACGTAAAAGCACTTCTGGAAGCTGTGAGTTTCTTGGAAGTCATATGATCTCATGGTACAGCAAGAAGCAATCCACTATTGCACTATCAACTACAGTGGCAGTATACATTGCTGCTGCTGGATGTTGTACACAGATGCTCTGGATGAAGAGTCAGTTAGAAGATTATCAGATCTATGAGAGTAATCTTTCTATCTTCTGTGATAATACTTCTGCTATATGTTTGTCAAAAAAAATCCAATCTTGCATTCTAAGGCTAAACATATAGAAATTAAACATCACTTCATCAGAGACTATGTTCAGAAGGGTGTAATCAATCTAGCCTTTGTTGATACAGATCATCAATGGGCTGATATTTTCACAAAACCCCTTGCTGAAGATAGATTTAAGTTCATTTTGAAAAATATTTGTATGGATTTTTGTCCAGAGTAATATTTATCAGAGGCAACTTCTCAGATGCAAAATGTTTAATGATCTGAAGTATTTCACCTGACTTTTGTTCATTTATCTTTAATTAAATTATTTGTGTGAAACTCTGAACTAACAAACTCAGAAGATCTAAAAGTTGGAAACGTTTCATTTCTTGAGAGACATCAGATGCACATACAAAGCAAACACGTGTCACTCAGTATCTGAAACGATGGAGTGCTCAACTGAATTGACGTTTGAGGTATTGCTTTGAAAATCTCATTTTTCTTGGTTTTCCCCCCAGCTGTCATAATTTTAATGTGAAATGATTATTTTCATTAAATGTTGTACAAACGTGCGTATGTGTCTTTTGTTGTGCCCAATGCTTGATTTTTTGGTTCTCTATAAATACCACCTATCACACTATTTTCACACTTTTCACATTCACTACACTCATGCGTTTCTGCTTACTCTTCAAACTCTACCAAAACCCTAAACCCAAATCAAGATCTTCTTCTTCATCAATGGCTTCTACATCAAATACTGCTGAAAAATCCAACAAAACTATAATGTACAAGAAACCATAACGCACCCTATTTACTCCAGTAGCAGATCTTGAGGTTCTGTGTGAAAGCTTCATTGATCTTGAATCATTAAAGGAAAATGGGTTTGACCTAACACCTGCCATTAAAGCTCAAGGCTGGGAGAAATACTTTGAGAGATTGATGGGTCATGTGTACCCAACTCTTGTAAAGGAATTCTGGATTCACGCTAGCGCTGGTCCTAAGTTTATTCACTCATCTGTCCTTGGGATGGAGATAGTGATTACTGAGAAACTGATCAGGCAACTATTCAGTTATACTGAATCTGATGGAGTTTCAAACCTTGCTTCTTCACGTATTGATATGGCTAAGGTATATGAAGAAATCACTGTAGCTGGAACACCAACAAGTAAGGTTAAAGATTTGAAACCTATCTATAGGATCTGGGCAAAGATATTTATGAGTACATTTTTTCACAGAAAGTCATCCAACTCACCAGACTATGTGAGTTCAGAACATCTGTATTTCATGTACTGCATCAGCCAGAATGTTAAGGTGGATCTGCCTTATCTGATCTTCAGTCATCTTCTAACTCATGTCAAAGAGACTAGAGAAGAGGTCAAAGCTAAAGCTGGGAAAGTTAGAACTTGGATACCTCTGGGAAGACTAATTTCAGACATCCTTGTTGAAAACAAGCTGGTAAAGCATCTGACAAATGCAAAGATAACAGAAGATCTGTCATACATCATTGGATCTGAGATAAATGGACTCAATCTGAAAAGGATGAAAATCATTTCAGAATTGAATGGAAAACTAAGGAAGATAAACTCTGAGGAGGTCCATGGCAGAAGGATACCCTTAAAAGACTTTCCAATGTTCAGTGCAGATGAACCAAAGGAATTTGTCTGGATTTACATTGCAGAATGTCTAAAGAAAGGAATTCCTCTACCTGCTAATCTTGTTCAGAAACCAGGAGAAGAAATGCCCAATCTGATGAAGGAAAGGCGTAGTAAGAGGAAAGCTGAAGAAGGATCGGTTCAGAAGAAAAGGAAAGTATCTGAAGTTCCAAGGAAGAAGAAGAAAGGAGGAAAGAAAGCCAGAATCAGTTCTAGAGATGCCACTCTGGAAGAGGTTAGAGACACTATTCATCAGGTATTAACATCTGATCCTACACTTGCTGTTCATTCACCCCTTTCATCACCACAACTCTCTCCAAACCTTAGACAAAGAACTTCAACACCCAAACAATCTGCAAATCCTTTATCTGAACCACCCTCATCTGAACCAGTACATTCACAACCATTTTCTGTACCAATTCCCTCTGAACCCCAACCTCATATTATATCTGAACCCCCTCAAACACTTCAATCAGATATTCCACAAACAAAAACAATTCAACCGGAAATTCCTCAAATAGAAATTCCACAACCAGAAATGTCACAACCAGATAATCCCTAATTAGAGACTCTCCAACCAGAAACAATCATTTCAGAACCAAACCAACCAGAGACTGTTCAAACTGAACACTCTGAACAACCAATTCCATCAGAAGATCCAAATCTTTCTGACAATATTCTGGATATAGAACCCCTCAATCAATCAATTATAATTTCTTCAACATTTGTTCACTCAGATGAATCTTCTGATTGTGAATCATCTGATTCATCTGATTTTGAATCAGAATCACTCAAACAAGCACGTCCTGAAAGTGTTATGAAGGAACATCTTAACATTTCCATGTTTCATACTCCACCAAACTCTCCACCTCAACCACAACCATCTGAAATTCAACTATCTGAGACTCAAACATCTGAAACCCAAACCATTCCTCAACCATCTGAAACCAATCCATCTGAAACACAAACCATTCCTCAACCATCTGAACTCCCTCAATCTGACATCCAAACATCTCAACCAACATCACCTCAACCACAACCATCTGAACCTACTCCTGTTAACACTCCTAATCCTAATCCCTCCGAACAGTCTGAACAGTCAGATCTAGGATCATGTGTTAATGCTATGTTTGAAATTTTCAAAAAGGAGATAGATTATGAATATACTCGTGTTAAGGATGTGTGCATGTCTAGTTTAGATCCAACTGTTTCAAATGCTGCTTGGAAGCGCTTCATCTGGATGTTCAATAAAGCTGCCTTAAAAGTTAGAGCTAAATGCTCTAAGCTTGCTAAGACTACGTTTGCAGAATTAATCAAGGTAACTCTGATGAACATGCCTCCTCCTCCTCCTGTGTTACTTTTGGAAGCTGCTCCTCCAGAAGTTCCTGAATCTGAAATGGTTGAACAAGCTTTTGAAGAAAACCAATCTGAAGGGAACCCTGGTGCTACTGCATCTGCTCCGTCTTCATCTGTGGTCGCAGAGCTTGTGAATGATGTTAAGGATATAAAAGATTGGATGATCAAGCAAGAGAAGACAACTGATGAGATCAAGACCTAGATGTCTAAGCAAGAAGAGTCAACTTCCAAAATGACAGAGCTTCTGACCCTTATTGCCTCTCGCCAGACTTAGTTTTATTTGTCGTTTTTGCACATGAACTGCTTTTGTTGTTTTTTTATTGTGTTATGCGTTTTGGCTTCTGCCTGTTTGACTGTGGACTTTGGTATGTTTAATTGCATGTTGATGTTTTTGCTTCTATATGCTTCTTTTCTTCTGTATCTTTCTGTCTTTAAAAATCTTTTTGATTATGACAAAAAGGGGGAGAAAAAGAGAATCTGAGTGTTCAACCTATAAGCAATTACTAAAACTGAAATTCAGACATTTTATTAACTTACTTTGAATTTAAGTCTTTCAGATTACATTGATATATCTGACATAATTCATTGAAGTTACCCTGAGACTTTTCCAACCAGAACCTGATCTTCCAAAGAAAATCTGAGTATTCAATCAACTCTGATATCTTACTCTGATACCTTTACTCTGAAAGATAATTCAAGCAAGATGATAACCAGGCGCTCTGACTGAAGGAAGTCATAATTATCTGGCATCAAGATTTGATTCTGAAAGTCAAACCTCTTTCATCAGGCTCTGAATCTGAAATATACTTAATCAAAAAGGGAAGTGTTTTCTTTTATTAGAGTATTTATTTCAGGGGGAGATTGTTAATCTCAGGGGGAGTTATAATTCATACTTTTTATTGAACAAAATTTCTCATGTTTTGTCATCATCAAAAAGGGGGAGATTGTAAGAACACAGATTGTTTCTTAGTTATATCTCTATGTTTTGATGATAACACTTATGAATTTTGTATTCAAAAATTATATATTCTAAATTTGTTCTAGACTGTTTGCTACAGGTACTAAAGAAAATATTCTTAAAAGAGCAAATTTGGATCTGAACAATGATATTATGAAAGGCTTCAAAGGTTCAAGAGCATCTTAAATGAAGATCTGAACGCTGCTCCCAGAAGAATCTGAATGCTGTCTACTGAAGATTCTGAAGCAGGAGCCTCTAAAGAATAGAAGACTCTGAGAGATCAGAAGCTTAGTCATCAGATGATTATGAAGATACTGCACTGCTTAAGTATTGAGAATCTGATATAGAAGACTCTGCTATGATAGAATTACACGCTCAAGCACACAAGTTGCACATACTCTGATTCAGCACAATCTGAAGAACATCCCAAGACTCTGAAGATCTAGAAGATCTCTACTTTGGAGATTCTGAAGATTCAGACTCTAATGTTGAAAGCTGAACTTATTTAGTGAAGAAGATTTGAATATGTACGTTGGCATATCTCAACAGCTCTTTCCTCTTTTGTGCTAGACACAAGAACACAGACAAAAAGGTTTTATCTGTGCATTCCATTCTAAGGAAAGTTTCTGCAAAGTGAAGACAAAAGGCATCAAGCTTTTTCAGCATAGCCTCCAATGTAAAGACAAAAGGCTCCAGGCTTTTCAGCACAGCCTTCAACATTGAGAAGACTTCATGGATCTAAGTGCCTATATAAAGAAGTCCACTCCATCTTCTTCAGTATCGAACTACTTGCAAAAATCTCTCATCAAAGCAATTCTTTCAAAGCTCTTATAATTTATTTTTGCTGAAACATTGTTCTTAAACTTAAGATAAATATCACAGTTGTGATAACAGCTTATTAGAAGCATTCTTACTCTTGTAATAGTTTTACATTGTTTGTAAAAGGTTTTCCTTAAGAGGATCCAGTTGGGATTAGTAGCTCTTGAGAAGACTAAGAACAGTTGTTCTTAGGTGTTACTATTGTAATCTGTTTGATTAAATAGTGGATTAAGTCCTTGACTGAGAAAGGCAAATCACTCTTGAGAGGGTGGATTGGAGTAGTTGAGTTCAACGAACCAGGATAAAAATAACTGTGTTTAAATCTCTAATTATTTGTCTTACTTATTCAACCTCCCCTTCTAAGTAATTTTCTCACCTTCATATTCATCACAAAAATGTGAGAAAAATCTTAGGGGAGCATGCATATCTAACCTAATCACAAGCCAAAAATCAAGCAAAAACTTAATACCAAATGTTCAAACAAAATTCACCAAACAGAAGAGGCAAACAATACAATTTTATTGTCAAATAAAATGTGAAAAAATCAAATAAAATGGAAATAAATGCTAATCATAATTTTTTTGTTCCTAAAATTCCTAAACTCATTCATGAATCAGGGGGAAAAATCTCAGGATTTATTGAATAATTTCCTATTTTTAATGGATTAAAATCAAACAAACCAAAAATAAAGAAAATAAGAAAAATAATAGAAATTAATTAAAGGCACGTGGTGAATAGCAATGAACTTCAGTTCATTCTCTGGGTTGGGCCAAAAGGGGGTGTGTGGATAGCAATGTGAATGCTAAGCCTAGCGCTCTGAATTCCTCATGGTTCAATTCAGAAATTAAAATGAAAGGAAAAGTGCACGCGCTAGGGTTCGAACTCGTCCTTTCTCTGAATTACTCACTAATCCAAAACGGGGCGTTTTGAGGTGGGGGTATGTGGCAAGCTTCTGAACACACGATGGGATGACCAGTCAATGAATCCAAACGCCCATGTGATGCCAGCACATTAATGAAAACGGTGGCGTTTTGTGCAGTCAATAGTCAACAACTAAAATCCATTTGTGGTCGTGGAGTGCGTACTGAGTCAAGTCTCCAGCGAGATCTAACGCCTCACATGCATCTTCTTCATTTGAACTTCCGTTTGGGGGGGAAAACACAGACGGTGGCCTAGACGGTGGCGCCACCGTCTTCTCCGGCGAAGCAACTTACACAAGTCAAGTAGAACTGACAAACCATACATCATTCTCCTCAGAATTTAATACTGATCATGAATATCTCATTAGAATCATCTAACTCCTTCTAAATTCCAAAACCCGATAGCACTTTCAAAAATGCACCTCAATCTTGATTCTCACCAAAGCCTAAATTAATGGCACGAATGTAATCCTCATCTTATGGTGATCATTCTATACTATCCAAACTTGATTAACAGTCCAAGAATTGCTTGATTCGAGCCTCAACAGAAATTGATCATCAACCTATTTTGTCTCTAATTCACCAGTTTTTGATCCTAAAGCCAACTACATATCACCAGAATCCTAACCACCTATGAATTTCTATCTATCTCTACGTAAATTAAGCACAAAAGTGAAATGCACCAACCTGTGTTCAAGCTTGTAACAGAAGCAGTTCTTGCACTCTTTAGCCTTCAAGAAAGTGCAGATACACTCCAAATCACTTGCTGAAGACAATGAAATCTTCAATTGATCTTGATTTTCCCTTGAACTCAGAATCCGATTCTCACTTGCACCTCTGAAATTCCAACTTCACACTCTCTGCTTCAGGCTTCAAACTTCACCAAAAAATGAACTGAATTCACTCATAGACTTATATAGGATGTAACTGAATGATCTAGATCCTTCTCAAAGGTTCAGAATGAGAAATTCAAATTTCAATTTCTCTTCAAAATCTCATTCATGGCAGTCACGATATCTCCTCTATTTCTCCTTCAGGAAGCTCTCATTGCACTCCTTGTGAGTTACTGAACTTGAATGGTGGGGATTCATCCCTTGTTTTCATCCTAGGGCTTTGATTTGAGATGTAACTTCCTTTTGAAGTAACAAAGCAAAAGGCCATGAAAATGAACTCAAACCTAAATTCTAATGATGTCATTGTTTCCAAAATGCAATTTCCATTCAAAAAATGCTATTACTTTGCCTTATTTGCACACATAACATTTATTTTGAATTTTTTATCTTTAATGCCTTTTAATTCTTCCTTTTTCAAAATTCCTTGAATCAAGTCTCTCCTTGAGCCATTTCAATGCCTCCTTGATACATGGTCCAAGTTAAAACCCCCTTTTGAGCAACTTTCAAGTTGAACAAAATTTCATTTGAGATGTCTAAGTTGGTGAAAATGACCCATAACCAAAAATGACACATAATCACAACTTCCCAAAATACCCTTGACTTGTCAAAGCCATAACTTGAGCTCTACAAATCCAACCATGGACTTCTAGAACTCTATGGAAAGCTAAGAGGATAAGAAACAACATTCATGTTTACCAAAAGTTCATAGGAATCATCCTTCTAGGGCAAAAGTGTCATGCAAGTTGGGTAACTTTCAAGCTCCAAATTCACATGCTTCAGATGACTTGTAACTTGTCTGGCTCATAACTTGAGTTCTATAAACCCTATCAAGGACTTATAGTACTCAAATTAAAGCTAAGATCAAGATCTACAACAATCATGTTGGGGTCAAGATGAGATGAAGATCCTATCTTGAGTTAAATAGTCTTGAAGTCAGGGGTCAAGCCAGGGGATTTTACACTGTCAAGTCTTAGAAACCCTAGCCTGAAACTTCTCAAACTCTTCAATCATGATGAGTCAACCTTGGAATCATCCTTAGAGCTTATCAATGTATCAATCCATGATCACATGGCTCTTGGATTAGGTTTCAACCTTCTCCAAATCCTCAGTTGACTTAGGGTTGACCCAGTCAAACCCTAATTGCACCATTCATGGTTGAGTCTTCTTGATCTTGCACAATGACCTGTCTAGGCCTCAAAGTGATCTTCAACATTTCTCTTGAGCTCTCTCAAGACCTCAAGTCCAACTTCATGGCTTTAGAATCATCTGATGGCCTTCCCTATAACTCTCAAGTTAAGAGACCCACATACTTGGTTTCAACCACTCTCTCTGAGGATCTTTTACTTCTTTGACAAGGATATCAACCTTTAAACCCTTGAATAACCTTCTTACCTAGCTTCAAAGCCTTTTGTAGCCCTTGATTGGTAATCATATCTCTTGATCTCCTGCATACATATCAATGAAATGCAAACGATAATGCTAATTTGAATGAAATGAAACATAAGCTAGGTAGAGAAAATATTGGGCAAATTTTGGGGTGCAACACTTACCTTCTTAAAAGGTGTTGGTTTGACAGAAGTATAAGTTATCTCTGAAGAGTCTTCCCAGTGGCTCCACTTTTGGTCTTTGTAGGCATTAAGACAACAGAAAAGACCATTTCCTTTACTCCCCTCTTAATAGATGCATAAGCCTTTTTCTTTAATGGCTTTTGAACCTCCTGAATTTCAGTAGCAGCCTATTTCCTCTTCCTTGAAGGCTTATAAGCATTTTTAGGAGCATCTGGAATATCATCCAAATTCAGAATGATTCCATTATCTTCTCTTGCCATTTTAATAAACTCTTAAATCACTTCAAGGTTGTCCAACTTTGAAATATATGAAAATTCCTCAATGTAAGCAGTCTTGCCACTTCTGATGCTTAAATTTGCTTCAGATATCACCACGCCCTTCTTCTTGATGGTATTCATATTAACAAGAACAACAACAGGGAGAATGTTACCATATGTTTCTTCTAGATCCTGAGTGGCATAAACTTTCATCACAAAATCAATCAGTCTGCTTTGATGGAACAATTCAACTAGGAGTCTGGCATAAGGAGCATTCTTCTTGTTATGCTTTTGGCTTTCCTTGATAGCATTACACAGATGGTTGAAAATGTAGGCAGTCAGGTTTAACCTCTCATGATTCACTAGGAAACAGATGAAATGCCTGTGATCCCAGGAGATCTGGTCAGCACTTCCTTCTCTAGGGATCAAGCAACTAATGAGGATTCTGAATAGAAGTCTATATGCATTGTGCATATTCTTCATTTTACTGAAGTCTTCAGAGTGGGTAAACAAGCTTGATTTTATCAGCTGAGCAGATTTACTACTCTCTTTGGTGTTCAAAATGCATCTTCCTTCATTTGCTACACAAATCAGCTTAGCAATATCCCTTTGAGTGATGCTAACATCAACATCCATCACTGCTGATCTGATTTCAACTTCTTTAAACTCTTTCAGACCCATCTCAACTCTTGACTTCCCTCTATTCGCTTCAACTTCAGTAATATTCCCTCTTTCTTCAAACGATGCATCAACTTCATAGAAAGAACTCTACAGAAGTGCTCAAATACTGAGTTCAAGGAGGCCGGGTGAAGAACCCCCCATCCCATGAAGGAGTCAAAATGGCCTAATAAATCAAAATTCTACAGGTTACATAAGAGCCATGGGAACGAAACTAACCAATGCATTCACTTGAAGGATGTGATACAAGACTTGATTAAGAAGGGAAGGTTTGGTAGATACACCAAGGATGATGCACGCAAGGTGGACTATAAAAAATATAGTGATTATCCCCGAGAGTCTAATAAACGGAGTGAATCCCCATGTAGAAAGTGTCGTCCCCACCGGGATGGTACACCGTCAAGGAAAACAATTGTGGTCGCTGAGTCCACTAGCAGAGGCAAATATAGTAGCAAAGAGGAGGATGACAAGAGAGGAAAGCAACCGATCATAGCCTTTATCTCTAGTGGTTATAATTTTTTTGTGTTTATCATAAGGGAATCATGAAGAAGAAGATTGTAGAATTGTTAGCAATAAATAAGAAGAGAAATTCGTCATCATGAGAGAAACCTGAACGGTCTATCATAGAGTTCAAAGATAGTGAAAAAGTAGGTAGAATCCTCAATAAATTATTTCTTTTAGTGATAACATCCACCATGAAGAACTTTGATGTTTCAAGGATCCTCATTGATGGAGAAAGCTCAAACGATATTATGTTCGCAAAACTTCTCACCGAGTTAGGCTTGAAGAAGAAATATTATCGCCCTACATGGACATTGATCTCCAAGGCTTCAACTAATCAGTGACCCACCCATGGGGTTTCATTGAACTTATGACCTTTTAGAGAATGAAGAGACTTCAGGACAATGGATACTTAATTCCCGGTGGTCTCTTGCAAACACTGACTTATGCATTAGATTACTAACTTTACAGATATCCATCTCAGATCATAGAAACCTCAACTGCCGTATAAGAAGTCTTTCTAAAGTGGTCATCTTCATCTTCTCATCCATTCTCTATTCCAGTATGGAATAAATCCAATTTTGCTTATCACGTCACTAAACTTCAAATTCTCGTGAAAATCAGAGAGTTGAGACAAAAATACATTATGCTAGTTGCCTTCTTCTTCTTTTTTTAATGTTTATGCTTAGAGGTGTGCAAAATAACCAATACCCATAAACCAAATTCCTATCCAAATTAATCCACATTTTAAAATCCAATCCAAATTTATATTTTAAATTTGGTGCCCCATTTATCAAATTAAAAAAAAAACCGGTAACCATTTATTTCAAACCGGTTTGAGATTTGGTAACCATTTTTCAATAAGTTTCAAAAATAAAAGTATAATAGTTGGAAAAATCAAGATCAACACAAATTTCAGAAATCCTAATCTCATTTGTATCTTAATTCTCTAAATCACAATCATGGATTTATCGAAATAGTTCTGCGACGGAGAAAGTTGCGGATGGACGTTAAGTAACGGTGGGAGACGGTTAGTGATACGAGGAAGATTGTTGTTTTTTTTTTTTTGATAAATTGATGATAATTAACAATTAGTGATGATTAATAGAGGCTAATTACATCAATAATTTTAATCAAATGAATCAAGAAAAACGTATATACCTCACTGTCATGGTTGAATAATTATGCCTGTGTGGATTCATATAATTGTAATTTTGTTATCACTATTCCTATATTAGAAGGTTTCAGTAAAATTCTTGGGTCAAATTAAAAGTGAGATTTTACTTGTATAAATTGACAAGACTTTTTTCTGCTTTAAACATAGCATGTGAATGTGAGCTAGTGTCTGTGTCTTATCATATTCTCATTCACTTATATATTCAAATTCATATAGTATTATTTGTGTTTGTGAAGTGTAGAATTTAATTATTCATGTATCTTTTAGTGGGTTTGTTAATGATTTGATTTTAATTTTCTCATAGGAATAATAGTCTTGATAAGTTGGTTTGTCATTGTGGTGATATTAATCGATTTTGTGTGAAATTGTGTTTTTGATGATTAAATGGGAAAATGGTTTTGCGGAAATGTTTAGATTATTTAAAATAAAAAATTGGTTTTGAGAGAAACCGGTTTAAAACTGGTTTTTAAAAAAACTGTTATTTTTTTTAAAAACCGGTTTGAAACCGAACAAATCCACTTGTAAACCGATTTTAAAAAAATAAACCGGTTTTATATAAATAGTTTTAAAATCCAAACCAAACCATATATTTGGTTTGGTTTAGTTTGGTTTATAATTCATGCACACCCCTATTTATGCTACCTTGGGAGGAGTGGAGTTGCAATAAGCTCTGACTTCTTTGAACTAACAAATCAAATTTGTATGCATACGGACACACCTATGCAAATGTAAGGTACATTCATCAATAGTGCCATATAAAAATTGAAAAAAGTATGCACTCTTCTTTATTAATATCATACAGTAAATGTGAAAGGGGAGAAAATCAAATTACCATTTCTATACAACATCATTCTGTAGAACATTCTATGTTTTGTCCTTAGATATCATCTACACTGCCGTTTAGACAAAGGGTGATTGTCTCCATTAAATGTTTCATCATTAATATTATTTTCTTGTTGAGGAGTGTTGGCACTTGTGAATAAGATATTCTCCAATGTGTTGTTTTCTTGTCTATACACATGAATTCCATACCATTTTACAATTGTCATTCTTCTAAGTCCATGAACAGCTTGTGCCATCAAATGCTCATCTTGACAATCCTCGCATGAAATTTCCACATGATTCCAACCACGTTTCAACCATGTTTTTCTACTGCCAATAAAATCTCTTAGATCAAACATCCACACATGTTCCTTTACAATTGACCAACTAGAACATTGTGATAGTATTGTTTTATGGCCGTTGATCATTAAACAGACGTTAACTAGAAAATGATGAGGCAGTTTTTCCAACACTCCAAAAACAACACACACACAAATAATAGGGAATCTCTCACGAGCATAAAAGGAAATGGATCTTTCACTGCTGCGATGATCAAACCATTCTGGTATACTTGATCCTGGAAGCATTACAGTTTTTTCTCCAGTTTCATGAAATGCCTGATCACACATAAAATAATCAAAATTTGAAGGCAAATGATTCACAAAACAAACATACACTAAACAGTTGAGATGATAAGGGGTTATATATCGGTCTAGAGAATATTCTATCCTTATTTACACAATTCAATTTTTTTCTTGATGTTAACAACTACTAACATATCCCCTTCCCTTTAACAAGCTAACTCCTAACATTTGTCTATAAAAAAATTGAAATATGTTTTCGGTCTTGTCAAATATACCACTTTTTTTTTTAGTCTCTAAAAATATTTCTGCGCAAATATATGACTTAATAATTTTGGTCATTGTTATTTTGTTTAGCCCATGAAAATTCTGTTTATGTTGAAATTGATCTCTATAATTTGTGATGTATTTGCTGAGAGTAAAACCATATTTAAACCTAAAAAAAGTATACTTAGTACAAGCAAATTTAAACAGGAAAGATTAAAGAGGAAAACCTTACTTGGCTTACTAGTAAACTTTGTGACTGTGATGTCAGTGATGTGCAGTTCAATGCATCTATATTTCTCAACTTTGGTGGAATTTCTGAGATTTCTTGAAGCAGATTGCAGTTTGTTAACAGAAGAGTGTTCAAGTTGATACATTCTTTAATGCATGGTGGAAGGACAGTGAAATTACTGTAAGATAGGTCCAAGTGTACAACGTTGGCGAAACCAAGGAGGCAGATAAAAAGATGTTCATTTGTTAAATTGCAAGAGCTCAAATACAGATGAATCTTGTTTGGAGACACAGTGAATTTCATCGGTCCATTATTATCTTCACATTCAGTAGAAATGCCAAACCCTTTACATGAGTCAGCTTGAATTTCTTCAAGTCTTGGTAGTGTAAAAATGCTACTAGGTAGCTTATCAAGCCTAGTACAATCCATCAGAGTTAAAACTTCAAGTCCTGTCACATTTCCAATAGAGAATGGTAATTCCTCTATGCCAGTTTGCCACAAGTTGATGTGTAGCAAATTTTCGATCTTGCACAATATTTCTGGGAACCTCACAAGTCTCGGGCACTCGGAGAAAGAGAGAACTTCAAGAGATGCCAACTCGAATGAACCAGGGATTGTTTCGAGATTAGTGCATCCTGTGGCTGTCAGCTCTTTAAGGTTATCAAGAAATCCAACAGAATCATGAATTTTTGTAACATTTATACAATTATCAAGATACAATGCCCTTAGGTTTGGGATACCAGACATATCAGGTACTTCTGTTATATATATACAGTCAGTGAAATCAAGACTAATCAAACACTTCATATTCTGTAACAAAAAATACCAACAATTAGACAATACATTTGATGCTATTATTTGCAATTTAAGTTCAAAGGGAATATTTCACATAGCACTTATACGTACCTTGAATTTGTTGAAAATGAGACAACTAGAAGGTAAATTGACAAAATCAGGTGGCAAACAGCATGAAGGATATCCACTCCAATCCAGAACTCTTAAGCTATTAGGGAGATGTTGGAGGACTTCGGAATATACTGCGTCCTTAATAATTAGTATTCTCAGGCTTTTCATCTCTTTGAAGGCTTTGTCATTTAAATTCTCTACACTTCCTTGCGGTAAGTTGTCCAATATCATGACTTCGATTTTATCATTTTCCTTTCCAAACAAAAACATGTTAACTACTACAACTGTTTTTTCAAGTTTTGACAGAAAAGAGAAGCATTTGTTCATAAAAACTAAAGAGCAATGCTATTTCTAAGAATTTCTACAAGTAATAGAAGAACACATGAAAATAGGGCATTTGACCAATCAATTTTTGGTTGATCATATATGGAAAAGTGATTGATTATTGTTTTTTGAAGTAGTACTTCCTTCTTGAGTTTCTTGCGAGACTCGTTCGTAACAATAATCAATTATAGAAAAAAAGGCACTTGTATTTGTTCACACCAACATAATTACATACTAAATGTTGTTGTCAGCAAACAAAATTTGGCAATGAGACGTAACTTAATGGCTTGTTTGTTTCACATATCCTTGTTTAAAAACTAAAATAGTTCTTACCGCAGTTTCGTCTAAAACTCGAAGAACATCCTGAGGTAGCCATACCCTACTTCGCTTGCAAGGATTTGTGGGTGATTCTTGTTGTACTATATTCATAGCCATGTCTATTATATGATCATGCACCATCAAACTTCCACTGGGAGTGATTGATATAAGGGATCTATCCTTAAGTCTGTCAATACCATGTTTTGTAAAGAAACCACAAGCAGATAATACTTCTTTGACATATGAAAATGCTTCTCCAACAAAGAAACATGCAATGTCGGTAAAAATTCTCTTCTCTTGTTCGTTCAAACTATTACAACTCACTTCAAGTATACTTCGAGTTTCTTCATTGCAGATTTTTTCATATCTGCCTAATGAAATCTCCCATTCATTTGGTGATTTTTCTGATAAATCAGAACCAATAATCTTTAAGACCAAAGGAAGACCATGGGAATATCTGATTGCGCGATCCCATACTACATCAAGATTAGGTATTTTTGATGCAATGGAACTTAAAAGTACAAGAGCTTCATGATAACTAAACACAGGTACATCATATATATTTCCAACTCCATGAGCAGCTAGAATATCTTTATGCCTAGTAGTTATGATAATCCTACTTCCACAACCAAACCAACTAGGTGTTCCTGCTAAATTCTTCAATTGATCCAATTTGTCAACATCATCAAGTATCAAAAGAATCCTTTTATTTTGCAACTTCTTGATCAGGATTGAAATTCCTTCATTCTCATTACGCAGCTTGATACTCTCGCCATCCGTATCAGAAAGAATTACCTGTTGTAGATATGTCAATCCATATTTGGTTGAATTTACTCTAACATCATGGAGGAAGCAAAGACCCTCAAATTGTTGGCCAATGGAATCGTACACCGCCCTTGCCAAAGTAGTTTTTCCTATTCCACCGACCCCACATATTCCTATCATGATAACAGTGGGATCAAGCATTTGTAAACGGTATAGTATATTAGACACGCGCATCTCAAGTCCAACTGCAAGATCATCAACATGTGAAAGGTTTTGTTTTGATGTGTTGTGCACCGTGTCAGCGATCCTTTTGATAAACTCATATTCATACTCATATCTGTCAAAGTACAAAATGTTATGAATACTCAAAACTAAATTCATCGTGTCTGATTTTATTTGTTCCAAATAAAGGAAGATTGTGAAGAGTGTCTCTATTGAACTGATTCAACTTAATCATCATTTACAATTCATGTACAATATATAAAGACGCGGGAATGTGAAGACTGAAGCTAACTTGTTATGACAGAAAGCTATTTAACAAACTTCAAATATAAAAATTAACTAGCACAACTAACTTGTAATTTAAAATTGCAACAGAATGCCAAAAAAGCAAGCAAAAAAATATTAAGCGTAGTTGGAGTTTTTGTCCCCCAATTTTTATTCGTTCACGGAATTGACCCCTATTAAAAAAAATAGTTTTGGTGTTGTGTCTCGTTTTAAATTACATGACAAGCAACTTGATGATGTCGAATCATCCATATAGATTAATGATTTCTATTTCATTAATTAAATTTTAAAAAATGAAACACTTTTTAAGTTGAAACTGACATTTTTAGGGGGATGTCTTGATATTTTATGGTGTTGATTGTAGAAATATGAAAATATTTTATATATCTTGTAAAGAATACATAAGAGGTATTTATAGACTATACATCTATCTAAATAAGGGTGTAATTATTCTCCTATAAATGCTAATTATTCATAATAAGTTGTATAGGATACCAGCTCATAATGAGCTGTATGATATTCAACATATTCTAATAATAATAATACTAATATTACAACACTCCCCCTCAAGCTGAGGAATGGATATCTATCATCCCCAGCTTGCAAGTAAGATCTCGAAACCGCTCTAAGGGGAGTCCTTTGGTGAGCACATCAGCTAACTGGAGTCCTGATGGGACGTACTGTGTAGAAATAAGACCACTGTCCAATTTCTCTTTGAGGAAGTGTCGGTCTATCTCTATATGCTTTGTTCTGTCGTGTTGGACCGGATTGTGAGCAATACTAATAGCAGACTTATTATCACAGAAAAGTCTCATAGGAGCTTCATATTTTATTTTCAAGTCATCTAGAATAATCTTCATCCACAACAATTCACAAACTCCTTGAGCCATGGCTCTAAACTCTGCCTCTGCACTTGATCTGGCAACTACATTTTGTTTCTTGCTCCTCCATGTCACTAAGTTTCCACCTAAGAACATACAATATCCAGTGGTGGATCTCCTGTCAACAATCGACCCTGCATAATCTGCATCAGTATAGACCTCCATAGACAACTGCTCACTTTTCTTGAACAATAGACCTCTTCCTGGGCTCATCTTTAAATACTGCAGGATTCTATCCACAGCCTGTAAGTGCCTCTCCTGTGGATCATGCATGAATTGACTGACAACACTAACCGGATAAGCTATGTCAGGCCTGGTGTGAGATAGATAAATGAGCTTTCCCACAAGTCTCTGGTATTGAGCTTTATCAACCCTTGGACTTTCCTCATCACTCCCAATCCTGTGGTTTTGCTCTATAGGCACTCTGCTGGGTTTACAACCCAACTTGCCAGTCTCTTTGAGAAGGTCAAGGACATATTTTCTCTGAGAAATGAAAATGCCTTGTTTTGAGTATGCTACTTCCATACCTAGGAAATATTTCAACTTTCCAAGGTCCTTCATTTCAAACTGAGCTGCCAACTTCTTCCTCAAGTTCATCTTCTCAAATTCATCATTACCTGCTATAATCATATCATCTACGTAGACTAACAAAAGAGTGAGTTTACCATTTTGAGAATGCTTTATAAAGAGAGTATGATCACCTTGGCTTTGTTTATAACCCAAGGACACCATAACATGAGTGAGCCTTCCAAACCAAGCTCGAGGTGATTGCTTGAGCCCATATATGGCCTTCTTTAATCTGCAAATCTTATTACTTCCTAAAGTAGGGTCATATCCAGGTGGGATCTCCATATACACCTCTTCCTTCAAATCTCCATGCAAGAAAGCATTTTTCACATCAAACTGTTGCAACTCCCAATCAAAGTGAGCTGCCAAGGAAAGAATGATTCTTACAGTGTTCATTTTTGCTACTGGAGCAAATGTCTCTTCATAATCAATTCCATAGGTCTGGGTGTATCCCTTTGCTACTAGCCTCGCCTTATATCTGTCCAGTGTGCCGTCGGATCGGTATTTTACCGTATATATCCATCTGCAACCTACTGGCCTCTTGTCATTTGTCTTCTCAATAATCTCCCAAGTCCCATTTTTCTCTAGTGCCTGCATCTCTTCATTCATGGCTTGAATCCAGTTCTTATCCTTTAATG
Organism: Lathyrus sativus; assembly: GCA_963859935.3. NCBI lineage: Eukaryota > Viridiplantae > Streptophyta > Magnoliopsida > Fabales > Fabaceae > Lathyrus > Lathyrus sativus. Next base: position 677,747,035 of record OZ012739.1, on the reverse strand, counting down.
CTTCTTGTACTGATGTAGGGACTCTAATAGAGTCAATAGCTGAAATAAAACTCTGATGCTGCACAGAAAGTTTTTCAGTAGACACAAACTGGGATATAGGGTATTTAGTACAAGACCTTTTTTCTTTTCTCAAAGCAATAGGTAGGTCATCAAGGTTCAGCTCACAAGAATTACTAGGCTCAGGGTTAGGAACACTTACCTCAGGTTCAGACGATTGGACTTGTTGGGGCAGAACGGGTTTACCTTTCCACCTTTTTCGCTGGAACTGTAACTTGTATCTGTCAACGTTATTATGCACCGGTATTGGTACATCACCACCATCCTCATCATTATTATGCACCGGTATTGATACATCACCACCATCCTCATTAGGCATCAAAGGCTCTTGTATTACAGGAATAACAGGAAGAACAGACAATTCAGGAGACGACTCTGGGTCCTGTATTAGAGGAATAACAGGAAGAATAGACAACTCTGAAGACTCAGCTTCTTGATTATTCTCCCCCTGAAACTGAGGATTGGGATAAAAAGACTCTGATTCCTGAAAAGTAACATCCATGGATATATAGACACGACGACTAGGAGGATGATAACACTTGTACCCCTTCTTATCTGAAGCATATCCTATGAAAATACATTTAATAGCTCGAGGATCTAACTTACCTCGATGAGGGCCATGAACATGGACAAAGACAGAACAACCAAAGACACGATTCTGAAGACTTGACAAGATGGGCACAGACGGAAAGAATTGAGTCAGGACCTGCACAGGACTAACACCAGATAACACCCTAGAAGGTAACCTATTGATTAAATAAGCAGAGGTCAAGACAGCTTCCCCCCAATAAAATTTAGGAACATTCATTTGAAAGCGTAATGCTCGGGTGATTTCAAGAAGATGACGATTTTTTCTTTCAGCAACCCCATTTTGTTGTGGAGTGTTAACACAAGTCAACTCATGAACAACACCATTAGTTTTGAGAAAATTGTAAAAATTTTGGTTTACATACTCCTTACCATTGTCTGACCGTAACCGTTTAATAGGTTTTCCAAACTGTGTTTTGACCATTTGAAAAAAGTTAACAAACAATTGACACACTTCAGACTTATCTTTCATAAGAAAAACCCATGTAACCCGAGTACAATCATCAATAAAGGTAACATACCATTTTGCCCCAGAAATATTGGAAATAGATGAAGGCCCCCATACATCAGAATGAACAAGATCAAAGGGTTCGACACTCCTAGTATTACTAGGGGAATAGGTTGCTCGATGAGATTTGGCAAACTGACACACATCACAATGAAAGGAATCAACAGACACTTTGGTAAATAAGTGAGGGAATAGAGACCTGAGCATCTGGAAAGGAGGATGTCCAAGACGCCTGTGTTGGAGCCATATTTGAGCATTTGCCCATGACTCTGAACCAGCCTGATGACACTTACTTTCCTTATGAGGCAGACAATATAACCCGTTCTGTTCCTCAGCAATTCCAATCGTCTTACCTGTGGCAAGATCCTGAAAAACACAATGAGAATGAAAAAAGGTTACTACACAGTTCAAGTCTTTAGTGAGTTTATGGATGGACAAAAGATTGTTAGAAAGCTTAGGGACATGAAGCACATCATTTAGGTGGAGAGATGGGCTTAGGTGGATGTTACCAGATCCGACAATCGGGGTTTGAGACCCATTTGCAACGGTAATATGGCTTTTATTAGGTAAAGGTGAATAAGAAGAGAGATATGACATATATGGAGTCATGTGATCAGTTGCACCAGAGTCAATAATCCAGATATCTTTAGAACAAGAGGCATTAAAAGCTAAGGAGCTAGAATTCTTACCCATCATGGTCAGAGAACTAGTGTTAGAGAACTTACTCAAGGAGTCCATAGAGAGAAACAAATCGTCTCGAACCAGGAGAGGATCGAGATCTACTGTTAGGAGAGGATCGAAGGGCTGCCAATTAGAAACACCAACAACGATGACAACCGATCAATCAAGGGCTGCAAACAGCAAGTAAATAGAGGTACGGCAATGAAGGCTGTCCTAAAAAAAAGATGAAGGTGAAAACGTCCGGATCTGCAACGGCGGTTGAGCGGTGCACGATGGCTGCAAAGTCACCAAGATCACTAGGGTTCCAAGAGAAAGGGAACCTTGAAAAAAAAAAGGACCGTAATAAGAACGGCTAGTGTTTTGAGCGCGGAAGCAGAGCCCCTAGAATCGGGAGCTCTGATACCATGTAGAAATATGAAAATATTTTATATATCTTGTAAAGAATACATAAGAGGTATTTATAGACTATACATCTATCTAAATAAGGGTGTAATTATTCTCCTATAAATGCTAATTATTCATAATAAGTTGTATAGGATACCAGCTCATAATGAGCTGTATGATATTCAACATATTCTAATAATAATAATACTAATATTACAACATTGATCATTCAGTTTCATCTTATCATAGGTCATGTTGTTTAAAACATGCCACATCATGATTTTTAAATCTATATATCTAAGGGGAGAGACCAAAACTAAAAGATTTTCAAATAGAGAGATCAACTTTGTAAGCAGGTCAAAATAAAGTACAAAAACTGAAATTAAGTCAAAATATTTTCCTATTGCATTTGTTGGAACTTGGAAGCTTTTAAGAATATGATAAAGGAAGGGAACAGGGGGGTTGAAGGGGAGTTAATACTCTTGTTTATGCATTAATCTATCTCTTAAAAACGTCTCCCCTCCCCACACATAGTGGAATTTCACACTTTTGTTCCTGACACTTTTTTAGTACAGATCTTTACCAGTTTACCATTATTAAGAGTCCCATATCGAATAATATATAGTCTGAACATGTGCTTATAAGTAGGGACAATCCTCACCCTACTAGTCGGTTTTGTAGATTTTAGTTAGGCCGAACCACATTTTTTAAAATGGTATCAGAGTCGGGTTAAAGAATACAATGTGGACATTTGACCCAGGCCCATGCTAGGCATAAGGGTGGGTGTTGAAGTTGGTATTTGTGTTGTTGGAGTTTCTTTGATGTCCCACATTACTTAGGTTCCCAGGCTGATGATTGTATAAATATTTGAGGGCTAACTTTTGAGAGATGAGATCCATGCATATTTAACATGGTATTAGAGCCTCGTTTGAGATCCGGTGGCCCACCTACTATCAGGTTTCCGCTATTGGATCATCCACCATTGGGGGCAATCTTCACCCTATTATCCGTTTTTGTAAGGTTGAGTTAGGTCTAACCACATTTCTTAACAATCACAAACATTTCTTAACAATCAAACATTGTGTCTTGTACATGAAACTATAATAAAAAAGTGTATTTCATTTTCAATTTCTATTGATATTAGTTTGGAAGCTACCAGCAAAGAATTTGAACACAATGTGAATAATTAAGAAAGAAAAGATGACAACCCCATCTCTAAAATATAGATAAGAATTTGAACACAATGTGAATAATTAAGAAAGAAAAGAGGACGGTTCCATCTCTAAAATATAACTCAGCCTGGTTGACAGCTCTGATACCTACCATCATAGAATGCATGAGTTAGGCCTAATTCATCCCTACAATAGCGATTTGTATGGTGAGAATCGTCCCCACTTGTAAATACAACATATGTCATATCTCTAAGCAATGTAAGACTAAATCCACCCCTTCAAACCCAACACAGTGAAGATGCTGAAGACTGCAATGAAGGCAAGTTAAATGTCGCAATTTAGGCGACTAGGGACAGACTGCAATGAAGGCGGCAATTCCAACACATATGCCTCTATGTTTTTTATTTAAGCTCATGACTGGATCCTCTTCAACTCTGACCCAAGATCTTATTCATAAGCTCAACAGCCAATTCACCCTAAAACAGCTAGGAAACATAGATTACTTTCTTGGGGTTGAAGTAAAACCAATGAAGAATGGTTTCCTTCTTCTGACCCAATCCAAATATGTTAGAGACCTTCTTCCAGAGTTGTAGATGGCAGATGGCGGGTCCATGGCGGAGAGCCAAAGTCCCGCTATACCAGCCGCTTTGCAGCGCCGTTATACGGGACTATGGCGGAAAAATCTACAATATCGGCCAATATTTACCATTGCGGCGAGCACAAAAACTACCATATATATCCGCCATGGCGCCGCTATTTGATAACACTTCCTTTTTCACAAAAAAAGCATGCATGAAGCAAAAGACATAGCATTTCCCATAATCAGCAACTGTAAAATCGGTAGAGTGGGTACTGATGCTCTTCCAGACCCTGTTTTCATTGCACAATTATAGGAGCAATGCAATATGAGACAATCACAAAACGAGATGCATTTAGTGTAGACAAGGTCAAGCAATTCATTTCAAGTCCACTTGAACCACGTTGAAAATAAGTCAAACACACTTTTAGATATCTTAAAGGGTTAATCAGTCAATGGAGACAGCCTAATTCTCCATTCTCCACAAGTGTCTACTATGACACAGATTGGGCCACAAGCCCAGACATAAGATCCTCTTCAAGATTGTGTATCGTTCTTGGTCCTGATTTAATTTCATGGAGTTCCAAAAAACAGCAGCTCATGGCCCACCAAACACTGAGGCAGAGTATCACAGCATGGCCAATACTATAGCTGAAGTCATTTGGATTTAATCCTTACTCAAGGTACCGAAAATTCCTTACAAAGTTCCTACTCTTTTATGTGAAAATCTCACTCGTAACACCCTACATTCATATATGTAGCAAAATTCATCATATCATTTGACTTAATCATCAAAGCCTAATAGTTTTACATATTTCTTAATCAATATTTAGCAAAATTTATTAAATGTGATACATGACCCTAGTTTCACTACTTTGTCTCTTTTTCCCAAATGTATGTACCAACTTATGATCATCCATTGAATAAACCTAAAACTAAAAATCCACAACAAAAATTAGAGATATCACTCCACATATTTGTGACTCATATCCAACAAATGCGAACACCCATTGACCCAAACATTTCATCAAACACGTGACTTGCAGCTTACTGAAACAGTTTGGATTGTGGAAGCTACCAACCAAGAATTTGAACCAAAAAAAAATATATAGAATTAAGAAAGAAAAGAGAACATACATACCCATCTCTAAAAGTCCATCCAGCCAGATTAGAAGCTTCACGTAAAGCCAACCTCCAACTTGGCACTTCCTCCTTCATTTTCTCCTCATGCATAGCCAATTGTTGTCCATAATTCCCCGTATGATTTCGAACCTCTGATGGATCCACTTTGTAAAACAAGGGAATCACCGTGAGTTCCTTGTCTTTGTAACACGCAATGATTTTGACAAGTTCTCGAAGGCACCATTTTGAGGATGCATAGGTTTCAGAGAAAACAACTATGGCTATTCTAGAGTCTCGAATTGCTTTGAAAATGGTGGGTGAAATCTGTTGTCCTCTCTTAATGACTTCATCGTCCATGAAAGTTTTGATTCCTTTTAGGTGTAAAGCACGGTAGAGATGACCGGTGAAACCATAGCGAGTATCTTCTCCTCGGAAACTGAGGAAAACGTCGTAAGTACAAGTTCCGTTGGAAGAAGGAAACACTGCTTGTTGTTGCTCCATTTTTCATACACGCGCCTCTTTTGTTGAACGTTAATTAGTGATATATAAAAATGTTAAAAGAGTCGAGTGTTAATGGTATAAAAGTAGTCATTACTGTAATATCGCAGAAACTTCAAGGAAGGAGTTGTGATTCTTCTTCGTCAAACAGTACTAATTCTCCGTCGTTAATCATAAGGTGCTAACTATAGTCACTTCATTAAGTGTTTTCATCTTTTAATTCAATTATAGGATCAACCGGTGGAATACATGTGGTTGAGCTAAATGATGAATTATAGAGTCAACCAGTGGAACATATTCTCCTTGAGTCAAACTCAATTCTACAAAGCTGATGTGTAAGGTGGAAATTATTTTCACTTATAAAGATATATTCATATCATATATTATCTGATGTGGAATTCTTAATACACCATTGACGTTTAGAATTAGACAAGTGGAGTGTCAAAATAAATGGTGAATGACCCGATAGCAGAAATCATAGAAATTGGTTCATCGGATCTTAAACGAGACTTTTGATATTATTTTAAGAAATTGTAATTTAAAGTAACTCAATCATGCAAAACTTCACCTAGGTGTGGTACGTGTAATTGATACGAAAAAATAAGAAAAAAGTTTAAATGAAAAAAATAAGAAAATGAAATAAAAGATTAGAAAGTAAAAAATAGAAAAATTGTGTAATAGAAAAAAAAAATGAAGAGTAATATAAAAATGATTGAAAAAAATTGAATAAAAATGGTTATAATAATATGTTGTAATATAAAAAATAAAAATAATAGTAGAATTAAAAAATAAAATAGAAAAAAGAAATAAAATGAGTCAGAGAAAGAAGAAATATTAGGGTTTAAATGTGATAAAATTGGGCCATTTAGAGTTGTGGGTAAAGTAGGTTCGGTGGTACATTAAGCATACGCGTGTAATAGTTGAACAAAGAATAGAATAAGTTAATTTGGAGATAAAACATTTTGATTTAGCTATAAAGTGAGTTCGAAAACGTCATTCTTTAAGTCTGAAACTTGTACACTTTCTTCTCCTAACAAATGTGTGTGTTAATCACAATGGTTTTTCAAGAAATGGCGTCTTCGAAATATGATGGGGACTGTAACACCTCAAATTTATTGGAATATTTATTTAATTTATTTAAATATGAATATTCGTATTTTTTATAATTTTTGGTGGTTGATACGAATATTGAGAATTATGAATTTTGAGTTATTTATTTAAATAATAGTATATAATATGAATATATTGGTATTATCATTAATTTAAATAAATATAAGTGAATTAAGGGCAAAATGGACATTTGAGGAGGAGTTAATAGGGTGAAATTGAAAGCCCGTTTTAAGGTCCAAAGTTAAGTTTAACAAAAAGGAATTATAAGGGAATTAGGATTCATTCTTGTTAGACCGTGAAAAGGGAAGAAATAGAGGTCAGAGCTCTGAGGAAGAGGATTGAGGCAAAGCTTCGCGAGGTTTCCGAGAATCAAAGGAGAAAGGTTTAGAGTCAGCAATTAAGGTATGTGGAGTATTACCTTCATTGTTTTCAATATGTGATTCAATGTGTTTAAAGTCGATTTAAGGGTTTAGGGATTCTGAGTTTGAGGGATTTGAACTGATGTTCTCATAGGTTTGAGGCTGATTTGAGAGTAAGGGAAATTAGGCCTTCATGGACAAATCTGTTGTTGAGGTTGTTTAACCGTATAGGGTAAGTGATTGTGAGAACTTTAATGACTGTGGGGTATTTGTAAGAAATTATGGGAATTTGAGGGGTAAATATGATACGGGATTGGCCTAATAAGTCGTAGATTTTGTGCCTTTATTGCCGTAATACTTTATGAATGATTTAGGGATGTTTTTAGGGCATTGGGGAAGGAAATCGTAGAGGTTTTTGGGTTGGTTTTAGTGCTGGTGCATAACAGCGATTTGTTGTAATTGCTAGTTCGCACAACGAATAATCCTTCGCACGACGAATATTCGCCCCAGACTCGCATAGCGAATGTAGCAGTGTTTTGCGAATTCTGATCTTGTGCAGTGGTGTCTTGATGTTTTAATGTTGTGATTTCTTTGATGAATTACCATGAGTATGACTATGATTCTTCTGAGATTAATACATGATTGTATGATGATTCCTATGAGTAATGATGATGAGTTATGATGTTGGTTTCATGAGTTTTGATGATTCTATGATGACATGTGTTGCACCCCAAATTTGTCCTACCTTTACATAGTTTCTAGTGCCACTTTATTTTGAATGAATAAAATGACACAATTGGCAAGAGACCGTGCGTAAGGAGTTGTGAGTGTGAGAGGTTGAGAGTTCGAATCCCATCTTCTATAAATAAATAGGGTTTTAAGTTTGTTTTAATTTGTTTAAATTTTATTTAGTTTTGACTAATTCTTTAAGTTGGGCTTTAAAGTGGGAATTAGGTTAGAGTTAACCCTAATTTGTTACCTATATAAACATGAGTTGCATTTGAGAAAAAAGGGAGAAGGAGACAAAAGAAAAAACGGCGGTCGTTCTCACAACTTATCAGCTTCCTTTGTTAATCGTCATCATCGCGACTCAGAGAAGCTCAAGCTCTCATCATTGTCCTCCTTCCGGAACTGCTTCAAATCTCATCTCAAGAATCTGTCGCCGTTACCGTAAGTTTTTCCTAACTTTTTAGATTTAGTTAATATTAAAATGAATTTTCTTAATTAAAACTCCTCTTGAACCAAAAAAATTTTTTAGAGGTTAGTGCATTATTTTTAATTAAACCATTTTTTTTTTAAAAATACAACAAAAGAAACATAAAGCTAACATTAAGACCTTTTATTCAACATTAAGGTTTTTTTTTTTGAACAAGATTTAAAACTCTTTTAAAGTTTTTTTTTTCTTTTTCCAAAATTAAAATCTTTTCTTAAAACTAAAACTTTTTTTTCCAAATTTAAACCACCTTTTTAAAATTTAAATCTAAGTTTGTAAATTAAAACCATTATTTAGTTAAAGTTACTACAAACCTTTTTAATATATATATATATATATATATATATATATATATATATATATATATATATATATATATATATATATATATATATATATATATATATATATATATATATATATATATATATATATATATATATATATATATATATATATATATATATATATATATATATATATATATATATATATATATATATATATATATATATATATATATATATATATATATATATATATATATATATATATAACTTATAATTAAACACTATTTTTTATAACTTATAATTAGTTTATTTTTTTTAATAACTTGAAATTATATTTTTTCTGATGACTAATAATTCAAAACATTTTAATAGCTTATAGTTAGTATTTCCTTTTTTTTTATAATTTATAGTTACTAACAGTTTTTTATGATTTATAGTTATTTTAGTGTTTAATAAATTGTAATTAAAAAAAACATTTAGATTTCTAATTTATGACGTTCCTAACATTTTTTTTCTCAGTTGTATAGTTTATTGATCCTTTATTTTTTTGCACTACAATTTATAGTTGTAATTTACGCGAGGTCATGGTCGCGGTTTATTTTATTTTGCATTTTTTTGGGACTTGTAATTTACGCGAGTGATCGTCGCGACGCTTTCTTTACCATTTTCTTTACTTTCCGCACTTTAATTTTGTCGTACGATATTTTGTTTGTTTGCATGATTTACCGTTAGGATTCTCTCTGAAGGAATTAGGTCTAGCCGTTTGACCGCCGAGTCAATAACCCTAACCTTTGACCATTTCCAAACCCTAATAGTCTAGGTGTTCCGCCGTGGACGAAAATGCCCTTTACCCTAGCTTTAGGTCAAAGGGTCGCCGTACTCTGTTTTAGGGTTTCCCGCCGTGAAACATTTAGTCAAACCTAATTTAACCCTAATTTCATTTAACAAATTCAACGTAGAAATAGGAGTTTCAAGACTCCATGTAAGCGTGTCCTTAAGATACGTTTACTCCCATTGAAACCTTGACCACAGTCAAGAAGTTTCTAACCTCCCTTTCGAGGGGAACTACAATTACTCTGATTCCATTCCCGTCAGGATATGTAGGCACAAGATGCAACGTCTTGCCGAATAAACTTAGGACTAACCCTTAGGTCTTTAGGTCACTCTATCCCTTAGCTCAATATATATCAAAGCAGATAATAAAATATAAAAAAAGCATACAATAAACAAAAGGTTCTTGTAGAGTACTACAGAAGTTTAGGGTGCTAGTACCTTCCCTGAGCTTAACCAACCCCTTACCTAGATCTCTCCCCGCATTGTCTTTACGATGCAAAATTAGGTTTTTCTCTTTTGACCTTTTCCTTCGGATAAATCAAAGAGCGGTTGTGAACTAAATATGCGATTCAAATTAATTAATAATTTGATATCATATTATAACCGTAACAACATGATTATTATGATGATTTTGATGAATGATGATGCACCTAATGAGTTTATTATAAGGATTATACGTGTGCATCATGCATTCATATGCATTCCGGATTTCGGTCTAGGACCTTGATTCTTGTGGCTTCAGTCTCATTATGTGGATGTGAGGTAGTTTATTATGCTCTGATTCTTGTGTAGAATCGATCCTACTGTTGTGGATCTATGGATGGTTGATGGCCCAATGTCCATTGAATTTTGTTGATTGGTACCACATGCATGAGTCATGCTTTATTGATTATTGTTATTTTGATTAAGTTACTACGCAAGGAAAACTTTGGATTTTTGCCTTTTTGAGTTCCGATTCCCTTTGAGTAATACTTTGAGTAATTTTGGGAAAACATGTTGTTTATGGAGCATTGACTATATTTGAATTATTGATAAATATGCGCCCTTTTGAGATGATTTTATTGCGTTCAATATTTTACTCTGATATATATGATTGATTTTCCATTATATTTGTGTGGTAGAAAAGGGTGTTACATTAGTGGTATCAAAGCAGGTCGGTCAGTCCGGTCAAGTTGTCTAATGTTATTTGTTCCCTAGTATGCGACATGTGTGTGAAAACACTGTCGGTACACGTTTATTTTCTAACCTTTGTCTGCAAAAGTGGGAATGAAACAAGTGGGGGAGAAGCTTGTGCTTCTCCAAGACGCTCTTATAGTTTGGTCAAGATGATTTATGCCCCATCATGATTTTCAGTTGTCTATTCACAAATTAAGGAACTGATCACCCTTAATCTCTTATTGATAGTAGAAGGAGTCGTGTTGGATGGGATAGATGTGTCTTACAAGCTTAGATGGCGTGTGCAGTGAATTGTTTTGAGTTAAGGTAAGTGTTTATAGATTGTTTTGGTGAGTCGATGGCTCTATATTGTATGTCCACACCGGAATCGAAGAAGTTAAAGAATTAACTTGAAGATCTGCTTGAGGAGAGATTCATTTTTCCGAGTGTGTCACCGTAGGGTGCACCAGTTTTGTTAGTTAAGAAGAAAAAAGGTTATGTGAGGTTGTGTGTGTGGATTATAGACAATTGAACAAGGTGAATATCAAGAATAAGTATCCACTTCCAAAGATTGATGATTTAATGGATCATTTGTTTATTGCAAGTGTGTTCAGTAAGATAGATTTGAGATTTGGGTATCATCAGATTCATGTGAAGGCTGAAGATATTCAGAAGACTGCTTTTAGAACGAGGTATGTACATTATGAGTATTCAGTGATGCCATTTGGTGTGACTAATATGCTAGGTGTATTTGTGGAGTACACAAACAGGATTTTTCCATCCGTATTTGGACAAGTTTATAGTTGTGTTCATTGATGATATTTTGATATATTCAAAGAGTGAAGAGGATCATGTTAAGCATCTGAAAATTGTGTTATCAGTGTTGATAAAGAAGCAATTGTATACTAAACTTTCAAAGTGTGATTTTTGGTTGAAAGAAGTGAGGTTGCTTGGCCATGTGATCTCGAGTAGAGGTATTGCAGCTGATCTGTTGAAGGTTGAAGTTGTATCGTAATGGGAAGCTCCAAAACCTGTTTTTGAGATTAGAAGTTTTCTTGGGTTGGCAGGTTACTATCGAAAATTCATTGAAGGATTTTTCCAAGTTATATTTTCCATTGATGCGGTAGACTAGGAAGATTCAAGCTTTTGTTTAGATGCAAATTGTGAAGAAAGTTTCAAGAGCTTTTGATAAGGCTGACAGCAGCTGATGTTTTGATTTTGCCAAATCCAGCAGAACCATTGTTGTATATTGTGATGCTTCCTTGATGGGATGGGAAGGTGTGTTAATGCAACATCAGCAAGTTTTAGCTTATGCTTCAAGGCAACTTAAAGTGCATAAGAGGAGTTATCTGACGCAGGATTTAGAGTTGGTTATTGTTGTGTTTGTGTCGAAGCTTTGGAGGCATTATTTGTTTGGTTCGAGATTTGAGATGTTTAGTGATCATAAGAGTTTGAAGTATTGCTTTAATTAGAAATACTTGAATGCGAGGCAGAGGAGATGATTGGGACTTCTGAAGGATTATGGTTTTGGTTTGAATTACCATTCAGATAAAGCAATTGTGGTAGTTGATGCATTGAGTAGGAAATCTTCGCATATACCGATGATGTTGGTAAAAGAGTTAGAACTGATTGAGCAATTTCATGATATGAGTTTGATTTGTGAAGATAATTCTTATGGATTTAAGCTTGGTATGTTGAAGCTTACCAGTGGTATTCTTGATGAGATTCGAGAAGGTCAGAAATCTGATATGAGTTGGTAAGTCAGTTGAATTTGATGAATCAAAGTCGAAGAGCTGATTTTTGGATTAATGAAAATGGTATCATGAGATGTCGTGATAGAGTTTGTGTTCCAGATATTGTTGACTTGAAAAAGAGTATTCTTGAGGAAGGACATCGAAGTAGATTGAGTATACGTCCCAGTGCTACGAATAGGTACCAAGATTTAAGGAAATTGATTTGGTGGCCAGGGATGAAGAAAGAAGTGGTTGAGTTTGTGTATGTTGGTTAGACTTGTCAGAAGTCGAAGATTGAACATCAAAGACCGTTGGGTTTGATGCAACCTTTGAATATTCCAGAGTGGAAATGGGATAATATTTCCATGGATTTTGTGTCGGGTTTGCCGAAGACTGTGAGGGGGAATGATTCTATTTGGGTGATTGTGGATAGGTTGACTAGATCAACTTATTTCTTACCAAAGATGATTAATCATTCTATGCTAAAGCTAGCTGAGATGTATTTTGAGGAAATTGTAAAGTTGCATGGGATATCGTCGAGTATTGTGTCAGATGGAGATCCGAGATTTACATCGAGATTATGGAAGAGTTTGCAAGAGGCTTTGGGCACCATGTTGAGTTTAAGTTCTGCCTATCATCCGCAGACAAATGGATACAGAGAGAACTATCCAATCCTTAGAGGATTTGCTGAGAGTTTGTATGTTGGATCAAGGTGAATCATGGGATAATCCTTTGTTGTTGATTGAGTTTACCTACAACAACAATTATCATTCTAGTATTGGAATGACACCGTACGAGGCTTTGTATGGAAGGAAGTGTAGAACTTCATTGTGTTGGTATGAGTCAAGCGAGAGTGTTGCACTCGAACCTGAGATTGTGCAAGAGACAACTGAAAATATCAAGAGGATCCAAGAAAAGGTGAAAGTTTTGCAGAGTCGTCATAAGAGTTACCATGATAAGAGGAGGAAAACACTTGAATTTCAAGAGAGATATCACGTGCTTTAAGAGTTACGCTGATAACTGGTGTTGGCTGAGCTTTGAAGTCTCAAAAGTTCACACCGCGTTTTGTTAGTCCGTATCAGATTTCGTAGAGGGTGGGAGAAGTAGCATATCAGATTGCTTTACCGTTGTCGCTTGCGAATTTGCATGATGTGTTTCATGTGTCCCAGTTGAGGAAATACATTCTAGATCCGTCACATGTGATTCAGATGGATGGTGTACAAGAGAGAGATAATTTGACTATTGAGGCATTACTAGTACGAATTGATAAATGATAAGTGAAACAACTGTGAGGTAAAGAGATTTCCTTGGTAAAGGTAGTTTTGGGAGGACTAGCTGGAGAAAGTTGGGCTTGAGAGCGTGAGGATCAGATGAGGGATTCGTATCCGAATCTGTTTCCTTGAGGCAATTTTCGAGGGCGAAAATTCTTTTAAATGGGGGAGAGTTGTAACACCCCAAATTTATTGGAATATTTATTTAATTTATTTGAATATGAATATTCGTATTTTTGGTGATTTTCGGTGGTTGGTATGAATATTGAGAATTATGGATTTTAAGTTATTTATTTAAATAATAGTATATAATATGAATATATTGGTATTATTATTAATTTAAATAAATATAAATGAATTAAGGGCAAAATGAACATTTGAGGAAGAGTTAGCGATTGTGAAATTGAAAAGCCCATTTTAAGGCCCAAAGTTAGGTTTAACAAAAAGGAATTTGGAGGGAATTAGGATTCATTCTTGTTAGACCATGAAAAGGGAAGAAATAAAGGCCAGAGCTCTGAGGAAGAGGATTGAGGCAAAGCTTCGCGAGGTTTCCGAGAATCAAAGGAGAAAGGTTTAGAGTCGGTAATTAAGGTATGGGGAGTATTGCCTTCATTGTTTTCAATATGTGATTCAATGTGTTTAAAGCCGATTTAAGGGTTTAGGGATTTTGAATATTGAATTGTTGTTGCCTTTCTGGTGAGTTCAATGAGTTTGAGGGATTTGAACTGATTTTCTGATAGGTTTGAGGTTGATTTGAGAGTAAGGGAAATTAGGCCTTCGTGGCCAAATCTGTTGTTGAGGTTGTTTAACCGTATAGGGTAAGTGATTGTGAGAACTTTAATGATTGTGGGGTATTTGTAAGAAACTATGGGCTGGTTTTGGTGCTGATGCATAACAGCGATTTGCTGTAATTGCGAGTTCGCACAAGAAGAATCCTTCGCATGACGAACATTCGCCTCAGACTCGCACAGCGAACTTGCTAGCGAACGTAGCAGAGTTTAGCAAATTCTGATCTTGTGCAGTGATGTCTTGATGTTTTGATGTTGTGATTTCTTTGATGAATTACCATGAGTATGACTATGATTCTTCTGAGATTAATACATGATTGTATGATGATTCCTATGAGTAATGATGATGAGTTATGATGTTGGTTTCATGAGTTTTGACGATTCTATGATGACATGATTATTATGATGATTTTGATGAATGATGATGCACCTAATGAGTTTATTATAAGGATTATATGTGTGCATCATGCATTCATATGCATTCTGGATTTCAGTCTAAGACCTTGATTCTTGTGGCTTCAGTCTCATTATGCGGATGTGAGGTAGTTTATTATGTTCTGATTCTTGTGTAGAATCGATCCTACTATTGTGGATCTATGGATGGTTGATGGCCCAGTGTCCATTAAATTTTGTTGATTGGTACCACATGCATGAGTCATGCTTTATTGATTATTGTTATTTTGATTAAGTTACTACGTAAGGAAAACTTTGGATTTTGCCTTTTTGAGTTCCGATGCCCTTTGAGTAATACTTTGTGTAATTTTGGGAAAATCTGTTGTTTACGGAACATTGACTATTTGAATTATTGAGAAATGTGCGCCCTTTTGAGATGATTTTATTGCATTCAATATTTTACTCTGACAAATATGATTGATTTGCCATTATATTTGTGGGGTAGAAAAAGGTGTTACATTAGTGGTATCAGAGCAGGCCGGTCCGTCCGACCAAATTGTCTAATGTTATTTGTTCCCTAGTATGCGACATGTATGTAAAAACACTGTCGGTACATATTTGTTTTCTAGCCTTTGTCTACAAAAGTGGGAATGAAACAAGTGGGGGAGAAACTTGTACTTCTCCAAGATGCTTCAAGTGTGGAATGGTGGCTCAGTGTGTCGATGAACGCTCTTATAGTTTGGTAAAGATGGTTTATGCCCCATCATGATTTTTGGCTGTCTATTAAAAATTGAGGAACTGATCACCCTTAATCTCTTGTTGATGGTAGACGTGTCTTGCAAGCTTAGATGGCGTGTGCAATGAATTGTTTTGAGTTAAGCTAAATGCTCACAAATTGTTTTGGTGAGTTGGTGCAATATGGTGCTGAGATGTTTATTTTGGTGGAAACTTTGAGTGTTAATAAAGTGGGGAAGTTGGTGGTGTGACAGTTATTTGTAATTACCCGGAAGTTTTTCCTGATGAGATAAGTGATTTACCGCCGGAACATGAAGTGGAGCTTACGATCGACTTAGTTCCTGGAACTAGTCAGGGATCGATGGCTCCATATCGTATGTCCGCACCGGAATCGAAGAAGTTGAAGAATCAACTTGCAAATCTTGCTCTTATAGCTTTGGTTTTGTTGACCCCAAAATTCCACTTTTTTGTGCCTTCTCCTTGATATCCTTTATGGTCAATGTTGGATTATTTTTCAGGCTATTCTGAATTCTTTTACTCAACTTTTTTGTACTCATCAGCTTCACATTATACTTTCTACTACAACTGTGTTTGTCAATTACTTTTCTGAGTTGCCAAGTGTCTTCATTTGACAACTTGCTACATTAAGCCTCCCACTCACAACCAACTTTGCATCTAACTCTTACCCTAACTCTGTCGTTTTTTACAAACCTTAGGTCTATACCATTTTGCACAACATAAGACGTTATTGCTTCCCTAAAATCACCCTTTGAACTAAAATACATTCCCATATCCCACTTGTAAGCGGACATGTCTTTTGGCTGTTTGAAAATTGGATACTTTTTTATTAGAACTCCACTACTATCATCACTGTTACAATCACTTTGCATGTCCTCGCTATCATTGTCGCTCCCGTTATATTCTACAGACTTTTCATTAAGTTCTTGGACTTTTCCATTACCATCATTTTCATGCCCAATTAGGGTATCAAGTTCATCCTCCTCGATCTCATCATACCCATCAGACTCATCCTCAAAAGCCACTTCTTGTGCACTACCATAATTGTAGTCCTCATTTTCACTATCATCAGAAGATAAACTTAAGTCATCATTATTTACACCAACTTTACCCTGTTCAACTCCAATATTACATTCCTCCCCTGTAGGTTTAACTTGATCAACTCCAACATTACCTTCTTCCAACCCAGTAGTGGCTTGATCAACTCCAACATCACCTTCCTCCATCATAACAATGGTTTGTTCAACTCCAACAACTTTATCATGCAGTTGACTAAGTAATGCATCCACTTCATCTACAATTTCAACAGAACCCTCATCAACATTATCAACAACAACAATACAACAGTCAGGTTGAGACAAAGTGTGTTGAATATAAATATCAACATTTTGGTGCACCCTATAAAGATATGTAATTTCTAAAGCACCATTGTCATCAACAAGTGCATTCATCCAAAATTGAGGGTCCTTGTAATATATTATTCCAAACCCCCTCTAACCCAAGTCTTTCAATACACCAACCAGCTCAAAATAACTTCATTTGTCTACATCTACTACTCCATTCTCATATACACTATGACCTTCATCGGTGAATTCACCATTATGATGACTTTTGAGATTTATGTATTCATCCATGATACCTAATCATATTATCTAAATAATTAGAGTTTATACTAAAAAATTTACATAAACCCTAAATGTGAACATAACCAGATATTGCCCTATAAGATTCGTAAACCCTAAATCAAAGAGAAATGAACTAAACTTTTGATAAACACTCCTTAAATCATCTTCAATCCTTCGCGCCTGGAACAATCCTTTGCGCCCTCAATGCGCCACTTTAATCCCTTGCATATTCATTGAGTTTACCTCTAGCCCAACTTCAATCATTTGATCTTCTGGGTAATGGAAAGCAAGTTTAACTTGGATTTGTTTTAACACATCTTATATCCACGTCAACAACATAAAGTCCACTTGGACAAACGGCGCAACTGTTTTCAAACTTTGACTAACGGCAACAGAGGGAAGGATAAACGTGACACTATTTTAAAAGTTAGAGGACCAACCTGCCACTTTTTAAAGTTAAGGGACCAAACTGGACCCCGAGTTAAAGTTAAGGGACGAAAAATGTTATTTTGTCATTGTTTTATAAAGGAATAATTATGAGATGACCTTATGGGATATTTTTAAGGGATAATAAAATGAGATAAATTTTTTGGAATAAAACTTTTAGAATCCAAGAGTATAAACTTAAGATTAGGGATAATGGATAGTAAATTTGAGGTTTTTTCTTATATAATATTTTATTATATTACATAATTAATTTATTTTCTAAATAAATTAAAAAGGGATATTTTCACAATAAAAAATGAGAAAAAAATTAACATTGAACACTTAAACTGTAAGTCCTCTACCCTTGTGTATTGATGCATTTTTAAAGCTAAATCTTTCTCCATCCCTATTGTGCGAGAATCATTTTCAAGGGACAAAATCAACTAACCAAACAAATTTTTTTGGGAAGAACTACGGTGCTCCGCCCTCAACTAAGGTGAGGGTACGTAGTCATAGGGTTGTAAACTCTAGCGAGTACAATTATAAAAAATATTTTTAGGTTTCTTCATTTTTTTTCTTCTAAATTAATAAATAATTTGGTAAATAAATAATTGATTAAATGTTCAAATAACAAGCAAACGCACCCTAGAACTTAAGGAGGATCCCATTGAGTACAATGGAGATGAGGTGTAACACCCTTCTAAACCCCACGGATAATATATGAATAATTAGAGTAAATTTCCATGCATTTACAAAAGGGCATTACACATAACTTTCAAAATATCAAAACCACCTGTCATGCTCATTACTATTTTAATATAAAATTATGCTTTACAAAACTTCACTTTGCATGTAGCAGCGGATACATTTTATAACATAATACCCTTAACAGAAGCATTTCATTTCATCACGTAAACCAACATCATTTAGGCACTAAGGCCAACATCATAACATTCCGATGAATAAAACATATGATATAGAATACATAATGCACATCTGAAACATAACCCAAGCGATCCCAGTGTTACATGACCAGAGCATGACTCGAGCCAACATAATTAAATTACTAAACAGTTGCACCAATGGCGACCTCGAAACTACAAGCAATGCTACTCCTTGATACTTGCACGATGTCATGTAGGACATCATTCCAACAGAAGGGTGAGAAATATTATCATAATAACAATGCATATAATTATATATACACAAATACACAAGCACAAAATACATATATTCCACATTTTCTCACCACAATTCATTATAACTCATCATGTACAATACAACATATATATATAATCAAATATGGATAATCACCAAGCATATTCATCATGCACGTATCCATAAATCTCAACATTCCACATGAACATACACATATTATGTTTACTCACTAATTCACAATTACACATTCACAATTCTCAAATCAACAATTCATGTTCATAAGCATACTTTCATACAATGATCACATATTCACAACTCTCAATTACACAAGTAATGCACATACGCATATTCCACCATTCTCACCATACTTCATCATAACTCATCATATACTTCACAAAGCATATATATATATAGGCAAATATGGACAATCATCAAACATATCCATAGTTCACAATTATACAAGTCATATACATACACCTATGCATAACTTCATACAACAATCATATATTCACTCCATGAGACTCAATGCAACTCAATGCAACTCATGCCATGTGGTACCAACACTTGTTATCATTTTTTGGTTTTTACACTTAAACCGGGTTCACCCTTCTAGACCGATAACAACAAAAGCCCGTTCCCTAAGCTTTCAAACCCACCCTTCTAGGTTTGGGACAAGCCACTAGTCTCCACGAAACTAGCAAACATTTCCTCTTGACTAAATGATGCATATGCAATCAACAACAAAATGCACTTAAGACCGATCACACGTCTTAATCCCATGCATTCACATAATTCCTCCCTTCAAGAATTAAACAAGATTGCACACACAACATATCATATAATCAAGTATTCATACTTTTCATCAACATATTTGTCAAACAATGCACGCATATCTTACAATATGCTCCCATGCATTAATTCACAATAATCGGATACAACAAATATGCATTCATAATTCAATCTCATTACCTTTTCAAACAATGCACACATATTCACAATATCTTCTCATGCATTCACAATATCGCATACAATCAATATGCATTTACACTTCAATATCATTACCACATTTATCAAGCAATGCACACATATTCACAATATGTTCTCATGCATTCTTCACATACAAACAATATGCATATATTTGTCAAAAGACTATATTTCATAATCGATTCCACCATCTAGGATTCACGCCATACGGCTACCCACAGCATATCATATCACAACATGCACAAGCTATACGTTATATAACAAAAGTATTCTGCACAATAACACATCAATCACACACATTCGCGACGGTAAAAATCAACACACCAATATGTTTTCAATTTTCTGCTATAATTGAACTAGGTACAGGCCTCAAAGCCATTTTTTCTAGAAAGACAATCTCGTTAACTTACCAACACTTCGAACGGGGGTCAAAACCGACTTACGGTTCAAGAGTTATGAATTTTCGAAGTTTTCCGAAAAATCAGAATTTTGCCTAAACACGGCTACGGGATTTTGCATTTTCGCCCAAAAATCCGACCGATTCAATTCTTTTTTTCGAAACAAACACATACTCATACTCACCTAACATATAGCAGTGAATTAGAACCATTAAACACAATTTCTACGACGTCCGATTTTCACTCAAATCTCAAACCCTTAATTATCCAAAAATGTCAAAACTCACAAACTCAACCAAATTCAATCAAACGAAATCCAATAATCACGGCTAAACATTACCCGACTAAACTACGCAATTTATTTTGAATTCTAACCGTTCAAAACTCGATTCTACCGATTAAACCATTTATGCCCTAGAAATGGAAAATAGAGAAAACTACCAACAAATCCAACACAACTCATACATAATCATACACATTGATCAAATAATAATGTTTCTCACCCTTACCTTGATTGGATTGAAGCTTGAAGTTGATTCTTGATGATTTCTCCAAGTTTCCCTCTTCTCTTCTCTTTCCTCCTCTTTCTCTATTCTTTCTCTCCTTTTCTTTCTTTCTTTCTCTTATGTTTCTATCTCTTTTCTTTTCTCTCCAATTTCCCTTATATATCCTTCTATTTTCTTTCCACCATAATTCTTCTCTCAAAAATATCTATCAATTCATTTCTCACAAAATATCTCATCTTATCATTAATTAGAGAATATCTAATAAATCCACATTATTCTACCAAGTAGAATAAATTAATTAAATCCATTAACTCATTTAAATAAATCCAATAATTTATTTAAATCAGATAAATCACATAAACCAATTAATTAGCACAATTAATCACTTATTGAAAAATTGGGTTGTTACAACCCTCCCCCACTTTAGGAATTTTCGTCCTCGAAAATATTACCTGATTCAAATAACTCTGGATACGACTCTCGCATCCTAATCTCCCAACTACCTCCACCAAAGGAATCTCTATACCTCGAAGTTGCTTCTCGTTCATCAACCTGAACTGGCAATGTCTCAACAATCAAATCCTCTCTCACTCGTACACTATCCATCTGAATCAATGCACTTCCTCAACTTAGACACATGAACACATCATGCAATTCCCACAAGCGACAGCGGTAAAACAATCTAACATGTTATTTTCTCCATGCTTCCGCTGCGCCACTCTGATATAGATCAACGAAACACAGTGGGTGCTTCCGAGACCTCAAGCTCGATCGACACCAGTTACTATTGTAACTCTCGAAACATGTCTTTTCTTGGGCCCTTTTAATCTTTCTAGTCGTCTCTTGCACAATTTCAGGTCCGAGTACAACACTCTCGCCTGGCACACATCAACACAAAGGATTCCTACACCTCTTACCGTATAAAGCCTCATACAATGTCATTCTGATACTAGAATGATCATTGTCATTGTAGGTAATTCAAGCAACGATAGTTAAATATCCCACGATCCACCTTGATCCAACACACAAGCTCTCCACAAATCCCCTACATACTAGATAGTTCTCTTTGTCTGTCCATTCCGTCCACAGATGCTAGACAGAGTTCAACTTCAACATGACACCCAAAGCGTCTACAACTTTCTCAAAATCTCAACGAAAATTCAGATTCTCATTTGACACAATATTCGACGGTAACTCATACTACCCCGCAACTTCCTCACTATACCTCTTAGCTAGCTTCAGCATAGAATGATTCATCCTCATTAGTAAGAAATGAGTTAATCTTGTCAATCCATTCATAACCACCCAAGTCGAATCATATCCCTTCATATTTCTTCGGAAAACCCGACACAAAATCCATGAGAATACTATCCCATACCATTTAGAAATATTCAACAGTTGTATCAGGTCCAACAACCTCTGATGTTCACACTTCGACTTCCGATAAGTCAAACCAGCACATACCACTTCAACCACTTCTCTCTCTATCTATCTCAATGTTCTTCTTCCAGAGTACTCTTATCCAACTCACACTATTTGGAACACACACTCCATCACGATATCTCATGGTACCATTCTCATCAATCCGAAAATCAGCTATTCGACTTCAATTCATTAAATTCAATCAATCTATTAACTCAAATTAGAACTTCGACTTTTTCGAATCTTATCAAGAATACCTATAGTCAGTCTCAAGATACAAAGCTCAACTCCCTAAGATATTTTCTTCACAGACCAAACTCATATCCCGAATTTGCTTCATCAGTTCTAACTCATTACCATCATCATTGGTATATACAGAAATTTCCAATTCGATACCTCTGCTACCACTTGGTCTCACTCGAATGGTAATTCAACCCAAAACCATACTCCTTCAGAAGTCCCTATTTATTTCCTCTGCACCATATTCAACTCTTTTTCAAATCAACAAATACCTTAAGTTCTTAAGATCACCAACCATCTCAAATCTCAACTAAGCAATTAAGGCTTCCAAACTTCGGCACAAACACGCAACAACAACCAACTCCAATTACTTGTCAGATAATTCCCTTATGTACTTTAAGTTGCCTTAAAGCATAACCAAAACTCGTTGATGTTGTACTTAACATATCCCCCAACCATATCAACCAAACATCACAAAACACAACAATTTATTCTGTCGGATTCGGCAAAACCAATACACGATCTGTTGACAACTTTCCTAACAATTCCTTAAACTTTCTTCACAGTAGAATATTACTACTTCTTCTCCAACACTGATAACTCAAGTTCCCGATGTTCAACATGATCCTCTATACTCTTCGAGTATATCCAAATATCATCGGTTACCCAACCATTGACTCACTCAATTAAGTATGGAGAATCCCATGCCAAACGGACACTCAATCTGTGAGTTATGGCGAAAACACGAACCGCACTTTCCGCACTTACTACAACATCCAAACATATTCCATTAGTAAATAACTTAATTCCATGTCACTACTTCACCATCATATAGAGTATTGTAATAACTTCCACCGCTTCTCATCTGACGTCATTCTGAGTTACGGTTCTCCCATTAGGACAAAATACGAAAACAACATCGTCACCATTAGAAGGTCATTCAACACATCTCCAACTCTTAAAATGTTTAAAGTCCAATTACCGATATAGTATCCCACATCTTACTTCCTTTAATAATCACCAGAAGTCACTATCCACCCTTTATATACTCGACCTCATAATCTATTACCGTAGCACACACACCAGACACAAGTCTCAAAACTACTCAATCAATTTAATTCTTTGACTATCCAAATAGACATATAACATGGAGCTCTCAATATCAGACTAGTTTTCGCAACTAAGCCGATCACAACCCCACTTCACGTCTTGGCTATCACTACCTTCATTAACACTCAAAATTCCCATTAAAATTAAACATCTCAACACTGTCCTGCGCCGACTCATCAAAACAATTCTTAAGCACTTGGCTTAATTCCAAACAATTCATTGCTCACGCCATTTAAGCTTGCAAGACACGTCTATCCCATCCAACACAATCCCAACTACTATCAACAAGAGATTAAGGGTGATCAGTTCCTCAATTTATCGATAGACAGCCGAAAATTATGATGGGGTATAAACCATCTTTACCAAACTATAAGAGCGTTTAACCACACACTGAGCTACAACTCCACACTTGCAGCATCCTGGAGAAGCACAAGTTTCTCCCCCACTTAGATCATTCCCACTTCTGTAGACAAAGGTTAGACAACAAACATGTATCGACAGTGTTTTCACACACATGTCGCATACAAGGGAACAACCAACATTAGACAACTTGGCCGGACGGACCGACCTGCTCTGATACCACTAATGTAACACCCTTCTAAACCCCACGGATAATATATGAATAATTAGAGTAAATTTCCATGCATTTACAAAAGGGCATTACACATAACTTTCAAAATATCAAAACCACCTGTCATGCTCATTACTATTTCAATATAAAATTATGCTTTACAAAACTTCACTTTGCATGTAGCAGCGGATACATTTTATAACATAATACCCTTAACAGAAGCATTTCGTTTCATCACGTAAACCAACATCATTTAGGCACTAAGGCCAACATCATAACATTCCGATGAATAAAACACATGATATAAAATACATAATGCACATCTGAAACATAACCCAAGCGATCCCAGTGTTACATGACCAGAGCATGACTCGACCCAACATAATTAAATTACTAAACAGTTGCACCAATGGCGACCTCGAAACTACAAGCAATGTTACTCCTTGATACTTGCACGATGTCATGTAGGACATCATTCCAGCAGAAGGGTGAGAAATATTATCATAATAACAATGCATATAATTATATATACACAAATACACAAGCACAAAATACATATATTCCACATTTTCTCACCACAATTCATTATAATTCATCATGTACAATACAACATATATATAATCAAATATGGATAATCACCAAGCATATTCATCATGTACGTATCCATAAATCTCAACATTCCACATGAACATACACATATTATGTTTACTCACTAATTCACAATTACACATTCACAATTCTCAAATCAACAATTCATGTTCATAAGCATACTTTCATACAATGATCACATATTCACAACTCTCAATTACATAAGTAATGCACATACGCATATTCCACCATTCTCACCATACTTCATCATAACTCATCATATACTTCACAAAGCATATATATATATATATATATATATAGGCAAATATGGACAATCATCAAACATATCCATAGTTCACAATTACACAAGTCATATACATACACCTATGCATAACTTCATACAACAATCATATATTCACTCCATGAGACTCAATGCAACTCAATGCAACTCATGCCATGTGGTACCAACACTTGTTATCATTTTTTGGTTTTTACACTTAAACCGGGTTCACCCTTCTAGACCGATAACAACAAAAGCCCGTTCCCTAAGCTTTCAAACCCACCCTTCTAGGTTTGGGACAAGCCACTAGTCTCCACGAAACTAGCAAACATTTCCTCTTGACTAAATGATGCATATGCAATCAACAACAAAATGCACTTAAGACCGATCACACGTCTTAATCCCATGCATTCACATAATTCCTCCCTTCAAGAATTAAACAAGATTGCACACACAACATATCATATAATCAAGTATTCATACTTTTCATCAACATATTTATCAAACAATGCACGCATATCTTACAATATGCTCTCATGCATTAATTCACAATAATCGGATACAACAAATATGCATTCATAATTCAATCTCATTACCTTTTCAAACAATGCACACATATTCACAATATCTTCTCATGCATTCACAATATCGCATACAATCAATATGCATTTACACTTCAATATCATTACCACATTTATCAAGCAATGCACACATATTCACAATATGTTCTCATGCATTCTTCACATACAAACAATATGCATATGTTTGTCAAAAGACTATATTTCATAATCGATTCCACCATCTAGGATTCACGCCATACGGCTACCCACAGCATATCATATCACAACATGCACAAGCTATACGTTATATAACAAAAGTATTCTGCACAATAACACATCAATCACACACATTCGCGACGGTAAAAATCAACACAACAATATGTTTTCAATTTTCTGCTATAATTGAACTAGGTACAGGCCTCAAAGCCATTTTTTCTAGAAAGACAATCTCGTTAACTTACCAACGCTTCGAACGGGGGTCAAAACCGACTTACGGTTCAAGAGTTATGAATTTTCGAAGTTTTCCGAAAAATCAGAATTTTGCCTAAACACGGCTACGGGATTTTGCATTTTCGCCCAAAAATCCGACCGATTCAATTCTTTTTTCCGAAACAAACACATACTCATACTCACCTAACATATAGCAGTGAATTAGAACCATTAAACACAATTTCTACGACGTCCGATTTTCACTCAAATCTCAAACCCTCAATTATCCAAAAATGTCAAAACTCACAAACTCAACCAAATTCAATCAAACGAAATCCAATAATCACGGCTAAACATTACCCGACTAAACTACGCAATTTATTTTGAATTCTAACCGTTCAAAACTCGATTCTACCGATTAAACCATTTATGCCCTAGAAATGGAAAATAGAGAAAACTACCAACAAATCCAACACAACTCATACAGAATCATACACATTGATTAAATAATAATGTTTCTCACCCTTACCTTGATTGGATTGAAGCTTGAAGTTGATTCTTGATGATTTCTCCAAGTTTCCCTCTTCTCTTCTCTTTTCTCCTCTTTCTCTCCTTTTCTTTCTTTCTTTCTCTTATGTTTCTATCTCTTTTCTTTTCTCTCCAATTTCCCTTATATATCCTTCTATTTTCTTTCCACCATAATTCTTCTCTCAAAAATATCTATCAATTCATTTCTCACAAAATATCTCATCTTATCATTAATTAGAGAATATCTAATAAATCCACATTATTCTACCAAGTAAAATAAATTAATTAAATCCATTAACTCATTTAAATAAATCCAATAATTTATTTAAATCAGATAAATCACATAAACCAATTAATTAGCACAATTAATCACTTGTTGAAAAATTGGGCTGTTACATGAGGGATGTCTAACATCTTCCACTCACTTAAACGACTCCGAAAACTTAGTCTCTCACCCTTTAACTTTAAGTTTTGTCATTATTTCCCTATTCCTTAGGAACGAATAAAGGATGATGGCGACTCTGTCACTTTTGCCGACCGCGACAGTTTGGATACCACTTGCCTAATTCAATCATTCAAACAATCGTCATCCATTAAAAACATATAATTTGACTCACCTTTAATATATTTTGTAATCAAAATTTAAGTGATCTTTAAGAATACTGGCGTCTGCAAGCTCAATTTTGAAAATTTTTGCTCGCTAATTCGACGTAGAGAAACGATTCAACCGGTCTGTCTGTAGATCTAAAAAATTATTTTGGTTGATACTTTAAGCTTTACACAAAACAAAAATGCATGTTGTAATAAGTAAAAAATAAGGCAGATGACTTGTAAATGCGTTGAATTACTGACTGAATAATTATGAATAGACAATCAGATGCAAATGAATCACTTCTGGACCATTTACTTCTGATTCTCATTCACAATTAAAACCTATAGAAATTCAGATGACGATAATACTTTTGATTGTCACCCTCTGTACCTCTGAAACATGATGCAATATAATGAACGATGCATTTAAATAGATAAATCAAGACTTTTGACTTCTTGATCAATATATTAGTGAATGAATATCATCAAGACTAGATGAAATGCCAAAACTTCTGACTTTTCATCTATGTCCTGATGAGTGCTTTTGACTGAAAGCAAGCATGATAAGATGAACAATTTATATTATGCAAATGCAAATGAAGAAAACTCAGAAAAACTTTAGGGTATGACAGTGACTCTGACAGGGTTTGATGTCCCTAAAGTGCTAGTTGTCAAAGTGACTCGTGATTATGTGTCTGGAGTATCATTTCGGGAATCATAAGTACTTTTTGGAGGAACCATTTCAACCAAAGTCCTACTACTTCTCAGATGCATAAAATTCCAGACATTGAAAATATTTAATTTTAAAATAGAAATAACAAAGTAATGCAATAGTTTCTTGTAAAAGTTTTAAAAAAATTGCACAAAAACTTCTCACTTGACATGCCAATTTATTCGCAGGTGTTTTTAGCAAACAATCACGAGTTTAGTTTACTTGTGAGATTAACTCGAAAAATCTCGGGAGCAATTTGCGTAAAGTAAATGTACAAGAAAGAATGTGTGTGAATTTAATGTGGATGTCTGTATTATGACAAAGTGAAAACAAACTTTAATAGTGAAAAAGCTTGGATCAACATAATAAATGACAGTGCAATAAATAACATTAAACAAAAATGCAATTAATGACAAGTAAAGTTGAATGTTTCACCTAAGAAAACATAAAAACAATGAAGAATAGGAACGCAGACTCATACATGTTACTCACAAATTGTTTCACTCTTTGACTCAGGTACTACAGTTTTATAGAGAAAAATATGAATTTTGTGACACTGATTACAATGCACGAGCCTTATATTTATACTAAACTAAAGATAACCGTCTCCGACAATTTATTCATAGAAAATTGACACACATTAAAAACATGCAACGTAGTTTTCTGAGGGGCCTCAACGTTGTTAAAACATATAAACGGTTGAAAATCATTATCCCACATTCGTAACTGCTCCAAACATATAACTGTCTCCTTGTCAAAGGTAGTTTTGTGAAGAACACTATTGAGAAAAACAACTTCTTTTAAGTATTTGGGTTCCAAAATCTTCTTAGTCTTTGACGTCTGTCGAACGCTTCGACCAGGGCTGTCCCCGAAATTTTGAGTGTCATGTCGAAATTATGAATTTAGTGCCATTTTTCTTAATTCATAATTTGTTTTACTAGATTTATAAGTCATATAATTGTAAATATATAATTGTGAAAAAAAGGTTAAAAAAATTGCATCAATATTGAAAAGTTTACACCAAATCAAAACTACAATAAAGTTATGACAAAAGTAATTATAGTGTATCTATCAATTCGAACATGTATCATTAACATTCCAATTCTCACACTAGCTGCAAAATCTTTGAATATCTTCCTCATATCATTTTTTTGTTGCAAAATCACTAATAATTTGATCAAAATCAAAATTCTTTAAAAAAACCATATTCAATTGAAATCAAATAAAGACTATTTAATCTGATTGCGACATTGTCGATCGCAAATAAGATTTTAGCAATTTTAATTTTAAAAAATTCCCCTCCGCCGATGCAACGATAATAGAAATAGTTAATATTATTCTATAAGTTATGCATGCATTAGGAAAACAATTAAATCTCTTAAGAGGCAAGTGGTGCAAGAATTTTTTTCTGTCAGAATGTTAAAAGTCTAAATGTTTATTTTTCACTAATTTTATGTTTTCCATTTTTACGGTGAATCACATTTATGTGGGAAAAAAATTTAACAGAATTTATGAGATTTTTTTTGGTACAATATAGGTGTGTGTATTAGTAAAAAAAAAAAGAAATATATATATATATATATATATATATATATATATATATTAAAAAAAATTGGTGCTCCTAAAAAGTTAGTGCATTGTGCCACCGCTCCTCCCAAACACTCTCCGAGACCCCTGACTTCGACCTTGATATGGTGGCGAAAGATCAGCTAGATTTATTCTTGAAATTCTTCCAAACAATATTCAAGATCTATTCAACACACTAGTCGAAACACTTCAGCTAACGTGTTTATTCTTGTCGAAACCTGTCAACAATACAAATACTTAACATTTTCTCAATGCAGCCTTCCTTGTTGACTTTTTTTCAATCTGAAATTTCAGACTAATAGAGGGGGCAAACGATTGGCCTGAGGAAGACGACTGATGGGTTTCTCCAACAAACTCTTTATAAGGTGTATAAAGCTTTTTACCTAATGGTCGACCAGGTGGAGGCCCTTTGCTCGGACCTATATATTCCTCGCTCACAATTTGATCCATTCAAAATTATTTAAAACTAAATCTTAATGTACAATATCAATGCAGCGTCTAAAAATAAAAAGACTTAATTTTTTATTTATTGTGTTGTAAATAGAATGTGTGCCTTTATTTCCTTAATGATGATATTTATCTATTTAGATTTCTCTTATTGATTATTTTACTTTTATTTACAAAAATCTTTTTAATCTTTTAAAATGGGAAACACACAAATTTTAGTATATATAAGAGGGTGTCTTGACAAAAGAAATCCTTCCTAGATAATAATACATTTTTATGGACACAGTAAAAGATAATACTAGATGGTAGCATAACAACAAACCTCCAATGTCGATAAACAGAAAGCGTAAGCGCGTTCATTAAAAAAAAAACAATAAACAGAGATAGCACGAGAGTCCACGTGCAAGGGAAAGAAAGAATCGAAATTCCAAATAACAAAACTATGGCAAAAGACAATGAAGGCGATGCTTAGTATCGAAAGCAAGAAAATCTTGTGCTAGTAGACGAGCCCAGCCACTTCCATTATTCAGATTCTGCTTTTTTTTAGTACTTTTATTTTTCTGTTCAATTCTTTCTAGCCCCCACCCACTCACTCATTCATCATCAATAATCTCTTCCAGAATGTAACGAATTTTCATTCCAACGCATAACGCACCCCTCTCCTACTGCTTCAACTCATTTGATTTAATTTATTTATCGTTTACCTTTAATATTTAAATATTATAAATTATAAATTAATGATATGATGATGAATCGAAGATGAAATTATGAAATTATAATACATTTATCGATTTGGTGTCTCCTCCCATTCTACTCTATTCAAAGGGGAGAAGAAAAAATGGCATTTCAGCGGCGGCGCCACCACTTTTACCAACGGTTTCGTCTCATGATTCCGATGATTTCCTCCGTCGCTGCCGCTCTACTCTTTCTCTTCGCTATGCTTTCATTCTTAGCTCCTTTTCCCACCGAATCCGATCATATGCACGGGAGACGCCGTTACACTGCGGTAATCTTATTCACTCTCTTAGCATTCACTGTATCTAGTAATTGATCGCAAATCTGTCACTATTTTGTGTGTTTCGTTTTCTTATGTATGTAATTGATGCACAGTTTAACGGTAAAACGAATGATGCCATTGGAAAACCTGATGCGAGTGGAAAGCCTGTGTTCCGCGTTCCGGTTAGGGCTTTCTCTGGCTTCTGTTTGTGTTTGATGTAGATTTGGTGATTCTGTTGTTGGATCTTGATTCGTTGCTTGTGTGTTTTTGTTTTGATTGAAAAATTGTAACGATCAGAAAGATGGAGGAAAGATGAGTCACGATGTGTGGAGTTCTAGAAATTCGGAGCACTTCTATGGCTGCAGCAATGCCAGCAGCAAGTTTCCAAGTGCGTATCTATTTGTTGGTTCAGTAATCAAGTGATGTGATGTAAAACTTTTCGTTTCAAACTTGATTTGGTTGTATGAAAATGACGGATAGTTATGCTTTTCCAATGGCAGAAGCTCAAGTGACTACAAGGCCTAATAGGTATTTGTTGATTGCAACTAGTGGAGGCTTGAATCAACAAAGAACTGGGGTATTTCTCTGCACTACTGTCATTATCATTGATACTGCTATAGTCAAGCATGGATTCCATATCTGGATTTATTTTCTTTTATAGAGTATGGTTCTGAATAAATTTATTAATGTGAAATGAACTCAAAAGCATATGCTTCCTCAATCAGATATGCCTTAGATTAAGGTTGTCAAACGAAATTAATTTGTCCATGCTGTAGTAAGTAATGTGGCATTTGATGGGAAAAGGGACTAAACTTGTTGGAGTCGGAGTCATAATTAATTAAATAATCAATGCACTTTAGTTATTGGCACATTTTTCTCCTGTCCGTTGCTTATGGATGCCTTAAATGTTGTTGAAACTCCTATTTGTCTATTGCTTGCATCTGTGAAAGCGATGCATCCCTTATGTTTTTAGATCCTATCTGCTTGGCTTTAAAAAAAAGTCTCAGTTGATTGTTTGCTCCAAAATCTGGAGCATTGAAACCAGTGAATCTTTTCTGTTTTATATAACGAGAATCGTATACTGCTGTATATAATGACTGCTGTTGGTGCTTATTATTTGCAAACTATATGAGTACTCAACTATCATTGTCAATCATTTTATTTCTGTGAATGGCAGATTACAGATGCTGTTGTTGTTGCACGAATTTTGAATGCTACTTTGGTTGTTCCAAAATTGGATCAACGATCTTACTGGAAAGATTCTAGGTCAGTTGCCGAAAGGATATATTGTAACTCGGTTTGGTTGTATTTAAGTGTATCATTCTCAGTGTTTTATGCTAATTTGTGATGCAATGTCATACTTTACCTTTTGCAGTAACTTTTCAGAGATCTTTGATGTTAATTGGTTTACCTCGTATTTATCAAATGATGTCAAAATTATCAAGCAACTCCCAATCAGTAAGGGTAGGAAAGCATTATCTGCATACAGCATGCGTGTTCCAAGGAAATGTAACGAGAGATGTTATATAAATCGTATACTGCCTGTACTCGTGAAAAAACGTGTAAGTTTTTCATTTCATAGAAGTGCTACCGGTGCTTATTGTGTTGTACAGCTAATTAGATTCTCCGAGGTGCCTTCATCTATCAGTTTGATTGTTTTTTATTGCTTGGAAGATATATAACAGTAGTAGGCAATTTTAACTGCTTTTATATCAAGGACTAGAGGTCCAAATCTTTATGTATAGATGTTACGGTAAGTGTTTTTTAGATGGATTAGATGCATTTACATAATGAGTTTTTCAGTAGGCTACCAATGAATTTTAACCCCGTCGTGTCGATGAAATTTGACCCCGATGTGTGGTGCCTGAAGTGCCTTTTCTATTTGCCAAGTGATCTTATAATTGAACTATTTGCAAGATCCAGATCCATATATTTTTTCGACGATTTGCCTGAATTTTTGAAGATTGTTTCAATTCATGTTTGCCATTCTATGACTGATAAATCTCGCCCTATGATCATTAATTATTCAAACTTAGTACCCAAATTTAACCCACTTTAAAGTTTTTGTTTCTACAAATTGGCCGATTTTGGTTATCAAAATAGAACGCGTTGTATGCTTGATACCGCTAGAGTTGTTGGAAAACTTCGGAAGTAATCAAAGCTCTAGTCTCTGTCAACTGTCTTTTTTAAGCTTTAATAAACAAGTAATCAATGATTTTAGTTCTGACCAATTTATCCACTGAGATTAATAAATTAATAACTATTTGAACATTTGATTATGAGGAACGATATTTAATGTTGTTGCTTCATTTTTATGGCAGGCTGTTCAACTCAACAAGTTTGACTACAGGCTTGCAAACAGGTTGGATACTGAGTATCAGAAGTTGAGATGCAGAGTTAATTACCAAGCTCTAAGATTTACTGATCCAATACAAGAAATGGGTAAAAAATTAGTCAAGCGGATGAGGATGAGAAAGAAGCATTACATTGCATTGCATTTGAGGTAGTTTGTTTGACTTGGCTTCTTGTTGTTTGTTTGTCTTGGCTGTTCTGTTTAATTTACTTGCCCGGGTAATCTTATCAATCAGATTCATCAATTTGGTAACCACTAAACTATAATATATCATTAGTATCCATATACGTCGATCACTGTCCTTGATAAAAATTTGCTCGTATACATAAATGCATGTTAAAACTAGGTTCAATTCGTGCTTTTATGCTGGTATCCTCGTTACATTTGCTTGCTAAGCATATTACTAAGGTATCCATTTTATTTGCACAAACATGAAACACGTGAATGTTCAGTTTCAGTGAGGACCGCGATTTTATTTAACATCGTTTAAAAGTAATGTATTTCATATTTGATAAGGTGGCCATACATGAAACCTCCAATGTCCTCATGTTGAAACTTTTTGTCTAGTTAGGGAACTATTAGGTGGCTGAAACTTAATCAGTCCATTGAAGTTATGGGCGTTCAGATAAAAGTAGGGGAGAAAATATTTAGTAAAACTCTGAATATTATTCTTAATAACTCGAGACTGACTTGTAATCTTTATTCTAGATTGAGTAGTGCATTGTGTTCCATATACCGTAAATTTGTACTTGTCTATTTCCAGTTTTATTGCAGTGAATATAAATAGAGTGATCATATCTAGTGAAACAGAACTGTAAAGGTTCGAAATGAGTAAGAACAAATTTACAGTATATGGCGCACAGTGCACGACTAAAGTTTCAATACAGATTACTACTCCAAGTTAAATTAAAGTCCCTGGCCTCATCTCTATTTTAACACACAAATATACACCGGCATGTATTAATATAATAATACACTGACATACATTAGTCTACTGCCAATTTGCACACAGAAAATTAGTAAGTAATGCAAAATATAGGAAAAATAAAAACTAAACAAACATTCCCCCTTGAATGTGATAGCAGGTGAGCCAAGGAATAGTATAGACTGAGTTTGTCTCTGAGGGTGAGAAATCTTTGAATGGAGAGAACATTGGTTAAAATATCAGCCAGCTGGTGTTTTGCAGGGATGTCACCGCCACAAAAGTCTTGTCAAGAACTTTCTATCTTGCAAAAAGATATCAAGCTCCACATGCTTTGTTCTAGCGTATAAATAGATATAAAATATGACTGAGTTAATGTCATAGTGCTGAGATTGTCACATAAGATATGAGAAATGACAATAGGCACTTTTAATTCATTTAATAGGGTGTTTATCCATAGAATTTCTGCTGCTGTTGCTGCCAGACTCCTCCTCAATTTAACCTCTGCACTAGATATAGCCACCTGAGGTTGTTTCTTAGACCGCCAAGAAACCTATTTATGGCCTTATAATGCACAAGACAAGACCTACAAGTGGACCTTATATCACCTGGGCCTACTTCCCAACCTGCATCACAGTAGACTGTTATGGCTACTTTTATACCCAGAACAGAATGTTTAAGATGAAGACTACGATTATCAGTGCCTCATAAACATCTAAGAAATCTATGTACCACTTTCTAATGATTACAGAGATTGATACTATAGCCACCAATGGTTGTAGTAGAAATAGCTTTAGCTTGGGACATTTGTGCTTTGCCAACAAGTAACAACTATTGAATATATCTGACTTGGAAAATGATTAATGATCTTGAGCCTCCTCACTTCAATCCTCATAAAATAGTCAAGTGTCCCAAGATGTTTGAGAGCAAATTTAGACTTCAATTTAGTAATTATCTGCTGAATAAGATCAATAGAACTCTTTATTACAATAATTCATCTTCATAAACGAGCACAAAAAAAGAGTGCTGCTGACTGTCATCTACAGTGAAGAGTAAAAGGTCACATTGGGTGATTTAAAACCAAAGCTCAGTGGATAATAATAATTTTAAAGTATTACTTTTCACCTAAAAAAAAACAAAGTTCAGCAGTGCAGACCGAAGTCTTTCAAATCAGTCCTTGGAAGCCCGTTTCAGCTCACTAGGAGCTTAATTCAACTCATATACAAGGATATTAGTTATCATGAGTTTGAATGTAAACCTCGTCATCTAGTTTAAATCGACATTTATTTAAATCCAGTTGATGGATGTGCTATCCATTAGTGATAGCTAAAGTGTGTATTGTTCTGGCTGTAACTTCTGATATAAAGTTTCAGTGAAGGTAAAGGTAGGTTGTTGATGAAAATGCTTAGCAACTAGCCTTGCTTTGTATTTATTGATGTTGCCATCAATATTTCTTTAATTCGAAACATCCATTTGTCCGATTACTTGTCTACGGGAAAGAAGTGAGACCATTATTGATGTTGCCATCAATATTTCTTTAATTCGAAACATCCATTTGTCCGATTACTTGTCTACGGGAAAGAAGTGAGACCATTATCTAGGTGTTGTTGCGCATAAGAGCTTCATATTCCAGCTGCATGACTGCCAGCCACTGAATACGGTACAAGGCCTGCTGAGCTGAAGAATATTATAAAAAGCCTGGGATTTTACCATTGCCCATTGTCCAAAAGAATTTGGTCAGAACCTGATAGTGTCACTGGCAATGCTTGTCATAGATTTCCCCTGTAGATTTGATTTCCTGTATCTGGTGTAACGTGATGTGTAGAGTCAGTGTACTACAACTGAGGAGTGGTTCCATTCCATCAGTACTAGTGAACAGAGCAGGTGAGGTCTGTGTAACACAGACTCCGACACGAACACTAGGACCCGACACGACACCGACACTTCGACACCTATAATGTCAAAAACATAGGACACTGATACCACTACATATTTGATATTATTTTACTTTCATTTATCCATCTATTATTAAAAAATGAAAACATATTCTAATAAAAATTAATGTCTTTAACCTTCATTGATAGCATTGCTTCAATATATATTTAATTCTTTTAGATGTGTGTGAGAATTGTCAACAAAAAAATGTATAAGGCGTGTTGAAGAAAAAAAAACAATTTTTTTGAACACTTGTTTGAATTATCCGACTCGTATAGTATGAGTGTCATATGGATGTCGGACTTCGATTCAAAAATTTTTGAAGCAAGAAAAATCCCTAATTTTTTGGGACACGTCAGACTTTTCCGACACTTGTCAGACTTATCCGACATGTGTCATACAAGTGTCGGACACCGCGACACACCTACTCCTAGAGGTCTGTGTCTGTGCTTCATAGGGTGAGGCAGTGGATGGTGCAGGTGCCGAAGGGTGTATTAGAATGGAGAAAAATTGAGAGAGTTGTAATCTCAATTATTGTATGTTGACTGAAATAAGTTCACTGAGCTTAATAGTTCAGATTACAGAATTTATACAATTGCTTATCCTCTACTTAGGCTAGAGTTGTCCTACAATCATGTAACTGCCAAGGCCAACTGGCAGAGCTGTCTAACTTACGATTGTGAATAATGTATTTTTACTATTATAGTAGTAACTTGCACTAGGCCATTATGCTAGAATAGCCTATAATAATAGATTAGTGTTTGTAGATTATTCATACTTGAAATATAATATGCCCATTATGTTAGAATAGCCTATATAAATAGATTAGTGTCTGTACATTATTCATACTTGAAAAATAATATTAAGTTTCTAATATAGTATCACGAGCTCTTTTTTTGAGAGTTTTGCTTTTGCATAAAAAAAAAACCTAGCCGTCTTCATTGCGACTCCTTTTTTTTTTTCTGCCTTCGTTGCAGTTTTTTTTCCTAATTGTGACTCCTTTTTTACTCTTCTGCCTCCGTTGCAGTCTTTTTCCTAAACACTCAGTGTCAGTTTCTGTTCACTCACAGTCGCCAACATTCCTTTTTTTTTAACCAAAAAGTTAGTCATTCTCCAACCTGTTTGACCCTTTCCCGTCGGAATCTGTTCTCACCACCACACCATCACCACCTCCTGCACAAAACCAACCAGACCCTAGGGACCTCCATTCAACACCGGTTTTTATTTTTCCAAATCATAGATCGGTGGTTTTTTGTTTCTCTGATTCCAAGACCGGCAGGCAGTTTTTTAAAATTGCTCATATGCCAGATATTTGTAGCATAGCCTCTAGTACGTCGGTGGTTGTTGAATCTGTCTTGAGAGCTGGAGCAATTTCATCTGTCTTTTCTGAGCTTACATGAGTATTTAGGAGGCTAACGCTTTTTACTAGTGAACTCCTTCTCCTTCCTTGGGGTAAAATGGTTTTCTTAACCTGCTTATGGTGTTCATCTAGTGTTTATTTTGTTGGACATACTCTAAAATTGACTAGAGCTGTTAATTTCTCCGGGTGTGTGTTTATGCGCTAATCATGTGTGTAAAGTTGTAAACTTTAGTTGAACTAAATGAAGTTAAGGATAAAGTTATATCAGGCATAGTTGAAATTTGAGGAAAACAAATAAAACAGTTTTGAAAAACTCCCAAATGTCCACATTCAGAGTCTAAGACCTTCATATTTAGACTAGGTCCATATCACAGACTGCACTTGGTCCTGTTGATTTTATTTAGACAACAATGTTTTCTACACTTGCATAGATCCTATTAGGTAAGTAGTCGGTCGTAAGGCCGGATACCAAGATTTAAAAAAAAATTGAGTAGTTTCTAAATTTGACCCACTTTTTTTGCTACAGATTTGAACCCGATATGCTTGCATTTTCTGGATGTGACTATGGTGGAGGAGAGAAGGAGCAGAAGGAACTGAGCAGAATAAGGAGGAGATGGAAAACACTACATGTAAGGCTCGCATGTTAAATTTTACTACTATTAAGAGATAATGAAACCTATTCACGATTAGACAACATTTTTGTATGCTTCAGTACAATTTTTTTTTTGTTATAATGACACGGTTCATATAAACCTGACTGGGTTTTTCATTTAATGAATATGAGCAAATGGCTTTTAACATTTTGACTGTCTTTAACCCTGCTTGTAGCAAGGTGCCTAAATAGGCATTATTTGATAGAGTGTGTTTTATCTGACTATGTTTGCATGAGAAAATTTGTTAACAAAGAGAGTATGAATATTGATTTGCAGAAAAGTAATCCTGATAGGGCCAGGAGGCAGGGGAGATGCCCGTTAACCCCAGAAGAAGTTGGTCTAATGCTAAGAGCATTGGGGTATGGTTCTGATGTTCATATTTATGTCGCATCTGGAGAAGTATATGGAGGGGAAGAAACATTGGCGCCTCTCAAAGCATTATTTCCTAATTTCCATTCAAAAGAAACCATTACTACCAAGGAAGAATTAGAACCATTTTCTTCGTTTTCTTCTCGGATGGCTGCACTCGATTTTATTGTTTGTGATGAAAGCGACGTGTTTGTCACCAATAACAATGGTAACATGGCTAAAATATTAGCTGGACGAAGGTATGCTCTACTCCATTTGCATGTTTATTTTCATTTTCTGTTGGTCACTAATAGCTACACTTGCTAATTTGCTTTCCGTGTCTTATAGGAGATACTTTGGGCACAAACCAACCATTCGTCCAAATGCTAAAAAACTCTACAGATTGTTCTTGAACAGAAGTAATTTGACTTGGGATGTTTTTGCTTCCGGTGTCCGTACTTTCCAGAAAGGATTCATGGGTGAGCCCAAGGAGCTTAGACCTGGTAGAGGCGGGTTTCATGAAAATCCATCTACTTGCATATGTGAAGATTCTGTGGCCAAAGCTACCAAAAATTCTGGACCTAGAAAATTTTCAAACAAGAAAGTGAATGATGAAGTGGAAGTTGATGATAATGATGACAACGATAACGATAATGATAATGATAATGATGATGATGATGATCAGAATGATCTTACAGATAAGGATATGTTCAATGAAACAATGTCAGACTATGAAACTTTGAATTTTGAGGATCCAGAGTTGGAGGAAATTATATCTGATTAGTTAAGCTGCAGTATTCAGTGGTGACTATCTGCCGACTCTTTTGTCAAAACTTCTTAAGCAGCTGCTGCTTGTTTGAAAGTTGCTAATAATGCCTAGATACCAGAAACAAAAAAACACATATTTCTCAATACAGGCTGAGCTGAACTTGAAGTGGCTATATGAAGACATCTTGAAAATTTAAATCATAGGAACAATTTGTGCATTTTTAAGAGCATCATGGCCTCGGTTTGTTGCTGAATTTTGTTGGTGTTTGGACTTATAAATGAATCTGGAAAGAGGGTTGATCACAGAGGTGAGTAATGAGTGGAATGGGAGGACAGCCATTCGACATTTAGCTGCATACATAATTGAGTCTGTTAGGAAGTAGGAAAATCTGTATATTTTTGTTGAGAAATTGTTGGGCATATACTTTCGTTTATATCTTTTGACATTGACGCTGTCAACTTATAGAAGCAACAGGATACCAACTTAAGTTTTTACGGCTGAAGTGAACATAGATAGTTGTGGTTGTTGACCTGTAGTTAGCCCTTTTGTTAAATCAGTTCATTTTTCTATACATTTAGTTAAAATTGGTACGAAAATTTGATCTCCGCAAATTGCATGCATAAGTGTCGGTAAGTGAGTCTATTGACCCTTAAATATTTGTTTAGAGCAGTTGACGATAGCAGCTATAAATGAACATATTATTCACTAGACTGTCTGTGGCCTGTGTCTTTGAGAGTAAGGAAATAGGAATGCCGGATCTGAAAGTGCAGCCAGTTTAGTGGTTAGATAGAATTGTTAAATTTTACACGCACAGCGTAAATTGAAAACCATACTAGTTCAAGCCATGTCAAGAACTTGTAAATGGAAAAATAATAAGAATATCATTAAGATGGAAAGAATGAATAAAATGATTAATCTAGAATATATATATCTTTCACAAATGGAGTTCCTCTTAATGACATGATTACTCTAAAAGTTAAACAAAATAAACGACGACTTGTAAATCAGATTTTCACTGCGACGAGGGCAAATCATCCGGTGGGTCATCTGCTTGGAGCGATGGAGGTGATCCGAAGTCTAAATTGGGGAAGACACCAGGTGGTCTCTCCAGGGGCTCAATCGAGAGTAGTTGGCTTGAATCACCCACAACATCCGCCCATCCATAATGAGGTTCGGCCCTTCATAAGAGAGACAAATTTAAAATGAATACAAGCAATATGACTAGAGTAAAATTTAACCAGACTACATCTTCATTTCTAACTGAAACACATTTTCAAATTGCACTTCATCTCCCTTTTTAACTTTTCGTCTTCAAAATATATACTTACGTTAAGCATATTTTCATCTAAGTGAACCATTTAAAAACGGTGAACTATAAACAAGTCTCTCACTGAAAATTTTCCTCAACTTTCAATGTCACCAGCAATTTGTTTTAAAACACACTTCGTTAATTTAGGACTTAAAATAAAGTTTCAAATACCCACTTACGAGCTGTGGATCATCCTCCAAATAAAGATATTATGCCCTTTACTTTAGAGGCTATTTTTTCCATGTATAAAACTAGAAGCACCTTGTGGTCACGGTTAAGTTAACACCCAAGTAGAGATTAGTCTCACAAGAGTCCCACCCGAGGCCTAGAAAAATAGGTAAATCGAGAGATAAAAATGCAGTAGAGAATATCCTTACTCGTAATAAGTTTCTTCGTCTACAACTATGTCCCAGCTCTCACCGGTTGTGCTGTTTCCATACTTATGGACTTTCCTGTTGCAAGCAAAAGCCAAGCCAATTAGCCGGTGTAACAGAAAAGTAACATTTTTAGGAAATTACTGAGGCATTGTATACATATCGATTCAATAATCCCAGTCACTTTTAAGGTCATCGTGCACAAGTAAATCAACTAGTTTATGGAAGCTTTGATCATACCCATTTCCAAAGTGCTCTTCTCCCCAAGTTCTTGACCAACCTGGCAAAAGGATGAAAATTGCATTGAGTTAAAAAAAAACACATATGGTTATGTTAGAGAGAGAACCGTGTAACAGACATGTGGTGGGGGGAGATTGACTCGGCAGCCACCAGATACTTATAAAAGAAAACTCAGAAAGCCCCCGTTTTGTGGACCTTGGAACAAAGACACCTCCAACATTTCAGAGTCATGAGATACATGATTAATACCTTAAGAAAAGTTACATGAAATGCATCCTATATTTTATTACATCTATGGAAAAAGGCTCAAGCATTTAATAAAATGAAACCTCCAAGACTACATTATTGGGTGCACTCTGACAGCAACTAATGGAACAAGCAGACACGGCTTTTGGTTACAGCACGGGAACAACCAAATATGAAATGAATGTGAAAGACGACTTTATAAGTAATAATATATAATTTTAGTATATAACATACATACGTTCACTGCTTGGAGATACATGCCAAGTTTCCCCATGACGTGAACCTATGCCTTTAAAGAACCGCTCCTCCCACTTGTCTCCCCATTTTGTTCCAAGTTCAGTTTCAGCCCATTTATCTGTCCTGAGGAAGTGTAAGCAAGGAAAAGAAAGCACCGAGAAAATAAAATTCAGGACTAGTACAAAATGAACTCTTTCTGGTTAAAAATTATGATAAACTTCCAAACAAATAATCAACTTGTATCCAAAGAAATCAACAGAAAGCAAAAATAAATTTAAGAGACAAAAACAAGAGAGAACAAGTGTGGCAAACTAAGAATAAAAAGAGAAAACAGAACTGAAAGTCAAGGTGCAGGAAAGAATATTATGATTCAGCAAATGTAAGCAGAGTACCGCTGAAATAAACATAAATCAAATAAGATTGTCCGATAAAATGTCACAAAATCCACAGTTCAGCAGTAAGTTATTCATCCATATGAGGCTCACCTGTAAACATGTGGATAATCGTTGCTACAAGAAATGAATCAATTAAGCTATCATACATACCATTTGAGAACAGATCCTCTTCCGTCATAATGCTCTCCCCACTTTTCCCACCACGATTGTTCATTCAGCCTACCATACTTATGTGCCCCCTTTTCAGTCCAACCTTTAGCATCATATTTTTCCCACCTAGTTAAACAGAGTCAGAAACTCAATGTATTTGATCCATTAATAATGCATGCATAGAGATTCCAGCTTTCGTTTTGTAAGATACATCAACTTACCATTTCTCATACCACCCAGCATTTTCGGTTCCTGATTTTGCTTGTTTTTGTGCGCTCCTCTCTATTCTTGCTATGTTACTGTAAATTGAAACAAGAAAGAAGTTGTGTAAGTGATTCACGGGGTTTAGTTATGCACAACAAACAGAGAAATAAAGTAATGACCTCCATTCATCTTGATGAAGATTTTCTTGCCATGTTTCCCACCAAGAATCCCCCTCAGAATTTCTGCCAGATTTCTCCACACCTGCGAGAACTTACAAAATTAATCACAAGCACGGACAGGCTAGGTTATTCAAGAGTTTAACAAATCTCAACAAATCAACCCTGCTACTCAGTATTTCTTCAATCAATTACACCATTAGATGATAATGGTAGTTGATTCAGACAATGGTTTAATGAAGCTCAGATGATAAAGCATAAAACAGGGGCAAAGTGAAAATAAACATTGAAGGACATTCTAGCAGAGCATAATCTGCTTATCAACTGTCAGACAGATTAGGATAGTGCATGACATTTCAGCTCAGTTATGCCATAATTTAGTGGGAAGATTTTTTTAGTATCACTTTATTCATTTATTCTGACTGGCTATGTTACAGTCGTGCAGTCATAGTAATTGATTTGTTGCGCTCGACATAAATTTTATAAATTTCTGTAGATATTAAAGAGTTGCAGATATTAGTATGTCATATGAAGGAACATGTTTTATATGTACAAACATAATAATCATAGATCAGTCGAATGTTATTTTTATATGTTATAAAAATCAGCTGTTGCAATAAATCTGCTGAATCATGTTAAATGTATAAGCAGCGTGTTTGAGCAAGGGTCCAGAAGTAAGTTTGAACACCTCAAACTATCTTTTCGATAAAACAATCATGTGCTTCTGCCCAGAAGTAATTTTAGACTGGCCCCATAAAAACTAAGAATGCTCAAGAACTTTCAGTAATGTCTCTATATCAAATATGAAGTAACATACCTAGCTCCTTATATCCAGTCCAGTCGCTCTTCTCCCACCACTGTCAATTAGATCAATAAAGCCAATTAAATGAATCCACCAGTGGTGTGATATTGATAGGGGTCCTGAATACTGTCAATCTATCATATTAAAAATAAATCCATCTAGGAAGCCAGTTGATGGGGTTATGGAAAAACCAACCTAAAATGCTACAAATCATGCCTAATGTAATTCAAGTACAAAAAAAAAGTTAAAGTAATGTGCTCAAAACATGTGAAAATATAACCGACGTCATGTCAATGGAATTATTAGCTCCTTGGTTTGCACAAAAATAAGTTGTGATAATGCATGCAACTCAGCATTGCAATATCTAGCCAGATGAATTATACAAAATATTGAAAAACAAATAAGGTTTCTAAAAAAATACTCCTTTTCAGTATTAACATTCAAATTATCATAGAACTATATCCAGATTATCCAATATACACAAATAGTTCAGAGCTGAGAAAAAAATAACAATTGAAAGTACATAAATTACATGAAAAGCAAAAATTTTAGTCAAGAGCCGCTCCAAGAGTTAAAATTGAACTTCAAGAAGTGTTCGAATGCGGTGTTCAATATTTTCAAGGTTGGTATGTACTTAGGAAACATGATCCTCTCCTTATTACATGCATACTGGGCATACTAAGACATTATCTAAGCTACTGCTGTGTTTAATCTAAGGTGAGAAAATGATCTAAAGCTATTGGAGCAAAAACATAAAGTTCTCAGTTGTAAGTATTTGTCATAACTGTTATTATAATTTTCCCACTATTTCTTGAAAAAAAGTACTGCAAATTATTTATCAACAAAAAGTCGGCATCAAAATCTTTACAAACTAAGATTTGGTAATTAATATCACTCGTCTGTATTTGCTACAGAAGTCCACTTCTTAATTATAGACTTATAATACAATGATGCCATTAAGCAAACAAGGATCATTAGCGCGTGTCAAACAAGGTTATATTTGATGACTAATCAAAGTAAGATAGAAGAAATAAGATAGCTTTAACTCAAAAAGTTACTTTAACATACACTGTTTCTGTAGATTTATTCTCACACTTTATTAACAAAAAACTACATCCAAATATTAAAAGTATAAATACCGTTTCTTTCCATTCTGATGAACTATCATGGGATTGACCACCCATTCTTGTCCATCTACATCTATATCCATTTTCACCAAGCTCTTCTCCATTTTCTCTGTACCAAGTACTCCCATCTTCATTAGTGCCGGACTCCTTAACATTTTCATTTAACAAGCTGATACCCCAGTCCTTCTCATTTGCTATACCAGTGTCTGTTTAGAAACCAGTGAACACAAACATACATAATATTCAACATTCCAGGATAACTAGTAGAAAACATGTAAGATAGCCTTCAATCAACATTTGGAGCAAACGAAAGGACTACATCAATGATAAACTACCTCTTTTGGGCGGGGTATC
Organism: Lathyrus sativus; assembly: GCA_963859935.3. Taxonomy (NCBI): domain Eukaryota; kingdom Viridiplantae; phylum Streptophyta; class Magnoliopsida; order Fabales; family Fabaceae; genus Lathyrus; species Lathyrus sativus. The sequence continues at coordinate 677,702,436 of OZ012739.1, read as the reverse complement.
TCGTGACTGTGGACCAGAATTTCTTGGGGAACAACGAGGAGAGAACTTTTCCTGCTTTAAAATGGACCTGTGGCCATCATGGCATAAAGCATAGTAATAATTGAGAAAAAATTGCAGCTAATGTAATACAGTATATTGTAAAAAGTATAAAGAAAAAACAATGTAATATTCCTAACATAACATTTTCCACAAACAAAGGAGCATCCTTCATTTTCTGAAGCAAACTGTGAAAAGTCGGTAATGCATATATAGAAAGTAAAAAAATGAACAGTAAACTTAGTTCTTCCATGATCTGGAATATAGTTCAAATCATTTCAGCACCATGACAATCTCAATTCTTACATACTGAACCAATATGAATAAAATGAATTAATCTCTTATCAAGCGTGTACAAACTGGAGATCTAAAATCACACGAAAACCTCACGTTCATCTCTTATCAAGCATTCATATGTTACTTTATTTTCACTGCTAAAACCGATTTCACTTTTCATTAACATGGAGAATTCAGACAAGATACAAAGTTCACCTAATTACAATAACAAATTTGAACACAAGAACCACAAAATTGAGTTTAACAATATACATACGGTGGAGAAGCGAACGGCATTGCAGCTGGAGTAGCTCGAGTTCTAACTCTATGAACGTGAGGGTTTTTCTTCGGATCGAATCTCCGTTCCTCGATTTTCTCAGGTCCACTCGTTCTACGAATCGGAGCAACCGAGTCAGAACAACAGCATCGAAATTTGAGATTACCGATTCGAACTCGTTCCGCATCGGAAAACATCTTTCTTCGCTTTCTCCGGCATAACTCCGGGAAGTAAGTGCTCGGAAATAGAGCAACATTGAGCCGTGTTGCTCTGAGCTTGAAATCGAACTGCGTCGTTGAGAAGCCTCTAGAACTCGCCGCCATTAATGCAGAATTAGTAACATTGACGAATAAAGCGCAATGCAATGCAGTTGAATGTGTAACTGCAAATCGTTCTCCTCTGTAACCGTTTTCGGTTAGAGTATAATAGTAGTGAGGGTAAAATTGGAATTTAAAGAGTGTGAGTGTGAGTGTGATGAGGGAATGTTTTGAAGCATTTGATTTTGATCTGAGAGTGTGAAAGTGGAAGTGGAAATGAGGAAGAAAGGGGAAAGAATAGTGAGAGCAATGAGATCAGATCCGAGCATGGCTACGAATCCCGAGATTTGTTCAGTATTTACATATACATGTGAGCAAATGGGTCCCGCTACATTTTCTGTCCCTTGTTCTTATTCCACTTTCGTATTGCCACGTGTCATTTCTTCATGCGCCATTGGTATCTTTGTGGGATGAAAAGGTGAGAAACACCATATCACTGTTCTACTATTTCTTTTGTTATACTTTTTAATTTAATATTTTTGTAAATATAAAAAAATTGATGCTATCTTTGCAAAACCTTAATCTCAAATTCTATTATGTCAATTTCAAACCTCCGGACGATTCTTAAAAAAATAATTAAATATATTTTAATTTTTACTGAAACATTACTCTTTTGTCTCAAAGTAAAAGCTTTTTAAAGACTATTATTATAAATGTATAGTGTGACGTAATATTTTGAAAATTGTGTAGAAAATATTTATTAGAATTAAAATTGATAAAAATTAATTATTCTTACATTGAAAACATAAGAAAGACTCTTCTTTTAAGATAAAAAAATTTTGCTAGAAAAATTCTTTTTTTAAAACATAGGAAGTATAATTAGTGAAATAATTGAAAAGCGTAAAATTTAATAAATAAAGGCAGTAGTGAAAATAATAATAATAAATTTCAAGAACGAACTCAAGACACAAATGAAGATCAGTTATGTGTTGCTCAACACAATTCCACACTCAAATTCGGGCAAATATCATAAAATCACGACATAACAAAAACACAACCTTAGACAAAAAAAGCAAAGATCTCTTTTAAATACCTGAGCAGTTTCAGAAATTAACGAGCCATTGATATTATCGAAGATCAATTCAATGAGAACGTAATTTGAAGAAGATATCTTCATCAAAAATGAATGTGCATCGGCCAATTCAGTTTCGACTGTTTCTTTTTTAATGAGAATTGTCCAAAGAATATGCATGTACCGAAGAAACATTTTTTGCACGCCCTCTTTAAGGCACGTTTTCCACTGTCCAAGAAACACCATTCATATAGAGTCACTTGTAAATAAACACGAGTCCTAAACAATATCCTGACACTCAGTCATACCTTGTCTATTCTCTCCTGTAAACTTTAAAGCATAATCACAGTGCCTTCCAATGAACTCCAAGCATACTCCTTTCAGTCAGTATTAGAAAACCCTGACCATGATGTCAAAAAATTATGTGTGACATCTCCCATTTATCAATAAAAGCTCCCATGAACCTTATCCCAATCTGCAGAGAAAAATAAATTCTCCCACACAATATCCAATCCTATTTCTCAAGTCTCTTTTAAGAATCATGAACATAATTGAAATGATTCAATCCTCTCACTACCCTCTCATGTTAATTCACCCATAATGAAATCCGTTTTCCCCCCTTACCTTAGATTCGAGCTTTTCTTTGACAACAATGAAGATTTTGGTTCCTCTGCCCTAGCTCTCATTGTTCTGTCTTTTTCCTCTTTTTCACGTTAACCGACTAATTCCACTAACCATCTATTAACCCCTTAATTGGACTAAGTTCAATTAATTTAATTATTATTATTATTATTATTATTATTATTATTATTATTATTATTATTAATGATAGTAATCACCAATAATATCATTAATACTAATTGAAATAATACTAGTACTCCTAATATTTTTAATCTCATTATTAAACCACCCCTTAGTTTACGTCCATAATACCCCTAACTAAGGTCACCCCATAAATATACACACACCAAGGTATAAAACGACTAAATAGTTTAAATGGGGTGTTACAACTCTCCCCCACTTAAAATATTTCTGTCCTCTAAAATGTACCTGATGAGAACAATTTCGGATACGACTCTCGCATCTTGCTCTCCAATTCCCAGGTCACACTTCCTCCAGCAGCTCCTCCCCAAGACACTCTCACCAACGGGATATCTTTCCCTCTCAGTTGCTTCATCTTGCGGCCTTCAATCCTCAACAGCATCGCCTCCACCGTAAGGTTATCTCGAACTTGCACTTCATCTCTCTGAAACACATGAGACGGATCAGCAACATACTTCCGAAGTTGCGATACATGAAACACGTCATGCAAATTCGAAAGTTCGAGTGGCAACACCACTCTATAGGCAACAGTTCCAATCCTCTGCAGAATCTGATACGGTCCAATAAACTTAGGATCCAACTTCTTCGATTTCAGCGCCCGACCAACACTGGTCACCGAGTTGACTCTCAGAAATACATGGTCACCCTCGCTGAATTCCAAGTCTTTCCTCCTATTATCATGATAGCTTTTCTGCCTACTATGAGCCGTCTTCATTTTTTCTCTAATCATCTTGATTATCTCCATAGTTTGTTGCACAATCTCGGGTCTGAGTACCGTACTCTCGCCCGACTCATACCAACATAGAGGTGTCCTACACCTCCGACCATACAATGCTTCAAAATGTGCCATTCCAATAATAGAATGATAATTGTTGTTATAAGTAAATTCAATCAGCAGTAAATGAGTATCCCAAGCGCCTCCACGCTCGAGTATACAGGCCCTCAACAAATCCTCCAATGACTGTATAGTCCTCTCAGATTGCCCGTCTGTCTGCGGGTGATAAGCAGAACTCAATTTCAAATTAGAACCCAAAGCTTCTTACAAACTTTTCCAAAATCCAGAAGTAAACCTCGGGTCTCGGTCAGACACAATGCTTGACGGAACCCCGTGTAACTTCACTATCACTCTGATATAGATTTCTGCTAACTTCGTCAAAGGAAAACTGATGTTAATCGGTATAAAATGTGTCGACTTCGTCAGTCTATCCACAATCACCCAAATTGCATCAAAGCCTCTCGCCGTATTCGGCAATCCAGTCACAAAGTCCATTGCAATACTATCCCATTTCCACTACGGTATTTCCATTGGTTTCATCAAACCAGATGGTTTCTAATGTTCCACTTTCAACTTCTGACAAGTCAAACAAGCATACACAAACTGGGCTATGTCCTTCTTCATACCTGGACACCAAAACAATTTCTTCAAATCTTGATACATTTTCGTAGCTCGTGGGTGAATATTTAAGCTACTCATGTGGCTTTCCTGCAAAATTTCCTTTTTCAAATCATGATCTTCCGGCACACAAATTCTGTCTCGGAATCTCAACACACCAGAATCATCTACTTTAAAATTTTCTTCTTTATCCGTCCCACCTACGGTCATCAGGTCTACTAATTTCAAATCTAGTTTCTGACCTTCTCTTATTTCACAAAGGAACTCATTATTCACTTTCAGCATCCCTAACATTACACTTCTCGCAGTCAGCTCGTAAACTATACTCAAGTCTCTAAACTGCTCAATCAAATTCAATTCTTTCACCATCAACATCGACATATACATTGTCTTCCGACTCAGAGCATCTGCCACGATGTTAGCCTTGCCTGGATGGTAACTCAAACTAAAGTCATAGTCCTTCAGAAATTCCAGCCATCTTTGTTGCCTCATATTTAATTCCTTCTGGTCAAACAGATATTTCAAACTCTTGTGGTCACTGAACACTTCGAATCTCGACCTGTACAAATAATGCCTCCAAACTTTTAATGTAAAAACCACTGCAGCTAACTCAAGATCATGAGTAGGATAATTCCTTTCATGAATCCTCAATTGTCGTGAATCATAAGCCACAACTTTCCCATCTTGCATCAAAACACCGCCTAATCCCATTTTAAACGCATCACAATATACCACAAACGGATCACTCAGATTTGGTAAGGTTAACATTGGCGCGATAGTCAACCTTTTCTTTAGTTCCTGGAAACTTTCTTCACACACACCGTCCCACACAAATGCCTGGCCTTTCCTAGTCAACTAGGTCAACGGAAGAGCCAAGTTAGAAAAACCTTCAATGAACTTACGGTAATACCCCGCCAAGCCCAAGAAACTTCTAATCTCTGTCATTGACTTCGGAGCCTTCCACTGAAGCACAACACTCACCTTCGATGGATCCATTACTATGCCTCCTCCAAAAATAACATGTCTGAGAAAACTTACTTCACTCAACTAAAACTCACACTTTGAAAGTTTTGCGAACAATTTATTATCCTTCAACACTTGCAACGCAACCCTCAAATGCTCCTCATGATCTACTTCCGACTTAGAGTAGATCAAAATGTCATCAATGAAAACCAATATAAACTGATCCAAATAAGCGTGAAAGATACGATTCATGTATTCCATGAACACGCCCGACGCATTGGACACATCAGGCGGCATCACTGCATATTCATAATGCCCATACCGAGTTTTAAAAGTTGTCTCTTGGATATCATCTTCTTTCACACGGATCTGGTGATAGCCTGACCTTAAATAAATTTTACTGAACACACGAGCTCCCGCGGGTTGATCCATCAGATCGTCGATTCTTGGAAGCGGATACTTATTCTTGATGGTCACTTTATTTAACTGGCGTTAATCGATGCACAAACGCATACTACCATCTTTCTTCTTTACCAACAACACTGACACTCCCCACGACGACACATTGGGTCTGATAAACTTCTTATCCAATAATTCTTTCAACTGAGATTTCAACTCCGCCAATTTAGACGCCGACATCCTGTATGGTGCCATAGATATAGGTCTGGTACCAGGCACAAGATCAATCGTAAACTCTACTTCCCTCTTCGGAGGTAACTCCACAACATCCTTAGGGAACACTTCAGGAAATTCCCTCACAGCTGGTAAGTCCTCTATCAGCGACTTACTCTCCATAAATAGCGAAGGGAATACTATAAATACCTTAGCTTCGTCCTCCAACAAGGTTCTCAACTCCTTGGTAGATACATGATTAGCCATTTCTTCTTCTTCAGGAGTCGGGAACAACAACCTCTTCCTATAACAATCAATATAAACATGATTGCTCTCAAGCCAATTCATCCCCAAAACCACATCCAGCTCGCTGAGCGGTAGACAAATCAAGTCTGTTAGAACACATATTGGTTCTTAATAATATCTCTTTGTTTTGATGATAACTGTTAGGAAATTTTGTATTTAAGAATTATATAATCTAAAATTTGCTTGAGAGTTTGACTGCAGATTGTAATGAAATTAACACTCCAGAAGCAAATCTGAATTGTATACAAGAAGTTATCTTAACTCTGAAGCGCCAGATGCACTCATTAGAAGATTCTGACTGCTGCTTACAGAAGTTCCTGAAGCGTAGCCTCCAGAAGGATCTGAAGCAAGTAGCTCAAGAAGACTCTGAAGCAGAAGCTCCAGAAGAATCTGAAGCAAAGAAGAATATTGTATGAAGAGTTTCTCAAAGCATAGTTTCTACAGAAGTTTCTGAAAGTACTAAAGCTGCCAAGTACTGAAGTTCTATGTCAAATATGCTCTGATGATCAACACGCTGAAAGCACACATGCTGCAGAAGATTCTGATACAGCAAAGTTCTGAACATCATTAGAAGACTCTGACTCAATCAGATTCAGATGAACTTGCTGAAAACTGAAGAAGAAATATTCAAAGATTATATCCGTTGGAGTAAATCAAACGTCTCTTTCCTCATTAGTGCTAGACACAAGAACACAGACAAAAAGGATTTTTCTGTGCTTTTTACTTCTAGGAAAGGTCACTTGATGTGAAGACAAAAAGGCTCAGACCTTTTTGGGACACTCTTCTCAACGTTCAGCTTCCTTGGATCAGCTGCCTATAAAAGGAAGACTCCACCAAATTCTTCAGTGACACAATTTTGCTGAAAAGAAATCATAACATTAAAAGCTCTCATTCTTTCATATTCTTCTAAGAATTAATTGTACTTAAACTTAAGAGAAAAATCACTGTTGTGATAAAAGCTTTTTAGAAGCATTCACACTCTTGTATTTAATTTACATTGATTGTAAAGGTTTTCCTTAAGAGGATTCAGTTAGAATCAGTAGCTCTTGAGAAGACTAAGAATAGTTGTTCTTAGGTGTTACTATTGTAATCTGTTTGATTAAATAGTGGATTAAGTCCTTGTTGAGAAAGACAAATCACTCTAGGAAGGGTGGACTGGAGTAGTTGAGTTCAACGAACCAGGATAAAAATAATTGTGTTTCTATTTCTAAGTTTTAATCTTTCATACTTATTCAACCCCCCTTCTAAGTATTATCTCACCTTCAGTTGGCATAAGAGCTCTGGTTCTGTGTGTGCTACCACTTAACAGTGACAGTAAAGATCCAGAGAGAAATACTTTGATATATATTTATTTGTTACAATGGATGATAATACTATATCCAACATTAACAATAAATATGAAGAAAGGGACAGGATCAACACCAAACCCCCTATGTTTGATGGGGAGAAATTTGATTACTGGAAAGACAGAATTGAGAGTTTTTTCCTAGGATATGATGCTGATCTATGGGATCTAGTCATAGATGGATATGTCCATCCCACAGATGGGAATGGCAAGAAGATAGACAGAAAATCTATGACAGATGCTCAGAAGAAAGATTTTAGAAATCATCACAAAGCCAGGACTATATTATTGAATGCAATTTCCCATATTGAGTATGAAAAAATTACAAACAGGGAAACTGCTTTTAATATGTTTGAATCCCTAAAAATGACTCATGAGGGAAATTCTCAAGTCAAGGAGACAAAAGCTCTGGCTCTGATCCAGAAGTATGAGGCCTTCAAGATGGAAGACTCTGAATCTGTTGAAGCCATGTTCTCCAGATTTCAGATCCTCACAGCTGGGCTAAAGGTTCTGGACAAGGGATACTCTACATCAGATCATGTAAAGAAAATCATCAGAAGTCTACCTACCAGATGGAGACCTATGGTGACTGCCTTAAAGATAGCTAAAGATCTGAACAAGATCTCTTTAGAAGAACTCATCAGCTCACTGAGGAGCCATGAAATTGAGCTTGAGGAAGATGAACCTCAGAAGAAAGAAAAAGGTAAATTTGTTGCCTTAAAATCTAACAAATATGCTAAAGCTTTGCAGGTTATTGAATAAAGCTCTGAAGAATCTTCTTCTGAAGAAGAAGATGAATTATCCATGCTGTCCAGAAGGATCAACAAACTCTGGAAGCACAAGGGAAAGAAATTTAACAACTTCAGAAGATCTGATAATAGAAAGGAATCTTCTGGGCACAGAAGATCTGGTAAGAAAGAAGTTGTGTGCTATGAGTGCAAAGAACCTGGGCATTATAAGAATGATTGCCCAAAACTTCAAAAAGAAAAACCCAAGAAGAAGTTTAACAAAAAGAAGAAGGTTCTGATGGCAACATGGGATGACTCAGATGAATCTGAATCATCTTCTGAATCAGAAGAAGAATGTGCTAATGTTGCACTGATGGCCAGCACAGAAGATCAAGAGGAAGGAACCTCAGAATATGAATCAGATTCTGAATCTGATGATGATGCTGAAGAGGTAATGGCTAAACTTACCAAAGAAGAACTTATAAAAGTTTTAACAGAAGTTCTTAAAAGTTATAACAATATCAAACTCAAATACAAGAAGCTGAAAAGCAATCTTGAATCTGAGATTGATCTTCTGAAAACAGAACTTGTTGAGCAAAAAGAAATTAATCTGAAAATAAAAAATGACTGTGAAACAACTCAACAAGAATCTGAATCTGAGACTAAGTCATGTGAAAGCATTTTAGAAAAATATGACTCTAGTTTTCAGAAATTCCTTACTAAGAGCATAGACAGAAGCAAGATGGCTTCTATGATCTATGGTGTTAGTGGAAACAACAGAAGAGGTATTGGATATGAATCTTCATCTAGAAGAAATCCAAAATCTGTTGACAAACTTTTCATCAAGAAGACACCTATGTACTCTCAATTTAAGTTTGGTCACTTAAATGACATTAAACACACAAGCTCTGAGAAGAATACTTATGTGTTTAAACCCAAGGTTAGTCAGAATAAACATTATGTTGAAAAACAGAAAGTTAGACAAACCTCCAGAACCACTAACCCTAAAGGACCCAAGAAGATCTGGGTACCTAAAAGTAAAATAATCCCTGTTGCAGATGTTCTTAGCAGCAAGGTCAGGACACCAATCATGGTACCTGGACTCTGGATGCTCATGACACATGACAGGAGAAAAGTCTATGTTCCAAAGCCTGGAACTTAGATCTGGAGGTGACGTGAAGTTTGGAGGGAACCAGAAGGGCAAGATCATTGGATCTGGCACTATTGGAAATGGTAAACTTCCCTCTATTACTAATGTTTTACTTGTTGAAGGGTTAAAGCATAACTCATTGTCCATAAGTCAATTAAGTGACAATGGTTATGATATTACCTTTAATAAAAAATGTTGTAAAGCTATTAGTCAAAAGGATGGATCTATCCTATTTAGTGGTAAGAGGAAAAACAACATTTATAAAATAAATCTTTCAGAACTTAAAGTTCAAAATGTTAAATGCCTCTTGTCTGTTAATGAAGAGCAATGGGTCTGGCACAGAAGATTGGGCCATATTAATATGAGACGTATATCTCAAATTAATAAACTTAATCTTGTCAGAGGACTCCCTAATCTGAAGTTTACTTCAGATGCTCTTTGTGAAGCATGCCAAAAAGGGAAGTTTTCAAAAACATCTTTTAAATCAAAAAATGTTGTTTCTATCTCCAAACCACTAGAACTACTTCATATTGATCTGTTTGGACCAGTGAAAACTGCATCCATCAGAGGCAAGAAGTATGGATTAGTCATTGTTGATGACTATAGTAGATGGACATGGGTAAAGTTCTTAAAACACAAGGATGAGTCACATTCTGTGTTCTTTGACTTTTGCAAGCAAGTCCAGAATGAAAAGGATTTCAAAATTATAAAAGTCAGAAGTGATTATGGTGGTGAATTTGAAAATAAATATTTTGAAAAATACTTTTCTGAAAATGGCATTGCTCATGATTTTTCCTGTCCTAGAACTCCACAACAAAATGGGGTTGTAGAAAGGAAAAACAGAACTCTGCAAGAAATGGCCAGAACCATGATCAATGAGACAAATCTGGCAAAACACTTTTGGGCAGAAGCAATCAACACAGCCTGTTACATTCAGAATAGAGTGTTTGTAAGACCTCTTCTGAAGAAGACTCCTTATGAACTGTGGAAGAACAAAAAGCCCAACATTTCATATTTTCATCCTTTTGGATGTATTTGCTATATGTTAAACACTAAGGAAAATCTGAACAAGTTTGATTCCAAAGCACAGAAGTGTTTAATGCTTGGATATTCTGAACGCTCCAAAGGCTACAGAGTATACAACACTGAGACACAGATTATGGAAGAATCTATTCATGTCAGATTTGATGATAAGCTTGGCTCTGAAAAGTCAAAGCAGTCTGATAACTCTGCAGATAGGGAAGTAGTCTTCATTGACTCTGAAGTTCCAGAAGCAGACAAAATTCAAGTGAAGGAACCTGAAGCAACGCCAGATGCTATTCCTTTAACCTCTCAGATGAATAATCTAAATATTTCTGAAGAGTCAACTATTAGAGGATCATCATCCAGAATTAAAGCTTCTCATCCAGAGGATGTCATTATTGGAAAGAAGGATGATTCCATCAGAACAAGATCCTTTCTAAGATCAACTGAAGCATCACTATTTGGACTAGTGTCAGAAATTGAACCATCTTCTGTAGATGAAGCTCTGCAAGACAATGATTGGATTATTGCCATGCAAGAAGAGCTAAATCAATTCAGCAGAAATGATGTATGGGATCTAGTTCAAAGACCTCAAGGATTCAATATAATTGGTACAAAATGGGTCTTCAGAAATAAGCTAAATGAGAAAGGAGAAGTTGAAAGGAATAAGGCAAGGCTGGTTGCTCAAGGGTATAGTCAGCAAGAAGGTATTGATTACACTGAGACATATGCTCCAGTGGCAAGGTTAGAATCTATACGTCTTCTTATTTCATTTGCTGCACAAAATAACATCACTCTGTATCAGATGGATGTTAAGAGTGCCTTTCTTAATGGTATTATAGAAGAAGAAGTTTATGTCCACCAACCTCCTGGTTTTGAAAATGAAAAATTTCCAGATCATGTTTTCAAATTAAAGAAATCTCTATATGGTTTAAAACAAGCTCCCAGAGCTTGGTATGAGAGATTGAGCAATTTTCTTCTGGAGAAGAATTTCATCAGAGGCAAAGTGGATACAACACTCTTTTGTAAATCATTCAAGAAAGATCTTCTAATTTTCCAAATTTATGTAGATGATATTATTTTTGGATCAACAAATATTATGCTTGGAAAGGAGTTTGCTACATGTATGCAGGCAGAATTTGAAATGAGCATGATGGGAGAACTCAGATTCTTTCTAGGAATCCAAGTTAATCAAACTCCCGAGTGCACCTACATACATCAGACAAAATATGTTAAAGAACTTATGAAGAAATTTAACATGTCTGATAGTAAGCTGGCAAGGACTCCAATGCATCCTACTAGCTCACTTGGCAAGGAAGAGGTAAGTAAGAAAGTAGACCAGAAGCTCTACAGAGGTATGATTGGCTCTCTTCTTTATCTTACTGCTTCTAGACCTGACATATTGTTCAGTGTTTGCCTGTGTGCTAGATTCCAATCAGATCCTAGAGAATCACACTTGACAGCTGTCAAGAGGATTCTAAGGTATCTGAAAGGTACTTCTAATGTGGGTTTGTGTTACAGAAAATCTGATGATTTCAAATTAGTTGGATTATGTGATGCTGACTACACTGGAGACAGAGTGGAAAGAAAAAGTACTTCTGGAAGTTGTCAATTTCTAGGAAGAAATCTAATCTCCTGGTACAACAAGAAGCAACCCACAATTGCACTTTCAACCACAGAGGCAGAATACATTGCTGTTGCTGGATGTAGCACGCAGATGCTCTGGATGAAGAGTCAACTAGAAGATTATCAAAATTTTGAAAGTAACATTTCTATCTTTTGTGATAATACTTCTGCCATATGTTTGTCCAAGAATCCTATTTTACATTCTAAGGCAAAACATATAGAAATTAAGCATCATTTCATCAGAGACTATGTTCAGAAGGGAATCATAAATTTAGCCTTTGTTGATACAGATCATCAATGGGCAGATATTTTTACAAAACCCCTTGTTGAAGATAGATTCAAATTTATTCTGAAAAATATTGGTATGGATTTTTGTCTAGAATGATATTTGTCAGAAGCAAATTTTTACAGATGCAAAAATGCCTAATGCTCTGAAGTATTTCTTCTGTTTGCTTACTTTATTCTGATCAATATTTCTTTTGTGAAACTCTGAACTAACAATCTTTAGAAGATCTGCATGTTGACTAACGTTTCATTTCTAAGAGAATTCAGAACACATGCAAGCAAACATGTGTCACACCAAATTTGAAGAGGTGGCGTGTACATAACTGAAGAGACGTTTGAGGTGAAGTTTGAATAGTGAAAATCTTGATTTTCCCCCCAAATTGTCAGAAGCAATTAATGTTTTGATATGATTATTATTCTCTTCATTTAATGCTTGTTAAAACGTGCAAAATTTCTGACTGATGGTATGCCTAAGTGTTTTAGTATAAATACTTGTTTTCACTTCACTTTCACACTTTTACAATCTCAGAAATTATATGCGTTTTCATCTCCTCTTTTCTCTGCATAAAAACCCTAAACCTAAGTGTGTGACAAATCATTCTTCAATGGTAACTTCATCATCAACAGCTGCTCAATTTCAATCTTCTATGGCTGCTGTAACTTCAGAAAACATGAGTGTTGCTCCCTATTCTCCTCCCAAAAGAACTCTTCTAACACCTGTTGACCAATTGGAAGTTCTATGTGAATCCATGGTAGAGTTTGACTCTCTTGCAGAAAATGGGTTTGAGTTTCGTTCCATCATTGGAGCTCAAGGATGGGTCAAATATTTTGATAGGCTCTTTGGACCAGTTTACCCTCTACTGGTGAAAGAATTCTGGATCCATGCATCTGTCTACCCCAAGTTCATCCTATCTTCTGTACTGGGAAAGGAGATCATTATCATATAAGATCTGATCAGAAAATTAATAGGATATGAAGAAACAGATGGTGTTTCTCACTTGCCAGCTGGGCGTGTGGACATGGATGAGGTATATGAAGAAGTAATGACTGCTGGTCAAGCTTCTAACAAATTCAAAGATCTGAAGCCTGACTACAAGATCTGGGCCAAGATCTTTATGGGATGCATCCACCACAGAAAGTCAACTAATTCTCCAAACTATGTCAATAATGAACAACTCTATTTCATGTATTGCCTTAGTCAGAGCACCAAGGTAGATCTTCCATACATTCTTTTTATGCATCTGTGGAACCATATCAATGCATCTAGAGAGTATGTGAAAGAGAAAGGACAAAAAATCAGAACCTGGATCCCCTTTGGAAGGTTGATCTCAGATCTTCTAACTGAGAATGGTTTGGTCACTGCTTTGTACGCTGCTGGAGTCACAGAGGAATTAGAATCTATAATGGGAAAACCTCTGAATGCTAAAAGTCTTCAGAGACTCAAAATTGTTGATGAACTCACAACAACGCCCAAGAACCTGAATGTGTCTGAATTGAATAAGAGGATTCCTGTAGATGACTTTCCCTTATTCTTTGCTGAAGAGTCCAGACATATAGTTGTGATGTATATTGATCAATGCAAGAAGGATGGAAAACCTGTTCCTACTAATGTCATTCAGCTAGCTAGACAACCACTACCAGATGTAGCAGAAGAAGAAGCACAACTTCAGAAGAAAAGGACTCAGCCAGTAGCATCATCTGAACCTGTTCAGAAGAAAGTAAAGATTGCTGAGAAGCCAAAGAAGCTCTTGAAGAGAAAAGAATCTGAAGACGCTGCTTCTGTACCAACCAAGAGGATCAAAATAAAAGGTACTAAATCTTTTGTATCTTCTGCAAAGATTGTTATAAATGATTCTAATCTTAAGTCTGTACCAAAACCACCTTCAACACAAACTACTTCTGTTACAGCTCCTAGTTCTAAATCACCACAAAAACAAACACCTGTTCCAACTCAAACAACAACACAAAAAATTCCAACACCAACAGTTTCTGTACAAAAACCTTCTCAACCTAAAATTCATATCAAACAGTTTGTTCCACAAACAAAATCCTCTCAGAAACAACCATCAGAACAACAACAACCTACAAAATCATCTGAACAACCAGCAAAACCACAAGTATCTCAACTAGTAAAAGCCCCTGAAAAACAATCACCACAAACTAATCCTTTATCTAAACCCACTGCATCTGAACCTACCAAAGTCACTTCTACTCCAAGTGAATCAGAACCAATAATTATTCCATCTGACTCACCTATCTCAGAACAACCATCAAAACCATTTGAAATTCCTTCAAAACAAACCAATACTTCTGAACCTCACACAGAAGTTCTTGATGTCACACCCTTAAAAACGGTGTTTCAAGTATCTTCTACTTCATGCACACCAACCACATCTTCTAACTCCTCAGAATCAGAAATCCACCCAGATTTTCTAATCTCTCCATCTGGAAAATACTCTGAGGTAAAACAATCTGAGCCTTCTATACCTTCACAAACTCCCATTCTAGATCCTATTCCCACACCTACACCATCATCTGAGATCTTAATCCCAAATTCCAATCCAAGATCTTTTATATCTTGTGCCCAAGTATCTTCTCTATTTCATAATCTGTCTTATGGTTTCAAACTGAAAGATTTTTATGACAGAGTTGAACCTTCTGACCCCATCAACCCTCTAAAACCAAAACCCTCAATGACCCTTCCATCTGTGATTCTTGATTACTTAAAATCTATGTCAGATGTAGAACCTTTAGCAACCATATCATATTCTGCAAAATCTGATAAAGCTGTTGTTTCAGCTCTGCAAATGGCATCTGATAACACTGTTGCATCTGTTGAACCACCAAAATCTGCTTTCAAACCCTACTCAAATGAACCTTTTGATGCAGTTACCAATCACACCAGAACAAAACCTCATCTGTTAAATGCTTTAAACAGATCCCAACCTCAAAAACCTGAGATACCCTTCATTCCATACTATCCCCCTCCTCTGATTTCCATCCAAAAATCACTTTTTCCACCAACTCCCCAACCTAAACCTGTAACTCTGGAAACCTTGTTACGCCCAAAGCCCAGACTTAATGTTAATCATTCATTTCAAACATTTTTGCAAGAAATACAGATGTATTTAGGTACAGTACAGAAGAAATGCTCAGCAACAATGGATGCCAAAGAATCTGACATCATCTGGAATGGATTCATTAACAGATTCAACTCTGTAGCTTCTAATATGAAGAACGTCTGTTCTGATGATGCAAAGTTCAGATTTGCTGAGGCTACAAGAACTCTATTCTGGACTGTCAATAAATCTGAACCTCTACTTCTTTTAGATGCTCCTCCACCATCAACAGAATCTACTGAAAATGCATCTGAAGAGAATCAATTGGCTATGACTCTGGTAGATCCTTCTTCTACTTCAAATGCTCCAGACTCTACAGAACCCATGGAAATTGACTCTGTTCAGGCTACAGAACCTAATCATACTTCTTCATCTGAGATAAAGAAAGAACATCCAGATTTTGAAGACAAGATTGCTGCTCTGGAAGCTGGACAGTCAGAGATAAAATCCTGGATGGCTAAGCAGGATAAGAAGTCTGAGGATATGACAGAATGGATGTCAAAGCAAGATGAAAAGAATGAAACTATGGCTAAGTGGATGTCCAAGCAAGAGCAATCATCCTCTGAGATTATAGATCTATTGAAGATGCTTTTGTCCAAACACTCTTAGATTTTTTTTCATTCTATTGTTTCTGCATCTGTTGCTTGCATTTGTACTCTATTTGATATATCTTCTGATGTTTGCCTATGTACTCTTGATCTGATCAAATGAATGAATCAAAGTTTTCTCCATTGAATTGTCTAGATTATTGTTTCCTTTTACTTGTCCTTTTAAAAGTTTTTTTTTACTTTTTGCTTATGACAAAAAAGGGGGAGAAAATATAGATCTGAACTGTTTAATATAACTTCACCAGAATGAAACTTTAGACATACTTATTCTATCTAACATTTTAATCTGACTGTTTCAGAACATTTGATAAGTATATTCTATAAAAGAAACTCTGAGTCTCTCAGGTCACTTGACCATTATCAAACTATGAATATTAATTTTTGCAAGACATTCTGATCTTCAAATGTTAAAAAGAACAAACAAGATCTAACTCTGAAGAATACTCAAGTAAAAAGGGAAGTTTCTATTCCTAAATTGTATTTAACTCAGGGGGGGATTCATCATCTCAGGGGGAGTTATAATTCTAATTTTTCCAATTAAACAAAATTTCTAATGCTTTTTGTCATCATCAAAAAGGGGGAGATTGTTAAAACACAGATTGGTTCTTAATAATATCTCTTTGTTTTGATGATAACTGTTAGAAAATTTTGTATTTAAGAATTATATACTCTAAAATTTGCTTGAGAGTTTTACTGCAGATTGTAATGAAATTAACACTCCAGAAGCAAATCTGAATTGTATACAAGAAGTTATCTTAACTCTGAAGCGCCAGATGCACTCATTAGAAGATTCTGACTGCTGCTTACAGAAGTTCCTGAAGCGTAGCCTCCAGAAGGATCTGAAGCAAGTAGCTCCAGAAGACTCTGAAGTAGAAGCTCCAGAAGAATCTGAAGCAAGCAAATGCATCTGAAGCAAAGAAGAATATTGTATGAAGAGTTTCTCAAAGCATAGTTTCTACAGAAGTTTCTGAAAGTACTAAAGCTGCCAAGTACTGAAGTTCTGTGTCAAATATGCTCTGATGATCAACACGCTGAAAGCACACATGCTGCAGAAGACTCTGATACAACAAAGTTCTGAACATCATTAGAAGACTCTGACTCAATCAGATTCAGATGAACTTGCTGAAAACTGAAGAAGAAATATTCAAAGATTATATCCGTTGGAGTAAATCAAACGTCTCTTTCCTCATTAGTGCTAGACACAAGAACACAAACAAAAAGGATTTTTCTGTGCTTTCTACTTCTAGGAAAGGTCACTTAATGTGAAGACAAAAAGGCTCAGACCTTTTTGGGATACTCTTCTCAACGTTCAGCTTCCTTAGATCAGCTGCCTATAAAAGGAAGACTCCACCAAATTCTTCAGTGACACAATTTTGCTGAAAAGAAATCATAACATTAAAAGCTCTCATTCTTTCATATTCTTCTAAGAATTAATTGTACTTAAACTTAAGAGAAAAATCACTGTTGTGATAAAAGCTTTTTAGAAGCATTCATACTCCTTAAGAGGATTCAGTTAGAATCGGTAGCTCTTGAGAAGACTAAGAATAGTTGTTCTTAGGTGTTACTATTGTAATCTGTTTGATTAAATAGTGGATTAAGTCCTTGTTGAGAAAGGCAAATCACTCTAGAAAGGGTGGACTGGAGTAGTTGAGTTCAACGAACCAGGATAAAAATAATTGTGTTTCTATTTCTAAGTTTTAATCTTTCATACTTATTCAACCCCCCTTCTAAATATTATCTCACCTTCAAAGTCCATGCCAAAATCTTTACCAAAGATCGACACAAGACAATTCAAACATACTAAAGATGTAGTGGTCGACTTAATAGATGGAGTATCGATCACCATCTCTCTAGTCAAGGTAGACAGCGCAAGCCCCAGTCTCTCCATACAATCCACAAAAATAAACGAGTGGGTCGCACCCGTATCAATAATAGCAATCAAAGGAGTGTCATGAATGTAACACGTACCTCTGACCAAACGATTCTCGCTGGTAGACTGAGCTCCCGCCAATGCAAATACCTTCCCACCTTCCTGAGACTTCTTCAGTTTCTGACAGTGGGTGCTGATATGACCCTGCTCACCATAGTTGTAACTGGTTGGCACGTTGCTTCTGCAATCTGCCACCACAAGACCTGGCTTCCCACACTTAAAACACTTCTTCACCTCGTTCTGGCATTCATTCGCACGGTGACCTGCGCCACCACATATGAAACACTTGAGGGGATTGGAAGGATTTCCTCCCCCGCTTGGTTTCTTCCCATCAACATCTGTTTTCTTTCCCTTATTAGCCGGAGCACGATAAGGGGTATCCTCATGTTTCCGCTTACCCATTCCATCACTCAGATTCTTATAGTGAGCGATTCTAGCTCTGTTATCCTCATCATAGATCATACACATGTTCACCAAATCAGGAAAGTATCTGATCTTCTGATAACTGATACCCAACTTGATCTCAGGACACAATCCATTCTCAAACTTGATGCACTTCGAACTCATAGCTGCATTTGTATTGTATGAGGACAATACTTCACCAGCTCTTCGAACTTAACTGCATAATCAACCACTGTCATGCTTCCCTGTTTCAACTCGATAAATTCAATTTCCTTCTTCCGGCGAATATCTTCTGGAAAATACCGTTCCAGAAATCCCGCCCTGAACACTGTCCAACTAATGGGATCCTCACCAGCTTCCAACCTCTGGCGAGTGTTGTCCCACCAGCCTTCAGCTTCACCTTCCAGCATATGAGTACCAAACCGTACCTTCTGATCCTCTAAGCAGCCCATGACTCGGAAGATCTTCTCAATATCCTTCAGCAATTTCTGTGCTACATCTGGATCATATCCTCCTTCAAACTTAGGTGGCTTGTTACTCTGGAACTTCCCCAAATTACGGAACTCTCCGTCATCAGCATTTCGGTTGATATTCTGACCAATGTTCTCCACTGCCTGCGCAACAGCTTGTAATGCAGCAGCCATCGCAACATCATTCCTACCAGCCATACTGGTCAACATCCACGAAAACACAGGTTAGAAAAACACATGACTATAAACACCTATAGTCAGTCTCTACTACAACATTGGACGGACGGACCGACCTGCTCTGATACCAATTGTAACACCCCACTATACCTCGTACGCGTGTTATAAGACATATACGGAAATAATTCATAAAATACATCAGAGTTCACCAACAAGTGGGATATCACACTAAGTCACTTCATTTGAATTTTAGTAAACCAACATCGTCTGGTCTCAATTAAACAGTGGAATAAAAATTAATTGTTTTAAACATCATTTCCACCACGAGGTAATCATAAATCCTCAATCCAACAAATAAAGATATGTAACAATAAATAAAATAAACGATCCAATAACAACGAAATCCCGTCATCCCATGTTATGTATCAGAGCGACTCCTAAGACTCGATCAAATAGCAACACACTCCAAGCACTACTCAGGTACCTGATTGTCTGTACTCCCAAGAGAGCATAGACACAACAATAGAAAAGGGGTGAGAACTACATTCAATAAATAAGCAGTGAAATACACATGCTAAGGAGTAGTTACACACCACACATACAAATCATATACAAATAACGCACATATACGTGCCACCTCAATCATTCGGCATCAACGACCCACCATCAATCATAATATGCAATGTGACTCACTGACTCAACACAACGCATATGGTACCAACACAATCTCATACGGTTCATACTAGAACCCGATTCCCGTCGGAATCTGGATAAGTCGTATATACGTTCCTCTGAACTACAACTTATCTCCACAACGACTTCCACAATAAAGTCCGGATGAAACTAGGCACCCATCATGGATTCCCGCCTAGCCATCTCCATAAGACACATGACATGAAAATGCATGATACACAATTATGCAATAATAACTCAAGCATAATTCACGATCAATCATGATCCACACGAGCCATCCACTCACTGTAATCCTCTCGGGAATTACCACAATCGCATAAGATAATCCACCTCGATAATTATGGCTCATCATCATCAAACACACCCTTGCAGACACACCCACATAATTCCACATTCCCTTTATTAAATTCATTACCAATCTCCCTTAGGTTCATTTTAGTCATATTAGTCCTACCGATTAAACGGAAATACATTCCAAGCGAAATTTGGACAGAAATCACAAAATTAGTGAAAAGTTCACCCCAGACTGTCCATACGCGTATCAGCATGACCCATACGCGTTTGGCCTGCTCTAATACGTGTATCATTCCTCCATACGCGTATGACCAGAGGCCCAAAACCTCCCAGAGTCCTCCCATACGCGTACGGCTAGCTCCATACGCGTATGACCAGATGATCGTGTTGGCTCTGGGGACAGGGCACGTATGCTACACGTACAGCCCCTTAGGAAGTCCCCCATACGCGTATGACTATCCCCATACACGTATGACACTATGCCAGAAATGAGTTTTAGCATCGCATACAAAGACAACGCTTTTTAAAAAAGCGCTGCTAAAGGGTGAGTAAAAAAAAGGAAAAAAATTGCCTACCAAAGACAGCGCTTTTAAAAAAGCGCTGCTAAATGGGGACCCTAAGAAAGCGCTTTTTCTATAAAGCGCTGCTATATGGCATTGCTAAGGCACCCTATGAAAGCGCTTTTAAAGCGCTGCTAAAGGCCTTTAAAAAGCGCTGCTATAAGTATTCATATTATAATTTTAAAATACCCTCCAGAATTTTAAAAGAAACAGAACAATCACGTAGTTTCTTTTCTTCTTTCTTTCTCTGGCGAACAAACGAACGAACGTTGCCCTATAGTTTCCGTCATCCTCCGTCCCACCGTCGCCCTCTTCCGTTGGATTTCTCCGCCGTTCACCGTCCGTTTTCGAGTGCATCCGTCCGTCTGCATTGCATTTCCACCATTGTTACGGTATGTGAAGTTTTACTCTGGTTTTCTTGTTTATTTATCTTTTCACCATTGTTGGTATTTGAAGATATAAATGGTTTTTTTGTTCTGATGATATAGATGGTTTTGTGTTATTGAGATATTGAAGATTTTGTGTTATTGTCTCTTTGTTGTTATTAAGATATTAAAGGTATATGTATATGCATGACATTGTTGAGTTATAGTGGTTATATGTATTGATCAAATTCTTTAAAGGTTTGCTGAGTTAAGCATTTATGTGTTATTGTCTCTTTGTTGTTATTGAGATATTGAATGTTTTGTGTTATTGTCTCTTTGTTGTTATTGTCTCTTTGTTGTTATTGAGTTATAGTGGTTATATGTATATGCATGGCATTTAAAGGTTTTGAGATATTGAAGGTTTTGTGTAGATATGTTACGTATACTATTGTTTTTGTTGTTGTTGTTATTGTTGTTAAAAGTCTAAACTCAAAATGTTTTATGTGTTATTGTTTTTCTATTGTTATTTTGGAATTGATATTGATGTTTTTTTAATGTTATTGTTGTAAATTACGATAGTGAGAGATTGAAGGTTGGTTGTAAGGAAAGGATTTTATGGCGAAAGAGTTATTTCTTATTTATAGGTACCATGTTTTTCTTATTTATACATTTCTTATGTATATATTTCTTATTTACATATTTGCATGTCATTCATTTGATACTTTGGTTTTCTGAATTACAGGTATATTATAGCCAGCAACGAGGAAATATCACATGATGGAAAACAAACAACAAAAGACGTGGAAGGTGATATTAAAAGAGGAATAACGATTATGAAAAAAATCATCCGTGCGAGAGATAGAGGTGTAAAGTATGATGTCCATTGGAATGAAAGAGATCAGTTGGTTGAGCCTAACGGTGCGCTGCTGACAAGTTACATTGGAGCACTTGTACGATCGCAAGTTCCGATTACTTGCAATAATTGGAGAATTCCTGCATTACAAGCGACTAAGGATAAAATTTGGAGCGAGATTCAGGTATGATATTTGATCATTTTTAATTATGTTGACAGTTACATCTTTAAATTAATTATACTAACATATTATATGTATGTGTATTTGTTTGCAGAGATATTTTAATATTGAGGATTCTAGGAGAAAATATTGTATTCAATTGGCCGGAAAACGCTTGAGGGGATTTAGAGCGTTTTTAACGAACAAGTTTCTTAAAGATTATGATGAAAACTTTGTAGACTCGGAGCGTCCAATGAAGTACGCTGATTTGATTTCGGATGAAGAATGAGAGACATTTGTTGCCAAGCGAAGAGCCAAAGAATTAGAAGTAAGTACAACTTATCATGAACAATGTATAGTATATATACCTCTTCCACAAGAGTTCTGATATGACTTAAACTTGTTTTTTCAGGTTAAGATTGGCGTAAATCGGCAACGGGCATAAAAACCTGCGTATCCATACAAAAAGGGGCGTTTGGGATATGCACGCTTAGAACAAAAAGTAGTAAGTACATATAAATGCTTTAATATGATATATTTACAAAAAATAGTAAGTATATATAATAGGATATAATGCTTTATTATTCGTCTTAATGCATAGTTGGAAGAGGAGAAAAGTGATGCGACATCTCTTCCGGACCATGTTGTATGGAAGGCTGCCAGTGTGAGAAGAGATGGAGTCGTCCAAGAAGAAGTTCAACAAGTATTTGAACAATGTGTAAGTACAACATTAGCTTTGCCAGTAACTGATCAAAAGTGTATAATATATTTATATATGCTTTTATCTATATTTCAGGAGACTCTATCCCAGACTATAACTCCAGCTGAAGACGATGATTGTAGGAGCTTACTGAGTCGGGTGTTTAATATTCCTGAGTATTCTGGGCGTGTGAGGGGTAAGGGATTTGGTGTCACTCCATCCAAACTGTATAAGCAGCCAAAGAAAAAAAATCCAACCAATAAAGAAGTGATGACTACTTTGGAGGAAATGAAAGCTCAGATTCGTGAATTACAGAAGGACAAGGAGAGATACATGTCAGAAAGGCGCGCTCCAGAGGGTAAGGCTACTAGTGACAAAGATAGTATCGGTTGTCCGCAGAAGCTTCCAGAGGTACGTAATTGTATATATTACATTAAAATTAATTTAGCACAATTTTCTTAATTGACACATTAACTGATCATTATTTGTTTAGGGCATTTCACCTTGTCGGCTATATTTATCGTCACCGATTTATCGCATGGTTGCCAAGAGAAAGGTGCATAACACTCTGGGAGACTTACTTCACCATAAACCGCTCCCTGCTGTATTTTTGAAAGTATCGGTTGATATTGCGTTAGAGGGGGGAGCGTTGTTGCATATACCAGGTGATGTTTCTGACGCAACAGTGGTGGGAGACCCAATAGGAACGTATGTTGCATGGCCGACAAATCTCATTTTCCTAGATGATGAGGTAGGTTGAACCTTGTAATATTCAAATGTTTTATGACCATACATGAAAGTTATTCTTACATTTACATTTTCTTATTTACATGATGATCTTAGACTCCTTTAAAATCCAAATCAAAAGATGATAGAATTATTGTGCGGGATACCGATTCAGCTGCATCAAAGAAACAGGTACTACTACAGTTACACAATTATCTTAATATACATTAATTACTGAACTTATATATGACTTTTAGGTTAATGATTAGCAGTCGCAACAAGTCAGTAAGGGTAAGATGCCTGAAACTTCCAAGGTGCCCAACAAAAAAAAAGGTCGAGTCAAAAAAAGCATTTGTTCCTCGATTTAGAATGTGCCTTGAAACATATGTAGGAACAACAGATGTGCCTGAGGGTGGCATCCGTCTAATACCTATGGAGAAAGGTATTTTCGGTTTTGAATATCCCGAAACAACTGCTAAGGAGGATTTTGACCAGGTTTTCACATTCTGAATTAGGCGTCGGTGTTATGCATTCCTACATCAGGTACTCCGATGCATTTTATTTAAATAATTGAACATTTTAAAATTTGCTCGTTTAACTGAATATTCTAATGTTGATTATGTTTTTTTTAGGCTCTTGTATGACAAGTTGTTGGTCCCGAATGATTTGACTTTAATATTCGCACTCTTATCTGCTAGCTGTATCAACTCACGGACAATAGACCAGACACCAGATGCAGTCAAAGAGTACACAGTCCAGAGATGTATGGGTGCGACTACGGAGAAGTTGTTCTTGTTGCCATACAATACTGGCCATGGGTTAGATTTTATTCTAAATTCATTTATTATAATTGTTCGATTTTTTCCATTCTATATAACATTTCCGTCTAAACTGTTGTCTTATTTTATAGTGGACACTGGTTGTTGGTCGCGATTAATCCGATGAAAGAAATAGTCTATTATATAGATTCATTGGATGGCGATACAAATAAATATGAAAATCTGAAGAACATGGTTGATACGTAAGTGATGAGATATATTGTTCTGAATAATTATATATCTTTATTTATTATGTGACATTGTTCTAAATATGCGTTTATATTATGTTAGAGTTATACAAATATTCAGAGCACAAAGAGATGCAACAGTGCGAAAAAAGCAAGGCTAACAACATCAGTTGGATCAGAGTGGAGGTATATTTTCCCATGTTTGACTGTTATAGTGGTTCTACTTGATCAAACTATTTAAACTATATATCCTGATAAATGTTTGTTTGTTTTTTCCATTTACAGTGTCCTCGTCGGCGTAATGGGATTGACTGCGGATATTTTGTATTGCGCTTTATGAAGGAAATTATTCTTTCTGGTCAAATTGAGATTCCAATCATGGTATGGATCAATTCATAAGTTATATGATTTATTTTGATAATTAACCGATATTTCATCTGAGTAATTAGTTTTAAAATTAAATCGTGCATGTTCTGTTATATTATGTAGTATTTTGATGAATTCAAGTGCGGTACTTACTCGAAGGCAAGATTGGAAGAAAATAAGGAGGAATGGTGTCAATTTATTCTTGAGTTGAGAATGGTATAATTGTATAATTTGTATCTATTTGTAAAGTTAACGGATTTATAATTATATGTAAATTGACCGGATTTGTGATGTTGTAATTCTGAGGATCGGATTGTGTTCTAATATATTTAAGCAGGTTTATGTGTATTAAAATTATTATGGGCAAAGTGATGAATTACAATGTATATATACTTAAAGGCCAAAGTGTTGAATTGTATATATAAGGCCAAAGTGTTGAAATAAAGGGTTGAATTATATAAGCAGGGAATGTAATATAAGCAGGTTTATTGAAAAATATATAAAAAACGTGATTATTCAGAATTTTCTTTTTTCAAATCGTGCACATTAGACAGCGCTTTTATGTATAAGCACTGCTAAAGGGGATAGAGAGAGTGCTAATAAAGCGCTGCTATAGGTGGGGAAAGGGGGGGGGGGGTCTAAGAAAGCGCTGCTAAAGGGGGGGGGGGGGTCTAAGAAAGCGCTGCTAAAGGGGGGGGGGGGTCAAAGAAAGCGCTTTCTAAAAGCGCTGCTAAAGGCAAAAAAAAGCGCTGCTAAAGGTTCTTTTTGGTATAGTGTGATCAGCATATCTGTCAAAAAACTCAGATCCAAACCCCTCTACAAGTTCCTACCTCAGATCCATCATTCTACCTCCTTCTTCAACCTAGAACTCAGATTTTTGTTAATCGATTCTCTCTACTATCACTATACTTCATCTATCTTGATTCTATTACGTTTTCTATCCCTTAACGATGCGATCTCGTTAATCTACCTAAACCCATAATTCCATATCTGTTGTTCAACAAAGTTCCATGACAGCATCAGGAATTCGCACACGAATTTCATATCAACACCAGATTATACTCACAATCAGCATACAAGCATTATTCAACAAGAACATCATTCATATGTAATTTATCATGCTATGAAAATCAGATCAAGACATTCAAAACATGCATAAATCCTATGAGAGAAAGGACCTTTCACTACCCTCTCATGTTAATTCACCCATAATAAAATCCGTTCTCCCCCCTTACCTTAGTTTCGAGCTTTTCTCTGACAACAATGGAGATTTTGGTTCCTCTGCCCTAGCTCTTCTTGTTCTGTCTTTTTTCTCTTTTTCACGTTAATTGTAATTCTACTAACCCTCTCTTAACTCCTTAATTGGACTTAATTCAATTAATTTAATTAATAATAATAATAATAATAATAGTAATCACCAACAATATTATTAATACTAATTGAAATAATACTAGTACTTCTAATATTTTTAATCTCATTATTAAACCACCCCTTAATTTACGTCCATAATACCCCTAACTAAGGTCACCCCACAAATATACACACACCAAAATATAAAACGACTAAATAGTTTAAATGGGATGTTACATGGACCACATACAATTCTAAATTGGGATTTAAGTACTTTGAATACTCGTTCAACATCTTTTCGTACTGATTCTTGTCACTGGGAAAATAACTTTCTCTTTTCTCCTTGTGGCATAGGGATGGTGTTATCAAATGTTGCCCACTTAGGATAAATGACATTTGTTAGTGTCCCATATGATATATGGTTCGATTCATCATGTATTTCATTTTTGAATTATTTTCATTTAAAACATTGTTAAACACATCAAATGTGTCTAACATGTTAATGTCATTGTTAGAATTTGTAGTGTTAAAACATGCATGACAAATCCATAAGTCTTGAGATAGAACAACTTTAAGCAATGATTGTCAATTTATTATGATCACCTCTAAAAAATGACTTTTCCATGCAACAATATAATTTTTTATTTCAAATGCTTACAATCAATTGAACCTAACATATTTTAGTTTTGATAATTTAAAATATTAAATATGTGGTTAATTTTTCATATTTTGATTTAAATTTATTATTTAAAATATTTGAAATGTATGTATTACATTTTTTGAGATTTTTTATTTATTTTATTTTTTGTAATGAAATTTGATTTTAGAAGAATAAATATTTTTATTAAAAAATAATTTCATTCAATAAATAATGACGTAGCGGAGATATCAAAGTCCAACCTAAACTCATTTAAAATGATTTTGAGTTTTAATTCTCAATTTTCGATAAAAAAATGAGATAAAATTATAAATTATTTTAAAATTCTGATTTGAGTTTGAAGAGGTAAAAATCATTCGATCGCTTCTATTTATACTTAAATATATAATGAATATCATTAAAGTGTAAATTATGTACCATATGATTGATAATGGAAATGAAGTACTAGTACTCCATAAAACAATTGACTCACTTACTTTACCCGCATTATAGGTGCTATAGATAATTAACTATTCGTGCATTGGGTCTAAGTTCTAGTATGGTTAATGATGTAAGTATTGCTGCCACTAAAATCTTCTGGATCAGAAATAATTGAAAATTCCCTTTAAAAAATTCAGTTGATCAGACTAAACTGATAAAATGACTGGTCATTCATCTTGTGTTAGAATGCGACCTGCCCGATACAGAAGCAGGACAGAAATGAAAAGTAGACTCAGACAGAAACTGACTCCACGTTGGATACCAAAAAGTCCTAACACCTTATCCACAAACCCAACCTCATGTCTAGTCATCATAAAAAAAACTCTAAATCTTCCCTTCCACACTTTGTTTAACTTAATCTCAGTATCTCACCTCGTGTCCATCAATGTTGGCACGAGGACACGTCAAAGCACCTGTTGACAATTTGGTTAAGAAATTGTGGTTACTGGATAAGAAGCTGAGTCAAAAGGAGTACACACTTACGTGGTACTGAGAACTAAATTATGGACACAAAAATTCATGGTGATTAAGTTCTTTACGTGGCAAGAACAAAACAAGTCAGCTTAGAATTTAAATTGCTTGGTTTGCTCTTCAACCAGGAGACCAAATGATGCTATGTTATTCTTCACTTTTAAATCCAATAAATGTTACTCTTCATTATTACTACTGCTATATCCAAATTTAAAATAATGCACAACAAGGACTTTTATTATACATATACGTGTAATATTAATTACTTCATCTGTCCCACCAAAATTAAGTGTAGCTTTTAATTTTTAATAAAATTCTATTTTTTATTTTCTGTGTATATTCTAATTAATAATTTTAATTTATGATAACTTGAATACACTAATAATAAACAAGATAGTTTGGTCAAAGAATTAAACTCAGTGATATATGATCAACTATAAATTTGTTTTGGAAAGGAGAAAGTAATAATTTAGCCATAAACGTTGATTATACATATACATGTAATATTTTCAATCAATAATTTATTCATCAGAGATTAAGATTAATTTTTTTCTCCACTAGATAATTGTTTAATTAAATACTAATGCTAAACTAGAGTAAAATTCAAATATATCTGTAGATTTTTCTATGCGGATTTTAACAGAGACAAATATCAAATTATTTTAACCCTAAGATTATTTTAATTAAAAAATAAAATATTGAGACGAAAATCAATAAATCAGTAACTTAACGATTTCCCTATTTAAGCCAACTTTTTTTAAATAACATACTAAAAATCAAAGGGAGTAAATGATTTAGTAGGCGATTAACTTTTCCATAAAAAAAACACATTGCGTACTTTTGAAAACATGCGAGGCTTTCAAGAAATGTGTGGGGTGGCTAAAGTTCTCTCTCTTACAAGACTCAGTTTTGATGCCAAGTTTCACATTTAGAGCACTATGCCGATTTTTAAAGCAGAATATATTCAGTTCATTATGCACAAGGCATGCAAAAGTAATAATGAACAAAAAATACAGAGTTTGCAAAACACTCATAAAAACACTAAGCCCATTTCATCTAGCATATTTTGGGTTTTCCGGTTTCCTGGTTACATACAATTTATGAACTACAAGGGAGAAACAGAAAGAACTTGTAGTTCCATAGATTACATAATGACTTCATGAACTACACAAGATGGATGTCAAACCAAAGAATAGGCTAGATATCACAGTCCAAACTAAATTTCAAAGTTGAAAGATAAAGTTTTAATAATTTTTTGTCGATTTCTGAGCTATGGATGAGTCCTGGTCAGAGATGTGATGCCGCTGGAACATTTATTCCTGTTAACACACACCAAATCTACCAACGATCCTCTTGAATCTTCCAGTTATCTGTTTATCTCAAGCCCCGAGAGGCAGGAAATTACTGACATACACAACATGATGACAAATGGTAACGTCAAGGCAATGGTGTTGAACATCATTTCTTGGAGATGAAAGGCTTTACAGATTCTACAACCACCTGTTTCGAAATGTAAAAGTGCGTAGCTAGATTAGTTTATTTGGGGGGAAATAATCGTGTTTTACCAAGCATGTAAGCAAAAAAAATTGCTCATTTTCTTACCCTTCCATCATAGGACAAGGATGCAAAGATCCATGGTTCACGAGAACTCCATGTAAGCCCTGTAAAATGAATAAAAAATTGATACGCGGAAGTCTGAAAAGGTCATGGGTTATTGAAGCTCTTACCATAAATACTGTCTTCATAATCACTGTATGTATTAAGCAATGGATCAACCAAACGGGCCGGTGACTCTGGTTGGCTGGTAAATATGCAAGCAAAGGTGAACAAAAAATACATAAAAAATTTTTTTTAGAAAAACATAAAAATATGTAAAGATATTTAAAGATAAGAATATAAGACCTTTCAGTTGTTGTCTCGTCATGGTTTATAGAGGCCGACCACAAGTTAACAGTCGAATCCGTTCCAGCACTCTGACATATCCAAATCCAATGACAAATAACTAAATATCCCATAACATGCAAAGCTGTATTCACCCTCAAAAATAATTAAAAATTGCATGTTTGTGCACAAGTGCGTAGAAAAAGCTATTAAGAAAATAAGTTTATCTTAATCCTGAGCAAGGATGTATTCACCCCCAAAAATAATTTGGCTGCAGAGGAGCCTCATCCGTATTTATTTGTGTGTGTGTGTGGGATTATATATATTTAGAGAGAAAGAGAGAGGGAGAGAAGGAGGACCAAGATTATTCCGTCATACTCTGGGTTACACTTGACAATCCATGTCCTGGCAATACAAGTAATACATATTGCTTATCAGATGTCTGAAAAAGAAAAACTACCATCAAATAGTTAATTTTCTTTAGAAAATTTTAAATGAAAGAAAAATAGTAGGTAGGTTATCTGTGCATTAAAAGGCTGATCATAACAACATACAAGAAGCACTAGTAGCACAGGTTCTTTTCTTTTTTTATCTTTTTTCCACCTGGGGGGTTGATTAGAAATTCTACAGTAGGGTTCGTGGACTGGGAATTTAGATAAAAAAAATAAAATAAGCTTTAAAACTATTCATGATAGGTACCAATGTGTATGGCCTAGAAGCTCTTGGATGGGAACTTTTGGCTTTCTTAGATCCCAAATGCGTATCCCTGACTCATGTTCTGCTGTAACCTGTACAAAACATAAATTCAATTTTGCCAATATGAATAAAAGGAGGTCGAATACTACAATCTAGAAGACAGTTTCATCTGTAAACTCAATCAATAATCAAAGTGAGAAAACCCAGATAATATATATTTAAGTATTTTGATGGTAGGAAACACAAAAAATAACTATCTGTGGTGTACATTTTTGTTTCTAGAATTGAATGTCAACAATAAGTGCTGACAGTCCGTATTAGAGCATGGTGAATTTCAGAAAATGTTAGTTACGCAGATATATAAAACCAACTGGAAGGTATAAAGACACATATCAGTAGAATGAGGCTCACAAAGTTCAACTCTTACAAGTATGTTGTTCCTTCTAGGATGGTAATCAGCACTGCGGACATGAGAACACTCAATTGAGAGTGTCTTCCTGTGATATAAATAATCCAATTAGTAAACGCGAAATTCCAAGAGGAACTAAAATAAAAGCTACTTGGTTTCAAGGAATATATATGCCTCTTCCCGCACCCTAAACGTTGAACTTGAAATGCAACGAGTAATTTTCTTAACCAGAAGGAAGATTCCAAATACATTGAATTTTTCAAATGAACCAGTAAAATGATGAATTTAGGAACATACTTCATTGTCCTCACATCCCAAAACTGGAGAGATGATTCACAAGTTGCAGCTACAGAATTCACATCATGTGGATCCCATGCTCCTCCAGATAACTTGTGCAGCATACCAGCTGAATCTTGTGATTGTACCTGTGTTTTTGTTGTTTGCATGTGTTGAGAGGAACGTGAGGGGATTAAGTCAAAATCACTAAAATTTCCATGGAACTTAAGTAATGCAGACACTGTCAACAACATAAATGCACGTGAATCGTGATTATCAAATTCATAACACAGATCTTAGGTCTTAACTAAACCTCACATACAACTCTGGTGTTTGACTTTCATTAAGATTGACAATTAATATCAATGTTAAATTTTCCATCCCATATTAAACTTTTATCAGGGAACAAAATTAGATCCCTTATGGACAATATGTAATCCATTCTCAGTTACATCAATCATTGACTGAAGCATCACAAGTTCACAGTTGTTTGGGAAAATCCATTGGCCAATTCCTCCAATCTTTCATTTTCTAAAACGCCTATCGTTCAAACAATATCTTAACATTCAATAAAAATAACTAACTAATTAATTGTCCATACATAACAACTAGGGAGTGTAAACTATTATTCACTTCATTTTTAAGTTTTAAATGCCTATAGTCCAAAGAGAAACTATTTGGTTCTATTTTGCACAAGACCAGATAATCTTTCATGGTCTACTTTCCCCAAATCAACATAATTTCTTCTCCCGCATTGTAAAGATTTAATTGTTTGTTTATTGCAATAGACGATGGTAACTTTAGTAATGATAACATGTGATTTTGAAACATATGTATTTGCCAGTATAGTATTCATATGTTTTTGCAGTGCATGTGTCAATGTCAGAATTCAGAAACTGCATATATTATGCCATGAACTTTGTACCTGTGCAGTTTTCTTGGACACGTCCAAACTCCACAAACATAGGCTTTCATCGTCGATGCTAATCAATTTATCATGCCTTCCAGTTGGCCACCAAAGAATACTGCTTGGTAGCGAATGTTCAGTAAGAAATGGTAAAAGACCATGTAAATGTGAATAATGATCATATAGTAAAGACGAAAGTTGTAAAATAATTAAGGAAAATTTTCGAGACTTCCAAAAGACTAGTCCAATAGTGTGAAGTGAAGAAATCACACAAGTAGCTTAATTAAAATAGTTAACTAATTTCTACGAATAAATTCCATTAACATCTTCAGACAACTACATAAACCTCAAGCAATGAAACAGCATACAATAGAAGCTGAAGTGAAAAATGATAAACCTAACAAGTCGCTCAAGAGATTCAGAGCAAATACATTTGCATAAGGGAATTGCGTACTCACCTTTTAATCTTACCGGATTTAGTTTCAAGAGATGTAATTCTCTCTAACTGTGGGGAATTTAACTCGCCATATAATTCCGGAATCTGCCATATTGCTGCCCCATACGATTCACCTTTATGAACAAAATGTAATCATAAGTCTTTTAAGTAGGGCTGACAATGAACCAAACCAACTCGAAGATAGTTCGGAATTCGACTCGACAATTAAATCGTTGAACTAGGTTCATGAACCAAATGAGTTGAGTATGAGCGAAAAATTAAGTTCGTTAACTAAATGAGCTGAACTTGAACTATACATAGTTCGACTCGTTAGGTTCATGAGTCAACTCGATTACATATGAAAAGAATTATACTGTCTTTAAGATTAGGTTTAAATATTTACTTTAAATCTTAGACAAATTTAATCTTAAATTTAGTAGTTTTTGAATTAGACTCTCAAATGTATCTCTTTAAAGTTGTGTAGCTTTTGAATTAGTAGATTTCGAAGATAAAGTTAAATTTCAATATGATAACTTTTATTTTATTTTAATATTTTATTTAAAAAATATATATTTATTTAAAATGTCAAATATACTAAAAATATATATATTTAAAAAAATAGTTTTTAAGTTCGTGAACCACGTGAGATGAACCTAATGAGATGAACCTAATGAGATGAACCTAACGAGTCAAACCGAACTGTTCGTGAACTTATAACGAGTCGAGTTTGAGCTTAAAAAAAAGTTCGTGTCGAACTCGAACTCGAATTCGAACAATTCTTAACGAGTCGAGTCGAGCTGAGGTGAGTTCGACTCGACTCGACTCATTTTCAGCCCTACTTTTAAGTTTCTAACTAGAGGCATGTTTGAATTGGTTTATTTAAGCTTATCTACCGACATAAATTTTGTAAGACCATTTGGAAGAGCATATGAAACACAACCTATGACATTGTTCACAAGCTTTTTCAGCTTATTTTCACAAGTTTTCCAAGATAACTTGTGAAAACAATTTAACTTTATTTTATCTTTTGCAATAGAAATAGTTTATACATAAGTGTTTATCATGGTGAGCAGTTGTGTTATAAGTTGTTTATCCAAACGGTATCAATTAAGTTGTTATAGCATAAACGCTTATATATAAGTGCTTATATATAAGTTATTTCTATAAACAAAAGAAAATAAAATCAAAATGTTTTTATATAAGTTATAAATTGTTTTTACAAGGTAGAGCTTACGAAAAATAAGTTCAAAACAAATTATGAACAAGTCATCAATTGTTTCCATACTCTCCCAAACCTTAACAAAAGTGCTTATATTGGATATATAAGCTTAAATAAGTCAATCAAACCGAACCTATCTTTACACCAAAAGAAATTGATGCACTAGACGCGCAAACTAACTATGGAAACATGTTACATTATATCAAAATTCTCAAATACCACTACCAATACAATTATGAAAGAAAAAAAGAAAATTAAAAGAGAATGTTGAATACCGTTAGAGTAGACGGTTGAGAAAATTCGCTGATCAAAAGGACAAGAAACAAGGTCCCAGATCTCGCTGGGATGCGAAAACAATCCCTCACAGAAAAGTTCAGTTCCACTTGAAGAAAGCCGAATAAGATGAACCTAAGAATTTGATTCAACGATTCATTCTACAATCAATTAAGATCATATTCTAGAAAACTAAATTAGCGCGTGCGCGCGCGTGTATATTCATACCTCATTTTCTTCTTTGAGACTGAGAGTTCCAGCGAGGAAACTTGTGTGATCTGTATCTGCTTTTACATCTGATATGCATCGAGCCTAAAGTGCGAAACAATGAAAAAATTTGAAGTGAATAATGGAGATTGTGAACGAATGAGAATTGGTTATGGAATTGTGAAATTGACCTGATATTTGAGACCGTATCCGATACCAGATGAAACAGCTTGCATTGATCTTGCTTGTTTGCAGGTTAGTTGAACGATGAATCTGCAACTACTTTACTTGAATGAGGAGGTTCAGATACACTAACCGGAGTTAAACCCAAAAATGGCGCACCGTGCTACACGGTTGCTGCCTTGATTTTTTTTTTTTTGAGGCGAGATGTTGATTTTTTTGGGTCGAAGACGTGATATGGGCTAGACACAAAAATTGCAGGAGAATTTTATCTGGCACCCCCACATGTGCAATGCCCTTACAGATTTACCCTTGCCAAATAATTTCGGTTTTCTCAAAATGTTCGCCAGTTTCTGGAATTTTAGACCATTACCAGTTTATTTTGTATTTATGTAACGAAATACTAGATATTGTAAAAAAAAAATACCGATTTTTTTTATTTGATATGTGCATATCAGATATTTTAAAATTTTGGTTAATCTAATGTATTGAATATTTTGATGATTTTCAAATTTTTTATAAATTCTAAAAAATCTGGTAGGCAATAGGGATTTTTGAAAAAAATTTAAGTGTCTGACATTTTTAACAAAATAATTAGACAGTAGAACAATTAAGTTGATAAAATATATACATATAATACAAAATTTATAATAATATCAATACAAAATGTACAATAATATCAATACAAAATAAATTATGTTGACTTCATAACTTCGTCTTTCCAATGTCTTATATGTTCCGCATATGTTGTTTCTCATGCTCTTGCACATTCACTACAGTTCTGTATACATCCGTCAGTGACGGGAGACAACGGACAATCGGATTTTAACTTCACTTAAATCTAATGATTGTTGTTTACAAAACCAATTGCAATAATCTTATGTCTACACGCAGGTGTGCATGAAGATAGTACTAACGGGAAGAAAGAGATGTTAAGGATCCTGGACAATGAGACCAATATGACATTATATATATATATATATATATATATATATATATATATATATATATATATATATATATATATATATATATATATATATATATATATATATATATATATATATATATATATATATATATATATATATATATATATATATATATATATATATAAAAGAAAACTCATATCAAGAATTTTTATTCGTTTCTCACGACCCTGCGCACCCAAGCTCGTTAAGCATAAAGAACTCCTAAATTCAAAAATCGTCTCATAGAATATATTGGAACACAATTGTTGGTGTTGTTAAACTTCAACATCCAACTGCGTCCGATCAAAGGCCAAAACTCTTCGTCCCATTAGAGTAAATCTGCAATAACACGGAAACCATAATTTTCATCTTGACCCACCTCAACAATGTCATTAGTGTACTGATGAAAAAAATAAGAAACCGAGACAAGTAAAAAAAAGTCTTGAAGATTGGCTAACTGGTCGACTTTCAATTGGTTTTGTAAATGATCTCTTCATAGATTGACTTCCCTACGAGCCCTCAACATGCTTCCACTGTGAAGGATCACGATGCACATCACTATCTTACTCTTTTTACTCTTAATTCACCTTTTTGGCTTGTACTTCACTAGTGGTGGACACATGGATGTTTTGGATGGATGTGTTAGTTCCCGAACTTTTTTCATCACGCTCTATCCAACATTATCCAATGTACTGAAATATCTCTTCAACTCTTCACATTCTTGTTTTAAATTCAATTGTGTCCCACCATCTTCTTCACTGATTTCATACTCTTCAATGTTTAATTTCTTCCAAAACACATGAATCGGTTCTAACGGAACAGACTCGCCTTGCATTTGAAGACCAAAAAGTTGACAAACACAAGGTAACCCATGTGTCGTTCTAATGATGCAACCACATGTATCTTTGTTAGAACAAACAAATTTTACCCTTTCCAACTCCTTTTCGATGTGTTGTATACAATGTCTTGAAACGAAGCCGTGTAATCTAGAGTAAAATAGAGTGTTATATTGATGCTCAATGTTGGCAATACTTTATTGAAATGATACTTTTATTGAACATAGATACAACTTTAACATGGTAATTCACAACATCCCAACTTCTGTATAAATCTCCACGACTAGTAGCCAACATGTATTTTTGTCTCCAATGAGCATACTCAATCCTAAAACAACAAAGACAGAAAAATTCACATCAATGAGGATACTTAACATGTTTGATAATTAATAATCTAACAAATTGAATGTCACATCGATGTACCTGTTTTTGTCGTGTTCCCTAAATGTGTGATTGTATTAGTCCATGTAGCAACAAACCTTTCTTTGTAGGGTGTCAACCATGTTTCGTTCACATAATTAACAAATAAATGAATATTAACACACACTACCTCAAAATGCTTCAAGTGTTCCATAAACTCAGTCTCCCTATTCGAATACATGATTTTTTTTCATAGATCCATAACATGCCTTGGCCTATGGGATTCAACATGCTCCTTACATTTCATACTAACATTTTTTGAAATATGGAACACACACAACATATGAGTTAAGTTTGGGAACACAACTTCCATGACATTCATCAGCGTCAGTTACCAGTCTGTTACCAAAACCTTTGGTAGCAACTTCTCAGAAGTGAACAACTATTACAACTTCTCTAGCGCCTATGTGAAGTTTCCTCCTTTTCATGTTCTAGATATACAAATCGAACCAAAAACATCAACTTCGTTAATGTAAAACCAACAATCTCAACTAGTGGTAGCTGGTATAATATTCATATGTTTTTTGGTGCATGTGTCAATGTTAAAAATCACATATAATATGCCATGAACTTTATACCTATGCAATTTCTTGAAAACTTCCAAACTCCACAAAGATAGGCTTTCATCATTGATGCTAATTAATTTGTCGTGCCTTCTAGTTGGCTACCAAAGAATATTGCTTGCTATGAAGCTCCAACACGACTATCAGAGGGTGTGTCCCTGCATCGAACGTGTATTCGACACAGATACATGTATGACATGCGTACGACACATATCTGAAAGTGTCCAATGAAAAAAATTGAAACGTATTGGTCACGAAAATGACACATTATTTCAAATAACAGACACGACCCTACTGAAGTTTGCATGATTTTTATAAAAAATGTTTCTTACCTTTCATATTCTATTTCTCCACTATAATAACAACACTATATTCCATATTCCATCTTTCATATTACCTTTAGTATTCTTATTTTTTCATCTTCTCAGTTTGTTTTCATCTTCGCCGCATGCCGCACACGACTGCTTTTGTCTCCATAAGGTTTTTTCAACTTCTTTTTGTGTTTTCATATTTTCCGCATACTACTTTGTCGCATGTCATTGCTTCTGTCTCCACATGGTTTTTTCATCTTCCTTATTTGTTTTCATCTTTGTTGCATGCCTCTTCGCTACACATCAATGCTTCTGTCTCCACAAGGTTTTTTCACCTTCTCTGTTTGTTTTTCATATTCTATTGTAATTTGTAACTTTGTTTCTATGATGTTTCTGCATTTTGTTTATTTGGTTGAGTGAAGAATACTTTCATCAGTATTCTTTTTTAATGTTACCATTGCTTGTGTAGCGGTAAAATTGTGAGTGTAAGTTATTGATTAACTTAACTCAAAATGTAAGAGTCACCACCACACTTTTATTTTATCCAAAAAGTAAAAGAAAAAGAGCAAACAAAACCTAAGAGTTCTAAAACAAGAACAAGAACAAGAACAGAGATCCGAGTAAGGGGGTTGGTTACGCAATGGGAATATGTTAGCACCCAAAACGTCTATAGTACTCTATAGAAACCCTTTGAAATATCTACGTTTTTTGGTTTGAAAATGTTTGCTTGAAATGAGACTGGGGATGAGAAGAGAATTATTTTAAAGATTTTTGTGTTTGGAGAGACTTATCGCCTCATGCCTACGTACCCACAAAGTGAAATATAGGATCAAAACCTCGTAGTTTGTGGTATAAATAACAAAACTTTGTTGGTTTTGATTGATTTTTAAATGTAAAGACAAGTCGTCATTTTAAGGAGAAAACTACGACTAGTCACCCATAAGTACAAGACAACATTTGCATCACCTAAAGATGGATGATTTTTCTTGGACTAAAATCAACAAGTCTATCACTCAACATCTAAGTGGAAAATATCAACATCTTAAGTACTATGGGGAATAGGACAATTACATCTCAACTATGAAAATGACTCATATCTAAACTTTATGAAAAGTTTTAAAATGAAAAGTGCACAAAGGCAAAAAAAGTTTGAATGAGGTGAAATGTTTTTTTTATATCTAATTCTTTCCCATCCTCTAACATAGTAGCATTGTATTTTTAGGGAACTACTTTATCTGATTCATATGGTACCGGGCCAGGAAAATGGATGACCAAAGGTGTCACAACAAATTTCTGACTATTGTAAGAAATTACAACTCGCTCAGGGATGTTTAAATGCAGAACTATGACATTCACCTTATTCTCAACTTCATTTCTGTTTGCAGTAACCTGAATTAAATTCTGATTAATCATCTTTTGTAAGTCCCTCTTTACAATCACACACCCACGGGGGTTCACCGGACAAATACAACAAGCAGCATAATCATGCTCAATATCATGGAATTCGCTCAAAGTAGCGTGCATTTCAACAAGCGACCTCCGAATTTGATGAATATTATAAATACGGTATGTACCAGGACACCCATATACCATATTGACAGCCGCGTTACCATGATTAGGCAACGAACTTGATTTCACACTGAGATTGGTATCTTCAAAAGACATAATACCCCTTTTTACGAGCTTTTCAACTTCATATTTTAGAGGATAACAATTTTCAATATCATGCCCAAGGGCGCCCTGATGAAATGCACAACGGACATCTGGCTTATACCACCATGGAATATTAGTAGGAACATTTGGCGGATCATGAGTCTGAACCAAATTCTTCTTTATCAAAGCCGGAAATAATTCAGTATACGACATTGGAATGGGATCAAATTGCGCTTTCCTCTGCACATGACCTTGCTGAATTGTTTTCTGTTGGAAACGTGGTTGATAATTCGAAGTAGCTTGAGCAGCATGAACGGAATTGTTGTTTATAACCCTACGTATTCTAGACCTCTCTTGAGAGATGACATTAGTTTCTCCATCTTTTTTCTTAGAAAAACCAACACCAAACTTCTTCGTACTTCCAGAACTACTTTCTTTTGTCAGACGTCCTTCACGGATAACTTCCTCTAATCTCATTCCCATATTAACCATTTTTGTGAAATCACTAGGAGCACTCGCAACCATCCTTTCATAGTAAAATGAACCCAAAGTCTTCAGGAAGTTCTTGGTCATCCCTTTCTCTTCAAGCGGAGGGCTTATCTGAGCTACAATCTTGCGCCATCTCTGCGCATACTCTTTAAAATTTTCTTTCTCTTTTTGAGACATTGCACAAAGTTGATCACGGTCCGGCACCATATCTAGATTGTACTTATACTGACGGGAAAAAGCTTCTCCAAGATCATTGAGTGTCTTGATTTGGGAACTATCAAGTCCCATATACCACTTCAGTGCAACACCGTAAGACTATCTTGAAAATAATGAATCAGTAACTGATGGTTATCAGTATGGGTAGACATCTTTCTAACATACATGACCAAATGACTTTGTGGACAAGTGTTCCCTTTGTATCTCTCAAAATATGGAACCTTGAACTTGGCAGGAATCTTCACATTTGGAACAAGACAAAGCTCGTGAGCATTATTTACAAATAATTTTTTTCCTCTTAAAGCCCTGATTTCCTTTTGCATCCCAGCAAACTGATCTTGAAAATCATCCATACAATCAATAACATCCAAACTCTCGCTTGGAGTAGTGTGGAAAATTTGCTCTTCAACATAAGGCGTGGTGTCAACCTCGGGTGGTGGCACAGGTATGACGGTATGAACAACCAGAATCACATCATTAGAAACAACATTAACCATAGAAGGTGGTACAACCATAACAGCAGAAACTCTTGGACCTTCAAAAGCAGGAGGTTGATATCCCTCTAGCACATAATTTAAAGGCATGCCCCAAGGGAAACCAGTAGGCATCTGATATTGAGAAGTATTAACCGGGGCCACAGAAATGGGTGTTGATTCGATCTTAGAAATCACAGTTCTTTGCACAGGAGAAAGAGAAGGAGGTGGTGACTGATTTTGAGTAGCCACCAGAGCTTCCATTACAACAGTGAGTCTTTCCAAACTATCCTTCAGAGTTGTCACCTCTTCATGGAGGTCGCAGTTCTCTTGTTGCAACTGATCCATCTTTTTCTTGAGATTAGCTCGAGTGTTATAGTGATGCGACAACTTGGCTGAATGAAGACCAAAAGAAACAATAAGACACCTGGAAAAAGGCAAAACACAGTGCACAATAATGCAAATGCAAATGTTTCAGTCAGTTTTCAAGGATCTTTAAGATATAAAGCAATTACAAACATCTTAAAGAAATAACACTTTTTGAAATACTGATAAACATCTCATTTCATTGAATATTGGAAAGAGTTACACTTGTAAGTACAAGTTACATAAGATCAAAATTCAATAAGAACAAGCTATGTCCTAAAGAGTATTTGATGACGATATGAGCTGATACTTCTTTTGGAGTCTCTTAATCTCTCTCTCATCGTTGTCCTTCATGGCGGTCTTCTCTAACACGAGCTGATCCATAATACACTTCCAAACACCAGAAGTAGGAGGATGTGATGATGAAGTAG
The DNA here is from genome assembly GCA_963859935.3 of Lathyrus sativus. NCBI lineage: Eukaryota > Viridiplantae > Streptophyta > Magnoliopsida > Fabales > Fabaceae > Lathyrus > Lathyrus sativus. Next base: position 677,661,664 of record OZ012739.1, on the reverse strand, counting down.
TAGAGGAAAATAAATCCTCTGCATGTCTCTTCACTACACGTCGCTCAAGCAGCTCAATCAAGTCATATTTCTCCTTCATCTGCTTTTGCAACTCCATCTTCTCCTTGTTAGAAGTATGAAACTTACTTTCCCACATCTCTTTCTCTTGTTTCACATCATCAAAAGAAACAGGGAGTGGCATAGTGACCAATGTAGTCATGGGTTTCTCAAAAAGATAAGGCATTTTGATGTCATTAGCTCTTTTCTTCTCCCAAAGCGTATACGGCTCCAAGGCAATGCAAACTTGTCTTCCAAGCTCTCCTTTACCCATTCTATGAATCTTAGTCCAAGCATGAGTCATTCTTTTCCTCAAACCGAGAGAGTCATTCCCTTCTTGAAAAAACAAACCTTCAAATATAATATTTTTAGGCTTATCCTTCAACATATAACCAATCTGACGGCGAGCTAAACTCGGGTTGTAGTTATTTACACCTTGTGTTCCAAGAAGAGGAACATTGGAAAATTCCCCACAACTATCAATAATCTGGACATTGTCACAAACATAAAAAGACCAAGTAATATCAACATGAGTAAGGGACATGATCCTCTGAGACCACCTTAAACAATTCTCGTTCTCCCTAAAAACAAATGACTATGGCAAATGAGAAATGAATCAATTGTACATCAGAGGTTTACAATAAACAATGGTGTCGTTCCCCTTAGAAGTCCTACTATGGATGGAGAAATAAGCGTCACCAAGTAAAGTCAGAATAGGATCCCCAATCAAGAAAATCCTAATAGCGTTAACATCCACAAAGTTGTCAATGTTAGGGGACAAGACTAGTTCATAGATAAGCAAAGCAAATATAGCCTCAAACGCCAATGTGCGACCAGCGTTAGCAAATAAAGTGGCTTTCCCAATTAAGAACTTAGAAGTCAAAACCTTAATGCCTCCCTTAAACATCATATTAGCATCAATATCAGAATTCGTCAAATGGGTAGCTGCAACAATATCTTGGGGCTTAAGAGCTTCCTCCAAACCAATATAAAGAACCTTATCAGAAACTGGTATACCCAACAAATAAGCATACTCCTCCAAGGTTGACATGAGTTGATAATCAGGAAAAGTAAAACACTGGTAGACAAGATCATAAAATTGAACAAGGGTGTTCAGAATTCCGTCTTCAATGTTGGTAGAAAGAACAGATAAAAGTATCCCATAACAAGATCTGAAGCTTGAACAATCAGCTGCCAAAGACACTAACTTTCTTAAATATGTAAGATCGGGAGCTCAGAAACTGTACTTCTGAGTGTTTCTCCTTCCAATGTCCATAATCACAATATATGTGATGTTTGCAAAAGAAAATCTCCGAGATCCTTAAAAACCGACTGAAACAAAATGCCCATGAATGCATGAGTGCAAGATGCAACACCCACAAACAAGATCACACAAATCACACAGGTTCAAAGGTTCGACACGAGCATGGTCCCAAAGGTAAGAACAAACCCATAATGGTATATTCTAAGGTTATATCATCACCTATAGAACAGGGTTCTAAAAAGTTCCCAGAGTTTTAATTCCATCTTTTAGATATTATCGGCTTAAATAACTACTCATCAACCAACAATATTCTCAAGAGAAACTCGTCTGAGTGTGGTATCACGTAACAACTAATTCAAGTCTACACCTGAATAGCCACCGCACCACATCCTAGTAAGGCCAATATGGGTTAAAGGGTTCTATGGTCCTTAGTTTCTCAGGCTCCCGAGTCGGAAAAAGTAATGCCAATTACGACTACTCATAAGCCATTAGTAATTCTATAGGGGCTTCCACTGAACGGGGGATCTCAAGTCAGCTTAGTAAGGACTACTCTATGTAAGCCAACAAGTCTATACCACCATTCTATCATAAGTTCACTCAAGTCCAGGTATATGACTTATCTCACCATATAGATCACCATACACCCAAACAGAACAAGTAATAACAAACAAATCAAAAAAATAAGTGTAAAGAAATCAAAGTAGGCTAAACCCACTAGGAACCAGAGTTCCCCAGCAAAGTCGCCACTTTTCCATAGCGGTAAAACTGTGAGTGTAAGTTATTTATTAACTTAACTCAAAATACAAGAGTCGCCACAACATTTTTATTTTACCCAAAGAGAAAAGGAAAAAAACCGAACAAAACCTAAGAGTTCTAAAACAAGAATAATAACATAAATATCTTTGCTTTTTGGTTATAAAATGTTTGCTTGAAATGAGATTGGGGAGATGAGAAGAGAATTATTTTTAAGATTTTTGTGTTTGGAGAGATTTATCACCTCATGCCTACGTACCCACAAAATGAAATATAGGATCAAAACCACGTAGTTCGTGGTATAAATAACAAAAATTTATTGGTTTTGATTGATTTTTAAATGTAAAGACAAATCATCATTTTAAGGAGAAAACTACGACTAATCGCCCACAAGTACAAGATAACATTTGCATCACCTAAAGATGGAAGACTTTGCTTGAATTAAAATCAACAAGTTTATCACTCAGCATCTAAGTGGAAAATGGAAACATCTTAAATACTATGGGGAATAGGAGAATTACATCTCAACTATGAAAATGACTCATATCTAAACTTTATGAAAAGTTTTAAAATGAAAAATGCACAAAGGCATAAAAAGCTTGAATGAGGTGAAGTGTTTTTTTTATATCTTTTTGAAATTTGTCAAAATATGATTAACATTGATTGACATTTATTAATGAAAATAAAGTTTGAAAATCACTTGACAAAAGTCAAGGTTTTATTGTGAAAGCGGTTGAAAAGTTTGAAAGCAAGAAGGTTTTGAAAGACGAAGAAGATTTAGAAAATTTAAGAAGGGGAGGATATGAAGTGACTACCCTAGAAAGAAAAATAAAAGCTAGAGACAAGAAGGATCTAACAAAATTATAGCACACTTCATAGCTAGCGAAATAAGAATTCCATCCGATTTAAAGCATAAGCTAATGAGCAAGCCAAATAAAGGCAAAGATCCACAATAAGCTAATGAAGCATAAGCTAACTAGAATTAGAATTTAGAATTTAATCTTGACTCTTAGCATTAACCTCGATATTAATTGTTGATTAGCTTGATTTTAATTTCAGTTTCGATTAATTCTCGAGTGCGTTTATAAGTATGCTTGTATATTCTAATTTTAGTTTAATACTTGATGTTATCTATGATTGCGATGCTTCGTGTTTTTTTGTCATTCACCGCCTGTTCTCTTTACAGTTTTTCTCCTAAAACCTTGGTCTCGTACCAAGTGCACTTTTAAAGCTCTTTTCCTAATAAAACTTGAATGGTTATGGTGTGGATAAGCTTAGGCCTTCTCTTATTCTGAGTGCTTGACATTACCTTTAGGGTTCACTGTCTCAAAGCAATTACCATTCAAGATCAAAACACCTTTAATAAAGAGAATAAAGTTCTCTTTGTATTGAATTAAAGAGAGAGGATTGAGTGCAGACTTCTTCCTCTCCGAGTGTCAGGATACTCACTGTAGGGTGTGTGGTCTCGATACTCGTCTTTTAATACGAAGACGTGACTATATTTGCCACATCATTTTCATAATAAATCTTTGAGATAAAGAATTGGGTACTACCCGCAAGGGGTTACTATCCGAGGACCTATTTCACCCTACAAATAACTTTCAAGAATCAAATGTGACATCTTACCTTGAAGGCGAAAATTAACCTTTTCAAAAAGGATATGTTACGTCCGTTTTACCGCAAACGGGTAACGCCTAAGACTCCACAAGCGAGCTGCAACACACCTAACTGCTAGAATGCGTACGCTAACGTCATCCACAAAAACACCAGTTAACCGTAGATCAAACTATGGTTGTTCTGATTCCTCATTCCCTAATGAGGATACATAGGCATGAGGATCTTTATCCTTGACGGTCACACTAACAACTAAATTCCCCTTTCTCTTTCCCTAGTGCAATCGAGACCAACCTGTTATTCAAACCCTTTCTCTCGCCCCAGTGCGATCGAGACCTTTTCCCGTAGTTTCCCTAACTACGTTTGCTCTGATTTCTCATACCAGATGAGGATATGTAGGCATAAGACAACGAAGTCTTGGCAAGCGCAATTCCCCCCAATCATCCGTAGTTTCCCGAACTACGTTGACTCTGACTTTCTCATACCCGTTGAGAATACGTAGGCATAGGACCGCGAGGTCCTACCGATTCTCTTCTTCCCCTTTATCTCTCTTTTCCCTATTTCTAACCCTTCTATCTCCCTTGGAACACTCTTCATAGCAGTAACCTTTAGTAGATATCATCATACATAAACAAACAAATGGTTCCCATCAAGTAGGATGGATGCGAGGGGTGTTAATACCTTTCCTTTGCATAACTGGCTTCCAAACCCGTTCTCTTGGTTGCGAGACCATCTTATCTGTTTCTTCCTTAGGGTTTTCTCGATGTTTTCCCTTTCTCTCATGGGATAAATAAAGTTCTATGGCGACTCTTCTGTCTTTTCATTCTCGCCTCTCCGTCATTGCATTTTCGAGTAGTGACAATTATATACTATTATTTAAATAAATAACCCAAAATCTAAAATTCTCAATATTTCACACCAACCACCAAAAATACGAATATTTATATTTAAATAAATTAAATAAATATTCCAATAAATTTGGGGTGTTACACTATATTCTAGAAAGCGATAAACGAGTATCTTATCCGTGTAACTCCTTTAAAATTTTCACCATTCCAGAATCTGTCATGTTCGCAATGCAAACAATTATTCGCCTAGCGAACTCATTTGCCCCAGGTTCCCACAACGAACTCAGGGAAAACGTGACCGTAACTAAAAAATTCTGGAACAATCAAACTTGAACAATCACAAAATGCATCCTCAAGCTAATCTAAATTAATGCTTGAGAAAAAACACAAAAATTTCCTAACAATCTAACAAAATTGAATCAAACTAAATAAATATAAAGATATACAAACTCAAAAACCGTTGGGTTGCCTCCCAACAAGCGCTTGTTTCACGTCATTAGCTAGACGTCTTTATTGTGCTTTGCTAGTAACTTCCTCACAGACATGCCAATGCTTTATCAAAATGCCAACCTAAAGAAAGTGTCCTAACCAAACACTTGAACAAACGTTACGAGAAAAAAATATATATAACACTTGAACAAACATAATGGAAAACAATTATATACAAGAATTGAAATCAAAAGCAAAACAAGTATTTGTAGACAATTATGTACAAAGCTTAGAAATATAGAAATTATCGCAATGCAATTCAATATCAAAACCAATCCCCGACAAAGGCGCTATTTTGTTGGAGTGGTAAAACGGCAAGCAAAAATATTATTTTTGGAAGAATTCCCTCCGGGATTTATATCGTCTCCACAGGGATCGGTTCGAGGGAAAAAATGTTGTTTGACAATCTCTATGTCTCTAAGCTTGTGCTTAAATGATTTGGGATAAAAGTACAAAAGAAAAAACAAGACAATAAAATAAATACATTCTTAAGATATGAAAAAACTCGTCAGGAGTTGTATTTCATTCTACCCATCATGTACTAAAAATATCTATGGATCAAATGCATGCAACATAAATCGCATGTCAATATCATCATGTATCGCTCATAACAGAGATTATGTCTAACGTAAAGTCGAGAGATCAACTGTATCGTCTCATCGGTGATGTCTCACGTAACTCAATAACACAGAGCATTAAGAATTGATACCCACGTGAATATTAGACTTAGATCTATGTCTAGAGTTTAGAATCTAACAGGTGTTCATCTTAGATTGAGTTCGAATAGTATATGTCTATAGCAATCCAAACCCATTAAGTAAAAAATCTGAGATAACCATCTATGAAGAGTTGTAAAACATATTTTATACAAAGATCAACAAATATACATACAATCAAGATAAACTTACATACAAAACCCTAACAAATAGAGGGTGCAAAGAGAAGAGAGAAGAAGAACACAAATCTCACGGTTTGTCAACTCTGAATGAAGTGGATTTGACTCCGGATCGTCAAGATATACACTCCATGTGTTGTTTCTAAGCTAAATCTACTCAAGAACGTGTTTGAAGTTGGGGTAAAAAATTCCCAACAAAATGGTCTAAAAAATGCTGAAAAGTGACTTAAATAGGCAAAAATGGATTCTCGTGTTCGCACTGCAAACTCCCGTTCGCCCAACGAACATATGCCGCCTTAGCTACTGCTAAAACAGTGTTTTCCATGCTTCTGGGCAATTTTTATTCGCCTTGAGTTCGCAGTGCAAACTCTTGGCGAGTTCGCTCGCCTCCAATTTGCACAACGAACATGACAGCAGACAAACACTTATTTCGACCATAACTTTTGAATTGTAACTTCGTTTTACACGCGGTCGAAAGTTTTGGAAAGCTTATTCAATGCTCTATAAGACAATGAAAAAATATCATTGCTTGTATACCTACAAAAATGAGATAAAAACATTTAAACTCCATGATATTTACATGATACGTAATATATGCACTATAATGTAAACTATACAAAAAGTACACAAAAATGGGGGATTATTAATGGAAAACCAACGAATCAAGCCAATAAGTGCCCATTATTCACACTCAAAGTCAATATAATTTAGCACTTATCAGTCTATTGTACTCAACGGGATCAACGCTTGTTGTTCTAATCAAAAGGTGTGTTTGTCTAAAGCCTACTTGCTAATGGAAACAGAAAAGTAAAAAAACCAAAAGGGACTCGATAGGAATTTGCCATCCTAGGCCTACGTATTCCCTCATGCAATGGAAAAGTCATAGTCCACGTAGTTCGGAGGACTACGGGTGAAGGGTGCTCACCAAGACTTTGTTGTCTTGTGCCTACGTATCCTCATTCAAACGAGAATGGGGAAATCAGAGCGTTCGTAGTTTGGCCTACCACGGGTGGTTAAGTGTTTTTTATGAGCGATGTTAAGTTTACATTCCAGTAGTTAGAGTCAATGCATATTTGCGATAGAAAGGAAGTAGCATTCCCTTTCTGAAAAAAGGTTTGAAGGAAATTCCCGAAGGACAAAATGATTTGTAGTTTGTTAATATTTTAGAGAAGTAGATTGACTTTATTTAGGATGCATATTGCACTAAAGTGTATGACATAGGATCGAATACTTTGTAAGATTGACCCAAGATGGGACGTATACAAAGCACTCTAGACAAGGTAAGGAAAGACTCCCGCTTATCACTTCCTATGTACTTAAGGCTCATGACCATAATACTCGTCGTATTTATTAAGTATCTTAATTTTATTTAAGAGAGAGAAGAGAAAGACTCAAAGGGCAAAGAAAAATCTAAGGGAACTCACTTAGATGTTATCATGCCAAATTGTTCTATAGTTGAGGATGAAAAAGGGAAGTCTACCTAATGTATCATGCAAAATATGGACCTAATGTTAAGGTTGAAAGATAGCTAACTTACTAATGTCATGCAAAGGATTGAGAGCCTAATGTCTATCCTACTCCAAGCTTAATAAAAAATTAAGTTGGACTAGGATCCTTAAGGGATCATGTGAGCAAAACACAAGTAAACATTATACAACTCAATAAAAAATGACATCAAGTATTCAAAGCTTAAAGGAAGAGAAAGGAGATGAAGAGAAGAAAGATAAAGGTATCAAGTAATCAACTCAAACATCATACCAATCATGAAGATTCAACAATCAATCTTAGTTGACATACATCAATGCTAAAGTCAAAGCATTCTTATCATATGAATCAAAGCATCAAAGATGGATAAGGAAAACCACTTATGCACTCATTATAATCATTACAGTTCATGCTTAAAGGATTCACACATTAAAGTTCAAGAAGATAGACAATAACAATCTTAGAAGTACATAAGCAAACATGTAGTAAAACCATATCAAAGATCATTGATCATCATAAAAAGCCAACATGGGTCATGCAAGTTAAGAATCAAATAAGGTCAGAACCTATACCATATTATGATCAACTCATTTCAAATATGAATAAAGAGGCACAAAAGCATCCAACATGAATCATATCAATGGCTAAGCATTTATAAACAATTAGCTCATGAAAAAAAAGTCACAAATGGTTCAAGCAATGACATTATGGTATGATATCAATATGAGGCAGTAGCATGAACATGAACATCTACTCAAAAACAACTCAAGGATATAAAGAAGAATAATCACGAATCATATCCAAAGCATGCATCAACAACTAGGTAAGCATCCACCATTATAAACTTCAAAAGAAAACAAGTATCCAAGTAAGGTGTAAGGAAAAAATGATTAAGAAATGGACATCAAAAAATGAGGGTCAGAACCTCAAACAAGTCATTCAGGTCACATAAGAGTCATGAACATCAAGGGATCACACAAGAGAATAAACTCAAGAGATTAGGTCAACATGTAAACAAGTATCATGTTCTATACATAATCAAGTTGAATCATCAATCAAAAATAATTAAATGGAAAAAAAAATGGAACTAAGGCTCTAACTCAAGGAAAAGCAATCAAGATCTAGTATGAAAGAGATTCCAAAAAGAATTGCATAAATGCATCACCAAATTAAATCATCAAGTTCAATTATGTCACTAATCGAGCATATATCGAGGACCAATTAAAATCAATTGAAAAACATTCAAAAATTCATCATCAAGGAACCAAAACATCACTCAAATATCCATCAATCAAGTGTCAAAACATGGCCAAGAGGTTGGATCAAATAGGCAAGCACAAAGCATCAAGAACACAAACCCTAGTTCAATGTTAAAAAGGTAAAATCGCCTCTCAATTAATTCAAAATAAAATAGAAAAAAATAATTATAAAATAAAATAAAAAACATGAAAATTTTCTAAAGATGTTAAATGATTAGGAACATATTTTTTCCATTTTTAAAAATGATTTAATAAATTAAAATAAAATGGAAATGGAAATGAAAAGAAAATAACATAAAATGAAAAGGAACAAGCCAATGGGGTGTAGGAGTAAAATCCAAATGAACAGGATTCAAGTGAATGCACGCTATGTGCCAAAAGCTGGAGGTGAGGAAAACAAAATGAAACCAGGCCCAATCCACAAAACAAAAACCTGAAACAAAAATGCACGTGTGGATGGCCATGTCATCCTCGTTAATTGAGGTGGTAGTGAGTCATTCAGATGAGAAAATCAGGAAACAACACACAAATGCATTTGAATTTAAAAAACTAGCACTAAGGCCATGTAAGCTTTCTTCAACCTAGAGACACCGAAGCCCTAGCTTCGATCGTCTTCTTCGGCCAACCACCGTCGGAGCCACCACTAACCACCCAAAAATGAAAAGTAAGACCATCACTCCACTTGTTTTTTTATGCTGAGTCCAAACCCACAATAAATTTTCACAAATAAGCAAGTTATCATGAAGAAAAGCTAGCATGAAAATTCACATACACATACTGAAATTCACATAATCAACACAACAACATGCTCAAACATTGCCTACCATAGGTAGGGCTTCAGATGCAACCAGAATGAGCCTAAACATTCATAGATCTAGCATGAAAAGCTTTGAGGAAACTCAGAGATTACCTAATGGAATAAGTCCACCGCACCTTGTTTCCTTGAGAAAAAATGAAGAGAAATAATCCTTCTAGCTCCAATGATGATGAAGAGAGTAAGAATATGAAGAAAAAATACAGAGGAAACTTGCTTCGATGGGAGAGAATTATTGAGAGAGTGGGTGCTCAGATCTAAAAACTTGGAAGAATCAATCAATTTTTGGAGTGAAATTTTTTTACGTGAGGTATCTTAGGGTTTGAAAAAAGGCTTGGAAGTTAAGCAAACGGATTGGAGATTGTTGCTTTGGTTTGGGAACAAAATGTGAGAAAAATGAGTGCACATGGGGTAAGACCGGGTAGTTGGTTTGGAGAGAGGTTTGTGATGTGGTTTGTTGTGAAGTTGAGTGTAGGAATGAAGCATAAAATGGGGGATGAGGTGGACACATGTGGAGAGTGAGGCAAGGTTCATTGTGGTTGCACACTTTTTTCATATTTTGGCAAAACAAAAGCAAGAGATATGCATGAAATTGGCATAATTGTTTAGGAATTTTAGGCAAATTAAAATAGTGTCATACATGTAATCTGGGGTGCATGATCATGCTGCAAGAATGTGTCAAATTGTGCCAAGAAATCCAAGTCCTAATGCCTTGTAAACATATTCATGCACCTTACTTTGGATGACAATAGCTTAATCATAAAGAATCCAAAAAGAGTGAAATTTGGTACCGAAATAAAGTAGAAATGAAGAAGAACAAGTTTCATGTTGGAAGAAAATTAAAATAAGGCTTGGGACTATGAGAAAAATGCCTTGGAAGTTGGCTCCAAAAATCTGCCTAAAAACTTGCTAAGTTTGGCAACTTTAGGATCATGATTTTGCAGCATCATAACTTGAGCTCTAATGATCCAATTGAGGATTTCTTGGTACCAAACTAAAGCTTGGAAGATGCTTAACAATTTTGATGTTTGAGGAAAAATGAGATGAAGCTTGGATCATAAAGAAAATTGGCCTTGAAAACAAGAAATTTTGACTGAATTTCTATACTTAAAAATTCTAAGTATTGAAATCTAGAATTCCAACTTTTCCAAACTTTACCTCTTCATAACTCTTAATCCACACACCTTTTGAACTTGATTCCTTCTACGAAATTGTAGTACATGGTGTCCTCTTAAATTTTATTTATGGTTTGCCCTAATTGGACCAAGGATGAGTGAGATATGAGTCTTGCAAGATGACTAGAAATCTTGATTTTCCATACTTAGAAAAATTCATGAAAACCCTAATTTAGTAACTTCTCCTGATTTTATGATTTCTCTTGATTCCTCTTGATCAAACCTTATGATAACATGGATGATGACTTGAAATGCCCAAGTGTGACCTAAGAACTTAAGAGTTGACTTTTGTAGGGTACCAGATGACCTTTTAATTAGATGAATCCAATGCTTCCTCTATCCACTTCAGAACTCTTGAAATGATTTGTGATGAACCATAAGGCATATGTAGAACCCTTGAGATGTAAACTGAACCTTATAACCTTGTTTTGCTCAAGACAATAATCACAGGTAGTCTTTGACCCAAAACCCTAGCTCAGGACCAATAGGAGCTTGGTCAAATGGATACCTTGAAACCAATGAAACACTAACCCTCAGATGATTGAGTGAACTTGTTGAGAATGCATTGATGAATATGAAACCCTTGTAGCTTGAGAATATCATAATGTTGAGACTATCTCCTTATTCATTTATTTGAGAATCAACTCTTACTGTTAAAGAAAACCAGAGTACATTGATCACATGTCATTAAACTAATGTAATGCATGAAGAGATGATGCAAATGAAATGAAGCATAACCCAATTAAAGGTAAAAAAAAAGAGGGTAGATTTTGGGGTGAAACAATGAGTCAATAAATCGATGTATTCATCATGACATTTGCATCATCTGCATATCATAATATGCATTTCTTTTTTGCATAATACTTAAAATATCGACCAAAATAAAATTTTGGTTTTACAGACAGATTAGTTGATTCGATTTTCAATTATGCATAAAATTAGCGGGAAAAATATTTCGAGACCGAGCTTGCAGTTGTCAGCTTTATTAATATACGGTTCGCGTAGTTTAACCTAGTGTGCTTATTTTTTTTTCTGACTCCATTTGCGATCGTATTTTAATCAGTCAAAGTCTTTTCAACCGGGCCTTTTTTACTACAAAATTTGATATTTTCCTATCTGTTTTTCAGAAGTTTATTTCATGTAAATAATTTTAACGAATTCATTTTATTTTTTCGAGCATTTTCGTGCTCGATTTTTACTCAATTTAATCTCTTTTATTTTTATTTTTATTTTTTTTATCAAATTGTTTGAAAACAATAAATAAAATTAAGTATATATTCATTTTAATTTTATTTTGCTTATTTAAATTTTTTTTTATTTTTATTTGTTTAATCTATTTTATTCTCTTAAAATATTTAAAGGCGTATTTTTGGCATTGATTGAGTTTATATATATATATATATATATATATATATATATATATATATATATATATATATATATATATATATAATATATATATATATATATATATATATGTGTGTGTGTGTGTGTGTGTGTGTGTGTGTGTGTGTGTGTGTGTGTGTGTGCGCATACATACACACATACACGCGCGCGCACACACACACACACACACACACACACACACACACACACACACACACATATATATATATATATATATATATATATATATATATATATATATATATATATATATATATATATATATATATATATATATATATATATATATATATATATATATATATATATATATATATATATATATTGGAGAGGTGGGGAAACAGACCCCAAAAACCACAAACAATGTATGTTGATTGGTGAGGTTGTGATTTTTTTAAATAAAACAAAAAACAAAAAAAAGAAGAAAGAAAGGCGTGAAGGGACCGAAAGAAAACAAAACATAGTAAGATACTTGGTCATTGTCATAGATTCTTCAGAAAAACATGACCTCTTTCTCTTGAAAAGAAAAAAAAAACAAAAAGTTCTTTTTCCATATTTGTAACACCCCATTTAAAATATTTAGTCATTGTGTGTTGTTTGTGATTTTATTAACTTAATTAAGGGTATGTGGTTAAGGGTGAGAGGGAGGAACTGGCCTTAATTGAGTATGATGAATAAAACTTTAGAATAATATGATAATGATAATTAATTAATAATGAATGGGAAATATTATTATTATTATTATTATTATTATTATTATTATTATTATTATTATTATTATTAATATTATTATTAAGATTAATTAAGTGAGATAAAATATAATTAGGATAGATTAGTGGGAGGTTACACAGAGAAAATCAGTTCACGTAAAAGAGAAAGAGGAAAAGAAAGAGAGCTAGCGTAAGAGAGCAAGGGGATTTTCCACCATTGTTGAAGAGAGAAAAAGCTCAGATTTCAATTAAGGGGTGAGAATGGGATCAATAATGGTGATTATAACATGAGAGGATAGTGAGAGTGTCTTTCCCTCTTAGGATTTTCGTGCATATTCTTTTCCTCGTATTTCTTGATTCTATAACCGTGTGAATGTCGGGAACTCGTGTTGTTGTGATGATAATGGTATGAATTTGTGTCTGTTGTAGTAATACTGATATAAATTCATGGGAATTTGTCGACTTTTGCTGTGTTTTACCATGTTGCAGATCTGTAAAATTATGAGATGTAGAAGATGACGAAATTAAAGTTAAGTGCTGAACAATCTTGATAGAATAATAGAATAATTAGATAGAATGGAATTGTGGATGATAAACTGGTATATAAGACTTTTTTGGATCTAATTTAGATGTTGGAATGGACTATAATATGTGAGAATTCATGTAGATGGAAAACTGAGATTTTTGGTATGCAGGCTGGCCATACGCGTATGGGGGAGGCCATACGCATATGAGGGACACCCCCAGAGGCCGTACGCGTATTGTATGCACCTTGTCCCAATGCTAGCACGTCTTTTTGGTCGTACGTGTATGGTACGCGTAAGGAAGAGCAGGCAATACACGTATGGTCATGCCATTACACGTATGGGCAGCTTTGGAGTATTTTTGGAGGGGAAATCACCACCTAGTCATACGCGTAAGGCCTAGGGCAATATGTAAATGAGACCTGGGTAGATGGGGCCTTACGCGTATGATACGTAGGCCAGGGGCGATGGAGAGTGGCCATACACGTATGGGACAGGGCCATACGTGTATGGGCAGGGTTATAGTGCAATTTTCCCGTTTTGCGATTTTTGTCCCGATTTCGCGTGCAATGCAATTTCTTTTGATCTGTAAGAATAACATGATATAATTGGACATAGAGGAAACTAATAATGACATTAAATAGGATAAAACATGGGATTTTTATGTGATGGTCTGTATGAGACGTGTTTGATGATTGTGTGCCAAGATTTGTCGTATGTGGACGGTCTTGGGCTGTGGTGGTAATTCTGGAGGGAATTACGGTGAGTATGTGGCTCACGTGAGATCATTAAGGATCGTGGCTTATGCATGAATTATTATTATTATTGTGCATAATTTTGTGTCATGCACTCATGTCATGTTATATGGAGATGAGCTAGGCGGGAATCCATGATGGGTGCCTAGTCTCGTCCGGGCTCCTTGTGGGAGTCGTATGGATATAAGTTGTATTTTAGAGGAACATATATGACTTATCCGAATTCTGACGGGAATCAGGTTCTAGGGTGAACAGTATGTGATAGTGATGGTGCCACATGCATTATGTCGTGTCAGTTGAGTCACATTGCATATGTATATGATTGAATGTGGGCTGATTATGTCGATTATTAATGTGGCACTTGTATGTGCGTTATAATTGTATGATTGGTGTGATTTGGATGATAACTACTCCTTAGCATGTGATTTTCACCGCATATTATTGAATATAGTTCTCACACCTTTTCTATTTGTGCATATGTGCTCCTTGGGGAGTACAAATGATCAGGTACTTGAGTAGTGCTTGGAGCTTGTATTGCTATTTGATCGAGTCTTAGGAGTCGCTCTGATACGTAACACGGGAAGGATGAAGATTTCATTATGTCTTTCATGTTATTGTTCTTTGTCATTTGCTATGTATCATGATTATTTAATTGTTGTTGAACCATGTATTATGTTGAGATTTGATGTAATTGGAGCTTTAATACTAAACCATTGAGTTGATTTCGTTGTTTAATAAAAGTATTTGTTTTTAGTAATGGATAAGAGATGAAGTGATTTGATATTTCATAATGAGGTTTTGTAATGTGGCATCCTACGTGTGTAACTCTAATTTATTTCCGCAGTTATTTTTGTATTTTTAATTTTTATACGAATGGGTAGAGTAGGGTGTTACAATTGGTATCAGAGCAGGTCGGTTCATCTGGCCAGTGTAGTAGTAGAGTCTGACTATAAAGTGTATATAGTCATGTATTTCTTCTAACCTGTGTTTTCTTTGGTGTTGAGCAGTATGGCTAGTGGGAATAATGTTGTGATTGCTGATGAGCTACAAACTGTTATGTTGGAGGTGCAGAATACCACTCAGAATGTTGGGGATGTCGAGTTTCACAATTTGTAAAAGTTCCAGAACAACAAGCCACCTAAGTTCAAGGGAAGGCACGAACTGGACATGGCACATAAATGGCTGAAGGACATTGAGAAAATCTTCAGAGTCATGGGATGCACCAAAGCTCAAAAGGTGCATTTTGGCACTCACGTGCTGAATGAGGAAGCTGAAGACTAGTGGGATAACACCCATCAAAGGCTAGAAGCTGCAGGTGGTCCTATTACTTGGACGGTGTTCAGAGATGAGTTTCTGGAGCGGTATTTTCCAAAAGATGTTCGTGGCAAGAAAGAAGTTGAGTTCTTAGAAATGAAGCAAGGGAATTTGACAGTTGCAGAATATGCGGCCCAATTCAAGGAACTGGTGAAGTATTGTTCTCATTACAATATTGATGCTGTTATGGGTTTGAAGTGTATCAAGTTTGAGAATGGGTTGCGTCCTAAGATCAAACAAGGTGTCATATTTATAATGAAGACAACAGGGCTCGAGTTGCTCACTACAAGGCCCTAAGTGGCAAAAGGGGTAAGCAGAGACATGAGAGTACACCTTATAGTGCTCCGGCCGATAAAAGGAAGCAAAAGTCTGTTGTTGGCAAGAAGCCAAGTGGGGGAGGAAACTCTTCCAACCCTATCAAGTGTTTCACTTATGGAGGCGCGGGTCACCGTGCTAATTGTCGCAACTGCGAAAAACATCCGGCAAAAAAACAGAAGAGTCGTCATAGAACGTTATTTATCTCAGAGAGGGAAAAGAAACGATCGAAGAAAACCTAAAGAACGAGAAAAAACAAGGTCATTGCAACCAAATCTTGGGTTCGGAAGTCAGTTACGTAAGGGGAACAAAGAAAATGAAAGAGACTCGATAGGATATCTCCGCCCCATGCCTACGTATTCCCTCGTGCAATGGGAAAGTCAAAGTCAATGTAGTTTAGACAACTACGGGTGAAGGGAGAAGGTTGCTCGCCAAGACATCATCGTCTTGTGCCTATGTATCCTCATCTGGTATGAGAAATCAGAGCAAATGTAGTTTGGGTAAAGATGAAACCACAGGTTGGTTAAGTGTCTTTTATGAGCGATATTAAGTTCTCATTCCAATAGTTAGGATCGATGCCTGTTTGCGGTAGAACATAAAAGTAACACTCTCTTTCTGAAAATGAGTTTGAAACACAAATCCCGAAGGATGAAAAGGTTTGAATTTTGTTTGTGAGTTTTGAAGGTGGGAAAAACACTTAGAAGGGGGTTGAATAAGGGTTTTGAAATAATAATGGCAATGAAAAATAACACAGTATTTTTATCCTGGTTCGTTGAACTCAACTAATCCAGTCCACCCTACCAAGGTGATTTATGTTTCTTAACAAGGACTTAATCCACTATATTCAAACTGATTACAGTGTCAACCACTAAGACAAACTGTCTTAGTCTTCTCAAGAAATCTTGACCACAACTTGGTCTTCTTAAGGAACCTTTTACAAAATGTAAACTAACAAATGTGTTTGAGTTGCTTCTAAAAAGCTATAATCACAACTGTGATTTTTTACACAAAGTATTAGGAACGAATAATAAAACTATTCAGCTTTGAATAAGAATGTTTGTATGAGAGTTGTTGAATAATTTATCAATAGATTTTACTTGAGTAATTCATCAACTTTGAAGAGTTGTTGAAGACTTGCTTTTATAGACCAGAAAGTCCAATGCTTGAAAACTGTGCACTACTGTGCAACTGTAGCCTTTTGTCTTCTATTGAATTTAGTTTTCTCAGAAGAGGAATGTTCAGACAAATCCCTTTTGTCTGATTTCCTGTGCCATACATGAATAAGGAAAGAGTCGTTCAGATAAAGACAAGGAATATACTAACGGATCTTTATTTGAATAGCATCTTCTTCAACAAGCTTCATTCTCAAAGTTATCAACATCAGAGTTTGATGTTATCAGAGTATTGATGTGATCATAGTTTTGCAGCCAATGTGCTTCAGCGTGAATATCAATCAGAGCAGAGTTTGAATGTCAGATCCTCTGTACTTGCAGCGTAAAGTACTTCCAGAGTCTTCTGAAACAATGCTTTAAACTCTTCATACAAAATCTTCAGCTACGCTTCAGAGTCTTCTGCAACTTCTGCTTTAGAGTCTCTTTTGGCAGCGCTCAAAGTCTTCTGATGAGTTGCTTCTGACGCTCAGAGCTTTGCGTAGATTAATGTTCAAATGCATTTGTGCTTCCATGAGAATATTTAATTTAATATCTGAAACAAAAATACTTGAACAAAATTAGAGTATATATTTTCTTAATACAAAATATCATTAGTGTTATTATCAAAACATAAAGATATATTAAACACCAATCTGTGTTCTAACAATCTCCCCCTTTTTGGTGATGACAAAAACATAGGAAATTTTGTTCAATAAATGGAAAAATATATAACTCCCCCTGAGATAAAGAATCTCCCCCTGAAATGAATACTTTAATAGAAGTAAATACTTCCCTTTTTGCATGAGTAATCTTTTCAGATTCAGATCCTGGTTTGGATATACTTTCCAGAATCAGAGCCTGGTTTAACGTTTCAGAATCAGAGCCTGGTTTGGATTAGGTCTGGTTTGGGGACTCTTAGGGTAACTTCAATGAATTTTGTCAGATGAAACATTATAGTTCTGAAATACTAAAATTCAATGCTAGTTATAATTTATTATGTCTGAATTCCATTTTAGTAACTGTTTAAGTGAACAATCAGAATGTCATTTTCTCCCCCTTTTTGTCATAATCAAAAAGAAAAATTTTAAAGACATAAAAAGGATAACAGAAGAAAAGAATATAAACAGATAAGTAAAACATCCAGATTCATTGATAAGAAAAAAAAATCCAGAATACATAAACAAAACAAAACAAAATCCAGAGGATACAGAAACAGAACAATAATGTTGATCTCTTCAGAAGATAATAAAAAACTAAGGTTGACAAGAAACAATCATCTTCAGAAGACTTGTGATCTCATAAGTAGACGCCTCTTGCTTAGCCATCCAAGTTTTGATCTCTTCTGTAGTTTGTTCCTGTTTGACCATCCATGTTCGTATCTCAGAGTTGTTGGCCTCTAGCTGAGCAAACTTTTCCTCTAAGTCTGGATTCTCTTTCTTGATCTCATAAGAATTAGGAGTAGATGCAGATGCAGAGGCTGGAGCAGTGTTAATGACCATAGCAGATGCGTTGTCTTGAATAATAGAATCAGAAGCCTTGTCCACAACCATCAGAGCTGACTGATTATCTATCAGAGTTTCTTCAGGTGCAGATTCTTCTATAGGAGCAGATTCTTCAGCAATCATAGAGATAACAGATTCTTCAGAAGATGTATTCTTTAGAAGAAGAGTTGGTGATCTGTTTACATTCTAGAGAGTATTTTTGACTACTTCAGCAAATCTGATCTTTGCATCATCAGAGCAAATGTTCTTCAAATTTGAAGCAACAGAATTGAAACGAGAGATGAAGTTATTCCAAATAGCATCAGAGTCATCTGGGTTAATGATTCTGAGGCATTTCTTCTTAACAACATCTAAATTCATCCTTATCTCTTGTTCAAAATTAGCAATCAGAACATCAACATTCAGCCTAGGTTTTGGTTTTATCCAGAGGTGATGTTTTAGGTTGTTCTGGGGGAGGTGGTATGGTAAATGTGGGAATAATGAACATAGGACGAGGATAGGATGGATGTTTAGATGATGACATGATAGCCTTAGGTTTGGGATAAAAGTTTTTAAGTTTTAGTCCAGAGGGAAGGTCATTAGAGGGAAAAGGTTTGAAAGAAATAAAAGCAGAGGTAGGTCTTGGTTTTGGAGTGGGTTGAGAAAGGATAGAGGTTACTTCTGGGGGTAAGTCAGATTCAGTAGAATCAGATGAATCAGTTGTGTGACAAGAAGTTGATGAAACGTCAAAAAGTGTTTTGAGAGGTTGAATGTCAAGAATATCTGAATCAGATATATATGATTCAGATGGTTGAGGAATTTCTAGTTGTGGATCAGAAGGTAAATTTTCTTCTGGTTGTGGTTCTGATGGTGTTGGTTCTGGTGGTGTTGGTTCTTCTGGTTGTGGTTGTTCGGGATATTCAGAAGTTATTAGTTTAAAACTAATTTGTTGAATTTGAGTGATAGGTGTGGGAACAGATGATGTTTGATTTGGTTCAGATGAGATTTGTGGTTCAGAATTGGGTGATTGTACAGATGAAGGAGGTTGAGGTTCAAAGCTAAAAGTTGATTGTACTGTTACAGATTCAGAAATAGGAGGTAAAGATGAATTGTTACCTGTCTTCTTTATTCTCTCGATTGTAATAGATGAAGCTTCTCCAAAATATTTTCTCTTCTTCTTCTTTGGTTCTTCAGAGATTTTCTGCTTCTTCTTGCTTGCAGATTCTGCTTCTAAAGCCTGTCTCTTCTTCCTCAGATTTTCCTCATAGAATTCTGGTGCAGGTTCTCTAGCACGCAACAGAATATCAGCAGGAACAGGGGTTCCATCTGCTTTGCATAGTGCAATGTATTCCAGAATTTCATCTATAGGTTCATCAACAGAAAATATAGGGAAATCATCTACTAGAAGTCTCCGTTCACTGACTTCTTTAGCATTAAGCTTAGCAGGGGCAGATGTGAGTTCATCAACCACTTTCATTCTTTGAAGACTCTTTCCATTCAAAGGTTTCCCAATAATGGATGTGAGTTCTTCTATCATGCAAGCTTCATGCAGATGAGCAACAAGTCCATTCTCAGTCAGAATATCTGAGATCAGCCTTCCATAAGGAATCCAAGTTTTGATCTTCTGACCCTTAGTCTTGACAAATTCTCTGGATGCACTAATGTGATTCCACAGATGCATGAAGAGAATGTGTGGCAGATCCACTTTTGTGCTCTGACTCAGACAGAACATGAAGTACATTTGTTCATTGTTGACATAGTCAAGAGAGTTGGTTGACTTCCTATGATGAATACAACCCAGAAAAATCTTGGCCCAGATCTTGTACTCAGCTTTCAGATCCTTAAATTTGCTTGAAGCCTTACTAGATGTAAGCACTTCAGCATATACCTCATCCATATCAACATGCCCAACTGGCAGATGAGAAACTCCATCAATTTCTTCATATCCTATGAGCTTCTTGATCAGATCTTCAGTTATAATAATCTCTTTTCCGGAAACAGAAGAGACTATGAACTTAGGATAAACAATTGCGTGAATCCAAAATTCCTTCACCAAATGTGGATAAACAGGTCCAGTCAGTCTATCAAAATACTTTACCCAGCCTTGAGCATCAATGATAGGATGCAAATCAAAGCCATTTTCAGCCATGGAGTCAAAGTTCACCATTGATTCACATAATACCTCTAGCTTGTCAACTGGTGTGAGAAGAGTTCTAACTGGTTCTTTGAAAGAAACAGTACCCATGTTAGAAGATGAAACAACAATACCCATGTTAGAAGATGAAACAACAACCATAATTGATGCAAACTGAGAAGAGGTTGATGATGAAGTAGCCATTGAAGTTGTTGAAGGTTTAAGGTTACGAACGATTTTGGATTTTGAAGAGAGATGGAAGCAATGAAATAAGAAGAAATGCATACAAGAGTGTGAGAGAGTGAAAAGTGTGAGAAGTGTTGTGTTGTGGAATTTATAGAGAAAAATTAGGGCACACAAAGATCACACGTTCAACACGTTTACCACTTAGCATTTAATTGCATTAAATAAAAATAATATAATCATTTCAAGCATTAATGATTCTGAAAAATTGGGGGGAAAACGAGAGAAGATTATTCAAAATAGTACCTTAAACGTCATTTCAGTGTTGTGCACTCCACCTTTTCAGATTCAGAGTTACACGTGTTTGCTTGCATGTGCTTCTGAAGCTCTTTGAGAAGTGAAACGTTAGCCAACATTCAGATCCTCTGAGGCTTGTTAGTTCAGATACACACAAAGAAAATAATCAAAGAAAATAACAGATGTAATACTTCAGAGTTTAAACATTTTTCATCTGAGTAAATTTGCTTATGATAAACATTTTATTCTGGACAGAAATCCATACTTATATTTTTCTAGAATAAATTTAAACCTATCTTCAGCAAGGGGTTTAGTAAAGATATCAGCCCATTGATGGTATGTATCAACAAAGTTTAAGCTTAAAATTTCCTTCTGAATATAGTCTCTAATGAAATGATGTTTAATTTCTATATGCTTAGCTTTATCGTGTAAAATTGGATTTTTAGATAAGCATATAACAGAAGTATTATCACAGAAGATAGAAATGTTACTCTCATATATCTGATAATCTTCTAGTTGACTCTTCATCCAGAGCATCTGAGGGCTACAACCAGCTGCAGCTATATATTCTGCTTCTATGGTTGAAAGAGCTATTGTGGGTTGCTTCTTGCTGTACCAAGAGATTAAGTTACTTCCCAGAAACTGACAGCTTCCAGAAGTACTTTTTCTTTCAACTCTGTCTCCAGCGTAATCAGCATCACAAAATCCAACTAATTTAAATTCATCTGATTTTCTGTAACACAAGCCCACATTAGTAGTACCTTTCATATACCTCAGAATCCTCTTAACAGCTGTTAAGTGAGATTCTCTAGGATCTGATTGGAATCTGGCATACAGACAAACACTAAAGAGGATATCAAGTCTAGAAGCAGTCAAATACAGAAGAGAACCAATCATACCTCTGTAGAGCTTCTGGTCTACCTTTTTACTTACCTCTTCCTTACCCAAAGTGCTTGTAAGATGTAGTGGAGTCTTTGCTAACTTGCTTTAAGTCATGTTAAACTTCTTCAGAAGCTCCTTCACATACTTAGTCTGATGTATGTAGGTGCATTTTGGAGTTTGGTTAACTTGAATTCCCAGAAAAAATCTGAGTTCTCGCATCATGCTCATCTCAAATTCAGCCTACATAGATTAAGCAAACTCCTTTCTGAGCATAATATTTGTTGAACCAAATATAATATCATTTACGTAAATTTGACAAATTAACAAGTCTTTCTTAAATGATTTATAGAAGAAAGTTGTATCCACTTTGCCTCTGATAAAATTCTTTTCCAGAAGGAAATTACTCAATCTCTCATACCAAGCTCTGGGAGCTTGTTTTAAACCATAGAGTGATTTCTTAAGTTTAAAAACATGTTCTGGAAATTTATCATTTTCAAAGCCAGGAGGTTGATGGACATAACTTCCTCTTCTATAATACCATTTAAGAAGGCACTCTTAACATCCATCTAATATAGAGTGATGTTATTTTGTGCAGCAAAAGATATAAGTAAGTGTATAGACTCTAACCTGGCCACATGTGCATAAGTCTCTGTGTAGTCAATTCCTTCTTGTTGACTATATCCTTGAGCAACTAGCCTTGCTTTGTTTCTTACAACTTCTCCTTGCTCATTCAGTTTGTTTCTGAAGACCCATTTAGTTCCAATGATGTTAAATCCTTTTGGTCTTGGAACCAGATCCCAAACTTCATTCCTTGTGAATTGATATAGCTCCTCTTGCATGGCAAGTATCCAATCATTGTCTTGCAGAGCTTCATCCACTGAGGTTGGTTCAATAACTGACACCAGACCAAATAAAGAAGTTCCAGATGATCTGATAAAAGATCTTGTTCCGATAGGTTCATCCTTCTTTCCAGTGATCATTTCTTCTGGATGAGAAGATTTGATTCTGGATGATCCTTTAACAGTTGGTTCTTCAGAAATATTCAAGTTGTTCATCTGAGCAGCCAAGGGAGTTGCATCTGGTGTTGCTTCTGGTTCTTTCACTTGAGCTTTGTCTGCCTCTGAGTCTTCAGAGTTTGTGAGAATGACTTCTCTATCTGCAGAATTTTCAAGCTGCTTTGGCTTTTGATTGCCAAGCTTATCATCAAATCTAACATGAATTGATTCCTCCATAATCTGTGTCTCAGTATTGTATACTCTGTAGCCTTTAGAGCGTTCAGAATACCCAAGCATGAAACACTTATGTGCTTTAGAATCAAACTTGTTCAGATTCTCTTTAGTATTCAACATAAAACATACACATCCAAAAGGATAGAAATAAGAAATGTTGGGCTTTCTATTCCTCCACAATTCATATGGAGTCTTTTCTAGAAGAGGTCTTACAAACACTCTGTTCTAAATGTAACAAGCTGTGTTAATTGCTTCTGCCCAAAAATGTTTTGCCATGTTTGTCTCGTTGATCATGGTTCTGGCCATTTCTTGCAATGTTCTATTTTCCCTCTCTACAACTCCATTATGTTGAGGAGTTCTAGGGCAGGAGAAATCATGTGCAATGCCATTTTCTTTAAAAAATTTATCAAAAAATTTATTTTCAAATTCTCCACCATGATCACTTCTGACTTTAACAATTTTAAATTCCTTTTCAGTTTGGACTTGTTTGCAGAAGTCAAAGAACACAGAATGTGACTCATCCTTGTGTTTTAGGAATTTTACCCATGTCCATCTGCTGTAGTCATCAACAATGACTAATCCATACTTCTTGCCTCTGATGGATGCAGTTTTCACTGGTCCAAACAAATCAATGTGAAGCAGCTCTAATGGTCTTGGGGTTGAAACAACATTTTTAGCTTTAAAAGAAGATTTTGAAAATTTTCCTTTCTGACATGCTTCACAAAAAGCATCTGAGTTGAACTTCAATTGAGGAAGTCCTCTGACCAGATTGAGTTTATAAATCTGAGATATACGTCTCGCCCCAATCTTCTGTGCCAGACCCATTGCTCATCATTAAAAGACATAAGGCATTTTACATTTTGAACCTTAAGTTCTGAAAGATTAATTTTGTAAATGTTGTTATTCCTTTTTCCATTAAAGAGGATTGAGCCATCCCTTTGACTCACAACTTTGCAACATTTTTTATTGAAGATTATGTCATAACCATTGTCACTTAATTGACTTACGGAAAATAAGTTATGTGTTAATCCTTCAACAAGTAAGACATTAGATATGGAAGGAAGGTTACCATTACCAATAGTTCCAACGCCAACTATTTTGCCCTTCTGGTTCCCTCCAAACTTGACGTCTCCTCCAGATCTAAGTTCCAGGCTTTGCAACATAGACCTTCTTCCCGTCATGTGACGTGAGCAACCAGAGTCCAGGTACCATGATTGGTGTCTTGACTTTGCTGCTAAAGACATTTGCAACATATATTATTTTGTCCTTAGGTACCCATATCCTTTTGGGTCCTTTAGGGTTAGTTGCCTTAAAGTTTTGTCTGAACTTCTGTCTTTTGACAACAGGTTTGTTCTAACGTACTTTAGGTTTAAACACAAGTGTGTTCTGATCAGAACGTGTGTGCTTAATATCATTAAGATGACCATACTTAAAGTGAATATATAGAGGAGTATGCTTAATGATCAGTTTATCAACAAATGTTAGATTTAAATCTCTTTCAGAAGAAAATTCATATCCAATACCCTTTCTGTTGTTTCTGCTTATGCCATAGATCATTGAAGCCATCTTGCTTCTATCTAGGCCTCTTGATAGAAACTTCTGAAAACTATAGTCATATTCTTCTAAAATGTTTTTAGATTTTGACTTAGTTTCAACTTCAGAATCTTGTTGAGCTTTTTCTAAATCATTTTTAATTTTAAAATTGTTTGCTTTAAGCTCAGATACAAGATTGCTTTCAAGCTTCTTGTACTTGAGCATAATCTTACTATAGTTTTCCAGCATTTCAGATAAACTCTCAATAAGTTCTGCTCTAGAAAGTTCAGAAAATACCTCTTCTGAATCAGATTCTGATTCAGATCCAGATGTTTCTGCGTGGTCCTCCACGTCAGCCATAAGTGCCATGTTTGCATATTCTTCTTCTGACTCTGATGAAGATTTAGATGCATCTGAATCATCCCATGTTTCCATCAGAACTTTCTTCTTATTATCAAACTTCCTTCTTGGCTTCTCATTCATAAGTTTTGGGCATTCATTCTTATAGTGCCCAGGTTCCTTGCACTCATAGCAGACCACTTTTTTCTTTCCAGATCTTCTGTGTCCAGAGGACTCTTTACGTTGATCTGGTTTCTTGAAGTTTCAGAACTTCTTCTGTTTATGCTTCCAGAGTTTGTTGATCCTTCTGGATAGCAGGGATAGTTCATCTTCTTCTTCAGAACTTTCTTCTATAACCTGCAAAGCTTTGGCAGATTTGTTAGACTTTAAAGCAACAAACTTACCTTTCTTCTGAGGTTCGTCTTATTCTAGCTCAATCTCATGACTCCTCAAGGAGCTGATCAGTTCCTCCAGCGTGATCTTGTTCAGATCCTTTGCAAGCTTCAGAGCTGTGACCATTGGTCTCCACCTTGTTAGCAAACTTCTGATGATCTTCTTGACATGATCAGCAGTGGAGTAACCTTTATTCAGAACCTTCAAGCCAGCTGTGAGAATCTGGAATCTAGAGAACATAGCTTCTACAAGTTCAGATTCCTCCATTTTGAAGGCTTCATATTTCTGGATCAGCGCCAGAGCTTTGGTCTCCTTCACTTAGAATTTCCCTTCATGAGTCATCTTCAAAGATTCAAACATATCAAATGTTGTTTCTCTGTTAGTAATTTTCTCATACTCAGTATGAGATATAGCATTTAATAGAATGGTTCTTGCTTTATGATGATTCCTAAATTCTTTCTTCTGATCCTCAGTCATTGACTTTCTGTCAATCTTCTTACCTTCCCCATCAGTGGGGTGAGCATAACCATCAATGACCAAGTCCCAAAGGTCAGCATCATATCCTAGAAAAAAGCTTTCAATTCTATCTTTCCAGTAATCAAACTTCTCACCATCAAACATGGGAGGTTTGGTGTTGATTCTATCTCTGTCTTCATATTTGTTGTTGGATGTTGAAGCTTCAGCCATATTGTATCAACCAAAGAATATATCAAGAGTTTTCCTACTGGATCTTTTCTCTTTCACGGTTAAGTGATAGCACAACAGAGCCGGAGCTCTGATACCAACTGAAGGTGGGAAAAACACTTAGAAGGGGGGTTGAATAAGGGTTTTGAAATAATTATGGCAATAAAAAATAACACAATATTTTTATCCTGGTTCGTTGAACTCAACTAATCCAGTCCACCCTACCAAGGTGATTTGCCTTTCTCAACAAGGACTTAATCCACTATATTTAAACTGATTACAATGTCAACCACTAAGACAAACTGTTTTAGTCTTCTCAAGAAATCCTGACCATAACTTGGTCTTCTTAAGGAACCTTTTAGAAAATGTAAACTAACAAATGTGTTTGAGTTGCTTCTAAAAAGCTATAATCACAACTGTGATTTTTTACACAAAGTATTAAGAACGAATAATAAAACTATTCAGCTTTGAATAAGAATGTTGTATGAGAGTTGTTGAATAATTTATCAATAGATTTTACTTGAGTAATTCGTCAACTTTGAAGAGTTGTTGAAGACTTGCTTTTATAGACCAGAAAGTCCAATGCTTGAAAACTGTGCACTGCTGTGTAGCTGTAGCCTTTTGTCTTCTATTAACTTTATCTTTCCCAGAAGAGGAATGTTCAGACAAATCCCTTTTGTCTGATTTCCTGTGCCATACATGAATAAGGAAAGAGTCGTTCAGATAAAGACAAGGAATATACCAACGGATCTTTATTTGAATAGCATCTTCTTCAACAAGCTTCTTTCTCAAAGTTATCAACATCAGAGTTTGATGTTATCAAAGTATTGCTGTGATCAGAGTTTTGCAGCCAATGTGCTTCAGCGTGAATATCAATTAGAGCAGAGTTTGAATGTCAGATCTTCTGTACTTGCAGTGTAAAGTACTTCTAGAGTCTTCTGAAACAATACTTAAAACTCTTCATACAAAATATTCAGCTACGCTTCAGAGTCTTCTGCAGCTTCTGCTTCAGAGTCTCTTTTGGCAGCGCTCAGAGTCTTCTGATGAGTTGCTTCTGACGCTCAGAGCTTTGCGTAGATTAATGTTCAGATGCATTTTTGCTTCCATAAGAATATTTAATTTAATATCTGAAACAAAAATACTTGAACAAAATTAGAGTATATATTTTCTTAATACAAAATTTCATTAGTGTTATCATCAAAACATAGAGATATATTAAACATCAATCTGTGTTCTAACAAGTTTTAGTGAATTGAATTAGTTTGCTTTGTGATTCATGTTACACTAAAGACTATGATATATGAGCGAATGCGACACATATCGCCCGTGGGGTGTACACTAAACACTCTAGACAAGTGAGGAGAAACCTCTCACTCATCATTTCCCATATGCTTAAGGCTCATATGCAGGCGAACGTCAATCGGACAATGAACGGTATATGGGAACCGTGAGAAATTGTAATAATCGCCCTGATTCCATTGTCGTATGAGTTAATAGCTTCGTCGAAAACTAACTTCCATTTAGATCCAATATCAGGACCCTTGTCAGGAAAAGGCTCATAGCAGTCCTTCATCTTCAGGAAATGACGTCTTCATCTGGAAATTCAAGCTTCATCGGCTGATAATCTTCAATTGGTTGTTCAGCGAGATATTCCGACAGAATGCTTCCCTTAATGGCTTTTTGGGAAACATACTGAATATCTTACTCTGTCAAAACCATTTTCCATTGGGAAATCCTTCCGGAGAATGCTTGCTTTTCAAACACGTACTTGATTTGATCCATCTTTGAAATCAACAGGGTTGTATGGTTTAACATGTACTGTTTCAAACGCTTAGCAGCCCAAGCGAGTGCACAACATGTTTTTTCCAGCATCGAGTACCTCGAATCACAATCAGTGAATTTCTTACTCAGGTAGTAGATGATGTACTATTTTCTACCTGTCTCGTCTTGTTGATCGAGCATACATCCCATTGAATTCTCAAGAACCGTGAGATACATTATCAGAGGTCTCCCTACAACTGGAGGCATGAGTATTGGAGGTTCCTGCAGATACTCTTTTATTTTTTCAAACGCCCTCTGGCAATTTTCATTCCACCTGACCGCTTGATCTTTTCTTAACCATTTGAATATTGGCTCGCAAGTGGCTGTAAGATGAGATATGAACCTTACAATGTAGTTCAACCTCCTCAGGAAACCACGAACCTCTTTTTCTGTCCTTGGCTCATGCATTTCTTGAATAGATTTTATTTTGGTAGGATCTACCTCATACATTTCTTGAATAGATTTTATTTTGGGATTATCAAAGTCATACGAAGCCATAGCTGAATCTGAATCGATGGTATTTGAGATAAAAAAACCTGCATGATTGATGTTTATGTTTATCATGAAATGCAAACAAACAAAACACATTGCCATTTTTCTGTTAATAACATACAAAAAGAAGAAAAAGGAAAAAAACAGATCACAATATTTGAATGCAAAAAACGTCCTTTATTTATGATAAAGTGCAAATAACAAAAGGCCCCACAAATTGGGTCACTACGTCTTGGGAAGAATGTAAGACTGAACATAATCAAAACAATGAACATTACTCTACAGTAGTAACATGAATGAGTTCCTCGACAACCCAGTTGTACAGCTTATGGCCGAGAGCACACGGACGAATCCAAACATCCATATCGCAGTCGTTGTCACCCTCATCATCTCCTATGGCATGAATCCTGTCAAATATAACTCCAACACTGGTGAATTGATTAGGTCCTCTGTATCTTGAAGGGTCTTGAGTAGAATTAGAAGGCTGATACCATAGGCCGAATTTGTCCTGTTTGACGGGATCATTGAGCACTTGGACCTACCTCTGCGACGATCCAGATTCAATGATAGCATGAGCTTCTTTGAAAGATGACATGGAAACCTCTGGGCCCTTGACTTCTACAAAAGGCTCCTTCTGAATGTTGACTGCTTCAAAGGCTTGGCATAGTGTTTCATGGATCTCTCCATCCACCTCAACGTACTTGAAGGATGACAGATGGCTAACAATTATACCCTCTTCACCACACACCATAAAAACCTTTCCTTCCACCATGTACTTCAGATTCTGATGCAAGGCTGATGTAACTACTCCCACACCATGTATCCATGGTTGGCCAAGCAAACAACTGCATATCGGTTGGATATTCATAATGTAGAAAGTTGCATCAAAGATCTCGGATCCAACCTGAATTGACATGGTAATCTCTTCGAATACAGACCTCTTCGAGCCATCAAATGCTCTCACTACCAAATCACTTGGCATACAAATCAACCCCTGGGTATCCAATTTCATTAACGCCTTTTTGTGTAGCACGTTGAACGACAATCTTGTGTCAAACAGGACATGAGACAACAATGATCCTATGCACTCCATAGAAATATACAAAGCATGCTTATGATTTCTCCTAGCAGGAGTTAAATCCAGGTCGGTGAAACCTAAACCATTGCCAGAGTTGATGTGCACCACAACCCCTTTCAATTGGTTAAATGAAATTTCCTGCGGTACATAAGCTGAATTCAAGATCTTCAACAAAGCATTTCGGTGTGCCTCAGAACATAATAACAATGACAGAATAGAAATCTTTAAAGGAGTCTGATTTACGTGATCCACAATCTTGTAATCACTTTTATGAATGAGCCTCATAAGCTCCTCGGCTTCTCTAGAAAATGAACTGTCACCCCAGCCTATTGTTGTCCATCATTTTCAACCACTGCCTTCCCTTTTCCTTTATTAACCCTGACAGTATTAACCCCTGGTAGGGAAAAGTCTCTTCCTCTTCGAGTGATCCCACTTGCACCAGCTATATTCTCAACAATAGAACCACCATATAACGAACTTGACATCTCTTGTTTCTGCCCATTACAGAACACTTCTGCCTCATAGTTCCATGGAATGGCCTTGGTGATCTCGTACAGTATGAGTCCAGAAACAATAGTGATCATCGACACTGGCCTAGTAGGTGCTGAAATGTTAATGGTCTGGTAGGGAATTGAAATTGTAGCAATATCTCTTCCTTCATTACTGACCCCATCATCAATATCTTCCCTAACAACCATGTGAAACTGTAGATAACCTTCATCAATAAATATCTGAATTCCTATTTTCAACTGATCACAACCCTCAGGTTGCACTTCACACTCTAAATAGTCAGTAGAACATCCTGGGAATACTCCCCCCTTCAACAACTGATCCTTTATGAAACTCGGTGGAGTCTTCAAATCCTCAACATTTGTTATCAGATTCAATCTTTCTCTGTTGATAACAACATTAGCCCTTGCCACACCATGATTTAGCATTGGTTCTTGATTTACATTAGGCCCCTCATTGGTGATGTTGATATCCTTTGAGTTAAGAAAGTCCCGCACCTTATGCTTAAAAGCTTTACGATTACCAATATTGTGGCTTGGGGCGCCCGAATGGAATTTGTATCTCGCATTGGCGTCATAACCAGGAGGAGGAGCTCCCGTTAAAGGTGCCAAATTTCTCTTCTGAATAAGTTGCAACTGAAGCAGATGTTGTAATAGTTGTGAGTACGACATTGGCGGAGTCTCAAACTGTCAGTTCGTCATTCTTTGTCTGCCAACGTAAGGTTATGAAACATTAACTTATTGCTGAGGTGTAACCTAGATGGCTATAGTAGCAACTTGTTGATGATACTGAGATTTCAATCTACCTTTACCCTTGTGAGAAATAACATTAGCATCCCCTTACCTCTTCTTAGGGTTTGCTGTATATGGTTTCTTCATTCCTCCCGAAGAGGATCCACTACCATTTGGAATTTTCCCAAACTTAACTCCACTTTCCACTCTCTCACCTGCCATCACCAAGTCAGGAAAACCTGCGAACATACAACATATCAGCTTCTAATAATACACCCCAGGAAATGTAGCCATAAACATGTCAGTCAATTCTCTCTCTACCATGGGAGGCTGCACCCTTCCTGCTAAATCCCGCCACCTCTGGGCGTATTCTTTGAAGCTCTCGTTGCCCTTCTGCAAAAAACTCTGCAATTTCACCCTGTTCGGCACCATATCACTATTATACTGATAGTGGCGAACAAAGGCCTCAACCAATTCTTTCCAGCTTTAGATACGGGTTCTCTCAAGCCCCATATACCATTCCAAAGATGCTCCTGCCAGACTGTCTTGGAAAAATGCATTAACAACTTCTCATCGTCAGAGTATGCATATATTTTTATGAAGTATGCCCGAATATATACTCTAAGCTAGGTCGTCCCTTTGTACTTGTCAAAATTTAGTACCTTGAACTTCGTGAGAATCTTAACCCTAGGAACTAGACCAAGATCTGACATATCAAGCCCCAAAGAGTTTTGGTTGTCAAAAGACTTCATCTTCTCCTCGATCAGTTTAAACCTCTTATCGACTTCAGAAGGAAAACCACCCTCCACATCTCTCATAGAAAAGACGTCATTCTGATGATCTTCCCATTGAGGCCTAGCAACTTCGTGCACAACGCACATACTTCCACCAGAAACATGACCAACTTCATTAATAGTGCCTTCGCCCAGAGGTATGACAACAGTAAAAATGATAGCTCCTTGTGGAACAGAACCACCAACAGGTGGAGGAATGGCACCAGATCCTCCATACAAAACACCCTCTTCATCAACCTGTGCTATCAGAGGTTGGACCAGAGTCCTCAATTGTTCTTGTCTGTTGGCAACATTCTGCATTAGCTCTATAAAGGTGCCATGCGAGCCCTGACTTCCAGCAATTCAACCTGAACCTGATCCATAATCCTTTGTTGGTTCCCTCGAGTTGAGTATATATGGAAACTGAACTCCTCAATCCTGTTACTGAAGAAAACCAAGCAGAGATAAGAATAAAAGGCCATTGTAGACACCTGTGATGCAAATGAAGATTGCAAAATGCAAACATGTCTATATATTTACAAGGAGATTTCCCCCTTGATTCCAGTTTCAATAAACATGAACAATAGAGATGGATAGGAATACCAATAATCTTCTCATATATCAAGTAAAGTTGAGACAATACATATCAACAAATGAGAAAGATTTGAATATAAAAAGGTACTAAACCCATCCAACAGATATGGTGATGATCAAGATACAAAAAGAAGAGAAACTACTACGACATATCAGAAGATGATCCTCCCCAACAACAATGTTCCTCACTCCAGGTTCGAGCCTCCTTGAGCATGGTCTTTGTGTCCGGATGATTTGGTCTAGCAACCAATTCTCTGATGAGGATATCCCTTTTGTGTATAACTAAGAATCTTCACTGAAGACATCTTCCAACCTAGGTCTCTTCGAATTTTCCCGGATCTTGAGCTCTTCAAGCGCTGATAGAGTCTCATGGAGTTTCTATTTTCTTGTACATCTACGAGATGATTCTACCATCACTTCTCTATTTCCGACCTTGAGTTGCGCCTTCAGCTTATCAATCTGACTATGAAGTTGGTCTTCCCTGTTCTTGTTAGCAGTTACTATAGTATTCCATTGCTCATTGAATTTGGATATCTCCAGATACGCTCTGTCTAAATCCTTTTTTTCTATGCTTTAAAATGCTATTAGTACTCTTCAGATCCTGAACGATCCGCTCCTGCACTCTGATCTCCTCATATAGCTCCTTCTCCAGCTTGGTTAAAGATTCTGACTTCATCTTAGCCAAGTAAACAACTTCACATCTATCATGCTTCAACTGACTGATCTCCTTTTTCAATGCTTCATTCTCTTTGCGTAGCTCTTCCTTCTCTACTCAAATCTTGTTGTACCTCAGGATATCAATTGTTGTAGGCTGCTCAATGACCAACGGATAAAAGGGTTCCTCAACAAAGAAAGGAACAAGTATCTCCTCAACCCTCTTCTGAATCCATTCTATGTATGGATCGTAGGCTCGACAATCACTCTTCCCTAAAGAAAGATTCCCCCTCTTGTGTATTTTACCCAACCCATCAACAAATATCGCAAGAACACCAGGGTCAGCTATGCCAGCAAAGTACACATATTTCTGCACTTCTTCATCTTTCGGAGGTCCCCTCAAAGCACACCCAAGTTGTCTGACAGCGAGAGAAGGGTTGTAGATAATTCCCCCTTTCCTCCTCATCAAAGGCACATTGGGGAATTAATCAGAGTTGCAGTACAAAACTGGTTAATTGATTAACCAGTGCACATGCAAATGGTTAATCGATTAACACTGGACCAGAATGTGATTTTTGGTTGTTTTCAAGCATGTTTTGATTTCTTTCCACCTCTAACCTTCATGGATTGGTATGATGCATTTGTGTGGACTATTTTTGAATAGTTTCATCATGCTTGGTTGTTTGATCTCGATTTTTCGACGTGCAACTTTTGCTTTCCGTTTGAATGTTTAAACATGTTCATGTTGTTTGATTGATGTGATGAATACATGCTTGGATTGTTTATATCATGTTAATTATGGATTGTTGATGATCATCCTGCTGAATTATGTGATGCATGTTTGTATTTGCTCCCGTTTCCGATTGTCGCATGTTCGTTTGATTGTGTAATCGATGTTTAAAGCATGTTGATCTCATTGATTCTTTATGATGCAATGTTGTTGAACAATGATGTTTGATTGTTGGTGCATGTCCATTCTTGGATGATGTTTATTCATGATTGGTGCTTGCTCATACTTGATTTCATTAAATATGCTTGCTGCCATGTTTTCTACAACTATTATTATTCTGATTTGCATGTTGTCTTTGCTATGCTTGCTTGTTGCATGCCCTTTTTGCACCTACTTTTGTGCAGAATTAGTAGCTGTTAAATGTTGTTGTGTTGCCTTTGTAGGATTTTATTATTGTTTTATGTAGGAGGCGCTGTTGTAGTTGTTGTTTTTACCTTGTTTTCTTGCTTTTTGCCTTACCTTTGCATGTTCTATTAGGATTCCTATTCCAATTTAATTTCCGAATAATTTTGGGATTAGGAGTGCAATCCAAGCATGATAATAATTAGGCTAGTCCTTTTTAACCTTAACCTTAGGTCCATCTTTTGCATGCTAACATTAGGATAGAATTTCCTTTCGCATCCCGACCTTAGGGGCACTTTGCATGACAATGTTAGGACCGGGTTTCCCTTAGACCTTTCGTGCGTCTCTCTTCTCATCTCATCTCAAAAAATTGCTAATACACTTAATAAAGACGATGAACATTGTGCGCCACGAGTCTTAAGTATATGGGAAGTGATGAGTGGGGGGTTTCTCCTCACTTGTCTATAATGTTTAGCTTACGCCCCGCAGGCGATATGCGACGCATTCGCTCCTATATCATAGTCTTTAGTGCAACGTGAATCACAAAGCAAACTAATTCACTTCACTAAAACTCACGAACAAAATTCAAACCTTTTCATCCTTTGGGATTTGTGTTCTAAACTCACTTTCAGAAAGAGAACGCTACTTTTCCATTCTACCGCAAACAGGCATCGACCCTAACTATTGGAATGGGAACTTAACGTCGCTCATAAAAAACACTTAACCAACCTATGGTTTCGTCTTTATCTGAACTACGTTTGCTCTGATTTCTCATATCAGATGAGGATACGTAGGCACAAGACGATGATGTCTTGGTGAGCAACCTTCCCCCTTCACCCATAGTTGTCCAAACTACATTGACTCTGACTTTCCCATTGCACGAGGGAATACGTAGGCATAGTGCACCAATGTCCTATCGAGTTTCTTTCTTTTTCTTTATTCCCGCTTCTATATAGCAGTAGCTTATAGAAGACACACCCTTTTATTAAACAACAAGTGTGGATCCCATTAAGTACAAAGGATGTGAGGGGTGCTCATACCTTCCCCTTGCGTAATCGACTCCCGAATCCAAGATTTGGTTGCGATGACCTTGTCTTTTCCCGTTCTTTAGGTTTTCTTTGATCATTTTATTTTCCTCTCTTTGGGATAAATAAAATTCTATGGTGACTCTTATGTTTTTCTGCCGGGTGTTTTTCGCAGTTGCGGCGGCTGAAGACTCTGCTGGGGATGCTTGGTTCCCTATGCGAGTCAATCCTAGCGCTTGTCTGTCTTGCATATTTGGGTGTTTATTTTTGTACAATTATTTGCTTTTATGTATATTATATGTTGTATATTATTGAATTTGCATTTTACTGTTGCATATTATATTATGTTGTTGTTGGGTGGGTTGTTCCATGAGAGGTAAGCCCAATACCCAGGCTTGAGTATACATACAAGATTAGTGTGGAGAGTAACATGGACTTGTGTGGCATTTAGTCATGCAAGAGTTCGCGCGAAATTCACTTCCAAATGAGGTTTTCTTTGGAGACATCCTATCCTAGGCATTTAGGGCAGTTGAGGGGGTGTTGAATTAGAAAACTAACAACTCTGGAGATCGTTCATTGGGGAGTCAATTGAGACCTCCTTGATTGACCATGATGCCAAACCAGAAATGGTGAATGTATCATCGTTTCTCGACCTGAGAGTCCGTGATACTGATGACCTGCATAGGATGTCGTATCGTCTAAGATTAGAACCCACATGTGAATGGGGATGGATTTTATAGGAAACCTTGACCCTCAACCAATCCAGTTTCGTGGTTTTCTTGTCAGAATGGACCTTTGATCTTGGGTATTATGGTTTTCTATCACCTATGTGTTTTGGATTTTTGAGTTTTCTTATTAGATCAGTGTTTTGGTTATATTCAGTGAACAACATACCAGTAATCTTAAGCATTGGATATCTTGATCCCATGTTTGCATCTGCATGATCATCCTGCATTTAACATTGCATGTTTGTGTGTTTACAGGTTCTTGTCTCTCCTTTGGTTCTGGTCCTGGTTTTCCATAGAGATGGAGGCTGAGAAGAGGAAAATTACTTTATACAAGTTCCCGTCACCAGATTTGGGACCCTTATTTGGTCTAATTGCCATGGCTGATCTTAGAGTTCTTGAAACGTTAAAAGATGAGATTTGCTTTGGTAAGTGTTGATTCACTGCAAATTAATAGATCCAAGCTAGAAACATAAGAAATCTTCAATATACAAGAGCTTTCTTGCAATAGAAGTGAATAACAAGCCAAAATAGATCCAAGAATCACTTATAAACTTGCTTCTAAGATCAGATCCAAATCCAAACAAAAACTAAGTGATGAATTGAAGATGATGAAGATGAATGATGGAGGTTTAACTCTAGAATTCAATGATTCCAATGAAGAATCAATGAACTCAAGTGGAAAGAGCTTTAATGGAGATTTTTGGAGTGTAGAAAAGTTGAGAGAATTATGAGAGCAAATTCTCAAGAATGAGAGAGTGTGAAATCTGAAATTGGAAATTAAGGTGAGGTTTGGAGCCAATTCACTTAAATAGGCTCTTGGTTAGGAGTAGAATTATGGTTTGAAGTGAGGTTATGAAAATTGGAATGAGATTAGGAATGGAAAATTGGAGGGAATTTGAATTGATTTTGAAAGTTAAACCAAATTTAGAGTGATTCTAGATCCTTCTTCTAATGTAAAATCAATTTCACAAGTGATCAAAATGGACCCCAAAAGTGGCAGCATTGAAAATGCACGTTACTGGGCAAATTTCACTATGGTTAATCAATTAACCATTTGCTAATGCAAAATGGTTAATCGGTTAATCACTCACAATTTTTCAAAAATAGCGCCATTTGGAGGGAAACTTGCACATTTGTTCGTTTTCACCCGCTCTAAGCTCTGTTAAGCCTCTGAAACTTGCCCTTGGAAATTATAACTGTGAGAATGCCTGAGATATCCTGTGACTTGTCAATTGTATTAAGAATAACCTGCTGAATAAAAATAAAATCAGCCTCCCGATTGCTGGGAAAAATAAATGCCGACGCCTCTGGCGCTTGCTGTTTAAACTCTTGCAATAAAAAGGAACCCTGAGCCATGAAAAACCTTGATCCCATGCCTCGAGAACCAATGTCATGATATGAAGGAATGCAAGAATGCAGAGAAACATAAGCCAGTTGATCAAGATACGATGAGGCAAATTTTAGGGTGCTACACTAATGAATGTTAGAATGAAGTGCATAAATGTTTCAAATGCAGAAAGCCAGACCATGTTGTGGCAGATTGTATGACCAATATACCTACCTATTACAACTATGGTGAATAGGGTCACATCAGCACCCATTATCAAAAGTCGAAGAAGTCATAGATTGGTGGGAAGGTATTTGCATTGGTGGGGGCTCAGCCTACCAGTGAGGATCGTTTGATCAGAGTTACTTGTTGCATTTATAACACTCCTTTGATTGCTATCATTGATATCGGTGTGACTCACTCTTTTATTTTGTTGATTGTGTGAATAAAATTGGTCGTGTACCGTCTACTTTGAGTAAAGGGATGGTGATTGATACTCCATCTATTGGGTCAATAACTACAACTTTAGTGTGCTTGAATTATCCTGTGTCGATCTTTGGTAAAGATCTTGGAGTAGATTTAATTTTCTTACCGCTCAGTGATCTGGACGTTATTTTAGGGATGAATTGGCTAGAAAGCAATTATGTTTACATTGACTGTTATCAAAAGAGGTTTTTATTTCTTATTCTAGAGGAGGAAGAGTTAGCTAATTTTATATCTACCAGTGAATTGAGAATCTTATTGGAAGATGAAGCTAAAATGTGCGTGGTGTTTGCCTCATTGTCTGTTGAAGGCAAAAGGTTGATTAATGAATCACCTGTAGTGAAAGAGATTCCAGAAGTGTTTCCGGATGATATTTCAGAGTTTCCTCTATAGAGAGAGAGATGGAATTTGCAATTGATCTTGTTCCTGGTACCAGACCTATATTTATGTCACCATACATAATTTCAGCATCTGAATTGGCAGAGTCGAAATCTCAACTTGGAGAGTTACTTGATAAGAAGTTTATTAGACCCGGTGTGTCACTATGGGAAGATCTAGTGTTGTTGGTTAAGAAGAATGACGGTAATATGAGATTATGTATTGATTATCGCCAGCTGAATGAAGTGACCATAAAGAACAAATATTCACTTCCAAGAATTGATGATCTAATGGATCAACTCGTGGGAGCTCGTGTTTTTGTTAAAATTGATTTGAGGTAAGGATACCATCAGATTCGGGTGAAAGAGGATGATATTTAGAAAATGGATTTCAGGACTCGATATGGACATCACGAATATGCTATGATGTTGTTCAGAGTGTCTAATGCACCAGGCGTATTTATAGAGTACATGAATCGTATCTTTCATGCTTATTTAGATCAGTTTATGGTAGTTTTTATTGTTGACATTTTGATTTTATTCCAAGTCGAAAAGAGATCATGCAGAGCATCTGAGGATTGCATTGCAAGTGTTAAAAGATAATCAGTTATTTGTGAAACATTCAAAATGTGAGTTTTGTCTGCATGAAGTGAGTTTTTTGGGACATGTTATTTCTGGTGCTGGCATAGTGGTGGATCCATATAAAGTAAGTGTGGTGCTTCAATGGGAACCTTAGAAATTAGTGACATAGGTTAGGAGTTTCTTGGGTTTGGCAGATTATTACCGCTGATTTATAGAAGGGTTTTCTAATTTGGCCCTTCCTCTGACCCAGTTGACTAGAAAAGGGCAGGCCTTTGTGTGAAGAAAGTTTTCAGGAATTGAATAAGAGATTTACTACAACGCCAATATTGATTATACCAAAGTCAGATGAACCTTTCGTGGTTATTATGATGCGTCTAAAATGGGTTTAGGTAGAGTATTGATGCAGGATAGTAAGGTCGTGGATTATGCCTCACGATAATTGAGAGTAAATGAACATAATTATCCTACTCATGATCTTGAGTTAGCTACAGTGGTTTTTGTGTTGAAAATTTGGAGGCATTACTTCTACGTGTCGAGGTTTGAAGTGTTCAGTGATCATAAAAGTTTGAAATATTTATTTGACCAAAAAGAATTGAATATGAGACAGAGAAGATGATTGGAATTCTTAAAGGACTATAATTTTAGCTTAAGTTACCATCCCGACAAAGCTAATGTCGTGGTAGATGCTTTGAGTCGGAAGACGATTCATATGTTGACATTGATGATTAAAGAGTTGGATCTAATTGAACAATTTAGAAACTTGAGCATGGTTTATAAACTGACTTCTGAGAGTGTGATGTTGGGTATGATGAAAGTTAATAGAGTTCCTTAATGAGTTTAGAGAGAGTCAAAGACTTGATTTGAAGTTCGTGGATTTGATGACCGCAGGAGGGTCGGATGTAGAAGGTGAATTTAGAGTAGATGATTTTGGTGTGTTGAGATTTAGGGGCAGAATTTGTGTGCCGGATAATCCTAAATTGAGAAAAGTGATCTTAAAAGAAAGCCACAGAAGTAGCTTAAGTATTCATCCATGAGTTGCGAAAATGTATCAGGATCTTAAGAAATTGTTTTGGTGGGCAGGTATGAAGAAAGATATAGCTCAGTTTGTATATGCTTGTTTGACCTGTCAGAAGTCGAAAGTGGAACACCAGAAATCTTTCGGTTTGATGCAACCAATGGAAATACTATAGTGGAAGTGAGATAGTATCGCGATGGATTTTGTGACTGGGTTACCGAATACGGAGAGAGGCTCTGATGCTATTTGGGTAATTATGGATAGACTGACGAAATCGACACATTTTATACCGATTAACATCAGTTTCCCTTTGTCAAAGTTAGAAGAGATTTATATCAGGGTAACAATGAAGTTGCACGGTGTTCCATCGAGCATTGTGTCTGACAGAGACCTGAGGGTTACTTCCAGATTTTGGAAGGGCTTGTAGGAGTCTTTGGGTTCTAGTTTGAAGTTCAATTCTACTCATCATCCACAAACAAATATGCAATCTGATAGGAATATTCAGCCACTGGAAGACTTGCTGAGAGCTTGTATATACGAGTAGGGAGGTGCTTGGGATACTCATTTACTGTTGATTGAATTTACTTAAAATAATAGTTACCCTTCTAGTATCGAAATGGCACCTTTTAAAGCGTTGTATGGTAGAAGGTGTAGGACACCTCTATGCTGGTATGAGTCAGGCGAGAGTACGGTACTCACCCCCGAGATTGTGCAACAGACTATTGAGATAATTCAGATGATTAGGGAAAAGATGAAGACATACCAGAGTAAGCAGAAAAGTTACCATGATAACAGGAGGAAGGACTTGGAGTTCAGCGAAGGCGACCATGTGTTTCTGAGGGTCAATCATGTGACCGGTGTTGGTCGTGCGCTGAAATCGAAGAAGTTGGATCCTAAACTCATCAGACCATATCAGATTTTGTAAAGAGTTGGAGCTGTTGCGTATAGAGTGGCACTGCCACCCAAACTTTCGAATTGCATGATGTGTTTCATATTTCGCAACTTCGAAAGTACATTACTGCTCCATCCCATGTGCTTTAAAGGGATGAAGTGCAGGTTCGAGAGAATCTTACCGTGAAGGAGATACCAATAAGGATCGAGGATCGCAAGATGAAACAATTAAGAGGAAAAGACATTCCTTTAGTGAGAGTAGCTTGGGGAAGAGCTGGTGGAGGAAGTGTGACCTGGGAATTGGAGAGAAAGATGCGAGAGTTGTATCCAGAGATGTTCTTGTCAGGTACATTTTCGAGGAAAAAATAATTTAAGCGGGGGAGAGTTGTAACAACCCATTTAAAATATTTAGTCATTGTGTGTTGTTTGTAATTTTATTTACTTAATTAAGGGTATGTGGTTAAGAGTGGGAGGAAGGAACTACTCTTAATTGAGTAAGATGAATAAAACTTTAGAATAATATAATAATAATTATTAATTAATAATAAGTGGGAAATATTAGTAATATTGTTGTTATTATTATTATTACCATTATTACTATTATTATTACTATTATTGTTGTTGTTGTTATTATTATTATTATTATTATTATTATTATTATTATTATTATTATTATTATTATTAGTAATATTATTATTAGGATTAATTAAGTGAGATAAAGCATAATTAGGAGAGATTAGTGGAAAGTTACATAGAGAAAATCAATTCACGTAAAAGAGAAAGAGGAAGAGAAAGAGAGCTAGGGCAAGAGAGTCAGGGGA
The DNA here is from genome assembly GCA_963859935.3 of Lathyrus sativus. Taxonomy (NCBI): domain Eukaryota; kingdom Viridiplantae; phylum Streptophyta; class Magnoliopsida; order Fabales; family Fabaceae; genus Lathyrus; species Lathyrus sativus. Next base: position 677,620,667 of record OZ012739.1, on the reverse strand, counting down.
TTCTCTATCATTGTTGAAGAGAGGAAAAGCTCAGATTTCAGGTAAGGGGGAGAATGGGATCAATAATGGTGATTATAACATGAGAGGGTAGTGAGGGTGCCTTTCCCTCTTAGGATTTTTGTGCATATTATTTTCCTTGTATTTCTTGATTCTATAACCATGTAAATATTAGGAAATTCGTGTTGTTGTGATGATACTGATATGAATTTGTGTCTGTTGTAGTAATACTTATATGAATTCGTGGGAATTTCTGGATTGCTGTTGTGTTTTACCATGTTGCAAATCTGTAAAATATGAGATGTAGAAGATGACGAAATTAGAGTTAAGTGATGAACAATCTTGATAGAATAATTAGATAGAATAGAATAGTGGATGATAAACTGGTATAAAAGACTGTTTTGGATCTAATTTAGGTGTTGGAATGGACTCCAATTTGTGAGAATTCATGTAGATGGAAAATTGGGATTTTTGGTATACAGACTAGCCATACGCGTATGAGGGACACCCCCAGAGGCCGTACGCGTATCGTATGTGCCTTGTCCCAATGGCAGCACAGCCTTCTGGTCGTATACATATGGTCATGCCATTATGCGTATGGGCAACTTTGGAGCATTTTGGAAGGGGAAATCACCCTCTGGTCATACGCGTAAGGCCTATGGAAATATGCGTATGAGGCCTGGACAGATGAGGCCCTACGCATATGATACGCAGGTCTGGGGCAAGGGAGAATGGCCATACGCGTATGGGGCAGGTTTCGCTACTGCAAAAAAGGGCCGGCAAAGACAGAAGAGTCGCCATTGCTCGTTATTTATCCCAAAGAGAGGGAAAGGAAACGATCATAGAAAACCTATGAAAACGGGAGAAGACAGGTCATCACAACCAAATCTTGGGTTCGGGAGTCGGTTATGCAAGGGGAAGGTATTAGCACTCCTCACGTCTGTCGTACTCGACGGGATCCACACTCATTATTTATCTAAAGGGTGTTTACTATCTAGCTACAGACCATATAGACAAAAGAAAAGAAAAGAGACTCGATAGAGCATCCCCGCTCTATGCCTATGTACTCCCTCATGTAATGGGAAAGTCAGAGTCAACGTAGTTCGAAAAACTACGCGTAAAGGTGGGGGAAGGTTCCTCGCCAAGACATCACCGTCCTGTGCCTACGTATCCTCATTTGGTATGAGAAATCAGAGCAAACGTAGTTCGGGCTAACAAGACCACATGTTGGTTCAAATGTTTTACCTGAGTAGGGTTAAACCTTAGTTCTAGCAGTTAGGTATATGCAGCTCGACCATTGGAGACTTAGGTGTTACCTGTTTGCGGTAGAACATAGAGTTAACAACACTCTTTTATGAAAAAGGTTTTACCTGTTTGCGTTGTATCCCAAATGCTAAGGCTTGTAGCGTACAACATTTGTTATCCTTTATTAAGTATCTTGAAGAAGATTTGAGATGAGAAGAGAGAGACACACTCTAAAAGAGAGTCTAGACTCAACCTAATGTTCTCATGCAAATTACACCTATGATTGGGATGAAAAGGGATACTACCTAATGTTATCATGCATGGGTTCAACCCTAATGTCTATCATAATCCATCTTGAACAAGAAAGATTAGAAGTCCTAAGGGAACATGGCAAAGGAAGAAAAAAAAAGAAAAAGAAACATAAGGTGAAAGAAAGAAGATGCAAACATGCAATGCAACACACATATGAAGAAAGAGGGAGGAAAAAGTGTGGGGCAGTAGCCAACACAAGCACATCTCAACCTCAAGAATGCAAACAAAAGTATGCAAAACAAAAAGGAAAGCAAAACAAAAAACTTAAACAAGTTCAAGCCAAAAGTGAGATGAAATGGGAGAAATGGAATTCCTACAACCACTTGTGCATCAATCACAAACCAAGGGCAAACCAAATGAGAAATGGAAGAAGACATGATCAATGTGAGAATGGGAGGGAGTGTTTGAGCAGAAAGCAAAGCAAAGAATGAACTCAACCAAAATATCACAATGATCATGCAAAAGAAGCACAACAAAAGTTCTCAAAATGAATCACCATTCAAGACATATTCAAAGTAACTCCAAAGGAGGGACCAAATCATCTTAAAGGGGACTCAAAGGTCCTAGGATAGAGGTGAGAACAAGGGAAGAGAGTTCACAAAACAAAAAAGAAAGCACAACAAAACAAATTGCAAGATTAGGCATGGTAAAAGGCCTAGGTCCTAAACACCTTCAACATTAGAAGATTAAATGGAAAGCCTTAAACAAAAGCAACTTGAAACAAGAACCAAACAACTTTATGACCTAAAAATTTGCAACCAGCAACTTCAACATGTTAGAAATGTGAATCAAAAAAGTTGGAAGCATATGGGATCCACAAGGGTTATTTCCCACTAAAACTAGGTCAAGTGTGTGTGTGTGAACCATCCTTAGGGGTAGCTTGACTTGCAAGGTACTCCAAAAATAAGAAAATGATTCAAATAAATCCAAATAAATTACCTAAACCTCATAAAGGTGTTGGTATCCAGAGGACAAAAGCACAAAACCATAGTCTATTCAAAGCATCACTAAAGGAATTGATCCACAAGGGTGCTCCACTTTGAAGGAGGGTTATCGAGGGTCAAAAAGAAGCCCATGAAAGTCAACCAAAAGTAGGTCAAACCTTAACCTAAAACATCCTCAAAGGCATCTCAACTCATCAAAAACATGAGGATAAAACCTGACTCATAGGTGCTTAAAATTGGTCAAATATCAAGCAAGAACAAGATAAGAACAAATAAAACACAATTAAAAACCCTTCCAATCATTTAATTCCAATTTAATTGAAAAATAAAAGGAAAATGAAATTAAAAATTATCAAAAATTAAATAACACATTAAAGTTTCAGAAAATATTTTTAGTGGAATTTTATAAGGATTGGAGATATTTTTAATTGATTAAAAATCAAAAGAAAAAACAAACTAAAGTAAAATAAGACAAATGAACCCAAACGGTGCAAATAGCAACAAATTACATTGAATTCATTGGGCTGGATCAGAGAAGGGGTGCGTATATCAATTGAAGCCCAAAATCACACAGCAAAACAAAATGCTGCGTTTCATTAATTGACATGGCAATCAATTTCCATGCAAGCGAGGTCAAACGAATAAGAGAGGGACACGCAACCAGGTCAAAGGGTCCAAGGGAGTCCACATCAGACCTGAGGTTCAAAACCATACGCCGGAGCCCTAGCTCCGATCGTCTTCTCCGGCGAACTGACCGGAGATCAGGTGACCTCAACCTTCACCAAACCTAGCAAACTTTACATCAAAATAAAGCTGAAGTGATGTAGATCATAAATCCATGGTTCATTTTCCTTAAACAAGTATGAACAAAGAGAATCAAATGGTTGAATTTTTAAGTGCACAACTGAAACTTCATCAAACAACACAATCAAGCTATCAAACATTGCCTACATGATGTAGGGCTTTAGATGCAACCACAATGCTCTTAATTTAGTGCCTAACATGAGATAAATTTGGAGAAGAAGATTACCTAACGGAGACATTTCGTTGGTGCTTTAATTGATGTCAAGCTTGCTCCAAACTATGCAAACCCACTCCACTAAGCTCAAGGAAGAAGATGCTTGCTCCAATTTGAGTTGAATTGCCTTAGATCTGGATTCACGATTTTGAAATTTGCTCTCACTTTCCAAAACTGAATTCTATGCTCTCTCCACGAATTTCAACTTCTGAGCTCTCTATTTTGATTTTGAACTTTTATATGCTGGATATGGGAGTGAATTGGGGGCCCATGAAGCTTAATTGAAGAGAAATTTGAAAATGCCCAATTTGGAAGTTACTCCCATGCACACGTGAAAAAGCTAGCTAACACTCATGGAATTTGCTTCATTTGGCAGCTGACAATATGAATTGCTCGTTAGGATTGGAATGGGCCTTTGATGTGGTCCAATTATCAAGTTTGGATTTGAAACTTTTTCATGAAGCAAGCTTAAAATACACGTGATTTTACCTTCTGGACCAAAGTAAATTTGTGCCTTTTTTACATTGGAGCATTCTGAATAAAATTGGATCAAAAGGGAGCATGAAAAAGTCCTAAAACCAATTCAATTGAAATCACCTTTTAAAGCTCATTTTCACTTGAAATTCTCCACCAATGTCCATATCCATGCATAATTCACACCAATCTTGAGTTTCATGATGAAATTGAAGTCATTTAGGACAACTTTCATGTTGGTTGAAAGTTCATTTGATGTGCAAAAGTGTATGTAAATGACCCATAACCAAAATGACATATAATCAAAGTTTCCCAAAATACCCCTGCCTTGAAAGCTTCATAACTTGAGTTCTACAAATGATATGAAGGACTTCTAGGACTTTTTAGAAAGATAAGATCATGATGAACAACTCTCATGTTGACTCCAAGTTGAGATGAAACTTGATTCTAGGTCAAAAGTGTCTTGGAAGTGAGTTGACTTTTGTTGACTAAAAATATGTTTATCTGAGGACCCCTAACTTGATGGCATCATAACTTGAGTTCCACAAACTCAATGGATGAGTTATAACACTCAAAAGAAATCTTATAACATGCCTTACAAGTCTCATGTTTACATTAAAATGAGATCGAACTTGTATCTTAATGTAACCTGTCCTTGAAGTTAGCTCCTAAATAAGGGGATTTTACACTGACATCCTTGGAAACCCTAATTTAGTAACTTCTCAAACTCTTGATTCTTCTTGATTTGAACTTGAAATGAAATCCTAGTTGTCTCAAAACAACTTCCCCTGAGTCCAATGACTTAAAACTAAGTTTCAAACTCTTTGAAATCCATCATGGACCTTGCACTAAGCAGATGAAACCCTAAGTGCACCACCTTTGACTATGGCTCCTTGCAGATGAAATAAGTGTGTGGGTGAGCTCCTCAATGAATTCAAAAGCACTCAATGTGCTTCTCCAACATCTCCTATCCCTTATCAACTATCATGAACTTGTGAACCCCTGGTGATTTGAATGAGCACTCTTGCTTGAGCTTGAAACCTTTGACAACCTCTTTTTGTAAGAACACAGATTGTGTCTTAGTAATATCTCTATGTTTTGATGATAACTCTTATGAAATTTTGTATTAAAGAATTATATACTCTAAAAATTGTTCAAGTATGTTTGCTGCATATATTAAAAGAATACATATATTTTGGAAAGCAAATTAATCTGAACATGAAGCTCTTGAAAGATATTAAGAGGCAGAAGCATCCTAGAGAAGAATCTGAATGCTGCCTACAAAAGACTCTGAGCGCTGTCTAAAGATCTGAAGCAGAAGACTCTGAAAGATCTGAAGCAGAAGCAACAAAAAGATCTGAAGACTCTGAATAATCTTAAGACTCTGAAAGATCTGAAGACTCTGAAGCATTGAAGACTTTGTATGAGAGTTAAGAAGCAAAGTTTTTCAGAAGACTCTGAGAGTACTACACGCTGCAAGTACTGAGGATCTGATCCATGAAACTCTGCTCTAAAAGAACTACACGCTAAAGCACACATGCTGAAATACTCTGATTCAGCAAAATATGATGGACATCTAAGACTCTGGGCACGCAGACTCTGATGGTCATTTGCTGAAATGAAACACTAAGTTGAAGAAGGATTCAAAGTTCTGTCCGTTGAAATTGGCTCAACGACTCTTTCCTCTTTCATGCTTGACACAAGAAGACAGACAAAAAGCATTTCTCTTTACATTCTACTTCCAGGAAAGGTCATGTGATGTGAAGACAAAAAGGTTCAGACCTTTTCAGTACACAACCTCCAATGTCAAGACTTTGTGGATCACTGTGCCTATATAAGCAAGTCTTCCTCATCTTCTTCAGTTGACGCATTATTGAAAGAAAATCTCACAAGCTCTCATCATTATTATTCTCTGCTGAATATTTATTCTTTCATTCTTAAACTTTAAGTGAAATATCACTATTGTGATAAAGCTTGTTTAGAAGCATTTAAACACTTGTATAATCTTACATTTCATTGTAAAAGTTCCTTGAGAAGATCCAGTTGGGATCAGTAGTTCTTGAGAAGACTTTGAACAGTTGTTCTTAGTGGTGACTATTGTAATCAGTTGATTTAGTAGTGGATTAAGTCCTTGTTTGAGAAAGGCAAATCACTCTTGAAAAGGGTGGACTGGAGTAGTTAAGTTTAACGAACCAGGATAAAAATCATTGTGTTTTTATTGCTCTAAGTTTTTTAAGATACTTATTCAACCCCCCCTTCTAAGTATTTTCTCACCTTCAGTTGGCATCAGAGCTCTGGTTCTGTGTGTGCTATCACTTCACTGTGACAGAAAAGATCCAAGGAGAAATACTTTGATACTTATATTTGGTTGTTATTATGGCTGACAACAAATATGAAGAAAGGGACAAAATCAACACTAAACCCCCTATGTTTGATGGGGAGAAATTTGATTATTGGAAAGACAGGATAAAAAGTTTCTTCCTGGGCTATGATGCTGATCTATGGGATTTGGTCATAGATGGATATGTTCATCCCATTGATGGGAATGGCAAGAAAATAGAAAGAAAATCTATGGCTGAAGTTCAAAAGAAGGAATTTAGAAATCATCACAAGGCAAGAACTATCTTGTTAAATGCAATATCTCATACTGAGTATGAGAAGATCACAAATGGAGAAACTGCATGTGATATTTTTGAGTCTCTAAAGATGACACATGAGGGAAACTCTCAGGTCAAGGAAACAAAGGCTTTGGCTCTAATTCAGAAGTATGAAGCTTTCAAGATGGAGGAAGCTAAATCTGTTGAAGCCATGTTCTCCAGATTTCAAATACTTACAGCTGGACTAAAGGTTCTGGATAAAGGCTACTCTACTACTGATCATGTGCAGAAGATCATCAGGAGTCTACCTACCAGATGGAGACCTATGGTCACTGCGCTGAAGATGGCCAAAGATCTGAACAAAATTTCTTTGGAGGAACTTATCAGCTCACTAAGGAGCCATGAGATTGAACTTGAGGAAGATGAGCCTCAAAAGAAAGGTAAATCAATTGCTTTAAAATCTAACAAATCTACTAAAGCATTGCAGGTAATAGAGGAAAGCTCTGAAGAGTCTTCATCTGAAGATGAAGATGAATTATCCATGCTGTCCAGAAGAATAAATAAACTCTGGAAGCACAAAGGAAAGAAGTTCAGAAACTTCAGAAAGCCTGATCAAAGAAAAGAATCTTCTGGACACAGAAGATCTGACAAGAAGGAAGTTGTCTGCTACGAATGCAAAGAACCTGGGCATTACAAAAATGAATGTCCAAAGCTTCTGAAAGAAAATCCTAAAAGAAAGTTTGATAAGAAAAAGGTTCTGATGGCTACCTGGGATGATTCAGATGAATCTGGATCCTCATCTGAGTCAGAAGAGGAATGTGCCAACTTAGCATTGATGGCAGACATAGAAGATCAGGAGGAAGGAACTTCAGGATCTGAATCTGACTCTGAACCTGATTGTGATGCTGAAGAGCTAATGGCTAAACTCATTAAAGATGAACTCATCAAAGTGTTATCAGAGGTTCTTAAGATCTATAAAAATATTAAGCTCAAATACAAGGAGCGTCAAAGAAATCTTGTATTTGAGAATAATATTCTCAAATCAGAAGTAGCTGAGCTAAATGAAAAGAATTTAAAAATGAAAAATGATTTTGAATTAGCTCAACAAAACTCTGATTCTGAAACTGAGTCTGAAGACAAAAATATTTTGGAAAAATATGACTACAGCTTTCAGAGGTTTCTGACTAAAAGCCTAGATAGAAGCAAGATGGCTTCAATGATGTATGAAGTTAGTAGAAATAACAAGAAGGGAATTGGATTTAAATCTTCTTCTTTTGAAAAGGATGTAAAACCAATACCTGTTGATGATCTTATTATTAAGATGACTCCTTTATATTCTCATTTTAAATTTGGACATTTGAATGACATTAAACACACTCGTTCTGAAAAGAATGTTCATGTGTTTAGATCTAAGGCTAGTCAGAATAAACCTTATGTTGAAAAACAGAAGTTTAGACGAACCTTCAGAACAACTAACCCTAAAGGACCCAAGAAGATCTGGGTACCTAAGAGTAAAATAATTCCTGTTGCAGATGTTGTTAGCAGCAAGGTCAGGACGCCAGTCATGGTACCGGGACTCTGGATGCTCGCGACATATGACGGGAGAAAGGTCAATGTTCCAAAGTCTGGAACTTAGATCTGGAGGAGACGTGAAGTTTGGAGGGAATTAGAAGGGCAAGATCATTGGATCTGGCACTATTGGAAATGGTAACCTTCCCTCTATTACTAATGTCTTAATGGTAGAAGGATTAAAGCATAATCTATTGTCCATAAGTCAATTAAGTGACAATGGTTATGACATAATCTTTGATCAAAAATGTTGTAAAGCTATCAGTCAGAAGGATGGCTCAATCCTATTTAGTGGAAAGAGGAAGAACAACATTTATAAAATTAATCTTTCAGAACTTAAGGTTCAGAATGTTAAATGCCTATTGTCTGTTAATGAAGAGCAATGGGTCTGGCACAGAAGATTGGGGCATATTAATATGAGACGTATATCTCAGATTAATAAACTTAATCTTGTCAGAGGACTTCCTAAGCTGAAGTTCACCTCAGATGCTCTTTGTGAAGCATGTCAAAAAGGAAAATTTTCAAAATCATCTTTTAAATCAAAAAATGTTGTCTCTACCTCCAGACCATTAGAACTACTTCATATTGATCTGTTTGGACCAGTGAAAACTGCATCCATCAGAGGCAAGAAGTATGGATTAGTCATTGTGGATGACTATAGCAGATGGACATGGGTAAAGTTCCTAAAACCCAAGGATGAGTCACATTCTGTGTTCTTTGACTTCTGCAAACAAGTCCAGAATGAAAAAGATTTCAAAATTATCAAAGTCAGAAGTGATCATGGTGGCGAATTTGAAAACAAATATTTTGAAAAATATTTTAATGAAAATGGCATTGCTCATGATTTCTCCTGCCCTAGAACTCCACAACAAAATGGAGTTGTAGAGAGGAAAAATAGAACTCTGCAAGAAATGACCAAAACCATGATCAACGAGACTAATCTGGCAAAGCATTTTTGGGTAGAAGCAATAAATACAGCATGATACATTCAGAACAGAGTGTCTGTGAGACCTCTTCTGGAAAAGACTCCCTATGAATTGTGGAGGAACAGAAAGCCCAACATTGCTTATTTTCATCCTTTTGGATGTATTTGTTATATGTTGAACACTAAAGAGAATCTTAGCAAGTTTGATTCTAAAGCACATAAGTGTTTCATGCTTGGATATTCTGAACACTCTAAAGGCTATAGAGTATGCAATACAGAAACACAGATTGTGGAAGAATCTATACATGTTAGATTTAATGATAAGCTTGGCATTGAAAAGCCAAAGCAGTTTGGAAACTCTGCAGATAGAGAAGTTATCTTCACAAACTCTGAAGGCTCAGAGGCAGAAAAATATCAGATGAAGGAACCAAGGCAACGCCAGATGCAATTCCTTTAGCTTCTCAAATGGACAACTTGAACATTTCTGAAAATTCAAATGTCAAAGGATCATCTTCCAGAATCAAGGCATCTCATCCAGAGGATGTGATCATTGGGAAGAAAAATGATCCAATCAGAACAAGATCCTTTCTAAGATCATCTGAAGCGTCACTATTTGCATTGGTGTCAGTTATTGAACCAACATCTGTGGATGAAGCTCTGCAAGACAATGACTGGGTAATTGCCATGCAAGAAGAGCTCAATCAGTTCACAAGAAATGACGTTTTGGATCTGGTTCCAAGACCTAAGGGATTCAACATCATTGGAACCAAATGGGTATTCAGAAACAAGTTGAATGAAAAAGGAGAAGTTGAGAGGAATAAAGCAAGGCTTGTTGCTCAAGGTTACAGTCAGCAAGAAGGAATTGATTATACAGAGACTTATGCTCCTGTAGCAAGGTTAAAGTCTATTCGTTTACTTATTTCTTTTGCTACACATCATAACATCACTCTGTATCAGATGGATGTTAAGAGTGCCTTTCTAAATGGTATTATAGAAGAAGTAGTCTATGTTCACCAACCTCCTGGTTTGAAAGTGAAAATTCTCCAGAACATGTTTTTAAATTAAAGAAATCTCTTTATGGTTTAAAACAAGCTCCCAGAGCTTGGTATGAGAGATTAAGCAATTTTCTTCTTGAGAAAAATTTTATCAGAGGGAAAGTTGACACAACTCTCTTCTGTAAAACATTTAAGAAAGATCTATTAATTTGTCAAATATATGTGGATGATATTATTTTTGGATCAACAAATGTTATGCTGGGAAAGGAGTTTGCTCAATGTATGCAGGCTGAATTTGAAATGAGCATGATGGGAGAATTGAGATTCTTTCTGGGAATTCAAGCCAACCAAACTCCATATTGCACTTACATTCATCAGACCAAATATGTTAAAGAGCTTCTGAAGAAGTTTAACATGACTGATAGTAAGATGGCAAAGACTCCTATGCATCCAACAAGTACTCTTGGTAAGGAAGAGGTAAGTAAGAAAGTAGATCAGAAACTCTACAGAGGTATGATAGGATCTCTTCTCTACTTGACTGCTTCTAGACCTGACATTCTGTTTAGTGTATGCTTATGTGCAAGATTCCAATTAGATCCTAGAGAATCTCACTTAACAGCTGTTAAGAGGATTCTAAGGTATCTGAAAGGTACTACTAACGTGGGTCTGTGTTACAGAAGATCTCATGAATATACATTAGTTGGATTCTGTGATGCTGACTATGCTGGAGACAGAGTAGAGCGCAAAAGTACTTCTGGAAGTTGTCAATTTCTTGGAAGTCATCTGATCTCTTGGTACAGCAAGAAGCAACCCACAATTGCACTCTCCACTACAGAGGCAGAATACATTGCTGCTGCTGGATGTAGCACGCAGATGCTCTGGATGAAGAGTCAGTTAGAAGACTATCAGATCTTTGAGAGTAATGTATCTATCTTCTGTGATAATACTTCTGCTATATGTTTGTCTAAAAACCCCATTTTACACTCTAAGGAAAAACATATAGAGATTAAGCATCATTTCATCAGAGACTATGTTCAAAAGGGTATTATAAATTTAGCCTTTGTTGATACAGATCATCAATGGGCTGACATTTTTACAAAACCCCTTGCTGAGGATAGGTTCAAGTTTATTCTGAAAAATATTGGTATGGATTTTTGTCTAGAGTAATATTTATCAGAGGCAAACTTCTCAGATGCTAAAATGCTTAAAACTCTGAAGTATATCATCTGTCAATTCTTTATTTTATTGATTATTTTTTGATGTGAAAATATGAACTAACCAAGCTCAGAGGATCTGAATGTTAGTTAATGTTTCATTTCTCAAGAGATTTCAGAAGGCCATGCAAGCAAACACGTGTAGCTCAGAATCTGAAAAGATAGAGTGCACCTTACTGAATTGACGTTTGGGGTATTGCTTTGAAACTCTGATTTTTCTTGATTTTCCCCTAATCTGTCAGAATGATAAATGCATTGCAATGATGTTTTTACTTTTCATTAAATGCTATATGAAACGTGCTTGTGTGACTATTTGTATGCCCTAATTTTTGTCTATAAATACCACAAATCACACCATTTCACACTTTTCACCTCACGACCATTTTTATGCATTTTTGTCTTCTCTTTGCTCTCCATCTAAACCCTAAACCTAAAACCTCCAAATCAAGAACAACAATGGCATCTACTTCATCAACTCCTGCTCAGATGCAATCATCAACAGCAGAGACCTACGAGGAACCTGTGAGAACCCTTCTCACTCCAACTGCTGATCTGGAAGTGCTAAGTGAATGCTTCGTGGATTTTGATTCCATTACAGAAAATGGGTTTGATCTTTCTTCCACCATTCAAACTCAAAGTTGGACCAAATACTTTGACAGGATTATGGGTCCTGTGTATCTAACATTGGTAAAATAATTCTGGATACATGCACAGGTTTGTCCAAAATTTATTCACTCTTCTGTTCTTGGGAAGGAAAAAGTGATTACTGAGAAGTTGATAGGACAACTTATTGGATACTCTGAGACTGATGGGGAAACCAGTCTGAAATCTGCTCGTGTGAATCTTCAAGATGTTTTTGAAGAAGTTAGCATTTCTGGGGAACCAACTAGCAAAGTGAAGGATCTGAAACCTATCTACAGAATATGGGCCAAGATCTTCATGAGTTCCATCTTCCACAGAAAGTCATCCAATGCTCCAGATTATGTGAGTGCTGAACAACTTTACTTTATGTACTGTATGAGTAAGGGAACAAAGGTAGACTTGCCTTATCTTCTGTTCAGTCATCTTCTGAATCACATTAAGGAAACAAGAGAGGAAGTCAGAGTTAAATTTGGAAAAGTAAGGAATTTGATTCCTATGGGAAGACTCATATCAGATATTCTGACTGAGAATCGTCTGATAGAGCATCTGTATGAAGCTGGAGTACCAGAGGATCTGACCTATGTCATAGGCTCTGTGATAAATGGAAATACTCTGAAGAGGATGAAGGTCATCACAGAGCTTGTCAACAAACCCAAGAAAATTGCAGCCAAGGATGTTAGAAAAAGAAGGATTCCTGTTAAGGATTTCCCAATGTTCAGTGCCACTGAACCAAGAGGGATTGTATTGTCCTACATTGCTAATTGTCTGTTAACTGGTGTTCCTCTTCCTGTTAACATAGTACAAAAGGAAGGAGAGGTTCTGCCCAATCTTCTTAGAGAAAGGCGTTCAAAGAAGATTGCCGAGGAAGGATCTGAGGATCAACCCAATAGAAAAGCCTCTGAAGCTGCTATTAGACCTCAAAAGGTAAAGAAAGTGAAGCCAACACCTTCAGAAGCTAGTCTGGACGAAGTAAGAGAAACAATCAAACAGGTATTAACATCTGATCAAATACCAATCATTCACTCACCACTACCTACACCTCCACCATCTAGAACACAAACATCTGTACCACCATCATCTGGAGTCAATACATCTGAAACCATCCCATCTGAAACTACACATTCTGATCCAACACCATCTGACCCACCTCAAACTCACTCAGAACAACCTCAACCAGAGCAACCACAACAACCAGAATCTCAACCAGATCATCAACAAGAACAATCTCAACAAGAAAATCCACAACCACAAACTGAACAACAACCACAACCTCAAGACCAACAACCAGAACATTCACAATCTTAACAACAATTTGAATCACAACCTGAACATCAACAGCAACAAGAACAAGAACAATCACCAAAATCACCAGAACAATCTGTTCCATCTGAACCTCCCCAACCAACACCATCTAAACAACCCTCCACTATAGAACAACCTATATCTGTTCCAGAACCCTCTATACCACAACCAGATGAAAACATTTTGGATGTAACACCTTTAGCAATCTTGATTGAACTATCTTCCACTTCATGTCATTCTGATGAATCATCTGACTCTGGACCTGAAGTTCCATCACCCACTTGCTTACACCAAACTGATTCTTTCAAGCCAACCTATTCTGATCTATCAGAACTTGACCAAATCAATCGTAGAATTGAACTTCGCTCAAGATTCAATCTCTCAGATTTTGAACCATCGTCTGAAGCTGACATTCCAACAACCCCCACACCTCAACTCACCATTCCACTACCATCCGAACCACAACCATCTGTTCAACTACCATCTGAACCCCAACCTTCTGAACCTCAACCAGCTGAACCTCAACCATCTGATCCAACCCCACCTAACACCACTTGTGAGCACCCTCAGCCAAACTCTGAATCTGCTGAAGGAGTGACTCTTGAGGAATACCTGTACACAAACCCTAGATCAGATGTTGATAAACTGTTTGAGAATTTCAAAAAGGAAGTTCGTATGGGAATTGCACGTGTGAAAGAAGAATGTCTATTCAGTATAGATCCAACTAAGTCTGAAGCTGCTTGGGATAAGTTTATCTCCAAGTTCAACGTTGTTGCTTCTCATCTGAAAGTAATCTGTGTTGAAGATGCAAAGGCAAAGTTTGCTGAATTGATCAGACAGACTCTGCTGAGCATTCCCAAACCTCCAGTGCTGCTTCTGGAAGCCGCTCCTGTTGAAGACTCTCAATCTGAGCATGTTGCATCTGATATGGACATTGATGCATCTAAATCTGAAGAGAAGACTGACAATTCAGAACTTGTGAAAGAAGTGAAGGAAACCAAGTCCTGGATGATCAAGCAAGAACAGACCAATGAAGAGATTAAGACTTGGATGGCCAAGCAAGACGAGTCTACTTCCAAGATCACAGATCTTCTGACCTTGATTGCCTCTCGCCAGTCTTAGTTCATTTCATGTGTTTTTTTGCACTTTTTGTTTTGCATCTGTTTTATCTTGCTTGCTCTTTATCATCTATTGTATGAATCTTCTGAATGAATGAATGATTGTCTGTTTCGCTTCTATGCGTTTCATTTTCTTTTCTTCTGTTATCTTTTCTGTCTTTAAAAATCTTTTTGATTATGACAAAAAGGGGGAGAAAAAGAATAATCTGATTGTTCAATTCATAAGCAAATACTAAAACGAAGTTCAGACATACTATTAACTAACTTTGAATTTAAGTCTTTCAGATTCTAGTGTTTCATCTGACAAAATAAATTCATTGAAGTTATCCTGAGAATTACCCAACCAGACTCTGATCTTTAGACTCTGTTTCTTGAAGCAAATCAGACTCTGATTCTAAACGTAAAACCAGACTCTGTGTTTGAAAGAAGTCATCAGACTCTGATTCTGAAATACACTCAAGCAAAAAGGGAAGTATTCTTTTCCTTTAGAGTATTCATTTCAGGGGGAGATTCTTAATCTCAGGGGGAGTTATAATTATTGCTTTTTATTGAACAAAATTTCTCATGTTTTGTCATCATCAAAAAGGGGGAGATTGTAAGAACACAGATTGTGTCTTAGTAATATCTCTATGTTTTGATGATAACTCTTATGAAATTCTGTATTAAAGAATTATATACTCTAAAAATTGTTCAAGTATGTTTGCTGCAGATATTAAAAGAATACATATATTTTGAAAGCAAATTAATCTGAACATGAAGCTCTTGAAAGATCTTAAGAGGCAGAAGCATCCTAGAGAAGAATCTGAATGCTGCCTACAGAAGACTCTGAGCGCTGTCTAAAGATCTGAAGCAGAAGACTCTGAAAGATCTGAAGCAGAAGCAATAGAAAGATCTGAAGACTCTGAAAGATCTTAAGACTTTGAAAGATCTAAAGACTCTGAAGCATTGAAGACTTTGTATGAGAGTTAAGAAGCAAAGTTTTTCAGAAGACTCTGAGAGTACTACACGCTGCAAGTACTGAGGATTTGATCCATGAAACTCTGCTCTAAAAGAACTACACGCTAAAGCACACATGCTGAAATACTCTGATTCAGCAAAATCTGATGGACATCCAAGACTCTAGGCACGCAGACTCTGATGGTCATTTGCTGAAATGAAATACTAAGTTGAAGAAGGATTCAAAGTTCTGTCCGTTGAAATTGGCTCAACGACTCTTTCCTCTTTCATGCTTGACACAAGAAGACAGACAAAAAGCATTTCTCTGTACATTCTACTTCCAGGAAAGGTCATGTGATGTGAAGACAAAAAGGTTCAGACCTTTTCAGTACACAACCTCCAACGTCAAGACTTTGTGGATCACTGTGCCTATATAAGCAATTCTTCCTCATCTTCTTCAGTTGACGCATTATTGAAAGAAAATCTCACAAGCTCTCATCATTATTATTCTCTGCTGAATATTTATTCTTTCATTCTTAAACTTTAAGTGAAATATCACTGTTGTGATAAAGCTTGTTTAGAAGCATTTAAACACTTGTATAATCTTACATTTCATTGTAAAAGTTCCTTGAGAAGATCTAGTTGGGATCAATAGTTCTTGAGAAGACTTTGAACAGTTGTTCTTAGTGGTGACTATTGTAATCAGTTGATTTAATAGTGGATTAAGTCCTTGTTTGAGAAAGGCAAATCACTCTTGAAAAGGGTGGACTGGAGTAGTTAAGTTTAACGAACCAGGATAAAAATCATTGTGTTTTTATTGCTCTAAGTTTTTTAAGATACTTATTCAACCCCCCCTTCTAAGTATTTTCTCACCTTCACTTTTGAGATGCACACCTCTCTTGATCCCCTGCAAAAGGACAATACTATGCAATGAAAATGCTAAAGAATGAAATGACACATAAACCAAGTAGAGAAAAAGTTTGAGAAAATTTTGGGGTACAACAGCTGCCCCTATTCAAACGACTTGGACCTGACTGGGTGGAAAGCGAACGACTTTCAAACAATCAAGGTAAAAGACGGTTGAATACCAAAGAACCCAGAAATTTGCCAACCGCGGAAATAGAACTCCAAACTGATAATTAGGATAAAGATCTCCGGAAATAACGTAACTGATAGTTACAACGGTAACTGATTACCAACAAAATCTTGACGCGCAGTCGGGAGAAAATCTGCTAACGTGCATGCAACAACACTAAGTCGGAAAGATCATATGGTTTCACCATTAGGCATCTGTGTAACACCACAGGCATCAAACCCGAAGGCCGACTCAACACGCAGCTGAGAAGAACATCTGACCTCACCTTCAGGCATCTGTTGGATAAAACAGGCATCAAACCTAAAGGCCTAATCAATCGAGATTGTTAAGAACATCTGCTAACCAGCAGACATTCGCTAAATAAAAGCGAGCATCGAACCCGAAGGCCGGATCAACACAAAGCTGATAAGAACATCTGACCTCGCTGCCAAAAATATTTTAAATAAAAACAGGCATCGAACCCGAAGGCCGGATCAACCTGAAGTTGATAAAATTCTGCTAACCAGCAGGCATTCGCTAAATAAAAGTGAGCATCGAACCCGAAGGCTAGATCAATCGAAATTGATAAACTTCTACTAACCAGCATACGTTCGCTAAATAAAAGCGAGCATCAAACCCGAAGTCCGGATCAACCGAAATTGATAAACTTCTGCTAACCTGCAGGCATTCGCTAAATAAAAGTGAGCATCGAACCCTAAGGCTGGATCAACATGCAGTTGATAACCATATGATGATAAATCACAAGGAAACTCCGCTGAGGAAAAGAGAAACTTAACCAAGCAACTCTGTTGGAAAGCAAATGATAAGATGAACACACCTTATCAAAGGTTTTGCCGTGGTCTGGATACCACACGGGTTGAATAAATCACAAAATTGTCGTGGTCTAGATACCGCGCAGGCAAAACAACATTTGCCGGGTTCTGGACACCGCGGGGATAAAGGAATAGCAACATTTGTCGGGGTCTGGATACCGCGCGAGCAAAGTAAAGCAACCATCTGTTGGAAATATACCTGAGAACAAAGAGGTAACCACCTGGCTTATGTTTCAAATGCATATGTTTGAAAATGGCGTAATGCTCCACGCGAAGTGGAAATACTACGTGTTTGGGAGGATGCTATGCACGAATGCAAATGCAACGGAACCAAGTAGGAAAATAAATGTTGAAAATAAAATGCCAGACTCCGCTGGGGAAAGACTAGGCGCGCCTAGTACAACGGACTCATGCTAGGGAAAACAAGCCCTGAATGGCCTCCTAGAAAAGAAATTTCCTGGGTAAATACGTTCTAACCAAAATGAAAATCCACTCAACTGGGGATTCAAATCACAAACTGATGAAAAACCTGCCTTGAACGGCCTTCCAGAATATGACTCTTCTGGGGAATAGACGACTCGGCTGAGGATAGACAACCGAACGTCGGAAACAAGTCTAAACTGCTGGGGAATCAACAACTTTGCAGGGGATAACAATCAACCACTGAGATCAACCACGTTTTACGGGGAAATTAGCCCTGAATGGCCTCCTAGAATACCGAAGTTCTTCTAGGGCACAAAACACACCTCTGGAAATAAATCCGTTTGCTGAAGATTAACAATCCACCCTGCTGGGAATTACTCAACTGGGAAGAATCTACCTCTGTTGAATATGCTGAGGATAGAGAAAACTCCGCCGACTCTGCTAGGGGACGAGCAATAAGGGAAATAACTTTAACCTATGCTTGGGGATTGAGTCAGCGATTCGAATTCTGAGGGGATACAAAATCACCTATTCAGACTCTATGGGGAAACAAAATCCTAACTTTCCGCTCCGCTGCTGGGAAACGTTCCACACCTGCCTGGTATAGAGAAATCCAATCTTGACTCGCTGGGGAGTAAGTGCATACCTGACCATCTGCTAGGTATAAGGATGCACACCTGACCTGCATGGAGAATATCAATCTCGATCCTCTGGGGATGACTTTACTCTGTTGTAAGCTTCGATTGGAACTGCTGAGGAATGAGTGTATACAGACAATATGCTGGAGATAAGTGTACACATGCCACTTGCTCACTTAACCTGGCACGTCTTTTCTCGCATAAACAAACTCTACTGGGGATAGAGATGCACAAACTCCACTTGCTGGGG
This sequence comes from Lathyrus sativus, assembly GCA_963859935.3. NCBI lineage: Eukaryota > Viridiplantae > Streptophyta > Magnoliopsida > Fabales > Fabaceae > Lathyrus > Lathyrus sativus. The sequence goes on along the minus strand of OZ012739.1, from coordinate 677,602,160 downwards.
ATGAGTGAGTCTCTACTGCACGCCTCTTTCTGTAGAACTAGACTCTGGCTGGGGAGAAACGACTCACAGCTATTTGCCCTAAGGGTAACAACCCTGCAAAAATGAACAAACAAACAAGATATCATGCACAAAGGGAACTATCTCGGTCATCATCCGTGACATTGTTCAAATAAATCAAAGTTTTAATGATTATCGGCCAAAGCCTGCAAGTTTATGTATGCGCAATTTATCAAAACATCGGGCATTTTCACAAACAAAACAGTAAAAGCTAAAGCAAAGCAAACAATTTACTAAATAGTATACGCTTTATTGAAGAATGGCCTGTGAATAGGCATATTTTACAACAGATGCAACCCCTGAAAAGAGGAAGTTGTGCAAAAATATACAAAAATGCACAAAAATATACAGAATGTCGGCAATGTGGCATAGACAAGCACCATGAGTTGATCCATCTATAACTTGCATGACTTCGATGCTTCTTCGACGCTTCGCCCTTTGAAGAGATTGATTCGGATAAACGGCCCTCAGGTCCTCCCTCACTCCACTAATCTCTGAAAATCAATACGCAGACCGCAGTCATTTTCTTTTCAAATCCCTAACTTTTGCCTGAATCACCCTTTCAGGTTTTCAATTCACCGGGATACCCATTTTTGCCAAAGTCGCCTTTTCAGGTTTTCAACTTTGCGGGTTTACATCTTTTCATTTTATCCCTAATTTTTGCCCGAACCCATTCTTTTTATAGTTCGCCGGGATGCCCCATTTTTGCCTGGATATTCTTTTTCTTTCCAACGGGTCTCTTTAAGCAAAGTATTTTTTAACTGTGTTTGCGTTCACAGGGGATGTGAAATCTTCACCATCCATGGTTGATAACAACAAGGATCTTCCATAGAAAACCTTTCGCACAATGTATGAACCTTCATAGTTGGGAGTCCATTTGCCCCTGTGATCTGTTTATGGAGGGATTATCTTCTTCAACACTAGATCACCAGTCTGAAAGCTTCGAGGGCGCACCTTCTTGTCGAACGCTTTCTTCATCCTGCTCTGATATAGCCGACCATACGCAATGGACGCTAGCCTCTTCTCATCCATCAGGCTAAGCTGATTCAATCTGTTCTTTATCCATTCTGCCTCATCGAGTTTGACATCAACCGGAACTCTTAAAGAAGGAATCTCGACTTCCAATGGTAGGACAACTTCCATACCATACACCAGCGAGAAAGGAGTTGCCCCAGTTGAAGTGTATGCGTAGTACGATATCCATGTAAAGCAAAGGGCAACATCTCATGCCAATCCTTATAGGTTACAACCATCTTCTGCACTATCTTCTTGACATTCTTGTTGGTCGCTTCAACATTACCGTTCATCTTCGGTCGATAGGGAGATGAGGCGTGATGCTCAATTTTGAAACTCTGGCACAGTTTCTTCATCATCTTGTTATTCAAGTTCGAACCATTATCAGTAATAATTCTCTTAGGAATTCCATAGCGACAAATGATATCCTTCTTTATGAACCGGGCTACCACTTGCTTGGTGACATTAGCATACGAAGCTGCTTCCACCCACTTGGTAAAGTAATCAATGGCTAACAAGATGAAACGATGTCCATTGGATGCGGTTGGCTCGATTTTGCCAATCATGTCAATGCCCCACATGGAGAATGGCCAAGGAGACGCCATGACATTCAGAGGACTTGGCGGCACATGAATCTTGTCTGCATAAATCTGGCATTTATAGCACTTCTTCGCAAACTTGAAGCAATCAGACTCCATAGTTAACCAATAATACCCTGCTCTCAACAGCTTTCACGACATAGCATGCCCACTTGCGTGCGTACCAAACGTGCCTTCGTGGACCTCTTCCATAAGCAAACTAGCTTATTTCTCATCCACACACCTTAGCAGCACTAAGTCATAATTCCTCCTGTAGAGCACACCATCTTGATTCAGATAGAAATTTCCAGCCAATCTCCTCAGAGTCTTCTTATCCCGGGTCGATGCCCCTGGCAGATACTCCTGGCTCTTGAGAAAATTCTGGATGTCATAATACCACGGTTTTCCATCAGAAGCTTCTTCTATAGCAAACACAAATGTTGGCCTATCGAGGCACGAGATGACTATTCTTGGAGCATCATTCCAAAAATTCACTTCGTACGTTGAAGATAATGTAGCTAACGCGTCCGCCATCTGATTTTCTGCTCTCGGCACATGGTGAAACTCTACCCTGCCAAAGAAAGGTAATAGCCTCCTTGCATAATTCATGTAAGGTATCAGATTAGGCTGCCGAGTTTCCCACTCTCCCTTGATTTAATTGACGACTAACGCTGAATCGCCATACACGTCTAGATTCTTGATCCTCAGATCAATGGCTTATTCCAATCCCATGATGCACGCTTCATACTCGGCTTCATTATTAGTGCAAGGGAATGTTAACCTGGCAGTGAAGGGGATGTGAGAACCATGGGGAGTTGTGATAATTGCCCCGATTCCACTACCATAGGAGTTAACAGCACCGTCAAATATCATTTGCCATTGGGAACCCTTCTTCGAACCTTCATCGGGTAATGGCTCATCGCAGTCTTTCATCTTTAAAAACATGATGTCTTCGTCAGGAAATTCAAATTTCATCAGTTGGTAGTCGCTGATAGGTTGTTCAGCAAGATACTCTGACAAAACACTCCCCTTGATGTCTTTCTAGGAAACGTATTGAATGTCGTACTCTGTCAGGACCATCTGCCATCTGGCAATTCTCCCTCGAAAGTGCTTGCTTTTCAAAGACGTACTTAATCGAATCTGTAACACCCCCTTTTATACTCCCAAAATAAAAGCAATTAAACACTTAATCACATATACAAAATTTATCAGAGTATATTTATGTCATGGTATAAAAGAAGTGCGTCACATTACTCACGAAACGACCACATAAATAATAATGTTTAAAAAGAAATAAATCAAAAGGGATAAATCTCAACTAAAAATAAACGCATAGCTCTTAAAGCTACGTATCAATATTTTGATTAAAGCAGAAGACTAAAACATTGAATTACTTAAGACATGATGAAATAGAAATACACGTCATCAAGTTGTTCATAACATCATTCATAGTTTACAAAACATCATCAGCTAATACATATATAATGTATCACAAAGAACACTCTACAATCCTAGCTACCCGATGTTACATATCAGAGCGACCGACTCAAGAGAAAGGAGCTATACTCTACCAAAAGAAACCTCCAGCAATCCTAATCTGCAATGCCTCATAGAGCATTATAAAACAACAGAAGGGTGAGAAATATTATCATAATAACAATGCATATAATCATGTATATATAAAAACATAAAACATACATACTTCTCATTCTCACCAATGCATCATATAAAGATGATAAATGCAACTCATAGAGACCGACTCACGACTCTATGCAGATGCAAATGCGGTACCGACTCGTTCAGCAGGTTCAATTGAAGAACCAAATGGAACCATCGCTCGTTATCGAAGTAACTCCCTGTCGGGCCTACGATGTTCACCCATTGCTCACACCCCACATGGGCACACGATGTTTCAGGATTGCTCACACCCCACATGGGCCTACGATGTTCACCCATCGCTCACACCCCACATGGGCACACGATGTTTCAGGATTGCTCACACCCCACACGGGCACACAATCCGGTTGCTCACACCCCACAAGGACACACAATTGTTCTGCAGATTCTCCAAGGAATCAAATATACCCATTGCTCACACCCCACAAGGGCACACAATGTTCAAGGATTGCTCACACCCCACAAGGGCACACAACCATTCTGCAGATCCTCCTCGGGATCAAAATAAACTATCGCTCACACCCCACAAGGGCACACGATAATTTCTGCAGATCCTCCTCGGGATCAAGTAACTAAACCATCGCTCACACCCCATAAGGGCACACGAGGTTTCTGCAGATCCTACGCGGGATCAGACACACAAGAATGCAATCATGATGCTTCACATACAAAACGACTCGATACACTCTTGAAATGCATACTTATTCACAAACATATAATCATGCATTCATCTCACACAAGCATACACAATTATGCACATAATTGCCAAACGGCCACATTTCACACTTTCATACAACAATCACACACACACACACACACACACACACACACACACACACACACACACACACACACACACACACACACACATATATATATATATATATATATATATATATATATATATATATATATATATATATATATATATATATATATATATGTGTGTGTGTGTGTGTGTGTGTGTGTGTATATATATATATATATATATATATATATATATATATATATATATATATATATATATATATCCTATGGCTCATATAAACTAATCCGCTCTCACAAATCCTCACTCGGGATTATGGGTACACTGCTTGTACCTTACCAGGAACAACATCACATTTATTCTACCCCGATATTTAGTCCATTAGGAACGACATCTCAGTCATTCTACCTCAGTGTTCACGACTATAACACTTATACTTCACCAGGAATAACATCATGTCATTCTACCCCGGTGATTACTCCACTAGGAACAACACCTGGTCATTCTACTCCAGTGAGTAAGAGTCTCATGCATTACATATATTCAACATTATTATCACATTACCAAGCAATGCACATATATCCACTATATACATACATTCTCATGCATTCTACACACACTATTACATAAAATCAATACGCACTCACAAGGTCGTGCCAACTGTAACGGACTTAATTACACTCATCACGCATTTTTAAATCAATTAGACAATACATATAATGTCCGAAGACCATGTTTCACAATCAATTCATAATCTAGGATTCACGCTGTCGCTACTGCGAAAATCGGCGCCGGCTGAACAGAAGAGTCGCCACCGTGCGTTATTTATCCCAAAAAAGGGAAAGGAAACGCTCGAAGTAAACCTAACGCAAAGACGGGAAAGGAATGGTCATCGCAACCAAATCCTGGATTCGGGAGTCGGTTACGCAAGGGGAAGGTATTAGCACCCCTCACGTCCGTCGTACTCGACGGGATCCACGCTTGTTTTCTAGTACGGATTGTTATTTCTATCTAAACTAAGGTCTGGGGTTAAAAGAAAAGAAAATGACTCGGCAAAGTATCGCACTTTATGCCTACGTATTCCCGTCTGGAACGAGAAATCAGAGTCAACGTAGTTCGCCTACCTACGGGAAAGGAGGGGAAGGTTGCTCGCTAGGGTATCGCATCCTATGCCTACGTACTTTCATACAGCATGAAAGATCAAAGCAAACGTAGTTCGGGCCACGTATGACACAAGTCTGTCTTGATTGTTTTTATCCTTCTGAAAAAGGTTTTTCTGATTAACAGTCCAAGCGGACAAAAATTGACGTTTTGATGAGTTCGCATTCTTTTACGGAAGAAGTGTCTTTTATTGTGTTTGAAATATTTATTGTGTTTTTCTGTTTGTTTTGAGAAAGAAGAGACAGGACTCTAACCTATGGTTGCAAAGGGAATCAAACTAACCTAATGTTATCATGCATGGGTTAAGACCTAATGTCTATCATGTTCCTCTCTTGCGCAGAGAGAAACAGAGATCCTAAGGGAATAGACGGAAACATAAACAACAGATATATACAATAAAGCAGTAAAATGCATGAATGCAACAATACAAGCGAGGCAAGGGAGTCACACTCAACCTCGAACCTAGAAAACAACAGGCAAAAGCGAACAACATTCGCTTTCAACCTAACAGATTAAATGGCAAACAATACAGTCAGGGAAATTCAAACAGTACATCAAAAACAGCAAAAATAAACAGCCAACAGCAGTCTTCATCAACATCTGTCTTCAAGTCATCTTCAATCATCTACAAGCTTCAAGCAAGCATCAGTCTTCATCTTCAAGCCTTCAAGCAAGGTCTCTATCTTCAATCCTTCAAGGGTTTTTCTTCAATTCTCACTCTCCAAGATGAGCAGCAGTCAACAAGATGAATTGGATGTTAAGCAATCAGTTGCCTACCAAGGGTGGCCTACTGACTGTTAACATGATACAAACAGTTTTCTCTCAAAAGTTCTATATTTTAAATACATTCACTAATCCTTCCAAAGGAAGGAGGTGGGTATTTAAAAGAGACTTTGAATCATAGAGAAAGAATGGAGGCAAACAAGACCTTCTATGTTTGTGAATCAAGTTGCTATTCTAGAGCTCTACCTAACTCCTAGATCCTATAACCTTCAACAGCTGCCAGCAAGATACACTCTTCATCCACTCTTGAAATGGGTCTTCATTCCTTGTCTTCAAGGGGCTTCATCAGCAAAGTCTTCAGCTCAAACCCAAACCCCAAGCAGGCCCAATACCCCACACAATCAAACAAATAACCCTAGAAAGGGCACACCACACAATCAATCAATTCAAAAATCAACCAAAAATAGTATATTATTCTATTAATTCCTAATATAAATGCTAGGGGACCCTACATAACTACCCTTAAGTCCCATATATTCCCCATAGACTAAATTGCCCTAAAAAACCTAAATCTAAAATTGTTATTGACCTATACTAAAGTTTTAATCAAATTTTATACTACCTAGAACTACCTAATTAAAACTACCCTAAAAATTATCACAAAATTATGAAATTAATTCAGGGGGACCCTAAACCATTCATCTAATCATCCTAAAAAAATTGGACTCAAAATCCTAAGGGAACTATCCTAATTAAATTCTACAAGTTAGCATACCAACTAAAAGAATTTAAAAAAGCAATTAAAAGTAAAAATGCACAAAAAATATAAAACTGAAATAAAATGGCTATTTTATGTTTTTATATTTTTCTAGACAGAAAATGGAAAATGGGAAAAAAAGTCTCATTAAAAAATATGCATTTTTCAATTTTATATGAATTTTTGAAGTTTAATAAAATTTCGGCCGCAGGATGGTCTTCCAAGTCAACAAGTCCACATACAATCAATGGTCTAGATTATGTCTTCAACCTTGGTCCATCTAGGGTTTTAGAATCTATGAAAAAACAAACTCCATGCATGAAACTTTATCACCTTCATTCTCTCTCATTTCTCCATCAAATGCCATGATCCAAGAACCAAACTTGACTAGAATTTTATGTAGAATCCAACCATGCCTTTGGATTTCGTTGAAACTAACTACATCATGCAAACCGAACCACACAACTCCATGGATCCAAACTTTCTTCAATTTTCGACCATCATAAAACTCAACAATCTTTGTATATAATTAATCCTCATGCTATGCTGAACACAACCAACCAATTCTCATGCATTACCATCCATTAAATCATGCGTTCTACCTCCATCAAGAATCAACCTCCATTAATGAAACCTCACTAATTGATCTAAAACTCATCCAAATGAATTCCCTAATGGTATCTAATAGTTTCACAACAAGAACTAATCCTAGCCATGCCTAAAACAGAGTGTGGGAAATATTTTGCATACCTTGACCCTACAATGGCAAGTGTTGAAAAGCTTTGAACCAGGCCTTGTGGATCTTCAAGAATGGTCTCTATGTGATGAATAACACTCTTCTTACACAAGATTTGATGGAGATGGCTTGTATCTTCAGATTCAATCCTTTTTTCTCTCTTGCAACTTCACTTGGAAAGCTTCAATTCTTCAACAATGGAGGCTCACTCTAGCATGAACATGTTCAGGGAGGTTTGTAGTGATGATTTGTGGAAGAAAATGGAAGGGTAATGAAGAGAAAAATGGAGTTTCAATACAATTTGCAAAATGGAGAATTATGGTTCAAACTCTTTTTCCTACCACCATTAACATCAACAATCACCAACCTCTCACCAATGGAGGGTGTATTCAATATATAGAGATGTTTAGAAAGATCTAGAACCATTTAGATCACTCTAGAAAGAACTTGAAGTTTCATGAAATGATATTTTGCATTTCCATTCCCACCACATGAGATATCATGACAAAAACCCTACAACTTGAGTAATTCACTTGATTTTCTCCTTAGATGGTATTTTGGACAAGATACAAAGCTTAAACACCTTGTTTATGAAGCTTTTCTTTGTTTTGGTTTGGTATGCCATTATGCAAGTAAGACTTTTACAAAGCAACCCCAAGATTTAAGCCTCAAATCAAAATTGTGGCTGAACCAATATTCTTAAAATGCCCTTGGGAGTCAAAATGACCTATCATATGCCATGGTTTGGATTTGGAACTTGGATTTTAGGATTTTCCATTTCACTTGAATTAACTTATGTCCCATTTTTAGGCTATTTTTATCATTTTTTTTATGAGCCTTTCCAACATCTCATGACCATCCTACTAGCCTTAAAACATCATTCTAAGCAAATTTAATGCTGAAGGTTTTTCCATTTGAAGCTTGGAAGTAGGAGATATGGCCATATGCTTGAAATGACTTATAACTGCCAAATGACCAAAATACCCTTCGCTTGCCAAAGTCATAAGTAGAGTTCCACAAATCAGATGAAGGCATACCATACCTTTATAGAAATCTAAGATCATTAGGAACAACTTTCATGTTGGCCAAAAATCCATTTGAAAGCTCCTTGAGGGGTAAAAGTTGCTTGGAAGTCAAGTAACTTTCACAGACAAATTTCAGATGCCTCAGATGACCTGTAACTTGCAAGAACCATAACTTGAGTTCTATAAATCTCCTTGATGTCTTCCACCACTAAAATTAAAGGTCTTGAGATCCTTTACAAGTTTCATGTTGGCCAAGGATCCATTTGAGGCTTGCATTTTGAATTATCTTGCTTGGAAATTTACCCTAAATTAGGGGATTTTACACAGAAACCCTAATTTAGAAACCTCTCTTCTTCTTGATTTCTCTTGATTCCTCCTTGGCACAACACCACATCCATATCTACATGTCAAATGAGGCATCCCACATCTTTCAAACAGGCCTTGATGCCCCTTCAATCAAGCATTTGACCTAGGGTTGACCCAGGGTTGACCCAGATGAAACCCTAGTTGACTGTCTTCAACTGCAGCTCTTGCAATCACACCAATGACTTGTCTCACTCTCAAAATGACCCTCTTGGTCTTCCATGATGTCTGTCCACATTCCATGCTTTCAATTCATAGTTCACAACTTCCCAGATGATCTTCAAATACCCTCAAGATAGGAGATAGATCCACTGCTTGATCCACTGACTTCTTAGATTTCAATTTCTTTCTGATGACTTGGCTAAGATTGAATTTGAATAAGAACCTCTTGATATGCTCATAGAGATAAGAATTGCATTTGATCCCTTGCTGGATGGCTTGCCCATGCCATGCTATGCAGATGAATTAATTATGTACATGACCTAATATGCACATGCTAATGCAATTGAAGCATAAACCCAAGTGAAATAGGTTGAGCAGATTTTAGGGTGCAACACACGCCATAAGGCTACCCACAGCACATTGTTCACACACATAACTATGCATAAAAGAAAGGAACAATCATACTTGATTTGAAGAATCGACATGGAAGTGAAAACACAAGAAAACAACACACTACTACGCTCGCTACCTCACTCGCTCAGCGAGCTCCTAGCGAAATGCTCGCTATCTGTTCGCCCAGCGAACAAGCTCGCAAAGGCAAACAGAAGCCTCTGACTTAGTTCGCTACTTTGTTCGCTCAGCGAAGACCTAGCGAACCTTTGCTACCTCTTCGCTACCAGCGAAGTCCTTCAATTCCATTCTATCCCAAGTCTGGGACCATTCGCTACATATTCGCTACAGCATCGCTTAGCAAACGCTCGTGACCAGATCGCCTAGCGAACATGCTAGCGAGGGTCTGCGAACTCAGAATTCCTCACTGTCCAAAATTCCAAAACTCACTAAACCTAACCGATTCAATCCCAACGACTTCCAATAGCCTTAGCACAATGTTCCTCGACTAAACCCTACTACTTATCCTCATTTCTAACCGTTAAAACTCGGTTTCTACCGATTAAACCAACTTCTGCCCTAAAATGGAAGTGGGAGAAAAACATCAAATAGTCCAACCCAAGCATACATAATCATATACAATGTCAAGATAACAATATTTCACACCCTTACCTTGATTAATCGGAAGCTAGAAGTTGTTCTTGAGCTTTCCAAGCTTTTCCTTCTTTTTCCTTCTACTTTCTCTTCTTCCTCCACTTTTCTTTCATGTTTTCTATTTTACATGTTCGTTCCACTTCCCCTTATATATCCTTCCCTTCTATTTCTCTCCAATATATTTCTTCTCTCAAAATATTTGCCAATTCATTTTCTCATAAAATATCTCATCTCATCCTTAATTAGAGAATATCTGCTAAGTATATATTATTCTATCAAATGGAATAATTCAGTTAAATCCAATAATTCACTTAAATCACACAAACCAATTAACTAGTACTATTAATCAGTTATTGAAAATTGGTCTGTTACAGGATCCATCTTCGAAATCAGCATGGTTGTATGATTCAGCACATATTGTCTCAAACGTTTGGCAGCCCAAGCGAGTGCGCAACACGTTTTCTCCAACATTGAGTACTTGGACTCACAATCTGTGAACTCTTTACTCAAGTAGTATATCACATGCTCTTTTCTTCCAGTCTCGTCGTGTTGACCGAGAACACAACCCATGCTGTTCTTAAGAACCGTTAGATACATTATCAATGGTCTTCCAGCTACTGGAGGTATTAGTATCGGAGGCTCCTGCAAATATTCTTTTATTTTATAAAATGCCCTTTGGCAATTTTCGTTCCAAACGACCGCCTGATCTTTTTTCAACAATTTGAACATCGGTTCACACGTGGCTGTGAGATGAGATATGAATCTATCAGTGTAGTTCAATCTCCCAAAGAAGCCACGAACCTCTTTCTCTGTTTTCGGCGCTGGCATATCTTGTATTTCTTTTATCTTTGCAGGATCGACCTCGATTCCTTTTTCACTGACAATGAACCCCAGTAACTTTCCTGGCCGCACACCAAAAGTGCACTTATTCGGATTCAACCTCAATCTGAATTTCCTGAGCCTTTCAAACAGCTTCAACAAATTAACCAGATGTTCCTCCTCCATCTGTGACTTCGCAATCATGTCATCAACATATACTTCAATCTCATGATGAATCATATCATGAAAGAGAGTCACCATAGCCCGCTGATAAGTTGTCCCTGTGTTTTTCAACCCAAAAGGCATTGCCTTATAATAGAAAGTCCCCCATGGCGTGATAAACGTTGTTTTCTCCATATCCTTCGGCGCCATTTTAATCTGATTGTACCCGGAAAAACCGTCCATTGAAGGAAAACACTGAATACTGAGCAGTATTATCAACCAATACGTCAATGTGAGGGAGCGGGAAATCATCCTTCGGGCTCACTTTATTCAAATCTTTGTAATCAACACACATCCGTACCTTACCGTCCTTCTTTGGTACTGGTACAATGTTAGCGACCCACGAAGGGTAATTTATAACGGCTAAAAATCATGCGTCCAACTTCTTCTAGACCTCTTGTTTTATTTTTACCGCCATATCTGGTCTGGTTCGCCTGAGCTTCTACTTGACAGGCGGACACTCTTCACACAACGGCAAGCGATGAACCACAATGTCTGTGTCAAGACTGGGCATATCTTCATATGACCAAGCAAAGATATCCTTATACTCTCGGAGCATTTCAACCAATCTTTGCTTGACATCACTCTGCAACACAGCCCCTATTCTGACTTCTCTTTTAACTTCCTCAGAACCCAAGTTGATGATCTCAATTTCTTCCTGATGAGGCAGAATGACTTTTTCTTCCTGCCTCAAAAGCCTGGCTAGCTCTTCCGGTAAGTCTTCATCTTCATCAATCTCTTCTTCGGCTTGAAATATCGGATTATCAAAGTCAAAGCGAGTCATAGATGATTCTGGAGCGGTGTCATATGCAATGTGAAACCTGCAATGATGATGATTAAATGCTTAAAATGATATGCAAACAAGCATAAACCACATTTCTATTTTATTGTTAAAATAAAACATGAAATACAAGGATCACAATATTTGAATGTAGAAAAACGCCCTTTGATTAATTGATAAAAGATTGTTCAAACGTAAACAATTAGGCCTTGAAGATAAAGACCGCTAAAGCTCCGGGTAGAACATAGGGCTATGCAATAATCAGAAAAACAAATAATTACTCTTTCGTTGTCACTTGGATGATTTCTTTGATAAACCAGTTGTTAAGGCTTTGTCCCGGAGTGCACGACTTGATCCAGGCATCCATATCACAGTCGTTGTCCCCTTCTTCATCTGACACAGTGTTGATTTGCTCGAAGATTACCCCACCACTGGTAAACTGGACAGGCCCTTTATAGCGCGGAGTGCTCTGGGAGGATGAAGATGAGTTGTATCCCAAACCAAATTTGTCTTGTTTGTTGGGTATATTCAACACTTGACCCCAACCTTGTGATGCCCCAACCTGCACCACTGCCTGGGCTTCCTTAAAGGACGACATGGTGACTTCAGGTGCTCTGCTCACAACTGGTGCTTTGTCCTTAATTTGTACCCTCTCGAAGGCTTGACATAACGTCTCATGGATTTCACCATCAACCTCGACGTACTTGAACGACGACAAATGACTAATCATTATATCTTCCTCCACACAAACCGTGACAACACTGCCACCCACCATGTATTTCAATTTTTGGTGCAGCGTGGACGTTACAGCGCCTGCTGAATGAATCCAGGGACGTCCCAGCAGATAGCTATAAGCTGGCTGAATATCCATAATACAGAACACAACGTCAAACACTTCAGGACCAACTTGAATTGGCAGCGTCAAATCTCCGAATACGGACCTTCTAGTCCCATCAAAAGCACGTACTACCAAGTCACTTGGCGTACACAATATACCACGGGTATCCAACTTCATCAGCACCTTCTTGGGAAGTACATTCAAGGATGACCCTGTATCGACCAACACGTGTGGCAGAACGGCTCCTCGGAATTCAATAGATTTGTGCAGCGCCAGATTATGGTTCCTCCCTTTTGGCGTCAAGTCCAAATCAGTGAAACCCAGCCCATTTCCCGCCTTTACGTGTGCCACAACCCCCTCAAGTTGGTTCACAGATATCTCTTGTGGCACATAGGCTTTATTCAAGATTCTCAACAAAGTGTTTATGTGCGCTTCCGAACATAATAACAATGACATAATGGATATTTTGGATGGAGTCTGCTGCAAGTGATCCACTATCTTGTAATCACTTTTTCTTATCAATCTCATGAACTCCTCTGTGTCCTTCAACAAGGATTCCTTCTCACTAGCTTGAGAAGTTTCCTCAACCACCGCTTTACCTTTTCCTTTGTCAGACCTTTCAGCAACCACTTCAGGTGACGAAAACACTCTTTCGCTTCGAGTAATTCCATCAGCTCTAACTAGGTTATCCACAAAATCTACCGGTAAACTTTTCAACTCATGTTTCTGCCTGTCACAATACACTTTAGCTCCTAAATTCCATGGAACTGCCTTAGTACTCTCATACGGCACAGGACCGGCTTTGGTAATGATAATGGTTGACGGCCTTGGAGGCGCATAAATAGTAATAGTCTTATACTGAATCGAGATTTTCGCAACCTCATTCCTCTCTTCAACCACTATTTCCTCAGTCTTCTTCTCAGCAACTCTGTCAAATTGCAACACACTGTCATTCATCAGCTCCTGAATATGGTTCTTCAGCTTCTCACATCCCTCAGGATGGTTCAAACATTCAGCACAAACCTCATCACAACCCGAGAAAACCCCTCCCTTCAACAAATTTTCTTTTACAAAGCTCAATGGCGTCTTCAACTCATAAACATCCGACACCAAGTTCAAACTCTCATCTTCAATGATAGCACTCACCCCAGATGGCCCATGGTTTGGCATAGGGTTCTGCACGACATTGGGCGCGTCGTGAGAAACGTTTATAGCTTTACTATCCACCAAGTCCTGAACTTTGTGCTTAAATGCCTTACAATTGTCAATATTATGCCCCAGAGCATCGGAATGAAACTCACATCGAGCATTGGCATAGGGTTCTGCACTTGTCAAAGGAGCCAGAGTCCTCTTTTGTATCAATTGTAATTGCAGCAAAGTCTGAAGCAATTGGGAATATGGCATCGGAGGCGCGTCGAACTGCCTATTTACCTCCCTAGCCCGATCCTGAAATCTTCTGGGAGCATAGTTCTGCTGGTTCTGTTGTTGCTGTGGCGGTCGTTATTGTTGTTGTGGTACGGCTGGTATTGTGATACTTTCAACCTGGGGTTGCTACTGACGGTGTTGTTGATTGTGATTCTGACTTTTGTTTCTCCCACAGGAACTAGACAATGCGTTGGTTTCACCTTCCCGCTTTTTGTTACCAAAGGATTTCCTAACTCCTCTTCGTGCTGAGGATCCTTCACTAGCGTTAATCTTACCCAATTTAATGCCATTCTCGACTCTCTCCTCAGTTATAATCAGATCAGAAAAACTGCCTGACATATTACCAATAAGCTTCTCATAATACACACCTGGTAACATGGTGACAAACATATCAATTAATTCCCTCTCCACCATATGAGGTTGTACCCTAGCTTCCAATTCGCGCCACCTCTGGGCGTACTCTTTAAAGCATTCACCACTCTTCTGAGAAAGATTCTGTAGTTGGACCCTGTTTGACGCAAGGTCGCTATTGTACTGATAGTGCTTCACAAATGCCTAAGCTAAATCCCTCCAGATGCGGATATTAAATGGCTCTAAGCTCATGTACCACTCCAGAGAAGGAACGGAGAGGATGTCTTGAAAAAATGCATAAGCAATTTTTCATCATCTGAATAAGCGGACATCTTGCGGTAATAGGAATGCAGATGGACCCTCGGGCAAGTGGTGCCTTTGTATTTGTCAAAGTCCGGGACTTTTAACTTCAGCGGTACCTTCAAATCTAGGATCAACCCCAAATTTGCCATGTCTAAGCCCATGGGATTCTGATTCTCGTAACTCTTCATCTTATCCTCCAATATCTTGAATCTCCTATCTGCCTCAATTGGCAATCCAACACCGATATCTCTCATCGAGAACACATCTTCCTGGCGATCTTCATCCCACTGAGAACCATTGTCTCCATTTACAGCACATACGAAAATGGGAACGGGAATTCCGGTTTGATTACCTCCGCCCGGAGGGAAAACAGATGTGGGACCAGTGTTGGCATGTGGAATACCACCATCATGACAAGGAGGATTAGCAGCAGTCCCTCCATGAAGCACACCATTATTGTCAACCCTGGAAATCAATGGTTGTACCAGAGTCCTCAGTTGATCTTGACCATTTGCCACACCCTGCATCAGATCCATAAATTGAGTCATTCTGTCCCGAAGTTCCTGCATCTCAGCTTGCATCTGTTCCATGACCTTGCATTGATTCCCTCTTGTGGCGTAACAGTGAGTTGTCTGGTGGTCAATCCTAAAACAAACTAACGAACCACAGGACATAAGGTTAATAGTTCTGATGCACCTGCTATGCAAAAATGCAATATGATGCAGCATGCAGACATGTATATATGCATTAGGGAAATTTCCCCTCGATTCCAGTTCCAAGAGAACAACGAGACAATGGAGAACCCATAGACAAGCATAGAGCAAAACTCCTCATACATAAAGATGAAATCCCAAAAGGCAATGTACAAGCACAACACTGGATACAATGGAATCAAATAATGACCTCAACCAACAGATTTGGTTATGGTCAATATACATCAATACATCAACAAAATACAAAGAGAATGAAAGACAATCAAGTGCAACAATGAGACTGGAAATCCCTCAACAACTCCTTTGTCTCTAAATGGTCTGGCCTAGCAAGCATCCCCTGGATAAGTAACTCTCGCTGGCTAATGGTAGTCTGTAAACCCTGAGCATAATCCTCCTAGGCTCCCTCACCAAATACCTCCTCTAACTTGCACCTCTTCATATCAGCTCTAGATTTGTAGTCATCCAACATTGCAAGCGCTTCATTCAGTCTACAATCATTGTCACGTCGAAGTGAAGCTTTTGATGCAATCTTCTCATCCTTTACCTGAAGTTGAGTCTTCAATCTAGCAATCTTCTGCTTCAATCCCTCCTCTCGCTCCTTGTTGTTGGTGAAATAGCATTCCAATGGTCATTGAATTTGGAGATCTCTAGGTAGGATTTATCCAAGTCTTTCTTCTTAGAAGTGAGAACATCACTGACAGCCTTCAGGTCTAAACCCAAACGCTCCCGAGCACGAATCTCCTTGGTCAAATCTGTACCTAGCTTGTTCACTAACTCAGTTTTCTTTTTAGAAGAGTGAATAGCCTGATTCCTCTCGCTTCGAAGCTGAGTAATCTCTTTCTCCAACTCTTCATTTGCCTTTCGCAACTCCTCTTTCTCACGCCACAACTGATTATACCTCTGGATATCAACAGTAGTAGGCTCCTCAATCATCAGAGGGTATAAAGGCTCAACAGATGAAAAAGGCATCAACAACCTCTCTGCTCTCTTCTGAATCCACATCATATAAGGTTCATATGCTCAGCTGTTGCTCTTGCCCAAAGAAGCTTTCCCTCTCCGGTGGATATTGCCCCAAGCCTTCTCAATTCTGGCCAAAGTCTCACCCTCAAGTAAGCCAATGAAGTACAGATATTCCTGTACTTCCTCTTCCTTAGGAGGTTCTCTGAGCGCATATCCAAATTGTCTCACTGCTAGGGATGGGTTGTAGTTAATGCATCATTTCCTTTCGACCAACGAGACATTAGGAAAACCACCGCAAATGTATACAATCTCCGTACCCAGCAAGTCTATATCAAACCAGATGATGTTATCAACAGTCAATCCCATCAATCTCTCTGACCACTCCAAGGTACCTGCAGTATCAACAAATGGACCGGTCTTGAGAAGGTGGCTCACAAACCACCTGTATAGTAAAGGCACGTAACAAGACACGTTCTTCCCTCTCCGATTCTCATTCTTGTAGTGCACAGAATGATAAACATCGCCTAGAAGCATATGTACAGGATTCTTTGAAGCAAAGATGTGGAAAGCGTCCAAGTCCACAAAATCTGGAATGTTAGGAAACAACATGATACCAAAAATGCATAGAGCTAAGATAGCATTAAACACAATCCAACAACAGTCCTTGGCAAACTATTGAGCTTTAGCAACCAAAAAAGGTAATGGAAACCCAGACATCCCATTCCTCTTAGCCAACTTCCCTTTCATCTCAGAAATATTCAGATGCAGAGCAGCAGCAAGCTTAGCCAGATCAGGCTCAACATCAGTGTGATAGAATGGCATCTGATAAAAAATAGGAACCCCCAACAACACATAAAACTCCTCCAAGGTGGGCGCAAGCACATAATCCGGGAAAGTAAAGCACCTCAGCTATGGGTCATAGAACTGAAGCAGAGTATGGAGACCACCCCACTCATATATTGAGGGCTTGCAGACACAACTCAAGAGATTCCCATAAGATTTATTGAAGTCTTCCATCACCTTTCTGTCAGCCATAGAAATCAAATTGAGCAAAGATCCATTGTCTGGAGTAGGAAACTTGTACACAACCGTCTTCTTCAGGCTGGACTCCATGTCAAAAAAGGAATAATATCACTGGAATCGAGAGGAAAATATACACCTACAACATAAATACATGTCAATGAAAATGCAAATGCAAATGCAGCAGGGGATCAAGATTGTTGCACTATTGATTGAAAAAAACCAGCGCTTCGCTTTGGCAAGAACAAAGCACTGTTATAAGGAACCACTGTATCAAGATCAAAAGTTCATGCTGACGAGAAACCGGTAGGTTGAAGGTCAAGTTTCCTACATAACCCTCCCACTCACAGGTATGAAACTATCTTTGATAAGGTTTGACATCCTATGCGGTCATCAGCGTCACAGACTTTCGAGAAACGATGATACGTTCACCATTTCTGGTTTGGCATCATAGTCTAACGAAGCGGCCTCACTTAGCTGACTTCCAAATGATCGGTCCCCAGAGTCGACAATCCTCAGATCCAAATTCCACCCAACTGTCTGAAACAGACTGGAAAGGAAATCATCAAAGAGAATCTCGTCTGAGCGCGAATTTCGTGGGAACTAGTGTATGCCAAACATACAAGTTCACCACTACTTTCCACTTCTAATGTTATGGTTATACTCAAGCTTGGGTTTTGGCTTATCTCTCAGTGGAACATTCCCACCCAACAGTACAACAGTAATGATATATATGCTGAAAATAAAATGTAAATGCAAATAAAGTACAACACATATATACACACCCAAAGATAAACACACAAGCGCTAGGATTGACTCACATAGGGAGCCATAATCCCTAGCAGAGTCGCCAGCTGTCGCTACTGCGAAAAAGGCCCGACAAAGACAGAAGAGCCGCCACCATTCTTTATTTATCCCAAAGAGAGGGAAAGGAAACGATCAGATAAAACCTACGAAAACGGGAGAAGACAGGTCATCACAACCAAATCTTGAGTTTGGGAGTCGGTTATGCAAGGGGAAGGTATTAGCACCCTTCACGTCAGTCATACTCAACGGGATCCGTGCTCGTTATCTATCTAAAGGGTGTTTACAATCTAGCTACAGGCCACATGGACAATAGAAAAGAAAAGAGACTCGATAGAGCATCGCCTCTCTATGCCTACGTACTCCCTCGTGCAATGGGAAAGTCAGATTCAACGTAGTTCGGAAAACTACGGGTGAAGGTGGGGGAAGGTTGCTCGCCAAGACATCGCCATCTTGTGCCTATGTATCCTCATCTGGTATGAGAAATTAGAGCAAACATAGTTCGGGCTAACAAGACCACAAGTTGGTTCAAATGTTTTACCCAAGTAGGGTTAAACCTTAGTTCTAGCAGTTAGGTGTATGCAGCTCGACCATTGGAGACTTAGGCGTTACCTGTTTGTGGTAGAACCAAGAGTTAACAACACTCTTTTATGAAAAAGGTTTTCCATTAATCCCGAAGGATAAAAAGGTTTGAAGTTTGTTTTTGAGTCTTTTATGAAGAAGTGAATTGAATTGTTTGTAATTCATGTTGCACTAAAGACTATGACTTAGGAGCGAATGTACGCATATCGTCCAAAGGACATACGCTAAACACTCTAGAAGATTGAGAGGAGGCCTCCCAATCATAATTTACCAAATTCTTAAGGCTTGTAGTGTATAACATTCATTATCCTTTATTAAGTATCTTGAAGAATATTTGAGATGAGAAGAGAGAGACACACTCTAAAAGGGAGACTAGACTTAACTTAATGTTCTCATGCAAAGTACACCTATGATTGGGATGAAAAGGGATACTACCTAATCATGTATGGGTTCAACCCTAATGTCTATCATAATCCGTCTTAAACAATAAAGATTAGAAGTCCTAAGGGAACATGGCAAAGGAAGACAAAAGAATAAAAAGAAACATAAGGTGAAAGAAAGAAGATGCAAACATGCAATGCAACACACATATGAAGAAAGAGGGAGGAACAAAGAGTGGGGCAGTAACCACCACAAGCACATATCAACCTCAAGAAATCAAACAAAAATATTCAAAACAAAAAGGAAAGCAAAACAAAAAACTTAAACAAGTTCAAGCCAAAAGTGAGATGAAATGGGAGAAATGGAATTCCTACAACCACTTGTGCATCAATCACTAATCAAGGGCAAACCAAATGAGAAAGGGAAGAAGACATGATCAATGTGAGAATGGGAGGGAGTGCTTGAGCAGCAAGCAAATAAAGAATAAACTCAACCAAAATATCACAATGATCATGCAAAAGAAGCACAACAAAAGTTCTCAAAATGAATCACCACTCAAGACATATTCAAAGAACTCCAAAGGAGGGACCAAATAATCTTAAATGGGACTCAAAGGTCCTAGGACAGAGGTGAGAACAAGGGAAGAGAGTGAACAAAACAAAAAAGAAAGCACAACAAAACAAATTGCAAGATTAGGCATGGTAAGAGGCCTAGGTCCTAAACACCTTCAACATTAGAAGATTAAATGGAAAGCCTTAAACAAAAGCAACTTGAAATAAGAACCAAACAACTTTATGACCTAAAAATTTACAACCAGCAACTTCAACATGTTAGAAATGTGAATCAAAAAAAGTTGGAAGCATATGGGATCCACAAGGGTTATTTCCCACTAAAACTAGGTCAAGTGTGTGTGTGAACCATCCTTAGGGGTAGCTTGACTTGCAATGTACTCCAAAAATAGGAAAATGATTCAAATAAATCCAAATAAATTACCCAAAGCTCATAAAGGTGTTGGTATCCAGAGGCCAAAAGCACAAAACCATAGTCTATTCAAAGCATTACCAAAGGAAATGATCCACAAGGGCGCTCCACTTTGAAGGAGGGTTATCGAGGGTCAAAAA
Source organism: Lathyrus sativus (assembly GCA_963859935.3). Classification (NCBI taxonomy): domain Eukaryota; kingdom Viridiplantae; phylum Streptophyta; class Magnoliopsida; order Fabales; family Fabaceae; genus Lathyrus; species Lathyrus sativus. The sequence goes on along the minus strand of OZ012739.1, from coordinate 677,581,777 downwards.
GAAGCCCATGAAAGTCAACCAAAAGTAGGTCAAACCTTAACCTAAAACATCTTCAAAGGCATCTCAACTCATCAATAACACAAGGAGAAAACCTGACTCATAGGTGCTTAAAATTGGTCAAATATCAAGCAAGAACAAGATAAGAACAAATAAAACACAATTAAAAACCCTTCCAATCATTTAATTCCAATTTAATTGAAAAATAAAAGGAAAATTAAATTAAAAATTATCAAAAATTAAATAACACATTAAAGTGTCAGAAAATATTTTTATTGGAATTTTATAAGGATTGGAGCTATTTTTAACTTATTAAAAATCAAAACAGAAAACAAACTAAAATAAAATAAGACAAATGAATCCAAACGGTGCAAATAGCAACAAATTACATTGAATTCATTGGGCTGGATCAGAGAAGGGGTGCGTATATCAATTGAAGCCTAAAATCACATAGCAAAACAAAGTGTTGAGTTTCATTAATTGACATGGCAATCAATTTCCATGCAAGAGAGGTCAAACGAATAAGAGAGGGACACGCAACCAGGTCAAAGGGTCCAAGGGAGTCCACATCAGACCTGAGGTTCAAAACCATACGTCGGAGCCCTAGCTCCGATCGTCTTCTCCGGCGAACTGACCGGAGATCAGGTGACCTCAACCTTCCCCAAACCTAGCAAACTTTACATCAAAATAAAGCTGAAGTGATGTAGATCATAAATCCATGGTTCATTTTCCTTAAACAAGTATGAACAAAGAGAATCGAACAATTGAATTTTTAAGTGCACAACTGAAACTTCATCAAACAACACAATCAAGCTATCAAACATTACCTACATGATGTAGGGCTTCAGATGCAACCACAATGCTATTAATTCAGTGCCTAACATGAGAGAAATTTGGAGAAGAAGATTACCTAACGGAGACATTCCGTTGGTGCTTTAATTGATGTCAAGCTTGCTCCAAACTATGCAGATCCACTCCACTAAGCTCAAGGAAGAAGATGCTTGCTTCAATTTGAGTTGAATTGCCTTAGATCTGGATTCACGATTTTGAAATTTTCTCTCACTTTCCAAAACTGAATTCTATGCTCTCTCCACGAATTTCAACTTCTAAGCTCTCTATTTTGATTTTGAACTTTTATATGCTGGATATGGGAGTGAATTGGGGGCCCATGAAGCTTAATTGAAGAGAAATTTGAAAATGCCCAATTTGGAAGTTACTCCCATGCACACGTGAAAAAGCTAGCTAACACTCATGGAATTCGCTTCATTTGGCAGCTGACAATATGAATTGCTCGTTAGGATTGGAATGGGCCTTTGATGTGGTCCAATTATCAAGTTTGGATGTGAAACTTTTTCATGAAGCAAGCTTAAAATACACGTGATTTTTCCTTCATGGACCAAAGTAAATTTGTGCCTTTTTTACATTGGAGCATTGTGAATAAAATTGGATCAAAAGGGAGCATGAAAAAGTCCTAAAAACAATTCAATTGAAATCACCTTTTTAAGCTCATTTTAACTTGAAATTCTTCACCAATGTCCATATCCATGCATAATTCACACCAATCTTGAGTTTCATGATGAAATTGAAGTCATTGGGACAACTTTCATGTTGGTTGAAAGTTCATTTGATGTGCACAAGTGTATGTAAATGACCCATAACCAAAATGACCTATAATCAAAGTTTCCCAAAATACCCCTGCCTTGCGAACTTCATAACTTGAGTTCTACAAATGATATGAAGGACTTATAGGACTTTTTGGAAAGCTAAGATCATGAGGAACAACTCTCATGTTCACTCCAAGTTGATATGAAACTTGATTCTAGGTCAAAAGTGTCTTGGAAGTGAGTTGACTTTTGTTGACTGAAAATATGTTCATCTGGGGACCCCTAACTTGACGACATCATAACTTGAGTTCCACAAACCCAATGGATGAGTTATAGCACTCAAAATAAATCTTAGAACATTCCCTACAAGTATCATGTTTGCATCAAAATGAGATTGAACTTGTATCTTGATGTAACTTGTCCTTGAAGTTAGCTCCTAAATAAGGGGATTTTACACTGACATCCTTGGAAACCCTAATTTAGTAACTTCTCCAAATCTTGATTCTTCTTGATTTGAACTTGAAATGACATCCTATATGCCTCAACATAACTTCCTCTGACTCCAATGACCTAAAACTAAGTCTCAAACTCTTTGAAATCCATCATGGACCTTGCACTAAGCAGATGAAACCCTAAGTGCACCACCTTTGACTATGGCTCCTTGCAGATGAAATAAGTGTGTGGGTGAGCTCCTCAATGACTTCAAAAACACTCAACGATCTTATCCAAAATTTCCTATCCCTTATCAACTATCATGAACTTGTGAGCCCTTGATGATTTGAATGAGCACTCTTGCTTGAGCTTGAAACCTTTGACAACCTCTCTTGAGATGCACACCTCTCTTGATCCCATGCAAAAGGATAATACCATGAAATGCAAATTCTAAAGAATGAAATGACACATAAACTAAGTAGAGAAAAAGGTTAAGCAAATTTTGGGGTACAACAGCAAGGACATACGTGAATGGGCAAGGCTGTAGTGCAATTTTCCCGTCTTGCAATTTTTGTCCAGATTTTGTGTGCGATGCAATTTCTCTTGATCTGTAAGACTAACATGATATAATTGGACATAGGGGAAACTATTAATGACATTAAATAAGATAAAACGTGGAATTTTTATGTGATGGTCTGTATGAGACGTGTTTGATGATTGTGTGCCAAGATTTGCCGTATGCGGACGGTCTTGGGTTGTGGTGGTAATTCCGGAGGGAATTACGGTGAGTATGTTGCTCACGTGAGATCATTGAGGATCGTGGTTTATACATGAGTTATTATTATTATTGTGCATAATTTTGTGTCATGCACTCATATCATGTAATGTGGAGATGAGCTAGGTGGGAATCCATGATGGCTGCCTAGTCTTGTTCAGGCTCCATGTGGGAGTCGCGTGGAGATAACTTGTAGTTTAGAGGAACGTATATGACTTATCTGGATTCCGACGAGAATCGGGTTCTAGGGTGAACCGTATGTGATGGTGATGGTACCGTATGCATTGTGTCGTGTCAGTTGAGTCACATTGCATATGTATATGATTGAATGTGGGCTAATTATGTCAATTATTGATGTGGAATTTGCATGTGCATTGTAATTGTATGATTAGTGTGATTTGTATGATAACTACTCCTTAGCATGTGATTTTCACCGTGCATTATTGAATGTAGTTCTCACCCTTTTTTTGTTTGTGTGTCTGTGCTCCTTGGGGAGTACAGATGATCAGGTACCTGAGTAGTGCTTGGAGCTTGTGTTGCTATTGATCGAGTTAGGAGTCGCTCTAATAGTTAACACGGGAAGGATGAGGATTTCGTTATGCCTTTCATGTTCCTTATTCTTTGTCATTTGTTATGTATCGTGATTGTTTAGTTGTTGTTGAACCACATACTATGTGGAGATTTGATGTAATTGGAGCTTTAATGCTAAACCATTGATTTGATTCCGCTGTTTAATAAAAGTATTTGTTTTTAGTAATGGATAAGAGATAAAGTGATCTGATACTTCATAATGAGGTTTTGTAATGTGGCATCCTACGTGTGTAACTCTAATTTATTTCCACAATTATTTTCATATTTTTAATTCTTATATGAATGGGTAGAGTAGGGTGTTACACTATTCACCTTCTTCCTCTCCATTTCTAACTTGCCTACGCCCTCCCTCCTTTGTCGCAATACTATGTTCTTCCTCCCTTTACATCACTCGACCTGCTCCATTTCTAAATTTTCGGTTTTTATAGGATATATCATAAGTTCATTCTCAAATCCAAAAAATTTTCAAATCATCAATTAAAGGTTGTAAGTACACATTAATTTCGGCTTTTGGACTCGAAGGTCCTGGAATGAGAAAAGTCAAAAACATGTATGGTTTTGCCATGCACATCTCAAGAGGGGGTTATAAGGGGTTACAATAACTAGCAAATAAGAATATCCACTTCCCGACGCTTGAACATATTGAGTAAAACCATCAGAGAATAATTTAACTCTCACATTTCTAGGTTCTGTAGCAAAATTAGGATGTATCTTGTAACACCCCAAATTCTTGAAATATTTGTTTAATTTATTTATATATGAATATTCGCATTTTTGGGGATTTTTAGTGATTAGTGTGAATATTTGGAATTATGGATTTTGAGTTATTTATTTAAATAATAGTATATAATATGAATATATTGGTATTATTATTAATTTAAATAAATATAAGTGGATTAAGGGCAAAATGGACATTTGAGGAGGAGTTAGTGAGGGTGAAGTTGGAAAGCCCAATTTTAAGGCCCATAGTTAGGTTTAACAAAAAGGAATTTTGAGGGAATTAGGATTTATTCTTGTTAGACCGTGAAAAAAGAAGAAATAGAGGCCAAAGCTCTAAGGAAGAGGATTGAGATAAAAGCTTCGCAATGTTTTCGAGTATCAAGGAGAAAGGCTTGGAGTCGACAATTAAGGTATGTGGAGTATTGCTTTCATTATTTTCAATATGTGATTCTATGTATTTAAATCTGATTTAAGGATTTAGAGATTTTTTAGTATTGAATTGTTGTTGTCTTTCTTATGGTGAGTTCAATGAGTTTGAGGGATTTCAACTGATGGTCTGATAGGTTTGAGGCTGATTTGAGAGTAAGGGAAATTAGGCCTTCGTAGCCAAATTCTGTTGTTGATTTGTGATAACTCTAATGTCTGTGGGGTAGTTGTAAGAAATTATGGGAATTGGAGGCGTAAATATGATACGGGATTGGCCTAATAAGTCGTAGGTTTTGTGCCTTTATTGCCGTAATACCTTAGGAATGATTTATGGATGTTTTATAGCATTGGGGAAGGAAATCGTAGAGGTTTTTGGGCGGTTTTGGTGCTGGTGTGTAACAGCAATTTACTGTAGTCGCGAGTTCGTACAGCGAAGGATGCTTCGCACGAGGATCATTCGCCCCAGACTCGCACATTGTACTTGCTAGCGTACGTAGCAGAGTTTCGCGAATTCTGATCTTGTGCAGTGATGTCTTGATGTTTTGATGTTGTGATTTCTTTGATGAATTACCATGAGTATGACTATGATTTCCATGTGATTATTACATGATTTTATGATGATTCATATGAGTAATGATGATGAGTTATGATGTTGATTCCATGAGTTTTGATGATTATATGATGACGTGATTATTATGATGACTTTGATGAATGATGATGCACCTAATAAGATTATTATGAGTATGATATTGACCTGTGCATCATGCATTCACATGCATCCAAACTTCGGTTCAGAACCTTGATTTTTGTGGCTTCAGTCCCATTGTGCATATGTAAGGTATTTTGTTATGCTCCGGTTCTCATGTTGAATCGATCCTACTGTTATGGATCTATGGAGGGTTGATTGCCCATTGTCCATTGAATTTTGTTGATTGGTACCACATGCATGAGCCTTGTTGCATTTGCATTTATGTGACATTTTGATGTAATTTATAATGTTGTGGCCTTTGATGTTCCTTGATGATTATGATGATGTTGAATATGAAAATGACGCCATTTTATATATCAATTCCTATATTGATTATTATGAACCGTTTTACTCATTCTGCCTGTTTGAATGTTGTCTCCACGTGGGTAACGTGTAGATGATCAGGTTTAGTCGAGGATGTCGTCGAGGACTTTTGAAGTTTTTGGGTCGTTGGTCATTGTGGTTGACATAGAGGGTCTCACTCTGATAGTGTAACATCGGGTTGGGGTCTTTGAGTCAAACTATATTTTATTGAGTTTTTGTTATGTAGTTTGCCTTGCGGCGCAAGGAAAACTTTGGATTTTTCTATTTTGAGTTCCACTGTCTTTTGAGCAATTTTTAAGTAATTTTGGGAAAACCTGTTATATACGGAGTATTGACTTTTGTTTGAATTATTGAGAAATGTGCGCCCTTTTGAGATGATTTTATTGCATTCAATATTTTACTCTGATAAATATGATTGATTTGCCATTATATTTGTGGGGTAGAAAAGGGTGTTACATTAGTGGTATCAGAGCAGGTCGGTCCGTCCGGCCAAGTTTTTATGTTGTTAATCTCTTGTCAGTCAATAGTGTGAGAAAACTATTGGATGAGTTGCTTTCTTCTAACCCTATTGGTGGTTGCTGATGGCTGGAAGAAATGGTCGTGCTATTGCTGATGCACTGGAATCGCTTGCCCAAGTGATGACCCAAAACGGTGGACCTCCAGATGAGTTTCGTGCTTTGGGGAAGTTCCATAGGAACAATCTGCCTACTTTTGTGGGCACTCATGATCCTGATGGTGCACATAAGTGGCTAAAAGTGATTGAGAAGATTTTCCGGGTTATGGCGTGCATTGAGGCTCAACAGGTGCAGTTTAGTACGCATATGCTAGCAGAGGAAGCTGAGGACTAGTGGGATAACACTCGTCAGAGATTGAGAGGTGTTGGCATTGCAATAACTTGGACTATGTTTAATGAAGAATTCTTGAGGAAGTATTTTCCTGAAGATGTTCGGGGTAAGAAAGAGGTGGAATTCCTTGAGCTGAAGCAAGGAAATATGATTGTGGCTGAGTATGCGGCAAAGTTTGAGGCTTTAGTGAAGTTTTATCTGCATTAAAATCATGTTGACGCAGAGATGTCAAAGTGTCTCAAGTTCGATAGTGGACTGAGACCAGAGATTAAGTAGGGAATTGGGTACCAGCAGATTCGTCGGTTTACGAAACTGGTGGACAAGAGTAAAATTTATGATGAGGATAGTCGAGTTCGATCTACTCACTCCAAGCAGCTGAGTGAGAAGAAAGAGAAAGGACATTATAGAGGGAAACCGTACGTGACTTCTGGTGATAAAGGGAAGCAGAAGACTTCAGATGGGAAAAAGTCAAGTGGGGAACGGCTACTGCTCTAAGCAAGTGTTATAAGTGTGGCGAGCAAGGTCACCGTGCTGAGGTTTATAGGGTGCTGAGATGTCATCGTTGTGGCAAGAGAGGTCATAGAATTATTGACTGCAAGGATGAATCTCCGACTTGCTTCAACTCCACTGTGGAGAGAAGGGTCATATCAGTACCTAGTGCCAGCAACCGAAGAAGATTGCTACTGCTGCTCAGATGAACGACATAGTGTTTGCTTTGAGAGGTGCAGAAGAACCCAAGACGGATGACTTAATTAGAGGTACTTGCTTTATTAATGATGTTGAATTGATTGCTATAATTGATACTATTTTTACCCATTCGTTTATTTTGCTTGAAGTGCTATGAGATTGAATTTGAAATTATCTTCTATGGTTGAGAGTATGGTTATCGATACCCCAACTAATGGTTCTGTGACTACTGCATTAATCTGTTTGAGCTGCCCTTTGACTATTTATGATAAAAAAAAAATTGTGATGGAATTGGTTTGTCTACCTTCGCATCGAATTGATGTTATTCTTGGAATAAACTGGTTGGAGTTCAACTATGTTCATATCGATTGCTACAGCAAGACTGCGAGGTTCCCAGAATTTGGTGATTATGGAGAGCTGATGTTTATATCTGCTAAGCAAGTAGAAGAACTCTTAGAAGATGAGGCTCAGATGCTTACATTGTTTGCATCACTTTAAGTTGATTGTGAAGTAGTGACTATGGAGCTACCAGTTGTTCGGGAATTTCCAGAAGTGTTTCCAGACGACGTGAGTGACTTACCTCCTGAGCGTGAGGTAGAGTTTGTTGTTGAAGTGGTACTAGACACTAGTCCTTTGTCGATGGCTCCTTATCGGATGTCTGCATCTGAGTAAGGAGAATTGAAGAAACAATTGGAAGAGTTTCTTGAGAAGAAGTTTATTCGACCGAGTGTTTCTCTGTGGGGTGTTCCTGTGTTGTTGTGAGGAAGAAAGTCTGTAGCATGAGATTGTGTGTGGATTATCGACAGTTGAATAAAGTGACGATCAAGAATAAGTATCCACTTCCGAGGATTGACGATCTGGTGGATCAATTGGTGGATGCTTGTGTGTTCAGTAAGATAGATTTGAGGTCAGGTTATCATCAGATCCGTGTGAAGCCTGATGATATTCCGAAGACAGCATTCAGGATAAGGTATGGTCATTATGAATATGTGGTGATACCGTTTGGTGTATCTAATGCACCTGGTGTATTCATGGAGTATATGAATAGGATTTTTCATCCTTATTTGGATCAATTTGTGGTAGTATTCATTGATGATATCTTGATATATTCGAAGTCCGAGAAAGAACATGCGCAACATCTAAGAGTTGTATTGAAGGTTTTGAGGGACAAGAAGCTTTACGCCAAGTTGTCCAAGTGTGAGTTTTAGTTGAAGGAAGTGAGTTTCCTTGGCCATGTGATTTCTAGTGTAGGGATTGTTGTTGATCCTTCAAAATTTGATGTTGTGTTGTAGTAGGACACTCCGAAGTTTGCTACTGAGATTCGAAGTTTCCTTGGGTTGGTTGGTTATTATCGCAGGTTTATAGAAGGCTTTTCAAAGTTGGCATTGCCATTGACTCAGTTGACTCAGAAGGGTCAAGCTTATGTGTGGGATGTTGCATGTGAGAAAAGTTTTGTAGAACTCAAGAAAAAGTTGACAAGTGCTCCAATGTTGATCTTGCTAAATCAGAGTGAGTCTTTTGTAGTGTATTATGGTGCATCGAAGATGGGTCTTGGTGGCGTACTGATGCAGAATGGTCAAGTCGTTGCTTATGCTTCCAGACAACTAAAAATTCATGAAAGGAATTATTCTACGCATGACTTAGAGTTGGTCGCGGTGGTGTTTGTGTTGAAAGTTTGGAGACATTATCTTTTTGGGTCCAGGTTCGAAGTGTCCAATGATCACAAGAGACTGAAGTATTTGTTTGATCAGAAAGAGTTGAGTATGAGGCAGAGGAGTTGGCTTGAACTTCTGAAGGATTATGATTTTGAATTGAGTTACCACTCTGGTAAGGCTAATGTTGTAGCTGATACATTAAGTAAGAAGTCCTTGCATTTGTCGATACTTGGTTCGAGAGTTAGAATTGATTGAACAATTCAGAGATATGAGTCTAGTGTGTGAAGAGACTCCTAACAGTGTGAAGTTGGGTATGCTGAAGTTGATTAGTGGTATTCTCCAAGAAATCAGAGAAAGTCAAAAATCTGATTTAAGTTTGGTGGATCGTCTCACGTTAATCAACCAAGGTAACGAGGGTGATTTTCGGGTCAATGAGAATGGTGTGATGAGGTTCAGAGGTAGAGTGTATGTTCCAGATGTGCCAGAAATTAAGAAGAGTATTCTTGAGGAAGGTCACAAAAGTGGGTTAAGTATTCATCTGGGTGCCACAAAGATGTATCAAGACTTGAAGAAATTGTTTTGGTGGCCAGGGATGAAGAAGGAAGTTGCAGAGTTTGTGTATGTTTGTTTGACTTGTCAGAAGTCAAAGATTGAACATCAAAGACCGTTGGGTTTGATACAACCGTTGAATATTCCAAAGTGGAAATGAGATAACATTTCTATGGATTTCGTGACAGGTCTACCAAAAACTTTGAAGGGATATGATTCAATTTGGGTGATTGTCGATAGATTGACCAAATCGACTTATTTTATACCAATGAAGATCAATTATTCGTTGCAGAAACTGGCCGAATTGTATATTGATAAGATTGTGAAACTGCATGGTATCCCTTTAAGTATTGTGTCTGATAGAGATCTGAGATTTACATCAAGGTTCTGGGAGAGCTTGCAGACATCTTTGGGTACTAAGCTGAGGTTGAGTTTTGCTTATCATTCGCAGACGGATGGACAGACAGAGAGAACTATCAAGTCTTTAGAGGATTTACTGAGGGCTTGTGTGTTGGATCAAGGTGGATCATGGGATAGTCATTTGCCATTGATTGAGTTTACCTACAATAACAGTTACCATTCTAGTATCGGAATGGCACCGTATGAGGCATTGTATGGTAGGAGATGTAGGACTCCTTTGTGTTGGTATGAATCAGGCGAGAGTGTTGTACTCGAACCTGAGATTATGCAAGAGACGATTGAAAAGATCATGATGATCCAAGAAAAGATGAGAGCGTCGCAGATTCGTCAAAAGAGTTACCATGATAAAAGAAGAAAAGCACTTGAGTTCAATGAAGGAGATCACGTGTTTTTGAGAGTTACGCCGGTAACTTGTGTTGGTCGAGCTTTGAAGTCCAGAAAGCTCACGCCGTGTTTTGTTGGTCCGTATCAAATTTTGTAGAGGGTGAGAAAAGTAGCATATCAGATTGCTTTACCTCCGTCGCTTGCAAAGTTTCATGATGTGTTTCATGTGCCTCAGTTGAGGAAGTACATTCCAGATTCGTCACATGTGGTTCAGATGGATGATGTACAAGTGAGAGATAATTTGACTGTTGAGGCATTGCCAGTTCAGATTGATGAACGAGAAGTGAAGCAACTGCAAGGTAAAGAGATTTCCTTGGTAAAGGTAGTTTCGGGAGGACCAGCTGGAGGAAGTATGACTTGGGAGCGTGAGGATCAGATGGGGGAGTCGTATCAGAATTTGTTTCCTTGAGGTAATTTTCGAGGGAGAAAATTCTTTTAAGTGGAGGAGAGTTGTAACACCCCAAATTCTTGGAATATTTATTTAATTTATTTAAATATGAATATTCGCATTTTTGGTGATTTTCGGTGGTTAGTGTGAATATTTGGAATTATGGATTTTGAGTTATTTATTTAAATAATAGTATATAATATGAATATATTGGTATTATTATTAATTTAAATAAATATAAATGGATTAAAGGCAAAGTGGACATTTGAGGATGAGTTAGTGAGGATGAAGTTGGAAAGCCCAATTTTAAGGCCCAAAGTTAGGTTTAAGAAAAAGGAATTTTGAGAGAATTAGGATTCATTCTTGTTAGACTGTGAAAAGAGAAGAAATAGAGGCCAGAGCTCTGAGGAAGAGGATTGAGGCAAAAGCTACGCAAGGTTTCCGAGAACCAAGGAGAAAGGCTTAGAGTCGGCAATTGAGGTATGAGGAGTATTGCCTTCATTGTTTTCAATATGTGATTCAATGTATTTAAAGTTGATTTAAGGGTTTAGGGATTTTTGAGTATTGAATTGTTGTTGCCTTTCTGATGGTGAGTTCAATGAGTTTGAGGGATTTGAACTGATGGTCTAATAGATTTGAAGCTGATTTGAGAGTAAGGGAAATAAGGCTCTCGTGGCCAAAATCTGTTGTTGATTTGTGATAACTCCAATGACTGTGGGGTAGTTGTAAGAAATTATGGGAATTGGAGGCGTAAATATGATACGTGATTGGCCTAATAAGTCGTAGGTTTTGTGTCTTTATCGCCGAATACCTTAGGAATGATTTAAGGGTGTTTTTATGGCATTGGGGAAGGACATCGTAGAGGTTTTTGGGCTGGTTTTGGTGCTGGTGCGTAACAGAGATTTGTTGTAATCGCGAGTTTGCACAGCGAAGGATGCTTCGCACGACGAACATTCGCCCCAGACTCACATAACAAACTTGCTAGTGAATGTAGCAGAGTTTCACGAATTCTGATCTTGTGCAGTGATGTCTTGATGTTTTGATGCTGTGATTTCTTTGATGAATTGCCATAAGTATGACTATGATTCCCATGTGATTATTACATGATTTTATGATGATTCCTATGAGTAATGATGATGAGTTATGATGTTGATTCCATGAGTTTTGATGATTATATGATGACATGATTATTATGATGACTTTGATGATTGATGATGCACCTAATGAGATTATTATGAGTATGATATTGATCTATGCATCATGCATTCATATGCATTCGTACTTCGTTTCAGGACCTTGATTTTTGTGGCTTCAGTCCCATTGTGCGGATGTGAGATATTTTATTATGCTCCGATTCACATGTAGAATCGATCCCACTGTTGTGGATCTACGGAGGGTTGATGGCCCAGTGTCCATCGAATTTTGTTGATTGGTACCACATGCATGAGTCTTGTTGCATTTGCATTTGTTTGACATTTTGATGTAATTTATAATGTTGTGGCCTTTGATGTTCCTTGATGATTATGATGACGTTGAATATGAAAATGACGTCATTTTATATATTGATTATTATGAATCGTTTTACTCAGTTTGCCTGTTTGAATGTTGTCTCCACGTGGGTAACGTGCATATGACCAGGTTTAGCCGAGGATGTCGTCGATGACTTTTGAAGTTTTTGAGTCGTTTGCCATTGTGGTTGACTTAGAGGGTCTTGCTCTGATAGTGTAACATCTGGTTGGGGTCTTTGAGTCAAACTATATTTTATTGAGTTTTCGTTATGTTGTTGCCTTGCGGTGCAAGGGAAACTTTGGATTTTTCCTTTTTGAGTTCCGCTGCCTTTTGAGCAATTTTTGAGTAATTTTGGAAAAACCCGTTGTTTATGGAGCATTGACTTTTGTTTGAATTATTAAGAAATATGCACCCTTTTGAGATGATTTTATTGTGTTCAATATTTTACTCTGATAAATATGATTGATTTTCCATTATATTTTTGGGGTAGAAAAGGGTGTTACATATCCGATCAAAGTGCTTCCATACCTCGCCATCATATGAATATCGCATAGTGCCAAAACTTGTTTTGTTTGTATGACGCCATGTCATTTAACTTGCATTGTTCATTTAAGCAAACATTCTTTTTAACCTTGGTATTACCAAAAAAATAAAACATGGACTTCACTGCTACTTGTTTTGGCTTACGGTTAATGGCTTTACTGCAAACTTTATATCTTAGACTATTACATAATTTACATTCCTCCAATGCTCCATCATTAGTACCAAACTCATTATCATAAAACAACATGTAACCACTAATTCAACAATCAATATTTCTTACTTCTAAACCCAACTTTGACACCAACCTTTTTGCATCATAAAATCTTGTAGGAAAGTTGTCTTTCGTAGGAGTCGCGTCCAACATCATTTTTGTGAAGAATTCCAAACACTGATTAGGAACATCCAATTTGACTTGACCGCCAATAATATCACACACATTGATAATTTCAAGTCTGAAGACCCTTCAAACAACTGCATATTTGTTTCTTTTAACAACTGCTAAAATCTATGCGCTTCCTCTTTTGAAAACTCTTCCCCATCAAAATCTTCAGGTTCATGATAGGTCACATTCACCCCAAAAGCATCGCCAACCATCTCATAAATCAAATTAAATTGTTCATCATATTCCATATGTGATAGACTACTACATACATATTAGCTATCTCTGGTACGTTACTCGGTAGTTCTTCTCCATTGTATATCCAAACCCGATAATTTTCAATAGAACCACATCTCTTCAAATGATATTTTATTTCCTCTGGGTCACTAATTATAGGTCTACATTCACATTTAAGATAATGACATCTTACTCCTCATTCGCTTAGACAACATTCTTGAGCAAATGTTCACGTGATAAACCCTTTTAACTTCTTCCTTAAAATTTAATTTAAATGCAGGTCTTTCGGGATACAACCTATCGTACATCCAACTACGGTAGTGCCGATAATATTCCATATTGCATATTTGTACAATCATTATCATTTTAATTAAAAATATGATTTTGATATATACAAAATAATACAATTTTTTTTTTACATTGCTTTAGTCAAATTGCATTTACTTACTTAAATAAAAATATTACTTACTATATATACTTCCTATAAATACTACATTTCATAACTCCGCATAATATATAATACTTACTTAAAACATTTAATTAAGAAAAATCTACACTTACTTAATATATAATACTTATTTTATATATATATATATATATATATATATATATATATATATATATATATATATATATATATATATATATATATATATATATATATATATATATATATATATATATATATATATATATATATATATATATCACTATGCCAAAACAGACCTTTAGCAGCGCTTTAAAGCGCTGCCTAAAGTGGCGCTGCTAAAGGTAAAGGCAGCGCTTTTTTTATGGAAAAAGCGCTGCTAAAGACATCACCTTTAGCAGCGCTTTTTTACCCCTTTAGCAGCGCTTTTTTAGCGCTGCGTAATCTTCCCCCCCCCCTCCCCCCCTTTAGCAGCGCTTTTCTAAAGCGCTGTCTTAGACCCCCCTATAGCAGCGCTTTATGGAAGCGCTGTCTTAGACCCCTCTTTCCCCACCTATAGCAGCGCTTTTTTAGCAGTTTCTCTGTCCCCTTTAGCAGCGCTTATACATAAAAGCGCTGTCTAATGTGCACGTTTTGAAAAAAAATTTTTCCTGATTAATGGCATTTTTTATATATTTTTCAATAAACCTGCTTATATTACAATACCTGCTTATATAATTTAGCCCTTTATTTCAGCACTTTGGCTTTATATACACAATTCAACACTTTGGCATTATGTGCACAATTCAACACTTTGGCATTATATGCACAATTCAACATCACAAATTATATACAATTCCACTTTAATATATATAATTCAAAAGCTTCACAATTCAACATCACAAATTGTATACAATTCCACTTTAATATATATAATTCAAAAGCTTCACAATTCAACATCACAAATTATATACAATTCTCAACTCGAAATTCAACATCACAAATTATACAATTCTACTTTAATTTCTTCCAATCTTCATTGCTGGCCATAATATACCTGTAATTCAGGAAAACTAAAGTATCAAATGAATGACATTCAAATATGTAAATAAGAAATATATATATATATATATATATATATATATATATATATAAATATATATATATATATATATATATATATATATATATATATACACACACACACATAAGAAACATATAAATAAGAAATAATATGTTATTTTATTGAATGAGACAATATGTAATTTTACAAGTACCTTTAACATCTTTTTCTTTTTTTAGTTCGAAGGTGCTTTACTTGTCTCTTAACAACACGGACGGATGGATTGATCCAAATTCCCTCGCTATGATCATTTCTAATATATGATTCGTCTGCTATAATATTCTCATCTGGATCATCCCTAACATAAGATTCATTCTCAACATCAACCTCCCCCTTTTCTCCAATGTTATCGTTGATTACTTTGTTGGAAAAAAGAACTATAGACCATTTCGTACTTTTCGGATCAGTGACATAGAACACTTGTTTAGCTTGCGTGGCTAGAATAAAAGGCTCATCTTTGTACCCCACCTTATTAAGATCCACTTGCAAAAAACCTGACTTATCCATACGTATGCCACTATTACTTTCAACCCACTTGCATCCAAAGATAGGAATCTGAAACTTCTCATAATCAAACACCCAAATGCGCTCGATTACCCCAAAATACGAGGAAATGTGCATTGATTCGGCAAGCACAGTGACACCACTATTTTGCATTGTACTTTTATCATCTTGCTCCTTGGTATAAAATGTGTATCCATTAATTGCGTATGCGCTATAAGAAAACACATGCAAAGTTGGACCATATGCTAAACATCTCAACCTTTCTGTTATTGAAGTGGGATCAGAATAAAACTTTGAATAAATATGCTCTTTGAACCATGTTATAAAACTTCGATTGTGCTCACGTACTATCCAATTTTCATTTCTATTCAGATTTAAACCTCGGAGAACGTCCTTGTGCAATTTAACGTACTGCTCAACCTCAATGTCATTGTGCAGAACATATAAATGCACTTGCTCCCGTTCATCCCTTGAAACTGTCACAACTTTATTTCCAATTAACTGTTTACCTACTACTTTTTCAACAACATCAGATTTTGGGAGGCCAATGGATTGAACGTTGGACAAATATTCAGTACAAAACTCAATAGCTTCTTCAGCAATGTATCGTTCAACAATACATCCCTCTGGTCGACTTCGGTTTTTCACATACCCTTTCAATATTTTCATATAACGTTCAACTGGATACATCCATCTCATATATGCAGGTCCACACAGTTGTGTCTCTTTCACGAGATGCACAACTAGATGTACCATTATGTCAAAGAATGACGGAGGAAAATACATTTCAAGCTCACACAAAGTAATAATTATATCTTTTTGCAATGTTGGTAAGATCGCAGGATCGATCACCTTACTACAAATAGATCTGAAAAAGAAACACAATTTTGTTATTGCGCCTCTCACTTTTTCTGGCAAAATAGAACGTATACCTATTGGTAGAAAGTGTTCCATAAGAACATGGCAATCATGTGTCTTTAAACTCTTTAACTTTAGGTCTTTCATAGAAATAAGTCTTCTAATATCTGAAGAGTATCCTTCTGGAACTTTAACTTCACTAAGAAACTTACACATTATCTTTTTCTCCTTTCTAGACAAAGTATATGCAGCAGGTGGTAGATAAGTGCGATTTCCTTTCTTCTGGGGTCCTAATTCATTTCTTATTCCCATTGCTACCAAGTCTTTTCTTGCTTTAAGGCCATCCTTAGACTTTCCTTGTATATTGAGTAACGTACCAATAACACTTTCAAATACATTTTTTTCAATATGCATAACATCAAGAAAATGTCGTACATACAACGACTTCCAATACGGCAACTCAAACAAAATTGACCTCTTCTTCCACCCACGCGTGGTAAGCGTATGAGCAAAAGGCTTGCCAAACTGAGTACTCACATCTTTCACCTTTGCAAAAATTTGATCGCCGATCAATGTAGGTGGTGCTCTACGTTGTTCTGAATTTCCATTGAATTCTTGTCTCCACCCACGGTACTGATGATTAGAACTTAAGAATCTACGATGACCAAGAAAGACATTCTTCTGACCAAATTCCAACCGCGTCCAATCTGTGTTTTCTTCACAGATAGGACACGCACATTGACCTTTAATGCTATACCCCGATAGATTTCCGTATGCTGGGAAATCATTAATTGTGCCAAACAACATGGCCCTCAAATTAAAACTTTCTTTCCTATATCCATCATAAACCTCCACACCGTTCTCCCACAAACTTTTTAAGTCTTCGATTAAAGGTGTCAGGTATACGTCTATGTCGTTTCCTGGTTGTTTAGGGCCAGAAATTAACATAGATAACATCATGTACTTACGCTTCATACATAGCCATGGAGGTAGGTTATAAATCATAAGAATTACAGGCCAGGTGGAATGGGAGATACTTTGCAGACCGTGCGGATTCATTCCATCAGTCGATAATGCCAAGCGAAGGTTTCTAGCTTCTTCTCCAAAATCAGGATAATCATTATCAATTTTCATCCACTGTGGTGAATCTGCCGGATGTCGATACTTCCCATCTATAATTCTATCATCTGCATGCCAAGTAAGGTGTTTCGCATCTGTTTCACTACGAAACATGCGTCTGAATCTCGGAATTATAGGAAAATACCATAAGACTTTTGCTGGTGACAACTTCTTCTTATATCGAGATACACCGCATTTAGGACACTCGTTTAATGATGCATACTCATTTCGAAACAAAATGCAATCATTTGGACAAGCATGTATCTTATCATAGCTCATACCAATAGAGCATAACATTTTTTTAGCTTCATAGGTTCGATTGGGAAGAACATTATCCTCCGGAAGCATCTCTTGAAGTAGGGCTAACAATTCTGTGAAACTTTTATCCGACCATCCATTACCCGCCTTTAAGTTGTACAACTTTAATACCGCAGACAATCTTGTGAAAGTAGTGCAACCTTTATACAACGGCTTCTCTGCATCGCTTACCAACCTCTCAAACATCTTTGGACAATCTTTAAGATCTTCTTCAAGTGCTTCTGCAATATCTTCGACTCGATCACAATCGTATGTATCCCTACCATTGTCCTTTGAAGTAGAGGTCGTATTGTTCTGGGGTTCAACATTCTCGTTACTTATCTCACCGTGTAATGTCCAACATGTGTAACTTCGATCAATTCCATGTCTCATTAAATGAGATTCCAACTGAACCGCGTCAATTCGACGCCCATAACAGCAACCTAAGCAAGGACATGTGATCCTACTGGGGTCTTTGGCGTGTTCAACAGCAAACTTAACGAAGTTCGATACCCCATTCTCGTACTCTTTTGACAATCGATTAACAGACATCCAATTTTTATCCATACTATGAAAGTTAGGCAAAAACAGAGAATACCTGTAAAGAAATCACTAACTTCTAAGAAAGTTGTACAGTAGGATGCTTGGAAACAATCACAACCTTGCTCTTCTCAGATAACCCCTATAACAGACAATATATACATTTTATTAAAATCATATTAATAATTAACCAAAACAAAAAAACTAGATAATCCAACAAAACAAATCATATTAGAAAAAAGTAGATATACTATAATAAACTATTCTACTATTAAAGCATACTTTCATTAATATGATTTTAAACTATTCTAAACTATTTTATAATGCTCAAAATGACATGGACTAAATTAAAG
The DNA here is from genome assembly GCA_963859935.3 of Lathyrus sativus. Lineage (NCBI taxonomy): Eukaryota > Viridiplantae > Streptophyta > Magnoliopsida > Fabales > Fabaceae > Lathyrus > Lathyrus sativus. Next base: position 677,563,364 of record OZ012739.1, on the reverse strand, counting down.
CATACTCTCATAAATGGTGGAAATGGACTAAATTATTCTAAACTATTCTAAACTATTTCATTAATATGATTTTAAACTATTCTAAACTATTAAATCATACTCTCAAAAATGGTGGAAATGGACTAAATTATTCTAAACTATTCTAAACTATTGCATTAATATGATTTTAAACTATTCTAAATTATTAAAGCATACTCTCAAAATTTTTGGTAATGGACTAAATTATTCTAAACTAATTTATAAAGCTCAAAATTCATTGTGGCATTTCAACAAACACCTTCCATACAAAACTCAAGCCAATATCAAAAGAGTAATGCTCATCAATGGTATCAACAAAAACAAGTCAATAACTCAGAAAGAAGTAGCACTAACATTATCTAATCCAGAAAAATGCAATACTAAGACAATAATCCATAAAAATGCCGTAACAGTCGCGGATTTACCGTAACGGTGGAGGAGAACGAACGGTGAACGGCGGCGAAAGGGAACGGCGAACGGCGGCGAAAACAAATGGAAGACGGCGGCGCAAACGGACGGCGACGAAAGCTTCAACGGAGGGCGAAAATGGAAGATAGGGCAATGGAGAAATGAAGAAACGAAGAAGAAAATGAAAAAGCGCGTGTTCTGTTTCGTTTACAATTCTGGAGGGTATATAAAAATTATTATACTAATACCTTTAGCAGCGCTTTTTAAAGGCCTTTAGCAGCGCTTTTAAAAGCGCTTTCATAGGGTGCATTAGCAATGACATATAGCAGCGCTTTATAAAAAAAGCGCTATCGTAGGGTCCCCTTTTAGCAGCGCTTTTAAAAAGCGCTTTCTAAGGGTCCCCTTTTAGCAGCGCTTTTAAAAAGCGCTTTCTAAGGGTCCCCTTTTAGCAGCGCTTTTTAAAAAAGCGCTGTCTTTGGTAGGTAATTTTTTCTTTTTTTTTTACTGACTATTTAGCAGCGCTTTTTTTAAAAGCGCTGTCTTTTGTGCGCTGCTAAAGATCAAATCTGGCATAGTGTATATATATATATATATATATATATATATATATATATATATATATATATATATATATATATATATATATATATATATATATATATAATTATTTAAAGAATATATATTTATTTACTTAATATATTTTATTTAATAATATTTTTACTTACTTAATAATATTTACTTTTAAAAAATATATACTTACTCAAATTTTATTTATTTACTTATCTAAAAAAATATATATACTTACTTATGTAAAAATATTATTAATAAATATATTCTTAAAAATAGTTTATTTATATATATATATACAAATATTACTTAATAAATATAAAAATAGTTTTTAAATAATTAATTAATATATTTGGTTTAATATATTCTATGTTTTATAAAATATTAAATAAATATAATATTGTATTTGGAAAAAATAAAAATCTATTAATAGACTATTTAATATATTTTGTTTATTCTATTAACTATTTAATATATTCTATATTATTCTTTTGTTTATTTTTTATAAAACAATATATTATTTTTTTGTTCTATAACTATTTAATATATATTATATTTACTCTTTTTAAAATAATTTATATATATATATATATATATATATATATATATATATATATATATATATATATATATATATATATATATATATATATATATATATATATATATATATATATATTATGTTTTTTTACAGGTATAAAATATGTTTTTAATACATATAATATATTATGTTAATATCTTTTATATTTTATAAAATATTAAATAAATTTAATAATAAATTTAATAGTATATTAAATTCAGAAAAAATAAAAACATATTAATACATTGTTAATAAATTTCATAATATATTATAAAAAATTTGGATTTATATATCTAATAGTAAAAAATTAGGCAAAACTATTGTTTTAGTCCTTTAAGTTATTTTAAAATATCAAATTAGTTTCTTAAGGTTTTTTTGTAACAGTTTGATTCCTTTTTAAAAATCTCCGTTACAATAAATTGCAAACTCATATACCATTTGAACTGGTTTTTTTACGCTGATCACAAATATGCAATCAAATTTATCAAACAAGTTATGGTTCATGACAATCAGGTAAAAATGGATGAAATACATAATGAAAAATCAACGATCCGACCAAAATACATAATCAAACGCAACACTAATTACATATTTGTGATCAGCGCGAAAAACTAATTCAAATGATATATGAGTTTGTAATTTATTGTAACAGAGATTTTTAAAAAAGGACCAAAGCGTTACAAAAAAAACTTAAGAGACTAACTTGATATTTAAAATAACTTAAAGGACCTAATCAACAGTTTTGCCAAAAAACCGTTATGAAAGTTTGAGAAGAATGAAATTTGAAGTTTGTGGTTGGAAGAGACAAGAGTGAATTTTGAGAGGTTGGAAGAGAGAAACCAGATGAGAATGAGATGAAGAGTGAGGCAAAAATATAATTTTGTGTAGACATGACAATATAACCCATACGCACAGATACTCGCCCGAACTGCCTCAAAGTCGACGGAGAAAATCCGCTTTCACTGGATTTTGGATTTTCCTAATTATAAAATATGGGGATGAGTCGGGTAATAGGGACACTAGTATCCATCTCGAACCCCCCTTCCGAACCCGCCTCGTTCACTTTATTATGTAGATTATTATTTAGTTTTGATAATTTAGAAAATTAAATATGTGGCTAATATTTTGATTTGTATTTATTACTTAAAACATTTGCAATGTATGTATGGAATTTTTTGAGATTATTTTATTTTATTATTTGTAATATAATTTGATATTGGAAACAATACAATTTTCTATTAAAAAAGTTGATTTCACTAAATGGATGGCGGCGAGGCGGGGATACCCGAACTCATTTGAGACGGGTTTGAGTTTTAATTTGACATGCCCGTTTGTGTTTGGAACGAAGAATAAAGATTATTTGAGGATTCAGGTTTGAGTTTGGGGGAGGTAAAAAATGTCCTCGACCCGCCCAGTTGTCATGCCTAATTCTGTGCTTGAGGGGAAGGACGTTGCACATATAATTGTAGCCAACTCATTGTCATGGAAATCACGTCGCAATTGAGAAGTAATTGATGCTTTGCGATGTGATTTACACGTTGGTAAAATACAAATGTCATAAGGGTCACATGTCTGCCCACCCATCAATGTCTCAGTCACTCAAAATTTCCTCTTTATATATATATATATTTTTTTTTTGAAAAAAAATTACGACGTGTTTTACACGTCACAACTTTATTTATGAAAATATTGACTTTTAAAAAAAAAAAATTAGAAACATATGTTGCAACGTGTTTAACACGACACAATAATTTTTTTTTAAATCTTACAACATCTCACCCTCTGAAAAGTTGAGTTCTTTTAATTAATTATTAAAAAGCCTTAGCGACGTGATTATCACGTCGCAATAACCTTTTTTTTTTGCCACGTGATATTTACGTCGCAACATTATGCCGCTAGGAAAAGATTTTCTTGTAGTGGTTGTTTTCATAAGTTTTCTCAAACAAATAATATCACAAACTTATGCTAATAGATAAACTCGAATGAGTAAATGAAAATAAACATTTGATCTTATTGATCTTTTAATTTGTTAGTGTATTTAAAATTAGTTGAATTTCTTATTTACAAATGTTCAAATGAAATAGTCTTTTAAATAGGTTAGTAGAACAATCAGACATTCGAAAAGGCTAGACACAGACCTAAAAATAAGTCCATGTTAGGTTAAAGGTCAGACTTTGACTTTAAATTTTTTAACTGACCAGACTCAGGTTTGGCAAAGTCTAACTCGGCTCAACCTATTTTCACCCTACCCCTTATCATAGTCACACATCATCGCAAGGGACCGACTATTACTTCAAAAGACTTTCTAGCTAATATACGTCCGACAAGCCTTGTAAACAACTCTTTTTGGTCCACCAAAGGTTGAAAGGGTCCAATTAAGCACATACCTAATGAAAATTGTCCAGCGTATATAGTCAGCACACGTGATATTCAAGACGCATTTTTCTGATCTTCATTTTTCATTATAATCATTTTGAACTTTGAACTGAATTGGACGTTGAAGCATTAACCTTGCAGATCCATTCTACACCTTTGTACCAAAAATTTGCATCGTTAATTTCAAAGTTTTACATCATTAATCAACTCCGATTTTGATTTCAGAATGAAACAAATATAATGGATTTTAAAAACAAAAAAAAATTTCAAAATAACCAATAATAAAGAAATAATTAAGGTGAGTTTTTTTTATTGACTCAAGCAAACTCAATTCATATCATTAATCAAAAGGTTTTCAATACAAGTTGTAATCAAATTTAAAACACCATAATTAGTGTGCAATGCTTGCACCATCATTTAAGAGTGACTCTAAAAATAATCTAATTCAATTGCATCTAAATAGCTACATACACCGCTTCTTTCAAAACTAAAGTTTCTACAAAAACAATTTTTTTTGTCATAGAGGAGTTTTGGTAAAAGAATCAATAATAAATAAATAGTGGAGGTGAAATTTTTATTTGACACAATCAAACTTAAAAGTTGTTCGATAGAAAGAAAAATCAAATTTAAAACACTATAATTAGTGTGTAATACTTGTACCACCATTTAAGAGTTATTTATAAAATAACCTAATTCAATTGCATTTGGACAGTTGCCTACGCCGTATTTTTTAAAGTCAAAACTTCCTCCTCTTATAAAAAAACAAAATATTTTGTCAGAGAGATGAATTTAAAAAAAAAATATATTGGTAAAAAAACCAATGTTAAATAGTGGAGGTACTAACAAAATTAAAACTTATATTAATATATTAACAGAGTAATAGTAATACACCATAGCCTATTTTTATTACACATGGTACTATTTGTCTATCAATATAAGTATCCACATTAAAATTAAAGAATGTGTTATATGTAATAAAAAGAGGCAATGAAAAAAGAATTCAAAAGACCGAGGTAGTAGTAGTAAACTTGGCCAATGACAATTAACTTGCCATCAATGTATATTGGCTTTCCAAAGTTTATCTGTATTACAAGTTTCGAAAATCTACCTATCTTATTTCTTTTTTCTGAATAATCATATTATTATTTGTACATTACAGAATGAGTTTTATAAAAGAAAACAATAATATCTTAAAACAAATCTAATGCAGAGAAAGGAAGAGACTAACTAATTTATAAAAGCATTTTTAATAAGTATAAATTAAATGAGTAAATTAAGATATTTTTTTGTAGTCTTAAAGTGTTTTATAGGATTTAAAAAATTTATAATTGATTTGAATAATTTTTACTTTAATGAGAATTGTTTCTAAGAAACCAAAACTTGATCTCATATTTATAATTTTTTATTCAAATTATCATTAATTTTAATTACTTTAATGCCGTTGAAATATTTTATTAATATTAAATAATATTATAATATATTTTCTATTGAATAGTTAACATTAACTCTATAGATGATGGAAATTAAACTTTAGTTCATTAGATGTCAAGTCAACTCTACTAATGTAAGTTATACAAAATTTTAGTTTAATAATCCTACGCTAAAGTTGCTCTAACAATAATATAAAAACTTAAAAGTGGTAGAAATTATACAAATAAAAATTAATTACACCAAGTAAATATTTAATATTACTTCCATTTTATTTTTATTTTTAATTTAACAATATTTTGGTACGAGGTAGTACATCTTAACTTCTAGATATACACCCACCTATCCAATCTATAACAACCACAACCACTACAACTTCATTTTGTACCATTTCAAAACAGACTACACATTACTACTAATTCCAAGCCTACTCGTCTAAGACTAATTCAGGTTGGCGTAACTAAATTGACCATACCAAAGAAACTCTTTTATTTTTCAATCCTTCTCTTTTCTTTCTTCTCATACCACCTTCCAAGCTTCCTCGTCACGCTATATATTCACGATAATACCAACTCCCATCAACCACGCTTCTTCCATTTCACCATTCTTTTCACACTGCATTTTATTTTCTGTTAGTTTCATTACACGTATCACGTGATCACAACAAAAAATTCTAATCTCAAAAAATACTGTTGAGTTGAGATGGTTAAAAGTCCTAGAAAATTTATGAATCCATTTAGTAAATGGATTTCCGATACCAATCGCCGTTTCATTGTGTTAATGATTCTTCTTCTTGCTTTTATCATATTATTCTCTTTTCTTTTCGACGTTCCTTTTCAGAAAGTTAAGAATAGCTTTCTCAGCAACATTACTTCATCTTCACCTTCCAAAGATGAATTGTTACGATCGAAAATTGCAGTGTGTTTGGTAGGTGGTGCTAGGAGGTTCGAATTAACCGGACCTTCCATAATGGATATGATACTGAAGGAGTACCCTAATTCTGATCTTTTTTTGCATAGTCCATTAGATTCAGATGCATTCAAATTCTCGTTGCTGAAATCTGCTCCGAAAATCGCCGCCGTAAATATATTTCAGCCTCAACCGTTGCCGGAGAATGAAACTTTTGTTCGAGTTCTATCAGCTCAAAACTCGCCTAACGGAATCCAGGTTTCATACTATTTTCCATTTTTTTACCTTTTATTTATTTTTCATTATTATTTTGCTTTCTAAATTTCCGAAAATATTGCTTGAAGTTGTTGTTTATTATACCTGTTGGATAATTTGTTATTCTGTTTCGAGTAACAGCATCGAACCACTTTTTTTTGGTGGACAAAATCGAACCACTTTTTTTTATTATTTTTTTTTTAATTGATTCGAACTACTTTGCTTTGTGTCATCTATTATTTCAAAAGTCTGTTTATGATTGTAACGTAAGAGGGAAAAAAACAAATTCCATTATATTTCTTGTAGTACGTTTTAGCTTCCAAATCCATTCAAGTTTGGTAGGAAAATTGCTGTAAGGTGATTAGTCATAAAAGAGTGCAACATAAATTTGATCATAATGTAAATTTGATAGGAAGTTCTTATCCTAAACACGTTTGCTTTTATTCGGGCAACAGTATAAAAAGTTTTTTTTCCCCTTAAATATGTTAATAATCTCAATAAGTGATTTATCTTCTTTTTTTAAATAATTTTTGAATATTTCAGAAACAATTGGTATTTAATGTTTTAAGTAAAAGTTATTGATTTATTTAAGAAATTTAGTTGGTATATACTAACAATATAAAATTATTTTACACCGTTCAATCAATCACTCTTATGTATTCAGCCACATTATATTTTAAATTTTAAATTAATTATATAAAATAATAAATTAATAAATTTTTATTAGATGATATTGTAAAATTATTTTGGTTAATGTATAATAATTAAACTCTTATTCAAGCCGGTGAGAGGTAATTATTTTTTATTGTGTTTTGTTACTATAGTGTTTAATTTTAACTCAAATGAGAATTTTTTAAATTATTTTAGTAAATCTGTTTGAATTTTTTTTTTATCAATGTGTCTGTTTGAATTTCAAAACACTTTTGATGAGATAACTTAAAAACTAAGATTTCGCTGTTTTCAATCGCTATCTATAGAAAACATCACTCTTTGGATTAGCTTCATTGTACCCCACATCTATTTTCACCGCAGGTTTATTTGTCTCTGTTTTTTCGAGTAATTTGTAGGTATATTCTTTTATAATAAAGTGAATTTATTGGTTCAAAAGAGTTCATAAAAGAATTTCACTTTCATAAAAGTATACTTCACCACTTCCAGTAATTTAAAACCGTACTAGTATAGCCACCAAATTGAATACATGCAGTCACTATATTTATGGTTCAATTAAAATTTGATGATTTTATAAAATAAATATTTTAGTTTTATTTTTTAATTTTTAATATCAAATTTAAATTTAAACTGTCTAATCTTCCTAGAGTATATTATAAATGTGTGGTTTGGTGACTACATAAAAACTCGGTCCATATAGCCACATGTTACTACTAATACAATCAGAAAGTTGAAAAAAGAGAAATATTTATATTTTTTGTAATTTTGTTTAGGACTTCTTTTAAATATAAATATTTATTTTAAATTTTCAAAAGAACAAACTTGCACTAGTTTTTTTTTTTTTGGTTTCATTCTTATTTTTATTTTGGATAGATATACAAATTCAAAATCAAAATCATAAGCATCAATTAAGATAATCTCTTTTTTACTATAAAATTATAAAATATTGTCTGTTATATAACAGTTTTAATTAAATAATAAATAAGATAAATTTTTCTTAATAATTTTATTAAAAATAATTGTGTAAATTCTTTTTTAAGGTAGAAAATCATTTATAAAAGTTTTTGGCTTCTAGACTAAAATCAAGCTTTTCTTATTTTTTCTTATGTAAGAGTTGAATTAAAACTTTGGTAGGAAAAAAAGAGTTCAATAACTCAAGACAATAGGTAGGACTTAGAAGGCTGTTAGACAGGGTTGGCAGGTCTAACTATCCACAATCCTTTTTTTTCCTAGACGCCAAGGCATTTTAAAAGTTGAGTTAATTTTTAGTTTGAAAAAGACAGAGAATATACATTGAATTAAATTTACATTCATTTTGCAGGGGCTTATTCAATACTTTGACCTGGTGGAAGGGTGCATAACAATGATAAAATCACACCAAGTAAAAAACAACATCAAGTACGATTGGATAATCAGAACACGTGTAGACGGGTACTGGAACGCCCCACTCGGTCCAGAAAATTTCGTTCCGGGTCAATACCTGGTCCCATCCGGTTCATCCTATGGTGGACTCAACGACCGGTTCGGTATAGGCGACCTAACAACCTCAACAACAGCATTATCTCGTCTCTCTCTCATTCCCAAACTAGATTCCGCTGGATTCTCAAATCTCAATTCAGAATCAGCCTTCAAAGCGCAACTCACAACTCAGAAAGTAAGCTACCAAACAAAACGACTCCCATTTTGCATAGTTTCGGACCGGAAGTACGATTTTCCACCAACCCGGTTCGGTGTACCGGTTGCCTCATTTTCGAGCCGCGGTCCGTTAAGTGGAACTAAGTGTAGACCGTGTAAACCGGTTTGTGTAGGTGTGTGCGTGGAGTATGTGATGAAGTGGGTTGAGAAGGGATGGAGTTGGACCGATTGGGCCGATGGGTCACTCGAGCTGTGTAATGCTGAGGAAAGTTGGGAAGATGGTTGGGAGAAGGTTTTTGATAAAGTTGCTGGAAAGAAATTTGGTGATGTTAGGAAGAAAATTCACTCTATGAAATTTGATGATTGCGTTCGTGATTTTCTTCAGTTGAAAAATCTTACTGCTCAATGGAATGCTCCTCCCATTGAAGAAATTTGTGCTTTGGGGTTAACACATTCTTGACCAAAATTGATTTTTCTTTTTATTTTTAGAATATCAGAGCTAGTTTAGCGTCTCCGGAAAACAAAATTGGGGGAACAGAGAAAACAAAGAATGAAAGTTTTGATTTTTTAGGTTAAAATTTTGATATACCGGTGGGTGGTGTGGCATGACATACAGATACGAGATGATGTTGATATTAAATTAGTTTTTATTTTATTTTAAGAGTGATATTCATGTTTTTGACTCCAAGTAAAATGTTTGTTAATTATATTTTCACCGATTAATTTTTGACGAGATATGTAAGTGAATCTTAATGGTTTGTTGTTTGGATAAAGGAAGAAAATAAGTAAACCGAAAGCAAGAGGTAAGAATCTTAAAAGAAGGTAAGTAACAAAAAAAAAAAATATATATATATATATATTAAATGCACAATTCATCGTTTATAAATTTTTAGTTCCTCAATTTTAAAAATCAATTTATAATTTCTCAAAATTTTTTTTTGGAATTCAATTGGTCATTCTGAAAAACTTGACAATGACAATTAAGATATAAGAATTATTTTAATGATATAAAATAGCTGACTAAAATAATTTATTTTATTGTATTTTAAACCTTTTTATTAAATAAATTAATATTTCTAATTAAGATTCTTTTTAGAAATTAAAATAAAATTTTGTACCAAAACAATATAATGTATATCTTAATTTTTGCACCAAAGTCCATTAAAAATCAAATATTTATTCAATATGTCAATGATTCATGCATGAAGAAAATCATATAAACACTAACATTGTTTTATCCAAAAAATAATGTGGAACTTATATGTGAAACTTATTTAGAATTATTTTTGAGCAGCTAACTAATTCATGCTAAGATGACATTTCATCATAAAAAAACATATGCCGCACCGTCTTGGAATTGGCTGCGGTATAAGACTTAACTTTCTCCTTTGATTTTTTTTGGAGTATTAATATTAGGACAAAAATGGTACAATCATATATTTATCTAAAATTTTAAAGTGACAGGTTTGTGAGTTCTTCTACTTATAAATGTTTAACTTTCCACATTTATAACTAATGTGAGACTCCAACTCACACTTAAATTTATTATTCTTAACACTCTCCCTCAAGTGAGTCAACAATTAATATGCTTTTAATGAAATTGTTACTTATGAAAAAACACATGCTGCACCATTTTCCAATTTCTACATCAAATTGCCCTCTACACAATCAAATTGCATGGGTATGTTAAGTAATAGGTTGAGTGGAGAAACAGATTGAAGATTTCAATTCCATAAATAGTTATTATAGCCATAAAAACAGGCGAACACTAACACTAACACTACATCTAAAATATTACAGATTTGTTCATAAAAACTAACATCATCAATTTCCCCTAAGCTAACATTCATATTTACTTTATTTTCTCCTGTGTATAGAACCAAACTAACATTCATAAACTCAGTTAAGTGGATAATTTATTAAAACAAATTACGGTAAATGGTAGAGCATTACTTGACATAACTTTGCTTTTAATAATTTGTAATCCAAATTTTATAATGTTAAACGTCACAAAAACCATCCTTTCACACGTTGTTCCCATTAATTCTTATTAGAAATTTCATTATTTGGAAGAAAAGAAAAACATTAAATATGAACTTCAACATATACAATTCTTAACCATTTTCAACTCAAATTTGTTGCTAAGATGTAGTCTTTGATGTGCTGATGTTGTTAGGATTGTTAGATTTTGGTTTTGGTTGAGTTTTGATGTTCAATTTTCAAATCTGTATTTGTTTTTCCTTCTGGTTTTTTTTTCAAATCGAGTGAACTATGTTTTAAAGAAATATGGCGCATGATATGGTTGAGATCGTCTTGAAAAGACGCATCAGATGAAACCACTATGAGCTCTAATGGTTATGGTTTGAAGGACCTTCAAAGTTCTGCAATTCTCTGAAATTTTTCAGTGGCTGGAAGTTCTGCAATTCTTTGAAGGACCTACCATGTTTCTTGTGCCATTTGACTTCATCTCAACTTGCTTTGTGTTGGTGAATGTTTTTTTGATGTTGACTTGATGATGATACTTGCTTTGTTTGAGATTGAAATGAATGTGCTTGTTGTCTTCATCTTGGTTTGACAATGACTTCTTGTTTGTCCATTCTTGCATTCCTTCTTTCTTCTTCCTTTTCTTTTTGGAACTTGTTTAAGTTTCATTTTTGTTTCATTTGTGATTGAATTGGTTGGTGTTTACTTCTGCTTGCTCACATGATCCCTTAGGATTCCTAGTCTCTCTGTTTAAGATAGGAGTAGGAGAGACATTAGGCTTTCAACCGTTTGTATGATAACAATTAGGATGGTCTCATTCATCTCAACTTTAGGTCCATCATTTGTATGATAACATTAGGTAGACTTCCTTTTCATCCTAACCTTAGGACCATTTTGTATGACAACATTAGAGTTTTCAGTTTCCCTTTAGTGTTTCCTTTTGTGTCTTCTCTTCTCATCTCAAACAATCTTAAAACATTTAATAAAGAATGATGAGCATTGTGCGCCACAAGCCTTAAGTATATGGGAAATGATGAGTGAGGGGTTTCTCCTTACTTGTCTAGAGTGTTTAGTGTATGCCCTTTGGGCGATATGCGACACATTCGTTCCTATGTCATAGTCTTTAGTGCAACGTGAATCTCAAACCAAATCAATTCACTTCACTAAAACTCTTAAACCAAATCCAAACCTTTTTGTTCTTCGGGATTGCTCTTAAATCATTTTCAAGAAAGCGTACGTTACTTTTCCGTACTATCGCAAGCAGACATCGACCCTAACTGCTGGAATGGAAACCTAATGTCACTCATAAAAAACACTTAACCAACCTGTGGTCTAGTTATCCTGAACTACGTCTACTATGATTTTTCATACCATATGAGGATACGTAGGCAAAAGACGATGATGTCTTGGCGAGCAACCTTCCCCCATTCACCCATAGTTTTCTGAACTACGTTGACTCTGACTTTCCCATTGCACGAGGGAATACATAGGCATAGAGCGGCGATGTCCTATCGAGTCTCCTTTTTCTTTTTCTCCCCCATTTAGCAGTAGCTTTTAGATAACTCACCCTTTTTGATAGACAACAAGCATGGATCCCGTTGAGTACAATTGACGAGGGGTGCTCATACCGTCCCCCTACGTAACCGACTCCCAAACCCAAGATTTGGTTATGATGACCTTGTCTTTTCCCGTTTCTTTTAGGTTTTCTTCGATCGTTTCCTTTCCCACTCTTTGAGATAAATAACATTCGGTGGCGACTCTTATGTTTGTTTCCGCCAGCCCTTTTCATAGCTGTGACAATATAGTACCAAGAAAATGAATTTACTCCCATAGAACTTTTGTTATACATAGTTAACAACGGGATTAGCCTTAAAACCAAATGAGGATATTACTTGATTAAATTTGTAATACATTGACGGGAAGCCCATTTAAAGCCATAAATGGATTTCTTGAGTTTGTAAACCATAGACTTTGGGTCTCCTGACACAAAGTTTTTTGGTTGCACCATATATATTGCGTCTTCAATGTTTTCATTAGAAACACAGTCTTTAGTACCGTCTTATGCAACTCTAAATCAAAATGAGCTACCAATGCCATCATGATCCTAAGAGAGTCCTTCGAAGAAACTGGAGATAAATTCTCTTAATAATCAATTCCTTCCTGTCGCTACTCGAAAAATGCATCGCGCAACGACGGGGAGGCGAAAAGAAAGGACAGAAGAGTCGCCACCGAACTTTATTTATCCCATGAGGGGAAAGGAAAATATAGAGAAAACCTTAAGAAAAGAAAGTATAAGATTGGTCTCGCAACCAAGAACGGGTTCGGAAGCCGGTTATGCGAGGGGAAGGTATTAGCACCCCTCGCATCCATCGTACTCGATGAGAACCTTTTGTTTGTCGATGTGTGAATTTATTTGCTTAAATAATATGCTATAAAAAGAGTGTTTCAAATGGGTAAAGGGAAAAGGTTTAGAATCGGGGAAAAGGAGGTGACAGGGGAGAGGATAAAGAACGGACTCGGTAGGACTTCGCGGTCCTAGGCCTACGTATTCTCAACAGATATGAGAAAGTCAGAGTCGACGTAGTTCGGGAAACTACAGATATAGGGGGGATTGTGCTCGGCAAGGATTGTGGCCCTTGTGCCTACGTATCTTTACTTGAACGAAGTAAAGAATCAGAGCAGCCGTAGTTCGGCCAACTACGGTTTGTTGATGTTTTTACGGATGACGCTATCGTGCGCATTCTAGCAGTTAGGTGTTTTGCTGCTCGCTCGTTGGAGACTTAGGCGTTACCTGTTTGCGGTAGAACGGACGTAACATATCCTTTTTGAAAGTTGATTAGGTTTTCGCCATGCGAGGCAAGGTGTCACATTTGATTGATGAGATTGTTTTTAAGGGGCGAGACAGGTCCTTGGATAGTAACCCCTACGGGTAGTACCCAATTCTTTGTCTCAAAGTTTTTATTATGAAAAAGTGTGGCGAACGAGGCGTCTTCGTATTGAAAGACGAGCGTCGAAACCACCCTCACTACAGTGGGCATCCCAACACTCGAAGAAGAAGAGGTCTACACCCAATCCTCTCTCTTTAATTCAACATAAAGAGAGCTTCGTTCTCTTATTAAATTGTTTTTGGCTTTGAATGGTAAGTGTTTTCCGACAGAGAACCCTACGGTAAACGTCAACACTCGGGATAGGAGAAGGCCTACGCCTAATCACTCCACGACCATTCAAGTTTTTGTTACGAAAAGAAGTTTGAAAGGGCACTCAGTGCGAGACCGAGGTTTTATGTGAGAAAGGTTGCGGAAGGAAGTTGTGAAAGTGAGATGTCGTGTCTTCGTATTGAAAGACGAGTGTCGAGACCACCCTCACTACAGTGGGCATCCCAACACTCGGAGATGAAGAAGACTACACTTAATCCTCTCTCTTTAATGCAATACGGAGAGAAATTTATTGAAAGATGGTTTGAAAATGGACTCGGTACGAGACCGAGGTTTTTAGGAGAGAAAAGTTTAGGAGCGTCTTCGTATTGAAAGACGAGTGTCGAGACCACCCTCACTACAGTGGGCATCCCGACACTCGAAGAAGAAAGGGACTACACCGAATCCTCTAATTTTAATTCAATACAAAGAAAATATTTTAAAAAAAATTTTCAAAGATACAACGCAAGCAAACCCTAATAGGGGGGTCAACTTACAAGTAAGTCAAAGATCTTAAAAATCATCAATAATTTGAAATGTTGTTTTATCAAATGAAAATGGTTATTATTATGAGCAATTTGCGAAAAGAATGGATCAAAAATAAATAAGTATGCTAAAATTATGGATTCTGAAAATTAAATAGTTAAAACAAAAGAATAAATTAAATAAACTTAAAAAAAAAGCAAGAGGTGGGGATTGAACCCACTCCCTTTGGCACAAGGCAAACAATCCCAACCACTGGGGCACATATGCGCTTGATAACATGGGAGAGAAAGAAAAATACAAGAGCAAAGAAAGGAAAATGTAAAGGAAGAAAAGAAAATGGAAATAAAAAGGATGGTTTTGTCCACAGCAGGACTCGAACCGGGTACATGGGGGAACAAATACGCAAGGCCTTACCGCTGGGGCGGTGATACGTCCAATGATCAAAGTGGAAACGAATACATATATAGTAAACATTCAAAGATTGCTAGAAACAAGAACTGGATATCCAAAGAACTTTGAAGAACCCCACCTTTGAGAGCAGCTCCAGAGCCAAACTCTTCAAGATACCTTTCCCTTTTGTTAAAAAAACGTCGCTGCTAGGGTTTTTCTCTCCCTTTAGCCTTTTATACTCTCAATTTGAAATCCAAAATCCTTTTGCTGAGCCTTCCCTCGTGGCTGTTGTTGGAGTGGGGTGGTGGTACAAAACTAGGGTTTGCAGCAGGTTGTAGTGGCTGCTTGCTTGTCCATATTGGTGAAAGATTCAAAAACGCCCAGAGCAAAGTACCTTGTTGGTTGGTCTAGAAATAGCAATATTCAGCATCACTCCAAACACGTTAAAACCAACCTCTTGCTCCCTATTTGCAATTTCAATTGCAACTTGATCAATACACTTCTATCACGAAAACTGGAAATGCCAAATTAATCCTTGTAAAAAAGTAAGCAGGATTGAATTTTGTTTCATCAAAAATGGTTGTGTCTTGCCCCATATCTCCTCCTTCACGCATAATCAATTTGTTTTTCATCTTGCCCAGCCATATGGAATGAAGTAAGGTATTTAACAAAACTGGGGTGGGATAATCAATGGATGTATCGCCACCCCAGTGGTTAAGTCATGCGCCTGTTTACCATATAGATACGAGTTCGAATCCTGGTGAGACCAAAATCCACCACATTTTTTTATTTTGCGCGCTTTTATTTTCAATACTTAGAATACATACTTTTCCTTTCTCCTTGTAATCACAAGCACGCATCTGGCTGAGTGGTAAAGGTGTGAAGTGGTAGAGCAAGAGGTGGTGGGTTCAAACCCCACCTTGTGCATTTGTCTCAATTATTTCTTTTCTTAAGAAAATGACCTCTTTATTCTCCATCTGAAAAAAAATTACATTCCCTGCCTCTGATAATTTGAGCCCAAAATTCTTTTTTGATGAGGCCTACATACATTATATTTTTTGAATACACATTTTCCTGATCCCTGTAAGTAATGACATGCCATGTAATTTTTTATGCAATATGCTGGTGCAGATGAAATAAAACATAAGCCAGAGAGGTTGGTCAAATTTTGGGGTGCAACAGCTGCCCCTATTCAAACGGCTTGGGCCTGAAGGGATGAATGCGAACAGCTTTCGAACATTCAGGGTAAAAGACGGTTTGAATACCAAAGAACCCAGAAATTTGCCAACCGTGGGAGAAAGAGGAACCGCACACAAAGGTCCGAAGATAACATGTACTGATCGCAAAAGATAATTTGCTGGGGAAAGCTTAACCAGACAACTCTGTGGGGAACGAGCGTCCATCAAAGGATAACATTCAAAAACATCGACCAAAAGTCGGAACACAAGCTACTAACCAAGAGTTAGGATCGCCGAGAAAGATTAACATCGACCAAAAGTCGAAACACAAGCTACTAACCAAGAGTTAGGATCGCTGAGAAGAATCAACATCGACCAAAAGTCGGAACACAAGCTACTAACCAAAAGTTAGGATCGCTAAGAAGAATCAACATCGACCAAAAGTCGGAAAACAAGCTACTAACCAAAAGTTAGGATCGCTAAGAAGAATCAGCATCGACCAAAAGTCGGAAAACAAGCTACTAACCAAAAGTTAGGATCGCTAAGAAGAATCAACATCGACCAAAAGTCGGAAAACAAGCTACTAACCAAAAGTTAGGATCGCTAAGAAGAATCAGCATCGACCAAAAGTCGGAAAACAAGCTACTAACCAAAAGTTAGGATCGCTAAGAAGAATCAACATCGACCAAAAGTCGGAAAACAAGCTACTAACCAAAAGTTAGGATCGCTAAGAAGAATCAGCATCGACCAAAAGTCGGAACAAGTAAACTCCGTTAGGGAGAGTGATAAGATGAACACATCTGTCAATGATCTTTGCTGGAGACCTGTATTCCATACAAGCTTGATAAATATGCTGATAATTGCGGAAGGTACGTCCGAGAATAAAAGGGATAACAACTTGGCATATGTTTCATATGCATGTGTTTGAATATGGTGAAATGCTCCATACGAAATGGAAATGCTTCGCATTTGGGTAGATGTTATGCATGTATGTAGATGCAAATGGACCTCTTTAGCAAAATAAATGCTAAAGAGAAAGGGCCAACTCCGTTGGGGCAACGCCTGATATACTTAGTGCAAACAACGTCAAGCTGGGGAAAACAAGCTCTGGATAGCCTCCGAGGAACAACTGGGTAAAACTGCTCTGATAAGCACAAAGCCCACTCTGCTGGGAAAATCAATCGTGAATGACTAGCCAGAAAAACTCTACTTGGGGAGATACAGCTGAGTGCTGTGAATAACTCTCTTCTGCCAGAGATTGAATCCACTATCTGTTAGAGATATTAAACAAGGTTTACTGGGAGATTATCCCACACTCTCCTTGCTAAGGATGGAGATACTCGACCTCTGAGCCAGTTCCACTCTGCGGGGAAGAAACAAATTAGCTCTGCTAATTTGGTTGTGGTTTAGACAAGGAGGGAAACATCATCAACCTTTGCATGGGAAAAACAACAAATAGACAAAAGTGTTATACGGCTAACGCCAAATTATCAATTGTGACCTTAGTTAAAAATCAAATGTCTTGATTAACAGTTAGCAAAACCCATACGTTTTATGTATGCAATTTCTTTTCTCATCAAAAATGTTAGACGTCTTTTGTAATCAAAATGGTAAAAGTAAAAAACGGAACAGAAAGCTTTTTCTGAATAGTATGTTTTATTGATGGAAGGCCCAAAAATAGGCAAATTTACATCGGATGCAACTCCTGAAAAGAGAAAGCTGCGCAAAAAAACTAATTGCAAGAAAAATATACAAAATGTCGGCAATGTGGTACAGACAAACACCATGTAACGACTCATCCATGACTGGCGTGACTTCGACGTTTTCCGATACTTTAACTTCCGAAGAGATTGATTTGAATGGTCGATCTTCGAGTTCTCCCTAGAGTCCACTATGCTTGATCGATGCGCAAGCCGCGGTCTTTTGCTTTAAAATCCCTAATTTTTGCCTGAATCGCCCTTGCGGGTTTTCAATTCACCGGGATACCCATTTTTGCCAAAGTCGCCTTTTCAGGTTTTCAACTTTGCGGGTTCACATTCTCTTATATCCCTAACTTTTGCCCGAACCTATCCTTTTGTGGTTCGCCGGGATGCCCCATTCTTGCCTGGATACTCTTTTTCTTTCCAGCGGGCTTTCTTAAGCAAAATATTTTTTGACCGCGTCTGCGTTCACCGGGGATGTAAAATCTTCACCATCCATAGTTGAAAGCAACAAGGCTCCTCCTGAGAACACCTTTCTTACAACATATGGTCCCTCGTAGTTGGGAGTCCATTTGCCCCTATGATCGTTTTGTGGTGGGAGAATTCGCTTCAACACTAAGTCGCCTGCCTGAAAATTCCGAGGTCGTATCTTCTTATCATAGGCGCTCTTCATCTTCTTTTGATACAAACGACCGTACGCAAGAGACGCCAATCTTTTCTCATCCATCAAACTAAGTTGATTCAATCCGTTCTTTACCCATTCTGCTTCATCCAGTTTGACATCTGCCAGTATTCTCAGAGAAGGGATCTCAACCTCTAAAGGTAGAACAACTTCCATGCCATACACCAAGGAGAAAGGAGTTGCCCCAGTTGAAGTACGCACCGAAGTGCGATATCCATGTAAGGCGAAGGGCAACTTCTCGTGCCAATCTTTATAAGTCACTACCATCTTCTGCACTATCTTCTTAATGTTTTTGTTAGCCGCTTCCACTGCGCCATTCATCTTCGGACGATAAGGAGAAGAATTGTGATGCTCAATTTTGAAGTTCTGGCACAACTCCTTCATCATTTTGTTATTCAGATTAGAACCATTGTCGGTAATGATCCTCTCAGGTATTCCGTATTGACAGATGATGTCTCTTTTGATGAATCGGGCCACTACCTGCTTCGTGACGTTGGCATAAGAGGCCGCTTCGACCCATTTGGTGAAATAGTCGATAGCTACTAAGATGAAACGGTGTCCATTGGACGCGGTCGGCTCAATCTTCCCAATCATATCAATGCCCCACATGGAAAAAGGCCATGGTGATGACATGACATTCAAAGGACACGGCGGTACATGAATCTTGTCGGAATAAATTTGACATTTATGGCATTTCTTGGCATACTTGAAGCAATCTGACTCCATAGTTAACCAATAATATCCAGCCGTTAATAACTTTCGAGACATGGCATGTCCGCCTGCATGTGTTCCGAAAGCACCTTCGTGGACCTCTTCCATAAGCAGATTTGCTTCTTTTTCGTCCACACATCTTAGTAGTACTAAGTCGTGATTTCTTCGGTAGAGTGCACCATCTGGATTTAGATAGAAATTGCCGGACAACCTCCTCAAAGTCTTCTTATCTTGGGTCGATGCCCCAGGCGGATATTCCTGGCTCTTAAGAAAGTTTTGAATGTCATAAAACCATGGTTTACCATCAGGAGCTTCCTCTACTGCGAACACAAATGCCGGTCTATCGAGCCGCGAAATGACAATTATCGGAGCATCATTCCAGAAGTTTACTTTGTACATTGAGGACAGAGTAGCCAAGGCATCAGCCATCTGATTTTCTGCTCTTGGCACATGATGAAGTTCTACTCGATCGAAGAAAGGTAGTAACCTTCTTGCGTAGTTCATATATGGGATCAGATTAGGCTGGCGCGTCTCCCACTCTCCCTTGATTTGGTTGACCACTAAGGCTGAATCTCCATAGATATCGAGGTTCTTGATTCTCAAATCGATTGCTTCCTCAATACCCATGATACATGCTTCGTACTCGGCCTCGTTGTTGGTACATGGGAATGTTAACCTCGCGGTGAATGGTATATGGGACCCATGGGGAGTTGTAATGATTGCCCCAATCCCACTACCGTATGAGTTAACAGCGCCGTCAAAGATTAATTTCCACTGGGAACACAATTCCGGTCCCTCGCCCGGCAACGGTTCATCGCAATCTTTCATTTTCAAGTACATAATGTCTTCGTCAGGAAAGTCAAACTTCATTGGCTGATAATCATTGACTGGCTGCTTTGCAAGGTATTCTGACAAAACACTACCTTTAATAGCTTTTTGAGATACATATTGAATATGATATTCTGTCAGAATCATCTGCCACCTAGCGATCCTTCCTGATAGCGCCTGCTTTTCGAACACGTACTTAATTGGGTCCATCTTTGAAATCAACATGGTTGTGTGGTTTAGCATATACTGCCTTAGGCGCTTGGCGGCCCAAGCAAGTGCGCAACAAGTCTTTTCTAACATTGAATATCTGGATTCACAGTCCGTGAACTTTTTACTCAAGTAGTAAATTGCGTGCTCCTTTCTTCCAGTCTCGTCGTGCTGACCGACAACACAACCCATGGAACTCTCGAGAACTGTTAAGTACATTATCAACGGTCTTCCAGCCACTGGGGGCATCAGTATTGGAGGTTCTTGTAGGTACTCCTTTATTTTGTCAAACGCTTTCTGGCAATTCTCATTCCAAACGACCGCCTGATCTTTTCTCAAAAGTTTAAACAACGGCTCGCAAGTGGCGGTGAGGTGAGATATGAACCTTGCAATATAGTTCAATCTACCCAAGAAACCCCGAACCTGTTTCTCAGTCTTTGGTGCTGGCATTTCTTGAATTGCCTTGATCTTCGCGGGATCAACCTCAATACCTTTTTCACTAACAATGAAGCCCAAAAGCTTTCCTGACCGCACGCCGAAGGTGCACTTACTCGGATTCAGCCTCAATTTGAACTTCCTCAACCTCTCAAACAGTTTTAGAAGATTTACCAGGTGCCCCTCCTCTGTTTGGGACTTCGTAATCATATCGTCGACATAAACTTCGATCTCGTGATGCATCATGTCATGAAAAAGCGTGACCATTGCTCTTTGATAAGTTGCCCCTGCGTTCTTTAACCCGAAAGGCATCACTTTATAGCAAAAAGTCCCCCAAGGTGTGATAAAATTCGTTTTCTCCATATCCTCCGGCGCCATCTTAATTTGATTGTATCCGGAAAAACCGTCCATGAAGGAAAACACCGAGAATTGCGCGGTGTTATCAACAAGCACGTCAATATGGGGAAGCGGGAAATCATCCTTTGGGCTTGCTCTATTCAAGTCCCTATAATCAACACACATCCTAACTTTGCCGTCCTTTTTAGGCACGGGCACGATGTTAGCGACCCAAGGAGGGTAGTTGGCCACAGCAAGAAATCCGGCATCTAACTGTTTCTGAACTTCTTCCTTGATCTTCACTGCCATATCTGGCCTTGTTCTTCTCAATTTCTGTTTGACAGGAGGACATTCCTCACGAAGAGGCAGACGGTGAACCACGATATCTGTGTCAAGTCCTGGCATATCCTCATACGACCAAGCAAACACGTCTTTGTACTCCTGGAGTAACTCAATCAATCGTTGCTTGACCTCATCCTGCAGTGTAGCCCCTATTCTGACCTCCTTCTTATCTTCTTCTGTTCCCAGGTTGATAACTTCAACTTCCTCCTGATGAGGCAGGATGACCTTCTCCTCCTGCCTCAACAATCTGGCAAGCTCCTCAGGCAGGTCTTCGTCTTCCTCGATCTCTTCTTCGGCTTGAAAGATCGGATTGTCAAAGTCATACTGAGTCATAGACGAGTCTGAGTCGGTGGCATCTGAAATGTGTAACCTGCGATGATGATGATTTTATGCTTTTAAATGATATGCAAACAAAGACACAAACCACATTGCCATTTTATTGTTAAAGATAAAAACAAGAATAACAAAGATCTCAAAATTCTGAATGAAAAGACGCCTTTTAATTGATGATAAAAAGATTGTTCACATGCATAAAGATAGGGCCCTACAAACAAAGTCCATTATGCCTTGGGCCGAGCATATGGAAATACATTAATCAAGACAAATCAATTACTCTTCATAAGTCACTGTGATAACTTCCTCCATGCTCCAATTCTTCAAGCCCTGGCCGGGGATGCATGGCTGGATCCATGCATCCATATCGCAGTCGCTGTCTCCTTCCTCATCTGATATGGCATTAATTTGATTGAAAATGACTCCACTGCTAGTAAACTGAACAGGACCTTTGTAGCGAGGAGCGCTCTGTGAAGATGAAGTGTATGGGTTGTACCCCAATCCAAACTTATCCTGCTTGTTTGGGACGTTCACTACCTCCCCCCATCCTTGTGCTGATCCAGACTTCACTATGGCCTGAGCGTCCTTGTAAGACGTCATAGAAACTTCTGGCGCCTTTGCTTCCACAGGTGCCTTCTCCTTGATTTGAATTGTTTCGAAAGCTTGGCACAGGGTTTCGTGGATTTCACCATCCACCTCCACATATTTGAATGAAGACAAATGGCTTACCATGATATCCTCCTCACCGCAAACAGTCACAATGCTACCGTCCACCATGTACTTCAATTTCTGGTGCAAGGTTGATGTCACAGCTCCTGCTGAGTGTATCCATGGTCGTCCCAAAAGACAGCTATAAGCCGGGCTGATATCCATTACATAAAACACTGTATCAAAAACTTCCGGGCCAACTTGAATTGGCAGAGTCAGTTCCCCAAGTACTGATCTCCTTGTCCCGTCAAAGGCTCTGACCACTAAGCTGCTTGGAGTGCACACTACTCCTCGAATATCCAGTTTCATGAGGGCTTTCTTGGGTAATACATTTAATGATGACCCAGTGTCTACCAATACATGAGACAAAACAACTCCCTTACATTCGACAGATATGTGCAGCGCCAAATTGTGATTCCTTCCTCTTGGCGTTAAATCAAAATCCGTAAATCGCAACCCATTTCCTGCATTAACATGGGCCATCACTCCCTCCAACTGGTTTACAGATATTTCTTGTGGTACATAAGCGTTATCTAGAACCTTGAGTAAAGCACTTCTGTGGGCCTCAGAACATAACAGCAACGATAAGATGGAAATCTTTGGAGGTGTCTGTTGGAGATGATCCACAATCTTATAGTCGCTCTTCCTTATCATGCGCATGAACTCCTCGGTGTCTTTCAGCGCGGCCTCCTTTTCTCTAGCCTGAGAGCTTTCTTCTACCACAAATTTCCCTTTACCTTTATCAGCTTTTTCTGTACTTACTTCAGGGTGCGCAAATATTCTTCCACTCCGAGTCATTCCTCCAGCCCCTACCAAATTGTCAACCGAATCAAAAGGCGAATTTTCCAACTCCTGCTTCTGTCCGTTGTAATAACATTCTGCTCCATAGTTCCAAGGAATGGCTTTGGAGCTCTCATAAGGTACATGTCCTGCTTTGGTGAATATAATGGTAGGTCGCACCGGAGGAGCAGAGATAGTAATTGTCTTGAAGGGGATAGAGATGGTGGCCACCTCATCCTTCTCTTCACCGTTTAATTTTCCATCCTCCTCACAGATCTTATCAAATTGTAGAACACCTTCATTCATCATGTGCTGTATGTGATTCTTCAAATTCTCACACCCTTCAGGATGGGCAGCACATTCTTCACAGTCCTTTTCACATCCAGGAAACACCCCACCTCCTAACAGCTTGCTTTTCACAAAACTCAAAGGAGTCTTTAGTTCTTTGACATCATATACCAAGTTTAAATCTTCTCCTTCAACTACAGCATTCACTCCACCTGCCCCATGATTCGGCATAGGATTTTGAACGACGTTGGGCGCATCGTGGTTGAAGTTGATAATCTTGTTGTCAACGAGGTCTTGCACCTTGTGCTTGAAAGCTTTACAATTGTCAATATGGTGACCAGGAGCGCCATAGTGGAAGTCGCACCTAGCGTTGGCGTCATACCCGGGAGGGGGCTGGCCAATTAGAGGTGCCAATGTCCTTTTCTGGACCAAATCTAATCGCAGTAAGTGTTGTAGTAATTGAGAGTAGGGCATCGTTGGGGTGTCAAAGTGCCTATCCACCACCCTTCTTCGGTCTGGGTATTGTCTCGGAGCAAAATTTCGCTGTTGGGGTTGTTGTTGTTGCAGTTGCGGGCGTGGTCGCTGTTGAGGTAATTGTTGCTGAAGTGGTTGTTGTTGTGGTGGTAACGTTGCCGGGATGGCAATACTAGCTACCTGTGATGGCTGATGATAGTAGGGTTGTTGCTGATATTGATTCTGATTCCAATTCCAATTCCGATTCTTGAAACTTGACACCGCGTTTGCCTCATTTTCTTTTTTCTTAGCTCCAAAGTTCTTTCTTCCACCTCCCAAAGAAGTTCCTTCTCCTGCTTGAATTTTCCCTAACTTTATGCCGTTCTCGACTCTTTCGCCGGTGATGATCAAATCTGAGAAGCTTCCTGACATGTTACTCACCAACTTCTCGTAGTAGATTCCAGGCAATGTTCCCACGAATAGATCAATTAGTTCTCTTTCCACCATGGGAGGTTGAACTCTAGCGGCAAGTTCCCGCCACCTTTGAGCGTATTCTTTAAAACACTCATTACTCCTTTGGGATAAATTCTGCAGCTGCACTCGATTAGGTGCCAAATCACTGTTGTACTGGTAGTGTTGGACAAAAGCTTCCGCCAAATTCTTCCAGCTTCGGATGTTGACAGGTTCCAAACCCATGTACCACTCTAGGGAAGGTCCTGACAGGCTATCTTGGAAAAAATGCATAAGCAACTTCTCATCATCAGAGTACGCTGACATCCTTCGGAAATAGGAGCGGATATGCACCTTTGGACATGTTGTTCCCTTGTACTTATCGAAGTCCGGTACTTTGAACTTTGGAGGAATCTTAAGTCCTGGAATCAATCCCAGATTGGACATGTCAAGCCCCATAGTATTCTGATTTTCCAGAATGCTCTTCATCTTTTCCTCTATCTCATTGAACCTTCTATTGGTGTCGGATCGTAATCCTCCCCCAAGGTCTCTCATAGAGAAGATGTCATCCTGTTCATCTTGGTCCCACTGAGGCTCAACGCTAGTAGGTATGGCGCCTGCCACAACTGGGATGGGGATTCCAGTTTGTTCTCTTCCGCCCGGAAGGTTGACTATAGTTGGGCCACCGTTGACTTGCGAGGTTCCACCATTAGCAGGAGGGGGAACAGCAGCAGCCCCACCGTGCAAAACGCCACTTCCATCCACTTGAGCTATTAAAGGTTGAACCAATGTCCTTAACTGGTCCTGTCCATTGGCCACCCCCTGCATCATCTCCATGAATTGCGCCATCTTCTCACGAAACTCCAAAAGCTCGGCTTGAACCTGATCCATAATTCTCTGCTGATTTCCCCGTGTGTTGTAGGAGTGTTGAGAAGTCAGTTTGCTCTTTCTCTTTCCCCCTCTTTTTCTCTGAAATGGCAAGCGGTGTGAGGTCGAGTTTCAGGGAATGCAAAATGATGCGTAAGTTCATGCGAATGCTCAAGAGACTTTCGAAACCTATGATTATAACCGGTATTATAGAACTGCGAATGAACAAATAATAAAGAAAACACAATTAGACCAAAAGCAAATTCTCATTAATTTGGGAAGATTCAATACAACATTTGCTGACTATGCCGAATAACAAATCTCATTACAAGGAAAACACTAAATGACTGAAAATCAAGAGTACTAAAAACTAGAATTTCTCCTTTTGGAGACGCTCTTCAAGCTTCTTCGTCTCGAACATGAACCTCCTAACCATTTGGTCGCAGAGCTGGATAAAGTGGTGAACAGAAGGGGGGATATCCTTTCCTTCCAGGTCTTGAATGGCGCTTTCTAACCTCCATGGGATATCTCGGATCATGAGGTTGCAGTGCTCCACCAAATTGTTGTACCTAGCACGACACGCATCTAGAGTCGACTGGTAATAACAAATAGAATCCACATGGGTGTCCAACAACTCATTGAGCTGAGCCTCTTTCTCGAGCCACTGCGTACTATCTCTTTGCAAAGCCTCAAAACGATTCCTCCACAGAAGGGCTGTCTCTTGGGCAGTTTCCAATTCTTGACATTTGTTATTCCACAGGTCAGATGTGACATATGAATCTTTCAACGCCTCCTCTTTGAGTCTTCATTCATTTTCCACTAAGGTCAAGGCATTTCCCAGTCGTTCTTCAAGATCCCCAATATCAGCCTCAAGATTCTCTCGTATTTCCTTCTTTTCGGCAGAGGCTATCTCAAAGAAGTGCCATGCCCTATCACAAGAAGCTTTGGTGTCCTTTAAGCGTTGTCGGAGAGTTGTTAATGACGCATCAGCCCCTTCGTAACCCTGTTGGTACCTGACTCTCAAATCTGTTTCCAATTTCAGCTTCTTGCTACTCTCCACTGCTTGATCCTGTTCAAACTCCACCTTTCTTTTGTATTGACCACTCTCCACATTTGCTTGATGGACTTCATTTTGAAGATCCTGATTCTCTTTAGTCAATCTCTCCACTACTAGCTTCAGCTTTTCATATTCTTCTATGGACACATGAGTGGGAGCAGGAGGTGCTTCACGCATAGATGGCTCGGGGGGGAATGGTAATGACCTCTCAGCCACTCGAGCTAGTAACCACTGGTTGTATGGTTCTTTTGCCACACAATTCTTCGCTTTTAACTCCCTCCTCCCTTTGGTGTGAATCTTGCCCCAAGCCTTGGCAATCTTCCTGACAAAGGCAGGATCCTCTGATGTGGATAGCAAAAAGAAACTCTGAACTTTTTCTGCCTCGGGCTCGTCTTCCATAGCATAACCCAACTGGCGTAACGCCATGACTGGATTATAGTTAATACAACCGGCCCTACTGATCAAAGGTACATTACCGAATCCTCCACAACTAAAAATGATTTCCACATCATAATACTCATGAGAGTACCAAGCAATATCACTAGCTTCTAGAGACATGATGCGTTGGGACCATTTTAATTCCTTCTTGTTATCCACGAACGGCCCTTTCTTTGGCAAATGAGAAGCATACCATTGGTATAATAGGTGAGAGCAGCATTGGATCATTCCCCCCTTCTTTTCACTCCTCCAATGAATGGAGTGATAAACATCAGCGAGGAGTGTGGGGATAAGATTCTTTTGTATGAAGAGAAGGATAGCAGTGATGTCTACAAAATTGTCCACATTTGGAAAGAGGACAATCCCATAAATCATTAGAGCAATACTAGCACCGAACTTTTCCCAATCTTCATTAGCCTTATACTGAGTAGCCTTTTCTAGCAGAAATTTCAGTGGAAATCCTTGAACACCTCCCTTACTTGTTAGTCCTTCCTTGACTTCTTCTTTGGTGATATGAAGAGCGAGAGCAATGACAGCAGGTTTTGGCTCCTCTTCCAAACCAGTATAGACAGGTTGATCTTTGATCTTAATGTTCAAAATATGAGAATATTCCTCCAAAGTAGGAGCCAACTGGTAGTCTCGGAAAGTAAAACATCGGAGAGGCGCATCATAGAATTGAGCCATGGCATACAAGGCCCAAGTATCAACCCTAGAATGGAGGAGATCAAGTAGTTTCCCATGTTTCCCTTGAATGTTGATCTTGATAACTTTTGGCACTCCAACCAGAAGATCTTGAATTGATTCCAATCTTGATTCCTTAAACTTTATGGAATTTGTGCTTCTTTTCCTTCGATCAGCCATTGAATTCACTAATACCTGAGATAATCATAGTTTCTTAGGTCTCTTGACATGCAAACATGATATGCAATGCAATGTTTAATGAATGCATATGATAATGAAACACAACAAGATCAACATCACAAACCCTGCAAAATAACAACACAAGGTATCTTTCCCATCGGGTGAGCAATCTACTGGTTTGAGAGGTCGTTCCAAAAGGCTTTTCAAACAAAGTCCTATGCACTAACCCTCAAAAGTTTCCCATCATAACGACTACTCGTAAGACGGTACTCCTTTCAAAAAGGATGAACACAGAGTCATGTTTTAGTAACCTTTGGAATAAGGTTCTACAAAGGTCCTCAGAATCGCGGACTCCCAAGTTGGAAATAAGAACGTCATTACGACTACACGTAAGACATCATTATTCCACTGGGGTCTCATCTGAGCGGTGGAATTCGATCCAACTCAACGAGTCATAAGTCTCGCAAATCAGAAAGAAACCACCTCCTAACTTAGTGCATACTCGAAAGCTCGGGTAGAAAGCTTTATCTCACAAACCAACCAAATGAACCCAACAGGTTAGAAAGAAACGCAATCAAATAAGGAAAAATAAAAACACAAACACGACAAGCAAAATAGGTTTGGCTTGCTAGGAGTCCCCAGCAGAGTCGCCAGCTGTCGCTACTCGAAAAATGCATCGCGCAACGACGGGGAGGCGAAAAGAAAGGACAGAAGAGTCGCCACCGAACTTTATTTATCCCATGAGGGGAAAGGAAAATATCGAGAAAACCTTAAGAAAAGAAAGGATAAGATTGGTCTCGCAACCAAGAACGGGTTCGGAAGCCGGTTATGCGAGGGGAAGGTATTAGCACCCCTCGCATCCATCGTACTCGATGGGAACCTTTTGTTTGTCGATGTGTGAATTTATTTGCTTAAATAATATGCTATAAAAAGAGTGTTTCAAATGGGTAAAGGGAAAAGGTTTAGAATCGGGGAAAAGGAGGTGACAGGGGAGAGGATAAAGAACGGACTCGGTAGGACTTCGCGGTCCTAGGCCTACGTATTCTCAACAGATATGAGAAAGTCAGAGTCGACGTAGTTCGGGAAACTACAGATATAGGGGGGATTGTGCTCGGCAAGGATTGTGGCCCTTGTGCCTACGTATCTTTACTTGAACGAAGTAAAGAATCAGAGCAGCCGTAGTTCGGCCAACTACGGTTTGTTGATGTTTTTACGGATGACGCTATCGTGCGCATTCTAGCAGTTAGGTGTTTTTCTGCTCGCTCGTTGGAGACTTAGGCGTTACCTGTTTGCGGTAGAACGGACGTAACATATCCTTTTTGAAAGTTGATTAGGTTTTCGCCATGCGAGGCAAGGTGTCACATTTGATTGATGAGATTGTTTTTAAGGGGCGAGACAGGTCCTTGGATAGTAACCCCTACGGGTAGTACCCAATTCTTTGTCTCAAAGTTTTTATTATGAAAAGGTGTGGCGAACGAGGCGTCTTCGTATTGAAAGACGAGCGTCGAAACCACCCTCACTACAGTGGGCATCCCAACACTCGAAGAAGAAGAGGTCTACACCCAATCCTCTCTCTTTAATTCAACATAAAGAGAGCTTCGTTCTCTTATTAAATTGTTTTTGGCTTTGAATGGTAAGTGTTTTCCGACAGAGAACCCTACGGTAAACGTCAACACTCGGGATAGGAGAAGGCCTACGCCTAATCACTCCACGACCATTCAAGTTTTTGTTACGAAAAGAAGTTTGAAAGGGCACTCGGTGCGAGACCGAGGTTTTATGTGAGAAAGGTTGCGGAAGGAAGTTGTGAAAGTGAGATGTCGTGTCTTCGTATTGAAAGACGAGTGTTGAGACCACCCTCACTACAGTGGGCATCCCAACACTCGGAGAAGAAGAAGACTACACTTAATCCTCTCTCTTTAATGCAATACGGAGAGAAATTTATTGAAAGATGGTTTGAAAATGGACTCGGTACGAGACCGAGGTTTTTAGGAGAGAAAAGTTTAGGAGCGTCTTCGTATTGAAAGACGAGTGTCGAGACCACCCTCACTACAGTGGGCATCCCGACACTCGAAGAAGAAGGGGACTACACCCAATCCTCTAATTTTAATTCAATACAAAGAAAATATTTTAAAAAAAATTTTCAAAGATACAACGCAAGCAAACCCTAATAGGGGGGTCAACTTACAAGTAAGTCAAAGATCTTAAAAATCATCAATAATTTGAAATGTTGTTTTATCAAATGAAAATGGTTATTATTATGAGCAATTTGCGAAAAGAATGGATCAAAAATAAATAAGTATGCTAAAATTATGGATTCTGAAAATTAAATAGTTAAAACAAAAGAATAAATTAAATAAACTTAAAAAAAAGCAAGAGGTGGGGATTGAACCCACTCCCTTTGGCACAAGGCAAACAATCCCAACCACTGGGGCGCATATGCGCTTGATAACATGGGAGAGAAAGAAAAATACAAGAGCAAAGAAAGGAAAATGTAACGGAAGAAAAGAAAATGGAAATAAAAAGGATGGTTTTGTCCACAGCAGGACTCGAACCGGGTACATGGGGGAACAAATACGCAAGGCCTTACCGCTGGGGCGGTGATACGTCCAATGATCAAAGTGGAAACGAATACATATATAGTAAACATTCAAAGATTGCTAGAAACAAGAACTGGATATCCAAAGAACTTTGAAGAACCCCACCTTTGAGAGCAGCTCCAGAGCCAAACTCTTCAAGATACCTTTCCCTTTTGTTAAAAAAACGTCGCTGCTAGGGTTTTTCTCTCCCTTTAGCCTTTTATACTCTCAATTTGAAATCCAAAATCCTTTTGCTGAGCCTTCCCTCGTGGCTGTTGTTGGAGTGGGGTGGTGGTACAAAACTAGGGTTTGCAGCAGGTTGTAGTGGCTGCTTGCTTGTCCATATTGGTGAAAGATTCAAAAACGCCCAGAGCAAAGTACCTTGTTGGTTGGTCTAGAAATAGCAATGTTCAGCATCACTCCAAACACATTAAAACCAACCTCTTGCTCCCTATTTGCAATTTCAATTGCAACTTGATCAATACACTTCTATCACGAAAACTGGAAATGCCAAATTAATCCTTGTAAAAAAGTAAGCAGGATTGAATTTTGTTTCATCAAAAATGGTTGTGTCTTGCCCCATATCTCCTCCTTCACGCATAATCAATTTGTTTTTCATCTTGCCCAGCCATATGGAATGAAGTAAGGTATTTAACAAAATTGGGGTGGGATAATCAATGGATGTATCGCCACCCCAGTGGTTAAGTCATGCGCCTGTTTACCATATAGATACGAGTTCGAATCCTGGTGAGACCAAAATCCACCACATTTTTTTATTTTGCGCGCTTTTATTTTCAATACTTAGAATACATACTTTTCCTTTCTCCTTGTAATCACAAGCACGCATCTGGCTGAGTGGTAAAGGTGTGAAGTGGTAGAGCAAGAGGTGGTGGGTTCAAACCCCACCTTGTGCATTTGTCTCAATTATTTCTTTTCTTAAGAAAATGACCTCTTTATTCTCCATCTGAAAAAAAATTACATTCCCTGCCTCTGATAATTTGAGCCCAAAATTCTTTTTTGATGAGGCCTACATACATTATATTTTTTGAATACACATTTTCCTGATCCCTGTAAGTAATGACATGCCATGTAATTTTTTATGCAATATGCTGGTGCAGATGAAATAAAACATAAGCCAGAGAGGTTGGTCAAATTTTGGGGTGCAACACTTCCTTTTGAGTAAAGCCTTTTGCGATAAGACGAACTTTATATCTCTCAATGTTACCCTTTGAACCCCTTTTGGTTTTAAATATCCATTTACAACCAATGAGTTTCATTTCTTCAAGTAATTTAACGAGATCCAAAACATCATTGTAAGCCATCAATTTCATCTCATCCTTCATGGCATCAACCCACTTAAGAGAGTTTGGACTCCGCATAGCTTGACTAAAGATGATAGGATTTTCCTCATTCAAACCAATGCCATCCTCACGTTTGCGAAGAAATACAACATAATCATCTGAAATTGCACTCTTCTTCTCTCTAGTGGATCTTCTTAATAGTGACTCTTGAGGTTGTTGAGTTTGAACTATAGGTGGTGCTTGAGGAAGAAACTCAGTATTGTCTTGTTCTTGAGGGATGTTATGAATAACATCATTGTTTATTTCACGATCTATTTATGGAACAAAGATAGGTGCAAAGACTTGATCATTGTGAGAATCAGTAACTTCATCAAAGAAAACACTCCTTATGCTTCCTTCCCCTCCAAACTCTACATCCTCAATAAATCTTGCATTTCCCGTTTCAAAAATTGTTTTAGTGATGAGATTGTAAAACTTGTACACGTAAGAGCGTTCAACATATCTAATAAAATAATAGCTAACTGTCTTTGCATCCAACTTACCTTCATCAGGCTTATAAGACCTCGCTTCAGTTGGACATCCCCAAATGTGCAAGTGTCTAATGCTGGGCTTTTTCCCAGTCCAGAGCTCATAAGAGGTCTTAGCTAGCACTTTACTAGGTACTCTATTAAGGATATAAACTGCAGTCTTTAATGATTCTCCCTAAAATGACTCTGGAAGAGAAAAATAACTAATCATACTTTTTACCATATCCTTAAGAGTCCGGTTCCGTCGTTATGAAAATCCATTCATGTTGGGTTTTCCCGACATTGTGTATTGCGGAATAATTCCACACTCATCAAGGAAAAGCACAAAGGGCCATGGACATTGCTCCCCTGGTCCATCATACCGACCATAGTATTCACCATCATAGTCGGATTTGACAACTTTTTTTTTTCTAAGTTGAAGTTCGACTTCAGCTTTGAATGACTTGAACACGTCCAAAGATTGAGATTTCTCATGAATCAAGTATATGTAGCCATACCTCGATTAGTTATCTATGAACATAATAAAATACCGCTGTCTATTCTAAGAACCTGTAGGGAAAGGACCACATATATCGATATGAATTAGTTCTAAGACATCCTTAGCTCTTTCAGCATGGAAATTCCTCTTGTTTGTCTGCTTACCCTTGATATACTGAATGCAAACTTGAAAGTACGACAAATCAAGGAACCAAGAATACCGTTCGACATAAGCCTTTGAATTATATTTTTAGATATATGTCCTAAGTGCTTTTTCCATAAAGTGGCAGAATTCTCATTTAGTTTTCGTTTTGCACCATGTGACTCTATTTGCATTATTTTCTTATAAGGACATTCAATATCAAGCATATAAAGATTATCATTCAAATAATTGTGACCAACAACATTTGAATCATATGGGAGACTAAATTTATTATTTCCAAACGAACAAGTATAACCTAGTTGATCCAAAATAGAAATAGAAATTAAATTCCATCTAATAGAAGGTGCAACAAAAGTCTCAATCAAATCCAAATGAAAATTGATATTTAATAATAATAATCTAAAAGTCCATATAGCCTCTACTGCAAGCTCAGTTCCAGGGAAACTCGGTTCCTATCACATTCTACCGCGAGGAGCTCCTCATTGGATCCCCCAACTCTAGCATCCTTTTGCTCGTGAGAGCACGAATGGCGAACTTTAACGTTCGCCGCATACTGGTCAAACAAGAAAGCTCAGTCGACATCATGTACTCTCGACTATTCCTGACTTTTCAGCTCAACGAAACACATTTGAAACCTTACGTGGGCTTTGATCAGCAGGGCTTCAGCAGCGCGACCACAAAGCCATGGGGCTATGTCAAACTGATTGTCACTTTTGGAGCAGCCGAGACCGCTAGATCGGTCAAAGTCCAATTCTTGGTGATAGACTGACCATCTCTGTACCAGTGCATCCTGGGAAGGCCAACTCTGGCCGAATTGGTCGCTGTACCATCCACCATTCATTTGAAGATGAATTATTATACGACCAAGGTGTCCGTCGCCACTCTTCAAGAGTACATAGAAGTTGCGAGGAGATGCTTTGAAGCGGCCTCAAAGGGGAAAAACTCCATCAACGTGTCGCCTAGAACTATCAACAATCCAATGTAACCCAGCGGCTTGGAGGAGCCAAAAACAATGCCTCATGTCAACTCGGTCGACCTAGACAATCGCTTCACCAAAAATAACTTAAAGAAGCAAAATAAGAAAGAAAGAGAAGCCCGACTAGCAGCGGAAAACTCCTCAATGCCAGATAACAACGAGGAGCCTCCCATCCTAGGCGCCCCATTCCAGACGACGAGTTCAAAGTTATCCTCCTCGGCAACGACCCAAACAAAGGGGTGAAAACTGGCACTGACCTCCCCGACCTCGCAAGGAAGCAGATAAAAGTATGCTTAAGAGAGAATGTTGACCTGTTCGCATGGAGTTCCGCTGAGATACCCGAACTAGATCCCAAAATGGTCTTCCACCAACTGGCCATAGACCCTACCACTAGGGCTGTAGTGCAACATAGGCTTAGGCAGTCTCCCGAGAAAGTGGAGGATGCTGAAAATGTTGTATAAGACCTTCTAGAGGCAAATTTTATTTTAAAAGCCCGACACACAACCTAGCTTTCAAATGTTGTACTTGTGAAAAAATCTTATGGAAAATGGAGGATGTGTGTTGATTATACCGATCTTAACAGGGCTTGCTCTAAATATGCTTACCCTTTAGCTAACATAGATAGACTAGTTGGTAATTCTGCTGGATTTAAATTATTATCTTTTATGGATGTGTATTTAAGGTACAACCCGATCCCCATGGCAAAGGGTTACAAAAGATACACGACCTTCATGACCGAGTCGAACAATTACTACTATAACATAATGCCTTTCCACCTGAAAAGAGTCTTCAACCAAGCGAGGAGATGCAAGATGAGGTTCAATCTGGAGAAATTCACCTTCGGCGTTCGAGCAGGTAAATTCATCGGCTTCTATCTAACAGAACGGGGAATCAAAGCGAACCCTGACAAATGCAGGACCTTCTCTGAATTCCCAACACCAAACTCGAAGAAATCAATTCACTCCCTGTCATACCCCAAATTGTCTTACCTTTACATGGTTTCTAGTGCCACTTTATTTCAAATGAATAAAATGACACAATTGGTAAGAGACCATGTGTAAGGAGTTATGAGTGTGAGAGGTTGAGAGTTTAAATCCCACCTTCTTCACATTTTGTATTTTTCTCTTTTATTTTTATTCTAACTTTTCTATTTTCATAAAAAAAATCACAAAAATAGTTTTTTTTAATTATTTAATTATTAATTTCGTATTTTATTTAAGGTATTTTTAAAATTTGTTTTTTTTTTCATTTTTTTCATATTATTCATAAAAATATCCAAAAAAAATCATAAAATAAAAAATATTGGAAAATATTTTGTTCTTTTTATAATATTTTTAATTTTAGAAAGAATCAATATGATTGATACAATAAGTCACAAGATTAAAATCAATTAAAATAGATTTTTGGGCTTTTGATTATGTTTATTGATCCAATTGATTTCTTCCTTATTCACTTTTTGTGTTTTTCTCTTTTATTTTTATTCTAATTTTTCTATTCTTATAAAAAAATCACAAAAATAGTTTTTTTAAAATTATTTAATTATTAATTTCGTATTTTATTTAAGGTATTTTTTAAAAAGTTTTTTTTTCATTTTTTTTTTCATATTATTCATAAAAATATCCAAAAAAAATCATAAAATAAAAAATATTGGAAAAGTTTGTTCTTTTTATAATATTTTTAATTTTAGAAAGAATCAATCTGATTGATACAATAATCCACAAAATCAAAATCAATTAAAATTGATTCTTGGGCTTTTGATTATTTTATTGATCCAATTGATTTCTTCCTTTTTTAAGTAACCATAATTTTTCTTATAAATATAGTCTTTTCTTCTCGTAATTTTACACAATCTCTCAGTGACACAATTGCACAGGATTTTGCACACAAAAGTTTTGGAGAGTTCAAAAGGTCTCAAATTTTTACAGTTCTTTAATTTTACTTTAGTTTTTTTTTCTCTTTCTTCTTCTTCTTCTTCTTCAACCATATGATGATAATTATCTGATGTTTTTTTTTTTAAATTTGCTTATTATTATGATTTGACCAACCAAACCCAAAACGTTCTTGATTCTTATAGCAAGTCATGCCTCAACTTGTAAGTCGATTGCTTTTTAGCATCGCCATCAACCTCATGCCAACAGTTTCTCTCTTTCTTTGGTTGCGGTTTCGTTTACTAGGAGCACCTTTAGGGACTATAAATCGACCTAAATTTTCTCAAACACTTAATGTCAAGTGGTTACTTCCCTCATAATTCAGTTGTCTTTTGCAATCGCCATTACTCTATTTCAAACCTCGATCTTTTATCGAGCATTTTTTTTCTTTCTTAAAACTACAATCCCTTTACTAAAAAAAAATCCAAAAATACTTTAATTTATCTTTAACCTCTTTTCAAACTCTAAAAAATATTTAACAAATTTCAAACCTTTTTGCCTTTTGGCTTTTCTATTTAAAAATTTTCAAAACGGATATGCTTCCTAGCATCATCCATAAAAAACCAAAAACATTTTCAATAAGAACTACAGAGTTCTGATTTCCTCTGGGATACGTAGGCACTGGGTTGAAAACTCGGAGGAACTTAATAATAAAAAATCTTTATTAATTTCATATTTTATTTAAGGTATTTTTTAAAATATTTTTTTCTTCATTTTTTTCATATTATTCATAAAAATATACAAAAAAATTATAAAATAAAAAATATTGGAAAATATTTTGTTCTTTTTATAATATTTTTAATTTTAAAAAGAATCAATATGATTGATACAATAATCCACAAAATCAAAATCAATTAAAATTGATTCTTGGGCTTTTGATTATTTTATTGATCCAATTGATTTCTTCCTTTTTTAAGTAATCATAATTTTTTTAATAAATATAGTATTTTCTTCTCGTAATTTTACACACTCTCTCAGTGACACAATTGCAGGAGATGGTCATATTTGGTTTGATTATTGTTATGCTGACATTGGGGAGGTGGTTATATTTGATGTTAATGTTGGTTTTTTATAGTGATAGGCATCACAGATCCTTGGTTATTTGGAAAGGAAATGGCGGCTGATCTCTGTGTTCGGTGGAAGAAGAGATATGAGGGTTTGGTATTGGTTTGTGGATTGTGATAGAATGTGGATTAATGATGGTTTTCAGGAAGGTTAAGGTGGTGGTTTGAAGTTGCAGTGTGAATGATGGAAGACTGTTTACGACGGAGTGAGTGATAGCTTTGATGAGAACAACAATCAGGTTTTTTTTTGAAGGTGTTGGATCTCCGACGGTTGAGAGGAAACTATTGACAAATGATGGTTGACAGGTTATTGTAACAATCAAGTTATGATTCAGTGAAAATCGGCGGTGACATTTTTGAATCCAAGAGTTGTTTTCTGGTGGATTTGAAATAATTACACGGTCATTTTTTTGTTGTATTTTTGCGTGTGAGTTTGAGGCAGAGTTTGGGGAGAAAAGGATTTGATGGGTGAAGAGGTTGATGATGTTTATGTGCATGGTGGCGGAAGGGTGTTTCGGCGATGCACAGTGGAGGAAATAGTGATGTGTTTGTGTTGTGAAGAAAAGTAAATAAGATATCCTGGTATTGTGAGTATGGTAACTGAGTTGTATGAGTTTTCTTTCTGCTCTTTTACACGCCTCTTTTCTTTTAAAAAAATCACATTTTGTTCATTAAGTACCATTTTTGTCTTGTTGCTTTGAGTTGTTAAGTCATTTTCAAGTGCAGGATGTCTGGTGTGTTTAGATGTAGCAGGTGTGGGTGAATGTAAGCATTGCAGCGGTACGGCTCACAGAGGTTATTGTTTGGGGTATGATGTGCAGAGTTTTTTGTCCTGCTGCAAGTTTATGTTTGGCTTTATTGTTGTGTATATGCTGATTATTTTTGTCTTGTTATGGTTGTTCTCTATGTGCAAGTTGTATATTTCATGGCAGGTCTTTGTTGTTTGTTGTTGTATGCTGCAGAATCTGTACTTTTGGTGCAGCATTTTGGCTTATTATGCTTGGAGTTTTGCAATATTTGTAGCTTGACACAGTTTGCAGCATGTTTGTTGGTGCAAGACTTGTTGAAATTTGCAAGTTGTAGCTTCTCCTCTCTTTTTTTAATGTAATTGTTTGCTGAATTTTGTAAAGGCCAAAATGGGCTCAACATGTTCTTTTTATGTAAAATCAACGGGCTTGTTTTTTTTGTACAAGAAAATGAATTTTTTATTTTGTTATAAATTTTTGGTAATGATGGACCTTGAAAATTTTGCCAATGGACTTGTTTCTCTATTTTGTTGTGAAATGAGCTTTCATAACACTGTGTACACCTACGGTAATTTGAATTAAACTTGTATCACCTTGCCTTGAATTATTGAAACTTGTAGTCTTTAATCATGATATTCACTTGTGTTCAAACTTAATTGAAATTTTCTATGATGTGAACTTGGAATAAATGACTAACAAGAATGGTGGCCTAGACTTGATTTGCATTTAAAAACCAATGTGTAGCATACACTTGAAAACCTTTTGCCTCATTCTTGAACTTTCACATGAAGCCTGCTTGGACCATATTAACCACAGGAAACAATATTGAACTTTTCCACTTGAAACATGAGGAACCAAAATCTTCGATGTGAGAGAATCATGTCTTGAAATTAGGGATTAAGAATTGAGACATGGACTGCAATGCACAAAACCCTGTCAGGAAAATGATCTGGACCATGAAGCAACTTGACTTTAACACACCCTGATGATAAAGCAAACTCTTGTTTGACCAAGATTAGGTCAAACCCAGCTGAATTTCAATCATACCCCACACACATCTGACCTAATAATTTTTCCTGAATCTTGACTCGAGCTTGCAAGACCTGAGCTTAGACATAAGCACAAAGACACTTATTTGTATGCATAATGGTTAGATGATATGAATATTGGATATGATGCACAGATGATGAAAATGTTATGATATGAAATGTTATACGAACGATGTAAAGCGAGAACAAATTTTTATGAATAAAAGCTCGAAAAATGTCTGGTCAAAATTTGGGGTATGACAGCTGCCCCTATTTAATCTTCTTGGACCTGAAGGTATGAATAGCGATAACTTTCAGAAATTCGAGGTAGAAATGGATTAAATACTAGAATACCTAGAATTTTGACAGACTAGATGCAGTGATATGCTTGATATGCAAATGGAGGGTATGAGTTTGAGTGCTTTGCCAGTATTGGAATGGGAGACATCCTTGTAGTACCCTGATGACACGCAAAAGATGGTGAGATATTCCTTCTACAAAAGGTAGAGAGTACTCTAGAAATAAAATGTTACGAGATATTCCTTCTACTAAAGGTAGAGAGGACTCTAAAAATAAAGGATTATGAGATATTCCTTCTGCGAAAGGTAGAAAGGACTCTAGAATAAAACGACTGTGAGATATTCCTTCTACGAA
Source organism: Lathyrus sativus (assembly GCA_963859935.3). Lineage (NCBI taxonomy): Eukaryota > Viridiplantae > Streptophyta > Magnoliopsida > Fabales > Fabaceae > Lathyrus > Lathyrus sativus. Next base: position 677,524,372 of record OZ012739.1, on the reverse strand, counting down.
AGGTAGAGAGGACTCTAAAATAAACATCATGAGATATTCCTTCTACGAAAGGTAGAGAGGACTCAAGAAATTGGTTTTCCTTTTACAAAAGGCAAGGAGGACTCATGAAAAAAAGGTTTGGAGAAAATGTTTCCTTCTATAAAAGGTAAAGAGGACTCCTGAACAAAAAATTCGGAGATAATTCCTTCTACAAAAGGTAGAGAGGACTCCTGAACAAAAGGTTAGGAGAAATACTCCTTCTACAAAAGGTAGAGAGGACTCCAAAACAAAAGGTTTGAAGACATGGTAACTCCTTCTACATCAAATAGAGGAGACTCCCTTGGGAGAATATGATCGTATTTCCTTCTGTCACGACAAAAAGGACTCTAGAACAAAAGGTTAGGAGAAAAAGTTCCTTCTACAAAAGGTAAAGAGGACTCTAGAACAAAAGGTTTGGAGATAATTCCTTCTACAAAAGGTAGATAGGAAAACTCCCTCAGGAGAGGACGATCATACTTTCTTCTACGAAAAGCAGAAAAGACTCCTAAAGAAAAGGTTAGGAGAAAATTTTCTTCTACAAAAGGTAGAGAGGATACTTACAAAAGGTAAGCTGATAAGAACCTGTACAAAAGGCACAAGAGGTCTTACTAAAGGTAAATTGAATCTATTGCGAAAGGCAAGGTGGAGATATTTTGTGAAAGAGACGCGAAAAAACTCACAAAAGGTAAGTTGAGGGCAATAACCATCCTCTTGCAAAAGGTAGAGGAAACTTGTATAGGGTATTAGAACATCATTTGACCTCACAGGCACAACAATGGAGATGACATTCTTTAAGTATGGCGACCATTCAGTTCTTGGCCACATAGGCATCAAGCACCCAAATTGATCGAAGATACCTAAAACAAAGTTTTGTCGCGTGTAAAAGACAGCGAGAAACGCTTACGAAAGGAAAGCGAATGGAAAAGATTCCACGCGAAAGGCAATGAAATCCCTCACAAATGGTGAGGTGACTCCTATGCGAAAGGAAGAGAGGAGATACTTCATGAAAAAGACACGGAAGGACTTATAAAAGGTAAGTGAATGGGTAATAACCACTCTCATGCAAAGGAAGAGGGAACTCAGAAAGGGTATCGGAATATCATTTGACCTCACAGGCACAACGATGAAGATGATATTCTTTAAGTATGGCGACCATTCAGTTCTTGGCCACATAGGCATCAAGGATCCAAATTGATCAAAGATACCCAACACAAAGTTTTGTCGCGTGCAAAAGACAGCAAAGAAATGCTTACAAAAGGAAAGCAAAAGGTTAAGATTTCATGCGAGAGGCAATGAAATCCCTTACGAAAGGTAAGGTGAGAAGATATCTCATGAAAAAGGCTCGGAGAGGCTTAGAAAAGGTAAGTGAAGGGATAAACACTCTTAAAGGATCCTACCAGGATGCCCACATGAAATTCTCATCTTTGAGAATGACTAGTGTAACACCTTTCTAAACCCCGTAATTAATGAAAATAATCAGAGTAAAATTAACATGCATTTAACCAAGGGTGTCGCACTTAAAATTTTCAAACCACCTGTCATGCTCATTAACAACAATAATAAACGATCATGTTTTACAAATTTTCACTTTGCATGTAGCAGCGGATTCATTTATCCAATAATTTTTCATAAAAGAAAATATTTGTTTTCTTCACATAAATCAACAAGGCCCAGGCACTAAGGCCAACTTCTTATTACTTCAATAAACAAGGAAATAGAGTATATCCCTAAAACATAAGCCAAGCGATCCCAGTGTTACATGACCATAGCATGACTCGACCCAACATAAGTTAATCACTAAACAACTACACCAATAGTGACCTCGAAACTACAAGCAGCTCTACTCTGGATACCTGCACGATGTCATGAAGGACATCATTCCAGCAGAAGGGTGAGAAATATTACCATAATAATCAATGCATATAATTATGTATATAAACAATAATAAAATACATATATGCCACATTTCCCACCATATTTCATAATCAATTCACACATACTTCTTAATTTTCCTAATCATATAAACTAACATGGTTAATCATCAAGCATATTATCATGCACATAGCATACTTTCATATAAAATTCACATACTCACCATTCTTAAATCAACATATCATGTATATATGCACACTTCTCCTAACAATCACATGTTCATCATTATTCAATTACACAAGTCATGTACACACACGTACGCATAACTTTAATCAACAATTCTATCCATGCCATATGGCTCACATAAAACTCACCCAATATCACCAATCCCCCTTTTAGGATTATGGGTACGTCACTTATACCCTACCAGGAATAACACCTCAGTTATTCTGCCCCGGTAATTACTCCACTAGGAATGACACATTGCCATTCTACCCCAGTGAGTACAAATCTTTCACATAAACATTATTATCTATATTACTCTCATATTTACCAATCATTACCTATATACATGTACTATTATATTCTCAGGTATTATTCACAATTCATCACATACATTACACTGCATGTATACATATATACACAACTAAGCATACTCATCAATCATGGTTCTACAATTCACATCATTTTCACACAAACATTTACAATTATATTTATTCATACATCTCAATCATTCTATACATTGCAATGTATCCATATAAGTATCTATATATAAATAGAACATCAAGCATATACAATATGCATTCACCAATGTTTACATCAATCCATGTAAACCCACATATATACATATATTCACGCACATATATATACATATCTTCAAGCATACTCACTCATGCCATTATCGCAATTCGCGTTAATTCACATAAACATACACAATATGTTTATATCATCACCATTTCACATAAACATTCACATACATGTTTATTTCACCAATGCATCATATAAAGATGAATTATGCAACTCATAGAGACCGACTCACAACTCTATGCAGATGCAAATGCGGTACCGACTCAATTCAGCAGGTTCAATTGAAGAACCAAATGGAACCATCGCTCGTTACCGAAGTAACTCCCCGTCGGGCCTACGATGTTCACCCATTGCTTACACCCCACATGGGCACACAATGTTTATGGATTGCTCACACCCCACATGGGCACACAATCCGATTGCTCACACCCCACAAGGGCACACAATTATTCTGCAGATTCTACGCGGAATCAAATATAGACCATCGCTCACACCCCACATGGGCACACGATGTCTCTGCAGATCCTACACGGGATCAAATAACACAAATGCATATCATGATGCTTCACATGCAAACATGACTTAATCAACTATAAACCATCGCTCATACCCCACATGGGCACACGAGGTTTCTGCAGATCCTACGCGGGATCAATCAACACAAAATGCATACATGTTTACAAACATACTCATGCATCTATCACATTTCACTGCATACATTTATTATGCATTCACAACATATATATCATAATGCAAATATATATATTCATCATTTATTTCACACCATTTCATACATGGTTCTCATGCAAAATGACTCAATACACTCTTGAAATGCATACATGTTCACAAACATATTATTCCATACAAGGTATATACGTTCGAAATTAAATTCATTATGTATTTGCAATTAATTCGAACAATGCACATATTACCAAACGACCACAAATTCACAATCAAATATACATTCTAGGATTCACGCCTTACGGCTACCCACAGCATAACATACCACACGACACATAAAACTATTCAATTCGATAAGGATTAGACATATCCGAACAAAGAAATCCGCATGGAAAGGAAAAACAAAGAAAACAGGAAAATGTTGTCGCATTCGCCAAACTTCGCCTGGCGAAGCCTCTGGCGAACCTTCGCTGCTTCGTTCGCCTGGCGAACTTGCCAGCGAAGACCACTGGGAGTTATTATGGAATTACTCGCTAGCACACTCGCCTGGCGAACCTTCGCCACACTCATTCACCTGGCGAACTTGCCAGCGAAGACAGGACAATTTGGTTCTATTTGGGTTCGCTACCATTCGCTAGGCTTCGCCCGGCGAATGCTCGCTGATGTTCGCTCGGCGAACCTGCGAGACCAGAAACCCCATGGCTGTCCAAAACATCCAATGCTCCGAAAAACCGACTGATTCTCACCAAACCAGTTCCAGTAATCTTAACCCCATATCACACGACTATTCTACGGCATTATTTCCAGTTCCTAACCGATTAAACTCAATTTCTACCGATTAAATCCAATTTGCCCTAACATGAAAAAATGGTGGAAACTCACAACAAACCCAACCTACACATACATAACCACACACATTGATTAGATAATAATGTTTATCACCCTTACCTTGATTAAATCGAAGCTTTGAGTTGCTCTTGATGATTTCCACACTTTTCTTCTTCTTTCTCTTTTTCTTCCCTTTTCTTTTCCTTACCAACTCTTATCTCCTTTTCTTTCTATTTCTATTCTTTATATTTCTTTCCATTCTATTTCCTCCATAATATACATTTTCCAATCATTTTCCATAAATCATCCACTTAACCATTAATTAAGAATATCCAAAATATTTCCAACTTAATTTTCCAAAACTCTCCAAATGATAAAATAGCATAATATGCAAACTTAACATATTATCACACTATCCCATAATTAAAATAATTCCAATAAATGAATTAATTAGTTAATCAAAATTGGGCTGTTACAACTCTCCCCCACTTTAGAAATTTTCGTCCTCGAAAATGTTATCCGATTCAAACAGCTCGGGATGTGACTCTCGCATCCCAATCATCCAAATCCAACTTCCTCTAGTTGATCCTCCCAAATACCTTTACCAAGACAATCCTTTTCCTCAAAGTTGTCTCAACAGTCAAATCCTTTCTCACTCATACACCATCCATCTGGATCGATGCGCTTCCTCAGCTTAGACACATGAACACATCATGCAATTTATCCTAGTGACAGCGGTAAAACAATCTAACATGTTATTTTCCCACGCTTCCGCTGCGCTACTCTGATACAGATTCAACAAGACACGTTGTGCTTCCTAGACCTCAAGCTCGATCAACACCAGTTACTATCGTAACTCTCAAAACACGTCCTTTCTTGGATCCTCTAATCTTTTTAGTCGTCTCTTGCACAATCCCAAGTCCGAGTACCACATTCTTGCCAGACACACATTAACACAAAGGAGTCCTACACCTCCTTCCGATCCATCTTGATCCAACACACAAGTTTTCTACATACTGGATAGTTCTCTTTGTCTGCCCCTCCGCCTACGGATGTTAGACAAGGTTCAATTTCAACACGGAACCCAAAACGTCCGCAACTCTTCCAAAATCTCAATGAGGAATTCGGATCCCCATCTGACACAATATTAGACGGTATCACATACTACTCAGAATTACTCGACATTTGCATCAGGCCAACAGTCTCTGATGTTCACACTTCGACTTTCAACAAGTTTAATTAGCATATTCAACCGCAACCACTTCTCTCTCCATCTGTGGCCACCAAAACAATTCTTTCAAAGTACTCTTATCCAATCCACACTATTCTAACACATAGTCTCTATCACAACATCTCATGTCACCATTTCCATAAATCCGAAAATCAACCCTTCGACTTCAATTCATTAAACTCAATTAATTTATTAACTCCAATTAGAATTCCAACCTTCTCGAATCTCATCGTGAATACCAATAATCAGTCTCATCATACAAAGCTCAACTCCATACGAAGTCCCTATTATTTCCCCTGCGTCATATGCAATTTTCTCAAACCAAATAAATACTTTAAGCTCTTAAGATCATTAACCATCTCAAATCTCAACTAAACAATTGAGGCTCCCAAACTCCGGTACAAACACACAACAACAACCAACTCTAAGTCACTTGTCAGATAATTCCTCTTGTGCTTTTAATTGCCTTAAAGCATAATTAAAACATGGCTGGTGTTGCATTCAACGTATCTCCCAATCATATCACCAAAGCATCACAAAACACAACAAATAGTCCTGTCGGATTCGACAAAACCAACACACAAGCTGTTGACAGGTTTTCCAAAATTCTTTGAACTTTCTTCATAGTGACATAACACTACTTCCTCTCTAACACTGATAACTCAAATTCTCGATGTGCAACACGATCCTCCATATTCTTCTAATACATCAAAACACCATTGGTTACACAACCCTTGACTCACTCACTCAAGTGTGGAAAATCCCATTCCAAACGGACACGCAGTTGTGAACCTATGGCGAAAACACGAATCGCACTTACCACAACATCCAAACATATTTCATCAATAAATACTTAATTCCATGTCACTACCTTCTCGTCACATAGAGAACTGTAATGACTTCCAACGCTCCTAACCTTACGTCATTCCGAATTACGGTTCTCCCGTTACTACAAAATCATAGAAACAACATTCTGCACTTAGAAGGCCATTCAATACATCTTCAACTTGAAATGGTTGAAGGTTTAACCATACCAATCTTGTATCCCACATCTTACTTCCTTTAGTAATCACCAGAAGTCACCATCCACTCTTTATATACTTAACCTCAGAGTCTGTTGTCGTAGCACCCACACCAAACGCGAGTCTCAACTACACAATTAATTTAACTCCTTGACCATCCAAACACACATACAACATGGGGCTCTCAATCTCGGACCAGTTCCTGAAATTAAGTCCTTCACAACCCCACTTCACATTCTGGCTTTGTATCACTTATCTTGTCAGGATAACTTCCAGACAACCATAACTAATCGGAAACTGCCAACCTCCCACTTTCATTAGCACTCAAAATCTCATCAAAATTCAACATCTCAACACTGTCCTGTGTCGACTTCTCAGAACAATCCTTAAGCACTTGGCTTCACTCTAAACAATTCACTGCACACACAATCTAAGCTTGCAAGACACGTCTATCCCATCCGACACAATCCCAACTACTATCAACAAGAGATTAAGGGTGATCAGTTCCTCAATTTGTCAATAGACAGCCGAAAATCATGATGGAATATAAACCATCTTTACCAAACTATAATAGCGCTTAACAACACACCGAGCTACAACTCCACACTTGCAGCATCCTGGAGAATCACAAGCTTCTCTCCCACTTCGATCATTCCCACTTCTGCAGACAAGGTTAACAACGAACATGTATCGATAGTGTTTTTCACACACATGTCGCATACAAGGGAACAACCAACAAACACAATTTGGCCGGACGGACCGACCTGCTCTGATACCACTAATGTAACACCCTTCTAAACCCCGTAATTAATGAAAATAATCAGAGTAAAATTAACATGCATTCAACCAAGGGTGTCACACTTAAAATTTTCAAACCACCTGTCATGCTCATTAACAACAATAATAAACGATCCCAGAGTGGAAATCGCAATGGGCATTCACATCATATCCTGGTGGAGGGATACCAGTCAAAGGATCCATGGTCCGAAGCTTGACCACCTGGAGTTGAAGCAAGACTTGCAACAACTGAGCGTAAGTCATTGGGATCTGATCGAAAACTCTGTTACATGGCCTTACCTTCTGAGCGTACCCCCTCCTAGTTACATGATTATCCCGAGAAGAAATGCGTTGAAGGGAAAATTCTAGAGCTCTACGTCGTCCATGAGACATCTGAGGCTTATCAGCCCTTGGAACAAGTTCCACATGCACAAGAGGAACAAGCATTTTTGTTGCGGCTTCAGGTACCTGATCACCTTCTTTTCTAAGCACATTCTTGATCACCTCCATGATCAAGCCCACCTGGGTCTTCAGCTGATTGTTTTCCTCTTTGAGTGTCTTCTGATCCATACGCAACTCTTGCATGTTCATCATAAGTTGCCCTAGCTGGCCTCAGACTTCAATCAATTCAGCTTGAATCTGCTCCATAACTCTGAGGGGATTCCTACAACAAACTAGTGAAGAACAGGAAATAAGACCCACGGTTCTGAGGTACCTGTTATGCGAGAATTCAATGCAGAAAGCAAACACATATTCACAACAAGACAAAGAGAAACCCAAGCTACAAGCACACAGATAAACACCTCACACAAATATGCAAAACCAATCAAAAGCAACATATAAGCACAAATGAGTATGAATACAATAACCTCATCCAACAAGCTTGGTGATGGTCAGCAAACAACAATGCACGAAAGCTAAATAGGTAAGCAGAGAAAACAGATGCGACACCCGACACAGAAACCTCTAGCAACTTCCTTCATATTCAACTGAGCCCTCATGTAATACCCCAAATTTTACCCTTATATTTAGTCAGTCATTTCGCATAGCATCCCATATGTACATTTGTTAACCACTAACAAGTTATGGAGATGTTTTTGTTTGGCAGATTTGGTTCCAGGGGTATTTTGGTCATTTTACGCAAATTCTGCTAATTCCTTGAAGACGGGCTACTATTAAGTTCTGAGGCGTTTGATACACTATTTTTGAGGCATTTACCTATCACCAGGTCTGATTATATCAAGGTGCCAATTTGATGTGGTCGATATTAAAGTTTGTCGAGCACAACTGGATTTAAGATCCATTCCATCGCTCATGGTTTATTTCCAAAGCGCTTCTGTTTCTGTTATTAAGGCACAGTCGTAATTGGGTGTTATTGGATTGTGGCTCTTGGCATTTGGTCAGTGGAATTCAATTACGAGTAATGTTATGGTTGATACCGAAACGGTTGTGATTACGGTGCACATCCGTGTTTTGGTTATGAAATGGTTGGTTAGCATTTAAATTGGATTTTAATCAGATGATGAGTTTGAGTACGAATGAGACAAGTGCACGAATAAGAATATCATTTGGGAGTGTTTTATGACTATGTTAATGAATTTAAATATTTGTGGATTTATTCACAAATGTTTATAATTTTTTAACTAAGAATAAAATATAAATAGAGTCAAGTTTTGGGAATTTTATTTCATAAAAATCTCATTATACAAAAGGGAGATTGTTTCATATTTTTGAAATTACTGTACAAGGATTTACATTAACTCTAAAGGTCCTAAGTCCTAAAACTTCTAAGTGTCTTCGTGATGTCCTTGAGCTTCTCCGCAGAATCTCCAATTCACCTGCACATCAAAACAAAACAAACAGTATAGAAAAAAGGTTAGGAGTTGTTTTTGACACTCTCAGAACAGTGTCATCATCGAGTGCCGGGAGTGGCACAACCGAAGCTGCGTCCTACCCCCCGTTACCGATCCGCACCGTTGGCGTCAGATCAGGTAATACCTGTTCTTATCGTTACGGGACATCCGAGAGATAGAAGTAATAAAAGAAGCGGGACTGTTTCGTTTTGCCGCGATTGGATTTGCAAACTGATACGAGAATAAGGCAACATAGGCAAGTTTGGACTCAGACCCGGATGCCGGCAGGTCTGAGTCGCTTTGGTTCCGAAATTTCCAACACCTGAAAAGCCACAAACGCATCAATATCAGATTCAGAATTTGGAACTCAAAACCTAAACAATTCATGAGCAGTATCAGTTCTGAACCATGTAGGTGAGGTCATAAAAATCAAGTTCAAACAGAACAGAAAAATGAGACACACAACAAGCTGCGTCAAAATGACATAGAACAAAGTATCAAAAGGTTCAGCAGCATCAGTTAAAGGCAAGTCCCCATTCAAACCAGTTTCAATGGCAAGCAACACATAAGTGAGCGCCAGCACAAAATCACAGCACCGAATCACAGCACAAAATCATAGCGAAACTATACCAGAAAAGGAACAAAGATGAGTTCAAGAAATCGCAGCGATATATCATGTTTAGGTTGGGTCCCGAATGTGCAAAGCACATCAGAAACAGAGCACCAGGCATAGAGGGCTCAGGTGAACATCACCGCCCCAAACTCGCAGCCCCTGTCATCGGACAACAACAGCCAGCAGCATAATCAGTTTGTGAATCCAAACGCCCCAGCCCTGAAACAACGAAAAGAAAGGGATATCAGTTCAAAGAAACCGAGTTTGTGTTCTGAAAAGAACCACACACCAACAACACCAAACTGAATATCAAAACTAAGCAAAACTGCCTCAAAAGAATTCATAAACATCACAGGAAAATCAAGCTTCATGTTCAAAAAAGCAGAAACAGGCAGGGACAATCCAACAGAAATGCAAACAGCACCAAAGGGGTTGGCTCATCAGAGCAACAACAGTCTGAATATCAGGCCATCAAAACTGGTTCAAGATCAAAGCATATAAGCTACAATGCTAGCAGCAGCTCTGAGATCAAACAAGTGCAAAAAGCCAGAAATCGCAACAAATGATAAACCACAAGCGAATATCATCATAGGCAATCACAGCATCATCAAAGAGTATCAGTTGTCACGGCTCAGATGAACATCATCGCCGTATACCTTTCCCGGTGTTTGACGCAACCGAAGCTGAAGTATCAGTCCTGAAAGAAGAAGAGGAAAAGTTAATGTAGCAGATATCTAACGAAAACCCGAACTGCATCAATGATAATACAAATCAGTTCGAAATCGAAACAAATCAGATAGAATCCAAGCGAATCCATGTCCGAAATAGGGTCAATCAAGAAACCCCAAAAATGGAAAGCTTTGAATCGAATCAGAAAAAATCATATCAGCTGGAAATCCCAATCAGGTTCTAAGAGAAGAAACGAGATCCAAATCGTATCAGAAAACATCCCATTGGAACTCAATCTGGAAAAACCAAACAAAATCAAATCAAATCGAATCATCAAATTCAATCTCAGAAAAGTAACGCAAATCCAACATCCAAGGCCCAAAAGATAAATCAAAGTATATATAAAAGGGAAGATACAACCTGATGGAGAGAAGATCGCGTACAAACCCTAAGGGAGATCGCAAGCGAACACCCTAACGGACCAATCGCGTCGCAAACCTTAAACGGCGTGGCCGAGACTCAGAGGGACCGACACCCTCATCATCGTCTCCGACGAACAAACATCATAAAACCACGAACGAAGCGCCAACGAAGGAAGATCGCCTTCGCCGTTTAAACGGCGGGCAATCCACTCCAAGCCTCAGATCACCTCATCATTGGCCGTTCCGCTAGAAAGGTGAGCTGTGAGACGTTTTCCTCACAACATGCATGTTTATTTCAGGTTATGGAGAAGAATGAAGGAGAGCGAAATAGTGAGAGAAAAAGACTGAGGCGAATACGAGTGGCCACGAGAGGGAGATGGAGAAGAAAGGGTGAAACGGCGCCGTGAATTTTCTCTGGGATAAAACCCTAGAAGCATTTTGTTTATGACTAACAACCGGGTTGGGTCCGGGTGTGATGACCGGCCCAACCCCTTTATGTTTTATTTTTTCTTGTTTTTTTAAATTATGTTTTTTAATTGTTTTTAAATTGTTTTATAATTTAAGAAAATTGTTTTAAAAACCTCTTTTTTGTGTAAATATTATTTTTAAATAAAAATCTTTTTTAAATAAAATTAAACAAAACCTCCTTTTTTTAAAATAAAAATTAAAACCTTTTTTTTAAGTATAAAACTAAAACTTTTGTAAATATAAAAATGAAAAACTCTTTTTTTAAATAAAAATAAGAAAAACTTTTCTTAAAATATTAAAAATAAAACCTTTTAAAAGAGTAAAATATTTTTAAATCAAATCTTTTTCTGCAAGCTAATATTAAAAATTTTAATAATCTCAAATTCGCATCTTTTTTTTTTCTTTATTGTTTCGTAATTAATTTGATTGCCGCCTAACTCTGCCCACTAACGTCGTTCGTTCATTTTGCAGCTCATTACTTATTTCGTCTTATTTTTCATTCAGAGTTCATTACTATATTGTAACTGCTTCTCATATGTAACCTCGCGAACCAATAATCGCGCTTTAAGTTTCTGCCTTTTAATTTCTGTTTGTATGGCTTTAACTGCTGTCTTTATCCCCTGTTTGCATAACTCAATCACCTCACACATTTATCAATATTCCAGTCACACTACACACATCCGAAGGTTAGGTCTAACTGTTTGACCGCCGTGTCAATAGTCCTCACAATTTCAAATCCTCAAACTACAAACCCTAATTCTCACAAATGCCTCGCCGCAGGCAAAATTACAGCTTTACCCCTAACTTTAGGTCAAAGAGCCGCCGCGCTCATTTTAGGGTTTCCCGCCGTGGAATCCCTAACCTAACCTAATTTAACCCTAATTCAACTTAACAATTCAACGTAGAGATTTGGAGTTTCTACACTCCACGTAAGCGTGTCCTTAAGACATGTTTATTCCCCGTGAGACCTTGACCACAGTCAAGAAGTCTCTAACCTCCCTTTTGAGGGGAACTACGATTACTCTGATTCCACTCCCGTAAGGATACGTAGGCACAAGATGCGATGTCTTGCCGAGTAAACTTAGAATTAACCCCTTAGGTCTCCTTTCTCACTTTTAATCCTTATGTACATATACCTTAAGCAAATAAATAAAGCAAATAGTAAACATCTGAACAAAAGGTTCCTGTAGAATACTACAGAAGTTTAGGGTGCTAATACCTTCCCTAAATTTAACCAACCCCCGAACCCTAGATCTTTCCCCGCATTGTGTTTACGATGCAAAATAGGTTTTCCCTCTTTTGACCTTTTCCTTCGGATAAATCAAAGAGCGGTTGTGAATTGAATTGCGATTCAAACTAATTAATAGTTTGTTATCCTATTTCCACCGCAACAGAAAATGGCGACTTCACTGGGGACTCCTAAACTTTTGAGGGTTATCCCTAACTTGTTCATATTTATTACTATCTGTGTTATTGATCATTTGCATGTATATATTGTACTTTGACTGGGGGACTGTTCCTTGTGTTGTGAGATAAGTCCTACGCCCGGACTAGTGACATTATTATAGGATGGGGATATATTCGATGAGGCTTATAGGGAGTTGAATCCCGACCAAGCTGATTCGAGAATCACCGCTCAGTTGAGACCTTTTCGAAAATGGTTCGGTTGAACGAGTAATCGTAAAAACTTTTTCCATGGTCGATTGGAGTCTGTGATATTGGGGACCGTAGTACCTTAACACCACCTTGGCCTTATTTAGGACGTAGTGCGGGAACTATGTGGGAGTAATCCTACAACGGTTGCTACACGATACTACACTCAAAAGAGGTTCTCTTGAGAATATTATTAACCCCCGAGTCAATCGGAAGGTCGATAGTATCCGAAAGATGGGCTGATGACTTTGGGCACTTTTTAGAACCTTGTTCTGCAGGTATAACTAACCTATAGTACACTCCTTTTGGGGATGGGTAGACCTTAACTCCGCTCACGTACTTTTAACCTAGGACTTTGTGTGTTTTCATGCATTGCATTCATAAAGCATCATATTACATTAAGACTTCATGGAATTCAAACTCTATTTATGAACATTGCAGGATACCATGGATCACCGTAGAAGGCATACTTTGAAATTTACTTTTAAGGGTTTTAATTTGGAAGTCCTAGAGAAGCTAAGGGATTTGGTTCAAGATCAAGAAAAGTTCCAAAACAGATATGGAAGGCTATTGTCTTTGTTGAAGGTTCAAGTAAACGAAGGACTTCTGACGACTTTGCTACAATTTTATGATCCAGATTATCACTGCTTCACCTTTCCAGATTATCAGCTTTTACCTACCTTAGAAGAGTACTCTCAGTTGGTGGGATTACCTATCTTGGATAAGTCTCCATTCCCTTTCTCGGAGGAAGACCCTAAAGAACGAGATATTGCTAAAGCCATTTGTCTAAGGATATCCGATGTCAAAAACAATATGATCACCAAAGGGGGGACCTCCGGTTTTCCCAGGGACTTCCTAATTAAGAAAGCCCAATTTTATGCCGATCATAAAGACATGTTTGCCTTTGAGACAATATTTGATCTGCCTATTTATGGGTTGCTGTTTTTTCCTAGTTTTGAAGGGTTTGTGGACCTTAATGCAATCAAGACCTTCATGAGAAGAAATCCAGTTCCAACGCTATTGGGTAATACTTATCATTCAGTACATCTCCGAAACTTTCATGGCGGAGGAATGATTACATGTTGTGTGCCATTACTATACAAGTGGTTTATTTCTCACTTACCCAAGTCTGGTCCGTTCTGGAAACCTAATCAAGAACGTTGGTCGCAAAAAGTTATGGCTTTAACTCACTCTGATATTGATTGGTATAATCGCGTGTACGATGGGATGTCGATCATTGATAGTTGTGGAAACTTCAACAATGTGCCTTTGCTCAGTTTCAATGGAGGAATTAGCTATAATCTAGTCGTAGCTCGCCGACAGTTGGGATACCCCTTGAAGGAACCGCCTAAAGGTATTCATGTGGAGAAAATCTTTTTCAAAGACGACAAAAAGCTTCAAGATCAGATTCTATCTTCTTGGAATCATCTGCATAGGAAAGACAAAGAAAGTTTGGGCAGACCTAATTGTGTATCCATGGAACCATACCTTCAATGGGTCCGAGGAAGAGCTATTGAGTTGAAGATGCCCTACTCTCGCCAAGATCCTTTACCTTAAAGAGAAGAACCTGTCCAGTATTTCATGACTGAAGCTGAGACTTTGAAGATCACTTTGAAGAAATCACAATGCGAAGCAGAATCATGGAAGAACAAATACCATGTGATGGTCAGCAAGTACGTAGAACTTCAAAAGCAGATTCAGTCGAAGAATGATGAGATACAATCCTACAAGAAGAGAAGGCTCTACGAATATTTATTTTCCTCCGGATCTCCGTCTGCTCACTGAAGTTGTGGAAGATGCTTCTCTAGGATTTTCTAGGCTTTTATTTAGCTATTTTGGTTGCAAGAATATTATTTGTAATCTGTCTTCAATGAATTAAAAGTTTCCTTGGTATTCCGCAATATTCGTAAATATTTGAATTCCATGAAATCTTCATTTTCATTCACATTTTAGCATCATACTTTTGCATTGCATGTGTCTCCCGGTTTCTCATACTCGGTTCTCTCACCTTCCAGTTTTGTCACCCTAAGTTCTCTGCATCAATACGACCCTTCGAAAGGATGGAAGATCAAAACCAAGAGATCAACCGTGTCAGCCATGAACTCGAAGATCTTCGAGGAAGTGTAGGGCAGATTTTGGAGATGCTACGAGCTCTTAGTGTGAAGGTGGATGCTCAGTCTACTGTTGTTTCTGAAACTACTAATACCGTTATGGAATCTCAACCAGCTGTTACTGTCGAGAATGTACCTCCTCACGGTCTTCAATCCGGTTTGGTGCCTCCTAGTGCTCAACCAGTTCGACGAGCTACCCTTCCAAAGTGCAAAACTCCTAACTCCGACCATGGTAAAGGACCTGCACGTTCAAGGAACCGCAAAATGGCTACTCCTCAACCTTGGCAACATCAGCAGAGTTATGTTCAAGGTTATCCGTTTCCATATGTCCAACAACCCTATGTAGCTACTGTTGCACCTCCTTTCGATCAGCAGTTTCCTACATACCAGCCTGTGCAGTCAGCTCCGGTATATCAAGCACCGGTTTATCAACAACCTTTCGGTTATCCGCCTATGCAAGTTCCTGTCAAGAGTCAACGAGTGCCCAACGCTCCTGTTCACCAGCAATCACAGAATCAGGTTCCTTATCTCCGTAAGAGTCAGTATAAGCCTTGTCCTCCAATTCCGATGACTTTCAATGAGTTATACTCCCATTTGGTACAACAAGGTCTGATTACCACCCGTGCTTTGGGTCCTCCGCCTAATCCGTTACCTGCAGGTTACAACGCGGCCGCTCATTGTTTATTTCATGAGGGTGCGCCCGACCATGATCTAGAGAATTGCTACGCTCTTAAGAACTTTGTCAGAAATTTGCTAGAAACGAAGAAGTTGTCTTTTGGCGATGCTCAGCCGAAGATCGAGACTCCTCTCGGGGTTCCCTCACTTGTCGAGTTCGAATTCTGCAAAGCATGCTACTCCTGTGGCAAATCAGTCGAATCCAGTAATTATTCAAAGGCCTAGCTCGCTTCATTTCAGTAACCCTCAAGATGATATGACCGGGATCAACAAAGAATCTGGGAAAGTTATTTTGAAGCAACGACTGAAAACTGTTGAAGATGTGACCAGCATAACTGGGGCAAGCCATGACGACTCACAGTGATCATAAACCGGACGTCCTTTCCATTGAGGCTCCGCCAAAGGAAACTGTTACTCTTGAATGCAAGATTTCATAAACATTTAGAAGGATTTTTCCGATAGTTCATTTGTTTATTTATATGTACTTCTCTTTGATTAAGCATATTTAGCATGTACGAACTTGTTTATCTTTGATTAATTAATGCAATGCATATGTTTGTCTTGAATAAATCCATTCGTTTCACTCATTCAAAAAAACGTTTTCATAAATCATAATGCCAACTTTACTCGATCTCTTGTTCTGATGGAGAATTGGGAGGAGGATGACGAACCTAAAACGTCAGATTTCTTGTCGTATGCTTTCAATTAAAACCCGCTGATGATGTAAGGCACTGTTTCAAATCCCAAACACTGGAGATATAAGGATGTTAATCCCTAGTCAACTCTTTGAGCCTTGAAGTAGGAGTTTTCTTTTTTTAAGAACCTTCATCCTAACCTGGGGCAGGGTAGGTCTCAGTTAAACCGATCGAGCGCTTAGATCCTCAAAAAGGAATAGCAAACCTTCGAGAATTTATCCTTAGTGTCTTAAGAAGTCCAATACAATGACTATCCCTCGGTTACCTAAGGAGTGGGGCAGTCATGAGCCTTCACAAGATTTACACGACTTGTGCATAAAAGAATATTCAAAAATAAGAGCCCGCTAAGTCGAAACCTATGAAGGAGACTTAGGCAAAACTGGGGCATCCCGCTGGACTCCAAAGTCAGATCAAAAGACGTTGTCCAGGCAAAAGTTAGGGAATAAAAGCAAAACAAGAGGGTACAATAAATAATCCCTAGTAAAGAACAAGGTCGTGTGATCGAATTGCCATTAGAAATAGGCGAGTGACTGCCATGTCCAAAGCTTTGATAAGTTCTCGACCATAGCAAATCCGCTTGAGATAGGAGCGTTCGTATCCGATTAACTGAATTAGGATTGGAGAACATCACGAAGAAGGGGTGGGTATAAATATAACTTTGAGCCTTTATCCTTTGTTTCTCAAACCGTGAATCGAGCCACGATACAACCTTTAAAAGACCTAATTGAAGTAGGACTTTGGTTGAAAGCATACTCGACAAGATCACGTTTCCTGACTCCTACGAGCTATGCTCAAAAAAATTCATGTTGGCATTATAATTAAAACTTATATCCTAACTAGTGATTTCGGTCACAAGTTATTGCGATATCTTTTTCAAAACAAAAATTCAAGACAAATATACGTGTACATTGACAGCTCAGGATAGGCATTTCGGGCATGACGACTTTGCTTGATATCTTAGAGATTTACATATGAGCATAACCCGTGGAACTTGAAGATCCTACTGAACAGGGGCAGGCAGTTTCCCAATTCGCTTACCAACGCGAGTCTGACGTTCTTAAGAGCTATTTCCCAAAGATTTCGTCGTAACACGATTAATTTGTGCCAGTTACGTCGAGACCTGACAAATCTCTCAAAGAGTTTGAGAACAATGGGGCAACCGGACTCGGTGTTCTCTATAAAATCCTCTTGAGATGACCCTACCTCGCAACGCAAGTATCCTGGGGCACCATGTTTTTAAAGGAAACAAATGGCGACTACTATAAGGTCCTTCAAGATCAAGGCCATGTGGTTTCACAACTTTTCTTCATGCACCCGACGGATTTTACTCACGGCGGCCTTCGTTCCCCAGTAAATCTCAGTGTTGCAACAGGCTCCCAAGCTATTGCCTCATCATAGTCCCCAGAGAGACTATAAGCTGACAACTTTTTCTTGGGTAACTCAAAAGTGTCCCTCAGGTTTTCTTCTCCCCATGTGAAGACGTGATACTGTACACCCAAGCAGATTACCTTCTCCCCAGAGAATTCAGAACTTTAAAACCAGATTTGGTTCTACCATTGATCTTTCTTACCCATGATTGACGTATTGGTTGCAGAGAACGCAGGGTATTTCCGTCGAGATGTTTATTTCATCTCTCATCCCGTCTCTAGTTTGTTTCGTCAGCATACGCAAGGGCATAAGCATCACATGCCTATTTCATTACATATTCATTACATACTCATTACATACTCATTTCATAACATCTTGCATACATAAACATTAACATACATAGACATTAACATACATTCACATTAACATATGCATCAACATATGCGTTAGCATTCACAGGTTCATTATGTTTCACCATCATTGGTTGTTACCGCCGAGTAACTGGGTTCGTCCATTCTCTCAAAATAGATTGTCAGCCCTAAGCATAAAATACATAAGTGTTTCCAGTTTCCCCACAGAGCTCGATCCTCGTGGATGACGGTTACTTCAGCTATCTTTCCTCACTAGGATAAGATATCTACCCTTCGAGATCATTCCCTCGACAGAGTCTTGATTACCAGTTTTCTTTCTAGCTCGATCCTAGATTGAATCTCAGTCTTGTCGGTCGTCAATCCCAACCGGACGTGCATTTATTTTGCACCATCTAAAGGTTTTCACCATACCATGACAGGTACGCGGCTGTTCTCGCCCGAGAAGTTTATCACTGTACCCGGATGTGCATTTATTTTGCACTATCTTTCAAGGAAATCAACTACAGATACATGCCAGTTCATGCCTGGATAATTTATTATTACAATCCTACATCTTACAGCACCGATATACAACATTTCTCACCTAAGAAGCCGATCCTATCTTCGTTATGACTCGCAGCAAATGGCCATCTCCATGGAGCAGTTGGGCTTCCATTTACCTGTCGTCTGGAAGTATGGGGGGTTTTGAACCAAATCATATTCAAGAGAGCACGATCTTGAAATACGGGGAGGTTTGAACGGAATCATATTCAGGAGAGCACGATTCTGAATTATGAAGAAGTTCATTTATCCTTTAGTAAAAGAAGAAACCAAATCGTATTCAGGAGAGCACGATCTTGAAGTACGGGGAGGTTTGAGCCGAATCATATTCAGGAGAGCACGATTCTGAAGTATGAAGAAGTTCGATTAGCCCTTTTCATATTCAGGAGAGCACGATTCTGAAGTATGAAGAATTTCATTTACAAGAAAGAACGGAATCATATTCAGGAGAGCACGATTCTGAGTTATGAGGAAGTTCAATTAGCCTTTTTCATATTCAGGAGAGCACGATTCTGAAGTATGAAGAATTTCATTTACAAGAAAGAACCGAATCATATTCAGGAGAGCACGATTCTGAGTTATGAGGAAGTTCAATTAGCCATTTTCATATTCAGGAGAGCACGATTCTGAAGTATGAAGAAATTTCAAGAGCCGAATCATATTCAGGAGAGCATGATTCTGAGTTATGAGGAAGTTCAATTAGCCCTTTTCATGTTCAGGAGAGCACGATTCTGAAGTATGAAGAATTTCATTTACCCGAAAAAGCCGAATCATATTCAGGAGAGCACGATTCTGAAGTATGAGGAAGTTCAGTTAGCCATTTTCATGTTCAGGAGAGCACGATCTTGAAACATGAAGAAGTTTATTTACCCTTCAGTAAGAGAAGAATCAGAATCGTATTCCAGGCGCCGACCTTAAATGCGAGAAGATTTATTTATCAGATAAGCAGCAACCTCTTTATTTGAGTGCTTATCCATTTTGGCACATAAGTCCCTTCCAACGATAAGTGACAGTTCTCCTGCGAGAAGCTTATCAGGGCATTTCCCATTAAAGTCCATTTATTTTGGCATACAGCCGGTCTTTACCCTGTATATTTGCTACGGATTCCCGAAAAGTCCGTTTGATCCTGTCACGAGAGATAGTTTACAGAAGCTTGGATGTTATTCTTTGCTCAATGCTCCAGCATTCTGTAATCGATCTTGCAGTCGTACACGATCCAGTTTTACTTTTAGATTACCCAGTGGAGGCCGTCTCACAGGTGTCATCTCCATTTGAGAATCTCGTTCCCAAAATGACAATCGGTCGTGTTCGCACCAGTTGACCATCGTTTTTAGAATTCCCCAGTGTTGTACTGTATCCCAGCGCGTCGTTTTCCCCAGTGTGTTCTTCCCGTAGCATCTGTCCCTGTGTCGTAGTATTCGTCATCATTTTCGCATTCATCATTCCAGCATACGTAGCATATCATATTCATGGCATCATCTGCATTAAGCGGTCCTCGCTTTGTCCATAGCATTGCATATCGTGGCATATAAGGGCAAAATTTTCGGTTATCTATATTTAAATCTCTCCACCACGATTCCTCGAGTCTCTGTCACTCAAATCGTCCGGTGTAGCTATTTAAATAGGGGCAACTGTAATACCCCAAATTTTACCCTTATATTTAGTCAGTCATTTCGCATAGCATCCCATATGTACATTTGCTAACCACTAACAAGTTATGGAGATGTTTTTGTTTGGCAGATTTGGTTCCAGGGGTATTTTGGTCATTTTATGCAAATTCTGCTAATTCCTTGAAGACGGGCTACTATTAAGTTCTGAGGCGTTTGATACACTATTTTTGAGGCATTTACCTATCACCAGGTCTGATTATATCAAGGTGCCAATTTGATGTGGTCGGTATTAAAGTTTGTCGAGCACAACTGGATTTAAGATCCATTCCATCGCTCATGGTTTATTTCCAAAGCGCTTCTGTTTCTGTTATTAAGGCACAGTCGTAATTGGGTGTTATTGGATTGTGGCTCTTGGCATTTGGTCAGTGGAATTCAATTACGAGTAATGTTATGGTTGATACCGAAACGGTTGTGATTACGGTGCACATCCGTGTTTTGGTTATGAAATGGTTGGTTAGCATTTAAATTGGATTTTAATCAGATGATGAGTTTGAGTACGAATGAGACAAGTGCACGAATAAGAATATCATTTGGGAGTGTTTTATGACTATGTTAATGAATTTAAATATTTGTGGATTTATTCACAAATGTTTATAATTTTTTAACTAAGAATAAAATATAAATAGAGTCAAGTTTTGGGAATTTTATTTCATAAAAATCTCATTATACAAAAGGGAGATTGTTTCATATTTTTGAAATTACTGTACAAGGATTTACATTAACTCTAAAGGTCCTAAGTCCTAAAACTTCTAAGTGTCTTCGTGATGTCCTTGAGCTTCTCCGCAGAATCTCCAATTCACCTGCACATCAAAACAAAACAAACAGTATAGAAAAAAGGTTAGGAGTTGTTTTTGACACTCTCAGAACAGTGTCATCATCGAGTGCCGGGAGTGGCACAACCGAAGCTGCGTCCTACCCCCCGTTACCGATCCGCACCGTTGGCGTCAGATCAGGTAATACTTGTTCTTATCGTTACGGGACATCCGAGAGATAGAAGTAATAAAAGAAGCGGGACTGTTTCGTTTTGCCGCGATTGGATTTCCAAACTGATACGAGAATAAGGCAACATAGGCAAGTTTGGACTCAGACCCGGATGCCGGCAGGTCTGAGTCGCTTTGGTTCCGAAATTTCCAACACCTGAAAAGCCACAAACGCATCAATATCAGATTCAGAATTTGGAACTCAAAACCTAAACAATTCATGAGCAGTATCAGTTCTGAACCATGTAGGTGAGGTCATAAAAATCAAGTTCAAACAGAACAGAAAAATGAGACACACAACAAGCTGCGTCAAAATGACATAGAACAAAGTATCAAAAGGTTCAGCAGCATCAGTTAAAGGCAAGTCCCCATTCAAACCAGTTTCAATGGCAAGCAACACATAAGTGAGCGCCAGCACAAAATCACAGCACCGAATCACAGCACAAAATCATAGCGAAACTATACCAGAAAAGGAACAAAGATGAGTTCAAGAAATCGCAGCGATATATCATGTTTAGGTTGGGTCCCGAATGTGCAAAGCACATCAGAAACAGAGCACCAGGCATAGAGGGCTCAGGTGAACATCACCGCCCCAAACTCGCAGCCCCTGTCATCGGACAACAACAGCCAGCAGCATAATCAGTTTGTGAATCCAAACGCCCCAGCCCTGAAACAACGAAAAGAAAGGGATATCAGTTCAAAGAAACCGAGTTTGTGTTCTGAAAAGAACCACACACCAACAACACCAAACTGAATATCAAAACTAAGCAAAACTGCCTCAAAAGAATTCATAAACATCACAGGAAAATCAAGCTTCATGTTCGAAAAAGCAGAAACAGGCAGGGACAATCCAACAGAAATGCAAACAGCACCAAAGGGGTTGGCTCATCAGAGCAACAACAGTCTGAATATCAGGCCATCAAAACTGGTTCAAGATCAAAGCATATAAGCTACAATGCTAGCAGCAGCTCTGAGATCAAACAAGTGCAAAAAGCCAGAAATCGCAACAAATGATAAACCACAAGCGAATATCATCATAGGCAATCGCAGCATCATCAAAGAGTATCAGTTGTCACGGCTCAGATGAACATCATCGCCGTATACCTTTCCCGGTGTTTGACGCAACCGAAGCTGAAGTATCAGTCCTGAAAGAAGAAGAGGAAAAGTTAATGTAGCAGATATCCAACGAAAACCCGAACTGCATCAATGATAATACAAATCAGTTCGAAATCGAAACAAATCAGATAGAATCCAAGCGAATCCATGTCCGAAATAGGGTCAATCAAGAAACCCCAAAAATGGAAAGCTTTGAATCGAATCAGAAAAAATCATATCAGCTGGAAACCCCAATCAGGTTCTAAGAGAAGAAACGAGATCCAAATCGTATCATAAAACATCCCATTGGAACTCAATCTGGAAAAACCAAACAAAATCAAATCAAATCGAATCATCAAATTCAATCTCAGAAAAGTAACGCAAATCCAACATCCAAG
This sequence comes from Lathyrus sativus, assembly GCA_963859935.3. Taxonomy (NCBI): domain Eukaryota; kingdom Viridiplantae; phylum Streptophyta; class Magnoliopsida; order Fabales; family Fabaceae; genus Lathyrus; species Lathyrus sativus. The sequence goes on along the minus strand of OZ012739.1, from coordinate 677,501,555 downwards.
GCCCAAAAGATAAATCAAAGTATATATAAAAGGGAAGATACAACCTGATGGAGAGAAGATCGCGTACAAACCCTAAGGGAGATCGCAAGCGAACACCCTAACGGACCAATCGCATCGCAAACCTTAAACGGCGTGGCCGAGACTCAGAGGGACCGACACCCTCATCATCGTCTCCGACGAACAAACATCATAAAACCACGAACGAAGCGCCAACGAAGGAAGATCGCCTTCGCCGTTTAAACGGCGGGCAATCCACTCCAAGCCTCAGATCACCTCATCATTGGCCGTTCCGCTAGAAAGGTGAGCTGTGAGACGTTTTCCTCACAACATGCATGTTTATTTCAGGTTATGGAGAAGAATGAAGGAGAGCGAAATAGTGAGAGAAAAAGACTGAGGCGAATACGAGTGGCCACGAGAGGGAGATGGAGAAGAAAGGGTGAAACGGCGCCGTGAATTTTCTCTGGGATAAAACCCTAGAAGCATTTCGTTTATGACTAACAACCGGGTTGGGTCCGGGTGTGATGACCGGCCCAACCCCTTTATGTTTTATTTTTTCTTGTTTTTTTAAATTATGTTTTTTAATTGTTTTTAAATTGTTTTATAATTTAAGAAAATTGTTTTAAAAACCTCTTTTTTGTGTAAATATTATTTTTAAATAAAAATCTTTTTTAAATAAAATTAAACAAAACCTCCTTTTTTTAAAATAAAAATTAAAACCTTTTTTTTAAGTATAAAACTAAAACTTTTGTAAATATAAAAATGAAAAACTCTTTTTTTAAATAAAAATAAGAAAAACTTTTCTTAAAATATTAAAAATAAAACCTTTTAAAAGAGTAAAATATTTTTAAATCAAATCTTTTTCTGCAAGCTAATATTAAAAATTTTAATAATCTCAAATTCGCATCTTTTTTTTTCTTTATTGTTTCGTAATTAATTTGATTGCCGCCTAACTCTGCCCACTAACGTCGTTCGTTCATTTTGCAGCTCATTACTTATTTCGTCTTATTTTTCATTCAGAGTTCATTACTATATTGTAACTGCTTCTCATATGTAACCTCGCGAACCAATAATCGCGCTTTAAGTTTCTGCCTTTTAATTTCTGTTTGTATGGCTTTAACTGCTGTCTTTATCCCCTGTTTGCATAACTCAATCACCTCACACATTTATCAATATTCCAGTCACACTACACACATCCGAAGGTTAGGTCTAACTGTTTGACCGCCGTGTCAATAGTCCTCACAATTTCAAATCCTCAAACTACAAACCCTAATTCTCACAAATGCCTCGCCGCAGGCAAAATTACAGCTTTACCCCTAACTTTAGGTCAAAGAGCCGCCGCGCTCATTTTAGGGTTTCCCGCCGTGGAATCCCTAACCTAACCTAATTTAACCCTAATTCAACTTAACAATTCAACGTAGAGATTTGGAGTTTCTACACTCCACGTAAGCGTGTCCTTAAGACATGTTTATTCCCCGTGAGACCTTGACCACAGTCAAGAAGTCTCTAACCTCCCTTTTGAGGGGAACTACGATTACTCTGATTCCACTCCCGTAAGGATACGTAGGCACAAGATGCGATGTCTTGCCGAGTAAACTTAGAATTAACCCCTTAGGTCTCCTTTCTCACTTTTAATCCTTATGTACATATACCTTAAGCAAATAAATAAAGCAAATAGTAAACATCTGAACAAAAGGTTCCTGTAGAATACTACAGAAGTTTAGGGTGCTAATACCTTCCCTAAATTTAACCAACCCCCGAACCCTAGATCTTTCCCCGCATTGTGTTTACGATGCAAAATAGGTTTTCCCTCTTTTGACCTTTTCCTTCGGATAAATCAAAGAGCGGTTGTGAATTGAATTGCGATTCAAACTAATTAATAGTTTGTTATCCTATTTCCACCGCAACACCTCAGTTTGATAATCTTCCAAACACACACTTCCGGTGGAGTCTTATATAACATTGATTGGTGAACCCACACAACTGGATGAAGTAGAATCATTAATCTGAACAACACCTTGAGGCATGATGGAGAACATGTTAGAGTCTAGCAAAGTCTGCATTTGGCTCCTAAGCACCTTACAATCATTCGTTGAATGCCCCTGTACCCTAACATGGTACTCACAGGATCATTGGATACGGCAGGATCATTGGATCAAAACCTGGAGGATACGGCAGGATCATTGGATTAGTCTCTTTCGGCACTATCAACCCACCTTTGACCAAATCCGGCAACAATTGACTATACGACACCGGTAGCTAAGTAAACTGCATTTCAGGCTTCCTTGGTCTTCGTCGGGCGTGCTGACGTGGATGACGATGATATGACTGTTGACTTTGAACACTTGAAGCATCTGAAAACTGACCCTGAGATACTAGAGACTCTGAGACAACATCACTTCCTTCCCACTCTTCTTTTGAACTGACAACTGATTCATTCTTATCAACTAGGATATAAGGAGCATATCGAATCTTTCCATCCTTGAGCCCACTCTCGGCATGCTCTCCTACTATCATTAAGTTCGTAAAACTCGACGTTCCATAACTAAACATATCATAATAACGACCTTTCAAAGTACACAAGAAGATGTCAACTAACTCTCTTTCCGAAAGCGATGGTTGAACACGAGCAACCAATTCTCTCCATCTCTGCACATACCCTCTAAAGGATTCATTCTCCACCTAAGATAATTCTTGCAAATGCACGCGACTAGGAGCCAAGTTAATATTATAATTGTACCGCTTCACGAAGGAATTGGCTAAATCTGACCATGATTTGATGCTATTACTCTCCAACTGCATGTACCAATCCAAAGATGCCCTACTCAAACTGTCTTGGAAACAGTGAATCATAAGCTGGTCATTGGTGGCATGTGAAGTCATTCTTCTGCAGAACATAACCAAATGTAGCTTCGGACAATTATCCCTTTTGTATTTCTCAAAATTTGGCATCTTGAACTTCAGAGGCAACACAAGGCCTGACACCAAACACATGCTCGAAGCATTTAGATTAAGAGTATCCTTACTCATCAGGGCAACAAGCTGATCTTCCAACAGCTGCAATCTTCTCATATACTCAACAGTCCATGGATTATCAGTATTAACCTGTGGAACAACTCTTGGAGATGGACAATCCTTGGAGAATCTGGCGTAGAGAAAGTGAAACTCTGATACTCTGTATCATCGAGAGACGACGAATCTTTGTCTCTGACAGGAGTTTGCACAGGCTGAGCTACATTGTTCATCGGAGTCCTCTGAACATTAGCTTTTTCTCTAGTCATAGCTGTTACGGCTTCCATAAATTGACCCAACTGGTCCTTCAACAATTCAAACTCTACTCTAGTAACAACCAAGTTCTGCTCTCCTGAATCCATGATCCTTCCAGATGCTAACTCAAGTCCAATGCGAATGTCGGGAAACCAACTGACGAAGCGGACAAAAAACGGGTAAGCTCCCTGTTTCGGTTGAGGATGGATATGCAAAAATGAAATGCAAATGCAAAATAATGCAAAAATGCCAAATGCTAAATGCACATACAAGGAATCAACATCACTGCGCTGTTGACTGAGAATAACCAAAGTTCTGCCTTGACAAGAACATAGCACCGTTCTGATAGGAACCAACTGATACCAATAATTCCGATTCAAACTGTAGAGAAAACCGGGTAATATGAAGGCAAAGGCTTCATGCATAACCCCAGTCCCACTCACACGTATGGACCTAATCCAGTGATAAAGGTATGACATCCTATGCGTTCATCAGTGTCACATACTTTCAAGAAATGATGATACGTTCACCATTTCTAGTTTAGCATCATCACCTCTTGAAGCAGTCTCACTTAGCTGAATCCCAAATGATCGGTCCCCAGAGTCGACAACCCTCAGATCCAACAACTCGTCGAGCCCTAAGGGCCAGAAAAGAAGTCATCAAAGAGAATCTCGTCTAAGCGCGAATTTCATGAGGAACTGTGTCTGCTAAGCAAACAGACCCCTCACTAATCTCCACAACTAATGCTAGGTATGTACTCAAGCCTGGGTCTGGCTTCTCACTCATCAGAACTCCCCCTCCCCAACAACATAATATCAATGATATGTAGAGCTGGAAATAAACGCGGGAAAATAAAGAAATAAAGTACATATATACAACACCCAAAAAGAAAAACAAACAAGCGCTAGGATTGACTCGCATAGGGGATGGGAAACGGTCCCAGCATAGGGGATGGGAAAAGTCCCCAGCAGCTATATATCCCCAGCAGAGTCGCCAGCTGTCGCTACTGCGAAAAACGAGGTCGGCAATGACAGAAGAGTCGCCACCGTGCGTTATTTATCCCAAAGGAGGGAAAGGAAACGCTCAGAGAAAACCTAACGAAAAAGGGAAAAGACGAGGTCATCGCAACCAAGTCCTAGGTTCGGGAGTCGGTTACACAAGGGGAAGGTATGAGCACCCCTCACGTCCGTCGTACTCGACAGGATCCACGCTTGTTGTCTATCTAAAAGGGTGTTAATCTATCTAGCTAAAGGCTTAAGGACAAAAGAAAAGAAAAATGACTCGGCAGAAGACAGCAGTTCTATGCCTACGTATTCCCATCTGGAACGAGAAATCAGAGTCAACGTAGTTCGCCTAACTACAGGTGAAAAGGGGGGAAGGTTGTTCACCGAGATATCGCATCTCGTGCCTACGTACTTTCATTTGGAATGAAAGATCAGAGCAAACGTAGTTTGGGATAACAAGACCACAAGCTGGTTCAAAAGTTTTACCCGAGTAGGGTTAACAAACGGTTCTAGCAGTTGGTGTATGCAGCTCAACCTTTGGAGACTTAGGCGTTACCGTTTGCGGTAGAACCGAGAGTTAACAAAACTCTCCTTATGAAAATGGTCTCCAAGGATTAAAGGTCCCAAGGGACAAAAAGAAGTTTGATCTTTGTTTTTGAAGTCTTTTAGAGAAGAAATGTTTTGAGTTTTGTTTGTAACTCATGTTGCACTAAAGACTATGACTTAGGAGCGAATGCGTCGCATATCATCCTAACGATGTACACTAAACACTCTAAGAAATTGAGAGGAAGCCACTCAATCACTATTTCCTAAGTAGCTTAATGCTCGTAGCGTACAACACTTGTTATCCTTTATTATATGTTTTATAAGTGTTTGAAGATGAGAAGAGAAAGGACACACTAAAGGGGGACTAATCCAATCCTAAAGTTGTCATGCAATGTCGATCCTATGATTGAGGTTAGAAAGGAACTACCTAATGTTATCATGCATGGTTAGAACCCTAATGTCTATCACATTCCAACTTGAACAAGAAGGAATGGAAATCCTAAGGGAAGAAAGACAAAAGAAGAAGAAAGAAACATGCATAAAGATGCAAACATGAAATGCAAACATGGAATGCAAGGATGCAATGCAAGTGAGGGAGGAAATATGTGTGGGGATGGAGCCTCCACAAGCTCATCTCAACCTCAATCCATAATATGAATAAATTCAAGAGAAGAGGAGAAGAAATGCAACAAAAGGCAAGCACACAAAAGCATACAAAAGTGGGATGAAATGGCCTAAGCCAAACAACATCAACCACTAAGCACAAAAACAATGCACAAATGAAAGGTAAGGATGCCTAAAACAAAGTGAGGATGAGAGTCTAATATTAGGACAACAAGGAACTCATAAAATTCACTCAACCATGAGCATCACAAACAATGTGCAAAGAAGCACAAGAAAACATCAAGAAAAGTCCTCTAGGATTCCATCACTTTAGGTAGGTTTCAAGTACCTCCTAAGGAGGGACCAAACCACATTAAATGACACTCCATGATCATTGGACAGAAGGGAGATGAAGAGAAGAAATCTCAAAAGCAAAATCAAAACAAACCAAAAAGAAATGCAAGCAAAAGCACAAAGGAAGCAAGCATGCATCGTATTGAAGTTCAAGTTGAAAGCACAAAATGAAAGGCACAAACCAACAAGCAATGAACATAATTTTGACCTATAAATGAACATACAGCAAGCTTAACATGTCTATTATGTGAAACAAAAGTATTTGAGAGCTTATTGGATCCATAAAAGTCATTTCCAATTCAAACTAGGTCATACACTTATGTGAACCTCCCTTAGAGGTGACTTAACTTGCAAGTCATCTCAAAAATAGGAAAATGGTTCAAAAATTAAAAAATAAAATCCAAAATGAAGCTAAACATGTTGTCAAACAGACGCCACAAGCACAAGGCAAACATTCCCTCAAAGCACCCTCAAAAGAAAGAATTCATTAGGAGGTACCACTTTGAAATGGGAGAAACAAAGGCAAAAAGAAAAGGCAAAAAAGTCAACCCAAAATCAACTAACCAGGGGAAAAATGGTCCTCAAAAATCATTCAACTCATCAAAAGTATGAGGATTAATTTTAAACCATTGAACCAAAAATAAATGAGAGAAACAAATTAAAGAACAAACAATATCGCAATTTAATTCAACTAAAACAACTCCAATATTTAATTCATTATTAAATCAAAAATAAAATCAAAAAATAAAATAAAAATATCCAGAAAATACTAGACATGTCAAACTTCACGAAAAATATTTTTGGGGAATTTTTAGGATATTGAAACTATTTTATTTGATTTAAAATGCAAACAGCAACAAAACAGAATAATAAAAGAAACTAACAATAAAATGATAAAACAGTGGTATGAATAGCAACACAAGCAAGACAAAAATGTGGACTGGGCCTCCAAGGGGGGTGTGAGTAGCGCGCACTACATAGGCCCAATGAAAAAATCAAATAAAAATCTGAGCAATCAAGTGTAGTGTGTTGACTAAGGTGTATCATGGAATTCATTGTGAATCATGTGATCAAATAGTAGTATGCACATCAAGTGGCCAAGGGAGTGACAATACATTAATGAATTTGGAAGTAATATTGTGCAATTTGTCAACTAAGAACTATGGAAGGTCTTAATCAAGACCACACACATCAAAGTATTCCGATCGGGCAGACACGAGATCGTCTTCTTCCTCCATCACACTCACCTCGCCGGAAAAATTCCGACCGCCCTCTCTCCCGCCGCCGGCTGTCGCGGTTCATCCCCAATAACACAACTTCCGTGTTTTTCATCCGTTTTGCGTGATTTTTATACCAAAGTTCATCTACATCTCGTGAGGATCTCATATCTACCATTATTTTCCACTTATCTTGCACCATGAAAGAAAAACGAAAACAACAAGGTTTGTGCACAAAAACAAAAGTTCACCAAAACTTCTCCAATTTAATTCCAACATCATCCTCATGTTATGGAGGTTATAGATCAAGCAAGAAACAAGCCAAAACACGCAAGAACAAGCCATACCAGATCCAAATATTTTTTAGCATCAACCAAAAATCATCACAAATGCCAGTTCGTTTTAGATATTAATAATCTACATGCTTCCTAAGTCTCAAATATGCAAAAATGATAGAGAATCAATGCATATTTAGAGTGTAAGGTTGAATTCAAGTTACCTAGTGGAGAACTTCCACTGAGCCTTCAGTTGATGCTTAAGCTTGAAGAAAATGATGCAAACACGTTCAGTGATCCACAATAGAGCTTTTGCAACCTTTAATTTGGCTTGAAACTTGCTAATTCTTAGAATTCGAATTTCAAAATTTCACCACTTTTTGAAAATGCTCTAGCTCCAATTTGGCTCCAAATTCGTGTTCTTCAGGTTTGTTCATGATGGAAATGTTATATACAATGGATCTTGATCACAATTAAGCCCAATCTCAGCCTCCAAAACCCAATTGGAATTTCAAGTTTTCTTCCCTTTTTTCAATATCCAAGAGCATGAAAATGGCTCTTTCTTGGCTCCAAATTGGCTCAATTCAATTACTAGCAGCATATGGAGTGTGAATGGCTGAGATTTGCTCCTTGTTTCCATCTCAATGGTTGATTTTAAAAGTGTAGCTTCATGATGAAGTAATCTTGGAAATGGCTCACAAAGACACCTCAAATTCAAATTCTAATATTGCCAATGTTCTTAAAACATGATTTGCACTCAAAAAATGTACCTATTTGCACAAAAATGATTTATCATGAATTAATTCCAATTTTGCCCTTTTAATCATTCTTTCATGAAAATTCAAATACCAATTCTTCATTCTAAGCCAAATCCATGACTTATACATGATTGGTTGACCAATGGACACCATTTGGAGCACATTTTATGTTGTAAAGATTTCCATTTGAAGTGTGCAAGATAGTGAAACGGACCTATAATGAAAATGACATGTAATCTCACTTTCTCAAAATACCCCTGCCTTGCAAAGCTTATAACTTGAGCTCTAAAAATCATATGAAGGACTTCTAGGACTTTTTGGAAAGCTAAGATCATGAGGAACAACTTTCATGTTTGGGTCAAATCTAGGAGAAACATCCTTCTAGGTCAAAAATGTCTTGGAAGTTGGTTGACTTTTGCAGACAAATTTCACATTCATCTGATGACCTGTAACTTGTCAGCTTCATAACTAGAGTTCCATAAATCCAATGGAGGACTTCTAGTACTCAAAAGAAAGCTAAGAACATGCTCTAAAAGTTTCATATGTGAGCCAAGATTAGAAGAGACTTTCATATTGAGATAGGTGGTCTTGAAGTTAGGCACTAAATAGGGGATTTTACACTAAGAATCCTAATTTAGCAACTCCTCACACTTTGGATTCTTATTGAATTGATCTTGGAATAACTTCTCATGTATCTAAACACAACCTTCCATTATCACAAAGACTTAGAATTGAGTCTTAATCTCCTTCAATTGCACAGTTAACTCAGGGTTGACCAGATGAAAACCCTAATTGCAACTCCTTCAACTGTGGCTCTTCACACTTGGCATAAACACTTGACTAAGCTCCACCATGACCATCAAGGCCTCCAATGAGCTTCAATGACAATCAATATCCATAACCATGGGCTTGTGATCCTCATATGATCTCCAAACAGGCTCCTAAACAGGAATTGAATCACAATCACTTGCTTGCCTTTCTTCAAGGACTTTGACTTGCTTCTGATGATAAGACCCCCTTGATAACTTGAATATAACCTCTTGATTAGGACTTGAAACCCTTTCTAAACACACCTCTCCTGATCCCCTATTAAATGCAAAATGCTATGCAATGCAAATGCTAGAACAATGATATGCTAATGCAATGAAACAAAAGCCAGTAAGAAAAAAGGTTAGGCAAATTTTGGGGTGCAACAGTTGCCCCTATTCAAGCGGCTTAGACCTGACTGGGTGAAAAGCGAACGACTTTCTGACAATCAAGGTAAAATACGGTTGAATACAAAAGAACCCGGAAATTTTTCAACCGCATAAATAAACTGCAAAAACTGCTTGGGGAAAAATATCCAGAAAACATAATCCAGTTGACACGGCAACAAACTGATCAATCATCTGATAAAGAACCTGACTTTAACATCAGTTACCTGTGTGACACCACAAATAACAAACTCGAAGGTTGGATCAACATGCATTTGATCCTTTCACATTGTATAATGATAGACAGGAAGAAAAATAAGCACATCGTCTAAAGATAGACGGAAAGACACCATCCCGAAGGAGAAAAATATCCATACTCACATTGTCTAAAGATAGACAGGAAGAAAAATATCTCGAAGGTTCACATCTTCATTGAACCCATGGACCGGATCAACATGCACTTGATCCTTTCCATTGTCCAAAACCACATCGTCTAAAGATAGACGGAGAGAACACCTGCTGGGGAAACACGCCGTCAATAGGAATTGACGGTAAGAAAAGTGTGTCGTTATTAGATGACTGATAGACAAAGCATAACCGTCGTATGCTCTGAAAATCAAATAAACCAATAAGCTGTCTGAACAAAGCTGCTGGATAAATGCCCCTGAACTGATTGCAGAGTGATTCACGTTGCCACAAAAGGTTGATAGAAAAACTGGCTTATGCTTCATATGCATATGCGTATGTTTGAGTTTTTCTATGTCGTAATTCTCCATATAAGATGGAAATGCTATGCATTTGTGGATGAAATGCAAGTATGATGCAAATATGATGATATATGCAAAAAATGCAATGCAGGCTCGGGCCGCTGGAGAAAGCTGGATACAATAGAACCGCTTCAGCAAAATAAATGCTGAAGACGAAGTCAACTCCGCTGGGGATAACCAGATATGCCAAGTATGATTGGACTTCCCTGGGGATAGCTTACCCGTTCCAATGAAAATTGGACTTTTACTAGGGAAAGCAGACGGGGTCTTCCTGCGTACCAATAAAAAATAGGATTTTGAAATGATGCGCCAAAACGGACTGGGCTTCCTGATAATTGCCAATAAGAATTGGACTTTAGCTTATCCACGATGGGTCAGGTACAACCGATGCTGGAAAACATTCCGTCTGAATTCACAGTTTCTGGTTGAAGGGTCAAGGGATAATAACACGACTTCCTGACATTCGTCTCGAACTTAAAGATTAGATGAACCTGCTTGATTAGCTCTGAGTAGCTCTGATAATACGAAGAGGAACAATTCCTTCGCTTCTGATATGCCCCAGCCTGTGGGATCTCTGTGGGGATATTCCTCAAAAGGAAATCTGAAATCTTGGTACCCTGATGGTCTGATATGAACTGCTTCAGCACTTTGAACTTTGAAGAGACACCTCCCATTAATTGCCCCTTTGGCCAAGAAACAGCTTCTGCACTCTTAGGATGGTCTACCCCTGTCTAGAAATGACTTTTCCCCTGATTGGCTGATTTGGAGCAGAATTTATGGCTTTGGATGACTGACCTCGATGGGGATCACTTGATATAGCTTGCCCCGGCTCACGGAATATTCGAGCGTTCTGCATTCTATCCTGATCAGACTTTCCACTGTAGGAAACTTCCCTACTGTCAAGCACTTACTCGCAAGTAAAACAAGTTGTTCTGCATAAAAGATATATTAATGCAACGCATATGACAGTTTTAAAATCCAAACTATTCACTAGAAAAGGAAAAACAGTTTATGGCATATAATGAACAAATCATTTATCAGAATATCAACATCAATACCAACATGGTAAGAAGAACCCTTTTAGGAGTCAGTTTCGACGCGATCTTTACCGAAGTATGCTTTCGAAACAAACCTACTTCAATTAGGACTTTTGAAGGTTGTAACGCGGTCAGGTTCACGGTTTTGAAGGAAAGGATAAAGGCTCAAAGTTTATTTTAACCCACTGACTCTCCTTGATGTTCTCCAATCCTATGTTTAGCTAATTTGACCTTAGCGCTCACCTCTCAGAGGTTGAAAGATAGGAGTGGTGGTTCGAGAAACTATGATTTTTTGGAATGACAGTCACTCACTCTTCTTCTTTGACACTTGGGGTCACACGACTTGGTTCTCGTTTCTGGATTTTTCTTTTGTAATCCTTTCATTTTTCCTTTTTCTTATCCCTAACTTTTTCCTGGACTGACTCCTTGGAGTTTCTTTTGATTTTTAAGTCCAGCGGGATGCCCTAATTTTTGCCTAAGTCATTTGTTTTGAAGTTTCGAATTAGCGGGATTTTGATTCTTTTTGCTTCTTTTTTTTTGAACAAGTCGTGTGACACTGGTTGTCTGACTCTTTGGGGAATAATGTGACTGTCTCACTCCTGACGTTTAACCATCGTGGTTTTTTACGCACGACCTCTAGAGGTGTGATTGATTTTCGAATGGACACTCTTTTTTGCAATTTGGACGCTCGGTCAAATTAGCTAACACCTACCCTGCCCCAGGTTAAGATTGAGGGTTTTTTCGTTTTCAGAAAGAAACTCCTACTACTAGGATCAAAGGGGTTGACAAGGGATTATCTTCCTTATATCTCCGGTGTTTAGGTATTTGAAAAAATGCATGTACATCATCATCAGGTTTTATTTCAAAAGCATACAATCGGAAGCTTGCGCGTCTTTTAAACTTTGTCATCCTCCCCGGATTCCGCTTAACCAAGCGTTGGATATCTGTAAAAAGCAATTAGTGAACACGAATGGATTTAATCAAAACATGCATACTCATTTCATTATCATCATTAATTGAAAACAACAAGTTTTACAAACAAGATTGCAATTCAAACAGGAAAGAAACTACAAACATAAAGAGATGACAAGATAAAACAAAGGAAAGTGCCAGCTTCCGAGAACCGGGCTTTCACATCTGACTTGCTGCTGATATAGCCATCTTCAAAGTTGCTTACTGAAACCATTCTGCTTAAAGCGACAACCGGGTAAACTGTCTCTCTGACTTCTTTGGGTTTTGCCTAGCACGCAGGTTCGACCGATAACGATAAGGCTGTTGATTATGGAGAGGAGCTGATGTCTGTTGCAAAGACTGGACAGATTGTTGACCTTGAACAGTTGAACCACTTGGAAGTTGAGTCTGAATTATCAGGGACTCCTTTTGTTCAAGTGCCTTCATCCTCAGGATTGGTCTAGGCACAGGCAACAACTGAAGTAAGGGGGATTATGACACCATTGATTGCAGGATATACTCCTGGTCTGCTGAAGCTTCGGGAAAACCCATCATCTTGGCAACAACTGGAATAGGACCATCAGGAACAGTTACGCCACTCGGCGTGAATTCAACAACTTTTGACTCAATCGGCTCCTGGACTTTATGCTTAAAAGCTTTACAGTTTTCAATGTCATTCCCTAGTGCCCCGGAGTGGAAATCGCAATGGGCATTCACATTATATTTTGGTGGAAGGATACCAGTCAAAGGATCCATGGTCCGAAGCTTGACCACCTGGAGTTGAAGCAAGACTTGCAACAACTGAGCGTAAGTCATTGGGATCTGATAGAAAACTCTGTTACATGGCCTTACCTTCTAAGCGTACCCCCTCCTAGTCACATGATTATCCCGAGAAGAAATGCGTTGAAGGGAAAATTCTAGAGCTCTATGTCGTCCATGAGACATCTGAGGCTTATCAGCCCTTGGCACAAGTTCCAGATGCACAAGCGGAATAAGCATTTTTGCTGCGGCTTCAGGTACCTGATCACCTTCTTTTCTAAGCACATTCTTGATCACCTCCATGATCAAGCCCACCTGGGTCTTCAGCTGATTGTTTTCCTCTTTGAGTGTCTTCTAATCCATACGCAACTCTTGTATGTTCATCATAAGTTGCCCTAATTGGCCTCGGACTTCAATCAATTCATCTTGAATCTGCTCCATAACTCTGAGGGGATTCCTGCAACAAACTAGTGAAGAACAGGAAATAAGACCCACGGTTCTGAGGTACCTGTTATGTGAGAATGAAATGCAGAAAGCAAACACATATTCACAACAAGACAAAGAGAAATCCAAGCTACAAGCACAGAGATAAACACCTCACACAGATATGCAAAACCAATCAAAAGCAACATATAAGCACAAATGAGTATGAATACAATAACCTCAGCCAACAAGCTTGGTGATGGTCAGCAAACAACAATGCACGAAAGCTAAATAGGTAAGCAGAGAAAACAGATGCGACACCCGACGCAGAAACCTCTAGCAACTTCCTTCATATTCAACTGAGCCCTCAGTTTGATAATCTTCCATACACACACTTCCAGTGGAGTCTTCCATAACATTGATTGGTGAAACCATACAACTGGATGAAGTAGAATCATTAATCTGAACAACACCCTAAGGCGTGATGGAGAACCTGTTAGAGTCTAGCAAAGTCTGCACTTGGCTCCTAAGCACCTTAGAATCATTTGTTGAATGCCCTTGTGCCCCAACATGGTACTCACAGCGGGCGCTAGCATCAAAACCTGGAGGATACGGCAGGATCATTGGATTAGTCTCTTTCGGCACTATCAACCCACCTTTGACCAAATCTGGCAACAACTGATTGTACGACACCGGTAGTTGAGTAAACTGCCTTTCAGGTTTCCTTGGTCTTCGTAGGGCGTGCTGACGTGGATGACGACGATATGACTGTTGACTTTGAACACTTGAAGCATCTGAAAACTAACCCTGAGATACTAGAGACTTTGAGACAACATCACTTCCTTCCCACTCTTCTTTTGAACTGACAACTGATTCATTCTTATCAACTGGGATATAAGGAGTATCTCGAATCTTTCCATTCTTGAGCCCACTCTCGACATGCTCTCTTACTATCATTAAGTTCGTAAAACTCGACGTTCCACAACTCAACATATCATAATAACGGCCCTTCAAAGTGGAAAAAAAAAACATCCATATACACCTCTCGTCCACTTTCTTTTTCAAATTTTAGCAAATATTGGAGGGAGGATGACGAAAACGAAATACCCATAAATGCAATTGTATGCTTTCGGATAAAATCCTGATGATGATGTACAGGCATTGTTTCAAATCCTCTAAACACCAGAGATATAAGGAGTTAATCCCTAGTCAACCACTTCGAGCCTAGCATAAAGTCCAGGAGCTGATTGAGTCAAAAGCTGTTGAATTCACGCCGAGCGGCATAACTGTACCTGATGGTCCTATTCCAGCTGTTGCCAAGATGATGGGTTTTCCCGAAGCCGCAGCAGACCAGGAGTATATCCTACAATCAATGGTGTCAGAATCCCCCTGTCCTCAGTTGTTGCCTGTGCCTAGACCAAGCCTGAGGATGAAGGCACTTGAACAAAAGGAGTCCCTGATAATTCAGACTCAACTTCCAAGTGGTTCAACTGTTCAAGGTCAACAATCTGTCCAGTCTTTGCAACAAACATCAGCTCCTCTCAAGAATCAACAACCTTATCGTTATCGGTCGAACCCGCGTGCTAGGCAAAACCCAAAGAAGTCAGAGAGACAGTTTACCCGGTTGTCGTTTTAAGCAGAATGGTTCCAGTAAGCAACTTTGACGATGGCTGGTTCAGCAGCAAGTTAGATGTGAAAGCCCGGTTCTCGGAAGCTGGCATTTTCCTTTGTTTTACCTTGTCATTTCTTTATGTTTGTAGTTTCTTTCCTGTTTGAATTACAATCTTGTTTGTAGAACTTGTTGTTTTCAATTAATGATGATAATGAAATGTGTATGCATGTTTTGATTAAATCCATTCGTGTTCACTAATTTCTTTTTACAGATATCCAACACTTGGTTAAGCGGAATCCGGGGAGGATGACGAAGTTTAAAAGACGCACAACCTTCCGATTGTATGCTTTTGAAATAAAACCTGCTGATGATGTACATGCATTGTTTCAAATCCCTAAACACCGGAGATATAAGGAAGATAACCCCTTGTCAACCCCTTTGATCCTAGTAGTAGGAGTTTCTTTCTGAAAACGAAAAAAATCCTCAATCTTAACCCGGGGCAGGGTAGGTGTTAGCTAATTTGACCGAGCGTCCAAATTGCAAAAAAGAGTGTCCATTCGAGGATTAATCACACCTCTAGAGGTCGTGCTGGAAAAACCACGATGGTTAAACGTCAGGAGTGAGACAATCACATTATTCCCCAAAGAGTCAGACAACCAGTGTCACACGACTTGTTCAAAAAAAAGAAGCAAAAATAATCAAAAGCCCGCTAAGTCGAAACTTCAAAACAAATGACTTAGGCAAAAATTAGGGCATCCCGCTGGACTTAAAAATCAAAAGAAACTCCAAGGAGTCAGTCCAGGCAAAACTTAGGGATAAGAAAAAGGAAAAACAGAAAAATGAAAGGATTACAAAAGAAAAATCCAGAAACGAGAACCAAGTCGTGTGACCCCAAGTGTCAAAGAAGAAGAGTGAGTGATTGTCATTCCAAAAATTCATAGTTTCTCGAACCATCACTCCTATCTTTCAACCTCTAAGAGGTGAGAGCTAAGGTCAAATTAGCTAAACGTAGGATTAGAGAACATCAAGTAGAATGGGTGGGTTAAAATAAACTTTGAGCCTTTATCCTTTCCTTCAAAACCGTGAACCTGACCACGTTACAACCTTCAAAAGTCCTAATTGAAGCAGGTTTGTTTCGAAAGCATACTTCGGTAAAGATCGCGTCGAAACTGACTCCTAAAAGGGTTCTTCTTACCATGTTGGTATTGATGTTGATATTCTGATAAATGATTTGTTCATTATATGCCATAAACTGTTTTTCCTTTTCCAGTGAACAGATTGGATTTCAAAACTGTCACATGCGTTGCATTACTATATCTTTTATGCAGAACAACTTATTTTACTTGCGAGTAAGCGCTTGACAGCAAGAAAGTTTCCTACAGTGGAAAGTCTGATCAGGATAGAATGCAGAACGCTCGAATATTCCGTGAGCCGGGGCAAGCTATATCAAGTGATCCCCATCGAGGTCAGCCATCCAAAGCCAGAAATTCTACTCCAAATCAGCCAATCAAGGGCAAAGTCATTGCTAGACAGGGGTAGACCATCCTAAGAGTGCATAAGCTGTTTCTTGGCCAAGGGGCAATTAATGGGAGGCGTCTCTTCGAAGTTCAAAGTGCTAAAGCAGTTCATATCAAACCATCAGGGTACCGAGATTTCAGATTTCCTTTTGAGGAATATCCCCACAGAGATCCCACAGGCTGAGGCATATCACAAGTGAAGGAATTGTTCCTCTCCGTATCATCAGAGCTACTCAGAGCTACTCAAGCAGGTTCAACTAAACTTTAAGTTCGAGACGAATGTCGGGAAGTCGTGTTATTATCCTTTGACCCTTCAACCAGAAACCGTGAATTCAGACGGAATGTTTTTTAGCGTCGGTTGTACCTGACCCATCATGGATAAGCTAAAGTCCAATTCTTATTGGCAATTATCAGGAAGCCCAATCCATTTTGGCGCATCATTTCAAAATCCAATTTTTGATTGGTACGCAGGAAGACTCCGTCTGCTTTCCCCAGCAAAAGTCCAATTTTCATTGAAACGGGTAAGCTATCCCCAGGGAAGTCCAATCATACTTGGCATATATGGTTATCCCCAGCGGAGTTGACTTCGTCTTCAACATTTATTTTGCTGAAGCGGTTCTGTTGTATCCAGCTTTCTCCAGCGGCCCGAGCCTGCATTGCCTTTTTTGCATATATCATCATATTTGCATCACACTTGCATTTCATCCTCAAATGCATAGCATTTCCATCTTATATGGAGCATTACACCATAGAAAAATTCAAACATACGCATATGCATGCGAAGCATAAGCCAGTTTTTCTATCAGCCTTCTGTGGCAACGTGAATCACTCTGCAATCAGTTCAGGGGCATTTATCCAGTAGCTTTGTTCAGACAACTCATTGGTTTATTTGATTTTCAGAGCATACGACGGTTATGCTTTGTCTATCAGTCATCTGACGACGACAGACTTTTCTTACCGTCAATTCCTATTGACGATGTGTTTCCCCAACAGGTGTTCTCTCCGTCTATCTTTAGACGATGTGAGTTATGGTGTTTGGTGTTATCTCCGTCTATCTTTAGACGATGTGAGTTTGGGTACGGTGTTCTCTCCGTCTATCTTTAGACGATGTGAGTTTTGGGTATGGTGTTTGGTGTTCTCTCCGTCTATCTTTAGACGATGAGAGGTTTCAAGGCGATCTTTCAGATATTGGTTTTCTTTCTGTTTATTGGACGAAATGAAATTTCAAGAGGGGTTTTTCCTGACTGTCTATTCTTATTGACGTCATGGCTCTTTGAAGAATGTTCGATTTTCCTAGTTGTTGATTCTTATTGACAACATGGCTTTTTGAAGGTGGTTTTCTTCCTGTCAGTTCTTATTGATGATGTGGCCCCTTTGAGGATATTTTTCTTTCCATCAACTCCTGTGGATGAAAGGATTCTGAAATTTGATGGGTGGTGTTGAAGTTCATATATGGGTTTCTTTCCACTAGTTCTTACTGACGATGTGGTTCTTCGGACAAGTTTTTCTTTCTGTCTATCATTAGACGACGTGAAAAGATCAAGTGCATGTTGATCTAGCCTTCGGAATTGTTTCTCTTTCTGTCTATCATTAGACGACGTGAAAAGTTCAAGTGCATGTTGATCTAGCCTTCGGGTATGTTTCTCTTTTTGTCTATCATTAGACGATGTGAAAAGATCAAGTGCATGTTGATCTAGCCTTCAGGTATGTTTCTCTTCTTGTCTATCATTAGACGATGTGAAAGGATTAAGTTCATGTTGATCCGGCTTTAGACGATGTGAAAAGATCAAGTGCATGTTGATTTGGTTTTGGACAATGGAAAGGATCAAGTGCATGTTGATCCGGTCCATGGGTTCAATGACGATGTGAACCTTCGGGATATTTTTCTTCTTGTCTATCTTTAGACAATGTGAGTATGGATATTTTTCTCCTTCGGGATGGTGTCTTTCCGTCTATCTTTAGACGATGTGCTTATTTTTCTTCCTGTCTATCATTAGACAATGTGAAAGGATCAAGTACATGTTGATCCAACCTTCGGGTTTGTTATCTGTGGTGTCACATAGGTAACTGGTGTTAAAGTCAGGTTCTTTATCAGATGATTGATTAGTTTGTTGCCATGACAATTGGATTTAGTTTTCTGGATATGTTTCCCCAAGCAGTTTTTGCAGTTTATTTCTGCGGTTGGCAAATTTCTGGGTTCTTTTGTATTCAACCGTATTTTAACTTGATTGTCTGAAAGACGTTCGCTTTTCACCCAGTCAAGTCTAAGCCGCTTGAATAGGGGCAACTGTTGCACCCTAAAATTTTCCTAACCTTTTTTCTTATTGGCTTTTGTTTCATTGCATTAGCATATCATTGTTCTAGCATTTGCATTGCATAACATTTTGCATTTAACAGGGGATCAGGAGAGGTGTGTTTAGCAAGGGTTTCAAGGCCTAATCAAGAGGTTATATTCAAGTTATCAAGGGGGTCTTATCATCAGAAGCAAGTCAAAGTCCTTGAAGAAAGGCAAGCAAGTGATTATGATTCAACTCCTGTTTAGGAGCCTGTTTGGAGATCATATGAGGATCACAAGCCCATGGTTATGGGTAGAGATTGTCATTGAAGCTCATTGGAGGCCTTGATGGTCATGGTGGAGCTTAGTCAAGTGTTTATGCCAAGTGTGAAGAGCCACATCTGAAGGTGTTGCAATTAGGGTTTTCATCTGGTCAACCCTGAGTTAACTGTGCAATTGAAGGAGATTAAGACTCAATTCTAAGTCTTTGTAATAATGGAAGGTTGTGTTAAGATACATGAGATGTTATTCCAAGATCAATTCAATAAGAATCCAAAGTGTGAGGAGTTGCTAAATTAGGGTTCTTAGTGTAAAATCCCATATTTAGTGTCTAACTTCAAGACCACCTATCTCAAGATGAAAGTCTTGTATAATATTGGCTCATATATGAAACTTTTAGAGCATGTTATTAGATTTCTTTTGAGTACTAGAAGTCCTCCATTGGATTTATGGAACTCTAGTTACGAAGCTGACAAGTTACAGGTCATTAGATGAATGTGAAAATTGTCTGCAAAAGTCAACCAACTTCCAAGACATTTTTGACCTAGAAGGATGTTTCTCCTAGCTTTTACCCAAACATAAAAGTTGTTCCTCATGATCTTAGCTTTCTAAAAAGTCCTAGAAGTCCTTCATCTGATTTGTAGAGCTCAAGTTATAAGCTTTGCAAGGCAGGGGTATTTTGAGAAAGTGAGATTACAGGTCATTTTCATTATAGGTCCGTTTCACTATCTTGCACACTTCAAATGGAAATCTTTACAACATCAAATGTGCTCCAAATGGTGTCAATTGGTCAACCAATCATCGATAAGTCATGGATTTGGATTAGAATGAAGAATTGGTATTTGAATTTTCATGAAAGAATGATTAAAAGGGCAAAATTGGAATTAATTCATGATAAATCATTTTTGTGCAAATAGGTACATTTTTTGAGTGCAAATCATGTTTTAAGAACATTGGCAATATTAGAATTTGAATGTGAGGTGTCTTTGTGAGCCATTTCCAAGATTACTTCATCGTGAAGCTACACTTTTAAAATCAACCATTGAGATGGAAACAAGGAGCAAATCTCAGCCATTCACACTCCACATGCTGCTAGTAATTGAATTGAGCCAATTTGGAGCCAAGAAAGAGGCATTTTCGTGCTCTTGGATATTCAAAAAAGTGAAGAAAACTTGAAATTCCAATTGGGCTTTGGAGGGTTAGATTGGGCTTAATTGTGATCAAGATCCATTGTATATAACATTTCCATCATGAACAAACCTGAAGAACACGAATTTAGAGCCAAATTGGAGCTAGAGCATTTTCAAAAAGTGGTGAAATTTTGAAATTCGAATTCTGAGTATTAACAAGTTTCAAGCCAAATTAAAGGTTGCAAAAGCTCTATTGTGGATCATTGAACGTGTTTGCATCATTTTCTTCAAGCTTAAGCATCAATTGAAGGCTCAGTGGAAGTTCTCCACTAGGTAACTTGAATTCAACCTTACACTCTAAATATGCATTGATTCTCTGCCATTTTTGCATATTTGAGACTTAGGAAGCATGTAGATTATTAATATCTAAAATGAACTGGAATTTGTGATGATTTTTGGTTGATGCTAAAAAATGTTTGGATCTGGTATGGCTTGTTCTTACGTGTTTTGGCTTGTTTCTTGCTTGATCTATAACCTCCATAACATGAGGATGATGTTGGAATTAAATTGGAGAAGTTTTGGTGAACTTTTGTTTTTGTGCACAAACCTTGTTGTTTTCGTTTTTCTTTCATGGTGCAAGATAAGTGGAAAATAATGGTAGATATGAGATCCTCATGAGATGTAGATGAATTTTGGTATAAAAATCATGCAAAATATATGAAAAACGCGGAAGTTGTGTTGTTGGGGATGAACCGCGGCGGCCGGCGGCGGGAGAGAGGGCGGTTGGAATTTTTCCGATGAGGTGAGTGTGAGGGAGGAAGAAGACGATCTCGTGTCCGTCCGATCGGAATAGTTTGATGTGTGTGGTCTTAATTAAGACCTTCCATAGTCCTTAGTTGACTAATTACACAATATTACTTCCAAATTCATTAATGTGTTGTCACTCCCTTGGCCACTTGATGTGCATACTACTATTTGATCACATGATTCACAATGAATTCCATGATACACCTTAGTCAACATATTACACTTGATTGCTCAGATTCTTATTTGAT
The DNA here is from genome assembly GCA_963859935.3 of Lathyrus sativus. NCBI lineage: Eukaryota > Viridiplantae > Streptophyta > Magnoliopsida > Fabales > Fabaceae > Lathyrus > Lathyrus sativus. The sequence goes on along the minus strand of OZ012739.1, from coordinate 677,480,536 downwards.
TTTTTCGTTGGGCCTATGTAGTGCGCGCTACTCACACCCCCTTGGAGGCCCAGTCCACGTTTTTGCCTTGCTTGTGTTGCTATTCATACCACTGTTTTATCATTTTATTGTTAGTTTCTTTTATTATTCTGTTTTGTTGTTGTTTGCATTTTAAATCAAATAAAATAGTTCCAATATCCTAAAAATTCCCCAAAAATATTTTTCGTGAACTTTGAGATGTCTAGTATTTTTTGGATATTTTTATTTTATTTTTTGATTTTATTTTCGACTTAATAATGAATTAAATATTGGAGCTGTTTTAGTTGAGTTAAATTGCGATATTGTTTGTTCTTTAATTTGTTTCTCTCATTTCTTTTTGGTTCAATGATTTAAAATCAATCCTCATACTCTTGATGAGTTGAATGATTTTAGAGAACCATTTTGCCCCTGGTTAGTTGACTTTTGAGTTGACTTTTGTGGCTTTTCTTTTTGCCTTTGTTTCTCCCATTTCAAAGTGGTATCTCCTAATGAATTATTTCTTTTGAGGGTGCTTTGAGGGAATATTTGCCTTGGGCTTGTGACTTATGTTTTCCAACATGTTTAGCTTCCTTGTGGATTTTATTTGTTAATTTTTGAACCATTTTCCTATTTTTGAGATGACTTGCAAGTTAAGTCACCTCTAAGGGAGGTTCACACAAGTGTATGACCTAGTTTGAATTGGAAATGACTTTTATGGATCCAATAAGCTCTCAAATCCTTTTGTTTCATATAATAGACATGTTGAGATTGCTATATGTTCATTTATAGGTCAAAATTATGTTCATTTCTTGTTGGTTTGTGCCTTTACTTTTGTGCTTTCAACTTGAACTTCAATACGATGCATGCTTGCTTCCTTTGTGCTTTTGCTTGCATTTCTTTTTAGTTTGTTTTGATTTTGCTTTTGAGATTTCTTCTCTTAATCTCCCTTATGTCCAATGATCATGGAGTGTCATTTAAGTTGGTTTGGTCCCTCCTTAGGAGGTACTTGAAACCTACCTAAAGTGATGGAATCCTAGAGGACTTTTCTTTATGTTTTCTTGTGCTTCTTTGCACATTATTTGTGATGCTCATGGTTGAGTGAATTTTATGAGTTCCTTGTTGTCCTCATATTAGCCTCCCATACTCACTTTGTTTTAGGCATCCTTGCCTTTCATTTGTGCATTGTTTTTGTGCTTAGTGGTTGATGTTGTTTGGCTTAGGCCATTTCATCCCACTTTTGTATGCTTTTGTGTGATTGCCTTTTGTTGCATTTCTTCTCATCTTCTCTTGCATTTATTCATATTATGGCTTGAGGTTGAGATAAGTTTGTGGAGGCTCCAGCCCCACACATATTTCCTCCCTCACTTGCATTGCATACTTGCCTTCCATGTTTGCATTTCATGTTTGCATCTTTATGCATGTTTCTTTCTTCTTCTTTTGTCTTCCTTCCCTTAGGATTTCCATTCCTTATTGTTCAAGTTGGAATATGATAGACATTAGGGTTATAACCATGCATTATAACATTAGGTAGTTCCCTTCTAACCTCAATCATAAGATCGACTTTGGATGACAACTTTAGGATTGGATTAGTTCCCCTTTAGTGCATCCTTTCTCTTCTCATCTTCAAACACTTCTAAAACATCTAATAAAGGATAACAAGTGTTGTACGCTACAAGCCTTAAGCTACTTGGGAAATAGTGATTGAGTAGATTCATCTCAATTTCTTAGAGTGTTTAGTGTACATCCTTAGGATGCTATGCGACGCATTCGCTCCTAAGTCATAGTCTTTAGTGCAACATGAGTTACAAAAAAAACTCAAAACATTTCTTCTCTAAAAGACTTCAAAAACAAAGATCAAACTTCTTTTTTCCCTTGGGACCTTTAATCCTTGGAAACCATTTTCATAAGGAGAGTTTTGTTAACTCTCGGTTTTACCGCAAACGGTAACGCCTAAGTCTCCAAAGGTCGAGCTGCGCACACCAACTGCTAGAACCGTTTGTTAACCCTACTTGGGTAAAACTTTTGAACTAGCTTGTGGCCTTGTTAGCCCGAACTATGTTTGCTCTGATCTTTCATTCTAGATGAAAGTACGTAGGCACGAGATGCGATATCTCGGCGAGCAACCTTCCCCCCTTTTCACCCGTAGTTAGGCGAACTACGTTGACTCTGATTTCTCGTTCTAGACGGGAATATGTAGGCATAGAACTACTGTGTTCTGCCGAGTCATTTTTCTTTACTTTTTTCCTTAAGCCTTTAGCTAGATAGATTAACACCCTTTTAGATAGACAATAAGCGTGGATCCCGTCGAGTACGACGGACGTGAGGGGTGCTCATACCTTCCCTTTGCGTAACTGACTCCCGAACCTAGGACTTGGTTGCGATGACCTCGTCTTTTCCCTTTTCCGTTAGGTTTTCTCTGAGCATTTACTTTCCCTCCTTTGGGATAAATAACGCACGGTGGCGACTCTTCTGTCATTGTCGGCCTCGTTTTTCGCAGTAGCGACAAGTTGGCCGAAGGTTTTGTTCATATTTAATCGGAGGGTTGAATGCATCCGGATAAAGTTGCTCATGTTCAATTACAGGGAGGTTTAATCGAAAATGGTGTCGGAAACGGGATAGTCGGATAACTCGGAGGAATTAGAAATAAAAAAAGTAGAATTTCATTGTCATTTCTCATTTCGTTTTAGATTAATCATATGGCATTTATCTTATTTGCATTTCATTTTAACCCACTTTTATTGCATTTCATTTTTTTATCATTTATTACATTTAAATATTTTTCCATTTTTTAATATCATTATTTTATTTTAATTTTAGTTTTTCATTTTTAATTGGATATATAAAAATAAATAAATAAATAAATAAATAAAATTAAAGATTTTTATTATTAATAATCTTTCTTTACAAAAAAATATAAAACAAATTACAAAAAATATAAACAAAATTATAAAATATAAAAATATTTCTCCGATTGCTCTGACTTTTCTCCGACTTTTCCAAACCTGCAAAAATAAACAAAGCCTAATTTAATCGGTTAGAGGCGGGACTCTGACGCCCTCAAAGAAATTTCATCACCGGGCGTGTCGGGAGGGCAACAAATTATTCCGAAGCCGGCTCCCGATCCAATTCTCGGCCAATGTCCAAAATCGGCAATAAATTTGTCCTTCTTTCCGAGGCAATCAGAGAGAGAGAGAGAGTCTTAAAGAAAAAGCACTTTTGTGAAAAAGTTGGTTTGCAGAAAAGCCCTTATCTTGAAAATGATTTTTTTTCTAGAAAAAGCGTTTTGCCCAATTTGGGCCTTAACAGCAATTTCCAAAAATCCTTAGCCAACACGGGTCAAACCAACTGTCCCTAAAACTCAGTCAAGGCCACGTGAAACCATGAATATCGCAGCCAAGGAAAATTGCAAACCAAGTCAAACAGGTTCTAACAACATGCGCACAAAGCGATGGATAACAAGTTCAACAATAACCCAAATAAGTCAAAAATTCTGGAAACCCACAAGACGTAAAAATGCCAGATTCACATGCAAGGCCAACAAACCCCGAAAATAGGAGTCAATCAAAATCACCTCAGTCATAACAAGGAAAATCAACAATAATCTCCTGAAAAATCGTCGTGAATCAGTGTAAAGATTAAAACGGTAACATGCAAATCCAGCCCATATTCACAATCATATATAAGGGATCAGAAGAAGAAACCCTAAAAAAAACATAACACAAACGACGCTGCGGCTCAAAGTCGAAGATCAAAGGAGATCTTCGTCAGCATCATCGCCGAAGGGATTCAGAAGCTTCCAGCTTCATCATCATCACCCAAAATCGAGAAAAGAAGAGGAACCAGAACGAAATCACAAGCGGCGGCTCAGACCGTTTCCACCATTATTACCGATCGACAACGAGGTTCAGAAGCGGAGCTTCATAATCACCTTCGTTAATAGGTGAAAGAAGAAGAGGAAGCTTCCAATCAATCTCGCGATCCTTCTGTCGCCTTCACCATCGTTAAAAGACAGCCGGCGGGCAACGAAGCCGGAAGCCTCAGCTGTTAGATATCACCGGCCGGTAGTTTGAAATCTGGGTAAGGAAAAAGAAATCATGTACTAATTTTTCTTGTTTCGTGTTTGTTTTAGAAAATAGAAGGGAAAAATCAAGCATGCAAGAAGAAACTGAAGCAGAAAAGCTCAAAGAAAAGCCAACAATGGCCGTCGGTACCACAACGAAGAAGAAGATGGAAAATGTATCACAACCCTAAAATAAAGACAACACACGACGCTTTCTTTACCGCTTTCGTTATTTTTCCGCATTTTAATTCTGCCATACAATATTTTGTCCTTTTGCATATTTTTTTTACCGTCAATGTCCTTCTGAAGGATTAAGTTTAGCAGTTTGACCGCCGAGTCAATAACCCTAACCTTTGACCGTTTCAAAGCCCCATTAGCCTAGGCGTCCCGCCGTGGACGAATATACCTTTTATCCTAGCATTAGGTCAAAGAGTCGCCATACTCTATTTTAGGGTTTCCCGCCGTGGAATCCCTAATTTCAACCATAATTTAATTAACAAATCCAACGTAGAAATAGGATTTTTAAGACTCCACGTAAGCGTGTCCTTAAGATACGTTTACTCCCCTTGAAACCTTTACCATAGTCAAGACGTTTCTAACCTCTCTTTCGAGGGGAACTACAATTACTCTAATTCCATTCCCGTCAGGATATGTAGGCACAAGATGCAACGTTTTGCCGAGTAAACTTAGGACTAACCCCTTAGGTCTTTTTAGGTCACTCTATCCCTTAGCTCAATATATATGTCAAACAGATAATAAAATAAAAAACATACATTAAACACAAGGTTCCTGTAGAGTACTACAAAAGTTTAGGGTGCTAGTACCTTCCCTAAGCTTAACCAACCCCTTACCTAGGTCTCTCCCCGCATTGTGTTTACGATTCAAAAATAGGTTTTCCCTCTTTTGACCATTTCCTTCGGATAAATCAAAGAGCAGTTGTGAATTAAGAATTGTGATTCAAACTAATTAATAGTTTGATATCTTATTTCTACCGCAACAGAAAATGGCGACTTCACTGGGGAAAGCATCTAATTTTTAAGGGTTTCCCCTATTTTGTTATTGTATGATATTTATTTTATTCATTATCTGTATATATTATTGTGTATATATGGGGATGCCTGTTATTGTGAGATAAGTCCTAACCCGGACTTGAGTGACCTTATTATAGGATGGGGATATATTCAATGAGGCTTATAGGGAGTGAATCCCGACCAAGCCGATTTGAGAATCATCGCTTGATTGAGACACTTCCATAAGATAGTTCGGTTTAACGAGTAGTCATGAAAACTTTTACTATTTTTGGAAAGGAGTCTATGATATTGAGGACCGTAGTACCTTAACACCACCTTGGCGTTATATAGAACGTAGTGCGGGAACTATGGGGGAGTAGTTCCACAATAGTTGCTACACGATACTACACTCAAAAGAGGTTCTCTTGAGAATATTATCGACCCCTAAGTCAGTCGGAAGGTTGATAATATTCGAAAGCAGGGCTGATGACTCTGGGCACTCTTTAGAACCTTGTTTGGAAGGTACAACTAACCTTAGTACATACCTTATTGGGATAGGTAGACCCTAACTCCTTGCACATACCTTAACCTAGGAATTGTGAATATATGTGCATTGCATCCATAAAGCATCACATTGCATCATATTTCATGGAATTCAAATTTTATTTATGGATATTGCAGGATACTATGGATTACAATAGAAGAAACACTTTGAAATATACTTTTAAAAGTCTTAAGCTAGATGACCTAAGGAAACTAGGATATTTAGTCCAAGATCGAGACGGATTTCGAAATCGGTATGGAAGGTTGTTATCTCTGTTGGAACTTCGAGTGGATGAAGGACTTATTTCGATTTTGCTACAATTCTACGATCCAGACTACCATTGCCTCACTTTCCCTGATTATCAGCTGTTACCTACTTTGGAAGAGTATTCTCAGCTTGTAGGGCTGTCTATTTTGGATAAGACTCTTTTCCCTTTCTTGGAGAAGGACCCTAAAGAGCAGGATATTGCTAAAGCCACATGTTTGAAGGTATCTGACATTAAGGAGAATATGACTCATAAGGGTGAAATTTTTGGGTTACCTACAAAGTTCCTAATTGAGAAAGCCCAATATTATGCCGATCATTTGAGCATGCCTACCTTTGAGACAATCCTTGCCTTGCTTATTTATAGAGTGTTGCTTTTCCCTAGTTTTGAAGGATTTGTGGACCTTAATGCCATCAAGATCTTCATGCAAAGGAATCCAGTACCAACCTTATTGGGTAATACTTATCATTTTGTGCATCTCCGAAACCTTCATGGTGAAGGGATGATTACCTGTTGTGTATCGTTACTGTACAAGTGCTTTATTTCGCACTTGCCTAAGTCTGGTCCTTTTTAGAGTCCCACCCAAGGACGTTGGTCACAAAGGGTCATGGCCTTAACTCACTCGGATATTGATTGGTATAATCGCATGTATGATGGAATATTACTCATTGATGGTTGTGGGGACTTCACTAACATGCCTTTACTCGGTTTTAATGGAGGAATAAGCTATAATCCAGCCCTAGCTCATCGACAGGGTATCCCTTGAAGGAACCGCCTAAAGGTATCTCTGTAGATAAGATCTCCTTCGAAGACAACAAAGAGCTTCAAGATCAGATTATATCCTCTTGGAAACATCTGCATAGGAAATGTCGAGAAAGTTTGGGAAGGCCGAATTGTATTTCTATGGAGCCATACCTTCAGTGGGTCCGAGAAAGAGCTATCAAATTGAAGATGCCTTACCCTCGTCAAGATCCTCTACCTCCAAGAGAGGAAGTTGTCCAGATTTTCATGACCGAAGCTGAGACTTTGAAGATCGCTTTGGCGAAATCACAATGCGAAACCGAAGCATGGAAGAACAAATACCATGTGATGATTAGTGAGTACGACAAACTTCAAAAGCAGTTTCAGTCGAAGAATGAAGAGGCACTTTCCGACAAGAAGAAAAGACTCTATGAGGATTTATTTTCCTCCGATTCTCCGCCTGCTCGTCGAAGTTGTGGATGATGCTTCCTTAGGGTAATTATTAGCTTTTGTTTAGCTGTTTTCATTAAAGACTTTATATTTATTTGTAATCCAATTTTTCAAATTAATGAATAAAAAATTTCTTTGTTATTCCACAATATTCATAAATAATGGAATTCTATGAGATCATTTCATTCGCATTTTCATCTTAGCATCATATTTTTGCATTTCATATGTCTCCCGGTTTCTTATTCTTGGTTCTCTAGCCTTCCAATTTCGTCACCATGGGTCCTCCGCATCAATATAGTACTAGAGTCCAAGCTCGAAAAAGGATGGAAGAACAAGCTCAAGAGATCGAACGTGTCAGCCATGAACTCGAAGATCTTCAACAAAGTGTGAGGCAGATTTTGGAGATGCTACAAGCCCTTAATGTGAAGATGGATACTCAGTCTACTATTGTCTCTGAGAGTACCAATATTGTTGTGGGTCCTCAACCGGCTATTACTGTCAAGAATATACCGCCTCAAGGTCGTCAATCCAGTTCAGTGCCTCCTACTATTGCTCAACCAGTTTGACGAGTTACTCATCCAAAGTGAAAAACTCCGAGCTTTGATCATTATAAAGGATCTGCACGTCCAAGGAATCACTTGAGAGCTACTCATCAACCTTGGCAATATCAGCAGAATTATGTCCAAGGTTATCCCGTGCAATATGCTCAACAACCCTATGTAGCTACTGTTGCACCTCCCTTCCATCAACAGTTTCCTACCTATCAACTTGTGTAACCGGCTCCAGTCTATCAGCATTTGGTTTATCAACAATCGCCTGTTTATCAGTTTGCATAAACTCCTGTCAACTGTCAATGAGCGCCCAACGCTCCCGCCAATCAACAGCCTAAGAAGCAATCACCTTGTCAGAATTGTCCGAATAGGAGACAGTACAAGCCTTGTCCTCCGATTTCGATGACTTTCACCGAGTTGTATCCTTTCTTAGTGCAACGAGGTCTGATTATTACCCAAGTTTTGGGTCCACCTCCCAATCCTTTACCTGCCAACTACAACGTTGTCGCTTATTATTTATTTTATGAGGGTGCGCCTGGTCACGATTTGGAAGGTTGTTACGTGCTCAATAACATTGTCAGAGATTTGTTGGAACGGAAGGTATTGTCTTTTGATGATCCTCAACTAAAGATCGAGACTCCTATCAGGGTTTTCAACAAATCTCAGCCAGTAACTTCTCCTGTGAATCTTCCGGAGCCGGTAGTTATTCGGAGGCCTAGGTCGTGTCATTTCAGTATTCCTCAAGATAACATGACCACAATCGACAAAGAATCTGGGAGAGTTATTCTGAGTGAAGATTTGCAGACTAGTATTGAAGCAGTGACATATATAGTTGGGGCAAGCAAGATGGTTGGCAGTGATCATACTCCCCACGTCATTGAGGTTCCGCCAGCAAGATGGTTGGCAGTGATCATACTCCCCATGTCATTGAGGCTCCGCCAGAGGAAACCAATACCACTGTGCCAACCTTGAATACAAAGACTTCATAAACACCTGTTGAAGGACTTGGCATACAGTTCATTTTGTTTATTTATTTATGTTCTGTTTCTTTGATTAAGCATAATTAGCATGTATGAACTCGTTTATTTTGATTAATTAATGCAATGCATGTTTGTCTTGAATAAATCCATTCGTTTCACTCACAAAAATATTTTTCATAATTTATAATGCCAATTTTGCCCGATCTCTTGCTTTGATAGATGATTGGGAGGAGGATGATGAACCAAAAATGTCGGATCTCTTGTCGTATGCTTTTGATTAAAACCCGCTGATGATGTAAGGAATTGTTTCAAATCCCAAACACTGGAGATATAAGGACGATAATCCCTCTTTTACCCCTTCGAGCCTTGAAGTAGGAGTTTTTTTTTCTTTGCAAAAATAAACCCTCATCTTAACCCGGGGCAGGGTAGTTTTTCAGTTAAACCGATCGAGCGCTCAGACCCTCAAAAAGGAGGAGCAAACCTTCGAGAATATATCTTTAGCATCTTAAGAATTCAAAAGAATAATGACCATCCCTCTACCATCTAAGGAGTGGGGCAGTCGCAAGCCTTCAAAAAGGTCACACGAATCGTTTCAAAAAAATATAGAGTCCGCTAAGTCAAAACCTGTGAAGGAGACTTAGGCAAAATTGGGGCATCCCGCTGGACTCCGATATCAAATCAAAAAACGTTGTCTAGGCAAAAGTTAAAAAAAAACAAAAAAAAAAAAACAAAAAAAAACAATGGATTACCTTAAAGAATCCCCAATAAATTCGTGTGCCCCAATCGACAAAATCAAGTAGGTGAGTGATTAACATTGTCCAAAGCATTAATAAGTTCTCGACCATCTCAAATCTGCTTGAGATATGTGTGCTCGTATCCGGTTAACTGAATTAGGATTGGAGAACATCACGAAGAATGGGTGGGTACAAATAATTTTGAGCCTTTATCCTTTGTTTCTTAAACTGTGAACCAAGCCACGATACAACCTTTAAAAGATCTAATTGAAGTAGGATTTCTTTTGAAAGCATACTCGACAAGATAACATTTCCTGACTCCTACGAGCTATGCTCAAATTAATGTTGGCATTATAAATTAAAACTATGTGATTGAGTCACGAGTTATTGCGATATCTTTTTCAAAACAAAAAAATTCAAGACAAATATACGTGCATTAACTATTTTAGGATTAGCATTTCACGCATGTTTGGTTTTGCCTGATGTCTTAGAAACTTACATATATATGTCGTCGATGGAACTCAAAAATCCTGCTAAATAGGGGCAGGTGAATTCCAAGTTGTTTATTGATACAAGCTTGACTCTCTCAAGAGCTACTTCCTTGAAGACTCATTCATGACACTGTCGATCTAAGCCAGTTATGTTGAGATCCGACCAAATCTCTCCAAGAGTTTGAAAACAGTGGGGCAACCTGTCTCCATGTTCTCCGTAAAATCCTCTTGAGATGACTATCCCTCACAAAGCAAGTACTCCGGGGAATTGTATTGTTCAAAATGGAAACTACTACAAAGTCCATTAAGATCAAAAATACTGTGTTTTCACAACATTTTTCATGTACCCGATGAATTTTTACTCCCGGCGGTCTTCATTCCCCAGTAAATCTCATTGTTGCAGAAACATGCCTAAAACTTCGCCTGAACACAGTCCCCAACGAGACTATAAGCTGACAACATTTTGGACCTAGTTGGTGACCAAGACAACAAAGATCTTACTAGCATCTTCCCAGTGATAGTCCCCAGTGAGACTTTAAGCTGACAACACTTTGGATTCATCCGATAAATCTCCAGTAACTCCCGATGTTGCAGAGATCTTTCCGGTATCCACCAAATGATCCATATTCTTGAAGACCCATTCTCAGTGGGATCATCTGTTCCTCAGTGGAATTGCCTTACCTTCCTCAGGAAATTATCCATAGGAGATTGTCGCGTTCTCCCTAAGAAGTCAAGTTACTTTCCCAGGAATATCTGATGAATTCTCCTCAGTAAGTCTGATGAACTCTCCCAGGGAAGTTTGATATGTTATATCCCTAGTCGGATGTACCTTTCCCTCAGGAAGTCGAGGTGAAATCCCCATGAAGTTGCTACACTATCCCTATGAAGCTGCCTAGCTCCACATCTTCCCCATGCAACGGATACTTATTTTATCCCCAGAAGTCTCTGATCCTCGGGTTTTCCTTAGTGGTTATGATTCATGATATCAATCCCTCCAGTGAAGTCATGATATCGTACTCTCCAGTGAGGTTATATCTTATCCCCATGAGGAAGTCGTGATACCGCATCCCAAGTGGATTACTTTCTCCCCAAAGAAGTTAGAACTTTGAAGTAAGACTTGGCTCTACCATCAACTCTTTCTATCCCTCGATAGATGTACTGTTGCAGAGGTCGCCGGGTATTCATGTTGAGATGTTTATTTCACCTAATTTCCCCTTTCTCATCTGTTTGTCAGCATAAGCATTACATACTCATTTCATTATCATATACATCGACATACGCAGTTAGCATTGGTATGTTTGCTAGTTGTGGTCGTCACCCTTTGTCGTTACCGCTAAGTAACTGGGTTCGTCCGCTCTCTCCAAGTAGATCGTCAGCTCTAAGCATAAAATACTATTTGTTCTCAGTTTCCCCACAGAGTTCAACCCTCGTGGACAATGGTTATTTCCGGTATCTTTCCGCGCTAGGATAAGATAATCCCCATTTGAGTTCATTTCCTCAACGGAGTCGTGTTTGACAGTTCTTTATAGCCTAGTTCTAGATCGAACTTCGGTCCCGTCGGTCATAGAACATACCTGGGCGTGCATTTATTTTGCACTATCTTTCAAGAAAAGCATTTACAATCCTGTGCAGATATGTGACAGTTCTCGCCTGAGAAGCTTATCACTACATTGCACAACAAACATGCAACAGTTCCCAGCCGAGGAGCTTATCACCTTCATTACAATTTACATTACAACTTTCATTACAAACCTTCATTACAATTTACATTACGACTTTCATTACAAACCTTCATTACAATTTACATTACGACTTTCATTACAAACCTTCATTACAATTTACATTACAACTTTCATTACAACCTTCATTATAACCTTCATTAAAATTTACATTACCTGTTACCACCTTTACAAGCAGTCCTCACCCGAGAAGTTTATCGTTGCCACTCTTGCAAATGAGCGGTATTTCTCGCCTGAGAAGCTTATCCTATCTTCGTTATGACTTGCAGCAAATGGCCGTCTCTATCGAGCAGTTTAGTTTCCATTTCCTTTTTCATAGTGAAGTGCGGGGAGGTTTGAATTGAATCATATTCAGGAGAGCACGATCTTGAATTACGAGGAATTTCATTTTATCCTTTAGTAAAAGAAGGAACTGAATCGTAGTCAGGAGAGCACGATCTTGAATTATGAAGAAGTTCATTTTATCCTTTAGTAAAAGAAGAAACTGAATCATGGTTAGGGAGCACAGACCTGAGACGTGAAAAAGTTATTTTATCAATCTATTATCCACAGATAAGCAACCATTCTCTTTATTTGAGAGCTTATCCAATTTGGCATATAATTCCCTTCCCTTCCAACGATAAGTTGCAGTTCTCTCTTTCGAGAAGCTTATCAGGGCATTTCCCATTAAAGTACATTTATTTTGGCATACAACCGGTTTTACCCTGTATATTTTCTACAGATTTCCGAAAATTTCGTTCGATCCTGTCACGAGGGAGAGTTTCCAGAAGCTCGGATGTTATTCTTTGCTCAATGCTCCAACATTCTGTTAATCGGTCCTACAGTCGTGCAAATCCAGTTTTACCTTTTATCATAGAATATCAGCCGGTCAAACCTGAACCTGTTGATTAATTACTCTCAGTTTTTTCCCTAGGGGAGGCCGTCTCATCGGTGCTGTCTCCATTTGAGGATCTCGTTCATACCGTTTCCTTTCTGAAAGTGACAATTGGTCGTGCTCGCACCAGTTGACCATCGCTTTAGAATTCCCCAGTGTCGTGCTGTCATTTCATCGCGTCGTATTCCCTAGTGTAGTTTCTCGTAGCGTCGATCCCCTGTGTCGTTGGGTAGTCTACATCCTTGCATTTTTTCATTCCATCATGTGCATCATACTATATTCATGGCATTGTCAGCATTAGTCCGTCCCGTTTTGTCCATAGCATTGCATATCACTACATCTAAGGGCAAAGTTTTCGGTTAACTATATTTAAATCTCTGTCACCATGATTTCTCGAGCCTACGCCGCTCAAATCATCTGGTGAAGCTATTTAAATAGGGGCAACTGTAATACCCCAAAATTTGCCCTGAGATTTAGTCAAATCATTTTGCATTTCATTGCATTTTGCATCGCATTTTAGCTAACCACTAACGGGCTATGCAGTTGGTTGACTTTTGCAGGTAAATATCATATGGCGCGCTGTTTGTTTCATGAAGGGTAAAATTGTCATTTGTTGGCAGCCGATTGTCAACTGGAGAATTCTAAGTCGTGGACAGGAAAGTGGGGCCGTTTGAGTGGGGAGCATTTGATTGAGGCGGATTCGGATCTATTTCGAAATTAAAGTTCCATGTTTGTACTGAAGTTGGCTGGAGGTTTTGTTCATATTTAATCGGAGGGTTGAATGCATCCGGATAAAGTTGCTCATGTTCAATTACTGGGAGGTTTAATCGAAAATGGTGTCGGAAACGGGATAGTCGGATAACTCGGAGAAATTAGGAATAAAAAAGTAGAATTTCATTGTTATTTCTCATTTCGTTTTGGATTAATCATATGGCATTTATCTTATTTGCATTTCATTTTAAGCCACTTTTATTGCATTTCATTTTTTATCATTTATTACATTTAAATATTTTTCCATTTTTTAATATCATTGTTTTATTTTAATTTTAGTTTTTCATTTTTAATTGCATATCAAAAACAAATAAATAAAAAATAAATTTAAAGATTTTATTATTAATAATCTTTCTTTACAAAAAAATATAAAACAAATTACAAAATATAAAAATATTTCTTCGATTGCTCTGACTTTTCTCCGAATTTTCCAAACCTACAAAAATAAACAGAGCCTAATTTAATCAGTTAGAGGCGGGACTCTGACGCCCTCAGAGAAATTTCATCACTAGGCGTGTCGGGAGGGCAACGGATTATTCCGAAGCCGGCTCCCGATCCAATTCTCGGCCAATGTCCAAAATCGGCAATAAATTTGTCCTTGTTTCCAAGGCAACTAGAGAGAGAGAAAGAAAGAGTCTTAAAGAAAAAACACTTTTTTGAAAAAGTTGGTTTGCGGAAAAGCGCTTATCTTGAAAATGATTTTTTTCAGAAAAAGCGTTTTGCCCAAACTTGGCCTTAACAGCAATTTCCCAAAAATCATTAGCCAACACAGATCAAACCAACAGTCCCTGAAACTCATTCAAGGCCACGTGAAACCATGAATATTGCAGCCAAGGAAAACTGCAAACCAAGTCAAACAGGTTCCAACAACATGCGCACAAAGCGATGGACAACAAGTTCAACAGCAACCCAAATAAGTCAAAAATTCTGGAAACCCATAAGCCGTAAAAATGCCAGATTCACACGCAAGGCCAACAAACCCCGAAAATAGGAGTCAGTCAAAATCACCTCAGTCATAACAAGGAAAATCAACAATAATCTCCTGAAAAATCGTCGTGAATCAGTGTAAAGATTACAACGGTAACATGTAAATCCAACCCACATTCACAATCATATATAAGGGATCAGAAGAAAAAACCCTAAAAAAAAATAACACAAACGGCGCCGCGACTCAGAGTCGAAGATCAAAGGAGATTTTCGTCAGCATCATCTCCGAAGGGATTAAGAAGCTTCCAGCTTCATCATCATCACCGAAAACCGAGAAAAGAAGAGGAACCGGAACGAAATCAAAAGCGACGGCTCAGACCGTTTCCACCATCATTGCCGACCAACAACGAGGTTCAGAAGCGGAGCTTCATCATCACCTTCGTTAATAGGTGAAAGAAGAAGAGGAAGCTTTCAATCAATCTCGCGATCCGTCCGTCGCCTTCACCACCGTCAAAAGACAGTCGGCGGGAAACGAAGCCGGAAGCCTCAGCTGTTAGACATCACCGATCGGTAGTTCGAAATCTGGGTAAGGAAAAAGAAATCATGTACGAATTTTTCTTGTTTCATGTTTGTTTCAGAAAATAGAAGGGAAAAATCAAGCATGCAAGAAGAAACTGAAGCGGAAAAGCTCAAAGAAAAGCCAACAATGACCGTCGGTACCACAACAAAGAAGAAGATGGAAAATGTATCACAATCCTAAAATAAAGACAGCACAAGGCTTCCCCCCCCCCCCCCCCCTTGTTGCTTCTTTCTTTTATTTTTTTTCTTTATTTTCTTGTTGTTTATTATTTATTTATTTTATTGGTTATTTCTTGTTGTTTATTATTTATTTATTTTATTGGTTATTACATTGTGTTATTAGTTTAAGATTTATCTTAAGAATAACTAATGTAATTTTGTGATTAATCTAAAACAAAAAGAAAATTTTAAAACATTTCTTTAATCAAATTTTAAAACCTTTTCTTTAATCAAATTTAAACATTTTCTTTAATACAATTTTTAAACATTTTCTTTAATCAAATGTTAAGCTATTTTCTATAAATCAAAAATTAAATTTTTTTTCTTAATTAAAATTAAAACATTTTTATAACAAGTTCAAAGACAAGTTTTTTTTTCAAAACATCTTCTTTAATTAAATCAAAACAATTTTTTCAAAATTAAAATGAATTCTCCTTTTAAGTGCAAAACTATTTTTTTTGCCTTAAATAAAATTCAAAAATATGAATTCATGATGTGATCATGTCGGTTTCTGTCTAGCTCTCGTCATCTCGTTTATTATTAATTCATCCGTTCATGTTGCCAATTTTCAATTGTAATTATGCGAATAATTGTCGTCGTTGTTATTTTTGCGTTTTGGGATTTGTAATTTACGCGAGTGATCATCGCGACGCTTTCTTTACCGCTTTCGTTATTTTTCCGCATTTTAATTCTGCCATACAATATTCTGTCCTTTTGCATATTTTTTTTTACCGTAAATGTTTTTTCGAAGGATTAGGTTTAGCAGTTTGACCGCCGAGTCAATAACATTAACCTTTGACCGTTTCAAAACCCTATTAGCCTAGGCGTCCCGCCGTGGACGAAAATACCCTTTACCCTAGCATTAGGTCAAAGAGTCGCCGTACTCTATTTCAGGGTTCCCCACCGTGGAATCCCTAATTTAAACCCTAATTTAATTAACAAATCCAACATAGAAATAGGAATTTTAAGACTCCACGTGAGCGTGTCCTTAAGATACGTTTACTCCCCTAGAAACCTTGACCATAGTCAAGACATTTCTAACCTCCCTTTCGAGGGGAACTACAATTACTCTGATTCCATTCCCGTCAGGATATGTAGGCACAAGATGCGACATCTTTCCGAGTAAACTTAAGACTAACCCCTTAGGTCTTTTTAGGTCACTCTATCACTTAGCTCAATATATATGTCAAATAGATAATAAAATAAAAATCATACATTAAATAAAAGGTTCATGTAGAGTACTACAGAAGTTTAGGGTGCTAGTACCTTCCCTAAGCTTAACCAACCCCTTACCTAGGTCTCTCCCCGCATTGTGTTTACGATGCAAAAATAGGTTTTCCCTCTTTTGATCTTTTCCTTTGGATAAATCAAAGAGTGGTTGTGAATTAATAATTGTGATTCAAACTAATTAATAGTTTGATATCCTCTTTCCACCGCAACAACAATTTATTGTAACAATCAAGTTATGATTCAATGAAAATCGAAGGTGACAGGTTTGAATCTAAGTGTTGTTTTTTGGTGGATTTGAAATAATTACACGGTCATTTCTTGTTGTGTTTTTGCGTGTGAGTTTGAGGCAGAGTTTGGGGATAAAAAGATTTTATGGGTGAAGAGGTTGATGATGTTTATGTGCATGGTGGCGGAAGGGTGTTCGAGTTGTCGCTATGTGAAAAATGACACAGAGTCGCCACCGAATTTTATTTATCCCAAAGAGGGAAAAGGAAATAACGATAAAACCTTTATGGAAAAGAGCATGGTCGTCACAACCAAGTTTTAGGGTTCGGGAGCCAGTTATGCAAGGAGATGGTATTATCACCCCTCA
The DNA here is from genome assembly GCA_963859935.3 of Lathyrus sativus. Classification (NCBI taxonomy): domain Eukaryota; kingdom Viridiplantae; phylum Streptophyta; class Magnoliopsida; order Fabales; family Fabaceae; genus Lathyrus; species Lathyrus sativus. Next base: position 677,463,782 of record OZ012739.1, on the reverse strand, counting down.
TATCCATCATATTCGATGGGAACCTTCTAGATTGTTTAGCTTGAATGGGTGTTTGATCTAAAAGTTTGCTTTCTTAAAAGAAAAGAGGGGTTGTTTTTTTATTAGAGCGCTCGCCAAGGATTGGGGCCCTTGTGCCTACGTATATTCACTTGTAGGAAGTGAAGAATCAGAGCATTCGTAGTTCATGGGACTACGGTGAAAACGGGATGTTGGGTAGACGATGTTAACGTGCGCATTCTAGAAGTTAGGTGTATTGTTGCTCGCTCGTTGGAGACTTAGGAGTTACCTGTTTGCGGTAGAACGGACGTAGCATGTCCTTGGGTTAAAAGGTATGGATGACTAAAGGTGGGAAAGAAATAAAAGTGCTCGCTAGGATCATCGCAATCCTATGCCTACATATTCTCATTAGGTATGATAAAATCAGAGCAGCCGTAGTTCGGCTACTTGAGAAATGATTATGTGTTGGTGGATTTTATACCTTGAAAAAGGGTTTTTGGACTATGCCCTATGACGAAAAAGAGGTTTGGTACGTTGATGTTGTTTTTGATTAGGATCGCACTAAAGGGCTATACGTAGCGGTGAATACTTTGAACAACCAAGTCGAACGCCTTATGTTTGAAATACTCGGAATGAGTGTAGGAGGGGCTCCATTCTCACTCCTTCTCTGTCACGTGCTACCTACATCGTATTTCTATTCGAAAAGAAGTTGGGGATGCGTATTGTAATAAAGCCTATGGGTGGAGGTGAATATTTTGAACAACCAAGTCGAGCGCCTTGTGTTTGAAATACTCAAAATGAGTGTAGGAGGGGCTCCATTCTCACTTATTCTCCACCACTTAAGACTCGTGAAGAAGTTTGAAATGCGCATTGTGCAAAAGTTTATGAGTAGAGAGGAATATTTCGAATAACCAAGTCGAACGTCTTGTGTTCGAAATACTCGGAGTGAGCGTAGGAGGGATTCCATTCTCACTCCTTCTCCACCACGTATTACACGTACTGTGATCAACAAGAGAAAGCAAGACCATGTCATTACAGTAAACAGTCACAAGATAGAATCAAATGACAAGAGAAAACGTTATGACATAAAAATATGTATGAGTTAGATGCATAATAATAAGCACCGAATAACGAGAAGAAGATGGTCGAGACAAGGATTGAAATAGTAAGACCTAAGTGATCAAACATCAAAAACCTAAACAATTAAATTCTAAAAGTAAACCAAGATTGAAAGGGTCAATTCAAAAACTAATTAAGAAAATATTTTAAAGGTTTTTTTTATTATTTAAAAGAAAATTAAATAATTGAAAATAACTAGACTAATTAAACTAAATAATTATTATTAATTCTAAAAAAATATAAAAACATAATTAAAATAAATAACTCAAATACTCAAAACCAAAATTTAATTGAAAGGATTTTTTTATATAAAAAGAATACATCTAGAAATAAAAGTTAAAAGTAAATAAATAATTCACTAATAAATAAATGAAAAGGTTAAAAGTATGAAATGAGTGTGTATGAATATGAAAACCAGTTGAGAGTGAAAGCCCAAGGGGCGGTCCGATCCATGTGGGTGATTTGAGCAAGTTGCTCCATGTTGAACCTGGTATGGCCTTCAAATTTCCCTAAAAAACCCAGGGAGAAATGGATGTAAAGGAAATATAAACCAACATTCACGATCAAATTCCCCATAAAGGAAAATGGAAGGAAACCGAAACGAATCTCCAAGCCAGACACGATGCACGAAGGAGGATGGTCGTGCGATTTCATCTTCCTCGTTGCAACCGCAGTTTTTCAGATTAGTCTATGTACTCTTTCATTTTTGTCTCACTCAACTTGTAAATCTCACTCTTTGTCTCGCCCTGAATTCTCTCTCGATGTCATGTTCTTATGGTGGCGCGAAGGGGAAGGTGGAGCGGTCGAGTTGTCCGGGTGCCTTTGCGGTTGTTGGCGGAAAATTTGAAGTTGTTGAAGGGAGGTTATGGAGTGATATTATGTTGCAATGGAGAGATATGAAGCTTATGTTTGGAGATGGTGGTTTGATTATCGTTATGCTGACATTGGGGAGGTGGTCATATTTGATGTTAATGTTGGTTTTTTATAGTGATAGGCATCACAGATCCTTGGTTATTTGGAAAGGAAATGGCGGCTGATCTCTGTGTTCGGTGGAAGAAGAGATATGAGGGTTTGGTATTGGTTTGTGGATTGTGACAGAATGTGGATTAATGATTATTTTGAGGAAGGTTAAGGTGGTGGTTCGAAGTTGCAGTGTGAATGATGGAAGACTGTTTACGACGGAGTGAGTGATTGCTTTGATGAGAACAATAGTCGTTTTTTTTAAGGTGTGGGATCTCCGACGGTTGAGAGGAAAGTTATTGAAAAATGACGGTTGACAGGTTATTGTAACAATCAAGTTATGATTCAGTGAAAATGGCGGTGACAGGTTTGAATCAAAGAGTTGTTTTCTGGTCGATTTGAAAAAATTACACGGTCATTTCTTGTTGTGTTTTTGCGTGTGAGTTTGAGGCAGAGTTTGGGGAGAAAAGGATTTGATGAGTGAAGAGGTTGATGATGTTTATGTGCATGGTGGCGGAAGGGTGTTCCAGCAATGCACAGTTTAGGAAATAGTGACGTGTTTGTGTTGTGAAGAAAAGTAAAGAAGATATGCAGGTATTGTGAGTGTGGTAACTGAGTTGTATGAGTTTTCTTTCTGCTCTTTTACACTCCTCTTTTCTTTAAAAAAAATCACAGTTTGTTCATTAAGTACCATTTTTGTCTTGTTGCTTTGAGTTGTTAAGTCATTTTTAAGTGCAGGATGTCTGGTGTGTTTAGATGTAGCAGGCGTGGGTGAATGTAAGCATTGCAGCGGTACGGTTCACAGAGGTTATTGTTTGGGGTATGATGTGTAGAGTTTTTTGTCTTGCTGCAAGTTTATGTTTGGTTTTATTGTTGTGTATATGCTGATTCTTTTTGTCTTGGTATGGTTGTTCTCTATGTGCAGGTTGTATATTTCATGGCAGGTCTTTGTTGTTTGTTGTTGTATGCTGCAGAATCTGTACTTTTGGTGCAACATTTTGGCTTATTATGCTTGGAGTTTTGCAATGTTTGTAGCTTGGCACAGTTTGCAGCGTGTTTGTTGGTGCAAGACTTGTTGCAATTTTCAAGTTGTAGCTTATCCTCTCTTTTTTTAATGTAATTGTTTGCTGAGTTTGTAAAGGCCAAAATGGGCTCAACATGTTCTTTTTATGTAAAATCAACGGGCTTGTTTTTTTTTTGTACAAGAAAGTGACTTTTTTCTTTTGTTGTAGATTTTTGGTAATGATGGACCTTGAAAATTTTGCCAATGGACTTGTTTCTCTATTTTGTTGTGAAATGAGCTTTCATAATACTATGTGCACCCTTGGTAATTTGAATTAAACTTGTATCACCTTGCCTTGAATTATTGAAACTTGTAGTCTTTAATCATGATATTCACTTGCGTTCAAACTTAATTGAAATTTTCTATGATGTGAACTTGGAATAAATGACTAACAAGAATGGTGGCCTAGACTTTATTTTCATCCAAAAACCAATGTGTAGCATACACTTGAAAACCTTTTGCCTCATTCTTGAATTTTCACATGAAGCCTGCTTGGACCATATTAACCACATGATGATTGAACTGCATTGAATCCAGAATCGTACCCAAAATCAATTTACCCTAATCTTGGGAGGAATTAAAGCCTTGAACCAAATTCTTGAGAAATGACACCAATAAAAGGAAACAATATTGAAATTTTCCACTTGAAACACGAGGAACCAAAATCTTTAATGTGAAAGAATCATGTCTTGAAATTAGGGATTACGAATTGAGACATGGGCTGCAATGCACAAAACCCTGACAGGAAAATGATATGGACCATGAAGCAACTTGACTTTAACACACCCTGATGATAAATCAAACTCTTTTTTGACCAAGATTAGGTCAAACCCACCTGAATTTCAATCATACCCTACACATACATCTGACCTAATAATTTTTCCTGAATCTTGATTCGAGCTTGCAAGACCTGAGCTTAGAGATAAGTACAAAGACACTTATTTGTATGCACGATGGTTAGATGATATGAATATTGGATATGATGCATAGATGGTGAAAATGTCATGATATGAAATGTTATGCGAACGATGTAAAGTGAGAACAAAGTTTGATGAATGAAAGCTCGAAAAATGCCTGGTCAAAATTTGGGGTATGACAGACACTGATGAGTTCTTTTTATGTAGTTCTATACGAAGAACTTACCTTAAAGAGGTTCATATGATGGAGTCATCAACCGTCACGTTCATGGAATGTCCGATGAATAGTCGTATGGACCTATGACTTCGGGGTTCCTTTAAACTTTAGGGCCTACCTTGTGAGAACCCTGTGTTTGAGAAATCAACCTTTATCCTCCATCTGTGCCTTGGATCCTGTATCTGGGAATAACCTAAAATATACATTGTGTTCACCTGCATATCATTGCATTTGCATTGCATTCTCTCAGCAGAAACTTATTCCATCCTCTAATCATCACTCCAGTTGATTTCTCGATACTCATACTAAACTTGTGGTAGCTACAAAGCATGTGAATCAAGTCCAATAAAAGATAAGAGGGCATAGATAACTTGAAAGGCCACTCAGAGAAACTAAGTTGGAAGCTATGGTAGCCATGTTAGAAAATAACTTTCAGCAAGTTGAGGTGAAGAATCTAGATCCCCTATTAGGTTTCACTGTGTTGACCAATCTATTGTACGATCTCTTGCCAAATGATGACCTTCTACAAGTGAAAATTCCTACTCATCCTCAAATGGTGCCAGTGATTGACTCTATGAAGGAAAGGTTTTATTCCCTTGAGAAGGAAGTTCGAGCTTTGAAAGTGCATTATTGGGTCGTTTCTTATCGTTTGCATTTTGTAATTTATTTCTTGTTAAATACTACTTGTTCTTAAACATTGTTATTTTGAATGGTAATCTTAATGAAGTGACCATGAATTTTTTGAGTTAATCATGTCGCATTCTTTCACTTTTCTTGACTTGTATAAAAAAACAAAAAAAAATACATCAATATACCTCTCGTCCACTTTCTTTATCAAATCTTTTGTTTTAGCAACGATTGGAGGAAGGATGATGAAAACAAAATACCCATAATTACTGTTGGTATGATTTCGAATAAAATCCTGCTGATGATGTACATGCATTGTTTCAAATTCCCAAACACCGGAGAAATAAGGTATTATTCCCTAGTTAACCACTTCGAGCCTAGAAGTAGGGGTTTCCTTCGGATTTCTAAATCCTCACGCTTAACATGGGGCATGGTGTCGCTCGCGCGAAAATAAGGTGCCGGCATGACAGAAGAGTCGCCACCTTTCGTTATTTATCCCTCAGAGCGGGAAAGGAAACGATCGGAAAAAACCTGACGAATAAGGGTAAGACAAGGTCGTCGCAACCATTGTCTGGGTTCGGGAGTCGGTTACGCAAGGGGAAGGTATTAGCACCCCTCACGTCCGTCGTACTCGACGGGATCCTCGCTTGTTTGTTTACTTGGACGGGTTGGTTATAATCTATCTACCTATCAAGGCTGGCTGAAAAAGAAAAGAAAAATGACTCGGCAAAGCGTCGCGCTTTATGCCTACGTATTCCCGTCTGGAACGAGAAATCAGAGTCAACGTAGTTCGGCTAACTACGGGGGAAGATGGGGAAGGTTGCTCTCTAGGATATCGCATCCTATGCCTACGTACTTTCATCTGGTATGAAAGATCAGAGCAAACGTAGTTCGGGTAACTACGGGTTATCTCCTAAAAGAAGTGTTTTTTTATTATGTTTGCGATTTCAACCGCACTAGAGACTATGACCTGAGAGTGAATGCGTCGCATGTCACCCACGGGGTACCACACTAAACATCCATCCTCAGATGGCTTAAGGCTCGTAGCGTACGAAGGAAATCATTCATGATTACTGTATCTTCAACTGCTTTGAGATGAGAAGAGAACAGGCCCAACTAGGAGGGAGACTATCAAGTCCTACTGTTGTCATGCCATGGATTCATCCTATGGTTGAGGTTTGAACAGGGAACTCCTAGATGTTGTCATGCATAGGTTTCAACCTAACAGTCTATCATCAAATCCTCATCAGAAGAAATGAGAGTCCTAAGGGATCATGTCAATGATACACCAAAACAGACAAAAGCATCAGCTTTAACAGTAAAATGCACGCAATGCAAGTGAGGGAGGAAATGTGTGTGGGGCTTCAGCCTCCACAAGCTCGTCTCGACCTCAAGCCAGTCATGAGATAACAGTAATCATACTGAAAACAACATGCTATCAAGCAATGAACAAATAAAAGAAATGAAGTGCCATCAGGCAAACAAAACACATGCTTGAGAAAGAATCATCTACTCTCTAATCCTAACCCTAACACAGAACACTGATCAAATCTAAGCAAAGCCCTAAAGCACAACCTAACCAAAGGAAAACAATCCCAGTCTTCAAGCTTCAGAACAAGCTTACCAAAGAAAGGGAGCTAAGTAAGCAGACTCATAGTGTCTTCCTCAGGAAAGCACTAGGAGGTGTATACTCAGGAGTCATATCCTATGTGGCTCAACCACTGTGATCAGTTTACATTCCTCCTCAGGACAAACTAAACTCACAAGCAGGCTCCAACATCACTGGATACTTAGGAAATCCTATCTGAACTAGTGGAACTAAGTGAATAGACCCATAGGACCTTCCTCAGGAAAGTACTAGGAGGCTTCCACTTAGGAGTTGTATCCTATGTGGCTCAACAACTGTGATCAGTTTATATTCCTCCTCAGGAGAAACTAAACTCACTAGTTGGCTCCAACATCATTGGATACTTGATAAATCCTAGATAAACTAAGGGAACTAAGTGAATAGACCCATAGGACCTTCCTCAGGAAAGTACTAGGAGGCTTCCACTTAGGAGTTGTATCCCATATGGCTCAACAACAGGTGATCAGTTTACATTCCTCCTCCGGAGAAATTAAACTCACAAGTTGGCTCCAACATCATTGGATACTTAAGAAAGAGGTGAGAAGAAAGAATGAAAGTCATTCATAGTGCCTTCCTCGGGAAAGTACCATGAACTTCCTCCAAACTTCAGGATCTCAAACCTCACAGACAGGGAACAAGCCAAGCTCTGGGTCTCTGAGTCTTGATCTACAATCTTCACTTCATCATGCTCTCCAACAAGGTCTTCAAGACAACACAAGCCCCACAACAAATTCCCCAAAATAAACCCCACAGATGAACAGGTAACCACAGCACAGACAAAATCATCAGGCAACTTCAGAAAATACCTAAAAATACCAACACAAGGGGGAAAAATCTAACAATTATTCACATGGGTCTACAACCTCTACTCATAACATCCACATAGGCCCCTACCCAAAAATCAAGACAAAACTATCTAAATAAAATGGATTTCCTCACCTATGCACAACCTAAACCCTAATTAGACTATCCTAAGTTCAATTCAACTAAACTAATCAAATTTTAAACTAAAAATCAAGAATTAAATCCTATGGGGAACTATGATTCAATGTCTAATTACACAAAAAAGAATGAATTAAAAATCCTAAGGGAAGGTCCTAAAAGAAATTCTACAAAATCAGGATATCAAACTAAACATTATAAAAGCTATTTAAAAGAAAAATCTATTAAAAATATGAAAAGAAAATAAAATGGACATTTTATTTATTTATATTTTTCTAGACAAATTTATGAACACATGAAAAAAACAAGAATTAAAAAATATTAAATTTTCTATTTTATATGAATTTTATAAAACAAGAAAAAAAATAAAGGAATTAAAAAAATAAAAGAAATGAAAATAAAGGGGATGGGGGTGTAAATAGAAGGATACGCTAGTTGATTTCTAAATGGGCTGAAAAAAGGGGGGGTGCGCGTAGAAAAAAGATCAAAGCCCACACGGACTCACTAATCAAAACGACGGCGCTTTGGTTTTTAAATTTCCCTCCCATTTGCTGATTAATCTGGGCCGTGAGATTAAAAGACAAAGTCAACACTTCCAATACGAATCAAAGGTGAGGATTGTGTCTTCTACCTTGGCTCTGCTAGGGTTTCATGAAACATCCTCCACCCGCGAATCTTCCATCATCCATAGCTCTCTCATCTCGCAATGAAAATTCACGATCCAAACATCAAACTTAACCTACTCATTGCCCTCTACACAACCATGGTCGTGGATTTTCTTAATACTCACTCTAGAAAGAAATACGCACGATGGAAGTCTTGGACACCATTACTTTCTTCTGGTTTGCATGATCATGGTCTTGGCTGAAACTAACCTAGAATGATCTACACTTCATGGTGATTATTCTAAACTACAAAACTAAGGTTATAGTACACTAAGGCATGAGTTCTTGAACTCAAAACAGAAATGGCCATAAAACAAACCTTCATGAAATGCTCTAAAACTCATCATGATCCATCCTACATTGGTCTATATCACATTTCTCCTAACCACATAACTTAACTATGCATAAATAATGAGATTCGAAAGAAAACGCATACCTTGCAAGTGATGATGGCTATGGTGTTTTTCTTCCAATTCAAGACTTGGTACTTCCTCTAGATGATCTTTAAGGGATCTATATGCTTCTGTTTGCAGTAGTTTGTGCTCACACTTCTTGAATCGACCTGGCCAATCCTTCATGCAAGTTGGAGTGATCACTTGGAATACATGAGCCAGCCACGAATTCTCCTCAATCTTTCTTGCCAAATACTCAATGTTGCTTGTAGATGATGATGATAATCAGAATTGTAGTGATTGATGAAGTTTCAATGGAGTTTGGGATTAAAATGCATTTTGGAGTGAAAGAATTGAAATGTGGTATGCAAGCTCTAAGAATCTCTAACCAATGCATGGAGTCACTCTAGGGCTTATATAGATGAGAATAGAAATGTCTAGAACCTTGGAGAACCTTCCATGAAGTTTCTAGAACTTCTCATGCAATGATAATTTGAATTTGTCATCTTGAGTGAATCCCATGCAATCTCATGATACATCATGCAATCTCACTTAATTTCTCTTCAAATGATATGGTAAAATGAAAACAAAGCCTTACAAGTCCTTATGTAGCATTTTCCCATCTTTCCTTTTGATGCCTTAAAGTGCAAGTAACAAATTTACAAAGCAACTCCAATTTTTAAGCCTAAACTCAAACATGTGGCTAAACCATTGTTTTTAAAATGATGCTTCCAATCAAAATGATATATTGGATGACCCATTTTGGATTCATAGATCTCCCAAACCAATTTTCAAATTCAACTTTTTCAACTTATAAGTCATTTACAAGCCATTTGAACCACTTTTAAAAATCCATGCTATGAGCTTTTCCAACAATTCATGACCTTCTTTCTAGACTTAAAATCCCATTTTGAACAACTTTCATGTTTTGAGTTTTTCCATTTGAGGCTTGGAAATAGGAGATATGGCCTTTGCTTAAAATGACCTATAACTGACAAATGACCAAAATACCCCTGTCTTGTTCAAACCATAAGTTGAGTTCCACAAATCCTATCAAGGACTTATACCACTCAAATTAAAGCTAAGAAGATGCCCTTCAACATTCATGTTGACCAAGAAATCATAGGAATCATCCTACTAGGGCAAAAGTTGTCTGCAAGTTGGATGACTTTCAAGGACCCAGATTCACATACCTCTGCTGACCTGTAATTTGTCAAAACCATAACTTGAGCTCTGTAACTCCTATCAAGGACTTCCACCACTCAAATTAAAGCAAAGAACAAGCTCTACAACATTCATGTTGTGGGGAATATGAGATATCAATCACATCTAGAGCTAAAACTGCCTGGAAGATAGGGATCAAATTAGGGTTTTTTCACTGACAATCCTTGGAAACCCTAACTCAAAACTTCTCAAACTCCTCAATCATGATGAGTTGGCCTAGGAATCATCTTTATAACACCTCTATGCATCATTCCATGATCTCATGGCCCTTGGATTAGGTCTCAACCTTCTCCAAATCTTCAGCTGATCTAGGGTTGATCCAGTCAAAACCCTAATTCTACCATTCATGGTTGAATCTCCTGAATTCTTGCATAATGACCTCTCTGGGCTTCATGATGGCTATCAAGACATCTCATAGGCTTTCTCAAAACATCTAGTTCATTCTCAAAGTCTCAGAATCATCTGAGGAGCACCCACAACTCTCAAGCTATGAAGCACACAACCCTGGTTTCAATCCACTTCCTCTGAGGATCTCTTGAACTTTCTGATGAAGGTATCCATTTTCCAACACTCAGTGAATAAATAATTGTTGGTCAAATTTTAGGGTGCAACAGCTGCCCCTATTCAAACGGCTTGAACCTGACTGGGTGAGAAGCGAACGGCTCTCATCCAATCAAGGTGCGAGACGATTGAATATCGGTAAACCCGAAAATTTGCCAACTGCGCGAGCACACGATACTCTGCGGGGAACAAATCTTTGAATACTGCAACACTAGCCGCACGGCAACTAGCTGGAGAAATATCGATATGACGTCACCGTCAGTTATCCACATTAAATTCTTCTGACATTGCCTTCAGACAACCACAACACCCAACATCGCCGCTGGAGAAAATACATCTCTGAACAAAGTACCCCGCATCGCCGCTGGAGAAACACATCTGACAGAATACCCCGCATCGCCGCTGGAAAACTGAATCTGACATCGCCGTCGGGAACAAACATCCTCTTAGAGACACTCGACATCACCGTCGCACAAACATTATCTCTACTGGGGATTTAAAGAGTCTGACCTCGCCGTCAAACACAAACCCGGTCCGGGGATCCGAAGTATACATCTCAAAGGTACAAAACCTGAGCTTGAGATGGAAACAAACACTTCCAGCGGTACACATCCTAATATTGGAGGCAAACATATCCAAAGGTACGAAACCTGAGCTTGGAATCAAACATATCCAAAGGTACGAAACCCGAGCTTGGAATCAAACATACCCAAAGGTACGAAACCTGAGCTTGGACTCAAACATATCCAAAGGTACGAAACCTGAGCTTGGAATCAAACATATCCAAAGGTACGAAACCTGAGCTTGGACTCAAACATATCCAAAGGTACGAAACCTGAGCTTGGATTCAAACATATCCAAAGGTACGAAACCTGAGCTTGGACTCAAACATATCCAAAGGTACGAAACCTGAGCTTGGACTCAAACATATCCAAAGGTACGAAACCTGAGCTTGGATTCAAACACATCCAAAGGTACTAAACCTGAGCTTGGAAGCAAACACATCCAAAGGTACTAAACCTGAGCTTGGATTCAAACATATCCAAAGGTACGAAACCTGAGCTTGGACTCAAACATATCCAAAGGTACGAAACCTGAGCTTGGAATCAAACACATCCAAAGGTACTAAACCTGAGCTTGGAAGCAAACACATCCAAAGGTACTAAACCTGAGCTTGGAAGCAAACACATCCAAAGGTACTAAACCTGAGCTTGGAAGCAAACATATCCAAAGGTACGAAACCTGAGCTTGGAATCAAACATATCCAAAGGTACGAAACCTGAGCTTGGAATCAAACATACATGCTGCCATTTTCTTGACATCTGGTCAGGTCGTTGCTAAATAAAAGCAAACACGCCGGGTCACCGGACATAATCATCAAGTTAACAACTCTGTTGAGGAGAGAGGAATGAGGGTTCACCCAAACAATCCCGACGACTCACTGGGGAAAAGGAAGAAGGGTTCACCCAAACAATCTTGTAGACTTTGCTGCAGAAAGACGAGAGAGTTCACCCAAACGACTTCAACAACTGGTTCATGCTTCATATGCAAATGCTGGAAGAATGAGCGTAATGCTCCGTGCAAAACGGAATGCTACGCTTTTGGGTAAATGTTATGCAATCATGCAAGGAAATGCCCCAGCAAAATAAATGCTGGGAAGAGGAACCATCCACTCAGGGAGAGTAACCCTTATGCTGAGGAAGAGCTACCCTTCAAGGGAACTGCATTTTCTGCCCATCTCGTCTAGACTTACACTTGAGGACGACGGGCTCCTTCGGAGAACACAGCACATCAGGCTGATCAGCACACTATCCTCTGCTATACTCTGCACGGGGAAAGCGGTAAATGCTCTGAACGGCTCTCTGGGGGAACGACCCTTCTAGGGAACATAGCCTTCGGGCTACAAGACACTCATGTCATTAAGTCCTCAAACTCACAGGGACAAACAAACTTCGGCTTGTTGGGCAATCCTTCAGGATCCACTTGGGGAAACATTCCATCTGCCAGTCATGACTGTGCTCGACTGGGGATACCAATCTACCTGCCTGTTGCTGGGGAAATGCCAGCCACCTGCTGGGGAGAAGATCCTTACTCTGTTGGGGATTCCAAGAATTATTCTGGGCAACTCTTGCTGAGGACGCTACTGGGGAACTCAAGTATCACCCTAAGCAAACAACTCGGGAAGCTGCACTGAGATCTTAAGAATCATCTTAAGCAAACGACTCTGCTGAGGAATTCGAGGGTCGTCTTGAACTGACTTCGCTGGGGATCTCAAAAATCATTTTGAGCGAGCGACTGCGGGGATTACACCGGGGTCTTAAGAATCATCTTAAGAAAGCGACCTTGCTGGAGAGAATATCAGGAACCATCCTGAGCAACCGATCCTTCGGCCGAACACCTGTAAGGCAAGAATAATAATGACCTAGATCATGTTTATGATGCATATGCTTCTGCGCTATGCCCCACACGGTGGGAATGATATGCGTTTATGCTAAATGCCATGCAATTATGCACAATGCTATGCAACGTTGAATGCTATGCAGTCATGCACAATGATGCGATCCCGTCAGCAAAATAAATGCTGGGGGGAGGAAACCCTTTTGTCAAGGAGACAAGAACTACTCAGATAGAGGAATCATCCTGCTGAGGAGAACGTGGACCCGCCAATATCAATCGGACTCTGTCTGGGGAATTGATCTCCCGCGGATTGCTGCAGGGGAACGAAGCTCTACGAGAACTTGGACCTGCTGATATCTATCGCGAGAATGAACTGCGCGGCCGCCATGGCTACTCTTCTGGTGATGACAACTCTGTGGGGAGGCAACTTCAGCTGCAACACACTCCACTGGTGAAAAACCAATCATGATCTGATCACCTTCCAAGGATTCGGCTCTCTTGGACATCTGCAAACTCGGCTGAGGAAGGAGAAGTCATTCTGCTTCGCTGGAGAGAGTGCGACTTTGGGGAAATACAGCATCAGTTGTTCAATATCTGCTATGGAACATCCATTCGTGGTCTCACCTGTTTCCAAGGATTCTGCTTTTTTGCGGACTCAGCCGGGGAGAGAAATCATTCTACTTCACTGGAGAGTACGACTCTGGTGCGGAATTTCAATTTCGCCGGGGAAGAAAGAATCATCTGACTTCGGGGGAGAGTACACTCTGCAAGGGAACACAACATCAGCCGTTCCAACACTCTACTGGGGAAGAGGTATCAATGCTCACCATCTTGCATTCAGATTCTGCGGAGGAGAGACTAATGAACTCTGCTGGAGAAGGAGGGCTCGCCCTGCTTCGGGGATGCGCACGGTACATCTTCTGGAAGGTGCTATACCTGCAACAACACAAACAAACAGACAAGATCCCTCCTCAAAGGGGCCTATCCAGGTTATTATCTCGTGACAGTATTCAGTTAATTAATTGTTTCAACAATCAATGGGCCTAGGCCCGTGAGTTTATGTATGCGCATTTTATTAAAAACATCGGCGTTTTCATTCGCAAACAAAACAGATAAATGATAAACAGACAAGCAGAATTGCTGAATAATGTGCATTTTATTGATGATGAACCCCTGAATGGGCAAAAATGTTTTACAACAGAGGCAAGCTCCTGAAATGAGGAAGCCGCGCAAAAAGAAAACATAAATATACATCAGTATATACAAATGTTGGCAACGAGGCGCAGACGAACACCATGAGTTGATCCCTCTAAGACACACTCGACTTCAATACTTCTCCGATGCTTCAGCTTCGGAAGAGATTGATTCAGATAAACGGCCCTCAGGTCTTCCGAACCACTAAACAATGAAAGTCCACACGCGGAACGCAGTCATTTGCTTATTCAAATCCCTAACTTTTGCGTGAACCGCCCTTTACGGGTTTTCAGTTCACCGGGATACCCTTTTTTGCCGAAGCCGCCCAGTGTAGGTTTTCGACTTCGCGGGTGTACATTTTTTCAATATATCCCTAATTTTTGCCCGAACCTTTTATTCTGTTTTTGGTTCGCCGGGATGCCCCTTTTTTGCCTGGACTCTTTCTTTTTTGTCCAGCGGGTCTCTTTCAAGCAAAGTATTTTTTAACTGCGTCCGCGTTCACCGGGGATGCAAAATCTTCACCATCCATCGTGGATAACAACAAAGCTCCTCCCGAGAAGACCTTGCTGACGACATACGGCCCTTCGTAATTCGGAGTCCACTTGCCCCGGTGATCGGAGTGTGGCGGAAGAATTTTCTTCAGGACGAGATCACCCGTCTGAAAGCTTCTGGGACGCACCTTCTTGTCATAGGCTTTCTTCATTCGGCTCTGGTACAGGCGACCAAATGCAATCGATGCTAACCTCTTCTCGTCCATCAGGCTGAGTTGGTTCAAGCGATTCGTAATCCATTCTGCCTCGTCGAGTTTCACATCAACCAAAACTCGCAAAGAAGGAATCTCCACTTCTAACGGTAGGACAGCTTCCATACCGTACACCAAGGAGAAAGGAGTTGCCCCGGTCGACGTACGCACCGTTGTATGATAACCGTGCAAGGCAAACGGCAGCATCTCGTGCCAATCCTTGTACGTCACAACCATCTTCTGAACAATCTTCTTGATGTTCTTGTTGGCCGCTTCAACAGCGCCATTCATCTTTGGCCGGTAAGGAGACGAGTTGTGGTGTTCAATCTTGAAGCTCTGGCACAGCTCTTTCATCATCTTATTATTCAAATTCGAACCATTATCAGTAATGATTCGCTCGGGAATTCCATAGCGACAGATGATGTCCCTCTTTATGAATTTAGCTACCACCTGCTTGGTCACATTAGCGTACGAGGCTGCCTCCACCCATTTGGTGAAGTAGTCGATAGCTACCAGAATGAAACGATGACCATTGGATGCAGTGGGCTCGATCTTGCCTATCATGTCGATGCCCCACATGGAGAAGGGCCAAGGGGAGGACATGACATTCAATGGGCACGGCGGCACATGAACTTTATCAGCATAAATCTGGCATTTGTGACATTTCTTCGCGAATCTGAAGCAATCCGACTCCATAGTCAGCCAGTAATACCCTGCTCTCAGGATCTTTCTCGTCATGGCATGCCCGCCGGCGTGCGTACCAAATGTGCCCTCATGGACCTCTTCCATGAGCATACTCGCTTCTTTCTCATCTACACATCTGAGTAGCACAAGATCGTGGTTTCTATTATACAGCACTCCGTCAGGATTGAGATAAAAGTTTCCGGATAGCCTCCTCAGAGTCTTCTTATCCTGGGTTGACGCACCCGCAGGATACTCCTTAGTCATGAGGAAGGTCTGGATATCGTGGAACCATGGCTTGCCGTCAGTGGCATCATCGATTGCAAACACAAATGCTGGTCTATCAAGACGCGAAAGTACAATTCTTGGAGCCTCATTCCAATAATTGACTTTATACATTGAAGCCAGCGTGGCTAAGGCATCAGCCATCTGATTTTCAGCCCTGGGTACATGATGAAGTTCCACTCGATCGAAGAACGGAAGCAACCTCCTGACATAATTCATGTACGGCACTAAATTCGCTTGACGAGTTTCCCATTCCCCTTTGATCTGATTGATTACCAGCGCTGAGTCACCATATATGTCTAGATTCTTGATTCTCAAATCAATTGCCTCTTCTAGACCCATAATACATGCTTCATACTCGGCTTCATTGTTGGTAACTGGAAATGTCAGTCTCGCAGTAAACGGGATGTGGGATCCATGAGGAGTCGTGATGATAGCCCCGATACCACTTCCATAGGAATTAACCGCTCCGTCGAATATCAACTTCCACTGAGACTTCCTATCTGGCCCCTCATCTGGCAATGGCTCATCGCAGTCCTTCGCTTTGAGAAACATAATGTCCTCGTCAGGGAATTCGAACTTCATTGGCTGGTAGTCTTCGATTGGCTGTTCGGCAAGGTAATCAGACAATAAGCTTCCCTTAATGGCTTTCTGAGAGACGTACTGAATATCATATTCTGTTAACACCATTTGCCATCTGGCAATCCTGCCCGAAAGAGCCTGCTTCTCGAAGACGTACTTGATCGGATCCATCTTCGAAATTAGCATAGTGGTGTGGTTGAGCATATACTGTCGTAGACGTTTGGCGGCCCAGGCTAATGCACAACACGTCTTCTCCAGCATCGAGTATCGAGATTCACACTCAGTGAACTTTTTACTCAGATAATAAATGGCATGCTCTTTTCTGCCCGTCTCGTCGTGCTGACCGAGAACACACCCCATACTATTCTCCAGAACCATCAGGTACATGATTAATGGCCGTCCAGCCACTGGGGGTATCAAGATTGGAGGTTCTTGAAGATACTGCTTTATTTTGTCGAATGCCTTCTGGCAATCCTCATTCCAAGTAATCGCCTGATCTTTCTTTAAAAGCTTGAACATCGGTTCACAAGTGGCCGTGAGCTGAGAGATAAACCTTGCAATGTAGTTTATTCGGCCCAGGAAACCACAAACTTCTTTTTCTGTTTTCGGCGCTGGCATTTCTTGGATAGCTTTTATTTTCGCAGGATCAACTTCAATACCTCG
Organism: Lathyrus sativus; assembly: GCA_963859935.3. Taxonomy (NCBI): domain Eukaryota; kingdom Viridiplantae; phylum Streptophyta; class Magnoliopsida; order Fabales; family Fabaceae; genus Lathyrus; species Lathyrus sativus. Next base: position 677,446,927 of record OZ012739.1, on the reverse strand, counting down.
TTCACTAACGATAAACCCCAACAACTTTCCGGACCGCACTCCGAAAGTGCACTTGTTAGGATTCAGCCTCAGCCTGAACTTCCTAAGCCTCTCAAACAGCTTCAACAAATTGACCAGATGCTCTTCCTCCGTTTGGGACTTTGCGATCATGTCATCAACATAGACCTCGATCTCATGATGAATCATATCATGAAACAAAGTTACCATTGCTCGCTGGTATGTGGCCCCTGCGTTCTTCAGACCGAAGGGCATTACCTTATAGCAAAATGTGCCCCAGGGGGTAATAAACGTCGTTTTCTCCATGTCCTCCGGTGCCATCTTAATCTGATTGTAACCGGAGAAGCCATCCATGAACGAAAACACGGAAAACTGGGCTGTATTGTCGACCAACACATCAATATGAGGCAACGGGAAATCATCCTTATGGCTCGCCCTATTCAAATCCCGATAATCAACGCACATGCGTACCTTACCGTCCTTCTTCGGTACAGGCACTATGTTGGCGACCCACGGAGGGTAAGTGGTAACGGCTAGAAATCCTGCGTCCAACTGCTTCTGGACTTCTTCCTTGATTTTTACAGCCATGTCTGGTCTCGTCCTCCTGAGCTTCTGCTTGACTGGAGGGCAATCTTCTCGCAACGGCAAGCGATGAACCACGATATCAGTGTCAAGTCCGGGCATATCCTCATATGACCAAGCAAAGACGTCACTATACTCTCGAAGCATCTCGACCAGTCTATGCTTGACATCATTCTGCAGTGCAGCCCCAATTCTGACATTTCTGACGAGCTCCTCAGAACCCAGATTTATGATCTCAATATCCTCCTCGTGAGGTAGAATAACCTTCTCCTCTTGTCTCAACAAGCGGGCCAACTCTTTCGGAAGGTCTTCGTCTTCATCAATCTCATCCTCGGCTTGATTGATCGGGCAATCAAAGTCTTAGTGAGCTGTAGAGGGTCCAGAGTCGATGTCATCTGTTACGTGGATCCTGCAATAACAAGGGTTAAGTTTAAAGCAAGAATATGCAGGTTAGCACGAACCCTGTTGCCATTTTGCTGTTTTTTGAAATAAACATAAAACAGGAATAACAGAGAACACAATATTTGGTTACGAAGAAAACGCCTTTTATTTATTAACAAAATGCATACACATAATCCAACAAGGCCCTGACAGTAAAACCACTATGCCCCGGGCAGGACATAGGGTTGTACAAAGATTGTAAAAAGCAAATCATTACTCTTCACTTGTCAGCTTGATAATCTCCTTGATGGTCCAATTGTGGAGGCGCTCGCCCGGCTTGCTCGGTTGAATCCAGGCGTCAAGATTGCAATCACTGTCCCCGCTGTCCTCCGACGCAGCGTTGATGCTCTCGAAAATTACTCCCCCTTTGGTGAATAGGATCGGCCCTTTCTCACGAGATGAGCTGCCAGAAGAAGATGAAGCTTCAGCTCCAGGAGAATACCCCAATCCAAACCTGTCCTGCTTGATTGGTATATCCAAGACGTGCCCCCAGCCCGGGGTGGAACCGGCTTCGACAACGGCCCGAGCCTCCTTAAACGAGGAGAGATTCATCTCCTGCCTCTCTGCGACGGCAGGAGCTACCTCCTTCACCCTGACGGTTTCAAATGCTTGGCAAAGAGTCTCATGGATCTCGCCGTCCATTTCGACGTATTTAAAGGACGACAGGTGGCTCACCATGATGTCCTCCTCACCACAGACGGTTACTATGCTGCCCCCAACAACATATTTGAGCTTCTGCTGCAGCGTGGACGTCACGGCACCAGCAGAATGGATCCATGGCCGACCTAAGAGGCAACTATAGGCGGGCATGATATCCATGATATAGAAAACCGTATTGAACGTCTCTGGACCAACTTGAATTGGCAGGGTCAACTCTCCGAAGACGTGGCGCTTGGTCCCATCAAAGGCTTTCAGACCAGATCACTGGGCGTGCAAAGCAGTCCACGGGTATCCAACTTCATCAGTGCCTTTTTCGGAAGCACGTTAAGCGAGGAACCCGTATCCACCAGGACATGCGACATGATTGTACCTCTGCACTCTATTGAGACGTGCAAGGCGTTGTTGTGATCTCTTCCTTTAGGAGTCAGCTCTAGATCTGTAAAACCCAGCCCATTACCAGCATTGACATGGGCTACCACTTCCTCGAGCTGATTTACTGATATCTCCTGCGGCACATATGCAGCATTCAATACTTTCAGTAATGCGTTGCGGTGCGCTTCAGAACACAGCAACAAGTTAAGAATCGAGATCTTTGACGGAGTCTGATGAAGATGATCTACAATTTTGTAGTCGCTCTTCTTGATTAGTCGCATGAACTCTTCAGCATCTTTAACCAGCAAGTCTTTTTCTGCCCCAGAATGGACCTCCTCGACAGCTTTACCTTTACCCTTATCCACAGCGTCGGCCTGAACCCCTTTCTCTGCTGCAACCTCTGCTGGCGCAAATACTCTACCGCTTCGAGTGATACCACTGACTTCAGTAAGATTCTGCACAGTCGATCCAAACGGCTCAAGCTCTATCTTCTGACCATTGCAGTAAACTTCGGCGCCATAATGCCATGGAACAGCATTAGTACTCTCGAATGGGATTGGTCTGGCCCTGGTGATAGTGATAGTAGGCGGACGAGGCGCGGAAATAGTAATAGGGTGACGAGGAATAGTAATGGTAGCAACTTCGTCTGCCTGCTTTAGCACGACCTCCCCTGATGCACTCTGAACGCTCCGGCTGAATTGCAAAATACCCTCGGACATCAGACTTTGGATACCTTCGATCAGCTGCTCACACCCATCAGGAAGTGTAGCACAAGCCATACATAACTCTCCACATCCAGGAAAGAAGCCCTTCTTCAGCAACTTAGCCTTGACAAAACTCAGCGGCGTCTTCAAATCTTTAACATCAGTCAGTAAGTCCGCACTTTCCTCAGTGATAACAGCATTCACTCCGCCCCCCTTATGATGAGGCATCGGGTTTTTGGTGACGTTGGGCACGTTGTCAGAAAAGTTGATAACCTTGGCGTCCACCAAGTCCTGGACTTTGTGCTTAAAAGCTTTACAATTCTCAATCGTATGGCCAGGTGCCCCAGTATGGAACTCACAAGTAGCATTGGCGTCATACCCCGGTGGTGGTGCCCCTGTTAAGGGAGCCAACGTCCTCTTTTGAATTAATTGGAGCTGAAGCAACGTTTGCAGAAGCTGTGCATACGACATAGGTGGAGTTTCAAACTGACGATTTGTCATAGGAGCCTGATTCTGATATCTCCTATATCCCTGCTGATTCTGCTGCTGAAGCTGCTGCGGTTGCGGCTGTGGTGGAGCAGCTGGGATATTTATGCTAGCAATCTGAGACTGAGGGCCCTTGCCCTTTCTCCTAGCATTAGTGACAGCACTGGCATCTCCCTCTCGACGCTTGCCAGTGTAAGGTTTCTTGCTACTTCCTCCAGCTGAGGATGATTCGCCCTGAATTTTTCCGATCTTTATACCGTTCTCAACATGCTCGCCCAGAGTGATGAGAGCCGAGAATGTTCCAGACATGCCACTGACCAGCTTTTCATAATAGATTCCAGGAAGGGTAGCCATGAACATTTGCACTAGCTCACGCTCAACCATAGGCGGTTGAACCCGAGCAGCCAATTCACGCCACCGCTGGGCGTACTCTTTGAAGCTTTCATTGTTCCGCTGTGAGAGATTCTGAAGCTGAACTCGGTTGGGAGCCAAGTCGCTATTATATTGATAGTGGAGGACAAACGCTTCTGCCATATCTTTCCAGGTGCGCACAGTAGTGGGCTCCAAACCCATATACCATTCGAGCGATGGACCAGAAAGACTATCCTGAAAGAAGTGCATCAGCAACTTCTCATCGTCAGAATAGGCGGACATCTTTCTATAATAAGATCGAAGGTGAACACGGGGGCAGGTAGTACCCTTATACTTCTCGAAGGTAGGCACCTTGAACTTGTGAGGTACTTTAAAGTCAGCAATCAACCCGAGGTTGGACATATCAACGCCCAATGTGTTCTGATTTTCTATGTTTCTCATCTTGTCTTCCAGCGCCTTGAACCTGAGTCGAGCTTCAGCATTCAACTCTGCTTCTACACCTCTCTGAGAGAATACGTCATCCTGATGGTCCTCCAGCCACGGTTGAGGCACCAACAGATTTCCTGCACCAGCATTGTCGTTGACCGACCCTATGTTAACATTGGCTCCCAAACTACCATTGCCGACGCCTGCCGCATTGAGCCCGATATTAGTCATAAGATTGCCGTTAGCACTGCCGTTGCCCCCGGCAACAGGAACAACGTTCTGTGGAGTATCCCCTGGAGGAGGAGTGGGCACGGCCCCACCGTGAAGTATTCCATTACTGTCAACCCTGGAGATGAGAGGTTGAACCAAAGTACGAAGCTGGTCTTGCCCATTCGCAACTACTTGCATCAGCTCCATAAAACGATCCATCCGTTCACGGAGCTCTTGAACATCTGACTGTACCTGGTCCATTATCCTTGTCTGATTAGCGCGAGTTGAGTAGCGGTGGATGAGTCTTTGATTAATCCTGGAGATCGAAAGCAGCTCGGAACCTGTGTACCTGAAAAACCTGTCAACAATAAAGGTTAGGAAAAGCAATAAGATATACACCATGCAAATATGCTTCATGCAGATGCATGTGTGTGTCTGTGTGCGTGGGAGGTTTTCCCCGATCCTAGTGCCTTAGTGCCAGTGCTGACAATAATAAGGGGAGGAATCTGGGCCCAATCATGGAAACAGCAATCTCACACATAGTATCAGCAATAGTCAGGTTCGACACATCAAGGATCGAGAACTCGTACGCAACAGTCTTTCTGAGAGAGGTGGCAGTAGTAATATAACAAGAGGCGAGAGATCCTGGATCGGGGAAACGGTACCTGTCACAGACACACGCTAATGGAATGCGAATGATTATGCAATCTAATGCAAAATGCAGGCATGCAACAATATCCAGGTGGCTCCTGCGGAGATTCGGTGTCAACAGTCACTGATGAGAAGGAAACCCCGGTGTAAACCCACTGATCTGATCTGCTGAGAACAACCATCTGATAGGATTGAGATCAAAATCCTGCTCTGCCAAGAGTAAGTCCCTGATAATAAGGACCCCGGGTGCAATATCAAGAAATATCTGTTGAGGAAGCCTTCAGACCCCAAATCAGAAATCTGCCCTATCCAGAACAAATGCACAGCTACTGATGAGACCTTCAGACCCCACTCAAAATATGCTCCGTCCAGCACGAACCACTGATGATAATACACTGATCAAAGCCTGCTCTATCAGGAACAGACAAACACCCGATGATAAGATCCTTTGATCAAAACTAGCTCCGTCAAGAACCAACATATCCGCAACGGAGAACCCTGATATCAACATAACTGATTCACTGTCAAGAAAACCAGGTAGTCTGGAGGTCAAAGTTTCCTGCAATATCCCAACCCCACTCACAGGTATGGACCTAATCCACGGACAAAGGTACGACATCCTATGCGGTCGTCAGCGTCACAGACTTTCATGAGTGACGATACGATTCCCAGAAGGAGTGGCATCATCAAGTCATGAAGAGGCCTCTCTTAGCTGACTTCCAAATGATCGGTCCCCAGAGTCGACAATCCTCACGTCTGGACTCCCCTCAGATCCTCAGGACCGGAAAGGAGCACCTCTGCAAGAATCTCGTCTGAGCGCAGATTTTCGTAGGGAACTGTGCCTGCTCAGCAGACATGTTCGTCTACTACTTCTCCACAACTATATCTAGGTGTGTACTCAAGCCCAGGTCCGGCTTCTCACTCATAGTAACACCCCTCTCCCACAGCAGCACAGATAATCATATTGAACTGGAAATAAAATGCGGGAAATAAAATGCGGGAAGTAAAAATGCGATAAATAAAAATGCGATAAATAAAAATGCGATAAATAAACGCAACCCAACAAGCAAACACACAAACGATAGGATTGACTCTCATAGGGAACCGGAGAACCAGAGATTCTGGGTTGGTCTTTCCCCAGCAGAGTCGCCAGCTGTCGCTCGCGCGAAAATAAGGTGCCGGCATGACAGAAGAGTCGCCACCTTTCGTTATTTATCCCTCAGAGCGGGAAAGGAAACGATCGGAAAAAACCTGACGAATAAGGGTAAGACAAGGTCGTCGCAACCATTGTCTGGGTTCGGGAGTCGGTTACGCAAGGGGAAGGTATTAGCACCCCTCACGTCCGTCGTACTCGGCGGGATCCTCGCTTGTTTGTTTACTTGGACGGGTTGGTTATAATCTATCTACCTATCAAGGCTGGCTGAAAAAGAAAAGAAAAATGACTCGGCAAAGCGTCGCGCTTTATGCCTACGTATTCCCGTCTGGAACGAGAAATCAGAGTCAACGTAGTTCGGCTAACTACGGGGGAAGATGGGGAAGGTTGCTCGCTAGGATATCGCATCCTATGCCTACGTACTTTCATCTGGTATGAAAGATCAGAGCAAACGTAGTTCGGGTAACTACGGGTTATCTCCTAAAAGAAGTGTTTTTTTATTATGTTTGCGATTTCAACCGCACTAGAGACTATGACCTGAGAGTGAATGCGTCGTATGTCACCCACGGGGTACCACACTAAACATCCATCCTCAGATGGCTTAAGGCTCGTAGCGTACGAAGGAAATCATTCATGATTACTGTATCTTCAACTGCTTTGAGATGAGAAGAGAACAGGCCCAACTAGGAGGGAGACTATCAAGTCCTACTGTTGTCATGCCATGGATTCATCCTATGGTTGAGGTTTGAACAGGGAACTCCTAGATGTTGTCATGCATAGGATTCAACCTAACAGTCTATCATCAAATCCTCATCAGAAGAAATGAGAGTCCTAAGGGATCATGTCAATGATACACCAAAACAGACAAAAGCATCAGCTTTAACAGTAAAATGCATGCAATGCAAGTGAGGGAGGAAATGTGTGTGGGGCTTCAGCCTCCACAAGCTCGTCTCAACCTCAAGCCAGTCATGAGATAACAGTAATCATACTGAAAACAACATGCTATCAAGCAATGAACAAATAAAAGAAATGAAGTGCCATCAGGCAAACAAAACACATGCTTGAGAAAGAATCATCTACTCTCTAATCCTAACCCTAACACAGAACACTGATCAAATCTAAGCAAAGCCCTAAAGCACAACCTAACCAAAGGAAAACAATCCCAGTCTTCAAGCTTCAGAACAAGCTTACCAAAGAAAGGGAGCTAAGTAAGCAGACTCATAGTGTCTTCCTCAGGAAAGCACTAGGAGGTGTATACTCAGGAGTCATATCCTATGTGGCTCAACCACTGTGATCAGTTTACATTCCTCCTCAGGAGAAACTAAACTCACAAGCAGGCTTCAACATCACTGGATACTTAGGAAATCCTATCTGAACTAGTGGAACTAAGTGAATAGACCCATAGGACCTTCCTCAGGAAAGTACTAGGAGGCTTCCACTTAGGAGTTGTATCCTATGTGGCTCAACAACTGTGATCAGTTTATATTCCTCCTCAGGAGAAATTAAACTCACTAGTTGGCTCCAACATCATTGGATACTTGAGAAATCCTAGATAAACTAAGGGAACTAAGTGAATAGACCCATAGGACCTTCCTCAGGAAAGTACTAGGAGGCTTCCACTTAGGAGTTGTATCCCATATGGCTCAACAACAGGTGATCAGTTTACATTCCTCCTCCGGAGAAATTAAACTCACAAGTTGGCTCCAACATCATTGGATACTTAAGAAAGAGGTGAGAAGAAAGAATGAAAGTCATTCATAGTGCCTTCCTCGGGAAAGTACCATGAACTTCCTCCAAACTTCAGGATCTCAAACCTCACAGACAGGGAACAAGCCAAGCTCTGGGTCTCTGAGTCTTGATCTACAATCTTCACTTCATCATGCTCTCCAACAAGGTCTTCAAGACAACACAAGCCCCACAACAAATTCCCCAAAATAAACCCCACAGATGAACAGGTAACCACAGCACAGACAAAATCATCAGGCAACTTCAGAAAATACCTAAAAATACCAACACAAGGGGGAAAAATCTAACAATTATTCACATGGGTCTACAACCTCTACTCATAACATCCACATAGGCCCCTACCCAAAAATCAAGACAAAACTATCTAAATAAAATGGATTTCCTCACCTATGCACAACCTAAACCCTAATTAGACTATCCTAAGTTCAATTCAACTAAACTAATCAAATTTTAAACTAAAAATCAAGAATTAAATCCTATGGGGAACTATGATTCAATGTCTAATTACACAAAAAAGAATGAATTAAAAATCCTAAGGGAAGGTCCTAAAAGAAATTCTACAAAATCATGATATCAAACTAAACATTATAAAAGCTATTTAAAAGAAAAATCTATTAAAAATATGAAAAGAAAATAAAATGGACATTTTATTTATTTATATTTTTCTAGACAAATTTATGAACACATGAAAAAAACAAGAATTAAAAAATATTAAATTTTCTATTTTATATGAATTTTATAAAACAAGAAAAAAATAAAGGAATTAAAAAAATAAAAGAAATGAAAATAAAGGGGATGGGGGTGCAAATAGAAGGATACGCTAGTTGATTTCTAAATGGGCTGAAAAAAGGGGGGGTGCGCGTAGAAAAAAGGTCAAATCCCACACGGACTCACTAATCAAAACGACGACGCTTTGGTTTTTAAATTTCCCTCCCATTTGCTGATTAATCTGGGCCGTGAGATTAAAAGACAAAGTCAACACTTCCAATACGAATCAAAGGTGAGGATTGTGTCTTCTACCTTGGCTCTGCTAGGGTTTCATGAAACATCCTCCACCCGCGAATCTTCCATCATCCATAGCTCTCTCATCTCGTAATGAAAATTCACGATCTAAACATCAAACTTAACCTACTCATTGCCCTCTACACAACCATGGTCGTGGATTTTCTTAATACTCACTCTAGAAAGAAATACGCACGATGGAAGTCTTGGACACCATTACTTTCTTCTGGTTTGCATGATCATGGTCTTGGCTGAAACTAACCTAGAATGATCTACACTTCATGGTGATTATTCTAAACTACAAAACTAAGGTTATAGTACACTAAGGCATGAGTTCTTGAACTCAAAACAGAAATGGCCATAAAACAAACCTTCATGAAATGCTCTAAAACTCATCATGATTCATCCTACATTGGTCTATATCACATTTCTCCTAACCACATAACTTAACTATGCATAAATAATGAGATTCGAAAGAAAACACATACCTTGCAAGTGATGATGGCTATGGTGTTTTTCTTCCAATTCAAGACTTGGTACTTCCTCTAGATGATCTTTAAGGGATCTATATGCTTCTGTTTGCAGTAGTTTGTGCTCACACTTCTTGAATAGACCTGGCCAATCCTTCATGCAAGTTGGAGTGATCACTTGGAATACATGAGCCAGCCACGAATTCTCCTCAATCTTTCTTGCCAAATACTCAATGTTGCTTGTAGATGATGATGATAATCAGAATTGTAGTGATTGATGAAGTTTCAATGGAGTTTGGGATTAAAATGCATTTTGGAGTGAAAGAATTGAAATGTGTTATGCAAGCTCTAAGAATCTCTAACCAATGCATGGAGTCACTCTAGGGCTTATATAGATGAGAATAAAAATGTCTAGAACCTTGGAGAACCTTCCATGAAGTTTCTAGAACTTCTCATGCAATGATAATTTGAATTTGTCATCTTGAGTGAATCCCATGCAATCTCATGATACATCATGCAATCTCACTTAATTTCTCTTCAAATGATATGGTAAAATGAAAACAAAGCCTTACAAGTCCTTATGTAGCATTTTCCCATCTTTCCTTTTGATGCCTTAAAGTGCAAGTAACAAATTTACAAAGCAACTCCAATTTTTAAGCCTAAACTCAAAAATGTGGCTAAACCATTGTTTTTAAAATGATGTTTCCAATCAAAATGATATATTGGATGACCCATTTTGGATTCATAGATCTCCCAAACCAATTTTCAAATTCAACTTTTTCAACTTATAAGCCATTTACAAGCCATTTGAACCACTTTTAAAAATCCATGCTATGAGCTTTTCCAACAATTCATGACATTCTTTCTAGACTTAAAATCCCATTTTGAACAACTTTCATGTTTTGAGTTTTTCCATTTGAGGCTTGGAAATAGGAGATATGGCCTTTTCTTAAAATGACCTATAATTGACAAATGACCAAAATACCCCTGTCTTGTTCAAACCATAAGTTGAGTTCCACAAATCCTATCAAGGACTTCTTCCACTCAAATTAAAGCTAAGAAGATTCCCTTCAACATTCATGTTGACCAATAAATCATAGGAATCATCCTACTAGGGAAAAAGTTGTCTGCAAGTTGGGTGACTTTCAAGGACCTAGATTCACATACCTCTGCTGACCTGTAATTTGTCAAAACCATAACTTGAGCTCTGTAACTCCTATCAAGGACTTCCACCACTCAAATTAAAGCAAAGAACAAGCTCTACAACATTCATGTTGTGGGGAAGATGAGATATCAATCACATCTAGAGCTAAAACTGCCTGGAAGATAGGGATCAAATTAGGGGTTTTTCATTGACAATCCTTGGAAACCCTAACTCAAAACTTCTCAAACTCCTCAATCATGATGAGTTGGCCTAGGAATCATCTTTATAACACCTCTATGCATCATTCCATGATCTCATGGCCCTTGGATTAGGTCTCAACCTTCTCCAAATCTTCAGCTGATCTAGGGTTGACCCAGTCAAAACCCTAATTCTACCATTCATGGTTGAATCTCCTGAATTCTTGCATAATGACCTCTCTGGGCTTCATGATGGCTATCAAGACATCTCATAGGCTTTCTCAAAACATCTAGTTCATTCTCAAAGTCTCAGAATCATCTGAGGAGCACCCACAACTCTCAAGCTATGAAGCACACAACCCTGGTTTCAATCCACTTCCTCTGAGGATCTCTTGAACTTTCTGATGAAGGTATCCATTTTCCAACACTCAGTGAATAAATAATTGTTGGTCAAATTTTGGGGTGCAACACATGGGTAGTGTTCAGTTAATATTGGTTGCACATTTGACTTCAAGATGATATATCTCGTTTGTGGATCATCTATATGCTACTCTTCACACATATCCTGAAGTGTCGAAGAAACCGTACAAAAATCAGAAGTTATGACGGTTATTCTTCAATGATCAATGACTTGGCAGTCACAAGCCTTTCCAAAAAAGAAAAAAATAAAAAAGAAAGAAAGAAAGAAAAATCCCGCTAATTCGAACACCCAAAGAGGCGACTTAGGCAAAAAATTAGGTGATCCTGGTGGACTTGATAAAATAAAATCGATCCAGGAAAAAGTTAGGGATCAAAAGAAAAATCAATCAAAAGAGGTCCCAAATCCTCAACAGAGCAAAACAAGATTCAGTGACCGATATGTAAAAAATCAAAAGGGGTTACTGACATTCATGACAGAGGAAAAAATAAAGTGACTTTCATTTCAAGCAAATCCTGAATCCTCACTCTCACACTGCCAAATTTTCTTAGAAGGCGAATGTGTGTTAAATTAACTAAATGTAGGACTGGAGAACATCATGAAGAAGGGGTGGGTACAAATCAATTTTGAGCCTTATATCCTTTTTTTCTATAACTATGAGTTAGGCCATGATACAAACCTCAAAAGACCTAATTAAGGCAGAGTTATTCTGAAAGCATATTGCAGCAAGGTTGTGTAAACTGACTCCTAGAGATTTGCTAATCTTCTTCTTGTTGTATCTTTCACACACTAGCTAAATCAACATTATGTTTGGACTAATGGTCCATTCGCCACACACTATAACATATTTCCAATAATGATTGATTTTTTTCAAAACTTTCATGAGCATTGCATTAAAATTACCATTTGTGAATAAACAATTTTAATTGCAAGTCAGCACTTGACATCAAGGAAATTTCAACAAAGGAGCAGTCAAAGAGGACTTGATCATTCATCAAACTCGACCAGAGTCAAGATTACCTCATAGATAAGAGGCATTGACATTCAATGATTATGGAATCAGTCAATCCAGGACAAGCCCCCAAGCATAAGTTGATTATGGGACAAATTATTCAAGAATCAGGTTGATCAAAGAAGCGTCATTTCAAGACTATCAGCCAAGGGGCAGGCATCTAGAGGTTCCTTTTGATTAAGGGTGAATCCCTCCAATACTCAGTCTGTATAAGTTAAGTCGTTTTAATGCTCATTCTTGGGAAGGCTACAAAAAGAGTACATCGAGGCCAATCACTCAAAGAGTCAGTGATCAGCTATCGCTCGCGAATCATAACCGAGTGGTTTGAAAAATGTAGTAAAAGCGACGGTAACTCGGATATCAATTCACAAGTATTCTTATTTATAAAATAGCCAATTAAGACGAATTGGGGGGTTGTTTTATTAAGAATTCGATTAAGAAAGAAAGAGCAGAAATAAGTGATTTTAAAATAAGTGATTAAAAACAGGTAAATCCACCGGTTCGACTCCCAATTTATCATCGATTATTACAATTCAATATTTTCAAAAGGTTTCAATTCCTATTTGATTGAAATATTGACGAACAAGCGTCGACAACACCGCATGACTTTTATTCCTAATTACCGAATTAAGCAGACGATTAAAGATGACGCAAATTAACGAAAAAGCTAAGTTAATCCGCGATTGAGTTAAACAATATTGATTGACCAAATTAAATCCAATTTATCTTATAATAATGAATTAAGCAAACGAAATTATAAAATAAATTGGAACGGGATTAAATGAAATAAAGCGCAATTGAAATTGAAGTAAACCTCAAAGAATTACGGAGTTCAAAATCGACGGATTTTCCCTTAGGATTAGTTCGCCATGAAAACAATGAAAAGCAAGAAAGAAATTCGGAAAAATAAACTAGGGTTCTGTTTTGTATCATAGCAGCAACCTTATAAACACTCAACTGGGGCAGAAACCTAAACCAGGTCCGAAAGGGATAAAAACTACATTATCACAAGTCAGAAACTTCAACGAATTATTCGAGACTTAATAAATCCGAATCAGCTTCTTCGTGCAACATGAAAGGTATAGATTTTTTCCTCAGCTTTCCAACGACTGGTAGAACGCCTCGATCTGATTCCTGTAGCTCCAGTTATGAATTTTTTTATTAAAAGCTGCTAATGCTGAAAATAACAAATGAAAATTAAATAAAGCTGAAAATAAAATAAATTGTAAAAACATCATAAAATAGGAAATTAAACAAACTAAACTATAGAAATACCTAAGTCTAAACATAGAGGAAGGTGCATCAAAATTCACTGATCAAATTCCCCCACACTTGAACCTTTGCACTCCGAGAAAAGTATTGTCAAAACTCATAAAGCACAAAAACATTAGATACTCATTCTAGGCTGTGAACTCTTCTTTGGTCAAGATCGCATCGATAGGTACTAATTTTACACACTAAGGATATCATAAGGACACAAATCTGCAATTGTACGGTCATAAGGCTCCCTCCTATACAAACCAATCCAAATCACGTCGTTATGCCAAAGTCTAACTTACTCATCCTCCTTTTTTCTCTCTTTCATTCTAGTGCAATCACATTAAGCCCTTTATCTATTCACACACATGATAACTGAGCTTGTTAGTGACTATGATCCATATATTTTTTTTCAACAATTCAGAATTAGACACTTTTTGTCTCCTTTTTTTTTCTTTTTCTCTTTTTTTTAAGGTTTCACAACCATTAGCCTAAGTGACCGGGTGAGGGTCACCTAACTTAAAAGGCGGATTTATTTTGACTTCTTATTAAGCACGGGATCATTCACTTATTTGCATCAGCTCAATTACTTAGCGTATGATTTCTAGATGGTGCTGACTGCTAGATAAACTACTTAAGAGCTATTAAAGGACGAGAACTCAAGACTATGCCATAACAAGTATCTAAATCGATTTCCATATTTGGGAGACTTAAGGTGTTAAAACGATACTGATCTTATGAATTGTTCCCAAGTCTCCACAATCTGACCTCAAATTGATCTAAAGCCCAAAAATTTCAAAAAATGCATTGTGCTAAGTAAACAATTTTTTTTTATTAATTTTTTTCACTTAAAGAAAATAGAACAAAACAAAGAAAAAAAACAAAGAAATGGTTCTCTCCCCCACACTTAAAACATACATTGTCCTCAATGAAAGAACAGAAATATAAAATAAAAGTGAGGAGAGATAGGAAAAGACACACTCGAGGAGTCAAGGTGGATAAATGATCGCATAAGCAGACTTTCCTAAAGAGAGATCTTCTACAGGCTCCTCTCCCAAAGTGGAGATGTCATAAAGTAACTTTGAATAGCATCCATTGACCTTGAAATATTTATTAGTGCCTTCGACTTTTATTCCAGGATCAAAGACGAATCTTCGATAAGTAAAAATGTCGAATGGGCACGTGAAAGTGGTCTTCTTTTCCATAACATCACGAATCAAAGGACTAAGGGGCTGCCTCACCGCTTTTCTTCCATTTTCAATTGAGACGATACGCATACTCATGGATGGGCTAAAATTACGAGTGTCAACCAAGGTCCACCCAATTCCCTTCTTATATTCCTGCAGTAACTTTTCTTCCTGCTCAAATTGAAGCTTTAATGAACAATATAAATCCTTAGGAAGTGGTTCAGAAGGTGGTTATTCAGTAGAATGTTTGGTTGGGGCAGCCGGGATGTCGAGAGCTTCAGCTGTATAAACAACTTCAACAACTCCATCTGTAGGAAAAATATTAACCTCCAAGGCAGCCTCAATCTTAGAACAAAGGTTAGTTTCAATGCAGTCATCATATGAGTAGCTATCATCAAAATAAGACAATGATGGAAAATTAGCTGCAAACAAATCAACACAAGTATCATCAACCAACTCAGAAATCAATTTAATATGAAAAACATAATGCTCTTCTTCCTCATCAATCTTATTACTTTTCAGTACTCTATGTGGAAAAGGAATTGGTGGTACATGATTTTTTTCAGGCTCAACAACAATGGAAGGTTCAGGTTCAGGTGTGACCTCAACAACTTCTTTATTTTTTTCTAGGGCTGGTTCTGCAACTTTTTCGGATCTTAAGGAAATTGCACTCATATTAGGGTTAGTGACATTAGGATTTACTACTATTTGGGCAGGTAGTTGGTTTGATCCTTGAGCTTGCTATATGGCATTCACTAAAGTGGCGAGTTGTCCAATTTGTTCCTGAAAGGTCTGAATACTAGAATTTGTCCGTTGCTGAAATTGGAGATCATTTACAACCCTTTGCTTAACAAGGTCCTCTAGTGAAGGTCCAGAAGGTGAAAAGGTGGTTACTTGTGGAGGGTTATGTGCTGGTGATAATGTTAACATTAATTGTTGTTTCACTAAATAAGTAAGCTCATCAAGTCTGGTTTTGATCAGCTTTCGCACGCAGATCAAAACGAGTGTTTTTGTAAAAATGCAGTACAACGATAGTAATTCGGAATGTCGTTCTCAAGGATTCTTTTAGGAATAACCAATTAAAATAACGAAATACGGGGGGGAGATCGATTTTGATTTTAGAAAATAAAGTGATTATTAAAATAAGTTGAAAAAGTTAATCTGTTGTTTTAGTTTCCTAACTTATCACCGATCCAAATAATTCCCAATTCCTAAGCGGATTCTATCCCCTTTTTGATTATAATAACAATCAAACAAGTGCAATTGATATTATACAATACATATTCCTAATTTCCGAATTAAGCAAACGGATAAAATATAGTAACCGTGAATTAAGCAAACACGAGAAATATACGTGGATTAAGCAAACACGATTAAAGTATAAGAACATGCAATTATCGAAATAAATCAACCATCCATAAGATAAATCGAATTAAGCAAACAAGATATCATAGAGAAGAATTAAAAGGAAATAGATTTTATGGGAAATTAAAAGAACCTCAAAGTGTCGGCGGAAACCGATTACAGCAGATTAACCCGAAGACGTTAGTTCCCCATGAGTGTTAAAAGCGTCTAATTTTTTCTCATGAATAGTGAATGGACTCAACAGTAACACGAGGTTTCCCCTCAAAATAAAAATAAGGGATCCGGTTCATAACCCAACTGGGTCGAAAACATAACCCAGACCCAAAACATGACCCAAAACTAAAACAAATTCCTAATGTTGTAACTTCAACGAATATTCTGGGAAAATGTGCTCCTAATATGACTTCGACTCCAACACAAAAGTCGTAGCTCTCTCTCTTAGCTTTCCGGCGATTATTAGAACGCCTCAAATGGATTACTGGAACTCCAGTTATGATCGTTTCTGTGCAGAATGCTAAAGCTGAAAAATAAAGTGCGAAAATCAAATTAAACCAAAAATAAAATAAAATATAAAAACATAATAAAACATAAGAATAATCAAAATAAATTAAAGAAATGTCTAAGTAAAAATATAGGAAAATATGCATAAAGATGTACTGATCAAATTCCCCCACACTTAAACTTTTGCACTCCGAGCAAAATTAAAATAAAACAAAACAAAGAAAGCACAAACACATCAACAGTTACTCATTCTAGGCTACAAGTCTTCTTCGGTTAAGTTTACATCGATAGGTACTAATCTTACACACTAAGGTTATCGTAGGAACACTAATCCACAATTGTGCAGTCATAAACCTCCTAAATATACAAATCAACTCGAATCATGTTATTATGCTGAAGCCTAACTTACTCTTCCTCCTTTTTGCTCTTTTTCATTCAGGCGCAATCACATTAAGCCCGTTATCTCCATACACTCATAGCAAGGCGACCGATTAGTGACTCTGAACCTTTTTGCATGGGGTTCTGATACTTGCATGACATAACCCTTTGCTTACTCAATTGTAGTTGCGGGGGATCAGACCATAATCTGCCCTACCAAGTTCAGCACCAGAAACCGCTGAACCAACTACAACGAGTCTTATTATCATTTGAGATTTGTTTTCTTCTTTTTTTTTTTGTTTTTTTTTCATTTTTGAAACACTCACTTATATTCATCGGCTTCCCTGCGTAGAGTGTGTGTGAGATGGTGCTGACTGCTGAAATAAACTACTCAAGAGCTGTCAGAGAATGAAAATTTAAGGCTAAAACATAAAGAGTATTCAAATCAATTTCCACATGCAGGAGACTTACGGTGTTAAGACGATACCGATCTTGTGAAATTTTCCCAAGTCTCCGCAAACTAATCTCAAATTAGACTATAGCCTCAAACTTTCAAGAAGATGCATTTTTTTTATTTGACTGAAAACAAACAAAACACTAACAAAAACAAGGAAAACAAACAAAATAAAGAAATTGTTCTCTGCCCCACACTTAAAACATACATTTTCCTCAATGAAAGAACAAAAATATAAAATAAATGTGAGGAGAGATAGGAAAGGACACACTCGAGGAGTCAAGGTGGATAGATGATTGCATAAGCATCATTTCCTAAAGAGAGCTCTTCTGCAGTCTCTTCTTCCAAAGTGGGGCTCTCATAGAGTAGCTTTGTGCAGTGACCATTGTTTTTGAAATTTTTAGTAATGCCTTCGTCTTTTATTCCAGGATCAAAGAAGGTCCTTTGATACGTAAATGTGTCGAATGGGCACGTGAACATGATCTCATTTTTCACGTCAAGAATAAAAGGATTAAGGGGCTATCTCACTAATTTAGCTCCTTCTTTAAGCAGAATCTGATGCATGCACCTGGAAGGGCTAATACCGGAAATGTCCGCCAAGGTCCACCCTATTTCCTTTTTGTGCCACTTTAAAACCTGCAAAAGCCTACTTTCTTGATTGAAATCAAGGTTAGCTGAAATAATAATAGTAAGCTTATCATTTATGTCTAAGTAGGCATATTTGAGATTTTCGAAGAGAGGTTTGAGTTCTAAAGAAGGGGTCTGCTCAATAGATGGGATGGTCGGGGCAGCAGGAACGTCCAGAGCCTCAACCACACAAACCACTTCATCGATAACGTTATTCACCTGCAAAATATCAGTCTGCAATGCAGCATTTATCTCGGCACAAGTAGAGCAAACATTAGTGTTAGTGCATAAATCACAGGAGAAAGTATCATCATAGTCTATTAAAGACGGGAAATCAGATAAAAACTCAGGAAGTGTATCGTCTACTAAGTCAGAAAGTAACTCAATCTGAAATACTAAATGCTCTTCCATGGGATGTCTCATTGCATCAAAGATTGTGGTCAGGATTGCAAATGCAACAATAAATCCGATAATTCCCACAATGTCCCTGTAGGTCAGAATCAAACTCAAAGAAGGAAGATGGTTAAAATAAAATCGAATAAAACTAAAAACACAAAATTTAACCTAATTAGATCAAATGAAAATTTTGGATTTTTTTTTTGAATTTATTTGAGACAGTGAAAACAGTAAAAAAATTAATTAAAAATAGAAAAAAGAGGAATTTGGCAATTCGAGGGGCCAAGCTCACGAAACAGATCTCAAAAAGAAGACGATTTACCCAAAACCTGATTTTTTTTACTTGGTCTGACGAGAAACAGGACGACTGGACGCGAAAACGCAAGAAAATACACAAAAATGCAGAAAATTAAAACAAACAAAACCTAAAACTAGACTATTGACTAAATCGTCAAGAATCCCCGGCAACGGCGCCAATTTGATCCGCTGTCGCGCGCGGATCAAAACTGAGTGATTTGAAAAACGTAGTAAAAGCGACAGTAACTCGGATATCGATTCACAAGGATTCTTATTTATAAAATAGCTAATTGAGACGAATTGGGGGGTTGTTTGATTAGGAATTCGATTAAGAAAGAAAAAGCAAAAATATGTGATTTTAAAATAAGTGATTAAAAACAGGTAAATCCACCGGTTTGACTCCCAACTTATCATCGGTTATTACAATTCAATATTTTCAAAAGGTTTCAATTCCTATTTGATTGCAATATTGACGAACAAGCATCGACAACACCGCACGACTTTTATTCCTAATTACCGAATTAAGCAGACGGTTAAAGATGGTGCAAGTTAACGAAAAAGCTAAGTTAATCCGCGATTGAGTTAAGGAATATTGATCGACCAAATTAAATCCAATTTATCTTATAATAACAAATTAAGCAAACGTAATTATAAAAAAAATTGGAACGGGATTAAATGAAATAAAGCGCAATTGAAATTAAAATAAACCTCAAAGAATTACGGAGTTCGAAACCGACGGATTTTCCCTTAGGATTAGTTCGCCATGAAAACAATGAAAAGCAAGAAAGAAATTCGGAAAAATAAACTAGGGTTCTGTTTTGCATCATAACAACAAACTTATAAACACTCAACTGGGCCAGAAACCTAAACCAGGTCCGAAAGGGATAAAAACTACATTATCACAAGTCAGAAACTTCAACGAATTATTCGAGACTCAAGAAATCCGAATCAGCTTCTTCGTGCAACATGAAAGTTATAGATCTTTTCCTCATCTTTCTAACGACTGGTAGAACGCCTCGATCTGATTCCTGTAGCTCTAGTATGAATTTTTTATTAAAAGCTTATAATGCTGAAAATAACAAATGAAAATTAAATAAAGATGAAAATAAAATAAATTGTAAAAACATCATAAAATAGGAAATTAAACAAACTAAACTATAGAAATGCCTAAGTATAAACATAGAGGAAGGTGCATCAAAATTCACTGATCAGTCAGTTAATCAAGGATGAATCTTTTCATGATTCAAAATTTTGGGACAAATCATCTCGAGTTCATCTCATGGTACAACTGGTTCCAACTTCCTCTCATGATACAATTTCCTTTCAAGAAATATTCTTCAAAGACCCAGACTGGGGAAGGATAAGCCAAACTAGGGCAATACCTCTCCTTACTTTCAAGCAATTCAAGTAAACTATGTCGACAACCTTTGAGTTCAAGCTGAGTGTCAGGGAATCATGATATCACCATACCAAATAACCTTTTTCATTCTAACAAACAAGAATCCTTGCTACAAGGAACCATTTCCTTCCATTACCCTATACTAAGGCATTTTTGGAAACCTTCATATCATTGCATAAATCATTCTCTTGCATTGATCACGTCGCTACACTCATACAAAGCCATCGTGATGTATCAGACAAAGGAGTTGAGATTCTCTCAAGAATTAATATCCAACTTATCTGCGAGGGATCATAACTTGGGACACCAAGAGCATCTATATCTGTGGGCTGATCATCACACCATCAAATTCAAGTGTCAGGAAGTTAAAGCCCTCTTACCAACCAAAATCCCATTCATTAGTAGCTACCATGGCAAAAAGTCTACTTAGTTAGCATCCTCATAAATATAAAGTTCAATTTCCATTGACAACCAAAATAAAAGCAAAAATCCAACCTTTTGTTGGCAACTACTTAAAAGTCCACCCTTGTTGGCACCTTCAAATTCACCCTTTAAAAGACCAGTATTTATTGGCAGCTACCAAAAGTCCACTTCGTTGGCATCCTTATAAATCCAACGTCTAATTTTCATTGGCAACCACCAAAAGTCCACCCTTGTTGGCACCTTCATAAAACCTAAAGTCCAATTTCACCTGGCAAGTCCTAAGTTCAATCCCTATTGATATCCCCAATAAGAGAAACCAATCCCAATATACTCAATCACCTACATTTTCACATGCATGACATGCATCATACATAACATTCCTGCCAAACAGAAACGACATCATATCAATCATATCAAACATATCAATCATTAGCATATCTATGCATGATCTCTTTGTCAGGAAACTTTACCAACCAGACTTATGCATTCATGCATGCATGAGGATCCTCAACAGTTGCATCATCACATGTAACTTCATGCCTCATGCAATGCATGGAATTTCCACCCAAAGTGGAACATCATATTGTAATAGGATCCGGGATCAATTAGCAAGTATCCCAGCTAGTCCTCGTTCAAAGTCGGTTATATTCCTTTAAAAGGAGTTAATGTCCCATACCTGTTCATGGGATTTCTATTCCCCAACAATTTATTCTTCAACCATGTAGTTGATGATGATAATCCCCAACATTCTTGCCCTCATTACTCCCCAAGCAGAGGTTTTCCTAAAAAAATCTTTCTCGTGAACTTTCCCTTGTAGATCTTTCGTCGAACCCTATTCCCCAAGAGGAGTCCTTGCTTAAACTGTTTTCCTCAACAGGTTTTGTGTTTGAGATACTGCTCTAGTATCCGTGAAGAATATTAAATGCGATTGAGGAATGTCTCGATCAATAGGATATTACTTCATTGGAATAGAGAATCTCGTCTATTTTTGAGATGCTGCTTTGGTATCCGCGGAGAACCTTAACTCATAAGGTACTGCTTTAACCACCCAAAGAATCTCATGTCAGGGTAAAGATATTGTTCTAGTGTTCCCAAAGAGCCTTCATCAGGTACTGCTTTGTATGCTCTAGAAAATCTTATACCATTGTTTGAGACACTGCTTCGTCAAAACGAAGAGTCTCATATGTCTTTGAGATACTGCTCTAGAGATCCCCAGAGAGCCTTAATCCATAAGGTATTGCTTTGTGCAACCCAGAGAGTCTCATATCTGTGTTGAGATACTATCCTAGTGTCCTCGGAAGAACCTTAACTCATAAGGTACTGCTTCACATGACCTAGAAAGTCTTATACCAATGTTCGAGACACTGCTTCGTCAAACCGAAGAGTCTAATTTCTGAGATATTGCTATAAAGATCTCTAGAGAGCCTTAATCCATAAGGTACTGCTTTTGACAATCTAGAGAGTCTCATATCTGTGATGAGATATTGTCCTAGTGTCCTCGGAAGAGCATTAACTCCTTAGGTACTGCTTTGCATGGTCCAGGAAGTCTCATGTCTTTTATACTGTTCTAATGTTTTAGAACAGCCTTAATCAATAAGGTACTGCTTCATAAGAATTAGAAAGTCTCACATGACGTTTGAGGTACTGCTCTATTATTCCAAAGAGCCTTATTTAATAAGGTACTATTTTGCGTGATTAAGAAAATCTCATTTTTCTTTGAGATACTGCTCTAGAGATCCCTAGAGAGCCTTAATCCATAAGGTACTTCTTTGTGTGATCCAGAGAGTCTCATATATGTGCTATGATACTATCCTAGTGTCCTCGGAAGAGCCTTAACTCATAAGGTACTACTTCACATGGTCCAGGATGCATTGTCTTGAGATACTGTTCTAATATTCTTAAAGAGGCTTAGTCGGAAAGGTACTGCTTCGTAAGAATTAGAAAGCTTCAGGTTTAGCATTTGAGGTACTGCTCTATTATTTCCAAAGAGCCTTATTCAATAAGATAATGTTTTGTGTGATTCAGAAAATCTCATTTTTCTTTGAGATATTGCTTCGACCCTAAAGAATCTCATGTTTTGGTAAAGATATTATTTCTATATCCCTTGAGAGCCTTAGTTGATAAGTTACTGCTTCACATGATTAGAAAATCTCATGCCCCTTTAAGATACTACTCTATTCTTTATAAAGAGCATAATTCTATAAGGTGCTGCTTTGTGAAGAGAATCTCCTTTGTTGAGACACTGCTTCGATTTTCCTCGAAGAGCCTTAAATTCATAAGGTACTGCTTCGTGGGATTCAAAGAGTCTCATACCTTTTATTGAGATATCGTCCTAGTGTAACACCCTGTTACCCAAAATAAAATAAATGCAATTAAAATAAACAAATATCATAGTTTCACACCAGCACACGGGATGTCACAGAAGAAAACCAACCAAAACATTTCCATTAAAGGATATCAACCATAATAACATCAGAAATTCGTCATCATATATATATATATATATATATATATATATATATATATATATATATATATATATATATATATATATATATATATATATATATATATATATATACATGTCATATACATCATCCTCGGCCAACTGCCCAAAATATACCAGACATATATTCACTAAAAACATTCATCAAACATGATACGCCACAGGGGCACGCAAAATCATCAGATAAGCACAAAACTCCCCAAAGCCCAGGTTTTACGTATCAGAGTACTCCTACGACACGACTCACCACAATCCAAGCTAGCTACGAACCTGGAGTATCTGTACTTCCGAAGAAGCACAGACCACAACAACAAGAAAGATGTGAGATATCATGATCAAAATATAACGGTAATAGCGTACATAAATAAGAGGCAGTAAACACACAATTGTCATTCACATACATCAACCTGGACCTACTGTCCCACACAACATAGCATATAAAACAATGCAACTCAACCCATGATATGTGGTACCACCTCAACATCACCGATGGACACTGGGCCATCAACCCTACACAAGGGAGCACATCAATCAAACTCAGGATATATCACATACACTCCCCCGAGCAATGATCTATCCCTACCACCCCCTCTCCCTCGGAGTACGGGCAAATAAACTCAGGATAGATCGCATACACTCCATCCGAGCAACGATCTATCCCTACCACGCTCCACCTGAGCCCAAACATGCATCATGACATGTATACACTAATGCAACACAACAATTCACGCACACAAGGTGCCCACGATCCATCCGATCACATTTCATCATACATCACATTTATACATATATATCACATATCACTACATTCATGCATCATACACACATGATACACCTCACTGAAAATAGTATAATTACACGAATGATCAAGGAAAATCATGTTTCAACTTCATACATACACTCTTCACAGATTAATATCATTCTCATAATCAGACAAAACCAAAAAGGGTCCAATAACACTAGTGAACAAAATAGAACAGCACCAAAAATACAACCTGCTGTCGTGCTCGCTGGCTCATTCGCATGGCGAAGCCCCGCAGTGAATACTCGCTGCCCGTTCGCTTGGCGAAGCCCCCAGCGAAGACTCGCTACAAGCTCGTTCAGCGAATTCCCTGGAGAATGCAGATAGAGGCTACTGGGAGCACTCGCCGCCCAGTTCGCCTGGCGAATCCCTAGCGAAGGTTCGCCTTAGTTCGCCCAGCGAAGGTGCTGCGAACGCCTACGATTTTTGAAAAATAAAACCACAGCTCAGAGTCGGCAAGGCTCTCCGAGCTCGCCCGATTCCACTCAACCTAGTTCCCATCATACCAGTCCATCCTGCTACGACTTAATTACGTAACTTGTCCTCGATTCTACCTGATTAAACATCAGCTCTACTCATCAACTCAGTTCCGGCATAAACACAGAAATTACCCGGAACCCCCAAATCGATCAAACAATCATGCTACAACACATGCAATGATTCTAACATCTCATCAACAGCTCAGAATTCACAACAACATAACAACCAAGATTATTAAACCTATAGGGTAGGGAAATCCCCTTCTACCTAGTATTCATGTATTCTACCGATTGACCCGATTCTCCCCCCTTACCTTGATGATGCGAACAGCTGATGAAATTCCTTGAAGAATCTGAATCCTAGCTTCCCTCTTGCTCCAATGGCCTTGTTCTTCTTCCTTCCAATTTCCACTTTCTCTCCTTCTTTCACCGTGTTCTACTTCTTCTTCTCTTCTTGAACGTGTTTTCTTTCTTTTTCTTTTTCCCAAATTCCCAAACAGCCCCTAAATCCAAATTTCCTTATTTCTACCTTCTTTTTATTCCAGTTCTTTTATTTACCTTTTAATAATAATATTATTAATAATAATAATGATAATAACAATAATAATAATATTAATAATATTACTATTAGTCATTAAATTATCATTATCACTAATAATTTTATTATTAGTCTCAAAGTCCAAAATTATCCAAGTAAATTCCAACTTAAGGGCTACACACAATCGCACTCAAACACCCCCACAAACCACGCCGAAAATAAAATACACAGAAAAAAGAAATAATTAAAATGGGCGTTACAACTCTCCCTCACTTTAATTATTTTCGTCCTCGAAAATACCTGATGGAAACAAATCTGGATACGCATCCTGCATCCTGCTTTCCAACTCCCAGGTCACACTGCCTCCTGCAGCACCTCCCCAAGCCACTCTCACCAAAGGTATCTCTTTCCCTCTGAGTTGCTTCATCTTGCGATCCTCGATCCTTAACGGAATTGTCTCCACAGTGAGATTCTCTCGGACTTGCACTTCATCTCTCTGAATCACATGCGACGGATCTGTGACGTACTTCCGAAGTTGCGACACATGGAATACGTCATGCAAATTCGAAAGCTCAGGCGGCAACGCCACCCTATAAGCCACAACACGAACTCTCTGCAAAATCTGATACGGCCCAATAAACTTCAGATCAAACTTCTTGGACTTCAATGCACGACCTACACCGGTCACTGGGTTAACCCTCAAGAACACATGATCACCTTCATTGAATTCCAACTCTTTCCTTCGGTTATCATGTTAACTCTTCTGCCTATCCTGAGATGCTTTCATCTTCTCATGGATCATCTGAACAGTCTCCGTAGTCTGCTGCACGATCTCTGGTCCCAATACCATATTCTCACATGTCTCAAACCAACATAGAGGAGTTCTGCACCTTCTACCATAAAGAGCCTCGAACGGTGCCATCCCGATACTGGAATGGTAACTATTGTTGTACGTGAACTCAATCAATGGCAAATGAGTATCCCACGCACCACCTTTTTCCAACACACAAGCCCGCAATAAATCCTCCAGAGTCTGAATAGTCCTCTCTGACTGACCATCAGTCTGCGGATGATAAGCTGAACTCAGCTTCAACTTGGTACCCAAAGCTTCCTGCAAACTCTTCCAAAATTCCAAAGTAAACCTCGGATCTCTATCCGACACAATACTCGACGGCACACCATGCAGCTTCACAATCACCTGAACATAAATCTCTGCCAGCTTCTCCAACTGAAAACTGATACTAATCGGCACAAAGTGTGCATACTTCGTAAGCCAATCCACAATCACCCAAATGGCATCAAATCCTCTCGCAGTGCTCGACAATCCTGTAACAAAATCCATAGTGATACAATCCCACTTCCAAACTGGAATCTCTAACGGTTGCATCAACCCACTAGGCTTCTGATGCTCCACCTTCGATTTCTGACACGTCAAACAAGCATAAACAAACTGAGCTATATCCCTTTTCATACTTGACCACCAAAACATCTTCCTCAAATTATGGTACATCTTAGTAGCTCCAAGATGAATACTCAAACTACTGCGATATCCTTCACTCAGAATCGACTTCTTCAGCTCATCACTATCCAACACACAAATTCAGCCTCGAAATCTCAACACACCTGCACTATCCAACTTGAAATCACTATCAAAGTCTCTTCCCAGTCCAGACATCAAATCCACTAGCTTCACATCAAGCTTCTGACCTTCTCTAATCATATCCAAGAAATCATTGTTCACTTGCAGCTTACCCAACATTACACAATCTTCCGAGGTCTCACAAACCATGCTCAAATCTATGAACTGCTCAATAAGCTCCATCTCTTTTACCATCATAGCCGACATATGAATCGCTTTCCTGCTCAAAGCATCAACCACAACATTAGCCTTTCCCGGGTGATAACTTAGGCTAAAATCATAATCTTTCAAGAATTCCAACCATCTTCTCTGCCTCATATTCAGCTCTTTCTGATCAAACAGATACTTCAGACTTTTATGATCGCTGAACACTTCAAATCTCGAACCATACAAATAATGCCTCCAGATCTTCAACACAAAAACCACTGCAGCCAACTCAAGATCATGAGTAGGATAATTCCGCTCATGCACCCTCAGTTGTCGTGAAGCATAGGCCACCACCTTACCATTCTGCATAAGAACTTCGCCTAAACCCATCTTAGATGCATCACAATACACCACAAACGGTTCATTCGAGGTCGGCAACACTAACACCAGTGCCGTAGTCAATCTCTTCTTCAATTCCATAAAGCTCTCTTCACAAGCAGCATCCCACACAAAAGCTTTGTTCTTTCTTGTCAACTGAGTCAACGGCAAAGCCAAAGTAGAAAAACCTTTAATAAACCTTCTATAGTACCCTGCCAAACCCAAAAAGCTTCTAACTTCCGTCGCTGACTTCGGCGGTTCCCACTGCAACACTGCACTTACCTTCGATGGATCCACCGAAATACCATCACCAGATATTACATGCCCCAAGAAACTCACCGTCTTCAACCAGAACTCACACTTCGACAATTTCACAAACAGCTGATTATCCTTAAGTACCTGCAAAGCAATCCTCAAATGTTCGGCATGCTCCTCCTCGGACTTAGAATAAATCAGTATATCATCAATGAATACAAAAATAAACTGATCCAAATAAGAATGGAAGATCCAGTTCATATACTCCATAAACACTCCTGGTGCATTAGACACTCCAAAAGGCATTACCGCATACTCGTAATGTCCATATCGAGTTCTAAACGCCGTCTTCTGAATATCACCTTCCTTCACTCTGATCTGATGGTAACCCCACCTCAAATCAATCTTACTGAACACATGAGCTCCCACCAACTGATCCATTAAATCATCAATCCTTGGAAGAGGATATTTGTTCTTGATGGTCACTTTGTTCAACTGACAGTAATCGATGCACAAACGCATACTACCATCCTTCTTCTTCATTAACAACACTGGAGCTCCCCACGGTGACACACTCGGTCTGATAAACTTCCTATCCAACAACTCCATAATCTGAGACTTTAATTCAGCCAGCTCCACTGTCGACATCCTGTACAGCGTCATAGATATAGGCCTCGTACCAAGTACAAGATCAATTCTAAACTCAACTTCTCTCTTCGGAGGCAACTCTGTAATATCATCAGGGAACACTTCAGGAAATTCATTCAACACTGCCAACTCCTTCAATGACGCTTTGCTATCCACAGATAATGATGCAAATAAAGCAAACATTTTCACTTTATCTTCCAACAAGATCCTCAATTCCTTACCAGACAAGGAATCCGCCAATGCTTCTTCTTCTGGAGAAAGAAACAACAACACCTTCCGAAAACAATCGATGTAGACTCGGTTGAACTCCAACCAGTTCATTCCCAGAATAACATCCAACTTACCAAGCGGCAAGAAAATCAGATCCACTCCAAAATCTCTACCAAAAATAGTCAGCGGACACTTCAAACACACCAAAGAAGTAGTCACTGAACCAATAGAGGGAGTCTCAATAGTCATCCGCCACTCAAGAGTAGTCGGCACCAAACCTGACCTCTTCACAAAATCAACAGAGATGAACGAGTGGGTCGCACCCGTATCAATCATAGCAGACAAAGGAACATTATTGATGAAACAAGTACCTTGAATAGAACGATTCTCACTAGCAGCTTGAGTTCCCACCACCGCAAACACTTTACCACTGGTCTAAGGCACCTGAGACGACTTTGGCTTCCCACAATGAGTACTGATGTGGCCCTTCTCACCATAGTTGTAACAGGTATGCATAACGATTCGGCAATCAACCATCACGTGGCCTGGCTTACCACACTTGAAGCACTTCTTCTATTCCTGAGGACAATCATTGGCACGATGACCCATGCCACCGCACCGGAAACACTTCATACCAGCAGACGATCTCCCCTCTCTGGGCTTCTTATCAGCAGCATCCTTAAACTTTCCCTTATCAGTCGGAACATTGTAAAGAGTACCACTGAACCTCTGCTTAACCTTACAGTCATTAGCAGCCTTGTAATGCATAATCCTCGCCCAGTTATCATTGTCATAAATCATGCTTCTGCTTATCAACTCAGGATAATCCCTGATCTTCTGACAAGCTATCCCCATCTTAACTTTCGGACGCAGCCCATTCTCGAACTTTAAACACTTGGAAGTCATCGCTCCATCAGTATTGTAATAAGGACAATTCTGCACTAGCTCCTCAAACTTAGCCGCATACTCGGCCACCGTCATATTGCCTTGCTTCAGTTCCAAAAAATCAATCTCTTTGGCACTGCGAATATCCTCCGAAAAATACTTTTCCAGAAAACCAGTTCGGACCACATCCCAAGTAATTGGAGTCCCCGAAGTCTCCAACCTTTGGCGGCTGTTGTCCCACCAAGCTTCAGCTTCACCCTCTAACATGTGAGTACCGAACCTCACCTTCTTCTCATCGCTGCAACCCATTGTTATGAAGATCTTATCAATCGACTTTAACCATTTTTGTGCAACTTCCGGATCCAAGATCCCTCCTTGAAACGTCGGCGGCTTGTTACTCTCAAACTGCGCCAAATCCCTGAATTACGCACCCGCAGGTTGGTTCTGATTAGCAACCACCTGCGCCATCGCTTGCATAGCTGCAGCCAACATAACATCATTCCTCCTTGCCATACTGCTCAACAACAACAACAATGCTAGGTTAACAGAGAGACAAACTCTATCCTACAGACAGACTCAACTACTACACTGGCCGGATGGACCGACCTGTTCTGATACCAGCTTGTAACACCCCGTTCCCCAAAATAAAATAAATGCAATTAAAATAAACAAATATCAAAGTTTCACACTGTAACCCGGTGAACTGACTTTAAACAATGTTGCGGATAGCAAGAGTCGCCACCGACTTTTATTTTATCCATAAGGAAAGGTTATAAAAGAACAGGAAAGACCTTAAAGAATATTTTGGGTCCGGGGGGTAGGTTATGAAAAGGGAAGGTGTTAGCACCCTTTTCATCCATGGTTATCCATGGGCTCTTAGGTACTTAAGCTCACTTTTGAATTGTTTTGAAATTGTAGTGTGTGAATAGAAAATTTTCAGAATAGTTAATAAATAATCCATGTAAGGATGTGTTAAGAACTTGTTTGAAAACTTGTTGAAAATTTGTTTAAGTGTGAAACAGTTTTGAAGTGAGCAAGCACCTAGGAGTAACCTACCCTAATGTTTAAAGGTCTTTCTTATTCTTTATCCTTTCCTTAGTAAGACTATCCCTACTATAATGGAGTAGGTAGTCCTTACTTTGGATGTTAAGGGACATGTGAGGGACAATTTGACTTTGAAGGCCATTGTGGGATGTAATAAGCACATATAAGGGACCATCATCATTTTTCGAAAGGGACTCGATTCGTAAAGGCAACCATAAGGGACTTTGATGATTTTCTTTTTGAGGGACTTGCTTTATACACCCCACTTAACCAATATTCGTAGGCAACTTGAGGGATATCCTTAGGAAGTGAGACGGCGATTAAAATCGACTTACGTGTGTGACGTGTTTATTTTAATTATCTTTATTTAAAAGTGATCTAAATTTATTTTAATAT
This sequence comes from Lathyrus sativus, assembly GCA_963859935.3. Classification (NCBI taxonomy): domain Eukaryota; kingdom Viridiplantae; phylum Streptophyta; class Magnoliopsida; order Fabales; family Fabaceae; genus Lathyrus; species Lathyrus sativus. Next base: position 677,416,673 of record OZ012739.1, on the reverse strand, counting down.
TACATACATGTTGTTACACTCCCTAATTACTAACCATAATAATAATTAAATAATTAAACAACTTTACATCCAAGAAACAATTACAAAATAATAAGCAAAATAGCAAAGATAAATAAAATATAAATAAGCAATAATAAATAATAAAGGGGGTTAATTCTAAGTTTACTCGGCAAGACATCGCATCTTGTGCCTACGTATCCTTACGGGAGTGGAATCAGAGTAATCGTAGTTCCCCTCAATAGGGAGGTTAGAAACTTCTTGACTGTGGTCAAGGTCTCAAGGGAAATAAACGCATCTTAAGGACACGCTTACATGGAGTGTAGAAACTCCAAATCTCTACGTTGAAATGTTAAGTTGTAATTAGGGTTAAATTAGGGATTCCACGGCGGAAAACCCTAAAATGAGCGCGGCGGCTCTTTGACCTAATGCTAGGGGTAAAATTGTAATTTTTCCTGCGGCGAGACATTTGTGAAAATTAGGGTTTGTAGTTTGTAGTTTTGAGGATTTGAAATTGAATGCGTGAAGTTTTACGGACTATTGGCGCGGCGGCCAAACAGTTAGACCTAACCTTCGGATGTGTGCAATGTGACAGAAATAATAGTAAACGCGTGAGATAATTGAATCATGCAAACAGAGAGATAATGTCATAATTTAAACCATGCAAGCAGAAATTTAAAGGCAGAATTTAAAGAGCGATTATTAAGTTCGTGAGGTTACATGAGAGGAGCAGATACAATATGATAATGAAATTTGAATTGAACAATAATAAAATAAAATAAATAACGGTTCTAGTTATTATTTTAAAAAAAAGATTTTAGTTATTATTTTAAATTTATCTAAAAAAAAAGTTTTTCTTAAAAATAATAGGTTTTCATATTAATTTGGAAAAGATGTTAATGTTATTTATTTTAAAAAACAAATTTTTATATTATAACAAATTTTAATAAATTAATGATAACAATAATAATAATAATGGTAATAATAATGATAATAATGATAATAATAATAAATAATGATAATAATAATAATAATAATAATAATAATAATAATAATAATAATAATAATAATAATAATAATAATAATAATAATAATAATAATAAAGCAATAATGAATTTTAAATGTGCCAAATAACCCAACAATGTTGCTAACGCAGAAATGCGCTCATCGCAACCAGATCTAAATCGGACGAAACAAAATTTATCGCAAAGAAAAAGAAATTAAGCAAAAAATAGTATTATTGCTCACACAAAAATGCGATCATCGCAACCAGATCGAACTAACACAAATGTCACGCGTCATGCACACAAATGTGCAAACATCGTATCGACATAATTCGATCAAAAATCTTATATATATAAACTCTAACAATTTAAAAATTATATATATATATAAACGTAACAGTAATAGATAAAGAAAAAGAAATAACGGTAATAGATGAAGAAAAAGAAATAACGGTAAAAGATGAAGAAAAAGAAACAACAGTAATAGATGAAGGAAAAGAAATAACGGTAAACGATGAAGAAAAAGAAACAATAGTAATGGATGAAGAAGAAAACTAAATAACGGCAAACGGCACTCACTCCTCTTAGGTTTTTTTCATTCTCTCCTTTTTTCCAACAAGGCAACACATGTATATATAGGGAACAAATTAGGGTTAACACCAAATTGTCAATAATGTCCCTAAAGCCCATTTTAAAGCCCAAACTAAATAATTAGTTAAGAAAAAATAAAATTTAAATAATTTAAAATAATTAAAATAAACTTAAAATAAAAACTAATAATCCTATTGATTCCTAAAATAAAAAATATTATAAAAAGAACAAAATTTTTTCAATATTTTTTATTTTATGATTTTTTGGATATTTTTATGAATAATTTAGAAAAAAGTGAAAAAAATAATATTTTAAAAAATGATTTAATTAAAATACGAAAATAATAATTAAATAATAATAAAAAACTATTTTTGTTATTTTTTTAATGAAAGATAGAAAAATTTAGAGTAAAAATAATAAAAACAAAAAAAAGTGACAAAGGTGAGATTCGAACTCTCAACCTCTCACACTCATAACTCCTTACACATGTCCTCCTGCCAATTGTGCCATTTTTACTTTTTAGAAAAAAAATGCATGCCATATGATATTTACCTCTCTTTGATGTTGGCAAAAAAAAAATCATGAAGTTTGACTTTGGTTTGACCATAGTTGACCTCAGTTTGACCTTTTAACTGCATTGACTGCTTTTGACTTATCTGATCATCTGACTGAGCAAACTTTTGAGAAAAGTCTTGAAACTTGACATGGGGGTTCTTATACACATATAAGATGTTATGAAGCTCACTTGAAGTCTTGGAAGTCCATTTAGCCTGATTAAAGTCAAAACCCTAGTTTTGGATGCACTGCTTAGGAGGTGCATTGTCTGAGGGAATTGTCAACTCTTCTGACCAATTGTGAATTTTGTGAACCTTGTGAACCTTCTTGGAACACAAAGTCTTGTATTGTGAGGGCAAATTTTGGGGTGCAACACACACCAGCACACGGGATGTCACAGAAGAAAACCAACCAAAACATTTCCATTAAAGGATATCAACCATAATAACAGTGGAAATTCATCATCATCATCATATATATATATATATATATATATATATATATATATATATATATATATATATATATATATATATATATATATATATATATATATCATATACATGTCATATACATCATCCTCAGCCAACTGCCCAAAATATACCAGACATATATTCACTAAAAACATTCATCAAACATGATACGCCACAGGGGCACACAAAATCATCAGATAAGCACAAAACTCCCCAAAGCCCCGGTGTTACGTATCAGAGCACTCCTACGACACGAATCGCCACAATCCAAGCTAGCTACACACCTGGAGTATCTGTACTTCTGAAGAAGCACAGACCACAACAACAACAAGAAAGGGGTGAGATATCACGATCAAAATATAACGGTAATAGTGTACATGAATAAGAGGCAGTAAACACACAATTGTCATTCACATATATCAACCCAGACCTACTGTCCCACACAACATAGCATATAAAACAATGCAACTCAACCCATGATATGCGGTACCGACTCAACATCACCGATGAACACTGGGCCATCAACCCTCCACAAGGGAGCACATCAATCAAACTCAGGATAGATCACATACACTCCCCCGAGCAATGATCTATCCCTACCACACACTCTCCCTCAGAGTACGGGAAAATAAACTCAAGATAGATCGCATATACTCCATCCGAGCAATGATCTATCCCTACCACACTCCACCTGAGCCCAAACATGCATCATGACATGTATACACTAATGCAACACAGCAATTCACGCACACAAGGTGCCCATGATCCATCCGATCACATTTCATTATACATCACATTTATACATATATATCATATATCACTACATTCATGCATCATACACACATGATACACCTCATTACAAATAGTATAATTACACGAATAATAAAGGAAAATCATGTTTCAACTTCATACATACACTCTCCACGGATTAATATCATTCTCATAATCAGACACAACCAACAAGGGTCAAATAACACTAGTGAACAAAACAGAAGAGCACTAAAAACACAACCTGCTGTCGTGCTCGCTGGCTCATTCGCCTGGCGAAGCCCCACAGCGAATACTCGTTGTCCGTTTGCTTGGCGAAGACTCGCTACAAGCTCACCCAGCGAATTCCCTGGCAAATGCAGACAAAGGCTAATGGGAGCACTCGCTGCCCAGTTCACCTGGCGAATCCCTAGCGAAGGTTCGCCCTAGTTTGCCCAGCGAAGGTGCTGGCGAACGCCTGTGATTTCTAAAAAATAAAACCACAGCTTAGAGTCGGCAAGGCTCTCCGAACTCGCCCGATTCCACTCAACCTAGTTCCCATCATACCAGTCCATCCTGCTACGACTTAATTACAGAACTTGTCCTCGATTCTACCCGATTAAACATCAGCTCTACTCATCAACTCAGTTCCGGCATAAACACGGAAATTACCCAGAACCCCCAAATCGATCAAACAATCATGCTACAACACATGCAATGATTCTAACATCTCATCAACAGCTCAGAATTCACAACAACATAACAACCAAGATTATTAAACCTATGGGGTATGAAAATCCCCTTCTACCTAGTATTCATGTATTCTACCGATTGACCCGATTCTCCCACCCTCCTTACCTCGATGATGCGAACAGCTGATGAAATTCCTTGAAGAATCTGAATCCTAGCTTCCCTCTTGCTCCAATGGCCTTGTTCTTCTTCCTTCCAATTTCCACTTTCTCTCCTTCTTTCACCGTGTTCTACTTCTTCTTCTCTTCTTGAACGTGTTTTCTTTCTTTTTCTTTTTCCCAAATTCCCAAACAGCCCCTAAATCCAAATTTCCTTATTTCTACCTTCTTTTTATTCCATTTCTTTTATTTACCTTTTAATAATAATAATAATCTTAATAATAATAATGATAATAACAATAATAATAATATTAATAATATTACTATTAGTCATTAAATTATCATTATCACTAATAATTTTATTATTAGTCTCAAAGTCCAAAATTATCCAAGTAAATTCCAACTTAAGGGCTACACACAATCGCACTCAAACACCCCCACAAAACACGCCGAAAATAAAATACACAAAAAAACAAAATAATTAAAATGGGCGTTACACCTAGTATCCTTGGAGAACCTTAATCAATAAGGTACTACTTCATATGGCCTAAGGATTCTCATGCTCTTGTTGAGATACTACTCTGGTACCCTTAAAGAGTCTTAGATTGATTGTTCCCGCCAGATGGAATACCTCGATCAATAAGATGCTGCTTTATTGTAGAGAATCTCATATAGTTCCTTTTTGTGAAACTTTACTCTAAAAATCCCTAGAGAGCCTTAACCAACAAGGTACTGCTTCAGGCAATACATAGAATATCTTTACTCTAAAGGGACCCGAAGAACCTTAATTTATAAGGCATTGCTTCACGCGACCTAGAGATTTCATTTGAGATACGACTTCGGCAATCCAAATGATCTCATGTCGTTCTATTTTTCCGTGTCATGTCATTTCCTTTTGGTGGAAAAATTTCAGGATCTTCTTATATCTAATTGACTTTTACCCTAAAAACAAGCTCCATGCAGCAGTTCATTCTATCGGGTTCAAGGTAATTAGATAGGGGCATTTGTCATACCCCAAATTTGTCCTACCTTTATATAGTTTCTAATGTCACTTTATTTCAAATGAATGAAATGACACAATTGACAAGAGACCATGTGGAAGGAGTTGCGAGTGTGAGAGGTTGAGAGTTTGAATCCCACCTTTTTCACTTTTTGTATTTTTCTCTTTTATTTTTATTCTAACTTTTCTATTTTCATAAAAAAATCACAAAAAATAGTTTTTTTTATTATTTAATTGTTAATTTCATATTTTATTTAAGGCATTTTTTATAATATTTTTTTTTCATTTTTTTTCATATTATTCATAAAAATATCCAAAAAATATTGGAAAAGATTTTGTTCTTTTTATAATATTTTTAATTTTAGAAAGAATCAATATGATTGATACAATAAGTCACAAGATTAAAATCAATTAAAATTAATTTTTGGGCTTTTGGTTATGTTTATTGATCCAATTGATTTCTTCCTTCTTCACTTTTTGTGTTTTTCTCTTTTATTTTTATTCTAACTTTTCTATTTTCATAAAAAATCACAAAAATAGTTTTTTTGTAATTATTTAATTATTAATTTCGTATTTTATTTAAGGTATTTTTTGTAAAAAAAAATTTCATTTTTTTTCATATTATTCATAAAAATATCCAAAAAATCATAAAATAAAAAATATTGGAAAATATTTTGTTCTTTTTATAATATTTTTAATTTTAGAAAGAATCAATATGATTGATACAATAATCCACAAAATCAAAATCAATTAAAATTGATTCTTGGGCTTTTGATTATTTTATTGATCCAATTGATTTCTTCCTTTTTTAAGTAACCATAATTTTTCTTATAAATAGAGTCGTTTCTTCTCGTAATTTTACACACTCTCAGTGACACAATTGTACAGAGTTTTGCACACAAAAGTTTTGGAAAGTTCAAAAGGTCTCAAAGTTTTACATTTCTTTAATTTTACTTTTAGTTTTTGTTCTCTTTCTTCTTTTTCTTCAACCATATGATGATAATTATCTGATGGTTTCTCTTTTTAAATTTGCTCATTATTATGATTTGATCAACCAAACCCAAAACATTCTTGATTCTTAAATCTTGTCATACCTCAACTTGTAAGTCGATTGCTTTTTAGCATCGCCATCAACCTCATGCCAACAATTTCTCTCTTTCTTTGGTTGCAGTTTCGTTTACTAGGAGCGCCCTTAGGGACTAGAAATCGACCTAACTTTCTCAAACCCTTGATCTAATGTCAAGTGGTTACTTTCCTCATAATTCGGTTGCCTTTTGCAATCACCATTACTCTATTTCAAACCTCGATCTGTTATCGAGCATTTTTTTCTTTCTCAAAACTAAAATCCCTTTTCTCAAAAAAATCCAAAAATACTTTAATTTATCTTTAACCTCTTTTCAAACTCTAAAACATATTTAACAAATTTCAAACCTTTTTGCCTCTTGGCTTTTCTGTTTAAAACTTTTCAAAAAGGATATGCTTCTTAACATCATCATAAAAACACACAACAAACCAAAAACATTTTCAACAAGAACTACGGAGTTCTGATTCCCTCTGGGATACGTAGGAACTGGTTTGAAAACTCGGACGAACTCAATAATAAAAAATATATTTTTTCCCTCAAGTAATCAATCACTCTCTTCCCTTAGCAAGCAATAAGATATCGGACAACTTACGTACGTAGACGACTTAGAAGGTTCCCATCGAGTACGATGGATGTTAGGAGTGCTAACACTTTCTCCTTACATAACCGACTTCTGAACCCAACATGGTTACAATGACCATACCCTATCTATTTTCCCTGTGGGTTTTCTTGATATTTTCCCTTTTCCATCGTGGAATAAATAAAGTTCGGTGACGACTCTTATAAGTCCATTTGTGATCGTGCAAACCCTAGTTTTGTGCATCACGAAGATCGTATTTTTCGAGGTATGACACTCCTTAAATGAGATGCTCACCTCGTTATCCCTCTTCGTAGCAAAGTCTATCCAGCATGCACTTCCTATTTTCAAACTTTTTCGCAATGAAGCAACGTTCAAATGGACCTAGGAGTGCAAACAAACCCTCATCCACATCAAACGAGTTCTTTCGCAATCACCGATCCTCTCACGAACAGACAACGAGGAGACTCTCTACCTTTACCTCGCCATCACAACCAAGTTCGTCAGCGCGAATCTCATTCACGAGATTCCCGAGGGGCAAAAACCCATATACTTCACAAGCAAGGCATTACAAGGCCCAGACCTCAGATACCAGCAAATTAAAATAGTAGCTTTGGCCCTCATCAATGCGGCGAGAAGATTGAGACAATACTTTCTAGCTTACACGATCGTGGTACGAGCTGGCCAACCCGTAAATCCGCTACTCGGTCATCCCGACATGGCTGGAAGAATGCTCAAATTGTCACTGTAACTCTCTGAATTTGACATCTGGTACAAGAGCAGGAAGGCGCTTAAAGCTCAAGCACTAGCCGACTTCGTGGGAAAAATGGCCACACCTACCTCCTTGACAAATAGAGCCCATAAGTGGACCATCTTCGTAGACGGAGCATCCACCTCGATAGAAAGCGAAGCAGACATCATCCTCAAAAACAGGGAGGGAATTCTTATCGAAGTTTCCCTGGCCCTATCCTTCCCAACCTCGAATAACCAAGAGGAGTACGAAGCCTTCCTCGCAGGGCTACGCTTGGCCGAAGAATTGGGAGCTAAAAAGGTAAAAATCTCCACTAATTCCTAGCTCTTTTCCTCTCAAGTACTAGGAGAATATCAAGTCAAGAACAACAATTTCTCTGAGTACTTAGCTCTGGTTCGAGAAAGAATAACGAAATTTAATTCCACTGAAGTAAAACACGTTCCTCGCGAGCATAACACTCGAGCAGACATCCTGTAAAAACTCGTCAGCTCAAAGAAGAAAGGCGAAAATAAATTTGTCATCCAAGAGATACTTTCCTACTTAAGCATCAAAAAATCCTCCATAACTGTCGACGTAAATGCCATCGAAGATAGTGACTGGTGGATGAGCTTGGTATACAACTACTTCATAACAGGGGAACTACCCTCGACCAGAAAGTGGCTAACGTGATCAGGCATATAACTTGCACCTACGTCTTGGTCAAGGACAAGTTGTATAGATTGGGATTCTCCATCCCTCTCCTCAAGTGTGTCGAAGAATCCAAGGTCGCCCACATCCTACACGAAATCCATGAAGGAATCAACGCCCAACACCTCGGAGGAAGATCCCTCTCCCGGAAGGCCATGCGAGCAGGATGCTACTAGCCCACCATGCAAAACGATGCAAAAGAACATGTTAAAGAATGTGATAAATGCCAACACCGCGGAGATATACACTTGGCTCCGCCCAACGAGCTTAAAACTCTATCATCTCTGTGGCCCTTCTCCGACTGTTTACCACAGGGTTAAACTAGAACAAGTACTTGATAGTCGGAGTTGATTATTTCACAAAATGGATAGAGGCGGAAGCCCTTGCCAAAATCACGACACACAATATACTTCGTTTCTATAAGGGAAACATAATTTCCCGATTCGGCATACCATAAGCACTCGTCACCGATATCAGGACGCAGTTCACCGACAAAAATTCCAGGAATTTATCGCCAAACTGGGCTCCAAACACGATTTCACATCTGTCGAGCACCCACAAACAAACGGGCAGGTCGAATCCGCAAACAGAGTGATCCTACAAGGGATAAAATTAACATTAGGTGAGGCAAAAAAGAAATGGATCAAGGAGCTACACAACGTACTCTGGGCCTACAGAACGATACCGCACTTGACCATTGGGGAAACTTCATCCCGACTAGCCTACGGGACTGAGGCAATAATCCCAATGGAGATCCGAGAACCCTCTAGAAAAATTAAACTCCCCCTCGACAAGGAGATGAACGATGAGACACTAAGAGAATATCTTGACCTTGTCAAAGAAATTCGATCAAGGGCAGCCCATCGTGAAGCCTCGTTAAAATAAAAGATAACAATACGACATGACGCCCAAGTGATAAAATGAGAATTTAAAATTGGAAGCCTAGTCTTGAGAAGAAATCACAAATATTATCGCAAGGGAAAACTCTATGTGAACTAGGAAGGTTCTTATCGCATCCGAGCAAAAATAGAAAATGGGGCCTACTACCTCGAAAACTTGCATAGGAAAAAACATGCTCAACCACAGAACGCCGAGAAACTGAAACAATATTATAGTTAGGCATGACAGTTTGTGTACCCTATTCGACGAAGACAGGGTACGTCCTGACCACAAAGGCGTGCTCAGGTACAAGCACAACGTCTGAAACTTAAAGAAAAAGGCAATTTTCCATTCTTTGGCGAGCAGATTCTTGGCCCGACGGGGAAACCTCAACCGAGCTTCATCGTCGTTGTACCATTAAGGAAAAACACCCAGCTTGCGATGAGAGGTTAACACCACAGAGCTAAGATCCCAACTGAGATATTTCCATTGCTATCAATATAAAACCTAACTCTGGTCACTCGACGAGTTCCCTACACTGTTGAGCAAGACTCCTAAATACTCAAATTTTTTTTGCAAACAAGCATCTTATTATAAGCATATAGGCAAGCAAATGCATACACGAGCATGTCAAAAGAGTGAAGTGCGATTAAAATCACGACCACGAAGACCGAGGATGTCACAATATTACAATAAAAAATGGGCAAAGCCCAAAATTCAAATTTTATTAAATTAGGGCGTGCAGGTTCGAATAAGTACAAGCAAATCAAATAAAGTTAAACATTTTGCTCTCCCTCATTGTTGATCTCTTCCTCCTCATCATCGTCATAGGGATAGCCAAGAGGAGCAACTATCTAACCATCAACCACCTTGTACAAGAACCCTGACGAGCTCGACTCTAGAGTTCATGATTTGGATCTGAGGCACTGCATTTTCAAAGCTCATCTCGACAACATCCACACAATCCTACTCAAGGATCCTAATTTGGGAAACTAGCTCGACACAGTTCAATAAGGCTTTCATGTCGGCATCCTCATCCTCGGTGGGGGCCGCAGTAGCTTCCAAGGCAGAAATCTTATCCTTGAAGTTCTTCTTCTCGGTAGCATACTCGAGCGTCAAATCAGTCATGTCCGTAGTTGATTTAGCCAGTTCCTCTTTCTTCTTATGCAACTCGATCAAAAAATCTCACTCTAGATCCTATACTTCTCCTTATAGCCGTAAAAAACGGTCTCCATCCTGAGCACCTCCGCTTCAAGCTTCACATTTATTGTCCACAACTTCTCTAGCTCGTCAGCAGAGCAGGTCTCTTGGTCATTAAGGACCAAGGCCATTCCCAGGGCCCTCGTCAAAGCGGTTGCATCCTGAACCAATGCATTTTTTTGCCCGCCGCATCGAGGCTCAGGATAGCCGAAGACTTTGCCCGAGGTACAACTAGAGAATGTGCCCCCTCAAAGAACCCCCTGTTAGAATAGAAAGGGGAAACATGAACTTGTCCTTGACAATATCCCCCGTGAGTTCCATATCCACGTCATCCTCTGCGTGCTACCTTTTCATGTCGGGGTGTCCTGCTGAGGGGAAGACTGGTTGCCCTTCCGTGAAGAGGAAGTGCCGAAACTGGAGTCACCCTTGGACTGGTTCGGGAGTTGGACAATCCGATTCTTGGAGCTCCTCTTTCCTCCTTTTGAAGTACTCCATTTTTTCATCGCCATCTTAATCACACGATCTTGAAGGTCTGTTGTTTTATATGCGACAAATGACCGGAAAAGGTTAAAATACCAAGAGAGAATAAGCATACAAAAAAGTTTAAAGGAAAAATAGCTACCTAAAATAAATATATCATCCTCGACAATATCATACTCGAGGAGCTCCTTAGTGTTGATATATCGAGCTTAAAAAATGGATTGGGCATGTGTTGCACCCCAAAATTTGACCAACCTTTTCTTTTTAGCATTTGCATTTCATTTAGCATTTGCATTTGCATAACATTGGTTCTATCAGGGGATCAAGAGGTGTTGTGTTTTCCATTCAAGAGGAGAGCTTCATCACCAAAGCTCAAGAAAGGGTATCATTTTCAGCCATCAAAAGTTCATTACCATAAGATGTGGGTTTCAAAGCTCCTTGAAGAGGAGAAGTTTGTGTATGGGTGTCATCTCCTATCTTGAGGATCATCAAAGGGTCATGAGGTTACCTATTTAGATAAGACATGATTAAAGGGTTCATTAGACATCTTGAGGGGTCTTTATGGAGCTTGTATGGTCATTCAAATCATCTGCAAGAGCCTCAATCAAAGGATATGGTGTTAGGGTTTCATCTGGCCAACCAATAGTCAATTGTGGACTTGAGAGGACTCAAGACTTAGTTCTTGACCATTGAAGGCATGAGAAGTAATCATGAAGCATCTAGGATGTTGTGTTGATATTAAATCAAGGATATTCAAGAGTTCAAGGAGTTACTAAATTAGGGTTTCAGTTGATTTCAGTGTAAATTCCCTTCTTTGGTGCCTAACTTCAAGGACAATTTTCACTATGATGTAAGTTCAATCTCATTTTCCAACAAAACATGGGAATTTTTCATCATCCTTCAAGCTTTCTGTTGCGGTGAAAATTTGATATCAAGCTATTAAATTAACTTGAACCTTAATTCTTTTACAACCGAACTTTAATTTATCCAAAGGAAAGGTCTAAAGAAAGAAAAACCCTTTTCGCGATGTAAAAACAACGCTAAGAGATTCGGGGGTCGGGGGTTGGTTATACCTAGGGAAGGTGTTAGCACCCTAAGCATCTGTAGTACTCTACAGGAACCTTTTGTTTGATTGCTTGCTAAGTTGTGAAATGTGTTAAGGTTTTAGGATTGGGAGTTGAGTACAAGGATAAGTAAAGACCTAAATGGTTTTCTAAGTTTGCTCGCAAAGACATCGCATCTTCTGCCTACGTATCTTGTCTAGGATAGAATCAGAGTAATCGTAGTTCGCCTCACAAGGGAAAAAGAACACTTGATTATGATCAAGGTTCAAGGGGGAACAAACATGACAATATTTGTATGGAGTTTGAAAAAACTCCCTAATCTAAATTGTAAAATTCAAAAGGGGAAAGTAAGATATCATGACAATGATTCTTACATAGAGTTGACAAACTCTATCCTAGGGTTCTAGTTGAAGAACACTCCTAGTACAGGTGGGTTTTTTAGACTTAAAGCAAAGTCTAATGGCTTCTAAACTAAGGTTAAAATGACTTAACAAAGTCAAGAGGATCATGAATGAGCTATCCATGACCCAAGGGTCAATGGAAAGACTTTTCCTTTGGAAGGAGAGAGGGGAGACAACTTGGATGAGAGCTAACAAGCTTCATCACTTGGGGAAAAGAAAGCACTTAACAAAGTAACAACATGATAAAGATACATGCATGGTGACAACCATGTTAAATGTAAAAATAAAGATGCATTGATGACAATCAAAGCAGATGATCAAGCAGGAAATGTGACGACAGATCGAGCTTTAAGTAAATTCCTCAGAGGAGACAAAATAAACATGGTAACAACCCAAATATAAAATCCTAGCATGTTGACTAACATCTAAGGATATGAATGCAAGCAAGTATCACAAACACATACAAGTATAACAGTCAGGGAATTCAATAGTATACGCGAAACCGATCATAAAACACACTTAACTTGCAAGTGGTCAAAAAGGAGAAAATATTAGGCAAACATGGAATTTTAAAATTCAACATGAAAGTAGACATAAAAATGAACATAATGCAAAAATAATGGATTAAAAATGAGTGAGATATGAATTTTTGAAGTTTGGAAGAAAAATAGTGAAAAATGATAAAAGGGTTGCCCTCCTCAGGGGTCGAACCCAGGTACATGCAGTGACAGGAGCTTTTAGTGACAAGGTGAATACCACTGGGGTGGTTGTACATCCGTTGATGAATCCACCCCTTTAAATATATAAGGGATGTTTTCAAAATAGGCTGGGCCCAAAAACAAGCCAAAATCAGGTTTTGCATTTTCATCATAACTTCTTCAATTTTCCATGGATTCAGGTGAAATTTTAGTCTAAATCATGTGGAATTTCACAAGGAACAAGATGGTGGCATTAGTTTTCTGAAATTCCCTCCCCTTTTTGAAACCCGGTAGCACTTACTCTTTTGAAGTTTGGAATGCATTTTGAAATGGAACTCCTACTCTAGTCAGTTTTAACTCAATACAAGCATATACACATACTTCAAAAATGTTATTGAGTGAGTGTGTGCACAAAATAGATTTGAAAGAAAACTGAGGTAAAAAATGTCATGTAAGTTGCAATATTGACAAGTATGAGATGCATTTTGAGATGAGGGTCATATACCAGTCAGTTTCAAATTGGATTAAATGCACACACATACTGAAGACATGCTAATGAGTGAATTTAATCAAGGATTTTGGATCAGAGCAGTTTGAAAAATAAAAATGATGTTCAAGATGCCAACTGTCATGGAAAATGCATGATGCTGCCCTGTTCAGGTTCTAGGCACATACCAATCAAATGAAGCATACATACACATCATGTACATGATATTGGATGAAAATGAATACAAAACATGGCTCAATATTGACTGGTGTGAAAAATGGTATTCAAAGTTGCAAATGACATGAATGTGATGCATGATGATATGAAATTCAAGTTCTAAGCACATACCAATCAAATGAATCATGCATACAAGTTACATATATGCTATTGGATGCGTTTAGGCACCAAAAATTGTTCAAAGTGGCCTGTGATAGAAAATGGCCTTCAAGTTACGAATTTGACAAGTATGATGCACAAAGATGTTCATTTCATGTTCAAAGCATAATCAGGTCAATTGGCTCACATACACACATTGCATATATGTTATTGGATGAAGATCAAGCAAAGGAAATGTTCAAAAACAAGCTGTTAGAAAAAATGGCATACAAGCTGTAATATTGTACTTTATACACACATGAAAATATTCAAATCAGTCTCCAGTCATGTTTAAACCAAACCAATGGCACACACAAGTCATAAATGCATGAATGGATGATTCTGAGCTCAAACTTAAATCAACTCTAGCCTGAAATCCAAACTGGTATGTCTATGGCACCAATATGCAAAACATGGCATTTTATGAATGAAAACACAAACCAGATGCAATCAGCTCAAACCAATCATACACGCCTACCATAATCATGATTTCAAGTGTGATCCAAATCAGCAAGTAGCTATATCTCAGTCATGACAGAATTTTGACACAAGACATACACATGACACATTTTTAACATAACATGCTCCAAATGCCAAACATTGGATTATGGTGTAAAATAAGGAATGGGCTGTCTACATACCTCTTGTAGACTATATTGAGCAGATTAGAACACCAAGAAACCCAGAGGAACTTCAAATGCACCTAGCTTTGGACTTTTCTTCTTCTTGAAGCAAGAATGCAAATGTTATGACAGTTGGAGAAATAAGCTAAACCAATGATCCTCAATGCTTTAGACAGTTGAGATATGATATATATGAGGTGTTAGAGTGATTAGAACACCAAGCAAATGCCTAGAACAAGTTTTGGCAGATTTTGTGCATTATGGTCAAAGTAGCTTGGTATGGAAATTGACTTTTTGAATGGTGAGGTTTTTGAGTGGTATAAGGTCTTGGAAACCTTCTATACCATATTTAGAGATTGTGTGGATGACTTTTGGGGAGCTTGAGTGTGGAGAAATGATTTTGGCAGCTGTTGTAGCAAGACAGATTTAGAAGTGTTTTTGGCAATTTTGTGATTTTGGTGATTTTGAAGCAAAGTGTGAAAGGGTGGATGCTTGAGCTTTCTCTGGTTTTTAGAAGAGTTATTGTGTATGTATGAAGTGGTGAGGGCCTCTATTTATAGGCAAATGCAAAGAATGGACAGATCTTTTGAGATTTCCTTCCTAAGAAGGAAAGGTTTGCTTTTTTGAATTCAATTTCTCCAAGAGGCTTTCTTGGCTGATAGGTAAGCTTAAATTCAGGCTTCATGATGAGTTTAGTGTGGCTAAATGCAGGCTAGAGGATGTAGGTTCATGGCTAGTTCATAATGTACTTTCCACCTCATGCTTGTCATTTTCACTTTAACTGCAAGTTGCAAGGCAACTTGCAAGCTACTTGCCAAGCTTGGAAAATTCACACCTTCTGCATTTCCTTCTCATTTCTATGCTTCAAGCCCTCTACATATCAGAAAAAAAGACATCCAAGGGCTGAGATTGGTCCAATTTGATGAAAGAATGATTTTTGAACATTTGACAGTGTGGGACTCAAGTATGAAAACACCAACTTGCCAAACCCATAACTTTCAGCTCACAAATCCTTTTGAGGACTTCTAATAATTTTTGAAAAGCCCTCATGTAGCTATAAAAAATTCATGTTTTCCAGAAATCCTAACTCCAATTGGAACTATGTCAAAAATCCCTCCAAAGTTGGCTGAAAATAAACCTTTAAAGTGAAATAACTTAGAATTTTTCTAAGTTATTTTCCCCTCTTGTAATGAATTTGCTTCTAACTCCAAAAATATTCATTTTCTGATTGTAGACCACTGTGGGACTTTTGTAGGACCTGTCAAGACCTTTCCAATGAGCTTTGGACCAACTCATTTGGATGTGTGGTTAAGGAGTTAGGGTTTGGCCCCTTTCAAAACCCTAATTTCCCGATTTTTCGATTACTTCCTCATCCTTGATCCAATGGTCATGAAAATTGATAGGAAAGTGAAATATGACATAAGGAACATTTTTTATTCACACCTTGAAGTCCAATTCCTTAATTTTGAAGAGTCGACTTTTCGGTCAACCGTACGATCGATCGGTGACTACTGAGTCGCCTGTTAACACTCTGGACCTCCTGAGACTTTGAAACTTCTTGAATGAACTTTATTAAGCTATATGAACTTCATGGACCATGATTCCACCATTAGAACACTTTTTAAATCAAAAGTCAAACCACAATTGACTTTTCCTGATCAAAAACCCTAATCGGGTACCCTGAAATGCACTGTTCTTGATTCTGGTGTAATAACTTCAACTTGAATTCTCTTTTGACCTAATCTGACATCCTTGATCTTGTTTCATGATTGAACCAACCCAAAACTTTGATTAATTACCTCTTTGAAGCTTTGATTCGACGGTGCGAAACCCTGATTCATCTGTAACTTGACAAAGGCAAACTTGAACTGGGTTAAGGTTAGATGATCACATGAATATGCTCCTAAAATGATGATGAGGATCTAAAGGGGTCAAAATTTGGGGTGCAACAGTTGCCCTTATTTAATAATCTTCACTAGATGGAACTGAGAGATAACAATCCTAGTAGAATCGCAGTGGAAGGTATTTAAATATAGAAAACCAAAAATTTTGTCCTTTAGATCCGATGATATGCAAAAGGATAGGTCATGATATGCCGTGATCTCTAAATCATGTTTTATGATGCTTGAGTGCAAGACACAATGCATACACAAAGGCACATATAAGAGGAAAATAAAACAATAAGTAACTATTTACAGGGGATCCTACACTAGGGACTCGACACTGGGGAAGACCGAGGTATAACAATCAACAGTTCAAACATGACTGGTGATATAGGGAAGAAAACTTTCACATGGGGATGCAAGAAGTCCAATAAGGGTGACAACCTCACTAGGGGAGAGAATACACTTCACCAGGGAAAGACGAACGACTTTCTACTGGGGAAGAGCAGACACTCCACTGGGGAATCGAAAGACTAGAGACATGAACCTCAATGGGGATGATCAGATGAGGAACTTCCTTATAGTGAAGAGTTCCAATGGGATCTTCAGGAATGGACTAGAAACAAGACCAGATATATCGGGGATACTAGTAACGACTAGATCTCCGAGACTTGACTGGGGAAATTGGTAACGACCAAATTTCGAGCAATGCTAGTGACTACTGGAATTTTTTTTTTTTTTTAATTTTAAAAGAGCTTGGTAACGACCAAGTGAGGGTACCAATGACAATTGGATTTCAAGTAATGCCAGTTACGACTGGACTTAAGAGGAACATGGTGACGACCAAATTGGGGAATACCAATAACATTTGGTTATGAAAATGCTAGCAGTTACTAGACTTCAGCTGGGGAGGTTGGTGACGACCAAACCAAAAGAATACTAATCACGATTGGATTTCAGACGATGCCAGTTACGACTGGACTTCATGGGGAAGGTTGGTAACGACCAAACCAAAAGATACCAATGACAATTGGATTTCGAACATCTGCCAGTTACGACTGGACTTTAAAGGGAAAAGTTGGTAACGACCAAACCAAACAATACCAATAACGATTGGATTTAAGCAATGCCAGTTACGACTGGACTTTAAAAGAAAAATAAGTTGGTAACGACCAAACCGAAAGATACCAATGACAATTGGATTTAAGCAATGCCAGTTATGACTGGACTTAAAAGAAAATATGGCGACGACCAAAAGAACACCAATAACTATTGGCTTTTAAAACAATGCCAGTTACGACTGGACTTC
This sequence comes from Lathyrus sativus, assembly GCA_963859935.3. Classification (NCBI taxonomy): domain Eukaryota; kingdom Viridiplantae; phylum Streptophyta; class Magnoliopsida; order Fabales; family Fabaceae; genus Lathyrus; species Lathyrus sativus. Next base: position 677,398,960 of record OZ012739.1, on the reverse strand, counting down.
ACGGAGAAGGTTGGTGACAACCAAACCAAGAGATACCAATAACGATTGGATTTTGAAACAAGGCCAGTTACAACTGGACTTAAACAGAAAAGTAACTAGTAATGACTACACTTCTCAGGGGATTTGACAGATAGTACACTGAATCCAAGAGACGAGATGAATCACACTGAACCCAGGATGAAGGGTGTCTGGCAGGTTTGGGAAATAAACCCAACCCTACTGGGGAACAAAACTTTAAATAAGCTGGTCAGAGATGGCAAGGTAGCTTCAAATAGACGTCTCGAAATACTTTGCTGGGGATAAGTCTTCACATCATCATAAGAAGTTCTGAGAGACAGTCTTCGAATTTGATAACCACGCATGACCAAAGGAAAATCAGCAGCTCAACTTACTAACACTTCAACGGGGAATGCAATAGGATTGTGTATCAAAACTCCTACTACCCTGAGGTTTCAGGGAAGTATGATTTTCCTCTAATCTTTTCTGCGAGTCAAAACTTTTGTTTTTGTTAATTTTTCCAAGTTTTATTCATTAAAATGCTTTCAAAGTTATCGTTGATCAACGAACAATATTTTGCATAGCAAAGAAAATAAAGGAAATGATAAATTTGTAAAAGAAAGAATGGCTCAAAACTGATTTTATTCAAGAATGAAATCTTGCAAATGACAAGATTCCATAGAAGTTTTACAAGTGAAAAATGGCAACGTGGATAAGGTTAAATTGAATCCCATGACCAACTATCCCTAGAGACTAAAGAACTCCCCAAGATCCCTGCTTCTGACGAGAGCGATTGAAATGAATTCTTGTAGAATCTTCTGCAATAGTGACAACTCATCTGATGTAGTGAAACGCCTTTGTCCCTAACTTTTACCTGGATCGCCCTTTCGGGTTTTCAATCCACCGGGACGCTCATTTTTGCCTAAGCCGCCCTTTCGGGTTTTCAACTTAGCGAGCTCTTATTCTATTTCTTTTTCTTGTTCTCTTTTTCTCTCTTTTTCAACCATAACTTTTGCATAAGCCGCTTTTTTTTTAGTTTTCGACTTATCGGGTTCTTTTTTAGGCGTAATATTTTTGTACTGCATCAGAATTCACCGGATGAGTAAGTTGCTCTCCATCCATGGTTGTGAGAATTAATGAGCCTCCTGAGAAGACTGTTTTCACAACGAACGGGCCACCATAGTTGGGCATCCACTTTCCTCGTGTGTCCTTGTGAACTGGTAAAATCTTTTTGAGTACAAGCTCCCCTTCTCGGAACTCTCGGACACGAACTTTCTTGTCAAAAGCTCTTTTGATCCTCTTCTGATATAACTGACCATGACACGTCACAGACATGCGTTTCTCATCAATGAGATTCAACTGATCAAACCTTTCTCTGACCCATTCTGCTTCTTCAAGCTTGGTTTCCATTATGACTCTCAGGGAAGGTATCTCGACCTCAATAGGAAGTACTGCATCCATTCCATATACCAGAGAAAAAGGGGTTGCCCCTGTTGAAGTGCGGACAAATGTTCTGTATCCATGCAAGGCAAACGGTATGGTCTCGTGCCAATTTTTGTAAGTTTTCACCATCTTCTGTAAGATCTTTTTGATGTTCTTATTCGCAGCTTCTACAACTCCATTCATCTTGGGACGATAAAGAGAAGAATCGTGATGTTCAATTTTGAAGTCATCGCACAAATCTTTCATGATCTTGTTATTCAAATTGGTACCGTTATCATTTATGATTCGGCTCGGAATTTCGTAGCGACAGATAATCTCTTTCTTGATAAAACAGTCCACCACTTGCCGAGTAACGTTGACGTAGGATGCGGCTTCAACCCACTTTGTGAAATAATCAATAGCAACCAGAATAAATCGGTGTCCATTAGAAGCTTTTGGCTCTATTGCCCCAATCATATCAATGCCCCGCATAGAGAAAGGCCATGGTGATGATAACACATTTAACAACGTCGGAGGTACATGCATCTTGTCTGCATAAATCTGACACTTGTGACATTTTCTGGCATATTGAATACAATCAGTTTCCAAAGTCAACCAGTAATACCCAACCCTCAAAATCTTCTTAGACATAGCATATCCATTGGCATGAGTGCTAAATATTACTTCATGAACATCTTGCATTAACAACTCTGCTTCTCGTCTGTCGACACAATAAAGCAGGACCATGTCAAAATTCCTTTTGTAAAGCACACCATTACTGAGAAAGAACTTGGATGCTAATTGTCTCAGCATTTTCTTGTCAAGTGACGTAGCATCTGCGAGATACTCTTGTTTTAACAGGTAATTCTTTATGTCATGGAACCATGGCTTGTCATCAGTTTCTTCTTCAACCATCTGACAGTAGGCGGGCTCCGTTTTGCGCTTAATTCGAATGAGAGTGGCATCATTGATATCCCTGACTTTTCACATTGAGCATTGATATCCCTGACTTTCCACATTGAGGCTAGCATGGCTAAGGCATCGGCAATGTGATTCTCAGATCTCGGAACATGCTTGAAGGTGATTTCATCAAAGTACTCAATCATTTTTACAATATAGGTTCTGTAGGGGATCAAATTCTCATGTCTAGTTTCCCATTCTCCAGTAACTTGATAAATAACCAAAGCCGAATCTCCACTTACTTAAATAAGTTTGATTTTGAGATCGATAGCTACTTCGAGGCCGAGGATGCATGCTTCATATTCGACGATATTATTCGTGCAATCAAAATCTAACCTTGCTGTGAATGGAGTGTAACCACCCTCCGGATTCATCAGAACGGCACCTACACCATGCCCACTGTAGTTGGAGGAACCATCAAACATCATTTTCCACCGGCCTGGCTGTGGACCTTCATCGGGACCTGGCTCTTCACAATCTTTTATCAACATGATGTCTTCATCTGGGAAATCAAATTTGAGAGACTCATAATCTTCAACTGGTTGATCTGCAAGATATTCTGACAAAACACTACCCTTGATAGACTTCTGAGCTACATACTGGATGTCATATTCTGATAACAACATATGCCAACGGGCGAGCCTTCTAGTCTGAGCAGGCTTCTCAAAAATATACTTTTATCGGATCCATCTTTGAAATTAATAAAGTGGTGTGACAAATCATATATTGCCTCAAGCGTCTAACAGCCCAGGCTAAAGCACAACAAGTTTTCTCCAGAAGTGAATATCGGCTTTCACAATCAGTAAATTTATTACTCAAATAATAGATAGCATGTTCTTTCCGTCCGGACTCGTCCTACTGGCCTAACACACAACCCATTGAATTCTCGAGCACTGTCAAATACATGAAGAGAGGTCTTCCTGGAACGGGAGGTATCAAGATCGGAGGTTCTTGAAGGTAACCCTTGATCTTATCGAAAGCTTGCTGACAATCTGAATTCCAAACAATCGTCTGATCCTTGCGTAACAATTTAAATATGGGCTCACAGGTAGGAGTCATGTTAGAAATAAACCTGGATATGTAGTTCAACCTTCCAAGGAAACTTCTTACTTGATTTTCAGTTTGCGGAGCTGGCATATCTTGAATGGCTTGGACTTTGTATGGATCCAATTCAATCCCTCGGTGACTGACAATAAAACCGAGTAACTTCCCAGATCTTACTCCAAAGGTACACTTGGTTGGATTCAGTCTCAATTGATATTTCCTGAGTCTTTTAAACAATTTCAACAGATGCTTCAAATGGTCCTCTTCATTCTGAGATTTGGCAATCATGTCATCAACATATACTTCTATTTCCTTGTGCATCATGTCATGAAATAAAGCCACCATGGCCCTTTGATAAGTAGCACCTGCGTTCTTCAGACCGAAAGGCATAACATTGTAACAATAAGTCCCCCATGGTGTAATGAAAGTTGTTTTTTCCATGTCATCTGGATCCATCTTAATCTGGTTGTAACCGGAGAAACCATCCATAAATGAGAAAACTGCAAAACGAGCCGTATTGACTACCAAAATATCAATGTGCGGCAAAGGGAAGTCATCCTTCGGACTGGCCTTGTTTAAATCCCGATAATCCACACACATTCTGACTTTTCCATCCTTTTTCGGTACAGGTACAACATTAGCCACCCATTCGGGATATTTGGATACCGCCAAGAAACCTGCATCAATCTGTTTCTTCACTTCATATCGAATCTTAAGAGCCATGACATAAGGAATATTTTTTTGATTCACACCTTGAAGTCCAATTCCTTAATTTTGAAGAGTTGACTTTTCGGTCAATCGTACGATCGATCGGTGACTACCGAGTCGCCTGTTAACACTCTGGACCTCCTGAGACTTTGACACTTCTTGAATTAACTTTATTAAGCTATATGAACTTCATGGACCATTATTCCATTATTAGAACACTTTTTAAATCAAAAGTCAAACCACAGTTGACTTTTCCTGATCAAAAACCCTAATTGGGTACCCTGAAATGCACTGTTCTTGATTCTGGTGTAATAACTTCAAATTGAATTCTCTTTTGACCTCATCTAACATCCTTGATCTTGTTTCATGATTGAACCAACCCAAAAATTTGATTGATTACCTCTTTGAAGCTTTGATTCGACGGTGCGAAACCCTGATTCATCTGTAACTTGACAAAGGCAAACTTGAACTGCGTTAAGGTTAGATGATCACATGAATATGCTCCTAAAATGATGATGAGGATCTAAAGGGGTCAAAATTTGGGGTGCAACACTTTCTTTTGAGTACAAGAAATCATCCATTGAGTTTGTACATCTCATATGATATCAACAAGTTGGTGTCATCAGATGAAGAGATTTTTGAGGTACACAAAGTCAACTCACTTCCAAGGTAATTTTCACATGGAATTAAGCTTCTACTCACTTTCAAGTGAATATGAAATCTTTTCTTCACTGTCTTAGATTTCCAAAAAGTCCTAGAAGTCCTCATTCTCATGTGTGCAGCTCAAGTTATGGTCTTCACAAGGCAAGGGTATTTTTGGAAACCTCATTATAGGTCTTTCATTTCAATGACCATTTTCATGAACTTCAAGGCCTCAAATCCAATTTTGTGCCACATGAAAGTTGTGGACCATTGCCTTAGCTTCACAATGAACTCAAAATCCATGATGTTTGATGATTTATGTGATCATTTGAACCATGGTAAGCTTGAAAAGGTTGATTTTTGGACATGGTTTGGTTTTCTTCCATTACAAGTTATAAAATGGATTGATCTTTGAATTTTTGGAAAATTTCCAATACCATTACATGACCATGATGTTTTACCCAATTTGTGCAAACAAGAGTACACATATCATGCCATTTTTTCACAGTTTAATACTTTAAAAAGTCATGAACCAAACTTTGTGCCATCTCATTCGAAATGACTAAAACTTCCACAATTGATTTCTACACACCACACATGTTCATTTTTGCTGACCAAAAGGAATGGGTGTTGAACTCGTGTGTGTACATGAAGTAATTTTTTGGACATTTTTTTAAATAAAACAAGTGAGGCATCATGGACCTACATGGTTGCCTTAAATCCACCATATTTAAACTAAAATGAAAACCCTATAGGACAGAAGAGGCTTGTTGCGTGAGAGAAGAGAGAATCACTCAAGAATTCACTAATTTTTCTCATCTTCGAATCTCACATCTCTCTGGATATTTCTTAAACCTTTAGCTTAAATAATCATCACCAAACTGCAAGGAAGGGTTTAGAGGCTTGAAACAAAAGCTTGCACGCATATTCAAGGGTCAACGGAACCACTCCGTTTGGTAAATTTTCACAACTTGAACCTCTCATTCTAGGCACATTTTTAGGTCCATAATTGGTGCATATGAAGCCCTATATCTTGTAGGAAATGTTTGCATGTGAATTTTAGTTTGTGCACTTGAAACTCGTGGCGTGATTTCACATAATTACAAGAACCTTTTTGCAAAACTAAGTCCATTTTCATAATCCTCATGAAAAAAACCTGTGGAATGATGTAAGGTGTTATCATTTTTATGATGTTTTGGTATCTAAACTCTGGCGAGTCTTTCGGAGAAGACGACCGGAGCCCTAACTCTGGCGTTTGGTTGGTCTAAGTTGAATGCTGACTTGTCCAGTTTGACCAGCATGCGTGTCCATTTGAATTGAGCTGGCATCTGACTCACTTAAGTGAAACGGTGTGTTTCACTTAAGTTGTGGCTTCAGTTCTAATTTGGGCTTAACGTATTGATTTTCACACCCCACCAGCTTAGGCCCATGCGCGTGAATGCTTTGGTTTTAGTTCATTTTTGTTTTTCTTACTACACCCATTTTTCCTTTTGCATTTTATTTTATTTTCTTTTATTCACAATTTAAGTTTTAATTGTTTTTAAAATAGTTCCATATTTCATAAAAAAAAATACCAAAAAATCACTTTCTGTCATTTTGAGATGTTGACTTAATTTTCATTTTTTTATATTTTATTTTTCCATTTATTTTAATATTTTTAATGGAATTTGTGATTAATTATGTTTCACGGTGTGCACTTTGATTTGAGGTTGATCTTTGACCCTCCATTCTAAATTCCCTAGGACTAAAATTCCTCTCACACTTAGGTGATTGATTGATGAATTTATGAGGGCTGGTTTGAGGTATTCATGATCACAATTTATTTGGTTTTCATTGACTTTTTGTTGACCCTCGACACACACTCGATAAGTAGAACACCTTACCTTCTTGGATTTAATTGGTGGTGCTTTGAGTGAGCTCTTGTCTTGAGCTTTTGTATTCTGTTTTGCATTTGATCAAGCTTGCTTTGAGTTTTTTATTTGGCATTTATTGGTTTTGTCTTCTATTTTTAATGGATATTGCAAATTCAAGTCATTTTAAGGGTGTATACACATGCTAGTCTTGACCTAATCTTTGGGATATGAGCATGAGTGATCCTTTGAGCATCTCTTAAGCTTTTTTGACTCTTGCTTACATGCTTGAGGTGCTATTTTGCTTGTGTATAGGTCAAATGTATGTGTAACTTGTGTCACAAGTTACCTTTTGATCATGTCTTTCCACTTGTTGAAGTGTGAGTTTGTGCTTGACCTTTGGTTCTTCATTTAACATGATCATTCTTGTGCATGCCTTTTGTTTTGAGCTTGAATTTGAGGTGTTCCCCTTGTGTTTCACTTCTGCCCTAGTTGGCTTGATGTTTGTTCATGATGATTTGGTGTTGATGTTTACACTTTGAGTTTGTCATGAACATTTGTACTCTTTTTACATTGTTTTGTTGCATTGTTTTACTTGATCTCTTGCAAGTGTTTGGTTGAGTTGAATATGTGTTGGTGGATGTCCCACACTCTTTCCTCCATCATTTCTTTGTTTGTGCTTATTAGGATAGCACCTTTCATCCTTGATGATTGATGGTAATTGATTGTAGGAGTTTACTTCTCCCATTTCATCTCATCGTTCTTGACTTGTTCAAGTCATATCTTGTGTTTGAGTCTCCTTTCTCTTTGAGTCTTATTGCATCATTTCATACTTGCATTTGTGCTTGAATTTGTGTTTGCATTTCATTGACTTGTTTAAGTCTCTCATCTCTTTTCATCTGTGATTGATTTGCTATGTGTTTACTTGTGCTTCTTGCCATGATCCCTTAGGATTCCTAGTCCCTCTGTTTAAGATGGGAGTAGGAGGGACATTAGGATTTCAATCCTTTACATGATAACATTAGGTAGTCCCCTTTTTAATCCCAACTTTAGGATCACATTGCATGCTAACATTAGGGTTGATCAGTTCCCCTTAGAGTCTTGTGTCTTCTCTTCTCATCTCATAACTCTTTAAGACACTTACTAAAGGTTAACAATTGTTGTATGCTACGAGCCTTAAGTACATAAGGAATGATGAGTGTGCCCATCCTCTCACATTGTCTAGAGTGTTTAACGTATGCCCTTTGGGCGATATGTAACGCATTCGCTCTTATGTCATAGTCTCTAGTGCAACTTGAGTTACAAACTAATTCAATTAACTTCTTCTCTAAAAAACACAAAAAAAATCAAAACCTTTTTATCCTTCGGGATTGTTTTCAAACATAATTTTCAGAAAGAGTGTGTTAAGTTTTCGTTCTACCGCAAACAGGCATCGTCCCTAACTACTAGAACGGATATTTAACCCTACTCATTAAAACACTTGAACCAAACAGTGGCCGTGTCATCCCGAACTACGTTTTCTCTGATTTCTCATACTATATGAGGATACGTAGGCACAAGACGTCGATGTCTTGGCGAGCAACCTTTCCCCCTTCACTCGTAGTTTTCCGAACTACGTTGTCTCTGACTTTCCCATTGCACGAGAGAATACGTAAGCATAGGGCGGCGATGTGTAACACCTGAGGTGAAAGTGGACGGTGGTTACATGTAGCACCCGTAGGCGTGGGAGTCGTTGTCGGTGTCATGAGGCATGACAATGAGACACTCCTAGCAGCTTCTAGGGGAAAACCGAATTCACATCCGAATGAGAGGGATCCTGAGGCTATGCAGGTATGGGACTGCATGGTTGAATGAAGACTTATAAGGATTAATTGGTACTACCTATACCAACAAGATGCATCTTCTTTTCGGTAGCCCGTTCATAAGAACTCCACAGTTAAGTGTGCTTGACTTGGAGCAATTCTGGGATGGGTGACCTTCTGGGAAGTTTCCTGGAAAGCGTGTGATTGAGGACAAAGCATGCTGAAAAGACCCGTGTTGGTTTGTGGGGTCAGTCGGTAATCCTAAAAAGCAATATGGGGCGTTACACGATGTCCTATCGAGTCTCTTTTCTTTTCCTTTCCCCCGTGTGCAAGTCTTTTAGATAGTTTACACCCGCAGATATACAACAAGCATGGATCCATTGAGTATAACGGACGTGAGGGGTGCTCATACCTTCCCCTTGCGTAACCGACTCCTGAACCCAAGATTTGGTTGCGATGACCTTGTCTTTTCCCTTTTCGTCAGGTTTTCTTCGATCGTTTCCTTTCCCTCTCTTTGGGATAAATAACGTTTGGTGGTGACTCTTCTGTCAGTCAGCCGGCCTCTTTTTCGTAGTAGCGACAACATGCTCGCCGAGGAAATCTACCCCGTTCTTAGTCTCCCAACGAGCAGGAGTGAAGTAGTCGACGAGCTTCACAAGCTTGTCGAAGCCACATTGGTCTTCGTACTCCATCAAAGTGGGCACTACACCAGCTACGGGGGGACCTCGAGACCATCATCGTCACCTTGTCCCCATTCTTGTCGCGACTCACGCTCCCATCTTCTTTAGTTACAACCACACGCTCAAACACAGAATTAATGGTTGCTCGCGTCACGAGCTTAATTGTATAATACTTATCCTTAAAAGTGTGAACAGAGTCCATAAATGTTTTGAACAACTTCTTCGGCTGCTTAATGGAAACCCAAGTATGCTTCCCCTTCAAAGTTTTTCGTTGAAGGTGGAAACATCGCAAGAACATAGGAATAATGGCGTCGATCTCAAGATATTGGCTCACGATCTCGAAGGCCCGAATAAACGCAATCAAGTTCGGATGCAGCTGAGAGGGCGCTAACACCAACCGATCAAAAATGCCCACTTGGAGACTGCTGAATAACAACTGAAACCCCAACTTTTTAAACGCAGACTCGTACAAAGCAAAACGGTTCCCCATGAAATGCGAGCAAACCCGTTCCTGCCGCTCAATTTATAAACCGCCCAGTTCTTCGGAGCCTCCGGATACCCCGCGCCTTCTTCGAATATCGTAAATGCACTCTCTGGGAAGTCAGTAAAACACGAGGCTATCCCTCAAGGTTCCGACCCGACCCAAGCTAATTCAAGATCATTAATTGTGTCGACCAAGCGAAGATCCTTGGCGCTACGAGCCATACAAAACTGAAATGCAGAGGACAAAAGTGAATTCGACGATCAAATAAAATCTACCCTTCCACTGCAAATAAAGTGAAATGGCGAAAAGAGGCATGAGGACGCTGCCCTCGACCAAAGCCCTTATTCAACGACAAGCAAAGAAATCGCAAGGATTTTCTCCTCGACAGAGGTCTTAGTCAACTCACCAATAAAATCACGGGGAAGAGCCTCCTCGATACAAAACTTCATCAGAAAATTCATGAGCTCCACCGGCACATGCTCTATCCACCTCCTTAATGGTGGCGCCGGAGTGACTATCAGGAGAGATAACACGCGAAACAGTAACTTTCTAACATAAAAACCCCAACAACCGACGTTTGGAAATGGCCAAACCACCACCAAACACCAACACCTAGCGGAACCAAACACAAAGGGTAGATAAATCGATATTCTAGAACTAACATCAACATGTAAGCCAGGAGAAGAGGAAAACTTACTTGATTTAGGAAAGCGACGAAGGTTGATGATGGTGGCAACGACAAATGGCGGTGGCGATGCTCTACAACTCGGAGGAAAAGTAGAGGGAAAAAGGAAACAAACTTTACAAATGTCCCTCCATTTCTTCCTATTTATAAGCCAACTCCACTACATGGGTAAACGTATTGCCGTTTTGGCTCACAATTACCCTTATTCATAGGCCATCATTACACATTTAATAGTTATGACGCGTGGATCGGGGGGATGGAGCATTTTTCTCTTCAAATCCCATCAATCTTCGGGATTCAAAGACGTCGAGCATCCTTGTAGAACACAAGAGAAAAACTTTCGCATTCCCTCATGAGCATGGCCTCAGAGAAAAACTTGAAGCAAATTTATAGGCACCATGATAACTCGCGAGCAAAGCCAAGCGCTCAACGTGATTGCAAGCTAAACTCTCGACTGTAATCCTTGCACGACACCTCTTCCTCATAAGCAAAATGCAACAAGTTAAGAGCAAAACATCGTCCTCGTTGGCGCAAACTCACGAACAAGAAATGCCCATGGCGAGCACCGTCTATGACAACGCGAGCTTGTAAACGCAAGCCCCAGTGATTGCTCTCATCGCGCAGAGTCCTTTGTTCCTCCTCGACACGCAAACTAACTTTATGTCATTGATCCTTTGCCTAGGAGCAACGATTTAGGGGGCTCCTATTCTAGAATGGGCATGTGTCTGACCCACCGTCGAGTATAGTCCAATTCAGTTCTACGTTGAGGACGGTCTAGAGTGTTGGCCCAACCCGTTAGGGCCAATGGAGAACATGTTCCCCACATGCTCCTCACCCGACGACACGTCACCTATTGAACCTGCACACCTCGCAGAACTGTTTTGCCTTTCGTAACGGGCAAGTTCATCCACTATCCGTGGAGTGCGGAGCGGTTGACCTAAGATGATGAGCACAAACTGCTCATCCCTACTTTAACGTAGGAATCCGGACAGCCATCCGTTGTGGGCTTGAACACTCAGCCCATAACGGAGACCATTGACCAAGCGTTGGAGGCTCACTATAAACCTTCCTTTGTAGCAGGATCATGTATTCTATTCTTTAAATCTTTCGTACGAGTTTGTGAGTCGAGTCTACGAATTCATTACGAATCTGAATAGACTAACGATTTTAACATCCTTTAAAAACATTCGTGAGAAATCTCACTATCGACGACCACACATTTAAAAATTATTTTATAACAATAACTATTAAAATTACTAATAAATAAATATATCATATTTTGTAATATTTTTACAATTGACAATCACATTGATTTTAATTTAATATAAAGTAATATTTTGGATAGTTGAGTTTCAAGAATAAGAAAGAAGTCTCAAAACTAAAAGAAAAAAAAAACTCTTATTAAAAATAGAATCTTGCTAACGTTTATCTGATCAATACTCTTTAAGAATTCTAAATTAAATGACATTTTATAAAAAAATAATTATTTTAATTTTCAAAATATTAAATATGTGTATTTGAAGGAACAAAAGTAATATTTTATGATCTTAAAAAGTATTCTAGAATACTTGTTAGCATTTCATTGAAAGTTGTATTCACATCACAAGTATAAGTTTATTAAGTTAGTTCTCTATTGGTTGGGAATTTCCATAGTGGCCTCTTATTTTATAATGGGTTAAATACCCTTGTATTCTAATCAATTTCATTTGCTTTTAAAAAAAAATTACTCGTATTGTTTAAATTGCCTTATCCTCTCCTACTAATAAAAAAGTCTTGTTAATTTGTGTTTTAATCTTAATGAAGAAACTCTATTTTAAAGAAGACTTTTAACACGTGTTCAATCCAAGGACAGTGTTGATAAATCTGTTATATCTCTCAATTTCTTTTATTAAAAAATATATATAAAGAAAACAGTAGAAGAATGGATATGGATCGGTCAAAGTGAACATGGGTTGCATGGCATGGAGCTACGTTGCCACGTAAATGCAAAAGGACACTCGTCCATTTTACAAGCCCAAATGAAAATCTACATAACACACGCCGAGTGATGGGTGGTAGCTTCAACTCTGTGGTGGCAAATGTGAGAGGAGCATTGAAACATTCAACATCAGAAATGGAAAAACAGGTTAAGGAAGAGAAGAAACTGGGGGAAGGACCTCAAATATCAAGGATGAAGCCAGTGACAGAAGGTGCCTATGGTGGTGGAATGTACGCAACAGAGAAAGATCAACAAGAAAAAGAAGTAAAACCGCCGGCTAGTGATACTCAAAGTGCTGATGGACCGGTTGATAAGAACACTATGAAACCCATACACAATCCTCCTGCTTCGTCTGGGGATCGTGATATAGATATCACTGGCCTATCCTATATTCAGTAACAAAATATATGTAAATATATTAGTTAGTATGATACTGTTTTAGATGTTGTATTTCCTTTTTTATTTTGCATGGTTTCACTTCTCTCATAATGTTTGAGATATTTATTTATTTTTTTAAATCTGAGAGTTAAACTTACTGACAAATTAAATCTGAATATCAGTAACTTGCGATACATAATAGGGTTGATTTTTAGCACTTTGCTGTAATTAAATCTGAATATCAGTAACATATGATACATAATAGGAAACTAAATCAGAAACTGTTTTTTTTTTTCTTTTTAAATGCCAAAAAATCATGGCACTCTCATATAAATGCCTCAAATGGCTCACGAGTGATTGAAGAAGAAAAGAAGAAAAAAAAAACATTTTCTAACTTAACTCTTGTTCGTTTTCTGTTTACAGAATTATGCTTTTGAGTTGTTTTCCGTTTCCACGTTGTTCATGTGGGTCCATAAGAGTTGAATCTCTCACTTATTGGGTATTAATTCGTAGATAGTTTTTTTTATATATAATAATTATTTGAGTAGTTTCCTAATAATCTTTTAATAATAGAATTTTTTCTCATTTAATATTCATCACTATCTCTCCCCTCCCTTATCTTTCTTTTCATTTCAACACTCTCTCTATCTTTCTCTAAATTAATTTCTCTGCAAATCTTTTAATTCTTAATGATAAGAATTGAAAAAAATGTTCCATTTATTAATATTCAATGCTCTCCCTTATCTTTCTTTTCATTTCAACACTCTCTCTATCTTTCTCTAAATTAACTTCTCTGCAAATCTTTTAATTTTTAATGATAAGAATTGAAAAAAATGTTTCATTTATTAATATTCAATGCTGTAATTTCGAAAAGCACGGGATATGCTGAAAAAATACTGGTAGAAATGTGAAGGTCAAGAAGCTTTCCAATCTTTTTCGAAAAGCACAGAGTAGGTTGGAAAAATATTATGAGAAAGTAGTATAAAATTTTGCATATAAAAAAGGTGTGCTTCCAATCTTTTTTGAAAAGCACGGAATATGTTGAAAAAATATTATGAGAAAAAATATTATGAGAAAGCAGTATAAAATGTTGCATATAACGGTTCAAGAATTAATCTACTAGGCGAAGAATTCTGGATAAGATCTCACTCTTCGATATGATATGATTCTAATACTTTATTCATACGTAGAAAAATATACTATTTGAGTTGTATTAATATTTTTCGTTCATATACTTTTGTAACTGCTCAAACACTTGGTAGAGTCTGGATCATAGTTCACATGTAATATTCGAAAAAAGACATTGAACTGAGAGAGTTTAAATTAGACTAATTTGTACTTTTGACTATTAAGAGTGAATTTTATTTTATTGAGTTAATGCGCTCCAAACGTATGTGATTTTATATCAAACTGGATTACAAATTCATGTGTTATTTATATTATGATTTATTCTTTCAGTTACACATATTAATTGTCATACACATTGTTTCAACATTGTGTCTAACATTTTGTCATCAGAAGAACAAAACTTTAAAAGAAATCTGAACCGAGGAGCGAAGAGTTCCAGGGTGCTGCCATAAACACTTAAAACTATACGGTCAATGCAATATAGTTCCATAAATCTGGAATGTTTTCTCATACGCTTCAAAGCATACAACCAAAGCAATTTAAACCCGATAAAAATAGCGCATTGGTTCCTTAGAAGTTGTTTTTCTCTCCTTAGGCTATTTGGAGCTAAAATGTCTCTCCGGTTGAAGCATTGAAAGGAAACATAGTTGACATTAATAGATTGTTCATAATTAGGGGGCAAGATGGAGAACTCTCCCCAAAACACAAGGATTGAATTTGCCTCACGACTGGAAAATATGATCTCTAAAATTCTTGAGGTTGTCAATAAAAACATCAAACATTTTCTTTGATTGAAGAAAACGAAAGTAACCCTTGCCTTTATTGCGCCTTGGCTGAAGCATGTTGTAAGTCGATTAGATGAAATAATAACGTAAGAATTACTAAGAATTACTATCCTTCTTCCCATACTTGGACCTGATAGTCTGAGTTGCACCTAAGAGAGAGGGGGGGGGGGGGGGGGGGAGGGGTGAATTAGGTTCTTTGAAATTTTCTGGTTTTATGAAATGAGGTTATTACTTTCTTTGAAATATGAAGGGGTTATGAAACCAATAAAGTATAGAAAGTAAATAACACAGAGAAGTATCCTGATTCTCTTCACACTCTCAAGGTACTCCAGTCCCCTTTCACACCAAAAAAGATTTCACTATAGTTAGAATGAGTGTATAACTTACTATTTAACCTATAGGTAAATTAAAGGTCTTTAATTAACACCTTTAAAATCTGAACACTAAGTGCAAGAAGAAGAATCCTCTTCAATGCACACACTTGCTTTCAACAATCCTGAATAGCAAGGAGAATAGATACAATCTTTGATTTACAATGAGTTTGAAGTCTGTGTATACAAAGTTATCAATCTTATGATTGATCTTCTCTTTCAATGATAATTTCCACAAATATTTAAGACTTTGTTGCTCAAGACACTTCAAGTGGGGGAGAAGCTTGTGCTTCTCCAGGATGCTTCAAGTGTGGAGTGGTGACTCAGTGTGTCGATGAACGCTCTTATAGTTTGGTAAAGATGGTTTATGCCCCATCATGATTTTCGGATGTCTATTGATAGTAGACAGAGTCATGTTGGATGGGATAAACGTGTCTTGCAAGCTTAGATGACGTGCGCAGTGAATTGTTTTGAGTTAAGTTAAGTGCTTACAAATTGTTTTCGTGAGTCGGTGTACGATGGTGCTGAGATGTTTATTTTGATGGAAACTTTGAGTGTTAATAAATTGGGGAAGTTGGTGGTGTGCCAATTATTTGTGATTATCCGGAAGTTTTTCCTGATGAGATAAGTAATTTATCGCCGGAACGTGAAATGAAGTTTACGATCGACGTAGTTCCTGGAACTAGTTTGGTAGCGATGGCTCCATATCATATGTCCACACTGGAATCGGAGAAGTTGAAGAATCAAATGGAAGATCTTCTTGAGGAGAGATTCTTTTGTCCGAGTGTGTCACCATGGGGTGCACCAATTTTGTTACTTAAGAAGAAAGAAGGTTTTGTGAGGCTTTGTGTGGATTATAGACAATTGAACAAGGTGACTATCAAGAATAAGTGTCCATTTCCAAGGATTGATGATTTGATGGATCAGTTGGTTGTTTCAAGTGTGTTCAGTAAGATAGATTTGAGATCTGGGTATCATCAGATTCGTGTGAAGGCTGAAGATATTCAAAAGACTGCTTTTAAAACAAGGTATGGACATTATGAGTATTTCGTGATACCATTTAGTGTGACTAATTCACCATGTGTATTTATGGAGTATATAAACAAGGTTTTCCATCCTTATTTGGACAAGTTCGTGGTTGTGTTCATTGATGATATTTTGATATATTCGAAGAGTAACGAGGATCAAGCGAAGCATCTGAAAATTGTGTTATCAGCGTTGAAAGAGAAGCAGTTGTATGCAAAACTGTCAAAGTGTGAGTTTTGGTTTAAGGAAGTGAGTTTTCTTGGTCATGTGATCTCGAGTAGAGTTATTGCGGTTGAAATGTCGAAGGTTGAAGTTGTACCGCAATGGGAAGTTCCAAAACCTGTTTTTGAGATTAGAAGTTTTCTTGAGTTGGCAGATTATTATCGAAAATTCATTGAACGATTTTTCCAAGTTATCTTTGCCATTGACACAGTAGACTAGGAAGGTTCAAGATTTTGTTTTGGATGCAAAGTGTGAAGAAGTTTCAAGAGCTTTTGAGAAGCCCGCTAGCAGTTCATGTTTTGATTTTTCTGAATCCGGCAGAACCATTATTGTATATTGTGATGCTTCGTTGATGGGATGGGGAGGTGTGTTAATGCAACATCAGCAAGTTTTAGTTTATGCTTTAAGGAAACTTAAATTGAATGAGAGGAATTATCTAACGCAGGATTTAGAGTTGATTGTTGTGTTTGTGTCGAAGCTTTGGAGGCATTATTTGTTTGGTTCGAGATTTGAGATGTTTAGTGATCATAAGAGTTTGAAGTATTTATTTGATCAGAAAGAATTGAATGCGAGGCAAATGAGATGATTGGGACTTCTGAAGGATTATGGTTTTGGTTTGAATTTCCATTCGGATAAAGCAAGTGTGGTAGCTGATGCATTGAGTAGGAAATCTTTGCACATACCGATGATGATGGTAAAAGAGTTAGAACTGATTGAGCAATTTCGTGATATGAGTTTGGTTTGAGAAGAGACTTCTTATGGAGTTACGCTTGGTATGTTAAAGCTTACTAGTGGTATTCTTGATGAGATTCGAGGAAGGTCAGAAATCTGATTTGAGTTGGTAGATCGGTTGAATTTGATGAATCAAAGTCAAAGAGATGATTTTCAAATTAATGAAAATGGTATCATGAGATGTCGTGATAGAGTTTGTGTTCTAGATATTGTTGAGTTGAAAAAGAGTATTCTTGAGGAAGGACATAGAAGTAGATTTAGTATCCATCCCGGTGCTACGAAGAGGTACCAAGATTTGAGGAAATTGTTTTGGTGGCCAGGGATGAGGAAAGAAGTGGCTGAGTTTGTGTATGCTGGTTAGACTTGTCAGAAGTCGAAGATTGAACGTCAAAGATCGTTGGGTCTAATGCAACCGTTGAATATTCCAGAGTGGAAATGGGATAGTATTTCCATGAATTTTGTGTCAGGTTTACCGAAGACTGTGAGGGGGAATGATTCTAATTGTGTGATTGTGGATAGATTGACTAAATCAGCTCATTTCTTACCAATGAGGATTAATCGTTCTATGCTGAAGCTAGCTGAGATGTATATTAAGGAAATTTTAAATTTGCATGGGATACCATCGAGTATTGTGTCATATGGAGATCCTAGATTTACATCGAGATTCTGGAAGAGTTTGCAAGACGCTTTGGGTACCATGTTGAGATTGAGTTTTTCCTATCATCCGCAGACGAATGGACGGACAGAGAGAACTATCTAGTCTTTAAAGGATTTGCTGAGATCTTGTGTGTTGGATCAAGGTGGATTATGGGATAGTCATTTGGCGTTGATTGAGTTTACCTGCAACAACTGTTATCATTCTAGTATTGGAATGGCACCGTATGAGGCATTGTATGGTAGGAGATGTAGGACTCCTTTGTGTTGGTATGATTCAGGCGAGAGTGTTATGCTTGGACCTGAGATTGTTCACCAGACGACTGAAAAGATCAAGAGGATCCAAGAAAAGATGAAAGTTTCGCAGAGTCGTCAGAAGAGTTACCATGACAAGAGGAGGAATGCACTTGAGTTTCAAGAGGGAGATCACGTATTTTTGAGAGTTACGCCGGTAACTGGTGTTGGACGAGCTTTAAAGTCTCGAAAGCTCACACTGCATTTTGTTGGTCTGTATCAGATTTCGTAGAAGGGGGTGTGTTGATCGAGCTTTGAAGTCTCGAAAGTTCACACCGCATTTTATTGGAATATTTATTTAATTTATTTAAATAGGAATATTCGTATTTTTGGTGATTTGCGGTGGTCGGTATGAAGTATTGAGAATTATGAATTTTGGGTTATTATTTAAATAATAGTATATAATATGAATATATTGGTATTATTATTAATCTAAATAAATATAAGTGAATTAAGGGCAAAATGGACATTTGAGGAGGAGTTAGTGAGGGTGAAATTAGAAAGCCCATTTTAAGGCCCAAAGTTAGGTTTAACAAAAAGGAATTTTGAAGGAATTAGGATTCATTCGTGAAAAGAGAAGAAATATAGATGAGAGCTCTGAGAGAAGAGGATTGAGTCAAAGCTTCGCGAAGTTTCCAAGAATCAAAGAAGAAAGGTTTAGAGTCGACAAATTAAGGTATGGGGTGGAGTATTGCCTTCATTGTTTTCAATATGTGATTCAACGTGTTTAAAGCTGATTTAAGGGTTTAGGGATTTTGAGTATTAAATTGTTGTTTCCTTTCTGGTGAATTTAATGAGTTTGAGAGATTTGAACTAATGGTCTGCTAGGTTTGAGGCTGATTTGGGAGTAAGGGAAATTAGGCCTTCGTGGCCAAAATCCGTTGTTGAGGTTTTAACCATATAGGGTAATTGATTATGAGAACTCTAATAAATGTGGGAAAATTGCAAGGATATTATGGGAACTGGAGGCGTAAATATGAAACGGGATTGGCCTAATAAGTCGTAGATTTTGTGCCTTTATCGCTGTAATACCTTAAGAATAATTTAGGGATGTTTTTGGGGCATTGGGAAAGGAAATCGTAGGGACTTTTGGGCTGGTTTTGGTGCTGGTGCGTAACAACGTTTTGCTTTAATCGCGATTTCGCACAGCGAATGATCCTTCGCACGACGAACACTCTCCCCAGACTCGCATGACGAACTGTCCAGCGAACGTAGTAGAGTTTTGCAAATTGTGTTCAAGTGCAGTGCTATTTTGATGCTGTGATTTTCTTGATGAATTACTAGGAGTATGCCTGTGATTCCTATGTGATTAATACATGATTGTATGATGATTCCTATGAGTAATGATGATGAGTTATGATGTTGATTCCTATGATTATTATGATGATTTTGATGAATGATGATGCACCTAATGAGTTTATTATGAGGATGATGATGACGTGTGCATCCTGCATTCATATGCATTCTGGACTTCAAATATCAAGGATGAAGCCAGTGACAAAAGGTGCCTATGGTGGTGGAATGTACGCAACAGAGAAAGATCAACAAGAAAAAGAAGTAAAACCGTCAGCTAGTGATACTCAAAGTGCTGATGGACCGGTTGATAAGAACACTATGAAACCCATACATAACCCTCCTCCTTCGTCTGGGGATCGTGATATAGATATCACTGGCCTATCTTATATTCAGTAACAAAATATGTCTAAATATTTCAGTTAGTATGATACTGTTTGAGATGTTGTATTTCCTTTTTTATTTTGCATGGTTTCACTTCTCTCATAATGTTTGAGATTTTTTTTATTTTTAAATCTGAGAGTTAAACTTACTGACAAAAAGTATTGATTAATTCATGATTGTAAGGATCAAATTAAATCTGAATATCAGTAACTTGCGATACATAATAGGGGTTGGTTTTTAGCACTTAGCTGTAATTAAATCTGAATATCAGTAACATATGATACATAATAGGAAACTAAATCAGAAACTGTTTTTTTTTTAAATGGCAAAAAATCATGGCACTCTCATATAAATGCCTCAAATGGCTCACGAGTGATTGAAGAAAAGAAGAAGAAAAAAGAAACATTTTCTAACTTAACTCTTGTTATTTTCTGTTTACAGAATTATGCTTTAAAAATTAATCTGTTTTGAGTTGTTTTCCGTTTCCACATTGCTTTTTGTGGGTCCATAAGAGACTTGAAGTTGAATCTCTCACTTTATTGGGTATTAATTCGTAGATAGTTTTTTTTTTGTCAAAAAATAAAATAAAATAAATAAATAAATTCGTAGATAGTTTTTTTTTTTATATAATAACTATTTGAGTAGTTTCCTAATAATCTTTTAATAATAGAATTTTTTGTCATTTAATATTCATCACTATCTCTCCCTTATCTTTCTTTTCATTTCAACACTCTCCCTATCTTTCTTTAAATTAACTTCTCTGCAAATCTTTTAATTCTTAATGATAAGAATTAAAAAAAAATGGTTCATTTAAAATCTGAATTATTTTTATGTGTCTGAGTATCTTTAATATTCAATGCGTTTGATGCTCATAAAGACATACAAAAAATCCAATAGAGAACATAAAATTCTATTTTACATTTTCCAATGCCATGAACTAAGGGTGGTTGATAAAATAAAAGCATGAAGTGAGGGTGGTTGATAAAATAAAAGCACGGGATATGTTGGGAAAATACTATGGTAGAAATGTGAAGGTTAGAAGGTGTGCTTTCAATCTTTTTTGAAAAGCACGGAATATGTTGGAAAAATACTATGGTAGAAATGTGAAGGTCTTTGAGAAAGCAGTATAAAATGTTGCATATGAAAGAGGGCGAATCGATATCAGATTTCTTCATAACGGTTCAAGAATTAATCCACTAGAAGAAGAATTCTGGAGATATGTTGACAGAAAAAGTGAAGGTCGAAAAGGTATTTTGAAGTCTCACTCTTTAATATGATATGATTCTAATACTTTATTCCTACGTTAGAAAAATATTTTATTTGAGTTGTATTAATGTTTCATCGTTCATATACTTTTGTAACTGTCCAAACATTTGGTAGAGTCTGAATCAAAGTTCACATGTAGTATTCGAAAAAAGGCATTGAACTGAGAGAGTTCAAATTAGACCAATTTGTACTTCTGACTATTAAGAGTGAATTTTATTTTATTGAGTTAATGCTCTCCAAACGTATGTGATTTTACATCAAATTGGATTACAAATTAATGTGTTATTTATATTATGATTTATTCTTTCAGTTACACATATTAATTGTCATACACATTGTTTCAACATTGTGTCTAACATCTTGTCATCAGAAGAACAAAACTTTAAAAGAAAACTGAACCGAGGAGCGAAGAGCTCCAGGGTGCTGCCATAAACACTTAAAACTGTACGGTCAATGCAATATAGTTCCATAAATCTGGGATGTTTTCTCATACGCTTCAAAGCATACAACCAAAGCAATTTAAACCCGATAAAAATAGCGCATTGGTTCCTTAGAAGTTGTTTTTCTCTCCTTAGGCTATTTGGAGCTAAAATGTCTCTCCGGCTGAAGCATTGAAAGGAAACATAGTTGACATTAATAGATTGTTCATAATAAGGGGGCAAGATGGAGAACTCTTCCAAAAACACAAGGATTGAATTTGCCTCACGACTGGAAAATAGTGATCTCTAAAATTCTTGAGGTTGTCAATAAAAACATCAAACATTTTGTTTGATTGAAGAAACGAAAGTAACCCTTGCCCTTATTGCGCCTTGGCTGAAGCACGTTGTAAGTCGATTAGATGAAATAATAAGTTAAGAATTAGTATCCTTCTTCCCATACTTGGACCTGGTAGGCTGAGTTGCACCTAAGAGAAGGGGGGGTGAATTAGGTTCTTTGAAATTTTCTGGTTTTATGAAATGAGGTTATTACTTTCTTTGAAATATGAAGGGTTTATGAAAGTAATAAAGTGCAGAAAGTAAATAATACAGAGAAGTATCCTGGTTCTCTTCACACTCCGAAGGTACTCCAGTCCCTTTTCACACCGAAAGAGATTTCACTATAGTTAGAATGAGTGTATAACTTACTATCTAACCTATAGGTAGATTAAATGTCCTTAACACCTTTAATATTTGAACACTAAATGCAAGAATAACAATCCTCTTCAATGCACACACTTGCTTTCAATAATCCTGAATAGCAAGGAGAATAGATACAATCTTTGATTTACAATGAGTTTGAAGTCTGTGTATACAAAGTTATTAATCCTATGATTGATCTTCTCTTTCAATGATAATTTTCACAAATATTTAAGACTTTGTTGCTCAAGATGCTTCAAGTGGGGGAGAAGCTTGTGCTTCTCCAGGATGCTTCAAGTGTGGAGTGGTGGCTCAGTGTGTCGATGAACGCTCTTATAGTTTGGTAAAGATGGTTTATGCCTCATCATGATTTTCGGATGTCTATTGAAAAATTGAGGAATTGGTCACCCTTAATCTCTTGTTGATAGTAGACGGAGTCATGTTGGATGGGATAAACGTGTCTTGCAAGCTTAGATGACGTGTGCAGTGTATTGTTTTGAGTTAAGCTAAGTGCTTACAAATTGTTTTGGTGAGTCGGTGCAGGATGGTGCTGAGATTTTTATTTTGATGGAAACTTTGAGTGTTAATAAATTGGGGAATTTGGTGGTTTGCCAATTATTTGTGATTATTCGGATGTTTTTCTTGATGAGATAAGTGATTTATCGCCGGAACGTGAAATGAAGTTTATGATCGACCTAGTTCCTGGAACTAGTTTGGTAGCGATGGCTCCATATCATATGTCCACACCGGAATCGAAGAAGTTGAAGAATCAAATTGAAGATCTTCTTGAGGAGAGATTCTTTTGTCCGAGTGCGTCACCGTGGGGTGCACCAATTTTGTTAGTTAAGAAGAAAGAAGGTTTTGTGAGACTTTGTGTGGATTATAGACAATTGAACAAGGTGACTATCAAGAATAAGTTTCCATTTCCAAGGATTGATGATTTGATGGATCAATTGGTTGTTGCAAGTGTGTTCAGTAAGATAGATTTGAGATCTGGGTATCATCAGATTCGTGTGAAGGCTGGAGATATTCAAAAGACTGCTTTTAAAACAAGGTATGGACATTATGAGTATTTCGTGATACCATTTGGTGTGACTAATTTACCATGTGTATTTATGGAGTATATGAACAAGATTTTCCATCCTTATTTGGACAAGTTCTTGGTTGTGTTCATTGATGATATTTTGATATATTCGAAGAGTAAAGAGGATCATGCGGAGCATCTGAAAATTGTGTTATCAGCGTTGAAAGAGAAGCAGTTGTATGCAAAACTGTCAAAGTGTGGGTTTTGGTTTAAGGAAGTGAGATTCCTTGGTCATGTGATCTTGAGTAGAGTTATTGAGGTTGATATGTCGAAGGTTGTAGCTGTACCGCAATGGGAAGCTCCAAAACCTGTTTTTGAGATTAGTAGTTTTCTTGAGTTGGCAGATTATTATCGAAAATTGATTGAACGATTTTTCCAAGTTATCTTTGCCATTGACACAGTAGACTAGGAAGGTTCAAGCTTTTGTTTTGGATGCAAAGTGTGAAGAAGTTTCAAGAGCTTTTGAGAAGGCTGCCAGCAGTTCATGTTTTGATTTTTCCGAATCCGACAGAACCATTGTTGTATATTGTGATGCTCCGTTGGTGGAATGGGGAGGTGTGTTAATACAACATCAGCAAGTTTTAGTTTATGCTTTAAGGAAACTTGAAGTGCATAAGAGGAATTATCTAACGCAGGATTTAGAGTTGGTTTTTGTGTTTGTGTCGAAGCTTTGGAGGCATTATTTGTTTGGTTCGAGATTTGAGATGTTTAGTGATCATAAGAGTTTGAAGTATTTCTTTGATCAGAAAGAATTGAATGCGAGGCAAAGGAGTTGATTGGGACTTCTGAAGGATTATGGTTTTGGTTTGAATTTCCATTCGGATAAAGCAAGCATGGTAGTTGATGTACTGAGTAGGAAATCTTCACATATACCAATGATGATGGTAAAAGAGTTAGAACTGATTGAGCAATTTCGTGATATGAGTTTGGTTTGTGAAGAGACTTTTTATGGAGTTACGCTTGGTATGTTGAAGCTTACTAGTGGTATTATTGATGAGATTCGAGGAAGGTCAGAATTCTGATTTGAGTTGGTAGATCGGTTGAATTTGATGAATCAAAGTCAAAGAGCTAATTTTCAGATTAATGAAAATGGTATCATGAGATGTCGTGATAGATTTTGTGTTCCAGATATTATTGAGTTAAAAAAGAGTATTCTAGAGGAAGGACATAGAAGTAGATTGAGTATCCATCCCGGTGCTACGAAGAGGTACCATGATTTGAGGAAATTGTTTTGGTGGCCAGGGATGAGGAAAGAAGTGGCTGAGTTTATGTATGCTGGTTAGACTTGTCAGAAGTCAAAGATTGAACGTCAAACACCGTTGGGTCTAATGCAACCGTTGAATATTCCAGAGTGGAAATGGGATAGTATTTTCATGAATTTTGTGTCGGGTTTACCGAAGACTATGACGGGGAATGATTCTAATTGTGTGATTGTGGATAGATTGACTAAATCAACTTATTTCTTACCATTGAGGATTAATCGTTCTATGCTGAAGCTAGCTGAGATGTATATTAAAGAAATTGTAAAGTAGCATGGGATACCGTCGAGTATTATGTCAGATGGAGATCCGAGATTTACATCGAGATTCTGGAAGAGTTTGCAAAACGCTTTGGGTACCATGTTGAGATTGAGTTCTGCCTATCATCCGCAGACGAATGGACGGACAGAGAGAACTATCCAGTCTTGAAAGGATTTGCTGAGAGCTTGTGTGTTGGATCAAGGTGGATCATGGGATAGTCATTTGTCGTTGATTGAGTTTACCTACAACAACAATTATCATTCTAGTATTGGAATGACATCGTATGAGGCATTGTATGGTTGGAGATGTAGGACTCCTTTGTGTTGGTATGATTCAGGCGAGAGTGTTGTGCTTGGGCCAGAGATTATTCACCAGACGACTGAAAAGATCAAGAGGATCCAAGAAAAAATGAAAGTTTTGCAGAGTCGTCAGAAGAGTTACCATGACAAGAGAAGGAAGGCACTTGAGTTTCAAGAGGGAGAACACATATTTTTGAGAGTTACGCCGGTAATTGGTGTTGGACGAGCTTTGAAGTCTCAAAAGCTTACACCACATTTTGTTGGTCTGTATTAGATTTCGCAGAAGGGGGAGTGTTGAACGAGCTTTGAAGTCTCTAAAGCTCACACCGCATTTTATTGGAATATTTATTTAATTTATTTAAATAGGAACATTCATATTTTTGGTGATTTGCGGTGGTCGGTATGAAGTATTGAGAATTATGAATTTTGGGTTATTATTTAAATAATAGTATATAATATGAATATATTGGTATTGTTATTAATCTAAATAAATATAAGTGAATTAAGGGCAAAATGGACATTTGAGGAGGAGTTAGTGAGGGTGAAATTGGAAAGCCCATTTTAAGGCCCAAAGTTAGGTTTAACAAAAAGGAATTTTAAGGGAATTAGAATTCATTCTTGTTAGACCGTGAAAAGAGAAGAAATATAGACCAGAGCTCTGAGGGAAGAGGATTGAGGCAAAGCTTCGCGAAGTTTCCAAGAATCAAAGAAGAAAGGTTTAGAGTCGGAAAATTAAGGTATGGGGTGGAGTATTGCCTTCATTGTTTTCAATATGTGATTCAACGTGTTTAAAGCCGATTTAAGGGTTTAGGGATTTTGAGTATTAAATTTTTGTTACCTTTCTGGTGAGTTTAATGAGTTTGAGAGATTTGAACTGATGGTCCGCTAGGTTTGAGGCTGATTTGGGAGTAAGGGAAATTACGCCTTCGTGGCCAAAATCCGTTGTTGAGGTTTTAGCCATATAGGGTAATTGATTATGAGAACTCTAATGAATATGGGAAAATTGCAAGGATATTATGGGAATTAGAGGCGTAAATATAATACGGGATTAGCCTAATAAGTCGTAGATTTTGTGCCTTTATCGCTGTAATACCTTAAGAATAATTTAGGGATGTTTTTGGGGCATTGGGGAAGGAAATCATAGGGACTTTTGGGCTGGTTTTGGTGCTGGTGCATAATAACATTTTGCTTTAATCGCGAGTTCGCACAGCGAATGATCCTTCACACGGCGAACACTCGCCCCAGACTCGCACGACAAACTGTCTAGCGAACGTAGTAGAGTTTTGCAAATTGTGTTCATGTGCAGTGCTATTTTGATGCTTTGATGCTGTGATTTTCTTGATGAATTACCAGGAGTATGACTGTGATTCCTATGTGATTAGTACATGATTGTATGATGATTCCTATGAGTTATGATGTTAATTCCATGAGTTTTGATGATTATAAGATGACATGATTATTAAGATGATTTTGATGAATGATGAGGATGATGATGACGTGTGCATCCTGCATTCATATGCATTCTGGACTTTGGTCTAATGTTTGATTCTTGTGGCTTCAGTCCCATTGTGCGGGTGTGAGGTATTTTGTTGTACTTCAGTTCTTGTGTAGAATCGATCCTATTGATGGGGATTTATGGAGGTTTGATGGCCCAGTGTCCGTCGAATTTTGATGAATTGGTACCACATGCATGAGTCTTGTTTCATTTGCATTTATGTGACAATTTGGTGTAATTTATGATATTATAGCTTTTTGATGTTTCCTTGATGATTATGATGATGTTGAATATGAAAATGACGCTATTTTATATATTGATTATTATGAATGGTTTTACTCACCCTACTTGTTTGAATGTTACCTCCACGTGAGTAACATGCAGATGACCAGGCTTAGTCGTGGATGTCGTCAAGGACTTTTTAGAGTTTTTGACATTTTGGTTGACTTAGAGGGTCTTGCTCTGATAGTATAACATCGGGTTGGGGTCTTTGAGTTAAACCATATTTTATTGATTTTTGTTATTTTGATTATGTTGTTGTGCAAGGAAAACTTTGGATTTGCCTTTTTTAATTCCGCTGCTGAAATTCTAGGTACCAACAGTGGATGTTACCACGAATGTTATAACATCCACAATAACATAGACTACTGAACTACTGAAACAAACTGTAAAGGAAAGCAGTAAATAACACCGTAACTGTTCACCCAGTTCAGTGTCAACAACACTTACATCTGGGAGCTACCAAGCCAGGGAGGAAATTCACTATCAGCATAATTAATTCAGAGTCAAACACCCAGCTTACACTCTTCACTTAAAACCTACCCAATGACACTTCAGCCTAGAGACCTCTAGACCTGAGTATACCCACTCACTCCCCCTCAATCACCTCAGTGATATAAACCAATTACAAAATATGAAGACTCACTTCAAACACACCTTGATATTGCTTTACAGCTTTTATCAAGGGACACACACTCTTGCTTAACAGCTTTAAATGACAGAATGAACACACCTATTCATACACAATAACCAAAGCAATTATACAACAGACAATTTCTTGGTACACAAGGAATCCTAATTCCTAGACACACGAGAAGAGAAAAACTCTTCACTCACAAGTTACACCCTGATAACTCTCTTCTAACTCCCTTGTTTATTAAGGTTCATCCTCTTGTTATTTATAGCAGCAGATATCCTTTGGGTCTTTGTGCAGAATTTAGGTTTACCCAAACCTCTCTACAAGAATCTGCACACTTACCATTTAGGTCATGAATATTTTATTTCACCAGGGCTTCTAAAATGTTTCCTAATTTCCAGCTTGAGCTTCTACAATGTTTCCTGAATTCTAGCCTGAGCTTCCTTATTCTAAATACCAGAAAACTAAACTGCACGCCTAATGTCATACGATCAGTACCATAACATTCAGTATGACATCCAACTCAACTTACTGTTATTTAACTCAACTTACCCTGCAGAACTCTATTCATGTATGTCATAACATCAGTCATGACATTCATACACTCTAATGTTTTGCCACAAAATGCAGCCAATCAAAAGGACTTACAAACTCCCCTTTTGGAATTTTTTTGGCTAAAACACCCTGTTATCATATCAGAGTTTACAAACAACAGAAGTCTAACATATAACCTATTATGCAGGTAAGCTACTAACATACTAGTAGAGTTGTCTATACTCACACAGTTAGCTCTCAGCTTCTCAGGATCAACCTGTCACACATAACCATTTGTTAGTCAGTACTACAGATGTCACACAATGTTGAGTAACATTCTGGGTTACTCCCCCTCATCTGATGCATCCTACATTAGCTGGGCACAACCTGCATAGCTTTCAGTCACACATAACCATCTAGGCTTTTTTGGATGTTATGACATTCAGAATAACATCCTGAAGTCACACACACTCCTAAGCAGCAGCTAGAAGCTCACAGAATTCTAACATATATTCCTACAGAAATTAGGAATTCACACATTACTAACAGCATCATCTGTTATCACACAGCACATTTGCAGTAGCACCTGTATCACAGCTTGGTTATTCAACCAAGTCTTCCACCTGTATCATTTTTAACCTGCTGTTCCCGTTGTTTACCTAACACTCTCTCCCCCGTTTTAGCCACAAATTAAGATCAAACTAATAAAATAGTATAGATCATAATGAGTAACATTATACATGTTTGGGGTCATTACAAAATAAACTGCTCATGTAGAGCATCACAAATTTATGTTATTTTAATAAAACAGGTCTAACACAAGATCACAACAGAAATTCAAACCAGAAGCACATCTTCCTTATCAGCTCAACGACCTTCAACCTGAGCCACACCAAAGTCCATCATCACACTAATCTTCCTCCTCTTTAGAGTGTGAGCTATCCTCCTCAACATCTTTGGGGGCATTTTCTTCACTATCCTCTTCTTTACCAGAGTTTTCCTCAGAGCTGGCAACAGCTTCATCTGAATCAGCTGCCTGACCATCATCCTCTTTTGACCCATCATTTTCCCTATCCTCATTAGTGAACTCAGAATCTTCATTTTGCTCAAGAGTTTTGATCAATGCTTCAAGAGTTTTCTTTCGTGCATCTAGCTTCTTACAAGTTTCCTTTAGCATGGTAATCACTTCAGCTTTTCTTGATTTTGACTTTCCCTGGGATGTCTCAGCTGATGTTATAACAATGTCAGGAACATGAGTCCCCTTAAATAACTTGTAATGGAAGGACATATGGTTTTCTCTCTTGCAAGCTTTATCACTCTCCTTAAGGATGTTGGGATGCTGATCACAAATGATCCCACAGATGAGTGGGGGGAATGCAATAGGGCCTTTGACATAGTAGCTACCAGTATATTTCATGGTTTGCTCATGAATGTAGGTCCCATAACTGAGTTTAGCTTTTGTCCCTACAACATACATGAGCCTCCCCAGAATGGTTGCAACTGTTGTCTTATGATTGGTAGGCACCCAATTTGTAGCACCAATTTTGTGAAGCATAACATATTTCACACTTAATTTGCTTGCAACCAGCTTCCCTTTGGATGGCCAGCTCTTGACCTGGTTTGCTGTTATTACTTGGCATACTTGGTGGTCAGAGGCAATTAGTTCATTCTGACCCTCATTTGGTCTCCCTAAGTAGCTGTTGATGATGGTAGCTGAGAAATTGATACAATTTCCTCTCACAAACATTTTACCAAACTCACTAGACTTCATATCTGCACAGTCTTCTGACAAGTTTACTATGAATTCTTTGACAAGAGTCTCATAGCATGGTGGAAATTGAGTGACAATTTTTATTAAGCCTACATCCAGAATAAGGTCCATGACTTCTTTGTTGTCAAGAGCATTCTGAGCCAGCTATCTCTCCAGTACCAGCCTCCTCTGGAATACATATTTCCATCTATTGACACATGATGGATAGTAAAATGATATGTTATCAATAGGCACATCTGGGACACTAGCAGCAAGCTTGCTAGTGGTTGGTTTCTTCCTTGCTGGACTGTCAGATACCTCATCAGCATCATCTGAGCTGGATTCAGATTCAGTACTTGACTTAGCCTTCCTCTTTTTTGGAACCACTTTGCTCCATGATTTGGTAGGCCCAACACGGGTACTTTTTGTCACCCCCTTCTTCTTAGGAGGACTTTGATTAGCAGCCTTCTTCCCCTTCCTAGTCATAAGCCTTTTGGATATACTAGGATTGATCTTGGCTATTATATCATTGTCAGAGTACTCATCTAGGTCTACCAAATCAGTACTTTTGTCTCCTTGCATGTTACCATCCATTTTACCTGAACCTTGACCTTTGTTCTTATCCTCTGGTGAAACGTCTTTCAATGTTTCAACATTGTGAGTGACATCATCTTGATCATTCAGATTAGGGACAGACATCTCATTGCTAGGTGGTATGGGTATATTTAGAGCCCTGGCTACCATGTTAGCAATGATGTTGTGGGTTTTCTTGGCTTCATCCTCATTGACATCAGAAGTTGTAGAAGGAGGAGCTTGACCTGAGACAAGTTCTTTGGGCCTTCTTGCATGTGGGATTCTTGGGTTCTTTACCAGCATTCCTTCGGGGGTCATCATACGCAGGGGGGTTATCTCAAGCACTTCGTTAGGGTTGCTAGACCCAATTCCCATATCAGAGTCGTTGGTGGACATTCTTTTGGAGGAGGTTGATTTTGAATGTTGAGACATTGTTAAGGACTTTGATCATGTGGGAGAGAGTTTCTTGTGCTTGTTGGAGGATGTATAGGAGATGAACAGTTTGAATTGGGACCAAATAACGTAGGAATTTTGTGTGTAGGAACTAAAGAGGTGATACGGTAAATGAGGAGGGAACTTAATATTTTGACCAATCAGTAAATGATTGAATTTTAAAATACAATTCCATATTCCCTTTAATTGTTATAATTCCTCATTCAACCAAGCTCTCAACTGACTTCGTGAATTTTCAATTTTAGTACCCTTGAGATCCCTTGTAACCCTGTCAGCACTATGAAGTTATGATTCTCTTAGTTTCACATAGTATTTTCCACAATGAGGCCAGTCATTACTCTTCATAGCCCTCTTAGACTGACTAGGATTCCAGTTTATGTTACTGAGATTGTCACAAAACAATGTCATGACATTCTGAGTGACATTGCTCCCTGTATGTTGGGTAGCTTTCATGGAGTCCATCAGGTTCCAGTATAGCATATCTATATTTCCCTGATGACCATTATTTGGGTGTCCCTTCTTGGCTTGCCTGCCCACACGACATTTACCACATCCTGTCCTACTTTCTGGAGTAGACTTTGAAGTTCCTCTTGCTGCTGGTTTGGACATGGTCTTTTCTATTTTCGGAGGTTGTCTTCCTTTCTCCAGCCATAATTAATCCTTCTTTTCCTTTTTGACCAAGTCATTGAGGTTACTTTTGGGCTCCCATAAGTAACAATTATTCTTGGCTCTAGATCCCCTCATTACTTCCTCACCTTCTTCATTGGTGACAACACATTCACCCTTAGTGAATTTTACACTGAGACCTTGGTCACAGAGCTGAATGATACTGATCAGATTCACATTCAGTCCTTCCACCAACAAGACATCATTCAATTTTGAAACACCAGGATAATCCAGTTTTCCAGCACCTTTGGTTTCTCCTCTAGCTCCATCTCCAAAAGTTACATGACTTGAGGAGTGAGGTTTGATATTTACCATCACATTCTCTACCCCAGTCATGTGTCTAGAGAAACCACTATCAAAATACCAATCTTCCTTGGTAGGCATCCTGAGAGAAGTGTGGGCTACTAAATCCATATTATTGGCAACCCATTGTCTTTTCTTGTTAGGAGCATCTTTCTTAGGTCTAGCATGATGCTGCTCCTTGACATGAGCACCCCGTTTGGATTTTCCTTGATGAGGATGACTAGGGAATCCATGTAGCCATAAGCAAACAGATTTAATATGTCCAAGTTTTCCACAGTGGTAACACCTATACCCTTGGAATTTACTCTTGGCTTGGTTCCAGTTTCTGTTTCTCTGATGTTGTGACATTGGTCGAGACATCCCCTTTGACTTCTGAGTTTCAGGTTTTGGCCTCTTGAACTTCAAGTTGGGATTCAGTTTACCAACAAATCCCTGTCTAGACTTATTTCCTGATGTCTGACCACTCTGTAGGATTTCTTCTAGAGTTTCATTCCCAGGGTTTAGCATCATTATGGATTTTGTCATCTGCTCCAATTTAGATTCCAACAAATTGACCTCACTTCTAAGTGAGTCTATTGTTGCTAGTTGTTCTATCTTCTCATCCTCTAATCCTATTATGAGCTTCTTCTATTGCTCTCCCTGCTGATATAATTTTGTACTTCTGATATGAAGCTTTTGATATGAGGCTGCAAGCTCATCAAAGGTCAACTCATCTTCACTTGAGTCATCATCAGATATACACACATTGTTAAGAGCAGTGACATGTTTGGCAGACTCTTCTTTTGATCCACTATTAGAATCTCCATCAGACCAAGTTACAGCTAGGCCCTTCTTCTGCTTCTTGAGATATGTAGGACATTCAACTCTAATATGTCCATACCCTTCACATTCATGACATTTAACTCTTTTGCTTTGGCTGGAATTTTCTTCAGACTTATCCCTTCTACTGATGTCAGAAGACATGTTCTTGGCATAAGGTTTAGACTTATGGTTTATTCTCTTGATCAGTTTATTAAATTGTCTTCCAAGCAATGTTATTTCTTCTGATAAATTTTCCTCTTTTTCACCATTGTCTTCTTCTAAATCATCTACAGTGTTTGAAACAAGTGTTATGCTTTTGTCCTTTTTCTCCACAGTCTGACCACACATCCCCATCTCAAAGGTTTGGAGAGAACTAATGAGTTCATCCACCTTCATATTGCATATGTCTTGGGCTTCTTTAATGGCAGTGACCTTCATGGCAAACCTTTTAGGTAAAGACCTGAGAATCTTCCTTACAAACTTCTCTTCAGACATATTTTCTCCCAAGGCTCCTGAGGTGTTCGCAAGTTCAAGAATATTCATGTAGAATTCATGAATAGTCTCATCCTCCTTAATTCTTAGACTTTCAAATTTGGTGGTCAACATTTGTAGTCTTGACATCTTGACTTTTGAGGTTCCCTCATGAGTAGTTTTGAAAGTGTCCCAAACCTCCTTAGCCAGTTCACAATGGTGTACCAGTCTGAAGATGTTTTTGTCTATGCCATTGAAGAGTGCATTAAATGCCTTAGAGTTCCCAAGAGCCAAGGCCTCTTGCTCTTTGTTCCATTCCTCTTCAGGAATTAACATAGATACTCCATCCTTGTCAGTCTTCACTGGATGTTCCCATACTGAGTTTGCAGCTCTCCATGCCTTGCTGTCTAAAGATTTTAAGAAGACAATCATCCTAGGTTTCCAGTTGTCAGAATTTGAACCTTCCAAAATTCGTGGTATATTAGTGAATCCTATGTCTTTATCCATAGTACTAGAATTTTACTTCCCTAGATCTCACCCAGAAATAAACAGGCAGGAAAAAAAATCATTTTGAAATGTTACCTTCGATAGGCCAATAATGGAGTGGAATGTTATCCTTAGCTGAGTTGGAATTTTCGTGTCGATATCTCGTAATATTGTGAATCCAAGCCTACAGCAGATCAAACAAGTGTTTTTCCTGCAAATTTCTTCAATAAATTCTCACAGCAATTTGGATGTGTCTCAGTACATCCTTGTCTTCTTTTCATTCCTCGCAGCGTTACCAGATCTTAGTGAAAAGGTATTCGAGAATGGATTTGCATTGAAGTGTTTGTGTGTCGCTTGCGCGAAAATAAGGTGCCGGCATGACAGAAGAGTCGCCACCTTTCGTTATTTATCCCTCTGAGCGGGAAAGGAAACGATCGGAAAAACCTGACGAAAAAGGGTAAGACAAGGTCATCGCAACCATTGTCTGGGTTCGGGAGTCGGTTACGCAAGGGGAAGGTATTAGCACCCCTCACGTCCGTCGTACTCGACGGGATCCTCGCTTGTTTGTTTACTTGGACGGGTTGGTTATAATCTATCTACCTATCAAGGCTGGCTGAAAAAGAAAAGAAAAATGACTCGGCAAAGCGTCGCACTTTATGCCTACGTATTCCCGTCTGGCACGAGAAATCAGAGTCAACGTAGTTCGGCTAACTACGGGGGAAGGGTTGAAGGTTGCTCGCTAGGACATCGCATCCTATGCCTACGTACTTTCATCTGGTATGAAAGATCAGAGCAAACGTAGTTCGGGAAACTACTGGAAAAATGGCTCAACTAGGAGGGAGACTATCAAGTCCTACTGTTATCATGCCATGGATTCATCCTATGGTTGAGGTTTGAGCAGGGAACTCCTAGATGTTATCATGCATAGGTTTCAACCTAAGAGTCTATCATCAAATCCTTATCAAAGGAAATGAGAGTCCTAAGGGATCATATCAATGATACACCAAAACAGACAAAAGCATCAGCTTTAACAGTAAAATGCATGCAATGCAAGTGAGGGAGGAAATGTGTGTGGGGCTTCAGCCTCCACAAGCTCGTCTCGACCTCAAGCCAGTCATGAAATAACAGTAATCATACTGAAAATAACCAACATGCTATCAAGCAATGAACCAGATAAAGGAAATGAAGTGCCATCAGGCAAACAAAACACACATGCTAGAAAAAGAATCATCTACTCTCTAATCCTAACCCTAATCACAGAATCTAAACCATCTAAGCAAAGCCCTCAAGCAAACCCTAAACAAGAGAAATCATTCCCAGTCTTCAAGCTTCAGAACAAGCTTACCAAAGAAAGGGAGCTAAGCAAGCAGGCTCATAGTGTCTTCCTCAGGAAAGCACTAGGAGGTGAATACTCAGGAGTTATATCCTATGTGGCTCAACCACTGTGATCAGTTTACATTCCTCCTCAGGAGAAATTAAACTCACAAGCAGACTCCAACATCACTGGATATTTAGGAAATCTTATCTGAACTAGTGGAACTAAGTGAATAGACTCATAGGACCTTCCTCAGGAAAGTACTAGGAGGCTTCCACTTAGGAGTTGTATCCTATGTGGCTCAACAACTGTGATCAGTTTACATTCCTCCTCAGGAGAAATTAAACTCACAAGTTGGCTCCAACATCATTGGATACTTAGAAAATCCTATCTGAACTAGTGGAACTAAGTGAATAGACTCATAGGACCTTCCTCAGGAAAGTACTAGGAGGCTTCCACTTAGGAGTTGTATCCTATGTGGCTCAACAACTGTGATCAGTTTACATTCCTCCTCAGGAGAAATTAAACTCACAAGTTGGCTCCAACATCATTGGATACTTAAGAAAGGGGTGAGGAAAAAAGAATGAAAGTCATTCATAGTGCCTTCCTCAGGAAAGTACCATGAACTTCCTCCAAACATCAGGATCTCAAACCTCACAGACAGGGAACAAATCCAAGCTCTGGGTCTCTGAATCTTGATCTACAATCTTCTCTCCATGATGCTCTCCATCAAGGCCTTCAAGGCAACACAAGCCCCTCAACAAATTCCTCAGAATAAACCCCAAAGATGAACAGACAACCCCAGGGGAGACAAAATCAATGGGCAACTTCAGAAAATACCTAAAAATACTAAACTAATGGGGAAAAATCTAACAATTATTCACAAGGGTCCTCAACACCTACTCATAACATCTACATAGGCCTCTACCTAAAAATCAAGACAAGACTTGCTCAAAGAAAGGGATTCATCACCTAAACACAATTCTAAACCCTAATTAGGATACCCTAAATCTACCCTAATTAAACTAATCAAAATTTAAATCTAAAAATCTAGAAAAAATCCTATGGGGAACTATGATTCATCATCTAATTGCACAAAAAAGAATGGATTAAAAACCCTAAGGGAAGGTTCTAAAACAATTCCTACAAAATCATGATACAAAATTAAACAATTTAAAAGCTATTTATTTGGAAAATCTATTAAAAATATTAAACCTAAAAATAAAATCTCATTTTTATTTTTATAATTTTCTACACATTTTAATCTAATCATAGAAAAAGGAAGCATTAAAAAATCATTTTTTATCTATTTTTAATGAATTAAACAAAACAGCAAAATATTAAAAGAAAATTAAAAAGAAATTAATCAATTAAAGGGAGGGGGGTATGAATAGCACTATACGCTAGCTAAAACCATTGGGCCAGCAATAAGGGAGGGTGCAAATAGAAGGCTGAGCCCAACGTGGCTTGATTAATGAAACGACCGTGTTTCATTTAATTTGAAATTTCCCTCCAATCTTCAGACACGCGCACGGCCGTTGGATTAGGCGAACGAGTCAAAATTCTGATCTAATCCTAGGGCTCTCCTTCATCGTCCCAAATGGGACCTAGGGTTTTCAGACCCCTCCTTCCATGCACTCAAATTCGAGCCCCTCTATCTCTCTCCACACGCCACGGTTCGACACGATTCAAAAACAAGAAATGCTCTACTACTCAAGCTCTACACAACCATACGTACACTTTTCCATAACTCGCCCTAGATTGTTCTAACAGAGGGATTAAAGATCATGGTTCAAAATTTTCAACTGATATCCATCTTCATTAAACTCAAAACTAAAGCTACAATCTTGTTCTTGATGTTATCCTGGTCATTCTAACCTAATTCATGTTAACTAAAACGCCCTAAACAACTAATTCTTGAAGATTAAAGATTCCTACACCTGTTATGCATTGCCATGGAACAAGCTGTAACTTCTAGGGTTTAATCATCTAGCCTAGTACATCATTTCTATACCTATGAAACTAACTAAAACTCAATAATTTAGGAGATATAAAGTGAAGAAAAAACCTGTCAAGAGGTTATGGTGCAGTGATGTAGAGCACGACTCAAGCCTTGGAATGGCCTCTAGATGATCCTACAATGGTCACCAGTCTTCTGTTTGCAATGGTTGTGAAGGAGATAGCTTGTAGTGGCAGAATTCTTGAGTTGCTTGAACTTGAAGCAAGAGCTTTAATGGCTATCTCTCTCTCTCTCTCCCTTCTGAAAATGCTCTCTATCACCAACCTCAGACTCTCCTCATGACACTCTTCTTATAACAATTGATGGATGCTTCTAGATTCATCTAGAATGGTGTGGAAAGTTCATGAATT
The DNA here is from genome assembly GCA_963859935.3 of Lathyrus sativus. NCBI lineage: Eukaryota > Viridiplantae > Streptophyta > Magnoliopsida > Fabales > Fabaceae > Lathyrus > Lathyrus sativus. Next base: position 677,362,024 of record OZ012739.1, on the reverse strand, counting down.
TCTCTTTGAATGAGAAGTTGAAAATCTCATATCCCTTGCTTCAAGCCTTCAATTTTGTGCCAAATTGTCCTTATGTGAGTTATTGAATGAGGATGAGTGAAAAACAAGTGTATCTTTGGCTTGTGTAGGGTTTTGCAAAGTTGCCCTCTTATGCAAGCAACAAATTTCCAAAGGAACCTCATTTTTTAAGCCTCAAATGAAAATTCTACTTAAACCAATATTCTCAAAATGGTTTTTCCAATCAAAATGATATATTGGATGACCTATTTTGGATTTGTAGATCTCCCAAATCACTTTTCAATTTCAACTTTTCAAAGTTATAAGTCATTTTTAGTTCATTTTTGACCAATCATGTAATCTTGTGCTATGAGCTTTTTCAACAATTTGTGACCTTCTTTCTAGACTTAAAATCACATTTTGAGCAACTTTCATGTTTTGAGTTTTTCCATTTGAGGCTTGGAAATAGGAGTTTTAGGCATTGGCTAAAATGACCTATAACTGACAAATGACCAAAATACCCCTGCCTTGTTCAAACCATAAGTTGAGTTCCACAAATCCAATCAAGGACTTCTACCACTCAAATTAAAGCTAAGAAGATCCTCTTCAACATTCATGTTGACCAAGAAATCATAGGAATCATCCTACTAGGGCAAAAGTTGTCTGCAAGTTGGGTGACTTTCAAGGACCCAGATTCACATACCTCTGCTGACCTGTAATTTGTCAAAACCATAACTTGAGCTCTGCAACTCCTATCAAGGACTTCCACCACTCAAATTAAAGCTAAGAACAAGCTCTACAACATTCATGTTGTGGGGAAGATGAGATATCAACCACATCTAGAGCTAAAACTGTCTGGAAAACAGGGATCAAATTAGGGTTTTTCCACTGACAATCCTCAGAAACCCTAACTTGAAACTTCTCAAACTCCTCAATCATGATGATTTGGCCTAGGAATCATCTCTATAACATCTCTATGCATCATTCCATGATCTCATGGCCCTTGGATTAGGTCTCAACCCTTTTCCAAATCTTCAGTTATCCTAGGGTTGACCCAGTCAAAACCCTAATTCTACCATTCATGGTTGAATCTTCTGAACTCTTGCATAATGACCTCTTTGGACTTCATGATGGCTATCAAGACATCTCATAAGCTTTCTCAAAACATCTAGTCCATTCTCAAAGTCTCAGAATCATCTGAGGGGCACCCACAACCCTCAAACTGTGAGGCACACAACCCTGGTTTCAAACCACTTCTTCTGAGGATCTCTTGAACTTTCTGATGAAGGTATCAACTTTCAAACACTCAATGAATGAATAATTGTTGGTCAAATTTTGGGGTGCAACAGCTGCCCCTATTCAAACGGCTTGGACCTGACTGGGTGAGAAGCGAACGGCTCTCAACCAATCAAGGCACGAGACGGTTGAATACCGGTAAACCCGAAAATTTGCCAACTGCACAAGCACACGATACTACGCGGGGAACAAATCTTTGAATACTGCAACACTAGCTGCTCCACAACTAGCTGGAGAAATATCGATCTTGACATCGCCGTCAGTTATCCATGTTAAATTCTTCTGACGTTGCCTTCAGACAACCACAACACCCAACCTCGCCGCTGGAGAACTAAACCATCTGACACACCCAACATCGCTGCTGGAAAACTGAATCTGACATTGCCGTCGGAAACAAACATCATTCTGAGAGACACTCGACATCGCCGTCGTGCAAACATCATCTCTGATGGGGATTTAAAGAATCTGACCTCGCCGTCGAACAAACATAATCTGACCTCGCCGTCGAACAAACATAATCTGACCTCGCCGCCGGACAAAAATGCAATCCTGAACAAATCTGACCTGGGGTTCACCCCTGGTAAATGGAACTTGCGTATTTGGAGCTACTCTGTTGGGGATGAGAGACTTAACTGAGCCCGCTCTGATCTGGGGTTCACCCTCAGAACCATAACGAACATCGGAATACTACTGCACACTGCCCACTGTAGAACTTCAATCATCAAAGACATATGCAGCCCTGGCCCCTGGCCACTTCCAGCTTCAGCTAGAAAAGATCTTCAAGTACTTCTGAAGATAGATGAACCCCTGGCCACTCCAGATCCGCTGGAGAATCTTCAAGTTCTTCTGAAGATAAACATCCTTGGCCTTCAAGGATGGAAACCTTGCCCGTCGGCGATTCCAGCTTCAGCTAGAAAGAACATCCTTGGCCTTCAAGGATGTAAACTTTGCCCATCGGCAACTCTGCAGGAGGTATCTTCGACTTCAGTCTGAAGAAATGGTCCTTGGCCTTCAAGGATACATGGATCTGCCTTCAGGCAACTCCGTCTCTGCTATAGAGCATCCGTGACTTCAGTCAGGGATATACTTCGGCCTTCAGTCCGAAAAATGAATCCTAGGTCATTCATGACCTTGGGGATAACCTTGCCCTTAGGCACCTTCGCTTCAGCTTGGGAAATCTGTGACTTCAGTCAAAGAAATGGTATCCTGAGCCATTCACGACTCTACGGGGATTAAACACTTTGCCTTCAGGCAAAACTCCGCTTCAGCTGGAGAAACATTTTCGACTTCAGTCAGAAGAAACACTATTCACTTGATCGCAATCAATCATCTCCTCAGGACAACTGACTTGGTCTTCAGACTCACACGAATCACTCTGTTGTATCTACAACCCTGGAACCTTGTCTTCAGCCACCCGTTGATTCATCAACAAGGACATTTGAGCTCACAGGAACCTTCTGATACCGCCTTCAGGCGTTTACGCAGTCAATCTTCAGATTAGACATCACTGTTGGAGCAGACATATCATGCTGCTCAGGGCTTCAAGAATCATCTTGACCAAACAGATCCATCGGGCATCTTCAAGAGTCGTCCTGAACTAATAACCTTTCTGGAGCAAACATTCTGCTGGGTATTCCAGAAATCTTCCTGGGCAACTCCTGCTGGAGGCGCTATTGGGGAGCTCAAGTATCATACTAGGCGAACCACTCGGGAAGCTGTACTGGGGTCTTAAGAATCATCTTAAGCAAACGGCTCTGCTGAGGAATTCGAGGATCGTCTTGAACTGACTTCGCTGGGGATCTCAAAAATCATCTTGAGCGAGCGACCGTGGGGATCACACCGGGGTCTTTTAGAATCATCTAAGAAAGCGACCTTGTTGGAGAGAATATCAGGAATCGTCCTGAGCAACTGGTCTTTTGGTGGTACACCTGTACAACAAGGATGATAATGACCTAGGTCATGCTTATGATGTGTATGCTTCTGCACTATGCCCCGCACGGCGGGAATGATATGCGTTTATGCTAAATGTTGTGCAATCATGCACAATGCTATGCAGCGTTTAAATGCTATGCAGTCATGCACAATGCTATGCAACGTTTAAATGCTATGCAGTCATGCACAATGCTATGCAACGTTTAAATGTTATGCAGTCATGCACAATGCTATGCCATCATGCACAATGATGCGATCCCATCAGCAAAATAAATGCCGAAGGGGGGGGGGAAATCCTCCTGTCAAGGAGAAAGAACCGCTCAGATAGAGGAATCATCCTGCTGAGGAGAACGTGAACACGCCAATATCAATTAGGCTCTGTCTGGGGAACTGATCTTCCGCGGACTGCTGCAAGGAAAACAACTTCAGCTGATTTCTACAGGGGACGAAGCTCTACGAGAACTTGGATCTGCTGATATCAATCGCGAGAATGAACTGCGCGGCCGTCTCGGCTACTCTTCTGGGGATGACCGCTCTGTGGGGAAACAACTTCAGCTGCTCAACACTCCACTGGGGAAAAACCGATCATGATCTGATCAACTTCCAAGGATTCGGCTCTCTTGGATATCTGCAAACTCGGCTAAGGAAGGAGAAGTCATCCTGCTTCACTGGAGAGAGTGCGACTCTGGGGAAACACAGCATTAGCTGCCCTACGCTCTGCTGGGGAAAATTGATCATGATCTGATCAACTTCCAAGGATTCTGCTTTTCTGCGGACTCAGCCGGGGAGAGAAATCATTCTACTTCACTGGAGAGTACGACTCTGATGGGGAATTCGATTCCACTGGGGAAGAAAGAATCATCTGTCTTCGGGGGAGAGTACAACTCTGCAAGGGAATACAACATCAGCTGTTCCAACACTCTGCTGGGGAAGAAGGAACCGTCCAACTTCAGGAGAGAGTATAACTCTAGTGAGGAATCTCAATTCCGCTGGAGACTTCAGTCTGGCATCATCAGTTACTGCATACTTCGGTATACGACTAGCTTCCTACGAAACCTGCACTTGTGACCCGGTGCGGGGGGAGACACCTGCTTCGGTGACGTTACTGGGGAAAACACGAGCTTCGGCACCCGAACACTTCTTTGAAATCTGCACTTGTGACCCGGTGCTGGGGATAATCATAATGCTTCAGTGCTTGACTCAGCTGATGAGGTGACATTCCTTCAGGATGCGTCCGCTTGGGGAAGAGAATCACCTCTACCTGGGGAAGACATATCAATGCTCACCATTCTGATTCTGATTCTGAGGAGGAGAGACTACTGAACTCCTGCTGGAGAAGGAGGACTCATCCTGTTTCGGGGATACGCACGGCACATCTTCTGGCAAGGCGCTACACCTGCAACAACACAAACAAACAGACAAGATACCCTCCTCAAAGGGGCCTATCCAGGTTATTATCTCGTGACAATGTTCAATTTAATTAATTGTTTCAACAATCAATGGGCTTAGGCCCGCAAGTTTATGTATGCGCATTTTATCAAAAATATCGGCGTTTTCATTCATAAACAAAACAGATAAATGCTAAACAGACAAGTAGAGTTGCTGAATAATGTGCATTTTATTGATGGTGAACCCCTGAATGGGCAAAAATGTTTTACAACAGAGGCAAGCTCCTGAAATGAGGAAGCCGCGCAAGAAGAAAACATAAATATACATCAGTATATACAAATGTCGGCAATCGAGGCGTAGACGAACACCGTGAGTTGATCCCTCTAAGACCCACTCGACTTCGATACTTCTCCGATGCTTCAGCTTTGGAAGAGATTGATTCAGATAAACGGCCCTCAGGTCTTCCGAACCACTAAACAATGAAAGTCCATACGCGGAACGCAGTCATTTGCTTATTCAAATCCCTAACTTTTGCGTGAACCGCCCTTTCGGGTTTTCAGTTCACCGGGATACCCTTTTTTGCCGAAGCCGCCCAGTGTAGGTTTTCGACTTCGCGGGTGTACATTTTTCAATATATCCCTATTTTGCCCGAACCTTTTATTCTGTTTTTGGTTCGCCGGGATGCCCCTTTTTTGCCTGGACTCTTTCTTTTTTGTCCAGCGGGTCGCTTTCAAGCAAAGTATTTTTTAACTGCGTCCGCGTTCACCGGGGATGCAAAATCTTCACCATCCATCGTGGATAACAACAAAGCTCCTCCTGAGAAGACCTTGCTGACGACATACGGCCCTTCGTAATTCGGAGTCCACTTGCCCCGGTGATCGGAGTGTGGCGGAAGAATCTTCTTCAGGACGAGATCACCCGTCTGAAAGCTTCGAGGACGCACCTTCTTATCGTAAGCTTTCTTCATTCGGCTTTGGTACAGGCGACCAAATGCAATCGATGCTAACCTCTTCTCGTCCATCAGGCTGAGCTGGTTCAGGCGATTCGTCACCCATTCTGCCTCATCAAGCTTCACATCAACCAAAACTCGCAAAGAGGGAATCTCCACTTCTAGCGGTAGGACAACTTCCATACCGTACACCAAGGAGAAAGGAGTTGCCCCGGTCGACGTACGCACCGTCGTACGATAACCGTGCAAGGCAAACGGCAGCATCTCGTGCCAATCTTTGTACGTCACAACCATCTTCTGAACAATCTTCTTGATGTTCTTATTGGCCGCTTCAACGGCGCCATTCATCTTCGGCCGATAAGGGGATGAGTTGTGGTGTTCGATCTTGAAGCTCTGGCACAGCTCCTTCATCATCTTATTATTCAAATTCGAACCATTATCAGTAATGATCCGCTCGGGAATTCCATAGCGACAGATGATGTCCCTCTTTATGAACTTAGCTACCACCTGCTTGGTCACATTAGCGTACGAGGCTGCCTCCACCCACTTGGTGAAGTAGTCGATAGCTACCAGAATAAAACGATGACCATTGGATGCAGTGGGCTCGATCTTGCCTATCATGTCGATGCCCCACATGGAGAACGGCCAAGGGGAGGACATGACATTCAATGGGCACGACGGCACATGAACTTTATCAGCATAAATCTGGCATTTGTGACATTTCTTCGCGAATCTGAAGCAATCCGACTCCATAGTCAACCAGTAATATCCTGCTCTCAGGATCTTTCTCGTCATGGCATGCCCGCCGGCGTGCGTACCAAATGTGCCCTCATGGACTTCTTCCATGAGTATACTCGCCTCTTTCTCATCTACACATCTGAGTAGCACGAGATCGTGGTTTCTCCTATACAGCACTCCATCAGGGTTGAGGTAAAAGTTTCCAGATAGCCTCCTCAGAGTCTTCTTATCCTGGGCTGACGCACCCGCAGGATACTCCTTAGTCATAAGGAAGGTCTGGATGTCGTGGAACCATGGCTTGCCGTCAGTGGCATCCTCGATTACGAACACATATGCTGGTCTGTCAAGACGCGAAAGAACAATGCTTGGAGCCTCATTCCAAAGATTGACCTTATACATTGAGGCCAGGGTGGCTAAAGCATCAGCCATTTGATTTTCAGCCCGGGGTACATGATGAAGTTCTACTCGGTCGAAGAACGGAAGCAGCCTTCTGGCATAATTCATGTACGGCACTAGATTCGGTTGACGAGTTTCCCACTCCCCTTTGATCTGATTGATTACAAGCGCTGAGTCACCATATATGTCTAGATTCTTGATTCTCAAATCAATTGCCTCTTCTAGACCCATAATACATGCTTCGTACTCGGCTTCGTTGTTGGTAACTGGAAACGTCAGTCTCGCAGTAAACGGGATGTGGGATCCGTGAGGAGTCATGATGATAGCCCCGATACCACTTCCATAGGAATTAACCGCTCCGTCGAATATCAACTTCCACTGAGACTTCCTATCCGGCCCCTCATCGGGCAATGGCTCCTCGCAATCCTTCGCTTTGAGAAACATGATGTCCTCGTCAGGGAATTCGAACTTCATCGGCTGATAGTCTTTGATTGGCTGTTCGGCAAGATAATCAGACAATACGCTTCCCTTGATGGCTTTCTGAGAGACGTACTGAATATCATATTCCGTTAACACCATTTGCCATCTGGCAATCCTGCCCGAAAGAGCCTGCTTCTCGAAGACGTACTTGATCGGATCCATCTTCGAAATCAGCATAGTGGTGTGATTGAGCATATACTGTCGTAGACGTTTGGCGGCCCAAGCTAGTGCACAACACGTCTTTTCCAGCATCGAGTATCGAGATTCACACTCAGTGAACTTTTTACTCAAATAATAAATGGCATGCTCCTTTCTGCCCGTCTCGTCGTGCTGACCGAGAACACACCCCATACTATTCTCCAGAACCGTCAGGTACATGATTAATGGCCGTCCAGCCACTGGGGGTATCAAGATCGGAGGTTCTTGAAGATACTGCTTTATCTTATCGAATGCCTTCTGGCAATCCTCACTCCAAGTAATCGCCTGATTTTTCTTTAACAACTTGAACATCGGTTCACAAGTGGCCGTGAGCTGAGAGATAAACCTTGCAATGTAGTTTATTCGGCCCAAGAAACCACGAACTTCTTTTTCTGTTTTCGGCGCTGGCATTTCTTGGATAGCTTTTATTTTCGCAGGATCAACTTCAATACCTCGTTCACTAACGATAAACCCCAATAACTTTCCGGACCGCACCCCGAAAGTGCACTTGTTAGGATTCAGCCTCAGCCTGAACTTCCTAAGCCTTTCAAACAGCTTCAATAGATTGACCAGATGCTCCTCCTCCGTTTGGGACTTTGCAATCATGTCATCAACATAGACCTCGATCTCATGATGAATCATATCATGAAACAAAGTTACCATTGCTCGCTGGTAAGTGGCCCCTGCGTTCTTCAGACCGAAGGGCATTACCTTGTAGCAAAACGTGCCCCAGGGGGTAATAAACGTCGTTTTCTCCATGTCCTCCGGCGCCATCTTAATCTGATTGTAACCGGAGAAGCCATCCATGAACGAAAACACGGAAAACTGGGCTGTATTGTCGACCAACACATCGATATGAGGCAACGGGAAATCATCCTTAGGGCTCGCCCTATTCAAATCCCGATAATCGACGCACATGCGTACCTTACCGTCCTTCTTCGGTACAGGCACTATGTTGGCGACCCACGGAGGGTAGGTGGTAACGGCTAGAAATCCTGCGTCCAACTGCTTCTGGACCTCTTCTTTGATTTTTACAGCCATGTCTGGTCTCGTCCTCCTGAGCTTCTGCTTGACTGGAGGGCAATCTTCTCGCAACGGCAAGCGATGAACCACGATATCTGTGTCAAGTCCGGGCATATCCTCATATGACCAAGCAAAGACGTCACTATACTCTCGAAGCATCTCGACCAGTCTATGCTTGACATCATTCTGCAGCGCAGCCCCAACTCTGACATTCCTGATAAGCTCCTCAGAACCCAGATTTACGATCTCAATATCCTCCTCATGAGGCAGAATAACCTTCTCCTCTTGTCTCAACAAGCGGGCCAACTCTTCCGGAAGGTCTTCGTCTTCATCAATCTCATCCTCGGCTTGATAGATCGGGCAATCAAAGTCGTAGTGAGCCGTAGAGGGTCCAGAGTCGATGTCGTCTGTTACGTGGATCCTGCAATAACAAGGGTTAAGTTTAAAGCAGGAATATGCAGGTTAGCACGAACCTCGTTGCCATTTTGCTGTTTTTTGAAACAAACATAAAGCATGAATAACAGAGAACACAACATTTGATTACGAAGAAAACGCCTTTTATTTATTAACAAAATGCATACACATAATCCAACAAGGCCCTGACAGTAAAACCACTATGCCCCGGGCAGGACATAGGGTTGTACAAAGATTGTAAAAAGCAAATCATTACTCTTCACTTGTCAGCTCGATAATCTCCTTGATGGTCCAGTTGTGAAGGTGCTCGCCTGGCTTGCTCGGTTGAATCCAGGCATCAAGATCACAATCACTGTCCCCGCTGTCCTCCGACGCAGCGTTGATACTCTCGAAGATTACTCCTCCCTTGGTGAATAAGATCGGCCCTTTCCCACGAGACGAGCTGCCAGAAGAAGATGAAGCTTCAGCTTCAGGAGAATACCCCAATCCAAACTTATCCTGTTTGAATGGTATATCCAAGACATGCCCCCAGCCTGGGGTGGAACCAGCTTCGACAACAGCCCGAGCTTCCTTAAACGAGGAGAGGTTCACCTCTCGCTTCTCTGCAACCACGGGAGCTACCTCCTTCACCCTGACGGTTTCAAAAGCCTGGCAAAGAGTCTCATGGATCTCACCATCCATTTCGACATATTTAAAGGACGACAGGTGGCTTACCATGATGTCCTCCTCTCCACAGACTGTCACTATGCTGCCCCCAACAGCATATTTAAGCTTCTGATGCAACGTGGACGTCACGGCACTAGCAGAATGGATCCACGGCCGACCTAAGAGGCAACTATAGGCGGGCATGATATCCATAATATAGAACACCGCATTAAACGTTTCTGGACCAACTTGAATTGGCAGGGTCAATTCTCCGAAGACGTGGCGCTTGGTTCCGTCAAAGGCCTTCACGACCAGATCACTGGGCGTGCACAGCAGTCCCCGGGTATCCAACTTCATCAGTGCCTTCTTCGGAAGCACATTAAGCGAGGAACCCGTATCCACGAGGACATGTGACATAATCGTGCCTCTGCACTCTATCGAGACGTGCAAGGCATTGTTGTGATCTCTTCCCTTGGGCGTCAGCTCCAGATCTGTAAATCCCAGCCCATTACCAGCATTGACATGGGCTACTACTTCCTCGAGTTGATTAACTGATATCTCCTGCGGCACGTATGCAGCATTCAATACCTTCAATAACGCGTTGCGGTGCGCTTCAGAACACAGCAACAGGTTAAGAATCGAGATCTTCGACGGAGTCTGGTGAAGATGACCTACAATCTTGTAGTCACTTTTCCTGATCAGTCGCATGAACTCTTCAGCATCTTTAACCAACAAGTCTTTCTCTGCCCCTGCAGGAACCTCTTCAACAGCTTTACCTTTGCCCTTATCCACAGCGTCAGCTCGGACTACCTTTTCTGCGGCGACCTCTGCCGGCGCGAACACTCTACCACTCCTGGTAATACCACTGACCTCAGTAAGATTCTGCGCAGTCGACCCGGATGACTCAAGCTCTATCTTCTGACCGTTACAATACACTTCGGCGCCGTAATGCCACGGGACGGCATTAGTGCTCTCGAATGGGATTGGTCCGGCCCTGGTGATGGTGATAGTAGGCGGTCGGGGCGCAGAAATAGTGATAGGGTGGCGAGGGATGGTAATAGTAGCAACTTCGTCCGCCTGCTTCAGCACGACTTCCCCTGACGCATTCTCAATACTCCGACTGAATTGCAAAATACCCTCGGTCATCAGACTTTGGATGCCTTCAATCAACTGCTCACACCCATCAGGAAGTGCAGCACAAGCCATGCAAAACTCTCCACACCCGGGAAAGAAGCCTTTCTTTAGCAACTTAGCTTTAACAAAACTCAACGGCGTCTTCAAATCTCTGACATCAGTCAGCAAGTCTGAATTCTCTTCAGTGATAACAGCATTCACTCCGCCCCCCCTATGATGAGGCATTGGATTCTTGGTGACGTTGGGCACGCTGTCAGAAAAGTTGATCACCTTGGCGTCGACCAAGTCCTGGACTTTGTGCTTAAAAGCTTTGCAATTCTCAACTGTATGGCCAGGTGCCCCAGAATGAAATTCACAAGTAGCATTAGCATCATACCCTGGTGGTGGTGCCCCTGTCAAGGGAGCCAACGTCCTCTTTTGAACTAATTGGAGCTGAAGCAGCGTTTGCAGAAGTTGTGCATACGACATAGGAGGAGTTTCAAACTGACGATTTGCCAGGGGACCCCGATTCTGATATCTCTTATATCCCGGATTATTCTGTTGCTGAGGCTGCTGCTGCGGCTGCGGGGGAGCAGCTGGGATGTTTATGCTAGCGATCTGAGATTGAGGGCCTTTGCCCTTTCTCCTAGCATTAGTGACAGCACTGGCATCTCCCTCTCGACGCTTGCCAGTATAGGGTTTCTTGCCAGCTCCTCCAGCTGAGGATGATTCGCCCTGAATCTTTCCTATCTTTATACCATTTTCAACATGCTCGCCCAAAGTGATGAGGGCCGAGAATGTTCCGGACATGCCACTAACCAACTTCTCATAATAGACTCCGGGAAGGGTAGCCACGAACATCTGTACCAACTCACGCTCAACCATCGGCGGTTGAACCCGAGCAGCCAATTCACGCCACCGCTGGGCGTACTCCTTGAAGCTCTCATTGCTCCGCTGCGAGAGATTCTGAAGCTGAACTCGGTTGGGAGCCAAGTCGCTATTATATTGATAGTGGAGAATAAACGCTTCAGCGAGATCTTTCCACGTGCGCACAGCAGCGGGCTCCAAACCCATATACCATTCGAGCGATGGACCAGAAAGACTATCCTGAAAGAAGTGCATCAGCAGCTTCTCATCATCAGAATAAGCGGACATCTTTCTATAATAAGATCGGAGGTGAACACGGGGACAAGTAGTGCCTCTATACTTCTCAAAGATAGGCACCTTAAACTTGTGAGGTACTTTAAAGTCAGCAATCAACCCGAGTTTGGACATGTCAACGCCCAACGTGTTCTGATTTTCTATATCTCTCATTTTATCTTCCAGCGCCTTGAACCTGAGTCGAGCCTCAGCAGTCAACTCAGCCTCTACACCCCTCTGAGAGAAAATGTCGTCCTGATGGTCCTCCAGCCACGGTTGAGGCACCACCATATTTCCTGCACCAACATTGCCGTTGACCGGCCCCACGTTAACATTGGCTCCCAAACCACCATTGACGGCGCCCGCCGCATTAAGTCCGAGATTAGTCATAAGATTGCCGTTAGCACTACCGTTGCCCCCGGCAGCAGGAACAACGTTCTGTGGAGTATCACCTTGAGGAGGAGTGGGTACGGCCCCGCCATGAAGTATTCCGTTACTGTCAACCCTGGAGATGAGAGGTTGAACCAAAGTACGAAGCTGGTCTTGCCCATTCGCAACTACTTGCATCAGCTCCATAAAACGATCCATCCTTTCACGAAGCTCCTGAACATCTGATTGTACCTGGTCCATGATTCTCGTTTGATTGGCGCGAGTTGAGTAGCGGTGGATGAATCTTTGATCAATCCTGGAGATCGAAAGCAGCTCGGAACCTGAGTACCTGAAAAACCTGTCAACATCAAGGGTTAGGAAAAGGTAACAGAATGTATGTCATGCAAGAATGCTTCATGCAAATGCATGCGTGAGTCTGTGTGCTTGAGAGATTTCCCCCCGATCCTGGCACCTGCTGACAATAAAAAGGAGAGGAATCCAGGCCCAATCATGGAAACAGTAACCTCACATAGCAATAGTCAGATTTGACACATCAAGGACCGAGAACTCGTACGCAACAGTCTTTCTGAGAACGGCTGCAGTAACACAATAAGAGGCGAGAGATCCTGGATCGGGGAAACGGTATCTGTCACAGACACACGCTAATGGAATGATTATGCAAGCTAATGCAAAATGCAGGTATGCAACAATATATCCAGGTGGCTGCTGTGGAGATTCGATGTCAACAGTCACTGATGAGAAGGAAACCCCGGTGTAAAACCACTGATCTGATCTGCTGAGAACAACCATCTGGTAGGATCGAGATCAAAATTCTGTCCTGGCAAGAACGAAGGCCTGATAATAAAGACCCCGGATGCAAGATCAAGGAATATCTGTTGATGAAGTCTTCAGACCCCAAATCAAAAATCTGCCCTATCAAGAACAAATAAACAGCTGCTGATGAGATCTTCAAACCCCAATCAAAATCTGCCCTATCAAGAACAAATAACAACTGCCGATGAGATCTTCAGACCCCACTCAAAATCTGCCCTATCAAGAACAAATAACAACTGCCGATGAGATCTTCAGACCCCACTCAAAAATCTGCTCCATCCAGAACAAACCTCTGATAATAATACACTGATCAAAGCCTGCTCTATCAAGAACAGACAAACACCTGATGATAAAATCCTCTGATCAAACCCTTGCTCTATCAAGAACATATCTGCAACTGAGAACCCAACATAACTGATTCACTGTCAAGAAAACCAGGTAGTCTGGAGGTCAAAGTTTCCTGCAATATCCCAACCCCACTCACAGGTATGATGGACCTAATCCACGGACAAAGGTACGGCATCCTATGCGGTCGTCAGCGTCACAGACATTCATGAGTGACAATACGATTCCCAGAAGGAGTGGCATCGTCAAGTCATGAAGAGGCCTCTCTTAGCTGACTTCCAAATGATCGGTCCCCAGAGTCGACAATCCTTACGTCTGGACTCCCCTCAGATCCTCAGGACCGGAAAGGAGCACCTCTGCAAGAATCTCGTCTGAGCGCAGATTTTCGTAGGGAACTGTGCCTGCTCAGCAGACAGGTTCGTCTACTACTTCTCCGCAACTATATCTAGGTGTGTACTCAAGCCCAGGTCCGGCTTTTCACTCACAGTAACATCCCTCTCCCACAGCAGCACAGATAATCATATCAAACTGGAAATAAAATGCGGGAAATAAAATGCGGGAAGTAAAGTGCGAGAAGTAAAAATGCGATAAATAAACGCAACCCAACAAGCAAACACACAAACGATAGGATTGACTCTCATAGGGAACCGGAGAACCAGAGATTCTGGGTTCGGTCCCCAGCAGAGTCGCCAGCTGTCGCTTGCGCGAAAATAAGGTGCCGGCATGACAGAAGAGTCGCCACCTTTCGTTATTTATCCCTCTGAGCGGGAAAGGAAACGATCGGAAAAACCTGACGAAAAAGGGTAAGACAAGGTCATCGCAACCATTGTCTGGGTTCGGGAGTCGGTTACGCAAGGGGAAGGTATTAGCACCCCTCACGTCCGTCGTACTCGACGGGATCCTCGCTTGTTTGTTTACTTGGACGGGTTGGTTATAATCTATCTACCTATCAAGGCTGGCTGAAAAAGAAAAGAAAAATGACTCGGCAAAGCGTCGCACTTTATGCCTACGTATTCCCGTCTGGCACGAGAAATCAGAGTCAACGTAGTTCGGCTAACTACGGGGGAAGGGTTGAAGGTTGCTCGCTAGGACATCGCATCCTATGCCTACGTACTTTCATCTGGTATGAAAGATCAGAGCAAACGTAGTTCGGGAAACTACTGGAAAAATGGCTCAACTAGGAGGGAGACTATCAAGTCCTACTGTTATCATGCCATGGATTCATCCTATGGTTGAGGTTTGAGCAGGGAACTCCTAGATGTTATCATGCATAGGTTTCAACCTAAGAGTCTATCATCAAATCCTTATCAAAGGAAATGAGAGTCCTAAGGGATCATATCAATGATACACCAAAACAGACAAAAGCATCAGCTTTAACAGTAAAATGCATGCAATGCAAGTGAGGGAGGAAATGTGTGTGGGGCTTCAGCCTCCACAAGCTCGTCTCGACCTCAAGCCAGTCATGAAATAACAGTAATCATACTGAAAATAACCAACATGCTATCAAGCAATGAACCAGATAAAGGAAATGAAGTGCCATCAGGCAAACAAAACACACATGCTAGAAAAAGAATCATCTACTCTCTAATCCTAACCCTAATCACAGAATCTAAACCATCTAAGCAAAGCCCTCAAGCAAACCCTAAACAAGAGAAATCATTCCCAGTCTTCAAGCTTCAGAACAAGCTTACCAAAGAAAGGGAGCTAAGCAAGCAGGCTCATAGTGTCTTCCTCAGGAAAGCACTAGGAGGTGAATACTCAGGAGTTATATCCTATGTGGCTCAACCACTGTGATCAGTTTACATTCCTCCTCAGGAGAAATTAAACTCACAAGCAGACTCCAACATCACTGGATATTTAGGAAATCTTATCTGAACTAGTGGAACTAAGTGAATAGACTCATAGGACCTTCCTCAGGAAAGTACTAGGAGGCTTCCACTTAGGAGTTGTATCCTATGTGGCTCAACAACTGTGATCAGTTTACATTCCTCCTCAGGAGAAATTAAACTCACAAGTTGGCTCCAACATCATTGGATACTTAGAAAATCCTATCTGAACTAGTGGAACTAAGTGAATAGACTCATAGGACCTTCCTCAGGAAAGTACTAGGAGGCTTCCACTTAGGAGTTGTATCCTATGTGGCTCAACAACTGTGATCAGTTTACATTCCTCCTCAGGAGAAATTAAACTCACAAGTTGGCTCCAACATCATTGGATACTTAAGAAAGGGGTGAGGAAAAAAGAATGAAAGTCATTCATAGTGCCTTCCTCAGGAAAGTACCATGAACTTCCTCCAAACTTCAGGATCTCAAACCTCACAGACAGGGAACAAATCCAAGCTCTGGGTCTCTGAATCTTGATCTACAATCTTCTCTCCATGATGCTCTCCATCAAGGCCTTCAAGGCAACACAAGCCCCTCAACAAATTCCTCAGAATAAACCCCAAAGATGAACAGACAACCCCAGGGGAGACAAAATCAATGGGCAACTTCAGAAAATACCTAAAAATACTAAACTAATGGGGAAAAATCTAACAATTATTCACAAGGGTCCTCAACACCTACTCATAACATCTACATAGGCCTCTACCTAAAAATCAAGACAAGACTTGCTCAAAGAAAGGGATTCATCACCTAAACACAATTCTAAACCCTAATTAGGATACCCTAAATCTACCCTAATTAAACTAATCAAAATTTAAATCTAAAAATCTAGAAAAAATCCTATGGGGAACTATGATTCATCATCTAATTGCACAAAAAAGAATGGATTAAAAACCCTAAGGGAAGGTTCTAAAACAATTCCTACAAAATCATGATACAAAATTAAACAATTTAAAAGCTATTTATTTGGAAAATCTATTAAAAATATTAAACCTAAAAATAAAATCTCATTTTTATTTTTATAATTTTCTACACATTTTAATCTAATCATAGAAAAAGGAAGCATTAAAAAATCATTTTTTATCTATTTTTAATGAATTAAACAAAACAGCAAAATATTAAAAGAAAATTAAAAAGAAATTAATCAATTAAAGGGAGGGGGGGTATGAATAGCACTATACGCTAGCTAAAACCATTGGGCCAGCAATAAGGGAGGGTGCAAATAGAAGGTTGAGCCCAACGTGGCTTGATTAATGAAACGACCGTGTTTCATTTAATTTGAAATTTCCCTCCAATCTTCAGACACGCGCACGGCCGTTGGATTAGGCGAACGAGTCAAAATTCTGATCTAATCCTAGGGCTCTCCTTCATCGTCCCAAATGGGACCTAGGGTTTTCAGACCCCTCCTTCCATGCACTCAAATTCGAGCCCCTCTATCTCTCTCCACACGCCACGGTTCGACACGATTCAAAAACAAGAAATGCTCTACTACTCAAGCTCTACACAACCATACATACACTTTTCCATAACTCGCCCTAGATTGTTCTAACAGAGGGATTAAAGATCATGGTTCAAAATTTTCAACTGATATCCATCTTCATTAAACTCAAAACTAAAGCTACAATCTTGTTCTTGATGTTATCCTGGTCATTCTAACCTAATTCATGTTAACTAAAACGCCCTAAACAACTAATTCTTGAAGATTAAAGATTCCTACACCTGTTATGCATTGCCATGGAACAAGCTGTAACTTCTAGGGTTTAATCATCTAGCCTAGTACATCATTTCTATACCTATGAAACTAACTAAAACTCAATAATTTAGGAGATATAAAGTGAAGAAAAAACCTGTCAAGAGGTTATGGTGCAGTGATGTAGAGCACGACTCAAGCCTTGGAATGGCCTCTAGATGATCCTACAATGGTCACCAGTCTTCTGTTTGCAATGGTTGTGAAGGAGATAGCTTGTAGTGGCAGAATTCTTGAGTTGCTTGAACTTGAAGCAAGAGCTTTAATGGCTATCTCTCTCTCTCTCTCTCTCCCTTCTGAAAATGCTCTCTATCACCAACCTCAGACTCTCCTCATGACACTCTTCTTATAACAATTGATGGATGCTTCTAGATTCATCTAGAATGGTGTGGAAAGTTCATGAATTTCTCTTTGAATGAGAAGTTGAAAATCTCATATCCCTTGCTTCAAGCCTTCAATTTTGTGCCAAATTGTCCTTATGTGAGTTATTGAATGAGGATGAGTGAAAAACAAGTGTATCTTTGGCTTGTGTAGGGTTTTGCAAAGTTGCCCTCTTATGCAAGCAACAAATTTCCAAAGGAACCTCATTTTTTAAGCCTCAAATGAAAATTCTACTTAAACCAATATTCTCAAAATGGTTTTTCCAATCAAAATGATATATTGGATGACCTATTTTGGATTTGTAGATCTCCCAAATCACTTTTCAATTTCAACTTTTCAAAGTTATAAGTCATTTTTAGTTCATTTTTGACCAATCATGTAATCTTGTGCTATGAGCTTTTTCAACAATTTGTGACCTTCTTTCTAGACTTAAAATCACATTTTGAGCAACTTTCATGTTTTGAGTTTTTTCCATTTGAGGCTTGGAAATAGGAGTTTTAGGCATTGGCTAAAATGACCTATAACTGACAAATGACCAAAATACCCCTGCCTTGTTCAAACCATAAGTTGAGTTCCACAAATCCAATCAAGGACTTCTACCACTCAAATTAAAGCTAAGAAGATCCTCTTCAACATTCATGTTGACCAAGAAATCATAGGAATCATCCTACTAGGGCAAAAGTTGTCTGCAAGTTGGGTGACTTTCAAGGACCCAGATTCACATACCTCTGCTGACCTGTAATTTGTCAAAACCATAACTTGAGCTCTGCAACTCCTATCAAGGACTTCCACCACTCAAATTAAAGCTAAGAACAAGCTCTACAACATTCATGTTGTGGGGAAGATGAGATATCAACCACATCTAGAGCTAAAACTGTCTGGAAAACAGGGATCAAATTAGGGTTTTTCCACTGACAATCCTCAGAAACCCTAACTTGAAACTTCTCAAACTCCTCAATCATGATGATTTGGCCTAGGAATCATCTCTATAACATCTCTATGCATCATTCCATGATCTCATGGCCCTTGGATTAGGTCTCAACCCTTTTCCAAATCTTCAGTTATCCTAGGGTTGACCCAGTCAAAACCCT
The DNA here is from genome assembly GCA_963859935.3 of Lathyrus sativus. Classification (NCBI taxonomy): domain Eukaryota; kingdom Viridiplantae; phylum Streptophyta; class Magnoliopsida; order Fabales; family Fabaceae; genus Lathyrus; species Lathyrus sativus. The sequence goes on along the minus strand of OZ012739.1, from coordinate 677,343,664 downwards.
AATTCTACCATTCATGGTTGAATCTTCTGAACTCTTGCATAATGACCTCTTTGGACTTCATGATGGCTATCAAGACATCTCATAAGCTTTCTCAAAACATCTAGTCCATTCTCAAAGTCTCAGAATCATCTGAGGGGCACCCACAACCCTCAAACTGTGAGGCACACAACCCTGGTTTCAAACCACTTCTTCTGAGGATCTCTTGAACTTTCTGATGAAGGTATCAACTTTCAAACACTCAATGAATGAATAATTGTTGGTCAAATTTTGGGGTGCAACATTGTGTTATTACAAATTGAAACTGAACTTTTGTTTATGTTCTGAGTCGGAAATGGAAAAGGTTCGAGGAGTTGAAGGGATAAGATGGTTTTCGGTTGGTGATGTTTGCGGAGGTGAAAGAAAATTGGAAAGGATCTGGAAGTATATGAGAAGAGCTTTTTTATTCTACAGCAAAGAAAGGTTGTTGATGAGAAATGGTGGTAAGTGGTATGCTGCTTGTGATGAGAGAATGTGTGAGACAGTCTCGGTTGTTTAGAGGGGAAGAATTATGCAGCCGGAGTCATGGTGTGAGTTATGTTATTGATGATAGGATGATATAAGTGGATTTCTACTCTGCAGAAGAAAAATTACTGATGAGAGAGGGATTTAAAGTGTGGAAAACAATTGTATTGGGTTGAAAGAAGAATTATTCTCTTCTTATGAAATCTCTATGTGCCGCCCTTATGTGATGTTGGTCTAGGTCTCCTTCCTTCGTCAATAATATATATATATATATATATATATATATATATATATATATATATATATATATATATATATATATATATATATATATATATATATATGTTTGCGAAAACTATGACATTCACAATTTGCATCGGCTTTAGAATATGGGTCATTTTTCAATGTTTTTTTTTAGGAATTGAACTTTTTTTTTTGGTAATTTTTGGTATGAACTTGGGTTTTAACAATTGGTTTTGAATGTTTTTTTTTTATGAACTTGAAACTTAAACATTTTGGCATGGACCTTGAATCTTGGTTGCATCTTAAAAGTGAACTTATAAAATTGAATTGAGATTGTATGGCAATTTGAATTTTTAAAGGAAACATTAAAATGAATTTGAGTTTAAATTTTTTTTTTAATTTTGACATATGAGATTGTGATTTGAAAATGGTGACTTGAAAGTTGAACTCGAAATTGAATGGGTTTATATTTAAAACTCGTTATAAATTTGAACTTGGAAAGTATGGATACAAATCTGAATCTTGAAATTGACATTATGAATTTGGATATGGAATATTGAACTTGAATCTTGAATTAAAAAAAATTGAATAGAAATTGAAATCGAATAAAGACTCGAAGATGAATCTTGAATGGAATTTTTAAAGAGATATTCGGAAAGAATTTGAAAGGAAGTTGGAAATTAAAAAAAACATCGAACTTGAATGAATTTGAATTTTAGAATGAACTTGAAACTTGTATGGAATAGAATTTGAAAATTGAAATGGAATTAATTGGATGAAAACATAATTAAAACTTGAATTAGATTGAAACTTAAAGTGGAATTGAATTTGGATCTTGAATTTGTGAAGGCATGAAATTTGAAAACCTTGAATCGATTCCATAATAAATTAAACCCCATATCCTGATTCCATCTTGCAACGGCCTTGAATTGAAAGCTTGAATCCTGCTATACAAAGAGCATAAACCACATAACCAGGGCTTGAAATAACTGACCGAATGTCTTGACTTTAAATGGCTCTTACAACTTGACTTCGATCAGATAAACTTGAGCTATACACAAAATCCTGACCTGGACCCTCATACACCAGTGCTTGAATTCAATCCACATTTATCTCCAAAATAGCCTGACCCCGATGACTGGAGATGCTAACTGTGTTGCCACTTCACTAAAACCCTAATTGAAAATTCAACTAGCCCTGATGATTATCCACCTTGAAACAAACTGTCTTTGCCACAGCCTGATAACTTGGTCCTGAAACAAACCAAATTGAGCCTGTTAGCCTCGAATGAAATTCAACTAAACGACACCTGCTCATCTTAAACACGAAGGTTGAGAAAACCTAATCTTCGCCTTGAGTACACACTGATGAAACAATGACTTGCGGAGAACCAAATCCCTGATTCAGAATCTTTGGCATAAAATGATAGCCTAATATTGAAGCAAGTCATTAGTTTGACCAAGATTGGGTCAAACGTCCAATGAATTTCATCCAAGACAGCACGCGTACTTGACCTGATAATATTGCATGACCCTTGATTCGATCTTGCAAGACTTAAGCTTAAGCAGTAAGAGAACGAGAAGAAAAAGGCATGCATTTCGGAGGCACAATGGTTAGATGACCTGAATGATGGATATGATATATAAATGATAAAAATGCTATGATATGTATGGCTGGCGATCCAGGGTCAAAATTAGGGTGTAACAAAATTATGCACACAAAAACCCTAAAAGGGTAGGCATATGATTATGACATGAACATAAGAAGAAACAACAATATGATCATCAAGTTAACATCCTCCATGAACACACAAGAAGATCACACAAGTTGAATTCAAAACAAAACTCAAGCAAGCATTATACATCCAAATCATCATTCACAAAAGAAAAGGACCAATCAAGCAAGCACATAAGTCTCAAATGACTTGAGGAAAAATCAAAATGCCACCCAAAAATGGATTAGAAACAAGTTACATAATTTTGCAATTCAAAACTAAATAAAAATCAAATAAAAATCAAATAAAACCTATAAAAAGGATGGAAAATAGTTAGAACATAAATAAGAACCCAAGAAAATCACCATAGGTTAGAGACCATCATATGATCATGTACTAATTTTCTCACAATTTTAAAATGCCCAAAAATAATTTTAGACTAATTAAAATCAAGCAAATAAACCCAAAATTCATGAAAATTAGAAAAACCAAAAATAAAAATCAAAGAAAATCACCATAGGTCAAAGACCATTATAGGATCATATGATATTTTTCTCATAATTTTAAAGTGCCTAAAAATAATTTTAAACCAAGAAAACAAAAATCCAAGAGAAATAGAAAAATGAAAAATAAAAATGCACAAAAATGTAAATCAGAAAGAGAAAAATAAAAGGAAATTTTAGAAAATATTTTGGTATTTTTCGGATGAAAAATGAATTTTTTTAATGAATTTTTGAAAATAAAATAAAATTAAAAACAATTTTGAAAAAGAAAATAAAACAGAAAAAATACAGCGCGTTGGATCTCCTTTCATTAAATGACGTGGCTAATTTGATGGCCTAGAAGCGCATATCCATGGTGGATCTGAGTCAAACTTATCACATCCAGCCATTAAAAGTCAAAAGCGCAGGATTAAGAGAAGTGGCATGCTGGACGGTCAGATGATGTCAGCTCATCATCTTCAACCTCCAGCCACTTGAAATCTGCAGAGATTTGCAGAAAATCGTGGTTTCTTCAAACCATAACCATTAGAGCTCATAGTGGTTTCATTTTATGCGTATTTTCATGATGATCTCAACCATATCATAGCGCCAAATTTCTTTTGCACATAGCTCACTCGATTTGGAAAAAATCAGATGAATTTAAATACGAATTGAAAATTAACAAGCTAAACTCAACTATAACTAAAATCTAACAATCCTAACAACAACAACACATTAAGGAAGACATCTTAGCAACAAATTTGAATCAAAATGGTTGAGAATTGTACCTGTTGAAGCTCAACTTTGAAGCTCTGAAAAATGGAGTCACCAAGCTTGATTCAGGCCACGATTCTTTAAGTTCTTGTGCTGGTTAGCTTCATTGAATGATGATGAAGCTAACTAAGTGGAGATTTTAAATGATTAAGGTGTGAAGAAAAAAATTCAAGCTTAAGAGTTCAAATGGGATCTCAACATGGTGATTCTGGCTATCAAAGCTTGTGGAAATGGGTGGAATCGAGTCCCTATTTATAGGAGAGAAGTTTGGAATGATGGGGGGGGGGGGGTGAATGATGCAATTTGAGGTGAATTCATTCACACCTGTGTCATGAGCAAAGTGTGACTTGCAGCATGCCAAAACTCATCCAAAACTTGCGTTTCAATGCTCTAATTAGCTCAGGCAAGTTTGTTAATCATATTCAAATTGATTTCGTGCCTTAATTTGGTGATTAGAGGTCACACTAACCAAATTCAATTCTGACTTCAAGTGAAAACTTAGCTTTGAAATTCAAACTTTACAATCATGGTTCTTACAATGTAGGAGGCTTTATGAGTTTATTCTTCCTGCATTGGATAGCTGGAGATGTAATATTTGTAATGTGAAAAGAAAGTATTGATTTGGAAATCTGAACTGAGAGATATGAATCTTCAAAGTATCTTGCATAAAAAGGTTCAAATTCACAAAACACCTAGAAAAATTTCAAGTCTTTTTAAGGACCAAAGATGACCTATAATGTTTTGATAAAATCCAAGGTCTTCCATAGTGTCGCTACTGCGAAAAAAGGTGTCGGCAATGATAGAAGATTCGCCACCGTTCGTTATTTATCCCACATGAGGGAAAGGAAACGATCAGGGAAAACCTAGCGAAAAGGGATAAGATCGATCATCGCAACCAAATCTCGGGTTCGAGAGTCGGTTACGCAAGGGGAAGGTATGAGCACCCCTCACGTTTGTTGTACTCAACGGGATCTACGCTTAGTTGTTTATCTTAAAAGGGTGATTGAAACTATCTAACTAATGGTCTGGGATAAAAGAAAAGAAAAAGGACTCGACAAAGCATCGCTGCTCTGGGCCTACGTATTCCCGTCTGGTACGAGAAATCATAGTCAACATAGTGCGACTAACTACGGGTGAAGAGGGAAAGGTTGCTCGCTAAGACATCGCATCTTGTGCCTACGTACTCTCATCTAGTATGAAAGATCAGAGCAAATGTAGTTCGGGTAGATAAGAACACAGGTTTGTTCATGAGTTTTTTACCCGAGTAGGGTTAACAAACAGTTCTAGCAGTTGGTGTATGCAGCTCGACCATTGGAGACTTAGGCGTTACCGTTTGTGATAGAACTAAGAGTTAACAACACTCTTGTTTATGAAAATGATTTCCTGATTAAAGGGTCCAAAGGGGAAAAATGAGGTTTGCAATTTGTTTTGTAGTCTTTTATTAGAGAAATGTTTTTGAATGAATGTTTGTAATTCATATTGCACTAGAGATTATGAATTAGGAGTGAATGTGTCACATATCGTCCTAAGGACGTATACTAAACACTCTAAGCAATTGAAAGGTAGCCCCCCCTCCAATCACTATTTCCCAAGTACTTAAGGCTCGTAATATACAATATTCATTAGCCTTTATTAAGTATTTTGAAATTGTTTTGAGATGAGAAGAGAGAAAGGACTCTAAAGGGGACTAAATCAAAACCCTACAGTTATCATGCATCATTGTCCTAAAGTTGAGATTAAGAAGGGAAACTACCTAATGTTTGCATACATGGATGGAAACCTAATGTCTATCATCACTATCCTTAACCAAGGAAGTGAGAATTCCTAGGGGAACATGGAAATGGAAAGGAAAATAACAACATGATATAATAAATGAAATATGAAAATGAATGGATGCATATGCAATGCAACACACAAACAAAGGGAGAACACCTCAACCTTTAATGCAAATAAGAGCAAAAGGGAAAAACAACATACAAGCAAAGGGAGGATACCTCAACCTTTAATGCAGACAAGAGATGCGCAAAGAGAAATAACATTCAAGCAAGGGAGGAAATTGTGTGGGGTAGAGACCACCACGAGCTCATCTCAACCTTCAAATGCAAGTAGGAAGAGAGAAAGAAAAGCTTATACATGCTTACTTCTATCCTAATGTACAAAGTCACATAACATGAAAGGGAATGAAAGAGAGGATTGATAGAGATGATGGGAGACCATGTGAGTACCAAAGGAACTCACAAAGCACTCAACCAAACATGCTACACTCAAAATGTACATATAGCACAAAAGTAGTCCTCAAAGGTTCAACTACTTATGGCATGCCTTAAGTTCTTCCAAAGGAGGAACTAGACTTCCACAAATAGGATCCTTAGGTCCTAGGACAGAGAGATATGGAAGATAAGAGTGTGTACAAAGTATTTGAAAAAGAATGAGCAAAGAAGTGTAGAAGAATCATGCAAACGATGAAGATCATTTAATATGAACACATGAAAAACCCTAAATGAAATGCCTAAAATATGTCTAAACTTAAACAAGTTATGAACATGGTTAAGATCCAAAAATGAACATACAAATGCCTTAATATGTATAAAATATGGATATGCAAAAATCATGGGCTCAAACATTGCACAAAATGCAAATAAGAATCAAACCAGCACAAGTATCAAGGTGGAAACCATACAAGGTGGCCTAAAGTGCAAAACTCACTAAAAATATCAAACTAATCCTAAAAATTCCAAATAAAATCCTATGAGACCCCTCTGGTATTAGGAACCAGGGGTGAAAATTGTGGATCTTAAGTCTAAACCTAGCCCTCCCAACAGAAGGTGAGTTCTAAGAGATGTCCTAAGAACTAGGCTAAGAAGAGGGTCCTAAAGGTTCAACCAAAAACCTACTCAAATGGTATTAAAACCAGGGGTAAAAATATCCAAAAATCCACTAATGTGTCAAGAGTATGTACAAGAAAAATCAAACATTAATGTGAAAGTTTCATTAAGAAATAAAATCCTAAACAGAAGATATACATTTTTCTATTCACAAGAAACACTTCAAAAAGAAAATTCAAGATTTAATTGGAAAATGAATTAAAAATTAATCCAAAAATTGGTAAAATCACTTTACATGTTAAAGTATGTAGAAACATTTTTCTATGATTTTTTAGAGGTATTGAAGTATTTTTTATGAATTAAAAACTCAACAGCAATTAAAATGAAAAAAGAAAGAAAAAGAAAGAAAATGGAAAAAGCCACAATGCAGTTAGTATCCAAACGCATTGATTCAGTGGGCTTGGCCTGAGGGGAGGTGTGGTTAGCAGTTAGGCCCAAGTCCACTCAAACTCAGAAAGGACGAAACGGTGCGTTCAATTAAGTGGAATGTCAACAAGTTAATACAACTCTCACATGCGATCTTAGCCATCCATTTTAAAACTAGTCAAGCGATCTAATGGTTATCAAGCAGACACGCAAGCTCTGGACTGGTTTTTTACACGCCGGAGAAGATGAACCCTACGGTGGTTCCGGTTGTCTTCTCCGGCCACCCAAAGTTACAGGGGGATCTAGACTTAACCAAAATCTACGATTTTTTAGTCTAAACTACTCGTCTCAATGTGTAGGTCACGAATCCAATGTTCTTTTTTATTAATTGTCCCTAAATAGTGAAAACTGAAAGCAACAAGATTGGAGGTTCCACCAAGAATCATCATAAACGAATCCTAAACTAATCCAGAAACAATCTATGGACCTAGGGGAGCATGAATACGTAACAATGGCGATCAATTGCTACCTATACAGAGAGAATTTTTTAGAGATGACTTACTCAACGGAGCACCTCCGTTGGGTCTTGATTTCTTGATGAAGCTTGATCAAAACCATCCAGAATCGTTCCTTGATCTTCAATGGAGGTGTTGGTGACCTTGATTTGGATTGAAACTGCCTAATTCTGCAAAGCACGATTTCACTTTTCTTTGAGTTTGTTGTAACTGAATTTCCTCAATTCTCCATGAAAATCCACCTCTGGGAGCTTGTGAAGGATCCTGAGAATATATTCAATGGATCCAGATTGGTTTGAGGCCCAATCAAGGCCTGATTTGGTCCAATTGAAAATCCAAAATTTTCACTTTGAAGCTCCAAAATTCACCCATGAAAATGGTTCAAACAACCTCTAACTTGATTCATACATGTCGCTTATGATGTAAGGAAACTCAATGCACCAAATTAGCCCCTTGTTTTGATCTTAATGGTGGATCTTGAATGTGTACCTTCATGGTGAAGCAGCCTTGAATTTAACATGGTTTTGGAACTCAAACTTGATTTCTGATTTTGGCATCATGTTTACCACATTCAAGGCAATCAAAAAATGCATAAACATGCCATTATATGATTTAAAATGACCTTGATCCAAACTAGGCATTTCAAGTGTTCTTTCATGGAATTTTCTTCCTCAATCTCTCAATCCAATCCAAACCCATGATAGGTGATGATTGATGATGAAATTGACCTCATTTGGAGCAAGTTTGATGTTGGAAAAAGTTCCATTTGAGATGTGCAAGGTTGTGAAATTGACCTATAATGAAAATGACCTATAATCAAAGTTTCCCAAAATACCCCTGCCTTGCAAGCTTCATATCTTGAGCTCTATAAATCAAATGAAGGACTTCTAGGACGTTTTGGAAATCTAAGATCATAAGGAAAAACTTTCATGTTTGGGTCAAGGTGAGGAGAAACATCCTTCTTGGTCAAAAATGTCTTGGAAGTTGGTTGCCTTTTATTGACCAAAATCACATTCATCTGAGGACATGTAACTTGTCAGCTTCATAACTTAAGCTCTAGAAATCAGATGAATGACTTCTAGTACTCAAATGAAAGCTAAGAGCAAGCTCTACAAGTCTAATTTTGGAGTCAAGATGAGATGAAACTTGTATTTTGAGATATGTGGTCTTGAAGTTAGGCACCAAAATAGGGGATTTTACACTCACAAGCCTAGAAACCCTAGCTTAGCAACTTCTCACACTTTTGATTCTTTTTTATTTTATCTTGGAATAACCTCTTAGATGCCTCAACACAACATTCCATTATCACAATGACTTGGAATTAAGTCTTAATCTCCTTTAATTGCACTGTTGACTTAGGGTTGACCAGATGAAAACCCTAGCTACACCACCTTCGGTTGTGGCTTCTTGCACTTGATATAATGACTTGTATAAGCTCCACAATGACCCTCAAGATATCCAATGAGATCTTATTATGTTCTCCATCCATGACCATGGACTCAATATCATCTGATGACCTTCACATGGCCTTCAAGATAGGAGGTGAACCATAATCATCCATCTGCTATCTGACTTTCTTCTGAGGATAATAAGCACCTGATAGCTTGAATACAACCTCTTTCTTAGGCTTAGACCTTTGATAACCTTCTCTTGATAAGCACACCTCCTTTAATCCCCTGTATATGAATGATGGTATGCAAAATGCTAATGTTATGAATGCAATGAAACAAAAGCTAGTTAAAGAAAAAGGTTGGGCAAATTTTAGGGTGCAACACATAGGTGTTGGGCACATTCATGTAGAATAAAAGTTGTATAGCAAATTTTCAATTTCATTTTAGAAAAATAATGGGCTTCAAATGATGAGAATTGACCAAGTTATGACCTTTGGAAGTTGGCAAGAAAATCTCTTCAAAACTCAAAATGACCTATAATGTCTTCATACATTTGATGACTTTCCCAGCATAATTGGACCTTTCCCTACAAAGAGAGTTTTTTGGGATGATGAGAAGATTTCATTAGAAAAAGAACCACCTCAAGATGTTGAAAATTGAAGAAGTTATGCCCATTTAATCATAACATCTACAATATTCTAAATTAGGTCAAACACCTTGAACTAACTTTGAATCTCTTGAACTTTTCTTGAAAAATAAGATAAGGTGAGTCACATATGATCTTGAAATGATGTTGCCTTGAATCAAACTTGATGATGAGGGGACTTTGGGGCTTGAGAATGTCACAAAGTCAAGAAGAAAATCTTGCTTGAGTTTGAAGAATCATGTTCTTCTTCTTGAGAAGCAAACCATGATACCTTGATTCCTTGTCTAGAACTATATTATGCAAAAATGAATATAAAAATAAAATGAAACATAAGCCAAGATACAAGAGAAGAGATGGATAATTTTGGGGTACTACAATTGTCAAAGCAAAACACCTGATCCTAGCTAGTGAAGAAGTTGTGAGGGCAAGGTTCCTTAATGCTTTGTTTTAATGATGTCAAAACTAGTAATATCTCGTACTTGTGTACTTTAGACGATATCATCACGTCTTAGATTGCATTCATCCTTTAATATGCTTATAATAATTCATATATGTGTGTCTATGCATATAGGATCATCTCATACATGAAAATTATGCATTGGATACCATAGATCAACCCTATAAGGCTTTAGGATGACTCAAAAACTTACAAAAATGTGTTTGTAGAATTCTGGTGTCTCTGCGTCGACTCACAGAGGTGTGGAGATCGACACATTTGTTGCATAAATCAATTATTGCTCTCGGGTGTCCTTGCGTCAATCCACAGATGTGTGTAGGTTGACGTGTTTTGTAAGAAAAATAATTCTTTGCTCTCAAGTGCCTTTGCGTCAACGCATGGCTTGGTTCAGATCGACGCATGGCGTGAATTTTTCGTAGATTTGCATTCGGGTGTGCTCAGGTCGACTCATAGAATGCTGAGGTTGATCTCTCGCTCACTTGAACACATTTTTCTGATTATGTGTTTCAAAAAGCTATTAATTCAGTTTTGTGGTCTTGGTATCATATATATTCGTATGCATAATCTTTTGTACAAAAATAGAACATGAAAAGTGAAAATATACATTGAATTTTCTCATCATCTTCATTCTCACACTTGCATTCTTCAACAACTACACATAATCATTTTTGTTGATATTTGAATTATCGAGGTGATAACATTCAAACTTAGGATTTGTATATTGTTGTTTGGGTTGAGAACTCTGTGGGTTTTTCTTGAATAAAACCTTTGGGGTTTCGCCCTCCAAAATCTTGAGGATTTGTGGGTTTTTGCACAAATCTTTACTTCACAGATTCAGTCGAGTGAAAGGTTTGAAGAACGGTGGGTTCGTTCAAACAAGTAGCGGTAACTGGATGATTGTGTCAAAATATTTGGGATCAAACGTCTTGTTATCAGAATCAGCCGAGTGAAAGGCTTGAAGAACTGTGTGTTCGTTTAAGTAGTTAGCGGTAACCGGAGGTTTGATTGAAGAGTTTGATGTTCTTGATTCGGCTAAAATCAATGGGAGAGAAGTAGATAGAATCAACATCAACAATTGAGTTTGAGTGTGTGGTGGCTATAACTTTTCTTGTACAAAATTTTACAACTTGATAATATACATATCTCAATTCTAGTTTTAGAATTGGGGGCAGACGTACCCGAAGCGAGGACGAAAAGGGAAACTTCCTAAACAAATCCGATGTCGTTCTCTTTCTCTATCTCTTTACTTCCTGTTGTTCATGTTTGTGTGATATTAATTGTTCAATAATTTTCTATTGTAGTATAGTGCTGAAAATTCTGCACTATTATTTCATAGGAAATTGAACCTGGGGTGTTGTCAATTTAATTTTACCTTAATATTTCATTGGAAATTGGTTGATTCAAAGTGGTATTAATTTGGATAATTGATTGTGAAAATTGTTGATTCGTTTATCTCACCGATTTCATTTTATATTGGTTATGCATATCCGATCTTATCAATAATGATTCATTTAGACGTTTTAAATCCACGACCGCTTCCGCACGTTTTTGAAACAATTTTTAAGCGCCAATTTTTGTTAAAAATTAGTGATCTATTTAACTTCCTTTCTAGATCATTGCCATCGTCTAACAGATTTGTCCATAGTTAGATCTGATATGACAATTCTCCACATTTCATGTTGGATTATTAGGCCGAAGTGATTTTAAGCGGTTTTCACTCTTGATCCAAGTATCACTTCTCTATCATTTCATTAAATCACATTAAAATGTTATTCTTGCATGTCCTTCTCATTCCGCCGTCACACCGGAACAACTCATTTCTCCTACATCTCCTATTCCTGGTTCCACTAGTGAAAGGTAGTTTATTATTATTGATAATAATATACAGAATAATTAGTGGTTTTGTACAACCTGGATTTTTGAAGGACAAGAAACCAACGGTTTCAATAAGTGTCTAGTTTGAGAACATACAAGAGCGCAACCAGCTATTCTTAACACTGTTTGTCCTTTGAAAGTTTTGTCTTTGCTTAACAACAACCGAGTCGTTAACACTAGCAGTCTTAGCAATTATCAAAGCATATATGAACATGATTCCTGCTCAGAAAATAAAAAAGCCCACAGCCTGTCACAATATTTTGGACGAGTCTTAATTTCCACAAAATCTTCCTAGAGTAAATCACCGATTCTTGATTTTCACTTTAGTATCTTCTTAGAAATTATAAATGAATCGATCCAATTTTCAGTCCCAAGTATTAAAAATATAGTACAGTATCTCTGTATTTTACAACTCACACGCGTTATCATCACTATTATTTTGACTAATCACACGCTTTAAATTAATGTTAACAAATGAAGAAATAGTACCTAAAAACCAGAAAGCTATGTATACTTAAAGATTCCATTTCAGATGTTACAGAACAAACCGCGCCGAAACACGCGGTTATATTATCTCAAATCTCAATCACATGTTTAATACTAAAAACTTCAATTAATTTTAATATTTAAAATAACACATTATTAATATTAATTTCACACAAAAAGTTTCTATAGGTAATGCAAAAAGCTGGCGTCTATGTCCTTATTCCTTCGTGTGCATGTGTCAAGTATGCATATAAATACCACAAATTAATGAAACTTCTTCATAAAATTTCTCTACCTCTTTCTTCTTCACCACCCTTAGAAACCGTTTTAAAAAATGGTAGGTGTTTTTCGTCGTTCAGTTTCGTTTCCAAACAAAAATCCTAACCGTCCATCACAAAAGCCATCAATATCACACCACATAAGATCCATAAGTCTTCCATGCAGATCTCATCCGTTGATTTCTCAGATCAAGGATGAGATCAACGGTCTCAGATCCTGGACTAATTCTTCGAAATCGAATCCATTAACATCCAAAAGCTTATCCAACGGTTTAACACTTCTCAAACAAACACATGAAACTTTTCAAGATATTCTCCAACTTCCGCAAACTCAAGAGTCTCTTCGCTACCATCCTGTTTGGGTCGAGAAGCTTCTAGAATATTCTCTCCGTTTCGTCGACGCTTACGGAATGTTCCGAACGTCGATTTTATCGCTTAAAGAAGAACATTCATCGGTTCAAATTGCGATAAGGAAAAGAGATGAATCAAAACTAGTTATATATTTGAAAAGTAAAAAGAAACTAAGTAAGGAAATCGAGAAGCTAGTTTCTGGAATCCGATGTGTGGATTTCGGTGTTACACATCAACGACTGAATGTTCCTATTTGTTCTTCTTCGACGACGTTGTTGTCGATTGCGGATAGCGTTGAACTTGGAGGTGTGATTGAAGACGTTATGAGTTTAACTGTTTCTGTTTCGGTTGCGGTTTTTAACAGTGTCGCAATGTCGTTTGCTTCGAGGAGATTTTCGTGGGTGAAAATGGTGAGAAAAGGTGGGAGTTACAAGGAGTGTGAAGGGATTGAAGAAATTCAGAAGCAGTTGAATGAGGTTGAGAATATTGGGAATTTGAAAAAGAAAGGAGAAGAAGAAGTGAGATCGGTTTTGAAGAGAATGCGTGATTTAGAAGAGTGTATTTGCGGTGTTGAAAATGTTAGTGAGAAAGTTTTCAGAGCTTTGATCAATTCGCGCGTTCTGCTTCTCAATACTCTTACCCTCTCGCACTAGATAGTAGTAGTTTTTTTTTTTTCTTTTCCTGTTAATTAAAGATATATAACAATATTTTTTTAATGTATTCTTTTTACTTATGTAAGTTATCATACATCCTACATGTAAACTATTTTTTTTTTCCTCAGTTTTAAAATTACTGTTTAAAATTTTTGAATACAGATTAAAGAATATAATGATATTTTTATTAAATTTTTAGTCTTATTAATATATTAGTAATAATGTAGAGAGTAATAATAATATGATACAATTATAAAAATAGTAATTATTACTGCATTGAAAAGTCAGAATAACATTTATTTTAAAACAAAAATAGACATTTTAAAATAGATAGAATTTTTTTTTTACAATATCTCTATAGATACTTTGATGATTGACATTAATAGTATTGCTAATTTGCGGTTAAATATAAAATAGAATTGTTACGTTTAAAGATGCTTTTGAAGTCAGCCATGTGCACGTAACAATGTTAACCATTTTTATTTTTATCATCTATTAAGATGTTCTCGGTTTGGAGAGATTAGTCAATACACTTGTTTGCAAAACATATTTAATTTTATAAAAAAAATAAATTATTATAAATAAATACTAGCATATCATCTAAGTGATTGCCATAAAAAATATTTTCATAAATATTCAATGTTAATTGTATTTAAATATATTTATAGTTTAATTTAATTCATCTTAAAGAAATCACCAATGTAGATGGAATTTTTAACAGTGTCGCAATGTCGTTTGAATAGCACATGTCATCAATTTAAAGGTTTAATATCTCTAAGGCGTTCTTCTATACATACTAATCAAATAGTGAAATGCTAGCATGACACCAAAAAATTACACCAACACCGTACTTATATACTCTTACCTATATATTTGTGTTTTTTAATCATTTCTTTTTGCTTTGGTTTATGTGTCAATGGTTAAATGTTGTGAAAAAATTACGGTGTAAACATGGTGTATGAAAATTGAGTGTAAGCATAGCATACCTCAATCAAATATCCAAACCTACGCCCACATATATGGAACTTTTATTGAGACGTTCGTTACAGGTTTATTGTTTACACCTCCAAAAACACGAAAAATAAATAAATGTTCACATGTCAAATTCCTTTTTATGGGACAATATAAGTTGCTTATGTTACAACTAACTATAGGTATTATGATCCACTCACTCGTTATTTAGGAAATGAATAGCAGAGAATAAAAAATGGAGTTGATTGATTGTGGGAGGAGCAATTATTTACGCACATGGCATGTTGGTGTTTGTTAAATTGAAAGAGAACATAAAGCGTGGATGACAACTAATTACAGTTTCATTTGCCTATACCTAATCGTCTTATCCGTAATGATAATGGAAGGTTTAACATGTTATATAATGTTATTTATAAGCAGGTATTTAATTCGAAAATACACCTATTAGAGTGTTAGATATTCGTTTTTTGTTTGAGGAATTAGTTTCAACTCATCTAAAACGAACCAAGAGCATTTCAATCTCATCCAGTTTAATCTAAACTTTGAGTACTAATCCAGTATTTGACACACAACAATACTAAATCTATTGAGGAAAAGTTTCGCGGCTTATTATATAAAAACTGTCACTTTTTGTTTCAAATATTTCTTGCCTAGAAAGGAAGAAAAACACAGATAACCCGTCACAACAGCTGCGAATGATGATCAGTAGTCTACATTTTAATATCATTCATCTATTTTTGTATTAAACACTGTCAATCATATTCATTTTTCAACATTTTTTTAATCGTTTTTTTCTCTTTATCTCTCACATGCATATATAGGTTATTGTTAGTTAGTTCATAATTTTTATAAGTTATTGATACGTAAATTCATAATGTACACTATACATATCTAAGATTATATTTAGGCTATTTTTAGAGTTTATAATATTTCATAGTTATCTTGCTTATTCATGTTGCAATTGTTTGACTTTTTATTTTGACCTTAGAATTTGTAATGTAATAACTTTAGTCATTTTAACATTTTTAATTTAGATACCATTTTGGTTTTTATCTTGCATGTGAACTATTCTGTTAATATTTTGACTTTCTAAAATATAGACTTATATTTTTTTTTATAATATTTTCTATTTACTCTCCGGATTCTTCGATCCTCAGCTAACTCTTCGATTTCATATGCACTATTAAAAAAAACTTGAACAATTTGGAACGAACCTTCCTATTTTGGGGACCATTTGTCCAATGTCCTATCTCTTCGATCCACAGGTAGAATTACTTTCCACGTTAAGTCTCTATTCAAAAATGATTTGACTTTGACCTTTTTATTATATGCTTTCCCTACCCTCTTTTTCTGCCTCTTTAATAATTCTAAGGCATTCAACCTTTCTTCGTCCAAATCGACTAGTTCGTCCAACATCATATTCCAGTAGGATTCATATGGGATTTCATTTTGTCTTTGAATTCTAGTTGATTAGAGATGAACTTTGACTGGTAACACTGCATCGGGCCCATAGGTCAATCGAAAAAGCGTAAAATTTGTAGCCTTTTTAGGGGATGTTCAACATGCCCACAAAATTTGGTCCAATGTCTTGTGCCAACTTCTTGGATTTTTCCCCCACATGCTTTTTTTATTAATTCGATTACCACTTTATTCGCTACTTCGACTTGACCGTTCACTTGGGCATAATAAGGCGTATATGTTAAACAGTTTGAACCCTACTTCTTTTGCAAAGCCCTGGACCTTTTCGACCAATAAATACTGACCCTTGATCAGATGTGATGGTCTCTGAGATCCCAAACATATAAACTATGTATCTTTGGATAAACTAGATCACTGCTTCTTGATCAACATTTATCAAAGATATGGCCGCAATCTATTTAGTAAAGTAATCAATGTCTACTAGAATGTACCTCTGATCTTTAAAAGATGTTGGTCGAATCTCACCAACCAGATCCAACACCCACCCTCTAAAGGGCCAAGGCTTCATAATATAGTGCATTTCACTTGCAAGGACGTGTCGTATACTTGCACATATTTGACACTCTTGGCACCCTTTGGCGAACTCGATGCATTATTTCATCATAGTAGGCCAATACATCCCTTGTCAAAACAAAATCCATTTCATTTTGTAGTCTACTTGGTAAGTCCCACATGGCCCACTATTGGCATTCGTCAGGGCTAAGTGTGAAGGCAAAGTATCTACCAACACAAGCGTGCCTCTGGTTTTTGATGATGACAACTTGCTAAGAGATATCCTTCTTTCGTTTAAATCATTCACGCTACTTATGATTCAATTTTTACAATGACGTAATACACAAAAAGCTGTAGAAATTTATGTTTTTGCAGATTTTTGAACCATGAGCCGACCATACCGTCAGCACACAGTTTCATTCAGTTCACACGGGTCAGCGCATGAAGGCCATGCGTCGACCGTTAACTTGGCGCATGCAGGTTTAAGAATCTCACGGCTCAGCGCATGAAGATCATGCGTCGACCGCTGACTCGGCGCATGACAGTTTGAGTGTCACACGGCTCAGCGCACGCCGACCCTATGGTCGACCGTTCGCGCGCAGAAACAGAAATTCTGCTATGTTTCATTGATCTGTCAACTGTCTGTTTTGTATATTTCTATAAATAGCTGTCTTTTCAATTTTAACAAAGAACATTTTTGAAAGCATTGTGAGAAAGTGTTCAGGTCAAGAAACGTGAAAGAGGTGCATCAGTGTTCTTCATCTTCATCGTTCAATCAACTCACAAATCCTCAAATTACAGATAATCAATTTTTTGCTGCGGTTTGTGGTTTGCTCGACGGTGATAAGGTTCGAACGCGTGATTGAAGATCCGGTTCGAGTGGAAGCTGGTGCAGGTGTTTCTTGGGAGAAAACCTTTGAGGTTTTACCTATCAAGACTACAGGTTTTGAAGGCTTTTGTTACGGAATCGTCGGTTCAACAATCAAGCGAGTGCGAAGGTGATTGATTAGCGGAAGGTTGATCAATCTAGTAGCTAGGGCGTTGAAAGGTTGAAGACGTTCCGGGTTCAATTTGGGTGTGTCTAAGATCAGCCGTGCCGAAGGTTTGATCAACGGAAGAGTTGTCAATAAGGTGGCTGCAATCGGAGGTCATTCACATCAAATTGGAGGACTTGATTCATCTTGAATCAAGGGGCAAGAAGTGGTAGAAATTATCAGCAACATTAAGATTGTTTGTATCAATTGTCTATCGATTCTTGTGTATAACTGTTCTACCAAACAGGTGATATCTATTCAATACATATCTCAATTCTCATTGTAGAATTGAGGGCAGACGTACCCCAACGCGAGGACGACTGGGGGAACTGCCTCATCAAATCTTGTGTTCCTTTATTTTCTGCATTTTCAATTACAGCTTAAAAATTAAGTGATTCTAGAATAAGTGATTTTGTCAAATTGTAGTATTGATTGAGTGAGTTGGTGAAACACTGTTTTTTTAACTACTAAGTACAATAGAAATACTGTACTAAGGCTTTTTCAATCACTCATTCAACACAAATATCATTTAAGGTATTTGTGCACACCAACTGTTCGACAAAAGTGCTGAACTAAAATTGCCTTAATTTTGCTGCTAGTTTTGGTGTAATTTTTGATCATTGGAATAAGGAAATAGTACGAGTGAATCACATCTGAGTTTTGCATAAAAGTGTGTAGTGATTTACTATCCGTTATCGTCTTAAATTCATCTGCTTGACGCATATCCGGCTCTCCAATAGTTGTTCGTTTTAGACTATATTTTCCAAGGCCGCTTCCGCATTTGAAAACAATTTTGAAAACCAATTTTATTGGTAGCGCCACTCAAATTTTTAAAAGGGATCTATTCAACCCCCCCTTCTAGATCCGTGCCTTAGTCTAACAAGTGGTATCAAGAGCTCCGGTTCTCCGGTGCTTCAAATACAACATTGATAGAATAATGGCTAACGAACCAAAAGGGGCGTACAATAGAGCTCCCGTTTTTAACGGTGAAAATTATAGCTATTGGAAAGACTGTATGCGGGTGCACATTAATTCCATAGATAGAAAGATATGGAACGTTATTCTCAATGGTCCGATTGAAATAACCATGACAAATGAGAATAACGAAGTTGTGCCAAAGCCCGAAGCACAATGGACCGACGACGATGAGCGAAAGTATAATTACGATTGGAAAGCTAAGAACATTCTAATCTCCTCATTAGGTGTAGATGAATACTACCGTGTATCCCATTGCCCTACGGCTAAGACTATGTGGGATGCACTACAAATTGCCCATGAGGGGACAAACGATGTTAAGTTGGCTCGAATCAACACTCTTATACAAGAGTTTGATCTTTTTTTCATGGAGCAAGGGGAAACCATTGCTGACATGCAAAAGAGATTTACTCATCTCATAAACAGATTACATTCACTAGGAAGACCTATTTCCAATGATCTTGCTACTAATAAAGTTTTGAGATGTCTTAGCAGGGAATGGCAGCCGAAAGTGACCGCCATCAAAGAGGCAAATGATCTTACGGTATTAGACCTGACTACATTGTTTGGCAAACTACAAGAGCATGAACAGGTGCTCTTGAGTCTTGACCAACATGAAAGGAAAGAAAAGAAGGACAAAGTAAAGATGAGTGAAAAGAAGTCCATAGCTCTTAAGGCTTCTTCCTCGAAGTCTAAAGCAAAAGAGCAAAGTGATTATTCTTCAAGCGACGACGAAGAAGAAGACATAAATGAGGACATGGGGCTGTTCGTTAAACGGTATAACCGGTACGTGAGAAAGAACGGCATCCAACATTCGGAGAAGAACCTGGTAAATTTCCGAAGGCAATCAAGGTTCTCCAAAGATGACAATCAAAAAGGCAAAAAGACTAGAGGAACGTGCTATAAATGTGGAAAGCCCGGTCACTACAAACCGGACTGTCCAATGAACAACAAGGGAAAAGAAAAGGAACAATCGAAGTCACATAAGAGAGCATCAAAGCCTAGGAGGGCGTACATCGCGTGGGAAAGCGACAGTGATTCTTCCTCCTCTAATGAAAGCTCTAGTGATGAAGAAGAGTCCGTGAATCTATGTCTCTCCGCAAATCAGAAAAAGAAAAAGAAACAGGTACGTCACTCTAGATATAATATGTCATCTAATATGTCTCATTCCGAATTACAAACCGCATTCGATGTTTTACACAAGGAAGCAACTGAAGCCTTTAAGAAACTTGCTTCTAATAGAAGAATTTTTACATATTTAGAGCACAAAGTCTTAGAGTCCGAAAAGAAATTAGAGGACCTTAAGGCTTCCATTGTGAAAGATAATGAATCGGATTGTAAGGACAATAGTAATCCTTTCAACTTTGGTTGTGATACTTGTCATATTTGGCAAGGTGAGGTTAGAAACCTTAAGGCCAAATTAGACAAGGCACTTGAACCTAAAATTACATTTGCAATCGATAAAAAGGATTTTAGAAAAAGTATGATAAACCCATATCAAAAATATGCATATGTAATTAGGGATCAAGCAAGTGAAAGTGATTCTAATGTCGACTTTGTATGCTTTTACTGTTGCAAGAAAGGCCACTCCATTGGTAAATGTCGATTTAGGAGATTTCTTGTTCCTAAAGGCATCTACCAATGGTTGCCCAAACGCAACCGTCTTGTCGCTAACCTATTAGGACCCAATATGCCATTGGGTACCTCCCTTTTGTAAGTTATATTTTGACAGGTGAAATGTGTCGAGTCCACCGAGAGAAGATGGGTTCTTGATAGTGGGTGCTCAAGGCACATGTCTGGAGACATATCCTTATTCATAGACTTTGTGCCTAAGAAGAAAGGGTATGTAACTTACGGTGATAACAACCGCGGAGCGATACTAGGTAAAGGTAGTATAGGTAATCCCTCCTCTACTACAATTTCCGATGTGTTGCTTGTCGAAAACCTTAAACATAATCTCCTTAGCATTAGCCAATTATGCGACAAAGGTTACAATGTTTCCTTTTCAAAAGATTGCTGCAAAATTGTGCATGAAAGTGATAAGAAGAATGTGTTTATTGGTTTTAGAGTAAACAATGTGTATATGCTTGACTTGAATGTGGTATCCCCAACAAGCGATCAATGTCTCATATCTATGAGTGAAGACTCATGGCTATGGCATAGGCGCTTAGCGCATGTCAACTTTGACTTACTCAATAAGATTGTCTCAAAAGATCTAGTACTAGGACTTCCCAAAATTAAGTTCACCAAGGATCACCTTTGTGATGCTTGTCAAAAAGGAAAACAAACGAGGATCTCCTTTAAATCCAAAAAGATTATTTCAACAACGAGACCTCTTGAACTACTTCATATGGACTTGTTTGGGCCGTCTAGGATCAAAAGTCTAGGAGGAAACTATTACGGATTCGTAATAGTGGACGACTTTTCTAGGTTCTGTTGGACCATCTTCTTAGTGAGTAAAAGTGACACGTTTGCCGCTTTTGAGAGATTTGCCAAGCTCTCCCAAAATAAGTTAAATACAAACATTGTGTCAATAAGAAGTGACCACGGAGGTGAATTTGAAAATCATTTATTTGAAGAATATTGCGGTAACCATGGCATCGATCATAACTTCTCGGCTCCACGAACTCCTCAACAAAATGGGGTTGTGGAGCGTAAAAACAGAATTTTAGAAGAATTGGGAAGAACAATGATTAATGATAGTGGTTTACCAAAATACTTTTGGGCCGACGCCATTAGTACGGCATGTTATGTTTTGAATAGGGTACTCATCCGCCCCATTCTAAACAAAACTCCGTATGAACTTTTAAAAGGGCGAAAGCCTAATGTTTCTCACCTTCATGTTTTTGGATGCAAGTGCTTTGTATTAAACAATGGAAAGGAAAACTTGGGCAAGTTTGATTCAAAAGCCGATGAAGGCATTTTTCTAGGGTACTCGCAATCAAGTAAAGCATATAGGATTTATAATAAAAGATTACTAGCTGTTGAAGAGTCTGTGCACGTTACGTTTGATGAGTCCTATCCGAGAAATGTCGGAAAGGATAGTGTTGTTCATGGTGCAGGTACATCCACAGAAGACATACTCAAAGGTGGCGAAACGGGGATTGATCAACCCGATAGAGTCAAAATTGAGGAGGATAAGGATGCACACCATGAGGTAACTGAGGAAGCTCATCCGCCTACAAACGATGATCTCCCTCAAGCTTGGAAGTCGTGTAAAGATCATCCAATTGACAATATTCTCGGAGACATCACAAAGGGAGTCACCACTCGATCTAAGCTAAGTAACTTTTGTTATCACTTCGCTTTCGTTTCACAAATAGAGCCTAAAAACTCCAAAGAGGCCCTACTCGATGAGCACTGGTTTTTATCGATGCAAGAGGAACTAAATCAGTTTAAAAGAAACGAGGTATGGGACCTTGTCCCTCCTCCGCGAGGCCATCGAGTAATCGGCACCCGATGGGTGTTTAGGAACAAGTTGGACGAAAACGGGGTAATAACCCGTAATAAAGCGAGATTGGTCGCTCAAGGGTATAACCAAGAGGAAGGCATCGACTATGAGGAAACTTATGCGCCGGTTGCCCGACTCGAGGCTATACGCCTTTTACTCGCCTTTGCATGTGCAAAGGATTTTAAGTTATTTCAAATGGATGTTAAAAGTGCGTTCCTTAACGGTCACATAAATGAAGAAGTATATGTGTCTCAACCTCCCGGTTTTGAATCTCATGAATACCCTGAACATGTTTACAAGTTAAAAAGAGCTTTATATGGTCTCAAACAAGCTCCTAGAGCTTGGTATGAGCGACTAAGTAAGTTTTTACTTAATCAGGGGTACTCACGAGGAAAGGTTGACACTACACTCTTCATTAAACGTCAAGGAAAGCACTTGATTTTGGTGCAAATCTATGTTGACGATATTATATTTGGATCCACTAACATGAATCTCGTGAGAGAGTTTTCTGACCTCATGCAGGGCGAATTCGAGATGAGTATGATGGGGGAGCTCACATACTTCCTCGGCCTGCAAATTAAACAACTCCAAGAAGGGACATTCGTGAGCCAAACAAAATATTGTTTGGACTTGATCAAGAGATTTGACATGGCAAAATCCAAGGCCATAGACACCCCAATGCCTACATGCGTAAATTTGGATAAAGATGAAAATGGCAAGGACGTAGAGGTAAAACGATATAGAGGTATGATTGGTTCACTTCTCTATCTTACTGCGTCACGTCCTGATATTATGTTTAGTGTGTGCATGTGTGCACGATACCAATCATGTCCCAAAGAATCCCACCTAAAAGCTGTTAAACGAATTCTTCGATACCTGTCAGGTACTCCGAAGTATGGATTGTGGTATTCTAAGGGTAGTGATTGCTCGTTGGTAGGTTACTCCGATTCCGACTTTGCCGGGTGCAAATCGGATAGGAAAAGCACTAGTGGTACATGTCATTTGTTTTCAAACTCCTTGGTTAGTTGGCATAGCAAGAAACAAGTTTCAGTTGCTTTATCAACGGCCGAGGCGGAATACGTTGCCGCTGGTAGTTGTTGTGCTCAAATTCTGTGGATTAAGCAACAACTACTAGATTTCAATCTTAAACTTGAACGTATTCCTATCCTATGTGACAACACTAGCGCTATTAACCTTACCAAAAATCCCGTATTACACTCTCGCACTAAACATATAGAAATTCGACACCATTTTCTTAGGGACCATGTTGAGAAAGGTGATGTTGTATTTGAACACGTTGACACTAAAAACCAACTAGCGGACATTTTCACAAAGCCGCTAGCAACGGAACCTTTCTTTCATATCCGCCGAGAACTTGGCATCCTCGACATTTCGGAACGGGAATAATATTTGCTGATGTTATCTTATTTCATTCAAATAATCATGCTGTTGTACTTCTAACAATTTGATATTCGTGTAAGTATAAGTATGTTGTGTATCAAGCAAATCAGGCATCAAGGTGATATTGTTCTTTCTCTCTCTCTTTGTTTGATAATCCTGTTGATCTCAAATCATATCGCTTATACTACGCTAAATTTGTATGACATCTACTGCATATGTATATAGATATTTTTTTTCTTATATGTCATGACATCATTTTTGCATAGCATGTACCTCTGAATATGGTAAAATACAAAAATCTGCTGTTTGTTGCATATTGAGTCGACCATTACTATATTACAAGCCGGATGTATGAACTAAGAGACTCCAAGCGAGGCACCGCGCTCGCCTATGGCTCATTCATTCAGGAAGCTTTAAACTCTGCAGTCGCTCAAAAAGTACAGATTTTATCGGCGCTCAACCATGGCTGCAGCTGCCTCCTCGAGTGAAGAAAGTGCTGATGAGTCAGAGGGTGGAGAAGATGAAGAAGCAGAAGGAAGCTCAAGTGAAGATGAAGACAATCAAGGTGACAATGCAGGAGAGGCACAAGAAACCGCTGATGAGACTCAGCTGGACCACGATATTAATGAAGGTCATCAACCATACGTGCCTTCTGAAAACTATCAACAAACATATCAAGATGACAATCAACACAATAACTGGTCTGCCTACTCAAACCAACAGGAAAATGAGGATGAGGAGAATAACCAAGGCTGGGGTGAATGGCAATACACCGGGTGGACCACCCTTGGCAAATTCTATCAGCCGTATCAACCAAGCACTGCAGACCCACCTTCTCCTCAACAACCGTCAAACAATTCGGAGATTTTAGAAATGATGCAGTCGATGCAGTTGGAACAGCGAAATTTTATGACCAATATGCAGGAACAACAGCAAAAATTCATGAGGGATCAAAATGAAAGAATGGCACAAATTCGTTCTGAACTGCATAACCAAAATGAACGGATCAGTGGAATGTCGACTCAGCTGGACGCTCGATTCGAGACTCTAACTCACTGTCATCAAGCTGAAGAGCGCGCCATTGTCGACAGTCTTGACTTTTTGAATAACATCACAGAAGAATTTACTGATCTAGCTCATCCCCAACGCCATCCTCATTACTATGACAGGCGTGGTCGTGGTCGCGGACGTGGACGGGGCTATTAGCATGCGCTCATATGTCATTTGTTGTTTCCTGTTTTGGCTTGCATTCATTTTGTTTGTTGTGTTTTGCTTTTCTGCCCAAACTCACTATGATTGTTGCTTACTTCTATGTTGCTATCATGACATTTTTGTGGTTCTGTAATCTATTAACTGTTATCTCCATCGTATGTATAACTGTTGTTTACTTCTCATCTGTTGGTATCTCATTTATGCATGATTCAATGTGTTGTTATTGTGTCACGAGTTTACCTCTTTTTGATGTTGTCAAAGGGGGAGAACCGAGCAGTAGATAGACGATGATTACGACCGCTATAATTGTAAAAGAAAGGGGGAGCATACCTATACCTATCACGTGTTGCGTAACAGTAGGTTGCCATCATCAAAAAGGGGGAGAATGTGAAGGCAAAGTATCTACCAACACAAGCGTGCCTCTGGTTTTTGATGATGACAACTTGCTAAGAGATATCCTTCTTTCGTTTAAATCATTCACGCTACTTATGATTCAATTTTTACAATGACGTAATACACAAAAAGCTGTAGAAATTTATGTTTTTGCAGATTTTTGAACCATGAGCCGACCATACCGTCAGCACACAGTTTCATTCAGTTCACACGGGTCAGCGCATGAAGGCCATGCGTCGACCGTTAACTTGGCGCATGCAGGTTTAAGAATCTCACGGCTCAGCGCATGAAGATCATGCGTCGACCGCTGACTCGGCGCATGACAGTTTGAGTGTCACACGGCTCAGCGCACGCCGACCCTATGGTCGACCGTTCGCGCGCAGAAACAGAAATTCTGCTATGTTTCATTGATCTGTCAACTGTCTGTTTTGTATATTTCTATAAATAGCTGTCTTTTCAATTTTAACAAAGAACATTTTTGAAAGCATTGTGAGAAAGTGTTCAGGTCAAGAAACGTGAAAGAGGTGCATCAGTGTTCTTCATCTTCATCGTTCAATCAACTCACAAATCCTCAAATTACAGATAATCAATTTTTTGCTGCGGTTTGTGGTTTGCTCGACGGTGATAAGGTTCGAACGCGTGATTGAAGATCCGGTTCGAGTGGAAGCTGGTGCAGGTGTTTCTTGGGAGAAAACCTTTGAGGTTTTACCTATCAAGACTACAGGTTTTGAAGGCTTTTGTTACGGAATCGTCGGTTCAACAATCAAGCGAGTGCGAAGGTGATTGATTAGCGGAAGGTTGATCAATCTAGTAGCTAGGGCGTTGAAAGGTTGAAGACGTTCCGGGTTCAATTTGGGTGTGTCTAAGATCAGCCGTGCCGAAGGTTTGATCAACGGAAGAGTTGTCAATAAGGTGGCTGCAATCGGAGGTCATTCACATCAAATTGGAGGACTTGATTCATCTTGAATCAAGGGGCAAGAAGTGGTAGAAATTATCAGCAACATTAAGATTGTTTGTATCAATTGTCTATCGATTCTTGTGTATAACTGTTCTACCAAACAGGTGATATCTATTCAATACATATCTCAATTCTCATTGTAGAATTGAGGGCAGACGTACCCCAACGCGAGGACGACTGGGGGAACTGCCTCATCAAATCTTGTGTTCCTTTATTTTCTGCATTTTCAATTACAGCTTAAAAATTAAGTGATTCTAGAATAAGTGATTTTGTCAAATTGTAGTATTGATTGAGTGAGTTGGTGAAACACTGTTTTTTTAACTACTAAGTACAATAGAAATACTGTACTAAGGCTTTTTCAATCACTCATTCAACACAAATATCATTTAAGGTATTTGTGCACACCAACTGTTCGACAAAAGTGCTGAACTAAAATTGCCTTAATTTTGCTGCTAGTTTTGGTGTAATTTTTGATCATTGGAATAAGGAAATAGTACGAGTGAATCACATCTGAGTTTTGCATAAAAGTGTGTAGTGATTTACTATCCGTTATCGTCTTAAATTCATCTGCTTGACGCATATCCGGCTCTCCAATAGTTGTTCGTTTTAGACTATATTTTCCAAGGCCGCTTCCGCATTTGAAAACAATTTTGAAAACCAATTTTATTGGTAGCGCCACTCAAATTTTTAAAAGGGATCTATTCAACCCCCCCTTCTAGATCCGTGCCTTAGTCTAACACTAAGTACGCCTCAGCCTCACTAAGGCATTTGAGTAAAACTCTCTCAAGCGTCTTTTTGAACAATTCATTTCCCATAAGAGTATAACTTAAAGAAAAATACCTGACTTTCTGACCTGCAGATGTTGTTGGATTCTCTAAGTAATCTACTATTGGTTTTCTCCAATCTGCATCTGTCAGATTGTCGATAGTCAATATCTCAAAGTTCTCTTCATCTGCATAGCCCAATTTTATTGTTTCTAAATATGTCAGAGACAATCTGGTCGCCATCACTTTCTCTCGAATTTCGATCGCATCTTTCAATTTTTCTTTTAAAATTTTGTAGCCATAAGCAATTTGAGCCAAGTCATCGGCCTTCTGGTTCTTAAGTCGAGGAATGTGTCTAATATTACCATTTAAAACTTTCATAGTAGTCTATTTGCTATTACAAAGTACATTATTAGATTTTCTTTGACAAATCTATATTCCTTCATCATTTGTTTTACAACCAATTCAGAGTCACCAATTATTTAAACTCTAGTTGCCCCCAACTCCAACAGAATTTCAAGGTCTGCTATCAAATCCTCGTATTCAGCCTCATTATTTGAGTAAGGACCTTTGATCCTATACTTGAATTTTGTTGGAATTTTATTTGGAGAGATAATCAATATTTTAATACCTGTTCCATCTTTGTGACTAAAACCATCCAAATATAATTTCCAAGGTTCAAGCTCTAGATAATTTTAGGAATTTTCAACTATGGAGTGGTCGACTATAAAGTCTGCGATCACTTGCCCCTTAATGGCCTTTAAAGGCATATAAGTTAAGGAGTATTCTATTAAGGCAAATGCCCATTTTCCAATTCGATTGTGCATAATTGGCTTAGATAGCATTGTCATACCCTAAATTTGTCCGCCAGCTTTTGTAAATATTTTCGTATTTTCTATTTTGCATTTTTCATTTTATTTCATGCCGTTTAGACACATGTCCACCCCCGGATTGGGCGTTTTTCAAATCTCGACTTTTTTTCCCCAATAGGAGCGTGACACGTGACCTAAGGGTATTTTCGTAAAATGACAATCCTTTTTATTTTCTCAATTTTTTCCTTGCAAATATTATTTTTCTGTACATGTTTTTGTTTTAACTTCTTTTTTAATTTAATTAAGTTTAGAATATTTTGTTTTTTTTTAGAAATATTAAATAAGTTTTTTTTATTTTATTATTTAGACTTAGAAATAGTTTAATAGAATTTTAATATTGCTTTTGTAAAAATTGGGTAGAAATAGTTTTTAATTGTTTAGATTTTTATTAAATATTATTAGATTTTTTTAATAGTTTTTAGCCATTAAAGTTATTTTAGAGTTTTAATAGAATTTTTATTTCTTTGTTTAGTATAATTCTTAGAAATAGTTTATTTTTAAAATATAGATTTTTCAGAAAATAGTTTAGATTATTTTATTTGTTTAAATAGAATTTAATTTTCTTATTAAAAATAGGTTTTATTAATTTTAGAATAGAAATTAGTTTAATTATTAGTTTTATATAGAATATTTTTTAATAGGTTTATTAACTAATTATTCATTTTCAATATTATTAGATATAGTCAATATTTAATTAGTATTGGTTATTTAGAAGTAGCTTTTTTTTAATCAATTTTAAGTCTAACAGCATCATCAGTCATTAATCACCATCATAACCAGTACATGTGTCATCTTTGGGACTATATAGGTCCTGTTCATTGTCTCTTTGAAGAAGACAACCCTAATCCTTAGGAATTTCCAGCCGTCACTCGTCCACCCTCTTCACTCTCTCGCAACGAATTCACCATTACTACCCTGTTTATGATTCGCTCCAAACTCCATCTTCTACATCAAACAACCACCGAAAAAACCAGCCGCGAAACAAGCAAACTCAAAACTCCATGAACAAAACTTCAAACAAACTTCAAAATCCAAATAGAAAACGCACACCTCCAACATTCATACCCAATCTCCAAATCTCCATTGTTTCAAACCTCCAAACCCAGAAGCACCGTAAACCGTTAACCTTTCCTTCAATGAAATCCAGTCGAAAACTCTTCAGAATCCATCATCGTCCCCCATTTCTCACAATAACATCTCCAGATCTCCAACCGCAACGTTCACACCTTCAAACACCAACCATCATCTTCAATTGTCTCCTTCAACAGCTTCTGCAACTCAAACCACCATAACCCATTCTCATGGAAACCTCACCGCCTTCAATCATCCTTCAAACACAAACCCAGATTCGTGACATCCTCCATCAACAACCAAATCGCAAACCCACTTCAAAACTTCAACTGTCCGCCACCCACAATCTGTTTTCGGCTCAAGACCTCACCCGCAAATGGAACAAAACGGAGAGACTTCATGATGACTTTCTAGACAGAGAGAGATGATTAGAATGGATTAAGAGAAATTGGAAAATAAACCGCGTTGAAGTCGAAGAAAGCTGAGGGCGTTCGTGTGGGCTGGATTTGAGATTTCTTTTATTTCATTTTGTTTTGTTTTAAAAAATAAAAAGATCATGAGGATTCACGGTTTCCTCTGCTTAATTCCATCATACCTTTTTGTTTTTTGGTTACTGTTGACTGATGGATGATGGCTCCGGCCCAAGTGATTCCATGACCATATTTACACCCCTTCATTTTTTTACAAATCCCTCTCTGTTTTAATTTAATTAATTATTTTGTTTGTAAATTATTTTTCTAACAATTTTTAGTTTGTATATATATTTTATTTTTCTTAACATTTCATTTAACAGCTTGTAAGTATATATTGTATTTTATATCAATTATGTTTATATTTTATATTTCATATTTCTATTTTGATTTTCTTTTTTTGTAAATATACTGTTATTTTATATTATGTAACATATAGTTTAATTAATATATTATAATATGTTTCTAACAATTTTTAGCTTGTATATATATTTTATCTTCTTTTTTAAAATGAGTTTATTTTATATTTTAGAGATAGATTTCATTTCGCATTTGTTATTGAGCTTTTCATCCTATTTTTCACCGTTTTGGTCGATGAAGAAGTTTTCTTCGATTCTCTGTCAAATTATTGATGAGAAATGAAGGATCCGAGACCGATTTTTTCTCTTCTTTCTCATTTTCGAATTTATTTCATTTGTCGTAATTTTGGGTCGATGACGACATTTCCGTAATTCATTACCAGTCAAATTATTGATAAGTAATGTTGGATCTGAGACCACCTCTTTCTCTCCTTATTTCATATTCCGTTGCGATTTTATTTTGACTTGTGGATCGATAAAGTCTTGTATCCGCGAGCATCAGATTATCGAAGTTGATAACCTTCCCGATTTCGAATCTATGGAAAATGACCATTTGGGTCATTTTCTTTACTTTGGGATCGCGATAGGCTACCTTCGATTAATCGACATTTTGTTTGCGATTAAGACGAGATCCCATTCTTTTTGGTCCGTGCGACACGATTCAATTGGAGAACGATCCTCAATACCGTTTCTCTATCTTGTCCTTAGCACGGAAATCCATACGCGACCTCTTATAGTTTGGCTTCATTTATAAGTCGAGCTAAGATGGTTTAGCGTCACATTATGTCCCAATTCGATTCACCGACGCTGTTAAACCATCTTTAAAATAAAATTCTCTTTATATTGAATTAAAGAGAGAGGATTTAGTGTAGACTTCTTCCTCTCTGAGTGTCAGGATACTCACTGTAGAGTGTGTGGTCTTGATACTCATCTTTCAATACGAAGACGCATCCGTATTCTCCACACCTTTCCTCCTAAAAACTTTGGTCTTGTACCGAATGCATTTTCAAACCATTTTTCTCCTAAAACCTCGGTCTCGTGCCGAGTGCGTTTTCAAAGCACTTTTAATAAGGGAATCGATTTATCTTCTTATTGAATTAAAGAGATAGAAATGAGTGTAAATTTCTCCTTCTCCGAGTATCAGGATATTCACTGTAGTGTGGGTGGTCTCGATACTCGTCTTTCAATATGAAGACGCGACTTTATTCACCACCTCTCTTTTTTTCCACAATTTCTCTCCGCAACTTCCTCACCTAAAACCTCGGTCCCGTACCGAGTGCATTTCCAAATCATTTTCATAACGAAAACTTGAATGGTCGTGGAGTGGTTAGGCGTAGGCCTTCTCCTATCCCGAGTGCTTGACATTTACCGTAGGGTTTACAGTCGCAAAAGCACTTACCATTCAAAATCAAAACACTTTAATAAGAGAATGAAGTTCTCTTTATGTTGAACTAAAGAGAGAGGATTGAATGTAGACTTATTCCTCTCCGAGTGTCAGGTTACTCATTGTAGTGTGTGTGTTCTCGATACTCGTCTTTCAATACGAAGACGCTACGTTCGCCACACCATTTTCATAACAAAAACTTTGAGATAACGAATTGGGTACTACTCGCAAGGGGTTACTATCTGAGGACCTATCTCACCCCTAGAAACAATCTCACCAATCAAATGTGACACCTTGCCTCGCATGGTGAAAATCAATCTTTCAAAAAGGATATGTTACGTCCTTTCTACCGCAAACAGGTAACGCCTAAGTCTCCGAACGAGCGAGCAGCAAAACATCTAAACTGCTAGAACGCGTACGATAACATCATCCACAAAAACACCGGTAACCCGTAGCACGAACTATGTTGCTCTGATTTATCTTGCATGTTGAGAATACGTAGGCATAGGATTGCGACAATCCTAGCGAGCACCCTTTTATCTTTTCCACTCTTTCCCCAGAAAGGCATGCTACGTTCGATCTACCGCAAACAGGTAACCCCTAAGTCTCCAACGAGCGAGCAGCAAAACACCTAAACTGCTAGAATGCGCATGATATCATCGTCTACCAGAACTTCACAGCAAACCGTAGGCCGAACTACGACTACTCTGATTCTTTACTTCTTTAAGTAAAGATACGTAAGCACAAGGGCCACAATCCTTGTCGAGCACACTTTCATCTATCTGCAGTTCCCCGAACTACGTCGACTATGACTTTCTCATATCTATTGAGAATACGTAGGCCTAGGACCGCGAAGTCCTATCGAGTCTCATTTCTTCTCCTTCTCTCTCTTTCCTCTGTTTCTAAACCCTTCTCTCTCCTATAGGAGTACTCATAGAAAGCAATATATTTTAGAAGATATCATCACACATACGACAAACAAATGGTTCCCATCGAGTACGATGGATGCAAGGGGTGCTAATACCTTCTCTTTGCATAACCGGCTTCCGAACCCCTTCTTGGTTGTGAGACCATCCTATCCGTTTCTTTCTTAAGGTTTTCTCGATATTTTCCTTTCCCCTCATGGGATAAATAAAGTTCGATGGCGACTCTTCTGTCCTTTCTTTTCGCCTCCCCGTCGTTGCATTTTTCGAGTAGCGACAATCATATGCTTAATAATATCAAAATGAGGCGAAACATACACATAACAGGCTTTATATAATGTTTTAACTTGGTACAAGAAAAATACAAACACAGACAGAAATTTGCAATCATACTATATCTAGTTTTTGCATCATTGAGGATTCGACTAATATAATAAATGGCTCTTTCAATGTCGTTTTCATCCTCTTGAGCAAGCATGCTCTCTATAGTTACATCATATGCAGAAATGTACAACCTCATATTCTTACTACTACAAGGAGGTGACAAAATTAGAGGATGAACAAGATAATCTTTGATTTTGTCAAAAGCTTCCTTATGCGCCTGCCCATATTTGAAACCTTCCTTCTTCATTCAAAGTAAAGGAGAAAAGGCCTGAGTCTTGCCACTTAGGTTCGAGATGAACCTCCTTAGGAAGTTGATCTTTCCTAGCAACGACAGCAACTCATTCTTTGCTAATGGTGCTTTCACCTTCATAATTGCCTTTGTCTTATTCTGATTGATTTTGATCCCCTTTTGTGGACCACTAAGCCTAAAAAAATCCCCAACATGCACACAAAACACACATTTGAGAGGGTTCATCTTCAGATCATGTTTCCTCATCCTTTTGAATGACTGCCGAAGGTGATCTATGTGGTTTTTCCATGAGACAGACTTGACAACTATATCATCAATATATATTTGCATAAATGTTTCGATAAAATCATGAAAAATGGAATTCATTTCTCTTTCGTAGGTTTCCCCAGCATTTTTCAAACCAAAAGGCATCACCACCCATTCTTAGGTGCCTAAGACTCCAGGACATCGAAAGGCCATTTTTGGCAAATTTTCCTCAAAAATAAATATTTGATTGTATCCAGAATATCCTTCGAGCATACTAAGATACCCATAGCCTGCGGCGGATCGACAAGCATCTCTGTCACATGCATTGAATATTCATCCTTTTGGGTCGAGCATTCAGATCTCTGAAGTCAATGCAGGCCCTCAAAGTTCCATTCTTTTTAATGATGGGAACTATATTAGCAATCCCTTCAACATACCTTGTTATGCAGATGAACTTACACTTTAGGAACCTTTCGACTTCTTGCTTGATATTCGGCAAAATTTCTAGCGTAAATTGCCTTGGAGTCTATTTAATTGGCTTTCTTCTAGGCTTGATATGTAACTTTAGTTCTACCAATTCTCTACTTAATCCAGGCATCTCGGCATAATCCCAAGAAATGCATTCTCTGTACTCCTTCAGAAGTTGGACCACTTTGATTTTGAGTTCAAGGTAAAGGTTGACGCTTGTATACTGTTGCACCCCAAAATTTGCCCTCACAATACAAGACTTTGTGTTCCAAGAAGGTTCACAAGGTTCACAAAATTCACAATTGGTCAGAAGAGTTGACAATTCCCTCAGACAATGCACCTCCTAAGCAGTGCATCCAAAACTAGGGTTTTGACTTTAATCAGGCTAAATGGACTTCCAAGACTTCAAGTGAGCTTCATAACATCTTATATGTGTATAAGAACCCCCATGTCAAGTTTCAAGACTTTTCTCAAAAGTTTGCTCAGTCAGATGATCAGATAAGTCAAAAGCAGTCAATGCAGTAAAAAGGTCAAACTGAGGTCAACTGTGGTCAAACCAAAGTCAAACTTCATGATTTTTTTTGCCAACATCAAAGAGAGGTTGGGTGAGAAATATTATCATAATAACTGTAATACCCCAAATTTTGCCCTAAGGTTTGTCGTCGCATTTCATTGCATTTAATCAATTACTAACAAATTTGTGTAGTCGTTTGACTTTTTGCAGGTAAATATCATATGGCATGCATATTTTTTCTAAAAAGTAAAAATGGCACAATTGGCAGGAGGACATGTGTAAGGAGTTATGAGTGTGAGAGGTTGAGAGTTCGAATCTCACCTTTGTCATTTTTTTTGTTTTTTATTATTTTTACTCTAAACTTTTCTATCTTTCATTAAAAAAATAACAAAAATAGTTTTTTATTATTATTTAATTATTATTTTCGTATTTTAATTAAATCATTTTTTAAAATATTATTTTTTTCACTTTTTTCTAAATTATTCATAAAAATATCCAAAAAATCATAAAATAAAAGATATTGAAAAAAATTTTGTTCTTTTTATAATATTTTTTATTTTAGGAATCAATAGGATTATTAGTTTTTATTTTAAGTTTATTTTAATTATTTTAAATTATTTAAATTTTATTTTTTTCTTAACTAATTATTTAGTTTGGGCTTTAAAATGGGCTTTAGGGACATTATTGACAATTTGGTGTTAACCCTAATTTGTTCCCTATATATACATGTGTTGCCTTGTTGGAAAAAAGAGGAGAATGAAAAAAACCTAAGAGGAGTGAGTGCCGTTGGCCGTTATTTAGTTTTCTTCTTCATCCATTACTATTGTTTCTTTTTCTTCATCGTTTACCGTTATTTCTTTTCCTTCATCTCTTACTGTTGTTTCTTTTTCTTCATCTTTTACCGTTATTTCTTTTTCTTCATCTATTACCGTTATTTCTTTTTCTTTATCTATTACTGTTACGTTTATATATGTATAATTTTTAAATTGTTAGAGTGTATATATATAAGATTTTTGATCGAATTATGTCGATACGATGTTTGCACATTTGTGTGCATGACGCGTGACATTTGTGTTAGTTCGATCTGGTTGCGATGATCGCATTTTTGTGTGAGCAATAATACTATTTTTTGCTTAATTTCTTTTTCTTTGCGATAAATTTTGTTTCGTCCGATTTAGATCTGGTTGCGATGAGCGCATTTCTGCGTTAGCAACATTGTTGGGTTATTTGGCACATTTAAAATTCATTATTGCTTTATTATTATTATTATTATTATTATTATTATTATTATTATTATTATTATCATTATTTATTATTATTATCATTATTATCATTATTATTATTATTGTTATCATTAATTTATTAAAATTTGTTGTATATATATAAACCCTAATTCTTACAAACCCTAAAAATTATTTTCTAAAAAAAATAAAATCTAATTTTAATTTTCTATATAATTCTATGTATATATTTATTATAATTCTTGTAAATTTTTGTAAATAAAATTAAACCTTATAAATACTTAATGTAAAATTTTGGTGAATGTGATTATTGATTAGTTAAAATTTATTTTCATCATAATGTGTAAATATTTTTCTTAATAATTGTTAATATATAATTAGAGATAATTAAATTTTTGTAAATGATTAAGAAATTTATAATTATGTTATATTTAGAACTTTATATTATAGTAATTATTTAATCATTTATGTTTCTAAATAAAAATCAAATCTTATGATATTTAGAACTTTATATTATAGTAATTATTTAATCATTTATGTTTCTAAATAAAAATCAAATCTTATGTTTAATCATGTTATTAATTAATTATTATTGCTAATCATATTTTGTTGCTTATTATTATTTTGAAATTTCTATCTTATTATTTTTTCTGACTTTGTCTATTTTTCTCATTATTATTGTTTCAACTAATTATTTTCACTAACTTTATATTTATACTAACCTTATTTAATTTTTCTTATTATTTACTAACCCCAATATTTTATTTACTTATTTGTTATTTTTTTTATTATATTTATCTTGATTATATTTTACTATTTATTTTATTTATTATAATTTTGTAATTGCCTCTTGGATGTAAATTGTAATTATTTAATTATTATTATCATTATGGTTAGTAATTAGGGAGTGCTAATATGTATGATATTTAAAAAAATAAATTAGATCACTTTTAAATAAAGATAATTAAAATAAACACGTCACACACGTAAGTCGATTTTAATCGCCGTCTCACTTCCTAAGGATATCCCTCAAGTTGCCTACGAATAATGGTTAAGTGGGGTGTATAAAGCAAGTCCCTCAAATAAAAAAATCATCAAAGTCCCTTATGGTTGCCTTTACGAATCAAGTCCCTTTCGAAAAATGATGATGGTCCCTTATATGTGCTTATTACATCCCACAATGGCCTTCAAAGTCAAATTGTCCCTCACATGTCCCTTAACATCCAAAGTAAGGACTACCTACTCCATTATAGTAGGGATAGTCTTACTAAAGGAAAGAATAAAGAATAAGAAAGACCTTTAAACATTAGGGTAGACTACTCCTAGATACTTGCTCACTTCAAAACTGTTTCACATTTAAACAAATTTTCAACAAGTTTTCAAACAAGTTCTTAACACATCCTTACATGGATTATTTATTAACTATTCTGAAAATTTTCTATTCACACACTACACTTTCAAAACAATTCAAAAGTGAGCTTAAGTACCTAAGAGCCCATGGATAACCATGGATGAAAAGGGTGCTAACACCTTCCCTTTTCATAACCTACCCCCCGGACCCAAAATATTCTCTAAGGTCTTTCCTGTTCTTTTATAACCTTTCCTTATGGATAAAATAAAAGTCGGTGGCGACTCTTGCTATCCGCAACATTATTTAAAGTCAGTTCTCCCACCGTGTTACAGAACTGGCGACTCTGCTGGGGATCTATTTAAGAGGGGTACCCTTAGGAATTAAGATCACTTTAAATTGTTTGCCTTGTTTGCTTTATTATTACATTGTTGGGGTGCTCTTATGTGTGAAAGGTCCTAACCCGGATCTAGTGTACCTTAGGTAAATGGCAATAGACCAAGGAAACTGTACGACGTATATCGATACGGTTGATCTGGTGGCCATAGTTAGTGCGACTTCTTGGTTGGTGCTCATATTCCTTAAGTCAAGTTGAGGATAATATTGAGGCTGCCATATGTTGTCAATGCACTAACTGACTTTTAGAACCCTAGTTAACTCATCTTGGCCTTTAGAAAGTAGTGAGGTAACCGGCTTTGGTGCAGACTGAAGTTGGTTGACACTCGATACTACGCTCATTGAGATCTTAAACTTGGAGGGTTTTGGTTGGCAAGTAAGTTGCTTTCTGAACAACCACCCTTGTGAAGGATCAATGATATTGAGATCCCTTAGAACCTGGTTACTTTTGTAGGACAGGATGAACCATCTAACTTCAGGGGAGGGTACTTGCCTTTGAACCTCATGCAAGCCTTTAAACCTAGGGCTATGGTGTGACTTGTTTGTGTGTGCCACATGTTTGTGATTGAGCATGACATCATAACATCATCATGCATCATGAGCATATCATTTTCCCTAACCATTTCAAGGACCAAGGGATTTATTTTTGTTCTTTGTTGCAGGTCATGGCTTCTGCTCGTAGAAACACCATCAGGATCAACTTTGTAGGGATACCTCCCAAGCTCAAAGAGTTGGTTTCCCAAGTGTCTGATCATTCCCAGTTCGTCCAGAGACATGGTCACCTATTGGATCTAGTCACTTCAGGGTTCAGTGAAGACATGATGAGTGTGCTGTTTCAGTTCTTTGACCCTAAGCACCATTGCTTTACATTTCCTGATTATCAGCTGGTTCCAACCATGGAGGAGTTCTCTAAACTTCTGGGTATACCTGTTCTTGATCAGAAGCCATTCACAGGCTTAGAGAAGGAGCTTAAACCTGAAGTTATTGCTGCAGCTCTACATCTGAAGAAGTCTGACATTGTTCTAGAGACGAGAAGTGGAGTTAAAGGTATTCTTGCCAAGGTATTAGTGGATAAAGCTCAAATGTTCTTGAAGGCTATGAGCTACGATGCTGTTGAGGAGATCTTAGCCTTATTGATTTATGGCTTAGTGTTGTTCCCCAATCCTGATCAGTTCATAGACGTTCATGCCATCAACATATTCCTGAGTCACAATCCAGTGCCTACCTTACTTGGAGACATCCTACATTCTCTTCACACCCGTACTACAAGGGCAAGAGGAACTTTGATGTGCTGCATACCTTTACTTTCTAGGTGGTTTATTTCTCACTTTCCTCGCTCAGTAATGAAGAATGAGCAAGGGTTCAGATGGTCCAAGAGGATCATGTCACTTTCTCACTCAGACATCCATTGGGGCTCC
Organism: Lathyrus sativus; assembly: GCA_963859935.3. Lineage (NCBI taxonomy): Eukaryota > Viridiplantae > Streptophyta > Magnoliopsida > Fabales > Fabaceae > Lathyrus > Lathyrus sativus. The sequence continues at coordinate 677,305,572 of OZ012739.1, read as the reverse complement.
AGATCTATGGAGAATGTCACCATCATTGACCGTTGTGGGGAGTTTCCTAATGTACCACTTCTAGGCATAAGAGGAGGCATCACCTACAACCCATCTCTAGCTTTACGACAGTTTGGTTACGCCCGGAGCGATGGTCCACATGACATGTTGATTCAGGGCATTGTGTTTGACTACGACAACGATCTTCAGGGTTACCGTCAGAGATTCATACGAGCTTGGGGAAAGGTAAACAGGATTGATAGCAAGACACTGGAGCCTAAGTACACTATTCCTATGGAGGCTTATCTCAGATGGGTACGATCTCGTGCTCAGACACTCGTGATGCCATATCCTGCCGTCCTACCAGTTACCATGGAACCTGTTGCTGAAGGAGACACAGCTTATACCATCCTTCACCCAGACATGCCTACTGATATGGAAGACTTGCAGAGATCATGGATCCAACTGAAAGAGCAAAGGGATACTTTCGAGGCTCATTACAAAGCAAGCCAAGCAAGGATCCTAGAGCTAACAAAGCTACTTCATGAGGAACGAAACCTCAACTCATACCTCAACACAAAGAGGAAGCCTCCCACTGGGAAGAAAGAATCTAATGCTGTGTACGGTCAGCCTGATCGTAACAGAAGGCATCAGTCTGTTAGTGCAGTTCATATTTCAAATCCAACTCCTGCAACAACAGAGCAGCCTCAAGGCAACCAGCAGAGGGCTAGAAGACAGTTCACGAAGATCAACATGTCAATGGCTCAGGCATTGCAACACTTGTTGAAGGCTGAACTTATTACCCTGAGGGAGGCTCCTCAGAATCCCAATGTTACCTCTCCCAAGTACAATCCCAATGCACGATGTGCATATCATTCAAACTGTCCAGGACATGATACTAATAACTGCTGGGTCTTGAAGAACAAAATTCAGGATATGATTGATGCTGGAGAAATTGAGTTTGATCCACCAGGTACTCTAAATGTGATTACAGCTCCAATGCCAAATCACGAGAAGACTGTCAACGCCATTGATAAAGATATTGATGAAGATCTGCATGTCTATTCAGTTATGGAGTTGAGCACACCATTGTCTGTTATCAAAAAGAGGTTAGTACAAGCTGGGATCTTTCCAGGTTGTCATGAAGATTGTCTATATTGTACCTATAAGCCGGATAGTTGCTTCATTTTGAGAGATGGGATTCAACGTCTCATGGATAAATATACTATAGTGTTTGAAAGAAGACCAGCATCTGTAGAAAGTATGGTGGATCATCTGACTCAGGGTAAGAAGATTGAAGAGGTTGACATGGTTGACAAAGTACCACTAAGAATCACTTCAAAGGGTCCCATTAAAATCACTCGTCAGGGCCCAATCAAGATTACTGCTGAAGGTCCTGTGAAAGTTGTTGCTGAAGCCAGAGTAGCTCCTCTGATCATTACCACTCCTGGTCCTATTCCTTATACATCCGACAAGGTTGTGCCTTGGCACTATGGGTCTGATGTTTACATCCATGGTGTCAAGCAGGAGCCTTTACCTGATATGCCTGTTGACATTGATAATATTGCTGGATCTAGCAAGATCACTCGTAGTGGAAGAGTCTTCTCTCCTCCAGTTGCTTCTAAGAGTGCAGTTACTCCTGCTGTTACTTCCACCACTGATGCTCGGGGCAAGGGTCCTGTTATTGAGCCTGTATCTACTGATGTGCCAGCTGCTGATGACCTCTCTAAGCAGATGGAAGAAGTATTGAAAATCATTCGCAAGAGTGATTATGATATTGTTGATCAGCTGGGGCATACTCCCTCAAAGATTTCTATGCTCTCCCTGTTATTATGTTCTGAGGCTCATGCCGAGTCATTGATCAAGTTTCTAAAGATGGCTCATGTACCCAGTGCAATTTCTGTGGACCAGTTTGAGAATTGTGTTGCTCACCTGACCTATGACAACGGGTTAGGATTTTCTGACGCTGACTTGACCCCTGCCAAGAGGGATCATAACAGGGCCTTGCATATTTCAATTGAATGCAGGGGCACTACCCTGTCTCATGTGCTGATAGACAATGGTTCCCCTCTGAATGTGTTGCCTAAAGAAGTCCTGAACAAGCTGAGTCCTGAAGATACAGTATTGAAGCCCAGTAATATTGTGGTAAAGGCTTTTGATGGTTCTAGAAGAGTAGTGCATGGGGAAATTGATCTTCCAATCAAGGTTGGCTCTCAGATGTTTACTGCTACATTCTATGTGATGGATATTCGTCCTTCGTACTCATGTCTGCTTGGTCGTCCCTGGATCCATGGGGCAGGTGCTGTGACCTCCACATTACATCAAAAGTTGAGATATCCGGTGAATGGAAAAGTTGTTACTGTCTTTGGAGAGGAAGAATATTTTGTCAGCCATGTAAACACTTTCAACTTGGAGGCATGGATTTTTCCTACTGTGGGTGCTGGACTCAATAATTGGACAGCTGAAGATGTTATCCCTATCTCTTTTAGTCAGGAGTAAATACTATTACTGTGTTATGTTTTTAAATTTGCAATTTTTGGAACAATTAAAGCCATGTGCCTTACCCGGGGCACAATGGTGTGCTTGTTACGGGTTGTCATTTCATTTGCATACTGCATTCAATAAAATCAGTGGACGTTTCGTTTTCGTAAATATTGTGTTCCTTGTCTTTCTTTTTCTTTTATTTTTGCCTTATCAGCTATGTGTTCTTACACACACCCACGTCACTAAAATGCCGATCCTCATCCACTCTGGATCCAATTGATAACAGTTCTACTATTGCCAATTACAATTTCGAGAATCCGATCTATCAAACTGAAGACGGAAACGAGGACGATTGTGAAATACCTGTAGGGCTTGCTAGGTTGTTACAACAAGAAGAGAAAGCTATACAGCCACATGAAGAGCCAGTCGAAGTTGTGAATCTGGGAACTGAAGAAAACAGAAAAGAGGTCCAGATAGGGGCTGATTTAGACAGCACTGCTCAGCATAAGAATGCAGGGGCAACATATCAGCGTGCTATGGTGGCTTTGTTTCATGATATGATTCATCATGAGATAGAGGTATATGTGGATGATATGATAGCCAGGTATCAGAATGAAGAACAACATCTTGATCATCTGCACAAGTTGTTTGAGAGGTTGAAGAAATACAGGTTGAGATTAAATCCAAACAAGTGTACTTTTGGAGTTAGATCTGGAAAGCTCCTGGGTTTCATTGTCAGTGGAAAAGGTATTGAAGTGGATCCTGCAAAAGTGAAAGCTATACGAGAGATGCCAGCTCCCCGTAATGAGAAGGAGGTTAGAGGTTTCTTGGGACGATTGAACTACATTGCAAGATTTATTTCCCAATTAACTACCATCTGTGAGCCAATCTTCAAGTTGTTGAAGAAAGATCAGGTGATGGAATGGAATGATGAGTGCCAGACTGCCTTTGATGAAATCAAGAGATATTTGCTAGAACCCCCAATTTTAATGCCACCAGTTGATGGAAGACCCTTGATTATGTATTTAACAGTATTAGACAACTCAATGGGGTGTGTATTGGGGCAACATGACGAGTCTGGTCGAAAAGAGCAGGCAATATACTACCTTAGCAAAAAGTTTACCGACTGTGAAACAAGATACTCACTGCTCGAGAAAACTTGCTGCGCTTTGGCATGGGCTGCTCGCCGACTAAGACAGTATATGTTGACCCATACTACCTTGTTGATTTCGAAGATGGATCCAATCAAGTACATATTTGAGAAACCTGCTCTTTCCGGAAGAATTGCAAGATGGCAAATGATCTTGACGGAATATGATATACAGTATACTACTCAGAAGACTATTACTTACAAGGATTGGCACGAGATGTTACCATTCGCTCTGCATGGTTATCGTACTACAATACGTACTTCAACAGGGGCAACCCCATTCTCCTTAGTCTATGGTATGGAAGCAGTTCTGCCTATTGAAGTTCAGATCCCCTCCTTGAGAATTATGAAGGATGCAGGCTTGGATGAAGATGAGTGGATTCAGACTCGACTTGACCAGATAAATTTGATTGATGAGAAAAGGTTAGCAGCAGTTTGTCATGGCCAGATGTACCAGAAACGGATGATCAAAGCTTTTAACAAGAAGGTTAAGCCAAAGGTATATCAGGCTGGTGACTTGGTAATCAAGCGTATCATATTACCACAGGGTGATCCTAGGGGCAAGTGGACTCCAACATACGAGGGACCATTTGTAGTCAAGACAGTGTTCTCAGGAGGTGCCATGATACTGACTACAATGGATGGTGAAGACTTCCCACAACCTGTAAACGCAGACATAGTTAAAAAATACTACGCATAAAAAGAGACCCGCTAGGTTGACAGGCCTAGGCAAAAATAAGGGCATCCCGGCAAACCAAAAGGGTTTGGGCAAAAATTAGGGATATATATATAAAAAGATGTACACCCGGCAAGTCGAAAACCTGAAAAGGCGGCTTGGGCAAAAAAGGGTATCCCGGTGGATTGAAAACCTGAAAGGGCAATCCAGTCAAAAGTTAGGGATTAAAGCGTATGACTATGTCTCGTTTGGATCACTCATGAAACTGCAACCAGTTGTACTACTTACTCAAGCTCAAACAGATAAAGCTCAATCCAATCGTTTCCGTCTCAACAGCAAGAAGATGAGATACTTGAGTGGCAATAGTAGAATTGAAACTCAATAGGATTATTTCCCACATAGCTGATTCTTTTTTGTAAAACTTCATGACAAAATTCTCTTACTAGGGTTTATGTCTCCTGGTACAAACTTACCCGTGTATGGGTCACTTTTGATATAAATAAACCCCATCTTTTGAATCCAGATTTACTTTTACCCTATTTACATAAGCGAAACGTCCATTGGTTGTGTTTGAATGTATGTATGCCTTTGAATATGATTGATGTTTACCAGAAATGCATGTATGCTTTTAATATGATTGATGTTTACCAGAAATGCATGTATGCTTTTAATATGATTGATGTTTACCAGAAATGCATGAAAATGCAGTAATAGTATTTACTAAGGACGAACGAGGGAAGGATTTCAACGAAGCTTCGCCGGTTCATCTTTACAAGGCAGTTACAAACCATCAGTAGGACTAATCCATTTTCACAAAGTCTAATCTCCCCTGGAATTTATATCCATCTCTTTTATCCTCATACGGATATACGGGAAATTACTTTCCAATAAGGGCACGATGAACGAAGACGGGATGTTATACTTATCCTACTATCAAACGAAAACGAAGGTTATCTATACCCTACTATCCCCAACAACGGGAGGTTATCTATACCTTGTTATCCCCAACAACGGGAGGTTATCTATACCTTGTTATCCCCAGCAGACGGAGGGTTATATATTCTTCATCAAATCGGGATTTATTTTCCTTGGCCAGCAGTTGTTATACAAGGATATCTAGACACTTCCAGCAGTGTCATATCATACATACATCATTTACATCATACCATAACATATATGCATACATAAAGCATAAACTAATGTTGTTATACAGAATGCTACCTTGTTTTCAGGTTAATTATCCAACAAACAAGCTTATGATCTTTGGGACTGCTTTATTGTAACCTCAGGGTTACTTTATCCTCCTGATGAGCTTCTTATTACTTTGGGACTGCTTTATTGTAACCTCAGGGTTATTTTATCCTCCTGATAGCCTCTCATGACTTCAAGACTGCTTTAGAGCTACTGATTGCTCTATCCTCCTGAAATCATCCTATTACTTCAAGACTGCTTTAGAGCTATTGATTGCTCTATCCTCCTGAAGACATATCACATTATTATTTCAAGACTGCTTTAGAGCTATTCATTGCTCTATCCTCCTGAAATTACATTATTGTTTCAAGACTGCTTTAGAGCTATTCATTGCTCTATCCTCCTGAAATTACATTATTATTTCAAGACTGCTTTAGAGCTATCCATTGCTCTATCCTCCTGAAATCATTACTTCAAGACTGCTTTAGAGCTATTCATTGCTCTATCCTCATGAGGTCATATTACTACTTCGAGACTGCTTTAGAGCTATTCATTGCTCTATCCTCCTGAAGCCATCTAATTATTTCAAGACTGCTTTAGAGCTATCCATTGCTCTATCCTCCTGAAATCATCCTATTACTTCAAGACTGCTTTAGAGCTATTGATTGCTCTATCCTCCTGAAGACATATCACATTATTATTTCAAGACTGCTTTAGAGCTATTCATTGCTCTATCCTCCTGAAATTACATTATTGTTTCAAGACTGCTTTAGAGCTATTCATTGCTCTATCCTCCTGAAGCCATCTAATTATTTCGAGACTGCTTTAGAGCTATCCATTGCTCTATCCTCCTGAAATCATTACTTCAAGACTGCTTTAGAGCTATTGATTGCTCTGTCCTCCTGAAGACATATCACATTATTATTTCAAGACTGCTTTAGAGCTATCCATTGCTCTATCCTCCTGAAATCATGACTTCAAGACTGCTTCAGAGCGATTGATTGCTCTGTCCTCCTGAAGACATATCACATTATTATTTCAAGACTGCTTTAGAGCTATCCATTGCTCTATCCTCCTGAAATCATTACTTCAAGACTGCTTTAGAGCTATCGATTGCTCTATCCTCCTGAAGACATATCACATTATTATATCAAGACTGCTTTAGAGCTATCCATTGCTCTATCCTCCTGAAATCATTACTTCAAAACTGCTTTAGAGCTATTGATTGCTCTATCCTCCTGAAGACATATCACATTATTATTTCAAGACTGCTTTAGAGCTATTCATTGCTCTATCCTCCTGAAATTACATTATTATTTCAAGACTGCTTTAGAGCTATCCATTGCTCTATCCTCCTGAAATCATCCTATTACTTCAAGACTGCTTTAGAGCTATTGATTGCTCTATCCTCCTGAAGACATATCACATTATTATTTCAAGACTGCTTTAGAGCTATTCATTGCTCTATCCTCCTGAAATTACATTATTGTTTCAAGACTGCTTTAGAGCTATTCATTGCTCTATCCTCCTGAAGCCATCTAATTATTTCGAGACTGCTTTAGAGCTATCCATTGCTCTATCCTCCTGAAATCATTACTTCAAGACTGCTTTAGAGCTATTGATTGCTCTATCCTCCTGAAGACATATCACATTATTACTTCAAGACTGCTTTAGAGCTATTGATTGCTCTATCCTCCTGAAGACATATCACATTATTATTTCAAGACTGCTTTAGAGCTATTCATTGCTCTATCCTCCTGAAATTACATTATTATTTCAAGACTGCTTTAGAGCTATCCATTGCTCTATCCTCCTGAAATCATTACTTCAAGACTGCTTTAGAGCTATTCATTGCTCTATCCTCATGAGGTCATATTACTACTTCGAGACTGCTTTAGAGCTATTCATTGCTCTATCCTCCTGAAGCCATCTAATTATTTCAAGACTGCTTTAGAGCTATCCATTGCTCTATCCTCCTGAAATCATTACTTTAAGACTGCTTTAGAGCTATTGATTGCTCTATCCTCCTGAAGCCATTATTACTTCAAGACTGCTTTAGAGCTATTGATTGCTCCATCCTCCTGAGGTCAGATTTATCACTTCAAGACTGCTTTAGGGTTATCATTATTGATTGCTCTATCCTCGTGAAGACATGCTGTTACATCAGTATTACTCCAGACTCCTGACAGTTCTCATTACACTACTGAAGAACTTTCCCCTAGTGGCATCTTTAAGCCCACTCAATCATGTTCAACCAACCATCAATATCACTCCATGCACTGGTGAGTGCAAATTTTTGGGCTTTTGTGTTCAATCCCCTTCAACCTTCCAGGTTACGACTGGCAAATATACCAATCTAACCCCTCAGGTTTCAGAAAATTGAACAGGGGCAGCTGTTGCACCCCAAAATTTGCCCTCACAATACAAGACTTTGGGTTCCAAGAAGGTTCACAAGGTTCACAAAATTCACAATTGGTCAGAAGAGTTGACAATTCCCTCAGACAATGCACCTCCTAAGCAGTGCATCCAAAACTAGGGTTTTGACTTTAATCAGGCTAAATGGACTTCCAAGACTTCAAGTGAGCTTCATAACATCTTATATGTGTATAAGAACCCCCATGTCAAGTTTCAAGACTCTTCTCAAAAGTTTGCTCAGTCAGATGATCAGATAAGTCAAAAGCAGTCAATGCAGTAAAAAGGTCAAACTGAGGTCAACTGTGGTCAAACCAAAGTCAAACTTCATGATTTTTTTTGCCAACATCAAAGAGAGGTTGGGTGAGAAATATTATCATAATAACTGTAATACCCCAAATTTTGCCCTAAGGTTTGTCGTCGCATTTCATTGCATTTAATCAATTACTAACAAATTTGTGTAGTCGTTTGACTTTTTGCAGGTAAATATCATATGGCATGCATATTTTTTCTAAAAAGTAAAAATGGCACAATTGGCAGGAGGACATGTGTAAGGAGTTATGAGTGTGAGAGGTTGAGAGTTCGAATCTCACCTTTGTCATTTTTTTTGTTTTTTATTATTTTTACTCTAAACTTTTCTATCTTTCATTAAAAAAATAACAAAAATAGTTTTTTATTATTATTTAATTATTATTTTCGTATTTTAATTAAATCATTTTTTAAAATATTATTTTTTTCACTTTTTTCTAAATTATTCATAAAAATATCCAAAAAATCATAAAATAAAAGATATTGAAAAAAATTTTGTTCTTTTTATAATATTTTTTATTTTAGGAATCAATAGGATTATTAGTTTTTATTTTAAGTTTATTTTAATTATTTTAAATTATTTAAATTTTATTTTTTTCTTAACTAATTATTTAGTTTGGGCTTTAAAATGGGCTTTAGGGACATTATTGACAATTTGGTGTTAACCCTAATTTGTTCCCTATATATACATGTGTTGCCTTGTTGGAAAAAAGAGGAGAATGAAAAAAACCTAAGAGGAGTGAGTGCCGTTGGCCGTTATTTAGTTTTCTTCTTCATCCATTACTATTGTTTCTTTTTCTTCATCGTTTACCGTTATTTCTTTTCCTTCATCTCTTACTGTTGTTTCTTTTTCTTCATCTTTTACCGTTATTTCTTTTTCTTCATCTATTACCGTTATTTCTTTTTCTTTATCTATTACTGTTACGTTTATATATGTATAATTTTTAAATTGTTAGAGTGTATATATATAAGATTTTTGATCGAATTATGTCGATACGATGTTTGCACATTTGTGTGCATGACGCGTGACATTTGTGTTAGTTCGATCTGGTTGCGATGATCGCATTTTTGTGTGAGCAATAATACTATTTTTTGCTTAATTTCTTTTTCTTTGCGATAAATTTTGTTTCGTCCGATTTAGATCTGGTTGCGATGAGCGCATTTCTGCGTTAGCAACATTGTTGGGTTATTTGGCACATTTAAAATTCATTATTGCTTTATTATTATTATTATTATTATTATTATTATTATTATCATTATTTATTATTATTATCATTATTATCATTATTATTATTATTGTTATCATTAATTTATTAAAATTTGTTGTATATATATAAACCCTAATTCTTACAAACCCTAAAAATTATTTTCTAAAAAAAATAAAATCTAATTTTAATTTTCTATATAATTCTATGTATATATTTATTATAATTCTTGTAAATTTTTGTAAATAAAATTAAACCTTATAAATACTTAATGTAAAATTTTGGTGAATGTGATTATTGATTAGTTAAAATTTATTTTCATCATAATGTGTAAATATTTTTCTTAATAATTGTTAATATATAATTAGAGATAATTAAATTTTTGTAAATGATTAAGAAATTTATAATTATGTTATATTTAGAACTTTATATTATAGTAATTATTTAATCATTTATGTTTCTAAATAAAAATCAAATCTTATGATATTTAGAACTTTATATTATAGTAATTATTTAATCATTTATGTTTCTAAATAAAAATCAAATCTTATGTTTAATCATGTTATTAATTAATTATTATTGCTAATCATATTTTGTTGCTTATTATTATTTTGAAATTTCTATCTTATTATTTTTTTCTGACTTTGTCTATTTTTCTCATTATTATTGTTTCAACTAATTATTTTCACTAACTTTATATTTATACTAACCTTATTTAATTTTTCTTATTATTTACTAACCCCAATATTTTATTTACTTATTTGTTATTTTTTTTATTATATTTATCTTGATTATATTTTACTATTTATTTTATTTATTATAATTTTGTAATTGCCTCTTGGATGTAAATTGTAATTATTTAATTATTATTATCATTATGGTTAGTAATTAGGGAGTGCTAATATGTATGATATTTAAAAAAATAAATTAGATCACTTTTAAATAAAGATAATTAAAATAAACACGTCACACACGTAAGTCGATTTTAATCGCCGTCTCACTTCCTAAGGATATCCCTCAAGTTGCCTACGAATAATGGTTAAGTGGGGTGTATAAAGCAAGTCCCTCAAATAAAAAAATCATCAAAGTCCCTTATGGTTGCCTTTACGAATCAAGTCCCTTTCGAAAAATGATGATGGTCCCTTATATGTGCTTATTACATCCCACAATGGCCTTCAAAGTCAAATTGTCCCTCACATGTCCCTTAACATCCAAAGTAAGGACTACCTACTCCATTATAGTAGGGATAGTCTTACTAAAGGAAAGAATAAAGAATAAGAAAGACCTTTAAACATTAGGGTAGACTACTCCTAGATACTTGCTCACTTCAAAACTGTTTCACATTTAAACAAATTTTCAACAAGTTTTCAAACAAGTTCTTAACACATCCTTACATGGATTATTTATTAACTATTCTGAAAATTTTCTATTCACACACTACACTTTCAAAACAATTCAAAAGTGAGCTTAAGTACCTAAGAGCCCATGGATAACCATGGATGAAAAGGGTGCTAACACCTTCCCTTTTCATAACCTACCCCCCGGACCCAAAATATTCTCTAAGGTCTTTCCTGTTCTTTTATAACCTTTCCTTATGGATAAAATAAAAGTCGGTGGCGACTCTTGCTATCCGCAACATTATTTAAAGTCAGTTCTCCCACCGTGTTACATATACGATGGTCTTTTAACTGTTCCTTCCCCCCAAGTCGATTTTCTCTAGGGGATCCTACGCTAGCATTTTTATGTTGGGTGCCAGCGGGTCCCTTTTGAATCCCAAAGACTTATCATCATAGATGGCATCGAGCCTTTGGCTTGGCGCTTCGTCTTGAATCTTATCAGGTGGCTCTGGTTCGAAATTTATCCTAGACCCTTCGAGGTGCATATCAGTTTTGTTGACTTCGACAACCAGATACTTAACTTCGGCCTCTAAGGCCACTTTTAGTCTATTTTTGGATATATATATATATATATATATATATATATATATATATATATATATATATATATATATATATATATATATATATATATATATATATATATATATATATATATATATATATATATATATATATATATATATATATATATATATATATATATATATATAAGCCGAAATCTGTTCAAATATCTTAGGCTCAGACATAGTCACCATCTTCGTCTCCCCAACCAGTTGGCTGGAGGCCTGACATCCCTTCGAATTCAAGGTCTTCTCTCACGTCCTCTCTGTCCCATTGAAAACCATAGGTTGTGTATAGATGAAAGGAGTAAAATGTTGTATCAGTAGGTGTAAATGCAAATCCAGCATGACTATATGAAGCAATGTTCGCCCGATTTTTTTCAAAATGACGCTTATCCACGTGATTAACCTCAGCCATAAAATAGCTTTGGCCAGTTTCAATGTTTTCTACTATACCATCATTCCTCCATATAGATATTCTTTGGTGGAGCAAATAGGGTACTGCCCCGATGTCGTGTATTTGTTCACGACCTAAAATTAAGTTGTAATTAGCCTTTGACACAATAACCATAAACATGGTTGGCCTAGTGATAGTACCAATTGTTAAAAATACTTGGATTACTCCTAAGGTGTGGCAAATTTTATTTCGTAATTCGAAATCACCATGTTATGAGGTTTGAAATATGTGTCGAATTTTCCAATTTTCTTCAAAATAAAGTGTGGCATCAGGTTCACTGCCGCACCACCATCTACCAGTATTTTGTTAAAATATACTCTTCAGATCAGGATCTATGATGAATACTTGTTAGGTCTTAGACTCTAGACAAATATTGTGGATTAACATTTGTTTGAGTATCATTTCTTAATGCTCTGTATTATTGAGTTGCGTGAGACATCGCCAATGAGACAATACAGTTGTTCTCTCAATGTTGTGTTAGACATAACCTCTGTTGTGGGGGATATGTGAGTATATTAAACGAATGATTGATTTGTGTTTAACTGGTCATAAGAATGCATGTGTTATCAATTGATGAAATCCAATCCCAACAAGAATCTGTTTATATTGAAGTCTTTACTTTATATTTTTCGTGTTTATATTTTCTGCCTTTATTTATGGTATTTTTGATCTTTCATAAAATTTTCACAGCAAGATTAGAAATGTAGAGATTGTTGAACGACGTTCTTTCCCTTGCACCGATCCTTGTGGAGATGATATAAATCCCAGAGGGAATCCTTCCAATACTAAATTTTTGCTTCTTGTCGCTTTACTGCAGTTCGATGATAAATGTGTTTTGTATCGCTTTTACTAGCATATTTTTGTATTGTTTCATTGTGTTCCGCATGCTTTTCCTTTCATTTTCCATGATTTATGCTTTGGTATCATGTTTTTGTCATTTTAAGGTCTCTTTGATCATTCCAGAAGAAAAGGAGATAAAGACGAGCGATAATCGAAGAAAAGTGCAAGGGTCATAATTTCTCCAGTACAAAATCCAGGGAGCTATTACGGGTGCCCGTAATGGGCATTACAGCCTGTAACAACAGGCACCCTGAATACCTCCCTCTGATGTGCCCTAGTACAAAAACTAGAGCCTTGTTACGAGTGCCCGTAATGCACATTACGGCCCGTAACAGGAGTGCGTGAAGATTTTATTTGTTTCCTTTTTCGGCTCGATACGTGCTTTTTATGAAGCTATGACATTGATTATGAAGCTTATTTTTTGGATTCTACATTGAAGATGGCCTTTATTTCATTTAATTCCATCATTTTATTTTTAATAGCTATAAAACTCCTTTAGGAAGGAGTTTTGAAGGGCTGTACTTTTTTCTAAGTTTTAGTTTTTTGCAAATTTCCATTCTACGCATTCTGTAAAAGTCTCTATTTAAAGCACTCATATTTGAAGATTCTTATCAATTCAAGTATTGTATTTTCATCAGGTTCTTATTACTGATTTCTTTATAATTGATTTAATCATGTTTGTTATTATTATAACCAATTTAATTGCTTTTTACCTCACCATGAGTGAGTAGTCTCTTAGGGATGAAAGGTCACAAACTTAACTCTTAACTGCCCATATAATTGATTTACCGCTTATGAGAATTCGAACATATTTATTTTATAAGCCTGGGTTTTTATAATTTATCCTTGTGTCGCTACTGCGAAAATAGGTGCCAGCAATGACAGAAGATTCGCCACCTGTCGTTATTTATCCCACACAAAGGAAAAGGAAACGAACGGGAGAAACCTAGCGAAAAGGGTAAGACAGGTCATCGCAACCATTTCCTGGGTTCGGGAGTCGGTTACGCAAGGGAAAGGTATTAGCACCCCTCACGTCCGTCGTACTCAGCGGGATCCACGCTTGATTGTTTGTCTCGAAGGGTTGTTTAACTATCTACCTATCAAGGTTGGTTTGAAAAGAAAATAAAAATGACTTGGCAAAGCATCGCGCTTCGTGCCTACGTATTCTCATCAGAGAAAGTCAGAGTCAACGTAGTTCGGCTAACTACGGGTTACGGGGGAAGGTTGCTCGCCAAGATATCGCATCTTGTGCCTATGTATTCTCATCAGAGAAATCAGAGTGAACGTAGTTCGGGATAAAACGGAACACATGTTTGTTCGATTGTTTTTACCCGAGTAAAGTTAAACAACGGTCTCAGCAGTTAGGGACAATTCCTGTTTGCGGTAGAAGAGAGGCTTAACAACACTTTTTTCTTCAGAAAAGGTTTTCCTTTGAGTTTTGGGCCCACGGGGCAAAAAGAGGTTTTAACGTCAGTTTTTGTCTTTTATCGAAAGAAGTGTCTTTTATGGATGTTTGCAATTCGTATCGCACTAAAGACTAGGATCTAGGAGTGAATGTGTCGCATGCCACCCAAAGGGTACCATACTAAACACCCTGATCATTGGAAGGAAACCCTCCAACAACCATTTCATAGATAGCTTAAGGCTCGTAGCGTACGATTCGAATCTGCCTTTATTACGTATTTTTCTGTTGTTTGAAGATAAGGAAGAGAAGGACTCTACAGGGGAAACTATCAAGTATCCTACTGTTGTCATGTAAGGATTCATCCTATGATTGAAGTTTGAAGAGGGATCTACCCTAATGTTATCATGCCTGGATTTGATCCTAAGATCTATCACAGTCATCCTATCAAGGAGACTGGAAATCCTAAGGGCACATGTAAGGAAGGTATCAACCAACAGCAAAAAGAATTATCAAACAGTAAAGCTATCAAGCTAAAACAAATAGATGCACATGATGCAGCAGTACAAGCAGAAGAAGTCTAAATCAACTTCTAGAGCAAGCAAGGCACAAAGGCCACACACCACACAGGCAAGGGAGAAGCTCAACCTTAAACCAGCAAGCAAAGCCACACAGTAAAAAGCAAGCAGAGGGAGACAGCCAACCTCTAATGCAATACAAGCAAGGGGAGAAACTCAACCCTTGAATACTTTCACAAAGACTCTTGAATAGCTTCACAATCATGTGTAGCCTCTTCTTGATGAGTAAACTCCTTGACTCCCTGCATACATGTCAATGTAATGCCTATGCTAATGCTATAATGAATGCAATGAAACATAAGCTAGGTAAAGAAAAGGTTGGGCAAACTTTGGCGTGCAACAACTGCCCCTATTCAAACGGCTTGAATCTGACTGGGTGAGAAGCGAACGGCTCTCAAACAATCAAGGTAAAATATGATTGAATACCAAAAGAACCCGGAAATTTGCCAACCGCAGAAATAAACTACAAACTCTGCCTGGCGAGAAACATTCAGATCACTGAATCTGGTTGCACGACAACTTGCTGGTGAATGATTAATCTCAAACCTCCGTCAGGATGATCATCTGATTCCATGGTGGGTCTTCGTCCTCGAGTCATCAAGGGATCACTGGTTACACGGTAATTGGTGAAAGTAAACTGATTTTGCCGTCAGGCATTCTGCATCCGCAGAAGAAATCATCGGTTACACGGTAACTGATGAAATAAACTGATTATGCCAACAGGCACTCTGCATCAGCAGAAGAAAACTATTAACGTCATCGCTGGACTCATCAAGTCACTAGATGTTTTTGATAATTCATGTCAGACATACTGTCAGGTATACTGCATCAGCAGAAAAATCATCTTGGGCGTCAGCCGGACTTCGTCATCAAGTCGATCATACCATCAGGTATACTGCGTCAGCAGAAACAAATCTTGGGCGTCAGCCGGACTTCATCATCAAGTCCATCATACCATCAGGTATACCGCGTCAGCAGAAACAAATCTTTGGCGTCAGCCGGACTTCATCATCAAGTCAATCATAAAATTTCCGACGTACGTGTCTGAAACTCGTTGGGGTGAACCTTTCTAACATCTCTGTCTGACCTACTCATCAAGTCGAAGGAAGAATTCTCGGGCATCAGCCGGATTTTACTGTTTGAATCTTGTCGGGGATAACGTATCTCCGCTGGAGATTTTGGGGGCATTCTCTCAAGTAGCTCCTTTTAAGCGTCGACCTCTCGTCGAAAGGATTCATCTGACCTGATCGTTAATCCTGTTAGGGCTAAAATCTTCAGACATCGCCACTAGGCACTTGCGCAGAGCGGTTTCAACCATGCTACTCTGGGGGGAAAAGAGACATGTCATCACACAAATCTTCTTTGGAAAATCGGGAGTCATCCTGATTGAAAACTTCCGCTGAGGAACACCTGCACACAAGAACGGTACCAACCTAGCTCATGTTTCATATGCATATGTTTGATTATGGCGTAATGCTCCATACGATGGAAATGCTATGCATTTACGGTAGATGTTATGCAATCATGCAAAATACTACAGAATCAAGTCAGCGAAATAAATGCTGAAGAGAACCATCCTGTCAAGGAAGGGGAAACCACTCGGCCGTGGAGACCTGCCAATATCAACCAGACTTAACCTGGGGAAAACGAGCCTCGGACGACTTTTCCGTTGGGGAGCAAAGTCTTACAAGAACCTGAAGTCCAAACTCAGCCGGGGGGGTCACATCAGTGTCTGCTGAGGGGAAGACAACACGAACGGCCCTCGCAGATACGACAGCTAGAGATACAGACTCCGCTGGAGAAAGATAGCATCTGCTAAACAACTCTTTCATCTGCTGGAGAACATAACTCTGTGGGGAAGAATCATCATCGACCACTAACATTAACTGCCCTGATGGGGAGAAAAGCCCTGACTGGCTTCTTGGAGTATCGAACCTTCAGGTGACGATTCCACTGGCAATTTCTCTTCGAGGAGAATGCTGCTTCTGCTCGAAGAAACAAATTGGTGACACAATCATGTGCTCTGACTTTGAGGAGAAGTCAAGACCTGCTCGGGGACACAATCATGTGTTCTGGGGGAATGGAAAAGTCCAGGCCTGTCGACTTGCTGGGAGAAATTCCATTTCTCTGTTCGACTTGATGGAGAATGGGTTTCCTACCTACACTCGGGATGGGGTTGAATGTGCACTGGTTAACGGAAACCCGATCATCAGATCTGCTTGGGGAATCACTGGGGATACCCACTGGAGAAGGAATTGTTGTGTACGACTCAGCTGGAAACAAGATGTTCCTATCAAGGACATATTTCTGGCAAACTGCTCTGAAGGTGTCAACCCTGCAAACAAAATGAACAAACAGGCAAGATACCCTTCACAAAGGGACCCATCAAGGTTATCATCTGTGACTTTGTTCGAGCAAATCAATGCTTTAACCATTACTGGCCTAGGCCTGCAAGTTTATGTATGCGCATTTTAACAAAAACATCGGGCGTTTTTCGGCAAACAAACAGATAAATGCATCAAGCAAAAACAAACATTAAGCACATGAAATGCTGAATAGTATATGTTTATTGATAAATGAGCCCCTGAATAGGCAAAATGTTTTACAACAGGTGCATGCCCCTGAAATGAGGAAGCTGCAAAGTAAAAACATAAATATACATCAGTATATACAAATATCGACGATACGGCGCAGGCGAACACCATGAGTTGATCCCTCCATGACCCACTCGACCTCGATACTGCTCCGATGTTTCTTCTTTAGAAGAGATTGACTTGGATAAACGGCCCTCAGGTCTTCCCAAACCACTAGGTGATGAAAGTTCACACGTGGAACGCAGTCATTTGCTTTTTTCAATCCCTAACTTTTGCCTGGACCGCCCTTTCGGGTTTTCGATCCACCGGGATACCCCTTTTTGCCAAAGCCGCCCCTTCAGGTTTTTGACTTTGCAGGTGTACATTTTTCCTTCATATCCCTAACTTTTGCCCGAACCTCTTCTCATTTTTTTCTGGTTCGCCGGGATGCCCCATTTTTGCCTGGATACTCTTTTTTCTTTCCAACGGTCATTTTTTAAGCAAAGTATTTTTTAACTGCGTCTGCGTTCACAGGGGATGCGAAATATTCGCCGTCCATCATGGATAACAGCAAGGCTCCACCCGAGAAGACCTTGCTGACGACATATGGACCTTCATAGTTAGGAGTCCATTTGCCCCTGTGATCGGAGTGTGGTGGAAGAATCTTCTTCAGGACGAGATCACCCGTATGAAAGCTACGAGGATGTACTTTCTTATCGTGAGCTTTCTTCATTCGGCTCTCATACAGCCGCCCATAAGCAATCGATGTTAACCTCTTCTCATCCATCAGGATGAGTTGGTTCAATCTGTTCTTTATCCATTCTGCCTCGTCGAGCTTCCGACGACCAGAACTCGCAAAGAGGGAATCTCGACTTCCAATGGTATGACTGCCTCCATACCATACACCAACGAGAAAGGAGTTGCCCCGGTTGATGTGCGCACTGTTGTGCGATAACCGTGCAAGGAAAATAGCAACATCTCATACCAATCTTTGTAGGTCACGACCATTTTCTGCACAATCTTCTTGATATTCTTATTAGATGCTTCAACAACGCCATTCATCTTCGGACGATATGGAGAAGAATTGTGATGCTCAATCTTGAAGTTCTGACATAATTCCTTCATCATCTTGTTGTTCAAATTCGAACCATTATCAGTAATGATCCGCTCGGGAATTCCGTATCGACAGATGATGTCCCTCTTTATGAACCATGCTACCACTTGCTTGGTAACATTGGCATACGATGCTGCTTCTACCCACTTGGTGAAATAGTCGATAGCCATCAAAATAAAGCGATGTTCATTGGACGTGGTAGGTTCGATCTTTCCAATCATATCAATGCCCCACATAGAGAACAGTCAAGGAGAGGACATGACATTCAACGGGCACGGCGGCATATTAATCTTATCAGCATAGATCTAGCATTTATGGCATCTCTTCGGGAATTTGAAGCAATCAGACTCCATTGTCAGCCAATAATACCCAGCACATAGTATCTTACGAGTCATGGTGTGCCCGCCGGCGTGCATACCAAATGTGCCTTCATGGACTTCTTCCATAAGCAATTCTGCTTCTCTCTCGTCCACACACCTGAGTAGCACCAGTTCGTGATTTCTCTTATACAACACTCCATCAGGATTGAGGTAAAAGTTTCCAGACAGCCTCCTCAGAGTCTTCTTATCCTGGGTCGACGCGCCCACTGGATACTCCTTAGTCATAAGGAAGTTCTGAATATCGTAGAACCACGGCTTGCCATCGGAGGCTTCCTCGATTGCAAAAATGAACGCAGGCCTATCAAGGCAAGAAATGACAATTCTCGGGGCTTCATTCCAAAAATTGACTTTGTACATCGAAGCCAATGTGGCCAAGGCATCAGCCATTTGATTTTCCGCTTCGGGCATAATTCATGTATGGGATCAGGTTCGGCTGCCTAGTCTCCCATCCGCCTTTTATCTGATTGACAATAAGCGCTGAGTCACCGTATACATCAAGGTTTTTGATTCTCAAATCAATGGCTTCTTCCAAACCCATGATGCACGCCTCATACTCCGCTTCGTTGTTGGTGCACGGGAATGTTAATCTGGCAGTGAACGGGATGTGAGACCCGTGGGGAGTCGTGATGATTGCCCCAATTCCACTTCCATACGAATTAACTGCACCATCGAATATCAACTTCCATTGAGAATCAATCTCTGGCCCCTCGTCAGGTAGTGGTTCATTGCAGTCTTTCATCTTCAAGAACATGATATCCTCATCAGGGAATTCAAACTTCATCGGCTGATAGTCTTCGATCGGCTGCTCAGCGAGGTATTCTGAAAGAACACTTTCTTTAATGTCCTTCTGAGACACATACTGGATGTCGTACTCTGTCAGCACCATTTGCCATCGGGAAATCCTTCCTGAGAGAGCTTTCTTTTCAAAGACATACTTGATCGGATCCATATTCGAAATTAGCATGGTTGTATGATTGATCATATACTGTCGTAAACGTTTGGCAGCCCATGCCAGTGCGCAGCACGTTTTTTCCAGCATTGAGTAGCGGGATTCACAATCTGTGAACTTTTTACTCAAGTAATAAATGGCATGCTCCTTTCTGCCCGTCTCGTCTTGTTGACCGAGAACGCAACCCATGCTATTCTCAAGAACCGTCAAGTACATTATTAAAGGTCTTCCGGCAACTGGGGGAATCAAAATAGGAGGCTCTTGTAAATACTGTTTTATTTTATTGAATGCCCTCTGGAAATCATCATTCCAGATAATCGCCTGATCTTTTTTCAGCAGTTTGAACATCGGTTCACACGTGGCCGTGAGTTGAGACATAAATCGAGCAATGTAGTTTATTCTCCCCAGGAATCCACGAACTTCTTTTTCAGTTTTAGGCGCTGGCATTTCTTGTATTGCTTTTATTTTGGCAGGATCAACCTCTATGCCTCTTTTGCTTACAATAAACCCCAGTAACTTTCCAGATCGTACTCCGAAAGTACATTTATTAGGATTCAGCCTCAACCTGAACTTCCTAAGCCTCTCGAAGAGCTTCAACAAATTGACCAGATGTCCTTCCTCCATTTGGGACTTTGCTATCATATCATCAACATAGACTTCAATCTCATGGTGAATCATATCATGAAACAAAGTGACCATCGCTCGCTGATAAGTTGCCCCTGCGTTCTTCAGACCAAAAGGCATTACTTTGTAGCATAATGTCCCCCAAGGTGTAATAAACGTGGTTTTCTCCATGTCTTCCGGAGCCATTTTGATCTGATTATAACCGAAGAAGCCATCCATGAGCGAAAACACGGAATACTGAGCAGTATTGTCGACCAATACGTCGATATGAGGGAGTGGGAAGTCGTCTTTTGGGCTCACCCTATTCAAATCCCAATAATCCACAGACATCCGCACCTTACCGTCTTTCTTCGGTACAGGTACTATGTTGGCGACCCATGGTGGGTAGGTAGTTACTACAAGAAAGCCAGCATCAAGCAGCTTTTGAACTTCTTCCTTGATCTTGACAGCCATATCTGGTCTCGTCCTTCTAAGCTTCTGCTTAACTGGAGGACACTCTTCACGCAGAGGAAGATGATGAACCACTATATCTATATCCAACCCGGGCATATCTTCATACGACCAAGCAAAGATGTCACTATACTCTCGAAGCATCTCGATCATCTTCTGCTTGACATCGTTCTGTAATGCAGCCCCTATACAGACATTCCTAACGAGTTCTTCAGAACCCATATTGATAGTCTCAATATCCTCCTCATGAGGCATAATGATTTTCTCGTCCCGTTTCAAAAGTCGAGCTAACTCTTCCGGAAGGTCTTCATCTTCGTCAATCTCTTCTTCAGCTTGATAGATCGGGCAATCAAAGTCGAAGTGAGTCATGGAAGGACCTGAATCGGTGTCATCTGTGATATGAACCCTTCAATGAAAAGGGTTAAGCATGAAAATGATGTGCAGGTTAGCACAAACCACATCGCCATTTTATTGTTTTTCAAAACAAAAGTAAAAAACAGGAATAACAAGGATCACAATATTTGAGTGCGAAAGAACCGCCTTTTGATTTATTGGAAAAATGTATGTACATAACCAAACAAGGCCCTGACAATAAAACCACTATGCCCCGGGTAGGACATAGGGTCGTACAATAGTTGGAAAAAGTAAATCATTACTCTTTTCCTGTCACTTGTATGACGTCTTGGATGGACCAGTTGTTGAGGCTCTGGCCTGGTTTGCACGGTTGAATCCACGCGTCCAGATCACAGTCGTTATCCCTTTCATCTTCAGATAAAGCACTTACTTTCTCAAAAATCACTCCTCCTTTCGTGAACCGAATAGGTCCCTTGAAACGCGGCGTGTTTTGAGAAGACGAAGCAGCAGCAGAAGGTTGGTATCCTAACCCAAACTTGTCCTGTTTGTTAGGAATATCAAGAACTTTGCCCCATCCTTGGGCTATTCCAGATTGAACCACAGCTTGTGCTTCCTTAAAGGAGGAGAGAGTCATCTCTGATATTTTCTTCGTTGTCGGAGTCAAATCATTAACCTCGACGGCCTCGAATGCCTGACACAGGGTTTTGTCGATCTCACCATCCACCTCAACATACTTGAAAGATGAGAGATGGCTCACCAATATGTCTTATTCGCCACAAACGGTCACGATGCTGCCTCCCACATCATATTTCAACTTTTGGTGCAGGGTGGAAGTCACAGCACCAGCGGAGTGAATCCAGGGTCGGCCCAATAAGCAACTATAAGCAGGCTGGATATCCATGATGTAGAAGACTGCATTGAAAGTTTCAGGTCCAACCTGAATAGGTAGGGTAACTTCCCCGAACACAGATCGTTTGGTTCCATCAAAGGCTTTTACAACCAGATCACTGGATGTACAAATCAAGCCACGAGTATCCAGTTTCATGAGCGCTTTCTTCGGCAAAACATTCAAAGATGAGCTTGTATCAACAAGCACGTGCGACATGACAGTCCCTCTGCATTCCAACGAGATGTGTAAAGCACTGTTGTGGTTTCTTCCCTTCGGCGTCAGCTCTAGTTCTGTAAACCCTAATCCGTTACCCGCATTAACATGTGCAACCACCCCTTCAAGCTGGTTGACAGAAATTTCCTGTGGTACGTAAGCAACGTTCAATACTTTCAACAGAGTGTTGCGGTGTGCTTCGGAGCACAGCAACAAGTTTAGGATTTAGATCTTTGACGGCGTCTGATAAAGTTGGTCAACAACTTTATAATCACTCTTCTTAATCAGTCTCATGAACTCGTCGGCGTCCTTTACCAACAAGTCTCTCCCCACATTCTGGGTAGCCTCCTCGACAACGGCTTTACCCTTCCCTTTATCAGCTATGTCAGCTTTGTCAGCTACAATTTTGGGTGGTGCAAATACTCTTCCACTTCGAGTAATTCCACCGGATCCAACTAGATTGTCCACAGTATCAACTGGTGGAAACTTCAGATTGACCTTCTGTCCATTGCAATATACTTCAGCCCCATAATGCCACGGGACCGCATTAGTGCTCTCAAATGGTATCGGGCCAGCCTTTGTTATGGTAACCGTTGGTGGCGTTACTGCAGAGATGGTGATTGTTTTGCGAGGAATAATGATGGTGGCAACTTCATCCTCTTGCTCGAGCACTACTTCTTCAGATCTGTCCTCAGTTTTTCGACCAAACTGCAAAATCCCCTCATTCATCAGGCTTTGTACCCCCTCAACCAACTACTCACGACCATCTGAGTGGTTCACGCATTCGAGGCAGAATTTCCCATAGCCTGGGAAGATTCCTTTCTTTACTAGCTTAGCTTTGACGAAGCTAAGTGGGGTCTTCAGATCTCTGACATCAGTCACTAAATCTGAATCTATTTCTTCAAGGATTTCACTAACCCCGACTCCCCCGTGGTTAGGCATTGGGTTCTTCTGAACATTTGGAATCTCGTCAGAGAAGTCAATTATCTTGGCATCAACCAAGTCTTGGACCTTATGCTTGAACACCTTACGGTTTTCAATCGTGTGGCCAGGTGCCCCCGAATGAAAGTCACATCTGTAACGCCCGTTCATTTTAATTAAATTATTTATGAATTGTTGGTGCGCCTTTATGTGGGAGTGTGTCTGAGAGCGTTGGTGGGTATCCTTAAAGTATAGGAAACCATTTAATAAATTATTGAGTTTGATAATAATATAATATAACTAATAATGATGATAATTTAATAACTAGTAGTAATATTGTATTATTATTATTACTATTATTATTATTATTATTATTATTATTATTAGTGGATGGAATAAGAGGAATTAGGGAGTTATTACAGAAGTTGTGGGAGAAAGAGCAAAAGAACGATAAACTGCTCAGAAAACCCAAATTGGAGGAAAAAGGCTGAGAAAAGAGGAAAAAGGACGTGGTTGTGGAGAAAGGAAGAACAGAAGAATTAACCTCCGGGGGAATTGGAAGATAGTTGCAGAAAAGTCGCCGGAGAGCAGAACCAGAACCGGAAGCTTGGAATTGGCCTCTATTCTAAGGTAAGGGTGAGGTTCAATTCTATAACTGTGGGTATGATCGATTTCATGTAGGGAATTGAATCATAAAGTTAATGTTCCTGTAGGTCGATAAATATTGATAAATATTAAGGGTTAATGTTCCCGTAGTAACATTCCCGTAGTAATGTTCTTGTAAGTTGAAGAAATATTAAGGGTTAATGTTCTCGTAGTAACATTCTCGTAGTAACATTCCCGTAGTAACATTCCCGTAGTAATATTCCCATAGTAATATTCCCGTAGTAATGTTCCCGTAGTAATATTCCCGTGGAAATGTTCCCGTAGTAATGTCCCCGTAGTGATATTCCCGTGGAAATGTCCCGTGGTAAAGTTCCTGTAGGTTGAGCAATATTAAGGGTAAATGTTCTCGTAGATTGAGAAATATTAATGGTTAATGTTTGTCTACGCCTGCATTAGTGTTTATGTCATTAGTTTATGTAGTAATGTTGGGAATCGGCGCCGACACGCGCTAATTTCCCATTTGTTGAGAAAAGGTTGTTGTTATGCTCTTACTTGATCGACTTCAGGTAGGGAATCGAATCATAGATATAGTTCCCGTTACCCGATAAATGTTAGGGACGAGGTTTTTCTGTGTAGGAATGAATGTGTTATATCGTCAGTGTTGTACGATGTTGTATGGTTGCCCTTAATGAGGCAAGATTAGTTGCCCTGTAGTTAACGAACCTTTTCAGGAACTATAATTAATTTAGTGAGTAAAAGTTGTAATGTTGTTCTTACGATAATGTGCTGAATTCTTAATTATCGAAAGTATGTTGTTATTGTTCCCTTACATGAACAGATTGAAATGATGAATACTTGATGCATATGAAGTTGTTATGTCACTGTTGAGAAAATGTTATTATAATATTCTCCTTGGATTATGTGGATAAGTTGTAGTTATATTACCCGTATGAAGGTATATGAAAATGTGTTGAGTTCCTATTTGTAGTAATGATGTTGTCAGTTGTTCTCTGACATGAAAATGTTGTTGAGTTCTCAATTGTAGAGACGAGGTTGTTTTTAATTGTTCTCTGTTCTCTGCGAAAATGTGTTAGAGTCTTATTCGTAGGAACGATACGGTTGGTAGTTCTCTGATATGAACAGGTTGAAGTGGTGAGTACATGATGTATGCGAAATGTGATGTTTCTGTTATGGATAATTGGTTGTAGGCGTGATGCCTTGTTGCACGGTTGTTGCACAGTTGTTGTTGTTGTGTTATAGTCCATAATAGTTGCATCTCATAGCATATCATTTGGCCTGGATTGGCGACGATTGTGTCTTTAATGACAAAATAAAATGATAGTGGAACGAGTCTCCCGAATTATTGTGGAGAGTTGTCTCCCGAATTATTTGGAGTGTTGGCTCCTAAATGGGTTTTGGAGTGTTGGCTCCTATCCCGAGTTTTGGAGTGTTGGCTCCTAAATGGGTTTTGGAGTGTTGGCTCCTATCCCGAGTTTTGGGGTGTTGGCCCCCAATGGTACCATATGCATATGCACAGTTGAGTTGCATTGTTGAGTCGCACAGTTGAGTTGCATTGTTGAGTCGCATTGTTGAGTTGCGTTGTTGAGTTGTTTTGATGAGTTGCTGAGATATGATGATAATTGTTGTGGTTATGAATAAAGAGTGGTTGTAGTTTATTATTACTAATATTTATGCGAACTGCTGGAATTATAATGCTGTGATAATATTCTGACATGACTTTTATCATGCCTTATGTTATATTGTTGATATCTCACCCTTTATGTTGTATGTTACCTCCATTGGTGGTAACTTGCAAGTAACCCGGAATAAAGTGTAGCGTTTTGTTTAAGGTTGTTGGTCGCTCTGATACGTAGCACTCTTGGGGGGATGAACGATTGATGTTATTGCTTTTATTTAATTTCCTTGTTGCTGAATTTTATCAAGTACTTTTCATTAAATTGGTGGCTGCTATTAAGTGCCAAATGCTGGTTGGATGCACTATACCAAGGAATTAGTAGTGCTGATTTTTATGGTTGAAACTCGTTGTTTATGTTGAATTGATGCAAGATAATTACTTGCTGAATTTTAATGAAGTTTTGTTGCAAGTTTCATGGTCTTGCTTTAATCATTCTAAATGTGGGAAATGTTTTATATTCCGTTGCAAATTAATAAGATGCCTTGTAATCAAAATGTTAATCAAGTTATTGTTTCATGTTCATCCAAGCTTCTGTGCTATGTATTATTACTAAATGCATGTTGTTTAATGGAATTGTGAAATGTATGTTTCTGTGAGTTGAAATTGTAACACCCAGAATTTGTTGATGTGACGGTCGTCACAACTTCCTTACGCTCGTCATGATTGTCACGGTCGTGACAGCCCCTTACGACCGTCATGTTTACAAAATTTGTTGCACTCTGATTCTGTTTTCCTTAATTATCTGTCGGGTTAGATTGGGGTGTTACAACATCTCGCGTTAGCGTCATACCCTGCTGGCGGCGTCCCTGTCAAGGGAGCCAAAGTCCGCTTCTGAACAAGTTGCATATGGAGCAAAGTTTGCAGTAACTGAGCATATGACATGGGTGGAGTCTCAAGGTGACGATTTGCCAACGGTGCTTTGCTCTGGTATTTTCGGTACCCTTGTTGATGCTGCTGCAATTGCTGCTGCTGAGGCTGCGGGACTGTTGGAATGGTGATGCTAGCGACCTGATGACGCTGGCCTTTCCCTCTTCCTCTAGCATTGGACACTGAACTTGCCTCACCTTCTCTTCTTTTTCCACTGAAGGCCTTCCTTCCTCCATTTGAAGATGAACCTCCTCCGAGAATCTTACCCATTTTGATCCCACTTTCTACACGCTCGCCCGTGATAATAAGATCAGAGAAACTCCCAGACATACAGCCAATTAATTTCTCATAATAAACCGCAGGTAGTGTTGCCACAAAGAAGTCCACTAACTCACGTTCAACCATCGGAGGTTGCACTCGGGCAGCTAATTCTCTCCAGCGTTGGGCGTATTCTTTGAAACCCTCGTTGATTCTCTGAGATAGACTCTAAAGTTGGACACGGTTAGGTGCTAAGTCACTATTGTACTGATAGTGCTTAACGAATGCCTCAGCAAGTTCTTTCCAACTGCGAATACTGGCAGGCTCCAGGCCCATATACCATTCAAGTGATGGACCTGAAAGGTTGTCCTGAAAAAAGTGCATCATCATTTTCTCATCTTCAGAGTGAGCTGACATCTTCCTATAAAAGGACTTCAAATGAACAAGAAGGCAAGTGGTGCCCTTGTATTTGTCAAAATCAGGTGCTTTGAACTTTTGTGGCACCTTAAGGTCGGATATCAATCCCATCTTGCCCATATCTAGGCCCATCAAATTCAGGTTTTCAAAGCTTTTTATCTTATCCTCAAGAGCCTTGAACCTCTGTTGTGCTTCAGTAGTCAGTTCACCCTCTCCCCTCATTGAGAAAATGTCGTCTTGACGATCCATGTTCGAAAGCTGATTGCCATGCCCAATGACAATCCCTATAGTTTCATGCCCCGGAAAGTTTCCCACTCCCGTATTACCAACGTTGGCAGCAGTATTGTTACCACTAGCTCCCATATTACCCATAGCAACTCCAGTGGTGCCATTACCTGCCCCAGCTGGGCCAGTACCTGCTCCTGTGTTCCCAACTCCAGTCATGTTGGGAATGGTCACCTGTGGTCCGTAGTTGTGAGCTATAGGGGTTTCAACCCTAGGAATGTTGGCGGCTCCTCCTCCATGAAGAACACCATTGTCATCAATGCGTGCAATCAAGGACTGCACTAGCGTTCTGAGCTGATCTTGGCCGTTGATGACCACTTGCATGAGGTCCATGAAGCGGTCCATCCTCTCTTTCATCTCTTGGACGTCAGCCTGAACTTGTTCCATTGCTCAGACTTGATTAGCTCTTATGGGATACCGATGAGGTGGCCTACGATCAATCCTGAAACAAACCTGAAAACACAGAGGGTTAGATAAATATGCCATGAGGCGCGTGCTCATGCAAAGTGCTTATGCAAATGCAAACGTGTGTCTGTGCCTTGGGGAAATTCCCCCTCGATTATAGTTTCCAAGACAAATAAAGTCTGACATCCAATCATGGAAAGAAAGCCTCATATATATATATATATATATATATATATATATATATATATATATATATATATATATATATATATATATATATATATATATATATATATATATATATATATATATATATATATATATATATATATATATATATATATATATATATATATATATATATATATATCTGGAAAGCCACAAAGGCAGCGTACAACAGTAGTCACATACAACCGAAGCCCAAGGCGTAACCTCGACCAACAAGCCTGGTGGTGGTTAGTACATCAATGCATAAAAATACAAGAGAAAACAATAGATATCAAGTGCGGCTGCGGGCACGGAACTCTTCTAGTAACCCTCCTGTGCTGGGATGGTCAGGCTCGTTGAGCAGTCCTCTGATCAGTCGCTCTCTTTTCCTGATAGTATCCTCAAGATCTTCAGCAAACTCTTCACAAGTCCCTTCTCCAAAACAAGCATCCAACTTGCATCTTTTGGAGTCAGCTCTAAGTTGGCAGTCCTTCAGGTTTTCCTTGGTCTCAACCAATTTGCGCTGAATGTTTTGACGGAGTGAAGCTTCAGCCTCAATCTTCTGGTCTTTGATCTTGAGTTGAGTCTTCAACTTTTCTATCTGCAGCTTCAGCTTTTCTTCCTACTCCTTGCGGCTAGCCATGGTATTACTCCACAACTTCTCGAATCTAGATATCTTCAGATACGCCCTATCCAAGTCTTGCTTCTTGGTAGCAAGGACACTGTTAGCAAATTTGAAGTCTATTCCCAGGCGCTCTCTAGATTCTGTCTCCTTGGTCAGATTTGCTCCCAGACGGTTAATCAACTCTGTTTGCTTCTTGCAAGTGTATACGGCTTCTACTTTCTCATGACGAAGTTGTGCAATCTCTGCTTCCAAAGCTTCATTCACCTTTTGCAGATCTTCCTTTTCCTTCAGTACCTGATTGTACTTCTGGATATCAATCATTGTTGGCTCTTCAACCTTAGGGATATCAGGAAATGTAACTGGAGGAAACGGCAATAGAATCATCTTCACCCTCTTCTGCATCCAGAGTCTGTAAGGGTTATAAAAGCGGCTATTACTCTTTCCCAAAGCAGCCTTACCTTTTCTGTTGACGTTATTCCAAGCGTGCTCAAGCTTGGCTAGCATATCACTGCTCAATGACCCCGTGAGGTACAGAGATTCCTGCACCTCCTCCTCTCAAGGAGCATCCAGCAAAGCATACCCGAACTGTCTGGTCAATAAGGTTGGGTTGTAATTGATGCAACCCTTTCTTCCAATAAGAGGTACATTGGGAAGCCCACCGCAACTGTATATGATCTCCGCACCCAGTCTGTCCTTGCTAAACCAAGTAATACTCTTTGCTGTCAAACCCGTCAGGCGTTCTGACCAACTCATAGTACTTGCTGAAGCGACAAAAGAGGCCACCTTGGGCATATGGCTATCAAACCATTGGTACAGTAGTGGAACACAACACAATACATTTTTCCTCTCCTGTTCTCATTCTTGTAATGCACTGAATGATACACATCACCGAGTAGTGTGGGCATTGGATTACCCAAAGCAAAGATGTGAAATGTGTCCAAATCAATGAAGTCCGGCATATTTGGGAACAGAATGATGCCATAAATACAGAGGGCGAGAATAGTGTTGAATACAATTCAACATCCGTCCTTAGCACACTATTGAGCCTTCGCAGCCAAGAATTGCAAAGAGAAACCTGGTATCTCATTCCATTTGGTCAAACCTCCCTTCAATTCTGAAACGTCAAGGTGTAGAGCAGCAGAAAGCTTAGCCAGATCAGGCTTAGCGTCCATATGGTGAAATGGCATCCGATCACGGATAGGCACCTCCAACAAAGTTGAATACTCCTCTAAGGTGGGTGCAAGGATAAAGTCAGTAAATGCGAAGCATCGGAGCTGTGGGTCGTAAAACTGCAGCAGGGCGTACAAACCATTCAAATCATCTGCTGAAGGCTTGCAAACAAGATCAAGCAGCTTCCCATATGCCTTCCTAAAATCATTCCTAACTTCCCTATCATCCAAACGGATCAGACCGGACAGAATGCTAACATCTGGAGTGGGCAGCTTGTAAGCAACACTCTTTCTCAAAACTTCCATGGTGACGGCGAGCAACTAGATCACTAGAATCTCGGGGGAAGATATGCACCTGCAACACAGACACACGTTAATGAGATGCAAAATGGTAATGCAAAATGCAATCATGCAAGAATACAGCAGGAGATCAAGGCGTTGTTGATTGGAGAAGACCAACACTCTACTTTGTCAAGAACACAACACATCTCTGGTAATAAGGAACCAATATTCTGCTCTTGTCAAGAACAAATCTCTGATAAGGAACCATAATCCTGCTCTGTCAAGAACAAACCAATCTCCGATATGGACCCTTTGATACTAACAACACTGATTCACTATCAAGAAAACCGGGTTGTCTGAAGGTCAAAGTTTCCTGCAAGAAAAACCCCAGTCCCGCTCACGGGTATGGTCCTAATCCACGTACAGAGGTATGACATGCTATGCGTTCTTCAGCGTCACAGACTTTCAAGAAACGATGATACGATACCCAGGAGGTGTGGCATCATCATCTCTTGAAGCGGCCTCACTTAGCTGAACCACAAATGATCGATTCCCAGGGTCGACAACTCTCAAGTATGACGTCCCCTCAAGCCCAAAGGGCTGGAAAAGAAATCATCCATGAGAATCTCGCCTGAGTATGGCTTTCGCGGGACACTAGTACATGCAAAGCATGCACGCGCCCACTAATCTCCACTCTAATGCTATGTATCTCTCAAGCCTGGGTATGGCTTCTCACTCATCAGAATCAGCCCACCCCCACAACAACACAATAATAATAATAAAGCTGAAAAGTAAAATGTGGGGAAGTAAATACAAAACCCAACAAAACTAAGAAATCATGCGTTAGGATTGACTCGCATAGGGAACCGCTGGAGTCCCCAGCAGAGTCGCCAGCTATCGCTACTGCGAAAATAGGTGTCGGCAATGACAGAAGAGTCGCCACCTGTCGTTATTTATCCCACACGAAGGGAAAGGAAACGAACGGGAGAAACCTAGCGAAAAGGGTAAGACAGGTCATTGTAACCATGTCCTGGGTTTGGGAGTCGGTTATGCAAGGGGAAGGTATTAGCACCCCTCACGTCCTTCGTACTCGACGGGATCCACGCTTGATTGTTTGTCTCGAAGGGTTGTTTAACTATCTATATATCAAGGTTGGTTTGAAAAGAAAAGAAAAATGACTCGGCAAAGCATCGCGCTTTGTGCCTACGTATTCTCATCAGGGAAAGTCAGAGTCAACGTAGTTCGGCTAACTACGGGTTACGGGGGAAGGTTGCTCGCCAAGATATCGCATCTTATGCCTACGTATTCTCATCAGAGAAATCAGAGCGAACGTAGTTCGGGATAAAACGGAACACAGGTTTGTTCGATTGTTTTTACCCGAGTAAAGTTAAACAACGGTCCCAACAGTTAGGGACAATGCCTGTTTGTGGTAGAACCGAGGCTTAACAACACTCTTTTCTTCAGAAAAGGTTTTCCTTTGAGTTACGGGCCCACGGGGAAAAAAGAGGTTTGAACGTCAGTTTTTGTCTTTTATCGAAAGAAGTGTCTTTTATGGATGTTTGCAATTCGTATCGCACTAAAGACTAGGATCTAGGAGTGAATACGTCGCATGTCACCCAAAGGGTACCATACTAAACACCCTGATCATTGGAAGGAAACCCTTCAACAACCATTTCCCAGATAGCTTAAGGCTCGTAGCGTATGATTCGAATCTGCCTTTATTATGTATTTTTCTGTTGTTTGAAGATAAGGAAGAGAGGGACTCTACAGGGGAAACTATCAAGTATCCTACTGTTGTCATGCAAGGATTCATACTATGATTTAAGTTTGAAGAGGGATCTACCCTAATGTTATCATGCCTGGATTCGATCCTAAGGTCTATCGCAGTCATCCTATCAAGGAGACTGGAAATCCTAAGGGCACATGCAAGGAAGGTATCAACCAATAGCAAAAAGAATTATCAAACAGTAAAGCTATCAAGCTAAAACAAATAGATGCACATGATGCAACAATACAAGCAGAAGGAGTCCAACTCAACTTCTAAAGCAAGCAAGGCACAAAGGCCACACACCACACAGGCAAGGGAGAAGCTCAACCTTAAACCAGCAAGCAAAGCCACACAGTAAAAAGCAAGCAGAGGGAGACAACCAACCTCTAATGCAATACAAGCAAGGGGAGAAACTCAACCCTTGAATACTTGCACAAAGACTCTTGAATAGCTTCACAATCATGTGTAGCCTCTTCTTGATGAGTAAACTCCTTGACTCCCTGCATACATGTCAATGTAATGCCTATGCTAATGCTATAATGAATGCAATGAAACATAAGCTAGGTAAAGAAAAGGTTGGGCAAATTTTGGGGTGCAACACCTTGTTATAAAAGTAAAATAGTTCTTAGGTATCAATAATGATCTGAAAGGACTTGTATTGATACCTGGCAATAGGTTTTTAAACAACTAAATTCGATGATGCGAAATTTGTAGAAGCAAGCTTCATCTCAAAGTTTTGATGACGTCAACATCAAGATCAAGAATATTTCATCTGTGCAAAAAGGCAAACGCTTTCAAAAGACCAAGATCAAGTGGAATGGAAGTGATCAACATTCAAAGCTTCATGAACATTTGACTGATCAACTTTCAAGTTTTGGACACAAGCTATGGTATATCAAAATCCATTAATTTAATTGATATACAAGTGTTCAACATCTTTATCATTTGATCACATTGCATAAGCATACTTTTTAAACTATTAGAATTGGTATAACACTATTTTTATAAGTATTTTTCTGAAAAATAGCAGTGTTAACCGATTAACCATATAGGTTAACCGGTTAACCATTTCAAATTTTAAATATTCTGGTATAACGTTCCAGTGTTAACCGATTAACCATATAGGTTAACCGATTAACACTGAACGTATTTTGAAAAATGGCTTTGTTTCAATTTCAAAAATGGTTTGAATATTATACCAGTTCATATTTTGAATTATACTCAAATATACCTTTTGGAAAAGGTGTGTTTACACATATAAATTCTGAGTTTTTCAAATTGAAAAACAACCTCCAATAATCAATTTCAAAACATTCTTTGAATCAAATTCACCACTTTCAAATACTTTTCAAATCTTTTCAAAAGTGTTCATATTGATCATATCTTTCATATGCATAGTATTGAACACTTGTGTTGAAATTAAATGAGTGAATTTTGATCAGAAGGAGAAGATCAATCTCAGCATTGATATTACCATTATTACTCTCAAATCAAAGTATTCAGATTACTTGTATTTTGACTTGTGATCCAGGATTGTTGGACACAAGGGTGAGTGTTTACAAGAGGATTGTTCTTGTACACTTGTTGATTTTTATTGTTTGATAGTAGGCCTCACCGGTTGATGGTGTGATAGGTTGTACTTTATTAAACAATAGTGAAAACTCTTTTTCTTGTTGAAAGGGGAGTGGAGTACTCTCGGATTGTGAGGGGAACCACTATAAATCTTGGTGTCCACTTTCCTTTTACTTTCTACTGCATTAATCACCAAGAACCTAACCAGTAAAATTTCAAGAATACCGAAAAACCGGAAAAAGTCCCTAAAGCCTAATTCACCCCCCTCTTAGGCATACTCTGTACTTACAATTGGCATCAGAGCAGGTTAAGGTAACCTGTTCCTATCGATCCTAATGGCTTTCGCTAGTACTAACCCGGTTTTCAAAGATGGTGGAAGCAGTAACAAGCCACCACTCTTTTCTGGAGAATACTTCGATTTTTGGAAAATCCGTATGAAGGCACATCTTGAGGCTCAAGGATATGGTATATGGGAAACTGTAGAAACTGGTCTGCATGTTCCTATGAGCGTCATAAATAACGTAGGCACTCCAAAGATGAAATCCTCATATGATGAAGATGACAAGAAGAGAATTTTGAATGAGAAGAAAGCAATCAACATACTTCAAAGCGCTCTCAGTATGGACGAATTCTTCCGTATATCACAGTGTAAATCAGCAAAATAAATTTGGGACACCTTGGTAGAAACGCATGAAGGGACAGCCGAAGTAAAAAGATCAAGACTTAATACTTTAAGTCAAGAATATGAAATGTTTCGTATGCAGCCTGGTGAATCCATTGTTGCCTTACAAAAGAGATTCGTTCATCTAACTAATCATCTGATTGCCCTCGGGAAGACCTTCACCAATGATGATCTCAACTTGAAAGTCCTAAGATCCTTAACAAGAGAATGACGTACAACCAAAGGTGACCGCTATTTCGGAAAAGAATAGTCTTTCAACAATGACATCTGCTTCCTTATTTGGCAAACTTCAAGAGCATGAACTAGAACTTGGAAGGCTTGAGAAGCATGAAAGTCAAGATAAGAAGTCCAAAGGAATTGCCTTGAAGATTGACCCAAGGGATGACAAAAATGACGAATCTTCCGAAGACGAAAATTTCATGCTTCTAGTAAAGAAGCTTGGTAAGTTTTTTAATAATAATAAAATTTCCTCTTTTTCTAAAAAGAATAGACATTTCAGGAAAAAGGAGGCACCCACATCAAACCAAGAAATTACATGTTACGAATGTGGGAAACAAGGTCACATAAAGCCAGATTGCCCGAAACTCGCAAATAAAGGAAAATTCAAAGGCAAGAAGGATTTCAAAACGAAGAAGGCTTATGTCGCATGGGACGACAACGAAGTAAGTTCATCATCAGAATCGGAGAACGATGAATATGCAAATATGGCATTAATGGCCTCTCACCACTTCGATGAAGAAAATGAGGTTAGTAGTAATTTTTCTGTTTATGATAATGATGCACAAGAAGTTATAGATGAACTTCTAAAAGAGTGCAAGACTTTGTATAAAAGCATCTCATCACAAAAGAAAAGAATCTCATCTTTGGAAGAACAAAACTCTGTTTTTATGAAAAATATTGAAGATGAAAAATAGAAACTGATGGATGAAAAACAAAGTCTTGTATGTAAAAATTGTGAGTCTTTATCTTTCCAAATTGTTCAACTCAAAAGAGTTTTAGAAAGATACGAAAAAGGTCAAATTGGCTTGGAAGAAATTCTAAAACATCAAAGATATCCTAATGATAAAAGTGGATTAGGATATTCTAAATTTTCAAAACCAAGCACCAATAAGACCGTTTTCGTAAGAGCAAGTGAACAAATTGTTAAAGAAAAGGCCAACACTTCTAAAGTTCAGCATCAAAATCATAACAAGAAAAGCATTGCAAAGAAAAAGAATTATGTTCCTAGATATAGAAGTCACTTTCAACCTACATGTTCTTATTGTGGAATTAAAGGCCATACACCTAATGCTTGCTATGTGCGTAATATTGGTGTTGCTAAAGGGCATTATGTGTGGGTTGAAAAAGGTACTAACTATCAAGGACCCAAAGCAATTTGGGTACCTAACAATACTTAATTTTGTGTTGTAGGTATGCTTGAAGACAACCACTAATCAATGGTATCTTGATAGCGGTTGCTCGAAGCATATGACGGGAGACATAAACAAATTTTCAAGTCTATCATTAAAGACCAAAGGATACGTCACTTACGGTGATGATAATAAGGGAAAAATTCTTGGAGTTGGAACCATTGGTGCACCTCCATGTACAATCATCGAAGACGTTCTTTATGTGGAAGGCCTTAAACACAACCTACTTAGCATAAGTCAATTGTGTGACAAAGGGTTCCGAATCAACTTCACAAAGGAGGAATGCTTGATAGAACATGAAGTCACTTATGACATTTTTCTAAAAGGTAAAAGATATAATAACATTTTTATGATTTCTTTTGATGACTCTTCCTTGAAGGTAAAGTGTCTTATGGCGAACAACAATGAGGCATGGCTTTGGCATAAAAGATTTGCTCACATTCACATGGAGCATTTAAACAAGTTGATAAAGCATGATCTAGTTGTTGGTCTTCCGAAGATAAAATTCATCAAGGATAAGTTATGCGATGCATGTCAAAAGGGAAAACAGACCAAGACAACTTTCAAATCCAAGCAAGTGGTTTCTACATCAAGGCCACTTCAATTGTTGCATATGGATCTTTTTGGTCCATCAAGAACAAAAAGCTTCGGAGGTAATTTCTACGCCTTAGTTATTGTTGATGATTTCTCTCGATATACTTGGACATTGTTTTTAGTGCAGAAAAGTGATGCTTTTAAAGAATTTAAGAAATAT
The DNA here is from genome assembly GCA_963859935.3 of Lathyrus sativus. Lineage (NCBI taxonomy): Eukaryota > Viridiplantae > Streptophyta > Magnoliopsida > Fabales > Fabaceae > Lathyrus > Lathyrus sativus. Next base: position 677,269,460 of record OZ012739.1, on the reverse strand, counting down.
GCAAAGCAAATTCAGAATGAGAAATCATTCACCATAGCCTCTATAAGAAGCGATCACGGTGGAGAATTCCAAAATTCAAACTTTGAAGATTTTTGCGAAGAGCATGGAATCTCTCATAATTTTTCAGCACCAAGGACGCCTCAACAAAACGGTGTCGTAGAACGGAAGAATAGATCACTGGTGGAGCTTGCAAGGACAATGCTTAGCGACACAAATCTTCCTAAATATTTTTGGGCAGATGCAGTTAGTACAGCATGCTTCGTAAGCAACCGTGTCAATATTCGACCACTCCTCAAAAAGACTCCGTATGAGTTGTTCAAAGGTAGAAAACCAAATATAGCATTCTTCCACATATTCAGATGCAAATGCTTTGTTCTCAACAACAACAAAGAGAATCTCGGTAAGTTTGATGAGAAATCCGACGAAGGTATATTTCTTGGTTACTCTCTTTATAGTAAAGCATTTAGAATTTTTAATAAGAGAACACTTACTATTGAAGAATCCATTCATGTTTCGTTTGATGAGACTAACCCCTCGAAAGAGGATAATATTATTATGGATGATGATGATGATATAGTAGGTTCTTCACAACAACAAGAAGAGATTTCAAAGAATCAAGAAATACCACAAGAATATGTCACTCAAATCATTGAAGAACATCAAGATCTTCCGAAGGAATGGAGAACGCATAGAGATCACCCTATAGATAAAGTTATTGGTGATATTAGCCAAGGCGTTGCAACTCGACTTAATCTAAAGGATGCTTGTCTCAACATGGCTTTTGTGTCTCAAATTGAACCAACCAAGATTGATGAAGCTTTAGGCGACGACCAATGGATTGTAGCAATGCAAGAAGAACTCAATCAATTCGAAAGAAATCAAGTTTGGAGTCTTGTACCAAGACCAGACCATAAGCACATCATAGAAACGAGATGGGTCTTCAAGAACAAACTTGACGAGAATGGGATCATAGTTCGTAACAAAGCAAGACTGGTCGCACAAGGCTACAACCAGGAGGAAGGAATTGATTTTGATGAAACGTTCGCTCCGGTAGCAAGGTTAGAAGCAATTAGATTACTACTTGCTTACGCTTGTTCTATGAATTTTCAGTTGTTCCAAATGGATGTCAAAAGCGTTTTCCTGAATGGCTACATCAATGAGGAAGTCTACGTCAAACAACCTCCGGGTTTTGAAGACTTCAAGAATCCCTCACATGTCTACAAACTGAAAAAGGCACTCTACGGACTAAAACAAGCACCAAGAGCATGGTATGACCGCCTTAGCAATTTCTTATGTGAGAAGGGATTTACAAAAGGAAAGGTTGACAAGACATTGTTCATAAAGAAGATCAAAGGAAACACTTTATTGGTTCAAGTCTATGTCGACGACATCATCTTCGGATCAACAAACAAAGAGCTTTGCGAAGAATTCTCACTTATGATACAAGGAGAGTTAGAGATGTCCATGATGGGAAAATTGAATTATTTTCTTGGACTACAAATCAAGCAAACAAAGGATGGCATCTTCCTTAACCATTCCAAGTATTGCAAGGAATTGTTGAAGAAATTCGATATGGATAGTTGCAAGGTGATGTCCACTCCTATGGGATCCGGAACGTACGTTGATCAAGATGAATCCGGTACTCCAGTTGATATAACAAAATATCGAGGTATGATCGTTTCATTACTATATTTGATGGCAAGCCGTCCTGACATTATGTTTAGCGTTTGTTTGTGTGCACGCTTTCAAGCAAGTCCAAAGGAATCACATCTCACAGCCGTAAAGAGAATCATAAAGTATCTCAAAGGGACAATGAATGTCGTATTATGGTATCCTAAAGGTAGTATTTGTTCTTTAGTTGGTTACTCTGACGCTGACTATGCAGGATGTAAGACCGATAGAAAAAGCACAAGCGGTACATGTCACATTCTCAGGAATGCATTAGTGTCATGGGCCTGCAAGAAGCAAGCGTGTGTGGCACTCAGTACAGCCGAAGCGGAATATATTGCAGCAGGAAGTTGTTGTGCACAAATTCTGTGGCTCAAGCAACAACTCCTCGATTACGGTATAGATCTCGGCTGCATTCCTCTTCGATGTGATAATACAAGTGCCATCAATATTACAAAGAACTCGGTCATGCATTCAAGAACAAAACATATAGATATCCGGCATCACTTCCTTCAAGATCACGTATTGAATGGAGATGTAGATGTTACTTTCGTCGACACGCACAATCAACTCGCCGACATCTTCACCAAAGCTTTGGCGAAAGAACCATTCTACAAAATTCGGCGAGAACTTGGGATTCTTGATGAAGGTGACATCTGACCTTTTTCTCTAATATGTGTATGCATTATTTGTGTTGTGTTTTCATATGTATGCATTCTGTTTTTAAATATTTTTCAAAAATTCGAGTGTGTTAATCAATTAACCATATGGTTTAACCGATTAACACTGTTAAATTTTCAATTCTGACTCAATTTTTTAATGTGTTAACCGATTAACCTATATGGTTAACCGATTAACACTGTTAAATTTTCTAAAAATCAAAAACGAAAATTAATTAAATTTTTGAAAATATTATATATGATAAATGCATTTTTTATGTGGTCCATATTCTCTTAAGAGTCCAAAATCCATATCCAAAATCCTATCCCCTCTTAAAGAGTTTTGTGGAACTTCCCTCTTCAAACCCTAAGTTTTAAAAACCCACTATCTCTCTCCCACTCTCTAAAGTTGGATAACTCCTCATAACCATCCCCACAACTTCTCAAACCCTAACTTCCTCAGAACCCACAACTTCAGTTCTCTCAAACTTTCATCCATGGCATCCTCACGCAAAGGAAAGGGAAAGCTTCCTGAATATGCATCAGAATCTGATGACGACAGCATTCCAATGGAAACCACCAAAAAGAGGCGCATGAATTTTAAAGTTCGTGTTCGTCAACTTCTGCTGGTAAAGTACGTAAATCTTCGAGCTTTTCCTGCAATTTCTTTCGACTTTCCTACACTATTGGAATATCAGCGCATCGACAAGTTCGTCACCGACTCTGGTATTATTTATCCTGATCTTGTTAAAGCTTTTATGAGTAAAATGGCTGTATATCTGGACATTGATGAGAACCACATGATCCGTTCCACCATTAGAGACCATGAGTTTGTTGAAAAATTATCCACCCTTGCTAGACACCTTAAGATTCCATCAAAAGGCTGCTTCCTGAGGAAAGGTGTAAACCATGTGGATGGACCTTGGGAAAATTATGATAAAATGGAGTATTACTATCAGATTTGCAGGTTCCCGAAAGAAACAGTTATTGCAAAATCTCGCACCGCTCGTATGCTGTGCTATGCCAAGAATCTGACGGTTTCTGATCGAATGCTTCATTACATTATCTGCTATGTCCTCATTCCAAAGGATTCCAACCACTCTCAGATTAATGACTTAGAGATGCAGCTTTTGTATGCAATCAAGAACCGCATAAGGATCAAATGGATTCTGACCATCATGTATCATCTGCAGCAGCAACTTCAGTGCATCATACGGTTACCGTATGCTCGGTTGATTTCGAGAATTCTGGAATTAACCGAACTAGACCTCAACAGGGAACCGTCCTCCAAATGAAACCTACAACTAATGAGGTCAATGAGATGAACATTGTCAAAAATACTGGTATCATCAAAGCGGCCAACGGTGCCTACAGGTATGCCGATGACGGTCCTGTCCATCACGCGTATCCAATTCCTGAAGGGGGTCTTACAAGTGAGTTTCTCTATACAACCATGATGAACCAACATAGAGAGTCAATGAATATGCATAGAGAGACCTCCCGAGCCATTGCCTCCCTCAGAAACCTTATTCTTAACCCTCCACATTCCAATACTCGGGTTGTGGACGAAGAGATTGAAGAAGATGATGGTAGTGATGAAGAGGAAGAAGATGATGTGGATATGCCTGATGAGGATCTTTAGAGAATATGTTGCTGTTGATGTCTTTTATTGCATTGTTTTCTAGTTTTTGATGTTTTATGCTTTCATTTATGTTTGAAATCTGTTTTTACTTTAGCATTGTAACTTGTACAATATTTGCAGTGTTGCTGTCGTTTAATTTCATTATGCTTTGCTTCCATATTCTTGTGATTGCTTGCATTATTGGTCTGTCTAGTTTTCTTTCTTGAAAGCTCCTTCCTTTCTGCTTATGACAAAGGGGGAGAAGAGCTTTGGCTTTCTTATGTCTATGTGTGCAGAATTTTTGCCTATGTATTCGATAGGGGGAGTTCATGGACATAGGGGAGAAAACAAGATTATTGCTAATCATCGTCAAAAATTGCACAAGATCATTTTAGTTGTCATCATCAAAAAGGGGGAGATTGTATAAGCAAGCTTCATCTCAAAGTTTTGATGACGTCAACATCAAGATCAAGAATATTTCATCTGTGCAAAAAGGCAAACGCTTTCAAAAGACCAAGATGAAGTGGAATGGAAGTGATCAACATTCAAAGCTTCATGAACATTTGACTGATCAACTTTCAAGTTTTGGACACAAGCTATGGTATATCAAAATCCATTAATTTAATTGATATACAAGTGTTCAACATCTTTATCATTTGATCACATTGCATAAGCATACTTTTTAAACTATTAGAATTGGTATAACACTATTTTTATAAGTATTTTTCTGAAAAATAGCAGTGTTAACCGATTAACCATATAGGTTAACCGGTTAACCATTTCAAATTTTAAATATTCTGGTATAACGTTCCAGTGTTAACCGATTAACCATATAGGTTAACCGATTAACACTGAACGTATTTTGAAAAATGGCTTTGTTTCAAGTTCAAAAATGGTTTGAATATTATACCAGTTCATATTTTGAATTATACTCAAATATACCTTTTGGAAAAGGTGTGTTTACACATATAAATTCTGAGTTTTTAAAATTGAAAAACAACCTCCAATAATCAATTTCAAAACACTTGTTCATATCTTTTCAAATCTTTCACCACTTTCACCACTTTCAAATTTCACCACTTTCAAATCTTTTCAAAAGTGTTCATATTGATCATATCTTTCATATGCATAGCATTGAACACTTGTGTTGAAATTAAATGAGTGAATTTTGATCAGAAGGAGAAGATCAATCTTAGCATTGATATTACCATTATTACTCTCAAATCAAAGTATTCAGATTACTTGTATTTTGACTTGTGATCCAGGATTGTTGGACACAAGGGTGAGTGTTTACAAGAGGATTATTCTTGTACACTTGTTGATTTTTATTGTTTGATAGTAGGCCTCACCGGTTGATGGTGTGATATGTTGTACTTTATTAAACAATAGTGAAAACTCTCTTTCGTGTTGAAAGGGGAGTGAAGTACTCTCGAATTGTGAGGGGAACCACTATAAATCTTGGTGTCCACTTTCCTTTTACTTTCTACTACATTAATCACCAAGAACCTAACTAGTAAAATTTCAAGAATACCGAAAAACCGGAAAAAGTCCCTAAAGCCTAATTCACCCCCCCCCCCCCCCTCTTAGGCATACTCTGTACTTACAAAATTACTCTAGTAAGATTGAGAAACGCTCCATCTTTATAGTTGTGCAAAAGTAATAATCATTGAAAAATAATTACGCGTGAGTGAAAGCCGACGAGCATCTTATTTGTCAAAGATAGGGCAACACGCTGGCGAAAGAAGGTGTTGTCCATATTTATCTATTTTCTATAAATTGCGCAAGAATTCTCACAGCAAAAGTAATTCAATTAAGTGGATACGTCAGAGTGAGGGATTGTGACCCTGAATCTTGTCTATTTCTAATTAATTTCTAAGTTATTTACAATTAAGTTGTTTTATTTAAGTGTTTTTCTAAATAAGTTGTTTTGGCTTAAGTAACTTTTCACTTAAGTTTGTTTCAAACCTTTCGATTGCTCTAGATTTACAACTGAAGGTGAGAAAATACTTAGAAGGGGGGTTGAATAAGTATATTAAAAAAAATATAGTAATAAAAACTCAAAGATTTTTATCCTGGTTTGTTGAACTCAACTACTCCAGTCCACCCTATCAAGAGTGATTTGCCTTTCTCAACAAGGACTTAATCCACTATTAATCAACTGATTACAATAACAACCACTAAGAGCAACTATTCTTAGTCTTCTCAAGAACTACTGATCCCAACTGGATCTTCTCAAGGATCTTTTACAATTAAATGTAAGAATAATACAAGTGTTTAACTGCTTCTAAATAAGTTATATCACAACTGTGATTTTTCACTTAAGATTAAGAACAATGAAATAAATTCAGCAAAGAGAATAATTCATGAGAGCTTTGTAAGAGTTTCTTTTCAACGATTCATCAACTTGAAGAAGATGAATGAGACTTGCTTTTATAGGCACAGTAGTTTACAAAGTCTTTTTCGTTGAAGGCTGTGTACTGAAAAGGCTGTAACCTTTTTGTCTTCACATCACATGACCTTTCTTGGAAATAGAATGCACAGAGATATCCTTTTGGTCTGTGTTCTAGTGTCAAGCATGAAAGAGGAAAGAGTCGTTGAGCCAAATCAACGAACATAACTTTTGAATTCTTCTTCAACAAGTGTTTCATACTTCAGAAAATAACATCAGAGCTTTGAGTTATCAGAGTCTTTGATGTCCCTCAGAGTTTGTTGAATCAGAGCAATGCAGCAAGTGTGCTTCAATGTGTAATTCTATCAGAGCAGAGTTTTATGGGTCAGATCCTCAGTACATGCAGCGTGCAGTACTCTCAGAGTCTTCTGAAAAACTGTGTTGTTTAACTCTCATACAAAAGTCTTCAATGCTTCAGAGGCTTCTGCTTCAGATTCTTCTGTAGCTTCTGTTTCAGATTCTTCTGCAGACCGCGCTCAGAATCTTCTGTAGGCAGCGTTCAGATTCTTCTATCAGATGCGTCTGACGCTTCAGAGCCTTTCATAGTTGCATGTTCAGATTTAATTTGCTCTCAGAGGTATATTTCCTTTAATATCTGCAGCAAACATTCTTGAACAAATTTTAGAGTATATAATTCTTTAATACAAAATTTTATAAGAGTTATCATCAAAACATAGAGATATAATTAAGAAACAATTTGTGTTCTTACAATCTCCCCCTTTTTTATGATGACAAAACATAAGAAATTTTGTTCAATAAAAGGCAATAATTATAACTCCCCCTGAGATTAAGAATCTCCCCCTAAAATGAATACTCTAATAGAAGAGAATACTTCCCTTTTTGTTTGAGTATATTTCATAATCAGAGCCTGATGAATTCTTTCACTCAAAGAGTCTGGTTTATCTTTCAGAACCAGGGTCAAATTTGCTTCAAAGATCAGAGTCTGGTCGGGTAATTCTCAGGGTAACTTCAATGAATTTTTGTTAGATGAAACAATAAAATCTGAAAGACTTAAATTCAAAGTTAGTTAATAATATGTCTGAAATTCAAAGTTAGTTAATCAGATTCTTTTTCTCCCCCTTTTTGTCATAATCAAAAAGATTTTTTTTAAAGACAGAAAAGATAACAGAAGAAAAGAAAAATAAAACACATAGAAGCAAAACAAGCAGATTCATTCATGTAGGAAGTTCAGATAACAGATAATCAAAACAGATAAAAAAGAACAGATGCAAACACAAGTGCAAAAACATGAAAAGAAACTAAGGCTGGCGAGATGCAATCAGGGTCAGAAGATCTGTGATCTTTGCAGTAGACTCTTCTTGCTTGGCCATCCAAGTCTTGATCTCCTCAGTAGTTTGTTCTTGTTTAATCATCCATGACTTGATTTCCTTAACCTCTTTCACAAGATCTGGAGTGTCATTCTTCACTTCAGATGCAGAAGGTGCAGAAACAGACGCAGTTGCCTTAGACAAATCGATCTCCATATTAGATGCAGCTTGAGTATCTGCAGGAGTATCTTGAATTATTTGATCAACATCTTCAGATGAAGAATCTTCAGCAGGAGCATCTTCCAGAAGCAACATTGGTGGTCTGGGAATGCTCAACAAAGTTTGTCTGACCATTTCAGCAAACTTTGCTTTAGCATGTTCAGCGCAGACTGCTCTGAGATTAGAAGCAACAATGTTGAACTTAAAGATGAATCTGTCCCAAGCAGCTTCAGATACAGCAGGATCCGCACTGAATAGACACTCTTCTTCTACACGAGCAATCCCCATACGTACTTCCTTCTTGAAATTCTTAAACAATGTATAAACATCTGATCTGTGGTTGGGGTAAAGGTATTCTTCTAGGGTGACTTTTTGTGAAGATTCAGAGTATGGTTGTGTTAGTTCACAAGTGGTATCCGGAGGTGTTGGATCAGATGATGGTTGTTCAGATGGTTGGGGTTCAGAGGGTTGTGGTATAGTGAGATGAGGTGTAGAGGGTGTTGAAGTTTCAACCTCAGATGATGATGGTTGAAAGTCTGAAAAGTTGAATCTGGCGCGAAGTGCAAGGTGATGAAGGTTTTGGTCAGATGCAGATAGGTCAGATGGTGCAGGTTTGTAAGGATCAGGAATTTGTAAACGAGAGGGTGAGTGAGCTTTAGATTCAGAATCAGATGATTCAGTAGAATGGCAGGAAGTGGAAGACAAGACAATCATGGTTGCAAGAGGTTGCAAATCCAGAATGTCGTCAGATGGTTGTGTTATAGAGGGTTCAGGATCAGGGAAAAAAGATTCTTCTGGTGGTTGAGTAAAAGATGGTTGTTCAGATTGTGTTTGTTGTGGAGGTTCAGATGAAGTTGGTTGAGGTTGTTGTTTTGGTTGTTGTTGTTCTAGTTGTTGTTCTGGTTGTTGTTCTGGTGATTTTTGTTGAGGGGGTTCAGAGGGTGGTTGGACAGAAGATGGTTGAGAGTGTGTAGGTTGAGATGAAAAGGATTCAGGTGTATGATACCCAGATGTTTGTGGTACAGAGGTTTGTGGTCTAGATGGGGGAGATGGTGGAGGTGAGGGTAATAGTGAATGAACAGTTGGTAGTGGATCAGATGTTAATACCTGTTTAATAGTTTCCCTTATTTCCTCCAAACTAGCTTCTGGGGAATTTGCTTTCACCTACTTGACCTTCTGAGGCTTATCAGCAGCGTCAGAGGCTTTCCTCTTAGGCTGAGCAGCAGATCCTTCTTCAGCTATCCTTTTCTTATGCTTTTCTATCAGAAGATCAGGCAAAACTTCTCCTTCCTTCTGAACAATGTTTACAGGCAGAGGAACACCAGTCAATAAGCAATCAACAATAAAGGATAAGATGATCTCCCTAGGTTCTTCAGCACTGAACATTGGAAAATCTTTGATAGGAATCCTCCTACTGCTGACTTCCTTAGAGTCAATCTTCTTAGGTTTGCCAGCAAGCTCTGAGATGACCTTCATCCTCTTCAAAGTGTTGCCATTGATGGCAGAGCCTATGATGTAAGACAGATCATCTGTCAACTCAGCTTAAGACAGATGTTCTACCAGACGATTCTCTGTCAGAATATCTGAGATCATCCTTCCCATTGGAATCCCATTCCTGACCTTTCCAGTTTTTGCTCTTACTTCTTCTCTTGTTTCTTTCACATGATTCAGAAGATGACTAAACAGAAGATAAGGCAAATCTACTTTCCTTCCTTTGCTCAAACAGAACATGAAGTAGAGTTGTTAAGTATTGACATAATCTGGAGAATTAGAAAATTTCCTGTGAAAGATAGAACTCATGAAAATCTTAGCCCAGATTCTGTAAAGTGGCTTTAGTTCCCTCACTTTGTTTGTTGGTTCCCCAGAAATACAAACTTCCTGAAATACATCAGCTAAATCCACACGAGCAGTTGATAAACTTGTTTCACCATCAGTTTCATTATACCCAATGAGTTATCTGATTAACTTCTCTGTAATCATAATCTCATTTCCAAGAACAGAAGAATGGATGAACTTAGGGCACACCTGAGCATGTATCCAAAACTCCTTCACCAGTGTTGGATAAACAGGACCCATTAGCATGTCAAAGTACTTTGCCCAGCTCTGAGTTTGAATGGATGAAGAGAGATTGAGACCATTTTCTTCAATAGAAGCGAAATCAACAAAGTTCTCACACAGAACTTCAAGATCTTTCGTTGGAGTAGAAGAGTCCTCACTGGTTCCTTGTAAGCCTCAGCATTAGAAGAAGATGCAGCAACAATTGATTGCATCTGAGCAGTTGTTGAAGAAGAAGACGCCATTGATGTTCTTGAGAGAGATGTTCTAGGTTTAGGGTTTTGATGAAGACCAAAGAGCAAACAGAAATGCATATATTGTTTGTGAAGTGAAAAATGTGAAATGAGAGTGAATTGTGATATTTATAGAGAAAAAAAATAAGGCACTCAAACAGTCACACATAGCATTAAATGAAAATAAAAACACATCATTTCAAATCATTTATGATTCTGGCAGATGGGGGAAAATCAAGAAGATTCAGATTTTCAAAGCAATACCTCAAACGTCAATTCAGTAAGGTGCACTCTACCTTTCCAGATTCTGAGGTACACGTGTTTGCTTGCATGTGCTTCTGAAATCTCTTAAGAAATGAAACGTTAGCCAACGTTCAGATCCTCTGAGCCTTGTTAATTCAGATTTACACAAAATAATAATTCAAGAAAATAAATAATAGACAGATGAAATACTTCAGAGTTTTAAACATTTTGCATCTGAGAAATTTGCCTCTGATAAAAATTATTCTGGACAAAAATCCATACCAATATTTTTCAGAATAAACTTAAACCTATCTTCAACAAGGGGTTTTGTAAAAATATCAGCCCATTGATGATTTGTATCAACAAAGGCTAAGTTTATAATACCCTTCTGAACATAGTCTCTGATGAAGTGATGTTTAATTTCTATATGTTTTGCCTTAGAGTGTAAAATGGGGTTTTTAGACAAACATATAGCAGAAGTATTATCACAGAAAATAGAAACATTACTCTCAAAGATCTGATAGTCTTCTAGTTGACTTTTCATCCAGAGCATCTGCGTGCTACATCCAGCAGCAGCAATATATTCTGCCTCTGTTCTTGAGAGTGCAATTGTGGGTTGCTTCTTGCTGAACCATGAGATCAGATGACTTCCAAGGAACTGACAGCTTCCAGAAGTACTTTTACGCTCTACTCTGTCTCCAGCATAGTCAGCATCACAGAATCCAACTAATGTATATTCATCAGATCTTTTGTAACACAAACCCACGTTAGTAGTACCTTCCAGATACCTTAGAATCCTCTTAACAGCAGTTAAGTGAGATTCTCTAGGATCTGATTGGAATCTTGCACACAAGCATACACTGAACAAAATATCAGGTCTAGATGCAGTTAAGTAGAGAAGAGATCCTATCATACCTCTGTAGAGTTTTTGATCTACTTTCTTACTTACCTCTTCCTTACCAAGAGTACTTGTTGGATGCATAGGAGTCTTTGCCATCTTACTATCAGTCATGTTAAACTTCTTCAGAAGCTCTTTAACATATTTGGTCTGATGGATGTAACTGCAATCTGGAGTCTGGTTGACTTGAATTCCCAGAAAGAATCTCAATTCTCCCATCATGCTCATCTCAAATTCAGCCTGCATACATTGAGCAAACTCCTTTCCCAGCATAACATTTGTAGATCCAAATATAATATCATCCACATATATTTGACAAATTAAAAGATCTTTCTTAAATGTTTTACAGAAGAGAGTTGTGTCTACTTTGCCTCTGATAAAATTTTTCTCCAGAAGAAAATTGCTTAATCTCTCATACCAAGCTCTGGGAGCTTATTTTAAACCATAAAGAGATTTCTTTAGTTTAAAGACATGTTCAGGAAAGTTTTCACTTTCAAAACCAGGAGGTTGGTGAACATAAACTTCTTCTTCTATAATTCCATTTAGAAAGCCACTCTTAACATCCATCTGATACATAGTGATGTTATTCTGTGCAGCAAAAGAAATGAGTAAACGAATAGACTCTAACTTGGCTACAGGAGCATAAGTCTCTGTATAATCAATTCCTTCTTTCTGACTATAACCTTGAGCAACAAGCCTTGATTTATTTCTTTCAACTTCTCCTTTTTCATTCAACTTATTTCTGAAGACCCATTTAGTTCCAATTATGTTGAATCCTTTTGGTCTTGGAACCAGATCCCAGACGTTATTTCTTGTGAACTGATTAAGCTCTTCTTGCATGGCAATTATCCAGTTATTGTCTTGCAGAGCCTCATCCACAGAAGTTGGTTCAATAACTGACACCAACCCAAATAATGACGCTTCAGATGATCTGAGGAAGGATCTTGTTCTGATTGGATCATTTTTCTTTCCAATGATCACATCCTCTGGGTGAGAGACCTTGATTCTGGAAGATGATCCTTTATCATTTGATTTTTTAGAAATGTTCAAGTTGTCCATTTGAGAAGCTAAAGGATTTGCATCTGGCGTTGCTTCTGGTTCCTTCACTTGAACTTTTTCTGCCTCTGAGCCTTCAGAGTCTTTGAAAATTACTTCTCTATCTGCAGAACTTTCAAACTGCTTTGGCTTTTCAATGCCAAGCTTATCATCAAATCTAACATGTATAGATTCCTCCACAATATGTGTTTCAGTATTGTATACTCTGTTGCCTTTAGAGCGTTCAGAATAGCCAAACATGAAACACTTCTGTGCTTTAGAATCAAACTTGTTAAGATTCTCTTTAGTGTTTAACATATAACAAATACATCCAAAAGGATGAAAATAAGAAATGTTGGGCTTTCTGTTCCTCCACAATTCATAGGGAGTCTTTTCCAGAAGAGGTCTTACAGACACTCTGTTCTGAATGTAACATGTTGTGTTTATTGCTTCTGCCCAAAAATGATTTGCCAGATTAGTCTCGTTGATCATGGTTCTGGCTATTTCTTGCAGAGTTCTATTTTTCCTCTCTACAACTCCATTCTGTTGTGGAGTTCTAGGGCAGGAGAAATCATGAGCAATGCCATTTTCATTAAAATATTTTTTGAAATCTTTGTTTTCAAATTCACCACCATGATCACTTCTGACTTTAATAATTTTAAAATCTTTTTCATTCTGGACTTGTTTGCAGAAGTCAAAGAACACAGAATGTGACTCATCCTTGTGTTTTGATAACTTTACCCATGTCCATCTGCTATAGTCATCAACAATGACTAATCCATAGTTCTTGCCTCTGATGGATGCAGTTTTCACTGGTCCAAACAGATCAATATGAAGTAATTCTAATGGTCTGGAAGTTGAAACAACATTTTTTGATTTAAAAGAAGATTTTGAAAATTTTCCTTTTTGACATGCTTCACAAAGAGCATCTGAGTTGAACTTCAACTTAGGAAGTCCTCTGACCAGATTGAGTTTATTAATCTAAGATACACGTCTCATATTAATATGCCCCAATCTTATGTGCCAGACCCATTGCTCATCATTAACAGACAAAAGGCATTTAACATTTTGAACCTTAAGTTCTGAAAGATTGATTTTGTAAATGTTGCTCTTCCTCTTTCCATTAAACAAGATTGAGCCATCCTTCTGACTAACAGCTTTGCAACATTGTTGATTGAAGATTATGTCATAGCCATTGTCACTTAATTGACTTATGGACAATAGATTATGCTTTAATCATTCTACAAGTAAAACATTAGATATAGAGGGAAGGTTACCATTGCCAATAGTACCAGAGCCAATGATTTTGCCCTTCTGATTCCCTTCAAACTTCACGTCTCCTCCAGACTTTGGAACATAGACCTTTCTCCCGTCATGTGTCGTGAGCATCCAGAGTCCAGGTACCATGACTGGCGTCCTGACTTTGCTGCTAAAAACATCTTCAACATGGATTATTTTACTCTTAGGTACCCAGATCTTCTTGGGTCCTTTTGGGTTAGTTGTTCTAAAAGTTCGTCTGAACTTCTGTTTTTCAACAAAAGGTTTATTTTGACTAACCTTAGATTTAAACACATGAATGTTCTCTTCTGAACGAGTGTGTTTAATATCATTCAAGTGACCAAATTTAAAATGAGAATATAAAGAAGTATTCTTGATGATAAGTTTATCAACAGGTTTTGGATTTAAATTCTTTCCAGAGGAAGATTCATATCTAATTCCTTTTCTGTTATTTCTGCTAACTCCATAGATCATTGAAGCCATCTTGCTTCTATTTATGCTTTTAGCCAGACACTTCTGAAAGCTATAGTCATATTTTTCCAAAATATTTTTGCATTCAGGCTTAGTTTCAGAATCAGAGTCTTGTTGAGCTAGTTCAAAATCTTTTTTTATTTTCAGATTGTTTTCTTTGAGCTCAACAACTTTTGACTTCAACAGATTAATCTCAGATTCAAGACTGAATTTAAGCTTCTTGTATTTAAGTTTAATATTGTTGTAGCTTTCTAACATATCAGATAAACTTTCAACAAGTTCAGCTCTGGAGAGTTCAGAAAATACCTCTTTAGAGTCAGATTCAGATTCTGATTCAGATCCTGAAGTTCCTTCCTCCTGATCTTCTGTGTCTGCCATCAATGCTACGTTGGCACATTCCTCTTCTGATTCAGATAAGGATTCAGATTCATCTGAATCATCCCAGGTTGCCATCAGAACCTTTTTCTTCTTGTCAAACTTCCTTTTAGGCTTTTCTTTTTGAAGTTTTGGGCATTCATTTTTGTAGTGCCCAGGTTCTTTATATTCATAGCAGACAACCTCCTTTTTGCCAGATGTTCTGTGTCCAGAAGATTCTTTTCTTTGATCAGTCTTCCTGGAGTTTCTGAACTTCTTTCCTTTGTGCTTCCAGAGTTTGTTTATTCTTCTGGATAGCATGGACAACTCATCTTCTTCTTCAGAAGAAGATTCTTCAGAGCTTTCCTCTATTACCTGCAACGCTTTAGCAGATTTGTTAGATTTTAAGGCAATAGACTTACCTTTCTTTTGAGGTTCATCTTCCTCAAGTTCAATCTCATGGCTCCTCAAGGAGCTGATCAGTTCTTCCAGAGAGATCTTGTTCAGATCTTTTTCCATTTTCAGCGCAGTGACCATAGGTCTCCATCTGGTAGGTAAACTTCTGATGATCTTCCTCACGTGATCAGCAGTAGAATAGCCTTTATCTAGAACCTTTAGTCCAGTTGTAAGTATCTGAAATCTGGAGAACATAGTTTCAACAGATTCAGCTTCTTCCATCTTGAAAGCTTCATACTTCTAGATCAGAGCCAGAGCCTTTGTTTCTTTAACTTGAGAGTTCCCCTCATGAGTCATCTTCAAAGACTCAAACATGTCACATGCAGTTTCTCTGTTTGTGATCTTCTCATACTCAGTATGAGATATTGCATTTAACAAGATCGTTCTAGCCTTGTGATGATTTCTGAACTCCTTCTTTTGGACTTCAGTCATAGATTTTCTATCTATTTTCTTGCCATTCCCATCAGTGGGATGAACATACCCATCTATGACCAAGTCCCATAAATCAGCATCATAGCCCAGGAAGAAACTTTCTATTCTGTCCTTCCAATAGTCTAATTTCTCCCCATCAAACATTGGGGTTTTTTTGCTGATTCTATCCCTTTCTTCATATTTGTTGTTACTGTTAGATGTTGAAGTATCAGCCATAATAACAACCAAATATATATATCAAAGTTTTTCTCACTGGATCTTTTGTCATTGTGAAGTGGTAGCACACACAGAACCGGAGCTCTGATGCCAACTGAAGGCGAGAAAATACTTAGAAGGGGGGGGGGGGGTTGAATAAGTATATTAAAAAAAATATAGTAATAAAAACTCAAAGATTTTTATCCTGGTTCGTTGAACTCAACTATTCCAGTCCACCCTATCAAGAGTGATTTGCCTTTCTCAACAATGACTTAATCCACTATTAATCAACTGATTACAATAGCAACCACTAAGAGCAATTGTTCTTAGTCTTCTCAAGAACTACTGATCCCAACTGGATCTTCTCAAGGATCTTTTACAATCAAATGTAAGAATAATACAAGTGTTTAACTGCTTCTAAATAAGCTATATCACAACTGTGTTTTTTCACTTAAGATTAAGAACAATGAAATAAATTCAGCAAAGAGAATAATTCATGAGAGCTTTGTAAGAGTTTCTTTTCAACGATTCGTCAACTTAAAGAAGATGAAGGAGACTTGCTTTTATAGGCACAGTAGTCCACAAAGTCTTTCACGTTGAAGGTTGTGTACTGAAAAGGCTGTAACCTTTTTGTCTTCACATCACATGACCTTTCTTGGAAATAGAATGCACAGAGATATCCTTTTGGTCTGTGTTCTAGTGTCAAGCATGAAAGAGGAAAGAGTCGTTAAGCCAAATCAACAGACATAACTTTTGAATTCTTCTTCAACAAGTGTTTCATACTTCAGCAAATAACATCAGAGCTTTGAGTGATCAGAGTCTTTGATGTCCCTCAGAGTTTGCTGAATCAGAGTAATGCATCAAGTGTGCTTCAGCGTGTAATTCTATCAGAGCAGAGTTTTATGGGTCAGATCCTTAGTACATGCAGGGTGCAGTACTCTCAGAGTCTTCTGAAAAACTGTGTTGTTTAACTCTCATACAAAAGACTTCAATGCTTCAGAGGCTTCTGCTTCAGATTCTTCTGTAGCTTCTACTTCAGATTCTTCTGTAGCTTCTGCTTCAGATTCTTCTGCAGACCACGCTCAGAAATCTTTTGTAGGCAGCATTCGGATTCTTCTATCAGATGCTTCTGACGCTTCAGAGCCTTTCATAGTTGCATGTTCATATTTAATTTGCTCTCAGAGGTATATTTCCTTTAATATCTACAGCAAACATTCTTGAACAAATTTTAGAGTATATAATTCTTTAATGCAAAATTTCATAAGAGTTATCATCAAAACATAGAGATATAATTAAGAAACAATCTGTGTTCTTACAACAACAACAAAATAGAAATCGGTAGAAACCCTTGTGACGTGTCATTCGAACAAAATGGTGTCGTTGTCGGGGATTGCTGTTTAGATATTGAAGTGCATTGCAATAGTTTCTATATTTTTTAGCTTTGTACAGTTGTTTATATTGCATATATACTTGTTTCCTTTTACGTTTTCTCAAGTTTTGATTAGTGAGGAATGATGAGAACTTCTCCTAAATTGGTTGGTATTTGTATAAAATTATCCAATGAAGATTTTCCCAAGTTTTGATGGTGATGGTAGGATGTTGAGGGTGTGAATGCAAGCAAGTTAAATTGTACCGCTTTATAGAATTTTAGAATGATTTAAGAATTTTGTGCTTTGTGCAAATGTGTATTCTTGTTTCATGTTGCAACTTGTTTGAATGTTTGTTTCACTTAGGTCCAAAAGCCACAAATTATGAGAAACCTCCATTGTTTACTATATATTAGGATGACTGATAAACTTTGTTTAATTCGTTTGATTCATGCTTAATATTTTGATTGTTGTTATTTTGTGAAAGCACTATAAATGATCAAGGAATTTGTTTATTGAGCACAACCGTATCCAAAAGTAACTTACCTGTGAGTAGTGAGAATTTGTTAACCCCTTTGAGCCTAAACAGTTTAGATCTCGTTTTAGTGATGAACTTGTTTTATGTACATAATTTGAATGTTTAGTTCATCGTTGAATTTTGTGAGATTCTAAAATTTTTCTTAAACATTTAAACGTTATTCTAAATTTTCTTCCTTGCCATAAAAGGCCAGGAGAATTCACTTGAGGTTTGGTTAAAATCAAGTCGGGGAGAAAGAAAAAGAAAATGGTAGGTTGCTAAAAATTTTGAAAATTTTCAACCAAGCATAGAAAAAGTGTGAATATGAATGTGAAAAATAAAAGAGAAAGAATGCATGTTTGAAAAAGAAAAATAGAGAATGAAATAATTGTGTAAAAGGAAGTTTAGAAGGGTGATCAATAGAGGAAAGAAAGTGGTGAATGAAGTTGTGATGTGTAAATACCTTGTATTGTGAATGTTCTTTTGCATTGGCAACTTTGATTCCATGGCCTTTAGAAATGTTCCTTTATTGTGAACCTGACCAAACTGCAACCTTACAAGCCTTTAGTGATATTTTTGCTTCCATGATTTCATTTTTGATTAATTAGATGAATGTATGAATTGGATTATTATTTGCATTATTTGTCAAGTCAGTGAAATTTCCTCGCGGTTGTAAACGCGTTAATATCTTCATTCTTATTTTCAAGAGGAGTGTTAGAGTGATTCAAGTATTAGAATTTAGTTGTTATTTGAAATATTGCATGATATTTCTTTAAGAACTAAATTCTTTATCATTATTCGAATCTATTAAGTGGTGAACATTTCTTGTGTGTATTCTCATGCTTGACAAAATACCCTTGTTTGAGCAAACCTCTCTTGTTTGAATTTGAACCATTATCCATTTCTTGGTTGAATTTTATGCTTGAGAAAATTTCTCTTGTTTTTATTGTTAAATGTAATTCATTGTTTTGATTTGATTTGATATGATTAGATTTGATTTGAATATTTTGGGCCTTTTATGTTTTGGGCTTTTGTAAATCTAAAACTATAAATAGGGTGCCTTGCTTTGTATTCAAACACAACACAACATAGAACATATTTCATAGTTGCAGTTTGAGCAAGTGAAAGTTCTATAAGCAATAAGAAATCCCACAGTTGTGGGTAACACATTCTCTCCAAATATTTCTTGTCTTTCTTGTTTGTTCTTCTTTTCTTTTGTTGTTCTTGACAATTACTTGTTATTACCATTACTATCATATTGTGGGTTTGTTCATCAATCTTGAGATCAAGATTGAAGGGAATTCTTCATAGGGTGTGAGGTGAATTTCCAACATCTGGTATCTAGAGCTCCGGTTGAAAGATTCAAGGAAGGAAGATAGTGATGGCGATGAACTATCCGAACGGAAACTTTCCGGCGACCCTGCCAATTCTCAAGAAAGACAATTATGAGAATTGGTGCAAGCAGATTAAGGTGATCTTCTGTTATCAAGATCTTTGGGATCTTGTGAAGGACGGAGTAACATCGCTTGGGGAGAACGCAACGGAGGCGGAAAAGGCTGCGCACAAAGAATTGAAGAAGAAGGATTATAAAGCACTCTTTATAATTCATCAGTGTGTTGATCCTGATAACTTTGAAAAGGTTAGTGATGTTGATTCAGCAAAAGAAGCATGGGAGTTTCTTGAAAAATCGTTTGGAGGTGCAGAGAAGGTGAAAGAGGTGAGGTTACAAACTCACAAGAGAACCTATGAGTTGCTTCAGATGGAAGACAACGAAAGCATTACAGATTTCTTCACCAGAGTTACAAAGTTGGTGAATCAAATCAAAGTATATGGAGAAGTGCTGACAACGAAAGCAGTTGTCTCAAAGATCTTGATATCGTTGGCTCCAAAATTCGACCATGTGGTAGTTGCCATAGAAGAGTCGAAAGATCAGTCAGTGTTGACAAAGGAAGAGCTTCAAGGGACTCTTGAGTCTCATGAACAGAGGATGGCTGAGAGAGCTGCAGGGAAGTCGAAAGATATGGCTTTGCAGGCGCAGTCAGAAAAGGAAAGAAAAGGCAAAGGTAGCTGGAATGGCAACAAAGGAGGAAACCAGTCGAATCAGAAGAAACCTTGGAACCAAGACAACCAAAGAGGTGGTGCTGCAGGTAAAGGAAGAGGTGGTGGTCGAAAGCCACACAAAAGCCACATTCAGTGTTCCAATTGCCAGAAGTATGGTCATTATGCTAGTGATTGTCCAGAAAGGAAGAGAAATCAAGAGACTGATGCAAAGCTGGCGAAACATGAAGAAGAAGAAACGTTGCTAATGGTCACAACAAAAGATGAAGAAAGATTCCAAGATCAGTGGTACTTGGACTCAGGATGCTCATCACACATGACTGGAAGGAAAGATTGGTTTGTCAACATGAAGCCCTCGTAGAAGAACACAGTGAAGTTTGCAAATGACAACACTCTAGCAGCCAAAGGTGTTGGTGATGTTCTGATTATGAGGAAAGATGGCAAAAGGTCAACAATTTCCAATGTGTTGTACATACCAGGCATGAAGATTAATTTGCTCAGTATAGGGCAGCTTGTCGAAAAGAACTACAAGGTAGTTGTCGAAGACAAGATAATGAGAGTTCTCGACGCAGGTGGTAGATTAATCTTGAAGGCTCCAATGTCTCAGAATAGGACCTTCAAGATTGGACTAAATGTGATGGAGCACAAGTGTCTAGCAACTGCAGCCAGCAGAGATGAGTGGTTATGGCATTTTCGACTAGGTCATCTCAACTTTAATGACATCAGAGAACTGAAGAGAAGAAATATGGTTTCAGGATTACCAAAAATCGACATTCCAAGTGAAGTCTGTGAGGAGTGTGTTCAGTCGAAACAACACAAGAATAGCTTCATCAAGGATGCAGGAAGGAAGTCGAAGGCAACACTTGAAGTCATATACTCTGATGTGTGTGGTCCAATCCAGGTGGATTCGATTGGTGGCAATAGATACTTTGTCACGTTTATAGATGATTACAGTCGAAAGCTGTGGACTTACCTCATCAAGAAGAAAAGTGATGTGATTGAGGTATTTTCCAGATTCAAGTCCATGGTCGAAAGACAGAGTGGCCGAAAGCTGAAAATTCCGAGGACTGATGGTGGTGGAGAGTATGTGTCGAAAGAGTTCGATACACTATGTGTAAATGAAGGGATTGTGCATGAGGTGGTGCCACCTTACACTCCACAGCAAAATGGGATTGCAGAACGCAAGAACAAAACCATCATGAATATGGTGAGAAGTATGTTGAATGGAAAGCATCTACCTAAAGAGTTATGGGGAGAAGCAGTTTCGACAGCAACATATATATTGAACAGATGTCCGACGAAGAAGCTTGAAGGAATCACACTAGAAGAATGTTGGTCTGGTGTCAAGCCTAGTCTCAGTCACTTGAAGGTGTTTGGATCTATAGCACATAGACATGTGCCAGATTAGTTGAGAAGGAAGCTTGATGATAAGTCGAATCAGATGATCTTGATAGGATATCATTCGACAGGAGGTTACAAGCTGTTTGACCCAGTGAATAAGCAGGTAGTGATCAGCAGGGATGTGATCATAGATGAGCTTAAAGAATGGGTTTGGACTGAGAATTCCAAGAAGGATTCAGTGAGAATCTCTTGTGAAGAACCAGCCACTGAAGTCGAAACAGAAGTTCGACAGGAACCAGTTGCAGATGAAACATGTTCAAACAGACCTCGACGAACAAGACACATGCCTGCAAGGTTGCAAGAATGTGTAATTATATCAGATGATGTAGTCGATGAAGAGGGTGAGTTGGTACATTATGCTTTCTACGCAGATGTCGAACCAGTCAATGCAGCTGAGGCATTGAAAGATTCGAAGTGGATGAAAGCAATGATTGAAGAGTTGGAGTCCATCGAAGTCAATGATACCTGGTCACTTGTCGAATTTCCGCAAGGCAAGAAGGCAATTGATGTGAAGTGGGTTTACAAGGTGAAGGTAAATCCTAAAGGAGAAGTAACTCGACACAAGGCGAGACTTGTGGCAAAAGGATTTCTTCAGAAGGAAGGAATCGACTTCGATGAAGTATTCGCACCTGTTGCTAGAATCGAAACAATTAGGTAGGTTGTTGGTCTAGCAAATATGAACAACTGGCACACATGTCAGATGGACGTGAAGTGTGCATTCCTTAATGGCCCCTTAGACGAAGAAGTTTATGTTGCACAACCAACTGGGTTTGTGAAACAAGGTGAAGAAAGAAAGGTGTACATGCTTCATAAAGCCCTGTATGGACTTAAGCAAGCTCCAAGAGCTTGGAATAAGAAAATCGACAGCTTCTTAAGGGAGAAGGAATTTGTGAAGTGTACAACTGAGCATGGAGCAATTACCATGAGGATAGACAGCATGTCAGCTATCAACTTGGCGAAGAATCCAATAGCTCATGGTCGAACAAGCACATCGAAATGAGGTTCCATTATCTTCGAGAGCAGGTAGCAGAAGGGAAGATGAAGTTGGAACACTGCAGAACTAAGAATTAGATTGCAGATATCATGACGAAGGGAGTGCAGGTCGAAGCCTTCAGAAGACTAAGAGCCATGATGAATGTAGATAGTTTAGACACAATGAATTAGGTGGTGTGTTAAATGTAATTCATTGTTTTGATTTTATTTGATATGATTAGATTTGATTTGAATATTTTGGGCCTTTTATGTTTTGGGCTTTTGTAAATCTAAAACTATAAATAGGGTGCCTTGCTTTGTATTCAAACACAACACAACATAGAACATATTTCATAGTTGCAGTTTGAGCAAGTGAAAGTTCTATAAGCAATAAGAAATCCCACAGTTGTGGGTAACACATTCTCTCCAAATATTTCTTCTCTTTCTTGTTTGTTCTTCTTTTCTTTTGTTGTTCTTGACAATTACTTGTTATTACCATTACTATCATATTGTGGGTTTGTTCATCAATCTTGAGATCAAGATTGAAGGGAATTCTTCATAGGGTGTGAGGAGAATTTCCAACATTTATGAGAGACATATTTTGCTTGAGGACAAACAAAAATCTAGTTGGGGGGAGCCTGATAAGTGCAAATTTTGACTTAAATTGAACCATCTTTCTTGACATTTTTCAACTCATTTCTCATATTTTAATAGATTTATTTCTTTTTCTTGTGTGATTCTTCAATTATATTGCAAATACCTTTGGATTTCTTGATGTGTGTGTTATTGTGCAGAATTTAGGCATAAAACATCAATGATTAAGACACAAATGATTGGACAAGGAAGCCAAAGAAAAGAAGAAGAATCAGCATGTTCATTGTGCGAACACTAGTGAGATGAAAGCGAATGCTTGTTGTGCGAGATCTTGGCGAAGCCCCTAGTGTACCATCTTATATTAGAGGCAGTAGGAAAAGGACCCAAAGTTCGTTGGGCGAAGATACAGTGAAGCAGTTCGCTGGGTGAAGCAGTTCATTGTACAATGGAATGCTTGCACTGTGAACTCAGATATTTTTCAAGGGTGGTTTAACTATTCAGAGGCACTTCAAGCACTTAAAAGCGGTCTTCGTTTGGTGAAGAAGGTGCTCGCTAGACGAACAGGACAAATTTTTGTTTTACTATATATGTACTTTTCTCACTTTTTTAGAAAAAAAAACTTTTGTACAACTTTTATAACATATATTTTGAGGATAAGAACTTTATCTCTCTTCATTCCAAACATATTCTAGAGAGAGAAGCACAAATCCTAAGGAGGAAAAGGTGTGATATTCAATCTCTTGTTGGGTTTAGATGTAGTATATTGATACCTTATATATTTCATCTAATCTATGTATTGTGAACTAGTTTTGATTCAATATTGATGTTGTCTTTGATTTCTTATTTGTGGGTCTTGACAAAATCTTTTTCAAATCTTAGATCTTAGATATTCATCTATCAATGAGCAAAATTTTGACATAGTCTTCTAAGTTGATATTCACTTGTATCTTCTATCTTATTGTGTTGATTAGTAGCATGAGTAGCATGAGTGAGATCAATACGGTATTATGAGGATGCGTGATAATAGAGATGGAGAACTATGTTCACTTGCATTTGGAAAATTAGTTAAATGCATGTAAAAAAGGGTTAAGTGTGTGTACATATTCTGATAATGGCATTTTATATGAATCAATCATGAAGCTGATATGAATGTCATCTTTGTTTACCTGTTTATCCTTGATTTGAACCGCTATAAAAATATACTCTTTAGATCTGGATCTATGATGATTATCTGTTAGGTTCTAGACTCTAGATATAGATTTAGGCTTAACATTTGCTTAAGTATTAGTTCTTAATGCTCTGTGTTGTTGAGTTGTGTGAGGCATCACTAATGAGACAATATAGTTGTTCTCTCGATGTTGTGTTAGACATAACCTCTATTGTGGGTGATACGTGAGGATATTAGACGAATGGTTGATTTGTGTTTAACTTGTTAGAAGAATGCATGTGTTATCAATTGATGAGATCCAATCTCAACAAGACTCTGTTTATATTAAAGTCTTTACTTTATATTTTCCGTCTTTATATTTTCTGCCTTTATTTATGGTATCTTTGATCTTTCACAATTTTTTTACAACAAACTTAGAAATGTAGAGGTTGTTGAACAATGTTCTTTCCCTCGCATCGATCCCTGTGAAGACGATATAAATCTCAGAGTGAATCCTTCCAAAACTAAATTTTTGTTTCTTGTCGTTTTACTGCAGTTCGACCAAAAGGCCCACTAAAATAAGCAAGAAAAAAACGCAATACAAAATAATAATAAAAAAATAGTAAATAAAACAATGGGGTGCTAAAAGTAAGCCCATGGCACAAAATGCAGGCCTAAGGAGTGTTCGCCCATTCTAATATGAACAGTAACCTATCAGAGTCATATTGGTCCTTGCACTTTGACTGACTTGAATTTTAATCATCTGAAGCAAACTTCTTCAAGGTCTGGTCTTCAAAGGTTGAGTTCTTCAGACTCTAACATTCAGACACTGACCTCTTCATAAGTGGACTTCTTCAGAGTCTGGTCTTCAGCTTTTGATCCATCAGATTTTGGTCTTTAATCTTCTCTTTGAATGTTCATAATCAGAACCAATACTTGGATTCTTCATGAAAGCTTAGTTTATGGTCCATCATATTTGAACAAACATTAGTATACCCAATTGTTCTTTAAATATTTTATTATCATCAAAACCTAAGAGATATTGGATAAACCATTTTTGTTCCAACAATCCGTAAAAAATCTCAGTTTAGCTTGGAGACAAATCGCTCGAAGATTTTTTCGTGTTTGGTGTGAAGATTAACTGATTCATTCCAATGTTCGCTATTTTGTTGGAAGTAAATCAGAAACTTCATTTTTCTTATGGAAAGGAGTAGGTTACATATTTTAGATCATACCTCTATAAATTTCGGGTGTCACTCTCTCTTCCCTTATCACTTTATTTTTCACACTTTATTCTATTTTCCGTTGCATATCCAAACTTTTTATTGAAAATGGTTTTAACTCTAATTTAGAAAACAAAACCAACGTTTTTCAAACCCATACGATTCAACCTCCCCTCCCCTCTTTGTGTATGGAGTCACGTGTTCAACAACATATTCACTCCAAACCTTAAGGTATTAGATATATAACTCGTGTTATTTATAAAATGTTCAATCTCCACTTTTCGAAGCAATGAGGACTTCCAACTTACAGTTGTATCTCAACACATTGATATGTGTAAGCTTTTGGACATTCTACAAAAGATTCATTGTCTTTGGTACTATAAAGCCAAAAATGTCAAATGAAATTGGCATGAAAGTATGTTGATTGTTGAAACACACTTTCTCATATTTGACCACTTTACTTGAATCGACTTTGGTGTTGGTTGTCCAAATGTAAATTCTCCATTCATCAGTCCCATGAAGGAGACACCTCAATCAAGTTCACACATGCATGTGTTAGGCTAAGTGTCAATCTTCTCTCTTATGAGTCTGTCAAGAAACTCGCAAACACCTTTTTTCTTCACATACACCTCTATCTGTCGAAATATATCAAACAAACATTCCTAACAATTAATGTTGATATTTGATGCTTGAAAGCTCAGTATAATGAAATAAAGAAATCATAAAAGCGATATATGAGAGTAGTATGATAATCTACCGAGATATATGTTGGCCTAACTCATATCAATAAAAAATAGTTACGAGAATATCCTAAACAATCAAAAGAATGATTTATGTTTTGTGGCCAGGTCAAACTTTACTTTAATGTCTCATACATTTTTTTTAAAAAGAATGTTCGTCAAAATTTGAAATCATAACATTAAGAGTATCCAAAGCTCTATCAAAATTATTTAGGATCTTTTTGGGTGTTTAGAGGGGAAGGAAGGGGAGGACTTCGAAAAAAGAAAGGATTGAGTAGAAAGAATTGAAGGATTTTTGTTGGGAGAGTTTTGGATGATTTATTTTTATTCATAACATTAAAAATTTCCTAATTTAAAAGAATTCAAAATTTGTATTGAAGAAGAGTTTAAAAAAACTTACATAAATTTTTAAATATATTTTATGTTGTTATAATATTGTGAAAGATAAAAATATAATAATAATAAATACTCTTTTATTATTTTATACAAAATCATTCTTTTAAAAAATTTAACATATTTTTCTATAATATTTTAAAAATATATTTTCAGAAACCTTCCCTTCACTTCTTCTCCAAATTCTCAAACAAAGTTTTGTTTAAAAATCTATTGGTGCACATGTCTTTTTTGTGTCTTGTTTGAGAATTTGTTGTTTGGTGGTCTTTTTATCATGGGATGCATCAAAGCTATAAAGTCACATGCTTTTGTCTTGTTTTTATAGGGTAACAGTGATTAGTATTATAGGTTCTATCGTTGATATCATTGTTCTTCGTCTATACGCTTATTTTAATGTATAAAGTCGTTTTAAACTTTTGAGAGATTTTATGTAAGAAATTAAAGTTAATTGTAATTGAGTGATAATTTTTTTTAAAAAAAATTATTTAATTGTAAAATAATTGTGAAATACATATATGAAGATCTTTTTTATTATAGTTTAATCAACAAAAAATATGAGATCCTGGATTGCATACCACCTTGTACATATATGGGGCAAGATAGCAATAGCATTTTGTATTTTATAGTTGGTCCAGCTTCTACTTCATAAAATAACTTAGCCACTAGAAAAGAGAAAAGGCATACATAAACATAAACATATAACAGACAACAATGTGAGTTGGAATTCCACCCAAAAACCTTCTTTTGATGTAAAAGACATATTAAACTTTTCATGAGAAGTAAAAGACGTGCATTTGAAACTTTTCTAATTTATAATGCACTTTTTCCATTTCATCATATTGCCTCCGTACCAACCCTTAAAAATTCGTTATGCGTAATTATAAATCACTTTGAACTTAATAACAGTTGAAATGATAAATTTTGGATTCATTCATTCAACGTCCTCAATCCTCATGATCGATCAAAAAGCTTGGATATCATTTGCTTTCCACCTTTGGAGGGCAATCGTGAGTATTAATGGTTAAGTTAAACGGTACTACTACTACTATGTTACAACGACAACAATCGGTTGTTACCACCAACGTTTTCCTAGGGCTAATGTTTAAAGTTTATATATGATTAAAAAAAAGAAAAAGAATTATAAAATTTAACCGCCATGATCCACTTAAGGTGTAAACTTTACACCTTCATTTCAATTAAATTTAATAATAATAAATATAAGATGATTTATTTTATTTTTAATGTTTTAATCCAAAATCAAGCCATGTATCCAATCTGTTTCACCACTGACTTTGATGTTTAGTCACATGGATGAATGTTCGTCACCTCTATCTATCTGTTTGCCGCAAATTCTATTCCAGTAGTAACTTTACATATTTATAACCGTAATTAATTACTTAAATACATTCCGTAAAAATTAAATAAACAAAATAAATGCAATACTTGGTAAAATAACTTGTCAATAAATTTTTTTAAAAAAATTACAAAAAAATAGACCGTTATAGGGCAGTACCCGCCACTTTATTACATAGTCACAGTTACACTTGCACTCCTAACCCATACTTAAATGGACCAATTAACACATTTCATATTTCAACCCTTCCCAATAAAATTTCATCTTTTCAAATTCTCTATTTAATTTCGACTGTTACATTTTCAAACAGTAATTTTTCTCCATTTTCCCATCCAAACATAACAATGGGCTGTAATTTTTCAAAACTTGATAAACTTCCAGCAGTGTCCTTGTGCCGCGACCGCTCTAAATTCATAGATGAATCACTCCATCAAAGCTATGCTCTTGCGGATGCACACGTGGCACACATGGAATCCCTCCGGACACTCGGCCCGGCACTCGTCAGTTTCTTCCAACAACCCGAAGATTACAGCTGCGAAATCAATGCTTCCATCTCAAAAACATCATCTCCTTTGAGTTCGCTTTTTTCTTCTGATTCAGATGCTGCACGAGTCCTTCTGCATTCTGAATCAGAAACTGATGAAGCAGAAAGAGAAAGAGAATCACAATTATGCACTCACCATGACAATGTATTATCGTCGGTTCCAGATAATGCGACTTTCATGAATTATGTCAAACCTATTTATGATTCCTATTCTCCACAGCCTCCGTCTAATACCACAGCCATGTTTTCCAGGTTGAAGCCGCCGTCGCCGCCTCCTCCGAGTAACTCTGCTTGGGATTTCTTAAACTTCTTTGAACCTTATGAGAAGTATCAAGTACCTTACTACGACGGTGGTGACGGTTACAATGACACTAACTTAAGGGTTGAGAAAGAAAAGAGAAATGTTAAAACTCAGAAAAGTGAGTGTGTTAAATCCAAAGGCGGAGGAGATAAAGTATGTAAGCCAGAAAATAGAGAAGGGAAACATAAGAAAATCAATTTGAAAGAGGAGAAAAATTCATCGGAGTTAGAAGAATGTAGCGACTTTGTGAAAGTGATTTGTGAAGCGGTGAAAGAAATTGATATTCTATTTCAGACAGCATCGGATTCGGGGAACAAGATTTTGGAGATGTTAGACGTTGGAAAACTCCGTTACCATTCAAAAACTGAAGTCAGTACAGGTAACCGTGTTTGAGTATTTTTATATTCTCTTTATCATTAGTTGGTAAAAATAATGCATAAAATGAGATATTTGGGATCAGGTTTGTTGAAGATTATGGATGTGTTTAGTCAGCCAAATCCAGTGATGAATAAATGCTTGGAGGGTTCATCGCTTCGACGGAAAACAGAATCTGATTGCGAAGGAGTTTGTAAAGACAAGGGTCTTAGCTGTGGAAATCTTTGCTCCACTTTGAGTAAGCTGTGTCTGTGGGAAAAGAAGCTGTATCAAGAAGTGAAGGTACAAATTTTACTCTTTCTTTTTTTCAGTCAAATTTTGGGAGTATCTTGTAACTGTCAAATGAATGTAAACCTATAATGTGCTTTCTTCTTTTTGTTTTTTCAGGCTGAAGAAAAAATGCGCACACTTCGTGAGAAGAAGTGCAAGCAGTTAAAATGTATGACTAAGAAAAATGCAGATGCTCAAAAAATTGATTCTGTTGAAGCTTTGATTGATATTTTGGTTATGAAAATGAAAATTTCTTTCCAAGCAGTTGACAAGATATCTATTACGATCAGTAAGTTGACAGAAGAAGAGCTATGGCCACAAATCGACATGTTTATTCTCATGTAAGTCATAACTAAACTTTCTTGTAAATAAACTCACTTTATAAATTCTAATAGATTGTTATATTCTTTTGGTGATGAAAGGTTTTTCAGAATGTGGAAAGATATGCAAGAATGTTACAAACTTCAGTATCAGAAAATTGTTGAAACAAAAGCTTTAGACCTCTCCATATTCAACAGAAAACCTTGCCATGCTAATATTGAAGCAGCACTAAATCTTAAATCTGAGTTACAGGAATGGATTTTAAGCTTCTTAGATTGGATTCAAGCTCAGAAATCTCTTGTGAAAGCTCTGAATAATTGGTTAGTAAGATGTCTAATGTATGAACCTGAAGAAATAGTTGATGGTTCAACTCCTTTTGATGCACCACCTGTGTTTGTGATATGTAACAAGTGGTCAAAGGCAATGGATAATATCTCAGAGAAGAATGTTATTGAAGCTGTAAATGGATTCATACTTCGAATCAATGAACCATTGGAAAAGTATGTTTTGGAGCATCAGAATAATTCAACATTGGATAAGGAATTAGAGAGAAAAGTGAAAATTGCGGAGAGACAACGGCAAAAGATGCAGAGAAAAGTGAAAATTGTGGAGAGACAAGAGCAAAAGAAAAAGATGGTTACAATTGCAAAAGCACTTAAAGAAGAGACCAATGCTATGTTGAAAGGAGATGCTGTGAATAATAATGCTGATATAGTTGATTCTACTAGTTTGCAATCAGGTTTGAAGCAGATCCTTTTTGCCATGGAGAAGTTCAGTGCAACAAATGCTAGCTTATATGAAGAACTTTCCCAACAGATTAAGCAAGATGATCATGTTTTAGGAGAATCCAACAAAAATCACTAAATTTTACAGATATCTCAATATTATTATTAGTTTTGGAAATAAAGTATATAATGTAAAGTCATTTAAGCCAAATTTATGTTTCTTTGAGAGCCAAGAGATTCGTGTTGAAAAGAGCTCAAACTATCAATATAATTCAGTTAACTTTTTTGTTTATTCAGTTAGAATTATAGTTAGTTATGTTAAGTTTCAATCACTTCAAATAACTATACATATATAGCTTCCTCACTCATTTGTAATAAATAATTTGGTATTAACTCAGCCGTAGATAATATATCATCATGTAATTTTTATAAATATTTGTATGTTTTTTTACTCATTTTTAAGTGATTTGAGTTAAGTTTGATTAAGAAAAGAAAGAAAATGAAATAGTTAAAGATTTAGGCAAAAAGAGGGGAAAAAAAGGACAACTGTGAGAAAAAAGAGCAAAACATCTCTGGAAAAATCGCTGCTACATCATGGCGAGATGGACATCAAGTCATCAAGGCGCAATGACTCTAGCGATGCATTTACTATTATAAATAGGAGAAAGAGAGGAGAAAAGGTGTGGCCGTTTTGATACAGAATTTCTAACGACAAGGTAAGTTTTAAAGCTCTGGAGCGAAGATTTTGATTATCGAAAGGCAATTTTTAATCGGAGATTCTTGTATTGTCTCTTTATTTTTTTTAGTTATGATTACTATCAATATGTGTAGTTAAATTTCTATTGATTAGGGCTTGCTAGATGAACCTAGACGTGAATCTATCGGATTCTATGTTTGTGTATTGTCCTATTGACACTTTTGATTAATTTATTATAATTATTAAGTTAATATCATGTTTATTGCTTTATATATATGTGTTGTTGAATTTATTTATCGAATTTAGTCATGTATCGATTACTGACCATAATTTTATGAGTCTTATCTAATTTAAGTGATCAACTTAATAATTAATAAGAGATAAGAAATTATAAGTTGTGACTTAGGATTTAATGTACCTAATTTTTTTTCCAACTATCCAGCTAACCTAAAGGATTAGTGAATTGTATTGTAAAATAGTGAGTTATACGCCAAAGAATATCGTATAACAACTAAGTTAAACCGTTGTTACCACTTAGGAATTAACATATGACTAATAGGCACCATCATCATTAATGACATACAGGGATTTCATAGTAAGGTCTAATTGTCTTTAATTTGATTAATTTCTAACAAATTTTTGTTTCCGCAATCATTCTTTCATACCAGGCATTTGATTGTCTTATTAAGATAAAACAATTCAGGTGAATACGAATTTATTTTATTACTTTGAAAGCATTTAGTATATTTGCTAAAAGTTTATCAAATTTTTGATGTTGTTGCCATAGATTATTGAATTATTTTATCAAGACGATTTTTGTGCTACATTTAATTTTAATTTTAATTTTAATTTTTTTAGTAGTTATTTTTAATTTTATTATTTATGCGAGGTTCAAGTTTGACACGGATATCGTTGATTTCATAGATCAAAAAGTCTACAAGAGAAATTCAAAGAGAAAATAGCTAATCACAACGAGCTAAAGAGATGATGGAAGACGATAAAACACTTGTTTTTTCTAATGATAAAAGTTGTGAAGAGAAAGAAGAAATGAATATTCCATCGAGAGAAACGATGAGAGATTACTGCAACAAAAATGATGATGGAGAAATTTCTTTAGGATTTCAACGGACTAACCTTGTTACTTTTAATATTAAAAATTATGTGCTTTTAAGTTTGAGAGATAACTCATTTGACGGACAAGTTATCAGAGATCTATGAGAGCATCTGGATCGCTTCTACGAGACATGTTTGATTTGCATACCATATGAAGTAACTGATGATCCGATCAAATTAAGACTATTTGGATTCTCTCTAATAGGCAGAGTTAAATATTGGTTGCAGTGTTTACCCAACGGTACTATTCAAACACGAAAGGAGTTGGAAGAAAATTTTATGGATAGACTATTCACAAAAACACAGTTTGTGGAAAGAAGGTCTGAGATTTCAAATTTTGAATAAGGTGATGTTGAGTCCTTATCTGATACATGGGAGAGATTATAACTATTACTCGGAAGATGTATGAATCACAACATGAGCACTATAAAGTATATGCAAATTTCACTAGAGGACTAAACTCTCAAGCAAGAATGTTCTTGGATGCCTCAATTGGAGGTACCACTAAAACAAAAAATGAAGATAAAGTGAAATAGTTGAAAGAGAAAATGTGGCAGCACGAGTATCGTTCACAACGTGAAAGAGGAGTTAAATCAAATGGTGTACTAGAATTGGATGCAAATATTGTAGTGTTAGCTCAACTAGAGGTGATTTATAAACATTTAGCTGCAGTCATTATTGCTCTAGCCAATGTTAGTCAAGTTCAAACACTAAGGTGTGATTTTTGTAAAAAGGAGCATGCTAGTGGCAATTGTGTACTAGAAGGAGTAGGCGCATAAGCTCAATATATAAATTTTCAGAAGAATAACCCTTATTCCAACACTTAGAATTCTGGTTGTAAAGATCATCCCAACTTCAAGTCAATCAAACTCTGAATGCAAAGCAAGGTGTTTTACAAACACCACAAAAAAGGAAACCATCTTAACTTGAAAAATCTATGGATCAATTTATGAAATTGACTCAAGCTAGTCTCAAGCAAGTAAACAAGAATCAGGAAACTAGGAGTAAGAATGCTTAAGCTTCCATAAAAAATCTAGAGATGAAAATTGGTCAGTTATTTATACATTTAGTCGCACAAACTATTTCAAGTGGGGGGTTTTAGTGGAAATATTGTAGACAATCCAAAGAATGAGACTTCTAAGACTATTGAATTGAGAAATAGAGTGCTAATACATATTACTAGTGAAAAGAGAAAAGAAGTACGTGGGGTGAGAAGAAAAATCAAGAGGATGAAGTAGTTGAAAAAGATGGAAAGAAAAAATCAAAGGGAGAAAAAAAGTGAGAAATCGATCAAAGAATCTATAAGGGGATACTCTTGATAAGCCCATAGATCGGAACTTTCCTTTGAGAAGAACTAAGAAACAAATCCTCAATGAACCTAACCCAAAACTACCATTACTATGTCAAGCCACCTTACCCCATTTTAAAGAAGAAACCAAAGAAAAAAATTGGAAGTGGGATCTTGTTTTGGCATAAAAGTTTAGTGCCATTATTCAAAAGTTAGCACATAAACTAGATGATCCATGTAGATTGAATATTCCTTGTTTTATTGGTCCACTGAAGATTGGTCATGCATTGTGTGATTTTGGAGTTATTATCAACTTGATGTCTTTATGGATGATGAGGAAGCTAAATTGTGGAGAACCAAAATCAACTCAGATGACTCTTGCATTAGGTGATTGATCAATAACTTATCCATATGGAGTTCTCGAAGATTTTTTTGTGAGAGTAAATGATTTATTGTTCCCGCGTGATTTTTTATCCTAGATATGGCATAAGATTCTGAAAAAAAATTATTGTTAGGAAGACTTTTCTTAGCAACGGATAACACCCTGATTGATGTTGAAATGGGATAATTAATTTTGATATTCAATAAAGTACATGTTATGTTTAATGTATTTGAATCCATGAAACATCAAAAAGAAAACTCGTAGTGCAGTAAAGTTAATGTAGTGGAAGAAATCGTTCAAAAAGTAGCTACATATGAGTTACCATCATCACCGATGGATAGAATCATTGTTAATTCCATTGGAGCAGTTGAAGAAGAATATGATAAAGAGGTAGTATAATGTGTACTTCAGTTGCAAGCAACCCAAGTTGAAAGAACAACAAAAAAGATTGAAAAGCTAAGTGGTAGTGAGCTGCAGAGTTCGATCAAAAGTTTGAATGGTCCTAAATTGAAAGAGCTTCTTCCATACTTGAAATATGTCTTCTTTGGAGAGAAATTGTTGCAACTAACTATTATTAGTAGTTCACTATCTAGTTTAGTGGAAGAAAAACTCTTGAGAGTTCTACAAGGTAATAAAGAAGCACTTGGTTGGACTGTTACTGATTTGAAAAGAATAATCCCACCTTATTTCATGCACAAGATCAAACTTGAGGAAGAATTCAAACATGTAGTGCAACCTCAACTACCATGAAGGAAGTGGTGATAAAGAAAGTACTCAAGTTACTCAAAACAGGTGTGATTTATCCTATTTTTTTATAGTTTTTGAGTGAGTCTGATGCATGTAGTTTTAAAGAAAGGAGATATGACAGTTGTCAGGAATGCAAATAACGAGTTTATTCTGACTCGCACAGTTACCGAATGGAGCATGTGTAGTGACTATTACATGTTAAATCAAGCTATGAGAAAAATCATTTTCCATTACCTTTCATGGATTAGATGTTGGAAAGATTAGTAGGTTAAACTTACTATTATTTCTTAGATGGCTATTCGTGATATTATCAAATTGATATAGATCTCGTTGATCAAGAGAAGACCATTTTTACTTTTCTATTTGAAGTTTTTATTTATAAGAGGGTCTTTCGGTCTATGCAATGCTTCAACTAATTTTCAAAGGTGCATATTTTTCATCTTTTCTGATATGATTGAAAATTCCATCGAGATATTTATGGATGACTTTTTTGTATTTGGTAATAGTGTTGATAATTGTCTTGTTTACCAACACGATATTTTGTTTCTTCTATGTTATTTGGATGCAATGGCGTATGTTAAGTGAATTAATCATGCAGTCTTGGATTTTTTTGTATGGCTATACATGAATGTGTATAAGTCATATGAATGTATAGCATGCAAAATGGTTCATGGATTTTGGCTTGACTTTACATTTGTGCATGGACCATGTTTTTAATTGGATGAGATGTGTACGTTGAAATGTTGGTTTGTTTGATGCAGAGATGGTGTATGTGATAGGATGGCATGGTATGGGATAACACCAAAATGGCATGTCATTTTGGTCATGAAGACATGGATCATGAAGCAAGTCATGGCATATGAAGAAGTTTTGGACAACATCAAGAATTATGAAGAACTTGGAGGCTTTGAAGAATCATAAAGATGTGATGGCTTGTAAATAAAGAAAAAGTAGGATAGGGTTTAGGATAGTTAGTTGGCTTTGGTCAACTGTTTGACCAAAAAGTCAACAATTAACCAAAAAGTCAACTCTAGATCAAATGTGTACTTTTTTTGTAGAATTTTATAATCTTGGATTTTGTAATGAATGTTTGATGCTTTTGTAATGGAAATTAACCCTTGAATGGAAATATGTGTCTTATGCTTTAAGAAAAGTGATTTTCCTCCAAATCTTGATTTTGAATATTTGGATTGAAGTTGAACTCTTGAATGAAACTGAATCTTGATTTCCTTGACTTGAATCTGAAACAAATAGCCAATGAACTAGTTTATGAAAAAGCCCGTAAAGAAATTGGTCAATAAGAGTTAACCTCTCATGGTTGGCTTGGAACAAAGTCAAACTTGCAAGTAACCTCAAAATTCAATGTCATGATGTAGTCCATAATGATTAGGATTTCACAAAGATGAGCATCTCAAATCCAGTGTAACACAATAGGGGGAACCCTATCCCATGGAGCTTGATAGGTTACTTGTCATAATCTCATCTTTGTGTCATAAATAGCAAGACCCTTGAATCAATAATGCTTACTTGAAAATGTAATTGTAAATGAATAACATAAATGACTATGACATGAGTATGCAGATGAACTAAAGATCATGAATCATATAAAGTGGAAAAAGGTAGGGCAAATTTTAGAATATGATTCATGATGGTCAATAATTTTGGAAGAGTTGTGTCGTTCTGGGGTGCAATGAGTAGGAAAACAGGGTTTTAGGGTGCAATGGGTAGGAAAACAGGGTATTTTCCAAAAAGCCTAACACTAGAGATCTACGTCAAATTCAAATTCAAAGAGTGTGGCCTTCTTTCTTTGTTCAAACTCTTGAGGCTACTTCCAACACCTCGAAGTTTATTGTAAAAAGAGATTTGGAGTTGATGGCTATTATGACCAATAAACCCATTAATGTAGAGGGGAGAGGCTACTTCCAACACCTCGAAGTTTATTGTAAAAAGAGATTTGGAGTTGATGGCTATTATGACCAATAAACCCATTAATGTAGAGGGGAGGTTGATTTCAGACAACATTAAGGTCATGAAAGTTGTGGCGAGTTCTGTATTATTAATGAAATATACATATTAGTTGGAATTATGAGCCACTCTGAGGAGGGCATGATCAAACCCATGGTCCCGACCCCAACAACATAGTGTATATGCGCGGTTTTTTTTCCATCCCTATCGGACACCCTCATTTTCACTTGTGTTTTGCTCAAAATGAAACCAACAATCACTAATACATTAAAAACAATTGATGATGGCATATACACACTAAATGAGAATTCAAAATACTCTCAAATAACAATGCTGAATTAAAAAAAAAGTTGGATTTAAAATTTATAAAAAAAAAGTTGGATTTAAAATTTATAAAAAAAAAGGACATAATTGATAAGACTAATAGCATATTTTACATTTTATTACAAAATAGCACATTTATACAAAGGCTAAGTGCATGTATGTTATACTAACTACTTACCATAACAGAAATTGAATTACACTTTTAACATTAGCAACTACAATTTAAAACAATCTCTCTTCTCTCCTCTATTTATGCATGGTTAAGCATGTTATCATAGTCATGCCACCAGTGGCGGCGGAAGAATCTTTTGCATAAGCCTTATGTGCACATATTTTTATCTTAATTTGATAAATATTAAATTGATTCTTACAGTGTACATGTTTCAGTGTATATTATAGTACAAACATTGTTGTGTCTTACGTGTAAATTCTTATGAAACATACAATTCTGCTTTTCCATCAATAAATAGACTCATGAACTCTTCACCATCAACTGTTTCTTTCTCTATGAGAAGTTGAGCAAGCTTGTGAAGAATGTCAATGTGAGTGTTGATAATTTCTGATGCCCTCACATATGCTTTCTCTACCAGTTCTCTAACTTCCTTATCCACTATATCGGCAGTTGCCATGGAATAATCTTTTTGTGATGACATCTGCAATCACAGTTTTATAAATGGTGAGGAAATTTATTTTGAGAGGTTCATTTTGCTGAGAAAAATAAAACAAAAGTATATTACTAATATCCTCATCAACCTATGTTAAATCGCGGCCTACCTGTTGTCCCAAGAATGGGTTTCCACCACCCCCGCCGATGGCAACTTGTCCGACTTTTTTGCTGAACCCAAATCTCTCAACCATTTGTCTCGCCACTCGTGAAACTTGCTGGAAATCATTTGATGCCCCAGTGGTGACATTTTCCTGGCCAAATATAACCTCTTCTGCGACCCTGTTTCACCAAATACAGAGATAAGGAATTTGCTGCATAATATTTACAGACCCAAAGCTAAAGACAATAAGACCCTGCATTTCAAGTTCAGACTACGACTATAACCATGCATGCCCCTTAAAAAATGCAACGGGTACGTAGCCAACAGTAAAACAAGTAAATCGGTATTTACGTCCTTGATATAGTCCCTCAAATTTGTGAAAAATAGTTCCTTAAATTCAACAAAAAAAGTTAGTTCCTTGGTATGTAATTCCGATGTGAGAATAACTTGCAACTTGCAAAACTCGAGATCCAACTCTAAATAAGGTAAAGTAATGCGCAAGATTCAGTTTATTGCATGGCGTTAGACTGACCTTCCTCCAAGTGCAACTGCCATCTGATTTTCCAAGTAGCTTCTACTGTACAATCCAGACTCGAGCCTCTCTTCGCTGGGAGCAAAAAAGGTGAGACCACCAGCTTGGCCACGAGGTATAATGGAAATCTTGGCTACAGGGTCATATTCAGGCATCAAAGCGCCAACTAAAGCATGGCCAGCCTCTGAAAATCAACAAGGAAGAAGCATGGTGATTAAGGATCCAAAAATCAACTTAAACCTGACAAGCTTGGATACTCAGAAAAGGAAGGGGAAAAAAACATACCATGATAGGCTACTAATTTCTTCTTCTCTTCTGAGACAACGGCGTTTTTCTTTTCTGGTCCAGCAATGATCCTTTCAAGTGCATCAGATATCTCATCTTTGCTTATTTCCTTGAGGTCGCGCCTGGCTGCAAGAATAGCAGCTTCATTCATCAGATTCTGAAGATCAGCCCCTGTGAATCCTGGAGTTCTCCTGGCAATTTTATCAAAGTCAACATCCTTTGCAAGTGCTTTTCCTCTAGAATGCACCTGACAGAGAAGAATAATTAAGACACAAAGTAGCACATAACTTAATCAATTTAAACATCTCCAAATAAAACTAGATGCAATCAAGGTTATCCTAACCACAATATTTCATAAACTAGACAAAAAGAGCATAGAGAAATTTTCAATTCCACCTACCCAATTCAGCTTTCAATATTACAAAAGGAGTATTTAGACTAGATTTAAAGCAAATTGTAATCTAAATGTGTACTAAGTTCTAACTGCATGCACATGTTCTCAGCTATTAGCTGCCACCGACAAAATAAATGTCAATGTGTATCAATATTTCAGAAAAAGGCTTGCAATTGCAAATTGGACCATGACATTAATATTTTAGATATATCTGCAACCACATATAAGACTAATGTGAAATTGCATAAGCCGTATTAAACAGGAATTCTTTGCAATTTTAAGAATTATGGTTGTGGCACGAGTGCAACTTAAATCCTCTGTGTTGGTAACGAAGTAAGATACACATTAAGACAATTATTTGCTTTGGCTTCAAAAAAGACCTTAAATAAACAAGTTGGTATGAGAGAGTATTCACCTGAAGGATTTTAACTCTACCGGCAACATCAGGTCTATCCACGGTAACTTGCCTATCAAACCTTCCAGGTCTAAGCAATGCAGAATCAAGAACATCAGGTCTATTAGTAGCCGCCAAAACAATAACACCTGAATTACCAGAAAATCCATCCATCTCAGTCAAAAGCTGATTAATAGTCTGTTCCCTTTCATCATTCCCGCCACCCATTCCAGCTCCTCTCTGTCTCCCAACTGCATCAATCTCATCAATAAACACAATGCACGGCGCCTTCGACTTCGCCTTCTCAAACAAATCCCTAACTCTAGAAGCACCAACTCCCACAAAAAGCTCCACAAACTCCGAAGCCGCACACGAAAAGAACGGTGTACCAGCTTCCCCTGCTACCGCCCTCGCCAACAATGTTTTCCCAGTTCCCGGTGGACCCACCAGAAGACACCCTTTTGGAATCTTAGCTCCCAAAGCAGTGTACTTATCAGGATTCTTCAAGAAATCAACAACTTCTTGTAGCTCAAGCTTAGCCTGATCAGCACCAGCCACATCAGCAAAAGTCACTCCAGTTTCCGGCACCTCTTGGAATTTCGATTTCGATCTACCGAAATCCATGGGGCCTCCAAGCCCACCAGGCCCACCGGGTCCTCCTTGACCCCGACGGAAAATCAAGAACAAACCCGCAAAAGCAAGAAACGGCAATAACAAACTACCAACAAAATTGAACAAACCGTTCCCTTGTTCACCTTCAGAAACAGAAATATCAACACCATTCATAGCCAAAATATCGATAAGGTCAGGGTCGTTAGGAACGATAACGTTCGCTCTCCGTCCATCAACGGCGGTTAACTGAAGAACAGCACCGTCTTTACTGAACCTAACTCTCTCAACCTTCCCCTTCTTAACCGCATTCAAAAACTCGCTGTAACGCCACTGGCTACCGTCGGGGAGATCGGAGGAAGATTGCGCTTGAGGCTTGGGTGCTGTGAGTGAAATGTTTGGAGAGAACGGTGAAGATGAGTTTGTAGGGTTTAATTGATTTGGCTGTGCTTCGAGAACCGGTGGTTGTGGTGGAGGTAATGTGGAATTATCAACGGCGAGAGCCGCCGGAGTTAGGTTTAGAGAGATAGAGGATAAGATAAGAGCGGAAACAGCTGCGGATTTGAGTGGTTCTGAATTTTTATTATCATTATTTGGTTTTAGAGAGTTAGAGAATTTGGTTTTGAAGAAAAGTGGTAGTGAAATGGAGGGTTTGGTTGTTTTGGGGGTTGGGATGTTTCTTGCTCCTAAGAAGTTTGTGGAAAGGAGAGAAGTGGTGGAGAAGGCCATGGTGGTGGAATCACTATTACACTATCTTGTGTTAAACTAGATTGTTGGAATTGTGTAAGAAACTTTGAGCGGAGAATGAATAAATATGATGGTTAAATTGCGTAGTTGTATAGTGTGAAATTGAGATTGCGTCTTTTGTTTTGTTTTAGAATGTGTTGGTGTAAGAGACAATGTGCTTGATTTCATGCCATAGATTTGGGTGGTTCTTATCTACCATATACGTGGCCTGGGGTGCATCCGTTTATCAAACGACTGTGGTGTACTAGTGCAAGGATAAAATCGTAACTTCCTTTATTGGGTCGTGGCTGCTTCAGCTTCGTGTATATTTACTTACACAAAAATCTCAATATTTAAAGCTCGATTAATCCAATAAGGATGGTAAACATTTTCAGTAGTAGTATAGTAATGGGCTCTTTGCCACTTAATAAGGATGGTAAACATATCCAGTAGTATAGCGTAAATATGTCTTGAAGATAGGCATTAATGGGTGAGTTTTGAGAGTTTTTGGCCAATTCTAGTTGTTCTGTACTTCGATTCACAGTAAAAAAATATTTAATCGGATATTAATTTTGGTTGATTTAAGTCGCATATCTCTGATTTGAATCTTGAGAGATATATTATGTTTTAGACCTTATTTTTATTATAATTTGAGTTATGTGACTTTAATTAGGTAGTGGTTTGAAGTGTAGAAAGTTAATGCATAGAATTATCTTGTGGTAATTATTTTTGTTAAAAAAAACATTAAAATGTTGACTTCCTTGTTATCGGTCAAGGAGAGCCTAAAATGATTAGCTTAAGTGTCTGTTATGTGTCTTTGTTGGTCTCTGAGTTCCAAGCACTCGCCTATTTATATGGCTCGACTCTCTCATTCTCCCCTCATGTTTATTATTAATATCCTTCATAAATACAGGCTTAAGTAACATATGTCGCCCCTATAATTGCCATGTAACGTCTCTCTCATCAGTAATTGTAACTCGCATGCCATCGTGGAACATTATGTAACGATTTCTTGCAACTCTTCGTATGGTACTCCTAACATTAGCATCGGACCAGACTTGTACGCACGAGATCGGTCACGGCTTATATGCATGAGGTCGGCTCTAATTTGTTTGTTTAGCACTTCTAATTGGAATCCGACTTGTACGTATGATTATCCAACGTACTCGCCTCTTCATCCTCGGCTTTTCCACTAACTCGGCTTCAGGAAATTCTAGGATGTACAATATGTTTATTCCAATTTTATAAATTGGCTGGTCAAACTAATTTCTAGGATGAACATAAGCCCCCCGAGCATTAGATCTGAAAGATTGAAATGTTCGGACAAAAGAAGCTTATAGATTTCATCTTCACCTAGTATGGTCGAGGTATTCCTTGACCCTCTCATGCCTTCGTACTTGTTTTCAATGACTTTGTTTAATCATGACGGACATGAGAGCGTATCTTTTACCAGATTCTCGTTATCCCCGGTAATGATGACTTTTATGGGAAATTAATCATCTTGAGTGATCTAAAACGTTTCATATTTTTAGAATAATTTAAAAGGATTTCTTCACTAATTAAAGTCATCTTTTCACCTTCTTGCTAATCATTCCTTAAAGTAACTTATTCCTTTTTCAAGGCCATCTCTAGAGTTCTCATTTGTTCTTCAAGCTTAGGTATATTTATTTTTTACTTCTCTGTGATGCATTCTTTTTATTTTAATCAATGACTATTGTTCATGCATGTGATAATAACGTGAATGTATTGAGGGACTTAAGTATTCAAGAAAGGAAAAGTCTTTGGGATTTTTATGTGATAGGTCGTAGGGATACTTTAAGTCAAACTAACTTTGATAGTATTGTAAAGGAGGCTTATGGTGATATTTCCACCTCTTTTAGCGATTCTTATTTCGAATGTTCCTCATCAGGTTCATCGGTAGAGGTGTTGATAGAGATTATGGACTCGTTTGATCAAGAAGTGATGAGTTATAATCGTAGCTCCATTGATGAAGTAGAGATTGATAAATTCTGATCCATGAAATGTATCTCCTCTACCGGGAATGAAGATGATGTTATTTTGGAACCTTGTATCCCAAGGGAATGTGTTTGTATAGTTCATCATAAAGGAGTCATACATTAGTCCATTTATATGCCGATGTACTAGAGGATTTTAAAATCCATCTTCCATTTACTGATTTTAAATCCGATCTGTTAAGAACCCTGAACACTTCCCCTTCATAACTTTGTTCCAATAGTTGAGGATTTATCAAGGCTTTTGAGATAGTTTGTGAGGCCGTAGACATAAATCCTACCATATACCTATTATTCTCCTTTTCTTAAAATCAAGGGTGTTGAAAAAGGTGGCTGGGTTACAATTAGTGGCCTTCCCGAAAAGATTTTTCTTCAAGCCTATACCACCAATTACAAAGACTTTAAGGACCAGTTTCTTTGAGTTAGGTGTAGACCGAGATGTCCTCCGGTACTGTATGGGCTAGACGAATCTCACTTTTTTCCATTTATTGGACTGGAAATCTACTTCCAGTATCTGGGTTTGATTTTGATAAACTAAACGACCAAGAAATCAAGTCTTTAGCCTTATTAGATTCTTTTCGTATGATGAAAATTTAGGATCTATTGGCATTATCCGAAGAACAAGTTCTTCCCTTTCTGGCTAATACTTATTTATTTTCTTTCTGCATTACTTGTTGTACTATGTTTCACTCACCTAATATCCTTTCCTATCTTTTTTATAGAAAAAAACGACTGATTTGTCCGTGAAGGAATAAAAAAGGCTAATGTTGGAAGCCCGAGCAGCCGACCAACTTCCTACTATATCGGACTTGTCCAATTTAGAAACCTGAATACTGAAGAAGAGAAAGATACTCCCATGTAAAACAGCTTCAAGCATTTTTGAGCCCCGAGTCTCAACAATCTCCTCCACTAGAGGACTTTTGCCCGAACTCCCCAAAAAAGATGAAAACTTTGATGAGTGACGAGGTTTGCGGAACCGATTGAGAAATTGCTGTTAGATTAATTATTTAATTAATCAAATATGGATTGACATAATTAATTATTAATAAATTATATTATGGTCAATTCTTATAAAATACTAATTATTGATGAATTACTTGATTGAGTTTTATGCCTGAATGAACCGTAATGGGTTGGACCATTTAGTTAAGCTTAATGAGAAGTTTTTGTCCTCAACCGTTCAACTATTTAAGTGTCGTTCCATTAGACAATTAACATAATCTAAAATCCCTAAACTATAATGCGAGAAGTAATCCTCTCATACTAACTCTTTCGGTGGCCTCTCTCAAATTTTATAAAATACATCGTTATTATCATTGTCGATTATTCTTTAATATAATAATATACTATAATTTATGTCTATCCGATTCTTTTAAATCTATCAATTGGTATCATAGCCATTTAGATATATAACTATGAAATTGTAAAATATAAAAATTATAATTTTTACTGGAATACTAAACATTCTTTAAATATCGATTTATATTATTGTACCAATTTTGTATGACTTGAGCCATCTCTAAAACTATTTGCAACGATAGAGCATGTTGCGATTATGTTTTCTATCCATTATAATAATATCTCATCTCTAAACTTTCTCTTTAGTTTTCTCTTCAATCAATTATTTATTAAAAAAATTGGTTATTTCAATAAATTATTTTGAAAATTGATATGGGATCTAATATATTTATTTTGTCGATTAAGATCCACACATAATCCCACACATTCTTAA
This sequence comes from Lathyrus sativus, assembly GCA_963859935.3. Classification (NCBI taxonomy): domain Eukaryota; kingdom Viridiplantae; phylum Streptophyta; class Magnoliopsida; order Fabales; family Fabaceae; genus Lathyrus; species Lathyrus sativus. The sequence goes on along the minus strand of OZ012739.1, from coordinate 677,225,657 downwards.
TAAATTACGTGGGTATGTGTCACTCAAAACTAATTGTGAGAATAGTAAATTTTTAAACATTGACTAGCATGTATACTATATTATATAGAATTTTTTGTTCATTATGAATTCACATTCTTGATTAATGAGAGTACATTATTGTGCCAAATATTTATGTGCATATTGATCATTTGATATATCACACTATATTTATGTGTCATATTAAGAAATTTAATTTACTTTAATTTTATAATCAACAAATTTGAGATTATATTTTTAAAATAACATTATTATTTTATTTTTTTTCTCAAATATGCCTTATATATTTTATATGTTTAACTCGAGAAGTTTTGTTTGATTTTAAAATTATATTCTTGATTTAGTGGACTCTTCCCATATTTGGTAAGTAATTTATATGAGAATTGTATATTTTCAAAATTTGAGTCTAAAATATCTTTTATGAAAATATACTTGATTTGTAATAATTTTATTGTTAATTACTTTATTTATTTAAGTGTTATGATGGCTAGTAATAAAAAAATGTTGTGATTGCTATAATATATTAGATTTATTTAATTTGTTATAACGATTTGTTCTTAATTTATGAAATATTTGAGATGACATTATACTATTCTACAAGATGATATTATAATATTCTAAACTTACTAAAGTTCAATAACTCTTCTTGTAATTAGGGGTGGCAAAGCGGACGCCATGCCCCATTTAGATCTGTCTTATTTAAGTTCGTCCAAATGTGGGGCGGATCAACTTAGACGTCTAAACTCAAAAGTCAAGTTTATGCCGTTTACTAACGAGTTGGCGGACTGTCACACTAATTTTTTTTTACAATTTGATTTACTACATAATTTATAAAATTATTAATCATTACAAAAGAGACCGACAAATTTTAACAATGCACAATAAAACCTTAACTACTCTTAACGCAAATGTCATATTCTTCAACATAAATAAACAACGTAACTATAATACTAAAAACTTAAAACAAACACACTAAAACCTCGAAAATTAATTTTTTTTTTTATCATAACGTGAAACAAACCCCTCTATGCAAAAACCCATAACTTTAGAACTCTGCTCCATTGACAACGAATAATAGAAATTAGAAAAGAATGTATTCTCTATGTTTTGTAATAAAGATTTTTTCTACTATGAGTGAAAATAAAGAACGAAACAGAAAACAATTAATGTTTTCAAAATGAGGTGTTTGTGGCTATGTGAAAAATGAATATTATGGTTTGAAGAAATGAGGGTTGTTTTAAAAGTATGTTTACTACATACCATGTTAATATTTCTTTAATTCCAAGTAAAAAAATAAAAAAATTTAACAAAAAGTTTGTGGGCAAAACCCGTCCCGTCCCGCCATCGGCCCGTTTTAAAAATGCGTTAGGTGGGGCGGGCCAACTTAAGACACCGAGTCGAAAACCTCGCCCCAACCCGCCAAAAAATGGTGGGTTAAACAGACGGTCCCAACCCGTTTTGTCAACCCTACTTGTAATGATGAATGTCATACTCTCGAGTAATTTTTATTAATTTGTATATTTGTAATCTCACCTATCGTAGATACAATTATATAAATTTTTTCATTTAAAAAATATATATAAGCATTCTTAATTCGTATAATTATAACCCATATATCCTAACTATATAAATTTTATTTAATAAAATATCTAAATTAATTTTAATTATAATAAATATTATATTGATAATAATTATACCCTATTGGTATGTTGTTATTAATATAATTTGTTTTGTTCAATGTACTTATGACTTATGATTATGTAAATTATTGTTTGAGTACCCTATCGGTATTATAATTTTTTAGTGACATAATATTTGTAGATTGTTATATTTCTTATTTAATATTTTTGAAAGTATTATTTAAGAAATAAGAAATTATTTTAAAGACATGTAATACTTTATGAAATCCAATTATCTTATTTTTTTTATTAAAATGAATTCCAGTTCATTAAGTATTATGTAAGTGATAGACATACCTTATCGGTGTGACGTTACTTGACATGATTATTATGTGATAGAGAAAATAGTTGAATATTTATTTACGTTTTTTTCAAAACTCTTAATCTAGTTCAACTATTATTCTCTATCAAGTGGGAGAATTTAACATGTCAATTGTATAAGGAACAAATATTATTTATTTATTGATTTATAGAGACTTATTTTGAGGATATTATAGTCTTATATATGTTATTGATGAAAATTTACCACTGCTTGTGTTATATCGTCAATATTAATTAAATTAAAGTCTCATATTTTTCTGATGCGTATAACATAATATGTCTCTCAAATATGTGTAGTTATATTTGTATAGGAATGACAATTTGATCCATCTCCAAAGGGTGTTACAGTGAGAATCGTGATACCAAGCTATTGATTAACTTGAATCTTAATTCATTAAATTCACAACTGGGCTTTAATTTATCTGAAGGAAAGGTTAAAGAAAGAAAGACATTTTGCGGGATGTAACAACAACGCTAAGAGATCAGGGATCGGGGGTTGGTTATGGCTATGGTAGGTATTTCACATCCTAAACATATGTAGTACTCTACAGGAACCTTTTGTATGTTTGTATGTTATACTTGATAAATGTTTGCTATTACTTGGGATAGGGTAAAAGGTAAAGGTGTAAGTAAACACCTAAGGATAGTTTCTAAGTTTGCTCGCAAAGATATTGCATCATCTGCTAACGTATCCTAACTAGGATAAAATCAGAGCAACTGTAGTTCACCTAACTAGGGGTGAGGAACTCTTGACTGTGGTCGAGGTTCCAGGGGGTAAGTAAATGTCTGTGGTGAGACACATATATAGAGTGTAGTGACTCTAAACTAAGGTTAAGTTAGCAAGGAAGAGAATGTCCACGGCGGGACGACTAAATAGAGCACGACGACTTCAAGTCCTATGGAAAAGGTAAACATGAGAAATATCCACGGAAGGACACCTACCTGGAGTACGACGACTCCAATCCTGAGTTGCAAATGTTAACAGGAAGTTATTTGTTACTGAGCTCGCCGAGACATCGCATCTTGTGCCTACGTATTCTCATCAATAAATGAGAAATCAGAGCGTCCGTAGTTCAGACATGACTAAAGAAGAAGAACTCTAAACCTAATTTCTAAAGAATAAATGGCTCTATCAAGGCCTATAAGGGTAATGAGATATCTATGACCCAGAGGTCAATATAGAGACTTTCCTTTGGACACAAGGGATACATACAACTTGATGTGAACTAACAAGTTCCATCACTGGGGAATAACTTGACAAAGTTGAAGAGATAAAATAAGAACATGTAAAAAATCATGATAAAAATCAAGATCAACATTTATCATCTTAACAAAGATCAAAAGACATAGAGGTGATAACCAACAATGTAAGCAAAGAACATGTGTAACAACAACAAGTTCATTTATAACATTCATATGAAATTGATGCAAACAAGTTGCAACTTGAAGCAATTATATTATAAGGATCAAAAGTGATCAAATATAACAACATAAGACCAACTAAACATGGGTTGATGATAATCATATAAGCAAGAATATAAGAAATGTTACTACAATTCAAGTGTAAATTCATAACTTTATGGGGGAAAACATACAAGTTTCATGGTAGCAACCAAGAAAACAATCAAACCCTAACATGTTATGGTTCTAACAAGACACATAAGCAAGTAAAATTAGGCATAGTGAACACATTCAAGAGGTTACAACATCAAGAGTCATGGAAAAGTTCACAGATGAAGTTCAACAAGCCATTTTCACATATATGCATTCACAAAAGCATGCATGAACATGGTAAGGAAATTAATAAAAAATATTTGAGAATTTAAAAATGTTAACAAACATATATGAATTATAAAAGATCAATCTCACAAGAAAAATCAAGTTATAAGTTTGAAAAAGTTCAAGAACACCAAAGTAAAACCCTAAAAACACATGTTTTTCAAGTGAATCAAAGTATTTCTAAGATAAAAATACTTGAATTCTTTATTCACTCAATGAAAATAGACATTATAAGGATTAGTTTGAAAAACTATTGGCATCAATAGCACAAAAATTGAGAAAGTTATGATCAATGCAAGTTGGTGCACCAAGAGGGCAGGGCAAGGCTAGGTCACAACCTAAGGGTCATTTGCGTGAAGGATTGGAACTCAGTCAATTCTTAACCAAATGGAGTGAAACAAAAGTGAAAATTATGTACTTTTTAACAAGGAATTAAATTGTACCATTTTTTTCCATACCATACACCCACAGAAAAATTTGATAGCAACATTAGTTTAGGCAAGTTTGGTGACAACAAAAAGCGTGAACATGTGAACATTCATGTATGGTTGGTGAAACAAGTGTACCAAAATCACATATACATCATTTTAAGAGGTTATCACAAAATAAATCGAGAGATGCACACAAGGTTTTGCAGATTGGATGCAAAACGCAAAAAGTGACTAGGTTGGGCCTAGTTTGTGACCTAGCTTGTGACCAGAATTTGACAGTTCAAAAACTACATGTTTTGATGCAAGTAATGGTTCATACATGACATATAACATATATAATACATGTTCAAATAATGTACCACACCAAATCATAGCTAAAAGTCATGGTAGCATGTGAAATGCAAGTGAAAAATTCATGTTTTCTTGTGTTTTAGGCTTACCTCTTGAAGCAAGCTTGCACAATAAGAAAACCAGAGACTTTGACTGCTCCTCTAAGGTATAAAAATTCTCCTAGGATGATTATAATATTCTCCAAATCAAGCTCAAGAAAGTTGATGGACGGAATGGCTTGCAAGTGAAGAAAAACCTCTAAAATCCAATGATTTTCAAAGACAACTCCTTTAATCCTTGTTACAGAAGTTTGGATTGTTTATGGACAGCTTCTATATGTAAAATATGAAGTGTTATATGTATTAAAGCTCAAGGAAAGGCAAGGTACCAATGGTTGTCCTTTAAAACGTAAAAAAGTCTACAAAATGAGGTTTTGAGGGTTGACTTTTGGATTGGATAAGTTCCTGGCCAAGGTGAAGGTTTGGACAGCTCTAACAAATCATTTGTGGTGTGTTTGAGGCTTGTTTTGAGTTTGTAAGTGTTTGGAAAAGTTTTTAGGGGTGAAAGTGCACAACATTTTTTTTATGGTTTTGGAAATTTAGTGAGATTTTGCAAGAATGTTGGAACCAGAAAGAAGAGAGAGTTTTTGCTTGGTTCGATGCTTGCTCTGCTGTGTCTTTGATGTGTAGAGGATGCTCTATTTATAGGAGAAGTAAAGAGCAAGGATTTGGTTAGTTTGAAGTCTCTTGCTAACTAATTCACTTAAGAACCAACTTGTTAGTAATCATGGTTTTCCTTGATTCATGTGATCAAGTACAAGGATTGATGGTTTCAAGATAAGCTTATGAGTTTGAGAGGGACTTTGGAGTGTGGAAGGAGATAAGGGAGTGGCTCAAGGCAGATTTTGAGGGAAAGTGTTACTTTATCAAAATGGCATAGATCACTTTATGTCATAAATGGAAGTTTTCCTTGGAATTTTTGTGTAACACATTGTTTATGGTCTATATATCCATTAATCAACTTAAACCAACCAGATTGACAGCAAAAAAATGGTTTTGTAACATGTCAAGACAAGTTGAAGTTTTGCATTTCAAGCTCTTGGACCCCAACTTCCCTTCTTCGAAACTCCTATCTCACGAATGTTATGGAGGAGTTATTGTACTTTTTTGAAAGACCTCAACATGCTCTACAACTTTCGTGTTTTACACAAATTTAAATTCCAAGTGGAACTAGGTCAAAAATCCCCTTGAAGTTGGCTGAAAAATTGACTTAAAAGTGCCAAAAACATGACATTTTTCCCAAGTGTTTTTCCCCTTTTGCCTTGCCTTTGATCATAACTCAAAATCCATTCATTTTTTGAACATAGGCCAATGTGGCACTTTTGTAGAACTTCTCAAGACCTTTACAACCAGCTTTGAACCACTCTATTTGGATGTGTGGTTAGGAAGTTATGGCATTGCCCCTTTCAAAACCCTAATTTCCTGACTTTTCGATTAATTCTCAGCTCTTGATCCAATGGTCACCAAACTTCATGATTAGATATGAAATAAAATTGGGGACATAATCATCTTCAATTTTGGGTCAAAACCCTATTGGTCAATGGGTTGACTTTTCAGTCAGATGAACCGAACGATCGAAAACCTCTGAATTGACTGTTGGTATTCCGGATTCCCTGAGGCCTTGGAACTTCTTGAGGAGACTTCAATAAGTTGTATAAGCTTTATGGACCATGATTACACCATTGGAATTCCATGTAAATCAAAAGTCAAACCACAATTGACTTTTTTGATCATAAACCCTAATCGGGGGTCCTGGTCTGCACTGCTCTTTTTCCTTGGGGAGAAAACTCAAATTGGATTCATACTTGATCTAATATAGTACCATTGATTATATGGAGAGTTGATTCATGGAGAATCTATCCAAGACATTGATTGATCACATCACAGAAACCTCGATTTCTGACTGTGTGGAAACCTAATTCATCTACATCTTGACACAGACAAACTTGAAAGAGGTTAAGGTTAGATAAACAATGTTGATGCTCCTAGAAGGATGATGGAATCTAGGGGTAAAAATTTGGGGTATAACAGTTTCCCCTATTTAAATATCTTTACCAGATGGCAATGTGAGATAACAATTTCCATAGAATCGTAGTGAAAGGTATTTAAATATAGCAAACCGAAAATTTTGTCCCTTAGGTTCACTGGTATGCAAAAGAAAAAAAATGCTAACATGCAATGAATTCTAAAATGATTCTTCGTGATGCTTGAATACAAGTCAATGATGGCACACGAGCGAACGAAAAGAAAAGCAAAATAACGAGTAACTACTCACTAGGGACCTGACACACTAGGAGGAGGTCTTAAGTGTAAAACAATCAATAGTTCATACATGACTAATGATGGTACTTAAAAGAGATCTTCCACAGGTGATAGGAAATAAAAGTTCCACCTGGGAAAGGGAGGAGTGAAATTTCATTGGCGAGACAAAATTGTGATGGGGAAATTAGATCTCCACTGGGGGAATACACGTCCAACAAAGTATGCATCACAGAGGAAAAACAAAGTAAACAGAATCAAACTCCAACTGGGGAATCAAGAGACACGGTCCCTATTGGGAAACAAACCAATGGAATTCCTTTAACACAAAGAGTTTGAGCAGGATCTTCAGGGAGACACAAGAGACGAAACTAGGTTCACCAGGGATACTAGTAACTACTAGATTTCCAGGACTTACTGAGGATATAGACAAATCATGGGTGTCTAAAGATATTAGTTACAACCATCTAAAACTTTGCCAATAACCATCGGACTTAACTGGGGAATTGGTAACAACCAAAGCACATACCAATACCCATTGGTTTTATCAATCAACGCCAGTAACCACTGGACTTCTGTGGGGATTGGTAACAACCAAAAACTTATAATACCAGTAAACACCGGATCTTCAAACAGGAAGCACATATATATCCCTCAAAACCTTAGGAACAAAATCTAATATCCTCAAAGCATTAGGATATAGCAGAGACACAACCCTCAACACATTAGGACTGGATGAAAACCCTCAAAACCTTAGGATCAAAAGCTAATATCCTCAAAACATTAGGATATAGTAGAGACACAATCCTCAACACATTAGGATTGGACGAAGACCCTCAAAACTTTAGGATCAAAAACTAATATCCTCAAAACATTAGGATATAATAGAGACACAACCCTCAATACATTATGATTAAACAAAGACCCTCAAAACATTAGGATCAAAAGCTAATATCCTCAAAACATTAGGATATAGTAGAGACACAATCCTCAATACATTAGGATTGGACAAAGACCCTCAAAACATTAGGATCTGAAACTAATATCCTCAAAACATTAGGATATAGCATAAACACAACCCTCAATACATTAGGATTGGACGAAGACCCTCAAAACATTAGGATCAAAAACTAATATCCTCAAAACATTAGGATATAGCAGAGACACAATCCTTAATACATTAGGATTGGATAAAGACCCTCAAAACATTAGGATTAGAAACTAATATCCTCAAAACATTAGGATATAGCAGAGACACAACCCTTAATAGATTAGGATTGGACGAAGACCCTAAAAACATTAGGATTAAAAACAAATATCCTCAAAACATTAGGATATAGTAGAGACACATCCATCAATACATTAGGATTGGACGAAGATCCTCAAAACTTTAGGAACAAAAACTAATATCCTCAAAACATTAGGATATAGTAGAGACACAACCCTCAATACATTAGGATTGAACGAAGACCCTAAAAACATTAGGATCAAAAACTGATATTCTCAAAACATTAGGATATAGTAGAGACACAACCCTCAGTACATTAGGATTGGACAAAGACCCTCAAAACTTTAAGATAAAAAACTAATATCCTTAAAACATTAGGATATAGTAGAGACACAACCCTCAATACATTAGGATTGGACAAAGACCCTCAAAACATTAGGATTAAAACCTAATATCCTCAAAACATTAGGATATAGTAGAGACGCAACCCTCAATACATTAGGATTGGACAAAGACCCTCAAAACATTAGGATCAAAAACTAATATCCTCAAAATATTAGGATATAGTAGAGACACAACCCTCAATACATTAGGATTGGACAAAGACCCTCAAAAAATTAGGATCAAAAACTAATATCCTCAAAACATTAGGATATAGTAGAGACACAACCTCCCAATACATTAGGATTGGACAAAGACCCTCAAAACATTAGGATCAAAAACTAATATCCTCAAAACATTAAGATATAGTATAGACACAACCCTCAATACATTAGGATTGGACAAAGACCCTCAAAACATTAGGATAAAAAACTAATATCCTCAAAACATTAGGATATAGTTGTCATATCCCAAATTTGTCCTACCTTTGTATAGCCTCCATTTCGCATATTTACCCATTTGCTTTATTTCAAAAAAAATCCAAAAAAATATGTGGCTTCTGTCGTAAGGTTTTTAAGTTAATCAAATCAGGTTACCAGGTCATGTCAGGTCAAGTGTTTTACTAATAAGAATCATCGAGGACTGGATCAAGTTCAATTAAAGTTGTGTGCTACATTTTGGAAGAGTATGATGCAAGTCAAATTTTTTTAAATTCGAAAATTGGTTATGGTCATTAGTCTTTCTCCAGATTCATTCAAGTTTCATCCATCTCAAGTGAGAAGTTAAGTAGAGTGGACTTTGGTTTTTCTTGAATTCGTGTAGGAATTTCATTGTCAAATTAATTGTGAATTCAAAGATGTTATTTTAACCAATTTGTAAGTGCAAGTTTTACAAAAGCCCACACAAAATTCAAAGCCCATTTTTGTAGAGTTCACATTTGTATTAAAATATACCAAAAATCACAACAAATTTTGAAGCCCATCTGAATAAGCCCATTATGTTTGAGATAGATTTACAATTAGGTGGAAATAAATTTTGATTCATACAGACCACTTTCATTAGGTGCTGCTTTCCTTTTTCAACAATGTGCCCAAAATGATTTCGTGAATTTGCTGCACAAAGTTCTCATTACATGGCCCACACAGGCAGTCATTCCCTTCTATGTTTCCAGCAAACAATGCCATAATATAAAAAATAAAAATTCATTGGATGAGCTTTGTGGAATACGGGAACTAATAGGGAAAAGAGGAAATTCAATGGAATTACAAAAGTGTATAGTTTTTGTTGGGCAGCAAGGACGACCGTGTTTTGTACGCAAATTGCGCATCAGAGTAGCAGGCATCACCATCATTTTCCTTCAATATCTGCACTCCATAATGTTAGACGTTGGCACGGATCTAGAAGGGGGGTTGAATAGATCCCTATTTAAAAAATATAAGTTTTGAGTGGCGCTTACCAATTAAAATTGGTTTGAAAAAATGTTTTAAAAATTGCGGAAGTAGCCGAGGAAAAACACGTCTAAACGAACCGTTATTGGAAAACCAGATATGCGTCTAGCTAATGGATTAAGATAATGACTTGCTTGGATTACCACACTTAACCACACTAAATCAAATGGTTTTTATCACTTATTAATACAGCTGGTGCCAATGCTCAATACAACTCATAAACTAGAGCAAATTAACTAAGTGAACTTGGTTCAGGCAATTTGTCGAACACTTGGTGTGCTAAGCACTCCAAGTGGATTTTTGGATTGAATGAGTAACTATTAAAATCCTAGTGCAAAGTATTGCACTTAATGTTTAAACAGTTCAACTACTCACTCAATTCAATATTCAGATCGATAAAAGTGCTTAAACTAAAATCACTAATTTTTAAGCTGAAAATGAAAAAGCTGAAAAACAAAGAACACAAGGATTTGTTGAGGCAGTTCCCCCGCCGTCCTCGCTTCGGGGTACCTTTGCCCTCAATTCTAAATCAAGAATTGAGATTACTTGTTATAGATATAACCTGTTGTAGAGTAGTTTATACAAGAGTTGATAAGCAATAATACAAAACAATCCTTGTTGACATAGGTAGTGCTATCACTCTTGCTCCTTGATTCTAGATGAATCAAGCCCTTCGATTGTTGTGAATTGACCTCCGATTACAGCCCCTTTGTTGAATAACTTTCCATTCTTCAAACCCTCGACCCGGCTGATCTTAGACACCAACGGATCGAACCCGGATATGTCTTCAACACTTCACAACCCCGGCTACTAGATTGATCAAACCACCGTTTATCAATCACCTTTGCACCGCTTGAATGTTGAACTAAACAATCCGTATCAAAAACCCCCAAATTCCTTGAATCTTGGAGGGCAAAACCTTTAGGTTTTATTCAAGAAAAAACCTGCTGCAAATCTCCACCCGAACCGGATCTTCAATCAACGGATTCGAACCTTATCACCTCGAATGATACACAATGCACCGTAAGAATTGTTGTGTGTAATTTTGGTGTTGTGTTGTTTGAGAATGAAGATGAAGAGAGATGATAGCACCTATTTCACTTTTTCTTGTTCTTGACAATTTTCTCAAAATGAAATTGTTAAAAAGTTAAAATGAACAAAAAACTATTTATAGTAATAAGCAAGTCAACCAACAAAACAGAAATTCAAACAGATTGAGAAAACTTCATTGGCTGTGTTAACGAGCGAACGGTCGACCATATCAGGTCTATGCGTCGACGCATGACCTGCAGAATAGGACAGATTTGAAAATCCAACAGTATGCGTCGACCATAGGTCGACGTGCGCTGAGCCGCAGGAATGTCAAATGTGTATGCGCTGATTGTTTGGTCGACATTTGCTGTGAAGGCTTTGTGTGCTGACCTTGTGGTCAATGCACGGTCTCTATGCGCTGTCCAGTGGGAAATGACAAGAGCCATGCGCTGACCCTATGGTCGACTCGTGGCTTGAACATCTGCAAAAATGAGAAAATTTCTTGTTTTGTGCAGTTTGTTGTGACTTAACGTTCTTATCACATATTGCCAATGATTTATAATTGTCTAGAAAAGATATAGGAAGGATGTAATATGTTGAGTACTGCATGACGACTCCGATTTATCCGAAGTTGTACTTTGTTATCATCGAAACCCGAGACCGTATATTGTGAGGCATTTTGCCCTCACACACTCCCCCTTTTTGATGATGACAACCTGTGCAAAGCTTAATGAACACAATATACAATATCTTAACATCGTAGTAAGCTCCCCCTTTCTTTTGTAGTCATATCCGTTGTGATCTCTACAATTCGTGACTTTTCTCCCCCTTTGACAACATCAAAAAGAAACGGAGAAAGGTGAAGTTTCGACATGATAACATTTTAACAAAATATTCAACAGGATATAAGTAAGCATGCATCAATATCCACACAAAATATTGAGAATGAGCAGAGAAATTTGATTAAATAAGGAGCTAGGAGCACACAAAGTCATAACATAGTATAGGATAGGAAGCATCAAACAGCAGTTTGCAAAAAAAAAACAAAAGAACAAACATAGTACAAAGAAACAAATGATAAAATGCATATGCAAGATAAAAGGAAGCTAATGCCTTCAGCCCCGTCCACGTCCACCCCCACGCCTCTCGTAGTAGTATGGATGACGTTGAGGGTCTGCCAAGTCAGTGAATTCTTCAGTAATATGGTTTAAGTAGTCGAGACTATCAACTATGGCTCGTTCTTCAGCTTGATGGGAATGAACAAGGATCTCAAAGCGAGCGTCCAGCTGCGTGGAAATCCCATTTAGCCTTTCATTTTGAGTATGAAGCTCAGTACGAATTTGTTCCATCCGTTCATATTGACTTTGCATGAAGTTCTATTGTTGCGCCTGCATGGAGTTCATGAAGCTTTGTTGATCGAGTTGCAATAACTGCAGCATGTTCAGAATATCTGAGTTGTTAGATTATGGCGGAGAAGGTGGTTCTTCAGAACTTGCGGGATACGGCTGATAGAAACGTCCAAGAGTGGTCCAGCCCGTGTGTTGCCACTCACCCCAACCCGGATTATGTTCTTCTTCAGTTGCCTCAACTTGAGCTGTGAATAGAACCCAGTCAGTATTAGTATAGTCCTGCTGTCCTGATTGTTGATAGGTGTTCGAAATCTCATATGGTTGTGCTTCGACATGGTCTGCATGTTCCTCTTCTTCTTCTTCTTGTTCATCTTGCTCTTCGTCTTCTTCACTCTCAGAAGTGTCATCAGATTCTTCAGCTGCTCTAGGAGCATTTCCTCTTCTATAAAAAATGTAGCTTCGACGTTCCTTATTCCAGAGATATCTCATCATAGACATAGTTTTTGTACTAAACATTTGATCGAAGGATAGCGATGTGTATGGAAATGAAGGATAGGTGATGTCGGCTGCGGTAAGAATTTATGAAATAAAGGATCCATAGGCAAGAGCAGTGCCTCTGCCGGAGTCTCTTAAAGTAAACATACGACTAGCAATATAGTAGGGCCAGTTGATTCTAATGAGATTTTTCAATGCGAATATGAGATGTACCTCAGCCTGTTCAACACGAGATAGACCTCCTTTCTTTGGTTGCAAAATTCGAGCCACAATCCATTGAAGAATGCGCTCTTCGGGATGTAATTTTCCAGCAGTAACGCTTCTTGGAAATGCGTCACTATTCACAATGTGGTCCGGATATGGCCTTTTTAGCATACTGTTCAAGGCAGTCTTATACTCATATTGAGGCACTGTTTGAGAATCGGTAACCTCAAGAGGAGGATCTTCACCCTCAGCCACATTTAAGGTAAAACATTTAGACCATACTTCAGAGTTCAAGGTTACCTTTGCTGTGCCAATTTTGGAGTGACAGTCCCCACCTTTGAATTTACCATGCAGACAGGTGTAGAACACTCGAGTTAAATCTTCACTGTATTTGGCGTCACATTCCAGAAATCTGAGAATTCCTTGATACTGCAGTAGAATAACTACTTGTTCAAGATGTATGCGCTTTGCAGTTGCCATGTAGAACGGATGTGGTTTGATCACTGATCTCTTGCTGTTATCTTTGTTGAAGTTTTCAACAAGAGCTGGAGGAACCAAGGATAATGCAGTAACAGGCATTGAGGCTGATGATGATGCTCGTGATTGTTTGCCGGTATTTTTGCGGATTAAGGAAGCCATGGATGCTGATTTTGAAGGTTTGGTAGAGTTTGAGAGCAAGGGGTTTTTGGAGATGTTGAAGTGATTTTGAAGAGGAGAGTGGTTACCTTTTTATAGATGGAGATTAGGGTTTTTAGGAAGTGGAAGAGACAAAGGATGGTAGGAGTGAATAGGTACAACTTACTAGAATGTATGAGGAATAGTGCACATTTAATGGGATGAGAAAGTATTAATGAGGAAGGTGGAACGAAATGCAGAAAAACTGAATTTTTAAGCGAGCCGTCGACCATGACGTCTGCATGCGTCAACGCATACTGTTTGATTTTTGACAAATACAAAAATGAATAGCGTGTGTCGACCTCTGCCCTGTTTTGGTCGACTCATGGTGCGAAAAAGTGCAGATTTTTGCATTTTGTCCAATGCAATGCTGCTATTGATGCCTACTTATAATGCCACACAATATTGTACAACCAAGCAAGTTATCATACATAGAAAATGTCATACATATGCAATTTAGGTCAAACGATACATTTATTGATCATGAAAATTATTAGAGAGAGAGAAGAGTGGAACGATATCACCTCTATACCGGGAGCTTGGTAAACATATACTTGTGCTTGCAACAACACTCAAATTGTTATAAGTACAAGCATGTAAGTGTAACAGAAGAGAAGCTAAAGTAAGCTATTTAAGACCCGCGATCAGAAATATCAAGAATACCAAGTTCTCGGCGGATATGAAAGAAGGGCTCAGTCGCTAGCGGCTTTGTAAAAATGTCCGCTAGCTGATTTTTAGTGTTAACATGTTCAAATATGACATCACCCTTTTCCACATGATCCCTAAGAAAATGGTGTCGAATTTCTATGTGTTTAGTGCGCGAATGTAGCACGGGATTTTTGGTTAGGTTAATAGCACTAGTGTTGTCACAGAAAATAGGAACACATTCTAATTTTAAGTTAAAATCTAATAGTTGTTGCTTGAGCCACAGGACTTGTGTGCAACAATTACCGGCGACAACGTATTCCGCTTCGGCGGTTGACAGAGCAACTGAAACCTTTTTCTTGTTGTGCCAACTGACCAAAGAGTTTGAAAAGAGATGACAAGTACCACTAGTACTCTTCCTATCTGATTTGCATCCTGCAAAATCGGAGTCGGAGAAACCTACCAAAGAACAATCATTTCCCTTAGAATACCATAATCCATACTTCGAGGTACCAGACAAATATCGAAGTATGCGTTTTACAGCTTTAAGATGGGATTCTTTGGGACATGACTGATATCTTGCACACATGCACACGCTAAACATGATATCTGGTCTAGAAGCAGTGAGATAGAGGAGAGAACCAATCATACCTCTATACTTCTTTACCTCTACGTCCTTACCGCTTTCATCTTTACTCATGTTTGCACATGTTGGCATAGGGTTGTCTCTGGCTTTGCATTTTGCCATGTCAAATCTCTTGAGGAGCTCTAAACAATATTTCGTTTGACTCACAAATGTTCCTTCTTTAAGTTGCTTGATTTGTAACCTGAGAAAGTATGTGAGTTCATCCATCATACTCATTTCGAATTCACCCTGCATAAGATCAGAAAACTCTCTCACGAGATTTACGTTAGTAGATCCAAAGATAATATCGTCAACGTATATTTGTACAAGTATTAAATGCTTTCCTTGACGTTTAATGAAGAGGGTTGTGTCGACTTTTCCTCTTGAGTATCCTTGATCAAGTAAGAATTTACTTAGTCTCTCATACCAAGCTCTAGGAGCTTGTTTGAGACCATATAGAGCCCTTTTTAACTTGTAGACATGATCAGGATATTCATGAGACTCAAAACCCGGAGGTTGAGCAACATACACTTCTTCATTTATGTATCCGTTAAAGAATGCACTTTTGACATCCATTTGATATAATTTAAAATTCTTTGCACATGCAAAGGCAAGTAAGAGGCGTATAGCCTCGAGTCGGGCAACCGACACATAAGTTTCCTCATAGTCGATGCCTTCCTCTTGGTTATACCCTTGCGCGACTAAACACGCCTTATTACGAGTTATTACTCCATTTTCATCTAACTTGTTCCTAAACACCCATCGGATGCCGATTACTCGATGATCTTGCGGAGGAGGGACAAGGTCTCAAACCTCATTTCTAGTAAACTGATTTAGTTCCTCTTGCATTGATAGAAACCAATGTTCATCGAGAAGGGCCTCTTTAGGGTTTTTAGGCTCAATTTGTGAGACAAAAGCGAAGTGATAACAGAAATTACTTAGCTTAGATCGGGTTGTAACACCCTTTGAGATATCTCCGAGTATATTGTCGATTGGATGATCTTTTGATGATTTCCAAGCTTGAGGGAGAGCGTCACTTGATGATGGACGATCTTCTCTTGTTTCTTCATGTAGTACATCACTTTCCTTCTCAACTTTGGCTTGGTCGAGTGGATCAACTCTCGGCTCGGCCTCCCTTGAGTATGTCTTCCGTAGATGTACCTGCACCATGAATCAAACTACCTTTTCCGACATTTCTCGGATAAGATTCATCAAATGTTACATGTACCGATTCTTCTACAGTAAGTAATCTCTTATTGAAAATTCTATAGGCTTTGCTAGACATAGAGTATCCAAGGAAAATACCTTCGTCAGCCTTAGAGTCGAATTTGCCTAAATTTTCTTTTCCGTTATTTAATACAAAACATTTGCATCCGAAAACATGTAGGTGAGAGACGTTTGGCTTACGCCCTTTCAAAAGTTCATACGGAGTTTTGTTTAGAATGGGGCGGATGAGCACCCTATTCAAAACATAACATGCCGTACTAATGGCATCGGCCCAGAAATATTTTGGTAATTTACTCTCATTGATCATTGTTCTCCCAAGTTCTTCTAAAATACGGTTTTTGCACTCCACAACTCCGTTTTGTTGAGGAGTACGTGGAACGGAGAAGTTGCGATCAATGCCGTGATTACCACAATATCCTTCAAATAAAAGGTTTTCAAATTCACCTCCATGGTCACTTCTAATTGCAACAATGTTTGTGTTAATTTTATTTTGTGAAAGTTTGGCAAACCTTTCAAAGGCGGCGAATGTATCGCTCTTGCTTGCTAAGAAAATGGTCCAACAAAATCTAGAAAAATCGTCCACTATTACGAAACCGTAATAGTTTCCGCCTATACTTTTAATTAGAAGGCCCAAATAAATCCATATGGAGAAGCTCGAGAGGTCTTGTATTAGAAACGATATTTTTAGATTTAAATTAGATCCTCGTTTGCTTTCCCATTTGACAAGCATCACAAAGGTGATCCTTGGTAAACTTAATTTTGGGAAGTCCTAGAACTAAATCTTTTGAAACCACTTTATTGAGCAAGTCAAAATTAACATGTGCTAAGCGCCTATGCCATAACCATGAGTCTTCACTCATTATTATGAGGCATTTGTCACTTGTTAATGATACTTCATGTAAGTCAAGCATATAGACGTTGTTTACTCGAAGTCCATTAAACATACTCTTCTTATCATCATTGTGCTCAATCTTACAACAATCTTTTGTAAAAGATACATTGTATCCTTTGTCGCATAATTGACTGATACTAAGTAGATTATGTTTAAGTCCTTCGACAAGCAACACATCCGATATAGTTGTGGAAAGAGGGTTACCTACACTTCCTTTACCGAGTATTGCTCCGAGATTGTTATCACCATAGGTTACATATCCTTTCTTCTTAGCCACAAAGTCAATGAAGAGGGATATGTCTCTTGACATATGCCTTGAGCAACCACTGTCAAGAACCCATCTTCTCTCGGTGGTCTCTAGACATTGTACCTACAAAACAATAATCAAAACGAGGAGGTACCCAAAGGCTCATTGGGTCCTAAGTTGTGAGTAACAAAATGATTGCATTTGGGCAACCATTGATAAATTCCTTTAGGAACTAGAAATCTCCTAAGTCGACATTTAGTAATGGAGTGTCCTTTCTTGCAACAATAAAGACATGAAAAATCAACGTTTGAATTACTTTTGCTATCCTTTTCTCTTAAAACATATTTGTATTTTTGATATGGATTGACCATACTTTGACGAAAATTTGACTTATCGATAGCAAAAGTAATTTTGGGCTCAAGAGCCTTGTTGAGCTTGGCTTTTAGGCTTCTAACCTCGCCTTGCCAAATGCAACAAGTGTCACACCCAAAGTTGACAATTTTACTTCTAAGGTCCTCACAACCTGCTTTTGTGCTTTCCACCATAGATTCTTTTAATGCCTCAAGTTTCCTTTCGGATTCTTGTATTTTGTGCTTCAAATGAGCAAATATTTTTCTATTTGAGGCAAGCCTCTTAAAGGCTTCTTTGGCTTCTTGGTGCAAAGTGTCAAAAGCAGTTTGTAAATCATTGTAAGACATACTAGAGGAGTTTAAGTATTGAGAGTGTCGTACATGTTTCTTCTTTTTCTTTTGATGAGCGGAAAGGCAAAAGTTAACAGTTTCATCTTCGTCTCTTGAGCTTTCATCATCCGAGGAGTCGCTATCGCTCTCCCAAGCAATATAAGCTCTCCTTGGTTTTGATGACTTCTTTTGTGACTTACTTGACTCCTTTTCTTTTCCCTTTTTGTTCATTGGACAATCCAGTTTGTAATGACTGGGCTTACCACAGGTATAACATGATCCTCTAGCTTTACTTCTTTTCGTATCATCACTTTTAGAGTTCCTTGATTGTCTCCGGAAGTTTATCAAATTCTTCTCGGAGTGTTGAATGCCATTCTTTCTTACATAGAGGTTGTACCGCTTTACAAACAACCCCATGTCTTCATTTGTGTCATCTTCCTCGTCCTTGCTAGATGAATAATCAATAGACTCTTTGGATTGATACTTCGAGGAGGAAGTCTTTAGAGCAATGTTTTTCTTCTCAACAACCTTTGCTTTATCTTTCTTTTCTTTTCTTTCATGATGATCAAGGCTCAAAAGTACTTATTCATGCTCTTGTAGTTTTCCAAATAACGTTGTTAGATCTAAAATGGTAAGATCATTAGCTTCTTTGATGGCTGTCACTTTGGGCTGCCATTCCCTGTTAAGACATCTCAGAATTTTATTAGTCGCAACGTCATTGGCCACCGGCCTACCAAGTGAGTGTAACCTATTGATAAGATGAGTGAATCTTTTCTACACGTCCGCAATAGTTTCCCCTTTCTCCATGTAGAAAAGATCGAACTCTTGTGTAAGAGTGTTAATTTGAGCAAGCTTAACGTCGTTAGTTCCCTCGTGGGCAATTTGTAAAGAGTCCCACATGGCTTTCACCGTTAAGCAATGGGAAACCCGATAATATTCGTCAACACCTAATGAAGATATTAGAATATTTTTGGCTTTCCAATCGTAATTATATTTCTTTTCATCATCCTCTGTCCACTGTGCTTCGGGGTTAGGCACTATTTGATTATTCGCATCGGTCATAGTAATTTCAATAGGACCGTTGAGAATAACATTCCATACTTTCCTGTCTATGGAATTAATGTGCACCCGCATACAGTCTTTCCAATAACTATAGTTTTCCCCATTGAAAACAGGAGCTCTATTATAGGCCCTTTTAGGTTCGTTAGCCATATTCTATCGAAGTTGTATTTGAAGCATGGAATCAACCGGTGCTCCTGATACCACTTGTTAGACGTTGGCACGGATCTAGAAGGGGGGGGGGGTTGAATAGATCCCTATTTACATAATAGAAGTTTTGAGTGGCGCTTACCAATTAAAATTGGTTTGAAAAAATGTTTTAAAAATTGCGGAAGCAGACGAGGAAAAACATGTCTAAACGAACCGTTATTGGAAAACCAGATATGCGTCTAGCTAATGGATTAAGATAATGACCTGCTTGGATTACCACACTTAACCACACTAAATCAAATGGTTTTTATCACTTATTAGTACAGTTGGTGCCAATGCTCAATACAACTCATAAACTAGAGCAAATTAACTAAGTGAACTTGGTTCAGGCAATTTGTCGAACACTTGGTGTGCTAAGCACTCCAAGTGGATTTTTGGATTGAATGAGTAACTATTAAAATCCTAGTGCAAAGATTTATTGCACTTAATGTTTAAACAGTTCAGCTACTCACTCAATTCAATATTCAGATCGATAAAAATGCTTAAACTAAAATCACTAATTTTTAAGCTGAAAATGAAAAAGCTGGAAAAAAAAAGAACACAAGGATTTGTTGAGGCAGTTCCCCTGCCGTCCTCGCTTCGGGGTACCTCTGCCCTCAATTCTAAATCTAGAATTGAGATTACTTGTAATAGATATAACCTGTTGTAGAGTAGTTTATACAAGAGTTGATAAGCAATAATACAAAACAATCCTTGTTGATGTAGGTAGTGCTATCACTCTTGCTCCTTGATTCTAGATGAATCAAGCCCTTCGATTGTTGTGGATTGACCTCCGATTACAGCCCCTTTGTTGAATAACTTTCCGTTCTTCAAACCCTCGGCCCGACTGATCTTAGACACCGACGAATTGAACCCGGATATGTCTTCAACACTTCACAGCCCCAACTACTAGATTGATCAAACCACCGTTTATCAATCACCTTCGCACCGCTTGAATGTTGAACTAAACAATCCGTATCAAAACCCCCCAAATTCCTTGAATCTTGGAGGGCAAAACCTTCAGGTTTTATTCAAGAAAAAACCTGCTGCAAATCTCCACCCGAACCGGATCTTCAATCAACGGATTCGAACCTTATCACCTCGAACGATACACAATGCACCGCAAGAATTGTTGTGTGTAATTTTGGTGTTGTGTTGTTTGAGAATGAAGATGAAGAAAGATGATAACACCTATTTCACTTTTTCTTGTTCTTGACAATTTTCTCAACATGAAATTGTTAAAAAGTTAAAATGAACAAAAAACTATTTATAGTAATAAGCAAGTCAACCAACAAAACAAAAATTCAAACAAATTGAGAAAACTTCACTGACTGTGTTAACGAGCGAACGGTCGACCATAGCAGGTCTATGCGTCGATGCATGGCCTGCAGAATAGGACAGATTTGAAAATCCAACAGTATGCGTCGACCATAGGTCGACGTGCGTTGAGCCGCAGGAATGGCAAATGTGTATGCGCTGACTGTTTGGTCGACCTTTGCTGTGAAGGCTTTGTGCGTTGACCTTGTGGTCGATGCACGGTCTCTATGCGCTGTCCAGTGGGAAATGACAAGAGCCATGCGCTGACCCTATGGTCGACTCATGGCTTGAACATCTGCAAAAATGAGAAAATTTCTTGTATTGTGCAGTTTGTTGTGACTTAACGTTCTTATCACATATTGCCAATGATTTATAATTGTCTAGAAAGGATATAGGAAGGATGTAGTATGTTGAGATTTGCATGACGACTCCGATTTATCCAAAGTTGTACTTTGTCATCATCGAAACCCGAGACCGTATGTTGTGAGGCATTTTGCCCTCACACATAACAGTCCAAAATTCTGCAGCAAGGGCCCACACCGTACCATCGTACGAGGCTCCAACCGTAGTGTTCATGCCATCCAAAACGCATAAAATTTTGTACGATGTGCAATATCCACCATAAACGGATTGGTAATAAACCATCAACCACAACAACATTTCAGCCTAAAACGTCCCTCTTCTTCAAATCGAATTCTCAACTTTAACAAGCCAACACCTTCGAACAACCACTTCACCAACAAACTTATAACACTTCAATACTAAAAGCAGAACAAAAAAATCCTCTTGACCCCTTCATCTTCGAAAAACCTTCAAGATTAAAACACCCATCTCCAAAAAAATTCCTCTTTCTCTTTGAACTCATTCGATAACAGCCCCTTTCTCCTTTCAACCCCAACCCACTTTTTGAACAAACAGCTTCTCCTTTAAGCCATTCCAAACCTAAATAAAAAAACTCCAACCATTCTCCTTCTTCAAAATCAACAATAACAATCAACATAAAAACCTCAAACCTTACCCTTTTTTCGGAACCCCTTATTCAATATTTAATCACCCTTATTCCTACAAACCAGATCCGAAAACCAAACCCCTTCTTTAATCTGAGACCCATTTCAAAGTTGATTCAAAGAGACTAAAATGGAAAAGGAAGCAAGAATAGAGAAAACTTGAGCAGAAGAGAGATGAATAAGTGGAAGATAGGGAGAGAGGGGAAAATCGCGAGTTGAAGGTTGAGATTGGCTTTTCATTATTTACGCGAGTTTCTTTTCCGTTTTGGGTCGTGGATGCCGCGAGGGAAAATAATAGATCGATATCTCTTTTTCTTTAATTTGTTTAAGAAATTACACGATTTTTTTATGTTTTCTTTCTTTCTTTTGAGAATGACAGTCAATGGGCCTTGGGCCCGTGTGGTTTGTTTGTTTCTTTCCACCCTACCATTTTGCATACTATCAGCATCATTCTTTTCCCTATTTTCACCCTTTGTATGTTGGTAAGTGATATGGGCTTTAGGCCTATCTGATACCATATATCAAATATTTTCACAATCTTTTGTTTTTTTTCCAGCAACCCCCCATCTCTTTTTGTTGAGATTTTCTAGTTTTCTTAGTGTGAAGTTTTTATTTATTTTTGTCTTTGGCTTTTGGGAAACTTTTTATTAAAGGGTTTAATATTTTATTGTTAAATTATTATCTTTTTATCTAGCAAATTATTTGTTTTTCTCCATTTTGATTTCATTTTAGTGTTATTCAATATTTTTCGGGTCGATGACGATACCCCCAAGTTGTTTTTCTATCAAATTATTGATGAAAAATAACAAACCCGAGACCAACTTCTTTCAAACTTTTCATTTTCGATTTTTATCCATTTTATTTCATTTTATCTTTTTTGGGTCAATGACGAATCTTTAATAATTATTATCGGTCAAATTATTGATAGATGATGATTTATTCGAGACCATTTCATTTCTATTTCATTTTCTTTCTTCATTTCCATTTTTATTCATTTTTTCTTATCGATGATGTCTTCCGATTCGTAAGCATCGTGTACCGAAGTCGATAACCTTCTCGATTTCAAATCTATGGAGAATGACCATTTGGGTCATTTTCCCTACTTTGGGATCGTGATAGGCTATCTTTGATTAATTGACATTTTGTTTGCGATTAAGACGAGATCCCACCTTTTCCGTCCGTGCGACACGATTTAATTGGTGAATGATTCTCAATATCATTTCTCCATCTTGTTTTTTAGCATGGAAATCAACTCACGCGACCTCCTATAGACCGACTTTCATTATAAGTCGAGCTACGATGGTTTAGCGTTACATTTGTCCCGATTTAATTCCTAACCAAACTAACCACTAACTTTAATTTCTGTCAAATATTATTGTGGATATTATTGTTATATTATCTTGCATATTATTCATTTTGTCATATCATATTATTCATTTTCATTCACCCATAATCGAAAACACATAATAAATTATCGAAATCCTAAAAGCCGAATTGGTGGACTGTTGGATCATTGGTTATTTGCAGGAACCCTAATATCGAGTTTGTGCCCGACTTTGCTCAAGGCGTAGTTTAGGACACATTGCACACACACGACTTTCTCTTGGGCTACCTGACAATGAGACCCCTTTATTTCGTGCAATCCCATGTAACTTACATGTATCCCTCTCCCATTCCGATGTATGTCTCGCATTTCTTTGATTATTAGTTTATCTCCTAGGAGCATCCATAGGGACTAAAGCGGATCAAACTATTTTCAAACTAATTCTCGATTCGTCATCGATCCATTTTCAAACAAACCTCGTAAGTCGAGTGCTCATACGCATTCGCCATCAACCTATTGCACACACTTCACCGTGGATTCGATATTGGGGGCACCCTCAGGGACTAGTATCGTTTCTCACAACTTGACCCTTGATGCGTAAGTCAAGTCGGTTCCATTTTCAAACCATTTCCATTCCACTACACGTTTTGCACGCGATAATAAGTCAAACCCTTGATCCAACGTCAAGCGTATTTTCATAACAAACTATTAATCAATTAACAACTATTTAATTCTTTTCAAGGTGTAAAGAGTAGGTTCAAGTCTTTGATCTTGCTTTCGGTTGTTTGGATGCGAGTTATCTTATTCATGTGTGAGCAATTGACACCTTTAAATAACATTAACAACTCAATATCGTTCAACCATCGTCCAACTACTCATCATTCCGAACACCATTTCAAATTTAAACACCATTCTTTCGTGATGAAAAAGAGAGAGTTCCAAGTCTTTGGTTCGCTCTCCCGATTGCTTAGGTCTGAGAAATCTTTCTTAAGCTTTGAGTAATCGTCGTCTGATTCCAACCACTTATCCAAACACCATTCAAACACTGCTCTTTTGCAATGAAAAAGAGAGAGTTCCAAGTCTTTGGTTCACTCTCCCGATTACTTGGGTTCGAGAAGTCTTTCTTAAACTTCAAGTAATTGTCATCAATTCAACCTTACCCTTTTAAGTACAACCTTATCTTCAAGATGAAAAAGAGAGAGCTCCAAGTCTTTGGTTCACTCTCCCAATTACTTGGGTCCGAGAAGTCTTTCTTAAAGCTTAGAGTAAGCATCATCCGTACCACCTTCAAACCAATTCAATCTAGTTTCTTTCGTGGTTGTTACCACGAACTATGACTGCTCTGATTCTTCATTCTCGCTGAATGTAAGATACGTAGGCACAAGATTGCGATGATCTTGGCGAGCACACTTCCCATTTTCTCCCCTATTCCACACTTCTACCTTTCTCCACGATCCCATCTAATTCTCCTCATCATTTCCCGTAGTCGAACTACGACACTCTGATTTCTCATTCTCGTCTGAATGAGCATACATAGGAACAAGGGCCCCGATCCTTGGCGAGCACCCTATCCTCTAAACCATCCCCTTTCCCCTAGCGTCTTTACTCCTTTATAGTATCGTTTAGTATTTAGTATTGAGAAGAGAAGAAATAAGCTTAGATAACATCCATCACAACGTGAATTAAGAGGTTCCCATTGAGTACAACGGACGTGAGGGGTGCTAATACCTTCCCCATGCGTAACCGACTCCCGAACCCAGGAACATTTGGTTGCGATGGTCGTGTTCCTTCTGCATTTATGAGGTTTTCTCGATATTTTCCTCCCCCATTCATTCGGGAAAAATAAAGTTCGGTGGCGACTTTGTCGAACCGCATTTTCGTGCCTTTCACGCAAGGGTCGCGTTTCCGAATTATCAATCTGATTTTTAGAGGTGCGAAAATAGTAGAGATACAACCCTCAATACATTAGGATTGGACAAAGACCCTACAAACATTAAGATCAGTCAGATAGCTCGAGTCTTCACACAAATGTAAACATTCGAGTCTCTGGAAATTCCTGATTTTGGGATTCAAAGTATACATCTCCAAAGGTATAAAACCTGATCTTGGGATGGAAACAAACATGACTTCACTTGGAATGATAAACAACCAAATCGTCAGTACCTGTCACCAATGGATTTTCTCAACACCAATTACCAACTGGCCTTACATGGAATATGATTGGTCACCACCAATTCATCAGTACCAGTCACCACTGGATTTCCTCAACGCCAATTACCAATTGGCCTAACATGGAATATGATTGGTCACCAACAATTCATCAGTACCAGTCACCATTGGATCTCCTCAATGCCAATTACCAATTGGCCTTACATGGAATATGATTGGTCACCACCAATTCATCAGTACCAGTCACCACTGGATTTCCTCAATGCCAGTTACCAACTGGCCTTACATGGAATATGATTGGTTACCACCAATTCATCGATACCAGTTACCACTGGATTTTCCACCATGATTGGTAACCACCAAGTCGACAATACCAGTAACCACTGGATTTCCACACGATACCAGTAACCACTGGACTTTCAACCAATGCTAGTCACTGTAACAACCCAATTTTCATTAATTAATTATTAATGTTAATTAATTTAATTAATTGACTTATTTTAATTATTGGATTTATTTGATAGAGAATTTGTGAGAAGAGAAATGGGATGGAAAGAAAATAATAGAAGTATATATGGGATAAGTGGAAAGAATTGGATAGAAAGAAAATAGAAGAGAAAGAATAGAGAAAGAGGAGAAAAGAGAAGAGAAGAGGGAAACTTGGAGAAATCATCAAGAATCAACTTCAAGCTCCGATTAATCGAGGTAAGGGTGAGAAACATTATTATCTAATCAATGTGTGTGGTTATGTATGTGTGTGTTGGGTTTGTTGTGAGTTTCCACCATCCTTCATGTTAGGGCAAATGGGATTTAATCGGTAGAAATTGAGTTTAATCGGTTAGAATTGGAAATAATGCCGTAGAATAGTCGTGTGATGTGGGGTTAAGATTACTGGAACTGGTTTGGTGAGAATCGGTCGGTTTTTGGAGCATTGGATGTTTTGGACAGATTGGGGTTTCCTGGTTTCGCAGGTTCGCTGGCATTCGCCAGGCGAGTAAGGGCGAAGCTTCGCCGGGCGAAGCTCAGCGAATGGCTGGTGAATAATTCCAGAAAAACTCCCAGTGGTCTTTGCTGGGAAGTTTGCCATGCGAAGGTGAGTGGCGAAGGTTCGCCAGGCGAGTGCATCAACGAACTGGCAGCGAACCAAGTCAGTAGCTATTGACTTTGCTCGCCAGCGAGTTCACCAGGCGAAGGTGCCAGCGAGCATTCGCCAATGGCTTCGCCAGGCGAAGGTTAGCGAAGGTGACAACAACTTTTCATTTCTTGTGTTTTCCATCCAATGATTATTTTTTTGGTTCAATTAGGTTAATCCTATGTGTATAAATAGTTTGCATACTATTGTGACATGCTGTGGGTAGCCGCTGGGTGGGAATCCTAGATTGTGATATGTGTATATTATTTATATTGATTAGGAATACATGAGAACATATTAGTAAATATGTGTGTATTGTCTAATAAGTATGTGAATGCATATTGTTTGTATGCTAATGTATATAGATGCATGGGAACATATCGTAGATATGTGTGTATTGTTTTGATGAAAGTGATGATGATATTGATAAATGAATACATTAATGATTGTTGAGATATGTTGTGTGTGAAATCATGTTATAATTCTTGAAGGGATGAATTATTTGAATGCATGGGATTAAGATGCGGGAGCGGTCTTAAGTGCATTTTGTTGGTTGATTGCATATGCATCATTTAATCAAGAGGCCATGTTTGCTAGTTTCGTGGAGACTAGTGGCTTGTCCCAAACCTAGAAGGGCGGTTTTGAAGCCTAGGGGACGGGCTTTGTTGTTATCGGTCTAGAAGGGTGGACCCGATTTAAGTGTAAAAACCAAAAAATGATAACAAGTGTTGGTACCACATAGCATTGAGTTGCATTGAGTTGTGATTGAGTCACATAGCATAAATGTCATTGATATATGAAGCATGCTTGTGAATGGGATGTTTTTGGATAATTGTGAAATATGCATGAAGAGATATGCTTGATGAACGTTCATATTTGTTTATATGTATGACGTGATGAATATGACTATGGAAATGAATTGTGGTGAGAAAATGTGGATTATATGTAATTGTTACTCGTATATATATAATCTTATGCATTGATTATTATGGTAATATTTCTCACCCTTCTGCTGTTTTATAATGCTCTATGAGGCATTGCAGATTAGGTTGCTGGAGATTTCTTTTGTGAAGTATAGCTTCATTCTTTTGAGTCGTCTGCTCTGATATGTAACACCGGGTAGTTAGGCTTGTATAGTATTCTTTTGTGATACATTGTACATGTATCTGACGATATATTTTGTAACATGAATGATTGATGAACCAAACTGGATAATATGTAATTATGTGATCAAATGTTTTAAGGTAATTCAGATGTTTTAATCTTCTGCTTCAATTTTAAATATTGAGATGTGGGTTTAAGGACTAAGTTCCTCTATTTAGAAAACTATCCCACTGTTGCATATTTTTATAGAGCAGATGTTGAGTGTTTTAATGGTAATGATGTGACATACTTCTTCTATACCATATTTTAAATCATACTCTGATGAATTTCAAATTGTGCATAAATGTTTATTTGTTTTATTTGGGGGTGTAGAAGGGGGTGTTACAGTCACCACTGGACTTTTCAAATAATGCTGGTAACAACCGGACCTTAACGTCCCTAAGATAAGCTTCTCAAATGAGACTGCCACTTATTTTCTTTGGGGAATTATAGATAAGTTATTCTTACAAGACATGGTGCAAAATAAATGCACATTCAAATTGGGTTTGGTAACCTCCTGGGGATCAAAGTTCAATCTAGGAACAAGCTAGAAAGAAATGGTTAAAACAAGACTCCAACTATTGAGGAATGAACTCGAATGGGGATGCATCTTATCCAAACATGGAAAAAGATAACTGAAGCAACCATCATCCACAAGGATTAAACTCTGTGGGGAATTGAGAAAGGATGAACATTTTATGCTCAAAGGATGACAACTCTATCGGAGAGAGACGACATACCCAATCACTTGGGGAAAACACCAAGGTGAATCAAATTGATAACACAGATACCCATCCAACTTCACTAAATTGGAAATCAACGAGGATGGTCATGAAGAACAACATTTCCTCTTCAAGGTTACAACCTTCTATGGGAGAGAGTAATCTACTTAGGCCACAACATTATGACTTCACTCGGATTGCCATCATGAGTTTGAATTCTTTGTTGGAGGACGAAAATCACACAGGGAAATGTCCAGATCAATCGAAGTAACAACTCAATTAGGGAGCTGGTGTTGCAGTGAGAATCGTGATACCAAGCTATTGATTAACTTGAATATTTAATTCTTAAATTCACAACTGGACTTTAATTTATCCAAAAGGAAAGGTTTAAAGAAAGAAAAACCTATAAAAAATGCAAAGCAAAAGGAAAGGCCTAAAGCTAAGCAAAGAGAGATTTAAAGGTTCGGGGGTTGGTTATGCATAGGGTAGGTATTTCACATCCTAAACATATGTAGTACTCTACAGGAACCTCTTGTTTAGTAGTTGTGTTTGCTATAGTTTGCTTGCTAAAGGGATGTGCTAAGGGTAAAGATATAAAGTATATACTAAGTTTGCTCGCAAAGGCATCGCATCTCGTGCCTACGTATCCTGACGGGAATGGAATCAAAGCAACCGTAGTTCCCCTAACTAGGGGTGAGAAACTTTTGATTATGGTCAAGGTTCCAAAGGGAAAGTAAATGTCTGCAGAGAGACACCTACATAGAGTGCGGTGGCTCTAAACTAAAGTTATGTTAGCAAGGAAGGGAATGTCCACGGCGGGACGACTAAATAGAGCACGGCGACTCCAAGCCTAAGTTGTAAATCTAAACATGGGAAATGTCCACGGCGGGATGACTAAATAGAGCACGACGACTCCAAACTTATGGAAAAGGTAAACATGAAGTTAGTTGTTAGTTGGTAGTTGGTAGTGGGGTAAAAAATAAAAGGTTGAAACGAAGGAAAAAAGAAAAGGTTGCTCGCCAAGGATCGGGGCCTTGTGCCTACGTATTCTCAAAAGGAACTTTGAGAAATCAGAGCGTTCGTAGTTCCCCTAACTAAGGGGTGAAGAACTCTTGATTGTGGTCAAGGTTCCAAAGGGAAAGTAAATGTCTATGGCGAGACACCTACATAGAGTGCGGAGACTCTAAAATAAGGTTGAGTTTATGATAGAGAATGTCCACGGCGGGACGCTAAACATGAGTAGAGCGACTCAAGTCCTAAGGTTAGGATAAAGGTTAAAGGATGTCCACGGCGGGACGCTAAACACGAGTACGGAGACTCGGATCCTAAGGTTAGGATAACGGGGAAAAGATGTCCACGGCGGGAAACTAAATAGAGCATGGTGAATCCAATCCTAATGTTAGGATAAAGGGATAAAGGTAAAGGATTTCATCAAACAATGTCACAATAATGTAGACAAAAGGGTTCAAAACCTCATGGGGATAATCAAAAGTTTTTAAAGATGAACTACTTAAATGCTTACAAGCAAAGTTGAAATTCAAACTCAAGTTCAAAGGGAGCTAACAAGCCAAGTTCATGTCAATTTCAAATTAAACTCAAATGGAATTAAAGTTTTGAAATGAAGAATGAGAGATAGGAGGGTGAAAACCCTAAAATGGGTTATAACTTGCTCATAATGCAAAGTGTTTCTAAAATAGGATTTTTAGAATTTTTTAAACATTATATAGAAATATGTTACAACACAAGAATTTTGCAAAAAGAACGACTTAAAAATGATTTAAAATGGAGAAGTTATGTGGTTTTTAAGTTTGTGAACAAAAATGAAAATCTAAATGATAAAAGGAATAAAATGCACATGGTAAGACAATGAATCAAACAAATTTTATTATTTAAAAATGTTAACAAAAATTTATGAATAATACAAGATCAATCTCACAAGAAAAATCAAGTTACAAGTTGAAAAAGTTCAAGAACATCATGGTAAAAAAAAACCTAAAAACAGCCATGGTAGCATGTGGAATGCAAGTGGAAAGTTCACATTTATGAGTTTTAGGTTTACCTATTGAAGCAAGCTTAAGCAATAAGAAAACCAGAGATCTTGAGATCTCTTCCAAGATCTTGTTACATAAGTGTGGAAGTGACTTGGATAGCTTCAATACATCATACTTGTTGCGGTGAAAATTGGATATCAAGCTATTGATTAACTTGAATCTTAATTCATTTACAACCGAACTTTAATTTATCCAAAAAGGAGAGGTTTAAAGAAAGAAAAACCTATAAGAATGCAAAGCCAAAGGCAAGGCCTAAAGCTGAGCAAAGAGATCCAAAGGTTCGGGGGTTGGTTATACCTAGGGAAGGTGTTAGCATCCTAAGTATCTGTAGTACTCTACAGGAACCTCTTGTTAAATATTTGCGTTTGCGAAAGTTACTTGCTAAAGGGAAAAAGTGCTGAGGTAAAAAATCTAAAGTATAAAAGTATGTACAAAGTTTGCTCGCCAAGACATTGCATCTCGTGCCTACGTATCCGAATGGGAATGGAATCAGAGCAACCGTAGTTCCCCTAGCTAAGGGTGAAGAACTCTTGACTATGGTCAAGGTTCTATGGGGACGTAAGCATTCATAGGGAAATACTTACACGGAGTGCAGCGACTCCAAGTCTACGTTAAAATTGTTGTAATAAGGGACGTCCACGGCGAGATGCTAAAAGTGAGTACGGTGACTCAAGCCCTAAGGTGTAAATGAAAGAAAATTGTCTGTGGCGGGACAGGAAAAGTGAGTACGGCGACTCAAATCCTAAGGCTAGGATAAAAGAAAATTGTCCACGGCGGGACGGGAAAAGTGAGTACGACGACTCAAATCCTAAGGCTAGGATGAAGGGATAAAAATGTGAATCATTCATCATGTGAAAATATATATTAAAACAAGAATTTAGAAAAAAGAATCAACTAAAACGGATTTAAAATGAGAAAGTTACGAATAATTGAAATTTGTGAAGTAAATGAAAATAAGCAAGTGAATAAAAATGTACAAGGTGGGTGTTGAACCCATGACCCTTGGTTCACACATGCACAACCTCACCACTAAACCACAGGGGCGCGTGTGACTAACAGGGAGAGAGAGAAAAGAGAAAATATTAAAACAAGGAAAATATGAAGAAAAAAATAGCAAAAGGGTCATCACTGAGGATTGAACCCAGGTTCACAAGGTACAAGGAGCTTAAGGTGACAAGTTAGTTACCACTGGGGTGGCTATACATCCGTTTGTAAATGCCATCCCATTAAATTATAAGGGTGAAAATCATGTCATCTTGGGAAAAACAAGAACAAAAACACGGATTTACGTTTTGATGCATAACTTTCTTAATTCTCAACCTTTTGATATGAAATTTATATGAATCTTGACCAGAAAAACACAAGGAACATAATGGTGCAATTAATTTTCTGAAATCCTTCTCCCATTTTAAAATTCGATGGTATGTGTCTTTTGAAACTTTAAAAATGCATTTTGATGTTCACAACTTGTTTCAAACATTTTTAATCCAAACCAAAGATACACACAACTCAAATATATGATGATGAAAAATTCTAAGTTCAAAAGAGAGTGCAAGGCAAACTGTTTATGCAAAATGACATATCAAGTTGCAATTTTTCTCAAAAGATGCATTTTGAAGTGAACCATTCATGACAGCTAGTTTTGAATCAAGATAATCATATTCACACAACATATAAATGACAAGGAATGAGTTTATGCAAGAGGTAAGGCTCAATTCATGCTGTGGTGAAAAATGGGATGTGAGTTGCAATTTTGAAAAATGCTTGATGGTGTAAAGTTCAAGTTCATGAGTAGCAAGCCAATGCAAATCATACATACACCTTGGAAATGCATTAATAAGTGATATCCAAGCCAAAGAAGAATCCAAACACAGCCTCTTGTAGATCTCACTATGTTGGCAGCCAAGAGCAAGAACTCCTTCCTCTTTTGAGCAACCTCGTAGTTTTCTTCCCTTTGGAGTCAAAATGCACTCTTGTGGCTAGTTTGAGTCAATAAAGTTCCAGCTGGGTTTTGAAGTTATTAACAGCTACAATATGATGAATATGAGGTGTTTGAAGTGTTGGAATGGTAGGAATGACTTTGTGTAAGGATTTGTCATGAAAAATGCATAAAGGTCAAACTTGAGTGGTGTGGAAGTTGAATTTTTGATCCTTTGATTTTTTGAGAAAACCAATGGTGGGAATAGCTTCAGAGGGTCATTTTAAGGTTGTCTATATGGTTTTTGAAGTGTTGAGATATTTGGAAATGGTTCTGGTATAAAAAGTGCAAAGTGGCATTTTTGGAGGTTTGATGGATTTTGTGATTTTGTGATTTTGAAGCAAGGTGTGAAAGAGCAAAGGCTTGAGCTTTCTCTAGTTTTTTAGAATAGATCTTGTGTAGAAAATGAAGTGGTGAGGGCTCCCTTCTATAGGCAAATGAAGTGAGGGGCAGATTTGAAGATTTTTCATGTGGAAGAAAGGTTTCACCACTTTGAACCAAACCTCCACAAGAGGGTTTTCTTGGATGATATGCAAGCCTCAATGGTCAAGAAAAATTATGAGTTTTGGTGCCTAATTGCAGGCTAGAATTATAGCATTGTGGTTGTTTCAGATCATACTTTCCACCTCATGCTTGTTTTTACTTTTTGAATGCAAGTTGCAAAACAACTTGCAAGCCACTTGCTTTGGCTTTGAAAATTCAAGTTCTGCATGATTCCTTGATTCTTTCATGCTACAAGCATTCCACATATCAGATATAACAAGTTTAATAAGCTGAGATTGGCCAACTTTGATGAAAGAATGTATTTTGAAATTTGGACAATGTGGGACTAAAGTGAAAAACCACCAACTTGCCATGACCATAACTTTCAGCTCACAAATCATTTTGAGATGTGCTAGTACTTTTTAGAAAGCCCTCACATAGCTCTAAAACATTCATGTTTTCATGAGTTTCAATTTCCTAAAGGAACTTGGCCAAAAAGCCTTCCAAAGTTGCTAAAAAATGAACTTAACAATGAAATTTCCCCAAGTCTTTTTCCCCTCTTGAAATG
This sequence comes from Lathyrus sativus, assembly GCA_963859935.3. Taxonomy (NCBI): domain Eukaryota; kingdom Viridiplantae; phylum Streptophyta; class Magnoliopsida; order Fabales; family Fabaceae; genus Lathyrus; species Lathyrus sativus. The sequence continues at coordinate 677,192,511 of OZ012739.1, read as the reverse complement.
AATTTGATCATAACTCCAAATCTATGCATTTTCTGATCATGGACCACTTAGGGAATTTTGTAGGACTTGTTAAGAGCTTCCAAATGAGCTTTGAACCAACTCAATTGGATGTGTGGTTAAGGAGTTATGGTTTAGCCCCTTTCAAAACCCTAATTTCCCGATTTTTCGATTACTCCTTCATCCTTGGTCCAATGGTCATGAAAATTGATATGAAAGTCCAATATGACATAAGGAACAACTTTGTTTCACAACTTGAAGTCCAATTCCTAGAATTTGGAGAGTTGACGTTTCGGTCAACCGTACGACCGATCGGTGACTACCGAGTCGCCTGTGAACATTCTGGACCTCCTAAGACTTTGAAACTTCTTAAATTCACTTTATTAAGCTATATGAACTTCATGAATCACAATACCACCATTTAAACATCTTACAACATCAAAGTCAAACTACGGTTGACTTTTACTAGTTCAAAACCCTAATCGGGGCCCCAAACTGCACTGTTCTTGAATCTTAGGTGACAACCTCAAATTGAATTCACTTTTGATCTCATGTTGTATTTTTGAACTTGTTCCATGATTTAATCCATCCAAAACATTGATTGATCAAACCTCAAAGCTTCGATTTTGACTGCGCAAAACCTTAATTCATCTGCATCTTAACAAAGAAAAACTTGAACTGGGTTAAGGTTAGATAATCACATGAGTATGATCCTAAAATGATAATGAGGATATAAAGGGTCAAATTTTGGGGTATTAGAATACTTTATGTGTTTGAAGTGTTTCTTGAGTTGGAAGAAGTTTGGAAATGGTTTTGAAAGGTGTTTTTCAAAAGCAAATTTTGAGGGATTTTGGAAATTTAATGAGATTTTGCAAGAACTTGTGATTGTGTAAGGAAAGGAGTTCTAGTTGGTTTCTAGCATGGAACTTGTGTGTTTGTGATGTAGGAAGTGAGTTCTATTTATAGTCAAAGGCTTTGGATCAAGGTATGAGCAAAAGTGAAGCAAATTGCCAATTTTAACCTTCCATCATGAAAATCTTTGAGTTTTCCAATGCAATCTTCATCTTTGTCTTTAAGCCAATCTACTAAGATATTCTCCATGCCCTATAGATTTTTTCGTCATGCTTCATAGGATAGGAGGTGACTTGTTGAATTAAAGTTGATGATTTGACAATGGTAGCCACCTTTTTTCTCTTTCTTCACTATTCACTTTTGCAACTTGCATTAAATAATGATTTCCTTTGATCTTTGTGCCATTTTCGTGGGAATTGATGTAAAAATGTTCATTATCAATATAAACATCACAAATGAGGCTTAGTCTTTAATTAACATTGATTTGGAGAGGTTTTGGAATCAAAAAACTCGTGCTGACTTGGTTTTTCCAATGTGAGTTTTTGCCAACTTGTGGACCTTGGTTCTCTCTTACCAGGAAGAGTTATGGAACCCACTTGTACTTTTTAGAAAGCCCCAATTAGGTACTAAAATATTTATGGTCATGTTAGGAACTCATTCCTCTTGAAACTAGGTCAAAAACCCTTGTGTGTTTAAGGAGTTATGGCTTTGCCCTTTTCAAAACTTTAATTTCCCAACTTTTTGATTACTTCTCAATTCTTGACCAATTGGTCACAAAACTTCATGATTAGATATTAAATGATGTTGGGAACATATTTGGCTTCAGTTTTGGGTTAAAACCATGTTGGTCAATGGGTTGACTTTTCAGTCAGACGTACCGAACGATCGAAAACCTCTGAATCGACTATTGGTGTCCTGGGTTCCCTGAGGCTTTGAAACTTCTTGTGGGGACTTCAATAAGTCATATGAACTTAATGGACTATAATTACATCATTGGAGCACCTTTTAAATTAAAAGTCAAACTACAATTGACTTTTCCTAATAAAAAAACCCTAATCGGGGATCCTGAACTGCATTGTTTTTAATCTTTGGGTGACAATCTCAAATTGGACTCATGCTTGACTCAATGGAGTATCTTTGATGAAGTTGAGACTTGTTTCATGGATAAATAATCCAATACATTGACTGATTAAACCGTTGAAAGTTCGATTTCCAACTGTACGGAACCCTAATTCACATGTATCTTAACAAAGACAAACTTGAAAATAGGTTATGGTTAGATAAACAAATGGAAATGCTCCTAGAATGATGATGAAGATCTAAGGGGTCGAAATTTGGGGTGCAACAGCTGGCAAAAGGTATCATGAGAACAAAACATTTCTGCCCCTCGATAGTATAATAATCATCTTCAAGTGAGCAATGGCTCTTGTTAAAAACAGTCTTCAAACCTTTTCTGCCCCAGATTACATGGTCTATGATAAGAAGCCATCAAGATGATTTTACAAAAGAGTTGGCATAAAGATGCTTCAATGTCTTCAAACTCTTAGAGAGATTCACAAATCTCGACGTGATTCCCTCAGTTTAATTGTATTTGCACAACAAAGTCCTCAGACTGTGGAAGTAACGACTGGGGGAAAAATTTGCCCCTGCTAGCTGGTAACTGCAAAAGAGTTGCCTCATACTAAACTGTTCTTTGAGAGATTCATTTGATCTTGACCTGATTGCTTCTGATTAGTTGAACATTGTGACAAATGATTAAAAAATCCTTCAAATTGGTTTCCCTAGGCTGAGCTTCCTTTACCAACTAAAATTCCCTAGCTGGTAGCAGTTGTTGGGATTCCTTTGATATTGGATCGTCTTGCACACAATGTTGTTCATTAAAAATTGGCAATTTTCAATGCAAAATTCACGCAAACTTTTGAAAAATATTTTTTTTATGAAACACACACGGCGGAGTGATCAAAGTGAAAGGGATCCAATCTTTTTACAAGTGATGGATAAAGTAATTAACACACACATTTATCAAAGATCATTAGGATTCAGGTTATCCAACCTTGTTGTATTATGCTTTCAAAACAACCTTACCTCAATTAGGTCTTTTAAAGGTTGTAACGTGGCTCGATTCACGGTTCATGAAACAAAGGAGCTCAAAGTTATTTGTTCCCACCCACTCTCCATGATGAACTCCAATCCTACGTTCAGTTAACTCAAACTACACATTTAGGTTCTTACAAGCTTAGGAATTGAACTGGTGATAAGCTAGCAATGGTACACAAACCTAAAGTAGTCACTACTCCCTTACAATATTTGATAGCTTTTTTGCTATTGAGGGCTTTCAGATTGAAATATTTATGAATTCCTCTTTTGATTGTCATACAAGCCTTTTTGTATAAAGCAGGGTTATGAGCTTCCCATCTTTCTTGGCTTTTGCCTTGAAAGGGACTCGACTCATTCTTTAAGTAGGAATTTCTTAATAGTCCTTCCTTAGATATTACTTTTGGAACAACTTGTACAACATTTATTAAATGGATTTAAGGGAGATGACAAGTGTTTTGGTGAAGTTCTTGCATTAGAACATATACCCAAGTTAAACTGAGAACTACCCTGCCCCGAGTTTAGGATTTAAGGTTTTTTTTTGTAAAGAAAGAAAACTCATGCTTTTGGGCTCGAAGGGGTTAACGAGGGATTATCTTCCTTATTACTCCAGTGTTTAGGGATTGAAACAATGCTTTACATTATCGACAAAGTTAAATTGAAAGCATATCAACAACGGTTATGGACATAGTTTTCATCATCCTCCCCAATCTTTGCTTTAAACAATAGTTTGGTAAAGAAAAGAAATTTTTGCATTTTTTGTTTTCTTATAACAATGAAAGGAAAGAGAAAGAGTGAAATGAATGAACTTAATCAAAAGATTCACAAACATTTCATTAATCTTGCCAATTCAAAATGAACAACATCTCACAAGCAATACGAATGCAAATAAAATACAACAAAATGTTGAAACAGTCTACAGCTTCCAGCCTTAGAGGATTAAACTTCGACAGACTTTAGATTTCAGGCCCAAACAGGGAAACACATTCAACAAACACTTGCTCTTTGTGGTATAGTATTATGAGAGGTCTCGCGGGTCCTTTGCCTTTGTATTTAGGAATCGTGACACTGTCATTTGATTTATCCTCCTGAGATTTCAGCAACTCTTGCAGTCTCAGTTTAAAACCTTTACACTCTTCAACTAGGTGCCTTATTGTCCCAGTATGATATCCGCATTCAACTTCTGGGTGTTCTTCTTAGAGGATCAATTCTTTGTCATTGATCAGCTCTCGCATAAGAAAACCTAATTCCAGACATGCATCTATGTTGTGTCCCTCGACTCCTTTGTGAAATTCATAGGTCAGGTTCGCATTGTGCCATGACCCTGACACATGATTGAATGGCTACGGAGTCACTAACGAGTTCTGAATCAATAGCGGGAAAAGTTTTCTTAGCGATACTGGAATTGGTTTACCGCAAGTACTATTTTTCCTAACATGATTCTTCTTATTCAAACTCTGACTTTGAGAACCTTGAGGAGGAAAAAACACTAAGTGGTGAGAGACTTTTCTGGTAATCGTCTGATATTTGGCCACGTGGTCAGATACTGACTTGTGTGAAATTTCTCCGGGTGCACGTTCTTGCTGTGGAAGAGACATAAGAGATAGTGAATTTTTGTTGACTTGAACACCTTGTGGCGTGAAAGAGATCATTTTGGATGCAACATGGTGAGAGTGACCTTCTTTATTCACCATGTTCTATAATGTCTCAAAACCCAATTCATCTGACACTTAAGAATTTTGATGTCCTCTTTCAGAGTTTCTTGAGCTCTCAAAATTTCTTCCATTATTTCCATTTGTCCTGGATACGTGCTAGGTATCCCCTCTCTCTCACTTTAAACAAGAGGGAGACAAAGAGACACAAGGCTGAGAAATGCAAATACATAATGCAAATGCAACAATACGCGCAAGCAATGCAGAATGCAAGCCCAAATGGTTTCAAGGAACTCAAGGGGAAGTTGCGAGCATTTTGAAAAAACTGAAAAGTTTTGATTCAAATATCCAATATCTCTATTGATTTTTGCAAAGGAATAAAACAACAGGATTCCTTGAAACCATCAGGCTACTCATGAATGTGGAATATGATACAAATGCTATGCATAAACACAAGAACACATGTATTCAAAGACATACACAAATAGGCACGTGGATAAGTATTCACAAATATAATGTACACATCAAGGGGTCTCCTTAGGTTTTAAAGTCACAACATGAAGCCAAAAGGTTTACCCATTCCCAAAGATTTGTACTATAGGTTGATCGTACCTGCCAAACGGGTTCTATCAAAGTTCCCAAAGTTATAGATAAATCCTTTGGATATTATCAACCAACATGACTACTCACGTGGGTCAAAAATATTCTCGGGATAAACTCGTCTGAGTGTAGTATCGCGTGACAACTAATTCGGGACTACTCCCTTATAGTTTCCGCACTACGTCCTAAAAAGGCTTAGTGGGGTGTCGCTACTGCGAAAATCGGCGCCGGCTTGACAGGAGAGTCGCCACCGTGCGTTATTTATCCCTCAGAGCGGGAAAGGAAACGCTCGAAGTAAACCTCGCAAAGACGGGAAAAGGTATGGTCATCGCAACCAAAACCTGGATTCAGGAGTCGGTTACGCAAGGGGAAGGTATTAGCACCCCTCACGTCCATCGTACTCGATGGGATCCACGCTTGGTGTTTATAGGTAAAAGGGTGTATTATCTATCTACGCTAATGGCTGGTCTGAAAGGAAAATAAAAGGACAGGACTCGACAGAACATACGGTGTTCTGGGCCTACGTATTCCCTCGTGCAATGGGAAAGTCAGAGTCAACGTAGTTCGACTAACTACGGGTAAACAGGGGCTCTCACACAGCAGTGAGAAAACAAACTGGTCCTAAATGCTCGGGAACCTACAAATACGATCTGGTCTCAAATGCGCTCGGGCAAGAGAAAGGGAAACAATTAGTCGTTAGCGGGGAAGCCTCGATCGCACAGCCGCGAGAGGACTAAAGTTAGTCGTTAGTGTGCTCGCTAGGATATCGCATCCTATGCCTACATATCTTCGTCTGGTACGAAGAATCAGAGCAGCTGTAGTTCAGCTAACTACGGATCAAGCTACTCAAAAGCTCCTACAGAAAGGAAAGGGAAACCCTAGAACTATAGCTGAGAAACAGGGGAATCTACCTACTGCTATCACACCTGGTTGACCATCCTAATGTCTATCATAACGACTCCGCTGCGGAGAAGTCAGAGCTCCTAAGGGATCATGGCAACAGGACTAAACTACAAACAAGAAACTGCAAAGTAAAGGAATACTGAACATATGCATGAATGCAACAACTAGACAAACAAGGCACAGAGGCCGCAAACCACAAAGGCAAGGGAGCTCAGCTCTACCAAATACCAACAAGCAAAGCCACGCAGTAACAAACAAGCAGAAGGAGGACCACCTCAACCTCTCATGCACACCAAGTCTACTTCTAAGATGCACCTATTCAAAACTATCTAGATGAATGCCTAAGTCTAATGCAGCACAACATCACACAAGTCAAACAATACAAAGAGACTAACCCTGAGCAGGGCCTCTATCTACAAAACAAGAAGCTACTCCTGGGCAAGGCCCCTAACAATCCTGAAACAAGCTCCTAATCTATCTCTAAACAAAACTCTATACAAAGCCCTAAGCAAAGATCTAAGCAAAAATCTAATCAAAAAAAAACCTAAGCAAGAGGAATCAATCCCAGCCTCCAAGCTTCAGAACAAGCTTACCAGAGAAAGGAAGCTAAGCAGGCAAGCTCATAGTGCCTTCCTCAGGAAAGTACCAGGAGGTTACTACTCAGGAATCGTATCCTATGCGGCTCGACAACTGTGATCAGTTTACATTCCTCCTCAGGAGAAATTAAACTCACATGAAGGCTCCGGCATCACTGGATACTTGAGAAATACCTATATGCACTAAGGGAACTAAGTGAGCAGACTCATAGGACCTTCCTCAGGAAAGTACTAGGAGGCTGACACTTAGGAATCGTATCCTACGTGGCTCAACAACTGTGATCAGTTTACATTCCTCCTCAGGAGAACTTAAACTCACAAGTTGGCTCCAACATCACTGGATACTTAAGAAATCCTAGACAAACTAATGGAACTAAGTGAATAGACCCATAGGACCTTCCTCAGGAAAGTACTAGGGGACTTCCACTTAGGAATCGTATCCCATGTGGCTCAACAACAGGTGATTAGTTTATATTCCTCCTCAGGAGAAATTAAACTCACAAGTCGGCTCCTACATCATTGGATACTTACGAAAGAGGTGAGAAGAAAGAATGAAAGTCATTCATAGTGCCTTCCTCAGGAAAGTACCATAAACTCCCTTCAAACTTCAGGATCTCAAACCTCACAAACAGACAACAAGCTCCTAGACTAAGCCTCCATCCACTGCATCCTTGCAAGCTCCAACAGGACTTCCATCAGCTCCCACCTTCAAGAAGAACCCACAGGCCAGCAAACCACAGAAGACTATCTCTGAAGTTCAACCCCAGTTGAACTTCAAAGTCAGAAGTCATCAAGACTTCTCCTATCTTCAGGATCAGACAAATCATATCAGAACATCCTACAAAAATCTATCAAAATTCTAATGGGAGACCTATATGGCTCTAGGACAACATACTAAGAAATCAGAACAAAATTCAACACCAGATGAAAGAATTAAAATCAGCAACACAGACATATCCACAAACCAATTTATTCAACATCAATAACAATGAAAAAATGCAATTAAAATGAAAATGCATGATTAAGCTAAGGTTTCTGCATTATAAAATTCTACACTGAATCACGAGTATACAGAAAAAAGAACGGAATTATTTGACTAAATCTACCATTTTTTATGAATTTTCTAATGATATGCATGCATTGAAAATATTAAAAAAACATCAATTAAAATGAAAAATATACAAAAAATAACAAACAAAAATAAAATGACATTTTTATTTTTATTTAATTTTCTAGGAATTATGATGAAATGGTAGAAAAAAGAATTATTAAAAAAATCACTTGTTTACATTTTATTATGAATTATTTAATATGCAAGGAAAATAAAAGAAATTGAAAGAAATAAAATTGAAATAAACTGGAGGGGGGTTTAAACAGCAAAGAATTCAGTTTATTCTACATTGGGCCCTGAAGGTGGGGGTGCTAAAAGCAATTAGAGCGCAGGGCCCAAGTTATCAAAAACAACTAACAAACACTGAAAGCAGAAAAAAAACCTGGGGGGTGCAGCGCTAGCAAATTTTCCAATTGATTTTCATTGGGCTTACGCCCAGGGGGGTGCTATTAGCAATTGGGGCCTAAGGCCCATATCCAGCCACTCTGATCTCACACGCCAGGGGGGGGCAATTGAGCAACAATGGGGCAGCGTTCAGTAATTCACACTTGGGCTTAGCCCAATGTCCTAACCCTAATCCAATCTCAACTGACTAACAAAACCAAAATCCTCTCCCAAACCCTAACACTGTTCATCAATCTAACCCCCAAACCCTAGCCGTTTCGTCATCCTCTCTTCTTCCTCTCCCTATCTCTTTTCTGCAACCTCTCTGATCTCAATCAACCCAAACAAAACCCTAAACGAAACAACTCCTCACCCAAACACCTCAATCCCTCACAAGAATCCACTACTCAAGATCTAGCCTTAAACTACGCACCAACTGTGAATCCTAACAGGAGCCTACATTCAATAATCAACAACGATGAGTGGAAGAACGCCGTACCTGGCTTGAGGTATGAACGACGCCGTGAACTGTTGACGTTCGTTGAAGCAATCCTTGAAGACGTTCGGTTGAGATTCTTCGCGTTGAGATCTTGCTGGGGGATTTCTGGAGACGTTCACGATCTGGAAAACCTGGGGAAAAACTCTTAGCAGACGACGGTGTTCTTGAGTTTGTTGATGAACTTTCTGGAAATTCCTTGAAGAAGCTAACGAATATGATGAAGGTTTCTGTGTTTTGTTGAATCTTGAACGAACTCCTGGAAAAAGATGAAGATGGTGATGATTCTGGAAACGATCTGGAAAACGTGGTGGAGGTGGATGAAGATTATGTGAAGATGGTTGGATGAATCAGTGGTTAGATCTGGAATTTTCTGGCGTTTTTCTGGGTTTGATGGTGGCCGGAGTGACTCAGGCGCGGCGGTTGGTGATAGCAAGAAGATGAAGATAGGAGGGAGATGTTGAAGGCGACCGGATTCTGGGGATATTGGAGTTCACCGGTGAAGGTTATGGCGGTCGCCGGCCATGCAGGCCGGCCGGTGACGTTCTCCGGTGAGAGGTTGTGAGGGAGACACGTGGTGGCCGTTGCACAGAGAGAGAGAGAGTGTGGGACAGCTGGGGCGAGACGTGGCGCGAGCTGGGGAAGTCAGAGTTGCTGTGGTGGCGTGATCAGTGCAAAACGCGTGGGGCCTCTCTTTTTCTTACACGTGGCGTGCCTATTTATGACACTGAGACTTGCTGGGAGCTTCTAGAAGCTTCTGGAGAAGTCTGGGAACAGCTGGACGAATTGGGCTTTTTCCTGGACCTTTTCTGGACTTTTTCTGAGCTGATGAGATCTGGGCCTCAAAAAGACTGGACTATGGCCCACACGAAAAATGACCAAAAACCATTAAAAAAACTGAATTAAAAACAATTAAACCTAATTAAACTCTAATCAATTAACACCTAATTAGCTAATTACCCTAATTAACTCTAAAATGGTTAAAAGTCTAATTAATTCTATATTATCCTAATTAACTAAACTAATGATACTACAATTAATTCTAACTAAAATTAATCTATCCTAATTAAATCTAGAAAAAACAATTAACCTAATTAAACTCTAAAAAAGTGATTAAGAGTCTAATTAATTCTAAATCAATCTAATTCCTATTAACGTTCTACCATCACTTAATATCTATTAAAATCTATCATTAATAAAAGAAAACTATATTATTTTCTATATTATCTAAAAACAATTAAAACTCTACTAATCCTAATTTATCATTCTATTTAATATGCTAAGAAAAATTCACTAATATTCTAAAAATGATAAAAGCTATTTAAATTCTATTAAAAATTCTACAAATGATTAAAATCTATTTAAAATATTCTATAAAATTCTAAAAAGAGGATTAAGCTATTAAAATATTCAAAAACCCTATTTAAATTCCAGAAAAATCTATAAAGCCTGTTAAAAATTCACAAAAGCCTATTAAACCCTGAAAATGCAGATGAATGCACATGACCCCCGTAAAAGAGCGCACGAGACCAGATCGAATCGAACAGAGATCCCCGGGCATCAGAATATCATCAAAATCACTGTGCAAGCTAAAAATCACCGAGGAGCGCACAATTTCCCGAAAATAAAACCCTGGTGATCTGGACTGGATCTGCCATATCTGATAGACGAAAGTCAAGCTGTAAACTCTGATATCCCCTGTTTGCACAAAAATCATCTGTCTGATTTGCGAATATGAAATTTAATCATGAGTCAGATAGGAGAATCGGTTGGTCAAATTTTAGGGTGCAACAGCTGCCCCTATTCAAGCGACTTGGACCTGAAGGGTTTGAAGAGCGCTCAGCCTTCAAACATTCAGAGGTACGAGACGGTTGAATACAAATAAAACCCGAAAATTTGCCAACCGCGAGCATATACTGGTAAACTACTTGGGGAATACAGTCCAGAAAACCGAGTCCAGTTATTGCGGCACCAAACTGATTAATCATCTGATAAAGAACTCCTGATTTGAATACCCGTTGCTTGTGATACCCCATGTAACAGAACCCGAGGGCTGCAACAAAACACCTGATCCTTTCACATTGCCTACTGATAGGCAGGAAGAGAAATATACTCACATCGCCCAAAGATGGACGGGAAGACACCCTGATTGAATACTCCCCTCGTCTAATGATAGACGGGAAGAAATAATTCTCCGTACTCACATCGTCTAGGGATAGACGGGATCATCCTGATTGATGAAACAAATCAATATTCTCATCGTCTAAGGGTAGACGGGAAGCAATAACCTCCCTACTCACATCGTCTAAGGATAGACGGAAAGACACCATAATCTCCATATTCATATCGTCTAAGGATAGACAGAAAGACACCATAATCTCCATATTCACATCGTCTAAGGGTAGACGGCATCATCCTGATCGATGAACAAATCAATATTCTCATCGTCTAAGGGTAGACGGCATCATCCTGATTGATGAAACAAATCAATATTCTCATCGTCTAAGGGTAGACGGCATCATCCTGATTGATGAAACAAATCAATATTCTCATCGTCTAAGGGTAGACGGGATCATTCTGATCGAATACTCACATCGTCTAAAGATAGACGGGACCATCCTGATTGATGAAACAAATCAATTCACATCGTCTAAGGGTAGACGGGAAGACACCATAACGCAATTCAACACCATCCCTTGAATTTCAGAATCCTTCTGTCTACGGGAATTGATGGAAAGATCAATATCTTTGAAGGGGCCACATCGTCAGTATGGACTGACGGGAAGAAAACCACCTTTTAAGGAACCATGTCGTCAATAAGAATCGACGATCACGAAAACTGAACATTCTTCGAAGAGCCTCGACATCAATAAGGATTGACAGTCAGGAAAGTCCCTCTTAAACGTCATCATATCCAATAACCAGAAAGAAAACCAATGTCCAAAGTATCGTTCTGAAACCCCTCAACAACCAAAGATAGCCGGAGAAGACTCACTGGGGAAACGCCTCATCATAAGAAACCCACTGAACAGTAACCAAAACTTCACATCGTCTACTGATAGACGGAAAGAAAAGCCACCTGCTGGAGAAACCCTATTTTGAACCTTATTGAAAATCAACCAAAACTTCACATCGTCTACTGATAGACGGGAAGGAAAGCATATCCTGGGGGAAACCCCTTCTTGAAACCTTACTGCGACCACCCGCAACTTCACATCGTCTATGGATAGACGGAAAGAAAACCACACTCGTACTCAAGACGTCTAATGATAGACGGAGAAATCCACTTATTGGAGGAACACATCGTCAATATGAATTGACGGGAAGAAAAGCTTGTCGTCATCAGATGACTGCTTGATCAAAGCATAATCATTGTATGATCTGAGATACAAATAATCTGCTGAACTGTCTGAATACTGTTGCTGGATAAATGCCCCTGAACTGATCACAGGGTAATTCACGCGCCATATGAGGCTGATAGAAAATCTGACTTATGCCTCGTATGCATATGCAAATGCTTTAATCTTTCTACAGCGTAATGCTCCATTCTGGATAGAAATGCTACGCACTTTGAAACTGATATGCAAGTATGATGCAAGTATGATGATGCATGCAATATGCTAATGCAGGCTCGAGCTGCCGGAGAAGGCCGGGTACAGAAAACCATTTCAGCAAAATAAATGCTGAAGGCGAGGCCAACCCTGCTGGGGGAGTGAAATCAACCCTGCTGGGAATATTGGGAACTTAACCGAACACCTTGACGAAGTAACACCCTGCTGGGGAATATAACTCCGCTGTGAAATAGCAGACATGCTGAATATGATTAGACTCCTCTAGGGATAGTTTATCCATACCAATGACAAATTGGTCTTTGCTGGAGACAATGGAGGGAGTCTTCCCGCGCTGATGAAGCTCGGATCTGGAAATTGATGCGTCAACACGGATGGGCTTTACAGTAATCGCAAACATGGATTTGAGCTCTTAAGCTATCTTGCTGGGTCAGGTACAACTGACGCTGGAAAACATTCTTCCTGAATACTCAACCTTTCAGTGGAGAGTCAAGGGATAGTAACACGACTTCCCGTATTCGTTTCGCTTTCGAAAATCGATTGCATCTGCTCGAATAACTCTGAATGACCCTGCTGAAGCGGAGAAGACCAATCCTTTCGCTTCTGATATGCCCCAGCCTGCGGGATCTCTGTGAGGATATTCCTTGAAAGGAAATCTGCAGATCTATTCCTTGATGGTCTGATATAACATGCCTCAGCATTCTGAACTTCTGAGAGACGCTTCACCTCACATGCTTCTCGCACAACTTTTGCGCGCTTAAGATGGTCTGCCCCCTGACTGCAATGACCTTGCCCCTGATTATTTGATTCAGAGTAGTGCCCTTCTAACTGCGGCGTATTCACCGAATCTTAACCTGATTGCCCCAGAATAACTGTCTTCGAAAGGCTGACCTGACTGGGGATCACAATAAAGCCTGCCCCTGCTCTCGGAACATTCGGGCGTTCTGCATTCTATCTTGACCATACTTTCCATTGTAGGAAGCTTTTCTGCTGTCAAGCGCTTACTCGCAAGTAAAACAAGTTGTTATGCGTAAAAGATGTATTAATGCAACACATATGACAGCTTTGACATCTAATCTGTTCACTGGGAAAAGGAAAAACAGTTTATGGCATATAATGCACAAAACATTTATCAACATCAGTACCAACATGGTAAGAGGAACCTTTTTAAGAGTCAGAATCGACGCGACCTTTACCGGCGTATGCTTTCGAAACAACCTGCTTCAATTAGGACTTTTGAAGGTTGTAACATGGTCAGGTTCATGGTTTTGAAGGAAAGGATAAAGGCTCAAAGTTTACTTTAAACCCACCCATTCTCCTTGATGTTCTCCCATCTTACGTTCAGCTAACTCGACCTTAGCGCTTACCTCTCAGAGGCTGAAAAAAATAGGAATGATAGTTCGAGAAACTTTTGGATTTTGGAGTGACAGCCACTCACTTTTCGTCTTTGACACTTGAGGTTACACGACTCGTATTTCCATCGAGGATTTTTCTTTGGATCCTTTTCATCTTTTTCTCTTCATATCCCTAACTTTTGCCTGGACTGCCTCCTTTTGAGTTTCTTTTTTTTTTTTTTTTTTTTTTTTTTTTTTTTTTTTAAGTCCAGCGGGATGCCCTCATTTTTGCCTAAGTCATTTGTTTTGAAGTTTTCTTGACTTAGCGGGCTTTTGATTTCTTTTTTTTCATTTTTTTCTTTCGAACAAGTCGTGTGACACTGGTTGCCTGACTCTTTGGGAAGTGATGTGGCTGTCCCACTCTTGATTGAACCATTATGGTCTTTTAGGCACGACCTCTAGGGGTGTGATTAATCCTCGAACGAACACTCCTTTTGCAATTTGGACGCTTGGTCAAATTAGCTAACACCTACCCTGCCCCAGGTTGAGATTGAGGGTTTTTCGTTCACAGAAAGAAACTCCTACTACAAGGCTCAAAGGGGTTAACAAGGGATTATCTTCCTTATATCTCCGGTGTTTAGGGATTTGAAATAATGCCTGTACATCATCAGCAGGTTTTATATCAAAAGCATACAATATCGGTAGTTGCATGTCGGTCATTTTCGTCATCCTCCCTAAATTCTTCTTAACCAAGTGTTGGACATTTGTAAAAAACAGTTAGTGAACACGAATGGATTTAATCAAAACCATGCATATTTATTTCATTATCATCAATTGAAATGAAAACAACAAGTTTTACAAACAAGATTACAAATTCAAACAGGAAAGTAACTATAAATGTAAAGAAATGGCAAGCTAAAACAAAGAAACATGCTAGCTTCCGAGAACCGGGCTTTCACATCTGCCCTGCTGCTGAACCAGCTATCTTTATTAGAGACAATTCGCTGTTGTCCTGATCTGCTTTCAACGACTCAACCAAACTATAGAGCTCTTCCTCCTTCATTCAGATGATTTGGGGACCTCCCGGCCCGAAGCTGATTGCTGCACTATCAAGCAGATCCTGCACTTTGTGCTTAAATGCTTTACAGTTCTCAACCGTATGGCCTGGTGCCCCGGTATGGAACTCACAAGTAGCGTTGGCATCATATCCCGGTGGTGGTGGTCCCGTTAAGGGAGCCATTGTCCTTTTATGAACCAATTGGAGCTGAAGCAATGTCTGCAGAAGCTGTGCATACGGCATAGGAGGAGTTTCCAAATGACGGCTTGCCAAAGGACCTTGATTCTGGCATCTTTTATACCCCCGATTATTCTGTTGCTGGGGCTGCTGCTGCTGGTATCGGGTTGACCCTTGAACACCCTTCGTATCAAATGCAACATCGGTTTCTTGATCTTCAATGTACGGATTAACGCTCTCCTTATGCTTAACCATTTTCTTTCTTAGATCTGCCCCAGAAATAGGCAACAGTTGTGGGCTTGGAGATTCTGACGCCATGGAGTCCAGGATGCGCTTCTGACCCACTGCAGCTTTAGAAACCTCTGTCATCTTAGCATCGACTGAGACAGGAGCAATATGCACAGCTACGCCGCCCGGCGTGAATTCAATATCGTGCGAGTCAATCAGGTCTTGAACATTGTGCTTGAAAGCATGACAACCCTCGATGTCGTGCCCGAATGCCCCAGAATGAAACTCACATTGCTTGCTGGCATCATACCCTTGAGGAAACGCTTTCGTTGGTGGTGCCAACGTTCTCTTCTCAACCAGATTAAACCTCAGTAAGGTCTGCAAGAGCTCAGCATAGGTCATAGGTGGTGCCTCAAACATTCTCTTTGGCTTCCCTTCCTAGATCCTCCGTTGGGCCAGATGCATCCTCTGTTGCTGCTGCTCAGGTTCCACATGCACAGGTGGCGCGAGCTTCTTCATTGCGGCTTCAAATAGCTGATCGTCTTCTTTCCTAAGCACATTCTTGACTACTTCCATGATCAAGCTCATTTGGGTCTTCAGCTGACTGTTCTCCTCTTTGAGAATCTTCTGCTCCAGACGCATCTCTTGCATGTCTCTCATCATCTGCCCCAGCTGGCTTTGGACTTCAACCAATTCAAACTGATTCTGTTCCATATCTCTGAAGGAGTTCCTGCAACAAACTGGATGATGAGGAAATAAGGCCCACGGTTCTGATATACCTGCTAAATGATAATGCAGCGCAGAAAGCAAACACATATTCACAACGGGATAAAGAGAAACTCAAGCTATAAGCACACAGACAAACATCCCCACACATGTACAACCAACAAGATCAGCAGGTAAGCACAAATGAGTATGAATATAACGACCCCAGCCAACAATCCTGGTGGTGGTCGGCAGACACTAGTGCACAAAAAGCTAAACGGGTTAAGCAAAGAAAACAGATGCGGCATCCGGCGCGAAAACCTCTAGAAATTTCTCCCATACAACTGAACTTTCTGATTGACAATCTTCGGAGCACACACTTCCTGTGGAGTCTTCCATGACGTTAACTGACGAACCCACACAACTGGAGGATGGAAAATCATTAATCTGAACAAAACCCTGAGGAGTGATGCAAATACGATTAGAGTCTAACAGATCTTGAATCTGACTTCTAAGCACTTTACAATCATTGGTTGAATGCCCCTGTGCCCCAACATGGTACTCACAGCGGGCGCTGGCATCAAAACCTGGAGGATACGGTGGAATCACCGGCTTAGTTTCTTTCGGCACTATCAATCCACTTCTGACCAGATCTGGCAACAACTGACTGTACGACACCGGTAGCTGAGTAAACTGCCTTTCAGGCTTCCTTGGTCTTCGTGGAGCATGCTGACGCGATCGGCGGTAAGATGATCGTCGACTTGAAGTGTCTGAAAATTGATCCTGAGATGCTAGAGATTCTGAGGTGACGTCATCTCCTTCCCACTCTTCTTGAGAACTGACAACTGACTCAATCTTATTAACTGGGACGTAAGGAATACCTCGAAACTTTCCACTCCTGAATCCTCGCTCAACAATCTCCCCCAGCCTCATCAGGCCCACAAAACTTGTGCAACTGAACAATTTGTCAAAATAATGGCCTTTCAGAGTACCCAAGAAGATGTCAACCAGTTCTCTTTCCGGAAGCGGTGGTTGAACACTAGCAGCCAATTCTTTCCATCTTCGCAAATACGCTCTGAATGATTCATTCTCTGCCTGAGACAATTCTTGCAGATCTACGAGACTAGGAGTCAAATCCAAGTTGTAATCGTACTGCTTCATGAAAGCTCTGGCTAAATCTACCCATGATCGAATCTGACTACTTTCCAATTGCACATACCATCTCAGGGATGCCCCAGTCAGACTATACTGAAAGCAATGGATCATTAGTTGGTCATTTCGCACAAACGAAGTCGTCCTTCGACAGAACATCATCAAATGCAGCTTTGGACAGCTATCTCCCGTGTATTTTTCAAATTCCGGTACTTTGAACTTGTACGGTAACACCAGGTCAGGAACCAAACACATGGCCACAGCATCCAGGTTAACGGCATCTTTCGCTTCTAAGGCTTTCATTTGCTCTTCCAATGCTCGGAGTCTTCTACCATCGTCAAGAGCTCTTGGATCTACTAACCCGGTCATTGGAATATCTCTCCGGTAATTCATCACAGGGAAAGCAACACATTGATTGTTAACAGGAGGATAACGTTCATTTCGGGCGAGAAACTGCTCATGTCGGCCTCGGTTCTCGTTCGTAGGCTGTACAACTTGGTCTGCAGTAAGGTTGTTCGCTTGCAGGAAGTCTTCCACAGAATCATACTGATGGTTGGACGCCACAGTAAACCTTGCCAAGGTGCTAGGAGCCTGGAAATTGCCTTCAGACATAGCTACCTGTAACGGACTACACTGCTCGATTCTGCTCAAATCTGCTTCAGCCCCTTGGTCGTCTCCACTCTTGCCTCAAACAATTCCCCGAGAATCACCTTCTGGTGAAAACAAAGGCTGGATAAGTGCTCTGACCTGCTAGAGAAATGTTATGCAGTATGATTTATGCAAACAGAAATACAAAAATGCTAACGTGCCTGTGTGCATTGGAGATATTTTCCCTCCAATTCCAGTGTCAGTGGTAGCAAGACGAGATAAACCATAAAGACAATATTTAGAAAAACCCTCATATATTGATTAGAATAACAGTCTTGTCAGGAAGTTACATAACTATGCTCCATACAGCTGATATGACAAAGAGGATCCCAGCCAACATGCCTGGTGGTGATCTCAACATACAGAATACAAGAGAGAAATCAAGTACGGGTACGGTTGCGGAAGTCCTCGACCATCTTCTTTGTCTCTGCGTGATCTGGTTGATAAATCAAACCTTCTATCAGCCGATCCCTCTTCCTGACCGTCCCTTGGATGTCTCTGACAAAGTCTTCCCAAGCCTTATCATTGGCACCGCCCCCAGGTTTGGGTCTCTTGGCATCTGCTCTATGCTGGAAATCTTCCAAGTTCTTCATGGCATCTGTCAACTTGCGCTCGGCCTCGTATCGACGACAGGCTTCTTCTTCAAGCTCTTCGTTCTTCACCTTGACCTGTTCTTCTAACTGAGCAATCTGTGTCTTCAGCTCTTCTTCTCGCTCCTTGCGCTTGGTCATAGTGAGATCCCAGTGTTCTCTGAACTTAGCTAGCTTTGTGTAGGCCCTGTCCAGCTCTTGCTTCTTGGTGGCCAACACACTACTAACGGAGTCTACATCTAACTCTAGACGCTTCTTGGTTTCAGTCAATTCCAATAGCGTAGCCTTCAGATGTTTCAGAGTTTCAGCCTGTTGCTTAGAAACATATCCTGTCTCAATCTTTTCATGCCGAAGCTGGGCATTCTCCTGCTCTAAAGCCTCTTTAGCTCTTGCTAGCTCTTCTTTCTCCGCCATCAGCTGCTTGTAGACATGAATGTCCACAGTGGTAGGCTCCTCCACTGGAGAAGGATGCAATGGCTGAACCGCTGGATACGGCATAAGGAACTTCACAGCTCGCTCACGGATCCATTCTACATATGGGCTAGGAACTCGAGTATCCCCTCTGCTACCTGAAAGCTTCCCTCTCTTGTGCAAGTTTTTCCAGGCTTTCTCAAGTTTGGTCAGCATCTCTTTCCCTATTGCTCCGGTGAGATACAGAGATTCCTGTATCTCCTCGGGCTTTGGCGCTCCTTGAGGTATGTACCCAAATTGCTTGATCAATAAGGAAGGGTTATAGTTGACACAACCTTTCCTTCCTATTAACGGAACATTCGGGAATCCTTCGCCTTTGAGTATGACTTCAGCTCCAAATACCTCTTTATTGACCCATACCACGTTCTCAGCAGTCAATCCCATTAAGCGCTCGGGCCATCCTAGAGAATTGATAGATGTGACAAACGGGCCTGACTTAGGCATATGACTGGTGAACCACCTGCATAGGAGAGGTACACAGCAAGACACATTCCTTCCTCGTCGCTTTTCATTCTGATAATGAGTTGAATGGTGGATATCTCCCAGCAAAGTAGGGACTGGGTTTTCCGCAGCCAAAATATAGAAGGCATCAGAATCAACAAAATCAGGAATGTTCGGGAACAACACGATGCCATAAACACATACAGCAAGGATAACGTCAAAAACACCCCAGCTACCCTTCTGTGCATATTCTCGAGCCTTCTCCACCAAGACATCCAACGGAAATCCCCATACGTCTCCTCTTCTGATCATCTTCCCAGACAGCTCAGACTCTTTCAAGCACAGGATGGCAGAAAGCTCAGCCAGCTTAGGCTCAGCGTTCGTACGATAAAAGGGCATCTGCTCACGGATCGGTATATCCAGAAGTGCAGAGTACTCTTCCAGGGTAGGAGCCAAAACGAAGTCGGGAAATACAAAACACCTGAGCTCCGCGTCGTAAAACTGTAACAGAGTATAGATGCCGCTGGTCTCGTAGGCAGATGGCTGATAAACGTAGGTCAGAATCCTCCCATATCTCTTTCTGAAGTCACCCATTCCTCTCTTTTTAGCAATGGCAATCAACTCTAACAATAGACTGATATTCGGCGACGGAAACTTATAGGGCAATACTCTCTTCAGGTTTTCCATGTCTTGCTAGGAACGAACACCAGAACTGGAAGGGAAAATATGTACCTGCAATACACACACGTTAGTTGAATGCAGATGGTAATGCAATGATGCAATATGATAAATAATGCAATCTGCGAACACAGGGGCTATGCTGTAGCCTGAAGAGGAATATCTCTGTGATCAAGAACAGAAAACCATCACGGTCATCAGATCCCCATGCCACTAACTATCATCTGATACTCAAAATATCAATCCCCTTGTAAGAAAACCATCTGAACCTCTGTATCTGACGAGAATACCATCTGATAATAGCTTCAACCTCAGATAAGAAACCCATCTGACCCAGACAACACACCTGGAGATGAATCAAAAACACCATCTGATAAAGGTACTGAATCATGGTTTCTGAAGGCCAGTTTTCCTGCAATAACCCAGTCCCTCTCACAGGTAGGATAGACCTAATCCACGGACAAAGGTACGGCATCCTATGCGGTCATCAGCGTCACAGACTTTCACGAGTGACGATACGATTCCCAGAAGGAGTGGCATCATCAAATCATGAAGAGGCCTCACTTAGCTGACTTCCAAATGATCGGTCCCCAGAGTCGACAACCCTTACGTCTGGACTCCCCTCAGATCCTCAGGACCGGAAAGGAGCACCTCTGCAAGAATCTCGTCTGAGCGCAGATTTTCGTAGGGAACTGTGCCTGCTCAGCAGACAGGTTCGTCTACTACTTCTCCGCAACTATATCTAGGTGTGTACTCAAGCCCAGGTCCGGCTTTTCACTCACAGTAACCTCCCTCTGCCCACAGCAATAATCATAATAATATAATGCTGGAAAATAAATGCGGAAAGGTAAAGGTACAGAAAAGTAAAGTGCAGAAAAGTAAAACACAATATGCACAACACCCAACAAATAAACACCCCAGCGCTAGGATTGACTCGCGTAGGGGATGGGAAACGGTCCCAGCATAAGGGATGGGAAAAGTCCCTAGATGCTATAGATCCCCAGCAGAGTCGCCAGCTGTCGCTACTGCGAAAATCGGCGCCGGCTTGACAGGAGAGTCGCCACCGTGCGTTATTTATCCCTCAGAGCGGGAAAGGAAACGCTCGAAGTAAACCTCGCAAAGACGGGAAAAGGTATGGTCATCGCAACCAAAACCTGGATTCGGGAGTCGGTTACGCAAGGGGAAGGTATTAGCACCCCTCACGTCCATCGTACTCGATGGGATCCACGCTTGGTGTTTATAGGTAAAAGGGTGTATTATCTATCTACGCTAATGGCTGGTCTGAAAGGAAAATAAAAGGACAGGACTCGACAGAACATACGGTGTTCTGGGCCTACGTATTCCCTCGTGCAATGGGAAAGTCAGAGTCAACGTAGTTCGACTAACTACGGGTAAACAGGGGCTCTCACACAGCAGTGAGAAAACAAACTGGTCCTAAAGGCTCGGGAACCTACAAATACGATCTGGTCTCAAATGCGCTCGGGCAAGAGAAAGGGAAACAATTAGTCGTTAGCGGGGAAGCCTCGATCGCACAGCCGTGAGAGGACTAAAGTTAGTCGTTAGTGTGCTCGCTAGGATATCGCATCCTATGCCTACATATCTTCGTCTGGTACGAAGAATCAGAGCAGCTGTAGTTCAGCTAACTACGGATCAAGCTACTCAAAAGCTCCTACAGAAAGGAAAGGGAAACCCTAGAACTATAGCTAAGAAACAGGGGAATCTACCTACTGCTATCACACCTGGTTGACCATCCTAATGTCTATCATAACGACTCCGCTGCGGAGAAGTCAGAGCTCCTAAGGGATCATGGCAACAGGACTAAACTACAAACAAGAAACTGCAAAGTAAAGGAATACTGAACATATGCATGAATGCAACAACTAGACAAACAAGGCACAGAGGCCGCAAACCACAAAGGCAAGGGAGCTCAGCTCTACCAAATACCAACAAGCAAAGCCACGCAGTAACAAACAAGCAGAAGGAGGACCACCTCAACCTCTCATGCACACCAAGTCTACTTCTAAGATGCACCTATTCAAAACTATCTAGATGAATGCCTAAGTCTAATGCAGCACAACATCACACAAGTCAAACAATACAAAGAGACTAACCCTGAGCAGGGCCTCTATCTACAAAACAAGAAGCTACTCCTGGGCAAGGCCCCTAACAATCCTGAAACAAGCTCCTAATCTATCTCTAAACAAAACTCTATACAAAGCCCTAAGCAAAGATCTAAGCAAAAATCTAATAAAAAAAAACCTAAGCAAGAGGAATCAATCCCAGCCTCCAAGCTTCAGAACAAGCTTACCAGAGAAAGGAAGCTAAGCAGGCAAGCTCATAGTGCCTTCCTCAGGAAAGTACCAGGAGGTTACTACTCAGGAATCGTATCCTATGCGGCTCGACAACTGTGATCAGTTTACATTCCTCCTCAGGAGAAATTAAACTCACATGAAGGCTCCGGCATCACTGGATACTTGAGAAATACCTATATGCACTAAGGGAACTAAGTGAGCAGACTCATAGGACCTTCCTCAGGAAAGTACTAGGAGGCTGACACTTAGGAATCGTATCCTACGTGGCTCAACAACTGTGATCAGTTTACATTCCTCCTCAGGAGAACTTAAACTCACAAGTTGGCTCCAACATCACTGGATACTTAAGAAATCCTAGACAAACTAATGGAACTAAGTGAATAGACCCATAGGACCTTCCTCAGGAAAGTACTAGGGGACTTCCACTTAGGAATCGTATCCCATGTGGCTCAACAACAGGTGATTAGTTTATATTCCTCCTCAGGAGAAATTAAACTCACAAGTCGGCTCCTACATCATTGGATACTTACGAAAGAGGTGAGAAGAAAGAATGAAAGTCATTCATAGTGCCTTCCTCAGGAAAGTACCATAAACTCCCTTCAAACTTCAGGATCTCAAACCTCACAAACAGACAACAAGCTCCTAGACTAAGCCTCCATCCACTGCATCCTTGCAAGCTCCAACAGGACTTCCATCAGCTCCCACCTTCAAGAAGAACCCACAGGCCAGCAAATCACAGAAGACTATCTCTGAAGTTCAACCCCAGTTGAACTTCAAAGTCAGAAGTCATCAAGACTTCTCCTATCTTCAGGATCAGACAAATCATATCAGAACATCCTACAAAAATCTATCAAAATTCTAATGGGAGACCTATATGGCTCTAGGACAACATACTAAGAAATCAGAACAAAATTCAACACCAGATGAAAGAATTAAAATCAGCAACACAGACATATCCACAAACCAATTTATTCAACATCAATAACAATGAAAAAATGCAATTAAAATGAAAATGCATGATTAAGCTAAGGTTTCTGCATTATAAAATTCTACACTGAATCACGAGTATACAAAAAAAAGAACGGAATTATTTGACTAAATCTACCATTTTTTATGAATTTTCTAATGATATGCATGCATTGAAAATATTAAAAAAACATCAATTAAAATGAAAAATATACAAAAAATAACAAACAAAAATAAAATGACATTTTTATTTTTATTTAATTTTCTAGGAATTATGATGAAATGGTAGAAAAAAGAATTATTAAAAAAATCACTTGTTTACATTTTATTATGAATTATTTAATATGCAAGGAAAATAAAAGAAATTGAAAGAAATAAAATTGAAATAAACTGGAGGGGGGTTTAAACAGCAAAGAATTCAGTTTATTCTACATTGGGCCCTGAAGGTGGGGGTGCTAAAAGCAATTAGAGCGCAGGGCCCAAGTTATCAAAAACAACTAACAAACACTGAAAGCAGAAAAAAAACCTGGGGGGTGCAGCGCTAGCAAATTTTCCAATTGATTTTCATTGGGCTTACGCCCAGGGGGTGCTATTAGCAATTGGGGCCTAAGGCCCATATCCAGCCACTCTGATCTCACACGCCAGGGGGGGGCAATTGAGCAACAATGGGGCAGCGTTCAGTAATTCACACTTGGGCTTAGCCCAATGTCCTAACCCTAATCCAATCTCAACTGACTAACAAAACCAAAATCCTCTCCTAAACCCTAACACTGTTCATCAATCTAACCCCCAAACCCTAGCCGTTTCGTCATCCTCTCTTCTTCCTCACCCTATCTCTTTTCTGCAACCTCTCTGATCTCAATCAACCCAAACAAAACCCTAAACGAAACAACTCCTCACCCAAACACCTCAATCCCTCACAAGAATCCACTACTCAAGATCTAGCCTTAAACTACGCACCAACTGTGAATCCTAACAGGAGCCTACATTCAACAATCAACAACGATGAGTGGAAGAACGCCGTACCTGGCTTGAGGTATGAACGACGCCGTGAACTGTTGACGTTCGTTGAAGCAATCCTTGAAGACGTTCGGTTGAGATTCTTCGCGTTGAGATCTTGCTGGGGGATTTCTGGAGACGTTCACGATCTGGAAAACCTGGGGAAAAACTCTTAGCAGACGACGGTGTTCTTGAGTTTGTTGATGAACTTTCTGGAAATTCCTTGAAGAAGCTAACGAATATGATGAAGGTTTCTGTGTTTTGTTGAATCTTGAACGAACTCCTGGAAAAAGATGAAGATGGTGATGATTCTGGAAACGATCTGGAAAACGTGGTGGAGGTGGATGAAGATTATGTGAAGATGGTTGGATGAATCAGTGGTTAGATCTGGAATTTTCTGGCGTTTTTCTGGGTTTGATGGTGGCCGGAGTGACTCAGGCGCGGCGGTTGGTGATAGCAAGAAGATGAAGATAGGAGGGAGATGTTGAAGGCGACCGGATTCTGGGGATATTGGAGTTCACCGGTGAAGGTTATGGCGGTCGCCGGCCATGCAGGCCGGCCGGTGACGTTCTCCGGTGAGAGGTTGTGAGGGAGACACGTGGTGGCCGTTGCACAGAGAGAGAGAGAGTGTGGGACAGCTGGGGCGAGACGTGGCGCGAGCTGGGGAAGTCAGAGTTGCTGTGGTGGCGTGATCAGTGCAAAACGCGTGGGGCCTCTCTTTTTCTTACACGTGGCGTGCCTATTTATGACACTGAGACTTGCTGGGAGCTTCTAGAAGCTTCTGGAGAAGTCTGGGAACAGCTGGACGAATTGGGCTTTTTCCTGGACCTTTTCTGGACTTTTTCTGAGCTGATGAGATCTGGGCCTCAAAAAGACTGGACTATGGCCCACACGAAAAATGACCAAAAACCATTAAAAAAACTGAATTAAAAACAATTAAACCTAATTAAACTCTAATCAATTAACACCTAATTAGCTAATTACCCTAATTAACTCTAAAATGGTTAAAAGTCTAATTAATTCTATATTATCCTAATTAACTAAACTAATGATACTACAATTAATTCTAACTAAAATTAATCTATCCTAATTAAATCTAGAAAAAACAATTAACCTAATTAAACTCTAAAAAAGTGATTAAGAGTCTAATTAATTCTAAATCAATCTAATTCCTATTAACGTTCTACCATCACTTAATATCTATTAAAATCTATCATTAATAAAAGAAAACTATATTATTTTCTATATTATCTAAAAACAATTAAAACTCTACTAATCCTAATTTATCATTCTATTTAATATGCTAAGAAAAATTCACTAATATTCTAAAAATGATAAAAGCTATTTAAATTCTATTAAAAATTCTACAAATGATTAAAATCTATTTAAAATATTCTATAAAATTCTAAAAAGAGGATTAAGCTATTAAAATATTCAAAAACCCTATTTAAATTCCAGAAAAATCTATAAAGCCTGTTAAAAATTCACAAAAGCCTATTAAACCCTGAAAATGCAGATGAATGCACATGACCCCCGTAAAAGAGCGCACGAGACCAGATCGAATCGAACAGAGATCCCCCGGCATCAGAATATCATCAAAATCACTGTGCAAGCTAAAAATCACCGAGGAGCGCACAATTTCCCGAAAATAAAACCCTGGTGATCTGGACTGGATCTGCCATATCTGATAGACGAAAGTCAAGCTGTAAACTCTGATATCCCCTGTTTGCACAAAAATCATCTGTCTGATTTGCGAATATGAAATTTAATCATGAGTCAGATAGGAGAATCGGTTGGTCAAATTTTAGGGTGCAACATGGGGTAACAACGTTACTAAAGGTCCTCAATCTCACGGACTCTCGGGTTGAAATAGTTAATGGAATGTATGACTACTCATACATCATCAATCATCTCAAGGAGGTCTCAACTGAGCGTGATTACATCATATGTCAAACTTGTTAGGACTACTCCCAACAGTTAACTATTAATCATATCACATCCTATCATATGTATCACTCAAGTTCGACTTAGGATTTATCTCACCATTCATGATACCCAATGTTCACAGTATGCAATAAAAATATATTCACAAATACACATGTAAGCAAGTATTCATACAATCATATGAAATAGGCTAAACACTCAATTTTTAAGTCGTTTCCCCAGTGAAGTCGCCATTTCTATTATGGTGAGAATCGTGATACCAAACTATTGATTAACTTGAATCTTAATTATTTAAGTTCACAATCGGACTTTGGTTTATCCAAAGGAAAGGTTAAAGAAAGAAAGACCTTTTGCACGATGTAACAACAACGCTAAGAGATCAGGGATCGGGGGTTGGTTATGCCTAGGGTAGGTATTTCACATCCTAAACATCTATAGTACTCTACAGGAACATTTTGTATGTTTGTATGTTATACTTGTTAAATGTTTACTATGGCTTGGGATAGGGTAAAAGGTAAAGGTGTAGGTAAACACCTAAGGATAGTTTCTAAGTTTACTCGCAAAGATATTACATCCTCTGCCTACGTATCCTAACTTAGATAGAATCAGAGCAACCGTAGTTCACCTAACTAGGGGTGAGGAACTCTTGACCGTGGTCGAGGTTCCAGGGGGTAAGTAAATGTCTGCGGTGAGACACCTATATAAAGTGCAACGACTCTAAACTAAGGTTAAGTTAGCAGGGAAGAGAATGTCCACAGCGGGATGACTAAATAGAGCACGGCGACTCCAAATCCTATGGCAAAGGTAAACATGAGAAATATCCATTGAGGGATGACTACCTGGAGCACGGTGACTCCAATCCTGAGTTGCAAATGTTAACAGGAAGTTAGTTTTTAGTGATATCGCCAAGACATAGCATCTTGTGGTTACGTATTCTCATTGATAAATGAGAAATCAGAGCGTTCGTAGTTCAGACATGACTAAGGAAGAAGAACTTTAAACCTAAGTTCTAAAGGATAAATGGCTCTATCAAGGCCTATAAGGGTAATGAGCTATCTATGACCCAGAGGTCAATAGAGAGACTTTCCTTTGGACACAAGGGATACAGACAACTTGTTGTGAACTAACAAGTTCCATCACTGGGGAATAACTTGACAGAGTTGAAGAGATAAAGTAAGAGAATGTAAACAATCATGATAGCAATCAAGATCAACATTTAACATCTTAACAAAGATCAAAATACATTGAGGTAATAAACAACAAGTTCATCTATAACATTCATATGAAATTGATGCAAACAAGTTGCAACTTGACGTAAATATAGTATAAGGATCAAAAGTGATCAAATGTAACAACATAAGACCAACTAAACATGGGTTGATGACAATCAAACCAGCAAGAATACAAGAAATGTTACAACAGTTCAAGTGTAAATTCATAACTTCATGGGGGAAAATATACAAGTTTCAAGGTAGCGACCAAGATAGCAATCAAACCTTATCATGTTATGGTTCTAACAAGACACATAAACAAGTAAAATGAGGCACAACAAACACATTCAAGAGGTTACAACATCAAGAATCATGGAAAAGTATTTCTAAGATAACAATCCTTGAATTATTTCTTAAATCAATGAAAATAGACATCATAAGGAGTATTTTTAAAAAAGAGTGGCATTAATAGCACAAAAATTGAGCAAGTTATGATCAATTCAAGTTGGTGCACCAAGAGGGTAAAAGCTAGGGCAAGGCTAGGTCACAACCTAAAGGTCATTTTCATGAAAGATTGGAACTCAGTCAATTCTTAACCAAATGAACTGAAACAAAAGTGAAAATTATGTATTTTTGAACAAGCAATTCAATTGTACCATTTGTTTTTCCATACCATACACCCACAGAAAAATTCGATAGCAACATTAGTTTAGGCAAGTTTGGTGACAACCAAAAGCGTAAACATGTGAACAGTCATGTGTGGTGGTGTGCTTGGTGAAACAAGTGTACCAAAATCACATATACATCATATTAAGAGGTTATCACAAAATAAATCAAGAGCTGCACACAGGGTTTTGCAGATTGGATGCAAAATGCAAAAAGTGACTAGGTTGGGCCTAGTTTGTGACCTAGCTTGTGACCTGAATTTGAAAGTTAAAAAAATACATGTTTTGATGCAAGTAATGGTTCATACATGACATATAACATATATAAGACATGTTCAAACAATGTCAACACCAAATCATAGCTAAAAGTCATGGTAGCATGTGAAATGCAAGTGAGAATTTCATGTTTTCTTGTGTTTTAGGCTTACCTCTTGAAGCAAGCTTGCACGATAAGAAAACCAGAGACTTTGAGTGCTCCTACAAGGTATAAAAGTTCTCCTAGAATGATGATAAGATTCTCCAAATCAAGATCAAGCAAGTTGATGGACGGAATGGCTTGCAAGTGAAGAAAAACCTCCAAAATCCAATGATTTTCAAAGACAACTCCTTCAGTCCTTGTTACAAAAGTTTGGATTGGTTATGGACAGCTTCTATATGTCAAATATGAAGTGTTAGAGGTATTAAAGCTCAAGGAAAGGCAAGGGATCAATGGTTTTCCTTTAAAATGCAAAAAGTCTACAAAATGAGGTTTTGAGGGTTGACTTTTGGATTGGATGAGTTCCTGGCCAAGGTGAGGGATTGGACAGCTCTAACAAATCATTTTATGGTGTGTTTGAGGCTTGGTTTGAGTTTGAAAGTGTTTGGAAAAGGTTTTAGGGGTGAAAGTGCACAACATTTTTTTGTGGTTTTGGAAATTTAGTGAGATTTTGCAAGAATATTGGAACTAGAAAGAAGAGAGAGTTTTTGCTTAGTTTGATGCTTGCTCTGGTGTGTCTTTGATGTGTAGAGAATGCACTATTTATATGAGAAGTGGAGATCAAGGATTTGGTTTAGTTTGAAGTCTCTTGCTAACTAATTCACTTAAGAACCAACTTGTTAGTAATCATGGTTTTCCTTGATTCATGTGATCAAGTACAAGGATTGATGGTTTCAAGATAAGCTTCTGAGTTTGAGATGGACTTTGGAGTGTGGAAGGAGATAAGGGAGTGGCTCAAGGCAGATTTTGAGGGAAAGTTTTACTTTATCAAAATGTCATGGATCACTTTATGTCATAAATGGAAGTTTTCCTTGATTCCAGTCTTCAATATTTGTGTAATCCTTGGATTTTTTGTGTAACACATTATTTATGGTCTATCTATCCATTAATCAACTAAAACCAATCAGATTGACAGCAAAGAAATGGTTTTGTAACATGTCATGACAAGTTGAAGTTTTGCATTTCAAGCTCTTGGACCCCAACTTCCCTCCTTCGAAACTCTTATTTCACGAATGCTATGGAGGAGTTCTTGTACTTTTTTAAAATACCTCAACATGCTCTACAACTTTCATGCTTTACACAAATTCAAATTCCAAGTGGAACTAGGTCAAAAATCCCCTTGAAGTTGGCTGAAAAATTGACTTAAAAGTGCCAAAAACATGAAATTTTTCTAAGTGTTTTTCCCCTTTTGCCTTGCCTTTGATCATAACTCAAAATCCATTCATTTTTTGAACATAGGACAACGACACTTTTGTATAACTTCTCAAGAACTTTCCAATAAGCTTTGAACCTCTCTATTTGGATGTGTGGTTATGAAGTTTTGGCCTTGCCCCTTTCAAAACCCTAATTTCTCGACTTTCCTATTACTTCTCAATTCTTGATACAATGGTCACCAAACTTCATGATTATATAGGCCAATATGGAAAATTTGTAGAACTTCTCAAGACCTTTCCAACAAGCTTTGAACCACTCTATTTGGATGTGTGGCTATTGTCGCAACTGCGAAACACGCCCGACGGAAAACAGAAGAGTCACCACCGTTCATTATTTATCCCAAAGAGAGGGAAAGGAAACAAGCGAATAAAACCTACGAAATGGGAAAAGATAAGGCCATCTCAACCAAATCTCGGGTTCGGGAGTCGGTTACGCAAGGGGAAGGTATTAGCATCCCTCACGTCTGTCGTACTCGACGGGATCCACGCTTGTTGTCTATCTAAGGGTGTGTTTACTATATAAGCTACAAGCTCACAGGACAAAAGAAAAGAAAAGAGACTCGATAGAGCATCGCTGCTCTATGCCTACGTATTCCCTCTTGCAATGGGAAAGTCAGAGTCAACGTAGTTCGAAAAACTACGGGTGAAGGTGGGGAAGGTGGCTCGCCAGGACATCGTCGCCTTGTGCCTACGTATCCTCGTCTGGTACGAGAAATCAGAGCAAACATAGTTCGGGCTGATATGAAACCACAAGTTGATTAAGTGTTTCAAACCGAGTAGGGTTAAACCTTCGTTCTAGCAGTTAGGGACGAGGCCTGTTTGCGGTAGAACCAAAGCATAACAACACTCTTTTCTGAAAATGATTTTCCAAATTAGTCCCGAAGGAGAGAAAAAGGTTTGATGTTTTGTTTCTGTTTTTTAGTTAAGTGAATTAATTTGGTTTGTGATTCACGTTGCACTAAAGACTATGACATAGGGGCGAATGCGCCGCGTATCGCCCCCAAACGGAACATACACTAAACACTCTAGATAAGCGAGAGGAGACCCCTCAATCATCATTCCCCATGTAGCTTAAGGCTCGTAGCGCACAACATTCACCGTATTTATTAGATGAGTTAGAATGTTTTGAGATGAGAAGAAGAGAGACGCCCGAAAGGTCTAAGGGAAACTCGGCCCTAACATTGTCATGCAAAGTGGTCCTAAGGTTAGGATTGAAAGGGGAACATCTACCCTAATGTTAGCATGCATGGTTTGAATCCTAATGTCTATCATAACCAACCTTAAAAAAGGAAGGTTAGATCCTAGGGTAACATGGCAAAGAAAGACAAAAGAAAGAAGCATAATAAAATGCAATATGCAAACACGTAAATGCACAAATAGAATGAAGTGAGGGAGGAAAAAAAAGTGTGGGGCAACGGCCTCCACAAGCACGTCTTGACCTCAAGCATGCAAAATGATGCGCAAACAAAGAATGTGCGCGAAAGAAAACAAGCAAACATGCAAAAGATCATCACTTTG
Organism: Lathyrus sativus; assembly: GCA_963859935.3. NCBI lineage: Eukaryota > Viridiplantae > Streptophyta > Magnoliopsida > Fabales > Fabaceae > Lathyrus > Lathyrus sativus. The sequence continues at coordinate 677,161,472 of OZ012739.1, read as the reverse complement.
AACCACATCCATAAGCATGCATTCAAGTGGAAAGCAAGCACGTGTGTCGAAGAAATCTCGATTAAACAATCAAGAACGTCGACATATACCCGAAACATCTCACTCCTAATGCATCACACTGATCCATGATGATTCAAAGTGAAACGGTATCGAAACAAGCATGAAAAACAGCAAAACAAGCCTGCTGGAATAATGTTAATCGATTAACACCAGGGGTTAATCGATTAACCACTGTTAAACATTTGAAAAATTTGCAGATTTGAACTGGTTAATGGATTAACACCAGGAGTTAATTGATTAACACTGCTCCAACAACAGAAAACAACAACAGAAAAGCACTTTTCAGTAACTTATCACATAAGCAAACATCCATATGAGCTCATAAACAATTGTGCATGAAATTAAACCAGCAAACAGTGATCTAAACAAGATGTAAACACATCTAAACAGCACCATCACAATTCATATGAATCAAATCAACCAAAAGTCAATCAAAAATGAAGATCCACATGATAATGCAAATAAGCTCAAAATGTTATGGATCTAGAATTCCAACCTTTAAAGCGAAGAATTCCTTCGGTTAATGTTGATTCAAACTATAATTGAATAGATCTGATGCTAGAAATCTGGAATACTTCAAGATTCAAGCTAATCCTTGTAGTAGAATTGATGATCCTCCAAAATTAAGCCAAATTACTCCAAATAAGCACTTCTAGATCCAACTCAAAATTCAGATCCAAGCTTGCACGAAAATTGAATGAGGAAATTGATTCAATGAGGATAATGGATGAAGGTTTTAGCTCAAGAATTCATTGATTCCAATGAAGAATCAAAGAATTCAATAGATGAAGAGCTTTGGTGAAGGTTTTGGAAGATGAAAAAGTTGAGAGAAACTTGAGACAAAAATGAGTGAATTCTGAAATGAGAATGAAATTATGAGGCTTAGATGTGTGTGGTTTGGAGTAAATCAAATATATACCCCTTAGGTTTGGATCCAAATGAGAGGTTTGAAAGATGGTTTGGGAAATTTGGAATGGAATGAGGAATGGGAGTTTGGAGGGAAAATGAAATTAATCAAATTCTGAAATGATTCTAGATTCTTCCCAAGTGTAAAATTGAATTTCCAAGTGATCAAAATTGGACCCCAAAGTAGCCCTCTTTGAAAATTCACGTGCAAGGCAAAATCTGCACTGGTTAATCGATTAACCATATGTGTTAATCGATTATCACTGTTAAAATTCCAAATTGACCTGATTTGAACTGGTTAATCGATTACCATATGTGTTAATCAATTAACACCTTCAAGATTTAAATTCTGGCGCCTTTTGGAGGGAAACGTGCACACTTGCCCGTTTTCATCCGCTCTAAGCCCTGTTCAGCCTCTAAAACTTATCCTTGAATATCCTGATCATGAGAATGCTTGGGGTGAGCCTGAATGTTGCTTCCTGAGCTGAAATTATCCTGCAAAACAAAATAAAATCGGTTGCCTGACCGCTGGGCAAAATAAATGTCGGAGTTGCTGATGCTTGTTGTTCAGTTGCTTGCACTTAAAATGCAACTTGAGCCACAAGAATGCCTTGATCCCATGCCTCGAGAACAAATGCTATGATATGCCAAAAATGAAAAATGCAGAGAAACAAAAGGCAGTCGCAGTCAAAACGATAGGGCAAAATTTGGGGTGCTACGGCTTCCCTTATTCAAACGACTTGGACCTGACTGGATGAGAAGCATCAGCTTTCAAACAATCAAGGTAAAAGACGATTGAATACCAAAGAAACCGGAAATTTGCCAACTGCAAAAATGAACTGCAAACTCTGATTGGGGATAAAAATCTCTGGAAAAACTGAATCCAATTGCAACGGCAACAAGTTAATTGATCATCCGATAAGGAACACCTGACTTCGCCACCAGGCATCTGCATCAAATTAAAAAGAACGTCTGACATCACCGTCAATCATCCAACCTCAAGTTGGTAAGAACCCCTGACCTCGCCATTAGGTACCTATTAAATAAAAACAGGCATCGCTATTGAGTTGAATCTTCTCGGAGTTGATGAGAAATATCTGACATCGCCGCCAGTCATCAACGTCAAGTTGGAAGAAAGCATCTGACATTGCCGTCAGGCCTCAACACCAAGTCTGAAGAATATCTGACATCACCGTCAATCCTTAATACTAATTAGGTAAGAACATTTCTGACATCGCCGTCAAGTATCGACATCATGTTGGTAACAAGCATCTGACATCGTCGTCAGGCATCTAACCTCGCTGCCAGACATCTGTTAAATAAAAACAGGTATCAATTCTGAGGATTAGATCAACTGAAAACATCTGACATCGCCGTCAGGAACCCAGAGAGCTAATAAACAACTGACATCGATGCCAGGCCCACAAAGTCGATAAACGTCTAACATCGCTGCCAGACAACCAGAAAGATGAGAATCATCCGACATCACCGTCAGACAAACATAAACATCTGATAAACATCTAACATCGCCGTCAGATAACAACAAACATCTGACATCACTGCCAGATAACACGAAGTCGAGAAACGTCTGACATCGCCGCCAGACCTCTGCAGGGGATACAATAAGCACCGGACCCGAAGATAAGGACACCTGACATTGCCGCCAGGCCTTCGCTAAATAAAAGCGAGTAACAAGAGGGCGTCTGGCATCGCCACCAAGCCTTCGCTAAATAAAAGTGAGTAACTAAACCAAAAATGGGTACAAGAAACTGATAATCACCTGACATCGCCGTCAGGCATTCATAGAATTAATAGCCATCTGACCTCGCCGCCAGGTATCCGCAAAACTGATAAGCCTCTGACATTGCCTCCAGGCTTCCCGTTAGAATTAATAAATGTTTGACATCGCCACCATACATCCTGTTGAAAATGATAAATGTATGACGTCACCGTCTGACAACCATGAATATCTGACATCGCCGCCAGAGAACCAAAACGTCTGACATCGCCGCCAGGAAGCCACAAACGTCTGACATTGCCGTCAGAATAGCACAACATCTGACATCGCCGCCAGGAAACCACAAACTTCTGACATCACCTCCAAGCATTCGCTAAATAAAAGCGAGTCACGAACCCGAAGGCCATATCCACGCGAAGTTGGAACTATCCAAGGATAACGATCACAAGGAAACTCTGCTGGGGGAAGAGAGAACTTACACAAGAAACTCTGATAAGGGACACATGATGATGTGAGCGTATTTATCACAAATCTCCTGCCAAGGTCTGAACACCTATACGGACTTGGAGAACGAAATATCACAAACCGAGGTCCGGCGACGCTGTTGGGGAATAACATAAACCAAGGGCGAAATAAATGCATCAAGTTTGCCAGGTCTAAAAACCACGCGGGCAGGAATAATGATCATCTGTAGGAGATACACTTGAAATCAAAGAGGTAACAACCTGGCTTATGTTTCAAATGCATATGTTTGGCAATGACGTAATGCTCCATACGAAATGGAAATGCTACACATTTGAAAGGATGCTATGCAACATGCAAATGCGAAGGACACATCCTAGAAAAACAAATGCTAGAGAGAAAGAGACAACTCCGTTAGGGAGAGACCCCACCAAGTATAATCAGAATCATACTGGGAAAACAAACCCCGGATGGTCTTCCTGAAAATAACTTTCTTGGGTAGTACTATTTTTATAAGGACAAAATCCACTCCGCTGGGGATCAAATCACAATATTATGAGTAAAGTGCCTTAAATGGCCTACTAGAATACAACTCTTCTGGGGAAACACCCTGAACGGATTTCCAGAAAACTCCACCCTGCTGAGGAAAAACCAACTACTCCACCCGGTGAAAACAAACAATGAGAACTCCACTCTGCTTGGGAGAGACTACTCTGCTTGGGGATTAAGTAGCAAACCGCCCTGCTGGGGAAAATCAGAGACTTCTACTGAGAACTTCACTCTACTAGGGAATGGATCCAACTCTGCTTAAACATTCGTCACGTCGAGGGAATCGGCACATACTCTGCTCGAGGAAGAAAATCCTGAATACCGATATTACTGGGAAAACCCCCAGAACATCGACTCTGACTCTGTTGGGGGGAAAGGGCGTCAGGAATGTTGCCTCCGCTGGAGAATAAACTTTGCCTCAATTGGCGGCACCTGACCTGATAATGAGACCCTATGGGGAAACAAAGTCTTTGCTGACTGCGTTACACCTGAAACGATTGCCCTTCGAAAACTTGTTGGGTACAAATCCACTTACGTTGGGACACACAACTCAGACCTCCTGCCAGGGGATAATCCCACATCTACCTGCTGGGGATAAGTCTACTCTGTCTGGGATACTAATCTCAGCCTGCTGCTGAAGATAACCTTGCTGAGAATAAATGCAACTCGCTGCAATCTTAAACTGCTGAGGATAAGGGCGATCCCGACCTGCTGAAGATAAACCTGTTGTCCTGCAACAAACAGAAACACAAGGAAAGTCTTGTACGCGAAATGGTTACCTCAGATGCCATCCATGATACCTGTTGTTAAAGTAAAGTCATCGTTTCTTTATGCTCTGTAAAGCTTCATATTTTCACCTACAACATTTACCAAAATAACAGACGTTTTTTGCCCACAAAATAATAAAAAGCAAAAACAAATAAAAGAAAGCTCTTTGACTGAAATGAATACTTTATTGATGAAAAAGCCTGTAAATAGGCGAATTACAATTCGGATACAATTCCTGAAAAGAGGTAATTGCGCAAAGCAAAAGAATGTATACAAATGTCGGCAATGTGGAAACAGACAACCACCATGTGTCGATTCAACTATGACCTATATGTCTTCGATGTTCCCCATGTTGCGCCTTCTAAAAAGACTGACTGGGCTGATTCCTTTCCTTCAGGATAACTGCTTGCAAGTTCACAAATCGAACGCAGACTGCAGTCGTTTGCTTTAAAATCCCTAACTTTTTCCTGGATCTCCCTTTGAGGTTTTCAATCCACCAGGATACCCATTTTTGCCAAAGTCGCCTTTCCAGGTTTTCGACTTTGCGGGTGTACATCTTTTCATTTTCCCCTAATTTTTGCCTGAACCTTTTCCTTTTTATGGTTCGCCGGGATGTCCCATTTTTGCCTGGACTTTTCTTTTTCTGTCCAGCGGGTCTGTTTTAAGCAAAGTATTTTCTATCCACGTCTGCATTCACAGGGGACGGAAAATCTTCACCATCCATGGTAGATAGTAATAAGGCTCCGCCAGAGAAAACCTTTCTTACCACATACGGACCTTCATAGTTAGGAGTCCATTTTCCCCTGTGATTTGTCTGAGGAGGAAGGATCCTTTTCAACACCAAATTACCTGTCTGGAAGCACCGAGGACACACTTTTTGATCAAAGGCTTTCTTCATCTTACTCTGGTACAACCGGCCATGCGCAATGGCTGCCAATCTCTTCTCATCAATCAAGCTCAGCTGATTCAACCTGGCTTGCACCCACTCGACTTCGTCAAGATTCACATCCGACAATACCCTTAAAGAAGGAATCTCAATTCCTAATGGTAGGACTGCTTCCGTACCATACACCAGTGAGAAAGGAGTTGCCCCGGTTGACGTACGCACCGAAGTACGATAACCGTGAAGAGCAAAGGCAACATCTCGTGCCAGTCCTTATAGGTTACCACCATCTTCTGCACAATCTTCTTGATATTCTTGTTAGCTGCCTCAACAACGGCATTCATCTTCGGACGATATGGAGAAGAATTGTGATGCTCAATCTTGAAACTCTGGCATAGTTTCTTCATCATTTTGTTATTCAAATTTGAACCATTGTCAGTAATGATTCTCTCTGGAATTCCATAACAAAAAATGATGTTTTTCTTTATGAATCGGGCGACCACCTGTCTCGTGACATTGGCAAAGGAAGATGCTTCTACCCACTTCGTAAAGTAATTAACCGCAACCAGAATGAAGCGATGTCCATTGAAAGCAGTAGGCTCAATCTTTCCGATCATATCGATTCCCCACATAGCAAAAGGCCAAGGACATGTTAACACATTCAGAGGAGTTGGTGGCACATGCATTTTGTTCGCATAAATCTGGCATTTATGACATTTTCTGGCGTATTTGAAGCAATCAGATTCCATAGTCATCCAATAATACCCAACTCTTAACAATTTTCTGGCCATTGCATGTCCATTAGCATGAGTACCGAAAGAACCCTCGTGGACTTCATCCATCAACAGGTTTGCTTCAAGTTCATCAACACAATGCAGCAAGACCATGTCAAAATTTCTCCTGTAGAGCACATCATCCTTGTTTGGATAAAAGTTATCGGTTAACCTCCTCAGAGTCTTCTTATCTTTGCTGGATGCCCCAGATGGGTACTCCTGAGTCTTGAGAAAATGCTTGATATCAAAATACCAAGGCTTTCCATTTGGTGCTTTTTCAATTGCAAACATAAAAATGGGTCTATCAAGACGCATGATGGTGATAGCTGGAGCTTCGTTCCAGTAATTCACTTTGTACATCGAGGATAGCATGGCCAAGGCATCCTCCATCTGATTTTCAGCCCTTGGCACGTGATGTAAATCAATTCTATCAAAGAATGTCAACATTTTCCTTGCATAATCTTTATAAGGCACCAGGTTGGCCTGACGAGTTTCCCACTCTCCTTTGATTTAGTTAACGACTAGCGCTGAATCGCCGTACACATCTAAATTCTTGATCCTCAAATCAATAGCCTCTTCTAAACCCATAATGCACGCTTTATACTCGGCTTCATTATTGGTGCAGGAAAAAGTCAATCGGGCAGTGAACGGTATGTGAGAACCGTGAGGAGTTGTAATGATGGCACCGATCCCATTACCATACGAATTAACAGCTCCGTCGAAAACCATTTTCCACTGAGATCCAACCTCAGGACCCTCATCAGGTAAAGGCTCATCACGGTCTTTCATCTTCATAAACATGACATCTTCATCTGGAAAAATCAAACTTCATCGGCTGATAATCCTCAACTGGATGTTCAGCAAGATATTCTGACAGAACGCTTCCCTTTATGGCTTTTTGGGAAACATATTGAATATCATACTCTGTTAAAACCATTTGCCATTGGAAAATCCTTCCGAAGAGTGCTTGTTTTTCAAATACATACTTGATCGGATCCATCTTTGAAATCAACAGGGTTGTGTAGTATAACATGTATTGCCTCAAACACTTAGCAGCCCAAGCGAGTGCATAACATGTTTTTTCCAGCATTGAGTACCTCGACTCACAATCAGTGAATTTCTTACTCAGGTAATAGATGGTGTACTCTTTTCTACCTGACTCGTCTTGTTGACTGAGCACACATCCCATTAAATTCTCAAGAACCGTGAGATACATGATCAGTGGTCTCCCTGCAACAAGAGGCATGAGTATTGGAGGTTCCTGCAGATATTCTTTTATTCTTTCAAATGCCTTATGGCAATTTTCATTCCACCTAACCGTTTGATCTTTTCTTAGCAATTTGAATATTGGTTCACAAGTGGCTGTAAGATGAGATATGAACCTTGCAATGTAGTTCAATCTCCCCAAGAAACCACGAACCTCTTTTTTCGTTCTCGGCTCAGGCATTTCTTGTATAGCTCTTATTTTGGCAGGATCTACCTCAATAGTCTTTTCACTAACAATGAAACCTAATAGCTTTCCAGATCTCACCCCGAAGGTGCACTTGTTAGGACTTAGCCTCATCTTGAACTTCCTTAACCTTTTAAACAACTTCAGCAAATTGACCAGATGTCCTTCCTCCGTTTGTGACTTGATCGCTCCGCAAGTGCACGAAAATATCGAAGTAATATAAAAGATTGTCGAACCCACAGAGACCAATGTCAATCTACCGTTATCTATTATTACGGCGTAAAGCTAAGGCTATTGGAATTAGGAAAATTGAATGCAAATGAAATTAAATGCAAAAGAAATAAAGAAAATTGGTTTAAAGAAATGCGGTAAAGGATATCGGTATGCAAAGACTTAGTTATCTGGGATTCGGCAGGTCACCGATGCTTCTTACTCTTTGCAAACATTGTTCAGAAGAAAATAGTGATCTGAAGACTTTCGTCTCACGATGGTTGTTGACGCTAGTCATAATTCTAAGGGCCGAATGTACGCTTTCGCTGTCCCATTCGGGATTAAAACTACTTTTTGTAAATCTCTATGTTCTAATCCATTTTAAAGTGCTTTCGCTATTATTAAAACAAATGCCTAGTGTTTACTATCTGGTCTTGCCGCAGCTTTCGCTTGTTGGTTCGTACCTTAATTAATTTCCCACTTTCGTGGCAAAACTACTTTTAAATAAGTTCTCGCTTTCGCGACGAAGTTTATTCAGTAAATAAATTTAAACATTACGGCCAGAAAGGTTGTTTGTAAAAAGGGAAGATGCCGGTTACTATCGAATCCTATCCTACTAATTCGGTTACATACCGATAAAACTAACTTAGCCAGACATGATAATTAATGCGAACGGAAATAGACATAAACAGCAGAATAATAAAGCGTGCATCATAACAAAAATAAAGTAGTAATTCAATTAATAAAAACCTGTAAATTGTACTGATCTCAAATCCTTGGGTAGTCCCCCACAATGTCGGCAGGATTCTACTTTGGCGAGAAATAAAAGGTACAGGAAGAAAATACAATATTCTGAACTGAAGGAAAATGGAAAGGAAAATAAAAGTAACGATAAATAACTTTGATGGAACTTTGGCAGAACTTCGGGATGAAGAATCCACCCCTTTCTCTGTGAATCTCTTATCTATTTATAGGAGATGTTTCTTATCTCAACTTCCTGAGATCATGCGTGAGATATGGAGAAAGTGGTAGTAACTTCCAGTAGTGGGCAGTGAGTGGAGAAAGTGTAGTAACTTCCAGTAGTGGGCAGTGAGTGGAGAAAGTGTAGGAAGGATTTAAGTTGAGATTGATCGTGAATTCTGATTCTGCGTTTTTTGTCTGCGTGACGGTCGTCATGAAATGTGACGGTCGTCACACGCATGACGGTCGTCATGGACCTGTGACGGTCGTCACAGCAGCAGAATCCGTATCTGCTGTTTTTCATCTATTTTTCATCCGTTTTTCATCTGTTTCTTCTCCTTTTCTTTCTTTAGTCCAAATTCTCCCCAATCTGCAAAACGAAGTAAATTAATCATATAATAGAACATAAATCAAGATAAATTAATAAAAGTCACAAATAAATGCATGTAAATCAAGCCAAATAAACGATATGATTTCGCGTTATCAAACATCCCCACACTTAAACCATTGCTTGTCCTCAAGCAATCGACCAACACAGTAAAAAGAAATAAGCATAGTTCGAAACAAAGTCACGAAGAAACTCTAATCATACGTGGCTGCTAGGCTAATGTTAGATCGATAGGTACTAAATATTAATACCAAGGATATCATAACGACACAATTTCAAAAACTCCCTACTTATGCAAACCAATCGGAATCATGCCATTATAACTCAACCTATAACTCATGCTCTCTTTCACCCCATTTCATTATAGTGCAATCACATTAAGCTCGTTATCCATACACATTCATGGCAAGTAGACCTGTTAGTGACTACGAACTCATTATTATTCCGTTTTTTTTCTGCAAATATGCTTAAACATCAATTGAACTTAAAGAGTTTGTACCGTTAGGCTAAGTGCTCGGGTGAGGAACACCTAACTTAGAAGGAACATGTCTTTTTCTTCATAATTTTTTTTTCTTTTCTTTCTTAGTTTCTCATTTTAACCTAGAGATCATACACTTATTTGCATCGGTTTCTTACTTAGTGTGTTTAGGATGGTGCTGACTGCTTAAATAAACTACTTAGGGATTACTACAAGAACCTGGAGTTTTAAGGTCTCGGCATAATGGGTACTCAAATTTATTTTGCATATTTAGGGGGTTAAGGTTGTCAGGACGATATCAATTTTATCAAAACTTTCCCAAGTTTTTCTAACATAGACTAAACAGCCTATATACTTTCGGAGTACCATGTAATGAATCAAAAAGTTTTTGTTGGAGGTTAAAATTTTGAAATTTTGAAATTTTGGGGAAGTTTGAATAACAGGCGAAAACCACTCATAAAGACTCGACATCACATGCAAAGATTTTGACATAGCATTAAAAATAGATAAAAACAATAAATCAAACTAAAAGGCGATAAAATTAAAGCGATAGAGTTCCTCCCCCACACTTAAACCAAACATTGTCCTCAATGTTTCAGTAAAAGGTGGAAAAGGAAAGATAGAACCTGTATGAATGCTACTGCTCTTGCTATCCTTGTCTTTGTTGATCACTTCTACTTCGGTGGCGGGCATTTTGAGATACTTTGTTTGTGTAATTCTCGAACCAGCTCATCATGTTGCTCGCGTCAAGAGGAAGTACTCATCATTAGTGTTCCCACCAGCAGCGACACTCGTAGGAATGTCCGTGGGCATAGCTCATCTTCTCAGATCGTCATCTAGAGAGTTTTCGCCTAGATATAGCTAAAGCGTAACAAGCGATACATTTCTTTATTTTCTGCCGATTTAAACAAACAAATTAAAATAAAAACCTTGTGGGTTGCCTCCCACACAACGCTTTGTTTAGCGTCGATAGCTCGACGACTAAGGAGTGCAAGTACTCATGGTGGTTCTTTCGAGAATGGTTCCTCGATCGAACTTTGAATAGTCTTTGGTTTCCATGGCCACTTATCAAGCCATCTCTCATATCCCTCACCTTTTCGTTTCTTTCTTCTGTAGGTTGGTTTCTTGTTTTGAACGCGTGGTGGTGGTTCTGGATCTATTCTACGTATCAGCTTTTCAAATTTGGGCTTTGTTATTTCATCCACCACCTCAAAAGTTAATCGTACCCTTTTAACAGTAATAATGACCCTAGTTTCACGGTCCTCGAATTTTCTTTTTCTATGAAGGGCCTTAGACAAAGGTGCATTGGTGTGTATATTTTTCAATACCTCCACATATGTTTTGGATTGGGAGTCTACCTTAACTTCTGCAAACCTTTGTGGGAAAGAAATAGGTGGGGTATAGGGAGGAGGAGCAACGATACGTGCTTCCTTCTCTACCTCTTCGACAACCTCCCTTTCGGTTGGTGTTGGTGGATTTTTCTCAATATGTATGCTTTTCTCACCAAAACTCTCCTCAGGCTCATCATCAATCTCCCTAGGATCTTCTATTTGTTCTTCATTAACGGTTGTTATAACATTCACATGTCCTTCTGGGAAGGGTCCTAGAGGTGTTTGTCTAAGCAGGGAGGTTTGAGTCTCCAAAGTCTCGCTGTGAGTTGCGAAGGAATCGACAATAACGTTCATCTGCCTAAGGTCTTCATTAATTTGGAGATGTTGTTTTCTAAAATCTTCGTTTTGGAGAGTTTGTGTTTCCACAAAGCGCTCCATCATAGATTCTATCCTAGAGTGAGTAGACGTCTCATTGAATTCTTCTAGTAGTAGTTCGAGGTTGGATGTATCAAAATCTTGTGTTTCCTCAAAACATTGGGAGTCGTCATCATAGAGGGAATTTGGGTGAGAGTGCGTAGTATTGAAATCTTCTAATAATATTTCAAGGTCGGATTTAAGTGGAATTTGTGGTTCCTCGAAATATTGGGGGTGGTAGTTATAATATGGAGGGTGGTAATTATAAGGGAAATATGGGTTATACATAATGATTTAGATAAGAGTGCCTTAGTCTATACTATGCAACAACGAAATCACAATATTGACTGTTGGTCCCCGGCAACGGCGCCAAAAACTTGATCGCTCCGCAAGTGCACGGAAATATCGAAGGAATATAAAAGATTGTCGAACCCACAGAGACCAATGTCAATCTACCGTTATCTATTATTACGGCGTAAAGCTAAGGCTATTGGAATTAGGAAAATTGAATGCGAATGAAATTAAATGCAAAAGAAATAAAGAAAATTGGTTTAAAGAAATGCGGTAAAGGATATCGGTATGCAAAGACTTAGTTATCTGGGATTCAGCAGGTCACCGATGCTTCTTACTCTTTGCAAACATTGTTCATAAGAAAATAGTGATCTGAAGACTTTCGTCTCACGATGGTTGTTGACGCTAGTCATAATTCTAAGGGCCGAATGTACGCTTTCACTGTCCCATTCGGGGTTAAAACTACTTTTTGTAAATCTCTAGGTTCTAATCCATTTTAAAGTGCTTTCGCTGTTATTAAAACAAATGCCTAGTGTTTACTATCTGGTCTTGCCGCAGCTTTCGCTTGTTGGTTCGTACCTTAATTAATTTCCCACTTTCGTGGCAAAACTACTTTTAAATAAGTTCTCGCTTTCGCGACGAAGTTTATTCAGTAAATAAATTTAAACACTACGGCCAGAAAGGTTGTTTGTAAAAAGGGAAGATGCCGGTTACTATCGAATCCTATCCTACTAATTCGGTTACATACCGATAAAACTAACTTAGCCAGACATGATAATTAATGCGAACGAAAATAGACATAAACAGCGGAATAATAAAGCGTGCATCATAACAGAAATAAAGTAGTAATTCAATTAATAAAAACCTGTAAATTGTACTGATCTCAAATCCTTGGGTAGTCCCCCACAATGTCGGCAGGATTCTACTTTGGCGAGAAATAAAAGGTACAGGAAGAAAATACAATATTCTGAATTGAAGGAAAATGGAAAGGAAAATAAAAGTAACGATAAATAACTTTGATAGAACTTTGGCAGAACTTCGGGATGAAGAATCCACCCCTTTCTCTGTGAATCTCTTGTCTATTTATAGGAGATGTTTCTTATCTCAACTTCCTGAGATCATGCGTGAGATATGGAGAAAGTGGTAGTAACTTCCAGTAGTGGGCAGTGAGTGGAGAAAGTGTAGTAACTTCCAGTAGTGGGCAGTGAGTGGAGAAAGTGTAGGAAGGATTTAAGTTGAGATTGATCGTGAATTCTGATTCTGCGTTTTTTGTCTGTGTGACGGTCGTCATGAAATGTGACGGTCGTCACACGCATGACGGTCGTCATGGACCTGTGACGGTCGTCACAGCAGCAGAATCCGTATCTGCTGTTTTTCATCTATTTTTCATCCGTTTTTCATCTGTTTCTTCTCCTTTTCTTTCTTTAGTCCAAATTCTCCCCAATCTGCAAAACGAAGTAAATTAATCATATAATAGAACATAAATCAAGATAAATTAATAAAAGTCACAAATAAATGCATGTAAATCAAGCCAAATAAACGATATGATTTTGCGTTATCATGACTTCGCAATCATGTCATCCACATAGACCTCAATCTCATGATGAATCATATCATGAAAGAGAGTCACCATTTCCCGTTGATAGGTTTCCCCTGCGTTCTTCAAACCAAAGGGCATCACCTTGTAGCAAAAAGTTCCCCACGATGTGATGAAATAGTTTTATCCATGTCTTCTGGGGCCATCTTGATTTGGTTATACCCAGAGAAGCCATTCATGAAGGAAAACACAAAATACTGAGCGGTGTTGTCGACCAACACATCAATGTGAGGGAGCGGGAAATCGTCTTTCAGGCTCGCTTTATTCAGATCTCTGTAATCTACGCACATCCTGACCTTTCCATCTTTCTTAGGAACAAGAACAATATTAGCGACCCACGGAGGGTAGTTTGTGACAGCAAGAAAATCAGCGTTCAACTGCTTCTGAACCTCTTCTTTGATTTTAACTGACATGTCAGGCCTTGTCCATCTCAACTTCTGCTTGACTGGCGAGCATTCCTTTCTAAGAGGTAACCAGTGTACCACAATATCTGTATCTAGCCAAGGCATGTCTTGGTAAGATCAAACAAAGATATCCTTATACTCACGGAGCATTTCAACCAATCTTCGCTTGATACTGTCTTCTAGTGCAACCCCCACTTTAACCTCTTTCTTGTCATCCTCAGTACCCAGATTGATAACTTCAATATCCTCCTGATGAGGCACAATGACCCTTTCCTCTTGCTTGAGAAGTCTGGCTAACTCTTCGGGTAGTTCACAGTCTTCGTCAGTCTCTTCTTCAGTTTGTTAAATGGGATTATCAAAGTCATACGAAGTCATAGCTGAACCTGAATTGATGGCATATGATAGAAAAGACATGCATGAGTATGTTTATGTTTATTATGCGATGCAACAAACAAAACACATTGCCATTTTTCTGCTTAGTATAAATGCAAAACAAAAACAAGAAAAACAGGGATCACAATATTTCAATGCGAAAAACATCCTTTATTTAATGATAAAGTGCAAATAACAAGAATGTCCCACAAATGGGTCACTACGCCTTGGGTAGAATGTAGGAATGAACATAATCAAAACAATGAACATTACTCTGCAGCAGTAACATGAATGACTTTTTCAGTAGTCCAGTTACACAGCTTCTGGCCAATAGTACATGGACGAATCCAGGAATCCATATCGCAATCGCTGTCACCTTCATCATCTTCAACATCATTAATCCTGTCAAATATCACACCACTGCTGGTGAACTGAACAGGTCCTCTGTACCTCAAAACAGCTTGAGAAGAACTTGAGGGTTTGTATCCCAGGTCGAACTTGTCCTGCTTGACAGGAACATTAAGAACTTGGCCCCACTTCTGAGATGAACCGGATTCTATGATATCACGAGCTTCTTTGAACGAAGACATCGAAACCTCTGAGCTTTGTGCTTCCATAGGAGACTTCTCCTGAATTAATACTGTTTCAAACGCCTGGCAGAGTGTTTCGTGGATCTCCCCATCCACTTCCACATAATTGAAAGATGACAAATGGCTCACCATTATGTCTTCTTTGCTGCATACTGTGACAATTTTCCCTTCCGTCATAAATTTTAGCTTTTGATGCAACGTTGAGGTAACTGCCCTAGCAGCATGTATCCAAGGTCGGCCAAGCAAACAGCTGTATGCTAGCTGGATATCCATAATGTAAAAAGTTGCATCAAAGATCTCTGGCCCTATCTGAATAGGCATCATAATCTCCTTGAACACTGATCTCTTACATCCATCGAAAGCTCTCACCACCAGATCACTAGGCGTGCATATCAAACCTCTAGTATCCAGCTTCATGAATGCCTTCTTTGGAAGCACATTGAGGGATGATCCGGTATCAACCAGAACATGTGACATCAGGGACCCTCTACATTCCATAGATATATGCAAAGCTCGATTGTGATTCCTCCGGGCAGGAGTCAAATCCAGATCCGTAAAACCGAGAACATTACCGGCGTTTACATGAGCTACTTGTTGCAGTGAGAATCGTGATACCAAGCTATTGATTAACTTGAATCTTTAATTCTTATATTACAACCAGACTTTAATTTATCCAAAGGAAATGTCTAAAGAAAGAAAGAACCTTTTGCGCGATGTAACAACAACGCTAAGAGATTCGGGGATCGGGGGTTGGTTATGCCTAGGGTAGGTATTTCACATCCTAAACATCTATAGTACTCTACAGGAACCTTTTGTTTGTTTGCATGCTAAGTTTGGTAAATGTTTGCTAAGGTTTGGGGTTGGGTAAAAATGTGAAGGTTATAACCTAAAGATAGTTTCTAAGTTTACTCGCAAAGACGTCGCGTCCTCTGCCTACGTATCCTAACTAGGATAGAATCAGAGCAATCGTAGTTCACCTCACTAGGGTTAAAGAACACTTGATTATGATCAAGGTTCAAAGGGGCACAAACATAACGATGTTTGTATAGAGTTTCACAAAAACTCCCTAGATCTATGTTGAACTCTCAAAAGGGAGTAAGTAATCATTGCTATAATCCTTACATAGAGTTTACGAACTCTATCCTAGGGTTCTAATTGAAGAACACTCCTAGTGTAGGTGGGTTTTCTAGACTTAAAGCAAAGTCTAATGGTTTAAATGTTCTAACTTAACTAATTTATGGTTGAGGATGACTTCACAAAGTCAAAGGGAGGGGTAAATGAGCTATCTAATGACACAAAGGTCAAAGGAGAGACTTTTCCTTTGGAAGGAGAGAGGGGGGAGACAACTTGGATGAGAACTAAAGAGTTCCATCACTTGGGGGAAAGAAGTACTTAACAAAGCAATATGAAATAATATTAAAACAAATAAACATGCATATTACAATAAGCAGATACTTCAAGTGATATCAAGGGTTATAACCGATAGTCAACTATTTTAACAAAGATTTGGGGCACATCTTAACAAAGATTTGAAGCATGGTAAAAGTAACAATCATATGAACAAATCACAATTTGAAAGTAGGCATGTCATAAGTTCAAAGCATAGTGAATGTGACAACAATGTGCATAGATAACAATCAAACACAATTAAATCAGTTTAAACCTCATAATTTAGGAGGAAACATGTAAATGAAATTACTTAACCAAGTAAAGATGATGAAAGTATAAAGGTAACAACCAACAAAGGAGTATGTCATAAGTGAAAATGTATGGATGACAATCAAGGCAAATAATTAAGCAGGAATCGCGTCGACGGATCGCGCTTTAAAGTAAACACATGTAAAAGGGATATTTTATGGTAACAACTAAATGAGAAAACCCTAACATGTTTATTTGACATAAAAAAGTGAGAATGAATAAATATCTTAACACAAATGATCATGGTGAGAAAGAAATTTATCTGCATACGGAAGATAACGGCCTCGATACAAAGGCAACTTGCAAGCAACCAAAAGGCATGAAAATTTGAACAAACATGGAATTAAAAAAATCACATGAAAGTAGACATCAATACAAACACAATGCAAAAAGAATGGGTTCAGAATGATTAAAAACGAGTGAGATATGAAATTTCAAAGGTTGGATGAAAAATTGCAAAAATAAATAAAAGGGTTGCCCTCCTCAAGGGTCGAACCCAGGTCATGCAAGTACATGGCGTGTTTTAGGCATATGGTCTTACCACTGGGGTGGCTATACATCCGTTGATGTAGCCACCCCCATTAGTATATATGGCGTGCCTGGCAAAGTTTCTGGGCAAGCATGAAAGAGCAAAACAAGGCAAATTACAAGAAATGCGTTTTGATGCGCAACTCACTCGATACTCAACCAATTGGGGTGAAATTTTAATCAAAATTGCATAGAATCAAATGAGGAAGATGATGGTGCAGTTGTTTTTTTTCAGATGATGCACATATTTTAAAACTCGATGGAACATGCAATTGGATATTTTGATATGCATTTTGATGACCACAGAGCACAACAGATGCAACCTTGATTAAAGAAGAGCATGAGCAAACCATAAACATGTTGCTAAATGAGTTCTGACAATAATTTCACTCAAAACATCATTGGAGCAAAAAAAAAACATATGCGCTGCATTAGTTATAGCATGGTATTCTAGCATAAATCCAAAACAGTGTTGTTCTTAAATTACTTAACACTAAATGCAGGTTTCACCTTATTGCAACAACTAAAGAAACATACGTGATGATAACAAGAGCTAACAAGCATAAAGTGAAACAAAACCAACAGCCAGCCCATATGTTCATGGTTAAAAGTGGTGGCTGAAACTGATCCAATCATGAGTTCCAAAACAAAGTTTAATGACAGCATGTGCTCATCAATTCAAATTTGCAACAGGTCACACAGAGGTCTTGCAAGGGACACTTGAAGCACTGATGAGAATCAAGAATTGAGAATTCAAAACAGTAGCGGCCAACAAAGTGTGTTATTCAATCAACATCATCAAAGTTTGAAATTCAACCCTGGCATAAGCTCACACAGCCATACTTAATAACTCTGCCTTCAACAATTTACACAAGCAAAACACAGAATCCTAACAAGTGCTACAAACTAGTGCTCCCTCAGACTGCCTGAGAGAAGTGTCCTCATGGATTAGCATGACAGATATAAACATGTATTGAGATTTGATGACAACAGTCAATTACTAATGACAGTGACAAGCTAGCTATTACCAAACCAAAAAAAATCAGACCATGAACTCTTATATACCAGCTACCAAAACATCAAGCCATTGAGAAATACTCAAAAAAAATGAAAAGAAAAGGGAGTCTAAACTCTCAATACAACAACATGATGGAAGAGATTTTGTTGAGGACACAAACATCACACTTCAATGTAATGGGATGCAAACCATAAAAACAGACCCCTGTCATGAAGAAGCTGGAACTGGTAGGAAAAAAGTTCTAGAATTTTAAAATAGGCCTTTGACAGTCTCAACATGGTTCCAACATCAAAGAAATAAAAATGACAGCCACTGAGCATAGCACCAAATCAAAATGCAATAAGGTCTGAAATTCAACTTATCATGAATTCACACAATCCTATAGTAACAACCTTCTCACCAGGGCATACTTAATCAAGAATCCTACTGGTTTTAAGCTTTCCATCTTTAACTAGCTTGCTTGTGATAACTCTCCCCAAAGCCTAGCTGTTGCGGTGAAATTTGGATGTCAAGCTATTGATTAACTTGAATCTTAATTCATTTACAACCGGTCTTTGATTTATCCGAAGGAAAGGTTAAAGAAAGGAAAAACCTAAAAGGGAGAGATCTAAGGTTCGGGGGTTGGTTAAATTTAGGGAAGGTATTAGCACCCTAAACTTCCGTAGTACTCTACGGGAACCTTTTGTTTATTTTTTTTATTAATTTCATTAATTATTTTGCTTTAGGGTATATACAAAGGATTGAAAATTAAAAAAGACCTAGGGGTTAATTCTAAGTTTACTCGGCAAGACATCGCATCTTGTGCCTACATATCCTTACGGGAATGGAATCAGAGTAATTGTAGTTCCCCTCAAAAGAGAGGTTAGAGACTTCTTGACTGTGGTCAAGGTCTCAAGGGGAATAAACGCATCTTAAGGACACGCTTACATGGAGTCTTAAACTCCGATCTCTATGTTATAAATGGTTAAGTGCATTAGGGTTAGGTTAGGGATTCCGCGGCGGGAAAACCTAAAATGAGTGCGGCGACTCTTTAACCTAAAGCTAGGGGTAGTTTTGTAATTTTGTCCACGGCGAGACATTTGTGAAAAGTTAGGGTTTGTAAGGGTTTGAAGTTTTTGAGGACTATTGGCGTGGCGGCCAAACGGCTAGACCTAATCCTTCGGAAGAATAAAACTGTAAAAAAAATGTGAAAATATGACAAATCATTATATGGAGGAATAATTAAGGTACAGAAATAAGAAAAGTAATAAAGGCAGAGGGTATAAAGAAACAAAGAAACATTTCTGAAAACATGAAGAATATGAAAATATGTAATGACACTTAGAATGAAGTGAGAGAGGAAAATAGTGTGGGGCTGTGGCCACCACAAGCACATCTCAACCTCGAGCATGCACATGAAATGCCAAAAGAAAGAAAAGTAATAAAAGGGTACATAAAATGACACGACAAACATCAAACATCAGGAGTTCCTTACGAAAAGGTTTTAATTTTTTAATATTTTAATTATAAAAAAAAAGCTTTAATTTTTTTAATAAAAAATATTTAAGTTAAAATTATAAAAAAAATTAAGTTTAAATTATAAAAAAAGTTTTTGGGGAAAAGTCTTTTCAGTTTTTTTTAGAACAAAAAAGACTTTTCATCCCAAAAAAAGGCTTTTCAGTTTTTTTGGGAAAAGGCTTTTCAGTTTTTTTTGGGAAAAGGCTTTTCAGTTTTTTGTTTGGGAAAAGGTTTTTTGGGAACAAAAAGGTTTTTTTTTCTTCGGATCAAAAAGGCTTTTCAGTTTTTAAAAAAGGTCTTACTAAAAAAAAGGTTTTAATAATAAATAAAAAAAAGGGTTTTGATTTAAAAAAAAAAGGTTTTGATATTAAAATCTACGGACCTAAACACACATGGAGATTAACATGGCAAAATATGCACATAAACATGAAAAAGCAAAAGGTTTAGTAATTTAACGGACGAAGCGGAGGTTTGCTTCGATAAATGTGAAAAAGGTTTGAATAAGGGAACACTGGAGAGCTCCAATCCTTCTGACGAGTTGTGGGAACGACCGCCTTTCTTCTCTGGGGATCTCCTTTGTGTCTCCCTTTCTCTCTCCTCTTTTCTGAAGAAAACCTTCTGACCCCCTTTTAGAAAAAAAATGCATGTCATATGATATTTACCTGCAAAAAGTCAAATGACTACACAAATTTGTTAGTAATTGATTAAATGCAAATAAAAATGCAATGAAATGCGTCGACAAATCTTAGGGCAAAATTTGGGGTATTACAGTTGCCCCTATTTAAATAACTTCACCGGGTGATTTGAGCAACGGAGACTCGAGAAATCATGGTGGAGGGATTTAAATACAAATAACCGAAAATTTTGCCTTTAGACGCAGTGCTATGCAATGATATGGACAAAACAAAACGAACTATAATGCTAAATATGATATGAATCTGATATGATGCGTATGATGAAAATGACAAATGCACGGATACAGACGAAACAACGTCACAGAGGACGACCCACCGAGGAATTGCACTAGGGAAGAAGACATGTCATATCTGGAAGAACGTCGGATAGACACGACACAGAATTGTTGATAGGTGCCAAGTAAATTAGAAATTGTCCGCAAGGTAAGACGCGGGTAAAACACGAGCTCAGGAGAAAAACGCAAATGGGGATAAAACACCCATGATGCCAAGTAAATAAATTTTGCCCACAAGGTAAGACGCGAGTAAAACACGACCTCAGGGAGAAAAAAAAAGTAAATGGGGGTAAAACACCATGATGTTAGGTAAACCCAGGAATATCTGGTAAACGGGGAATAAAACACCCGGGATAAAAGGTACATGGGGGATAGAACACCCAAGGATAGAAGGTAAATGGGGAGTAAAGCACCCAAGATAAAAATGTAAATGGGGAGTAAAACACCATGATGTTAGGTAAACCCAGGAATATCTGGTAAACGGGGAATAAAACACCCGGGATAAAAGGTACATGGGGGATAAAACACCCAAGGATAGAAGGTAAGTGGGGAGTAAAGCACCCAGGATAGAAATGTAAATGGGGAGTAAAGCACCCAAGATAAAAATGTAAATGGGGAGTAAAGCACCCAAGATAAAAATGTAAATGGGGAGTAAAGCACCCAAGCTAGAAATGTAAATGGGGAGTAAAGCACCCAAGATAGAGAGGTAAATGGGGAATAAAGCACCCAAGATAGAAATGTAAATGGGGAGTAAAGCACCCAAGATAGAAATGTAAATGGGGAATAAAGCACCCAAGATGTGCACATGTATAGGAATTATGCTATGACATATGATCAAATGCAAATGCAGACGTCGACGACAAGACTCAACTCTTTCTGTGAGATGACAAAACTGGAGGACTGATTCCTCAACACGGAGATCACTGTCATTCTGTTAAACTGTATCAAGTTGATAGTCACTGTAGGAATGATGAATAACTGCTTAGGGATTATGCGAGTAAACTGCCCCAGGTCAAATGAACTGATAGTTGCTTCAGCTGTCTGATTCGTGGAATCGACTGTTTTGCTGTATCCTCGGAGGGCTTGCCCCAGTCTGGGTCTTTAACAATTCTCTGGATAAACCAAATCTGAGAAGATATTGCCTTGAACAAATCTTGAACTAATTCTTTGACAGGATGTAAAAGGAACTTGCCCCTGATAAGATCACTTGACCAAGTTTCTCATTGTTTGAAAATTCCTTAGAGGAAAGCCAGTTTGCAAACAAAAATATTCATACAAACATGTTAATGCAAAGTTCATGCGATTTTTGAAATCAAAATTATTTTTGAAAGATGGAAAATACATGAGTCGTTAGTCAGAACACAACGGTTCAAGACGCTCAAAGTTTAAAACAAAGGTGTACTGCCAAAATAAATGATTCACAAAGATCTTTAGGAGTCAGGTTACGCAACCTTGCTGTAGTATACTTTCAAAATAACCTTGCTTCAATTAGGTCTTTTGAGGGTTGTAATGTGGCCTGGTTCACGGTTTATAAAACAAAAGATAAAGGCTCAAAATTTATTTGTACCCACCCAATCTACGTGATGATCTTCAGTCCTATGCTCAGTTAACTCATACTATGCATTCAGGTTCCCATAAGTTAGGGATTTCATTGATCGTAGCAATGATGACTCAGAAGTCAAAGGGACCTATGAAAAGGCAGCCACTACTCCCCTATAACATTTGATTGTTTTGACATTGAGGATTTTCAAGATAAGGATTTAAAAATCTCTTTGTATTATCCCTAAATTTTGCCTGAACTGTTTATTTTAGAGTTTACAGTCAGCGGGATGCCCCAGTTTTGCCTAAGTCTCCTTCATAGGTTTTGACTTAGCGGGCTTCTTTTGATTTTTTTATATTATTTTTTTGTGTGTGAAGGAAAGTGACTGTTTGATTTTAATGATTACGGTGAACCATCATCGACCTTTTGATTAGAAAACATCTTCGACACTTATTTGACGTGTGCGAAGGAAAATTTGTTAATGAAAGGTGTATCGTATGAACACACAACCAAGTTAACTGAGAACTAACCATCCCAAGGTTAAAATTGTGGGTTTTTTGTAACGGAAGAAACTCCAACTTCTAGGCCCGAAGGGGGTGACGAGGGATTAACTTCCTTATTTCTCAAGTGTTTGGGAATTGAAACAATTCCTTACATCGTCAACAAGGTTTAATTGAAATCATACTGACAGCAATTATGGGTATAACGTTTTCATCATCCTCCCTCCGATCTTAGCATATCAAAATTTTGGACAAGAAGTAAACATTTGAAAAATAAAGCATAAAGATGCAAATAAATGGACGGAAATGAATTGAATCAAAAGTCGCAATGCTTATTTCATTAATGAAAGTACAAACATAATTGAAAGCAAACAACTTAAACAAAATAAGGAAAATGCAAACAACGAGAAAAAAAGGCCCAATGACAAAGCTTCAATTCTGATGTGTTGGCAAGGGATCTGTCTGGACGCTCGGACGACTATCCGTAAAATCAAGTATTCCGGCTCTAATCAGTTCACGCACCCTAGCTTTCAATGCAAAACAATACTCCAAGTCGTGGCCTAAGGCACCCTCATGAAAAGCACACTTTAGATCAACCCTAAATCCAACTGGAGGATTAAGAGGAGGTGGTAAAGCCTTTGTAGTGATCAACCCTTGTCGAACTAAGTCAGGATACAGCTCTGTGTAAGTCATGAGAATAGGATCAAAGTGGCTTCTGTTCCGTTTCTGGTCTGATATCTGTGTCGAGGAATCAACTTGACGACTCAAAGGTACACTGGAAGACGATAGGACCAAGAATGAGAAACCGAGGGATAAATGCAATGCAAAAATGTGATGCTAATGCCATGCAATGGTTCCAAGAATTTCAACGGTCGATTGCAAATATTCCCTTTTAGGAAGGCGAGAAAAATTTTTAGACTTTGAAATGTAGGGCTTCTTGAATTTGCAAGGGACTGTCGGATTCCTTGAAACTAGGAATGATATGATGCTTTATGGATGCAAAGCACAAACGCACATAAGCAAACAAAGGTCCTAATTTTAGAGGAACAATGAATGGAGTCAAGGTCTACCCTTCCCAAAGAGGTATGTACTATAGGTTGATTGTACCTGCAGAACAAGGGTTCTAAATCAGTGCCCAAAGTCATCAGTCCATCTTTCGGATATTATCAACTTCTCGACTGACTCAAGGGTCGGTAATATTCTCAAGAGAACCTCGTTCGAGTGTAGTATCGCGTAGCAACCATTGTAGGACTACTCCCACATAGTTCCCGCACTACGTCCTAGATAAGGCCAAGATGGTGTAAAGGTACTACGGTTCTCAGTATCACAGACTCCAATCGATAATGGTAAAAGTTTTCACGACTACACTCGATCAACTGAACCATTTTCAAAAGGGTCTCAACTGAGCGGTGATTCTCGATTTAGCTTAGTCGGGACTCACTCCCTATAAGTCTCGTCGAATATATCAGCCATCCTATCATAAGGTCGCTCAAGTCCGGGTGTAGGACTTATCTCACAACACAGTAATTCCAAGTAAGGTACCCCAATATATACATACAAGTGAGCAAAATATATAATAAAACAAATATATAAAGAAAAATAAACAAAATAGGGATAACCCTCAATAGTTAGGACTCCCCAGTGAAGTCGCCATTTTCTGTTGCGGTGAAATTTGGATGTCAAGCTATTGATTAACTTGAATCTTAATTCATTTACAACCGGTCTTTGATTTATCCGAAGGAAAGGTTAAAGAAAGGAAAAACCTAAAAGGGAGAGATCTAAGGTTCGGGGGTTGGTTAAATTTAGGGAAGGTATTAGCACCCTAAACTTCCGTAGTACTCTACGGGAACCTTTTGTTTATTTTTTATTTATTTATTTCATTAATTATTTTGCTTTAGGGTATATACAAAGGATTGAAAATTAAAAAAGACCTAGGGGTTAATTCTAAGTTTACTCGGCAAGACATCGCATCTTGTGCCTACATATCCTTACGGGAATGGAATCAGAGTAACTGTAGTTCCCCTCAAAAGGGAGGTTAGAGACTTCTTGACTGTGGTCAAGGTCTCAAGGGGAATAAACGCATCTTAAGGACACGCTTACATGGAGTCTTAAACTCCGATCTCTATGTTATAAATGGTTAAGTGCATTAGGGTTAGGTTAGGGATTCCGCGGCGGGAAACCCTAAAATGAGTGCGGCGACTCTTTGACCTAAAGCTAGGGGTAGTTTTGTAATTTTGTCCACGGCGAGAAATTTGTGAAAAGTTAGGGTTTGTAAGGGTTTGAAGTTTTTGAGGACTATTGGCGTGGCGGCCAAACGGCTAGACCTAATCCTTCAGAAGAATAAAACTGTAAAAAAAAATGTGAAAATATGACAAATCATTATATGGAGGAATAATTAAGGTACAGAAATAAGAAAAGTAATAAAGGCAGAGGGTATAAAGAAACAAAGAAACATTTCTAAAAACATGAAGAATATGAAAATATGTAATGGCACTTAGAATGAAGTGAGGGAGAAAAATAGTGTGGGGTTGTGGCCACCACAAGCACATCTCAACCTCGAGCATGCACATGAAATGCCAAAAGAAAGAAAAGTAATAAAAGGGTACATAAAATGACACGACAAACATCAAACATCAGGAGTTCCTTACGAAAAGGTTTTAATTTTTTAATATTTTAATTATAAAAAAAAAGCTTTAATTTTTTTAATAAAAAATATTTAAGTTAAAATTATAAAAAAAATTAAGTTTAAATTATAAAAAAAGTTTTTGGGGAAAAGTCTTTTCAGTTTTTTTTAGAACAAAAAAGGCTTTTCATCCCAAAAAAAGGCTTTTCAGTTTTTTTGGGAAAAGACTTTTCAGTTTTTTTTGGGAAAAGGCTTTTCAGTTTCTTTTTTTTGGGAAAAGGTTTTTTGGGAACAAAAAGGTTTTTTTTTTCTTCGGAACAAAAAGACTTTTCAGTTTTTAAAAAAGGTCTTACTAAAAAAAAGGTTTTAATAATAAATAAAAAAAGGGTTTTGATTTAAAAAAAAAGGTTTTGATATTAAAATCTACGGACCTAAACACACATGGAGATTAACATGGCAAAATATGCACATAAACCTGAAAAAGCAAAAGGTTTAGTAATTTAACGGACGAAGCGGAGGTTTGCTTCGATAAATGTGAAAAAGGTTTGAATAAGGGAACACTGGAGAGCTCCAATCCTTCTGACGAGTTGTGGGAACGACCGCCTTTCTTCTCTGGGGATCTCCTTTGTTTCTCCCTTTCTCTCTCCTCTTTTCTGAAGAAAACCTTCTGACCCCCTTTTAGAAAAAAAATGCATGTCATATGATATTTACCTGCAAAAAGTCAAATGACTACACAAATTTGTTAGTAATTGATTAAATGCAAATACAAATGCAATGAAATGCGTCGACAAATCTTAGGGTAAAATTTGGGGTATTACACTAGCAACCTAAACAAAATAGGGTTTTGACATTATAATGTCAAGCCTAAATGGATACACTAACACAAAAAGTTACTACTCTAAGTAATCAAGATGACAGATCCAATGCTCCAACAGCAGTTCTAAACATCTAAAACTTGGCAGAAACTATACTTGAGTTACCAAACTCAGTCCTCATGCACAGACATTGGCAGCTGGTAGTTTCTCATCATGACAAAAAAATCATCAAAAGCACTCTACTTGAGAACAGCTAAAAGGCCAAAGTTATGATATAACAGTTTATTCATGAGTTAGAGACAAACCACTAACTTACTCACAAAAGGTTTTTAACAGCATCTACCTAATTTGACCAGAAAATGTTGTATACTAGCAGGTCTTAGGTGAAATCTAGATGATCAAATGCAAACCTGGTCTGGGTTCAAATAGTGATGTCTCCCTCATCCATAAACTTAAAAAAAAAACTACTTAATCCTATTACTCCAAATTTCCCTAGCCTGCCTCAAGCAAAATGGCCATGCTTAGCAAACTTGAGGCTTTCACCAGATCTCCCTGATGCAACAAGCTGACTGTACTGAACCAGCCCACCATTCATGGTAGCAATCCTAGGATGCAACAACCTCCAAGACAAACTAGGTTAAGCTACCTTAAAACCTATTGATAGAAACAACTGCAGTAGTCTGGTTGCAAGATCATATCCTCTAAGAAGCTTAAAAACAAAACTGGTACACTAGGCATGAGCTGACAAACTCAGCCTTTGAGAACAACCTCCTGACCAAATGATCTACTTAAATTAATGCCCTACACAAATCAACCATACCCTTACAGACCTTACATCTCACCAAGAATAAAATGGCTTAAGAGTTTCTAACATTGAAATTAAGGAGTGGATTTGTAAACAGAAATAGCTACATGAATTATTACCATAATGCAAATGCTGGTTGGATGATAAGCAAAGTGATAAAAACAGCACAATTACCATTATTACCAAATCAAGATTCTTGTGCAAACTGTTTTATGCCTACACCACTGATCGAGGTTTTAAGAAATAGGATAATGCTCAAGCCAAATTCAAACCTACAGGCAGCAGTACTTAATGAACTAGCAGTAGGCATTTGAATAACAAACTACACTTAAGACCAACTGGCTACAACCCTCCTCTTCCTTTCTCAACTTAAGGTAATGCCAATAAAGTAACAAAAAAAAAACAACAATGATGCTCAAACACATACAATGCAATGATAAACAAAAACTGATCTCATCATGATATTGAAAGTTAACAAATTCTGTAGTAATGGATTGACAGTATTAACACAATAATAAAATCAACACAATTCAACAGTCTAAACACAACTTATTACCAAAGCAAAAGTTTTAATGCCAACTGTCCTACTCTATATATGACATTGCCAAGATCAAACACTAGCACACTCAAAGTAAGCTTTTTATATGATTGTGATTCAAAGGCAACCAACATGACAATCATGATAAACCAAACTTTCAAGTTCAAAATTCAAACATGTATTGATGACATTTATGCATATAAGGAGGGGGTTTATAAGTACTAACCTCTTGTAGATTCCTCTCAACCAGCTAACAGCACAAAGCAAGAATTCCCTCCTCTTTTGAGCCAACTTGTAGTCTCCTTCCTTTTTGAAGCAAAATCCAATTTTATGGACAATTGAGGAAATGTACTTCACCAATAGTTTTCAATGCTTTGGACAATTGTATTATGAAATATGTGAGGTGTGTGGATGGTTAGATCAACAAGGGGAGGCTTGGACCAAGATTTGGCAAATTTTGAGGGTTGTGGTCAAACTTTCTTAGTGTGAAAGTTGACTCTTGGCAATTTGATAGTTTTTGAAGATTTAAAGGTATGAACACCTTCTATATGACATTTTGAGATTGTAGGTGTGGTTTTTAAGGGTTTGGAACGGGTGGAACTGGTCTTGAGCAGAGTTTTGCTCAAGACAGTTTTTTGTGAAAATGGAGGTTTTGAAGATTTCGAGATTTCTTGATGAGTGAGAGGAGAATGAGAGTTGTGGTGTTATGATATTGCTCTGGTGTGTTTGAGATGAAGGCGAGGCCTCTATTTATAGTGCAATGAGGAATGAGGGCAGGCCTTGATCATTTCAATTTTGGAGGGAGTTTTGGAAGAAAATCCTTCCAAATCTTGTGGCAGCCATTTTCACATCAGCTCCAAGGCTCTATGCAAGCCAATAGCAGTTGGAAAGATGGGATGAGGTGATTGGAGAAGGTATATGCTGATAGGGAGCTATTGCTGCCATAATGTTGGAGAAAAAGTTTCTCTTTCCTCTTTTAAAATAATTATTTTATTTGCAACTTGCTACCAACTTGGTTGGCTCATCATTTCAACCTCTCTTCTGATTTTCTTCTCATCTAAGCCTCTCATTATCAGCTTTCAACATGATCCAAGGGTTAAGAATTGTTAATGTTGTGAAAATCTGATTTTGAGAAGTTTGGCCAAAGTAATTTCAAGTGTGACAGGCCCAACTTCCATGTACCATAACTCTTAGCTCACAAATCCTCTTGAAGAGTTCTTGTACTTTTTAGAAATCCCTCATGTAGCTCTACTACTTTAATGTTTATCAAAACTTCAAATTCTATGTGCATCTTGGTTGAAAAACCCCTTGAAGTCCTTTACTCTTGAAAAATGATTTTTGCTATAACTCCCATTCCATGCATTTTTTGAATGTGGACCACTGTGGGACTTTTGTAGGGTTTGTCAAGACCTTTCAAACAAGCTTAGAACCACTTCAATTGGATGTGTGGTTGAGGAGTTATGGTCTTGCCCCTTTCGAAACCCTAATTCCCGATTTTTGCAATTACTTCTCAACCCTTGATCCAATGGTCGTTAAATTTTATGGGGAGGTGTAATATGATATAAGGAACATTTTTCATTCACACCTTGAAGTCAAATTCCTTATTGTTGGAGAGTTGACTTTTTGGTCAACTTTTCGATCAATCGGTGTCTACCGAGTCGCCCGTTGGTGATCCGGACATCCTGAGGACTTGAAACTCTTTGGATGGACTTTACTAAGCCATATGAGCTTAATGGACCTTGATCCCACCATTGGAATACTCTTTGAACCAAAAGTCAAGCTACGGTTGACTTTTTTTAATCGAAAACCCTAATCGGGTGTCTCAAATTGCACTGTTCTCAATCCCCGGGTGACCACCTCAAATTGCCCTCATTCTTGGTCCAATGTATCATACTTGATCTTGTTTCAAGTTGGATCAATCCAAAACATTGATTGATCAATCCATCGAAGCCTCGATTTTGACGGTACGGAATCCTGATTCATCTACATCTTAACAAAGATAAACTGAAAATGGATTAAGGTTAGTTAGTCAAGCAAATATGATTCTACAATGATGATGAGGATCTAAGGGGTCAAAATTTGGGGTGCAACAGATGCCCCTATTTAAATATCTTCACTAGATGATAATGAGAGATGACAATCCTCATAGAATCGTAGTGAAAGGTATTTAAATATAGCAAACCAGAAATTTTGTCCCTTAGATCCGATGGTATGCAAAAGGACAAATGCTGAAATGAAAATGAATCTAAATGATGTTTTATGATGCTTGAATGTAAGACAAATGCATACACAAATATAAAAGACTGACAATACAACGAGTAACCACTCACGAGGACTCGACACACTGGGGAAAGGTTCAAGACCAAGTGAGAAAGGTAGTTCAGATATGACTAAAGATGCTTATCAAGGAAATCTTTCACACAAGGGACACAAATTCCACCAGGGAAGACACATCCTCATTGGGGAAAAGAGATACAAACCTCATTGGAGATAACCAGATGAGGAAGCCCACCGGGGAAGATGACAATTCTTCACTGGGGAAAGAACCCACTGGGGAAAACTTTGCTGGGGAACAAATCCACTGGGGAAGCAAACCTTCACCGGGGAAAAAACGGAACGAAGACACGAACCTCACTGGGGATAACCAGATGAGAAAATTTCCTATAACGAAGAGTTCAAACGGGATCTTCAGGAAAAGGTTAGAGACAAGACCGGGCGTGCCGGGGAGGTTAGTATCCACTAATTCTCCGAGACTCGATTCAAAAAGCAAAAGCTTCAACTAGGGAGACTGGTGACGACCAGAATGACACATAGCTTCAAACAGGGCTAGTTTCCACTAGACTTAATGGGGATATGGTGATGACCAAAGCAATAACGGTTTCCAAGGAGTGCTAAATATCACTAGACTTCCTAGGGATATGGTGATGACCAAATCGAAGTTCCAATTACAATTGGGAATTCCAAGCAATATTGTTAAAACAACGGGACTCTGGCTGGGGAAGTTGGTAACAATCAACTTTCAGTACTAATAACGATTAGTTTTCAAGCAATGCCAGTAACCACTGGTCTTAGAGGAGACTGGTGATGACCAAATCGGGATGTACCAATAACAATTGGTTCTGGATAATGCTAGTAACCACTAGACTTACCTGGGAATTTTGGTGACGGCCGAGTCCAGGGAGACCAATGACCATTGGATTTTCAAAGAGTTTGGTAATGACCAGACCAAAGTGATGATAACAATCTGCTTTAAGTGGTGCCAATAACTATTGGACTTGGGCTAATTGGTGACGACCAAACCAGGTATACCAATAACAATTGGTTCTGGATAATGCTAGTAACCACTAGACTTCCAAACGAGGCTAGTGACCACTAGACTTATAAAGATTGGCGATAACCGAATCAAGGGGTACCAATAATAATTGAATCTGAAGGTAGTACTAGTAACCACTAGGTTCAGAAAGATTGGTAATAATCGAATCAAGGGGTACCAATAACAATTGGATTTGAAGGTGATGCCAATAATCATTGGACTTTTAGGGAATTTTGGTGACGACCAACTCCAATGTCAACGACCATTGGTTTTTAGAAGGCAATAACAATTGGTTTTCTTTATAACAGAATTAGTAAAAACGGGGTTTGGAAAATAGTTGGTGACGACCGAATCACGGTACCGAACGTAATTAGTTCTGAACATGTGCTAGTGGCCACTAGTCTTTCAAAGTTTGTTGGTGACGACCAAATCGAAGATGAAAATTGGTAACAATCCCTTGTTTGTGTAAATTGGATATTGCTAGTCACCACTAGCTTCCCCACGAAAATAAGGAACCCCAGGATGTCGACTTTGAAGCGAACTTTGTAATAACAAGTCAAAGATAAAGGTAATGAACGAAGGATCTCAAAGGCAGGAATGCAAACAAATGCGTATGTTGGCATGATGTTGTATGCAAGACGCAGACCGACCCGTAGGAACAAAGGAAAACAAAATAAAGAGAGAACTCGTCACGCTGAGTTTCAAAATGCCTTAAGTCAGGCGACGCTTCCTTCTTTGGTGTAGATAACGATCTTTTCTCAATAATATCTTCGTAATTCTGCAGAGAAGAAATCTTAGCTTAAGAGCTAGAATTGCTGTCAGACACCTCTAGCTTGGTCAAAGGTAACAGCAACTTCCACAACTTCGAGAACTGTGTAATATCATCATATTACCTCTAGAATTTTTCAAACATTTTGTCAAATCATGTTTTCCTTTTTTACAAAACAAGACTTTAAGCTTTTCAAAACACTTTGCTTTCATGAAAATTCTTATTAACAAATAAGTGAAATTGCATAACAAAAATAGCGGATCATAACAATGATTTGGCCAAAAATCTAATTTTATTGATAGACAAGAGCTTTACAACAGGCAAAGCCTTGGGAATTTTATAAGTTTGAAAAAACATGGCAACAGAAAAGGTTACAGAATCCCATAATAATCCGGTCCTTCCGACTGCCAGTTCACTTGCTTTGCTGCTTCTGACGAGAACAACAGGCGTTGACCTTTCTTCTAATATTCTGCACAGGACTCTGCCCCAGCGTCTGCCCGCTTTCAAACATTGGGTTTTCATCTTGTCGAGGCACTGAAATCCCCTTTCTAAGTATTTCGTTTCAGGCGTAGTATTTTCTCAATGCGTCTGAGTTGATGGGATACTTGAGTTGTTCGCCATCCATAGTTTCGAGAATCAGAGATCCTCCGGAGAAAACAGTCTTTACAATGAAAGGGCCGTCATAGTTGGGCACCCACTTGCCACGCATATCTTTTTGAGTTGGTAGGATTTTTCTAAGCACAAGCTCTCCTTCCCTATACTCTTTGGGACAAACCTTCTTGTTGAACGCTCGGGCCATCCTTTGTTGATAGATTTGGCTGTGGCACATGGCCGTCATTCTTTTCTCGTCAATGAGGTTCAACGAATCGAATCTTTCTTTTATCCACTCGTCTTCATCCAGCTTTGCTTCCGTCAAGATCTTTAAGGAAGGTATTTTGACTTCAATGGGTAGCACAACGTCCATCCCATACACTAAGGAAAAGGGAGTTGCCCCTGTCGAAGTGCGCACTGATGTTCGGTATCCGTGCAAAGCAAAAGGTAACATCTCATGCCAATCTTTGTAAGTCACGACCATTTTTTGTATTATCTTTTTGATGTTTTTGTTTGCAGCTTCAACTGCACCATTCATCTTAGGTATGTAAGGAGACGAATTGTGATGTTTGATCTTGAAATCGTCACAAAGTTCCTTCATCGTTTTGTTGTTCAGATTTGACCCGTTGTCAGTGATGATCTGGTTAGGGATACCATATCGGCAGACGATCTCCTTTTTGATGAAGCGTGCAACCACTTGCTTTGTTACGTTTGCATATGACGCTGCTTCCACCCATTTGGTGAAATAATCGATTGTGACAAGAATGAAACGATGGCCGTTGGAAGATTTTGGCTCTATGTCCCCAATCATATCTATACCCCACATTGCAAAAGGCCAAGGTGATGTCATCACATTGAGAGGATGTGGAGGGACATGCACTTTATCGGCATAAACTTGACATTTATGACATTTTTGAGCGAAGAGTATGCAATCCGTCTCCAAAGTTAACCAGAAGTAACCTGCTCTTAAGATTTTCTTAGCCATGGTGTGGCCATTCGCATGGGTGCCGAAGTTTCCTTCGTGTACTTCGGTCATTATAAGATTCGCCTCATTTTCATCGACGCATCGGAGTAAGACCATGTCATGATTTCTCTTGTACAAGATACCATTGCTGATGAAGAATTTAGATGACAACCTTCATATTGCTCTTTTGTCAATTGTGGACGCGTTAGCGGGATACTCTTGATTTTGGAGGAAATTCTTGATATCATGAAACCATGGCTTCTCATCCGATTCTTCATCTATTGCCATGACGTATGCGGGTACTGTCCTTCTTTCGATGCGGATCAGAGGTGCCTCGTTGACAAACTGGACCTTCCATATTGATTCCATCATGGCTAGCGCATCGACAATGTGATTTTCTGCCCTTGGTACGTGCTTGAAGGTAATTTTGTCGAAATATTCAGCCATCTCTAAGATGTGGGTCTTATAAGGGATCAATTTTTCATCCCTGGTTTCCCATTCTCCTTTGAGTTGGTATATCACCAAAGCAGAATCACCAATTACTTCCAAGATTTTGATGCGGAGATCAATGGCAGCTTCCAACCCTAGGATGCAGGCTTCATATTCTGCTATGTTGTTTGCACATGAGAAACAAAGTCGGGCTGTGACCGCAGTGTACCCTCCAGTTGGATTTTTCAGAACAACTCTGATGCCATGTCCATTTTTGTTTGACGCTCCATCGAACATCATCTCCCAGCGGGATCCCGGCTTGGGACCTTCTTCTGGACCAGGCTCTGGTTTCGTGCGCTGAATATACATCACATCTTCATCAAGAAAGTCAAACTTGAGTGGCTGATAATCCTCCATAGGATGCTCTGCGAGGTGTTTCGACAAGACACTTCCTTTGAGATTTTTGAGCAACATATTGGATATCATACTCTGATAAGAGCATATGCCATCGGGCTAATCTTCCTGTTTGAGCTGGCTTTTCAAAGATGTACTTGATGGGGTCCATCTTAGAAATCAACATTGTAGTGTGACAAATTATGTATTGCCTCAGACGCTTGGCGGCCCATGCTAACGCACAACAAGCTTTTTCCAAGGGAGAGTAACGACTCTCACAATCAGTAAACTTCTTGCTTAGATAATAAATTGCGTGTTCTTTCTTCCCTGATTCATCAGTCTGGCCCAAGACACAACCCATTGAATCTTCTAATACTGTCATATACATGAACAAAGGCCTTCTAGGTACCGGAGGAATTAACACTGGAGGTTCTTGCAAATACTGCTTGATTTTCTCGAATGCGGCCTGATAGTTTTCATTCCATACCACTGTTTGATCTTTTCGTAACAACTTGAAGATCGGTGTGCAAGTAGGGGTCAGATTGGAGATGAACCTGGAGATGTAATTCAAACGTCCAAGGAAGCCTCTGACTTGTTTCTCAGTTTTGGGAGCCGACATCTCCTGGATTGCTTTAACCTTGTCAGGGTCTACTTCAATTCCTCGCTGACTAACGATGAAACCAAGTAACTTGCCTGAGCAAACTCCGAAGGTGCATTTTGCTGGGTTTAATCTCAATTGATACTTTCGGAGTCTCTTAAATAGCTTCAGTAGATGATCCAAGTGGTCTTCTTCACTTTGGGATTTTGCAATCATATCGTCCACGTACACTTCGATTTCTTTGTGCATCATATCGTGAAAGAGTGTGACCATAGCTCTTTGATACGTCGCCCCTGCATTCTTTAAACCAAAAGGCATTACCTTATAACAATAGGTGCCCCATGGTGTGATGAAGGTTGTTTTCTCCATGTCATCTGGATCCATTTTTATCTGGTTATAACCAGAAAATCCGTCCATGAACGAGAAAACTGCAAAGCTCATTGTGTTGTCCACCAAAGTATCAATGTGCGGTAGAGGGAAGTCATCTTTCGGACTTGCTTTGTTTAGATCCATGTAGTCGACGCACATCCTGACCTTGCCATCCTTCTTCGGGACTGGTACAATGTTTGCCACCCATTCTGGATACTTGGATACTGCTAAGAATCCGACATCAATTTGCTTTTTGACCTCATCTCGGATTTTAAGCGCCATGTCTGGTCTCAACCTGCGAAGCTTTTGTTTGACCGGAGGATATTCTGGCTTCAGGGGGAGCTTGTGCATGACAATGTCGGTATCCAACCCTGGCATATCTTGGTTGGACCAAGCAAATACGTCAACAAAATCTCTGAGGATTGTTATCAGCTTGTCTTTGATTTCTGGCCTTAATGATTCCCCGATTTTGACTTCTCTTTTGTCTCCCTCTGACCCCAAGTTGATGACTTCAGTCTGCTCTTTGTGGGGTTGGAGATAAACATCTTCGTATTCAACCATTCTCTTTAACTCTTCTGGGACTTCTAACTCTTCGTCATTCTCTTCTTCAGCTTGAAAGACAAATGAACCGCTAGTAGAAGGAGCCGAAGGATCATAGGATTCTGTGGTTGATGGAGGTATTCTGCATGTTTTATTTTGGAACAATTAGGCACACACACACACATACATGCAGATGAAGGGTTGTTTTTTTTATTTTTTTTTCAAAAAAAAAGGTTGCCATTTTTTTTCTTTTAAGAAAAGAGTGAAAATGATGCGCAAAACAAATAACAAGAGTTTTAACAAAAACACTTTTCATTAATGATTTTCAAATTTTGCAAAGTGGCCCAATACAAAATAATTCGCAAGCCTTGGGAAAGACCAGGAATTTTTAAAGAAAAACACAAAGCTAACAAGCAGAGTGAATTACTCTAAAGGTAAAAAGATGGGAACTTCCACAGCCTCCCAATTGCGCAACGCTGCTCCTCCTCTAGTTATTAGATGATCCAGATTACCATCTTCATCTTCATTAATAATGGCATTGACTTGTATGCCGCCACTGGCGAATATCTCTTTTAAAGACTTCTTCTTCATGGAGCTTTCTTCTGGCTCGCCTTCTGGAGTTGGTTTGTAACCCAACCCTTGTCGATTATTTTTGGCTCGAGCATTGACTTTGATGACCTCTCCCCATCCCAATGAGACTCCAGCTTTCAGTGCTGCCTTAATACTTTGAGCGTAGGTAAATGATGGCCCACGGGTTATGTTTGTTTCATCAACTAGAACAGCGTGAGCTATTTCTAGTGCTTGGAAGGCCGTCTCGAGGGAATCTTCATCAGCCTCAATATACCCGAATGATGATAAGTTGCTCACCATTAAGTCTTCTTCTCCATGGATAATGACTAGCTGCTCATTCATAACAAACTTCATTTTTTGGTGGAGAGTGGAAGTGACAGCGCCAACTGTATGAATCCATGGTCTTCCCAATAGACAACTGTAGACCGGATTTATGTCCATCACCTGGAAGGTGACTTCAAAGATTTGTGGTCCAATTAGGATAGGAAGATCAACTCCTCCTATCACGGTTCTCCTGGATCCGTCAAATGCCTTGACTATGAGAGAAGTTGGTCTCATGGTAGCACCTTGATATGCCAGCTTGGCCAAAGTCCTTTTAGGCATTGTGTTGAGTGCTGATCCTGTTTCGACAAGAACTCGGGACATTTTATCTTCTTCATATTTGACTGACACATGTAAAGCACGATTGTGCTTACGCTTCTCAGCTGTCAGGTTATTATCATCAAAGCTCAAAGTGTTGCAGGCAGTGATATTTGCTACAACAGAGTCAAACTGCCCCACTGTAATATCTTTAGTGGCGTGGGCCTGTGTCAGGATTTTGAGCAATGCCTGGCAGTGCGCTGGAGAGCTTAAAAGCAAAGCCATGACCGAGATCTTGGAGGGTGTTTGGTTTAATTGGTCCACCACCCTATAATCACTTCGTCGAATGATTCTCAAGAATTCTTCTTCATCGTTCTTGAAACTTTCTTTTCCTCTAACTAAAGGTTCTTTGGCGGTGGCTGCCTCTGGAACAGGCTTCTGAGGAACAGGCGTTGTTTGAACAGAAATTGCTAGTGGAGGATGATAACACGAAATCGTATAGATATTCTCATGCATAATCCAACTAAAAGCTAACCGTTTTCGATATGATTTCGGGTTATTTCCATGTATTTGTCTGATGTTTTTGCAGGTATTCAACGATCACGTCTAAACAAGGAAACATGAAGAAAAGAAGCAATCCCAGATGAAATATGGACGAAAAAGGAGTGAAAACACAATGAAAAGCGCAGCAGGCAGTTTTTGCTGATGTGACGACCGTCACAGAAGCATGACGACCGTCACACGGGTGACGACCGTCACACCTTGTGACGACCGTCATGCAGGCAAAAACGCCCCACTCAGAATACACGTCAAAAGAGCAGTTCCAATTCCCATTAAATGGTCCACTACTCCCTAAATTATCTGCCTCAAGGTCCATCATCCTCAGAGGTAACCGTTGGAATTCCACCTCTATAAAAAGGGAAGCAGGGGACTTCAAAAAGGGAGCGGCATTCATACCACGAAGTGCTGCCCAAATTTATTTTCAAGAGCAAATTTAATTTCCAGCCTTTTTATTATTTGTATCCATTTCTCCAGTTTCAATTGTATCCCTTTCCTTTATTTCCCTTTCCATTCTACTCATTCCCATTTTCGCTCTACTGTATTTGTTACTGCACTGTATGATCAAATTGGAACTAAAGACAAAATCCTGCCAACATCTGTGGAGGATCTGCCCAAAGGCCAATTGGCATTATTTACAGGTTTTCATTTTGATCGACTCTTATTTTATCATAATGCAATTTATTATTTATTATTATTATTATTTATGTTTTGCTTTTCTAAATTCCATGTCTAGCTAAACTTAGGTAATCGATATGTAGTAATAATTCGGATGGGATTTGATAACTCTTGTTTGAAAACTTTCTTTTCACAAAAATAACTTATGGTCTAAGTGTTTAAAAATTGATTTACGAAATAAACTTCGTCGCGAAAGCGAGAACTTGTTTTAAAGTAGTTTTGCCACGAAAGTGGGAAATTAATTAAGATACGAACCAACAAGCGAAAGCTGCGGTAAGGTCAGATAGTAAACACTAGGCATTTGTTTTAATAACAACGAAAGCACTTTAAAACTAATTAGAACTTAGAGATTTCCAAAAAGTAATTTTAACCCCGAACGGAACACGAAAGTGTACGTTAGGCCCTTAGGATTATGATTAGCGTCAATAACCATCGTGAGACGAGAGTCTTCAAAACTCCACTTTCTGCTTAAGTAAACTGCGAAAACTATTTCATACACCAGTAACTTATCAAATCCCTGAAGAACATAACTACTACGTATCGATTCAATTAATTAAAATCTAAATAGTAATCTTAGTTTCCCCTTTTAGTGACAACATTATTCCCTTAAAACATATTCTACCTAGCTAAACATAGTAACTCCCGAGAATACTAGTTTGATTACGAGTCCCTGTGGGATCAATATCTTTTATTACTACGCGATAGACTGTGCACTTGCAGTTAGTTGTATTAGACATAGAAAGTCGCGATCAAGTTTTTGGCGCCGTTGCCGGGGACCCGTTTAGTCAATAGTGTAACCTTCTGTTACGCCGTATAGACTAGGTAAACAATTTTCATTTTTCCTTTACTAGTGTTGTCGATTGTATGCCAAGTGATCGCCCACAAAGCGATATCTTGAAACCTTCAGTCGCAGAACTAGAACGCTTCTTACATCTAAGAAGCCGAATCATTGAGTACCAACTCAAACATAACATTCCTGATCCTCTCACTCCCATTCCCAAATCCGAAGAAGAACCAAAGATGGCTGAAGGACCTCCGAACAAACCGCTGAAGGCATACGCTACACCATCTCAGATGGAGCCTAGAAGTAGCATTGCTGCCCCAGCTATTACCCGAAATGATTTTGAGCTGAAACCATCATTGCTGTCGGCTGTACAACAAAACCAGTTCTCAGGAAACGCAACTGAGGATCCGAACGAACATCTAACGAAGTTTGTACAATACGCAGACACAGTGAAAGCAAATGGAGTAACTCCAGACGCGATAAGACTTCGTCTTTTCCCATTCTCTCTTAGAGACAGAGCGTGGACATGGTTACAATCGTTACCATCCAACTCCGTTACGACGTGGGAGCAACTGAAGAACGTCTTCTTAGCGAGATATTTTCCACCAAGCAAAACTGCTATGCTTAGAGCTCAAATCAACGGATTTCGACAGAAAGATACTGAATCTCTTTACGAAGCATGGGAACGATTCAAAGATATGATGAGAACATGTCCTCACCACGTTCTAGAAGACTGGGTGACAATCCATACTTTCTACAATGGGCTTCTATACAATACTAGATTAACCATAGACGCTGCCGCAGGCGGTGCACTTATGGATAAGCCATACGATGAAGCCTATCAACTAATAGAAAACATGTCACAAAACCATTGCCAATGGGGAGGTGAACGCACTCCAAATGAGAAAACCTCAGCGAAAGGTGGGATGTACGAAATCAACATCCTTGAAAAGTTCAATGCTAAAGTAGATGCTCTAGCACAGAAGATCGATAGTCTGACCGTTAACCCCACTGCAACTGTCGCTGCAGTAACTCCAAATTGCGAGTTATGCGGAAGTACCACTCATAATGCACCCGAATGCCCATTGCTAGCCGGAATCACGCCAGACCAGGTAAATTATGCTCAAGGAAATCCCTACGCAAATACATACAACCCGGGTTGGCGAAATCATCCAAACTTTTCTTACAAAAGCGAAAATGCATTGCAAATGCCTACTGCTCCGCAAGGATATCAAAAACCAGCTGCTCAGAATGCACCTAGGAAATCAAACCTCGAAATGATGATGGAAAAGTTCATAGCTACTCAAGCTCAAACGAACAAAGAGTTCCTGAATCAAAACATACACACTAGCGAGCAAATTAAACAGTTGACAGGAAAAGTAGACGCTCTAGCCACCCACAACAAAATGTTAGAAACTCAGATATCACAAGTGGCTCAACAGCAAGCATCTGCTGCCGCACCTGCTGGCACATTTCCTGGACAACCCGAACAGAATCCCAAAGGCCAAGCAAATGCTGTGATACTAAGAAGTGGAAAAGAATTGGACGAACCGATCGATCCGAGGACCGAAAACTCAGCCATGCAACAGAAACCAACTGAACAAGCAGAAAAGGAATCTGAGTTAGAGAAGAAGGAAGACAACGAGAAGGAGGATACCACAAGTGAAAAAACTCAAGCACCTCCAGCGCCATATAAACCACCTATCCCTTATCCGCAAAGACTAATAAACTCTAAAACTTCAGGACAATTTAAGAAATTTGTAGAGCTCCTTAAACAGTTGAATATTACTATTCCTTTTACAGAAGCAATAACTCAAATGCCGTCATACGCCAAATTTCTCAAAGAGATCCTGTCGAATAAGAGAAAGATCGAGGATAACGAAACAGTTACACTCACTGCAGAGTGTAGCG
Source organism: Lathyrus sativus (assembly GCA_963859935.3). Lineage (NCBI taxonomy): Eukaryota > Viridiplantae > Streptophyta > Magnoliopsida > Fabales > Fabaceae > Lathyrus > Lathyrus sativus. The sequence continues at coordinate 677,121,270 of OZ012739.1, read as the reverse complement.
CTATTATTCAAAACCGCATGCCTCCTAAATTAAAAGACCCAGGTAGTTTCTCCATACCCTGCGTCATAGGAAAGTTCGTAATAGACAAAGCTCTATGCGATTTAGGAGCCAGTATCAGTGTTATGCCATTAACTATATGCAAAAAGCTGAATATGGGAGACCTCAGACCGACCAAAATGTCCGTACAATTAGCTGACAGATCAGTAAAATACCCAGTCGGAATACTGGAAAACGTTCCAGTACGCATAGGACAATTCTACATTCCGACCGACTTCATAATCATGGACATCAAGGAGGACACTGTAACCCCAATTATCTTAGGAAGACCATTCCTAGCTACAGCCGGAGCGATTATAGACATGAAGAAAGGAAGGCTAACATTCGAAGTAGGAGAAGAAAAGATAGAGTTCATTCTCACCAAGTTCCTACAAGCACCAGCAATAGACGATACCTGCTACTTAGTAGACGAAATTGACGAATGCATAAGAGAACTTGAAAATGAAGAGACCACGTATTCAGAAATAATAAAGATTCAAATACCTGACATTTCTGAAGACGACAATTGGCGTAAACCGTATAAAGACGACAGCCTAAGCGAAAGCTTAGCACTGACACCAGATCATATGCCAGGTCCGAAGAACCCATCTTTAGAACTTAAAACTCTACCCAAAAACCTCAGATATGAATTTCTAGACGATGAACTAAAAAGACCAGTGATAGTCAACGCCGACTTAGGACAACCAGAAACCGAAAAGTTATTAGAAGTCCTAAGGAAGTACCCCACCGCGTTAGGCTATAACATAAGCGATCTAAAAGGTATAAGCCCTTCGATTTGTATGCATCGAATTACAATAGAGGAAGACTCTAAAACCTCTCGAGAGCATCAGAGAAGACTAAACCCCATCCTGAGCACTGTAGTCCGAGATGAAGTAAAGAAATTACTTGAAGCAGGAATCATCTATCCGATCTCCGATAGTGAATGGGTTAGCCCAGTTCATGTCGTACCAAAGAAAGGAGGAGTCACAGTAGTTAAAAACGAAAAAGGCGAATCGATAACAAAAAGAGTCGTGACTGGAAGTAGGATGTGTATTGATTATAGGAAGCTTAACAAGGCTACGCGCAAAGATCACTTCCCACTACCCTTCATAGACCAAATGTTGGAAAGATTAGCCAAACATTCATATTTCTGCTATCTAGATGGTTACTCAGGATTCTTCCAAATTCCCATCCATCCTGATGACCAAGAAAAGACTACATTCACCTGTCCTTACGGTACTTTTGCTTACCGCCAAATGCCGTTCGGACTCTGTAACGCTCCAGCAACCTTCCAAAGATGCATGATGACAATCTTCACAGATTTCATAGACGACATTATGGAAGTGTTTATGGACGATTTCTCGGTATGTGGATAAAGTTTCGAAGGATGCTTACAAAACTTAGAAATGGTACTAGAACGTTGCGTAAAAGTAAACCTCGTCCTAAATTGGGAGAAATGTCATTTTATGGTCCGACAAGGAATAGTTTTAGGACACGTCATATCAGATAGAGGGATTGAGGTAGACAAAGCCAAAATAGAGATTATAAAAGATCTCCAATCTCCAAAATCCGTACGAGAAATACAGAGTTTTCTAGGACATGCCGGTTTCTACAGAAGATTTATAAAAGATTTCTCGAAAATCACAAAACCTCTGACCGGCCTGTTAATGAAGGATGCTGAGTTCGTCTTCGACGACGACTGTCTAAAAGCATTCAAAACATTGAAATCAGCCCTTATCACCGCACCAATCATGCAACCGCCAGATTGGAGACTACCGTTTGAAATCATGTGCGACGCGAGTGATTACGCTGTAGGCGCAGTTCTAGGACAAAGGAAGGACAAGAAACTCCATGCCATCTACTATGCCAGTAGAACCTTAGATCCTGCCCAAATGAACTACGCTACCACGGAAAAGGAACTTCTAGCAGTTATATTTGCGCTTGACAAATTCCGTTCTTACTTAGTAGGAGCAAAAATTATCATATACACAGACCACGCTGCCATAAGGTACCTAATAAGCAAAAAGGATGCCAAACCAAGACTATTGAGATGGATCCTGTTACTACAAGAGTTTGACTTAGAAATCAAAGATAAGAAAGGAACCGAGAACGTTGTTGCGGATCACTTATCCCGAATAGAAGGCATCAGACACGAACCAGTACCGATAAATGACGATTTCCCGTACGAACGTCTGATAGCCAAATTAGAAAGTGACACACCCAATGCAATCTCGGAAGATCCAGAATTCGAAAAAGCCGTAGAAGCCGTCTATGCCCAAGTCACATTACCTTGGTATGTTGACATCGTTAATTACCTCGCCGCATGCGTGCTTCCACCAGATCTCACTTATCAGCAAAAGAAGAAATTCTTCCACGATCTGAAACACTATTATTGGGACGAACCCCTACTCTTCAAGAGAGGGGCCGACAACATATATCGTCGCTGTGTCCCAGAGGAAGAAAGAAAATATTATTTCCCAATGCCACTTAGCACCATATGGTGGTCATGCTAGTACATCCAAGACGTGCGCTAAGATTCTCCAAGCTGGCCTATTCTGGCCTAATCTCTGGAAAGACGTTTATATCGCTGTGCAAAAGTGCGATAGATGCCAACGAACTGGCAACATCTCACGACGCGATGAAATGCCTCAGAAGGGAATCTTAGAGGTAGAAATCTTCGACGTCTGGGGAATAGATTTCATGGGACCTTTCCCACCTTCTTTTGGAAATAACTACATACTCGTCGCTGTCGATTACGTGTCTAAATGGATAGAAGCCATAGCTGCTCCAACAAATGACGCACGAGTAGTAATCAAACTCTTCAAGAACACCATCTTTCCTAGATTCGGTGTACCCAGACTCGTCATTAGTGACGGAGGATCTCACTTCATATCACAAATATTCGATAAACTTCTCTCTAGATATGGAGTCAGGCACCGAGTAGCTCCACCCTATCATCCGCAAACTAGCGGACAAGTAGAGGTCTCGAACAGAGAAATAAAACAGATCTTGGAAAAGACTGTCGCTACCTCAAGGAGAGACTGGTCATCGAAGCTACAAGAAGCTTTATGGGCTTATAGGACCGCATTTAAGACACCAATAGGTACTACCCCCTATAAATTAGTTTACGGTAAATCCTGCCATCTCCCTGTAGAGTTAGAGCATAAGGCCTTCTGGGCCATTAAGACACTCAACTTCAACTACACCGAGGCAGGAGAAAAGCGAATCCTGAACTTACACGAGTTGGAAGAACTTCGATTAGATGCTTACGAAAATGCCCGTATCTACAAAGAACGAACTAAAAGGTGGCATGATAAACGTTCAATCAGGAAACAATTCAGTGTGGGAGACATCGTATTGCTTTTTAATTCACGACTAAAACTCTTCCCAAGAAAACTAAAATCTAGGTGGTCTGGACCCTATGAAGTGACTAAAATACTTCAGAGTGGAGCTGTCGAAATTACCGACAAGACGAATGCACCGTTTATCGTAAACGGGCAACGTCTAAAACATTACAATAAGAACGACAACAGTCCTCAAGTCAGCAATATAACATTGCTTGAGCTTCCGGCTCAAACACAAGAATAGCTTCTCACCAAGCTATCGTCAGGCTTTAGACGTTAAAAACAGCGCTTATTGGGAGGCAACCCAAATTTCCCTCGTTATTGCATTTCATTTTTCTTTAAAATTCTACTTTTAAAAATCCAACAAAAAGCCAAAAATTACTACTACTTTCTACTTTCGTTCATTTTCGTACTTTTATTCTTATTTTATTTTTTCTCTTTTGCCTTTTGTTCCTACCACTTTTCGTTTCCAAAAATCCTGACTTCAATTTCTTGTTTCAAACTTTTCAGGATTTTTAAAGTCTTCAAAACATTCCTTTTGTTTTCTCCGAATTACCTGCGAATATGGCCGAGTACGATTTCACAAAGGTTCACTTCAAAGGACTCGCTCAAAAGGCAAGATTTGCAGCACTGACCGAAAGAGAATTCGCCTTAATACTGTATTATGATAAGGCTACTATGGATAAACTAGGGATCACAGATAGCATTCAATACCTGTTCAATCAACTGGGTTGGGAGAACACTGCTCTGAAAACACGTTTTGCTACCTACAAGGATCTAACCTATGAATTCCTTAGCTCTTTCAGATACACACCCAACTATGGCTTTGGAACCCGCTCAGAGTTGATTACCTTCAGATTGTTTGGAATGGACCAAACTCATAGCCGGATGTCACTAGCTAACCTCCTAGGATTCCCTAGCGGACCGCATGTGTTCATCAGTGCAGAAGATGACGATATTGATTTGTAACTCGAGCACTTCTGGGGTAGAATAACAGGTGACTATCACTCTGAACCAGACAAAAGGTACAATGATGACATTCATAACCCAGCCTTTAGATACTTCCATAAGATACTAGCTCACACCTTGTTTGGAAAAGAAGAAAATATTACCACAGTGTCTAAGGAAGAGTTATTCATCATGTTCTGTGCCTCTCAGGGTCGGACAGTAAATGCAGTGCCTTTCATGATGAGAGCCTTCAAACGCCTCACGCTGGAACCTCAGACACCTATTCTTATAGGAGGACTAGTAACAATGATAGCCCACGAGCTTGGCCTTAGATTCCATCTAAATGCCAACACTCGTTTTGGTACCATCAGACCCATGAACATACAATTCTGCTTTAACAGGCGCATCTTAGGGAATATGGGACCTGGATCGTATGAGTACCTTATTAACGAAAAACCAGTACAGCTATTCACACTGCCTGATCATCTGATGACAAGCATCCACAACAAGGATAACTGGCTCTATGAATTGGATGAGCCTATGGGACCTCCTTCACCATAGTCAACACCCCAGAACTATATGTATGACAGTGACCACATTTCTGAGGCACACGATTACATGTACTTTGAGGACGCCGCCTCTGAAAATGAAGTAGACCCTATGACTCCTCCACACTACAATACTTATCCTGAGCCTATCCCTGAGGAAACAACCGACAAAATGGATACCGTGTTACTCAGATTGGACGACGTTGATAAAGCCCTGACGAATGTAAAAGCTGATATCGCAAGCGTGCACAGTGACCTGGTAGGCTTCATGGATCTAGTTTGCGACCAACTCGACTATTATTCACGGAAATTTGATGAGTTGAAGGCACGGAAAGATTAGTTATTAGCTCGTAGCAGTAGTTTCAGTTCAGTCTAGTCTAGTTTAGTTTAATTTACTCATTTGGCATTTTCACATTGTTCGTTTCATCATGTACTACATACAATTGTTTCCATTTTATGCTATTTCAATGCTAGTTTTGTTCAATTATTCTGTTTTCGCATTATTTACTGATTTTTGGATATTATATTACATCACCGTAGCAATACTACGCCTTAAAATCACCCCGAATACGTCCTCAGAGCAAAATTCTGCGTTCTGCAGATTTTGCTGCTGTGACGACCGTCACAGTCCCATGACGAGCGTCACACGGGTGACGACCGTCACGCAGCCCAGAACTGCAATCTGGTATAACAGAGGTCGTGTAACCCTCCACTCCCCCCATTATCACTTTCAAACTTCCAACATCCATACCCCACTACGATTTTCGTCATCTCCATCTAAACTATAAACCCCAACTCCAAATTCAATCTCCATACCACCATTCTGTCACATTCCCATCTCTGCCGAAATACCTCAAAACCTCCGAAACCTCTCCATCTTCAACAATGGCCGGAAACGCAGACATCAACAACATTTCCTTCCCTGAGGGCGAGTTAGGCGAGAGACAACGAGCACAGTACAATGCATTTCATCAGAGGTCTCTCCAACCAACTCACTACCCGCACCTTCCATCACTTACGGAGCTCGGACTCCTCGAAGGTGTAACATGGATGCTTCAACGAGCAGGCATCTGGAACCTCTGCTCCAACCCCCTGCCGACCTACGAACAGCTCACCCTGGAGTTCTTGAGTTCGTTCTCCTACATCACCAGCAGCGGCGAACTCAACCAGCACTCAGGTGCCGCTTGTTTCCGGATGTTTGGCGTTAACTATCAGCTGCACCAAAACCAGATTGTCGGCATCCTACAGTTACCCCGCGGCGACAACGCTCATCGCCGCATCACTGATCAGTTCCAGCACGACGCCTTCGCGCTGTGGTATCAATTGAACGGCCTAAATGCCGATGGCTGGGACTCCCTTCACGCCACTCACATCCATAACCCCGCCATCAGGTACTTTCACAGGGTGTTGAGCAACATCATCTTCGCCAGAGATAGCAACCATAAGGTGAACTCCAAGGAGCTCTTCTTTCTGCATTGCGTCTTCAACAACGAACCCGTCAACGCTGCCCCGTTCCTACTGGCCCACATTCAGGCCAACTGCAACCGTGGCTCGAAGCCATTCTACTTTGGCGGGATTGTCACGGCGATTGCACTTGGGCTGAACCTTGGCGACCGCCTCCAGCACGTCCAATCCATCCCCTCGGTGTTCCTTGACACCGACCACTGCAGGGCCTCCCATCTCATCCGCTCCCGAGCTGACGGGAAATATCATCCGGTTGTGCGTGGCAAGACCGTCAGAAGCATCATCCTTCCGTCCCGCACCCGCATCCATCCTGAGGACCGTACCAACTGGTTGTTCGACCTTACTGCCCCTCCTGCTGCCGCTGTTCCTACTCAGGAACCCACTCATGATTCCGAAGATGAAATCCAAGCTGAGTTTGACAGGTCCGAGCAGCCAGAGGCATCGCAGCCTCCTCCACCAGTAGGTACATCATCCCGCCGCCACCGTCACCATCCCGTGCCCGACTACACTGAAGAGGACATCTGTCGCTCCCTAGACCAGCAGGCACAGATACTCACGATGTTGCAGCAGCAGAACCAGCGAGCTGACCAGTTCGAAGCTTGGCACCAGACTCAAATGCAACAACTTCACACCGGCCAAGCTACGATTACTGAGAGTCTAGTGAATCTGACCCTGCAGGTCGAAGGCCTCTGCGACACGGTCTACCACACCGGAGCCATGAGCTATGAGGATAGAGTAGCCCTTGCTAGAGCCAGAGGACGCCAGCATGGACGTGACAGGCCCCGGGACTAGATCTTCATTTTTCCTTTATTGTTTACTATATTTCTGTTCTATGTATTTTCATTTTCAGTTGTATCTCCCTCTCGCATGCTTCAAGAATCAGTGAGGACACTGATCGAGATAGTGTGGGAGCGGAGCCTTATTTCCACTGTATTCAGAACTTCCCTTATTTACTGTATTTCCATTTCACTGCACTTTTGAATTTTAGTAAGTTCTACTTTACACTTTCTATTTCTAGCAAATAAAGCGCGTCTATATATTTTTCACGTTACGCAAACAATCCCCACATTTTTCGACGTAAACAAAAACTTTCGTTTGTTCCTCAAAAGCAAAAGCATCACGAGAATGCACCTGAGATCAAACCGAGCTTTGAAACTCCGAGGAAACGACAGTTCTAACAAACCAGTATCGTCCAGACACCTTAGATCTCTAGTTTATGCGAGTCAGTTTCACCACCTACGTGTACCAAAGTCTCAAGTGTCTACGCAAACTCAACCCCAAGTAGTTTATACTAGCAGTCAGCACCATCCTAAAAACACCTCTAAGCGAGCGACCGATGCAAATAAGTGTATGATCTCCAAAAAGATGAAAAATCATGAAAAGAGAGCTAAAAAAGCCCAAGAATATAAGATACATTTCCTTCTAAGTTAGGTGCTCCTCACCCGAGCATTTAGCCCAACGGCACGAAAAACCCATTGAAAAATCAATGACACCAAATTATGATCAATGAAGAAGATCAAAAAGCAAAAACGAGATCATATTCACTAACAGGTCGACTTGCCATGAGAGTGTGCGGACAACGAGCTTAATGTGATTGCGCTAGAACAAACAGGGTGAACTTGCCACGAGAACCTTGACACCAAGATACGGTAGCATGACTGAGACCGATTTGCATAAAAGGGAGACCTCCGGAGACTTGTAGTCCAGTGTCGCCGCGATACTCGTCTTGTTCCTACCAAGAATCCCGATTTTTCCAAACTCCGCGAACGAAGAAGCAGCCTCGTGCTTGCCGACTTTTTCCACGTTTTACTTGAGGACAAGCAAAGATTCAAGCTTAGGGGAGTTTGATAACACGAAATCGTATAGATATTCTCATGCATAATCCAACTAAAAGCTAACCGTTTTCGATCCGATTTCGGGTTATTTCCATGTATTTGTCTGATGTTTTTGCAGGTATTCAACGATCACGTCTAAACAAGGCAACATGAAGAAAAGAAGCAATCCCAGATGAAATATGGACGAAAAAGGAGTGAAAACACAATGAAAAGCGCAGCAGGCAGTTTTTGCTGATGTGACGACCGTCACAGAAGCATGACGACCGTCACACCTTGTGACGACCGTCATGCAGGCAAAAACGCCCCACTCAGAATACACGTCAAAAGAGCAGTTCCAATTCCCATTAAATGGTCCACTACTCCCTAAATTATCTGCCTCAAGGTCCATCATCCTCAGAGGTAACCATTGGAATTCCACCTCTATAAAAAGGGAAGCAGGGGACTTCAAAAAGGGAGCGGCATTCATACCACGAAGTGCTGCCCAAATTTATTTTCAAGAGCAAATTTAATTTCCAGCCTTTTTATTATTTGTATCCATTTCTCTAGTTTCAATTGTATCCCTTTCCTTTATTTCCCTTTCCATTCTACTCATTCCCATTTCCGCTCTACTGTATTTGTTACTGCACTGTACGATCAAATTGGAACTAAAGACAGAATCCTGCCAACATCTGTGGAGGATCTGCCCAAAGGCCAATTGGCATTATTTACAGGTTTTCATTTTGATCGACTCTTATTTTATCATAATGCAATTTATTATTTATTATTATTATTTATGTTTTGCTTTTCTAAATTCCACGTCTAGCTAAACTTAGGTAATCGATATGTAGTAATAATTCGGATGGGATTTGATAACTCTTGTTTGAAAACTTTCTTTTTACAAAAATAACTTATGGTCTAAGTGTTTAAAAATTGATTTACGAAATAAACTTCGTCGCGAAAGCGAGAACTTGTTTTAAAGTAGTTTTGCCACGAAAGTGGGAAATTAATTAAGATACGAACCAACAAGCGAAAGCTGCGGTAAGGTCAGATAGTAAACACTAGGCATTTGTTTTAATAACAGCGAAAGCACTTTAAAACTAATTAGAACTTAGAGATTTCCAAAAAGTAATTTTAACCCCGAACGGAACACGAAAGTGTACGTTAGGCCCTTAGGATTATGATTAGCGTCAATAACCATCGTGAGACGAGAGTCTTCAAAACTCCACTTTCTGCTTAAGTAAACTGCGAAAACTATTTCATACACCAGTAACTTATCAAATCCCTGAAGAACATAACTACTAAGTATCGATTCAATTAATTAAAATCTAAATAGTAATCTTAGTTTCCCCTTTTAGTGACAACATTATTCCCTTAAAACATATTCTACCTAGCTAAACATAGTAACTCCCGAGAACACTAGTTTGATTACGAGTCCCTGTGGGATCGATATCTTTTATTACTACGCGATAAACTGTGCACTTGCAGTTAGTTGTATTAGACATAGAAAGTCGCAATCAGAGGAGCCTCATTATATGTTCGAGGTTGATAGACGCGACCACTCCGGGTCATTTTGCTTCCACTGGAAATGTTGGCCACACCTACTGGGTTTTTTCTTTGAAAATCCCCTCACACCATGAATAGTCTTGTTTTAGTGTCATGGCTCTTGGGTGAGGCTTGGATCCTCCCCTCGGCTCGAACCTAGTCTGTCCCCTCCCGAATTTCGGGGGTGCATCATCGCGAAATACTGGCCGAACGTTCTTGTAGTTTTTGTTACTGTTATCATCTCTGAATACGGCTCCTTTGTTGGGCTCTCCTTGTATGTTAAACACAGGTTCGATGACGGCCACATCTTCTTCCTTTTTCCGGTGGGTGATTTCTATCATTCCCTGTTCAATCATAGCCCGAATGTCCTTTTTCACAGCGTCACAGCCCTCAGGATTCAACATACATTCTTTGCAATCTTCGTGAGATGTCTTGAGTGACCATGCCTGAGCGAGGCGTTTGTGTAGGTCTGCTAGTGGTACTTTGATCTCACCAACAGTAGTAACTTTCTTGTCTTCTGACCCCTCCCCTTCTTCAGTAATGGCGTTGACTCCACCATGATTTGGAAGAGGGTTGCTCTTAACATTGGGGGGATTATCTTCGAAGGATAGAATTCTCTTTTCAATTAGTTCACGAACTAGATGCTGAAGGGCGAAGCAACCTTCGAGATCGTGGTCTGGAGCATTCTCATGAAATAGGCAGCGAGCATTTGCATTGTAATAGAACGGGAGTGGATTAGGTGGAGCACCTAATTTTCTTGTTTTAACCAGCCCTCTTTCTATTAGCATGGGAAACAAGTCGGTGTAACTCATTGGAATATGCTATATCTTTGGCCTATTTGCTTGATGATTTGCCCTCGGGGCCCTGTTCTGAGGTTGTTGACCCTGCGACTGCTGGTATTGTTGCTGATTATTGGTGTGGTGATGTTGCTGATTGCCAGGATAATACTGGTGTTGATTTCTGAATGCCCCAGGTTGGGGACCATGCTGTGAAGAAGGTTGAAAAACCGGGGTCACTGCCGCCACATATGATGGTTGGTACTGTTGGTGGTGGCTTCGTGAGCTCTGTGTTTTCTTTCCATATGTGATTGCACTCACCTCTCCCTCTTTCTTTTTGTGGAAAGTGTTGACTGGCTTCTTTGTCGTACTGGCGCTTGAGGTAATATTTGGAGTGGTCACTTTTCCACTCTTTAAACCTGCTTCCACCTTGACTCCCACTGCCACAATATCAGAGAAATTTGTTGTAACACTGCTGATCAAATGTTCATAGAATTCTGGTTGAACTGTATCCACAAACCAGTCTGCCAGCTCCTTCTCAGTAAGGGGAGGCTCTACTTGTGCTGCAATTCCGCGCCATCTTTGCGCATACTCCTTAAAGGTTTCAGTATTTTTCTGCGTCATGCTGAGAAGCTGACGGCGGTCGGGAGCTAGGTCCATGTTGTACTTGTACTGTTGAATAAAATCATCTGAAAGGTCTTGGAAACTGTGGATTTTAGCTTGATCTAAACCGAGATACCACTTCGCCGAAGCCCCTTTAAGACTATCTTGGAAACAATGTACTAACACCTTATCATTTTCAATATGCGGAGCCATCCGCCTACAGTACATGATTAGGTGCTCTTTAGGATAAGTGGTCCCCTCATATTTGTCGAAGATTGGCATTTTAAATTTCTGAGGAAACACCAATCCAGATACCAGACATAGATCCTTGGCATCAGATCCAAAGACATGATTTCCTTCAATGGCCCTCATCCTTTTGGCCATGATGTCCATCTCCACTCTTAATTTTTCGTGTTTTTCATCCTCAGCTTCAGACCCATCGGGTATATCAAAGATTGGTTGTTGATTAGAGAAAATTGGTCGTACCATGGTAGACCCACCTGCTTGAGTAAAAATAGGGTTTCTGATCGTTGAGTCGAACAAGGGATTGAGACTTGAAGACTGCATGTTGTTGAAAGGTGGCACAAAATCCCGGGACATGCCATAGGGAAACTCTGCTGAAGTAACAGGAGCTATTGTGACATTGGCTGCTGCTGTGGAAACTTCGGAGATCACTGTAGGTTGCGTATCCATTTTTGCTTTTATTATGTTGAGGACTTCCATGATCTGGCTAACGTCCCCTTTGATCCCTTCAATGTCATTATCCATTTGATCGAACCTTTGGTCGTTATCTGCCATCTTCTTTTGAGCTTGGGACTGTGTATTGTATCTGTGGGTATTCAGCATGACTCCTTATCTCCTTCTGAACAAGAACAAAATATGAGATGCGGAACCCAAATGCAGGACTGATGCAGGATGACATGCAAATGCAAATGCGGATGCATAAACCATTCAAGGAAACTCAAATTTTTTTGTTTACAAACAAAAAGTTAGACCAACATGTAACGACATGCTTAAAAAGCGTTTTTCATTTGATAGCTGGAAATCTATTACAATAGAGTGGCCTTTGCTAAATACCTTTCTTACAAGGAAAATGAAAATAAATGCAACAAACAGGATTTAAATCCTTTTTTAGGGAAAGCAGGTGTTGCACCCCAAAATTTGCCCAACATTTCTTTACCTAGCTTGTGTTTCATTTCATTCACATTAGCATTATCATTTGCATTTCATTGACATGTATGCAGGAGATCAAGAGGTATGGTTACCAATCAAGAGCTATACAAGACAGTGAGGCTAGCTAAGAAGGTTATTCAGATGTTCAAAGGTTGATATCCTTGTCAGAGAAGTTAAGGGATCCTCAGAGAGAGTGGGTGAAACCAAGTATGTGGGTCTCCTAACTTGAGAATTATGGGGAAGACCATCAGATGATTTTGAGGCCATGAAGATAGACTTGAGGTCTTGAGAGAGCTCATGAGAAGGTTTGAAGATCACTTTGAGGCCTAGACAGGTCATTGTGCAAGATTAAGAAGCCTCAGCCATGATTGGTGCAGCTAGGGTTTGACTGGGTCAACCCTAAGTCAACTGATGATTTGAAGAAGGTTGAGACCTAATCCAAGAGCCATGTGATCATGGATTGATACATTGAGATGTTATAAGGATGATTCCAAGGTTAACTCATCATGATTGAAGAGTTTGAGAAGTTTCAAGCTAGGGTTTCTAAGGCTTGACAGTGTAAAATCCCCTAGTTTGACTCCTATCTTCAAGGCAATGGAGCTCAAGATGTGAGTGTCACCTTATATTGACCCCAACATGATTGTTGTAGAGCATGATCTTAGCTTTAATTTGAGTTCTATAAGTCCTTGATAGGTTTGTAGAACTCAAGTTATGGCTTTGACAAGTTACAAGTCATTTGAGGAATGTGAATTTGGAGCTTGAAAGTTACCCAACTTGCATGACACTTTTGTCCTAGAAGGATGATTCCTATGAACTTTTAGTAAACATGAATGTTGTTCCTTATACTATTATCTTTCCATATAGTACTAGAAGTCCTTATAAGGATTTGTAGAACTCAAGTTATGGCTTTGACAAGTCAAGGGTATTTTGGGAAGTTGTGATTATAGGTCATTTGTGATCATGGGTCATTTTCACCAACTTGGAGACCTCAAATGAAATTTTGTTCAACTAGAAAGTTGCTCAAAATAGGGTTTTAACCTTGATCATGCATCAAGGAGGCATTGAAATGGATCAAGGAAGAATGTGGTTCAAGGAATTTTGAAAAAAGAAGAATTAGAGGCATTTAATGACCAAAATTTGAAATAATTCATTTTGTGTCCAAACAAGGCAAAATTATAGGTCATTTTGAATGGAAAAATCATTTTAGAAACTTTGGCAATGTTGTAATTTTGGTTTTAAGTCAAATTCATGCCATTTCATTTCATTTCTTCATGATGAAGCAACATATCAACCTTACACTATTGGCTTGCAAACAAGGAAATAATCATAACAAACTAATTCAATATCTCATGAGATGATGATTGCAAGCATTTTCATGCCCAAAGAGAGCCAGAATCGTGACTGGTGTGGATGGTATTTTGAAGGAGAAAGTGAAATTGAAAAACTCATATGGAAGGTTACAGAACTTTCTAGAGGATTCTAATGAGTTCTATATAAACATTAGAGTGTGTTCAGCCATTTTTTTAGAGAGGATTGAGCCCTGAAGCAGACAGTGAGGTTGAAGTTTCACAACTGCAAGTTGGAATCAGTTTCCGAGTTCAAGGCAAAATCAAGGAAAAGTGGAGGTTGCATTAGCTTCAGAAGGTGATTTAGAGTGAATCTGTATCATCTTAAAGGTTGAATCGAGCAAGAAGTGCATCTGCAACAAGCTCCAACACAGGTTTTAACTTCTTGAAATTTCTCTCTAATTATGTGTTTTCAGTGAACTAGAAGCATATGGTTAGGTTCCCCTGTTGACATAGATGGATTTAGGATGATCAATTGCAATTGTAGAGACAATTTAGGGTGAGCTCCATTTTCGGTTGAGATTATTATTTCAAGATTCAGGCGTTTTGAGAATGAATAAATGTCATGGTTGAATTGCTGATGGAATTCTGGTCAAGTTTCGTTCAGACATCGTGGCAAATGGTTGAGTGTAGACGAACTTAGGGTTGTACAGGGGTGGCCGGAAAAGCCACCGGCGACGTCTGGTTCGCGCGCAGGTTTCAGGTTTAAAATGAGGAAGATGAAATCCTCACCCTCCATTCATGTAGAAAGTTGGACTCATTCACTTAATCCAAGCGCTCATGATGAGCCACGTACCCTTTCCCACACAACGCTGCGTTTTGATAAGTGTCTGGTTTGCTTCATTGTGTAGACCAAGAGGGAACGGGTTCGAAACTTGGTGTGTATGCATTTCTTTTTTCAGTTTGATAATTGAAGATGAGTTGAGGCGTGTGGGCTTTGGACTGAGTGCTATTCACGCCCCCTCTGGGCCCAATCCAGGATTTAAACTGCAATGAATTGCTATTTGTCACGCGTATTTTATTATTTTCATTGTTTTTCCTTATTTTTTCATCATTTCATATAGTTTGTAAATAATTCATAAAAAATAGGAAATTAACTCAAATTGATTCAAATTTTTTTTTACTTGTCTCATGAATGAGTCTAGAATTTTATTGAATAAAAATATTAGGAATTCATGCATTTGTGATTTTATGTGCATTTTTCACATTTTAATTGATTTTAAAATCATTATGGTTGATACCTTGTTTTGCTGAATTTTGTGTGATCAATTGGTGATGATTCTTGAGCTAATTTTTTGTGTGTGATTATTTTAGACATGCATGCTCCTCTAGTAATTTTCTCACATTTTTTTGATGAAATTAGGTAGTAGTTTTAAGTTGAAACTTTAGGTGCTCTAGTTTTAGGGTTTAAGCTTAGTACCTTGTGATTTAGGATTTATTTCTAGGACTTTGCGGATGATTCAACCCCTGGATTTTGTATGGTAGATTCATGATTGAATTAGGTTCCCATAGTTATTTTTGTAGGATTTTACAATTGGTTTTAATATTTTAGTTAAGGTTAACTCTAGTACTAGGTTTTAGGTGATCCTAACTTGTTAGTTCAACTAGAATGACTTCTTTAGTTCCCTTAGATTAGGGTTTTGCCTCTCTTGCTCTTGGCTGAGGTTGAAGACTTGTGTGGGCTGCTGTGGAATGCATGATGGAGCTTGGACTTGAAGTTTTCTCTTCCTTTGGAGTAGTTTTGTGTAGGTGTTAAGATTAGGGTTTGTAAGTAGAGCTTCTAGATAGATTCTCTTCTTTCATAAACATGGAAGGTGTTGATCACTTCCATTCTTCCCTATGATGTAAGGTCCCCTTGTGAAGGCCTCATCCCTCCTTTGGTAGGATGTGTGGATCTTCACAAGTTAGTAGAACCTTTGAGGGTTCCTTTCTCTGATGATGGGGTGCTTAGTGGTGACCTTTGGTCTTCACTCTGCTGTCCACTATCCAAACCTTGCTCTTGTTAGATGGATCTTTCTCCCTTTCTAGAGGATGGAGTTCCTTGTTAGAAGATTGAAGATGCTAGAAGTTGCTAATTCTCTGTGTTTGAAGACTGCCCTTGGAGCTGAAGCTTGAAGACCAAGAAGAACAAGTTGACACTTGTGAAGGGAATCCAGTTGAGATCAAATGAAGAGCCGAGGCTTGAAGTTGGAGAACAAGTTGATACTTGTGATTGATGCATTGAAAGCTTGAAGAAGCAAGTTGATACTTGCTATTGAAGATGATAGCCTTGAAGAGCAGCTGAAGACTGAGGACTGAACTGCTGTCAGAGAGTTGCTTTGCTGTGAAGCTGTGGGAGTGGTTGATCTGCTTTCTTTTCTTGTCTGTTTGCTTGCTGTGCAACTGTATTGATGTGACTTGTTTGATTTGCTTGATGCATTAGAATAAGTTCATGTTTAGATTGATTTAAGCTAGGAGCATGATTGCACTAGAGGTTGAGTTGCTCCCTCTGCTTGTACTTTTACTGTATGGCTTTGCTTGCGGGTATTCGGTAGAGCCCAGCTCCCTTGCCTATGTGGTTTGTGATTTGCTTGATGGAATCTTATTTTCTCTTCATGATTGCAGTTATTCATATCTGGCTTGAGGTTGAGACGAGCTTGTGGAGGCTGATGCCCCACACACATTTCCTCCCTCACTTGCATTGCATGCATTTTACAGTCGTTTACTGTTTACTGTTTAAGCCGATGCTTTATCTGTTCCTGTTTATCATTGACATGATCCCCTAGGAATCTCACATCTTTTGATAAGGAAGTGATGATTAGAACTTTAAGTTGAAACCTATGCATGATAACTTCTAGGAGTTCCCTGTTTCAAACTTCAACCATAGGATGAATCCTTGGCATGATAACATTAGGACTTGATAGTCTCCCCTTAGTTGAGCCTGTTTTCTCTTCTCATCTCAAAACAAATTAAAATACAGTAATAAAGGTTAACTGACGCCGTACGTTACGAGCCTTAAGCTATCTGAGAAAGGATTGTTGGAGAGTTTCTTTTCAACAGTCTGGATGTTTAGTATGGAACCCTTTGGGTGACATGCGACGCATTCACTCTCAGGTCATAGTCTCTAGTGCGATATTGGTTGCAAACACCATAAAAAACAGTTCTTCCGTAAAAGACAGAAAACAAACTTCAAACCTTTTTGTCCCGTGGGCCCGTAATTCAAAGGAAGCTTTTCTGAAGAAAAGAGTGTCGTTAACTCCCAGTTCTACCGCAAACGGTAACGCCTAAGTCTCCAAGGGTCGAGCTGCGTACACCAAACTGCTGGAATTGTTTGTTAACCCTACTCGAAAAAACAGATGAATCTGATTTCCTGTAATCCGTATTATCCCGAACTACGTAAGCTCTGATCTCTCATACCTCTTGAGAGTACGTAGGCACAATACTGATGTATTGGCGAGCCACCTTCCCCGTAACCCGTAGCTAGTCGAACTACGTTGACTCTGATTTCTCATCTCTGATGAGAATACGTAGGCATAAAGCGTGACGCTTTGCCGAGTCATTTTCTTTTCTTTTCAGACCAGCCTTGATAGGTAGATAGATAAAACAAACCTGTCAGATAAACACAACAAGCGTGGATCCCATCGAGTACGATGGACGTGAGGGGTGCTAATACCTTTCCCTTGCGTAACCGACTCCCGAACCCAGACAATGGTTGCGACGACCTTGTCTTATACCTAATCGTCAGGTTTTTCCAATCGTTTTCTTTCCCGCTCTGAGGGATAAATAACGAAAGGTGGCGACTCTTCTGTTTTGCCAGCACCTTATTTTCGCGGAAGCGATAGCAGGGAAATGGTGAAACAAAAATCAATCTAACAAGATGATCCTTCTCCTTCTTGAACTCTGACATGAACTTGATCCTGGCGGATAATCTCCCACAGGTCTTCGTTTTCTCTTTGCGCTTTGAACAAAGCGTATCTTAGCTCTTCCCTAGTTGCGGGGACCTCAGGCTCCATGGTTATCTCATAGTCATCAGTGTAGAACATGTTTAAGGCAATTTCTTTTGACCATAGCAGGTACCCCCTGGTGGTTAAACAGCTTGCATTCTCCATTGGAGTTGGGCCCAAGAGGTGTGAATCTCTTTGAGCGTATTGAGCATTAGCTTCTAGCTCTTGGTTGCGACCTGTCTCACAGAAGCAAGGCCTCAACAGTTCTGGTTCGGGCTCTGGTCCGGTAGGATACCCATGTTGACGCCGAGCGAGAATAGGATTATAGGTGATCACCCCTTCTATCCCAATGAGAGGCACATTAGGGAAATCTCCGTAGCTAGAAATCATGACTTGGTCACCGATGCTGGTGTCATACCATGTGATATCATAGTGTCTGAGAGTGATGAGTTTAAAAACCCATGCGCTTTTGGTAGGAAGCCTCCAAAGGATATGGGTCCTTGGCAGATGAGAAGTAAACCATCGGTCGAGCAGTGCAAGACATCATGAGAATTACCCACAATCATACAAGACGAAACGGTGGATGACTACATAAGTGTCAGCCAGTATTGTGTTGACCGGACTTTTGAGGATGAAGAGACGGATCGCCTCTTCGCTGATGAAGTCGTAACTGCTTGGGAACAGATACAGTCTATATATTAGTAGTGCCAGAATCGCCTAAAAAATGCCCAGGTTTCTACTTTCATAATGATACTCAGCCATCTCCATTAGAGGTCTGACATCCATTCCATACCACCCTCCTTTTGCTCTCATCGGTGGTAAGTCTTCTAGCTTGATATGCAGGGCTTTAGCTAAGTCCCTCTTCTTTGGTTTTCCATAAGGGAGCGTAAAAGTCCATGGAATCTTTAAGTAAGCTTTATACTCCTCGAGGGTCGGGAGTAACTGAAAGTCTGGAAACACAAAGTAGTGGTAAGTTGTATGATAGAATTCAACCAAGGCTTGCAAAATGGGCTCGTTGATCGGAGCGCTTATCAATGGCAATAGGTCCCCATATTTGACTATGAAAGCAGCAGGGTTTCGGACAAGTCTTGTTAACATTCTTAGACGGCCCAATCTCAGATCTGGAACTCGAAGCATGTCTCTTCTTACCATGTTGTTGTCTGCAAAGAAAAAAAATGAACTTCCTTGAATGGTTAGAAGAAGTGCAAATGCAAATACAAATGATTGTCATGGAACTCAGATATTTTCGAACATCAGAAGTTGTCATTTCATTGATTAACAAAACGGATTACAAAACATTGTTTCCCCTTACAAGAGTTTTAAATACCGACTAAATGAATCCTATCAAGGTTCTCCTAGCAGCCTTAGGTTGAGCTTCTCGATCTTTCTTTCCATCTGAGTCTTCTCAAAGATGAGTCTGTCCACAATTATCTTCCATGGGTTAGACTGAGGCTCGTAAGGTTCTTCTAGTGCTTTACTCTTCTTATAAGAGAGGATTTCTTCATCTTTCAACTGGAGTTGTCTCTGGAGCTCCGCATTTTCTTCGACGACTATTTGATACTTGTGCTTCCAAGCTTCTTCAATTTGCTGTGCTTTGACCAAAGCTATTCTCAACTTTTCTTCTTCAGACATGAAGATCAACGAGCGTTCTTCCTTCAAGGCCATAGGCTCTTGCTTAGGATATGGCATCCTTAATGTGACGACTCTTTTTCGAACCCATTGGAGGTAAGGTTCCAAAGAGACACAGTTGAGTCTTCCAAGATCCTTCTTCCCTTTCTTGTGTAGATGCTTCCAAGCTTCTAGAATTTTCTCCTTTAGTCCTTGACTATCTTCCCCTTCTTTGAAGAAGATACTTTCCACTTGAAAACTTTTGGGTTTGTCCTTTAGAGGGTATCCCAATTGTCGGCGGGCGAGTATTGGATTATAACTGATCCCTCCATTAACACTGAGAAGAGGTATGTTGCCAAAATCCCCACAATTGTCGATGATCATTGTCCCATCATAGTTGCAACTATACCAATCAATATCGGAGTGGGTGAGAGCCATGATCTTTTGCGACCACCATCCTTCCTTTGGATCCAAAAAAGCGTGGGCTTTGGGCAGATGTGAAGTGAACCATTTATACAATAAAGTAGCGCAACAAGTGATCATTCCTCCATTGTGAAAGTTCCTCAGATGAACAGAATGGTACGTGTCTGCTAACAACGTAGGCACAAGATTCTTTTTCAAGAAAATTTTGATGGCATTGAGGTCCACAAAATTCTCAAAGCTCGGAAACAAGAATATACCATAGACGAGTAAGGCAAGAATAGCCTCGAATGCATCCATGCTTAAATGATCTGCATAATACTGAGCTTTTTCAACCAAGAATTCTGCCTTTAACCCAAAGAGTCCCCCTTTTGTAATCAGATTCTTTTTTATATCAACCACTCTCAAACGTGTAGCTTTGGAAATATCTTGCTCTTTAGGGTCCTTTTCCACAATCGGAAAAGGAGAATCTTCAAGAATGGGTAATCCAATTAACTGAGAATACTCTTCTAGTGTGGGCACTAGCTGATAATCAGGGAATGTGAAACAGTGGTAAAGCGGGTCATAAAACTGGAGGAGATAGAAAGAAGTCCACTATCCATCTTTATCTTCAAGAGTAGCAACAGCTTCCCATATCGGCTTTGGAATCCCCCTGGATCTGTCACTAAGGTGCTCAACCTTTTCAAATCATCTAGGTTAAAACCCTTGTAAGTGTACTTCAAAGTTTTCTTTCTTTCACTGTTCATGACGACCTCTGATGTTCACAAACAACAAAGTCTGAGTTACATGAAACCATATGATGATATGATGACATGATGATATGAATGCACAAACACAAGCAAATGCACATGCACACAACACACGCTTAAGGTTAAGGACAAGCATGAGTCCAAGGGTCTACCCATCCCCAAAGATTGTACTATGGATTGATTGTACCTGCCGAACGGGTTCTACAAAGTTCCCAGAGTCATCAACCCATCTTTCGGATATTATCAACTTCCCAAATTACTTGGTAATCGATAATATTCTCAAGAGAATCTCGTCTAAGTGTAGTATCGCGTATCAACTATTTCGGAAATACTTCCTTATAGTCATCGCACTACGTCCTAATAAGGCCAAAGTGGGGGAAAATGTAATCTAAAAGTCCACAGTGTCATGGGCTCCTTCGTTGAAAGTAGCATTGTTTTCATGAATACTCGATCAACAATACTAACACTTTCAAGAGGGCCTACACTGAGCGGTGGTTTCTCAAGTTAGCTTGGTCGGGAATCAACTCCCTATAAGCCTTCTTGAATATACCACCATCCTATCATAATTTCACGTAAGTCCGGGTATAGGACCGTCTCACGACTCAAATACCCAATATCCACAATTAAACAAATATATTGACAAATATACATGTTAAGCAAATATTTACAAATATAGCATACAATTAAACAAAATATGCTAAACCCTCGAATTAAGTATAATATTCCCCAGTGAAGTCGCCATTTCTGTTGCGATGAGAATCATGATACCAAGCTATTGATTAAATTGAATCTTTAATTCTTAGATTACAACCGGACTTTAATTTATCCAAAGGAAAGGTCTAAATAAAGAAAGAACCTTTTGCGCGATGTAACAACAACGCTAAGAGATTCGGAGATTCGGGGATTGGGGGTTGGTTATGCCTAGGGTAGGTATTTCACATCCTAAACATATGTAGTACTCTACAGGAACCTTTTGTTTGTTTGCATGCTAAGTTTGGTAAATGTTTGCTAAGGTTTGGGGTTGGGTAAAAATGTGAAGGTTATAACCTAAAGATAGTTTCTAAGTTTGCTCGCAAAGATGTCGCGTCCTCTGCCTACGTATCCTAACTAGGATAGAATCAGAGCAATCGTAGTTCACCTCACTAGGGTTAAATAACACTTGATTATGATCAAGGTTCAAAGGGGAACAAACATAACGATGTTTGTATAGAGTTTCAAAAAAACTCTCTAGATCTATGTCGAACTCTCAAAAGGGAGTAAGTAATCATTGCTATGATCCTTACATAGAGTTTACGAACTCTATCCTAGGGTTCTAATTGAAGAACACTCCTAGTGTAGGTGGGTTTTCTAGACTTAAAGCAAAGTCTAATGGTTTAAATGTTCTAACTTAACTAAGTTATGGTTGAGGATGACTTCACAAAGTCAAAGGGAGGGGTAAATGAACTATCTAATGACACAAAGGTCAAAGGAAAGACTTTTCCTTTGGAAGGAGAGAGGGGGGAGACAACTTGGATGAGAACTAAAGAGTTCCATCACTTGGGGGAAAGAAATACTTAACAAAGCAATATGAAATAATATTAAAATAAATAAACATGCATATTACAATAAGCAGATACTTCAAGTGATATCAAGGGTTACAACCGATAGTCAACTATTTTAACAAAGATTTGGGGCACATCTTAACAAAGATTTGAAGCATGGTAAAAGTAACAATCATATGAACAAATCACAATTTGAAAGTAGGCATGTCATAAGTTCAAAGCATAGTAAATGTGACAACAATGTGCCTAGATAACAATCAAACACAATTAAATCAGTTTAAACCTCATAATTTAGGAGGAAACATGGAAATGAAATTACTTAACCAAGTAAAGATGATGAAAGTATAAAGGTAACAACCAACAAAGGAGTATGTCATAAGTGAAAATGTATGGATGACAATCAAGGCAAGTAATCAAGCAGGAATCGCGTCGATGGATCGCGCTTTAAAGTAAACACAAGTAAAAGGGATATTTTATGGTAACAACCAAATGAGAAAACCCTAACATGTTTATTTGACATAAAAAAGTGAGAATGAATAAATATCTTAACACAAATGATCATGGTGAGAAAGAAATTTATCTGCATACGGGAGATAACGGTCTCGATACAAAGGCAACTTGCAAGCAACCAAAAGGAATGAAAATTTTAACAAACATGGAATTAAAAAAATCACATGAAATTAGACATCAATACAAACACAATGCAAAAAGAATGGGTTCAAAATGATTAAAAACGAGTGAGATATGAATTTTCAAAGGTTGGATGAAAAATTGCAAAAATAAATAAAAGGGTTGCCCTCCTCAGGGGTCGAACCTAGGTCATGCAGGTACAAGGCGTGTTTTAGGCATATGGTCTTACCACTGGGGTGGCTATACATCCGTTGATGTAGCCACCCCCATTAGTATATATGGCGTGCCTGGCAAAGTTTCTGGGCAAGCATGAAAGAGCAAAACAAGGCAAATTACAAGAAATGCGTTTTGATGCGCAACTCACTCGATACTCAACCAATTGGGGTGAAATTTTAATCAAAATTTCATAGAATCAAATGAGGAAGATGATGGTGCAGTTTTTTTTCCAGATGATGCACATATTTTAAAACTCGATGGAACATGCAATTGAATATTTTGATATGCATTTTGATGACCACAGAGCACAACAGATGCAACCTTGATTAAAGAAGAGCATGAGCAAACCATAAACATGTTGCTAAATGAGTTCTGACAATAATTTCACTCAAAACATCATTGGAGCAAAAAAAAACATATGAGTTGCATTAGTTATAGCATGGTATTCTAGCATAAATCCAAAACAGTGTTGTTCTTAAATTACTTAACACTAAATGCAGGTTTCACCTTATTGCAACAACTAAAGAAACATATGTGATGATAACAAGAGCTAACAAGCATAAAGTGAAACAAAACCAACAGCCAGCCCATATGTTCATGGTTAAAAGTGGTGGCTGAAACTGATCCAATCATGAGTTCCAAAACAAAGTTTAATGACAGCATGTGTGTTGCGGTGAAATCTGGATACCAAGCTATTGATTAACTTGAATCTTAATTCATTTACAACCGGACTTTAATTTATTCAAAAAGGAAAGGTTTAAAGAAATAAAAACCTATAAGAATGCAAAGCAAAAGGCAAGGCCTAAAGCTGAGCAAATAGAGATCTAAAGGTTCGGGGGTTGGTTATACCTAGGGAAGATGTTAGCATCCTAAGCATCTGTAGTACTCTACAGGAACCTCTTGTCAATATTTGTGTTTGCTAAAGTTGCTTGCTAAAAGGGAAAAGTGCTAAGGTAGAAATCTAAAGTATAAAGGTAAAAGTGGTGGCTGAAACTGATCCAATCATGAGTTCCAAAACAAAGTTTAATGACAGCATGTGTGTTGCGGTGAAATCTGGATACCAAGCTATTGATTAAATTGAATCTTAATTCATTTACAACCGGACTTTAATTTATCCAAAAAGGAAAGGTTTAAAGAAATAAAAACCTATAAGAATGCAAAGCAAAAGGCAAGGCCTAAAGCTGAGCAAATAGAGATCTAAAGGTTCGGGGGTTGGTTATACCTAGGGAAGATGTTAGCATCCTAAGCATCTGTAGTACTCTACAGGAACCTCTTGTCAATATTTGTGTTTGCTAAAGTTGCTTGCTAAAAGGGAAAAGTGCTAAGGTAAAAATCTAAAGTATAAAGGTATGTACAAGTTTGCTCGCGAAGACATCGCATCTCGTGCCTACGTATCCTGATGGGAATGGAATCAGAGCAATCGTAGTTCCCCTTGCTAGGGATGAGAAATTCTTGACTGTGGTCAAGATTCCAAAGGGAAGTAAGCATTCATAGTGAAGTACTTACATGGAGTGCGGCGACTCCTCTTCTAAGTTAAGATGATTAAGGTAGAGAATGTCCACGGCGGGACGCTAAGCATGAGTACGGCGACTCAAATCCTAAGGCTAGGATAAAAGGGAGTAAAGGTTGTCCGCGGCGGGACGGTAAACATGAGCACGGAGGCTCAAATCCTGAGGCTAGGATGAAGGGGAAGAATGTTGACAATAGTTAAAGGGAATGAGAATAAGCAAAGGCAACAACATATACAAGCATGGTGAGAAAGAAATTCATCAGTATACGCGATAACGATCACAAAATGTAACAAACTTGCAAGTGGTCAAAAGGGATGAAAAATTAAAAAAACATGGAATTTTAAAATATGACATGAAAGTAGACATAGAAATAAACACAATGCAAAAAGAATGGGTTCAAAATGATTAAAAATGAATGAGATATGAAATTTTGAAGTTTGGTTGAAAAATGGTGAAAAATAATAAAAAGGTTGCCCTCCTCAGGGGTCGAACCCAGGTTCAATATGTGCAAGGCGCGTTTTTGGCAATGGTCTTACCACTGGGGTGGCTATACATCCATTGATGAAGCCACCCCTAATTAATTATAAGGGTAAGTTTCATGACAGGTTGGGCAAGAAAGCATAAACCGAGCATTTATGTTTTGTACCATAACTTCCTAACCGTTTATCGGAACGGAACAAAATTTATATGGATTTGGGGTAGAATTGAATGAGGAACATGATGGTGATCTCAGTTTTTCAAAATTCTTAATCCTCTGCAAAACCCGATAGGGGTTATGTTTTTGGCTCAAAAATGCAAATTCATATGGGCAGCTTTACACAACCATTTTTAATTCAAACAAAACACACACACATCACAGTTGCATGATAGAGAAGCAATTCAAAACATTTCAATGGTTAGAAATAAGCTGTGGTGATGAATCACAGGTAATTTGCAAATATGACATAAATGACAATGCATGAGTTGTGGTGTTTCCTGTTCCAGCTCAGTTTGGATCAAAACAATATTTCAAACACTTTTATTACATGTTAATGAATGTGTTTGTGTGAAAGTTCAAGAACTGTGATGGATGTGTAGTGACATAGCTTTCAAAATGCTCATTTTGTGTGTTATGTGCATTATGTGAGGTGTATTTGTGTTCAGATGGTTTTGAAGTGTTTTGCTCACACACACACATTACAAATAGTTAACACAAGCTGTTAGTACACACAAAACAATCCAAAGCAATGTAAAAAACTGGTATGCAACATGTCATTTTGTGAAAAAGTGAACAACTTAAGGGTGATATGTGGATGCAGTGTGTTTCAATGTAAAATGGACATTCCAACATCTCATATGTGATCAATATAAAGTGTATGCAATGTGTTTTTGATAGAAACAAGTTTGTGTCAAAAAGTGACTTGGTGTGTGAAAGTGTATGTGACATTCATGCATTTGCAAAATGATTTTTCATGACAGGGTGATTTTTAATGAAATGATCATACATACATGTTATAATTGACCAATATGAGATGTTTCAACTAATTTTTGTGTACAAAGACAAATATCATGACAGTTAGCAAGGCATTTGCAAATTTGAGCAAAAAGTGACATTTTTAAAAAAAGTCAAAAATAACACATAACTTCCACCATTGGAAGTTAAGTACAAAATGTGACATTTTTAAAAAAAAGTCAAAAATAACACATAATTTCCACCATTGGAAGTTAAGTACAAAATGTGACATTTTCAAGATGAGTTTTTGGACAACTTGGTTCCAGGCCATTTCTCTTCAAGTTGATATGTCCTACACCTCTAATATATCATATGAAATGAGTCTAAACCCTTGAACATCATTAAAATTGACAGCATGAGAAAGTGGCGAGTGTTTTGCAAAAATGTATGTGAAACTTGCATTTTGAAAGTGGAATCTCAAAATACTTGCTCTCACACTTAAGTGAATATTTGAACATATTTAAAATGATATATTGGAGGTGTCTAGACAAGTGGTTTAAGTAGAAATGCCCTAGAACCAAATCTGTCATGTAATATGCAAGGAAATGCTTGAAAACAATACACTTGAGATTCAAAATCTACATTAATTGTTATAACACTCAAACTAGGTTTTAGGCATGTTTAACATGATGCATATGAGATGTTTTAACAACTAGATGAGCTTAAAGTGTATCAAAAACCAGAACTGGTGTTATGCTTGAAAATATGTGCAAAAGTGCATTTAACAAGTGAGCAACATGAACACACCAAATTCTGTGCAAAGTAACAGTTCTTACACCTTACATGAGCCAAATAGAGAGGTTCCAAAGCATCAAACATGTTCACATTTAACAGGTTGTGGCATCATCATAGGAAATGCAAGTTCTTGACAAGAAAACACACACTTGGGATCAAATGATCTAGGCTAGGTGAAACAACATATTTGATCATGAATACCCATTACAAACATCATACCAAAGCAGTTAGGAATCAAAGATTTGAACTATCTTCACAAAATGCAAGTTTGATATGTGAGCACAAGCATAAACATCATTATACAACAGCAGCATGATTATCGTATTAGGCAAGGATGTTTTGTGAGGATAAGAGCATACACATCTCTTTTATACACCAATAAACCAAGCACACACAAAATGTCATGAAGGAAATCTCATATGTTCATGCTTTATGTTCCAAAAGCCAAATATGCAAAACAATTAAAATGATGCAAGGGCAATGTTTACAAGTTACATACCTGTGATGACGACCTTAAGCAAGCTAAAATACTCCTAGAAACCCAGAGATCCTTTTGAATGTTCTTGTTGCTTTGAGTTTTCAAGAATGTTGCAATAAAGCCAACACTTCTTGAATGGACTTCATTTAGCCATATGAACTTCATGTACCACAAGAGGTGTCGTAAGCAAGCTAAAATACACCTCTTATATATCATCTAGCAAGCTTATATTGACATATGGAACATTTTTGCTTCACATCTCGAAGTCCCATTCCTTAAATTTGAAAAGCCGATTTTTCGTCGACGGCGCGATCGATCGGTGAATACCGAGTCGTCTGTGGACGTTCTGGACCTCTCGAGACTTTTAAACTTCTTGAATGGACTTCATTTAGCCATATGAACTTCATGTACCACAATTTCCTCATTAAAACACCTCCCATCACAAAAGTCAAACCACAATTGACTTTTTATCAGTCAAAAACCCTAATCGGGGCTCCACACTGCACTATTCTTGATTCTGGGGTACAACCTCAAATTGTTTTCACATTTGACATCAAATAGCATCCTTGAACTTGTTTCATGATTTAATCCCTTCAAACATTGATTGATCAAACCTCACAGTTTCGATTTTAACCGCGCGAAACCCTAATTCATCTGCATCTTAAACAAAGAAACAAACTTGAACTGGGTTAGGGTTAGATAATCACATGAGTATGATCCTAAAATGATAATGAAAATCTAAGGGTCAAAATTTGGGGTATGACAATGTGCTCATTAATTCAAATTTGCATTAGGTCACACAGAGGTCTTGCAAGGGACACTTGAAGCACTGATGAGAATCTAGAATTGAGAATTCAAAACAGTAGTGGCCAACAAAGTGTGTTATTCAATCAACATCATCAAAGTTTGAAATTCAACCCTGGCATAAGCTCACACAGCCATACATGATAACTCTGCCTTCAACAATTTACACAAGCAAAACACAAAATCCTAACAAGTGCTACAAACTAGTGCTCCCTCAGACTGACTGAGAGAAGTGTCCTCATGGATTAGCATGACAGATACAAACATGTATTGAGATTTGATGACAACAGTCAATTACTAATGACAGTGACAAGCTAGCTATTACCAAACCAAAAAAAATCAGACCATGAACTCTTATATACCAGCTACCAAAACATCAAGCCACTGACAAATACTAAAAAAAATGAAAAGAAAAGGGAGTCTAAACTCTCAATACAACAACATGATTGAAGAGATTTTGTTGAGGACACAAACATCACACTTCAATGTAATGGGATGCAAACCATAAAAACAGACCCCTGTCATGAAGAAGCTGGAACTGGTAGGAAAAAAGTTCTAGAATTTTAAAACAGGCCATTGAAGTCTCAACATGGTTCCAACATCAAAGGAAAAAAAATGACAGCCACTGAGCATAACACCAAATCAAAATGCAATAAGGTCTGAAATTCAACTTATCATGAATTCACACAATCCTATAGTAACAACCTTCTCACCAGGGCATACTTAATCAGAAATCCTACTGGTTTTAAGCTTTCCATCTTTAACTAGCCTGCTTGTGATAACTCTCCCCAAAGCCTAGCAGCCTAAACAAAATAGGGTTTTGACATTATAATGTCAAGCCTAAATGGATACACTAACACAAAAAGTTACTACTCTAAGTAATCAAGATGACAGATCCAATGCTCCAACAGCAATTCTAAACATCTAAAACTTGGCAGAAACTATACTTGAGTTACCAAACTCAGTCCTCATGCACAGACATTGGCAGCTGGTAGTTTCTCATCATGACAAAAAAATCATCAAAAGCACTCTACTTGAAAACAGCTAAAAGGCCAAAGTTATGATATAGCAGTTTATTCATGAGTTAGAGACAAACCACTAACTTACTCACAAAAGGTTTTTAACAACATCTACCTAATCTGACCAGAAAATGTTGTATACTAGCAGGTCTTAGGTGAAATCTAGATGATCAAATGTAAACCTGGTCTGGGTTCAAATAGTGATAGCTCCCTCATCCATAAACTCAAAAAAAACTACTTAATCCTATTACTCCAAATTTCCCTAGCCTGCCTCAAGTA
This sequence comes from Lathyrus sativus, assembly GCA_963859935.3. Taxonomy (NCBI): domain Eukaryota; kingdom Viridiplantae; phylum Streptophyta; class Magnoliopsida; order Fabales; family Fabaceae; genus Lathyrus; species Lathyrus sativus. The sequence goes on along the minus strand of OZ012739.1, from coordinate 677,092,271 downwards.
AAATGGCCATGCTTAGCAAACTTGAGGCTTTCACCAGATCTCCCTCATGCAACAAGCTGACTGTACTGAACCAACCCACCATTCATGGCAGCAATCCTAGGATGCAACAACCTCCAAGACAAACTAGGTTAAGCTACCTTAAACCCTATTGATAGAAACAACTGCAGCAGTCTGGTTGCAAGATCATATCCTCTAAGAAGCTTAAAAACAAAACTGGTACACTAGGCATGAGCTGACAAACTCAGCCTTTGAGAACAACCTCCTGACCAAATGATCTACTTAAATTAATGCCCTACACAAATCAACCAGACCCTTACAGACCCTACATCTCACTAAGAATAAAATGGCTTAAGAGTTTCTAACATTGAAATTAAGGAGTGGATTTGTAAACAGAAATAGCTACATGAGTTATTACCATAATGCAAATGCTGGTTGGATGATAAGCAAAGTGATAAAAACAGCACAGTTACCATTATTACCAAATCAAGATTCTTGTGCAAACTGTTCTATGCCTACACCACTGATTGAGGTTTTAAGAAACAGGATAATGCTCAAGCCAAATTCAAACCTACAGGCAGCAGTACTTAATGAACTAGCAGTAGGCATTTGAATAACAAACTACACTTAAGACCAACTGGCTACAACCCTCCCCTTCCTTTCTCAACTTAAGGTAATGCCAACAAAGTAACAAAAAAAACAACAATGATGCTCAAACACATACAATGCAATGATAAACAAAAACTGATCTCATCATGATATTGAAAGTTAACAAATTCTGTAGTAATGGATTGACAGTATTAACACAATAATAAAATCAACACAATTCAACAGTCTAAACACAACTTATTACCAAAGCAAAAGGTTTAATGCCAACTGTCCTACTCTATACATGACATTGCCAAGATCAAACACTAGCACACTCAAAGTAAGCTTTTCATATGATTGTGATTCAAAGGCAACCAACATGACAATCATGATAAACCAAACTTTCAAGTTCAAAATTCAAACATGTATTGATGACATTTATGCATATAAGGAGGGGGTTTATAAGTACTAACCTCTTGTAGATTCCTCTCAACCAGCTAACAACACAAAGCAAGAATTCCCTCCTCTTTTGAGCCAACTTGTAGTTCCTTCCTTTTTGAAGCAAAATGCAATTTTATGGACAGTTGAGGAAATGTACTTCACCAATAGTTTTCAATGCTTTGGACAGTTATATTATGACATATGTGAGGTGCGTGGATGGTTAGATCAACAAGGGGAGGCTTGGACCAAGATTTGGCAAATTTTGAGGGTTGTGGTCAAACTTTCTTAGTGTGAAAGTTGACTTTTGGCAATTTGATAGTTTTTGAAGATTTAAAGGTATGAACACCTTCTATATGACATTTTGAGATTGTATGTGTGGTTTTTAAAGGTTTGGAAAGGGTGAAACTGGTCTTGAGCAGAGTTTTGCTCAAGACAGTTTTTTGTGAAAATGGAGGTTTTAAAGATTTGGAAATTTCTTGATGAGTGAGAGGAGAATGAGAGCTGTGGTGTTATGATATTGCTCTGGTGTGTTTGAAGATGAAGGTGAGGCCTCTATTTATAGTTCAAGGAGGAATGAGGGCAGGCCTTGATCATTTCAATTTTGGAGGGAGTTTTGGAAGAAAATCCTTCCAAATCTTGTGGCAGCCATTTTCACATCAGCTCCAAGGCTCTATGCAAGCCAATAGCAGTTGGAAAGATGGGCTGAGGTGATTGGAGAAGGTCTATGCTGATAGGGAGTTGTTGCTGCCATAATGTTGGAGAAAAAGTTTCTCTTTCCTCTTTTAAAATAATTATTTTATTTGCAACTTGCTATCAACTTGTTTGGCTCATCATTTCAACCTCTCTTCTGATTTTCTTCTCATCTAAGCCTCTCATTATCAGCTTTCAACATGATCCAAGGGTTAAGAATGGTTAATGTTGTGAAAATCTGATTTTGAGAAGTTTGGCCAAAGTAATTTCAAGTGTGACAGGCCCAACTTCCATGTACCATAACTCTTAGCTCACAAATCCTCTTGAGGAGTTCTTGTACTTTTTAGAAAGCCCTCATGTAGCTCTACAACTTTAATGTTTATCAAAACTTCAAATTCTATGTGCATCTTGGTTGAAAAACCCCTTGAAGTTGACTGAAAAAAATGATTTGTATGGCCAGAACTTGTGAAATTTGACTAAGTCCTTTACTCTTGAAAAATGATTTTTGCTATAACTCCCATTCCATGCATTTTTTGAATGTGGACCACTGTGGGAATTTTTTAGGGTTTGTCAAGAACTTTCAAAAAAGCTTAGAACCACTTCAATTGGATGTGTGGTTGAGGAGTTATGGTCTTGCCCCTTTCGAAACCCTAATTCCTAATTTTTGCAATTACTTCTCAACCCTTGATCCAATGGTCATGAAATTTTATGGGGAGGTGTAATATGATATAAGGAACATTTTTCATTCACACCTTGAAGTCAAATTCCTTATTGTTGGAGAGTTGACTTTTTGGTCAACTTTTCGATCGATCGGTGTCTACCGAGTCGCCCGTTGGTGATCCGGACATCCTGAGGACTTGAAACTCTTTGGATGGACTTTAATAAACCATATGAGCTTAATGGACCTTGATCCCACCATTGAAATACTCTTTGAACCAAAAGTCAAGCTACAGTTGACTTTTTCTAATCGAAAACCCTAATCGGGTGTCTCAAATTGCATGTTCTCAATCCCCGGGTGACCACCTCAAGTTGCCCTCTTTCTTGGTCCAATTTATCATCCTTGATCTTGTTTGAAGTTGGATCAATCCAAAACATTGATTGATCAATCCATCGAAGCCTCGATTTTGGCGGTACGGAATCCTAATTCATCTGCATCTTAACAAAGATAAACTGAAAATGGGTTAAGGTTAGTTAGTCAAGCAAATATGATCCTACAATGATGATGAGGATCTAAGGGGTCAAAATTTGGGGTGCAACATAAGGTCGTGGAACATTAACTCGCTGCTGAGCTGCAGTCGGGATATCCACTGTAGCGATTTGTTGAGGATAACGGGACTGAGCTCTACCTTTACCCTTGTAACAAAAAGGATTTGCATACCCTTCCCTTCTCTTAGGGTTTGCTGAATATGGTTTCTTTGTTCCTCCCGAAGAGGATCCACCACCATTCGGAATCTTACCAGACTTAATTCCACTTTCGACTCTCTCACCAGCCATTACCAGATCAGAAAACCCTGTAGACATGCAGCTTATCAGCTTCTCAAAATACACACCAGGCAACGAAGCCATGAACATATCGATCAGTTCCCTTTCAACCATAGGGGGTTGCACTCTTGCAGCTAAATCCCGCCACCTCTAGGCGTATTCCTTGAAACTCTCAGTATTCTTCTGCGACAAGCTCTTCAATTGCATCTTGTTTGGTGCCAGATCACTATTGTATTGATAATGACGCATAAAAGCTTCAGCCAATTCTTTCCAGCTGTGGATATGAGTCCTCTCAAGTCCTATATACCATTCCAAAGATGCCTCTGCCAGAGTATCTTGGAAAAATGCATTAACATTTTTTCATCATCGGAGTACGCCGACATCTTCCGGAAATACGCTCAGATATATACTCTAGGACAGGTCGTCCCTTTGTACTTGTCAAAATCCAGTACCTTGAATTTGTGAGGAATCCTGACCCCAGGAACTAGACCAAGATCTGACATATCGAGACCCAGAGAGTTCTAATTTTCATAAGACTTCATCTTTTCTTCAATCAGTTTAATCCTTCGGTCAGCTTCAGTTGGCAAACCACCTTCCATATCTCTCACAGAAAAGACATCACTTTGGTTATCTTTCCAACGAGGGCCATTAACTCCGTGCACAGTGCACACACTTCCGCCAGCAGCGTTACCATTCTCGATCACACCACCTCCGCCCAGAGGTACAAGAACAGTAGGAATAACCCGTGGACTAGATCCACCGACAGGAGGAATAATCTTAGTTCCCCCGTGAAAAACACCCTCTTCATCGACCCGTGCTATCAACGGTTGGACCAAAGTTTTTAACTGCTCTTGCCTGTTGGCCACATTCTACATCAGCTCCATGAACTGGGACATGCAAGCTCTAACTTCCTGCAACTCAATCTGGACTTGATCCATCACTTTTTGCTGATTTCCCCGAGTTGGATACCTGTAGAAACTGAACTCCTCAACCTCCTCAATGTTGAACTGAAGAAAACCAAACAGAGATAAGAACACAAGGCCACTAAGAACAACCTGCGATGCAAATGAGAAATCAAGATGCAAAATGCAAACATGTTTATGCATTTACAGGGATATATCCCCCTTGATTCCAGTTTCAAATAAACGAGAACAACAGAGATGGATAAGAACACCATAATAATCTTCTCATATATCAAGTAAAACTGAAACAATACAAACACCAATGAGAAAATATCTGCATACAAAGAGGTACTGATCTCATCCAACATATCTGGTGATGATCAGGATACAACTACAAGGAACTACAAAAGATAAAACTCCCTAGTAGTCATGATCTTTGCTCCAGTCTTGAGCTTCCTTCAGCATTGTCTTCGTATCTGGGTGATCCGGTCTGACAACCAGCTCTCTGATGAGAACGTCCCGAAGATAATGACAATGATCCTCCCAAGCATCTTTGCCAAAAGCATCTTCCAGCCTGGGTTTCTTCGCACCTGCGCGTACCGTGAGCTCTTCGAGTGCTGACAAAGTCTCTTGGTATTTCTGTTCAATCGTGCTCCTATGGAACGATTATAACAATACTGCTTTCTCCTTGACCTTGAGCTGTGCCTTTAGCTTATCAACCTGAATACGAAGCTGGTCCTCCCTACTCTTGTTGGCGGTCAAAGTAGCATTCCATTGCTCGTTGAATTTGGATATCTTCAGATATGCTCTGTCTAAATCCTCCTTCTTACTCTTCAGAATGCTACAAGTGCTTTTCAGATCAAGACCGACTTGCTTTCATGCTTGTACCTGATCAGCTAGCTCATCCTACAGCTTGGTCAATGACTCGGACTTCGTCTTAGCCAAATAAACAGCTTCACCTTTATCATGCTTCAGCTGACTGATTTCTTGTTTCAACTCTTCATTCTCTTTACGCAACTTTTCCTTCTCGGCCCAAAGCTCATTACATTTCAGAATGTCGATAGTTGTAGGTGCCTCAATGAATAAGGGATACAACGGTTCCTCAATAGAAATGGAAATAGTACCTCTTCACCTCTCTTCCGAATCCACTCCAAGTAGGGATCATAAGCTCGACAATCACCTTTGCCCAAAGAAAGCTTTCCCTTCTTGTGAACTTTTCCCCATGCGTCCACGAATTTGGCCGTAATACAAGGATCTGCTATACCAGTGAAGTACAAAGATTCCTGCACTTCATCTTCTTTCGGAGGTCCTTTCAATGCATAACCAAATTGTCTAATAGCAAGAGAAGGATTATAGTTGATGCCGCCTTTTCTTCCCATCAAAGGCACATTAGGAAAACTACCGCAGCTAAAGATGAGCTCACGACCAAGCAAGTCTCGGTTGAACCAGGCAATATTATTTTCTGTTAAGCCCATAAGCCTTTTAGACCAATTAGATGAGTTCGCTAAATCCACAAAAGCCCCAGAGCGAGGAAGATGATCAACAAACCACTTGTGCAAGGCCGGTGCGCAACAAGAAACCAGTTTTCCTCTCCTCTTATCGTTCTTGTAATGCACTGAGTGATACAAATCTCCTAGGAGAGTAGGAACAGGACTCCTGGAAGCGAAGATGTGAAAAGCATCAAAATCCACAAAGTCTGGTACATTAGGGAACAACACAATGCCATAGACACACAGAGCCAAGATAGCACTGAAAACCACCCAACAACCGTCTTCAGCATACTCTCGAGCTTTGTCCACTAAGAAAGGCAAAGTAAAGCCGGAAACTCCATTTTTGTTGACGACATGGTCTACCAACTCAGAGGCTCAAATAAAGAACGAAAAATAACTTCTCGAGATCGGGTTCTTCTTCGGACTTGAAGAATGGCACCCCACTTCGAATCGGAACACCCAAGATGTAAGCAAATTCCTCCAAAGTCGGAACCAACACATAGTCCGGAAACGTGAAGCATCGCAGCGGAGGATCATAAAACTGTAACAAGGTATGAATAGCTCCATGCTCATAACTCGTGATCTTATGGACAAACTTCATAATCCCCCCATACTCTTCCCTGAAGGCTGCAAGGACGCCAGAATCAGCCATGGATATCAGACCAAATAAAGGTCCCAGCTCAGGTGCCGGAAATTTATACACAACAATCCTCTTTATACCGACTTCCATCTCTACAAAAGACCAGTGCCAAAATCAAGGGAAAGACGAGAAACTGTAGCGCACATAAACATGCAATGTTAAATGCGGGATGATTATGCAGATACAAACACGGGATCAAGGTATCCAATGCTCAAAACTTGCTACTATGTCGTTGACTGAACTCAACCATAGCTCTGCTCTAATCAGAAAACCCAAATCACTACACTGAACGGAGCATTCAGGATCAACATTCTGTACTGACAAGAAAACTCAGTTGGTTGAAGGTCAAGTTTCCTGCAAAACCCATTCCCTCTCACATGTGGGTTCTAGTCTTGAAAGGTACGACATCCTATGCGGGTTGTCAGCGTCACAGAGTTTCGAGAAACGATGATACATTCACCATTTCTGGTTTAGCATCATGGTCAAACGAAGCAGCCTCACTTATCTGACCCCCCAAATGAACGGTCTCCAAAGTCGACAGTCTCTCTAAGTCAATATTCCCTCAACTGCACCAAACGCGCAGGATAGAATATTTCCAAAGAAAAACCTCGTCTGAACGTGAATTTCGCGCGAGCTATTGCGTGCCCAAACGCCACACAAGCTCCCGCTACTCTCCACTCTAATCCTCTGTGTATACTCAAGCCTGGGTCTGACTTATCGCTCAATGGAACAACCCACCCCACAACACAATAGTAGCATAATATGATAATAAAGTGCAAAATGCAATAATATACAACAGATATGTACATAAAGAAAAATAACTGCATAAAAGTAAACACCCAAAGCAGACAAGTACTAGGATTGACTCGCATAGGGAACCATCATAGTCCCCAGCAGAGTCTCCAACTGTCGCAACTGCGAAAAACACCTGGCAAAAAACAGAAGAGTCGCCACCATTCGTTATTTATCCCAAAGAGAGGGAAAGGAAATGAGCAAAGAAAACCTACGAAACGGGAAAAGACAAGGTCATCGCAACCAAATCTCGGGTTCGGCAGTCGGTTACGTAAGGGGAAGGTATTAGAACGCTCACGTTCGCCGTACTCGACGGGATCCATGCTTGTTGTCTATCTTAGGGTGTGTTTACTATCTAAGCTACAGGCTCACAGGACAAAAGAAAAGAAAAGAGACTTGATAGAGCATCGTCGCTCTATGCTTATGTATTCCCTCGTGCAATGGGAAAGTCAGAGTCAACGTAGTTCAGAAAACTACAGGTGAAGGTGGGGAAGGTGGCTCGCCAATACATCACCTTCTTGTGCCTACATATCCTCGTATGGTACAAGAAATCAGAGCAAACGTAGTTTGGGCTGACACGAAACCACAGGTTGATTAAGTGTTTTAAACCGAGTAGGGTTAAACCTTCGTTCTAGCAGTTAGGGACGAGGTCTGTTTGTGGTAGAACCAAAGCTTAACAACACTCTTTTCTGAAAATGATTTTCCAAATTAGTCCCGAAGGAGAGAAAAAGGTTTGATGTTTTGTTTGTGTTTTTTAGTGAAGTGGATTAATTCGGTTTGTGATTCACGTTGCACTAAAGACTATGACATAGGGGCGAATCCGTCGCGTATCGCCCCCAAATGGGACGTACACTAAACACTCTAGATAAGCGAGAGGAGACTCATCACTCATCATTCCCCATGTAGATTAAGGCTCGTAGTGCACAATGTTCATCGTATTTATTAGATGAATTAGAATGTTTTGAGATTAGAAGAAGAGAGACGCACGAAAGGTCTAAGGGAAACTCGGACCTAACGTTGTCATGCAAAGCGGTCCTAAGATTAGGATTGAAAGGAGAACATCTACCCTAATGTTAGCATGTATGGTTTGAGTCCTAATGACTATCATAACCAACCTTAAAAAGGAAGGTTAGATCCTCGGGGAACATGGCAAAGGAAGACAAAGGAAAGAAGCATAATAAAATGCAATATGCAAACACGTAAATGCACAAATAGAATGAAGTGAGGGAGGAAAAAAAAGTGTGGGCCAGCAGGCTCCACAAGCACGTCTCGACCTCAAGCATGTGAAATGATGCGTAAACAAAGAATGCGCGCGAAAGAAAACAAGCAAACATGCAAAATATCATCACTTTGAACCACATCCATAAGCATGCATTCAAGTGGAAAGCAAGCGCACGTGTCGAAGAAATCTCGATTAAACAATCAAGAATAGCGACATATATCTGAAACATCTCAGTCCTAATGCATCACACTGATCCATGATTATTCGAAGTGAAACGGTAGAGAAATAAGCATGAAAAACAGCAAAACAGGCCTGCTGGAACAATGTTAATCGATTAACACCAGGAGTTAATCGATTAACCACTGTTAAACGTTTGAAAAATTTGCAAAATTGAACTGGTTAATCGATTAACACCAGGAGTTAATCGATTAACACTGCTCCAACAGCAAAAAACAGCAATAGAAAAGCACTTTTCAGCAACTTATCACATAAGCAAACATCCACATGAGCTCATAAACAATTGTGCACGAAATTAAACCAGCAAACAGTGATCTAAACAAGATGTAAACACATCTAAACAACACCATCACAATTCATATGAATCAAATCAACCAAAATTCAATCAAAAATGAAGATCCACATGATAATGCAAATAAGCTCAAAATGTTATGGATCTAGAATTCCAACCTTCGAAGCGGAGAATTCCTTCGATTAATGTTGATTTAAACTGTAGTTGAATAGATTCGATGCTAGAAATCTGGAATACTTCAAGATCCAAGCTAATCCTTGTAGTAGAATTGATGATCCACCAAAATTAAGCCAAATTACTCTAAATAAGCACTTCTAGATCCAACTCAAAATTCAGATCCAAGCTTGCACGAAAATTGAATGAGGAAATTGATTCAATGAGGATAATGGATGAAGGTTTTAGCTCAAGAATTCATTGATTCCAATGAAGAATCAAAGAATTCAATATATGAAGAGCTTTGGTGAAGGTTTTGGAAGATGAAAAAGTTGATAGAAACTTGAGAGAAAAATGAGTGAATTCGAAACGAGAATGAAATTATGAAGCTTAGATGTGTATGGTTTGGAGTAAATCAAATATATACCCCTTAGGTTTAGATCAAAATGAGAGGTTTGGAAGATGGTTTGGGAAATTTGAAATGGAATGAGGAATGGGAGTTTGGAGGGAAAATGAAATTAATCAAATTCTGAAATGATTCTAGATCCTTCCCAAGTATAAAATTGAATTTCCAAGTGATCAAAATTGGACCCCAAAGTAGCCCTCTTTGAAAATTCACGTGCAAGGCAAAATCTGCACTGGTTAATCGATTAACCATATGTGTTAATCGACTAACACTGTTAAAAATTCCAAATTGACCTGATTTGAACTGGTTAATCGATTAACCATATGTGTTAATCGACTAACACTGTTAAAAATTCCAAATTGACCTGATTTGAACTGGTTAATCGATTAACCATATGTGTTAATCAATTAACACCTTCAAGATTTAAATTCTGGCGCCTTTTGGAGGGAAACGTGCACACTTGCCTGTTTTCATCCGCTCTAAGCCCTGTTCAGCCTCTGAAACTTGTCCTTGAATATCCTGATCATGAGAATGCTTGGGATGAGCCTGAATGCTGCTTCCTGAGCTGAAATTATCCTGCAAAAAAAAATAAAATTGGCCGCCTGACCGCTGGGCAAAATAAATGTCGGAGTTGCTAATGCTTGTTGTTCAGTCGCTTGCACTAAAAATGCAACTTGAGCCACATGAATGCCTTGATCCCATGCCTCGAGAACAAATGCTATGATATTCAAAAAATGCAAAATGCAGAGAAACAAAATCCAGTCGCATTCAAAATGATAGGGCAAATTTTGGGGTGCTACAGTTATGAAGTTATGGCCTTGCCCCTTTCAAAATCCTAATTTCCTGACTTTTTGATTACTTCTCAATTCTTGATCCAATGGTCACCAAACTTCATGATTATATATGACATAACATGGGAACATAATTATCTTCAATTTTGGGTCAAACCCCTGTTAGTCAATGGGTTGACTTTTCAATCAGACGAACCGAACAATCGAAAACCTCAGAATCGACTGTTGGTATTATGGGTTCCCTGAGGCCTTGAAACTTATTGAGGAGAGGTAAGGGTAGAGTTGAAGAAACCAAGACTTGAATATGACTTTGGAGAGTATGCTTTGAAGAACTATGCTCAGGGCTTGAAAGATGTTATCTGCATAAGAGACATTCTCATACAGGAGCTGATTGCAAGACCTGAACATCCAAACACAAAGGATTTGCTAACAGAAGTTCAGGCTTGGAACAAGAGTTACAGTGGTTGAAGAAAGATATTTGATACAATATATTAGTAGTTTTTTCTTTTCTTGTCTTGTAATTTGACCATCACTAGATCTGTTAGATGGTGTCATAGGCTTGTATGCAGTTGTATTTCATGCTGATGTTTTGTATACGTTAACTTTTGTTCTCATTTTATTTATGAAAGAGGCTTGTGATTCTTTTATCTCTTATGTTCTCTTTCTAGTTGCGAAACTAGAATCAAGGGGGAGATCTCCCTGAATTACATATACATGCTTGCATTTTGCATTATTATTATCATTATCATTTGCATAGCAGGTGTTCTCGTAGCTTTCAATCATATATCTCTGGTTGGTTTTATTCAACAGTTAACAGGATGGAGGATCCAGTTTTCCATAGATATTCTACGAGAGGGAATCAACGAAGAATTATGGATCAAGTACAACAAGAGCTACAAGAGGTCAAGGACAGAATGGCATAATTTATGGAGATGATGCAAAGTGTGGCCAATGGGCAAGAGCAATTGATAACCTTGGTTCATATGCTAATAGTACGAGTTGATGGTAATGGTATTCTACATGGAGGGACTGTTGTTATTCCTCCTTTAGTTTGTGGCAATGTTCCTCAGGGCAACGGTATTTCGAATGTGGTTAACCCTCCGGGCAGAGGTCATCAAGATGGAACTCATTTAGGGGGTGTCGGAGGCAGTATGGGTGTTGTACATGGAGCTGCAAGTCCCCATTAGGAAGAAGATGATCAGGAGGATGTGTTTTCAATGAGAGATTTAGATGTGGGACTCCCCACATGAGCTAATAAGACATTTAAAATGCTTGAAGAAAAGATGAAACCCTTCGAGAAACAAAACTCTTTGGGACTCGATATGTCAGATTTGGGACTGGTGCTAGGGGTCAGGATCCCTCCAAAGTTTGAAGTACCATATTTTGATAAGCATGATCACACTAAAATTCACCGTATTTCTGACTCCGATTTCGCATGCATTCTTAGCTTTTATTGTTGTTTTGCTTTGTTATTGCTTTGTTTTCTTATGTTTTCAGGTTTTTATAATAATCGGAGCTTGAATCGGGAAAAGGAGCGAAAAAGGAGTGAAAACGGACGAAAACCTAGAAATTCAGCATTTTGCACTTACGGCACCCACTGTGGCGGGCGCCATGGGGTTAGCCATGACGTGGCCACGTCTCAAGACCACTCCTCAACCTCCAAGACCCACGATCCCCACTACATCATCCCCTGTAGGGACCGTGGCGGGCGCCATAGGCCTGTGGCGGGCGCCACAAGGCAAAAATCCTCAACCTCCACTTTTTAGTGGAGGGGCGTCCCGGTCATTTCGCGCTTCCAGTTTCTCCTATAAATAGGACCTTAGATTTTCGTTTTTCTTCATCCAGAATTAGAATTCTCTAGGCATATATCAGTTATAAAGCAGTTGCCATTCCACATCGGGGTGCCTCTGCAATCGAGTGATCGAGTCTGTAATCTGTCTGTGGTTCGAGTTTTGGAGCACTCTGGAGGAAGTTAATCCTGCCGCCATTTTAATTTCAGTTAGTATTTTATTTTTCCGCATTGCTTTACTTTTATTTATTTTCTCGCACTTTACTTTGTTTATTTCCCGCACTCGCACATTTACTTTGTTTATTTCCCGCACTCGCACATTTACTTTGTTTACTTCCCGCACTCGCTTTAAATTACTCATATGAAAAACTATAATAAGAATATTTACTTTATCATGTCTAACTAATCCCCTAAAGGTTAGAATGTAAGGATCGTAATTAAACCAGTAATCAGTATAATTGTTCGTGGAAACACCTAAGGGCTATTTTATCTTTCAATTCAAGTAATTGTTTTTAACTATTTCAAAAACAGCCAAAAGCGCTTTGTATAGTTCATTAGGAGTTTTTAGATTAAAAAGAAAAGAGATTTTAAAATGATTTTCGGACGCGTTATGAGATTTAGAGTCTGGTTCATAAGAACCTCTTTTTGCTAAGAAGTCCAGGTTAAAATACTTTTCAACTTTGTTAAGAAACTATATTTCTTAAAAATAGGTTTACTACTCTAACGCAGTACGCACCTTTTTATCCGTGACAATAGGAGGGGTTGATTAGAGAGTACAACTCGGTTCTGAATACGCGAAAGCGACAGTTCCTGTTAAATTAGTTCTTTTCAAAGGAGAAAACATTGCCCATAAGTAGTTCCATTAACAAGTACTGGATTATCATTGATTACGTGAATTACATTCGAGCCTGTCTTTTATTTATTATTTAAAATTATAATTTTATTTACCATTGCACCCTTACTAAAACCCTTAAAAATAGTTTCCTTAGATAAACACCATAACAACAGGTACGATAGATTGACACTTGGTCTCTGTGGATTCGATAATCTTTTATATTACTTTGACGTGATTCGTACACTTGCGAAAAACACGCATCAAGTTTTTGGCGCCGTTGCCGGGGACCAATATCGTCAAATTTCATTACCCTGTAGTTATACCGTTTAGACTAAGGTTGTTACCCACCGGTCAATGCGAAAGACTCGCAGTGCCGGAAGTTTAGTAGACCCTCTAGCTGAACCTGAACGTTACGCTCGCGCACGTTTATTTTTCCATAGGAATAGGAGAGTTATGGCCGAAGATCAAAATCGAAGACCTCTTAAGGACTTCGCCCAACCATCAAACGAGGAACCTAGTTCCAGTATAGTAAACCCCGCTATCCCAGCCAATAATTTTGAACTTAAACCATCCCTGCTGCAATTAGTGCAACAGAGACAATTCGCAGGTCTCGCTACTGATAACCCAAACCAACATTTAAAAACCTTTCTTCAATTAGCAGACACCTTTAAAACCAATGGAGCTTCTCCTGAGGCAATACGCTTAAGATTATTTCCCTTTTCCCTCAGAGATAAAGCTCTATCATGGTTAGATTCCCTTCCACCCAATTCAATAACAACTTGGGATGACCTTAGAAAAGTTTTCCTTGCTAGATATTTTCCCCCAAGTAAGACCGCTCTTCTTCGAAACCTAATAACTAGATTTACCCAACACCAAGGAGAGTCGTTGTTCGAAGCCTGGGAGAGATATAAAGAACTATTAAGAGCATGCCCACACCATGGCCTAGAGAATTGGCTAATCATCCAAACCTTCTATAATGGACTTCTTTATAACACTAAAATGACCATCGACGCTGCCGCTGGTGGCGCACTGATGAACAAACCTTACCCTGAAGCTAGTGCCCTTATCGAGGATATGGCCCAAAACCATCAATCATGGGGAGTAGAACGAGCGACAGTGGAAAAGAAGGAAGCCCAAGGAGGAATACATGAGCTAAGCTCTATAGACATGATGCAGGCTAAAATGGACGCGTTGGCCCTTAGAGTCGAACATATGTGTACAACTCCGAATACTGTTGCCGCAGTTTCGCCGAATTGTGAGATATGTGGAACGCAAGGACACCAATCCGCCGAATGCAATCTGTTGAATGAAACCAACACTGAGCAAGTGAACTATACCCAAGGGAACCCATTTTCAAACACATATAACCCTGGATGGAGGAATCACCCAAACTTCTCCTACAAAAATAATAACCCTATCCAAAATACCGCACCTCCGAGACAACAAGGTTACCAAGCCCCTAGAACAAATCAACCTATGCAACCTGTACCACCTAGCCCGAGCTTTGAGGAAGTTGTAAAAGATTTTATCGTTGCTCAAAAACAACAAAACAAAGAGTTCATGAACCATAACGTCCATGTTAACGAACTAATTACCAAGTTAGGAACCAAGGTTGATCAAATTATTACTCATAATAAGATGCTTGAAACCCAGATCTCTCAGGTAGCGTTAAACCAAGCCCCACAGACTACACCTGGAGGACAGTTCCCTGGACAACCTCAACAAAACCCGAAAGGGCAAGCTAATGCCATTACTCTACGAAGTGGAACCGCTTATAAGGAACCTTTAAACCCTAGATTAAGTGAGCCCGAAACTTCTGAGAGGAATGAGGAAAAGGAACCAGAGAAGCCTGAAACCCCGAAAAGTCAAGAAAAAGGAGAAGAGCCTAAAAATAAAACCTATGTACCGCCACCGCCATACAAACCACCAATACCTTACCCTCAAAGATTAAAGAAAACCCAAATCGATAATCAATATCAAAAATTCGTTAAGGTTATAGAAAAACTTCACGTAGAAATCCCCTTTACAGAAGCCATCACCCAAATACCTTCTTATGCTAAGTTTCTCAAAGACATACTTACAAATAAACGTAGACTCGAAGATCCGAAACCCGTGGAATGTAATTCTATTTCCGAAAATAGGTTAGCAAAGAAAGATAAAGATCCCGGAAATTTTTCCATTCCTTGTGTTTTGGGGAATCATGTCATCGAAAAAGCTTTTCTAGACTTAGGAGCTAGTGTGAGCTTAATGCCTTTAGCAGTTTGTGAGAGATTAAACTTAGGAGAATTACAACCTACTAAGATGTCACTTCAATTAGCCGATAGATCCGTTAAATACCCTATAGGCATACTTGAAGACGTCCCTGTTAGGATAGGTCAGCTGTTTATACCTACTGATTTTGTTGTCATGGACATTAAAGAAGATGACGACATACCAATCCTCCTAGGTAGACCGTTCCTATCGACTGCTGGAGCCGTAATAGATGTTAAAAAGGGAAAACTAACTTTTGAGGTAGGTGGCCAGAAGATAGAATTTATATTGTCAAAATTTCTTATGGCACCTGTGATAGGAGATTCTTGTTATGCCTTAGATATCATCGAAGAATGTATTAGGGAATTAGAACAAGAAGAAGAAACTGAATCTATAAAATTGCCATCAACCCTTATTTTGGAAGATGACAATTATAAAACACCCTACATTGATGATAACCTTCACGAATGTTTATCTCTTACCCCAGATCCTATGCCTTGCCCTATAAAACCGACCGTAAAACTTAAGGAACTGCCTAAAAACCTGAGATATGAATTTCTTGATGAAGATATGAACCGTCCAGTTATAGTCAGTGCTACCTTAAACCAAGAAGAAACCGATCAATTATTAGAAGTTCTACGTAGGTACCCCTCAGCCTTAGGATATAAGATCTCTGATCTAAAAGGAATAAGCCCATCCGTATGCATGCATCGGATTTTGCTTGAAGAAGATTCAAAACCTTCTAGAGAACACCAACGTAGAATAAATCCTATAATGAGTACTGTAGTTAAGACTGAAGTTCTTAAGTTACTAGAGGCAGGTATAATATATCAGATCTCGGACAGTAAATGGGTGAGTCCTGTGCATGTAGTACCTAAAAAGGGAGGCATCACAGTCGTGCAAAACGAGAAGGGCGAACCTGTAGCAAAAAGAACTGAGGGAGGTTGGCGTATGTGCATAGATTATAGAAAATTAAATAAAGCAACTAGGAAGGACCATTTCCCATTACCATTCATAGACCAAATGTTGGAGCGCCTAGCCAGACACTCTTACTTTTGTTATTTAGATGGATATTCAGGATTCTTCCAAATACCTATTCACCCCGAAGATCAAGAAAAAACTACCTTTACATGCCCAGTTGGAACCTTTGCCTATAGAAGAATGCCTTTTGGACTTTGTAATGCTCCTGCAACTTTCCAACGCTGCATGATGTCTATCTTTGCTGATTATTTAGATGGAATTATGGAAGTATTCATGGACGATTTCTCAGTTTGTGGGTCAGATTTCAAAAATTGTCTTGTCAACCTTGAGAAAATCCTGGAGAGATGTGTGGAGGTAAACCTTGTGCTAAATTGGGAAAAATGTCATTTCATGGTCACCGAAGGGATTGTTTTAGGACATATAGTTTCCGAAAAAGGTATAGAGGTAGATAAAGCAAAAATAGAAGTCATAGAGAATCTAAAACCGCCGAAGACTATCAGGGAGATAAGAAGTTTTCTTGGACATGCCGGATTTTACCGACGTTTTATCAAGGATTTCTCCAAAATAACAAAGCCCTTAACTGGTCTTTTAATGAAAGATGCTGAGTTCATCTTCGATGAAAAATGTACTGAAGCATTCAATCTTCTGAAGCAAGCTCTGATTTCAGCACCTATAATGAAACCCCCTGATTGGTCGGAACCGTTTGAGATAATGTGTGACGCCAGTGATTATGCTGTTGGAGCCGTTCTAGGTCAGAGAAAAGATAAGAAGTTACATGTGATTTATTATGCCAGTAGAACCCTAGACGCTGCACAGCTCAACTACGCAACAACCGAAAAAGAGCTCCTAGCTGTAGTTTTTGCAATAGACAAATTTAGATCTTATCTAGTAGGAGCCAAGATTATAGTTTACACCGACCATGCTGCCATTCATTACTTACTAAGCAAAAAGGATGCCAAGCCTAGGTTACTTCGATGGATTCTATTATTACAAGAGTTTGATTTGGATATCCGTGACAAGAAAGGCACTGATAATGTGGTAGCTGATCACCTATCTAGGCTAGAATACCTGAAACCTGATCCAGTACCCATAAATGACGATTTTGCCTACGATAGACTGATAGCCCAACTAGAAACCATTGAAGATGATAACCCAGACCCTCATGAGCAATTTCATAAATCCTTAGCTATAAGCAATGTACCTTGGTATGCAGATTTTGTTAATTACCTAGCCGCTGACATCATACCCCCTGATCTAAACTACCACCAGAAGAAGAAGTTCTATAGTGATGTGAGAAACTTCTATTGGGACGATCCATTTCTTTTCAAGAGAGGTAAAGATGGCATTTTCCGCCGTTGTGTTCCAGAAGAAGAGGTAAATAATATAATTGAGCATTGTCACTCTGCACCCTATGGTGGACATGCAAGCACATCTAAGACCTACGCCAAGATTCTTCAAGCTGGCCTATTCTGGCCTACTATGTGGCGTGATGTCCATGCTTTCATTGTCAAGTGTGACAGATGCCAACGCACAGGAAATATTTCAAGACGTAATGAAATGCCGTTAAGAAATATCCAAGAAGTAGAACTCTTCGACGTGTGGGGTATAGACTTTATGGGACCGTTCCCACCATCTTTTGGAAATCAGTACATATTAGTAGCTGTTGACTACGTGTCTAAATGGATTGAAGCTATCGCCGCACCCACAAACGACACCAGAGTAGTCATCAAATTATTCAAGAATTATATATTTCCCAGGTTTGGAACACCCCGTTTAGTCATAAGTGATGGAGGATCACACTTCATATCGAGAATATTTGATAAACTTTTAAGCAAGTATGGAGTTAAGCATAGAGTAGCAACACCATACCACCCACAGACCAATGGACAAGTGGAAGTATCTAATAGGGAGATAAAACAAATCCTCGAGAAGACTGTCTCTATATCTAGAAAAGTTTGGTCGCATAAACTTCAAGAAGCATTATGGGCCTATAGAACCGCTTTCAAAACTCCTATAGGAACAACCCCTTATCAACTGGTCTATGGAAAATCATGTCACTTACCATTTGAGTTGGAGCATAAGGCCTATTGGGCCATCAAAACTTTGAATTTGGATTACTTGACAGCTGGTGAGAAACGTATCCTTGATATCCACAAATTAGAAGAGCTCAGACAATCTGCCTACGAAAATGCCATCATATACAAAGAAAGAACAAAAGCTTGGCATGACAAAAGAATCATAAGAAGAGACTTCAAAATAGGCGATCCTGTTCTCCTGTTCGATTCTAGGCTACGACTATTTCCAGGTAAACTCCGTTCGAGATGGACTGGCCCTTTCGAAGTATCTAAGATCCTGAGATCCGGTGCTATTGAAATCAAGAACCAAACATGTAAACCGTTCATAGTCAATGGACAGAGGTTGAAGCCCTACGAAGGAGGTGACATTCCAACAACATACACCTGTCATACTCTGAGTGATCCACCATATCCTTCCAATGATGTTTAAATATCGGTCGTCGAGCTAATGACGTTAAACAAGCGCTGCTTGGGAGGCAACCCATGGTTTTTCTTATTTTTGTACTTTTTATTTTTATTTTTACTTTATTTTAATTTGTTTATTTTATTATTATGTCAGGACTCACGATTGAATGTTTTATGTGCTTTCAGGACTTGTTTGCTAACCTTGTACAGAATGCAGAACCCTGATGACATGCACGTGGCCTTTAGAGATGATGCACAGAGAGAGCGTTACTATGTTCACATGAGACGCCCTATGGCTCCTACCAGGTACCCTGACCATGACTGCATGGATGCCTTAGGGATAGAGCCAAGCGTCAGATTTTTATGCCATCAACTCCAGTGGGACCAGTTTGACGACAGGAACGACACTTATAGGAACTTGACTCTTGAGTTCCTCAGCTCGTTTCATCATGACCCTTGGGCTGGACCCGATGGACTCGTTGTTTTCAGGTTGTTCGGGATTGACTACTCATTCTCTCACAAAGGGTTTGGTGATTTACTAGGTTTCCAGACTACTCCTGATGCTATTCCAGAGACTCCGATGGGGTATTTTATGAGCAGAGAAGTGGAAAAGTTTTGGACTAAAATATCAGGCGGAGGGAGCCAAGATCCTTCTACCCAGTTTTCTCAGGTAATCCACAACCCTGCATTGAGGTACTTCCAGATGATTCTAGCACATTCTTTCCTAGGTTTTCCAGATACAGAGACACTGCTAAGTGAAGAGGAGATTTTCCTACTGTTTTGTGCGACTCAGTCTCGCCCTGTTGCTTGTGGCAACTTTCTACTGAAGGGCCTTGCTAGTGTTGCCAGATCATCAGTAGGAATCATCCATGTCGGTGGGATTGTTACACAGATTGCTACTGCATTGGGTTTGTCTCGCAAGCTATTGCACCTCAGGACCTTCTGCCGCTACACCACCCTGGATATTGATTTTTGTCTTGATAGAGGACTGATGAGGAGGGCTTCTTTTGAGCCCAACATGTTTAGATTGCTGATCGACGGTGAAGCGATACACTACTTTACATTACCAGATCCGCTGATGACCAGTGTCCATGATCCTGCCAATTGGAGTTATGCTCTAGAGGGTTATGGAGAGACTGTCGAAGAGCCGAAATCGCCTCCCGCCGCTGAGTACACTCCTACACCTCTTACTCCCCGAATCACTGTTATGTCTAACAATATGTCTCTGCAGCCACCTGACCTACAAACACAGATTTATGAGCTCCGCAAGGAGACTGCCCTGCTCAAGCAGGAAGTGGCAGACTTAGAGTTACAGATGCAGGTTTCTGATCTCACTCATGCCTCAGAGACCGATGCTCTACATCAGGCGATCGACGAGCTTCGGAGGGAGATAGCTGAGATTCGTGGATCAAGCCAGGATAAGAAACCTACCACATGACTCATTCCACCCTGACAGCACTACCCTAGTATTTAACTTCGTTTTATTTATCGCATTTCCACTTTTATATTTTCATGCACTTTAAATTCCTTATATATATACATATTATGCACTAATTTTTCTTTTTCTTTTTTGATTTTTAATTATTTTATTTTTGTCGTGCAAAGAAAAAAAATATATAAGACAAAAATATGCAAGCCAATGCCTTGAAAAGAAGAAGAAAACGCTATTCAGACCCCCCGGAAGACAAAGGTGCAAGGAAGGCCCAAAGGAGGATCCAAAACCACAAGGCCCAGGAATTGGCCTTGTGGCGGGCGCCATAGGCCCTGTGGCGGGCGCCACACCGTATCATCAAACAAATACGGGATTCAATCCCCATTTCCACCATTTTCATCCCTTTCTTCACCAAAAACCCATTTTTCCAACCTTCCAAATCCTCCTTGAACCCCATTAAAGCTCCCCCATTTCCAAAATACCCTCCATCCATAAAACATATCCAACATCCATTTCCAATTTCATCCATCAAAAAACCAAAAAAATCAAAACTTTATCATTCCCCTCATAAACCACTTTTCTACTATTTTCACTACCTAAGGAGCTTTTCAACAATGGAGTTCAACGGATTTATTCTTCGTGATGGAAGACCGGGCGAAAGGCAACGGAAAATTATTCAGAGGCTTCAAAGTCGAGAAATCCTCTCGACTAGGTACGTCGACGATAACTGTCTGTATGCTTTGGGTATTTATCATAGTGTTTTTAATTTATTAGAATTTCTAGGCTTGCATAATATTTTCATTAATCAGGAACCTACCTATGAGAGGCTGACAACTGAGTTTTTGAGTTCTTTGATATACACTGTCAGTCCTAACACTGCTAGCACTGTCGGTACTGTTATTTTTAGATTGTTTGGAATTGAATATGAATTCAGTACCAATGAGCTAGCAGATTTGTTAGGAATCCCTCATAGGGAAGGTTCGATTTGTGAGGCACCTTTGGATGCTGAATGGTCGGCCGAGGTATTTACCTTCTGGCTAAGGCTTTCAAGTACTTCAATTAATTCTTTTGAAGGGATACTTGCGTCGACCATTCACAACCCGGCCATAAGAGTTTTTAGACTTCTTTTGGCATGTACTATTTTTGGCCGGGAAAGTCCAAACAAGGTTAATGCTCGTGAACTCCTATTTTTGCAAGGATGCCTCACTAGAACCCACATCAATCCGGTCCCGTTTATGCTTGCCCACATGACTTTATTTACTAATAAAACAGGACCGATTGTTTTTGGAGGGCTTGTTACGTCTATTGCTCGGGCTCTTGGCCTGAATGATGAGATAGCTACACTTGAACCACTACCTCCTCGCACAATTAATTTAAAATTTCTGAAAGACATGAAATTGTGCCGAACAAGGAGAGAAGGTGGTTATGAGTTGATGGTTCATGGGGTAGCTATCCCATCTGTTGCTTTACCATGCAGTAGACGTACTGATGTACGTGATGAAAGGAACTGGACCTATGATCTTAATGCTCCACGTGTTTTGGGTCCACTTCCTCCTAATATTCCCGATGGGGAGGCACATGACACTGATGATGAGTATGATCGGAGAGAGCAGTCTCCCATCCCTCACATGTCCCCCCATCGTCCTTCACAGTCACACACTGCACCATCTTCCTCTAACCCTGTTGCAGGTACTGCTCCTGGATTCTTTGTCACCGAGGAGATGTGGCGTGATATGACAGCTAGAGAAGAAAGGCGTGATGGCCTTCTCTCTACTATTTCACAACAGCTGACGGACAATATGAGTTTCATGCAACAATCGCGATTGGTTTCGGATCGTTCCTATAGCAACGTTTGCCGTACCTTGAACGCTATTTCATTAGAGCAGAACCGTCAGAGAGAGTTCAACAGCCGACACTACCAGCTTGTAGAGGCTACTCAGGGTTCCATCTTGGGTAACCTTCGAGAGGTCCGGAGTGCTCAGGCTGCTTTATCAGCACGACTCGACCGGAGGGACCAGCATCGTAGTAGATCCCGTCGTTCCAGACCATCACATCAGGACGGCGAAGGCACCAGTGCCCCTCCTCAGTAGTCTTTTTCCAGGTTACCCCCCTTATCTTATCTCGAAACATTGGGGACAATGTTCGATTTAAGTGTGGGAGGGGATTTTATTGCTTTCTGTTATTTCCCTTTTTAGTTAATTTCCTTTCAGTTATTTCCCTTTTTCAGTAATTTATTTTTCTTAGATAATGCATGAGTCTAACGAGTCACCAGTATAGTGTCTTTTTAGTTCATTTTCATTTTTTCCCATTTCCTTAGCCTTACCAGAAAATTTTAAAAAAAAAGAAAACAATGTTGTTTCACATGTTTTTTTGGGCTTTGAGACAGGTTTAGATTAGGATGTGGTGACTTAGGTCAACTTTTTGAAACATCAGAACCATTTTAGCACCATAGACCTCTTGAATATAGGAATCACTCCTAAACCCCACCACCATGGCCTTTACTATCATTTCAAAAAATTGTCCTAAGTAGTTTATTTTAGCAGTCAGCTCCGGCCTAAGCATACTCTACGTAGGGGGCCGATGAATATAAGTGAATGATCCAGTGCTAATAAAAAAAGAAAAAAAGGCAAACTCTGGTATAGGTGACCCTCACAAAGTCATTTAAACCGAAAAAAGAGAAGAAAAAAAATTTTGCCACAAAAAGAAAAAAAAA
Organism: Lathyrus sativus; assembly: GCA_963859935.3. Lineage (NCBI taxonomy): Eukaryota > Viridiplantae > Streptophyta > Magnoliopsida > Fabales > Fabaceae > Lathyrus > Lathyrus sativus. The sequence continues at coordinate 677,069,668 of OZ012739.1, read as the reverse complement.
TTGCAAGTCACCTATTGTTAGTTGGTTCAGAGGTATCTGGCACTGAACTTGGTAGGGCGGATTACGATCCGATCCCCCGCAGCTACATTTAGGCGAAATAAAAACAGGTTTACACATGCTTATGTGCCAGAAACCTTATGTTATGGATCAGAATCACTAACCGGTCACTCTACTATGAAGCATGTACGGATAACGGGCTTAATGTGATTGCGCCCGAATGAAAAGGACACAAAAAGATGAGCAGATAGGCCTAGGTATCGTGGGATGACATGGAGTGGTTAATATAGGATTGAAGTTTGTGTTTGTGTTACTATGGTACCCTTGGTTCACTTAGTTAGTATCTGTCACTGCATCCTGACTTGAACTTAGAATCCCTTTAGCCCAAAGACAAGTGTTGACACCATATTTTCTTAAGCTTTAATATTTGCTTGAGGACAAGCAAAGGTTTAAGTGTGGGAGAATTTGATCACACTAAAATTCACCGTATTTCTGACTCCGATTTCGCATGCATTCTTAGCTTTTATTGTTGTTTTGCTTTGTTATTGTTTTGTTTTCTTATGTTTTCAGGTTTTTATAATAATCGGAGCTTGAATCGGGAAAAGGAGCGAAAAAGGAGTGAAAACGGACGAAAACCTAGAAATTCAGCATTTTGCACTTACGGCACCCACTGTGGCGGGCGCCATGGGGTTAGCCATGACGTGGCCACGTCTCAAGACCACTCCTCAACCTCCAAGACCCACGATCCCCACTACATCATCCCCTGTAGGGACCGTGGCGGGCGCCATAGGCCTGTGGCGGGCGCCACAAGGCAAAAATCCTCAACCTCCACTTTTTAGTGGAGGGGCGTCCCGGTCATTTCGCGCTTCCAGTTTCTCCTATAAATAGGACCTTAGATTTTCGTTTTTCTTCATCCAGAATTAGAATTCTCTAGGCATATATCAGTTATAAAGCAGTTGCCATTCCATATCGGGGTGCCTCTGCAATCGAGTGATCGAGTCTGTAATCTGTCTGTGGTTCGAGTTTTGGAGCACTCTGGAGGAAGTTAATCCTGCCGCCATTTTAATTTCAGTTAGTATTTTATTTTTCCGCATTGCTTTACTTTTATTTATTTTCTCGCACTTTACTTTGTTTATTTCCCGCACTCGCACATTTACTTTGTTTATTTCCCGCACTCGCACATTTACTTTGTTTACTTCCCGCACTCGCACATTTACTTTGTTTACTTCCCGCACTCGCTTTAAATTACTCATATGAAAAACTATAATAAGAATATTTACTTTATCATGTCTAACTAATCCCCTAAAGGTTAGAATGTAAGGATCGTAATTAAACCAGTAATCAGTATAATTGTTCGTGGAAACACCTAAGGGCTATTTTATCTTTCAATTCAAGTAATTGTTTTTAACTATTTCAAAAACAGCCAAAAGCGCTTTGTATAGTTCATTAGGAGTTTTTAGATTAAAAAGAAAAGAGATTTTAAAATGATTTTCGGACGCGTTATGAGATTTAGAGTCTGGTTCATAAGAACCTCTTTTTGCTAAGAAGTCCAGGTTAAAATACTTTTCAACTTTGTTAAGAAACTATATTTCTTAAAAATAGGTTTACTACTCTAACGCAGTACGCACCTTTTTATCCGTGACAATAGGAGGGGTTGATTAGAGAGTACAACTCGGTTCTGAATACGCGAAAGCGACAGTTCCTGTTAAATTAGTTCTTTTCAAAGGAGAAAACATTGCCCATAAGTAGTTCCATTAACAAGTACTGGATTATCATTGATTACGTGAATTACATTCGAGCCTGTCTTTTATTTATTATTTAAAATTATAATTTTATTTACCATTGCACCCTTACTAAAACCCTTAAAAATAGTTGCCTTAGATAAACACCATAACAACAGGTACGATAGATTGACACTTGGTCTCTGTGGATTCGATAATCTTTTATATTACTTTGACGTGATTCGTACACTTGCGAAAAACACGCATCAAAGCACAAAGGGACGACTTGACCCAGAGTACACCTTAGGGCTTAATTCTGAAAGATGTATGTCTACTCATATGATGACAAACTTCTAATGCATTTCTTTTAGGACAGTCTGTCAGGTCCTTCTTTGGAGTGGTATATGGGTCTAGAAAGGACACATATAAAAATATGGAAGCGTTTGTGCGTCACTATTAGTATAATAGAGACTTGGCACCGAATAGGGCATAATGACAAAATTTGTCCCAGAGAAAAAACGAGGGGTTCAAGGAGTACGCCCAGAGGTGGCGAGAGTTAGTAGCCAGAGTGCAGCCTCCAATGGTGGAGTGTGAATTTATTGACATGTTCATGACGACCTTGCCAAGAAAATGTTATGAAAATTTCATTGGATGTATGTATGGAAGCTTTTCAGATTTGGTGATGGCAGGAGAGAGGGTGGAGAACAAAATAAAGACAAGAAAAATATCGAGTGGAGCAGGATCTTCATCAAGAAGGATGAAGAAACTATACAATGAAAACCCAAAGAAGAGAGAAGGAGATTTGAATCATATATCATCCTATAGAGGTAGAGGTCGGGTAGAGCATCAACCTCAACATCAACAGAAAATTGCCAGTATAGCTATCCCAGCTGTATTGCAGCAATAAACTACTGTGCCTCGTCGTTATCAGGACAGAGGAAGGATAGCCAAAAGGAAATTTGATACGCCTCCCATGCCTTACTCACAGCTCTTGCAACACTTGTTACAATTACAGCTTATCCAGAAGAGAACTTTGGCGCCACTCACTGGTGCGCCTCCACCAGGTTATGATGCAAACGCTAGGTGTGAGTTCCACTCTGGAGCTCCAGGCTATAATATTGGTAATTGCAAAGTGTTTAAGCATAAGGTTCAAGATTTACTTGAATCAAAAGCAATTAATTTCACAAATGAAACCCTCAATGTAAATTAGAACTCGATGTCAAACCATGGCGTGTCCAGGGCCAATGCTATTATTGAAGGAGAACGACTGAACTTGATAATTGATGTTGCAGAGTTGAAGACACCTTTGAGCTTCGTAAAAGACAACTGCTAAAGAGAGGTGTCTACTCGGGCTGTTCAGAAGGTTGTTTAGAATGTGTTGCGCGTCCAGAAGGTTGCAGCTCTTTGAGAAACCGTATTCAGAGTTTATTGATGAGGCAATTTACAATTTGACAAGGTTATAGGAGAAGAAGTGATTGATGAGGTCAATAATGAACAAGATGAAGTCGCAAAAATTTCAATTCCATATCGGACGATTAACATCTCAGCATCGCCAAGGCCAGCTCCGGTCATTATTACCACTCCAGGACTAGTACCTTATGAAAGCACCAAAGCCATTCCCTAAAATTATGGGGCATAGGTGTTTTGCAATGGGCAAAAGCAGGAGTTGGTGGGACCATCATACGGAGGTAGTTCGGTTGAAAACATCGTTGGAACATAAGGAATTACTAGGAGCGGAAGAGTTTTCTCTCCACCTAAAATTAACGTTGATAGAAGTGATAAGGGTAAAGGAAAGGTTGTGGTAGAAGAAGATATTCAGCAACAAGTTGACAAACATTCTTTTGTGAAGGATACTGAAGAGTTTATGAGGCTTATCCAAAAAAAGCGATTACAAGATTTTAGATCATTTACACCAGACGCCATCAAAGATTTCTATTCTCTCGTTGTTAGTGTGCTATGAGGTACACCGGAATGCACTGTTAAAAATTATGAATTCGGCATTTGTGTTGCAAGAGATTTTGGTGAATCAGCTAGAAGGAGTGGTGGCTCATGTGAATGCTGGTAATGGTCTCAGTTTTACAGATTTGGATTTGACTCCTGCCAAGAGGAACCATAATCACACTCTACATATATCTATGGAGTGCATATGGGCTATGTTGTCTCATATCTTGGTAGACACATGTTCATTCCTTAATGTACTTCTAAAGAAAGCTTTGATAAAGTTGGATACTCAAGGGCTGATTTGCACGCCAAGTGACCTAGTTGTGAGAGATTTTGATGGTTCTAAGAGGTCAGTGTTTGGAGAGATCACTATGCCTATACATGTTGGGCCAGAAGTTTTTGATACAATGTTTTATATCATGGATAACCAGCCAGCTTATAGCTATTTGCTCGGCCGACCTTGGATACACTTTGCTGGGGCAGTTACTTCCACGTTGCATCAGGAATTGAAATATATGATGGAAGGGAAGGTGGTTACTGTTTGCATAGAATAAGACATCATGGTCAGTGAGTTATCATCCTTTAAGTATGTAGAAGTGGACGGTGAAATCCACGAGACGCTTTGCCAAGCTTTCTAAATTGTGCAGATTCAGGAAAGGCCTTCTGTAGAAGCTAAAGGTCCAGAGGTCTTGATGTAGTCATTAAAGGAAGCCCGTGCTATAGTAGAATCTAGGTCTTCCCAGAAATGGAGCCAAGTGTTAGAACACAGATTGGTGTTTAATTATATCTCTATGTTTTGATGATAACACTAATGAAATTTTGTATTAGGAAAATATATACTCTAATTTTGTTCAATTATTTTTTGTTTCAGATATTAATTTTAATACTCTTAAGGAAGCAAAAATGCATCTGAACGCTCTCTATGCTAAGCATCTGAAGCATGTCATCAGAAGGCTCTGAGCACTGCCAGAAGACTCTGAAGCAGAAGCTGCATAAGCATCTGAAGCGTAGCTGAAGACTTTGTATGAAGAGTTTCAAGCATTGTTTTTCAGAAGACTCTGAATGTACTGTTTGCTGCAAGTACAGAGGATCTGATCTCCAAACTCTGCTCTGAGTATTATTCACGCTGAAGCACAATGGCTGCAACACTCTGATCTAGAAAAACTCTAATAACATCAAGACTCTGATCACTCAAGGCTCTGATGTTGATAACTGTGAGATAGAAGCTTGTTAAAGAAGATATTATTCAAAGATATATCCGTTGGCATATTCCAAACGACTCTTTCCTCTTTTGTGATAGACACAGGAACACAGGCAAAAAGGATTTTTCTAAACAATCCTCTTCTGGGAAAGCTAGAGTCATTAGAAGACAAAAAGGCCACATCTACTTTGCAGTACACGGTCTTCAAGCTTGCAACGTCTTAGACTTTCTGCTCTATAAAAGCAAGCCTTCAACAACATTCTACAGTTGACGAAACTATTTAAAAATCAATTGCAAACTATTCTCAAGCTCTCATACAAATTATATTTCTTTGTTGAATAGTTTTATTCATTCTTAAATCTTAAGTGTAAATCACAGCTGTGATACAACTTTTTAGAATCACATAAAACACTTGTTAGTTTACATTTTATTGTAAAAGGTTTCTTGAGAAGACCAAGTTGTGGTCAGGATTTCTTGATAAGACTAAGACAGTTGTTCTTAGTGGTTAACACTGTAATATCTTTGAATATAGTGGATTAAGTCCTTGTGGAGAAAGGCAAATTATCTTTGATAAGGTGGACTGGATTAGTTGAGTTCAACGAACCAGGATAAAAATACTGTGTGTTTTTATTTCCATATAATTTTCTAAACCTTTATTCAACCCCCCCCCCCCTTCTAAGTGTTTTTCCCACCTTCAATTGGTATCAGAGCTCCGACTCTGTAGTGCTAATCATTTAACAATGAAAGAGAAAAGATCCATGGGAAAACTCTTGTTATCTTTGGTTGAATCATTATGGCTGCTGAAGCTTCAACATCCTACAACAAGTATGAAGAGAAAGACATAATCAACACAAAACCTCCCATGTTTGATGGTGAGAAGTTTGACTACTGGAAAGACAGAATTGAAAACTTCTTTCTAGGATATGATCCTGATCTTTGGGACTTAGTCATTGATGGTTATGTTCACCCTATTGATAGGGATGGCAAAAAGATTGACAGAAAGTCAATGACAGAAGCTCAAAAGAAAGAGTATAAGAATCATCACAAGGCTAGGACCATTCTATTAAATGCTATCTCTCATACTGAGTATGAGAAAACTACAAATAGAGAAACTGCATTTGGTATGTTTGAGTCCTTGAAAATGAGTCATGAAGGGAACTCCCAAGTTAAAGAGACAAAGGCTCTGATAACGTGAAATTATATATATTAAATGACATACTTTTCAACTAATATATGACTTGTTTCACCCCGATTTCGGGTTTTTCCACGTTATTTGTCTAGTGTTTTGCAGGTATTCAAAGTTCATGTTCAAATGGAGAAAGATGTAGAAAACAAGCACTTAAAGATGAAGAACAGAAGAAAAAAAAAACGAAAAACAGAAGAAATAGATTTTGCTGATGTGACGGTCGTCACATAGCCCTTACGACCGTCATGCGTATTACGACCGTCACAATCCATTACGACCGTCATGCAGGCAAAATATGCAGTTAACGATCACACACTGAACGTGTCCACACAGACCAAAAATAGTGGAGCACTAACTCATACATTCTCTGAGCATCAACCCCACTTCTTGAGGCATTTACCGTTGGGAATTCCATCTATAAAAGGAGGAGCCAGAGACCAAAAAAAAGGAGCCGCATTCAATACCACGAAGTGCTCCCAAACTATTTTCAGAGCAATCCAGTCTTAGATTTACTTTATTGTTTTCCTTTCCTCGCAATTTCCATTGTACCGCTTTAATTCTCTTCTGTACGATTTCCTTGGGACCAAAACTTAATCTTGCCGACATTTTGGAAGATTACGCAGAGACCAAGAATTGAATTGTTTACAAGTTCCTTTACCATTATTAATTGAATTTTACTTTTCCATTATGATGCATGTTTGTAACTACTGCTGTTTTTATTTACGTGATATTACTTTACATTCCATGTCTAGCTAAATTAAAGTGATCGGTATGGAATAGTAGTCGGACGGGATTCAATAATAAACAGTGTATTCTTTTCGTTTCAAACTTATTTCTTGCTTTAGTTTTAAATTGATTTTATAAATAAACGTTCGTCGCGACAACGAGAACTTATTTAAAAGTAGTTTGCCACAACAGTGGGAAATTCATTAAGGTACGAACCGACACGCGAAAGCTGAGGCTAGGACCAGATAGTAAAAACTAGGCATTCGTTTTAAACACAGCGACAACGCTTTAAAAGGAATTAGAACTTAATGGTTTTCAAAAATTGATTTTAACCCCGAACGGGATAGCGAAAGCATACGTTCCGCCTTAGAGTTGCGACTAGCGTCAACAACCATTGTGAGACAAAGGTCTTTAAACCGTCATTTTCTTCTTAAACTATTTTTGAAAACACCGTAATACGCCGGTAACTTGTCGAATCCTTGAAGAACTAACATATTGCATACCGATTCCCGCATTTATACCTTAAGCAACCTTTTTAGTTTTCCTTTTATATACACTTTTCTTTTTCTTTTATTCCCTTAAAACCATACCAACCTAGCTAAACATAGTAACACCCGAGAACACTAGCTTGATTACGAGTTCCTGTGGAATCGATATCATTTATTACTATGCGATAGACTGTGCACTTGCAGTTAGTTCAGTTAGACTCAGAAAGTCGCGATCAGGCTCTGGAGTTGGTCCAGAAATATGAAGCCTTCAAAATGGAGGAGTCTGAATCTATAGAAGCAATGTTCTCTAGATTCCAGATTCTCACAGCTGGATTAAAGGTTCTTGACAAAGGTTATTCAACTGCTGATCATGTCAAAAAGATCATCAGAAGTTTGCCAACCAGATGGAGACCAATGGTCACAGCTCTGAAGATGGCAAAGGATCTGAACAAGATCACACTGGAGGAACTAATCCGCTCCTTGAGGAGTCATGAGATTGAACTGGAGGAAGACGAACCTCAAAAGAAAGGTAAGTCTTTTGCTTTAAAGTCTAACAAATCTGTTAAAGCGTTGTAGGTTATAGAAGAAAGTTCTGAAGAATCTTCTTCTGAAGAAAAAGATAAACTGTCCCTGCTGTCCAGAAGGATCAACAAACTCTGGAAGCATAAACAGAAGAGATTCAGAAACTTCAGGAAGCCAAATCAACAAAAAGAGTCTTCTGGACATAGAAGATCTGGAAAGAAAGAGGTTGTCTGCTATAAATGCAAGGAACCTGGGCACTACAAGAATGAATGCCTAAAACTTCTGAAAGAAAAACCAAAAAGGAAGTTTGACAAAAAGGAGAAGGTTCTGATGGCAACCTGGGATGATTCAGATGAATCTGAATCTTCATCAAAATCAGAAGAAGAATGCATAAACATGGCACTTATGGCAGATGTGGAAGACCAGGATGAAGGAACATCTGGATCTGAGTCTGAATCAGAATCTGATTCTGAAGAGGTATTTTCTGAACTTTCTAGAGCAAAACTTATTGAAAGTTTATTTGAAATGTTAGAAAAGTACAGTAAGATTAAGCTCAAATACAAGAAGCTTAAATGCAATCTTGAATCTGAGAATAATCTACTGAAGTCATAAGTTGCTGAGCTCAAAGAAAACAATCTTAAAATGAAAAATGATTTTGAAGTAGCTCAACAAGACTCTGATTCTGAAACTAAGTCAAAATGAAAAAATATTTTAGAAAAATATGACTATAGCTTTTAGAAGTTTTTGTCTAGAAGCATAGATAGAAGCAAGATGGCTTCAATGATCTATGGAGTTAGCAGAAATAACAGAAAGGGAATTGGATATGTATCTTCCTCTGGAAAGGATTTAAATCCAATACCTGTTGATAAACTTATCATTAAGAATACTCCTTTATATTCTCACTTTAAGTTTGGTCATCTGAATGATATTAAACACACACGTTCTGATCAGAACATTCCTTTGTTTAAACCTAAAGTTAGTCAGAACAAACCTGTTGTAAAAAGACAGAAGTTCAGACAAACTTTTAAGGCAACTAACCCAAAAGGACCCAAAAAGATCTGGGTACCTAAGGACAAGATAATATATGTTGCAGATGTATTTAGCAGCAAAGTCAGGACGTCAATCATGGTACCTGGACTCTGGATGCTCACGTCACATGACGGGAGAAAGGTTTATGTTCCAAAGCCTGAAGCTTAGATCTGAAGGAGACGTCAAGTTTGGAGGGAATCAGAAGGGCAGGATAATTGGCTCTAGTACTATTGGAAATGGTAACCTTCCTTCCATATCTAATGTCTTACTTATAGAAGGATTAAAACATAACTTATTGTCCATAAGTCAATTAAGTAACAATGGTTATGACATAATCTTCAATAAAAAATGTTGCAAAGTTATTAGTCAAAAAGATGGCTCAGTCCTCTTTAATGGAAAAAGGAAGAACAACATTTACAAAATCAATCTTTCAGAACTTAAGGTTCAAAACGTAAAATGCGTTATGTATGTTAATGATGAGAAATGGGTCTGGCACAAAATATTGGCGCATATTAATATGAGACATATATCTCATATTAATAAATTCAATCTGGTCAAGGACTTCCTAAGTTGAAGTTCAACTCAAATGCTTTTTGTGAAGCATGTCAAAAAGGAAACTTTTCTAAATCTTCTTTCAAAAGCAAAACTGTTGTTTCAACCTCTAGGCCATTAGAGTTACTTCACATTGATCTGTTTGGACTAGTGAAAACTGCATCCATCAGATGCAAGAAGTGTGGACTATTCATAGTTGATGACTACAGTAGGTGGACATGGGTAAAATTCCTAAAACACAAGGATGAGTCACACTCTGTGTTCTTTGACTTCTGCAAACAAGTCCAAACTGAAAAAGATTTTAAAATTGTTAAAGTCAGAAGTGATCATGGTGGTGAATTTGAAAACAAATATTTTGAAAAATATTTTAAAGAAAATGGTATTGCTCATGATTTCTCCTGCCCTAGAACATTGTAAGAAATGGCCGGAACCATGATCAACGAGACAAACATGGCAAAGAATTTTTGGGCAGAAACAATAAACACAACTTGTTACATTCAGAACAAAGTGTCTGTAAGGCCTCTTCTGGAGAAGACTCCCTATGAATTGTGGAGGAATAGAAAGCCCAACATTTCTTATTTCTATCCTTTTGAATGTATATGCTTTATGTTGAATACTAAAGAGAATCTGAACAAGTTTGATTCTAAAGCACATAAGTGTTTCATGCTTGGGTATTCTAAACGCTCTAAAGGCTACAGAGTATACAATACTGAAACACAGATTGTGGAGGAGTCTATTCATGTCAGATTTAATGATAAGCTTGGCAATCAAAATCCAAAGCAGTTTGATAATTCTGCAGATAGAGAAGTAATTCTCACAGACTCTGAAGGCTCAGAGGCAGAAAAGGCTTAAGTGAAAGAACCAGAAGCAACGCCAGATGCAACTCCCTTGGCTTCTCAGATGAATAATTTGAATATTTCTGAAGAACCAAATGTTAAAGGATCATCCATAATCAAATCTTCTCATCCAGAAGAAATGATCATTAGAAAGAAGGATGACCCTATCAGAACAAGGTCTTTTATCAGATCATCTGGAACGTCCTTGTTTGGTCTAGTTTTAGTGATTGAACCAACTTCTGTAGATGAGGCTCTGCAAGACAATGATTGGATACTTGCTATGCAAGATGAGCTAAATCAATTCACAAGGAATGAAGTTTGGGATCTGGTTCTAAGACCAAAAGGATTCAATATTATTGGAACTAAATAGGTCTTCAGAAACAAACTTAATGAGCAAGGAGAAGTTGTAAGAAACAAGGCAAGGCTAGTTGCTCAAGGGTATAGTCAGCAAGAAAGAATTGACTACACAGAGACTTATGCTCCTGTGGCCAGGTTAGAATCTATACGCCTACTCATTTATTTTGCTGCACAAAACAACATCACTCTATATCAGATGGATGTTAAGAGTGCATTCTTAAATGGGATTATAGAAGAGGAAGTTTATGTTCACCAACCTCCTGGTTTTGAAAGTGATAAATTTCCAGAATATGTTTTCAAACTTAAGATATCACTTTATGGTTTAAAACAAGCTCCCAGAGCTTGGTATGAGAGATTAAGCAATTTTCTTCTGGAGAAATTTTTTATCAGAGGCAAAGTAGACACAACTCTCTTATGTAAAACATTTAAGAAAGATCTGTTAATTTTTCAAATATATGTAGATGATATTATATTTGGATCTACCAATATTACGCTTGGAAAGGAGATTGCTCAATGTATGCAGGCTGAATTTGAGATAAGCATGATGGGAGAACTCAGATTCTTTCTGGGAATACAAGTAAACCAAACTCCAGATTGCACTTACATTCATCAAACTGAATATGTAAAAGAGCTCCTGAAGAAGTTCAACATGAATGATAGTAAGTTGGCAAAGACTCCAATGCATCCAACAAGCACTCTGGGTAAGGAAGAGGTAAGTAAGAAAGTAGATCAGAAACTCTACAGAGGTATGATTGGATATCTTCTATACTTAACTGCTTCTAGACCTGACATTCTATTTAGTGTATGCTTATGTGCTAGATTCCAATCAGATCCTAGAGAATCACACTTAACAGCTGTTAAGAGGATTCTAAGGTATTTGAAAGGTACTACTAATGTGGGTTTGTGTTACAGAAAATCTGATGAATTTAAACTAGTTGGATTTTGTGATGCTGATTACGCTGGAGATAGAGTTGAAAGAAAAAGTACTTCTGGAAGTTGCCAATTTCTGGGAAGTAATTTAATCTCCTGGTACAGCAAGAAACAACCTACAATTGCTCTATCAACTACAGAAGCAAAATACATTGATGCTGTTGGATGTAGCACACAGATGCTCTGGATGAAGAGTCAACTAAAAGATTATCAGATCTTTGAGAGTAACATTTCTATATTCTGTGATAATACTTCTGCAATATGCTTATCTAAAAATCTAATTTTACACTCTAAAGCTAAGCATATTGAAATTAAACATCACTTCATTAGAGACTATATTCAGAAGGGTATTTGAAGTTTAAACTTTGTTGATACAGACCATCAATGGGCTGATATCTTTACTAAAATATAAGTATGGATTTCTGTCCAGAATGAAAAGTTTATCAGAAGCAACTTTCTCAGATGCAGAATGTTTAAAACTCTGAAGTATTAAATCTGATCTTTATTATTTTTTTTTAATTATTTCTGTGTGTATCTGAACTAACAAGTCTCAGAGGATCTGAACGTTGGCTAACGTTTCATTTCTCAAAGAGTTTTCATAAGCACATGCAAGCAAACACGTGTAACTCTGAATCTGAAAAGGTGGAGTGCACAAAACTGAAAAGACGTTTGAGGTACTGTTTGAATATTTGGTTTCTCGTTTTCCCCCCAAATTGTCAGAATCATTAATGCTTGAAATGATTATTTTCTTTTTATTAAATGCTAAGTGTAAAACATGCTGAACATGTGACTCTTGTGTGCCCTAATTTTCTCTATAAATTCCACAACTCACAACATTTCACACTTTTCACTCTCACGAACACTTGTTTGCATTTGTTTTCTGATGTCTTTGTTTATCTGAATATTATTATGAATGAATCTCTAAATGTTTTCCTTATCTGTTCATATCTTTTCTCTCTGTTTCCTTTTATTTGTCTTTAAAAGTTTTTCTTTTTGATTATGACAAAAAGGGGGAGAAAATGAAATTCTGATGTTCATATAAACAGTTACCAAAATGGAATTCAGACATAATAAAATTTATCTAACATTGAATTTTAGTCTTTCAGAACTTTAACGTATCATCTGACAAAATTCATTGAAGATATCCTGAGAATCCCCAAATCATACCTAATCCAAAACAGACTCTGACTCTACAATATTAACCAGACTTTGACTCTGAAATGTTTAATACAAACCTTGCTCTGATACTGAAACATCAAATCAGGTTCTTATTACCAAAGCTATGATTCTTGAAAGTAAATCAAGTTAACCAGAATTCTAATCATGCTCTTATTCTGATAAGAATACTCATGCAAAAAGGAAAGTATCTATTTCTATTAGAGTATTCATTACAGGGGGAGATTCTGTATCTCAGGGGGAGTTATATATTTGTTTCCATTTTATCTGAATAAAATTTCCTATGTTTTTGTCATCATAAAAAAGGGGGAGATTGTTAGAACACAGATTGGTGTTTAACTATATCTCTTTGTTTCAGATATTAATATTAATACTCTTAAGGAAGCAAAAATGCATCTGAATGCTCTCTATGCTAAGCATCTGAAGTATCATAAGCATGTCATCAGAAGGCTCTGAGCACTGCCAGAAGACTCTGAAGCAGAAGCTGCAAAAGCATCTGAAGCATAGCTGAAGACTTTGTATGAAGAGTTTCAAGCATTATTTTTTAGAAGACTCTGAATGTACTGTTCGCTGCAAGTACAGAGGATCTGATCTCCAAACTCTGCTCTGAGTATTATTCACGCTGAAGCACAATGGCTGCAACACTCTGATCTAGCAAAACTCTGATAACATCAAGACTCTGATCACTCAAGGCTCTGATGTTGATAACTATGATATAGAAGCTTGTTGAAGAAGATATTATTCAAAGATATATCCATTGGCATATTCCAAACGACTCTTTCCTCTTTTATGATAGACACAGGAACACAGCAAAAAGGATTTGTCTAAATAATCCTCTTCTGGGAAAGCTAGAGTCATTAGAAGACAAAAAGGCCACAACTACTTTGAAGTACACGGTCTTCAAGCTTGCAACGTCTTAGACTTTCTGATCTATAAAAGCAAGCCTTCAACAACATTCTATAGTTGACGAAACTATTGAAAAATCAATTGCAAACTACTCTCAAGCTCTCATACAAATTATATTTCTTTGTTGAATAGTTTTATTCATTCTTAAATCTTAAGTGTAAATCACAGTTGTGATACAGCTTTTTAGAAGCACATAAAACACTTGTTAGTTTACATTTTATTGTAAAAGGTTCCTTGAGAAGACCAAGTTGTGGTCAGGATTTCTTGAGAAGACTAAGACAATTGTTCTTAGTGGTTAACACTGTAATCTATTTGAATATAGTGGATTAAGTCCTTGTGGAGAAAGGCAAATCATCTTTGATAAGGTGGACTTGATTAGTTGAGTTCAACAAACTAGGATAAAATATTGTGTGTTTTTATTGCCATATAATTTTCTAAACCCTTATTCAACCCCCCTTCTAAGTGTTTTTCCCACCTTCACCAAGTACTCGATGTTCCTGCTAAGCACGACAAGTTCGGTTTGGGATATAGTCCATCTTCTTCTTCAAGGGATCCTCTAAAATAAAAAGGACCTGTTCGGTTTACCATTGATGAGGTTATATTTGACAAGGTAAATGCTATTGGGGATGACGAGGGAGATAGCGACTGTGATATGGATGTTTGGACTCATCCATGTGTCCCTGGGCAAAAGATTTGCAACTGAACTATGGAAGAAATTATCCAAGTTAAATCATAAGAGTAATTTTCGTTTGTTTTTTATTATGTCTGGTCCTACATTCTGCCTAAGATGTAGTGATTCTTCTTGTAGGATCTCATTGACTATTTTCAAACTTTTATCATGAATTAAAAGGCGTCCTTTTTTGCATTTAAATATTTTGATCCCTGTCTTTCCTTTTTGCATTTCTTACATTTTTAATTAAAACAGAAAAATGACAATGTGTTTGTGTATGTTTGCATATCATAATAAGCATAAAACATCAATCATGCAGGTTGCACATCTCAGATACCATCGATCCAGATTCGACTATGGCTCGATATGATTTTGATAACCCTATTTACCAAGACGAGGAAGAAACTGATGAAGATTGTGACCTGCCTGAAGAGCTGGCCAGGCTTCTGAAGCAAAAGGAAAGGGTTATTCTGCCTCATCAGAGGGATATTGAGGTCGTCAATCTGGGTACCAAAGATGACAAAAAGGAAGTTAGAATTAGGGCTACATTGGAAACTGATGTCAAGAAAGGACTGGTTGAAATGCTTCGTGAGTATAAAGATGTCTTTGCTTGGTCTTATCAGGATATGCCAGGGTTGGATACCGATATAGTGGTGCACCGTCTACCTCTTCAAGAAGAATTCCTGCACGTGAAGCAAAAGTTGAGAATGACCAGACCTGATATGGCAGTCAAGATCAAAGAGGAAGTCCAAAAGCAGTTGGATGTTGGTTTTCTTGCTATTACTAATTACCCTCTGTGGGTTTCTAATATTGATCCTATACCTAAGAAGGATGGAAAGGTCAGGATGTGCATCAATTATCGAGATTTGAATAGAGCGATCCCGAAAGACAATTTCCCGCTCCCTCACATTGATGTGTTGGTTGATAACACTGCTCAGTATTCTGTGTTTTATTTCATGGATGGTTTATTTGGGTATAACCAAATCAAAATGGCCCTAGAGGACATAGAGAAAAATACTTTTATCACACCGTGGGGGACTCTTTGCTACAAAGTTATGCCTTTTGGATTAAAAAATGCAGGGGCAACTTATCAGCGGACAATGGTGACTCTCTTTCATGATAAGATTCATCATGATATCGAAGACATGTTGATGACATGATTGCGAAATCACAGACAGAGGAAGGACATCTAGCCAATCTTCTAAAGTTGTTTGAAAGATTAAGGAAATTCAAGCTGAGATTGAATCCTAACAAGTGCACCTTTGGGGTGAGATCTGGAAAGCTGCTAGGCTTCATTGTCAGCAAAAGAGGAATTGAAGTAGATCCTGCAAAAATAAAAGCAATTCAAGAAATTCCTGAACCAAGAACAAAGAAAGAGGTTTGTGGTTTCTTGGGGAGATTGAGCTACATTGCGAGGTTCATTTCTCACCTTATAGCCACTTGCGAGCCAATATTCAAATTGCTGACAAAATATCAGGAAGTTATATGGAATGAAAATTGTCAGAAAGCTTTCGAGAAGACAAAAGAGTATGTACAGGATCCTCAAATATTGATGCCTCCAATTGCAGGAAGACCTCAGATTATGTATATGACGGTTCTTGAGAATTTGATGGGTTGTGTGCTTGGTTAACACGATGAGACAGGTAGAAAAGAACATGCAATCTACTACGTGAGTAAAAAATTCACCGATTGTGAGTCAAGGTACTCGATGTTAGAGAAAACATGTTGTGCACTTGCTTGGGCAGCTAAATGCTTAAGGCAATACATGTTAAACCATACAATCATGTCGATTTCGAAGATGGATCCAATCAAATATGTGTTTGAGAAGCAACCACTTTCCGGAAGAATTTCTAGATGGAAGATGGTTCTTACAGAGTATGATATTCATTATGTTTCCCAAAAGGCCATTAAAGGGAGTGTTTTGTCAGAATATCTTGTCGAATAGCCAATTGAGTATTATCAACCAATGAGGTTTGAGTTTCCTGATGAGGATATAATGTTTTTGAAGATGAAGGATTGTGATGAACTTTACCTGACGAAGGTCTCGATATTGGGTCTTAGTGGAAGTTGGTTTTTCACGGTGTTGTTAACTCATACGGAAACAAAATTGGAGAAATTATTACAACTCCTCACGATTCTCACATACTGTTTATCTCCCGATTGACGTTTGCTTGTACGAATAATGAAGCTGAATATGAAGCATGCATCATGGGTCTAGAAGAAGTTATTGATTTGAGTATCAAGAATCTAGATGTGTATGGTGATTCAACCTTAGTCGTCAATCAAATCAAAGGAGAGTGGGAAACCCGTCAGACCAACCTGGTGCGTCACAAGAACTATGCAAGAAGACTACTGTCTTTCTTCAACAAGATTTAATTTCATCATGTACCGAGGGATGAAAATCAGACGGCTGGTGCTTTGGCAACACTATCATCAATGTATAAAGTGAATTTCTGGAATGAAGCTCTAACAATCACTATCATGTGCCTTGACAGGCCGGTCTTTGTATTTGTAATTGAAAAAGCGTCAGACGAGAAGGCTTGGTATTTTGACATCAAAAATTTCCTCAAAACTAAAGAGTATCTGCCATGGGAATCAAGTAAAGACAAAAAGACTCTAAGGAGGTTGTCGGGCAATTTCTACTTGAACAAGGATGATGTGTTGTACAAAAGAAACTTCAAAATGGTGTTGCAACGTTACCTGGATGAACATGAAGCAAGCTTGCTGATGGAAGAGGTCCGCGAAGGTTCTTTTGGTACTCATGCTGGTGGGCATGCAATGTCTAGAAAGCTATTGAGAACAGGGTGTTACTGGATGACCATGGAGTCCGACTATTTTAAGTATGCCATAAATGTCAAATTTATGCTGATAAAATGCATGTGCCACCGAGCCCTCTAAATGTATTAACATCTCCTTGGCCCTTTGCTATATAGGGCACTGATATGATTTAGAAAATTGAGCTAACTGCTTCTAATGGACATTGCTTCATTTTGGTAGCAATTGATTATTTCACCAAGTGGGTAGAGGCATCTTCCTTTGCCAATGTCACCAGACAAGTGGTTGCTCGTTTTATAAAGAAGAACATCATTTGTCGTTACAGAATACCAGAAGGAATCATTACTGACAATTGTTCGAATTTGAATAATAAGATGATGAAGAAGCTTTGTCAAAGTTTCAAAATTGAACACCACAACTCTTCTCCGTACCGTCTGAAGATGAATGACGTTGTTGAGGCAGCAAATAAGAATATCAAGAGGATCATGTAGAAGATGGTGGTGACTTATAATGATTGGCATGGGATGTTGTCATTTTCTTTACATGGTTATCGTACTTCGGTGCGTATGTCGAATAGGGCAACACCATTCTCGCTAGTATATAGTGCGGAAGTTGTCCTAACATTAGGAGTCGAGGTTCCTTCTTTAAAGGTATTGTCTGATGTGAAGCTTGATGAAGTAGAGTGGGTAAAGGCTAGGTTGAATCAACTTAGTCTGATTAATGAAAAGAGATTGGCAGTTATCACCCATGGTCGACTGTACTAGAGCAGAATGAAGAAGGATTTTGACCAGAAGGTGTGCCCTCGACATTTCCAGATAGGCGACTTGGTTTTAAAGAGGATCCTCTCACCATAGGCATATCACAGGGGATAATGGACTCCCAATTATGAAGGTCTGTTGCACCCTAAAATTTGCCTAACCTTTTCTTACTTGGCTTTTGTTTCACTGCATTAGCATATCATCATCATAGCATTATCATAGCATTGCATTAGCATTTATGCAAGGGATCAAGTATGGTATATATCAATATGATCCTATCTAGAGGTTTTATCCAGGCTTGAGAAGTCACTAAAGTCATCAGGAAGTGGTTCATGTTCTTGAGAAGTTCAGCTGCTTGTATGAGGTTCATGTCCTAATCTAGGGGCCAATTGAAGACCATCAGTGGGTTGTGAAGCCTTGATCATGGATAGAATATGTGGATAGAGCTCACGGAGTGCCTTGAGTGTCATGGTGGAGCTCAATCAAGTCATTTTGCCAAGTGCAAGCAGCCACAGTTGAAAGTGTTGCAATTAGGGTTTTCATCTGGTCAACCCTAAGTCAATTGTGCAATTGAAGGAGATCAAATCCTATTTCTAGGTCATGGTGGTCATGGAATGTCATGTTAAAGCATTTGAGGTGTTGTTCCAAGACCAATTCAAGGAGGATCTAGGTGTGAGGAGTTCCTAAATTAGGGTTCTCAGTGTAAAATCCCCTGTTTAGTGCCTAACTTCAAGACCACACAAGTCAAGATACAAGTCTCACATGACTTTCGCATCCACATGAATGTTGTAGAGGATGTTCATAGATTTAATTTGAATACTAGAAGTCACCCATTGGATTTATAGAACTCAAGTTACAAGTCAGACAAGTTACAGGTCATCAGATGAATGTGAAGTTTGTCTGCAAAAGTACACTCACTTCCATGACACTTTTTCCCAAGAAAGAAGTTTCACATGGCCTTTTGATAAACATGAAAGTTGTTCCTCATGATCCTAGCTTTCCAAAAAGTACTATAAGTCATCCATCTGATTTGTAGAGCTCAAGTTATAAGCTTTGCAAGGCAGGGGTATTTTGGGAAAGTATGATTACAGGTCATAAAATTACAGGTCAAGTTCACCACTTTGCCTAACTCAAATGAACTTTTTTCCAACATGAAAGTTTCTCCAAATGGGGTCATTTGGTTAACTAAACCTCAAGGTTTCAATGGGCTAGCCATAGTTGAAGATTGGTGGAACGAATTTTGGTAAAAGCATGTGAAAAGCCTAGTTTGGGATCTTGCCAAAATTAAATCAAATATGGTCATATTTGTACTCATTTTGAATGGAAAACTTATTTTAAGAACATTGGTGGCCAAATAAATTGCATTTGAGGCATGGTCCATGAACTATTTCAAGCTTTCTTCATGGTTAAGCAACACTTTGGATTATGGCCATTGAGATCCAAACAAGGAGGGATTATGAGCCATTGATCTTTCTTACACTACAAGGAATGAAATGCAATCAAAAACAAGGAAAATTGGCTATGAATTCATGGTTGTTCATGGGCTTCCAACTTGACAAAAATCCAAAATTCAATTTTACATTCAAGCCACAATTGGGCCTCCAACTAATTACCAACATCTTCTGTAAGTAATATGGAGTGAGTTCATCATTTTTTGGATGAAATTGAGTGAGAAACAGAGCTATAGCATATTGAAAAAGTGAGCTTCCAAGTGAAAAATGATTTCTTCATTTTTCATCAATTCAAGTGTTCTCACCTATCCAAACATCTCCAGCAACAATCATTGAAATATTCTACACCATTTTCCTGGAGAATTTGTGTCTAATTGGAGCTGTACACTTCCATTTTCAGAGGTATAAGGAATTCAAGATACCTCCTTATTTATCTATCTTTCTTGCACCATTTTCATGCCATTACAATCCCCTTAATGTGAATTGCGTTTCTGGTCACAATTGGAAAGTTTTCATGGAGTTTTAAGGTTCTTGGTGTTTCTTGGTTTGAACTCGGGTTTGAGGATTTAGGAAGTTTCAGTTTGATTCAACACCATAATGTGATTATACGTGAAAAATTAATCAACTTTGGTTCAGAAATCGTGCTGTTTGGTTGAATATTAAGAGAGATAGGGTTGAGGTAGCTACCGGCAATAACTTCCGGCCACCGTCGACAGTCACGACTGGTTTTCCCTCCTTCACAAATTTCGAATGAGGAAGACAATGTAATAACCCTTGGATCAACTTGAAAGTCATGACCAAGTACTCAAATCGCACGCACCAGAAATTGCCACATACCCCTCCTTCAAAATGCACAGCATCACTTAAGTGGAATCAGCTGGGCTTAAGTGACTGCTAACAACACCCGTCACACGGGCCCAATCCAAAAACATACTGAACTGTTTTGCTATTTACCACACGAGTTTGTCTATTTTCCAATCTTTTTCCCATTTTCTTCATATTTTGCATGTTAGCTTTTAATACATGAAAAATATAAATAAGCCTTATTGATTCATGCGATTTTTACCTATTATTCTTAGACATGTTAGGGATTTTTAGAAATTGAAAAATCATTTTTAGGATTAATTTTCATTTAGTTATGATTTTTTCCATTTTAATTGCCATTAGAATCATGAAATTATACCTTTATTCTTGTTGATTTTCATTAAGGTACCAAAACAAAATATCTTTGCCTAATATTTTGTGGAATTCTTTTAGACATCTTAAGAGATTAAAATATATTTTTCTCTGGATTTTATACTACCATTTGTATAGGTTTTGAACACCATTCTTGTGCATGCTCTAGATTGCCTTGTTTTATGATACCTTTGGATGTTTGCCTACTGTTTGAACACTTCCTTTTGGATTCTTTTCCTAACCTTTTAACCTCTGATTTGTAACACATTGTAGGTGTTTGGAGAATTTATTTGGCATTTTTAGATGCACTTTACTATTTTTTTCCTTATTTTGCAATTGGACTCATAATTTGGCATTTTCAATTGGACACTTGTATTGTTTTGGCTCCAAAAGCCTTGTATTGCTTGTGTTATGGACATTATAATGATTGCTTCTTATTGTGGACTCATTATAGGTCTTGTGGACCATTTGGTGGATGTTTATATTGTACATAGATTGCCCATTTGATGCTTTACTTTCATGTTTGTACATTGTGATTCCATATAGTGGTTTATGTACTTTCATTATAGGTTTCTCTTGATTCCTTACCATTTTCTCCTTGATATTCATTTGTGGCTTAGGTTGTATGATTAGGATATGGTACCCTCTGTCCAATGATCTTGGTGTGTCATTTTGGGAAGTTTTAGGTCCCTCCTTTGGAGGTCTCTAAGGCATGCCTAAAGTGGTGAATCCTTGAGGAGTTCCTTTTGTATTGCTTGTTATGACTTGCTCTTGTTGCATTTCCTTCTCCTATTATCTTGCATTATTTCATACTTGGCTTGAGGTTGATATGGGCTTGTGGAGGCTCCTGCCCCACACTATTTTCCTCCCTCACTTGCATTGCATCTTTGCTTTCTATAATTGCATTTCATGTATGCATTTGTACAATTGTTTTCTTCTTCTTCTTTTGTCTTCCTCCCCTTAGGATTTCCATTCTTTCTTGTTCAAGATAGAATATGATAGACATTAGGCCTTTAACCATGCATGACAACAATAAGTAGTTCCCTCCTAACCTTGACTATAGGATGAACTTTGCATGACAACTCTAGGATTGGACTAGTTCCCCTTAGTTGTGCTCTTTCTCTTCTCATCTTCAAACATTCTTAAAACACTTAATAAAGGATAACACATGTTGTGCGTTACGAGCCTTAAGAACTTGAGAAAGAGTTATTGGAGAGTTTCCCTCTCGTAGCTTGAATGTTTAGTGTGGTACCCTTTGGGTGACGTGCGACGCATTCACTCTTAAGTCCAAGTCTTTAGTGCAACACGAGTTACAAACAAAACTCAAAACACTTCTTCTTTAAAAGACACAAAAACAAATATTCAACTTCCTTTTTGTCCTCTTGGACCTTAATCCTTAGAAACCATTTTCGTAAGGAGAGTTTTGTTAACTCTCGGTTCTCTCACAAACGGTAAACGCCTAAGTCTCCAAAGGTCGAGCTGCATACACCAAACTGCTACAACCGTTTGTTATCCCTACTCGGGTTAAAACACTTGAACCAACCTCTGGTCTTGTTAGCCCGAACTACATTTGCTCTGATCTTTCATGCCGTGTGAAAGTACGTAGGCACGAGATGAGATATCTCGGCGAGTAACCTTCCCCCCCTTTCACCCGTAGTTAGGCGAACTACGTTGACTCTGATTTCTCGTTCTAGACGGGAATACGTAGGCATAGAACTGTTGTGTTCTGCCGAGTCACTTTTCTTTTCTTTTTGACCTTAAACCTTTAGCGTAGATAGATTAATCAACCCTTTTAGATAGACAACAAGCGTGGATCTCGTCGAGTACGACGGGCGTGAGGGGTGCTAATACCTTCCCCTTGCGTAAACGACTCCCGAATCCAGGACTTGGTTGCGATGACCATTCCTTTTCCCTTTTTCGTTAGGTTTTCTCTGAGCGTTTCCTTTCCCTCCTTTGGGATAAATAACGCACGATGGAGACTCTTCTATCATTTCCGACCTCTTTTTTCGCAGTAGTGACAGCTGGCGACTCTGCTGGGGACTCAAACGGTTCCCTATGCGAATCATTCCTAGCGCTTGCTTGTTTATCTTTTGGGTTTATATTTCTGCCTTTATCTTTCGCATTTTACTTTTCGCACTATATTATTACTGTTGTGCTTGGGGAGGGGTGTTACTTTGAGAGATAAGCCGGACCTGGGCTTGAGCATAGACTTAGACTTAGAAGTGGAGATTAGTGGTAAGCCTGTATGCTTTGCATGCACCAACTTTCCATGAAATCCGCGCTCAGACGAGATTCTCTTTGAGGACTTCTGGCCTGGCCCTTTGGGCTCGACTAGTTGTTGGATCTGAGGGTTGTCGACTCTGGGAATCGATCATTTGGGATTCAGCTAAGTGAGGCCGCTTCAGGAGATGGTGATGCCACACCTTCTGGGTATCGTATCATCGTTTCTTGAAAGTCTGTGACGCTGATGACCGTATAGGATACCATACCTCGTCGGCGAATTAAGTCCATACCTGTGAATGAGATGGGGGTTATGCAGGAAACTCTAAACTCCAAATTACCCGATTCTTTCTTCGTCAGTGTGAATTTGATCCAAGGGTTCCTATTGTGGTTGGTTTATTAAGGAGAAGCGCTGATTATTCTCAAGCTACAGGACGTCAAATTTTTTATTCTTCTCAAGCTACAGCAGCAAGCTTGATCCCTTGCTTTGCATATGCATTCGTATTTTTCATTTGTGCATTTCATTAACATGTACTTATGTTGCAGGTATACTTTTTCCCTCGGATTCTAGTGTTCTCTTCTTATTGCCTGACATGGAGTCCCTAAAGAAGACCATTGCTTACAAGCTTCCTTTTCCAGACATCTCTTCTTTGTTGAAGCTAGTTGCCTTAGCTGACCAGAAAGTGAGGGCTGAGTTCAGGGAATCGTACGGGAAACTGCTCAGTCTAGTGTGCAAGCCATTCGTGTTTGAGTTGAGTGGACTTTATGCCTTGATGCAGTTTTATGACCCTCAGCTGAGGTGCTTTCTGTTTCCTGATTACGTTTTGGCACCAACTTTGGAGGAGTTCTCTGCTTTGCTAGGAGTCCGGGTGTTCAATCAGATGCCGTATGTTCATGACGATGCTGAGCCTAATCTGGATAAGCTTACTGAGGTTGTTTGTTTGGATGCTTCTGAGTTCACAAGACATTTGGTTAAGCTGAATGGAACGTATGGGTTTCAGTTATCCTTCTTGGTTGACAAGGCTGCGCAATGTGCGAAGGACGGGTGTTGGATCGTATTCAGTGCTATTTTGGCCGTGTGCATTTACGGTATCATCTTATTTCCCAACCAGCCCAATTTTGTAGATTCAGACGCTTTCTTCATTCTCGCTTCGAAGAATCCGGCGCCTACCCTATTAGGATACGTTTATCATTCTATCCACTATAAGAATGAGAGGCGAAGGGGTAAGAAGGTTTCCTGTTGTGTACCTTTGTTGTACAAATGGTTCCACAGTCACCTTCCGAAGACAGGACCATTTGTTGCTACTGCCAGCACTTTAGAGTGGTCTTCCAGGTTGATGGGTTTGTCGGCGGAGAATATTGTATGGTTCGATTGGAACATGCTTGGGGCTGATGTTGTTTATAGTTGCAGTGGCTTTCCGAACGTCCCGCTGATTGGACGGAAAGGCTGTATTAACTATAACCCTTCTCTACTCGTAAGACAGTTTGGATACGCGCTGAAGAGTCCTCCTATTGAAGACGGGATACAGGAATCTCTGTATCTCACAGGCTTATTGGAAGCAGATACTCTACTCAGATTGGAGCATGCATGGGGTAACGTCCATAGAAGAGGAAAGGCATTGCTTGGAAAGAGCAATAGTCGAGCTTACGATCCTTATTTGACCTGGATCCGTGAGAAAGCTAGAAGGTCTTTGATGTCGTTTCCTGCTGTGGAACCATTATACCCTTCTGTGATTGAGGAACCTACTACCGTAGAGATCGAGAAGTATAATAAGCTGTTAGCCGAAAAGGAAGAGTTGCGAAAGGCAAACGAAGATCTAGAGAAAGAGATCTTTCAACTCTGACATGAGAAGACTGAAGCGACCTATGCTTTGAAGAAGTAAATTGAGGTGGTAACCAGATTGACTGCAGAGTTGACTGAGGAGATTAACAAAAGAAAGCAATTAGGTGAGGATATGAAGGCCGTTAGTAGTGTGCTTGCTACTAAGAAGGAAAGTATAGACATAGCCTATTCGCAAATCTCTAAGTGGGAATCAACATGGAATGCCACGCTTACTAGCCGTAAGGAGCGTGAAGATAAGCTGAAGCTACAGATTTCCAAATTGAAGATGCAACTCAACGCCAAAGAAGCGAAGATAGCAGAGGAGTCATCACTTAGGTGGGAGGTTGAGTACCGAGTGAGCGATATTGTCAAGGAGCTGAAGAGATGTAAGCTACAGGATGATTTCAAGAGGTGTAAGCTCGACACATGTTTCGGTGAGGGAACTTGTGAAGAAGATGCTAGGAGCTTGTGGTCCACTATTGGCCAGCATGAACTACTGATATAGGGATTGCTCTCCAGACCAGGTCATCCTGAGACGTTGAGATTAATAGAAGATTTCCGGGCGCGTCACCCGTCTTGATCATCTTTGTTGTTCTCCTTTGTATTTGGTTATCTTGCTTATATTTTTTACCATCGCCAGGCTTGTTGGCCAAGGTCTTCTTTATCTTGCACTCAGTTATAGTTTGTACACTGCCTGTTGGCTTTTGCTTATATACGAGGATTTCTGATTCCATGCTTGTCTATATGGGCTCCATTGTCCTTTTGGCTTCTCTCCGGAACTAGAATTAGGGGGGGGAATTATCCTGTTGCATATTTACATGCTATCATTTTGCATAATCATGTTACATAGCAGGAATTTTGAGTGTTTTTTGTCTAACCCTCTGTGTGTGCCGGTACCCTTGGCAGGATAGATCGCAGGTTCCGAGCAATGGAACAAATTCAAGCTGAGTTGATTGAAGTCTGAGGCCAGCTGGGGCAGGTTGTGAATGACATGCAAGCGTTGCGCTCGAACCAGAATGCGC
Organism: Lathyrus sativus; assembly: GCA_963859935.3. Classification (NCBI taxonomy): domain Eukaryota; kingdom Viridiplantae; phylum Streptophyta; class Magnoliopsida; order Fabales; family Fabaceae; genus Lathyrus; species Lathyrus sativus. The sequence continues at coordinate 677,044,206 of OZ012739.1, read as the reverse complement.
TCGAAGAGGAGAACTACCGGTTGAAGGCCCAGGTGGGTATTGATGGCAGAAGTATTAAGGAATATACTCTGAAGAGAGTGTGAGCAAATTCCCGAAGCTGCAGCCACCAGGCTTACTCCACTGGTGTCTGAAGAACATGTCCCAAGGCATGATAGGCCTAAGAGACCCTCTGCACAGCTTGAAGCACAGGATTTTCCTCGTCAGCAATCACGGCTGATTTCTCAAGATAACCCTAGAAGACATGGTAAAAGGATGAAGCTCTCTGACAGAGTATTTGATGAGATCCCGATGGATTACGGTCAGTTGGTGCAACTCTTGCTTCAACTCCAATTGGTTGAACCTCGGACTTTGGCTCCATTAACTGGCCACCCACCACCAGGCTATGACGTGAACGCCCATTGTGTTTTCCACTCCGGGGCACCGGGGCATAATATCGCAAACTGCAAAGCTTTTAAGCATAAGGTTCAGGATTTTCTAGATGAGAAGGCAATTGAATTTGTGTCGGGAGGCATGAATGTATCTGGGATTGACATTCCTATCACCCCACCGGAAGTTGTAAAGGGACCGGGGTATATCTTGGAATCGTTGGAGGTTGAATCCCCTTGTCCGCAGCAGTTGCCGATGCCTGGGCCGAATCTAAGGATGACAGTGCCTGAACATAAAGAATGTTTTGATCAATACCAACAGCAACAACCACAACAGCCACAGAATCAACAGGGTCGCAAAAGGTATCCGGATCGGGCACGAATGCCAGATAGACATTTTGATGCTCCTCCCATGCCATATCCCCAATTATTGCAAGCCTTGTTGCAACTACGGCTTGTCCGGAAGAGGACTTTGGCTCCCCTGACAGGGACATCTCCACCCGGATATAACGCAAAAGCGCGATGTGAGTTCCATTCTGGGGCACCTGGTCACGACATCAATCATTGTAAGGCCTTCAAGCATAAGGTACAAGACTTGATTGATAGCAAGGCAATCAACTTCTCAGATGTCGTCCCCAATGTTGTACAAAACCACGGACAAGCGAGAGTCTGATTAACGAAAGGGGGTTCTATAGTTTGGTCAAATTGTTGAAAGCAGATCAAGACAGCGTCAAGCTACCTCTAACAATTGATTCTGAAGATGGATGATTCGCTAGCAAGTCGAATACAATTCATCCTGTTATTTCTTTTCATTTGTAGTTTCTTTCCTGGCTATATGCAAATTTTCGCTTGTAAAACTTGTTGTTTTTTCGATTGATATTGATAATGAAATAAATGTGCATGTTTTGAATTAATCCATTTGTGTTCACTCTATTGCTTTCTTTTATTTCAAACGCTTGTTCAAGTGGAATCCAGGGAGGATGACGAAATCGGAAGACGTGTAAGCTTCCAATTGTATGCTCTTGGATAGAAAAACCTGTTGACGATATACAGGTGTTGCGGTGAAAATTGGATATCAAGCTATTAATTAACTTGAACCTTAATTCTTTTACAAACGAACTTTAATTTATCCAAAGGAAAGGTCTAAAGAAAGAAAAACCCTTTTCGCGATGTAAAAACAACGCTAAGAGATTCGGGGTCGGGGGTTGGTTATACCTAGGGAAGGTGTTAGCACCCTAAGCATTTGTAGTACTCTACAGGAACCTTTTGTTTGATTGCTTGCTATGTTTGTGAAATGCTAAGGTTGGGAGTTGGGTAAGATAAAGATAAGTAAAGACCTAATGATGGTTTTCTAAGTTTGCTCGCAAAGACATCACATCTTCTGCCTATGTATCCTGACTAGGATAGAATCAGAGCAATCGTAGTTCACCTCACAAGGGATGAAGAACACTTGATTATGATCAAGGTTTCAAGGGGGGAACAAACATGACAATGTTTGTATGGATTTTGACAAAACTCCCTAATCTAAGTTGTAGCACTCAAAAGGGGAAGTAAGAAATCATGACAATGATTCTTACATAGAGTTGACAAACTCTTATCCTAGGGTTCTAGTTAAAGAACACTCCTAGTACAGGTGGGTTTTTTAGACTTTGAAGCAAATTCTAATGGCTTCTAAACTATGATTCAAGTGACTTACTAAAGTCAAGGAGAGGGTGAATGAGCTATCCATAACACAAGGGTTAATGGAAAGACTTTTCCTTTGGAAGGAGAGAGGGGAGGCAACATGGGTGAGAGCTAACAAGCTTCGTTACTTGGGGAAAGAAAACACTTAACAAAGTAACAACATGAAGAATATAAATGCATGGTGACAACCATTAAATGAATATGTTAAAAGATAAAAACAAAGATGCATTGATGACAATCAAAGCAGATGTTTAAGCAGGAAATGTGACGACATATCGAGCTTTAAGTACATTACTCAGAGGAGAAAAATAAACATGGTAACAACCAAAGATAAAATCCTAGCATGTTGACTAACATCTAAGGATATGAGGGCAAGCAAAATTTATAACACAAACAAGTATGACAAGAAAAGAACTCATCTGCATACGTGAAAACGATCACAAAACATACTTAACTTGCGAGTGGTCAAAGGGGATGAAAAATTTGGCAAACATGGAATTTTAAAATACAACATGAAAATATGCATAAAAACAAACACAATGCAAAAATAATGGATGCAAAATGATTAAAAATGAGTGAGATATGAATATTTGAAGTTTGGATGAAAAATGGTGAAAATAAAAAAAAAGGGTTGCCCTCCTCAGGGGTTGAACCCATGCAAGCAAGGTGAAAGGCCCTTAGGTGACAAAGTGATTACCACTGGGGTGGCTGTACATCCATTGATGAAGCCACCCCTTTAAAGATATAGGGCATACCTTCAAAACAGGCTGGACACAAAAACAAGCAAAGACTTGGATTTGCATTTTGTTCACAACTCTCTCAAATCTTAATGGATTTTCACAAAATTTTAGTGCAAATTGAGTATTTTTAAACAAGGAACAAGATGGCATGATTGGTTTTCTGAAATTCCCTCCCCATTTTAAAACCCGATAGTACTTGCATTTTGAAGTATTGAAGTGCATTTTGATATGTAGATCATGCTACATCTATTTTTCAATCAAGGTAATCATGTACACACACCACATAAATGATAATGAGTGAATCTAAATCACATTTATGGATAAAAACAGCCTGAAGTAAAAGATGATGTGTAAGTTGCAAGATTGACAAGTATGAGATGCATTATGGTCAGGCTGAAAATGCAGTTCAACTTTTATGCACCTGTTGATCAAGCTAATCAGTCATACACTTTGAATACATGTTGTTGGATGAAAATGAACACAAGATATGTCTTACTACTGACTGGTGTGAAAAATGGTGCTTCAAGTGCAGGTTTGTGCTTGTGAAGTGCATGAACATGTTCAATTTCAGTTCAAAACATTTTCAGATCAATTCAAACATATACACATCACATATACATGGTATTGAGTGGTTTCAAACACATTTTGTAGTTAAAAGAAGACTGTCATGAAAAATGGTTCACAAATTGCAAGTGGTCATGAATATGAGGCATGATGAGATGAAGCTCTAGTTCCAAACATTTCTTGATCAAATTAATCATACACATAGCACATATACATGATATTGAACGAATTTGAACACAAGATGAGGCTTAAAACAGACTGGTGTGAAAATATGTGTTCAAAGTGCAATCTTGTGTTTGTGATGTGCATGAAGATACTCAAATCTAGTTTTGTGCACATACAAGTCACATAGATCATATCTACACTATACATACATGTTAAAAAGTGAAGACCAAGCAAAGGGAAGATTCAAAACAGACTGTGGCAAGATATGTCTTTCAAAATGCACTTTGGTGTTTTGGTTATGCATGAGAAAACTCAATTCATGTTCTAGGCATATTTTGATCAAACCAATCATGCATACAGTTCACATATATATTATTAAATAGATTCAAACACATAAGAGAGATCAAAAAGGTATGTGATGAAAAATGGCATTCTAAATGCAAGATTTGACAAGTACAAAGCATCATGATGTTCAGTTTTGATCCTAGGCACATATTGATCAACTAAGTCATGCACACAGGTCATATATGTAGAGATAAGGGTATTCATGCTCATGAATCAATTACAATGTGAACAGAACAGGTTTGGATATGTCTCATGGCATATTGTCTTGAAAAAATGCATTTAGAAGTGGGATGTCAAAACATGTGGGAATAGGTTATGTCAATCATGCATACATGTCACAAACATATAAATGAGTGGTTTTGAACTGAAATCTAAACACTTCCTGGCCTGAAATCAAAACTTGTATATTCATGGCAATGATGTGCAAGATAAAGCATTTTGAGAGTGATCCAACAAAGCAAATGAGAACAGTTCAAACCAATTATACAAATCCACCCTAACCATGATTTTGAGTGTGATTCAGTCCAAACAAACAATGTAATTCAGTCATGACAGGTTTTGACATATGGCATGTTCATAGCACATTTTCAACATAATGCTCTCAAAATGCCAAAACATGAAATTATGGTGTAAAGCAAAGAATGGAGTGTCTACATACCTCTAGTAGACTGTATTGAGCAGATTAGATCAATAAGAAACCCTGAGAAAACTTCAAATGCACCTAGCTTTGGAGATTTCTTCTTCTTGAAGCAAGAAAACAAACTTCAAGACAGTTGGAGAAATAGGTTGTACCAATGATACTCAATGCTTTGGACATTTTAGAAATGATATATGTGAGGTATTACATTGATTAAAACATCAAGCAAATGCCTAGAACAAGTTTTGGCAGATTTTGTGCATTATGGTCAAAGTAGCTTGGTATGGAAGTTGACTTTTTGAATGGTGAGGTTTTTGAATGATCTAAGGTCTTGGACACCTTATATACCATATTTAAAGATTGTGTGGATGATTGTTCATGAGTTTGAGTGTGGAGAAATGATTTTGGCAGCAATTGTAGCAAGGCAGGTTTTGGTGGTTTTTGTAACTTTGTGATTTTGGTGATTTTGAAGCAAAGTGTGAAAGAGTGAAGGCTTGAACTTTCTCTGGTTTTTAGAAGAGTTATTGTGTGTCAAATGAAGTGGTGAGGACCTCTATTTATAGGAAAGGCAAAGGTATGGGCAGATTTGGAGATTTCCTTCCTAAGAAGGAAAGGTTTTGCTTTTTAGATCAAAAATCTCTTAAGAGGTTTTCTTGGCTGATAGGTAAGCTTAAAGTCAGGCTTCATGATGAGTTTAGAGTGGCTAAACTCAGGCTAGAAGGTGTAGGTTTATGGCTGGTTCAGATTGCACTTTCCACCTCATGCTTGTTTTTTTCACTTTAAGTGCAAGTTGCAAGGCAACTTGTAGGCAACTTGCAAGCTTGGAAAATTCAACTCTTCTGCATTTTCTTCACATTTCTATGCTTCAAACCCTATACATATCAGAAACAATAACATCCAAGGGCTGAGATTGGTCAGATTGATCAAAGAAATGATTTTTGAAATTTTGACAATGTGTGACGTAAGTGTGAAAACACCAACTTGCCAATCCCGTAACTTTCAGCTCACAAATCCATTTGAGGACTTCTAATACTTTTTGGAAAGCCCTCATGTAGCTCTAAAACATTCATGTTTTCCATAAATTTCAACTCCAATTGGAACTATGTCAAAAATCCCTCCAAAGTTGGCTGAAAATAAGCTTTTAAAGTGAAATAACTTAGAATTTTTCTAAGTTATTTCCCCCTCTTGTAATGATTTTGCTTCTAACTCCAAAAATATGCATTTTCTGATTGTGGACCAATGTGGGACTTTTGTAGGACTTGTTAAGAGCTTTCCAATGAGCTTCGAACCAACTCATTTGGATGTGTGGTTAAGGAGTTGGGGTTTAGCCCCTTTCAAAACCCTAATTTCCCGATTTTTCTATTACTCCTTCATCCTTGATCCAATTATCATGAAAATTGATAGGCAAGTGTAATATGACATAAGGAACATTTTTGTTTCACACTTTGAAGTCCAATTCCTAAAATTTGAAGAGTTGACTTTTTGGTCAACTGTACGATCGATCGGTGACTACCGAGTCGCCTGTTGACACTCTGGACCTCCTGAGACTTTGACAATTCTTGAATGAACTTCATTAAGCTATATGAACTTCATGGACCATGATTACATCATTAGAATACCTTCCAATACCAAAGTCAAACTACAATTGACTTTTACCAGTCAAAAACCCTAATCGGGGATCCTGGAATGCACTGTTCCTGATTCTGGGGTAACAACCTCAAATTGGATCCTCATTTGAAATTAATAATATCCTTGACCTTGTTCCATGATTGAATCAATCCAAAACATTGATTGATCACCTCTTTGAAGCTTTGATTCGACGGTGCGAAACCCTAATTCATCTATAACTCGACAAAGGCAAACTTGAACTGGGTTAAGGTTAGATGATCACATAAGTATGCTCCTAAAATGATGATGAGGATCTAAAGGGGTCAAAATTTGGGGTGCAACTGTTGCCTCTATTTAAATATCTTTACTAGATGGAACTGAGAGATGACAATCCTCGTAGAATCGCAGTGAAAGGTATTTAAATATAGAAAGCCAAAACTTTTGTCCTTTAGATCCGAGGATATGCAAAAGGACAGGTCATGATACGCCGTGAACTCTAAATGATGCTTTATGATGCTTGAGTGCAAAACACAATGCGGACGCAAAGGCACATATAAGAGGAAAATAAAATAATGAGTAACTACTCACAGGGAATCCTACACTAGGGACTCGACATTGGGGAACACCGAGGTATAACAATCAATAGTTCAAACATGACTGGTGATATAGGGAAGAAAACCTTCACATGGGGTACGACAAGTCCAATGAGGGTGACAAACTCACTAGGGAAGAGAATACACTTCACCGGGGAAAAAGAGCGACCTTCTACTGGAGAAGAGCAAACACTCCACTGGGGAAAAAAGTAAATTTCCACTAGGGAAATGAAAGACTAGAGACATGAACCTCACTTGGGGTGATCAGATGAGGAACTTCCTATAGTGAAGAGTTCAAACGGGATCTTCAGAAATGAACTAGAAACAAGACCAGACACATCGGGGATACTAGTAACGACTAGTTCTCCGAGACCTGACTGGGGAAGAGAGTTTCACTGGGGATACCGATGTCACCCAGTTTTAACAAATAGTTCAAATAGTACTAGTAACCACTAGACTTTTTGGGGGTAATGGTAACAACCAAACCAAGTGATAACAAATGGGATTTCTCAAGCCATATCGGTAAAACATAGAACTTCGACTGGGGAAATTGGTAACGACCAAATTTCAAGAAATGCCAGTGACCACTGGACCTTTTATTTTTATTTTTATAAAAAAGAGCTTGGTGTTGCGGTGGAAATAGGATCACAAACTATTAATGAGTTTGAATCGCAATTCAATTCACAACCGCTCTTTGATTTATCCGAAGGAAAAGGTCAAAAGAGGGAAAACCTATTTTTGCATTGTAAACACAATGCGGGGAAAGATCTAGGGTTCGGGGGTTGGTTAAATTTAGGGAAGGTATTAGCACCCTAAACTTCTGTAGTACTCTACAGGAACCTTTTGTTCAATGTTTACTATTTGCTTTATTTATTTGCTTAAGGTATATGTACAAAGGATTAAAAGTAAAAAAGGAGACCTAAGGGGTTAATTCTAAGTTTACTCGGCAAGACATCGCATCTTGTGCCTACGTATCCTTACGGGAGTGGAATCAGAGTAATCGTAGTTCCCCTCAAAAGGGAGGTTAGAGACTTCTTGACTGTGGTCAAGGTCTCAAGGGGAATAAACGTATCTTAGGGACACGCTTACGCGGAGTGTAGAAACTCCAATATCTACGTTGTAAATTGTTAAGTGAATTAGGGTTAGGTTAGGGATTCCGCGGCGGGAAACCCTAAAATGAGCGCGGCGGCTCTTTGACCTAATGCTAGGGGTAAAATTGTAATTTTGCATGCGGCGAGGCATTTGTGAAAATTAGGGTTTGTAAGGGTGTAATTTTGAAGGTTTTGAGGTTGAGGACTATTGGCGCGGCGGTCAAACAGCTAGACCTAATCCTTCGGAGGAGTGAAATTAATTATAAAGATGCGATGAAATTAAATATACATACAACGGCAGAAAATAAAGTGCGGAAAGATAAATGCGACAATTGTCTCGCAAAATTACATCCCATAAGCAGTTACAAATATGATAATTGAATATTTAAACTGAAAATAAAATCAATTGAACTTAGTCAGCTGCAAAAAAACCAAAACAAACAGAGACTGTTTTTATACGGGGTTAGACAAAAAGTTAGACGGGAATGTTAGGAATTTAAGTAGAAAATTATAATTTTAACGAAGCAAGAAAAAAAGTTAGAAATTTGGATCTTAAAAATGAGGATGTTAGCGAAAAAATAATAAACAATAAAAGTTGATACACAATGAAGATGATGATAATATACAAGTGATAATGGAATATGAAATAGCAACGATGATGTCAGATTATGTACAAATATAAAAGTAAATACAAAAATAAATAAATAAATATTAGTGAACAGGTTCATGGATAATCAAGAATACTGTTAGGAATGAAGGATGAAAATTGGAGTTGACGATAATTAGAAGTTAAGTGATGAACGTTTTGAGACGGTGATAATTTAGGTAATAAGAAAAGAGTTAGAATGGAATTAGGTTTTTTTTGAGATTTGGAAAAGTTAGAGTTTTTAATGTGATTAAGAAAAAGAAAATAGATTAAAAGTTAGCAAAAAAAATTAGAACTTCGAAATTTGGTTTTTTTTAAAAAAAAAGGTTAGAAAATAAAAATAAAAGTTTGAAAATAAAAGAGAAAAGGTTAGAATTTTAATAAAAAAAAGAGTTAGAATGTTAGAATTTTAATTAAGAAAAAATGGTAGAAATTTTGAAAAAAAGATATAAAAAAGATTAGACATTAAAAAAAGAAGAGTTAGTTACTTTTGATGAAGACTGTAAGAGTTTTTGATGCTTGCCGATCCCCTGTTTTGTTGCTCCTGAGGGTCCTTTTATACTTGATTTTTTTAAATCTTTTTCAATCTCAGATTTGATTTGAATATCTCAATCTTTTTCAATCTCTGATTTAATTTGAATGAATTTTTATGATGATTTCAGATTTGATTCAATGATGGTGATGTTGATATTTAGATCTGATTTTCTTATGATGATGATATGATCTGATTGATTTGATTTAGCTCCATATGTGATTCATTGTGATTGGACTTGATAAAAAAATATTGGGATTTAAATTTAAAAATGTTAGCAAAGAAAGTTAGAGTTTCAAGTTAAATAAAAATTAGAGTTTTAAGTTTAAAAAAAATGAGTTAGAATTTTAAAATAAAAAACATTTGAATGTTGAAAAAAAAAGTGTTAAAATTATTTTAAAAACGGTTGGAATTTCATTTTAAAAGGAATTTAGAGTTTAAAAAAAAAGGAAAAAGAAAAGGGCGTTAGAATTTAATTTTAAAAAGAATTTAGAATTTTAATTTGAAAAATAAAGGTGTCAAAAAAGATTTAGATTTAATTTTAAAAAAAAAAAGGATAGATTTAATTTATAAAAAAAAAGGTTAGATTTAACTTTTAAAATAGTTAGAAAAAAAGATTTAATTTTTAAAATAGTTAGAAAAAAAAGATTTAATTTTAAAAAGAAATTAAAGAAAAAAAAGATTTAATTTTAAAAAGAAGTTAGATTTTTATTTTAAAAAAAAGTATTAGAATTTGATTAAAAAAATGTGTTAGAAATTAATTTAAAAAAGGTTATAAAAAAAATTTTACTCTTAAAGAAAAGAAAAAAAAAAGTTAAATTTTAATCTAAATCCTAAAAGTTAGTAAGAAGAGCTTAAAATGATTTAAATAAATAAACTAAATAGAAAAAAAAAAGTTAATAAAAAACATTAGTAAAAAAAAAAAATTAATTAAATTATTATTAGTTAAAAAAACAAGATTAAAAAAAAAGGTTAATTTATTAAGTTAATCAGAATTTAAAATAAAAATAAAAAAGAAAGGGTAAAATTTGGGGTATTACCGTTGCCCCTATTTAAATAACTACACCGGATGATTTGAGTGGCGGAGACTCGAGGAATCATGGTGGAGGGATTTAAATATAGATAACCGAAAATTTTGCCCTTATATGTGGCGATATGCAATGTTATAGACAAAACAAGAACAGACTAATGCAGACAATGCCATGAATATGATATGATGCGTATGTTGAAATGATGAATGCGAAAATACTGACGAATATGACGACACAGGGACAGACGCTACGAGAAGAACACACTGGGGAAAACAGCGCGCTGGGACACAGTACAACACTGGGGAATTCTAAAATGATGGTCAACTGGTGCGAACACGACCAATTGTCTTTTTTAGAGATGGTACCTATGAGACGGCCTCCACTGGGGAATCTAAAAATAAAACTGGATCACGTACGATTGCAAGATCGATTACAGAATGCTGGAGCATTGAGCAAAGAATAACATCCAAACTTCTATAAACTATCCTTCGTGATAGGATCGAACGGACTTTTCAGAAATCCATATCATATATACAGGGTAAAAACCGGCTGTATGCCAAAATAAATGGACTTTAATGGAAATGCCCTGATAAGCTTCTCGAGGGAGAACTGTCACTTATCGTTGGAAGGGACTTATGTGCCAAAATGGATAAGCACTCAAATAAAGAGGCTGCTGCTTATCTGATAAATAAATCTTCTCGCATTTAAGGTCGGCGCCTGGAATACGATTCTGATTCTTCTCTTACTGAAGGATAAATAAACTTCTTCATGCTTCAAGATCGTGCTCTCCTGAACATGAAAAGGGTAAACTGAACTTCCTCATACTTCAGAATCGTGCTCTCCTGAATATGATTCGGCTCTTTCGGGTAAATGAAATTCTTCATACTTCAGAATCGTGCTCTCCTGAATATGAAAAGGGTGAACTGAACTTCCTCATACTTCAGAATCGTGCTCTCCTGAATATGATTCCGCTCCTTCGGGTAAATGAAATTCTTCATACTTCAGAATCGTGCTCTCCTGAATATGAAAAGGGCTAACTGAACTTCCTCATACTTCAGAATCATGCTCTCCTGAATATGATTCGGCTCTTTCTTGTAAATGAAATTCTTCATACTTCAGAATCGTGCTCTCCTGAATATGAAAAGGGTAAACTGAACTTCCTCATACTTCAGAATCGTGCTCTCCTGAATATGATTCGGCTCTTTCTTGTAAATGAAATTCTTCATACTTCAGAATCGTGCTCTCCTGAATATGAAAAGGGCTAACTGAACTTCCTCATACGTCAGAATCGTGCTCTCCTGAATATGATTCGGCTCTTTCTTATAAATGAAATTCTTCATACTTCAGAATCGTGCTCTCCTGAATATGAAAAGGGTAAACTGAACTTCCTCATACTTCAGAATCGTGCTCTCCTGAATATGATTCGGCTCAAACCTCCCCGTACTTCAAGATCGTGCTCTCCTGAATACGATTTGGTTTCTTCTTTTACTAAAGGATAAATGAACTTCTTCATAATTCAGAATCGTGCTCTCCTGAATATGATTCCGCTCAAACCTCCTCGTATTTCAAGATCGTGCTCTCCTGAATACGATTTGGTTCAAAACCTTCCCATACTTCAAGACGACAGGTAAATGGAAGCCCAACTGCTCCATGGAGATGGCCATTTGCTGCAAGTCATAACGAAGATAGGATCGGCTTCTTAGGTGAGAAATGTTGTATACCGATGTTGTAAGATGTAAAGTGTTGTAAAGTGTTGTACTGATAGATTTTCCAGGCGTGAACTGGCGTGTATCTGTAAAGGATTGTGGTTGATTTTCTTGAAAGATAGTGCAAAATAAATGCACGTCCGGGTACAGTGATAAACTTCTCAAGCAAGATAGTCGCGTATCTGTCGTGGTATGGTGAAAACCTTCAGAAGGTGCAAAATAAATGCACGTCCGGTTGGGCTCGACGACCGACATAACTGAGATTCAATCTAGGATCGAGCTAGAAAGAAGACTGGTAATCAAGACTCCGTCGAGGGAATGATCTCGAAGGGTAAATATCTTATCCTGGTGAGGAAAGATAGCTGAAGTAACCGTCATCCACGAGGATCGAGCTCTGTGGGGAAACTGGAAACAAGTAAGTATTTTATGCTTAGGGCTGACAATCTATTTGGAGAGAATGGACGAACCCAGTTACTCGGCGGTAACAACCAATGGTGGCGAAACATAATGAACCTGTGAATGCTAACGCATATGTTGATGCATATGTTAATGTGAATGTATGTTAATGTCTATGTATGTTGATGTCTATGTATGTAGTTAAATATGCAAGATGTTATGAAATGAGTATGTAATGAGTATGTAATGAATATGTAATGAATATGTAATGAATATGTAATGAATATGTAATGAATATGAATATGTAATGAAATAGGCATGTGATGCTTATGCCCCTGCGTAGGCCGACGAAACAGACTAGAGACGGGACGAGAGATGAAATAAACATCTCGACGGAAATACCCTGCGTTCTCTGCAACCAATACGTCAATCATGGGTAAGAAAGATCAATGGTAGAACCAAATCTGGTTTTAAAGTTCTGAATTCTCTGGGGAGAAAGTAATCTGCTTGGGTGCACAGTATCATGTCTTCACATGGGGAGAAGAAAACCTGAGGGACACTTTTGAGTTACCCAAGAAAAAGTTGTCAGCTTATAGTCTCTCTGGGGACTATGAAGAGGCAATAGTTTAGGAGCCTGTTGCAACACTGAGATCCATTGGGGAATGAAGGCCGCCGTGAGTAAAATCCATCGGATACATGAAGAGAGTGGTGAAACCACATAGTTTTGATCTTGAAGGACCTTATAGTAGTCGCCATTTGTTTCTTTAAAAAACATGGTGCCCCAGGATACTTGCGTTGCGAGGTAGGGTCATCTCAAGAGGATTTTATAGAGAACACCGAGTCCGGTTACCCCATTGTTCTCAAACTCTTTGAGAGATTTGTCAGGTCTCGACGTAACTGGCACAAATTAATCGTGTTACGACGAAATCTTTGAGAAATAGCTCTTAAGAACGTCAGACTCGCGTTGGTAAGCGATTTGGGAAATTGCCTGCCCCTGTTTAGCAGGATATTCAAGTTCCAAGGGTTATGTTCATATGTAAATCTCTAAGATATCAAGCAAAGTCGTCATGCCTGAAATGCCTATCCAGAGCTTGTCAATGCGCACATATATTTGTCTTGAATTTTTGTTTTGAAAAAGATATCGCAATAACTTGTGACCGAAATCACTAGTCAGGATATAAGTTTTAATTATAATGCCAACATGAATTTTTCTGAGCATAGTTCGTAGGAGTCAGGAAACGTGATCTTGTCGAGTATGCTTTCAACCGAAGTCCTACTTCAATTAGGTCTTTTAAAGGTTGTATCGTGGCTCGGTTCACGGTTTAAGAAACAAAGGATAAAGGCTCAAAGTTATATTTGTACCCACCCCTTCTTCGTGATGTTCTCCAATCCTAATTCAGTTAATCGGATACGAGCGCTCATATCTCAAGCGGATTTGCTATGGTCGAGAACTTATCAAGGCTTTGGACATGGCAGTCACTCACCTATTTCTTTTGGCGTTTCTATCACACGACCTTGTTCTTTAATAGGGATTATAAAAAAACTACTGGTTTGGTGTTCTTATTCCCTAACTTTTGCCTGGACAGCGTCTATTGATTTGACTTTGGAGTCCAGCGGGATGCCCCAGTTTTGCCTAAGTCTCCTTCATAGGTTTTGACTTAGCGGGCTTTTATTATTTTTTTGAATATTCTTTTATGCAAGTCGCGTAAATCTTTTGAAAGGCTCATGACTGCCCCACTCCTTAGATAACTGAGGGATAGTCATTGTATTGGACTTCTTAAGATGCTAAGGATAAATTCTCGAAGGTTTGCTTTTCCTTTTTAAGAGTCTAAGCGCTCGATCGGTTTAACTGAAACCTACCCTGCCCCAGGTTAGGATGAAGGTTCTTAAAAAGAAATAAAAACTCCTACTTCAAGGTTCAAAGGGTTGACTAGGGATTAACATCCTTATATCTCCAGTGTTAGGGATTTGAAACAATGCCTTACATTATCAGCGGGTTTCAATCGAAAGCATATGACAAGAAATCTGACGTTTTGGGTTCGTCATCCTCCTCCCAATTCTCCATCAGAACAAGAGATCGGGTAAAGTTGGCATTATGATTTATGAAAACGTTTTTTGAATGAGTGAAACGAATGGATTTATTCAAGACAAACATATGCGTTGCATTAATTAATCAAAGATAAACAAGTTCGTGCATGCTAAATATGCTTAATCAAAGAGAAATGCATATAAATAAACAAATGAACTGTCGGAAAAGTCCTTCTAAATGTTTATGAAATCTTGCATTCAAGAGTAACAGTTTCCTTTGGCGGAGCCTCAATGGAAAGGACGTCTGGTTCATGATCACTGTGAGTCGTCATGGCTTGCCCCAGTTATGCTGGTCACATTTTCAACAGTTTTCAGTCGTTGCTTCAAAATAACTTTCCCAGATTCTTTGTTGATCCCGGTCATATCATCTTGAGGGTTACTGAAATGAAGCGAGCTAGGCCTTTGAATAATTACTGGATTCGGCTGATTCGTCACAGGAGTAGCATGCTTTGTAGAATTCGAACCCGACAAGTGAGGGACCCTGAGAGGAGTCTCGGTCTTCAGCTGAGCATCGCCAAAAGACAACTTCTTCGTTTCTAGCAAATTTCTGACAACTTTCTTAAGAGCATAGCAATTCTCTAGATCATGGCCGGGCGCACCCTCATGAAATAAACAATGAGCGGTAGCGTTGTAACTTGCAGGTAATGGATTAGGTGGAGGACCCAAAGCACTGGTGGTAATCAGACCTTGTTGTACTAAATGGGGGTATAACTCAGTGAAAGTCATCGGAATTGGAGGACAAGGCTTATACTGCCTCTTACGGGGATAAGGAACCTGATTCTGTGATTGTTGGTGAACAGGAGCGTTGGGCACTCGTTGACTGTCGACAGGAACTTGCATGGGCGGATAACCGGAAGGTTGTTGATGAATCGGTGCTTGATATACCGGAGTTGACTGTACAGGCTGGCATGTAGGAAACTGCTGATCGAAAGGAGGTGCAACAGTAGCTACATAGGGTTGTTGAACATATAGAAACGGATAACCTTGAACATAACTCTGCTGATATTGTAAAGGTTGAGGAGTAGCCTTTTTGCGGTTCTTTGAACGTGTAGGTCCTTTACCATGGTCGGAGTTAGGAGTTTTGCACTTTGGAGGGGTAGCTCGTCGAACTGGTCGAGCACTGGGAGGCACCAAACCGAATTGAAGACCGTGAGGAGGTACATTCTCGACAGTAACAGCTGGTTGAGGTTCCATAACGGTATTAGTCTTAGAAACAACAGTAGACTGAGCATCCACCTTCACACTAAGAGCTCGTAACATCTCCAAAATCTGCCCTACACTTCCTCGAAGATCTTCGAGTTCATGGCTGACACGGTTGATCTCTTGGTTTTGATCTTCCATTCTTTTGAAGGGTCGTATTGATGCAGAGAACTCAGGGTGACGAAACTGGAGGGTGAGAGAACCGAGTATGAGAAATCGGGAGACACATGCAATGCAAAAGTATGATGCTAAAATGTGAATGTAAATGAAGATTTCATGGAATTCAAACATTTACGAATGTCGTGGGGTACCAAGGAAATCTTTTTCTTGTTTTTTCATTTTATTTTTTTATTTATGGTATCCCGCGATATCCATAAATGATGTTTGAACTCCATGAAATACAATGCAATGAGATGCTTTATGGATGCAATGCATGAAAACACACAAAGTCCTAGGTTAAAGGAACGTGAGCGGAGTCAAGGTCTACCCATCCCAAAAGGAGTGTACTATAGGTTAGTTGTACCTGCCGAACAAGGTTCTACAAAGTGCCCAAAGTCATCAGCCCATCTTTCGGATATTATCAACCTTCCGACTGACTCGGGGGTGAATAATATTCTCAAGAGAACCTCTTTTGAGTGTAGTATCGCGTAGCAGCCGTTGTAGGATTACTCCCACATAGCTCCCGCACTACGTCCTAAATAAGGCCAAGGTGGTGTTAAGGTACTACGGTCCCCAATATCACAGACTCTAATCGACCATGGAAAAAGTTTTTACGATTACTCGTTCAACCGAACCATTTTCGAAAAGGTCTCAACTGAGCGGTGATTCTCGAATCAGCTTGGTCGGGATTCACTCCCTATAAGCCTCATCGAATATATCCCCATCCTATAATAATGTCACTAGTCCGGGCGTAGGACTTATCTCACAGCACAAAGAACAGTCCCCAAATCAGAGCACAAATATATACATGCAAATGAATAATAACACAGATAGTAATAAAGGTGAACAAGTTAGGGATAACCCTCAAAAGTTTTACTTTTTCCCCAGTGAAGTCGCCATTTTCTGTTGCGGTGGAAATAGGATCACAAACTATTAATGAGTTTGAATCGCAATTCAATTCACAACCGCTCTTTGATTTATCCGAAGGAAAAGGTCAAAAGAGGGAAAACCTATTTTTGCATTGTAAACACAATGCGGGGAAAGATCTAGGGTTCGGGGGTTGGTTAAATTTAGGGAAGGTATTAGCACCCTAAACTTCTGTAGTACTCTACAGGAACCTTTTGTTCAATGTTTACTATTTGCTTTATTTATTTGCTTAAGGTATATGTACAAAGGATTAAAAGTAAAAAAGGAGACCTAAGGGGTTAATTCTAAGTTTACTCGGCAAGACATCGCATCTTGTGCCTACGTATCCTTACGGGAGTGGAATCAGAGTAATCGTAGTTCCCCTCAAAAGGGAGGTTAGAGACTTCTTGACTGTGGTCAAGGTCTCAAGGGGAATAAACGTATCTTAGGGACACGCTTACGCGGAGTGTAGAAACTCCAATATCTACGTTGTAAATTGTTAAGTGAATTAGGGTTAGGTTAGGGATTCCGCGGCGGGAAACCCTAAAATGAGCGCGGTGGCTCTTTGACCTAATGCTAGGGGTAAAATTGTAATTTTGCCTGCGGCGAGGCATTTGTGAAAATTAGGGTTTGTAAGGGTGTAATTTTGAAGGTTTTGAGGTTGAGGACTATTGGCGCGGCGGTCAAACAGCTAGACCTAATCCTTCGGAGGAGTGAGATTAATTATAAAGATGCGATGAAATTAAATATACATACAACGGCAGAAAATAAAGTGCGGAAAGATAAATGCGACAATTGTCTCGCAAAATTACATCCCATAAGCAGTTACAAATATGATAATTGAATATTTAAACTGAAAATAAAATCAATTGAACTTAGTCAGCTGCAAAAAACCAAAACAAACAGAGACTGTTTTTATACGGGGTTAGACAAAAAATTAGACGGGAATGTTAGGAATTTAAGTAGAAAATTATAATTTTAACGAAACAAGAAAAAAAGTTAGAAATTTGGATCTTAAAAATGAGGATGTTAGCGAAAAAATAATAAACAATAAAAGTTGATACACAATGAAGATGATGATAATATACAAGTGATAATGGAATATGAAATAGCAACGATGATGTCAGATTATGTACAAATATAAAAGTAAATACAAAAATAAATAAATAAATATTAGTGAACAGGTTCATGGATAATCAAGAATACTATTAGGAATGAAGGATGAAAATTGGAGTTGACGATAATTAGAAGTTAAGTGATGAACGTTTTGAGACGGTGATAATTTAGGTAATAAGAAAAGAGTTAGAATGGAATTAGGTTTTTTTTGTGAGATTTGGAAAAGTTAGAGTTTTTAATGTGATTAAGAAAAAGAAAATAGATTAAAAGTTAGAATTAAAAGTTAGCAAAAAAAATTAGAACTTCGAAATTTGGTTTTTTTAAAAAAAAAGGTTAGAAAATAAAAATAAAAGTTTGAAAATAAAAGAGAAAAGGTTAGAATTTTAATAAAAAAAAGAGTTAGAATGTTAGAATTTTAATTAAGAAAAAATGGTAGAAATTTTGAAAAAAAGATATAAAAAAGATTAGACATTAAAAAAAGAAGAGTTAGTTACTTTTGATGAAGACTGTAAGAGTTTTTGATGCTTGCCGATCCCCTGTTTTGTTGCTCCTGAGGGTCCTTTTATACTTGATTTTTTTAAATCTTTTTCAATCTCAGATTTGATTTGAATATCTCAATCTTTTTCAATCTCTGATTTAATTTGAATGAATTTTTATGATGATTTCAGATTTGATTCAATGATGGTGATGTTGATATTTAGATCTGATTTTCTTATGATGATGATATGATCTGATTGATTTGATTTAGCTCCATATGTGATTCATTGTGATTGGACTTGATAAAAAAATATTGGGATTTAAATTTAAAAATGTTAGCAAAGAAAGTTAGAGTTTCAAGTTAAATAAAAATTAGAGTTTTAAGTTTAAAAAAAATGAGTTAGAATTTTAAAATAAAAAACATTTGAATGTTGAAAAAAAAAAGTGTTAAAATTATTTTAAAAACGGTTGGAATTTCATTTTAAAAGGAATTTAGAGTTTAAAAAAAAAGGAAAAAGAAAAGGGCGTTAGAATTTAATTTTAAAAAGAATTTAGAATTTTAATTTGAAAAATAAAGGTGTCAAAAAAGATTTAGATTTAATTTTTTTAAAAAAAAAGGATAGATTTAATTTATAAAAAAAAAGGTTAGATTTAATTTTTAAAATAGTTAGAAAAAAAGATTTAATTTTTAAAATAGTTAGAAAAAAAAGATTTAATTTTAAAAAGAAATTAAAGAAAAAAAAGATTTAATTTTAAAAAAAAGTTAGATTTTTATTTTAAAAAAAAAGTATTAGAATTTGATTAAAAAAATGTGTTAGAAATTAATTTAAAAAAGGTTATAAAAAAAATTTTACTCTTAAAGAAAAGAAAAAAAAAGTTAAATTTTAATCTAAATCCTAAAAGTTAGTAAGAAGAGCTTAAAATGATTTAAATAAATAAACTAAATAGAAAAAAAAAGTTAATAAAAAACATTAGTAAAAAAAAAAATTAATTAAATTATTATTAGTTAAAAAAACAAGATTAAAAAAAAAGGTTAATTTATTAAGTTAATCAGAATTTAAAATAAAAATAAAAAAGAAAGGGTAAAATTTGGGGTATTACACTTGGTAACGACCAAGTCAGGGTACCAATGACGATTGGATTTCAAGCAATGCCAGTTACGACTGGACTTAAGAGGAACATGGTGACGACCAAATTGGGGAACACCAACAACATTTGGTTATGAAAATGCTAGCGGTTACTAGACTTCAGCTGGGGAGGTTGGTAACGACCAAACCAAAAGATACCAATAAGGATTGGATTTCAGACTGTGCCAGTTACGACTGGAATTCATGGGGAAGGTCGGTAACGACCAAACCAAAAGATACCAATGACAATTGGATTTCGACATCTGCCAGTTACGACTGGATTTTAAAGGGAAAAGTTGGTAACGACCAAACCAAACGATACCAATAGCGATTGGATTTAAGCAATGCCAGTTACGACTGGACTTTAAAAGAAAAATATGGTGACGACCAAAAGAGTACCAATAACGATTGGCTTTCAAAACAATTCCAGTTACGACTGGACTTTAAAAGAAAACATGGTGACGACCAAAAGAATGCCAATAACGATTGGCTTTCAAGAAAATGCCAGTTACGACTGGACTTCACGGAGAAGGTTGGTGAAAACCAAACCAAGAAACCAATAATGATTGGATTATGAAATGAGGCCAGTTACGACTGGACTTTAAATAGAAAAGTAACTAGTAACGACTAGACTTCACGCTGAACCCAAGATGAAGGGTGTATGTAAACTTGGGAAATAAACCCAACTCTACTGGGGAATCAGAGTTTTTAGACAAGCTAGTCAGAGATGACGAGGTAATTTCAACCAACTGCCCATAAATCCTCTGTTGGGGATGAGTCTTCTCATTATCATAAGAAGTTCTGAGAGACAGTCTTCAAACCTGATAACCACACATGACCAAAGGAAATTCAGCAGCTCAACTTGCTAACACTTCATTGGGGAATGTGATCGGATTGCGTATCAAAATTTCTGCTACCTTGAGGTTTCAGGGAAGCATGATTTTCCTCGAATCTTTACCATGAATTGAAGCTTTTATGTTTGTTAATCTTTCCAAGTTTTATTCAAAAATTTGAACCTAATGCTTTCAAAATTATCGCTGGTTAATGAATAATATTTTGCATAACAAAGAAAATAAAGGAAATGATAAATTTGCAAAAGAAAGAATGGCTCAAACTGATTTTATTCAAGAATGAAATCTTGCAAATGACAAAATTCCATAGAAGTTTTACAAGTGAAAAATGGCAACGTGGACAAGGTTACATTGAATCCCATGACCAACTATCCCTAAAGATTAAAACTCCTCAAAAATCCTTGCTTCTGATGAGAGCTGTTGAAATGAATTCTTGTAGAATCTTCTGCGATAGTGACAACTCATCTTGATGCAGTGAAACGCCTTTGTCCCTAACGTTTTCCTGGATCGCCCTTTCGGGTTTTCAATCCACCGGGACGCTCTTTTTTTCCTAAGCCACCCTTTCGGGTTTTCAATTTAGCGAGCTCTTAATTTTCTTTTTATCTTTCTCTTTTTCTTTTACCCTAATTTTTGCATAAGCTGCTCTTTCGAGTTTTCGACTTATCGGGTTCTTTTAGGCGTAATATTTTCGTACTGCATCAGAATTCACCGGATGAGTAAGCTGCTCTTCGTCCATGGTGGTGAGAATCAACGAGCCTCCTGAGAAGACTGTTTTCACAACAAACGGGCCGTCATAGTTGGTTATCCATTTTCCTCGTGCGTCCTTGTGAACTGGTAAAATCTTCTTGAGTACAACCTCCCCTTCTCGGAACTCTCGGACACGAACTTTCTTGTCAAAAGCTCTTTTGATCCTCTTCTGATACAACTGACCATGACACATTGCAGACATGCGCTTCTCGTCGATAAGATTCAACTGATCAAACCTTTCTCTAACCCATTCTACTTCTTCAAGCTTGGTTTCCATTATGACCCTCAAGGAAGGTATCTCGACCTCAATAGGAAGTACCGCATCCATTCCATATACCAAAGAATAAGGGGTTGCCCCTGTTGAAGTGCGGACAGACGTTCTGTACCCATGTAAGGCAAATGGCAGCACCTCATGCCAATCTTTGTAGGTTTTCACCATCTTTTGTAAAATCTTTTTGATGTTTTTATTCGCAGCTTCTACAGATCCATTCATCTTAGGACGATAAGGAGAAGAATTGTGATGTTCAATTTTGAAGTCATCGCACAATTCTTTCATGATTTTGTTGTTCAAATTGGTACCGTTGTCTGTTATGATTCGTCTTAAAATTCCGTATTGATGTCGCTACTCGAAAAATGCATCGTGCAACGACGGGGAGGCGAAAAAGAAAGGACAGAAGAGTCGCCACCGAACTTTATTTATCCCATTAGGGGAAAGGAAAATATCGAGAAAACCTTAAGAAAAGAATGGATAAGATGGTCTCGCAACCAAGAATGGGTTCGGAAGCCGGTTATGCGAGGGGAAGGTATTAGCACCCCTCGCATCCATCGTACTCGATGGGAACCTTTTGTTTGTCGATGTGCGATTTTATTTGCTTAAATATTATGCTATAAAAAGTGTTCCAAAAGATAGGGAGAAAAAAGGTTAGAAACAGGAAATTTAGGAGGAAAGAGAGAACGGGAAAAAGAGAAAGAACAGACTCGGTAGGACTTCGCAGTCCTATGCCTACGTATTCTCAATAGACATGAGAAAGTCAGAGTCGACGTAGTTCGGGGAACTACAGATATAGGGGGGAAAGTGCTCGGCAAGGATTGTGGCCCTTGTGCCTACGTATCTTTACTTGAAGAAGTAAAGAATCAGAGCAGCCGTAGTTCGGCCTACGGTGTGCGGGGGGAGTTCTGGTAGACGATGTTATCGTGCGCATTCTAGCAGTTAGACGTATTGCTGCTCGCTCGTTGGAGACTTAGGCGTTACCTGTTTGCGGTAGAACGGACGTAGCATGCCTTTCTGGGAAAGGGTGGAAAAAGAAAAGGGTGCTCGCTAGGATATCGCGATCCTATGCCTACGTATTCCCATTATGCATGAGAAATCAGAGCAACATAGTTCGTGCCTACGATGCGGATAACCGGTGTGTTTTGTGGATGATGTTATCGTACGCGTTCTAGCAATTTAGGTGTTTTGCTGCTCGCTCGTTTGGAGACTTATGCGTACCTGTTTGCGGTCGAACGGACGTAACATATCCTTTGGAAGATTGGTTTTCGCCATGCGAGGCAAGGTGTCACGTTTGATTGGTTGAATTGTTTTTTGGGGCGAGATAGGTCCTCGGATAGTACCCCCTACAGGTAGTACCCAATTCTTTATCTCAAAGTTTTTGTTATAAAAGGGTGTGGCGAACAAGGCGTCTTCGTATTGAAAGACGAGCGTCGAAACCACCCTCACTACAGTGGGCATCCCTACGCTCGGAGAATAAGAGGTCTACACCCAATCCTCTCTCTTTAATTCAATGCAAAGAGAACTTCGTTCTCTTATTAAAGATGTTTTTAGTTTTGAATGGTAAGTGCTTTGCGACAGAGAACCCTACGGTAAACGTCAGCACTCGGGATAGGAGAAGGCCTACGCCTAACCACTCCACGACCATTCAAGTTTTTGTATGAAAAGGAATTTGAAAATGCACTTGGTACGAGACCGAGGTTTTAGGTGGGAAAGGTGCGGAAGGAAGTTGTGAAAGGAAATGGTGGATAAAGGCGTGTCTTCGTATCGAAAGACGAGTGTCGAGACCACCCTCACTACAGTGGGCATCCCATCACTCGGAAAAGAAGAGGTCTACACCCAATCTTCTCTCTTTAATTCGATACAAAGAGAAATCAATTTATTATGGTTTGAAAATGGACTCGGTACGAGACCGAGGTTTTAGGAGAGATGGTATGGAAACGTCTTCGTATTGAAAGACGAGCGTCGAAACCACCCTCACTACAGTGGGTATCCCAACGCTCGGAGAAGAAGAGGTCTACACCCAATCCTCTCTTTTTAATTCAATACAAAGAATTGATTTTAAGGAGATGAGATTTGAAAATGGATGGGAAGCGTCTTCGTATTGAAAGACGAGTGTCGAAACCACCCTCACTACAGTGGGCATCCCAACACTCGGAGAGGAAGAAAGTCTACACTTAATCCCCTCTTTTTAATTCAATACAAAGATAATTGGATTTTGAAGATGGTTTGTCAATGCTTTTGAATCGAGTTGGGACAAGTGACGAAGAGAGAAAAGAGGTGGTCTCAGATCCAACATTACTTATCAATAATTTGACTGGTAATGAATTACGGAGGTCTCATCATCGACCGTAACGCGATAAAAGAAAATATAATCGAACGTATAAACCAAAATTTATATCCAAATAACTCTAACAATATTAATAAAGAATATTAACTTTATGATTAAAAGAAAACGAGTATATACATGAAATTAAATAAAAATCTCCATAAAAGTTTGGCCAGATTATTCTACTTTTAAAACTCTAAAGAATAAAAAGAAATGGGGGGTGATGGATCAGAATATGGAGTATGAACGGATGAGAGGTGGGCTTATGAAGCCCATTAGCCTTCCATGAACATGGTTAGCGGGAGGGGTGCAGATTATTGGAGAGGGTGGTATCCCAAAACGAGCTTGAGAGCCCAAACATCCACTGGTCCCGATGCTTATTTTCTGATACAAATAAAAGATAAAAAAAGAAAATAAAATAAAATAAAAAAAACTAAAAAAACATTTGTCAAAGGGTTAGCTACCAACACACTCAGAAGAAGAAACAATCCTCTCTTCCTCAAAACGTAACCGAAGTTTCCACCGGTCCCGATCCACTCAGTCCCAAGCTTCGATTCTCTCTAAAAAAAGTGAGTCTGTTTCCTTTTCCTCTTCTCCGTTTCTGTTCTGTTTTTTTATTCTCGGTTTGATATGTGGGTTTGAGGTTGCAGTTCGAAGGAAGTGATGGAGATGAATTACCGATGAGGGCTTTCTGGGTATCGTTTGGTGATGTAGGTTGGAGAAGGTCTATGCTTGGGGGTATAAAGGTTGTTGTGAGCGGCGTCAGTGTGAGAAAGTTAGAGATGTCGCCGGGTTGGTTTGAATGAGCTGAGGATGAGTGTTTTCGGTTGTGTTGCGTAATGAAGATTCTGGGTTTGATTACAGTGAGTTTGTGAAGGGTTGTTTAATGAAGGAGAGAATTTGCGGTGAGGGATAGAGGGTATCACGGTGGATTTGAGAAGTTGAGTTGGAAAAGATATTTTTAGGGATTGTTAGGTGTTTAAGTTTGGAGGAAGAAGAGGCTTATGTTGTTGTTGTTCAATATCTGGGGAGTTTTTGTTTATTCAATGATGGTGAGTTTATTATTGAATACGAAGTTTTGGGCAGAGTTCTGTGGTGGTAAGAAATGGTTATGGAAAGTGAATGAGAAGATGAAGAACATGGAGGTGATTGAATGGTGAAGAGTTTGTTCGGATGAGGTTCTGGGTTGGTTCGAGTGGTGGTTCGAATGAAAAAATAGTCGAAGGAGATGATGTTGATGGAGTTGAAGGAAGAAGGAGGAAGAAAGTTCGAAAGTGGTTTGTTTTTTGGTAGAGCTGTCTCAAATCAGAGGGAGTTTGAGTGAGGATGATTGTTCTGAATTTCAGAGTTTGAAGCTGGATGATGAATGGAAAAGTGAAAGGAAAGAATAAAGTGAAGATGAAAGGTTGAGAAAAAAATCCCAAGTGAAGGTCTGAGCCTCCCCTTTTCTATTGCAGTGGTCATGGCTTATGAAGTGAGCCAGCTCTCTCTTATCCCCCCCAAAAAACCGTTGGGATGTTGGTTTGTGTCTTTAAAAAAAAACCATGATGAACCAAGTGGTCCCTT
The DNA here is from genome assembly GCA_963859935.3 of Lathyrus sativus. Classification (NCBI taxonomy): domain Eukaryota; kingdom Viridiplantae; phylum Streptophyta; class Magnoliopsida; order Fabales; family Fabaceae; genus Lathyrus; species Lathyrus sativus. The sequence goes on along the minus strand of OZ012739.1, from coordinate 677,019,270 downwards.
CTCTTGCAGGCCTTTGAATGAGACAAAACTCCTTGCTTTCTCTTCGGTGGACCCGTTGTTTGTTATGGTTGTGTGTTTTGTGCAGGTACAGCTTGCAGTAGGTTTTGTCTGGCATGATGAGTAGCATCTTATGGCAGGTTGTTTGTCTGGTGTGGGAGGAGTAGTAGCAGGGTGGTTTGGCAGCTGGTGTTGCAGTAGGTTATTGTCTATGGTAGCAGAATGGTTGGCAGCTGGTGTGTACGAATGTGGTGGATGCAGGGTATTGTGTGTAGCAGGTTTTTGTACAACTTGTGCAGAGCTTGTCTATTCCATTTTGGTGTAAGGTTGGGGAAAGTTGCTTTGTTGATTTTGTGTGTGGTGTGTGGGCTGGCTGAGATGTTGTAGCTGTGTATGGTACGGTTTTGGTAGTTGTAGCAGAGTTGTTTTTTTGTTTGTTTGTTTGTGAAGCTAATGGTTTTATGTTGCTGTGTCTTCATTCTTATGTTTTGCAGGCTGAAAGCTGTGACAGCCGAGACTTGAAGGTGGCTAGAATATGTGGTAAATGCGTGATGTGCGGTTTGCCGTGTAGGCTGTATGGTTTGATTGCTTTTATTTTTTTGCTTTGTGTTGCAACAGGTCTGTAGCCAACATGGCATGAAGAAAGGTCTTGTAGCAGCTGTGCAATCTTGTTTGCTTGTGGCATGGCTTGTAAGTTGGCATGAGGATAATGGTTAGCCTTAAACTGTACTACATCGTTGCGGTACGAAACGCGAGGTCGGTTACTATCATTTGATTAGTCTTTCCTCTTCAGGTCTTCCGTATTGTCTCCGATTGAACTCAAATCACAATTATTGTCGTTTATGCAGGCTTGTGTTGTGGTTTGAAACTTTTTAGGTCGTGGTATGCCATAAGTTGCACGGTGCTTTCCGCGGTACGTAATATTCGCTAGCATTTGATTATTCTTTCCCTTTTCTAAATGTGTGTCTTCCTCTCGTGTTGCATTTTAATCTTTGCCTTGCGTACGTAATCCACATGCTGTTGTTTACAGGTAGTATCATGGCGCGCGGGAAAATGCCGAAACAGTTTTGAATGCGGACCGGTGCGGGGCTGGTATTCTTTGGTTCGGTAGCAGCAATATTTTTGGTAAGAGTTGATGGTGTCCTTTGAGCACCCCAATGATAGCATCACTGGCAGATGATTGATTCTCATCAGGGGAGTATACAAGGCGAACCAATGCAGGCAAATACAATGAAGGGTCTATCATTGGAAGCAACTTAGATGCCTGCTCACGAATGCCAATATCTTTATCTCCAAGCCGCTCAAGCAGTGTGTTGGCAGTTTCTTGCCAAGCAGTATAAGGCAATGATTTTTTTTTTACTCTGATGATATATGCAAGATCTCTGCTATAACATCCATCGCGTTTCTTCTTTGTGAAATGTTTTTAGAAGCAAGACATTTCAGAACTTCCATGAGGCACATATCATCTTTGCTTATTGAGAAATATTCTGCCATCAGCATAACAACAGCTCGAGATATACCATCCTGCTCATCTAGAAGGTGAACCAGAATCGGTATCACAATATTCGCCTGCCTACTATTGACAAGTGCCTATTCCTGTGAATGATTTGGCTTCTCTTATCTTTTGGTTAAATATTGTGAGACCATGTAATAATTATTTGAATAGAATAAACTCACAAATATGAACTCCATTTAATTTGTTTGCATTGAATTTCAAAAGATGCCTTGGAATTTGGATTTCAAAGAACGTACTTATACCTCAAAGTATATGTGTAAACCATGATATCCTAGTAATCAAATTTGTATGGTTTTTGATTTGCCAAACTTGACTTGTGATTCTCGGCAAGACTTAAACAAAAGCATGTCACCTGGACATCCAACAAACAAGATTCACATAGCGAATCAAACGCCCAATCATATTATAGTGTTTTGCCACATAGATCTCAACACTCTGCATCAACCTTCATGAAAGTGAATTAATTTTGTGGTGTTCTTACTCCTTGATGTACCAATAATTCGAAGCAACCATCCATTGACTTAAACCAACCTCAATTCTAACTGTCAGCTCAAACCAACCATTTGAATTAGTCACACCAGACTTTAACCTTATCAAAAACTCTCGTATGACTAAATTTTGGTCAAAACCATCGATTCTCAATTGACTATACCCCTGACCAGACACCTTCAAACAAAGCACAAATTTAGGCAACATATTTTTTGGATTCTGTAAATAATAACGGGAGGGTGAATGTACGGAACGAAAGCTGTACAAAGGTAGGGAAATTTTGGGGTATGACAGATGCCCCTATCTAATTAGCTTAAACCGAGTAAGATGAAATGCCATGGCATTCACTCTTTCGAGGTAGAAGATGATTAGATAAAAAGAAGACCCTGAATTTGTCCGAAAAGAATGACAAAACTTGGGAATGAAATATTGGATATCTTCAAAGGTCGTTGACACCAGAGGATGTTAACAGAGAAAACTTGACACCAAAAGGATGACAAGCCTATCACCAAAAGGATGATAGTACACTCATACACACTGTCCTGAAATCAAAAGATAGTAAGGGATCCACTACCAAAAGGATAGCGGGAAAAACGCTAGTCATGACACCAAAAAAGATGTCAGATCCATCACCAAAAGGATGATGGAGCGGAAACACTAGTCATAACACCAAAAGGATGTTAGACCTATCACCAAAAAGGATGATGGAGCAGAGACGCTAGTCATGACACCAAAAGGATGTCAGACCCATCACCAAAAGGATGATGGAGCTAAATGAGATCAGCCCTAACACCAAAAGGATGTAGGGAGTCCATTACCAAAAGGATAATGGAAAACACGCTAGTCATGACACCAAAAGGATGTCAGACCCATCACCAAAAGGATGATGAAGCGAAATGAAATCAACCCTAACACCAAAAAGGATGATAGGGGGATAAGCTTCTCTGAAGAGATTGCCACTTATCACTGAAGGATAAGCTTCTCCCAAGAGATTGCCACTTATCGCTGAAGACGGATAAGCTTCTCTGAAGAGATTGCCACTTATCGCTGATGAAGGATAAGCTTCTCCCAAGAGATTGCCACTTATCGCTGAAGATGGATAAGCTTCTCTAAAGGGATTGCCACTTATCACTGATGAAGGATAAGCTTCTCCCAAGAGATTGCCACTTATCACTAAAGTCTGCTGGAGACAACTCACTGGGGAACGCCCATGAATTTACTAGAGATGCCCCTGACTGGGCTAAATGTTGATTTGAAGATCTGATTAACCACGGGGTTGAAATACATCATGTGATACCCATGGTCTTGAAAAGGTGCCCCTGACTGAGCTGAATTTTGCTTTGATGCTCTTGAATTTCGTGGGAGGACCCACGGTCTTTGCAGATAATGCCCCTGACTGGGCTGCTGATTGCATTGAAGCTCTTGAATTTGCCCAATAAATGTTGAACAAATTCGTGGGGAACGCCCACGGTCTTGCGGAAGATGCCCCTGACTGGGCTGATTATGATCTTGATATCCTCTGACTCTCGTGGGAGAAAACCACGATATTGCAAGGGATGCCCCTGACTGGGCTGATGATGATCTTGAAAATCTTCAAAATTTGATCTTGGATCTGAGCTCGCATATGCGGATGCTTGATGATAATGATGTTCCATAAATGGAAATGCAAATGAAAATGCTGATACACGGAGATGCAAGAGCTGTGAAAGTATGATATGATCATAGGTATGCATATGATGCAGGATGCTTATGAAGCAAAATGCTTATGATGCGTATGATTGGATGCAGGTGATCGGAAATGCAGGTGATGACGTGGCGAACTTGGGTGGTTGCCAATGTTGATTGGACTTTGGTTTAAAAGTACCAGATGAGGGCTGGTATTCAGAGGGTAGACCAGATGGGACTGGTTGGCGAAAGGTTAAGTTGTCAAAGGAGGGCTGATTTTGTGGTTTGCCAGATGGGAGCTGGACTTTGGGATGAGGTTTACCAGACAAGAACTGGTGGCAAAAAGGTTAAGTTGTCAGACGAGAACTGACTTCTAGGTTTGGTGTCAGACGGGAACTGACTTTGTGGCTTGCCAGACGAGGACTGGACTTTGAAATTGTGTTTTCCAGACGAGGACTGGTTAAACGAAAGGCTAAAGGAAGGGTGACCAGATGGGAGCTGGTTTAAGGACTGACATGTATCAGAAGGGAATTGGTGTTTAGTGAAGGATTGACCAGATGGGATTGGTATAAAGGTTTTCCAGACAAGAACTGGACTTTGGAGGTTTGGGTTTGTTTTGATAGGTGACAGGTTTAGGCTGTGGGATGACAGACCCAATGACAGCAAGGCCTTTTTGGAAGGTTAAGGTTATTGGGTGAGATGACAGTATGATTCCCCGACACTCGTTTTGAACTCAATAATTGCTGATGAGGATGAACTTGCTTGAGTAGCTTGCCATGAGATGACCCCGAGATGGCCTTCCCCAGAGTTTGTACCACGAAAGGGTTCATTGTTTGCTTAACCGACTCTTGGTTGGCTTCAACATACTTTTGGAGTAGCTTGCCCTTGAAAGAGCGTTGAAGCGACTTGACTTATCCTGATTGAACATTGGAGGGATCTATCCTCAATTCAAAGAAACTCTGGGTGGCCTGCCCCTGATTGGTGTGATTCACTTTTGATCAACCGCTTCTTGAATAATTTTCCCCATAATCAACCGTCGTTTGGGGATTTGCCTTAAGTTGGCTGATACCACATTTTTGATGCCAATTCCCCAGTTCCACAGGACTACAAAGCATGCTTGATTCTGATCCAGACTGTTGAATGATCCAGTCCTGCTTGATCGCTTCGTGTTGGAATTTCCTTGACGTCCACTATTGACTTGCAATTAAAATTGTTTTGTTCACGAATGGTAATTTTAATGCGACGTTCATGCAAGTTTTTGAAATAAATGTCATTTATTAAGTGTCGTGATAATGAAGTGAATGGACCATTTAGTCCAAACTTTGTGCTAACTTGATTGGTGTAAAAGATATAGCAAGGATATGGACACCAATGCTGATGATTAGCAAATATGTGGGGAGTCAGTTTACGCAACCTCGCAATAGTATGCTTTCAGAACAAACCTCGCCTCAATTAGGTCTTTCGAGGGTTTTAACGTGGTCTGGTTCATGGTTATGAAACAAAAGATATTAGGCTCAAAGTATGATTTGTACCCACCCCTTCTTCTCGATGATCTCCATACCTACGTTCAGTTAATTCTGCACCTGCTTGACGGTGTAAGCTTGATGGTTAAAGGTTTGCTTGAGATGGCAGTCTCCTTATTTTGATGGATGTTAGTAGCTCCTTGATTTGGGTGGCCACTGAATCTTATTTTTTTTGTTTTTGTTGAGGGTTTGAGGACCTCTTTTGCTTTTGTTTTGATCCCTAACTTTTGTATGGACTGACTTTGCTTGTTAGATCCATCGGGATAGCCTTGATTTTTTGCCTAAGTCCCGTTTGAGGTGCTTTACTTAGCAGGCTGTTGATATTTTTTTCTGATTTTGTTGGCGAATTGTGACTGCCATGTCGTGGGTCATTGATGAACAACCGTCTTCTGGATTTTGCTTTATGCATAGTGGACTAACTGAACAACTACCCTGCCCCAAGTTGAGTGTAAGGGTTTGAATATCCGAAGGAAACTCCTACTTCTAGGCTCTAAGTGGTTGACTAGGGATTAACTCCTTATATCTCCGGTGTTTAGGGGAATTAAAACAATGCCTGTACATCATTGACAAGATTTTATCCGAAAGCATACAATTTGCAATTATGGGTATTTCGTTTTCGTCATCCTCCTTCCAATATTTGCTAAAACAACAGTGATGAAGTGGAGTATGTGTCTGTGATTGTGGAAATAATGAGTGAATGCGACATAATTGATTCGGAAAATGCATAATCACTTCATTAATATTACCATTCAAAACAACAATGTTTAAACACAAGTAGCAATTAACAGGAAATAAACTACAAGATGCAAATGATAAAAGCGTTCAAGGACTGCCAATGTTGAGGACGTCTGCCTGTCTAGACCACTGGCTTATGGAAATGACCCTTGAAATATTCGAGTTTAGACAGCTGAGAGGTTGACATGGACAACCAAACTTCCTTCTAGAAAAGAGATGTACCCTTTGTCAATTAGTTGTTGCACCTTGGCTTGGAAGGCTTTGCATTCTTCAGTCGAGTGCCCCATGGATCCTCCATGATATCCACACTGAGCATTGGGATTGTACCCAGGAGGGTAAGGTTCTGGCACAGGCTTAAGAGTTTTAGGCTCCACCAATGAGTTTTGAATCAGATGTGGGAGAAGCTGACTGTGCGACATAGGGATTGGATGAAGAGGAACAGTCCTTCTTTCCAAGTTGTTGCTGGGCCTATTCTGATTACGGTGCTGATTCTGATATCCTTGGCCATGGGCTTGTTGATTTGCATGATAAGCGACCCATGGCTTACGGAATGAAGCTTTAGGCATGGCTGATTTCCTATAAGGATAACATGGCACTGGTAATGATGCTTGTTGAGCAGATGAGGGACCAAAGAGTTTTGTTGGTACATCGTGAGAATACTCAACGTTTGCTATGAGTGCGCTGGTTTCATCCTTCTCTTCCTCATGGAAATCATCGAAAGATTCAATCTCACTGGCTTGGCTGCTTGATGCGTCCTGGATTTGTCCACTTTTGAGGTAACTTTCGAGGCGCTCTCCTACAATCACAAGGTCAGAGAAGCTTGATGGCGTACAACCAGCCATTCTTTCAAAATAAGAGCCCTGCAAACTGTTGATGAACATGTCAATCAGCTCCTTGTCCGAGAGTGGTGGTTGCACTCTTGCTGCGAATTCTCTCCACCGCTGTGCATATCCCTTAAAAGGTTCATTTTCATTCTGAGATAGGCTTTGCGACTGCATGCGGGTGGGAGGAGTGTCTAGATTAAACTGGTAAAACTTTAGAAAAGCATTGGCTAGGTCCCTCCATGATTGGATATGACTCCTTACTAAATCTGTGTACCAACTTAATGATGCCCCACTCAGACTTTCTTGAAAACAGTGGATCATCAACTTATCGTCATGAGTATAGGGGGTCATTTTTCGGCAGTACATCACCAAATGACGCCTCGGGCAACTAAAGCCTGTGTACTTCTCGAAGTTGGGTATCTTGAATCTTGGAGGAATCACCAAGTCTAGCACTAGACACATATCAGCAGCGTCAAGGCCGAGCATATCAGACACTCTCATAGCTTGAATTGTCTCCTCGAGGGTGCGAAGTTGTCGCTTGCGCGAAAATAAGGTGCCGACATAACAGAAGAGTCGCCACCTTTCGTTATTTATCCCTCAGAGCGGGAAAGGAAACGATCGGAAAAACCTGACGAATAAGGGTAAGACAAGGTCATCGCAACCATTGTCTGGGTTCGGGAGTCGGTTACGCAAGGGGAAGGTATTAGCACCCCTCACGTCTGTCGTACTCGACGGGATCCTCGCTTGTTTGTTTACTTGGACGGGTTGGTTTTAATCTATCTACCTATCAAGGCTGGCTGAAAAAGAAAAGAAAAATGACTCGGCAAAGCGTCGCACTTTATGCCTACGTATTCTCATCAGGGAATGAGAAATCAGAGTCAACGTAGTTCGGCCTACGAAGGGTTATGGGGGAAAGGTTGATCGCTAGGATATCGCATCTTATGCCTACGTACTTTCATCTGGTATGAAAGATCAGAGCAAACGTAGTTCGGTAAACTACGGGTTATCTCCTAAAAGAAGTGTCTTTTATTGTGTTTGCGATCTCAACCGCACTAGAGACTATGACCTGAGAGTGAACGCGTCGCATGGAAAAGAAACTCTCCCACAATCCTTTCTCAGATAGCTTAAGGCTCGTAACGTACGAAAGAAATCATTCATGATTACTGTATCTTAAACTGTTTTGAGATGAGAAGAGAACAGACCCAACTAGGAGGGAGACCATCAAGTCCTACTGTTATCATGCCATGGATTCATCCTATAGTTGAGGTTTAAACAGGGAACTCCTAGATGTTGTCATGCATAGGTTTCAACCTAAAAGTCTATCATCAGATCCTCATCAGAGGAAATGAGAGTCCTAAGGGATCATGTCAATGATACACCAAAACAGACAAAAGCATCAGCTTTAACAGTAAAATGCATGCAATGCAAGTGAGGGAGGAAATGTGTGTGGGGCTTCAGCCTCCACAAGCTCGTCTCGACCTCAAGCCAGTCATGAAATAACGGTAATCATACTAAAATAAACAACATGCTATCAAGCAAAAAACAGTAAACTGTAATCATACAGACAAAAGAAATGAAATGCTATCAAGCAAAATAAACACATGGGCAAGGGAGCTGGGCTCTACCGAATACACGCAAGCAAAGCCAAGCAATAACAACACAATCAGATGCACTCATGCTCTTAGACTGAACTTATTCTAAATGGGCTTAGTCTAATGCAACAGACAAATCAGACAAAACACACAATACATCAAAGAAAACAGAAGAAAGCCTCAGCTCCTCCAGCAGCAACCCAGTCTTCAGACTTCAGAGATCACTTGCTTTCCAGGTATCAACCATACAACATGAATATCAACTCATCTTCTCCCTTTGAGCTTCAGCTCCTTTGATCAGCTCTACCTTCAGGCTTCACTATCTTCAGGGATCTTCAGGCATCAACTTGATCTTCACAAAGTCTTCAGACTTCAATAATCTTCAAGGAATCATCCTCATCAAGGCCTCAGCTTCTATCTTCAATGGCTCCAATGCTCCAGCAAACAAGATTCAGTCAACAAGATGAGGTGAGGATGTTGCAGTACTCACTGACTTCCAAAGGATGCCATTGAGGACTTAACATCAAAGGAGAGGCTCTCTCAAAGTTCTACCTTATAGGGCAAGGTCACTAATCCCTCCAAAGGAGAGAGGTGAATACCCTTAAGGGACTCTATGTCACAGAGAAGAAAGGAGGTGAACAAGACACTCCTTGTTTATTGAACAAAGTATTCTATCTAGGGCTCTGCCTATGCACCTATAAACCTATAAACAAAACAACAAAAGCTATGCTAAACTCCTCTACAAGGTCTTCAAAGCTTCCATGATGATCCAAAAGGTCTTCAACTCAATCTTCAAAGCTCACACTCAAAAGAGAAGGAAAGAAAACACAACAATACAACTTATGCCTTTAAGCAACACACATACTATCCATACATTCAAAAATCAATGAAAAATACTAAAACACCATACAATATTCTAGCAAAATTCTAGGGGATTCTATACATACGTACCCTTAACCCATGTATTCCCCATACACTAATTTGGCCTATAAACCCCAAAACAAATTTGTTCAAGTCTACTTATACAACTTAAAACCCTAATTAGAGCACCTAAATGTCTAACAATCAAACTACATCAAATTTTAATCTACAAATCAAGAAATAAATCCTACATGAAACTAGGGTTCAAAACCTAACTATGCCAAAAAGAATGGCTCAAAAACCCTAAGGGAAAGTCCTAAAACAAATTGGACAAAATCAAGTACAAAATTAATCCTATTTTAAAAGCTATTAAAATGAAAAATATACTAAAAATATGAAAAGAAAATAAAATGGAAATTTTATTTATTTACATTTTTCTAGACAAATTCATTAACCTATAGAAAAAACAAGAATTAAAAAATATTTAATTTTGGATTTTATATGAATTTTATAAAAGCAAGAAAATATAAAGGAATTAAAAAATAAAAGAAATCAAAATAAAGGGGAGGGGGTGCAGATAGAAGGGCACGCTAGTTCAAATGCTGAATGGGCTGCAAAAGGGGGGGGGGTGCGCGTAGAAAAATGATTAAGCCCAGACGCGCTTCATTAAACAAAACGGTGCGTTTTGGCTTTCAAATTTCCCTCCGCTTCTTCGCTCAATCTGGGCCGTTGGATGGATTGAATTAGTCAAATCCTGGGACCAATCCAACGATGGACAACCATCGTCCCAAATGGATTTCTAGGGTTTTCAGACGCAGCTTCCATGCACGGGACTTCTCCTCCCTCGTTCTCTCTCCACACTTGATGATTTTCAACGATTCCAAAAAGGAAAATGATCTACAGATTAAGAGGAACAAGTCTATACGAGTGGTTTTCTCTAGTTCTCCTTGAATCATCCTAACAGAAAACTAGAAGATCTTGGTACCACCATAATTCACTGAGATCAATTCCTCTAAAACTCCAAATTAATGACCCAATCTTGTTCAACACGCCATGCTCATCACAATGAACTATCAATCGTGCCTTGAAACCTCATATCCAGTTTGTTCTCAATCATGAAAGATTCTTGCACCTGCTATCAAACCCTATGAAATGCTCCCTAATCCTCAGAAAATGGTCCTCTACCCTAGCTTAACCGATCTACACCTATAACTATGGCAGAATGCACATAAACTAGGAGATTCGAGCAAGATTACCAACCTGTTACACTTTAATGGAGGCTATGGTTTCCTTGCAATTCAGTGCCTGAAACCTTCCTTGATTACTCTCCAATGCCCAATATGACTTCTGTACGCAGCAAGATGAATGATCAAGGCTTGAAACTTGTGCTTGATATCAAAATGCAATTCTTGCAATTTCCTCAAAACAGCTTCAAACTTCCATGGATCTTCTTCTACCTCAGCATGTAATCAGTCACAATGATCAGAAGAATAGGTTTGTGGTGGAGAAGTGAATGGAGATTGAAGAGAATGAAGGTTTGATGTGAAATTGCAAATGGAAGAATCTTTCTTTTCACACTCTAATCTCACCTCTCATCAACAATGATCACCAACCTTTTACCCTCCATGATTCACTCTTCTTATAATGATCAATGGAAACTCTTAGATCTTTCTAGAATGAGCTAGAAAGTGTTAGAAAGTTTGAGAACTTCTCATGGAATGATACATTGAACATCCATTATCTCATGCCTTATGCCTTACAATTTGGTGTCAAAATATCCTCACATGAGATATTGAGGAGGAATGAGTGAAAAACAAGCTCACCTTTGGCTTATGTTGAGTTTTGCAAGGGTGCCTTATAATGCAAGTTTCAATTTTCCAAAGCATATCCCATTTTAAAGCCTCAAATGAAAATTCTATTTAAACCAATGTTCTCAAAATGATGTTTCCAATCAAAATGATATATTGGATGACCTATTTTGGATTCCTAGATCTTCCAAACCAATTTCCAATTTCAACTTTTTAAACTTATAAGCCATTTTTAGTTCAAATTTAACCAATCATGCAAACCCATGCTATGAGCTTTTCCAACAATTCACGACCTTCTTTATAGACTTAAAATCACATTTTGAACAACTTTCATGTTTTGAGTTTTTCCATTTGAGGCTTGGAAATAGGAGATATGGCCTTTGCTTAAAATGACCTATAACTGACAAATGACCAAAATACCCCTGTCTTGTTCAAACCATAAGTTGAGTTCCACAAATCCTATCAAGGACTTCTACCACTCAAATTAAAGCTAAGAATATGCCCTTCAACATTCATGTTGACCAAGAAATCATAGGAATCATCCTACTAGGGAAAAGGTTGTCTGCAAGTTGGGTGACTTTCAAGGACCCAGATTCACATACCTCAGCTGACCTGTAATTTGTCAAAACCATAACTTGAGCTCTGCAACTCCTATCAAGGACTTCCACCACTCAAATTAAAGCTAAGAACAAGCTCTACAACATTCATGTTGTGGGGAAGATGATATATCAATCACATCTAGAGCTAAAACTGCCTGGAAGATAGGGATCAAATTAGGGTTTTTCACTGACAATCCTTGGAAACCCTGACTTGAAACTTCTCAAACTCCTCAATCATGATGAGTTGGTCTAGGAATCATCCTTATAACATCTCTATGCATCATTCCATGATCTCATGGCCCTTAGATTAGGTCTCAACCTTCTCCAAATCTTCAGTTATCCTAGGGTTGACTCAGTCAAAACCCTAATTCTACCATTCATGGTTGAATCTCCTGAATTCTTGTATAATGAACTCTCTGGGCTTCATGATGGCTATCAAGACATCTCATAGGCTTTCTCAAAACATCAAGTTCATTCTCAAAGTCTCAGAATCATCTGAGGAGCACCCACAACTCTCAAGCTATGAAGCACACAACCCTGGTTTCATCCAATTCCTCTGGGGATCTCTTGAACTGCCTGATGAAGGTATCAACTTTCAACCACTCAGTGAATAAATCATTGTTGGTCAAATTTTGGGGTGCAACAGCTGCCCCTATTCAAACGGCTTGAACCTGACTGGGTGAGCAGCGAACGACTCTCAACCAATCAAGGTACGAGACGGTTGAATATCGGTGAACCCGAAAATTTGCCAACTGCTCAACTTGCCGAACACTGGAATAATAGCTGCACGGCAACTATCTGGGGAAATACTGATCTGACATCGCCGTCAGTCATCCACATTAACTTTTTTCTGATATTGCCTTCAGACAACCACAACACCCAACATCGCCGCTGGAAGATTAAACCTGATGTCGCCTTCGGAAACAAACATCCTCTTAGAGACACTTGACATCGTCGTCGTACAAACATCATCTCTACCGGGGATTTAAAGAGTATGACCTCGCCGTCAAACAAACATTCAACCTCGCCGTCGAACACATTCAACCTCGCCGTCGAATACATTCAACCTCGCCGCCGAACAGAATATAACCTGAAACTGAACATTCGACCTCGCCGCCGAACAGAATATAACCTGAAACTGAACATCCGACCTCGCCGCCGAACAGAATATAACCTGAAACTGAACATTCGACCTCGCCTCGGACAACTGATGATCTGACCTCGCCGTCAAATTCAAACGTTCAACCTCGCCGTCGAACAAACATCCAACATCGCCGTCGGACAGATGATGATCTGACTTCGCCGTCAAATCCAAACGTTAAACCTCGCCGTCGAACAAATATCCAACATCGCCGTCGGACAGATGATGATCTGACTTCACCGTCAAATCCAAACGTTCAACCTTGCCGTCGAACAAACATCCAACATCGCCGTCGTACAGATGATGATCTGACTTCGCCGTCAAATCCAAACGTTCAACCTCGCCGTCGAACAAACATCCAACATCGCCGTCGGACAGATGATGATCTGACTTCGCCGTCAAATCCAAACGTTCAACCTCGCCGTCGAACAAACATCCAACACCGCCGTCGGACAGATGATGATCTGACTTCGCCGTCAAATCCAAACGTTCAACCTCGCCGTCGGACAAATGATGATCTGACTTCGCCGTCAAATCCAAACGTTCAACCTCGCCGTCGAACAAACATCCAACATCGCCGTCGGACAAATGACAACCCTGAACAACTCTGACCTGGGGTTCACCCCTGGTGAATGGAACGAAAGGTACACTTGCGTATTTGAAACTACTCCGCTGGGAATGAGAGACTTAACCGAGCACACTCTGATCTGGGGTCACCCTCAGAACCATAACGAACATCGGAATACTGCTGCACGCTGCCCGCCGTAGAACTTCAACATTAAAGACATATGAAACCCTGGCCCCTGGCCACTCCAGATCCGCTGGAAAAAATATTCAAGTATTTCTAAAGATAGATGGAACCCTGGCCCCTGGCCACTCCAGATCCGCTGGAGAATCTCCAAGTATTTCTGAAGATAGATGAAACCCTGCCCGTTGGCTATTCCAGCTTCCGCTAGAAAGAACATTCTTGGCCTTCAAGGATGTAAACTTTGCCCGTCGGCAACTCTGCAAGAGGTATCTTCGACTTCAGTCTAAAGAAATGGTCCTTGGCCTTCAAGGATACATGGATCTGCCTTCAGGCAACTCCACCTCTGCTATAGAGTATCCGTGACTCCAGTCAGGGATATATTTCGGCCTTCAGCCCGAAAAATGAATCCTAGGTCATTCATGACCTTGGGGATGACCTTGCCCTTAAGCACCTTCGCTTCAGCTTAGGAAATCTGTGACTTCAGTCAGAGAAATGGTATCCAGAGCCATTCATGACTCTACGGGGATTCAAACACTTTGCCTTCAGGCAAAACTCCGCTTCAGCTGGAGAAACATCTTCGACTTCAGTCAGAAGAGAAACTATTCACTTGATCGCAATCAATCATCTCCTCGGGACAACCGACTTGGTCTTCAGGCCAACACGGATCATCTTGGTATATCTACAAACTTTGGAACCTCGTCTTCAGCCACACGTTGATTCATCAACAAGGAAATCTGAACTCACAGGAACCTTCTGATACCACCTTCAGGCGCTTGCGAAATCCATCTTCAGATTAGACATCACTGTTGGAGCAGACATATCATGCTGCTAAGGACTTCAAGAATCATCTTGAACCAACAACTCCGTCGGGCACCTTCAAGAATCATCCTGAACCGATAACCATTCTGGAGACTATATTCTGCTGGGTATTCCAGGAATCTTCCTGGGCAACTCTTGCTGGGACGCTACCGGGGAACTCAAGCGTCATACTAGTCGAACAACTCGGGAAGCTGTACTGAGGTCTTAAGAATCATCTTAAGCAAACGACCCTGCTGAGGAATTCAAGAATCGTCTTGAACTGAAGACTTCGCTGGGGATCTCAAAAATCATCTTGAGCGAGCGTCCGTGGGGATTACACCGGGGTCTTAAGAATCATCTTAAGAAAGCGACCTTGTTGGAGAGGATATCAAGAATCATCCTGAGCAACCGATCCTTCGGCCGAACACCTGTAAGGCAAGAATGATAATGACCTAGATCATGTTTATGATGCATATGCTTCTGCGCCATGCCCCACACGGTGGGAATGCTATGTGTTTATGCTAAATGCCATGCACAATGATGCGATCCCGTCAGCAAAATAAATGCCGAGGGGAGATTCTCCTGTCAAGGAGAAAGAACTACTCAGACAGAGGAAACATCCTGCTGAGGAGAAAACTGCACGCCAATATCAATCAGGCTATGTCTGGGGGAAATGATCTCCCGTTGACTGCTGCAGGGAAAACAACTTCAGTTGATCTGCTGCTGATATCCATCGCGAGAATGAACTGCGCGGCCGTCTCGGCTAATCTTCTAGGGATAACCACTCTGTGGGGAAACAACTTCGGCTGCTCCACACTCCACTGGGGAAAATCAATCATGATCTGATCAACTTCCAAGGGCTCGGCTCTCTTGGGCATCTACAAACTCGGCTGAGGAAGGAGAAGTCATTCTGCTTCGTTGGAGAAAGTGCGACTCTGGGGAAATGCAGCATCAGCTTCTCAATATCTGCTAGGGAAGAAAGAATCATCTGACTTCGAGGGAGAGTACAACTCTGCAGAGGAATACAGCATCAGCTGTTCCAACACTCTACTGGGGAAGAGGTTATCATCCAACTTCAGGAGGGAGCACGGCTCTGGTGGGGAATCTCAATTCCGCTGGAGACTTTACTGGGGAAACACGAGCTTCGGCACCCGAACACTTCTATGAAATCTGCACTTGTGACCCGGTGCTGGGGAAAGACGACATCATTCTTCGGTGCCTGGCTCAGCTAATGAGGTGACGTTCCTTCAGGATGTGTCTGCTTGGGGAAGAGAATCATCTCTGCGTGGGGAGACATATCAATGCTCATTATTTGCGCTCAGATTCTGCAGAGGAGAGACTACTGAACTCTGTTGGAGAAGGAGGACTCATCCTGCTTCGGGGATGCGCACGGCACATCTTCTGGAAGGTGCTACACCTGCAACAACACAAACAAACAGACAAGATACCCTCCTCAAAGGGGCCTATCCAGGTTATTATCTCGTGACAACATTCAGTTAATTAATAGTTTCAACAATCAATGGGCCTAGGCCCGTAAGTTTATGTATGCGCATTTTATCAAAAACATCGGCGTTTTCATTCGCAAACAAAACAGATAAATGCTAAACAGACAAGTAGAATTGCTGAATAATGTGCATTTTATTGATGGTGAACCCCTGAATGGGCAAAAATGTTTTACAACAGAGGCAAGCTCCTGGAATGAGGAAGCCGCGCAAGAATAAAACATAAATATACATCAGTATATACAAATGTCGGCAACGAGGCGTAGACGAACACCATGAGTTGATCCCTCTAAGACCCACTCGACTTCGATACTTCTCCGATGCTTCAGCTTCGGAAGAGATTGGTTCAGATAAACGGCCCTCAGGTCCTCCGAACCACTAAACAATGAAAGTCCATACGCGGAACGCAGTCATTTGCTTATTCAAATCCCTAACTTTTGCGTGAACCGCCCCTTACGGGTTTTCAGTTCACCGGGATACCCTTTTTTTCCGAAGCCGCCCAGTGTAGGTTTTCGACTTCGCGGGTGTACATTTTTTCAATATATCCCTAATTTTTGCCCGAACCTTTTATTCTGTCTTTGGTTCGCCGGGATGCCCCTTTTTTGCCTGGACTCTTTCTTTTTTGTCCAGCGGGTCTCTTTCAAGCAAAGTATTTTTTAACTGCGTCCGCGTTCACCGGGGATGCAAAATCTTCACCATCCATCGTGGATAACAACAAAGCTCCTCCCGAGAAGACCTTGCTGACGACATACGGCCCTTCGTAATTCGGAGTCCATTTGCCCCGGTGATCGGAGTGTGGCGGAAGAATCTTCTTCAGGACGAGATCACCCGTCTGAAAGCTTCGAGGACGCACCTTCTTATCATAAGCTTTCTTCATTCGGCTTTGGTACAGACGACCAAATGCAATCGATGCTAACCTCTTCTCGTCCATCAGGCTGAGTTGGTTCAAGCGATTTGTAATCCATTCTGCCTCGTCGAGCTTTACATCAACCAAAACTCGCAAAGAAGGAATCTCCACTTCTAACGGTAGGACAGCTTCCATACCGTACACCAAGGAGAAAGGAGTTGCCCCGATCGACGTACGCACCGTCGTACGATAACCGTGCAAGGCAAACGGCAGCATCTCGTGCCAATCTTTGTACGTCACAACCATCTTCTGAACAATCTTCTTGATGTTCTTATTGGCGGCTTCAACAGCGCCATTCATCTTCAGCCGGTAAGGAGATGAGTTGTGGTGTTCAATCTTGAAGCTCTGGCACAGCTCCTTCATCATCTTGTTATTCAAATTTGAACCATTATCAGTAATGATCCGCTCGGGAATTCCATAGCGACAGATGATGTCCCTCTTTATGAATTTAGCTACCACCTGCTTGGTCACATTAGCGTACGAGGCTGCCTCCACCCATTTGGTGAAGTAGTCGATAGCTACCAGAATAAAGCGATGACTATTAGACGCGGTGGGCTCGATCTTTCCTATCATGTCGATGCCCCACATGGAGAACGGCCAAGGGGAGGACATGACATTCAATGGGCACGGCAGCACATGAATTTTATCAGCATAAATCTGGCATTTATGACATTTCTTCGCGAATCTGAAGCAATCTGACTCCATAGTCAGCCAGTAATATCCTGCTCTCAGGATCTTCCTTGTCATGGCATGCCCGCCGGCGTGCGTACCAAATGTGCCCTCATGGACTTCTTCCATGAGCATACTCGCCTCTTTCTCATTTACACATCTGAGTAGCACGAGATCGTGGTTTCTCTTATACAACACTCCATCAGGATTGAGATAAAAGTTTCCAGATAGCCTCCTTAGAGTCTTCTTATCCTGGGTTGACGCACCCGCAGGATACTCCTTAGTCATAAGGAAGGTCTGGATATCGTGGAACCATGGCTTGCCGTCATTGGCATCCTCGATTGCGAAGACGAATGTTGGTCTATCAAGACGCGAAAGTACAATTCTCGGAGCCTCATTCCAATAATTGACTTTATACATTGAAGCCAGCGTGGCTAAGGCATCAGCCATCTGATTTTCAGCCCTAGGCACATGATGGAGTTCCACCCGGTCGAAGAATGGAAGCAGCCTCCTGGCATAATTCATGTACGGCACCAAATTCGCTTGACTAGTTTCCCACTCCCCTTTAATCTGATTGATTACAAGCGCTGAGTCACCATATATATCTAGATTCTTGATTCTCAAATCAATTGCCTCTTCTAGACCCATAATACATGCTTCATACTCGGCTTCATTGTTGGTAACTGGAAACGTCAGTCTCGCAGTAAACGGGATGTGGGATCCGTGAGGAGTCGTGATGATAGCCCCGATACCACTTCCATAGGAATTAACCGCTCCGTCGAATATCAACTTCCACTGAGACTTCCTATCTGGCCCCTCATCGGGCAATGGCTCATCGCAATCCTTCGCTTTGAGAAACATAATGTCCTCGTCAGGGAATTCAAACTTCATCGGCTGGTAGTCTTCGATTGGCTGTTCGGCAAGGTAATCAGACAATACGCTTCCCTTAATGGCTTTCTGAGAGACGTACTGAATATCATATTCTGTTAACACCATTTGCCATTTGGCAATCCTGCCCGAAAGAGCCTGCTTCTCGAAGACGTACTTGATCGGATCCATCTTCGAAATTAGCATAGTGGTGTGATTAAGCATATACTGTCGTAGACGTTTGGCGGCCCAGGCTAATGCACAACACGTCTTCTCCAGCATCGAGTATCGAGATTCACACTCAGTGAACTTTTTACTCAAATAATAAATGGCATGCTCTTTTCTGCCCGTCTCGTCGTGCTGACCGAGAACACACCCCATACTATTCTCCAGAACTGTCAGGTACATGATTAATGGTCGTCCAGCCACTGGGGGTATCAAGATTGGAGGTTCTTGAAGATACTGCTTTATTTTGTCAAATGCCTTCTGGCAATCCTCATTCCAAGTAATCGCCTGATCTTTCTTTAAAAGTTTGAACATCGGTTCACAAGTGGCCGTGAGCTGAGAGATAAACCTTGCAATGTAGTTTATTCGGCCCAAGAAACCACGAACTTCTTTTTCTGTTTTCGGCGCTGGCATTTCTTGAATAGCTTTTATTTTCGCAGGATCAACTTCGATACCTCGTTCATTAACGATAAACCCCAATAACTTTCCGGACCGCACTCCGAAAGTGCACTTGTTAGGATTCAGCCTCAGCCTGAACTTCCTAAGCCTCTCAAAAAGCTTCAATAAGTTGACCAGATGCTCTTCCTCCGTTTGGGACTTTGCAATCATGTCATCAACATAGACCTCGATCTCATGATGAATCATATCATGAAACAAAGTTACCATTGCTCGCTGGTAAGTGGCCCCTGCGTTCTTCAGACCGAAGGGCATTACCTTATAGCAAAATGTTCCCCAGGGGGTGATAAACGTCGTTTTCTCCATGTCTTCCGGTGCCATCTTAATCTGATTGTAACCGGAGAAGCCATCCATGAACGAAAACACGGAGAACTGGGTTGTGTTGTCGACCAACACATCGATATGAGGCAACGGGAAATCATCCTTAGGGCTCGCCCTATTCAAATCCCGATAATCGACGCACATGCGTACCTTACCGTCCTTCTTCGGTACAGGCACTATGTTGGCAACCCACGGAAGGTAAGTGGTAACGGCTAGAAATCCTGCGTCCAACTGCTTCTGGACTTCTTCTTTGATTTTTACAGCCATATCTGGTCTCGTCCTCCTAAGCTTCTGCTTGACTGGAGGGCAATCTTCTCGCAACGGCAAGCGATGAACCACGATGTCTGTGTCGAGTCCGGGCATATCCTCATATGACCAAGCAAAGACGTCACTATACTCTCGAAGCATCTCGACCAGTCTATGCTTGACATCATTCTGCAGCGCAGCCCCTACTCTGACATTTCTGACGAGCTCCTCAGAACCCAGATTTATAATCTCAATATCCTCCTCGTGAGGCAGAATAACCTTCTCCTCTTGTCTCAACAAGCGGGCCAACTCTTCCGGAAGGTCTTCGTCTTCATCAATCTCATCCTTGGCTTGATAGATCGGGCAATCAAAGTCGTAGTGAGCCGTAGAGGGTCCAGAGTCGATGTCATCTGTCATGTGGATCCTGCAATAACAAGGGTTAAGTTTAAAGCAAGAATATGCAGGTTAGCACAAACCTCGTTGCCATTTTGCTGTTTTTCGAAATAAACATAAAACAGGAACAACGGAGAACACAATATTTGATTACGAAGAAAACGCCTTTTATTTATTAACAAAATGCATACACATAATCCAACAAGGCCCTGACAGTAAAACCACTATGCCCCGGGCAGGACATAGGGTTGTACAAAGATTGTAAAAAGCAAATCATTACTCTTCACTTGTCAGCTTGATAATCTCCTTGATGGTCCAATTGCGGAGGCGCTCGCCCGGCTTGCTCGGTTGAATCCAGGCGTCCAGATCACAATCACTGTCCCCGCTGTCCTCCGACGCAGCGTTGATGCTCTCGAAGATTACTCCCCCCTTGGTGAATAGGATCGGGCCTTTCCCGCGAGACGAGCTGCCAGAAGAAGAGGAAGCTTCAGCTTCAGGAGAATATCCCAATCCAAACTTATCCTGTTTGATTGGTATATCCAAGACATGCCCCCAGCCTGGGGTGGAGCCGGCTTCGACAACGGCCCGAGCTTCTTTAAACGAGGAGAGATTCATCTCTTGCTTCTCTGCGACGACAGGAGCTACCTCTTTTACCCTGACAGTTTCAAATGCTTGGCAAAGAGTTTCATGGATCTCGCCATCCATTTCAACGTACTTAAAGGACGACAGGTGGCTCACCATGATGTCCTCCTCACCACAGACGGTTACTATGCTGCCCCCGACAGCATATTTAAGCTTCTGATGCAGCGTGGACGTCACGGCACCAGCGGAATGGATCCATGGCCGACCTAAGAGGCAACTATAGGCGGGCATGATATCCATGATATAGAAAATCGTATTGAACGTCTCTGGACCAACTTGAATTGGCAGGGTCAATTCTCCGAAGACGTGGCGCTTGGTTCCGTCAAAGGCTTTCACGACCAGATCACTGGGCGTGCACAGCAATCCACGGGTATCCAACTTCATCAGTGCCTTCTTCGGAAGCACATTAAGCGAGGAACCTGTATCCACCAGGACATGTGACATAATCGTGCCTCTGCACTCTATTGAGACGTGCAAGGCGCTGTTGTGATCTCTTCCCTTAGGAGTCAGCTCCAGGTCTGTAAATCCCAGCCCATTACCAGCATTAACATGGGCTACCACCTCCTCAAGTTGATTTACTGATATCTCCTGCGGCACGTATGCAACATTCAATACCCTTAGTAATGCATTGCGGTGCGCCTCAGAGCACAGCAACAAGTTAAGAATCGAGATCTTTGACGGAGTCTGATGAAGATGATCTACAATTTTGTAGTCACTCTTCTTGATTAGTCGCATGAACTCTTCAGCATCTTTAACCAGCAACTCTTTTTCTGCCCCTGCAGGGACCTCCTCAACGACTTTACCTTTACCCTTATCCACAGCGTCAGCTCGGACCACTTTCTCTGCTGCAACCTCTGCTGGCACAAACACTCTACCGCTTCTAGTGATGCCACCGACTTCGGTAAGATTCTGCACAGTCGATCCGAATGGCTCAAGCTCTATCTTCTGACCATTGCAGTAAACTTCGGCACCGTAATGCCATGGAACAGCATTAGTACTCTCGAATGGGATTGGTCCGGCCCTAGTGATGGTGATAGTAGGCGGACGGGGCGCAGAAATAGTAATAGGGTGACGAGGAATAGTAATGGTAGCAACTTCATCTGCCTGCTTTAGCATGACCTCCCCTGATGCACTCTCAACACTCCGGCTGAACTGTAAGATACCCTCAGACATCAGACTTTGGATACCTTCGATCAGCTGCTCACACCCGTCAGGAAGTGTAGCACAAGCCATACATAACTCTCCGCATCCAGGAAAGAAGCCCTTCTTCAGCAACTTAGCCTTGACAAAACTCAACGGCGTCTTCAAATCTTTGACATCAGTCAGCAAGTCCGCACTCTCCTCAGTGATAACAGCATTCACTCCGCCCCCCTTATGATGAGGCATCGGGTTTTTGGTGACGTTGGGCACGTTGTCAGAAAAATTAATAACCTTGGCGTCCACCAAGTCCTGGACTTTGTGCTTAAAAGCTTTACAATTCTCAATCGTATGGCCAGGTGCCCCAGTGTGGAATTCACAAGTAGCATTGGCATCATACCCCGGTGGTGGTGCCCCTGTTAAGGGAGCCAACGTCCTCTTTTGAACTAATTGGAGCTGAAGCAACGTTTGCAAAAGCTGTGCATACGACATAGGTGGGGTTTCAAAATGACGATTTGCCATAGGAGCCCGATTCTGATATCTTTTACCCCTGATTATTCTGCTGCTGAGGCTGCTGCTGCTGCTGCTGCGGAGCAGCTGGGATATTTATGCTAGCAATCTGAGGCTGAGGGGCCTTGCCCTTTCTCCTAGCATTAGTGACAGCACTGGCATCTCCCTCTCGACGCTTGCCAGCGTAGGGTTTCTTGCTACTTCCTCCAGCTGAGGATGATTCGCCCTGAATTTTTCCGATCTTTATACCGTTCTCAACATGCTCGCCCAGAGTGATGAGAGCTGAGAATGTTCCAGACATGCCACTGACCAGCTTTTCATAGTAGATTCCAGGAAGGGTATCCACGAACATTTGTACCAACTCACGCTCAACCATCGGTGGTTGAACCCGAGCAGCCAATTCACGCCACCGCTGGGCGTACTCTTTAAAGCTTTCATTGTTCCGCTGTGAGAGATTCTGAAGCTGTACTCGGTTGGGAGCCAAGTCGCTATTATATTGATAGTGGAGGACAAACGCTTCTGCCAGATCTCTCCAGGTGCGCACAGTAGCGGGCTCCAAACCCATATACCATTCGAGCGATGGACCAGAAAGACTATCTTGAAAGAAGTGCATCAGCAGCTTCTCATCGTCAGAATAGGCGGACATCTTTCTATAATAAGATCGGAGGTGAACACGGGGGCAGGTAGTACCCTTATACTTCTCGAAGGTAGGCACCTTGAATTTGTGAGGTACTTTAAAGTCAGCAATCAACCCGAGCTTGGACATGTCAACGCCCAATGTGCTCTGATTTTCGATGTCTCTCATCTTGTCTTCCAGCGCCTTGAACCTGAGTCGAGCTTCAGCATTCAACTCTGCCTCTACACCTCTCTGAGAGAATATGTCATCCTGATGGTCCTCCAGCCACGGTTGAGGCACCAACAGATTTCCCGCACCAGCATTGCCGTTGACTGGCCCTGTGTTAACATTGGCTCCCAGACTACCATTGTCGACGCCTGCCGCATTGAGTCCGAGATTAGTCATCAGATTGTCGTTAGCACTGCC
Source organism: Lathyrus sativus (assembly GCA_963859935.3). Lineage (NCBI taxonomy): Eukaryota > Viridiplantae > Streptophyta > Magnoliopsida > Fabales > Fabaceae > Lathyrus > Lathyrus sativus. Next base: position 676,996,057 of record OZ012739.1, on the reverse strand, counting down.
GTTGCCCCCGGCAACAGGAACAACATTTTGGGGAGCGTCCACTGGAGGAGGAGTAGGCACGGCCCCTCCATGGAGTATGCCATTACTGTCAACCCTGGAGATCAGAGGTTGAACCAGAGTACGAAGCTGGTCTTGACCATTCGCGACCACCTGCATCAGCTCCATAAAACGATCCATCCGTTCACGGAGTTCTTGAACATCTGACTGCACCTGGTCCATGATTCTCGTCTGATTAGCGTGAGTTGGGTAGCGGTGAATGAGTCTTTGATCAATCCTGGAGATCGAAAGCAGCTCGGAACCTGAAAAACCTGTCAACAATAAAGGTTAGGAAAAGCAATAAGATATACACCATGCAAATATGCTTCATGCAGATGCATGCGTGTCTGTGTGTGTGGGAGGTTTTTCCCCGATCCTAGTGCCTTAGTGACGGTGCTGATAATAATAAGAGGAAGAAGAAATCCGAGCCCGATCATGGAAACATCAATCTCATATATATATGGAAAGGCCTGTCAAGGCAGTACACAGTATCAGCGGGTACAAATCAACAGCATGACCTCAGCCAACAAGTCTGGTGATGGTCAGCATACATCAAAGATCAAAATCAACAGGGATATAACTAGTCAAGCACGGCCACGGGCGCGATACTCTGCTAATAGCTCCTTTGTCTCTGAATGATCTGGAGAAGTGAGCAACCCCTCGACGAGTAGTTCCCTCTGCCTGATAGTATGCTGAAGCCCCTGAACTGAACTCTCCCAAGCTCCTTCGCCAAAGCAATCCTCCAGTTTCCGCTTCTTAGACTCAAACATCAGCTTATGCTCCTTCCGGCTAGCAATAGCTTTGTTGAGACGGGCTTCAGCGGAGTACCTGCGGGCGGTCTCTTCATCAAACCTCCGCTCACTGTCTTTTACCTCGGCTTCTAGCTTAGAAATCTGCAGCGTCAGCTTGTCTTCTCGCTCCTTCCTGGTGGCCATGGAAGTCTTCCAATGCTGGTCGAACTTAGATATTCTCCGATATGCTTCCTCCAAATGCTGCTTCTTCGTAGCTAGCACATCATTAGCAGCTCTGAAGTCTTGACCTAAGCGTTCCCGATCAGCGATCTGCTTTGCCAAGTCTGCACCCAGTTGGTTCACCGACTCTGTTTGCCTTTTGAGAGCATGCACGGCTTCGTTCCTCTCACTCCGAAGCTGAGCTAACTCCTTCTCTAATTCTGCATTTGCCCTCTTCAGTTCATCACGCTCAGCTAATACCTGGTTGTGCTGATGAATGGACACAGTGGTAGGCTCCTCGACTGGTGGAGGACTCTCTGGTCTGACATGAGGGAATGGAATCCCTATAGCGCTGGCTCTGGCTCTGATCCAATCGGAATAAGGAGGGTAGGCTTGGCTGTTGCTCTTCCCCAACAAAGGCTTTCCTCTCGTGCTGATATTGTTCCATGCATACTGAAGCTTGGACAACAAATCCCCCTCTAGAATACCCGTGAGGTACAGAGATTCCCGTACCTCTTCTTCCTTCGGTGGAGTCCTCAAAGCATATGCAAACTGACGAACTAGCAATGATGGGTTGTAGTTGATGCAACCCTTCCTACCTATCAGAGGTACGTTAGGAAACCCACTACCACTGAAGATCACCTCGGTGCCTAACCTGTCTCTGTCAACGAACCAATCAATGTCTTCTGCCGACAAGCTCATCAGACGTTCAGGCCACTCAGCTGTGGCTGCAGACAATACAAAAGAACCCCTCTTAGGCAAATGACTGTCAAACCACTTGTACAACAACGGTACACAGCATGAAACATTCTTCCCTCTCTGGTTCTCATTCTTGTAATGCACTGAATGGTAGACGTCTCCGATCAGAGTAGGGACTGGATTCCCTGAGGCAAAGATATGGAATGCATCAAAATCTACAAAATCAGGCATGCTGGGAAATAGGATAATGCCATATATGCATAAAGCAAGGATGGCGCTGAAGGCGTCCCAACATTTGTCCTTAGCACACTGTTGAGCCTTTGCTATCAGAAACTGCAGAGAGAACCCTGGGACCTTGTTCCAACTCGTCACCACTAACTCAGAAGCGCTCAAATGGAGTGAGGAAGCCAAACCAACCAGATCAGGCTCAGCATCCACGTGGACAAAAGGCATCTGTCTTTTGATGGGCACACCCAGCATATCAGCATACTCTTCCAATGTCGGCGCGAGAATGAAGTCATGAAAGGTGAAACACCTCAAGGGAGGGTCATAAAACTGCAGAAGAGCATGTAACCCATTCAACTCGGACGTAGAAGGTTTGTAAACCAGGCTAAGCAACCTGCCATAAGACTTCCTGAACCTATCCTTCACAGAATCCCCTACCAGGGCTATCAAACCAGTCAGCTTCGACACATCGGGGGTCGGGAACTTGTATGCAACAGTCTTCCTGAGAGAAGCCATAATAACAGCAGAAGACGGGAAATCCGGGATCGGGGAAACGGTACCTGCAACACAGACACACGTTAATGGAATGCAGATGAATGCGCAAACTAATGCAAAATGCAGGTATGCAATAATATATCCAGGTGGCTACTGTGGAGATTCGGTATCAACAGTCATTGATGAGAGGGAAACCCCGGTGTAAGACCACTAATCTGATCTGCTGAGAATAACCATCTGATAGGACCGAGATCAAAATTCTGTTCTGACAAGAGTAAGTGACTGATAATAAGGACCCCGGGTGCAAGATCAAGGAACATCTGTTGGAGTCTTCAGACCCCAAATCAAAATCTGCCCTATCAAGAACAAACACACAGCTGCTGATGAGATCTTCAGACCCCGCTCAAAATCTGCCCTATCAAGAACAAATAACATCTGCCGATGAGGTCTTCAGTCCTCACTCAAAATCTGCCCCATCCAGAACAAACCACTGATGATAACACACTGATCAAAGCCTGCTCTATCAAGAACAGACAAACACCCGGCGACAAGATCCTCTGATCAAAAACTGGCTCTGTCAAGAACAAACATATCTGTAACTGAGAACCCAACATAACTGATTCACTGTCAAGAAAACCAGGTAGTCTGAAGGTATAAGTTTCCTGCAATAAACCCAGTCCCGCTCATAGGTATGGACCTAGACTGACTTAAGGTACGGCATCATATGCGTTCATCAGCGTCACAGACTTTCAAAACTGATGATACGATTCCCAGAAGGAGTGGCATCATCAAGTCCTGAAGAGGCCTCACTTAGCTGAATCACAAATGATCGGTCCCCAGAGTCGACAATCCACCAAACCAGCAACCGTCTCAACCCAAAGGGTTGAAAGTGAAGCCAACCGGATGAACCTCGTCTGAGCGTGGATTTCATGAGACACTAGTGCCTGCAAAGCAAGCACGCGCCCACTAATTTCCACTCTAAGTCTATGGTGCACTCAAGCCTGGGTCTGGCTTCTCACTCAATCAGAACTCCCATCCCACAACAGCACAAATAATCATATTATACTGAAAATAAAATGCGGGAAATAAAGTGCGAGAAGTAAAAATGCGATAAATAAACGCAACCCCACAAGCAAACACACAAACGATAGGATTGACTCTCTTAAGGGACGTTGGATCCCAAAATTGACTCGCTTTCGGGATGTTGGATCCCTAGGAAACTATCAAGTCCCCAGCAGAGTCGCCAGCTGTCGCTTGCGCGAAAATAAGGTGTCGGCATAACAGAAGAGTCGCCACCTTTCGTTATTTATCCCTCAGAGCGGGAAAGGAAACGATCGGAAAAACCTGACGAATAAGGGTAAGACAAGGTCATCGCAACCATTGTCTGGGTTCGGGAGTCGGTTACGCAAGGGGAAGGTATTAGCACCCCTCACGTCTGTCGTACTCGACGGGATCCTCGCTTGTTTGTTTACTTGGACGGGTTGGTTTTAATCTATCTACCTATCAAGGCTGGCTGAAAAAGAAAAGAAAAATGACTCGGCAAAGCGTCGCACTTTATGCCTACGTATTCTCATCAGGGAATGAGAAATCAGAGTCAACGTAGTTCGGCCTACGAAGGGTTATGGGGGAAAGGTTGCTCGCTAGGATATCGCATCCTATGCCTACGTACTTTCATCTGGTATGAAAGATCAGAGCAAACGTAGTTCGGGAAACTACGGGTTATCTCCTAAAAGAAGTGTCTTTTATTGTGTTTGCGATCTCAACCGCACTAGAGACTATGACCTGAGAGTGAACGCGTCGCATGTCACCCAAAGGGTACCATACTAAACATCCGGACCATGGAAAAGAAACTCTCCCACAATCCTTTCTCAGATAGCTTAAGGCTCGTAACGTACGAAAGAAATCATTCATGATTACTGTATCTTAAACTGTTTTGAGATGAGAAGAGAACAGACCCAACTAGGAGGGAGACCATCAAGTCCTACTTTTATCATGCCATGGATTCATCCTATAGTTGAGGTTTAAACAGGGAACTCCTAGATGTTGTCATGCATAGGTTTCAACCTAAAAGTCTATCATCAGATCCTCATCAGAGGAAATGAGAGTCTTAAGGGATCATGTCAATGATACACCAAAACAGACAAAAGCATCAGCTTTAACAGTAAAATGCATGCAATGCAAGTGAGGGAGGAAATGTGTGTGGGGCTTCAGCCTCCACAAGCTCGTCTCGACCTCAAGCCATTCATGAAATAACGGTAATCATACTGAAATAAACAACATGCTATCAAGCAAAAAACAGTAAACTGTAATCATACAGACAAAAGAAATGAAATGCTATCAAGCAAAATAAACACATGGGCAAGGGAGCTGGGCTCTACCGAATACCCGCAAGCAAAGCCAAGCAATAACAACACAATCAGATGCACTCATGCTCTTAGACTGAACTTATTCTAAATGGGCTTAGTCTAATGCAACAGACAAATCAGACAAAACACACAATACATCAAAGAAAACAGAAGAAAGCCTCAGCTCCTCCAGCAGCAACCCAGTCTTCAGACTTCAGAGATCACTTGCTTTCCAGGTATCAACCATACAACATGAATATCAACTCATCTTCTCCCTTTGAGCTTCAGCTCCTTTGATCAGCTCTACCTTCAGGCTTCACTATCTTCAGGGATCTTCAGGCATCAACTTGATCTTCACAAAGTCTTCAGACTTCAATAATCTTCAAGGAATCATCCTCATCAAGGCCTCAGCTTCTATCTTCAATGGCTCCAATGCTCCAGCAAACAAGATTCAGTCAACAAGATGAGGTGAGGATGTTGCAGTACTCACTGACTTCCAAAGGATGCCATTGAGGACTTAACATCAAAGGAGAGGCTCTCTCAAAGTTCTACCTTATAGGGCAAGGTCACTAATCCCTCCAAAGGAGAGAGGTGAATACCCTTAAGGGACTCTATGTCACAGAGAAGAAAGGAGGTGAACAAGACACTCCTTGTTTATTGAACAAAGTATTCTATCTAGGGCTCTGCCTATGCACCTATAAACCTATAAACAAAACAACAAAAGCTATGCTAAACTCCTCTGCAAGGTCTTCAAAGCTTCCATGATGATCCACAAGGTCTTCAACTCAATCTTCAAAGCTCACACTCAAAAGAGAAGGAAAGAAAACACAACAATACAACTTATGCCTTTAAGCAACACACATACTATCCATACATTCAAAAATCAATGAAAAATACTAAAACACCATACAATATTCTAGCAAAATTCTAGGGGATTCTATACATACTTACCCTTAACCCATGTATTCCCCATACACTAATTTGGCCTATAAACCCCAAAACAAATTTGTTCAAGTCTACTTATACAACTTAAAACTCTAATTAGAGCACCTAAATGTCTAACAATCAAACTACATCAAATTTTAATCTACAAATCAAGAAATAAATCCTACATGAAACTAGGGTTCAAAACCTAACTATGCCAAAAAGAATGGCTCAAAAACCCTAAGGGAAAGTCCTAAAACAAATTGGACAAAATCAAGTACAAAATTAATCCTATTTTAAAAGCTATTAAAATGAAAAATATACTAAAAATATGAAAAGAAAATAAAATGGAAATTTTATTTATTTACATTTTTCTAGACAAATTCATTAACCTATAGAAAAAACAAGAATTAAAAAATATTTAATTTTGGATTTTATATGAATTTTATAAAAGCAAGAAAATATAAAGGAATTAAAAAATAAAAGAAATCAAAATAAAGGGGAGGGGGTGCAGATAGAAGGGCACGCTAGTTCAAATGCTGAATGGGCTGCAAAAGGGGGGGGGGGGTGCGCGTAGAAAAATGATTAAGCCCAGACGCGCTTCATTAAACAAAACGGTGCGTTTTGGCTTTCAAATTTCCCTCCGCTTCTTCGCTCAATCTGGGCCGTTGGATGGATTGAATTAGTCAAATCCTGGGACCAATCCAACGATGGACAACCATCGTCCCAAATGGATTTCTAGGGTTTTCAGACGCAGCTTCCATGCACGGGACTTCTCCTCCCTCGTTCTCTCTCCACACTTGATGATTTTCAACGATTCCAAAAAGGAAAATGATCTACAGATTAAGAGGAACAAGTCTATACGAGTGGTTTTCTCTAGTTCTCCTTGAATCATCCTAACAGAAAACTAGAAGATCTTGGTACCACCATAATTCACTGAGATCAATTCCTCTAAAACTCCAAATTAATGACCCAATCTTGTTCAACACGCCATGCTCATCACAATGAACTATCAATCGTGCCTTGAAACCTCATATCCAGTTTGTTCTCAATCATGAAAGATTCTTGCACCTGCTATCAAACCCTATGAAATGCTCCCTAATCCTCAGAAAATGGTCCTCTACCCTAGCTTAACCGATCTACACCTATAACTATGGCAGAATGCACATAAACTAGGAGATTCGAGCAAGATTACCAACCTGTTACACTTTAATGGAGGCTATGGTTTCCTTGCAATTCAGTGCCTGAAACCTTCCTTGATTACTCTCCAATGCCCAATATGACTTCTGTACGCAGCAAGATGAATGATCAAGGCTTGAAACTTGTGTTTGATATCAAAATGCAATTCTTGCAATTTCCTCAAAACAGCTTCAAACTTCCATGGATCTTCTTCTACCTCAGCATGTAATCAGTCACAATGATCAGAAGAATAGGTTTGTGGTGGAGAAGTGAATGGAGATTGAAGAGAATGAAGGTTTGATGTGAAATTGCAAATGGAAGAATCTTTCTTTTCACACTCTAATCTCACCTCTCATCAACAATGATCACCAACCTTTTACCCTCCATGATTCACTCTTCTTATAATGATCAATGGAAACTCTTAGATCTTTCTAGAATGAGCTAGAAAGTGTTAGAAAGTTTGAGAACTTCTCATGGAATGATACATTGAACATCCATTATCTCATGCCTTATGCCTTACAATTTGGTGTCAAAATATCCTCACATGAGATATTGAGGAGGAATGAGTGAAAAACAAGCTCACCTTTGGCTTATGTTGAGTTTTGCAAGGGTGCCTTATAATGCAAGTTTCAATTTTCCAAAGCATGTCCCATTTTAAAGCCTCAAATGAAAATTCTATTTAAACCAATGTTCTCAAAATGATGTTTCCAATCAAAATGATATATTGTATGACCTATTTTGGATTCCTAGATCTTCCAAACCAATTTTCAATTTCAACTTTTTAAACTTATAAGCCATTTTTAGTTCAAATTTAACCAATCATGCAAATCCATGCTATGAGCTTTTCCAACAATTCATGACCTTATTTCTAGACTTAAAATCACATTTTGAACAGCTTTCATGTTTTGAGTTTTTCCATTTGAGGCTTGGAAATAGGAGATATGGCCTTTGCTTAAAATGACCTATAACTGACAAATGACCAAAATACCCCTGTCTTGTTCAAACCATAAGTTGAGTTCAACAAATCCTATCAAGGACTTCTACCACTCAAATTAAAGCTAAGAAGATTCCCTTAAACATTCATGTTGACCAAGAAATCATAGGAATCATCCTACTAGGGCAAAAGTTGTCTGCAAGTTGGGTGACTTTCAAGGACCCAGATTCACATACCTCAGCTGACCTGTAATTTGTCAAAACCATAACTTGAGCTATGCAACTCCTATCAAGGACTTCCACCACTCAAATTAAAGCTAAGAACAAGCTCTACAATATTCATGTTGTGGGGAAGATGAGATATCAATCACATCTAGATCTAAAACTGCCTGGAAGATAGGGATCAAATTAGGGTTTTTCACTGACAATCCTTGGAAACCCTGACTTGAAACTTCTCAAACTCCTCAATCATGATGAGTTGGTCTAGGAATCATCCTTATAACATCTCTATGCATCATTCCATGATCTCATGGCCCTTGTATTAGGTCTCAACCTTCTCCAAATCTTCAGTTATCCTAGGGTTGACCCAGTCAAAACCCTAATTCTACCATTCATGGTTGAATCTCCTGAATTCTTGTATAATGACCTCTCTGGGCTTCATGATGGCTATCAAGACATCTCATAGGCTTTCTCAAAACATCAAGTTCATTCTCAAAGTCTCAGAATCATCTGAGGAGCACCCACAGCTCTCAAGCTATGAAGCACACAACCCTGGTTTCATCCAATTCCTCTGGGGATCTCTTGAACTGCCTGATGAAGGTATCAACTTTCAACCACTCAGTGAATAAATCATTGTTGGTCAAATTTTGGGGTGCAACAGAAGCTTTTCTTCCATGGGATCAATCGTTGGCATCCTCTGGGGTCGAGTAGGAACGTTTACTTGCAGAAGATCATACAGTGGATTATTCGTCACAGTAAATCCTTGTGGGGGATCAACATTCTGGCGGTCATTCTCTGACATAGCTATCTCAACTTGCTTCATTTTGACTTGGCTTCTCGAAGCTTCTACGTTCCTCTTTCTTCAAACTCTTTGTAGCTCTCACAAGTTTGACATGAGTGTCGGGAAATCAACTGCAGGTTATGGACAGAGGACGGGTAAGCTCTTGGTATCTGGTTAGGGAAGAAAATGCAAAATGATGCAGAGATGTTTATGCAAATGCAATGAGTGCACACGAGAACTGATCCATATCAAGGATTAAAGTCACAGATCCTGCAAGACAACAACAAAAGGTATCTCTCCCCTCGGGTGGGCAATCTATTGGTTTAATAAGAGGGTATCCCAAAGGCCTTTAAACAAAGTCCCATGCACTAACCCTCAAAAGTTTTCCATCAGAACGACTACTCGTAAGACGGTAATCCCTTCAAAGGATGAACACGGAGTTATGTTTTAGCAACCTTTGGAACATGGTTCTAAAAGGTCCTCTGAATCACGGAGTCCCAAGTTGGAAATAAAAATGCCATTACGAATACACGTAAGACAAAATCATCCCAAAGGGGTCTCATCTGAGCGGTGGAATTCGATCCAACTCAACGAGTCCTAAGTCTCGCAAATCAGAAAGAATCCACCTCCTAACTTAGTGTATACTCGAAAAGCTCGGGTAGAAAGCTTTTGTTCTTATAACCAACCCAAATAAACCCAACAGGTTAGAAAGGAACACAACAATAAATAATAACAGCAAATAAATCACAAATGTGACAAGCAAATTAGGCTTGGCTCGCTAGGGGTCCCCAGCAGAGTCGCCAGCTGTCGCTACTCGAAAAATGCATCGTGCAACGACGGGGAGGCGAAAAAGAAAGGACAGAAGAGTCGCCACCGAACTTTATTTATCCCATTAGGGGAAAGGAAAATATCGAGAAAACCTTAAGAAAAGAATGGATAAGATGGTCTCGCAACCAAGAATGGGTTCGGAAGCCGGTTATGCGAGGGGAAGGTATTAGCACCCCTCGCATCCATCGTACTCGATGGGAACCTTTTGTTTGTCGATGTGCGATTTTATTTGCTTAAATATTATGCTATAAAAAGTGTTCCAAAAGATAGGGAGAAAAAAGGTTAGAAACAGGAAAGTTAGGAGGAAAGAGAGAACGGGAAAAAGAGAAAGAACAGACTCGGTAGGACTTCGCAGTCCTATGCCTACGTATTCTCAATAGACATGAGAAAGTCAGAGTTGACGTAGTTCGGGGAACTACAGATATAGGGGGGAAAGTGATCGGCAAGGATTGTGGCCCTTGTGCCTACGTATCTTTACTTGAAGAAGTAAAGAATCAGAGCAGCCGTAGTTCGGCCTACGGTGTGCGGGGGGAGTTTTGGTAGACGATGCTATTGTGCGCATTCTAGCAGTTAGGCGTATTGTTGCTCGCTCGTTGGAGACTTAGGCGTTACCTGTTTGCGGTAGAACGGACGTAGCATGCCTTTCTGGGAAAGGGTGGAAAAAGAAAAGGGTGCTCGCTAGGATATCGCGATCCTATGCCTACGTATTCCCATTATGCATGAGAAATCAGAGCAACGTAGTTCGTGCCTACGGTGCGGATAACCGGTGTGTTTTGTGGATGATGTTATCGTACGCGTTCTAGCAGTTTAGGTGTTTTGCTGCTCGCTCGTTTGGAGACTTATGCGTACCTGTTTGCGGTCGAACGGACGTAACATATCCTTTGGAAGATTGGTTTTCGCCATGCGAGGCAAGGTGTCACGTTTGATTGGTTGAATTGTTTTTTGGGGCGAGATAGGTCCTCGGATAGTACCCCCTACAGGTAGTACCCAATTCTTTATCTCAAAGTTTTTGTTATAAAAGGGTGTGGCGAACAAGGCGTCTTCGTATTGAAAGACGAGCGTCGAAACCACCCTCACTACAGTGGGCATCCCTACGCTCGGAGAAGAAGAGGTCTACACCCAATCCTCTCTCTTTAATTCAATGCAAAGAGAACTTCGTTCTCTTATTAAAGATGTTTTTAGTTTTGAATGGTAAGTGCTTTGCGACAGAGAACCCTATGGCAAACGTCAGCACTCGGGATAGGAGAAGGCCTACGCCTAACCACTCCACGACCATTCAAGTTTTTGTATGAAAAGGAATTTGAAAATGCACTTGGTACGAGACCGAGGTTTTAGGTGGGAAAGGTGCGGAAGGAAGTTGTGAAAGGAAATGATGGATAAAGGCGTGTCTTCGTATCGAAAGACGAGTGTCGAGACCACCCTCACTACAGTGGGCATCCCATCACTCGGAGAAGAAGAGGTCTACACCCAATCTTCTCTCTTTAATTCGATACAAAGAGAAATCAATTTATTATGGTTTGAAAATGGACTCGGTACGAGACCGAGGTTTTAGGAGAGATGGTATGGAAACGTCTTCGTATTGAAAGACGAGCGTCGAAACCACCCTCACTACAGTGGGTATCCCAACGCTCGGAGAAGAAGAGGTCTACACCCAATCCTCTCTTTTTAATTCAATACAAAGAATTGATTTTAAGGAGATGAGATTTTAAAATGGATGGGAAGCGTCTTCGTATTGAAAGACGAGTGTCGAAACCACCCTCACTACAGTGGGCATCCCAACACTCGGAGAGGAAGAAATTCTACACTTAATCCCCTCTTTTTAATTCAATACAAAGATAATTGGATTTTGAAGATGGTTTGTCAATGCTTTTGAATCGAGTTGGGACAAGTGACGAAGAGAGAAAAGAGGTGGTCTCAGATCTAACATTACTTATCAATAATTTGACTGGTAATGAATTACGGAGGTCTCGTCATCGACCGTAACGCGATAAAAGAAAATATAATCGAACGTATAAACCAAAATTTATATCCAAATAACTCTAACAATATTAATAAAGAATATTAACTTTATGATTAAAAGAAAACGAGTATATACAAGAAATTAAATAAAAATCTCCATAAAAGTTTGGCCAGATTATTTTACTTTTAAAACTCTAAAGAATAAAAAGAAATTGGGGGTGATGGATCAGAATGTGGAGTATGAACGGATGAGAGGTGGGCTTATGAAGCCCATTACCCTTCCATGAACATGGTTAGCGGGAGGGGTGCAGATTATTGGAGAGGGTGGTATCCCAAAACGAGCTTGAGAGCCCAAACATCCATTGGTCCCGATGCTTATTTTCTGATACAAATAAAAGATAAAAAAAGAAAATAAAATAAAATAAAAAAAAACTAAAAAAACATTTGTCAAAGGGTTAGCTACCAACACACTCAGAAGAAGAAACAATCCTCTCTTCCTCAAAACGTAACCGAAGTTTCCACCGGTCCCGATCCACTCAGTCCCAAGCTTCGATTCTCTCTAAAAAAAGTGAGTCTGTTTCCTTTTCCTCTTCTCCGTTTCTGTTCTGTTTTTTGATTCTCGGTTTGATATGTGGGTTTGAGGTTGCAGTTCGAAGGAAGTGATGGAGATGAATTACCGATGAGGGCTTTCTGGGTATCGTTTGGTGATGTAGGTTGGAGAAGGTCTATGCTTGGGGGTATAAAGGTTGTTGTGAGCGGCGTCAGTGTGAGAAAGTTAGAGATGTCGCCGGGTTGGTTTGAATGAGCTGAGGATGAGTGTTTTCGGTTGTGTTGCGTAATGAAGATTCTGGGTTTGATTACAGTGAGTTTGTGAAGGGTTGTTTAATGAAGGATAGAATTTGCGGTGAGGGATAGAGGGTATCACGGTGGATTTGAGAAGTTGAGTTGGAAAAGAGATTTTTAGGGATTGTTAGGTGTTTAAGTTTGGAGGAAGAAGAGGCTTATGTTGTTGTTGTTCAATATCTGGGGAGTTTTTGTTTATTCAATGATGGTGAGTTTATTATTGAATACGAAGTTTTGGGCAGAGTTCTGTGGTGGTAAGAAATGGTTATGGAAAGTGAATGAGAAGATGAAGAACATGGAGGTGATTGAATGGTGAAGAGTTTGTTCGGATGAGGTTCTGGGTTGGTTCGAGTGGTGGTTCGAATGAAAAAATAGTCGAAGGAGATGATGTTGATGGAGTTGAAGGAAGAAGGAGGAAGAAAGTTCGAAAGTGGTTTGTTTTTTGGTAGAGCTGTCTCAAATCAGAGGGAGTTTGAGTGAGGATGATTGTTCTAAATTTCAGAGTTTGAAGCTGGATGATGAATGGAAAAGTGAAAGGAAAGAATAAAGTGAAGATGAAAGGTTGAGAAAAAAATCCCAAGTGAAGGTCTGAGCCTCCCCTTTTCTATTGCAGTGGTCATGGCTTATGAAGTGAGCCAACTTTCTCTTATCCCCCCCAAAAAACCGTTGGGATGTTGGTTTGTGTCTTTAAAAAAAAACCATGATGAACCAAGTGGTCCCTTCTCTTGCAGGCCTTTGAATGAGACAAAACTCCTTGCTTTCTCTTCGGTGGACCCGTTGTTTGTTATGGTTGTGTGTTTTGTGCAGGTACAGCTTGCAGTAGGTTTTGTCTGGCATGATGAGTAGCAGCTTATGGCAGGTTGTTTGTCTGGTGTGGGAGGAGTAGTAGCAGGGTGGTTTGGCAGCTGGTGTTGCAGTAGGTTATTGTCTATGGTAGCAGAATGGTTGGCAGCTGGTGTGTACGAATGTGGTGGATGCAGGGTATTGTGTGTAGCAGGTTTTTGTACAACTTGTGCAGAGCTTGTCTATTCCATTTTGGTGTAAGGTTGGGGCAAGTTGCTTTGTTGATTTTGTGTGTGGTGTGTGGGCTGGCTGAGATGTTGTAGCTGTGTATGGTACGGTTTTGGTAGTTGTAGCAGAGTTGTTTTTTTTTGTTTGTTTGTGAAGCTAATGGTTTTATGTTGCTGTGTCTTCATTCTTATGTTTTGCAGGCTGAAAGCTGTGACAGCCGAGACTTGAAGGTGGCTAGAATATGCGGTAAATGCGTGATGTGCGGTTTGCCGTGTAGGCTGTATGGTTTGATTGCTTTTATTTTTTGCTTTGTATTGCAACAGGTCTGTAGCCAACATGGCATGAAGAAAGGTCTTGTAGCAGCTGTGCAATCTTGTTTGCTTGTGGCATGGCTTGTAAGTTGGCATGAGGATAATGGTTAGCCTTAAACTGTACTACATCGTTGCGGTACGAAACGCGAGGTCGGTTACTATCATTTGATTAGTCTTTCCTCTTCAGGTCTTCCGTATTGTCTCCGATTGAACTCAAATCACAATTATTGTCGTTTATGCAGGCTTGTGTTGTGGTTTGAAACTTTTCAGGTCGTGGTATGCCATAAGTTGCACGGTGCTTTCCGCGGTACGTAATATTCGCTAGCATTTGATTATTCTTTCCCTTTTCTGAATTTGTGTCTTCCTCTCGTGTTGCATTTTAATCTTTGCCTTGCGTACGTAATCCACATGCTGTTGTTTACAGGTAGTATCATGGCGCGTGGGAAAATGCCGAAACAGTTTTGAATGCGGACCGGTGCGAGGCTGGTATTCTTTGGTTCGGTAGCAGCAATCTTTTTGGTAAGAGTTGATGGTGTCCTTTGAGCACCCCAATGATAGCATCACTGGCAGATGATTGATTCTCATCAGGGGAGTATACAAGGCGAACCAATGCAGGCAAATACAATGAAGGGTCTATCATTGGAAGCAACTTAGATGCCTGCTCACGAATGCCAATATCTTTATCTCCAAGCTGCTCAAGCAATGTGTTGGCAGTTTCTTGCCAAGCAGTATAAGGCAATGATTTTTTTTTTGACTCTGATGATATATGCAAGATCTCTGCTATAACATCCATCGCGTTTCTTCTTTGTGAAATGTTTTCAGAAGCAAGACGTTTCATAACTTCCATGAGGCACATATCATCTTTGCTTATTGAGCAATATTCTGCCATCAGCATAACAACAGCTCGAGATATACCATCCTGCTCATCTAGAAGGTGAAGCAGAATCGGTATCACAATATTCGCCTGCCTACTATTGACAAGTGCCTATTCCTGTGAATGATTTGGCTTCTCTTATCTTTTGGTTAAATATTGTGAGACCATGTAATAATTATTTGAATAGAATAAACTCACAAATATGAACTCCATTTAATTTGTTTGCATTGATTTTCAAAAGATGCCTTGGAATTTGGATTTCAAAGAACGTACTTATACCTCAAAGTATATGTGTAAACCATGATATCCTAGTAATCAAATTTGTATGGTTTTTGATTTGCCAAACTTGACTTGTGATTCTCGGCAAGACTTAAACAAAAGCATGTCACCTGGACATCCAACAAACAAGATTCACATAGCGAATCAAACGCCCAGTCATATTATAGTGTTTTGCCACATAGATCTCAACACTCTGCATCAACCTTCATGAAAGTGAATTAATTCTGTGGTGTTCTTACTCCTTGATGTACCAATAATTCGAAGCAACCATCCATTGACTTAAACCAACCTCAATTCTAACTGTCAGCTCAAACCAACCATTTGAATTAGTCACACCAGACTTTGACCTTATCAAAAACTCTCGTATGACTAAATTTTGGTCAAAACCATCGATTCTCAATTGACTATACCCCTGACCAGACACCTTCAAACAAAGCACAAATTTAGGCAACATATTTTTTGGATTCTGTAAATAATAACGGGAGGGTGAATGTACGGAACGAAAGTTGTACAAAGGTAGGAAAAATTTGGGGTATGACAATTGACAGATAATTTCTTTCTTGATAAAGCGAGCTACCACTTGTCGAGTAACATTGGTGTAAGATGCAGCTTCAACCCACTTTGTGAAATAATCAATAGCGACCAGAATGAATTGGTGTCCGTTAGAAGCTTTTGGCTCAATTGCCCCAATCATATCAATGCCCCACATAGAGAAAGGCCAAGGCGATGACAACACATTTAACAATGTCGGAGGTACATGCATCTTGTCCGCATAAATCTGACACTTGTGACATTTTCTAGCATATTGAATACAGCCAGTCTCCAAAGTCAACCAGTAATACCCAGCCCTCAAAATCTTCTTAGACATAGCATATCCATTGGCGTGAGTGCCAAATATTCCCTCATGAACATCTTGCATTAACAAATATGCTTCTCATCTGTCGACACACCTAAGCAGGACCATGTCATGATTCCTTTTGTAAAGTACATCATTAATGAGAAAGAACTTAGATGCCAATCGTCTCAGAGTTTTCTTGCCAAGTGACGTAGCATCTGCGGGATACTCTTGTTTCAACAGGTAATTTTTTATGTCATGGAACCATGGCTTGTCATCAGTTTCTTCTTCAACCATCTGACAGTGGGCGGGCTCAGTCTTGTGTTCAATTCGAATGAGAGTGGCATCATTGACATCCCTGACTTTCCACATTGAGGCTAACATGGCTAGAGCATCGGCAATGTGATTCTCAGATCTCGGAACATGCTTGAAGGTGATTTCATCAAAGTACTCAACCATTTTAACAATATAGGCTCTGTAGGGGATTAAATTCTCATGTCTAGTTTCCCATTCTCCAGTAACTTGATAAATAACCAAAGCTGAATCTCCATTGACTTCAAGGAGTTTGATTTTGAGGTCGATAGCTGCTTCGAGGCCAAGAATGCATGCTTCATATTCGGTAATATTGTTTGTGCAATCAAAATCTAACCTTGCTGTGAATGGAGTGTAACCACCCTCCGGATTCATTACAACGGCGCCTACAGCATGCCCACTGTAATTGGAGGAACCATCAAACATCATTTTCCACCAAAGACCTGGCTGTGGACCTTCATCAGGACCTGGTTCTTCACAATCTTTTATCAACATAATGTCTTCATCTGGGAAATCAAATTTGAGAGACTCATAATCTTCAATTGGTTGGTCTGCAAGATATTTTGACAAAACACTACCCTTGCTAGACTTCTGAGTTACATACTGGATGTCATATTCTGATAACAACATATGCCAACAGACGAGTCTTCCAGTCTGAGCGGGCTTCTCAAAGATATACTTTATCGGATCCATCTTTGAAATCAATAAAGTGGTGTGACAAATCATATATTGCCTCAAGCGTCTAGCAGCCCAGGCTAAAGCACAACAAGTTTTCTCCAGAAGTGAATATCGGCTTTCACAATCTGTAAACTTCTTGCTCAAATAGTAGATGGCGTGCTCTTTTCGTCCGGACTCATCCTGCTGGCCTAACACACAACCCATTGAATTCTCGAGCACTCTTGATCTTATCAAAAGCTTGTTGACAATCTGAATTCCAAACAACCGTCTGATCCTTGCGTAACAATTTGAAGATAGGTTCGCAAGTAGGAGCCATATTAGAGATAAACCTGGATATGTAGTTTAATCTTCCAAGGAAACTTCTGACTTGATTCTCTGTTTGTGGAGCTGGCATATCCTGAATGGCTCGGACTTTGTCTGGATCTACTTCAATCCCTTGATGACTGACAATGAAACCGAGTAACTTCCCAGATCTCACTCCAAAGGTACACTTGGCTGGATTTAGTCTCAACTGATATTTTCTGAGTCTTTTAAACAATTTCAACAGATGCTCCAAATGGTCCTCCTCACTCTGAGATTTGGCAATCATGTCATCAACATATACCTCTATCTCCTTGTGCATCATGTCATGGAATAAAGCCACCATAGCCCTTTGATAAGTAGCACCTGCATTCTTCAGACCGAAAGGCATAACTTTGTAACAGTAAGTCCCCCACGGAGTAATGAAAGTTGTTTTTTCCATGTCATCGGGGTCCATCTTAATCTGATTATAACCGGAGAAACCATCCATAAATGAGAAAACTGCGAAACGAGCCGTATTATCCACCAATGTATCAATATGCGGCAAAGGGAAATCATCCTTTGGACTGGCCTTGTTTAGATCCCTATAATCCACACACATTCTGACCTTTCCATCTTTTTTCGGTACAGGCACAATATTAGCCACCCATTCGGGATATTTGGATACTGCCAAGAAACCTGCATCAATCTGTTTCTTCACCTCATCTCGAATCTTAAGAGCCATGTCAGGTCTTATTCTTCGGAGCTTTTGTTTAACCGGCGGGCATTCTGGTTGAAGCGGTAATTTGTGAACCACTATGTCAGTGTCTAAACCTGGCATATCCTGGTATGACCAAGCGAATACATCCACATACTCTTTCAGAAGCTTCTCTAACTGCTGTTTGACTTCTGCCCCTAGAGTTGCCCCAATCTTGACTTCTTTCCTGTCTTCTTCGGTGCCAAGAGTAATGAATTCTACCTGTTCTTTGTAGGGTTGAAGTTCTGTGTACTCATAATGTGCCCATTTTACCAATTCATCAGGGATTTCAGAATCTTCGTCCTTATCTTCAGCTTGGTATATTGGTGAATCAAAGTCAGGAGGAAATGCAAAGTCACAGGATTCAATGGGTTTTGGAACATCACTGCACATTGGAACGGCTTAATTTATTAAAACACACAAAGACAAATGCAGCACACAAAAAGAGAGAAAATTGTTTTGGTTTTTTGAGATTGCCATTTTTCTTTTAAAAGTGAAAGCAAAAACAGTAAAGAAAATAACACGAAGAATTTAACAAAATAGTTCATTTTTCATTGATATTCTTGAAAGCACGGGGCCCTTACAAAACATTCCTATAGCCTTAGGCATAACTATGGAGGTTTAAAGCAACAACAAGAAAAGAAAAACAAACAAATTACTTTAACTCAGGAAAGACCACAGGAATCTCAATAGCTTCCCAGTTGCTCAAGGTAGATTCGCAATGATACACTAACTGTTCGAGGTCTTCACTTTCAACATCTTCTCCCACAGAATTGACTTGGAATCCTCCACTGATGAATATTTCTTGAATAATCTTTGGACGTCCTTTGTCATGTGCGGGTGCTTCAACATGAGTTGGTTTGTAACCCAACCCTTGGCGATCCATCTTTGGCTTTACTTCGATAACCTCTCCCCAACCTGCAGGAGTACCTTCTTCCAATGTAGACTTGATGCTCTGAGCAGATGCAAAAGATGGACTACTCTTAGCCACTGTTTCCTCTATCATCACTGCGTTGGCTATCTCAAGTGCTTGAAATGACGTTTCTAGTGCGCCTTCATCTGCTTCAATATACCTGAATAATGACAAATTACTCACCATTAGGTCCTCTTCACCGTGTACAATCACCAGTTTGTCATTCATAACAAATTTCATTCTTTGGTGCAATGTGGAAGTCACTGCCCCAGCTTCATGAATCCAAGGGCGTCCCAACAAGCAGCTGTAGGCTAGGTTAATATCCATTACCTGAAATGTGATACTGAACTCGTGAGGTCCCACCATGATTGGTAATTCCACTTCCCCAATGACCGTTCTTCTTGAGCCATCAAAAGCTTTAATAATTAACGACATCGGCTTCATTTCTGCCCCTGCATAGGCCAACCTTGCGAGGACCCAGTGTCAACTAAAACACGTGCCAATGTGTCTTCTTGGCATTTGACAGATACGTGAAACGCACGGTTGTGATTACGTCATTCTTTCGGCAACTCTGCATCACTAAAACTTAGTGCATTACATGCTGTAATGTTGGCTACTACTGAATCAAACTGGCCGAGGGTTATGTCTTTTGTTACATGTGCCTGTTTCAACACTTTTTGCAGAGCTTCTCTATGGGCGGGAGAATTCATTAAGAGATACAGTATTGATATCTTTGACGGGGTTTGATGAAGCTGATCAATGACCTTGTAATCACTTTTTCGAATAATCCTTAAGAATTCCTCATCATCTCCCTCAGTACTCAGTACTTCTCTATCTTTTGTTGCCGCAGTAGGAGTAACCTCTTTGGGAATGGCTACTGTTAATTTTGGTTGATAGATTCGACCACTACGGGTCATCTTGCTTGTACCTGCAATATTTGTTACATCCATCTGATCATCTTTCACCTCCTCTTTTTGAACAACCTTGCCATATCTTTGGTCGGTCACAGTCGTATCATACTTCCACGGAACAGCTTTCGTACTTTCAAAAGGAAATGGTCTTGGTTTCTGGATGACAACTGGTCGAGGCTGACCAATAGCAGTTTTGTTGAAAACAGGCTTCACAATTTTGTTGAACACCGGAACCTTCTCTCCCTTCTTTGGTAAATTAAAAACAGGTTCAACTACCGCAACTTTTTCTTCTTTTATCCTGCTACACACTTGTAATGTTCCTTTATCCATTAAACTTTGTATATCCCTTCGTACCACGCTACACCCATTAGGATCAACAGAACACTCTTTACAGTTTTTATGAATACTTTCGAACATCCCTGCCTTTGACAACTTCTCATCTAGTAACCTCAATGGAGTCTTGATTTCTGACACATCACCAATTAACTTCTCATCTGACCCTTCTATAGCATTAACCCCTCCATGATTTGGTAGTGGATTACTCTTAACATTGGGTGGTACATCATCAAAAGACAAGATCTTATTTTCTATTAACTCTCTGACAAGATGCTTCAAGGCAAAACAACCTTCTAAGTCATGACCAGCAGCACCTTCATGAAAAGCACAATGAGCATTTGGGTTGTAGTGGGGAGACGTTGTGTCTGGATTTAGTGGTCGTGTTGTTACCAACCCTTGTTGCACCAAGGAAGGGTACAACTCTGTGTAAGTCATCGGTATTTGAGGAAGTGGAGGTTTTGTTGTTGACCTCCGGTTCTGGTAGTTCTGTCTGGTTTGTTGAGCTCTCGATTGATGATTTTGCTGATAGGGCGGAGCGTTGGGCGCTCGTTGATACCCTTGTTGAATTGGCTGATATACGGGTGCTGGTTGCACCGACTGATAACTGGGAACAGGATGGTTGAAAGCTGGTGTTACAGCTGCCACATATTGTTATTGGGCATACTGTAATGGATATATTGGTCGTTGCTGCTGAGGTTGTTGAACATAATTTGGTTGAGGTTGCTGAATAAATCCTTGTTGAGGTTGCTGATACTGTTGATAGGGCGGTCTCCAGGTATGACTCTTTCTTCCCACTACTATTGCATTTGTTTCCCCTTCCCTCTTTTTATGGAAACCACTACTGACTTTCTTGACATTGCTGCTGTTAGAACTACCGGAACTGCTAGCTACTTTTCCGTTCTTCATTCCCAACTCTACTCTTACTCCCACGGCTACGATATCAGAAAAACTCGCGGTTACACTACTGATCATCTTTTCATAAAACTCTGGTCTCACTGTATCGACGAACCAGTCTGTCAATTCTTTTTCATTCAGAGAAGGTTCTACCTGAGATGTCGTTTCTCTCCACCGTTGTGCATATTCTTTGAATGATTATGAACTTTTCTGCGACATACTCAATAACTGTCTTCTATTAGGAGCCAGATCCATGTTGTACTTGTAATGCTTTATGAAAGCGTCAGCCGAGTCTTGGAAACTGTGAATCCGAGACTGATCCAAACCCAAATACCACTTGGCAGGAGCTCCCTTCAAACTATCTTGGAAACAGTGGATCATCAAATTATTGTCTTCTACATGTGCAGCCATCCTTCGGTAGTACATAATCAGATGTGTCCGAGGACACGTAGCACCAGAGTACTGATCGAAATTGGGAATTTTGAACTTCGATGGAATTACCAATCCAGACACCAAACACATATCTTTGGCATCGGTGCCAAAGATGTCATTCCCTTCCATTGCTCTGACTTTTCTGCCTATAGTCTCTACGCTTTCTTTCAATTTCTCATGCAGCTCACTTTCTTCTTCAAACCCATCAAGTCCTTCATACACCTGCGGAGGATTATGGAAAACAGGGCGTGCTTGAGTTTGGACAGAAGCTGGAGCATAAGTAGGAATTGCTTGAGGAAACTCTGCCCCTAAAGGAACTGCTTGTTGGTTAATTGTTGGCGGAGGTACAAAACCAGGCGGTAACCAATAGGTTGGTATATTGGCAACAGTAACTGCCATTGGGATCGGATTCACGGCTACACCAGTGATTTCAGAAACAACAGTGGCTTGAGTGTCCAACTTTGCACGAATAACCTGTAGGGCTTCCATGATATGCCCCATGCCTCCTCGGAGCTCTCCGAGTTCATTATCGATTCTGTCCACATCTAAATTTTGTCCTTCCATTCTTAGGCGAGCTTGGGCTCGAGTATTGTACCGATGTTGAGGATTCAGTGTGATTCTCTAAAGACAAGACAGCGAGATGAGACACAACACAGGAATATGCACATGCAATGCTTATGAATGCTGACATGCAAATGCAGATTTTAAACATTCAAGGAATTTAAAGCTATATTTGCAAACATTATAACAATGGGGGAAACAAAGTAGGCAAATTTCATTAATAACGGGAGAGTTTTACAATATCAACTGAAACTGGAATACAAATCTTCAATACAACTTTGTTGATGGAATACAGAAAACATAAAGATTCTAGATCTTCTGGCCGGAGGGTCCTTCGTCTTCAAATTGGCTTTTCTTTTCACCTTGATAGACCAACTCCTGGAGCTCTTCCTTCTCTTGCATAGCTTTGAAATACTTATCTCTCCATGCTTTTCCTTCTTCCTCAGCCTTTTCTAGAGCAGCTTTTAATTCTTCCACAAGTGTGAGCTTTGTTGGGCTAGGCTCAAAGCTGGTGTAGAACATCTTCAACGCAGCTTCTTTTACCCATGATAAGTAAGATTCTGAAATAGTTGTGTCGGGATAGTCTAAAGCAGTCATTCCTCTTGTATTAATGCGACGCCAAACATACACAACTTGAGCCTTGTAAGCTAGATATTTCCCTTCTTCAATGTAGAAACTCCTTAAAAGGGCGAAGTCTGGTTCATCCTTCATCGGGTATCCTAACTGGCGACGAGCTAAGATAGGATTGTAACTAATGCAACCTTCAGTGCTGATGAGCGGTACATTTGGGAAGTCTTCACAACTTTGAATCATAGGAATCCCTCCATACATGGGGTCATACCATTTGGGATGTCTGAGTGCTTGAGCATCAAAATCCTTTCTATCCAAGAGAGACCATTTTGTCTATCCCAAAGAGCTGGCAGTCTCGGTAAGTGCGAAATAAACCACTTGTAGAGAAGAGCATTACAGCATACAATTTGTCCACCTCCATAACGACTGTTACGATGGATAGAGAAATATGTATCAGCTAACAACGTGGGCACCGAACTCTTGAGCAAGAACAGGTTGATCGCATTCTCTTCTACAAAATTATCAACGGTCGGGAACAAGAAAAGTCCATAAATTAGTAAAGCCAGAATAGCCTCAAATGCCTCCACCTTCTTTGACTATGCATAAAATTGTGCTTTCTCGAACAAGAACATAGATGGCAACCCATATATGCTTCCCCTAGTAGTCAAATGTGAGTGTACTTCAGTCATCTCTAGATATAATGTCTCTGCAATTGTCCTTTTATTGGATGTCCCTTCTCTTCCAGAAAATGGTCTAGGGGCAACGCTTAATCCCATCAGCGCGGAATATTCCTCCAAGGTAGGTAGCAATTGATAATCTGGAAATGTGAAGCAATGATAGGTCGTATCATAGAATCGCACAAGTGCTGCCAACATCCTTTCATCCACTTGAAGCTCAAGTAAAGACAACATATTCCCATACTTCTCTTTGAATGCCTCAGGATTTTTCACCGTACTTGCCAGTCTTCTTAGATTCTCCAGATTTGGACTTCGGAACATATTCTCTGCAGTTGTTCTTTTTCCAGAATCCATTTGATAATATCTGCAAAACAGACTTTAATTCCTTGAATGTTTAATTTAAATGAGAAATGCAAATGCGCAAAGTTTTATGGAACTCAGACCTTTGTAAACATCAAAAACATCACGGATTTCATTTCTTTGATAATCAAGATTGCATTACAAAATATCCAGTACATCTTATAAAAGTCCTAAACATAGAGCTAAAGATATTCTAATAAAAAGTCTTCTCTTGCTTTGATCTTCTTGAGTTCTTCTTCCATCTGCGTCTTCTTAAGAATGAGCTTATCCACCATTAACTTCCATGGAGTTGACTGATGGCTGGAATAAAATAAATCTTCTTGCGCCTTCCTCTTCTTACAAGCAATCAATTCTTCATCCTTCATCTGGAGTTGTCTACGGAGTTCAGTATTTTCTTCCATGGCCACTTGGTACTTGTATCTCCAAGCCACTTCAGTTTGTTGTGACTTCCTCAAAGCAATCTTCAATTTCTCCTCTTCAGACATAAAGATCAAGGGGAGTTCCTCCTTCAAAACCATGGGTTCCTGGTGAGGATAAGGCATCTTCAGTTGAATGGATCTCTTCCGGACCCATTGGAGATAAGGCTCGAGAGAGACACAATTAGGTTTCCCTAAGTCTTCTTTTCCTTTTTTATGCACATGCCCCCAAGCTTTGAGGATCTCTTCTTTCAACTCTGACTCTCCTTTAAAGAAAATATTCTCCACATGAGAACTATTAGGTTTGTCTTTCAAAGGATATCCAAGCTGTCGGCGAGCGAGAACAAGGTTGTAATTGATTCCTCCATTTCTACCAAGAAGAGGTACGTTACCAAAGTTTCCACAACTGTCAATGATCTTTATCCCATCATAGTCACGGATGTACCAATCAATATCAGAGTGAGTGAGAGCCATAACCTTCTGAGACCACCAACCTTTCTTCCAAAAAGCATGAGCTTTAGGTAAGTGAGAAATAAACCACTTGTATAGCAAAGGGACACAGCAGGTAACCATTCCTCCCTTATGAAGATTCCTCAGATGAACAGAAAGATAAGCGCCAGCTAGTAAAGTAGGCACAGGGTTTTTCTTCAAGAATATCTTAATGGCATTGAGGTCCACAAAATTATCAAAGCTTGGAAACAAGAAGATGCCATAAATGAGCAAAGCAGAGATAGCTTCAAATGCGTCCATATTCAGATGATCAGCATAATATTGTGCCTTCCCAACTAAGAACTCTGTAGTTAGGCCAAAGACTCCTCATTTAGTAGTCATGTTTTCCTGAATATCCCTCAATCCCAGGTGTGTAGCTTTAGCAATTTCTTCCTCCTTAGGGTCTTTCTCCATGATCGGAAAAGGAAATTTCTCCAAAATAGGCAACCCAATCAAACAAGAATATTCCTCAAGCGTAGGTACCAGCTAATAATCAGGAAAAGTGAAACAATGGTAGAGCGGATCATAAAACTGGAGAAGTATGGAGAGAAGTCCTAGATCCATCCTCTTCTTCACCCTCAACAATGACAATAAGTTCCCATATTTGCTCTTGAACCCTTCTATGTCTGTTATCAAAGTGTTTAAACTCTCTATGTCATCCAAGTTAGGACTTTTGTAAGTGTACTTCACAGTTTTCTTCTTTCCATTATCCATGATGATCCTAATGTTTACAAACACAAAGTCTGAGTTCTAGAAACTTTTATGATATGATGTTTATGAATGCATGAATGCACAAACACAGGTAAGCACAGATTCACATATACACATAGGTAAACAAAACAGACAAGGTTTAGGTTTGGAGAACACGAGCGTGGAGTCAAGGTCTACCCATCCCAAATGTGTGTACTAAAGCTTTCAACACTGTAGAACAAGGTTCTAAGAGGTTCCCATAGTCCTCGACCCATCTTTCGGATATTATCAATTTCCCAAATAACTCGGTGGTCAATAATATTCTCAAGAGAGTCTCGTCCGAGGGTACTATCGCGTATCAACTATTTCGGAATTACTCCCTCATAGTCATCACACTACATCCTAATAAGGCCAAAGTGGGGGAAAAGGTAATCTAAAGGTCCTCAGTGTCACGGGCTCCCATGTAGAAAATAGTATTGTTTTTCACAAATACTTGATCAACAATACTAGCTCTCAAAAGGGCCTCTACTGAGTGGTGGTTTTCTCAAGTCAGCTTGGTCGGGAATCAACTCCCTATAAGCCTTCTTGAATATACCCCCATCCTATCATAAGTACGCTCGAGCACGGGTATAGTGCCATCTCACCATTCAAAGCTCCCAAGATCCAACAGAGCACATATACATATTCACAAGTATTCACAAATAGCAAATAGTCAAAACAAGATAGGTTAAACCCTCGAAACAAAAGTAATATTCCCCAGTGAAGTCGCCACGGTGAAAATTGGATATCAAGCTATTAATTAACTTGAACCTTAATTCTTTTACAACCGAACTTTAATTTATCCAAAGGAAAGGTCTAAAGAAAAAAAACCTTTTTCGCAATGTAAAAACAACGCTAAGAGATTCGGGGTCGGGGGTTGGTTATACCTAGGGAAGGTGTTAGCACCCTAAGCATTTGTAGTACTTTACAGGAACCTTTTGTTTGATTGCTTGCTATGTTTGTGAAATGCTAAGGTTGGGAGTTGGGTAAGATAAAGATAAGTAAAGACCTAATGATGGTTTTCTAAGTTTGCTCGCAAAGACATCGCATCTTCTGCCTACGTATCCTGACAAGGATAGAATCAGAGCAATCGTAGTTCACCTCACAAGGGATGAAGAACACTTGATTATGATCAAGGTTTCAAGGGGGGAACAAACATGACAATTGTTGCACCCCAAATTATGGGCCCTCGGATTCCCATTATCATTTTAGGAGCATACTCATGAATTATCTAACCTTAACCCAGTGCAAGTTTGTCTTTGTCAAATTACAGATGAACCAGGGTTTCGTGCAGTCAAAATCAAAACTTCAAGGGTGTGATCAGTCAATGTTTTGGGCTCATTCAATTATGAAACAAGGTCAAGGGTATCATATAATGACAATTAAGAATCCAATTTGAGGTTGTTACCCCAGAATCCAGAGCAGTATATTTCAGGGCACCCGATTAGAGTTTTTGACCAGTAAAAGTCAATTGTAGTTTGACTTTGATGTTGGAAGGTGTTTTAATGGTTAGATTATGATCCATGAAGTTATAGCTTAATAAAGTTCATTCAAGAAGTTTCAAAGTCTCAGGAGGTCCAGAATGTCAACAGGCGACTCGGTAGTCACCGATCGGTCGTACGGTTGACCGAAAAGTCAACTCTCCAAATTTTAGGAATTGGACTTCAAGTTGTGAAACAAAATTGTTCCTTATGTCATATTGGACTTGCATATAAATTTTCATGACCATTGGATCAAGGATGAAGGGGTAATCGAAAAATCGGGAAATTAGGGTTTTGAAAAGGGCTAAACCATAACTCCTTAACCACACATCCAATTGAGTTGGTTCAAAGCTCATTTTGAATCTCTTGACAAGTCCTACAAAAGTCCCTACGTGTTCCATGATCAGAAAATGCATAGATTTGGAGTTATGATCAAATTCATTTTTAGAAGGGAAAAAGACCTAGAGAAATTTCACTTTTAAGTTCATTTTTAGCAACTTTGGGAGACTTTTTGGCCACGTTCCTTTGGGAAATTGAAACTCATGAAAACATGAATGTTTTAGATCTATTTGAGGGCTTTCTAAAAAGTACTAGCACATCTCAAAAGAATTTGTGAGCTGAAAGTTATGGTTATGGCAAGTTGAGGTTTTCATACTTTAGTCCCACATTGTCAAAATTCAAAAATTCATTCTTTCATCAAAATTGACCAAACTCAGGTGGTGAACCATGTTATATATGATATGTGAATAGTTTTTAGCATGAAAAACAAAGGAATTATGCAGAAGAACTCAAAAGGCCAAGCTTTGCAAGTTGCCTTGCAAGTTGGTTTGCAACTTGCATTCAAAAGTGAAAAAGTAAGCATAAGGTGTAAAGCAATTCTGCCACAGCCATCAAGCTACACCCTCTATCCTGCATTTATCCCTTTAAAAACCGTCATGAATCTTGACTTTGATCTTGCATTGCAGCCAAGGAAACCCTCTTGTGGAGGTTTGATCTAAAAAGTGTAAAACCTTTCTTTAAAGTGAAGAAATCTTCAAATCTGCCCCAAACCAATTCCTTGCCTATAAATAGAGCCCTCACCACTTCATTTCCGACACAACATCCATTCTAAAAACCATAAAAAAATCTCAAGCTTCCATCCTTGTGCACTTTGCCTCAGAATCTCAAAATCTCATTTTCACAAAAAACCTTCAAAATCTGCCTTGGGAGATTTGCTGCCAAATTCATTTCTCTACATTCAAACTCCTCAACAACCACCCACGCAATCTCTAAATATGATATAGAAGGTGCCCAAGACCTTAAACCATTCAAAAACATCACCATTCAAAAAGTCAACTTCATCACCAAGTTACTTTGACCAAAAGCCACAAAATCAGCCACATCTTGTTCCATACATTTCCTTGGTGTTCTAATCATCCTAAAACCTCTCATATACCATTCCTCAACTGTCTAAAGTGTTAAAGATCATTGGTGGAGTTTATTTCTCCAATTGTCACAAGGATTGGATTCTTGCTTCAAAAAGAAGAAAGTTTCAAAGTTAGGAGCACTTGAAGTTCCTCTGGGTTTCTTGGTATTTAAACTTGCTCAATACAGTCCACTAGAGGTATGTAAACACTCCATTCTTGCTTTACATCATAGTTTCATGATTTTGCATTTTGAGTTCATTATGTGAAAACTATGTCATGTGTATGTTTCATGCCAAAATTCTGTCATGACTAAAGAACAGCCCTTTGTTGATTTGAATCATATTTGAAATCATAATCATGATATGTGTGTATGTTTGTTTGGAACTAACTGCATCTGTTTTGCTTCATCATTCACAAAATGCCACATTTTGCATTTTTTATGCCATGAACATGCTAGTTTGGGTTTGAGGTCTGAATATGCTCGCTCATGTTGAATTTAGAATCATCTATTAGTGCACTTATGACTTGTATGTACCTTTGATTTGATTTAAATCTGACTGGAAGTTGGTTTGGTCATTTTCATGAATATGCAAAAAAAACTTCAAAATTGCAGCCCTTGTTCATTTCTCATATCAGTTAGTTTCAGATCAGCTTAAGTGTTTTAAATCACTTATATGCATATATGTGACTTGTGTGTGAAATTGATTTGGCCTACATGTGCATAAATTTGAAACTGAACATCTTATCATGAACCAAAATGCCAATTTTGCAACTCTGTCATCACTTTTAGCAAACAGCTTGTCTTTGGTTTTAATTTATGCTCAAACTTGTTCTATATTATATATATATATGTGTTGTGTATGTGATTAATTGGGTCAGAATATGCATAGAAATAGAACTTCATATCTCATGTCTCACATTTATGCCACAATTGCACATTGAGTACCACTTTTCATGACAACCAGTTTTAAGCTACAAATGGTGTTCTATCTTATCTTATATCATGTATGTATTGTGTATGCATGGCTAGAATGACTTGAAACTGTTTTAAATTTGAACCTCACATTCTGCTGCATTTCACACACATCAAGCTTGCACATGAAACACCATATTCTTCCACAGCCAGTTTTAACCACATGTTTTGATCCAAACTCATTTTATATCATGAATACAATGTGTGTGTGTGATTAAAATGACTTGCAACTGTTTTGAACAAAATTTGTACATGTTCATGCACTTTCACAAACACAATTGCACATTGATCACCACTTTTCACACCAGTCCATTTTGAACCTTATCTTTTGATTGAAATCATCCAAATACCATATGTGGGAGCTGTGTGTGTGATTTATGTGAGTTGAAATGCATTAAATCATAAACTGGACTTCATCATGCCTCTTACTTGCTAATCTTGCAACTCTTATGTCATTTTCGTTTCCAAAATGTTTTGAACTTGTTTCTTTGTGTGTTTTCATTCAAGGACATAAATATGACATGTGCACATGATTTGCTTTACTTAGAATGGCTTGAAACCTGAACTGAACTTACTCATGCACTTCACAAAGCACATGATTGCAACTCACATAGCAGTTTGCATTACAGCCTGTTTTCAAATCTCTTTTGTGTTCATAATCACTCCATAGCATATTTGTGTCATGTGTGTACACTTGTTTTGATTGAAAAATGATTGGATTGAGAGATTCATTTCAAATTGCATTTTCAAGTATCCAAAAACAACCACTATCGGGTTTTAAAATGGGGAATGAATATTGAAAAACTAAAACCACCATCATCTTCCTCATTTAATTCTATGCAATTTTGATTAAAATTTCACCCCAATTGGTTAAGTATTGAATGAGTTGCGTATCAAAACGTATTTGGATCTTTTCTTTATTTTTGCCTCCAAGTTGCCTAGCCTAGTTTTCAAATAACCCTCATATATTTATGGGGTGGCTTCCATCAATGGATGTATAGCCACCCAAGTGGTAAGACCATATGCCAAAACACGCCTATCACCTTGCAAGCCTGAGTTTGACCCCTGAGGAGGGCAACTCTTTTATTAAATTTTGTCATTTTTTTACCAATCTTTGGAAAATCATATCTCTCTAAATTTTAATCATTTTTCACCCATTCTTTTTGCATTATGTTCATCTTGATGTCTAATTTCATTTCATATTTTTTTTATTTTCATGTTTGCATAATTTTTCATCTCTTTTAACTATGTGCAAGTTGTGTACTTTTTGTGATCGTTTTGACAGATGCAGATGAAATTTTCTCTTGATGTACTTGTAACTTTTTGTGATATTTGTTTGCATTCATACCCTTAAATGTTAGCCAACATGTTAAAACTTCATCTTTGATTGATACCATGTTCATATTACTTCATCTGTTAATTTCACCTGAACTTGATCTGTCATCACAGTTCTTGTTTTGTTTACCTGCTTTGATTGTCATCAAAAGCATTTTTTAAATATTATGAATTTCTCATGCTCATTTAATGGTTGTCACCATGGATGCATCTTTATTATGTTGTTAATTTTCTTGTTGTTTTCTTCCCCCAAGTGATGAAGCTTGTTAGCTCTAGTCCAGTTGCCTCTCCTGTCTACTTCCAAAGGAAAAGTCTGTCCATTTGACCCCCATGTCATGGATACATACCTTATCCCACTCTTGACTTTGTTAAGTCACTTTAACCTTAGTTTAGAAGCCATTAGACTTTGCTTTGAGTCTAAGAGACCCACTTGTACTAGGAGTGTTCTTCAACTAGAACCCTAGGAAAGAGTTTGTCAACTCTGTGTAAGAATCATTGTCATGATTTCTTACTTCCCCTTTTGAATATTACAACTTAGATTAGGGAGTTTTGTTAAAATCCACACAAACATTGTCATGTTTTTCCCCCTTGAACCTTAATCATAATTAAGTGTTCTTCTTCCCTTGTGAGGTGAACTACGATTGCTCTGATTCTATCCTAGTCAGGATACATAGGCAGAAGATGCGACGTCTTTGCGAGCAAACTTAGAAAACCAATTAGGCCTCTTGTTTACACTCAACTTCTCTCATCCCAATCCTTAGCATATTTCACAAACTTAGTAAGCAATCAAAACAAAAGGCTCCTGTAGAGTACTACAGATGCTTAGGGTGCTAACACCTTCCCTAGGTATAACCAACCCCCGATCCCCGAATCTCTTAAGCATTGTCGTGGCATCGCGAAAAAGGTTTTTCCTTCTTTAGACCTTTCCTTTGGATAAAATAAAGTTCGGTTGTAAAAGAATTAAGGTTCAAGTTAATTAATAGCTTGATATCCAATTTTCACCGCAACAGAAATGGAGACTTCACTGGGGAAAAATGCTTATTTTGTTTTGAGGGTTTAGCCCATCTTGTTTGATTACTTGCTATATTTGTGAATACTTGTAAAAATATATATATGTGCCCTGTTGGATCCTGGGAACTTTGAGTGGTGAGACAACACTGTACCCGTGTTTGAGCGTACTTTTGATAGGATGGTGGTATATTCAAGGAGACTTATAGGGAGTTGATTCCTGACCAAGTTGACTTGAGAAAACCTCCGCTCAGTAGAGGCCCTTCTGAGAGTTAGTATTGTTGATCGAGTATTCGTGAAAACAATGCTACTTTCTACATGGGAGCCCGTGATACTGAGAACTTTTAGATTACCTTTTCCCCCACTATGGCTTTATTAGGATGTAGTGTGATAACTATAAGGAAGTAATTCCAAAGTAGTTGATATGCGATACTACACTTGGATGAGACTCTCTTGAGAATATTATCGACCACTAAGTATTTGGGAAATTGATAATATCCGAAAGATGGGTCGAGGACTCTGGGAACTATTTTAGAACCTTGCTCTACAGTTTTGAAGGCCTTAGTACATACCTTTGGGGTGGGTAGACCTTGACTCCTTACTCATGTTCTCCAAACCAAAACCTTTATCTGTTTACCCATGTGTATATGTGAATCTGTGCTTACCTGTGTTTGTGCATTCATGCATTCATGAACATCATATCATAAAAGTTTCATGGAACTCAGATCTCTTGTTTGTAAACATTAGGATCATCATGGAAAGTGGAAAAAAGAAAACTATGAAGTACACTTACAAAAGTCCTAACTTGGATGACATAGAAAGGTTGAGCACTTTGATAACAGATCTAGAAGGATTCAAGAGCAGGTATGGGAAATTATTATCATTGTTGAAAGTAAAGAAGAAGATGGATCTGGGACTTCTCTCCACACTTCTCCAGTTTTGTGATCCACTCTATCATTGTTTCACTTTTCCTGATTACCAACTGGTACCTACACTTGAGGAATATTCTTGCTTGATTGGTTTACCTATTCTTGAAAACTCTCCTTTTCCAATCATGGAGAAGGACCCTAAGGAGGAAGAAATTGCTAAAGCTACACATTTAGGATTGGTGGATATTCAGAAAAATATGGTTACTAAGGGAGGAGTCTTTGGTTTGACTGCAGAGTTCTTGGTTGGGAAAGCACAATACTATGCTGATCATTTGAGTATGGATGCATTCGAAGCCATCTTTGCCTTGCTCATTTATGGGATCTTCTTGTTTCCAAGTTTTGATAACTTTGTGGATCTCAATGCCATCAAGATTTTCTTGATGAAAAACCATGTGCCTACTTTACTAGCTGACGCCTATCATTCTGTTCATCTGAGAAATTTGCATAAAGGAGGAATGATTACCTGTTGCGTCCCTTTGTTATATAAGTGGTTTATTTCTCACTTACCTAAAGCTCATGCTTTTTGGAAGGAGGGTTGATGGTCTCAGAAAGTTATGGCTCTTACTCATTCTGATATTGACTGGTACAGTCGTAGTTACAATGGGATAAAAATCATTGACAGTTGTGGAAGCTTTGGTAACGTACCTCTCCTGGGTACAAGTGGAGGAATCAGTTATAACCCTGTTCTCGCTCGCCGTCAGCTTGGATATCCTTTGAAGGACAAACCAAACAGCGCTCATGTGGAGAATATTTTCTTTAAAGGAGAATCAGAATTAAGAAAAGAGGTCCTAAAAGCTTGGGGTCATGTGCATAAGAAAGGAAAGGAAGCCTTAGGGAAACTTAATTGCGTCTCTCTCGAGCCTTATCTCCAATGGGTCCGAAAGAGAGCTATTCAGCTGAAGATGCCTTATCCTCAGCAGAAACCCATGGTTTTAGAGGAGGAACACCCAATGATCTTTATGTTTGAAGAGGAGAAGTTAAAGATTGCTCTGAGGAAATCACAACAAACTGAAGTAGCCTGGAGGTACAAATACCAAGTAGCCATGGAAGAGAATGATGAACTCCATAGACAACTACAGTCGAAGGACGAAGAAATGATTGCTTATAAGAAGAGGAAGATACAGGAAGGTTTATCTTCTTCCAGCTCTCAGCCAACTCCATGAAAGCTAGTCGTGGACAAACTCATTCTTGAGAAGAATCTGATGGAAGAAGAAATCAAGAAGCTCAAAGCAAAAGAGGACTTTTATTTAGAATACTATCAGCCTTAGGACTTTTGAAAAATGTACTAGATATTTTGTAATACAATCTTGAAAATCAATGAAATGAAATGATGTTTTGACCTGAGTTCCATGAAACCTTTGCATTTGCATTTTCATTAATTAATCATTCAAAGAACTAAAGATTGTTTTGCATACATTATAGGATGGGTTTTGGAAAGAAAGCAGAGGTTGTGTTCCAAAGACCAAAATTGGAGAACTTGAAGAAACTGGTAAGTTTAGTAGAAGACCCCGAGGCATTCAGAGAGAGGCATGGGAATATGCTGTCTTTGCTAGAAGTTCAAGTATATGAAGAGATGTTATTCGCACTCGTGCAGTTCTATGATTCAACCTATCACTGTTTCACCTTTCCAGACTATCAGTTGCTACCAACCTTGGAAGAATATTCCACCCTGATGGGAGTAAACATCACTCCTAGACCATTTTCTGGAAGAGAAGGGACTCCTAATGAAAGAGCAGTTGCAGAGGCCGCGTATTTGGAGATGGATGAGGTACGATCTCATATGATTGCTAAAGGAGGGTTGTATGGATTTCCAGCTATGTTCCTATATGAAAAAGCTCAGAGCTATGCCTTGTTAAAAAATATTGAAGCATTCGAGGCCATCTTGGTTTTTCTAATTTACGGACTGTTCCTGTTCCCGACTGCTAATGATTTTGTGGACGCAAATGCAATCAACCTTTTCTTAATCAAGAATCTTGTACCTACCTTGCTAGCTGATACGTACTTTACCATCCACTGTAGAAATCATCATGGAGTTGGACGGATTGAGTGTTGCACCGTTCTCCTGCACAAGTGGTTTATTTCGCACTTGCCAAAAATTCCAGCCCTCTGGGATAAGCAAAATGGGCTCTCATGGACAGAAAAGCTGTTATTGCTCAAACACTCAGATATTAAGTGGTATTACCCTATGTATGGAGGGATTGCCATGATCCAAAGCTGTGGAGATTTCTCGAATGTACCGCTTATCAGCGTCAATGGTTGCATCAGCTATAATCCTATTCTGGCTCGTCGACAGTTGGGGCACCCCATGGAGGATGAACCAGACCCAGACTTTTTGAGAAGCTTTTACCTTGAAGAGGGGAAGAACCCCGCTTACAGGGCTCGAATTGTGTATGCTTGGCGTTATGTCCACACGAGGGGAGTAACGGCCCTAGGTTACCACGACATTACTGTTTTAGAATCTTACTTATCATGGGTAAAAGAAGCAGCGTTGAAGATGTTCTATACTCGTTTTGAGCCTGACTCACCCAAACCTACTCTCGTAGAAGAATTGAAAGCTGCTTTGGCGAAAGCTGAAAAGGAAGGAAAGACTTGGAGAGATAAGTATTTCAAGGCTATGCAAGAGAAGGAAGAACTTCAAGAGTTGATCCGTCAAAGTGGAAAGAAGAGTCTGCCAGAAGACGAAGGGCCATCCAACCAGAAGATCTAAAATCCTTTTTCTGTTTCATTTCATCATGTATTTTGTATTGAAGACTTGTATTTCAGTTTCAGAATCATTGTTGTAAAACTCTCAGTTATTAATCCATGAGGACTTTTTGCTTAGTTCCCCATTGTTATAATTTTTGCAAATATTTCTTTGGATTCCTTGAATGATTAATTTTACATTGTTGAATTTTGCATTCATAAGCATCGCATGTGCATGTTCTTGTGTTGTGTCTCATCTCGTTGTCTTGTCTCCAGAAAGAATCACACTGAATCCTCAACATCGATACAACACCCGAGCCCAAGCTCGCCTAAGAATGGAAGGATAGAATTTGGATGTGGACAGAATTGATAATGAACTCGGAGAGCTACGAGGAGGCATGGGGCAGATCATGGAAGCTCTACAAGTCATTCGTGCAAAGTTGGACACTCAAGCCACTGTTGTTTCTGAAATCACTAGCATAGCTGTAGAGCCGATCCCAACGGCAGTCACTGTTGCAAATGTTCCACCATATGGATTACCGCCTGGCTTTGTACCTCCACTAGTAGTCAATCAACAAGCAGTTCCCCTAGGGGCAGAAGTTCCTCAAGCTATTCCTACTTACACTCAGCCTTCTGTTCAAATTCAAGCGCGCCCTGTTTTTCATAATCCTCCACCAGTGTACGAAGGTCTTGATGGGTATGAAGAAGAGAGCGGATGACATGACAAGTTGAAAGAAAGTGTAGAAACTATCGGCAAGAAAGTCAGAGCAATGGAAGGAAATGACATCTTTGGTACTGATGCCAGAGATATGTCCTTAGTGTCTGGATTGGTAATTCCTCCGAAATTCAAGGTTCCCAATTTCGATCAGTATTCTGGTGCTACTTGTCCTCGGACGCATCTGATTACGTATTAACGAAGAATGGCCGCTCATGTAGAAGACAATAAGTTAATGATTCACTGTTTTCAAGATAGTTTGAAAGGAGCTCCTGCTAAATGGTATTTGGGTTTGGATCAGTCTCGTATTCACAGTTTCCAAGACTTGGCTGATGCTTTCGTAAAACATTACAAGTACAACATGGATTTAGCCCCTGATAGAAGATAGTTACTGAGTATGTCGCAGAAGAGTTCGGAATCTTTCAAAGAGTATGTACAAAGGTGGAGGGAAACTGCCTCTCAGGTGGAACCTCCTTTGAATGAAAAAGAGTTGACAGATTGGTTCGTCGATACAGTGAGACCAGAGTTTTATGAGAAGATGGTCAGTAGTGTAACCGCAATTTTTTCTGATATAGTAGCAGTGGGGGTTGCCGCTACTCGAAAAATACGCGCAACGACGGGGAAGGCGAAAAGGAAAGGACAGAAGAGTCGCCACCGAACTTTATTTATCCCATGAGGGGAAAGGAAAATATCGAGAAAACCTTAAGAAAGAAATGGATAAGATGGTCTCGCAACCAAGAACGGGTTCGGAAGCTGGTTATGCAAGGGGAAGGTATTAGCACCCCTCGCATCCATCGTACTCGATGGGAACCATTTGTTTGTCGACGTGATTATATTTGCTTAAACATTATACTATAAAAGAGTGTTCCAAAGGATAGAGGGAAAGGTTAGAAATTGGGAAAAGAGAGATAACAGGGGAAGGAAGAGAAAGAACGGACTCGGTAGGACTTCGCGGTCCTAGGCCTACGTATTCTCGATAGACATGAGAAAATAAGAGTCGACGTAGTTCGGGGAACTACAGATATGGGGGGAATGTGCTCGGCAAGGATTGTGGCCCTTGTGCCTACGTATCTTTACTTGAACGAAGCAAAGAATCAGAGCATCTGCAGCTCGGCCTACGATTTGTTGATGTTTTTATGGATGATGCTATCGTACGCATTCTAGCAGTTAGGTGTATTATTGCTCGCTCGTTGGAGACTTAGGCATTACCTGTTTGCGGTAGAACGGACGTATCATATCCTTTTCGAAAGATAATTTTTCGCCATGCGAGGCAAGATGTCACATTTGGTTTGTTGAATTATTATCTTTTTAGGGGCGAGATAGGTCCTCGGATAGTAACCCCTACGGGTAGTACCAAATTCTTTATCTCAAAGTTTTTGTTATGAAAGGGTGTGGCGAACATAGTGTCTTCGTATTGAAAGACGAGTATCAAAACCACACACACTACAGTGAGCATCTCGACACTCAGAGAGGAAGAAGTCTACACTTAATCCTCTCTCTTTAGTTCAATACAAAGAGAACTTCATTCTCTTATTAAAGTGTTTTTGGTTTTGAATGGTAAGTGCTTTTGCGACAGAGAACCCTACGGTAAATGTCAGCACTCGGGATAGGAGAAGGCCTACGCCTAACCACTCCACGACCATTCAAGTTTTTGTTATGTAAAGAGTTTGAAAATGAACTCGGTGCAGGACCGAGGTTTTAGGGGTGAAAGGTTGCGAAAGGAAATTGTGGGAAGATAGGTGGCGGATAAAGTCACGTCTTTGTATTGAAAGACGAGTATCGAGACCACCCACACTATAGTGAATATCCCAACATTCGGAGAGGAAGAAGTCTACACTCAATCCTCTCTCTTTAGTTCAATACCGAGAGAATCGATTTATTTATTGTAAGTGTTTTGAAAATGCACTTGGTACGGAGCCGAGGTTTTTAGGAGGAAAGGTTTGAAAATGGACTCGGTACGGGGCTGAAGTTTTTTAGGAGAGAAGGATGTGGAGAATACAAGTGTCTTCGTATTGAAAGACAAGTATCAAAACCACCCACACTACAGTGAGCATCTCGACACTCGGAAAGGAAGAAGTCTACACTCAATCCCTTCTCTTTAGTTCAATACAAAGAGAACTTTACCCTTTTATTAAATATGGTGAATTGGCTTAATAATCGTTTGAGAAAATCCTCTTGACGTTGGGTCAAGGATTTAATTGTTTAAAAAGGTTTGAGGTGAAGCGAGCAAGGTCGATGGCGGACGCACAAGGCGGTCGACTTACAAGGGTTAAAAATGGCTCGATAAAATCGAAAGTTTGCTTTTGAAAATGGTTTTTGGAATCAAAAGTCACCAAGGACAATAGCAACATTCCTACTAAAATCATACAACATATGGGATTAGTCGGCTAAAAAAAATCAAGACATGCAATAAAAACGATTTTTTGGAGGTAAAAAAAATAACAAAAATAAGTGGAAAACAGTGGGGTAACACGGGTGGCCGTGTTGTATGACACGGCCCGTGTCATAGGGTACCTGCAATGTGAGTTTTTAGGGCATGACAGAGGTGCAACATGGGTTGCCGTGTTGTATGACACGGCCCGTGTCATAGGGTACCTGCAATGTGAGTTTTTAGGGCATGACAGAGGTGCAACACGGGTGGCCGTGTTGTGTGACACAACCCGTGTTGTAAAGTCTGGGTGAAAAATGATTTTTAGGGCAAACAGAGGTGCAACACGGGTGGCCGTGTTGTGTGACACGGCCCGTGTTGTAATGTCTGGGTGAAAAATGATGTTGAAACCTCAAACAGAAGTACAACACGGGTGGCCGTGTTGTGTGACACGGCCCGTGTTGGGCGACACGGGTGGCCGTGTTGTGTGACACGGCCCGTGTCAGGCTACCAGAGTGAAAAAAAAACCTAACTTTTCTATGTTTTCTTTCGTTTTTGTGGTTTCTTGAGAATGGTTTCTTGGTCCCTTTGAAACCTTACATGATACATACAATACAATAACACATAAAAGAGTAAACAAAATGAATGTAAATAGCAGAAAAAGTAAAGAGGGAAAGGTTGGAGGAAATGGATACCCAAGAGCTTTATATCCTTCTTGCAAGTCCTCCTTGGTCTTAGTTGAAAGTACTTCACTCCTCTTCACTCTATGTTGTGAAGGTTTTGTTTCTCAATGATTTTCTTGGTTCTATATCACTCTCTTTTTCTGGTTTGCAAAGCTTCCTATTTTTCTGGTTTTTAGGGTATTGTTTGCTCTCTCTCTTTTCTGGTTTTGCAAGTGTGTGTTGCTCTCACTATTTTCTGTTTTTCTCTTCTCTCTTGCTCTCTCAATCTTGTGTATGTGAATGATAGTGAATGTGTTCGCAGCCCCCTCTCCTCTCTTATCTCAGCACATTAGGGTTTACTCTTCCTTCAAGACTTCAAATCCTTACTTAGAAATGTCCAAGGCAACTTTCTTCATGTCACTCACTTTCTTTCCATTTCCATGTATGTTGCTATGCTGTATTTTCTGCACTATTGCTAGGCCTTTTTCTGCAGCACTTTGTGTCTTGTGACCTTTTGTTAGCTTATGCTTGGACATACCCTTGTGGTCAATGCTACTACTTTTTGGACAGAATTTCAAATTCTAATATTTAGATGCATTATCATGTGCTATTCCCTTGGTCTAGTGACATGTGATCTTGTGACATGAAGAAATTTGTCACCTCTTGCATGGGACTGTTTTGCCATGATTAAACATGCATACTCTTGGTCCTAAAACATTCTAATGTTGATTTAATCCTTGCATGTTTCTTGGATGTTTGTAAGCATAATGTAGACTTGGTGTGGCATTACCATAACATGAATTTGACTAGAGACTTGAATGAAGTATTAGAAATAAATTAATTTCTAAACATTACTTAGAGTTGAAAATCTTGCAACAAATGACATTCTTGTAATGTCACAAAACTTCTCTTTATAATATTCTTGCCTTTAATCTTGAATTCATGATGGATTTCCTTTATGTCATTGAATTTGAAAGAAATGAAGAAATGAGTCAAGCCTTGGAAGAGGGCAAATTTTGGGGTGCAACAGGGGTGAGAGTGGAGTTAGGAATGAAGAATGGGAAGGTGGCTAGTGGTTCCAGCAGTTCTGGTAACAACAACGTCAAGAAGCTCAGCAGTAATTTTCATAAAAAGAAGGAAGGGGAGACGAATGCAGTAACTGTGGGAAGAAAGAGTCGCACCTGGAGACTGCCTTACCAACAGTATCCGCAGAGTTATGTTCAACAACCTCAGCAAGGCTTTGCTCAGCAGCCTCAAGCAAGTTATGTTCAGCAATCCCAGCAACAACGACCAATATATCCGTTGCAGTATGCCCAATAACCTTATGCGGCAGTTGTAACTCCGGCTTTCAGTCATCCTGTTCCCAGTTATCAGACAGTGCAGCCAGCACCTGTATATCAGCCAAGTCAACAAGGGTATCAACGAGCGCCCAACGCTCCACCCTATCAACAACATCATCAGCCTAGAGCTCAGGCACCCAGACAAAACTACCAGAATCGGAGACCAACAACAAAACCTCTACTTCCTC
Source organism: Lathyrus sativus (assembly GCA_963859935.3). Taxonomy (NCBI): domain Eukaryota; kingdom Viridiplantae; phylum Streptophyta; class Magnoliopsida; order Fabales; family Fabaceae; genus Lathyrus; species Lathyrus sativus. Next base: position 676,955,930 of record OZ012739.1, on the reverse strand, counting down.
AGATACCGATGACTTACACAGAGTTGTACCCCTCCTTAGTGCAGCAGGGATTGGTAACAACATGACCATTAAATCCAGACACTGCATCTCCTCACTATAATCCAAATGCTCATTGTGCCTTTCACGAAGGTGCTGCCGGTCATGATTTAGAAGGTTGTCTTGCTTTAAAACATCTTGTCAGGGAGTTGATGGAAGAGAAGATCTTGTCTTTTGATGATGTACCCCTAAATGTCAAAAGTAATCCATTACCGAACCATGGAGGGGTTAATGTTGTAGAAGAAGTTTCAGACGAAAGGGTAGTCCAAGGTGTGTCAGAGATCAAAACCCCGTTGAGGTTACTTCACGAGAAACTACTGAAAGCAGGATTCATAGAGGATGCCCATAATGATTGTGAAAAATGTTCTGGTGTTTCTAGAGAATGTGATGGGGTACGAAGAGGTATACAAAGATTAATCAATGAAGGAATATTATAAGTGTGTAGTAAGGCGATGAAAGAAGAAGTTTCAGTAATTGAGCCCGTTTTTAATTTACCAAAGAAAAGTGAGAAAGTTACGGTGTTCAACATGATCAACAAAGGTATGAAGCCTGTTTTCAACAAGTCAGCTATCAATCAACCTCAATCGGTTATTATTCAGAAACCAAGACCGTTTTCTTTTGAAAGCACAAAAGTCGTTCCATGGAAGTATGACATAACTATAATAGACCAAGGATCTGGGAAGGTTAGTCAGAAAGAGACAGTAAAAGACGACCAAGTAGACGTGACAAATATTGCAGGTACAAGCAAAATGACCCGTAGTGGTCGAATCTATCAACCAAAGATAACAGTGGCCACTCCAAAATAGGTTACCCCTGCTGCGACAAAAGAAAAGGAGGTACCAGGTACTGAAGGAAACGATGAAGAATTCTTAAGGATCACTTGGAAAAGTGATTACAGGATCATTGATCAGCTTCACCAAACCCCATCAAAGATATCGATCTTGTCTCTCTTAATGAACTCTCCAGCTCATAGAGAATCTCTGAAAAAGGTATTGAAGCAGGCACATGTGACAAAAGACATAACTCTCGGACAATTCGATTCAGTAATAGCCAACATTACAACCTGTAACACCTTGAGCTTTAGTGATGCTGAGTTACCGAACGAAGGACGCAATCACAACTGTGCATTGCACATATCTGTCAGGTGCCAGGAAGACACAATGGCACGAGTTTTAGTCGATACTGGATCCTCATTGAATGTATTGCCTGCAAGGTTGCTCGCAAGGTTAGCATATGCAGGGGCAAAAATGAAACCAACATCTTTGATTGTAAAAGTTTTTGACGGTTCAAGAAGAACGGTTGTTGGAGAGATAAAATTGCCAATCATGATCGGACCTCATGTGTTGGAAATTACATTCCAAGTCATGGACATTAACCCAGCTTATAGTTGTTTGTTGGGACGACCGTGGATTCACGCTGCTGGGGCAGTAACTTCCACCTTACATCAGAGAATGAAATTTGTTGTGAATGATAAATTAATGATTGTACACGGTGAAGAGGACCTCATGGTGAGCAATTTGTCATCATTCAAGTATATTGAAGCAGATGAGGGCGCGTTAGAAACTTCTTTTCAGGCACTCGAGATAGCTAATGCAGTGATGTTGGAAGAAACAGTGGCTAAGAGTGGTCCGTCTTTTGCATCCGCTCGGAGCATCAAGTCTACACTGGAAGAAGGTACTCCTGCAGGTTGGGGAGAGGTTATTGAAGTGAAGCCAAAGATGGATCGCCGAGGGTTGGGTTACAAACCAACTCGTGATGAAGCACCGACACATGACAAAGGACGTCCAAGGACTATACAAGAAGTATTCATCAGTGGAGGTTTCCAAGTCAGTGCTGTGGAAGAAGATTTTAAAGATGAAGACCTGGGACAGTTAGTGTATCATTGCAACTCCCCCTTGAGTAACTAGGAAGCTATTGAGATTCCTTTGGTTATTCCTGAGTTAAAGTAATTTATTTGTCTTTCTTTTCTTGTTTTTGTTTTGAATCTCCATAGCCATGCCTAAGGCTATAGGAATGTTTTGTAAAGGCCCCGAGCTTTCAAGAAAATCAATGGAAAATGAACTATTTTGTTAATTTCCTTGTGTTATTTCCTTTATGGCTTTTGCTTTCATTTTAAACGAAAAATGGCAATCTTAAAAAACCCAAAACAAATTTTTCTTTTGTGTGCTGCATTTGTCTTTGTGTGTTTTAATAAATTAAGCCATTCCAACATGCAGTGATGTCCTAAAACCCATTGAATCCTATAACTTTGCATTCCCTCCTGACTTTGATTCACCAATATACCAAGCTGAAGATGAGGACGAAGATTTCGAAATCCCTGATGAACTGGTAAAATTGGCACACCATGAGTATGCAGAGCTTCAACCCTTCAAAGAATAGATAGAAGTCATTAATCTTGGCACTGAAGAAGACAAGAAAGAAGTCAAGATTGGGGCAGCTCTAGGGGCAGAAGTCAGGCAGCAACTAGAAGAACTTTTGAAAGAATATATGGATGTATTTGCTTGGTCATACCAGGATATGCCGGGTCTAGACACTGACATAGTGGTTCACAAGTTACCGCTTCGACCAGAATGCCCACCGGTTAAGCAGAAGCTCCAAAGAACAAGACCTGACATGGCTCTCAAGATTCGAGATGAGGTGAAGAAGCAGATTGACGCCGGGTTCTTAGCACTATCCAAATACCCCGAATGGGTAGCCAATATTGTACCTGTGCCGAAAAAGGATGGGAAAGTCAGATGTGTGTGGATTACAGGGATCTAAACAAGGCCAGCCCAAAAGATGATTTCCCTTTGCCAAATATCGATACGTTGGTGGATAATACGGCTCATTTTGCAGTTTTCTCATTTATGGATGGGTTCTCCGGTTACAATCAGATTAATATGGATCCCGATGACATGGAAAAAACTACTTTCATTACTCCGTGGGGGACTTACTGTTACAAAGTTATGCCTTTCGGTCTGAAGAACGCAGGTGCTACTTATCAAAGGGCCATGGTAACTTTATTTCACGATATGATGCATAAGGAGATAGAGGTATATGTTGATGACATGATAGCCAAATCTCAAAGTGAAGAGGACCATTTGGAACATCTTTTGAAATTGTTTAAGAGACTCAGAAAATATCAGTTGAGACTGAATCCAGCCAAGTGTACCTTTGGGGTAAGATCTGGGAAATTACTCGGTTTCATTGTCAGTCACCGAGGGATTGAGGTAGATCCAGATAAAGTCCGAGCCATTCAAGACATGCCAGCTCCACAAACGGAAAAGCAAGTCAGAGGTTTTCTTGGAAGATTGAACTACATATCCAGATTTATTTCCAATATGACTCCCATTTGCGAGCCCATCTTCAAATTATTACGCAAGGACCAAACAGTTGTTTGGAATTCAGATTGTCAGCAAGCGTTTAATAAGATCAAGGGTTACCTACAAGAACCTCCGATCTTAATACCTCCGGTGCCAGGATGACCCCTCTTCATGTATTTGACAGTGCTTGAGAATTCAATGGGTTGTGTGTTAGGTCAGCAAGATGAGTCTGGACGAAAAGAACATGCTATTTATTACTTGAGTAAGAATTTTACTGATTGTGAAAGTCGATACTCGCTTCTAGAGAAAACTTATTATGCTTTGGCATGGGCGGCCAGACGTTTGAGGCAGTACATGATTTGTCATACCACTTTGTTAATTTCAAAAATGGATCCAATGAAGTATATTTTTGAGAAGCCTGCTCAGACTGGAAGACTCGCCCGTTGGCATATGTTATTATCAGAATACGACATCCAGTATGTAGCCCAGAAGTCTATCAAGGGTAGTGTCTTGTCAGAATATCTTGCAGATCAACCAGTGGAAGATTATGAATCTCTCAAATTTGATTTCCCAGATGAAGACATTATGTTGGTAAAAGATTGTGAAGAGCCAGGTCTTGATGAGGGTCCGCATGAAGGTCTTTGGTGGAAAATGATGTTTGATGGTTCCTCCAACTATAGAGGGCATGGCGTAGGCGCCGTTTTAATGAGTCCGGAAGGTGGTTACACTCCATTCACAGCCAGGTTGGATTTTGACTGCACAAACAATATCGCCGAATATGAAGCATGCATTCTCGGCCTCAAGGCAGCTATCGACCTCAAAGTCAAACTTCTTGAAGTAAAAGGAGATTCAACTTTGGTTATCTATCAGGTTACTGGAGAATGGGAAACTAGACATGAGAATTTGATCCCTTATAGGGCCTACATCGTCAAAATGATGGAATATTTCGATGAAATCACTTTCAAACATGTTCTGAGATCTGACAATCACATCGCCGATGCCCTAGCCATGTTAGCCTCAATATGGAAAATCAGGGATGTCAATAATGTCACTCTCATCCGAATCAAACGCAAGATCGAGCCCGCCCACTGTCAAATGGTTGAAGAAGAAACTGATGATAAACCATGGTTCTATGACATAAAGAATTACCTGTTAAAACAAGAATATCCAGCAGATGCTACATCACTTGACAAGAAAACTCTAAGACGATTAGCATCCAAATTCTTTCTCAGCAATGATGTGCTTTACAAAAGAAATCATGATATGGTCCTGCTTAGATGTGTCGACAGACGAGAAGCAGAGTTGTTAATGCAAGACGTTCACGAAGGAATGTTTGGTACTCATGCCAATGGATATGCTATGTCTAAAAAGATCTTGAGGGCTGGTTATTACTGGTTGACCCTGGAAACTGACTGTATTCAATATGCCAGGAAATGTCACAAATGTCAAATTTATGCAGACAAGATGCACGTACCTCTGACATTATTAAATGTGTTGTCATCACCATGGCTTTTCTCTATGTGGGGCATCGATATGATTGGGGCAATTGAACCAAAAGCTTCTAACGGACACCGATTTATTCTGGTTGCTATTGACTATTTCACAAAGTGGGTTGAGGCCGCATCATACGCTAATGTTACTCGGCAAGTGGTGGCCCGTTTTATCAAAAAGGAGATTATCTGTCGTTACGAAATTCCGAGCCGAATTATAACGGACCATGGTACCAATTTGAACAACAAAATCATGAAGGAGTTGTGCGATGATTTCAAAATTGAACATCACAATTCCTCTCCTTATCGTCCCAAGATGAATGGAGCTGTAGAGGCTGCAAATAAAAACATCAAAAAGATTTTGCAGAAGATGGTGAAAACTTACAAAGATTGGCATGAGATGCTACCATTTGCCTTGCATGGGTACAGAACGTCCGTCCGCACTTCAACAGGGGCAACCCCTTTTTCTTTGGTATATGAAGTGGATGCGGTACTTCCCATTGAGGTCGAGATACCTTCTTTAAGAGTCATAATGGAAACCAAGCTTGAAGAAGCAGAATGGGTTAGAAAAAGGTTTGATCAGTTAAATCTTATCGACGAAAAGTGCATGTCTGCAATGTGTCATGGTTAGTTATATCAGAAGAGGATCAAGAGAGCTTTTGACAAGAAAGTTCGTGTCCGAGAATTCCGAGAAGGGGAACTTGTACTCAAAAAGATTTTACCATTTCATAAAGATGCACGGGGGAAGTGTATGCCTAACTATGACGGCCCGTTTATTGTGAAAACCGTCTTCTCGGGAGGCTCATTAATTCTCACCACCATGGATGGAGAGCAACTTACTCATCCAGTGAATTCTGATGCAGTATGAAAATATTACGCCTAAAAGAACCCGATAAGCCAAAAACTCAAAGGAACGGCTTATGCAAAAGTTAGGGTAAAAGAAAAAGATAAAGGAAAGAAAAGAGAAAAAGAGAAAAAGAGAAAAAGAAAAAACTAAGAGCTCGCTAAGTTGAAAACCCGAAAGGGCGGCTTAGGCAAAAATGAGCATCCCGGTGGATTGAAAACCCGAAAGGGCGGTCCAGGCAAAAATTAGGGACAAATGCATTTCACTGTATCAGATGAGTTGTCACTACCGCAGAAGATCCTACAAGAACTCACTCTAACCGCTCTCGTCAGAAGCAAGGATTTTGGGGAGTTTTTAGTCTTTAGGGATAGTTGGTCATGGGATTCAATGTAACCTTATCCACGTTGCCATTTTTCACTTGTAAAATTTCTATGGAATTTTGTCATTTGCAAGATTTCATTCTCGAATAAAATCAGTTTTGAACCATTCTTTCCTTTGCAAATTTATCATTTCCTTAATTATTTTTTTATTATGCAAAATATTGTTCGTTGATCAACGATAGTTTTGAAAGCATTAGGGTCAAATTATTTGAATAAAACTTGAAAAGATTAACAAACGTAAAAACTTTAACTCATGGAAAAAGTCGAGGAAAATCATACTTCCCGGAAACCTCAGGGTAGCGGAGCTTCGATATGCAATCCAATTACATTCCCCGATGAAGTGTAAGCAAGTTGAACTGCCGATTCTCCTTTGGTCATGTGTGGGTATCAAAACCTGAAGACTGTCTCTCAAAGAACTTCATATGATGATGTGAAGACTCATCCCAGCAAAAGATGTCTGAGCACATGAACTTACTTTGTCATCTCTGAATAACTTGTTTAAAGCTCCGTTCCCCTATTGAGAGTGGATCTATTTTTCAAGACTACATACACCTTTCAGCCTGTGTTCAGTGTGATTCATTTTGTCTCTCGGGGTCAGTGTGCTATCTGTTGATTCCCCGTGAATGTCTAATCACTGCTAGTGAATTTCTGTTTAAAGTCCAGTTGTAACCGGCATTGTTTTAGAAGCCAATTGTTATTGATATTCCTTTGGTCGTCACCATATTTCTTGTTAAGACCAGTCGTAACTGGCATTGCCTTAAAATCCACTCGTTGGTATCTTTTGATTCGGTCGTCACAACTTTCTCCATTGAAGTCCAGTCGTAACTGGTAGTGATTCGAAATCCAATCGTTATTGGTTTTCTTTTAGTCATCACCATACTTTCCTTTGAAGTCCAGTCGTAACTGGTGTTGTCTTAACTTCACTCGTTATTACCTTTTGGTTCGGTTGTTACCAACCTTTTCCCTCTGAAGTCTAGTCATCATTAGCGGATCCCCTGTAAAAGTCCTATCAGCATTGATATTTTGTTGGTCGTTACCAACTGTCCCCATGGAAGTCCAGTCGTAACTAGCGTCACTTGGAATCCAATCGTTATTGGTATCTTCTGGTTTGGTCGTTACCAACCTCCCCAGCTAAAGCCTAGTAGCTTGCTAGCATTCTCGTAACCACATGTGTTGGTATACCCTGATTTGGTTGTCACCATGTTTTCTTCCAAAGTCCAGTCGTAACTGACATTAATTGAAACCCAATCGTCATTGGTACCCGGACTTGGTCGTTATTAATCCCCTTTAAAGTCCAGTAGTTACTGGCACTGCTTGAAATTTGGTCATCACCAATTTCCCCAGTCGAAATCTTACGTGTTATCAACTGGATTTGAGAAATCTCATTTGTTAATACCCCAGGTTGGTCGTCACCATTACCTCTGAAAATTCTAGCGGTTACTAGAACTGTTTGAACTATTTGTTAAAACTGGGCGACATCATTATCCCAGCGAGACCTTTTTTTCCAGACAAGTCTCGAAGATCTAGTCGTCACTAGTATCCCCAATATGTTTTATCTTTGTTTCTAGTCCATTCCTGAAGATCCCGTTTGAACTCTTCACTATAGGAAGTTCCTCATCTGATCATCCCCAGTGAGGTTCACGTCTCTAGTTCTTCACTTCCCTAGTAGAAAGTCGCTCTTGTCCCCGGTGGAAATCTACCTCTTTCCCCGGTGGAGTGTTTTGCTTTTCCCCAGTGAGATTGTCATCTTCATTAGACCTTGCGCATCCTCATGTGAAATTTTCCTCTCAGTTACCACTAGTCATGTTTGAACTATTGATTGTTATATCGCAATTTTCCCCAGTGTCGGGTCCACAATGCCAGGTCCCCACGAGTAGTTACTCGTTGTTTTGTTTTTCTGTCTTCTGCATATGTCTTGCATCCAAGCATCATGAAGCATCATTTAGAATTCATGGCATATCGTGACCTGTCCTTTTGCATATCATCGGATGTAAGGGACAAAATTTTCGGTTTTCTATATTTAAATACCTTTCACTGCGATTCTAAGAGGATCATCATCTCTCTGTTCCATCTAGTGAAGATATTTAAATAGGGGCAACTGTTGCACCCCAAATTTTGGCCCCTTAGATTCCCATTATCATTTTAGAAGCATACTCATGAATTATCTAACCTTAACCCAGTGCAAGTTTGTCTTTGTCAAATTACAGATGAACCAGGGTTTCGTGCAGTCAAAATCAAAACTTCAAGGGTGTGATCAGTCAATGTTTTGGGCTCATTCAATTATGAAAAAAGGTCAAGGGTATCATATAATTACAATTGAGAATCCAATTTGAGGTTGTTACCCCAGAATCCAGAGCAGTATATTTCAGGGCACCCGATTAGGGTTTTTGACAAGTAAAAGTCAACTGTAGTTTGACTTTGATGTTGGAAGGTGTTTTAATGGTGAGATTATGATCCATGAAGTTCATATAGCTTAATAAAGTTCATTCAAGAAGTTTCAAAGTCTCAGGAGGTCCAGAATGTCAACAGGCGACTCGGTAGTCACCGATCGGTCGTACGGTTGACCGAAAAGTCAAATCTCCAAATTTTAGGAATTGGACTTCAAGTTGTGAAACAAAAATTTTCCTTATGTCATATTGGACTTTCATATCAATTTTCATGACAATTGGATCAAGGATGAAGGAGTAATCGAAAAATCAGGAAATTAGGGTTTTGAAAGGGGCTAAACCATAACTCCTTAACCACACATCCAATTGAGTTGGTTCAAAGCTCATTTGGAAGCTCTTGACAAGTCCTACAAAATTCCTTAAGTGGTCCATGATCAGAAAATGCATAGATTTGGAGTTATGGTCAAATTCATTTCTAGAAGGGAAAAAGACCTAGAGAAATTTCACTTTTAAGTTCATTTTTTAGCAACTTTGGGAGACTTTTTGGCCACGTTCCTTTGGGAAATTGAAACTCATGAAAACATTAATGTTTTAGAGCTATTTGAGGGCTTTCTAAAAAGTACTAGCACATCTCAAAAGGATTTGTGAGCTGAAAGTTATGGTTATGGCAAGTTGAGGTTTTCATACTTTAGTCCCACATTGTCAAAATTCAAAAATTCATTCTTTCATCAATATTGACCAAACTCAGCTGGTGAACCATGTTTCATATGATATGTGAAGAGTTTGTAGCATGAAAAACAAAGGAATTATGCAGAAGAACTCAAAAGGCCAAGCTTTGCAAGTTGCCTTGCAAGTTGGTTTGCAACTTGCATTCAAAAGTGAAAAAGTAAGCATGAGGTGTAAAGCAATTCTGCCACAGCCATCAAGCTACACCCTTTATCCTGCATTTAGCCCTTTCAAAACCATCATGAATCTTGACTTTGATCTTACATTGCAGCCAAGGAAACCCTTTTGTGGAGGTTTGATCTAAAAAGTGTAAAACCTTTCTTTAAAGTGAAGAAATCTTCAAATCTGCCCCAAACCAATTCCTTGCCTATAAATAGAGCCCTCGCCACTTCATTTCCGACACAACATCCATTCTAAAAACCATAAAAAATCTCAAGCTTCCATCCTTGTGCACTTTGCCTCAAAATCTCAAAATCTCATTTTCACAAAAAACCTTCAAAATCTGCCTTGAGAGATTTGCTGCCAAATTCATTTCTCTACATTCAAACTCCTCAACAACCATCCACACAATCTCTAAATATGATATAGAAGGTGCCCAAGACCTTAAACCACTCAAAAACATCACCATTCAAAAAGTCAACTTCATCACCAAGTTACTTTGACCAAAAGCCACAAAATCAGCCACATCTTGTTCCATACATTTCCTTGGTGTTCTAATCATCCTAAAACCTCTCATATACCATTCCTCAACTGTCTAAAGTGTTAAAGATCATTGGTGGAGTTTATTTCTCCAATTGTCACAAGGATTGGATTCTTGCTTCAAAAAGAAGAAAGTTTCAAAGCTAGGAGCACTTGAAGTTCCTCTGGGTTTCTTGGTATTTAAACTTGCTCAATACAGTCCACTAGAGGTATGTAAACACTCCATTCTTGCTTTACATCATAGTTTCATGATTTTGCATTTTGAGTTCATTATGTGAAAACTATGTCATGTGTATGTTTCATGCCAAAATTTTGTCATGACTGAAGAACAGCCCTTTGTTGATTTGAATCATATTTGAAATCATAATCATGATATGTGTGTGTGTTTGTTTGGAATTAACTGCATCTGTTTTGCTTCATCATTCACAAAATGCCACATTTTGCATTTTTTATGCCATGAACATGCTAGTTTGGGTTTGAGGTCTGAATATGCTCATGTTGAATTTAGAATCATCCACTAGTGCACTTATGACTTGTATGTACCTTTGATTTGATTTAAATCTGACTGGAAGTTGGTTTGGTCATTTTCATGAATATGCAAAAAAACTTCAAAATTGCAGCTCTTGGTCATTTCTCATATCAGTTAGTTTCAGATCAGCTTAAGTGTTTTAAATCACTTATATGCATATATGTGACTTGTGTGTGAAATTGATTTGTCCTACATGTGCATAAATTTGAAACTGAACATCTTATCATGAACCAAAATGCCAATTTTGTAACTTTGTCATCACTTTTTTCAAACAGCTTGTCTTTGGTTTTAATTTATGCTCAAACTTGTTCTATATTATATATATATATATATATATATGTGTGTGTGTGTGTGTGTGTGTGTGTGTGTGTGTGTGTGTGTGTGTGTGTGTGTTGTGTATGTGATTAATTGGGTCAGAATATGCATAGAAATAGAACTTCATATCTCATGCCTCACATTTATGCCATAATTGCACATTGAGTACCACTTTTCATGACAACCAGTTTTAAGCTACAAATGGTGTTCTATCTCATCTTATATCATGTATGTATTGTGTATGCATGGCTAGAATGACTTGAAACTGTTTTCAATTTGAACCTCACATTCTGCTGCATTTCACACACATCAAGCTTGCACATGAAACACCATATTCTTCCACAACCAGTTTTAACCACATGTTTTGATCCAAACTCATTTTATATCATGAATACAATGTGTGTGTGTGTGTGTGATTAAAATGACTTGCAACTGTTTTGAACAAAATCTATACATGTTCATGCACTTTCACAAACACAATTGCACATTGATCACCACTTTTCACACCAGTCCATTTTGAACCTTATCTTTTGATTGAAATCATCCAAATACCATATGTGGGAGCTGTGTGTGTGATTTATGTGAGTTGAAATGCATTAAAACATAAAGTGGACTTCATCATACCTCTTACTTGCTAATCTTGCAACTCTTATGTCATTTTCATTTCCAAAATGTTTTGAACTTGTTTCTTTGTGTGTTTTCATTCAAGGGCATAAATATGACATGTGCACATGATTTGCTTTACTTAGAATGGCTTGAAACCTGAACTGAACTTACTCATGCACTTCACAAAGCACATGATTGCAACTCACATAGCAGTTTGCATTACAGCCTGTTTTCAAATCTCTTTTGTGTTCATAATCACTCCATAGCATATTTGTGTCATGTGTGTACACTTGTTTTGATTGAAAAATGATTGGATTGAGAGATTCATTTCAAATTGCATTTTCAAGTATCCAAAAACAACCACTATCGGGTTTTAAAATGGGGGATGAATTTTGAAAAACTGAAACCACCATCATCTTCCTCATTTAATTCTATGCAATTTTGATTAAAATTTCACCCCAATTGGTTAAGTATTGAATGAGTTGCGTATCAAAACGTATTTGGATCTTTTCTTTATTTTTGCCTCCAAGTTGCCCAGCCTGGTTTTCAAATAACCCTCATATATTTATGGGGTGGCTTCCATAAATGGATGTATAGCCACCCCAGTGGTAAGACCATATGCCAAAACACGCCTATCACCTTGCAAGCCTGAGTTCGACCCTTGAGGAGGGCAACTCTTTTATTAAATTTTGTCATTTTTTTACCAATCTTTGGAAAATCATATCTCTCTCAATTTTAATCATTTTTCACCCATTCTTTTTGCATTATGTTCATCTTGATGTCTACTTTCATTTCATATTTTTTATTTTCATGTTTGCATAATTTTTCATCTCTTTTAACTATGTGCAAATTGTGTACTTTCTGTGATCGTTTTGACAGATGCAGATGAAATTTTCTCTTGATGTACTTGTAATTTTTTGTGATATTTGTTTGTATTCATACCCTTAAATTTTAGCCAACATGTTAAAACTTCATCTTTGATTGATACCATGTTCATATTACTTCATCTGTTAATTTCACCTGAACTTGATCTGTCATCACAGTTCCTGTTTTGTTTACCTGCTTTGATTGTCATCAAGAGCATTTTTTAAATCTTATCAATTTCTCATGCTCATTTAATGTTTGTCACCATGGATGCATCTTTATTATGTTGTTAATTTTCTTGTTGTTTTCTTCCCCCGGGTGATGAAGCTTGTTAGCTCTCATCCAGTTGCCTCTCCTGTCTACTTCCAAAGGAAAAGTCTGTCCATTTGACCCCCATGTCATGGATACATCCCTTATACCACTCTTGACTTTGTTAAGTCACTTTAACCTTAGTTTAGAAGCCATTAGACTTTGATTTAAGTCTAAGAGACCCACATGTACTAGGAGTGTTCTTCAACTAGAACCATAGGAAAGAGTTTGTCAACTCTGTGTAAGAATCATTGTCATGATTTCTTACTTCCCCTTTTGAATATTACAACTTAGATTAGGGAGTTTTGTTAAACTCCACACAAACATTGTCATGTTTGTTCCCCCTTGAACCTTGATCATAATTAAGTGTTCTTCTTCCCTTGTGAGGTGAACTACGATTGCTCTGATTCTATCCTAGTCAGGATACGTAGGCAGAAGATGTGACGTCTTTGCGAGCAAACTTAGAAAACCAATTAGGCCTCTTCTTTACACTCAACTTCTCTCATCCCAATCCTTAGCACATCTCACAAAATTAGCAAGCAATCAAAACAAAAGGTTCTTGTAGAGTACTACAGATGCTTAGGGTGCTAACACCTTCCCTAGGTATAACCAACTCCCGATCCCCGAATCTCTTAAGCGTTGTCGTGGCATCGCGAAAAAGGTTTTTCCTTCTTTAGACCTTTCCTTTGGATAAAATAAAGTTCGGTTGTAAAATAATTAAGGTTCAAGTTAATTAATAGCTTGATATCCAATTTTCACCGCAACAACAATGTTTGTATGGAGTTTGACAAAACTCCCTAATCTAAGTTGTAGCACTCAAAAGGGGAAGTAAGAAATCATGACAATGATTCTTACATAGAGTTTACAAACTCTTATCCTAGGGTTCTAGTTGAAGAACACTCCTAGTACAGGTAGGTTTTTTAGACTTTGAAGCAAAGTCTAATGGCTTATAAATTATGATTCAAGTGACTTACCAAAGTCAAGGAGAGGGTGAATGAGCTATCCATAACATAAGGGTTAATGGAAAGACTTTTCCTTTGGAAGGAGAGAGGGGAGGAAGCATGGGTGAGAGCTAACAAGCTTCATTACTTGGGGAAAGAAAACACTTAACAAAGTAACAACATGAAGAATATAAATGCATGGTGACAACCATTAAATGAATATGTTGAAAGATAAAAACAAAGATGCATTGATGACAATCAAAGCAGATGTTTAAGCAGGAAATGTGACGACAAATCGAGCTTTAAGTACATTACTCAGAGGAGAAAAATAAACATGGTAATAACAAAGATAAAATCCTAGCATGTTTACTAACATCTAAGGATATGAGGGCAAGCAAAATTTATAACACAAACAAGTATGACAAGAAAATAACCCATCTGCATACGTGAAAACGATCACAAAACATACTTAACTTGCGAGTGGTCAAAGGGGATGAAAAATTTAGCAAACATGGAATTTTAAAATACAACATGAAAGTAGGCATAAAAAAAACACAATGCAAAAATAATGGATGCAAAATGATTAAAAATGAGTGAGATATAAATTTTTGAAGTTTGGATGAAAAATGGTGAAAATAAAAAAAAAAGGGTTGCCCTCCTCAGGGGTCAAACCCATGCAAGCAAGGTCAAAGGCGCTTAGGTGACAAAGTGATTACCACTGGGGTGGATGTACATCCATTTATGAAGCCACCCCTTTAAAGATATAGGTCATACCTTCAAAACAGGCTGGGCACAAAAACAAGCAAAGATTTGGATTTGCATTTTGTTCACAACTCTCTCAAATCTTAATGGATTTTCACAAAATTTTAGTGTAAATTGAGTATTTTTAAACAATGAACAAGATGGCATGGTTGGTTTTCTGAAATTCCCTCACCATTTTAAAACCCGATAGTACTTGTATTTTGAAGTTTTGAAGTGCATTTTGATATGTAGATCATGCTACAGCTATTTTTCAATCAAGGTAATCATGTACACACACCACATAAATGATAATGAGTGAATCTAAATCACATTTATGGATAAAACAGCCTGAAGTAAAAGATGATGTGTAAGTTGCAAGATTGACAAGTATGAGATGCATTATGGTCAGGCTGAAAATGTAGTTCAACTTTTATGCACCTGTTGATCAAGCTAATCAGTCATACACTTTGAATACATGTTGTTGGATGAAAATGAACACAAGATATGTCTTACTACTGACTGGTGTGAAAAATGGTGCTTCAAGTGCAGGTTTGTGCTTGTGAAGTGCATGAACATGTTCAATTTTAGTTCAAAACATTTTCAGATCAACTCAAACATATACACATCACATATACATGGTATTGAGTGGTTTCAAACACATTTTGTAGTTAAAAGAAAACTGTCATGAAAAATGGTTCACAAATTGCAAGTGGTCATGAATATGAGGCATGATGAGATGAAGCTCCAATTCCAAACATTTTCTGATCAAATTAATCATACACATAGCACATATACATGATATTGAATGAATTTGAACACAAGATGAGGCTTAAAACAGACTGGTGTGAAAATATGTGTTCAAAGTGCAATCTTGTGTTTGTGATGTGCATGAAGATACTCAACTCTGGTTTTGTGCACATACAAGTCATATAGATCATATCTACACTATATATACATGTAAAAAAGTGAAGACCAAGCAAAGGGAAGATTCAAAACAGACTGTGGCAAGATATGTCTTTCAAAATGCACTTTGGTGTTTTGGTTATGCATGAGAAAACTCAATTCATGTTCTAGGCATATTTTGATCAAACCAATCATGTATACAGTTCACATATATATTATTAAATGGATTCAAACTCAAAAGAGAGCTCAAAAAGGTCTGTGATGAAAATGGCATTCTAAATGCAAGATTTGACAAGTACAAAGCATCATGATGTTCAGTTTTGATCCTAGGCACATATTGATCAACTAAGTCATGCACACAGGTCATATATGTGGAGATAATGGTATTCATGCTCATGAATCAATTACAATGTGAACAGAACAGGTTTGGATATGTCTCATGGCATATTGTCTTGAAAAAATGCATTTAGAAGTGGGATGTCAAAACAGGTGGGAATAGGTTATGCCAATCATGCATACATGTCACAAACATATAAATGAGTGGTTTTGAACTCAAATCTAAACACTTCCTGGCCTGAAATCAAAACTGGTATATTCATGGCAATAATGTGCAAGATAAAGCATTTTGAGAGTGATCCAACAAATCAAATGAGAACAATTCAAACCAATTATACATATCCATCCTAACCATGATTTTGAGTGTGATTCAGTCCAAACAAACAGATGTAATTCAGTCATGACAGGTTTTGACATATGGCATGTTCATAGCACATTTTCAACATAATGCACTCAAGATGCCAAAACATGAAATTATGGTGTAAAGCAAAGAATGGAGTGTCTACATACCTCTAGTAGACTGTGTTGAGCAGATTAGATCAATAAGAAACCCATAGAAAACTTCAAATGCACCTAGCTTTGGAGATTTCTTCTTCTTGAAGCAAGAAAACAAACTTTAAGACAGTTGGAGAAATAGGTTGTACCAATGATCCTCAATGCTTTGGACAGTTGAGAAATGATATATGTGAGGTGTTAGAGTGATTAAAACATCAAGCAAATGCCTAGAACAAGTTTTGGCAGATTTTGTGCATTATGGTCAAAGTAGCTTGGTATGGAAGTTGACTTTTTGAATGGTGAGGTTTTTGAATGGTCTAAGGTCTTGTACACCTTCTATACCATATTTAAAGATTGTGTGGATGATTGTTAATGAGTTTGAGTGTGGAGAAATGATTTTGGCAGCAATTGTAGCAAGGCAGATTTTAGTGGTTTTTGTAACTTTGTGATTTTGGTGATTTTGAAGCAAAGTGTGAAAGAGTGAAGGCTTGAACTTTATCTGGTTTTTAGAAGAGTTATTGTGTGTCAAATGAAGTGGTGATGACCTCTATTTATAGGCAAGGCAAAGGTATGGGCAGATTTGGAGATTTCCTTCCTAAGAAGGAAAGGTTTTGCTTTTTGGATCAAAAATCTCATAAGAGGTTTTCTTGGCTGATAGGTAAGCTTAAAGTCAGACTTCATGATGCGTTTAGAGTGGCTAAACTCAGGCTAGAAGGTGTAGGTTTATGGCTGGTACAGATTGCACTTTCCACCTCATGCTTGTTTTTTTCACTTTAAGTGCAAGTTGCAAGGCAACTTGCAAGCTTGGCAAATTCAACTCTTCTGCATTTTCTTCACATTTTTATGCTTCAAACCCTCTAAATATCAGAAACAACAACATCCAAGGGCTGATATTGGTCAGATTGATCAAAGAAATGATTTTTGAAATTTTGACAATGTGGGACTTAAGTGTGAAAACACCAACTTGCCAATCCCATAACTTTCAGCTCACAAATCCATTTGAGGACTTCTAATACTTTTTGGAAAGCCCTCATGTAGCTCTAAAACATTCATGTTTGTCAGAAATTTTAACTCCAATTGGAACTATGTAAAAAATCCCTCCAAATTTGGCTGAAAATAAGCTTTTAAAGTGAAATAACTTAGAATTTTTCAAAGTTATTTTCCCCTCTTGTAATGATTTTGCTTCTAACTCCAAAAATATGCATTTTCTGATTGTGGACCATTGTGGGACTTTTGTAGGACTTGCCAAGAGATTTCCAATGAGCTTTGAACCAACTCATTTGGATGTGTGGTTAAGGAGTTGGGGTTTAGCCCCTTTCAAAACCCTAATTTCTTGATTTTTTGATTACTCCTTCATCCTTGATCCAATGTTCATGAAAATTGATAGGCAAGTGTAATATGACATAAGGAACATTTTTGTTTCACACCTTGAAGTCCAATTCCTAAAATTTGAAGAGTTGACTTTTCGGTCAACCGTACGATCGATCGGTGACTACCGAGTCGCCTGTTGACACTATGGACCTCCTGAGACTTTGACACTTCTTGAATGAACTTAATTAAGCTATATTAATTTCATGGACCATTATTCCATCATTAGAATACCTTCCAATACCAAAGTCAAACTACAGTTGACTTTTACCGGTCAAAAACCCTAATTGGGGCTCCTGGAATGCACTGTTCCTGATTCTGGGGTAACAACCTCAAATTGGATCCTCATTTGACATTAATAATATCCTCGACCTTGTTCCATGATTGAATCAATCCAAAACATTGATTGATCACCTCTTTGAAGCTTTGATTCGACGGTGTGAAACCCTGATTCATCTGTAACTCGACAAAGGCAAACTTGAACTGGGTTAAGGTTATATGATCACATAAGTATGCTCCTAAAATGATGATGAGGATCTAAAGGGGTCAAAATTTGGGGTGCAACAACAGGCATTGTTTCAAATCCATAAACACCGGAGATATAAGGAAGATAGTCCCTTGTTAACCCCTTTGAGCCTTGTAGTAGGAGTTTCTTTCTGAAAATGAAAAACCCTTAATCTTAACCTCGGGAAGGGTAGGTGTCAGTTAATTTGACCAAACGTCCAAATTGAGAAAGGAGTGTTCGTTCGAGGATCAATCACACCAGTATAGGTCGTACCTAATAAACCACAATGGTTAAACCTTGCAGATAAGGGGTGAAGCAGTCACAATCTCTTTTAACAAGTCAGACAAGCCGGTGTCACACGATTTGTTCAAAAAGAAAGAAAAAATCGAAAGCAAAAGCCCGCTAAGTCGAATCTTGAAAGCAAGCGACTTAGGCAAAAATTAGGGTATCCCGCTGGACTTTAAAATTGAAAATTTAAAGGAATTTGTCCAGGCAAAAGTTAGGGAAAAACGAGAAAAAACCCGAAAAGGATTGAGAAAATACCAGTCGTGCGACTCCAGACGAAAAGTGACTGACTGCCACTCCCAAGAGTAGGTGGTTTCCCGAACTGTCACTACTCCTATTCAACCTTTGAAAGGTGAACGCTAAAGTCGAATTAGCTGAACATAGGGTTGGAGAACATCGCGAAGAATGGGCGGGTTAAAATGAACTTCGAGCCTTTATCCTTTCTTTCTTAAACCGTGAACATGGCCACGTTACAACCTGAAAAAGTCCTAATTGAAACAGGTTTAGTTCGAGAGCATACTTCGGTAAGGATCGCATCGAAACTGACTCCTAGAAGGATTCCTCTTACAGTGTTGTGTTAATTCTGACATTTTGATAAATGATTCGTTTATTATATGTCATAAATTTCTTTTCCCAGTGAACAGGCTTGGATTTCGAAAACTGTCATATGCATTGCATTTAATATATCTTTTATGCAGAACAATTTGTTTTACTCGCGAGTAAGCGCTTGACAGCAGGAAAGTTTCCACAGTGGAAAGTTTGATCGGGATAGAATGCAGAACGCCTGAATACTTTGTCGAGTTGTGGCCAGCTATATCAACTAACCCCCAGTGAGGTCATCCACCCAAGAATCAGTTAATCTGGGGCAATCAGGTCGAGATCAGCAAATCTCTCGCAGCTAGGGGTACTGCTCCACGAATCAGTCAATCAGGGGCAAAGTCATTGCAAGACTGGGGCAGGTCACCCTAAGAGCACAAAAAAGCTATTTGTTGGAACACCTTTTTGAGGTTCAAAATGCAGAAGCATTTCATATCTAACTGTCAGTGTATAGAAATTGTAAGGCCCTTCTATCAAGAATTGCTGCAGATTCAGGGGAAAGCCATCTCGAAGTCGGTTCGTGGCAAGTTTTTTCTTTTTTCAAGTTGAAGTGTTTGGACTGAGGCACGTCGTTACCTTTGAAGTAAACAATCAAGGGATCGTGTTCCCCAAACGGAGTCCCTTAACGTAGGAGCAGGCTCTATGAAAAACTTATTCCTCCCCAGCAGATGGAATTTTCTTTTCCTCCCCAGCAGGTTGAAGTTGCATTTCATCCCCAGAAGAGTTGGATGCGAGCTAGCAAGCAGGTCGAGATTGATATACCCGACAGAGTGTGCATTCCCAACAGTTGGTTATATGCATGATTAATCCCCAGCATAGTTAATCCCCACAAAGTACAATCAGGTTGTCAGTGGTTTGTAAGGATCATCCCCACGTAGGACTGTCCTTTCTGTTCTCCAGCAGGTTGTCTTTCCTCCAATAGGTTGATCATCCTCTGCAGAGTTCGTAATTTCGGATATTTCCAGCTATCCCCCAGCAGGATTGTTTCTTCCCTCCAACGGAGTTGGTTTCACCTTTCCAGCATTTATTTTGCTGGAATAATTCCGTGATACCCGGTTACCCCCAGCAGAGTTGGCTTTGTCTTCAGCATTTATTTTGCTGAAGCGGTTTTGTATCTAGTTTTCTCCGGCGGCCCGAGCCTGCATTTTGCATATATCATCATATTTGTATCTACCCAAACGCGTAGCATTTCCATGCCGTATGGAGCATTACGCCATTTTCAAACATATGCATTTTGAAACATAAGCCAGGTCTTTTACCTCTTTGTTTTCAGGTGCTTTTCCCTGCAGGTAATTGGAATTCTTGTTCAGGACGGTTTTCAGATACTCAAATTTTTGGCATAAGATATGTGATGATAACGTTTGTCCTATCATATGTTCCCTTATCAGAGTTACTTGGTTAAGTTTCTCTTCTTCCCCAATAGAGTTTTCCTCGAATTGCTGTTACGTCGGTGTTAAAAGAATCTCATGGATTAAACCTTCGGAGTTGTCCCCGTGTTGACGGAGGTATTACCCATGTTGATGGATTTGTACCCATGTTGATAGAGTTGTCCCCGTGTTGACGGAGTTGTCCTCGTGTTGACGGATTTGTCCCCGTGTTGACGGAGTTATCACCTATGTTGACGGAGTTGTCCCCGTGTTGACGGAGTTATCACCCATGTTGATGGAGTTATCCCCGTGTTGACGGAGTTGTCCCCGTGTTGACGGAGTTATCACCCATGTTGATGGAGTTGTACCCATGTTGATAGATTTGTCCCCATGTTGATGGAGTTGTCACCATATTGACGGAATTGTTACCCGTGTTGTCGGAGATGTTGCCCGTATTGTCGGAGAAGTTACCCGTATTGTTGAAGTAGTTACCCATTGTTGTTCAAGATGGATGTCTGGCAGTTGACGTTAGAATTTCCCTGCAGAGTTGTTTGTTCAAGTCTTCGGATGCCCGATTCGAGCTTTTATTTAGCGTATGCTCGTTTCCTCGTAAATGAAAGGTCAAGAAATAGTACATTGACAGATACTCGCTTTTATTTAGCGTATGCTCGTTTCCTCATAAACGAAAGGTCAAGAGATAGTACATTGACAGTACTCGCTTTTATTTAGCGTATGCTCATTTCCTCGTAAACGAAAGGTCAAGAGATAGTACATTGACAATTCAAGATCGTTTCCTCGTAAACGAAAGGTCAAGAGATAGTACATTGACAATTCAAGCTCGTTTCCTCGTAAACGAAAGGTCAAAAGATAGTACATTGAAAATACTCTCTTTTATTTAGCTTATGCTCGTTTCCTCGTAAACGAAAGGTCAAGAGATAGTACATTGACAATTCAAGCTCGTTTCCTCGTAAACGAAAGGTCAAAAGATAGTACATTGACAGTACTCGCTTTTATTTAGCGTATGCTCGTTTCCTCGTAAACGGAAGGTCAAAAGATAGTATATTGAAAGTACTCGCTTTTATTTAGCGTATATTTGTTTCCTCGTAAACGAAAGGTCAAGAAACAGTACATTGACAGTTACTCGCTTTTATTTAGCGTATGCTCGTTTCCTCGTAAACGAAAGGTCAAGAAATAGTACATTGATAGTTACTCGCTGTTATTTAGCGTATGCTCGTTTCCTCGTAAACGAAAGGTCAAGAGATGGTACATTGACGATTCATGCTCGTTTCCTCGTAAACGAAAGGTCAAGGATAGTATATTGACGATTCGCGCTTTACGTAGTACTTTGCCCGTCTCTTCGAAAATGGAAGGTCAGGGATGATATTTTGATATAGTCCTATGACTCGATACCCGCTTATTGTAGCGTATTTTTTAAGATGGATTTTTGTTTCAATACCTGTGGTGTCACACAGGTGGTTGATGTTGAAATCAGGTGTCCTTTAACAGACGATTGATCAGTTGTTGTCGTGACAACCGGATTCGATTTTCTGGATAATTTTCCCCAAGCAGTTGTTACAATTTATTTATTCGGTTAGAGAATTTCCAGGTTTCTTTGGTATTCAACCGTATTTTACCTCGATTGTCCGAAAGCCTTTCGCTTTTCACCCAGTCGGGTCCAAGCCGCTTGAATAGGGGCAGCTGTTGCACCTAAAATTTGCCTAACCTTTTCTTACTTGGCTTTTGTTTCACTGCATTAGCATATCATCATAGCATTGCATTAGCATTTATGCAGGGGATCAAGTATGGTATATATCAAGATGAGCCTATCTAGAGGTTTTATCCAGGCTTGAGAAGTCACTAAAGTCATCAGGAAGTGGTTCATGTTCTTGAGAAGTTCAGTTGCTTATATAAGGTTCATCTCCTAATCTAGGGGCCAATTAAAGACCATTAGTGGGTTGTGAAGCCTTGATCATGGATAGAATATGTGGATAGAGCTCATGGAGTGCCTTGAGGGTCATGGTGGAGCTCAATCAAGTCATTTTGCCAAGTACAAGCAGCCACAGTTGAAAGTGTTGCAATTAGGGTTTTCATCTGGTCAACCCTAAGTCAATTGTGCAATTGAAGGAGATAAAAGCCTATTTATAGGTCATGATGGTCATGGAATGTCATGTTGAAGCATTTGAGGTGTTGTTCCAAGACCAATTCAAGTAGGATCAAGGTGTGAGGAGTTGCTAAATTAGGGTTCTCAGTGTAAAATCCCCTATTTAGTGCCTAACTTCAAGACTACACAAGTCAAGATACAAGTCTCACATGACTTTGGCATCCATATGAATGTCGTAGAGGATGTTCATAGCTTTAATTTGAGTACTATAAGTCACCCATTGGATTTATAGAACTCAAGTTACAAGCCAGACAAGTTACAGGTCATCAGATGAATGTGAAATTTGTCTGCAAAAGTACACTCACTTCCATGACACTTTTGCCCAAGAAAGAAGTTTCACATGGCCTTTTGATAAACATGAAAGTTGTTCCTTATGATCTTAGATTTCCAAAAAGTACTATAAGTCATCCATCTGATTTGTAGAGCTCAAGTTATAAGCTTTGCAAGGCAGGGGTATTTTAGGAAAGTATGATTACATGTCATAAAATTACAGGTCAAGTTCACCACTTTTCCTAACTCAAATGAACTTTTTTCCAACATGAAAGTTTCTCCAAATGGGGTCATTTGGTCAACTAAACCTCAAGGTTTCAATGGGCTAGCTCATAGTTGAAGATTGGTGGAAGGAATTTTGGTAAAAGCGTGTGAAAAGCCTAGTTTGGGATCTTCCCAAAATTAAATCAAATATGGTCATATTTGTACTCATTTTGAATGGAAAACATGTTTTAAGAACATTGGTGGCCAAATCAATTGCATTTGAGGCATGTTTCATGGACTATTTCAAGCTTTCTTCATGGTTAAGCAACACTTTGGATTATGGCCATTGAGATCCAAACAAGGAGGGATTATAAGTCATTGATCTTTCTTACACTACAAGGAATGGAATGCAATCAAAAAAAAGGAAAATTGGCTATGAATTCATGGTTGTTCGTGGGCTTCCAACTTGACAAAAATCCAAAATTCAATTTTACATTCAAGCCACAATTGGGCCTCCAACTCATTACCAACATCTTCTATAAGTAATATGGAGTGAGTTCATCATTTTTTTTGGATGAAATTGAGTGAGAAACAGAGCTATAGCATATTGAAAAAGTGAGCTTCCAAGTGAAAAACGATTTCTTCATTTTTCATCAATTCAAGTGTTCTCACCTATCCAAACATCTCCAGCAACAATCATTGAAAGATTCTACACCATTTTCCTGGAGAATTCGTGTCTAATTGGAGTTGTACACTTCCATTTTCAGAGGTATAAGGAATTCAAGATACCTCCTTATTTATCTATCTTTCTTGCACCATTTTCATGCCATTACAATCCCCTTAATGTGAATTGCGTTTCTGGTCACAATTGGAGAGTTTTCATGGAGTTTTAAGGTTCTTGGCGTTTCTTGGTTTGAACTCGGGTTTGAGGATTTAGGAAGTTTCAGTTTGATTCAACACCATAATGTGATTATACATGAAAAATTAATCAACTCTGGTTCAGAAATCGTGTTGTTTGGTTGAATATTAAGAGAGATAGGGTTGAGGTAGATACTGGCAATAAATTTTGGCCACCGTCAATGGTCACGACTGGTTTTCCCTCCTTCACAAATTTCAAATGAGGAAGACAATGTAATAACCCTTGGATCAGCTTGAAAGTCATGACCAAGTACTCAAATCGCACGCACCAGAATTCGCCACATACCCCTCCTTCAAAACGCACAGCATCACTTAAGTGGAATCAGCTGGGCTTAAGTGACTGCTAACCACACCCATCACACGGGCCCAATCCAAAAACATACTGAACTGTTTTGCTATTTACCACACGAGTTTGTCTATTTTCCAATATTTTTCCCATTTTCTTCATATTTTGCATGTTAGCTTTTAATACATGAAAAATAGAAATAAGCCTTATTAATTAGTGAGATTTTTACCTGTTATTCTTAGACATGTTAGGGGTTTTTATAAATTGAAAAATCATTTTTAGGATTAATTTTCATTTAGTTATGATTTTTCCCATTTTAATTGCCATTAGAATCATGAAATTGTACCTTTATTCTTGTTGATTTTCATTAAGGTACCAAAACCAAATATCTTTGCCTAATCTTTTGTGGAATTCTTTTAGATATCTTAAGGGATTCAAATATATTTTTATCTGGATTTTATACTACCATTTGTATAGGTTTTGAATACCATTCTTGTGCATGCTCTAGATTGCCTTATTTTGGGATACCTTTGGATGTTTGCCTTCTGTTTGAACACTTCCTTTTGGATTATTTTCCTAAACTTTTAACGTATGATTTCTAACACATTATAGGTTCTTGGAGAATTTATTTGGCATTTTTAGATGCACTTTACTATTTTTTTTCTTATTTTGCAATTGGACTCATAATTTGGCATTTTCAATTGGACACTTGTATTGTTTTGGCTCCAAAAGCCTTGTATTGCTTGTGTGATGGACATTATAGTGATTGCTTCTTATTGTGGACTCATTATAGGTCTTGTGGACCATTTTGTGGCTGTTTATATTGTACATAGCTTGCCCATTTGATGCTTTACTTTCATGTTTGTACATTGTGATTCCATATAGTGGTTTATGTACTTTCATTATAGGTTTCTCTTGATTCCTTACCATTTTCTCCTTGATATTCATTTGTGGATTAGGTTGTATGATTAAAATATGCTACCCTCTGTCCAATGACCTTGGTGTGTCATTTTGGAAATTTTTAGGTTCCTCCTTTGGAGGTCTCTAAGGCATGCCTAAAGTGGTGAATCCTTGAGGACTTCCTTTTGTATTGCTTGTTATGACTTGCTCTTGTTGCATTTCATTCTCCTATTCTATTGAATTATTTCATACTTGGTTTGAGGTTGATATGGGATTGTGGAGGCTCCTGCCCACACTATTTTCCTCCCTCACTTGCATTGCATCTTTGCTTTCTATATTTGCATTTCATGTATGCATTTGTACAATTGTTTTCTTCTTCTTCTTTTGTCTTCCTCCCCTTAGGATTTACATTATTTCTTGTTCAAGATAGAATGTGATAGATATTAGGCCTTTAACCATGCATGACAATAATAAGTAGTTCCCTTCTAACCTTGACTATAGGATGAACTTTGCATGACAACTCTAGGATTGGACTAGTTCCCCTTAGTTGTGCTCTTTCTCTTCTCATCTTCAAACATTCTTAAAACACTTAATAAAGGATAAAATGTGTTGTGTGTTACGAGCCTTAAGCACTTGAGAAAGAGTTATTGGAGGGTTTCTCTCCCGTAGCTTGAATGTTTAGTGTGGTACCCTTTGGTGACATGCGACGCATTCACTCTTAAGTCCAAGTCTTTAGTGCAACACGAGTTACAAACAAAACTCAAAACACTTCTTCTTTAAAAGACACAAAAATAAACATTCAACTTCCTTTTTGTCCTCTTGGACCTTAATCCTTAGAAACCATTTTCATAAGGAGAGTTTTGTTAACTCTCGGTTCTCTCGCAAACGGTAAACACCTAAGTCTCCAAAGGTCGAGCTGCATACACCAAACTGCTAGAACTGTTTGTTAACCCTACTCGGGTTAAAACACTTGAACCAACTTGTGGTCTTGTTAGCCCGAACTACATTTGCTCTGATCTTTCATGCCGTGTGAAAGTACGTAGGCACGAGATGTGATATCTCGGCGAGCAACCTTCCCCCCCCCCCTTTCACCCGTAGTTAGGCGAACTATGTTGACTCTGATTTCTCGTTCCAGACGGGAATACGTAGGCATAGAACTGATGTGTTCTGCCGAGTCACTTTTCTTTTCTTTTTGACCTTAAACCTTTAGTGTAGATAGATTAATCAACCCTTTTAGATAGACAACAAGCGTGGATCCCATCGAGTACGACGGACGTGAGGGGTGCTAATACATTCCCCTTGCGTAACTGACTCCCGAATCCAGGACTTGGTTGCGATGACCATTCCTTTTCCCTTTTTCGTTAGGTTTTCTCTGAGCGTTTCCTTTCCCTCCTTTGGGATAAATAACGCACGATGGTGACTCTTCTGTCCTTCCCAGCCTCGTTTTTCGCAGTAGCGACATGGTCCATACGTAGTAAGGAAGGTTTTCTCTAGTAGAGTCTTATTACTATCAACCATGGACAATGAAGATTTTACGTCCCCTGTGAACGCGAACGTAATCAAAAACTATTTTGCTTAAAATAAACCCGCTGGATATAAAAATAAAGTCCAGGAAAAATAGGGCATCCCGACGAACCATAAAAGGAAAAGGTTCGGGAAAAAATTAAGGATAAAAAGAAAAAATAATAAACTCGTAAAGTTGAAAACCTAAAGATGCGACTTTGGTAAAATTGGGTATCCCGATGGATTGAAAACCCGCAGGGGCGATCCAGGCAAAAGTTTGGGATTTTAAAAGCAAATGGTTGCGGTCTGTGTTTGATCTATGAATGTATTTTGACTCATGGAAGTTCCGAAGGGTAAAAATTAGTCCATTCAGTCTCTTTAGAAGGCAGAACATTGGAGAAGCATCGAAGACATATGGGTCATAGCCGGATCGACACATGGTGATTGTTTGTTTCCGTATTTCCGACATTTGTATATTTCTTGTTGTACTTTTTTGTGTAATTACCTCTTTTCAGGAGTTACATCTGTTGTAATTTGCCTATTTACAGGCCTTTCAATCAATAAAGTATTATTCACACAAAGAGCTTTCCATTTCCTGTTTTTACTTTTACTATTTTGTTTGCAAAAAAGGGGCGTCCGATATTTTTGATAAACTTTGCATGTGAAAACTTTGGGTCTTTGCGAATTATATTAAAAACAATGATTTACTTGAATGGTGTCTTGGATGGTGATCGAAATAGTCATTTTTCATACGGGGAATTTTATTTGTTTATTGATCGTTTACAGGACGATATAACCTTCTCAGCAGCAGAGATTTTATCTCCCTGCAAAGTACTGATGTCAAATCAGAAATATCTCACTAACAATGGTGTGTACTTATCCCCAACATGGTAAGATTGAGATTTTTCCTCAGCAACAGGGAAATGTTGAAGGCTATTCCCTGACAGGATCTATGTCATGGATTTTTCTCCCCAAGCAGAGATTGAAGTTGATTCCCCCGGTGAGTAAATCAACGATGGTTGATATCCTCAACAAAGTCCAATGGTGATTGGCATTCTTCGAAGATAGTTTTTTTGGGGAAGATCTCCCAAGAGATGTCTTTCTCAACTCCCAACATAATAGAAGTTATATCCATGGAAGCCATTCAGTGGGCCTTCCTCAGTAGAGTTTGTTTGTTGACTTTCTCAGCGCTTTTCTTGGTGGTGCTCTTTTGCATATCATTTGCGTTGCATCTTCCCAAATGCGTAGAATTTCCATTTCGTATGGATCATTATGCCATATTCAAACATATGCATCCAAAGCATAAGCCAAGTTTGATATCTTTGTTGCCAGACATCTCCCAGGAAGATAACGACACAATTCATGGGACTTTGTGGTACTTTAACCCCAGTAAAAATCATTGATAGATGTATCCATCTTACTTTTTCTCCCCGGTAGAACTTGCTCATTTAAGCTGCTCTTTCCCCCAGCGGAGTATTCTTTTTAAGATCGTGAGTCGGTTGATTCTACTTTTGGCCTATCCCGGATGTTATTCCAACTTTTGGTTGAAAATCCCCAGCTTAGTTGTTTCTTGGATGTTATCCCAACTTTTGGTTGGTAGTCCATCGTTTTGTGGATGTTGTTCCAACTTTTGGTTGGTAGTCCTCTATTGTTTCCCCGACGGAGTTGTTAACCCAACTTTTGGTTGGTAGTGTTCGTTGCGGTGGGTTCACCTTCATTCAGCGTTTCGGTGATTCCAACTTTTGTTTGGTAACCTTTTGCTTGATCCAACTTTTGGTTGGTATAGTTTTGTTGACAATCCCAACTTTTGGTTGGTAATCTTCCCTTCTGGGAATCTAAATTTTGGTTAGAAATATTTATTCTAACTTTTGGTTGGTAGTCTTCGTCTTGATAAGTTCTCCTTCGGTCGGCGTCTCAGTGATCCCAACTTTTGGTTGGTAGCCATCTGTTTGTTTCTTGGATGTTATCCCAACTTTTGGTTGGTAGACTGTTGTTTGTTTGGATTTTATTCCAACTTTTGGTTGTTAGTTCTCCATTGTGCTCCCCTGTGAGGTCATTTTCCCAACTTTTGGTTGGTAGTCTTCCTTTTGGTGTGTTCTCCCCCGGTCGACATTCCGTCTATTCTAACTTTTGGTTAGTAGTCTTCATCCCAACTTTTGGTTGGTAATCCTTTGTACGATCCCAAATTTTGGTTGGTAGTCTTCATTGTTTGTGTATTCGCCTTTGGTCGGCATCTAGGTGATCCTAACTTTTGGTTAGTAACCTATTTCTCACAAATTTTGGTTATACTTTCCGTTGATCCTAACTTTTGGTTAGTACCATTATTATCTCCTTGATCAATTACCATTTCGGTTATCCCAACTTTTGATTGGTGCCCGTTGTTCCCTTTAAGCCCACCTTCGGCTAGCAATTACTTTATACCATGTGCATCCTCGCAGGTTGCAAATTTTTGGGTTCTTTTAATATTCAATCACCTTTTACCTTGAATGTGTGAAAGCGGTCGCTTTTCATCCCTTCAAGTTCAAGCTGTTTGAATAGGGGCAGCTGTAGACCACAAAAATTTCCCATCATTTTTCTTATATCTTGGCTTATGTTTCATGTCATTTTTGCATTAGCATTGATCTTAGACAGAGGATCAATGTATCTTATCCAGCAATCAAGAGAAGAGCTCCATTTTCAAGGCTCAATCAAGAAATCAAGATCAAAATTGTGTCAATCTCAAGTCACAAGGTCTCCATCATAATCCAGGCATGTTAATCAACCACTTGAATCAAGAACACAAGCATTGGTTCCCTTCCTCCTATCTCATGGGTAATTGATTAAGATTTTGATTCAAATGAGATTTATGGCTAATTCTTTGGGCAAAACATGATTCTAGAGCTCAACATACACCTTGAGGGTTAATTACATGGATTATGTGTCATCACAAGCCATCACAAGAACCTCAGTCAGTGGAAATGGTCCTAGGGTTTCATCTGGTCAACAAAAGACAATTATGATTCAGTTAGGTCAAAACCTTGGATCTCAAGGTCAACCAAGGACATGATAGTTGTTTTCAAGTGATTTAATATTTTTTGAACAAGAAGAATCAAGAGGAATCAAGAAGGAACATAAAATCAAGAGTTTGACTAGATTAGGGATTTGGTGGAAATTTTTCTAAGTGTAGAAAATCCTAATTTTAGCCATCTTGCAACTTCCATAACTTTCTAATTTTTAATCCAATGAAGAAAAACTTGTTATCAAATTAAATAGGACATCATAAAATACATTTTTATGTAAGGAAACATGTCCAAAGTGTTCATGGTTTGGGAGATATGATGAGCTAAAGTTGGAGAATGGAGATTGTGACATTTTAACACTTAAATTTTTTTTTAAGTATAAAAAATCAGTTTGAGGTACCTAATTTCAAGCTCACTTTTCATGGTGATAAAAGCTTCATATGAATTTTCCTACAACATGAGAGTTGTAGAGCACACTCTAAGCTTTCTTTTGAGTACTATATCATCTCCATTGGATACTTATAGCGCAAGTTATAATGCTTCCAAGTTGGGGTTTCAAACATGTCAAGATTGACAAGTGTTTAGGCATATTTTTGGACCAAACTTCCAAGGCATTTTTCATCTAGCTCTTCATCTCAAATAAATTTTCCCATAACATGAAATTTGAAGATCATTCTTCAAGCTTTCCATCTATTACTAGAGCATCTCCATTGGATCAAAACTCATCAAGTTATGTGCATTCAAAGTTAGAGATCCAAAGTTGTCAAAAGGTTCATGACTCAGAACTTTTTTAGGTCATTTTGAAAAAATTATGGACATGACTTCAAGGCTTGTTTTCACAATCTTCCAAGCCTCATTTCAAGATTCTTTGAACATGAAATTTTTCTATCGCCTCCCTACTTTCCATTGAGCTCAAGATTGCACCATTTTGAATTAAATTCATCCAGTTATGGTTATTTTAACTGAGCTACATCATTTGTGCCTAAGGTGTCATTTTCATGCATCATGTGCCATTTTTTATGCAGCCAACTTTTCCTCTCATGTCATGCGCATCCTACCTTATAATATCATTACCAAAACATTACCAAACATTTCTCTAACAAGCCAAGAACACATGTGTATCTCATGTGCAATATGCTTCATATTTTTCCAAAAAAAATAAACCATAAACTTGCACACTAAGCATTTCCTTTCCACTCCCTCATATTGCTACCTCCTCCATTTTGATTTAATGCTTTTTCCACCCACAAAAACAATAAGAACCACCATGAGCAAATCTCGTGCCATACATTTCCAAAATGTCAAGTTTTCAAAAAAAAATCATCAACCGCAATTAATTTATTTTAACCACTAACATCCATCATATATAAGCTAAAAGTTTCCCTAGAAAAAGGTGGATATCTTTTTAGCAACCAAAACCCTAAAGTTTTCTCTCTCGTTTTTAAGAAAAACTTCCTTCTTCGAACCAATGGATTAAAAGTTTCTCACTCATTTTTCTTGCTCAAGACACTCTTCTGAGAACTTTTGGAGATTAAAGGAAGGACTTGGAGGCTTGTTTACACGTGAAAAGGAAGCATACCAAGCTCTCACGTAGGTAAGTTCTCTTTCCATTTTTCTCATTTTCTGATTCTATTTTAGATTAATGTTGGTTGTATTTAGCTTGTTGATTTGGTTTGAAGTATGACTGGGTTATTCTTGAGTTTGTTTGTGTGAGTTCAAGTTTGGTTATCTTTTGTATGTGCCTTGTTTTAATGGCTTTAGAGTGGTTAGATGCTAAAACTAAGGTCATATTTGAAATCAGTATGAAAAATCGTGTGGGATAGGGTTTTGTTTGGATGTTTTTGGTGAGGTTTTCAGACAGCTCCGGTAGCCGTCACCGAAGAAGATGATCGGATCCCTAGCTCCGGCGTCTGGTCACTCATATCTGATGTGGCAGGTGGAATGTTTGACTGGGCTACGTAGATCCTAGTGGCGATGATGTCACTTAAGTGAAACAGAGCGTTTCACTTGTTTTGACTTGTTCTGAGTTTTTGTTTGGTTAATGGGTGGGCCTGGGTTATTTTTCTTTTCACACCCCATGTTTCTTAGGCCCAAGGCATGTGTATGCAGGATCAAGTTCATTTTGATTTTACTGACTCACCCCCCCCCCCCCCCCCTTTGCTCCTTTTTTTCATTTTATTTTTATTTTTTCTATTCACTTTTTATTTTATTTTTAATAATAAAACTCCTTTTAAAAATTAACAAAAAATACTTTTCTGACCTATAGCGTCTTATCTTATTTTTTCATAATTTATATTTTCATTTTTAATTTATTTTAATATTTTATTTGAATTAATGGTATAGTGTGTTTTGTTTGACCTAATTTGCAACAGGACTTCAATTCTTACCATTTTCAATTGACTTTTGACTTAATCTTTTGCATAAACTTAGACACATCATCGTTCCATGTTTGAGTGCTGGTTAGATAATTTGACGATCACCTTTTTTCTGATTTTCATTTGGTTTTATTTGGCCCCGATTATTGCTTGATTAGTTGTTTGCCTTGCCTTGTTTGGTGCATTTGATGGTGTTCGCTTGCCATTCTTGTTTTGATGCCTTGCCATTTGATTCATAACATACATGACATGAGTTTTGGAATTTATTTAGATTTTATTAATTCATTTTTCTATTTTTTATTGATGTCTAATTGTGACTTGGCTTTGGATGGTATATGCATGAGGTTTGACCTAGTTTGAATCCATTTTGCTTACTTGTGTTTGAGGGAAGTTTGAGATGATTTATTGATGTTATAACATGCTATTTAAGCTTGTTTTGAGCTTTGGTTTCACTTTTATTTGGTTATTTTTCAATTTATGGTTGAATTCTTAAGTTGAGGGTGTTTTGAGCTTGCTCATTGGTTGTTCTTGACCTAATTTCTTGAGGTGTTTTCTTGTGTGACCTAATGGATGTTTGTGAGGTGTGTTTATTACATGCTTATTTTGTGTGGCCATTGATTGTGTTTTGATAAGATGTGTGTTTGACACTCTTGAGTTCATTTTCTAATATTTGAATTGAATTGAACATGATATGACATTGCTACTGCCCTACCTTGTTTCTCATCTCATTTGACTTCATTTCACTATGCTTGTGATTGAAAATGCTTCTTGATTGATCTTAAGTCACTTGTGTATGCATTGATGTTTTGTTTTTCCTAATTGCTTTAACTTCTAATCTTTTGTTGTGGTTTGACATATATGTACTTTTGTTTCACTTTGTTACGATGTGATGTGTGCTTTGAATATGATTGAGTTTAGTGCTTACTTGTGTGTTTATCTTGCCACTTCAGTTGAACTTCCTTGAGAAGTTTCTTGTTGTTGTTTCTTCTACTCCATCTCTTTCTTCTTTTTCTTTTCTTTTACCTTGAGACTTGTTTAAGTCTCGAGTTTTGTTTCCATTTGTGATTGATTAGTATAGTGTTTACTTGTGTTTGCTCACATGATCCCTTAGGATTCCTAGTCCCTTTATTTAATATGGGAGTAGGAGAGACATTAAGCTTTTAATCTTTTGCATGATAACAATTAGGATAGTCCATTTGACCTCAACTTTAGGTCCACCATTTGCATGATAACATTAGGTAGACGTCCCTTTCATTCTAACTTTAGGACCACTTTGTATAATAACACTAGGATTTTCAGTTTCCCTTTAGTGTTCTTTTGTGTCTTCTCTTCTCATCTTGAATAATCTTAAGACACTTAAT
Source organism: Lathyrus sativus (assembly GCA_963859935.3). Lineage (NCBI taxonomy): Eukaryota > Viridiplantae > Streptophyta > Magnoliopsida > Fabales > Fabaceae > Lathyrus > Lathyrus sativus. The sequence continues at coordinate 676,922,928 of OZ012739.1, read as the reverse complement.
AAAGAATGATGAAAATTGTGTGTCACGAGCCTTAAGTATATGGGAAATGATAAATAGGGGGTTTTTCCTTACTTGTCTAGAGTGTTTAGTGTATGCCTTTTGGACGATATGCGACACATTCGCTCCTATGTCATAGTCTTTAATGCAACGTGAATCTCAAACAAATTCAATTCATTTCTCTAAAAAATTATTAAACCAAATTCAAACCTTTTTTTATCCTTCGGGATTATTCTAAAATCATTTTCAGAAAGAGTACGTTGTTTTTCCGTTCGACCGCAGACATGCATCAACCCTAACTGCTAGAGTGGGAACTTAACGTCGTTCATAAAAAACACTTAACCAACTAGTGGTCTAGTTTACCCGAACTATGTTTGCTCTGATTTCTCATACCAGATGAGTATACGCAAGCACAAGACGGCGATGTCTTGGCAAGCAACCTTCCCCCCAACACTCGTAGTTTTCCGAACTACGTTGACTCTGACTTTCCCATTGCACGAGGGAATACGTAGGCATTGGGCAGTGATATCCTATCGAGTCTCCTTTTTCTTTTCCTCCCCCATTTAATAGTAGTTTTTAGATAACACACTCTTTAATTAGACAACAAGCGTGGATCTCGTTGAGTACAACGGACGTGAGGGGTACCTATACCTTCCCCTTGCGTAACCGACTCCCGAACCTAAGATTTCTTTGCGATGATCTTATCTTCGATTGTTTCTTTTCTCTCTCTTTGGGATAAATAACGTTTGATGACGACTCTTCTGTTTGTTTCCGCCAATTCTTTTTTGCAGTATGCGACAGATAGCTGGTGCTCATAACCTTGTATGTCCACTTTGCTTGGGTCTAGAAGAAAGCCATTTTCATCTCTTTCTTTCTTGCTATGTGGCTGCAACAACTTGGCAACTAATTCTTGACTAGATAGGATTCTTTAAGTTTCCTTACTGTGACTCTCTTTCGGATCATCTGCTGACTTTTTATGGTAGCATGAAAGGAAGAACAAAGAAGAAATGACGGGTTTTGTTTGGTTAGATGTTGTTTGGTTCATTTGCCTAGTTAGAAATGATATTTTTTAAAGGTAGTCACAAAGGAGTTTTAAAATTGAAATATCAAAATGTGTCTCTGTATAGGATTTCTCAAGTTTCCTTACTGTGACTCTCTTTCAGATCATTTGCTCACTTTTTACGGTAGTATGAAAGGAAGAACAAAGAAGAAATGACAAATTTTGTTTTGGTTAGATGTTGTTTGGTTCATTTGTCTAATTAAAAATTATATTTTTTTTAAAGGTGGTTACGAAAGATCTTTGAAAATTATATTTTAAACTAAATGCTTGTCGTGGAAATAGTTAGATGATAGTTTATTTGTCTAGTTAGAAACAGAAACGAAGCTATTAACAACACATTGGGGGCATATGCCCCCACTTAATAAATTTTTTAGTTATAAATAGTTAAGTCATTTTAATTTTTTGTATTAACACATTTAATGTTACCCTACTACAAAATATTGAGTATTTGTATTTATAAAAAAAGTAAATATGCAAGCGAGTGATTTAATTTATAATTTACAATAAGAAAGTTCTAGAATAATTATTTAATTATATATATTTAAAAATATATTTGATTTTGTTAAAATAAAATAAAAATTAATTTTAAAATAGAAAAACACTTAAATAATTATAATTTATAAATTCTTCAACATTTAAATCTTATGCGAGTATATATAAAATTCTGGTTTCGTCCTTGATTAGAAATGATATTTTCTTTAAAGGTGGTCACAAAGGAGCTTTAAAAATTACATCTTTAATTAAATGTTTGTCATAGAAATGATTTGGAGCAAAGTCCATTAAGGTCCATTGGATAGACGGATACAAATTTGATTATTTTGAATGTTTGGATGATTGTCCACTTAATTGCTTTAATTAAGTTATTGGCTTGTTTGTTATCTACATCTTTTTGTTTGGATTAAAACCCTCGTACTTGCTTTTAATACAATCTTTTGCTTATTAAAAAACAACTCTAATACAACAAAATACATCAAAAAGTAAATTTGTTAAGTTTAACTAACACAACTTCTACTATTCCATAAACATCAATTTTAATGAAAACAAATTATTTGATTCAAAGATAAGAAGGATCAACAATGATATATGGCACCAAAAGTATACACTATATTATATGCACTGTTTATTAATACGGTGAACAGTTTATGAATAGTGTAGAACAATGTCACAATCAGGGACGGATGCACGTTTTATATATTGGGGACATTTGTCCCCACTAAAACATATTATTTACTTGTTATATTTTATTGAATTAGGATATTTTTACTAAAAACTCTGTCCCACTAAAAATATTAAATTATTTTATTTTTGTAAAATAAAAGTACAATGATTAGGGCTGGCAATGAACCGAACCAACTCGAAAATAGTTCGAAATTCGATTCGACAATTAGATCGTTGAACTAGGTTCATGAACCTAATGAGTTGAGTATGAGCGAAAAATTAAGTTCGTTAACTAAATGAGCTGAACTTGAACTCTACATAGTTCGACTCGTTAGGTTCATGAGTTAACTCGATTACATATGAGAATAATTATACTGTCTTTAAGATTAGGTTTAAATATTTAATCTAAATCTTAGACAAATTTAATCTTCAACTTAGTAGTTTTTGAATTAGACTCTCAAATGTATCTCTTGAAAGTTGTGTAAGTTTTGAATTAGTAGATTTCGAAGATAAAGTTAAATTTCAATATGATAATTTTTATTTTATTTTAATATTTTATTTTAAAAAAAATATATTTATTTAAAATGTCAAATATACTAAAATATATATATATTAAAAAAAATAGTTTTTAAGCCCGTGAATCATGTGAGCTGATCCTAATGAGTTGAACCAAACTGTTCGTGAACTTATAACAAGTCGAGTTTGAACTTAAAAAAAAGTTCGTGTTGAACTCGAACTCGAACTCGAACTCGAAACAATTCATAACGAGTCGAGTTTGAGCTTAAAAAAAAGTTCGTGTTGAACTCGAACTCGAACTCGAACTCGAAAAATTCTTAATGAGTCGAGCCGAGCTGAGGTGAGTTCGACTCGACTCGACTCATTTCCAGCCCTAACAATGATATATTTAATCAAAAACATGTACAATGACATAATAAATAAATTATATATAATTATTAAACACATAAACATAAAAATATATATTCGGTAGCTGAAAAATAAAAATAAATCATACTTAAATACAAACATATTTAAATAGCAGACATCGAGTTATCTTTATTTTTTTAGATATAAAATAATATATTTTTTCTATTCTTCAATTATTAACTCATTTATTATTATTATTATTATTATTATTATTATTATTATTATTATTTAATTATTTTTTTTAAGTTGTTGAATAAATATTAATAATTTGTTTTTTTATCACAAGTAATTAAATTCTAATCAAATTACACATTTAATTCAGCTTGCCCATTCAATTTGAGCTACCTCTAATTATTTTTATTATTATTATTTTGCCCCCACTAAAAAAATTTCTAGATCCGTCCCTAGTCACAACATTATCATAAACAATATTTGCATATAATATATGAATAGTAATTTTTTAAGATTGAATAAAGTTGGTTAATGAAATGTAAAAAATTGGTTAACAAAGTGATGAAATTGGTTAATAAACATCTAAATATTAAAAATAATTTTAAACTATCAATAAAGTTGATTAATAAAGTTATAAAATTGGTTAATCACTAAATTTACTATAACTACTTCTTAATAAAAAATAAAATTAAAAATTAAAAAAATATATATTATAATATTTTACTGTTCACCGTATTGGTGAACAGTAAAATATGGTATACATGTAAGAATTGAGTGGAAGAATATCATAAACACAAACTATAAACAAGGTCTTGTCAAAAACCTAAAGAATGGTTTAAAGTAACTTTCTCAAAAGATGGTGCCACCTTAGCCATGCACACGACTAAAATACCCAATTATGTTTCAAAAGGAGTTTAGGACATACTACAATTAGAAGAGTATTATACAATTACCTACACTAACACAAAGTATATTCAATTTATCAAAATGGACTTTAAATTGTTCCTTTTTTCTTTTAAGTGTTGGTTCCTCGAGCCTTCGTTGATTCAAGAGACAATAAAAACCAAATTACACGTGTCCTATTAATGAAAAGGTACCAAGTGACCCAAAAAGAAGGGTAATATATTTCAAACAAAGCATGTGATATAGCTTAGAAACATCTAGGAAAATGCTGTTAGCTAAATAATCAAAATTACGCAACTAATCTTATTTTGCTGTCGTCATCTGCTATATTTTAGCCCTTAGACTTCAAGTTTATGCTAGGCTTATAATAAATGAAAATGATACTTGAAAATTTAAAATTAAAATATATTTAATTGGTAAGTCAGAGTGTAACGTATTATTTTAATGTTGTGGAATGAAGAGGAAAAATATATATATATTTATAAGTTGTTACCTATGCACAATTATAAAAATTAATTTTTTTTAGTTAAAAAGAACCACAATGAACAATAAAATTTATTGAAGGGTAATTAATATTTTAGTATTTTGGCTATATGATATTATTGTTTTGTATATAAGAAAGTGGTGCTTTTAACATTAAGCAATGAGCCGTAAACATTCAATGTAATCGTTTTGTAAGAGTAGTGAAAGTTTGTTATTTTTCTCTCTTCTCTCTCTTCTTTCATCTTCATCTTGTGCACCAACAAAATACATTCACGAAAGAATTTGTGTTGATTTTGTTTCTTAAATTTGTGTTGAATTTCTTTTATTAGAATCGTAATAAAATTCTCCATCAGTGTGTGGATGCGAACGCGGTTGAGAAAATCGTTGATTCAACTACGGTGAAGGCTGCGTGTGACACACTGGTACGGTGCTACAGCGGTTATGCATCAGCGAAGAAGATGAAGCTTCAGTCTCTACGTAAGTAGTATGAGAATCTCAGCATGAAGACAATGAACACGTACCTGACTACATCTCTAGAGTGATTCTGATCACAAATGAGATGAAGTCGTGCGGTGAAACTTTCTTTGAAGAAAATATTATTGAGAAGGTACTTAGATCTCTTACTCCTCAGTTTGATTACATTGTGGTGACAATTGAATATTCTAAGGATCTTAGCACCATGAGAATTGAAGAGTTGCAAAGCATTCTAGAGGCACAAGAGTTGCGTCTGACTGAGAGAAACTCTAAAAGGGAGGTAGAACAGCAGGCTCTTGAAGCAGCTTCATGTAAGAAATATCAAAAGCAGTCTTGGTCAGAAGCCAGGAAGAAATTTGATGGTGTTCAGAAGTCAGAAACCTCAACTTCTTGAAGGCAGAAGAGTGGTCAGAAAGGGGAAGGAAAAGTATGACAAGAAAAATGTTCAATGTTACTATTGTAAGAAGTTTGGTCACTTCGCTACTGATTGTTGGTCAAACAAGGAAAGAAAGTCAGAATAATCAAACATAATCAGAAGAAATTCTGATGATGAATCTGTGTTATTAATGGCTTCTGAATTTGATGATGCGTATTTGGAAGACTGGTGGTATATGAACACTGACTGCTCAAATTATCTTAATGGAAATAAGAAGTGGCTGGTTGTTTTTGACTCTAGAAAGAGGACAAAGATCATATGTGTTGATGATAAATACCACAATGTTGAAGGTATGGGAAATGTCAGAGTAGTTCTAAATAATGGTAAAACTGCATTGATTCAGAATATGTGGTATGTTCCTGATATGAATAGCAATCTGATGATTGTAGACCAATTAATTGAGAAAGATTTTTCAGTTACCGTGAAGGATAATCTTTTGAAGTTGTATTACTGTAATCAGAAGTTGATTATGAAGTCAGAACATGGAAGGAATAGAATATTCAAAGTGAATGTTAAAACTACAAACTCTAAATGCCTTAATGCAACAAGTGTTGTGAAGGAAAGTGAGTTGTGGCATAAAAGATTTGGTCATTTGAACTTCAGAAGCTTAGGGCATCTGAATTCGAAGAAGTTGGTACATGGAATTCCCGTAATTAAGAAGCCAGAGAAGTCATGCAATGTGTGCATGGGAGGGAAGCAACCAAGACTATCATTTGCATCTGAAATGCCTCCAAGAATAAAGTATTCTTTAGGCGTGGTGTATTTTGATGTGTATGGACCATTTCCAGTACCTTCATTTGGAGGGAATAAATACTTTGTGTCATTTGTTGATGAGTTCACAAGGATGACATTGGTATCCCTTATAAAGTTCAAACACAAGGTGTTTGTTGAATTTAAGAAATTCTGAGTGAAGGTTGAAAAATAGAGTGGTCAGAAGCTAAACATTCTCAGAACTGATGGTGGGGGTGAGTACAACTCTATCGAGTTCAAGAATTTCTATGAGGAGAATGGAATTGAGCATGAAGTGACTGCTTTATATACTCCTTAACACAATGTTCTTCTGTAAAAAGAAACTAAACTTTGCTTAATATGACAGGCAGCATGCTGAAGGAGAAGAAACTCCCTCACACTTTGTGGGAAGAAGTTGTTGTCACTGCAACATATGTACTCAACGGGTGTCCAACAAAGAAGTTGAAGGAAATTGTTCCTTTTGAAAAGAGGACTAGAGATAAGCAAAGTGTGAGCCATTTGAAGGTGTTTGGTTATATGTGTTTCAAACATGTTTTAGATCCTAAGAGAAGAAAGTTAGATGATAGAAATAGAGTTATGTTGCTTTTAGGGTAGCATAGTACAAGTGCTTATAAGTTTTACTGTCCTATCACTAACAAGGTTGAATTTAACAGAGATGCCATTGTGAAAGAATTAAAAGTGTGAGATTGGAGTAAGTCTCAATCCAACTCTGATGTCGTATTAACGCTTGAGTTAACTTCTGAAGATACTTTAGAATCTGAAGGTTCTAAAGATGAGTCAGAATCAGAAGATGATTTTGAAGGTGAGTCCGAATATGAGTCAAAGTTTAATAGTAACTTTGATTCTGAAGGTGACTCTGAAGGTGGATTGTATTATGATCTAGATTTTGATGGCGATTCAGAGTCTGGATCACCACTAGAGTCTGAAAAAGAAAGTGTGGTTGAAAGCCATGAAAGAAGAACTTAAGGCTATAAAAAGAAATAAGATTTAGGAGTTGACTGATCTTCCAAAGGACAAGAAAGTCATCAGCATAAAATGGGGTTTCAAGGAAAAACTGAAGCCAAATGGATCAATTTCAAAACACAAAGAAAGGTTAGTAGCAAGAGAATTTCTACAGAAACCTGAGTTAGATTACTTTGAAGTGTTTGCGCCTGTAGCGAGACACAAGACAATCAAACTGGTGATTATGATAACTGCTAACAGAAATTGACCTCTGATGCATTTAGATGTGAAATCTACTTTTATGAACATTTCATTGCAAGAAGAGGTATATGTGTCACAACCTACTGGATTTGTGAAAAAGAATCAAGAAAGAATAGTGTACAGGTTACATAAATGGTTTGTATAGACTAAAACAAGCTCCTAGAGTTTGGAATATGAAAATTGATTCATTATTCAAGCTTCAAAAATTCAGAAAGTGTGAAATGGAGTATGGCATTTATGGTCAGCATACCTTTGAAGAAAATATGATTCTGGTGTGTCTTTATATTGATGACATATTGCTAACAAGGAGTTATGAACATGAGGTAACTAAGTTCAAGAAGGTGTTGATGAATGAGTTTAAGATGACTGATCTAGGAAATATGACATATTTTTTAGGGATGAAGATTATGTATTCTAAGAAAGGTATCATTTTACATCAGCTGAAGTATGGACTTCAGCTTCTGAAAAGATTTGAGTTGTTGAATTATAAGGTTGTTGTCACCCCTGTTGAAATGAATCACAAGTTAGATTCTGATATTGATGATGATGTAGATGCTACAACTCTCAAGAAGTTTGTTGGATCTCTGAGCTATTTGTGTAATATCATGCCTGATATTTGCTATGTAGTTGGAATGACTAGTAGGTTCATAAGTAAACAAAGGTGTTCCCATTACCAAACTGCTGTCGGGATTCTAAGGTATGTTAAGGATACTCTGAAGTATGAAGTTTTGTTCCCTTCTAGTGAAAAGACTAATTCAGAGTTGATATGTTGCTCAGACTTTGATTGATGTGGAGACAGAGTTGACAGAAGAAGTAATTATGGATATTTGTTTAAGTATCCGAGAGCTCTTATTTCATGGAGTTCCAAGAAGCAACCAGTTGTTGCTTTGTCAACTTGTGAAGCCGAATACATTGCAGGTGTTTGGGCTACATATCAAGCTGTTTGGATTCTGAATTTACTGCAAGATCTGAAGATCAAGATAAACAAGCCTCTGAAGCTAACTATTGATAATAAGTCTGCAATCAATCTTGCCAAGAACTCAGTGCTACATGGGAGAAGCAAACATATTAAGACTAAGTATCATTTTTTGAGAAGTCAGTTTCAGAATGCTAGAAGTTATGCACTGTAACACCCAGAAGCAGCCGGTAGATGTTTTGTTCTAACAAAAGCGATCAAGACTGATCAATTTCTCCACTTGAGTGATGGAATTGGTGTTGTTAGTTTTGATTAGTTAAATCCTGAATTAAGAGATAGCGTTGAAGAGTAATTTAATAATTTAGTATTTTAATTAGTATTTTGTCTACATGACATTATTGTTTGTGTATATTAGTGTGCTTAGTCATTAAGCAATGAGTTGTAATCATTTATTGTAACCATTTTGTGAGAGTAATAAAAATTTGTTATTTTTCTCTTTTTTCTCTCTTCTTCCATTTTTTTTTCTTCATCTTGTACACCAATAAAATTCCCTCACAAAAGAATTTATGTATTTCGAATTAGATTCAAACTTATAATATTTGATTAAACTGAAAGAAAAAGAAGTGCAGTTGAATATTATTGTTATTGTTCATAGAGGAGATTGACACATATTATTTTTACCCCATATAACTTGTATATAACTTATATCTTTGAATGATACTAAATTTGATGAAAGGGAAAAAATAAGATGAGTAGAAAAATGTGATGATAGAATATTGTAGAAGAGAGATAGGATCAAATGTATATATAGTATTTTTACAACAAAAGACTCCCAAACTCAATCCAACCCATAAATAATTGTTATCCTTAGTTATGTCAAGGGTTAATTACCTAGACTTGTTTCTAGCAGCCACTCCAATCCAAGTGGAGAATGGTCAAAGATACACTACACAAGCATCAACAACCAAGAATACTATAACCACATAATTAATTAATATTAGATGAACTAATGGAATAGAAAGTCACATCCATTTCTCTTTATGCTACTATATATATATAACCAAGTATGCTAAGTACTAACATTAAGCTCAAACTCTTGAACTTAACTTCAAAAAATAGTGAGGCTTTGGCAATTTATCATAATGGAACGAGAAGTGATGGAAGTAGAAACAATGAAAAAACAGAATTCTCCAGCAGTTTCAACTCCACCACAACTTCAAATACATTCTCCTAATGCAATAACTTTTCCTATAGCAAGTCCCATGAAGAAAGCCATTGAAAGCATCTTCGAAGAAGTTGGTGAATTCACCAAATTTGATCCACGAGATGATTGGCTTCCAATCACTGCTTGTAGAAATGGAAACGCTTATTATGCAGCTTTTCATCTTCTTTCTTCTGGAATTGGATTTCAAGCTCTTGTTCTTCCCTTGGCCTTTACCACTCTTGGCTGGTGAGTCACACTAATATTATTATTTATGGTTTAAAATTCAACTATCTAGAAAATTTTCTCGCATTCTTATCTGATAAAATTTGAAAAAAACTTATTCTCTTATTCCTTATCTTATAAGTCAAGTCAGGTTCGAATCATATCATTCAGCGTCAAGTCAGGTTCGAATCATATCATTCAGCGTTATGAATATTAATACAAACTCGTTAGTAATTATAGAAACTTGTAATATTGGTGCAGGATTTGGGGAATTTTAAGTTTATGTGTGGCTTTCACATGGCAGTTATACACGTTATGGTTATTGATTCAGCTTCATGAATCAGACTTAGGGGTACGACATAGCAGGTACCTCAAACTTGCTATGGCAGCATTTGGTAAGTCTTTTTTTTTTTTAGGATTAAAATTTTGACAAAAATAAATAAAATGAACAAGTTTAAATTTTTTTTGTGTGCATGTTTTAAAATAATAAAAAATCTTTAAATGAAAATTAGGATTAACATATCAGAAAATCAGAGTCTCTCTATTTAATTTAACAAGTAAGTAAGTTTATATGTAAATCAACTATAAACTATAAACTCACAACTTCCTACTTTTAATTACAACTAAGTTGATTTAATTTTGCCAAGAAACTAATAAAAAAAAAAAATTCTCAATCTCAAAATAACTTATATTCATAAAATAAAACCTGTCCCAAATTCTTGACCATTTTTTAAATAACATCTAATATATATGAAGATGAATTTATCAATAAATTGTAGGAGTAAATTAGTGAAAAATTATCTAGTTTTTTTTTAATATCTTGAACTTTGTATTTAATTAATTCATTAACTAATGAGCTCGTTTGTTTCAATTTTTAAAAAATATATATAATATATTTTTATTAAAAATTGCAATTTTTTTTAAAAAAATATTGGTTTTATAGTGTTTTCATAAAATATTGTTTTGAACATTTTATCGGTTTGTTATAAGTTTTTTAAATATTAAAATTTCAAAAAAAAAATCACAATTTATTTTGAATAGTTTTATTTTATAAAAATTATTTTGATGTTATATCTATTTTAAGAAATATGTGGGTTTGGTCATATTAAATATTTATAGATAAATATTTAAGTTATTGGATGTCAAAAATATTATTTTGTTAATATAAAAAATGATTCAAATAACTTCTACTATTTAAAAGAAATCTTATAAAAGTTATTTTAAAAAATATAAAGAAAAATTATTTTTAGTCTATAACAACTTGATATAAAAAAGTAAAATAAAAAACTCATCATGTGTGTCCAAGTACAAATGCACATTCGGGCCCTCCAATATTATATTCTCTCGATTTTAAAATAAAAGTCTTTTTAATTAAAAAAAAAACTTATTTTAAAATAAGAGTCTTTTAAGTTTTTAATGTAATATTAATTAATTTTTACCAACTTTACTTCTAATAAATATTGTCAACATTACTTTTAAGATATTATATCATACTGTATTTTTATTTTTTGTGACAACCAATAATAATTAAAAGCAGTATAGTATTGTAAAATTGTTATACTTAATCATTTAATCATTATTTTTTCTAATCTACATGCAACAACTTTAAAAAAAATTTATTCTCATTTTGACATGGAGGAAGTATTAACTTTTGAAATGGTTGATTTATAGCATATAGGACTTGCAAAATGGATTGCAAACTGGATAATTCATGTTTAAGAACTCAATAATCTTATAGATATAAAAAAAAATATAGTTTTTATAAAAATCATGCGTTATTTTTATAATTAATGATATAATAGAAGAGAGGAAACAAAATTGTATTTTTAAAATATGAATAAATAAATATTGTTAGAAAAAAAAATTATTAATACATATGAAAATTTAGAAATTTTTTTATAAAAAAAGAATTACAAAATCAGTCTAATATTTTAATGTATGTTTTGCATCTTATTGTAGTGTTTAGATTAAATCAAAAATATATTTTATTTTCAATAATGATTCAAGTAAAACTATATAATATAATGTTTTGGATAAATAATTGAATTTATTCAAACTTTTTTTTTATTTAAGTTTGGTCAATAATTTAATTTGTATAGGTAACTCACCAAATTTTAAGTTAGATTTATTTCAAAAAAAAAACTCACAACATGCTAGTATTATCTAATAATTTACATTAAGTGTGAGTATGTGAACAAGGTTGGTCTCTAATTTGGATAACATAAACAAAGAAAAGTACAAGATAAATTAATTTAAAACTTCTCCTCCATTGATAATTATGATTGGCTTAATCAAGATCAACTAGTGTTTGTTAATCATCTGAATCAATTGACAGGAGAAAAGCTAGGAAAAATACTGGTACTTTTTCCCATCCAGTATTTATCTGGTGGAACATGTGTGACACTGACTATGATTGGAGGTGGCACAATGAAGATACTCTTCCAGATTCTATGTGGAGATTCATGCAGTTTATACCAACTCAAAACCATAGAGTGGTATTTGGTATTCACTGTGGCTGCAATTTTGCTTGCTCAGCTTCCAAACCTTAATTCATTTGCAGGGGTTTCTCTCATAGGAGCAACCACAGCTGTAGGATATTGTTCTATAATATGGATTGTGTCTTTACTTCAAGGTAGGATTGATAATGTGTCATATGAGTCACCAAAGGGAGAATCACAGGCTAGTAGGATTTTTGGTGTGTTGAATGCACTTGGAATCATTGCTTTTGCTTTTAGAGGTCACAATCTTGTGTTGGAAATACAGGTATAGAGTAGAAAACATATGACCCTAGTGATTGTCAAAAACTTTGATTTTTCTAAGGTTTGTGTTTTGTTACAGGGAACCATACGTTCTGAGTCAAAGAATCCTTCACGTTTGGCAATGTGGAAAGGGGTTGTGTTTGCTTATCTAGTCATTGCCTTTTGTTTGTTTCCTTTAGCCATTGGAGGCTATTGGTCCTATGGAAATTTAGTAAGTAACTTTTCTTAGCTCTAAAGTCATCTAATGTGTATTTCCAGACAAAATCACAGTTTTCATCGCTTTTGGATGTATATTTCCGAAATCAAGAACATATATTCATTTTGGTGATATTTGATGACAGATACCTTCAAATGGAGGAATCTTAAGTGCTTTGCAGAAATACCATGGACATGATACATCAAAAGTTATCATCGCTTTGACGAGTTTGCTTGTCGTCATCAACAGCCTCAGTTCTTTCCAAATTTACGCAATGCCAATTCTTGACAATCTAGAATTCAGATATATCAGCAAAAAGAACAAACCTTGTCCGAGGACGCTGCGAATAGTCTTCAGATGTCTCTTCGGCTGCCTGACATTTTTTATTTCTGTAGCATTGCCGTTCTTGCCAAGTTTGGCAGGTCTCCTCGGAGGCATTGCTCTACCAATAACCTTAGCTTATCCCTGTTTCATGTGGATACTGATTAAGAAACCAAAAAGGTTTAGCACAAGTTGGTACCTAAACTCGACGCTTGGAGCAGTTGGGATGGTTCTAAGTGTACTGGTTGTAACAGGAGCCATTTGGGGTATGGTAGCACTGGGCATTCAGATCCACTTCTTCAATCCATAGTAGTAGCACCAAATTATACTATTGTAACCAAAAATAAATATATCACTATCCCATAAGTTGACTTGCCGGCATTTGCTAGGGTTTCGAAAACAATAATGCAAATCAGTACACACAACGGAATTAGTATAAGTGGAATGTGCCAAAAATTAAGCAGCTTCTGCATAATATCACACAGCTTAAAAAACTACTCAGCTTCAATGTTGTCTTTACACAAGAATTCACTCGATAGTATATGAACTTTCACATGTAAGTTTGCCGCACTATCAAAAGGATCAAAAACTTACAGTAATTTGCATCAGTTGTACTAAGGATACATAACCATAAACAACCAGAAAGAAATTCAAAATATATAGATATGTGTGACAAGATCCTAGCACAACTAAGTTACACCGCCTCTGATAAGGATCAACATGAACCAATTGGATAAGCTTGTATTGATGTAAAAACATTGTTTATATTCTTTAGTCAACTTGCTATAGGCGGAATCAGAAGTTACACAATTCAATGATGAACGGGAAGCTGTATCAAGTGAAAAAGCTCATGAAAGGTCGAGACCCTATTCCGGTAAAAATGTGGTGAGAGAAAGGGAAATAGGCCACAGATCAATCATTGATACCACTTTACATTGACAATGGAAGAAGCATCCGCCGTTTCTTTTTCCTTGCCAGTCTTACTTGCTTTGTAATTTTCATGCATAAAAGTAAGAGCACTGTGATGAAGACTAATATAAAAGCAAGCCGGATGTGCTTAAAGTACAAAGAAACAACTGAAAACACCAAGAAAGCTAAAACAACAAGTTCCCATATTACAAAGACCACCACATCCACCCTGCACGATAACAAAGAGTAAACAAAAAAACATCAATATCCATCCTATTGTGTAACCTAAAAAGCATTAATAAACAGACATCACGCAATTTAACAAGAACTTCAAGACACAAGTATTTTATAAGAAATTTAAAGCCTGAAATCAACACCATAAAAAATAGCACCAAAAAGTAATCAATTACCAACCCAAGCAAATAGCACATTTAATCTTTCTATTTCATTCATGTTTATACAATTGTATAGTCACTGAAAAATAACTCAATTGTCAAAACATAAAAAGGTTATAGAACATCCAACATCTTCAAAAAAGAGCTTAATCAGGTGAAGGCAGCACCAGTAAACAGTAAACATTCCTGTTTTACCCCAATGTTTATAATATAACAGGTAGCACATTATTTTGTGTTTGTTTCCAATACATTTTATGGAGTTCAACAAAAAGTGTACCAATTGATCATTATAAGATGATTCAAATGCAGTAAAACAATAACTAGCAAATTTGCATGTTGTCAATTGAGTAAAAAAGATTCTATAGTATGAAGTCCGAAAGATTTATAGAGAGACCCCTTAAGCAAGCAAATCACTTTTCAAAGCAGCAGGAGATCTGAGGCCAAAAGTGCTTGGGAGGAAGAAATCCAAATTGAGTAATCAATGTTGGGTTTGCTTATTAGTGTTTCTAAGGAAACTTTTTGTTTGACAAACTTCTCATTCTAAACAATTGTGCTAAAACAACAACGACAACTAAGTCTTATTCCAATAAGTGGGATCAGCTACATGGATCAATCTTCGCCATAATGTTCTATTCAGGGTCATGTTTCTATCCAAATCGTTAATCTTGAGATCATTCTTAATAACTTTTCTAATAGTTTTTCCAGGTCTTCTCTACCTCTAATTGTTTGACTTTTTCCATTTGATATACTCTCCTTACTACATAATCTATCAATCTTCTCTCTACATGCACAAACCACCTAAGTCTATTTTCCACCATCTTTTCTACTATAGATGCTACTCCAACCCTCTCTCTAATATTATCATTTATAATCTTATCCTGTCTAATCTTACCACACATCCAATGCAACATCCTAATCTTATTCTCGTATTGATTCTTAACCATCCAACATTACATGAAACCTATGAAGCACGGACACCCCGAACACAACCCCTACACTGCAGCATCCGTAATAATTTGAAAATTTGAATAACTTTAACATAAACACAAATGTCGATGCAGGTGTCTAACACTTACACGGACACACTTTTTTCAGAGGTGTCGGTGCTACATGGCATGGAACTAAATACATTGTTTTGAGAAAATAGTCTGACATCATTCCAACCTTCTCATCGACATATCACAATCCCCTTAAGTAACTACTAGCTATGCCCTGATGTTGCTTTTGTAACCCATGAAGCTGGTAATTGAAGCCAATTTTCTCAATCCCAAATTTCAAAATTATAGCCAACCCATATGAAACTTGTAATTGAAGTCAATTTTCTCATTCGCCAAAAACAAAACAATGTATGAAGCCCTTTTCTCAAACTAGGAAGTAACTATGAAACCTTATGAATCAAAACCTAAGTTTCCCTTCAATGCTTACCAACTATCCTAAATCCAGGTTAACACCTCTTTCTACACAACAATCATTACCGAAAATTTCCATCAAAATCAAATTTATACAATTACTGAACAAATTGAAAATAAAAACAAACAATTGATTCATTGATATTGATTTGGCATAATAAACATGTCAAAAAATCATAATAATTTGTTACTTATCATTTAAAAATTGGCATACCTGGAAGTGGCGATATTGGGAGAAGTAGAAGAGAAGAAGGAGACAGAGGCCCAATCATGCTTGGATCGAATCTGATAATCTCGCAGCTGTTCCGCAAGATTCGATCGTGTTATCATGATAGGTTACCCTCTCTTCTTTCTCTCTCTATAACTCTGATTTTCTCTCTCTAGAATGAAAATGGCGAGTTTTTTTAGAGACAGAAATGAGTTTGGTTAGTTACAAAGACGAATCTAACCAATCAGCGTTGAATCAATTTGTTTTGGTTTCAACTCGTGCGGGGTTTATAGTACAAGCCCAATTAATTTCAATTTGTATGCACTTCAACGAATCACCATTTATTTTATAGTATAAATTTTAAATTAATAATATAATAAAATAAATTAATAAATTTTTATTAGATAATAATATAAAATTATTTTATATTATTAATGTATATCAATTAAACTCTAAATTAATTATAATAATTTATTAAAAATATTAATCTTTAGGAAAAGAGCATGGTCTCGTCTCATAGATGATATTTGGTGAATGTGAATTTGGGGTTGGGTTGTTCGCCCATTAAAGCGGTACGTGAGCTGGGTTCAGAACATCGTGAGACAGTTCGGTCCATATCCGGTGTGGGCGTTAGAGCATTGAGAGGACCTTTCCCTAGTACGAGAGGACCGGGAAGGACGCACCTCTGGTGTGCCAGTTATCGTGCCAACGGTAAACGCTGGGTAGCCAAGTGCGGAGCGGATAACTGCTGAAAGCATATAAGTAGTAAGCCCACCCTAAGATGAGTGCTCTCCTATTCCAACTTCCCCAGAGCCTCCGCGTAGGGTGGGTTCTCTGTCCCTACGGGGACGGCGCAAAAGAAGTTTTGAGAATTCAAGGTCACGGCGAGACGAGCCATTTTTCATTAACGATAGGTGTCAAGTGGAAGTGCAGTAATGTATGCAGCTGAGTCATCCTAACAGACCGATAGACTTGAACGTTTTCACTGAATATTTTTTTTTTAATTTAAACTAAGGTGACATGAATTTATTTTTATTTAGAATTATTTAAAAATACACTTTTAAATATTTTTATTTTCAATTTTTTCAACATGAACAATTAGTAAAGTGAAACAATTAATATATCAAAGATTCAAAATAGGACCACATTCACCAAATGTGCCAATTGCACTATGAGGTTTCAAAGAATGTATTAACTTATTAATTCATTCTTTTTGACATTTTGAACATTTATTAATATATTATATCATTTTTTTTAACATTTTGAAGATGAGAAGTTTAAATAAAATCCATCTACACTGAAATTACATTTAAATAATACTTAAAATATTTAATAATATATTAAAATTAATTTTTAACAAAATTTATAAATATATTTATCCACACGTTATTTATATATATATATATATATATATATATATATATATATATATATATATATATATATATATATATATATATATATATATATATATATACACACACACACACGTGTATATTTATAAATTTTTAAATGTCTTGTCTTGTATGATTATAGAAAAATATGTGACGAACAATCAAGATACATGTATGATTGAATTGTCTCGACATGTTTTAGTGTCTAGGGAGAAAGCAAAATTCTCATGTGTAATTTTAGAATCATCTTATGTTGCTAAGGAATCATCTTCCTATGGTTATGGATCTTCGGATCATGACAATGCACATGCTGTTTCCGTACATGTTCCTGATGTTATTCTACATGCGCACGATCAAGGTTTTCAAACTCACAGGTCTACTCAGACTCGCAAAGGATCTCTAAAATCGACTCGCAGACTCATGTAAGTCTGTGTAAACTTAAAAATGACTTTCAAAAATTTGTAAGTGACACATATACACGTGTATATTTATAAACTTTTAAATGTCTCGTATATGACACAAATATATATATATATATATATATATATATATATATATATATATATATATATATATATATATATATATATAATAGAACACGAATTAACATCAAAATTCAATCTTCATATTCCATAACAAACTTCTTAACGAAAAAACTTGATAATAAAACAAACAAAATAGCAAAGTATGTAGTTGACGACTTAAATTACTAATTCCTTCTTAATGACTACTACATAATGCAAAAAAAAAAAAAATCATAAAATAAATATGATAATGGTTTCAAACATCCAATGCTCTAGTGAAATCAACACAATCAATATCATCATTATCTTCTTCTTCGCTATCTTGACTATAATTAAATAATTTGGTTTTTCCCAAATGAAACACATTATTTATCAAAATTAAATTGCTTGAAGTTCTACTTCCACCTAACTCACCAATGCCACCACCACTATTTTGCATAAAATTAGTAACAACAATATCAACTTCCACGACATTGTTAACAGTAACATCATATTGCTCAACATTAACTTCAATTTGTACATTTTTTTCATTAGGATCTTCAGTTATCCATTCATCTGAATGAATGAATATTTTCAAATAAAATAACAACAACTTTTTTTTTTCCTTTTCTAATTTTCAACCTCAAATTGTACATGACATAAACCAAATTATTCATCTTTTTTATATGCAACATATTTTTTTCTCTATGTATGAATTTGCAAAGTAAATAATAATTCAACTCAATGTTTCTAATTTTCAAACAAATAAGAATTAAATCTATACAACAAATTATAATTCAATTATTATTTCAAAGGAACACAAATTTTGTTCACAACTAGAGGAGCTGCAAGTTAAGTTTAGAACACGAATTGCAAATCTCTTTAATTATGGAGTTATATCCTTCCTAGAGTTCTTTGCTGCTTCACAACCAAACATGCTTCTAGCATTATCAAATTCAGTCATTTGCTTAAGAATTTTATTGCGCTCAAAAGTAAAAAAAATTAAAAATTGGGGAATTTTGACCTTTTTGGGTTTTTTTCAAACAAAATTATAAAACATATAGACTTGTAAACTCGCCATAGACTCGTGAGTCTTTACGAGTTTGTGCGAGTCTACTCAAGTCTATCAAAAAATTATTTTATGTGTGATTCTACTCGTTTTTTCTTCCTAGGTGTCACACCTCGGAAAAAGAGAACATGACGCTCGTGAAGCGCAATTGCACGCTCGCGGAATGGACTGGACAGAGTCGTCATCAAACTTTATTTATTCTCAATGAAGATTAAACCCCTAAAATAACAACAATGATATGATTGTCGCAACCAAATAAAGGTTTCAGAGTCGATTACGCAAGGGGCAAGTATTATAACTCCCCACGTTCGTTGTACTCAATAGAAACCATTTGGTTAGTTGTACACATTAGTGTTAGTTTGAAAATGTTAGTCTTCTCAAGTTATTAAAAGAAAGAAGAATAGGGCAAAAAGGTGAATTTTTTATTAGGGTGTCTGACGAGACTTTGAATCTCGCTCCTACGTATTTCTAGGTGCGATGGAGAACTCAAGGTTACGTAGTTCTGGATAGAAAATATTTATTTGTTGGTCGATTTTAGCAAAAGTATTTTGTCTCAATCAACGGAAATACATTACTTCCTATCCAAAATAAGTGGGGAAAGGAACATTTGCATCCGATCGAATGGATAGACATATCAACATTCACAAAAAAACATCGCTAGCTTACTCGCACATATAAGTGGACGAAGCGTTGTTTTGCATCGTCTTGAGACAAAATACCTTTTGTTTGAGAAAAGGATTTGAAAGTCATCTTGCGACGGCGAGAGAAAAGTTTGATGTGTTTGATTCTTTTTGGGTTATAAGTAGAGTATTTACAACTTAGGTCTAATACTTAGAACTATGATTGGAATTTACACCTAGGTAATTATTTCCTTCTATTTTTATGAAATAGGTCAAAGTTGTTAATGGTTAGTCATTTTTAATCACGGTTACGAAAAATGGTTTGAAGTAGTTTAAGGGTTTGAAAATGATTGAAGGTGAAATGTTTGAGAAGTTGGGATAGTGGAAATGGTTTGAAAAGAAATCTTTGAAATTGTTTAATTTGAGAAAATTACTCGACGTTGGAAAAGTAATAAAAAGTGATTGATTTTAATCTTAAGTTAGAAGTTAACTAAAATAACAAAGCAATAAAAAGGAAATCAATAAAATTAGGCAAGCAATACAAACCCCGGGAGGTAGGGGATACATTTTTTCGAATCGGGATTGCAGATGAATATAAAGCAAATAACAACAAATAATAACAACATTATACAAACCCTAATCAAAGTTGGAAAAAAGGAGAAAGAGGAAACAACTATTTACATGCGTCATATGAACACCGATAGAGATTACTTAATTAATTGACTAAGAACAATAAAAATAATTAAATAAGTAATCAAATAAATCACTTAGCAACTAACAGAATAATTAATTAATCAAAGTCTAATCAGCTAATCAAATAAAAATATAATTAAAATAATAATCAAATAAAATAAGATAAAAGAAGATAATAACAAAAATAAATAAATCAAAACAAAAAGGGTGCATACATGAATATGAAGGTTTAAAAAATTATTATGGGCCTAAAAAATCACACTCCTAAACCTAAATAACATATAAAATAGATTAAAATAATAAAATAACAAGGAAAAAAACATAAGGGAGGCACCTCACATGCAATAACAAAATTTGACCACTTTCAAAATTCAAAAGTCACCGACCAATTGGTGACATGTGGAAACTCAAAAAAATAATAATAAAAACTTAAAACTAGCAAACAAAATCCTCTCTCTCTATGTGTCTCTCCCTCTCTCTCGTTTCTCTTCTACTTTTCTTCACAAACAAATACCCATATGCTTCACAAACATAAACAATGCTCCTTTTTTAAAAATAAAAATAAAACCTTCTTTTCTGTTTTATCCCACTCTCTCTGCAATATTTAAGAATATAAACTCTTGTCTCTCTTATGCTCATTAAATTCAGAATAGTAAACATGAAAGGAATAAACAAAACAAAACAAAACTCTTTTTCTCTCGTAGAGGCAGTAAATAAAACAAACTCCATATAAACAAATGAAAACAAGATAAATATATAGAAAACTATTGGTAATGGCGATGAACGGAAAAGAGCGGATCCCTGACTTCCAATTGTGTTGATGGTGACGGGTTTGCACGGTTGATGCGTGCTTTGCGGGGTTGCGTCAGAGTTGGTGCAGTGTTTTTGGAGAGTGTTATGATACCATCGGAAGATGTGTGTTCGTTATTGCTTGGTGATTGCGTGAAAGTTATGGTTGGTGGAGGATATTGTTGGAGGTGTAGATGTGTGTTGTGAAAAGTTGTGTTTTGATGATGAAATATTGTGCTTTGATGTGGTTATTTGTGTTGCTTATAGAGAGAGAATTAACTTGAAATTCGTGTTGAGTATAAAGCCCTTTTTTTTTGAAATAAAAAGGTAGTTGATGAGTGTAAGATATGTACGTGTTTTGGAAGATGAATGAGGTGAGATTTATTGTTTAAAGTGGGGTTTCAAAAAATATGATATTTTGTTATGTTGCAAGATGATGTATGTCTTTTTTTGAATGTGATAGAAAGTGGTAATATGGAGTTTGTTTATGATATTAGATATTGATCAAATATGAAGATAAATATGAGTTTTTGGTATAAAGATGATATATTGTTGTTTATTTTATGTGGTGAAGGATTTAAGCTTGGTAGAATAAAACATAGTGAAAATGAAGATATATGGTTTGATGTAAAGAGATGAAGAGGAGAATGTATGTGGTTGAATGTTTATGAGAAAAAAAATGGTGAGACGTGAGTTTATGAAGAATATTTGAGAAATATGTTATGGTGTTTGTTTATTCTTATGTATGAAGATGATAAAGTGAATAAGATGTAAGTTGTAGATGTGAGTGTTAATATGGTGATTTTGTGAGTGTTTGAAGAAAATGGTAGAGTTATTGTTAGTGAGTTATAGAAAGAAAAAAAACATGTCAAAAGTGAGAGAAAATAGTGAGTTTTATAAAGGTGGGCGAAGATGTAGTGAGAAGGTGAAGAAGATGAATATTTATGTGGTGTTATGGGAATGGTGGTTTGTATGGAAGAAAAGGAAATGAACTTTAAGATGTTGATTCATAAAAATGGTTACTGTGGCATTGTTTTTTTCTTTTACTTTACATTTCTACCACTTGATTCAAAAATAGAAAAAAAGATATAATTGGAGAGTGATGTGGTGCGCCGCTTCATGGTTTATATGGATTGACCCTCTTTCTCATTACCATGCATATATATATATATATATATATATATATATATATATATATATATATATATATATATATATATATATATATATATATATATATATATATATATATATTAAAGAAAAAATAGAGAATAATTCTCTTGAATACAAACAATTGTAATACTCATGTTCTTGATATTGAAATAACTAATTATTTTGTATCTACTAATTATCCTTCACTTTGATCTTCACCGTTTCATCAATGCTGCTACCATCACCGGTAATTGGAGTCACACTTTTTTCCTTAATCTTCTCATTAATCGTATTTCCGTAAAACTTCAGCCTTTTCTTGTCGCCATGATCGTTATCAATAGTATCGATATCATTATTCCTCTTGCTGCATTTATGCGATTTTTCTGGCAACTCTTTTGCTGAAGTAAGTTGAAATTGAAATTGTTCTTTATTGTGAGGAATATCCTTTTTATCTTTTTTGTGTATTCTCATATGTCCATTCAAAGCCTTGTTGGAAGGAAAAGTCTTAGTGCAAACATGACATGCATATTTCTGTTTCACAATATTGTCATTGTGATTATTTGGTGTGTCTTTATCATCACAAGAATAATAAAATGAGGGATATTGAAAGGAACAACGAGGATAACTCTTTTTTCTCATTATGGTGTGAAAGAAAGATCAAAAGCGATATACGAATAAAAAAGTGAAAGGGTTGAAGAATAAGAAAGCAAATATTTGCGCTCGCTATGTTGATTGTTTCTTAGGTTACAAAGACTGAGTCAAGAAGGAGTGCATTTATAACCAAATATATGATGACAATTTATTTGATTAGGTCGATTTATTTTAGATCGAATTTTTTTGTTCAGAAAATCTAGCAGGAATTGTGCTATTGTTTTTTCGCAGCACAAAATATTTGATTTTATTTAATTTTCAAAATATAGTTGAAAATTCAAGAAAAATAATTTTACAAAATGATATTTAAATATGTATATAATATATTCAATAAAAATGATATTACAAAATGATATTTAGATATGTATATAATATATAATATTTAAATTTATTTGTTGTTACATTTTAAATCTAAATTCGCTTTAAATTTAAATTGATTTGAATTTGAATTTACCTAAAATAAAATTCAAGAAATATGTATATAATATATTCAAGAAAAATGTTGTTACAAAATAATATTTAGATATGTGTATAATATATGATATTTAGATATGCATATATATATATATATATATATATATATATATATATATATATATATATATATATATATATATATATATATATATATATATATATATATATATATATATATATATATATATATATATATATATATATATATATATATATATATATATATATATATATATATTTAGATATGCATATATATATATATATATATATATATATATATATATATATATATATATATATATATATATATATATATATATATATATATATATATATAATTGGAGAGTTGTATACATGGCAAAATGCATGTTATAATATGCAGATGATGCAAATGTCGTGATGTATGTATTGATTTATTGAATCAGGGACAAAATTGTGGTGTGACAATCGGTTCGTAGTACGAGTTTACGAGTCTATACATGAGTTTGTCAATCATGTGCATGACCCACATCCTCCAGTCAGACCTATTATTGTTGCACCTGGTGGTTTTCTTAGAGGTCTAGGTGACATATAATAATTCCACCAATATGCAAACCATGTTTCTAGGCATCTGTGATAAAGAGAGGTAGCATAAATATTTAATTACGATTTTAAACATTTGTTTTATACTAATTGAATCATATGACATAGATGTATATATTATAGAGTGTCGTGATACATTGAAATGTGTAAACCATGCTAAGAAGATATCAAAGTTGCCGTAGTCAGATGAACCATGGTTTTAGGAAGTATTGAACTATCTATAGTGAAGGACTTATGCATAACATGATATGATTATAATGACTATGGTTTCATGACATAATTTGTTTATGGAAGTCACATAGAGACGTCATTCTTTAATTTTCCATTTATGATATAAGTATCACTTTTGATGTTTTATTATGCATCCTTCATCTTTCGATTACACAAATATTGTTGAGCCACTATTTAGTTCATAAATTTGTGGCACTAGACTTAATGGTGACAAAATTAGGATTTGATATAGGTGATGCCCAAAAAGAGATTCTAGATATTATAGGATATCATGCCAAATTTTCATTTATAAAGAAAAACTATAAAGACCACTTGATTACCGCTGATAATAATGTTAGTGATGATGGACAGGTTGTCTATCATAGGCAATATGCATTAAAGACATACTTATTGTTTTTGGTTGGCATTACCATATTCTTGAAACATATGTCAATGTTGTCTACCTTGACTACTTCATGTATTTATAGAGAATTCACAAGTATAACTATAGGGTCTCTTGTTTAGTTTATCTGTACTCCAAGTTAGATGAAGCTAGTCTAATGGCTTCGAAAGGCGACAAGGATTCCTCGTAATAATTCAATGCTTCTTATCACCTCAAAAGGAGGCAAGAATTCCTAGTAAGAATCCAACATATTTCTTATCATCTCAAAGTGCAACAAGGATTCTTCTTGAGAATCCAATGTTTCTTATCGCCTCAGAGGGCGACAAGGATTCCTAATAAGAATCCAACGTTTTCTTATCACCTCTAAGGGCGAAAAAGATTCCTTATAAGAATCCAACATTTCTTATGGCCTAGAAGGGCAACCATGATTCCTCGTAAGAATCCAACATTTCTTATCAACTGGAAGGGAGTCCAAAATTCCTCACAAGAATCCAGCATGTTTTATCGCCTCCAAGGTACGACAAGGATTCCTTGTAAGAATCTAACATTTTTTAGCCGACATGAGGGTCGAATTTGTGTATATTTCTTTCCTCTAGTTTCTTACAAAACAGGGGATGATAATGCAAATAATTTAAAATAGTAACATGAAAAGCCTTATTAAAAACCATTTTCCCCACTTGAGGTCCTAGTGAAAATATTGTTTCTCCAAAAAAATAACTTGTCCTTAAAAACGGCAGAGATATACTACTCGTCTAAAACAATTATGATTCAGTTAGGGTTTCATCTGGTCAACAAAAGACAATTATGATTCAGTTAGGTCAAAATCTTGGATCTCAAGGTCAACCAATGACATGATAGTTGTTTTCAAGTGACTTAATATGTTTTGAACAAGAAGAATTAAGAAGGAACATAAAATCAAGAGTTTGACTAGATTAGGGATCAGGTGGAAATTTTTCTAAGTGTAGAAAATCCTAATTTTAGCCATCTTGCAACTTCCATAACTTTCTCATTTTTAATCTAATGAAGAAAAACTTGTTATCAAATTAAATAGGACATCATGAAATACAGGTTTATATAAGGAAACATGTCCAAAGTGTTCATGGTTTGGGAGATATGATGAGCTAAAGTTGGAAAATGGAGATTGTGACATTTTAACACTTAAAATTTTTTTTAAGTATAAAAAATCAGTTTGAGGTACCTAATTTCAAGCTCACTTTTCATGGTGATAAAAGCTTCATATGAATTTTCCTACAACATGAGAGTTGTAGAGCACACTCTAAGCTTTCTTTTGAGTACTATATCATCTCCATTGGATACTTATAGCGCAAGTTATAATGCTCCCAAGTTGGGGTTTCAAACATGTCAAGATTGACAAGTGTTTAGGCATATTTTTGGACCAAACTTCCAAGGCATTTTTCATCTAGCTCTTCATCTCAAATAAATTTTCCCATAACATGAAATTTGAAGATCATTCTTCAAGCTTTCCATCTATTAATAGAGCATCTCCATTGGATCAAAACTCATCAAGTTATGTGCATTCAAAGATAGAGATCCAAAGTTGTCAAAAGGTTCATGACTCAGAACTTTTTTAGGTCATTTTGAACAAATTATGGACATGACTTCAAGGCTTGTTTTCACAATCTTCCAAGCCTCATTTCAAGATTCTTTGAACATGAAATTTTTTCTATCACCTCCCTACTTTCCATTGAGCTCAAGATTGCACCATTTTGAATCAAATTCATCCAGTTGTGGTTATTTTAACTGAGCTACATCATTTGTGCCTAAGGTGTCATTTTCATGCATCATGTGCCATTTTTTATGCAGCCAACTTTTCCTCTCATGTCATGCGCACCCTACCTTATAATATCATTACCAAAACATTACCAAACATTTCTCTAACAAGCCAAGAACACATGTGTATCTCATGTGCAATATGCTTCATATTTTTCCAAAAAAAAGAAACCATAAACTTACCCACTAAGCATTTCCTTTCCACTCCCTCATATTGCTACCTCCTCCATTTTGATTTAATGCTTTTTCCACCCACAAAAACAATAAGAACCACCATGAGCAAATCTCGTGCCATACATTTCCAAAATGTCAATTTTTCAAAAAAAAATCATCAACCACAATTAATTTATTTTAACCACTGATATCCATCATATATAAGCTAAAAGTTTCCCTAGAAAAAGGTGGATATCTTTTTAGCAACCAAAACCCTAAAGTTTTCTCTCTCATTTTTAAGAAAAACTTCCTTCTTCGGACCAATGGATTAAAAGCTTCTCACTCATTTTTCTTGCTCAAGACACTCTTCTGAGAACTTCTGGAGATTAAAGGAAGGACTTGGAGGCTTGTTTACACGTGAAAAGGAAGCATACCAGGCTCTCACGTAGGTAAGTTCTCTTTCCATTTTTCTCATTTTCTGATTCTATTTTAGATTAATGTTGGTTGTATTTAGCTTGCTGATTTGGTTTGAAGTATGACTGGGTTATTCTTGAGTTTGTTTGTGTGAGTTCAAGTTTGGTTATCTTTCGTATGTTCCCTGTTTTAATGGCTTTAGAGTGGTTAGATGCTAAAACTAAGGTCATATTTGAAATCAGTGTGAAAAATCGTGTGGGATAGGGTTTTGTTTGGATGTTTTTGGTGAGGTTTTCAGACAGCTCCGGTGGCCGTCGCCGAAGAAGATGATCGGATCCCTAGCTTTGGCGTCTGGTCACTCATATCTGATGTGGCAGGTGGAATGTTTGACTGGGCTACGTAGATCCTAGTGACGCTGATGTCACTTAAATGAAACAGAGTGTTTCACTTGTTCTGAGTTTTTGTTTGGTTAATGGGTGGGCCTGGGTTATTTTTCTTTTCACACCCCATGTTTCTTAGGCCCAAGGCATGTGTATGCAGGATCAAGTTCATTTTGATTTTACTGACTCACCCCCCCCCCCCCCCTTTGCTCCTTTTTTTCATTTTATTTTTATTTTTCTATTCACTTTTTATTTTATTTTTAATAATAAAACTCCTTTTAAAAATTAACAAAAAAGACTTTTCTGACCTTTAGCATCTTATCTTATTTTTTCATAATTTATATTTTCATTTTTAATTTATTTTAATATTTTATTTGAATTAATGGTATAGTGTGTTTTGTTTGACCTAATTTGCAACAGGACTTCAATTCTTACCATTTTCAATTGACTTTTGACTTAATCTTTTGCACAAACTTAGACACATCATCATTCCATGTTTGAGTGCTGGTTAGATAATTTGACGATCACCTTTTTTCTGATTTTCATTTGGTTTTATTTGGCCCCGATTATTGCTTGATTAGTTGTTTGCCTTGCCTTGTTTGGTGCATTTGATGGTGTTCGCTTGCCATTCTTGTTTTGATGCCTTGCCATTTGATTCATAACATACATGACATGAGTTTTGGAATTTACTTAGATTTTATTAATTCATTTTTCTATTTTTTTTATTGATGTCTAATTGTGACTTGGCTTTGGATGGTATATGCATGAGGTTTGACCTAGTTTGAATCCACTTTGCTTACTTGTGTTTGAGGGAAGTTTGAGATGATTTATTGATGTTATAACATGCTATTTAAGCTTGTTTTGAGCTTTGGTTTCACTTTTATTTGGTTATTTTTCAATTTATGGTTGAATTCTTAAGTTGAGGGTGTTTTGAGCTTGCTCCTTGGTTGTTCTTGACCCAATTTCTTGAGGTGTTTTCTTGTGTGACCTAATGGATGTTTGTGAGGTGTGTTTATTACATGCTTATTTTGTGTGGCCATTGATTGTGTTTTGATAAGATGTGTGTTTGACACTCTTGAGTTCATTTTCTAATATTTGAATTGAATTGAACATGATATGACATTGCTACTGCCCTACCTTGTTCAGAAAATCTAGCAGGAATTGTGCTATTGTTTTTTCGCAGCACAAAATATTTGATTTTATTTAATTTTCAAAATATAGTTGAAAATTCAAGAAAAATAATTTTACAAAATGATATTTAAATATGTATATAATATATTCAATAAAAATGATATTACAAAATGATATTTAGATATGTATATAATATATAATATTTAAATTTATTTGTTGTTACATTTTAAATCTAAATTCGCTTTAAATTTAAATTGATTTGAATTTGAATTTACCTAAAATAAAATTCAAGAAATATGTATATAATATATTCAAGAAAAATGTTGTTACAAAATAATATTTAGATATGTGTATAATATATGATATTTAGATATGCATATATATATATATATATATATATATATATATATATATATATATATATATATATATATATATATATATATATATATATATATATATATATATATATATATATATATATATATATATATATATATATATATATATATATTTAGATATGCATATATATATATATATATATATATATATATATATATATATATATATATATATATATATATATATATATATATATATATATATATATATATATATATATATATATAATTGGAGAGTTGTATACATGGCAAAATGCATGTTATAATATGCAGATGATGCAAATGTCGTGATGTATGTATTGATTTATTGAATCAGGGACAAAATTGTGGTGTGACAATCGGTTCGTAGTACGAGTTTACGAGTCTATACATGAGTTTGTCAATCATGTGCATGACCCACATCCTCCAGTCAGACCTATTATTGTTGCACCTGGTGGTTTTCTTAGAGGTCTAGGTGACATATAATAATTCCACCAATATGCAAACCATGTTTCTAGGCATCTGTGATAAAGAGAGGTAGCATAAATATTTAATTACGATTTTAAACATTTGTTTTATACTAATTGAATCATATGACATAGATGTATATATTATAGAGTGTCGTGATACATTGAAATGTGTAAACCATGCTAAGAAGATATCAAAGTTGCCGTAGTCAGATGAACCATGGTTTTAGGAAGTATTGAACTATCTATAGTGAAGGACTTATGCATAACATGATATGATTATAATGACTATGGTTTCATGACATAATTTGTTTATGGAAGTCACATAGAGACGTCATTCTTTAATTTTCCATTTATGATATAAGTATCACTTTTGATGTTTTATTATGCATCCTTCATCTTTCGATTACACAAATATTGTTGAGCCACTATTTAGTTCATAAATTTGTGGCACTAGACTTAATGGTGACAAAATTAGGATTTGATATAGGTGATGCCCAAAAAGAGATTCTAGATATTATAGGATATCATGCCAAATTTTCATTTATAAAGAAAAACTATAAAGACCACTTGATTACCGCTGATAATAATGTTAGTGATGATGGACAGGTTGTCTATCATAGGCAATATGCATTAAAGACATACTTATTGTTTTTGGTTGGCATTACCATATTCTTGAAACATATGTCAATGTTGTCTACCTTGACTACTTCATGTATTTATAGAGAATTCACAAGTATAACTATAGGGTCTCTTGTTTAGTTTATCTGTACTCCAAGTTAGATGAAGCTAGTCTAATGGCTTCGAAAGGCGACAAGGATTCCTCGTAATAATTCAATGCTTCTTATCACCTCAAAAGGAGGCAAGAATTCCTAGTAAGAATCCAACATATTTCTTATCATCTCAAAGTGCAACAAGGATTCTTCTTGAGAATCCAATGTTTCTTATCGCCTCAGAGGGCGACAAGGATTCCTAATAAGAATCCAACGTTTTCTTATCACCTCTAAGGGCGAAAAAGATTCCTTATAAGAATCCAACATTTCTTATGGCCTAGAAGGGCAACCATGATTCCTCGTAAGAATCCAACATTTCTTATCAACTGGAAGGGAGTCCAAAATTCCTCACAAGAATCCAGCATGTTTTATCGCCTCCAAGGTACGACAAGGATTCCTTGTAAGAATCTAACATTTTTTAGCCGACATGAGGGTCGAATTTGTGTATATTTCTTTCCTCTAGTTTCTTACAAAACAGGGGATGATAATGCAAATAATTTAAAATAGTAACATGAAAAGCCTTATTAAAAACCATTTTCCCCACTTGAGGTCCTAGTGAAAATATTGTTTCTCCAAAAAAATAACTTGTCCTTAAAAACGGCAGAGATATACTACTCGTCTAAAACTAAAATAATGACAAACAAAATAAAAACAATAAAAAAAGAATACTTTGGGGATTTCATTGGGGGTTTTCATTCTCCTATCTTCTCGTCCTTCTTAGGAGGGGCCTTTCCATCTTTCAGAGTTGTCTCTGGTGGCTTAATTCTCTTACCCACACTTTTGGTGCTCACGCCTACGGTTTAGACTATTTATAGCTTTAGACTTTCCACGTAGAACTTCCTGTCGACTTCTTGGTCTTCTTGGATGAATCTGACACGCCTGTTAGAAAGAAGGTATTTCATGCAAAGATTTAGGGTAGACAATGTGGCGCCCAACATATTGAAAATTGGTATTTGTATCATCATATTATAGAAAGACAGGACGTCTATAACTAGATACCTGACCTTGATTTGCTTGGTATGTTCTCATGTCCTGGAGATTGTCTTCAGCATTACGTAACCCTTTACATGTACCTGCTCCCTAAAAAACCTGACAAGTGACCCTTTGAAAGTTTTTAGAACATTTGGTTCAAGGTGAAGCTTCTCAAATGCATCCCAGTAAAGGATATATGCGCTACTTCCTTTATCTATAAATACTCTTCTAAAATCCCAATCGTTACACCTCACGATGATGACAAAAGGGTCGTTGTTATGGGGATGGATGCATATTGTGTCTTTTTGCGAGAAAGTGATTTCGACCTCTATAGTTTTAGACTCACCTGCCTCTTAATTTGTGGACAAGTCCTTAATACTTAATATCTAGCGATTGCATTAAGGTCGTGTCATATAATTTTGTCGCCATCTTCTTTACCTAACTCTTTTCCCTTTCTCGATCGGGGGCTTCTATTACCATCACGCCCACAAGAGTTAGCCTCACCTGGTATTTAGGAGGGGTCACAATTGACGTATTTGAAAGCTCTTGAGGTTTGTCTAAATTTTGGTAAAACTTGATGAAGAGCAAGATGATCTAAAATGAAGATTTCTGCCAGAAAACAAATATGTCGAATGAAATGTCACAACATGAAGACTCAACATATGGACATATATAGCAGGTTTTTATTTTAAATATGTTCCAAGATTCAAGGCGCATTTAGCTGTGGATCAAGGACAGAAGATTTGAAGCCCAAGGTAGCTGAAGATTAAAAAAGAAGACTTAGACTTAGGGTTGAAGAACAAATCCTTGTGTAATACTTGTAAAGTAGAAAATAAGGGTTTAGAGTTTTGAGAGACGCAAGCTTTCTTATGTTGTAAGTCTCACTTTATATCGGTTGAATACATTGTGGCAAACATAGATGTTTATACAGATTCAAAAACCTTTAGGTAATGAATTTTATATTATTCTTGGATGAAACTTTGAAGTAAATCCAAGTAGGTTTGTTAGTCAAGGTTTCTTGGATGAACCTTGTATTAAAAGAGAGGTCTTTCAAGTATAATGATACAACTATTGTAACTATAACTGTTAGATATCACATGAAGTGATTAAAGGGAGTGAGATGGGTTTCTCTTATCAATTAGATGAGATTTCTAATGATACAGTTTTCATTGGATAGTGATAGGTAAACCAGAGGTTGTTTACTGTAAACCAATGGTTGTTTACATAAAATTATACTACTGATAGTGAATTCTTCTTCCTGGCTTGGTAGCCCCTAGATGTAGGTGAATTGCACCGAACTGTATTAACATATCTTGTGTTATTTATCATTCTTCAAATTTACAGTTCAATATTTGCTTATTGATTAACATGCTGTAACATATTTAAAGTTATGCAGAGAACAATGTCGTGACATTTTGTTATGGCACCTGTGATTTGCATGCCAAAATTTCAGTATTTCTTGAGGAGGCCCTCATAGATCAGACACTATATCTCCTTTTTAACTTGGTAGCAATCTTTTGTGTGAGGCCTTTAACCTTGTTGAACTTACACTATCTTCCAGGCTCAGGCCCCATAACATCTACTTTTGGAGCGGGAGGCATACGTATGACGTGCAAGTCAAGGACCTCACGTCATATCTGCTCGTGGACGGGTGTTCAGAGTGTAAAGCTCTCTAGTGCTTTTCCAACTTGCTTAAATATTGTCTTATCCCTAACGGACGAAGTGTATTTGTTCTTCCGCGAATGTTGTGCGCCTTCGCTGTTTGGAACACACTCTTTCATGTCACATACCTTATTCTCGAAATTACCCTCATCGTTCTTTATATAACATTCCACTCTCGTGACTACCTAAATTAATGAAAACAGTGACCTTTGGGTGAGGGACTCATTGAAGTGCCATGCATTAAGGCTTTTCTGAAATGTTCCTAGAAACATTTCTTGGTTCAAGTGGACAACTTTATTGTGGCTTTGTTGAAATAGGTGAAGTATTCCCTCAATGACTTTAAAGGTCCTTGTTGAATGTTTAAAAGGGTGGTGGTGAACATCTTTCTATGTCGACTAACTATGAACTGGTGCATGTTTTTCTTTACTAGATCCTGGTAGCTAGCGATGGAAGATCGGGGTAGGCCCATGTACCATTGTAGGGCTGTATTCTTGAAAATTCTAGATAAAATCTTGAATTTCAGTGAATCGGGCGCTTTGATCATGGGCATCTGTGTGTTGATGGAGGCGAGGTTCTCGTAAGGGTAGCTACATCCATTGAACTTCGCTAAGGAGGGAGGCTTGAGACCTTCAGGGAAAATTGCTTTCCATATCTCATATGAATGGGGATGAGGATCCAGCATTCCCGCCTCCTTCGTGGAGTAGCCTCCTACAGACGTTATTTAATGTTAAGAATGTTGTCATCCAGAGTTTGGTTTTGATGACGTAACTTGTCCATGGCGGTGCACATCTCTTCCATAGCATTAGAATCGTCGTTACCTCCAATATCTTCCTGCGCGGAAGATTTTACCCTCCTAGCATCCATAATTGATGAAAATTCTGTAAGTACAAAGTA
This sequence comes from Lathyrus sativus, assembly GCA_963859935.3. Taxonomy (NCBI): domain Eukaryota; kingdom Viridiplantae; phylum Streptophyta; class Magnoliopsida; order Fabales; family Fabaceae; genus Lathyrus; species Lathyrus sativus. The sequence continues at coordinate 676,889,489 of OZ012739.1, read as the reverse complement.
TGCCTAAGAGGGGGGTGAATTAGGCTTTTAGGGACTTTTTCTGTTTTTTCGATATTCTTGAAATTTTACTGGTTAGGTTCTTGGTGATGAATGCAGTAGAAAGAAAAAAAGAGTGGACACCAAGATTTATAGTGGTTCCCTTCACAATCCGAGAGTACTCCACTCCCCTTTCAACACGAAAGAGAGTTTTCACTATTGTTTAATAAAGTACAACCTATCACACCATCAATCGGTGAGGCCTACTATCAAACAATAAAAAATCAACAAGTGTACAAGAACAATCCTCTTGTAAACACTCACCCTTGTGTCCAATAATCCTGGATCACAAGTCAAAATACAAGTAATCTGAATACTTTGATTTGAGAGTAATAATGGTAATATCAATGCTGAGATTGATCTTCTCCTTCTGATCAAAATTCACTCTTTTAATTTCAACACAAGTGTTCAATGCTATGCATATGAAAGATATGATCAATATGAACACTTTTGAAAAATTTGAAAAGTATTTGAAAGTGGTGAATTTGATTCAAAGAGTTGTTTTTAAATTGATTATTGGAGGATTATTTTTCAATTTGAAAAACTCAGAATTTATATGTGTAAACACACCTTTTCCAACAGGTATATTTGAGTATAATTCAAAATATGAACTGGTATAATTTTCAAACCATTTTTGAACTTGAAACAAAGCCATTTTTCAAAATACGTTCAGTGTTAATCGGTTAACCTATATGGTTAATCGGTTAACACTTGAACGTTATACCAAAATATTCAAAATTTGAAATGGTTAACCGGTTAACCTATATGGTTAATCGGTTAACACTGCTATTTTTCAGAAAAATGCTTATCAAAATAGTGTTATACCAATTCTAATAGTTTAAAAAGTATGCTTATGCAATGTGATCAAATGATAAGGAAGTTGAACACTTGTATATCAATTAAATTAATGGATTTTGATATACCATGGCTTGTGTCCAAAACTTGAAAGTTGATCAGTCAAATGTTCATGAAGCTTTGAATGTTGATCACTTCCATTCGACTTGATCTTGGTCTTTTGAAAGCGCTTGCCTTTTTGCATAGATGAAATATTCTTGATCTTGATTGTTGACGTCATTAAAACTTTTAGATGAAGCTTGCTTCTACAATCTCCCCCTTTTTGATGATGACAACCAACATGATCTTGTGCAATTTTTGACGATGATTGGCAATGATCTTGTTTTCTCCCCCTATGTCCATGAACTCCCCCTATCGAATACATAGGCAAAAATTCTCCCCTATCGAATACATAGGCAAAAATTCTGCACACATAGACATAAGAAAGCCAAAGCTCTTCTCCCCCTTTGTCATAAGCAAAAAGGAAGGAGCTTTCAAAGAAAGAAAACTAGATAGACCAATAATGCAAGCAATCACAAGAATATGGAAGCAAAGCATAATGAAATTAAACGGCAGCAATACTGCGAATATTGTACGAGTTACAATGCCAAATAAAAACAGAGTTCAAACATAAATGAAAGCATAAACATCAAAAACTAGAAAACAATGCAATAAAAGACATCAACAGCAACATATTCTCTAAAGATCCTCATCCGCCATATTCGCAGTATTGCTCTTTAAGAAGTTAGGGTTTGAGAAGTTGTGGGGATGGTTATGAGGAGTTATCCAACTTTAGAGAGTGGGAGAGAGGAAGTTAGGGTTTGAAGAGGGAAGTTCCACAAAAACTCTTTAACAGGGAGTAGGATTCAAAGGATATGGATTTTGGACACTTAAGATAATATGGACCACATAAAAAATCCATTTATCATATATAATATTTTCAAAAATTTAATTAATTTTCGTTTCTGATTTTTAGAAAATTTAACAGTGTTAATCGGTTAACCATATAGGTTAATCGGTTAACACATTAAAAAATTGAGTCAGAATTGAAAATTTAACAGTGTTAATCGGTTAACCCATATGGTTAATCGATTAACACACGCGAATTTTTGAAAAATACTTAAAAACAGAATGCATACACATGAAAATACAACACAAATAATGCATACACATATTAGAGAAAAGGTCAGATGTCACCTTCATCAAGAATCCCAAGTTCTCGCCGAATTTTGTAGAATGGTTCTTTCGCCAAAGGTTTGGTGAAGATGTCAGCGAGTTGATTGTGCGTGTCGACGAAAGTAACATCTACATCTCCATTCAATACATGATCTCGAAGGAAGTGATGCCAGATATCTATATATTTTGTTCTTGAATGCATGACCGGGTTCTTTGTAATATTGATGGCACTTGTATTATCACATCGAAGAGGAATGCAGCCGAGATCTATATCGTAATCAAGGAGTTGTTGCTTGAGCCACAGAATTTGTGCACAGCAACTTCCTGCTACAATATATTCCGCTTCGGCTGTACTGAGTGCCACACACGCTTGCTTCTTGCAGGCCCATGACACTAATGCATTCCCGAGAATGTGAAATGTACCGCTTGTGCTTTTTCTATCGGTCTTACATCCTGCATAGTCAGCGTCAGAGTAACCAACTAAAGAACAAATACTACCTTTAGGATACCATAATCCGACGTTCATTGTCCCTTTGAGATACTTTATGATTCTCTTTACGGCTGTGAGATGCGATTCCTTCGGACTTGCTTGAAAGCGTGCACACAAACAAACGCTAAACATAATGTCAGGACGGCTTGCCGTCAAATATAGTAATGAACCGATCATACCTCGATATTTTGTTATATCAACTAGAGTACCAGATTCATCTTGATCAACGTACGTTCCAGATCCCATAGGAGTGGACATCACCTTGCAACTTTCCATATCGAATTTCTTCAACAATTCTTTGCAATACTTGGATTGGTTTAGGAAGATGCCATCCTTTGTTTGCTTGATTTGTAGTCCAAGAAAATAATTCAATTTTCCCATCATGGACATCTCGAACTCTCCTTGCATCATAAGTGAGAATTCTTCGCAAAGCTCTTTGTTTGTTGATCCGAAGATGATGTCGTCGACATATACTTGAACCAATAAAGTGTTTCCTTTGATCTTCTTTATGAACAATGTCTTGTCAACCTTTCCTTTTGTAAATCCCTTCTCACATAAGAAATTGCTAAGACGGTCATACCATGCTCTTGGTGCTGGTTTTAGTCCGTAGAGTGCCTTTTTCAGTTTGTAGACATGTGAGGGATTCTTGAAGTCTTCAAAACCCGGAGGTTGTTTGACGTAGACTTCCTCATTGATGTAGCCATTCAGGAAAGCGCTTTTGACATCCATCTGGAACAACTGAAAATTCATAGAACAAGCGTAAGCAAGTAGTAATCTAATTGCTTCTAACCTTGCTACCGGAGCGAACGTTTCATCAAAATCAATTCCTTCCTCCTGGTTGTAGCCTTGCACGACCAATCTTGCTTTGTTACGAACTATGATCCCATTCTCATCAAGTTTGTTCTTGAACACCCATCTTGTTCCTATGATGTGCTTATGGTCTGGTCTTGGTACAAGACTCCAAACTTGATTCCTTTCGAATTGATTGAGTTCTTCTTGCATTGCTACAATCCATTGGTCGTCTCCTAAAGCTTCATCAATCTTGGTTGGTTCAATTTGAGATACAAAAGCCATGTTGAGACAAGCATCCTTTAGATTAAGTCGAGTTGCAACGCCTTGGCTAATATCACCAATTACTTTATCTATCGGGTGATCTCTATGCGTTCTCCATTCCTTCGGAAGATCTTGATGTTCTTCAATGATTTGAGTGACATCTTCTTGTGGTATTTCTTGATTCTTTAAAATCTCTACTTGTTGTTGTGAAGAACCTACTATATCATCGTCATCATCCATAATAATATTATCCTCTTTCGAGGGGTTAGTCTCATCAAACGAAACATGAATGGATTCTTCAATAGTAAGTGTTTTCTTATTAAAAATTCTAAATGCTTTACTTGTCGCTACTGCGAAAATCGGCGTCGGCTGAACAGAAGAGTCGCCACCGTGCGTTATTTATCCCAACGGAGGGAAAGGAAACGCTCAGAGTAAACCTACCGCAAAGACGGGAAAGGAATGGTCATCGCAACCAAATCCTGGATTCGGGAGTCGGTTACGCAAGGGGAAGGTATTAGCACCCCTCACGTCTGTCGTACTCGACGGGATCCACGCTTGTTTTCTGGTACGGATTGTTATTCTATCTATTCTACAGGTCTGGGGTTAAAAGAAAATAAAATGAATCGGCAAAGTATCGCACTTTATGCCTACGTATTCCCGTCTGGAACGAGAAATCAGAGTCAACGTAGTTCGCCTACCTACGGGAAAGGAGGGGAAGGTTGCTCGCTAGGATATCGCATCCTATGCCTACGTACTTTCATACAGCATGAAAGATCAGAGCAAACATAGTTCGGGCCACGTACGACACAAGTCTGTCTTGATTGTTTTTATCCTTCTGAAAAAGGTTTTTCTGATTATGGGTCCAAGCAGACAAAAAATGACGTTTTTTGATTGGTTTACAGTCTTTTACGGAAGAACTGGCTTTTATTGTGTTTGAAATGTTTATTGTGTTTTTTTGATTGTTTTGAGGAAGAAGAGAAACAGCAACTCTAAAACCTATGGTTGAAAAGGGAATCAAAATCTATCCTAATGTTGTCATGCATGGGTTAAGACCTAATGTCTGTCATATTTCTCTCTTGCGCAGAGAAAAACAGAGATCCTAAGGGGATAAACGGAAAAACAACAACATATATACAGTAAAGCGGTAAAATGCATGAATGCAGCAGTACAAGCGAGGAAAGGGAGTCCCACTCAACCTCGAACCTAGAAAACAATGGGCAAAGTGAAACTACTTCACTTCAACCTCCAGGGGAAAATTATCAAACAATACAGTCAAGAAACTCAAACAATACATCAACAGCTCCAAATAGCACCAACAGCAAAAACCTGACAGCACAAGCTCCTGCTTCCATCAGTCTTCAAGGCAATTAACTTCATCCTCAATCTTCAAAGGATTCTTCAAAGCAAGCTCTCCTAGATGAGTAATAGTTCACAAGATGATTTGGGATGTTAAACAGTCAGTTGACCACCAAAGGTGGTATACAGACTGTTAACAAAATACAGACTGTTTCTCTCAAAAGTTCTATCTCCTAGATACTGTCACTAAGCCTTCCAAAGGAAAGAGGTGAGTATCAAAGAGAGACTTTGAATCATAGAGAAGAATGGAGGCAACAGAAACCATCCATGTTTGTGAAGAAATTTTCTATTCTAAAGCTCTACCTAGCTCCTAGGTCCTATGATCTTCAATCAATCTTCAAGCAAGCCTAGCATCTTCATCAACTTTGAACTTGATCTTCAACTCGTTGTCTTCATTATGCTTCATCATCATGCTTCTCAAGCCAAGCCCACACCCCAAGCAAGACCAATAAGCCCATACAAACCAAATAAACCCCAAAAGGGCACACCAAACAAGCATTCAATTGCAAAATACACTAAAAATATTAATATAGTAGAGAAAATTCTAATATTATTTCTAGGGGATCTACTAAACCTACCCTTAATACCCATATATGCCCCATAGCCTAACTTGTCCTAAAAAACCCAAAAGAAATTGTTTCAATGCACCTAAGTTGTGGTTTAACCTAATTCTATACACCCTAATAGCATCTAATCAAAACTATCCTAAAAATCATCACAAAAATATGGAATTAATCCAGGGGAACCTAAAACACATATCTAATCACCCTAAAAAGATTGACCTAAAAACTTAAGGGAGCTACCTAAACTAAAATCTACAAAACCATGTATCAACTTAAAAGAATTAAAAAGCAATTAAAGAAGAAAATATGCCAAAAATATAAAAATGAAATAAAATGGCAATTTTATGATTTTATATTTTGCTTGACAAAAAATGGAAAGTGGAGAAAAAATTCCCATGAGAAAATATTCTTTTTTCTATTTATTATGCATTTTTAAAGTTTGAGAAAATTTGGAGAAAATTAAAATGGAAAATAGATGCATGGGGTGCAAACAGAAATAAAATGCAGTTATTATTTCACATGGGCCCAGAATGGGGGGCGAATATCAAAGCGCCTGGGCCCAGTACCAATCAGAAAACAAATGAAAAAACATAAAAGAAAATAAAAAAACGGCGGTGCAAAAAGAAATGAAATACAGTGTAAAACATGATTGGGCCTTGAAGGGGGGTTTGGATAGCAAAATCATCACGAAGCCCAGACTTGGCGTTTAATGAAACGTCGCGTTTCATTCTTTTGAAGTTCCCTCTCATTTCATTTTGAACATGGACCGTTGGATCATCCTTTTGGTCAACCAGTTATGCGCTCATCAAGGGTAGCGATTTCGTCTTCTTCCTCACGTCTAGGGTTTGCAGAAAAAAACCACCATGAAACAGAATGCATGCACATATCTTCTCCTCATTTGTATGGCTTCATTTCTCCACCAATTTCAACAAAATAAAACCCAAACTCGATTAGAATTTTGCCCTGAATACGACTATGGTCTTAATTCTCATTGAAATGGTCTAAATCATCCAAACCGAATGGTGCAACTCATGAACCTCACAACATCATCAACTTTCGACCTCAACCAAACTCATCTTTCTTTACATCAGAATGAACCTCATGCTACACTCATCAAAACTAGCTAATCATCTTGCATTAACACTCAATGTATAACACGATCTTGATCATCAAAAAATTGACCTCCATTAATGGAACTCCACCAATTGCTCCCAAATTCATCAAAAATGACCACCTAATTGTCTCTAACAAGTCTATGCTAATAAATAACCCTAGCCATGCCTAGATTATGGTGTAGAACAGAAATTGCAAACCTGGTTCTTGGATATGGTAGGTGTTGAAATTCTTCAAATCAAGCCCTGTAACTCTTCAAGAATACTCCTTGGAGGCTGAATCTTCTTCTGTTTGCAAAAGGAATGGCTGGAATTGCTTGTACTTCAAGATCCAATGGGATTTGCTTTCTTGAAATTTCAATTGGAAAACCTTCAAATCTTTATCAATGGAGCCTCAAACCAGTATGAACATACTCAGAGATGTATATGGAGAAGATTTGTGAAGAAAAATGAGATGGCAATGAAGAAGAATGTGAAGTTTGAATATGATTTGCAAATGAGGAAAATGGATTTCAATCTCTCTTCTCTACCATAATCACCACCAACCTTGCCTCAATTCAAGTCACAATGATTATATAGAATGGATTAGAACAATCTAGAACTCCCTAGAATCATCTAGGATCATCTAATGAGAACTTGATTTTTTCATCCAATGGTATTTTGCATTTTCACTTCTCCTTATATGGTATCTCATGCAATATGCCTTGTAACCTTTGTAACTGAATTGAATTTCTCCTTACATGATATTTTGGATGAGATACAATGCACATCTTCCTTGTTTATTGAGTTATTTTGAGTTTTGCCATGGTACCTTATTATGCAAGCAAGACTTTTCCAAAGCAACCCTATGATGCAAGCCTCAAATCAAAATTGTGGCTGAACCATTGTTCTTAGAATGTCATTTGGAGTCAAAATGACCTATCATATGACATGGTTTGGACTTGTAGCTTATGATTTATGATTTTCAACTTCACTTGAATTAACTTATGTCTCATTTTTAGGCCATTTATATCACTTTTTGATATGAGCCTTTTCAACATCTCATGACCTCCCTACTAGCCTTAAAACATCATTCTAAGAAATTTTTATGTTGAAGATTTTTCCATTTGAAGCTTGGAAGTAGGAGATATGGCCTTATGCTTGAAATGACTTATAACCTCCAAATGACCAAAATGCCCTTGGCTTGTCAAGATCATAAGTAGAGCTCCACAAACCAGATTGAGGCATACCATACCTTTCTAGAAAGCTAAGATCAAGGGGAACAACTTTCATGTTGGCAAAAAATCCAATTGAAAACGCCTTAAGCGGCAAACGTTGCTTGGAAGTCAAGTAACTTTCCTAGACAAATTTTAGATGCCTCTGAGGACCTGTAACTTGCAAGAACCATAACTTGAGTTCTATAAATCTCCTTGATGCCTTCCACCACTCAAATTAAAGGTCTTGAGATACTCTACAAGTTTCATGTTGGCCAAAGATCCATTTGAGACTTGCATTTTGAATTACTTTGCTTGGAAGTTTGACCTAAACCAGGGGATTTTACACAGAAACCCTAATTTAGAAACTTCTCTTCTTCTTGATTTCTTATGATTTCTCCTTGGCACAACACCACATCCATATCCACATATCAAATGATGAATCCCACATCCTCCAAATAGGCCTTGATGCCCTTCAATCAAGCATTTGACCTAGGGTTGACCCAGGGTTGACCCAGATGACACCCTAGTTGACTGTCTTCAATTGTAGCCCTTATAACCATGCCAATGACTTGTCTTACTTTCAAAAGGACCCTCTAGGTCTTCCATGCCCTCAATTCATAACTCACAACTTCTCTGATGATCTTCACATACCCTCAAGATAGGAGAGAAACCCACTGCTTGGCCTTTAAACTTCCCAAAGCTTCAATATCTTTCTTGGTGATTTGGATAGGCTTGAATATTGATAAGAGCCTCTTGAATACATTCCTTGAGATGAAAAATAGCACTTGATCCCTTGTCAGATGACTTGTTATGCTATGTTATGCAAATGATTGAGCTATGTATATGATCTACTATGCAAATGACAATGCAATTGAAACATAAACCAAGTGAAGCAGGTTGAGGAAATTTTAGGGTGCAACAGCTGCCCCTATTCAAACGACTTGGACCAGACTGGGTGAAGAGCCCGGAGCCTTCAGACAATCGAGGTACGAGACGGTTGAATACTAAGAACCCGGAAATTTGCCAACTGCAAAAATACATTTCGAAATAACTTGCACCACTACTTGGGGAACACTATCTACAAATCTGATTTCAACACCATCTCGTCAATATATGAATAACCTGGACGGCTTCACTGGGGAAGTACTTCTGCCAACAAAACAGGACCCTGCCCATGATACAGGAAAATAACCCCGCCATCACTACGGGAAATCACTCCGCCACCACTACGGGAAATAATCTGGGAAAATAACACCGTCGTCGCTACGGGTAAACAACACCGCCATTGCTACGGGAAATAATCTGCCACCACTATAGAAAAATAACACCGCCATCACTACGGGTAAATAACACCGCCATCACTACGGGTACCAACTCCGTCACCATTACAGAAAAATAACACCGCCATCGCTACGGGTACTAACTCCGTCACCATTACAGAAAAATAACACCGCTATCGCTACGGGTACTAACTTCGTCACCATTACAGAAAAATAACACCGCCATCGCTGCGGGAAGATAACACCGACACCACTGCGGGAAGATAACACCGCCACCACTGCGGGAAGATAACACCGCCACCACTGCGGGAAGATAACACCGCCACCACTGCGAGAAGATAACACCGCCACCACTACGGGAAGATAACACCGCCACCACTGCGGGAAGATAACACCACCACCACTGCGGGAAGATAACACCGCCACTACTGCGGGAGGATAACACCGCCACCACTGCGGGAAGATAACACCGCCACCACTGCGGGAAGATAACACCGCCACCACTGCGGGAAGATAACACTGGTACATCTTTTCTGCCTATCTTTGCAGCAGCTGGCTCCATCAATCACATGGATAACACAATATGAGTCTAGTCTTCCAATTTTCAGTGCTGACATGGCAGCAAATCTGAGAAGGACTCCACTGGGGATTTTCTGAATCCACACTACTAGACACCTACTTTAACATAGGCGGCAACTTCCAAAAAATCGATTCACGCAATCTTTTGATGCTGGCATAACAACACCCTTGAAGAAATACTCCGCTGGAGGGGTAAGAGAAACTTGAACAAGCAACTCTGTGGGGAATAATGCCACAATTGACATTATCATTACATGTCTCACGCCGAGATCTTGAATGTTTGGTAATTAATTTGAGCAAGAGCTCCCACCACCTGCAAGGGAAACAACACTTGAAAACAAAAGGGTAACCAACCTGGCTTATGTTTCAAAATGCATATGTTTGACAATGGCGTAATGCTCCATTCGACATGGAAATGCTACGCGTTTTTTATTTGGTGGATGCAAATATGACACTATATGCCGATGCAAATGCAGGCTCGAACTGCTGGGATAGCTCTGACAAGCTTGCTTCCTCAATCTTGGCCGTCGAGGACAAATATCACCCTGCTGGGGGAGTGAACAGGTATCACACGGTATTCCGACAAAATAAATGCCAGGACACACAATCAACTCTGTAGGGGAGAGCTTTAACCTTTGATTTCCACTGGGAGGAAAGAGAACACTTGCTAAAAAGAGAGAACTCCGCTGGGGACGAAACGACTCTCTTGGGGAAAATAAACTGTCTCCGCTGGGGGAGAGTAAATGACCCTACTGGGAAGGGAATCTCTACTGGGAAGAGTAGACTGTCTGGGTACAACTCACAAGTTTGGAAATATTAATCTTCTGAGGCTAAACCACTCTGCTCGGGATGGGGGATCCTTTTGAGGGACACCACACTGTCTGAATACAACCTTCAATCTTAGAATCGTCAATTCTGCTGAGGGTAAGCGTCCTTGCTGGAGAATGTCCTTTGGGTAAGTTGCGACTAGCTGGGGAATTTGATCCTTCTTTAGTAAGGAACATTGTTATCTCAGAAGCGCGACCTGCATGGGGATTCACTTCACGTAACGATCAAGCCTTTCTGTTACGAGCTTCTGGTTAGTACTGCAATCTTCTGATCATCCACTTTGTATGGTCAAGAACCCTGCAACACCACAAATGAGACAAGACAAGTCTATGCAACCAAATCTATTCAGGTTAGCGTTAGTGACATCATTTTCAGTCAATTCAAAGTTTTAGCAATTATTGGCAAGGGCTAGCGATGTTATACACTTGCTAGCTTTATTAACCATTGGCGTTTGTCATGTACAAAACAGTAAAGAACAAGCATCAAATACTGAATAACATGTTTTATTGATTGGGCCCCTGAATGGGCAGAGTTTTGTACACGGGATGGAACTCCTGAAAAGAGGAAGCTACGCACAACAAATATACAAGTATGCCCAAGAAGCATAAATGCAATGACAAATCAAATTTATACACATGTCAGCAACGTGATGCAGACGAACATCATCAAGCAAAGTATTTTTTAACTGCGTCCGAATTCACAGGCGATGTAAAGTCCTCACCGTCCATGGTGGACAACAATAAAGCTCCTCCTGAAAAGACTTTTCTGACAACGTATGGCCCTTCGTAATTGGGGGTCCATTTGCCCCTGTGATCTGCCTGTGGCGGGAGAATCCTCTTTAACACAAGGTCGCCCGTCTGAAAGCTCCGAGGGTGTATCTTTTTATCATACGCTTTCTTCATTCGGCTCTGGTACAACCGACCATATGCTAGAGAAGCTAACCTCTTCTCATCCATTAAACTCAGCTGGTTCAACCTGTCTTTCACCCATTCTGCCTCGTCCAGTTGGACATCTCGTAATACCCTCAGGGAAGGAATCTCAACTTCCAGTGGTAACACTGCTTCCATTCCATATACCAACGAGAACGGGGTTGCCTCGGTTGATGTGCGTACCTTCGTACGATAACCGTGCAAAGCAAATGGTAGCATCTCATGCCAGTCCTTATAGGTCACCACCATCTTCTGAACAATCTTCTTTATGTTCTTATTGGTCGCTTCAACAGCGCCATTCATCTTGGGTCGATAAGGAGAAGAGTTGTGATGCTCAATCTTAAAACTCTGACACAGCTCCTTCATCATTTTGTTATTTAAGTTCGAACCGTTGTCGGTAATTATCCGCTCGGGGATTCCATATCTGCAAATGATATCTCGCTTGATAAACCTGGCTACCACCTGCTTGGTCACATTTGCATAGGATGCCGCTTCAACCCATTTGGTAAAATAATCAATTGCTACCAAAATGAACCGGTGTCCGTTAGATGTCGTCGGCTCAATCTTTCCAATCATGTCGATTCCCCACATTGAGAATGGCCACGGTGACGACATCACGTTTAGAGGACTCGGAGGCACATGGATCTTATCTGCATATATCTGGCACTTATGACACTTCTTCGCAAACTTGAAATAATCGGTTTCCATAGTTAGCCAATAATAACCTGCCTGCAGCAGCTTCCTCGTCATAGCATGCCCCCCAGCATGCGTATCAAATGTACCCTCATGTATTTCCTCCATGAGCAACTTCGCCTCTTTCTCGTCTACACAACGTAGTAGCACCAAGTCGTGATTTCTCTTGTATAGGACACCGTCTGGATTCAGATAGAAATTACCCGCCAATCTCCTGAGAGTCTTCTGATCGTGACTGGATGCCCCAGCCGGATATTCTTTATTTTTCAGGAAATTATGGATATCAAAATACCAGGGTTTATCATCAGATGCTTCGTCAAGGGAAAATACGAAGGCGGGTCTGTCAAGCCGAGAGATAACAATTTTGGGAGCCTCATTCCAGAAGTTGACTTTATACATGGAAGACAATGTGGCCAGGGCGTCAGCCATCTGATTCTCTGCTCGCGGTACATGATGCAACTCGACCTTGTCAAAGAAGGGCAACAATCCCCTCGCGTAATTCATGTATGGTATCAAATTAGACTGACGTGTCTCCCATTCTCCTTTTATTTGATTCACCACCAGAGTTGAGTCTCCATATACATCCAGATTTTTGATTCGCAAATCAATGGCTTCTTCAAGCCCCGTGATACAAGCTTCGTATTCGGCTTCGTTATTGGTAACTGGAAAGGTCAATCGAGCGGTAAATGGGATGTGTGACCCATGTGGAGTAGTGATGATTGCCCCTATTCCGCTACCATAGGAGTTTACAGCTCCGTCAAAGATCAACTTCCATTTGGAACCCAATTCTGGTCCTTCGTCCGGCAACGGTTCTTCACAATCCTTCATCTTTAGGTACATGATATCCTCGTCAGGAAAATCAAACCTCATCGATTGGTATTCCTCAATAGGCTGCTTTGCCAAGTACTCAGATAATACACTCCCCTTTATAGCCTTCTGTGAGACATACTGGATGTCGTATTCGGTCAGAACCATCTGCAAACGGGCAATTCTCCCCGATAATGCCTGCTTTTCGAATACATATTTGATAGGATCCATCTTTGAGATGAGCATGGTTGTATGATTCAGCATGTATTGCCTCAAACACTTGGCGGCCCAGGCTAGCGCGCAACAAGTTTTTTCGAGCATTGAGTATCTAGATTCACATTCAGTAAACTTCTTACTCAAGTAGTATATTACATGCTCTTTTCTTCCTGTCTCGTCGTGTTGACCGAGAACACAACCCATACTTCCCTCAAGAACCGTCAAATACATAATCAAGGGTCTCCCTGCCACTGGAGGTATCAAAATAGGAGGCTCCTGCAAATACTGTTTTATTTTATTGAACGCCTTTTGACAACTTTCATTCCATGTTACAGCCTGGTCTTTTTTCAACATCTTGAATAACGGCTCACACGTAGCTGTTAGGTGAGATATGAACCGAGCGATGTAGTTCAACCTCCCAAGAAACCCGCGCACCTCTTTCTCTGTTTTAGGCGTCGGCATCTCTTGTATTGCTTTTATTTTTGCAGGATCAACCTCTATTCCTTTTTCGCTCACGATAAACACCAGCAGTTTACCCGATCTCACCCCGAAGGTGCACTTGTTAGGGTTCAGTCTCAGCCTGAACTTCCTAAGCCTCTTGAATAGCTTCAGCAGGTTCACCAAATGTTCTTCCTCCGTCTGGGATTTGGCAATCATATCATCGACATAAACCTCGATCTACTTATGCATCATGTCATGAAAAAGAGTCGTCATTGCACGCTGATATGTTTCCCCAGCATTCTTTAATCCGAAGGGCATCACTTTGTAGCAAAATGTTCCCCAAGGCGTAATGAAGGTAGTCTTCTCCATGTCTTCTGGCGCCATTTTAATCTCATTGTAGCCCGAGAAGCCATCCATGAAGGAGAATACGGAGTATTGAGCAGTGTTGTCAACCAGCACATCGATGTGAGGAAGTGGGAAATCATCTTTCGGGCTCGCTTTGTTCAGATCACGGTAATCTACGCACATTTTCACTTTACCGTCTTTCTTAGGCACTGGTACAATATTAGCGACCCATGAGGGATATTTTGTAACAGCTAGGAAACCAGCATCCCACTGCTTTTGGACCTCCTCCTTAATTTTCACTGCCATAACAGGCCTAGTTCTGCGAAGCTTCTGCTTAACCGGCGGACATTCTTCTTTTAACGGCAGACGGTGCACAACCATATCCGTATCCAACCCAGGCATGTCTTCGTACGACCAAGCGAACACATCACTATACTCTCTGAGCATTTCAACCAATCTTCGCTTGACGTCGCTCTACAGCGCGACTCCTATACGGATGTTCCTTTCAACCCCTTCCGACCCCAGGTTAATAATTTCAATGACCTCCTCGTGAGGCAGAATGATTCGTTCTTCTTGCTTTACCAACCAGGACAATTCTTCTGGAACGTCGCCATCTTCAACAATCTCTTCTTCGGCCTGAAATACCGGGTGCTCAAAGTCGAAATGAGTCATAGGCGGTTCAATGATGTCATCTGAAAATATTATCCTGCAAAAGGAATGGTTAAATGCTTCAAAATGTGTATATAGCGGATAACCATGTTGGCATTTTATTGTGAAACACAAAAACAGGAAAAACAGAGATCGCAATATTTGTACATGAAAAAAACGCCTTTTATTTAATGATTAAACAATGCAATGTACATAACAGCACGACCCTAAGCAAAATCACGATGCCCCGGGTAAGACACCGGATTGTTCAACAATTAAGAAAACAAAGTATTACTGTTTGGTAGTCACAGGAACAATCTCCTGAATAGACCAATTGCATAATCCTTGTCTTGGCACGCTCGGTTGAATCCAGGCGTCCATGTCGCAGTCACTGTCTCCTCCTTCGGAATCCGAAACAGCGTTGATGGCCTCGTGATACACTCCACTAGCCGTGATTGTTATTGGTCCCTTGAAACGGGGTGCCCCTGCAGCAGGCGTTGATGACGATGGTTGATATCCCAGCCCAAATATGTCCATCTTCACGGGAATATCCAGAACCTTGCCCCAACCTTTTGTCTCACCAGCCTTTACTAGAGCCTGAGCCTCCTTGTATGACGAGACGACCACTTCTGACGTTTTACTCGGCCCTGGAACTTTGTCTTTGATGCGCAACCCTTCAAAGGCTTGACAGAGTGTTTCATGAATTTCGCCGTCGACTTCTACATACTTGAACGATGACAGATGGCTGACCAATATATCTTCTTCTCCACAAACCGTGACTACACTGTCCCCTACCATGTATTTTAGCTTTTGGTGTAAGGTAGATGTGACTGCCCCAGCACCATGGATCCATGGTCGTCCAAGAAGACAGCTATATGCCGGCTGGATGTCCATAATGTAAAATTCAGTTTCGAAAATCTCTGGCCCCACCTGCAGAGGTAACGTTATGGATCCAAAGACTGACCTTCAGGTGCCATCAAATGCCCTGACCACCAAGTCACTAGGCGTACAAATGATTCCCCTGATGTCCAATTTCATCATTGCTTTCTTTGGCAGCACGTTCAAGGAAGATCCGATATCTACCAGTACGTGGGACATGACCGAGCCCCTACACTCAACTGAGACGTGCAACGCCATGTTATGCTCTCTCCCCCTCGGGGTCAAATCAAAATCCGTAAATCCCAAGCTATGGCCTGCGTTCACGTGCGCCATTACCCCCTCCAACTGATTCACAGAAACATCTTGGGACACAAATGACGTGTCCAGAATTTTTAACAGTGCATTCCTATGGGCTTCGGAACACAATAACAGCGACAGTATGGATATCTTCGATGGCGTCTGTTGAAGGTGCTCAACAATCTTATAGTCACTCTTACGAATAAGGTGCATAAACTCTTCTACATCCTTCAACGACGTTTCTTTTTCGTTCCTCTGCATAGGGACATCCTCATTCATTTTTCCTTTTCCTTTCGCCAATCGTTCAGCCTCTACCTCAGGCGATATAAAAATTCTCCCACTTCTCGTCATCCCTCCGGTCCCGACGACGTTGTCTACAACCTCAGCTGGCTGCTTACTGATATCGATTTTCGCCCCATCACAGTATGCTTCCAACCCATCAGTCCAGGGTACTGCCTTAGTGCTCTCATAAGGGATTGGTCCTGCCTTGGTGATAGTGATCGGCGGTCGCCTGGCTGGCGCCGTTATAGTTATTGTTTTTCGGGGGATCGTCACTGTAGCTACATCGCTTTGCTCATCCGCTGATACCTCTGCAGGTTCCTCAACTGTCATTCTGTCGATTTGCAACGTGCCTTCATCTATTAAGGTCTGAATACCCTTCTTCAATTCAGCACATCCCCCAGCTTGGGTCCAACACTCTAAACAAAACTCATCGCAGCCCGGATACACACCTCCTTTCAATAATCTGCTCTTTATCTCACACACCGGCGTCTTTAGGTCATCAACATTCATGATCAAGTTCAAGCCCTCCTCAGTTAAAATAGCATTTGCTCCATGGTTGGGCATGGGCTGTTGTACTATGTTCGGACCTGCTTGTCCGAAATTGATGGCCTTGCTATCCAACAGATCTTGCACCACATGCTTGAACGCGTGGCAATTCTCTATGTCATGGCCAGGAGCCCCGGTGTGGAACTCACAATGCTTGTTCTCATCAAAACCGAACGGAGGGGTGCCCGTTATTGGTGCCATAGTCCTCTTTTCCACCAAGTTCAAACCCAGTAACGTCTATAGCAATTCTGCATATGTCGAAGGAGGCGTTTCAAACACCCTATTTGATTTGCCCCACTGAACTCTGCGTTGGGAAGGATGTAACCTTTGTTGTGGCTGTTGTTGCTGTGGTGGTATCTGCTGTAGTGGTATTGGTTGTTAATGAAATGGAATTGTGACACTTGCCACCTGTTACGGGTGATTGTACTGATTCCGACCTCTGCCCCGGCCTCGGCCTCGGCCCCCGAATACTGCACTTGCATCACCTTGACGACGACCACCGAAAGCTCTTCTGTTACTGCCAGCTGAAGTAGACTCCTCAGCTTGGAATCTCCCCATTTTAATATTGCTTTCAATTTTCTCACTCATCAAGATTAGGTCCGAGAAACTGCCCAGGGAAGTATGAAACAACTTATCATAAAACACACCGGTAAATGTTCCTATGAACATATCATTCATTTCTTTGTCATCCAAAGGAGGATGAACTCGTGCAGCCATGTCGCGCCACCTCTGCGCATATTCTTTGAAGCTCTCGTCTTTCTTCTGGGACAACCCCTGTAACTGGACCCGGTTGGGTGCCAAGTCACTATTGTACTTATAATGAGCCACAAACGCTTCAGCCAACTGCTTCCAAGTTTTTATCTGAGTAGGCTCCAATCCCATGTACCATTCAAGGGATGGACCAGACAAGCTGTCTTGAAAGAAATGCATCAGCATCCTTTCATCATTTGAATAAGCCGACATCCTTCTATAGTATGATCGCACATGCACCTTTGGACAGGTATCCCCCTTATATTTGTCGAATGTGGGAGCTTTAAACTTTAGCGGTACCCTCAAGCCAGGCACCAGACCCATTGTGGTCATATCTAAGCCAACAACACTTTGACTCACGACACCTTTCATCTGCTCCTCGAGCATCTTGATTCTCTGAGAGTCATCTACAGGACCTTCAAAACCTCCACCAGAGAAAGCATCTTCTTGCTGATCTTCTAGCCAATTACCATTCCCATTTTCGTATCCATCATAGCCGTTGTTACGGCCAAATCTAGTCTGATTCATTACAGGGCCCCGCCCCCTGTTACCATACCCTGGGGCGACTCCGGCAGGTCCAAAAGACATTATTCCAGCACCATTCCCATTACCGAATCCGCCATAACCCTGATTGGTATTACAAAATCCATCTTGTCCGAAGCCCTGAGCGTTGAAGCCGTACTTCCCAGCATGATCAAACCCCTGGTCGTTAAAGCCAAATCCGTTGTTACCGAAGCCATTACCTCCAATATTATCACCACCCAGATTGGCATCTCCGAACCCAACGTTGTTGACGACAGTCTCGTTACCGATTCCTGCATTACCGTTCTCGGCGCCAGCGCCGTTGTTCGCATTCACAGCAGGTATGTTCGCCACAGGTGGAGCCACCGGTGTAGGAGTACCATCCCCGTGAATGGTGTCAACACGCACAAAATTATGGTCTTCGTTTCCGTGCCCAGCATTTCTCATCAGCAAAGGCTGCACCAAAGCCTGCAAGTTTTCCTGGCCTTTCACAACGGTCTCCATAGTCTGCATGAATAGCGCCAGCTTCTTGCGCATGTCCTGCATTTCATTCTGCATCTGATCCATAACTCTTCTGCAGTTGGTACGAGTAGAGTATCGGTGCGGGTGTTGACTTTCAATCCTGAAAAGACCTGTACGGTGCAGGAAATGAGATACAATTCAATAATCACCTGTAATGCAGTATGTATGTATATGCAATGCAATATGTGTCTGTGCATTAGGGAATATCACTCCCCAATTCTTGTGTGAATGTGTCAGTGTGGTGACAGTGGCAGCAATACGAAGTTCGGAGCCGAATCATAGAAAACACCTCATACATTGCATAGAAACCCACCAAGTCAGGAATACAATATCAATGAGCGTACAATAAGAAGGCATGACCTCAACCAACAATCCTGGTGATGTTCAGCACAATGCAAATAAAGCATACACATTAATACATGAAATAGTCAAGTGCTCCCATGCGCCTGGTACTCCTCTAATAACCTCTTGGTCTCTGGATGACTTGGTCGGGTAAGCAAACCCTCAACAAGTAGATCTCTTCGCTTGAGAACACGTCGTAAATCACCAGCAGATTCCTCCCGTGCCCCTTCTCCGAAGCGATTCTCTAGCTTCCGTTTTTGAGACAAAGCCTCTTTCTTGCACTCGATGGCCTTGTTCAATGAGTTCTGAAGACTATATCTTGCCATCACCTCCTCTTCATACTTTTCATTGCTAGCCTTCAACTGATCTTCGAGTTCAGCAATTTGCTGCTTCAATTTGTCTTCCCTCCTTTTGTTGTTGGTTAGCGTAGCATTCCACGTTTTGTTGCAAGAAGAGATTTCCCGGTGGGCGGCATCGAGTGCCTTCTTCTTGGACTCCAACATATCATGAGAGCTTCTGAATTCTTTTCCCAGGCGTTCACGCTTCTTTTTCTCTTCGGTCAGTTCAGCACCTAGCCTGTTTACTAACTCAGTCTGCTGTTGGAAAGAATGCACAACCTTGTTCTTCTCACTACGCATCTGAGCCAATTCCTTTTCTAACTCTTCATTGATCTTTATCAAGTCCTCCTTTTCTTTCACGACCCGCTCATAGACTTCAACGACTACAGTAGTGGGTTCCTCCACTGGAATGGGAACAGGACGTGAGACTGCTGGAAAAGGCATTTGTACATGTCTTACCCTCTCCTGGATCCACACCTTGTATGGCATATAGGCCTGACAATCATTCTTGCCTAGCAATGGTTTCCCTCTCCTGCAGATATGATTCCAAGCGTGCTGAAGCTTGGCCAATAATTCCCCACTCAAGTCACCGGTGAAATACAGAGATTCCTGTATTTCTTCCTCCTTTGGCGGGCTTTTCAGAGCATAACCGAATTGCCTGATCAATAATGATGGATTGTAATTAATGCACCCCTTTCTTCCAATCAGAGGAACATTAGGATATCCGGCGCAGCTGTAGATAATCTCAGATCCCAATAAAGCTCTGTCAAACCAGCTAACATCTTCTGAAGAAAGTCCCATCAGACGCTCAGACCAATCCACCGTATCTGCAGACTCAGCAAAGATACCCTTCTTGGGCAGATGACTCTCAAACCACATATACAGCAAGGGTACACAACAAGAGACGTTCTTGCCTCTCCTATTCTCATTTTTGTAATGCAATGAATGGTAGAAATCTTCGATCAATGTGGGTACAGGGTTGCCAGCAGCAAATAAATGAAATGCATCAAAGTCCACAAAATTCGGGAAGTTGGGAAACAACACTATCCCATAGATGCACAGAGCCAAAACAACATTAAAGACTATCCAGCATCCACTCTTGGCGTATTCCTGGGCTTTACCAATCAGAAACTGGAGGGGGGAGCCTGGAACCCGGCGCCAAGAAGTCACCAATAGCTCGGAAGCGTCCATGTGTAAAGCCACTGCTAAGTCCTGTAACTTGGGCTCAGCGTCAAAGTGAATGAAAGGAACCTTATTCTGTACTGGCAGCTCAATAAACTCTGCGTACTCTTCCAAGGTGGGCCCCAGAAGAAAGTCCTTAAAAGTGAAGCATCTCAATGTAGGGTCATAAAATTGCATCAAAGTATACAGCCCATTCAGCCCCACATCAGTTGGTTTGCAAACCAATCTCAACAGTCTTCCGTAACTCTTCCTGAAGCTTCTCCGGACATCCTCATCAGCAAGGGAAATCAAACCAAGCAGGGGAGTAACATCAGGGGTAGGTAACTTGTACGTAACTGTCCTTCTCAAACCAGCCATGACCAATAATCAGAAGTCCGGACACTAGAATAAGGGAATATGCAAATGCACCTGCAGCACAAACACACGTTAATGAAACGCAATGATAATGGTTATGCAACAATGCAATGCAAATAAAATGCAACAAAGGACCAAGTGCCCCGACTGAGAAGCCCAAATCACACCAAGAACAAAGTCTCCAACAGACCCTCCAATATTTTTCAAACCATGGTCTTAGACAGACCCCATACATAGACTCCAATCAAATCTCTGACAGACCCAATAATAACTCCAACTTGGTCTCTGACAGACCCTTCAACTGTCCATAAGTAGCCTGAATCTCAAATCAAGAAACAAACCGGTATCTGGAGGTCTAGTTACCTGCATAGCCCCAAACCCCCTCACAGGTAGGTGTCCTAGCAACTGACAATGGTACGACATCCTATGCGGTCGTCGGCGTCACAGACTTTCAGGGTTGATGATACGATTCCCAGAAGGAGTGGCATCATCAAATCCTGAAGAGGCCTCACTTAGCGAACTTCCAATTGATCGGTTCCCAGAGTCGACAATCCAACTAACCAGCAACCCATGCCACCCAAAGGGTGGGACAAGAAGCCAACCAGAAGAACCTCGTCTGAGTGTGGATTTTGCGGGACACTAGGACATACAAAGCATGTGCACGCCCGCTACTTTCCACTCTAACTCTAGTTGCACTCAAGCCCAGGTCCGGCTTATCTCTCAATAACAGAACCCCAACACCCAATAAACAGCAATAATCAATAATATAGTGCAAAAGGTAAATGACATAAATGTAAATCCATACAAAGCCCACGACGGGAAAACAAGCGTTAGGATTGACTCGCTTAGGGGACGTTGGATCCCCAGCAGAGTCGCCAGCTGTCGCTACTGCGAAAATCGGCGCCGGCTGAATAGAAGAGTCGTCACCGTGCGTTATTTATCCCAACGGAGGGAAAGGAAACGCTCAGAGTAAACCTACCACAAAGACGGGAAAGGAATGGTCATCGCAACCAAATCCTGGATTCGGGAGTCGGTTACGCAAGGGGAAGGTATTAGCACCCCTCACGTCTGTCGTACTCGACGGGATCCACGCTTGTTTTCTGATACGGATTGTTATTCTATCTATTCTACAGGTCTGGGGTTAAAAGAAAATAAAATGACTCGGCAAAGTATCGCACTTTATGCCTACGTATTCCCGTCTAGAACGAGAAATCAGAGTCAACGTAGTTCGCCTACCTACGGGAAAGGAGGGGAAGGTTGCTCGCTAGGATATCGCATCCTATGCCTACGTACTTTCATACAGCATGAAAGATCAGAGCAAACGTAGTTCGGGCCACGTACGACACAAGTCTGTCTTGATTTTTTTTATCATTCTGAAAAAGGTTTTTCTGATTATGGGTCCAAGCGGACAAAAAATGATGTTTTTTGATTGGTTTACAGTCTTTTACGGAAGAATTGGCTTTTATTGTGTTTGAAATGTTTATTGTGTTTTTCTGATTGTTTTGAGGAAGAAGAGAAACAGCAACTCTAAAACCTATGGTTGAAAAGGGAATCAAAATTTATCCTAATGTTGTCATGCATGGGTTAAGACCTAATGTCTGTCATATTTCTCTCTTGCGCAGAGAAAAACAGAGATCCTAAGGGGATAAACGGAAAAACAACAACATATATACAGTAAAGCGGTAAAATGCATGAATGCAGCAATACAAGCGAGGCAAGGGAGTCCCACTCAACCTCGAACCTAGAAAACAATGGGCAAAGTGAAACTACTTCACTTCAACCTCCAGGGGAAAATTATCAAACAATACAGTTAAGAAACTCAAACAATACATCAACAGCTCCAAACAGCACCAACAGCAAAAACCTGACAGCACAAGCTCCTGCTTCCATCAGTCTTCAAGGCAATGAACTTCATCCTCAATCTTCAAAGGATTCTTCAAAGCAAGCTCTCCTAGATGAGTAATAGTTCACAAGATGATTTGGGATGTTAAACAGTCAGTTGACCACCAAAGGTGGTATACAGACTGTTAACAAAATACAGACTGTTTCTCTCAAAAGTTCTATCTCCTAGATACTGTCACTAAGCCTTCCAAAGGAAAGAGGTGAGTATCAAAGAGAGACTTTGAATCATAGAGAAGAATGGAGGCAACAGAAACCATCCATGTTTGTGAAGAAATTTTCTATTCTAAAGCTCTACCTAGCTCCTAGGTCCTATGATCTTCAATCAATCTTCAAGCAAGCCTAGCATCTTCATCAACTTTGAACTTGATCTTCAACTCTTTGTCTTCATTATGCTTCATCATCATGCTCCTCAAGCCAAGCCCACACCCCAAGCAAGCCCAATAAGCCCATACAAACCAAATAAACCCCAAAAGGGCACACCAGACAAGCATTCAATTGCAAAATACACTAAAAATATTAATATAGTAGGGAAAATTCTAATATTATTTCTAGGGGATCTACTAAACCTACCCTTAATACCCATATATGCCCCATAGCCTAACTTGTCCTAAAAAACCCAAAAGAAATTGTTTCAATGCACCTAAGTTGTGGTTTAACCTAATTCTATACACCCTAATAGCATCTAATCAAAACTATCCTAAAAATCATCACAAAAATATGGAATTAATCCAGGGGGAACCTAAAACACATATCTAATCACCCTAAAAAGATTGACCTAAAAACTTAAGGGAGCTACCTAAACTAAAATCTACAAAACCATGTATCAACTTAAAAGAATTAAAAAGCAATTAAAGAAGAAAATATGCAAAAAATATAAAAATGAAATAAAATGGCAATTTCATGATTTTATATTTTGCTTGACAAAAAATGGAAAGTGGATAAAAAATTCCCATGAGAAAATATTCTTTTTTCTATTTATTATGCATTTTTAAAGTTTGAGAAAATTTGGAGAAAATTAAAATGGAAAATAGATGCATGGGGTGCAAACAGAAATAAAATGCAGTTATTATTTCACATGGGCCCAGAGTGGGGGGCGAATATCAAAGCGCCTGGGCCCAGTACCAATCAGAAAACAAATGAAAAAACATAAAAGAAAATAAAAAAACGGCGGTGCAAAAAGAAATGAAATACAGTGTAAAACATGATTGGGCCTTGAAGGGGGGTTTGGATAGCAAAATCATCACGAAGCCCAGACTTGGCGTTTAATGAAACGCCGCGTTTCATTCTTTTGAAGTTCCCTCTCATTTTGTTTTGAACGTGGACCATTGGATCATCCTTTTGGTCAACCAGTCATGCGCTCATCAAGGGTAGTGATTTCGTCTTCTTCCTCACGTCTAGGGTTTGCAGAAAAAAACCACCATGAAACAGAATGCATGCACATATCTTCTCCTCATTCGTATGGCTTCATTTCTCCACCAATTTCAACAAAATAAAACCCAAACTCTATTAGAATTTTGCCCTGAATACGACTATGGTCTTAATTCTCGTTGAAATGGTCTAAATCATCCAAACCGAATGGTGCAACTCATGAACCTCACAACATCATCAACTTTCGACCTCAACCAAACTCATATTTCTTTACATCAGAATGAACCTCATGCTACACTCATCAAAACTAGCTAATCATCTTGCATTAACACTCAATGTATAACACGATCTTGATCATCAAAGAATTGACCTCCATTAATGGAACTCCACCAATTGCTCCCAAATTCATCAAAAATGACCACCTAATTGTCTCTAACAAGTCTATGCTAATAAATAACCCTAGCCATGCCTAGATTATGGTGTAGAACAGAAATTGCAAACCTGGTTCTTGGATATGGTAGGTGTTGAAATTTTTCAAATCAAGCCCTGTAACTCTTCAAGAATACTCCTTGGAGGCTGAATCTTCTTCTGTTTGCAAAAGGAATGGCTGGAATTGCTTGTACTTCAAGATCCAATGGGATTTGCTTTCTTGCAATTTCAATTGGAAAACCTTCAAATCTTCATCAATGGAGCCTCAAACCAGTATGAACATACTCAGAGATGTATATGGAGAAGATTTGTGAAGAAAAATGAGATGGCAATGAAGAAGAATGTGAAGTTTGAATATGATTTGCAAATGAGGAAAATGGATTTCAATCTCTCTTCTCTACCACAATCACCACCAACCTTGCCTCAATGCAAGTCACAATGATTATATAGAATGGATTAGAACAATCTAGAACTCCCTAGAATCATTTAGGATCATCTAATGAGAACTTGATTTTTTCATCCAATGGTATTTTGCATTTTCACTTCTCCTTATATGGTATCTCATGCAATATGCCTTGTAACCTTTGTAACTGAATTGAATTTCTCCTTACATGATATTTTGGATGAGATACAATGCACATCTTCCTTGTTTATTGAGTTATTTTGAGTTTTGCCATGGTACCTTATTATGCAAGCAAGACTTTTCCAAAGAAACCCTATGATGCAAGCCTCAAATCAAAATTGTGGCTGAACCATTGTTCTTATAATGTCATTTGGAGTCAAAATGACCTATCATATGACATGGTTTGTGTTGTACCCCAAAATTTGACCGACCTCTCTGACTTATGTTTTATTTCATTGCATCAGCATATTGCACGAAACATTACATTGCATATCATTTTTTCTGCATTTTTACAGGGGGATCAAAAAATGTGTGTAAGAAAAAAATATATTAGATCTCATCAAGCATTTGTGCTCAAGTCATCAGAAGCAGGGAATTTAATTTTTTTAGATGGAATATAAAGGGGTCAATTTTTAAAGAAAAATAAAATGAAGCAAGATGCGCAGGGTGGGGTTTGAACCCACCATCTTTTGGTTGATAAATTCTCACCTCACCAATTCAGCCAAGCGCACGTTTGCGGATAACAAAGAAAGGGAAAAGTATACATTTTGAGATTTGAAAAAAAGGGCGCTCAAAATAAAAATGGGGTGGATTTTGTCTCCACCAGGATTCGAACCAAGGATCTTACACATAACACGCGCTTGACTTAACCACTGGGGTGGCGATACTTCCATTGATTATCCCACCCCAGAATTGTTAAGTACTTTATGTTTGTTCATGGTTGGGCAAGTTTGAAAAGCATGTTTTTGGCCGTGCGTGAAAGAGGAGAGATTGGGCAAGACTGAATCATCTTCAACAAAACAAAAGCCAACCTTGTTTGTTTTTTCGCGAGGATCAGTGTGGGATACTCAGTTTTCACTTTTGAAATGTGTATTTCAAGTTGCGTTTGGAATTGCAATATGGAGCCATTTTGATTTTTCACAAGTTTGTACTGAGCGTTGCCATTTCCAGGCCAACCAGCAGGGTACTTGCCTTGGTTACTTTTCTGAATCCATTACCAATCCGGGCAAGGGCAAGCAGCCTCTACACTGGCCTGCTGCAGCCCTAGTTTGTCCCTACCTACCCACTCCAACAAAAAGCCACGAAAGACAAAACTCAGCAGAGGAAAATTGGATTTGAACTGGGATATAAAAGGTTTAGGATTAGAGCAAACCCTAATAGCCACACCCTTTTCACCAGACATCTTAGAAATCTTGGAACTTTTTTTGAAGTTTCTCTCAAAGGAAGTCAGGTGCAGCTTCAAGCAAGGAGGATCTCTCAAAACCTCTTGTTTTGCTGTTGAGTCTCCTTACCAGGTATGGAGATCTGAACTTCTTCATTGTGCGCATAAATCATGATTGGACTTTGTTTTACTAAGTTTGTTTTGACTTCTCAAATACTGGAGAGAAAATGAATATGCCATGAAATGTTTATGTTTGGATCTTATTGACTTTTGAGAATGTGTTGTGTGTGTTAGTGTGTTGCGGTTTGCTTCAATGTTGTGTGCAGGTGTGTGTTAGTACAAAACGGACTGTTTCTTTGTTTTGTAGGTGCTGTGGTTATGATAGAAATACTGACCTGTAGCAGTAGGTCACTTAATGTTTTTTTTCTTTTTTTGCTCTTTCTCATTCAAATTAGCTGCTGGTTGTTTATTCTTCCTTTTGTGTTTGTTGGATTTCGTCATATATCAGGTTTAGGCTTTGTGGCAATGTGTTCACTTGGTGTTTTGTTTGGAAACTGTGATCAGTTGGTTTGTATGATTTGTTGAATCTGCTGCATAACCTCAGTGGTGTATTGAATGAGTATGTGGTTAAGTTGTGTTTTCATGTTGGTCTTAAATGGTGTGCAAGCTGCTGTTTGTTAAATCTGCAGTATCCATGTTTGAAATCTGTAGCAGTTACATAGTATTTGTTTTGAGTTGTGTTTTAAATCAGAACCACAGCCAGGTCTTGTGTTTGTTAGCTTGCTAGGTTAGCAGTTAAGACCAAGATGCTTAAAGTTTGAACTGAAATGTTGAACTTTGGATATGAGTACCTTGTGCCAGTTTTGGTTCTTTTTCATGAGGTGATGCTTTGTCATTTGAAGCAGTTTGAGCTAGCGCTTAATGTTGACTTTCTTTTTAACCTATTTTCTTGTTCTTGCTTGTACTCACAACAGTTATTTTTGCTTGTTAATCTTCTCTTGACCTGCTGCCAATGGACTGTTGTTTTACATGAATAGATGTCTTGGTTGCTGGTTTTCATTATGTTTGATTGGGAACCATTTCCATGGCCGGTTATCAGTCGCTGCTATTAAGGTTTTAGGGCTGTCACTTAGAATACCTTGCTAAAGATTGGGCTGCTACCAATTTGTGTTTGAACTGTCAAGATTCACTTTGACATAGTTGAATTCCTGCTAAGTTAGTAACACAACTTCAGCTAGGCTTAAGAGGTAAACGTGTTGTGGTCGATGCGCTATGTTATGATTTGATCCCACTATGCTTTGGATTTGTGTTTTGGAGTTTGGATTAGGAATATTTGCTGAGCATCATTATGAGCTTTACAGTTCTGACTTGTATAGAACCTGTTTGGGATTTGGTTTTGCCGTTTTGATCATTAAATTTCAAAAGGGATTTCAAACACCTCTTTACGTAAGCATGCGAATTTTTCTGTGTGTGCTGTTTTTGAAAAAACCATTGGTGCTATCTTCTTCCTCTTGTTTTTCTGGTCAGTTTTGATATAGGGTTTGCACAGTTTGGTTGAGGTACGGTTAAGATACGAATCAAAACGTATTGGGGACGGTTGGTTTTGTTCTTGGTTTTGCCCAGAAATCTGCCTCGCTTTGGTATTTGATTTGATGGGGTGGCATAAATACACGGATGCATCGCCACCCCAGTGGTTAAACACTAGCCTTTAAGTATCTTGCCTCGCCCCAATGACCTGAGTTCGAGCCCAGCTGGGGGCCTTTTTTTTTCGCTTTGTTTTATTTTATTCTTCACTTCTTGTTTTTTCTTTTTCTTCTTCCATATCTTATCAGCACGCGCGCCTTGGCTGAGTGGTTGAGCTATATGCTTGCAAGGGTGTGGGCGTGGGTTCGATCCTCCCCATGGCACTCCCACCCTTTGTTTTTTTTTATTATTATTATTTTTGTTAAGTTTAATTCTTTATTATTTCTGTTTTAATCACACAAAATTCCAAAATTCATAACTTTAGCATACTTTAATAGTTTTGATTCGTTCTTTTTAAATTGTTCACAATGATGATTATTTTCATTTAACAAAATAAAATTTCAAATTATGGGTATTCTCAAGACCCTTGGCTTACTTGAATTTTGATCCTCCGTTGGGTTCGTTACTTTGCATCTGAAAATATTTTCAAATCATCTTGTAAATCAATTCTTTGTATTGAATTAAAAAGAGAGGATTGGGTGTAGACCCCTTCTTCTCCGAGTGTTGGGATGCCCACTGTAATGAGGGTGGTTCCGACACTCGTCTTTCAATACGAAGACGCTTCCCATCCATTTTAAAATCTCATCTCCTTAAAATCAATTATTGGTATTAAATCAAAAAGAGAGGATTGGGTGTAGACCCCTTCTTCTTCGAGTGTTGGGATGCCCACTGTAGTGAGGGTGGTTCCGACACTCGTCTTTTAATACGAAGACGCTTCCAACTTTTCCTCCTAAAACCTCGGTCCCGTACCGAGTACACCTTCAATAATAAACTGACTTCTTTGTACTGAATTAAAGAGAAAGGATTAAGTGTAGACTTCTTCCTTTCCGAGTGTCGAGATGCTCATTGTAGTGTGGGTGGTCTTGATTTTCGTCTTTCAATACGAAGACGCGACTTTATCCACCATCTCGCTTTCACAACTTCCTTCCACAATTTTCACACCTAAAACCTCGGTCCTGTACCGAGTGCATTTTCAAATCTTTTCATAACAAAAACTTGAATGGTCGTGGAGTGGTTAGGCGTAGGCCTTCTCCTATCCCGAGTGCTGACGTTTACCGTAGGGTTCTCTGTCGCAAAGCACTTACCATTCAAAACCAAAAACATCTTTAATAAGAGAACGAAGTTCCCTTTGTATTGAATTAAAGAGAGAGGATTGGGTATAGACTTCTTCTTCTCCGAGCGTTGGGATGCCCACTGTAGTGAGCGTGGTTTCGACGCTCGTCTTTCAATACGAAGACGCCTCGTTCGCCACACCCTTTTATAACAAAAACTTTGAGATAACAAATTGGGTACTACCCGTAGGGGTTACTATCCGAGGACCTGTCTCGCCCCCTAAAAAATAATCCAATCAATCAAACGTGACTTCTTGCCTCGTATGGCGAAAACTAATCGATCTTTCAAAAGGATATGTTACGTCTGTTCTACCGCAAACAGGTACGCATAAGTCTCCAAACGAGCGAGCAGCAAAACACCTAAACTGCTAGAATGCGTACGATAACATCATCCACAAAACACACCGGTTATCCGCACCGTAGGCACGAACTACGTTGCTCTGATTTCTCTTGCATGTTGAGAATACGTAGGCATAGGATTGCGACAATCCTAGCGAGCACCCTTTTCTCTTTCACCCTTTCCCAGAAAGGCATGCTACGTCCGTTCTACCGCAAACAGGTAACGCCTAAGTCTCCAACGAGCGAGCAGCAATACACCTAACTGCTAGAATGCGCACAATAGCATCGTCTACCAGAATTCCCCGTGCACCGTAGGCCGAACTACGGCTGCTCTAATTCTTTACTTCGTTCAAGTAAAGATACGTAGGCACAAGGGCCACAATCCTTGCCGAGCACAATCCCTCCTATCTGTAGTTCCCTGAACTACGTAGACTCTGACTTTCTCATACCCGTTGAGAATACGTAGGCCTAGGACTGCGAAGTCCTACCGAGTCTTTTCTCTCTCTTCTTCCCCTCGTTACCTCTCTTTCCCCGTTTCTAAACCCTTCTCTTTATCCCTGTGGAACACTTCAATTAGCATAATATTTAAGCAAATAAATTCACACATCGACAAACAAAAGGTTCCCATCGAGTACGATGGATGCGAGGGGTGCTAATACCTTCCCTTCGCATAACCGGCTTCCGAACCCATTCTTGGTCGCGAGACCATCTTATCCATTTCTTTCTTAAGGTTTTCTCGATATTTTCCTTTCCCCTCATGGGATAAATAAAGTTCGGTGGCGACTCTTCTGTCTTTTCTTTTCGTCTCCCCGTCGTTGCGCGATGCATTTTTCGAGTAGCGACAGTTTGGACTTGTAGCTTATGATTTATGATTTTCAACTTCACTTGAATTAACTTATGTCTCATTTTTAGGCCATTTTTATCACTTTTTGATATGAGCCTTTTCAATATCTCATGACCTCCTTACTAGCCTTAAAACATCATTCTAAGCAAGTTTAATGTTGAAGATTTTTCCATTTGAAGTTTGAAAGTAGGAGATATGGCCTTATGCTTGAAATGACTTATAACCTCCAAATGACCAAAATGCCCTTGGCTTGTCAAGATCATAAGTAGAGCTCCACAAATCAGATTGAGGCATACCATACCTTTCTAGAAATCTAAGATCAAGGGGAACAACTTTCATGTTGGCCAAAAATACAATTGAAAACTCCTTAAGGGGCAAAAGTTGCTTGGAAGTCAAGTAACTTTCCCAGACAAATTTTAGATGCCTCTGAGGACCTGTAACTTGCAAGAACCATAACTTGAGTTATATAAATCTCCTTGATGCCTTCCACTACTCAAATTAAAGGTCTTGAGATACTCTACAAGTTTCATGTTGGCCAAATATCCATTTGAGACTTGCATTTTGAATTACTTTGCTTGGAAGTTTGACCTAAACCAGGGGATTTTACACAGAAACCCTAATTTAGAAACTTCTCTTCTTCTTGATTTCTTATGATTTCTCCTTGGAACAACACCACATCCATATCCACATATCAAATGATGAATCCCACATCCTCCAAATAGGCCTTGATGCCCTTCAATCAAGCATTTGACCTAGGGTTGACCCAGGGTTGACCCAGATGACACCCTAGTTGACTGTCTTCAATTGTAGCCCTTGTAACCATGCCAATGACTTGTCTTACTTTCAAAAGGACCCTCTAGGTCTTCCATACCCTCAATTCATAACTCACAACTTCTCTGATGATCTTCACATACCCTCAAGATAGGAGAGAAACCCACTGCTTGGCCTTTAAACTTCCCAAAGCTTCAATTTCTTTCTTGGTGATTTGGATAGGCTTGAATCTTGATAAGAGCCTCTTGAATACATTCCTTGAGATGAAAAATAGCACTTGATCCCTTGTCATATGACTTGTTATGCTATGCTATGCAAATGATTGAGCTATGTATATTATCTACTATGCAAATGACAATGCAATTGAAACATAAACCAAGTGAAGCAGGTTGAGCAAATTTTAGGGTGCAACGTTACTATAAAGAGAGTAACCAAGAAATATACCTTCGTCGGATTTCTCATCAAACTTACCGAGATTATCTTTGTTGTTGTTGAGAACAAAGCATTTGCATCCGAATATGTGGAAGAATGCTATATTTGGTGTTCTACCCTTGAACAAATCATACGGAGTCTTTTTGAGGAATGGTCGAATATTGACACGGTTGCTTACAAAGCATGATGTACTAACTGCGTCTGCCCAGAAATATTTAGGAAGATTTGCGTCGCTGAGCATTGTCCTTGCAAGCTCTACCAGTGATCTATTCTTCCGTTCTACGACACCGTTTTGTTGAGGCGTCCTTGGTGCTGAAAAATTATGAGAAATTCCATGCTCTTCGCAAAAATCTTCAAAGTCTGAATTTTGGAATTCTCCACCGTGATCGCTTCTTATAGAGGCTATGGTGAGTGATTTCTTATTCTGAATTTGCTTTGCATATTTCTTGAATGCTTTAAAAGCATCACTTTTCTGCACTAAAAACAATGTCCAAATGTATCGAGAGAAATCATCAACAATAACTAAGGCGTAGAAAATACCTCCGAAGCTTTTTGTTCTTGATGGACCAAAAAGATCCATATGCAACAATTGAAGTGGCCTTGATGTAGAAACCACTTGCTTGGATTTGAAAGTTGTCTTGGTCTGTTTTCCCTTTTGACATGCATCACATAACTTATCCTTAATGAATTTTATTTTTGGGAGTCCAACAACTAGATCATGCTTTATCAATTTGTTTAGATGCTCCATGTGGATGTGAGCAAATCTTTTATGCCAAAGCCATGCCTCGTTGTTGTTTGCCATAAGACACTTTACCTTTAAGGAAGAGTCATCAAAAGAAATCATAAAAATGTTATTATATCTTTTACCTCTTAGAAAAATGTCATGAGTGACTTCATGTTCTATCAAGTATTCCTCCTTTGTGAAGTTGATTCAGAACCCTTTGTCACACAATTGACTTATGCTAAGTAGGTTGTGTTTAAGGCCTTCCACATAAAGAACGTCTTTGATGATTGTACATGGAGGTGCACCAATGGTTCCAACTCCAAGTATTTTTCCTTTATTATCATCACCGTAAGTGACGTATCCTTTGGCCTTTAATGATAGACTTGAAAATTTGTTTATGTCTCCCGTCATATGCTTCGAGCAACCGCTATCAAGATACCATTGATTAGTGGTTGTCTTCAAGCATACCTACAATACAAAATCAGGTAGTGTTAGGTACCCAAATTGCTTTGGGTCCTTGATAGTTAGTACCTTTTTCAACCTACACATAATGCCCTTTAGCAACACCAATATTGCGCACATAGCAAGCATTAGGTGTATGGCCTTTAATTCCACAATAAGAACATGTAGGTTGAAAGTGACTTCTATATCTAGGAACATAATTCTTTTTCTTTGCAATGCTTTTCTTGTTATGATTTTGATGTTGAACTTTAGAAGTGCTGGCCTTTTCTTTAACAATTTGTTCACTTGCTCTTACGAAAACGGTCTTATTGGTGCTTGGTTTTGAAAATTTAGAATATCCTAATCCACTTTTATCATTAGGATATCTTTGATGTTTTATAATTTCTTCCAAGCCAATTTGACCTTTTTCGTATCTTTCTAAAACTCTTTTGAGTTGAACAATTTGGAAAGATAAAGACTCACACTTCTTACATACAAGACTTTGTTTTTCATCCATCAGTTTCTGTTTTTCATCTTCAATATTTTTCATAAAAACAGAGTTTTGTTCTTCTAAAGATGAAATTCTTTTCTTTTGTGATGAGATGTTTTTATACAAAGTCTTGCACTCTTTTAGAAGTTCGTCTATAATTTCTTGTGCATCATTATCATAAACAGAAAAATTATTACTAACCTCATTTTCTTCATCGGAGTGGTGAGAGGTCATTAACGCCATATTTGCACATTCATCGTTTTCCGATTCCGATGATGAACTTACTTCGTTGTCGTCCCATGCGACATAAGCCTTCTTTGTTCTGAAATCCTTCTTGCCTTTGAATTTTCCTTTATTTGCGAGTTTCGGGCAATCTGACTTTATGTGACATTGTTTCCCACATTCGTAACATGTAATTTCTTGATTTGATGTGGGTGCCTCCTTTTTCCTGAAATGTCTATTCTTTTTAGAAAAAGAGGAAATTTTATTATTATTAAAAAACTTACCAAGCTTCTTTACTAGAAGCATGAAATTTTCGTCTTCGGAAGATTCGTCATTTTTGTCATCCCTTGTGTCAATCTTCAAGGCAATTCCTTTGGACTTCTTGTCTTGACTTTCATGCTTCTCAAGCCTTCCAAGTTCTAGTTCATGCTCTTGAAGTTTGCCAAATAAGGAAGCGGATGTCATTGTTGAAAGACTCTTCTTTTCCGAAATAGCGGTCACCTTTGGTTGCCATTCTCTTGTTAAGGATCTTAGGACTTTCAAGTTGAGATCATCATTGGTGAAGGTCTTCCCGAGGGCAATCAGATGATTAGTTAGATGAACGAATCTCTTTTGTAAGGCAACAATGGATTCACCAGGCTGCATACGGAACATTTCATATTTTTGACTTAAAGTATTAAGTCTTGATCTTTTTACTTCGGCTGTCCCTTCATGCGTTTCTACCAGGGTGTCCCAAATTTCCTTTGCTGATTTACACTGTGATATACGGAAGAATTCGTCCATACTGAGAGCGCTTTGAAGTATGTTGATTGCTTTCTTCTCATTCAAAATTCTCTTCTTGTCATCTTCATCATATGAGGATTTTATCTTTGGAGTTCCAACACCATTTACCACACTTGTAGGAACATGTGGACCAGTTTCTATGGTTTCCCATATACCATCTCCTTGAGCCTCAAGATGTGCCTTCATACGGATTTTCCAAAAATCGAAGTATTCTCCAGAAAAGAGTGGTGGCTTGTTACTGCTTCCACCATCTTTGAAAACCGGGTTAGTACTAGCGGAAGCCAATTAGGATCAATAGGAACAGGTTACCTTAACCTGCTCTGATGCCAATTGTAAGTACAGAATATGCCTAAGAGGGGGGGTGAATTAGGCTTTTAGGGACTTTTTCCGGTTTTTCGGTATTCTTGAAATTTTACTGGTTAGGTTCTTGGTGATGAATGCAGTAGAAAGAAAAAAAGAGTGGACACCAAGATTTATAGTGGTTCCCCTCACAATCCGAGAGTACTCCACTCCCCTTTCAACACGAAAGAGAGTTTTCACTATTGTTTAATAAAGTACAACCTATCACACCATCAACTGGTGAGGCCTACTATCAAACAATAAAAAATCAACAAGTTACAAGAACAATCCTCTTGTAAACACTCACCCTTGTGTCCAACAATCCTGGATCACAAGTCAAAATACAAGTAATCTGAATACTTTGATTTGAGAGTAATAATGGTAATATCAATGCTGAGATTGATCTTCTCCTTCTGATCAAAATTCACTCTTTTAATTTCAACACAAGTGTTCAATGCTATGCATATGAAAGATATGATCAATATGAACACTTTTGAAAAATTTGAAAGTGGTGAATTTGATTCAAAGAATTATTTTGAAATTGATTATTGGAGGATTATTTTTCAATTTGAAAAACTCAGAATTTATATGTGTAAACACACCTTTTCCAACAGGTATATTTGAGTATAATTCAAAATATGAACTGGTATAATTTTCAAACCATTTTTGAACTTGAAACAAAGCCATTTTTCAAAATACGTTCAGTGTTAATCGGTTAACCTATATGGTTAATCGGTTAACACTTGAACGTTATACCAAAATATTCAAAATTTGAAATGGTTAACCGGTTAACCTATATGGTTAATCGGTTAACACTGCTATTTTTCAGAAAAATGCTTATAAAAATAGTGTTATACCAATTCTAATAGTTTAAAAAATATGCTTATGCAATGTGATCAAATGATAAGGAAGTTGAACACTTGTATATCAATTAAATTAATGGATTTTGATATACCATAGCTTGTGTCCAAAACTTGAAAGTTGATCAGTCAAATGTTCATGAAGCTTTGAATGTTGATCACTTCCATTCCACTTGATCTTGGTCTTTTGAAAGCGCTTGCCTTTTTGCATAGATGAAATATTCTCGATCTTGATTGTTGACGTCATCAAAACTTTGAGATGAAGCTTGCTTCTACAAATTCAGGCTAGGAGTGGAAATGTTGGTGAGTGTTAAAATGGAGGTAATAATGGAAGGTATGACCCATGTCAATTTTACTATGTCCCCTACGGTGGGTGCCAATGTACATGATAAAAAAGTATAAATGTGTAGCAACCCTTAGATGATAAAGATTGCTAGAGGCTTTAGTATTTGTATGGGCTTAAAGCAAGCTTATGAGGGTGATGAGCTCTATTTTATAGGTGTTTTATGTGAATATGAGATTGTCCTTCTCTGCCCTCAGGGTGAAACTTTTATAAAGGCTTACGGGTCTAGATTTAGAGGCTCATAAGAAGTTTTCTGTGGCCATGACTGCTTTCGCGCGTAGCTATAGGCAACATGCACATCACTATCCACACTTTCTTCTCATGGCGAGCCATTAGTGAATGGAAATCATGTCAAGGTGACATACCCTTAGGCTGACGCCTAATATAGGTTGATTCTCGTGTCGCCCCAGACGTGTTTTTTACAAATATATCACTATGCATGTCAATTATTAATTTCATAATAATTGTACTACACCTTTATTGATTTTCATATGAATCATTTTCAAACATGAATCCTTCAACCTTTTCTAAATATCATTTTCTAAGTATCGCCAAATACAAATATGTTTCCAATTATACTAAAGAGTTGTCAGATGCATACTCAATTAGTCCACTATTTATGTAGAATGCCATTTTCCTATTATTATAATGTTTCAAAATTTTCAATACATACTCTTTTATATGAAATGTTAGAAGATCTAACAAATCCAACCCTAAACACCTGATCTATAAAATAAATCTACTAAATAATTTTATTTTTACTATTTTTTTTCATGAGAGTTTATTCACATAATTGTGAAAAGTAAATTAAATAACTAAAGCAAGAATTTGATAATAATCCTATATTTTCAATGAGTTAATCAGTACAAAAATTTACACAAAACAATTATAATTGGGCCTGGGCCCCCTTTATTTCCAAAAATAAAAATACTTTCTGAACACTAGTTTATTTTTCACACCCACACGTACTAGAATTATTTTATGAGAGTTTATGCGAGAAATAACAAGTATACAGAGCTATTTCATTTCATCGACGTTGAAGGCGGTGATTTGGTGGTGTGACCCCCACGTTGTTGTCAAACTCCATGGCTTCTTCCTCTTCCCGATCAACCGCCGGCGGCGGCGGCAATCCGAAGAAGTTAAATTTTTTCGCAAACGCGATGAAACAAAAGCATAGCTTCATTCAATTTTTCGCCATGACTGGAATTCTTCTCTTAAGCATGAGATCCGTCGGACAAAAGTACAAAATCCATGGACTTCAAGAGGATGTTCATGAGCTGAGAGAAGAACACAACTCAGTAACCGATCGTATGAACAACATCAAGCGATCATTGCTCGACGAAGCTTGTCAGGATTCTACTGGAATCTTCGCTGCTCGTCTTCGTAGTCTCTTCAATGAACAGAACTGATTCTTGTTATCGTGAGTTCTTTCTCTGCTATTTTTGTTTTTCTGTTTGTTAATTTCTTGAGAAATTGTTGTAAACCGCAGTCAATTTTTGTTGTAACTGATTATGAAAATTAGGGTTAGGAATAATAATAGTCTTTGGTTTTTGACTTTTTACCTCTAGAAATTTGAAATTTTGAATATTCTTAGGTTTTTATTAAGTGATTTTGTTGGTGCTGCTTGATTTCTGTTAAACGCTATACCCTAAACCGATCGCGCATGAAGTGTATCCGTCATCTTTTACTCCACTGTGCTAAGTTTCTTTCTATGCATTCATGGGATAGTTTATTTCTTTGGATAGCATCATGGTCTGAACCTGAGCAGTTACATAGTTTAAACA
Source organism: Lathyrus sativus (assembly GCA_963859935.3). Taxonomy (NCBI): domain Eukaryota; kingdom Viridiplantae; phylum Streptophyta; class Magnoliopsida; order Fabales; family Fabaceae; genus Lathyrus; species Lathyrus sativus. The sequence continues at coordinate 676,852,183 of OZ012739.1, read as the reverse complement.
TGTTCCCTGTTCCACATATCCGACTTCTGTGAACTCAATTTACTATGGTTGCGAATTAGAATGGTTAATAGATATTTCATTAAGTAAAAACCACAATTATTTGAATCAAATGTTCGTCTTCTTGCTAACATTGTTTTCTGGATTCTCTTTATTCTTTATCATAGTTTTCTTTTGTAATTTTGTTTTCATGTGCACCCTGAAATCACGAATAAATAAATAAATTTCCACGCTTTTATTTGGTCAGTTTGTTCTCTGCCGTTTGCCAATGGTTTATTTGTTTGGCATGATAAATGTCCTTTTTCTATTAGCAAATTTTCTCACATTGTTGCAGACAAGGCACCTCACTTTACCTCAAATTCACTTTTGTTATAGGGAAGATCCGAATAACCTTGTATTTTGATTCTTGTTCTTAAAATTTTATTGTCGGTGACAGCTAGTGCCCATCATGGTTCTCGTGTTATGTGATGATGTGGCTCATAGAAGTCCGCCTCACAATGATCTCGTGGTACTGAGATTTTATTCTACACCAGCAAAACCCTTCTCTCCCCTACCACCTCCTCTCCCTCCCTCCCTCCCCTGACATCCTCTCTTTCTATTTTTCTCTGTTTTCCCTCCCTTGCCTGTATTTTACCAGTAAACCGATACCAGAACGCGGCTGCAACCAATAGCTTTTTCAAGCAATAATTTCACTGAAATTTCGCCAAAATTTTATCACAATTGCAACTTGTTCCTCTCCTCCCGTTGTTAGATCTGTCTTCTTCTCCTCTCTGACTTAGACTCTCTCAATGGCCACCGAGGTGAACGGAAAAGTTTTTGCAGCATCAGGGGGAAGCAACAGAAAACCAATTCTATTAAACCATTTCAGGTGGGTCTTTGCTATTCCACTCTCTTGCTTTTTTATCATTGGCCATTAAAGATTTTTGCATAGTTTTTTATCAGTGTCACACTGTCGCGTTATAATTTTATAGTTAGGCATGCTGCAGCTTTTGAACTGAGGTTTCAATTCCACCCTTTTTGGTTAGCCTATTTAATCGAAAACCTTTCCCATCGACTTAAGATTTTGGACCATTCTTATTGAAAATCATATTGGGAAAGGGAAGGAAAGAGTGAGAGGGGAGGGTTTGCTGATATGTAAAAATTGACGTATCAGTTTGAGTTTATGTTGCCACATCATTAGGGTTGACATAAATTACTTAAGAAAATTATGGACAAAACCTGAAAAGAAAATATGCAAGGCTAGAATAACATGAGTTATGAGGATAACAAGTTGTTTGAACTGTATACCAGATTATTTAGCATTAGGTATACCGTATTAGGTAATTAGGTATGTAACCAACATGGATGTATTTTGAAAAGTTTGCCATTCACCAATTTGGAGTTCAATTTGAGGTCCAAAAATTTCTTGATGTCCATAATCACTAGTGCTTGTCTAGGTGTATATCTTATTTCGACATAAACATGATGATGATATGACCCATTTAGGTGTATGGGAGTTTGGAGGGGAATGGATGAGAGGGTTTTGAAAAAATGAATGGATTGAGGGTAAAATATTGAAGAATTTTGTTTGGAAGGGTAAAAAAAATTTATAATTTGGGGAACTCAAAATTTATATATTGAATGAAGGTTTGAGAGGGTTTACATAAATTTTATATATATATATATATATATATATATATATATATATATATATATATATATATATATATATATATATATATATATATATATATATATATATATATATATATATATATATATATATATATATATATATATATATATATATCGGTAGTCTTCCTTGCTTCCCTCCATACTCAAAGACAAAGCTTTAGAGTTTAGAGTATATGATACTCAGTAAAAAAATTTAAAATACTAATTAGTTAATGAGTAATGCCATTTATTACGAAATAATTGGAAAAAGAAAGACAAGACTGTATTAATGTCATTATTTTAGAGGATAATTTTTAATTTATTATAAATTTAATTTCTTTGTTAATAAAGATTCATCAGATAATAGTGATAATAAATAGTTAAGATTTATGTTGTCTTTGTTTTCACTATTTTTCTTAGTTAATCGGTAGGTAATTTTTGTACACTTTTTATTGCATGAGGTACGTCAATTAATCAACTTCTCAATATTATGGGTGTGTTTATTTTAAGGATTGAAATTACATTTTTGGGAATGTGATATTGAAAATACAGCAATTCTATTTTTGTTTTAAGTTTTTAAAAATTATTTTCGAGAATTTTTTATTTTCAGGAATGTTTGCACATCATTTTTGTCATACTTATTCTCATGCATAAAGGGTGGGAATTCAACATTTTAATGAAAATAAACTCAATTTACTATAACTTTCCACGGTTATTTACATATTTTTACTTTTTATTTTTTTTTCATAATTTTTAAATTAAATAAATATGTAATTATTTCTAAAAAATTTAATTTTTATCCAAACACATAGGTGAAAATATTATTTCTAAAAATAATAATTCAAAAAATATGATTTCAAGAAATGTGTTTGTATAAACTTGAAACAAACACACCTATATTATAGGTGTATTAAGTTTACAAATAGAACATTCACATATGAATTTCTCTTTCCAAGTAAGTTGGATATAGTTTTTTTTTTATCTTGGTTTTCCTGCATCCCTGGCTTTTAGACTATGTATGTTTGAATTGACTTATTTAAGTTTATTTCTAATCATAAATTTTTGAAATATTGATTGACAGACCTTATTAAAATACCTTACGATATTTTGCATAATTTTTTTAAAACTTAAATTTATAAGTTTTCATAATATCTTATGAAAATAATTTATAGCGTATATAAAAATAATTTAAATATATTTTATTTTTTATTATTAAATTAATTTATGCAAGTTTTTTCAGAAACACTTTAATAAGTATTTGTGCTCTAAGCTTCCAATAAGCTATTTATTTAAATATGTCATATTTCTTTATAGTGCTTATGTAACTCTTGTCAATTCTTAAAAGATTAGCATTTTCTTTTATGTTGGTTGTGTTAGAAAATTAGTGTATTTCAAAGTCCAATCTCTACTATTGAAAGTTTAGTGTAAAATGTGACCTAAAATTTTACACGTGTCAAATTGTTGTACCGTTCACTTTGACTAAATCAGGATGGTTCATTATACTTCCGCCCAAGTTATTAAACCTTGCCACCTATCATTTATTTCTTCTTTCTACCTTGTTATTCACGAATTTTGTCATATAAATAATTAATTTATTTCTCATGAAGATATACATAAAACACACCAGAAACTTATTTCTTCTCCTCCCTTCTTTATTCCTTAGCAATATATATTTGATATTCTCACTAGTTCTTGAGTTTTTGGTTAATGCAAGCAGAAGGTATTGTTTAATCTTGGAGAGTGTTTATGATAATACTTGAATAAAACTCTCAAGGACAGTGAATATAATTCACGAATTTTATTTCTTCTTTCTACATAAAACACACCAGAAACTTATTTCTTCTCCTCCCTTCTTTATTCCTTAGCAATATATATTTGATATTCTCACTAGTTCTTGAGTTTTTGGTTAATGCAAGCAGAATGTGTTGTTTAATCTTGGAGAGTGTTTATGATAATACCTGAATAAAACTCTCAAAGACAGTGAATATAATTCACGACTCAGCTCGATTACTTTCCATATTTTGCTTTGTGGTTTCGTTGCTGTTGAACTTGTTATTGTTTTTGCTCTCTTTATCCAACAATCTTGAGAGTTTTATCGTTTCTGATGGAGAGCCCTAACTGCGACAACGTTGAACAACCTAACAACACATCCAGCGGCACTGGTTCCATTCTTGTTTCTGCCCTCGATGCTGCTCCGGTCCCGCATTACGCAAAGCTCTTTCCTGACGTCTCGACAATCAAAGTCTTTGGAGGCCAAGATTTTTGCAGAGGGCAAGAAAGAATTTCCCTCACTCTAGACATGCATGGAGTTGCTTCTGCACTCACTAGTCCGCGACCGGATTTCTCTGCTGATCCAAAACATATTGAGCATTAGACATATTCAAACAAGGTATTATTCATGAGGTAACTCCCCCTTACTCACCTGAATCAAATGGAGTTGCTGAAAGGAAAAATAGAACTTTGAAAATATGATGAACTCTATGTTGGTTAGTATCATACCCGAAAATTTTCCTACCCATTTTCAAATATTTTCGCATTTTGGTTTTATAATTTGTCCACTTTTTTTTATTACTATTTATTTTATTTTTATCACCTTTTATTCAATATTTTGTTTATATTAATTTATTTTCTTTCTAAAAAATATATAAACTATTTCTTTTAGTTTCTATTTTTATTTTTATTTTGTCTATATTAACATTAAATCATTTATGTTAATAATATGGATTAGGTTTATATTAGTTTATTTGTATTAATTAATATAGCATTAACTTTCTTATAGTTATGTCAATTAATAATTAAAGGGGTTAATTAAGAAAATGAAAAGAAAAAAGGAGGAGGATGAACCGAAGGCCCAATAGTGGGAGGTCTGTTCTGATGCATATAAAGGAAAAAAGAGGAATTGATTGGAAAACCTAATGGGAATTCACTGTTCATCACTGAAAACAGCCGCCCAAACCCTAATCAATTGTCGCCGCCGCACCACCATTAAGAACCCTAGACCCCAGAAGAAACCCTAATCGCCGCCACAAAGAGGGTCTTCTTCACAAAAGCACAAAAACTCGCTGCCGCCAAACTCCCTAAACTTCGTTGCGCCATTACTCAAATCATCATCACCATCACACGAAATCCACATCAAACCCTTCTTCTCTCCCGTCTTCACCATCAACACTCCTCAGCTCACAAACACTTTGAATCATCCCCGCCAAAGACCTCTTACAGTTTCCTGTGAGATTTCTGCTCATTTCAAATTCATCACCATCGCTAAAGCCAACAACTTCAGGGACGTTACTTCAACATCAACCATTTTGTTCGTCGAGTTCTGTCAATGAGGAATGAGTAATGGTGTCAACAACACTTTGGTTTGATTTCGCATCAACTCGACGCAATAACCACCGACCTTCAGTTCAACAGCTTTTCAGTTCGCGTCGATGACTCGGCGACAACGACACTACAACAACAACAATTTATGATGACCCGACTCATATTCCATTTCAAGTTCGCAAAGAGCTTGTGTTGTTGTCTGTTTTGGTTTGTGTGCAGGTTCGTTTCATAAGCAACACCGACACGGTTTTGACTTTGCTATATCGACGATAATAAATAGCTCATGGCGTGACGACATCATCTTCTTCATTTCACTTCCAAACGTTCTTGAGTCGACGGAAATGGTTTAGAGATCCCGACCTGTTGGTTGCAGCTACAGAATTGGAAGAGAAAAATGGAGCTACGAGGCGCACAAATGTCGATTCCAAGGCCAAAACTGATTTGCGTATTTGAATTGTTGTGTTATTTCAATTTCAATTGTTATGCTATGATGTCTCGTAAATATTTCATAAAGATTGTATATTCAGTATAGCGACATTATGTTAAACATGATAACAACAGCTTGTAGTAGCAGAAGTCTGGCGACTTGATTACGTGTGTATTTTGATTGACTCTTCTTGGAGATGCAACCGCAAGTGTTCATGGAGAAATAGCTATACGACCCTGCCTTACTGGTTTCCTGTTAGCAACAAACTGGAGCAGCAATAGCAATTGCAGATGCGATGTGTAGTGGCAACATTTAGCAACAACGTGTCACAAGCCAGAATGCCGTAGCAGCAACTCCGCAACGTGGGACGATACAAGCATTTTAGGGAAGATTCTTTCCAGACTATTAATCGTTTCGCATTCGAGAGTTGTTGAAGGGTGAGCTCATGGTCAAGGATGTTTAGCTTTTCAACAAGGTCCAATTCAAATTCTCCTCTTAATTTCTGTTTTTAGAAGAATCTCATAATACAATACAAGGATTTTTTTTAAAAAAAAGAAAAATTACTTTGAATTTAATTTAATTATTTAACTCAGTTGGATTTTTTTGTTAATCAATATCAATTAGTGGGATTAATCAATCAATTACTTAATAAATCTTAATTAACTTAATTATTTGACTTAATAGAATAATTTTGATAATTAATTTGAATTAATCCAATTAAGTGACTTAATAAACTTTAACGAATTTGACTTTGATAAATAAAATTGGACTAAGATTAATAGATTCTGAAACTCAAATCGCTTCATCCCCATTTGAACAAATGTATCCCAACTCCCACAAAGTGTAATAATTTTTTTAATCACTTTTGTCTTATTTATGCTTTAATACTTCAAAATCATTTTCAAAAATAATTCTCGATTTGTCGAGCCATTTTCTACCCTTATAAGTCGAGTGCTTTCAAAGCCTCGCCATCAACCTTTTGGTCACCGACACAACATTTTAAAGCTTAATCCTGGGCTTCCTTACAGTGACACCTATTTGATCAATTATTTCTAGTTGGTCACTTAGAAGACTAGCCCACTTTGCTAGTGCACACGTTTAAAATTCAATTTCAAACTTTGATTCACATCAAGCAATTCCTTTAAATCAAATCAAAACACTTAATAACCATTTAAACACAATTTCGATAAAGATGAAAAAGAGAGAGTTCCAAGTCTTGGGTTCGCTCTCCCAATTGTTTGGGTCTGAGAAGTCTTTCTTAAACTCGAACAATTGTCTTCTAAATATGATAAATAAATTCAAACTATTTTCAAACTAATTCTCGATTCGTCATCGAGCCATTTTCAAACCCTTGTAAGTCGAGTGCTCATACGCATTCGCCATCAACCTATTGCACACAATTCGACCCTTGATGCGTAAGTCAAGTCGGTCACATTTCTCAAACCATGTCCATTACACGCTTTGCACGCGATAATAAGTCAAACCCTTGATCCAACGTCAAGTGGATTTTCATAACAAACTATCAACCAATTAACAATTATTCAATTCTTTTCAAGGTGTAAATAGTAGGTTCAAGTCTTTGATCTTGCTTTCGGTTGTTTGGATGCGAGTTATCTTATTCGTGTGTGAGCAATTGACGCCTTTAAATAACATTAACAACTCGACAACATTCAACCATCATCCAACTACTCATCCTTCCAAACTCCATTTCAAACTTAAACAACTTCCTTTTCACGAATGAAAAAGATAGGGTTCCAAGTCTTTGGTTCGCTCTCCCGACTACTTGGGTCCGAGAAGCCTTTCTTAAGCTTCAAGTAGTCGTTATTCGATCAACCTCACCCATTCAAACAACCTTCTTTTGTCGATGAAAAAGAGAGAGTTCCAAGTCTTTGGTTCGCTCTTCCGATTACTTGGGTCCGAGAAGTATTTCTTAAGCTTTAAGTAATTGTCATCAATTTAACTTCACCCTTTTTAAACACAACCTTATTCTTCAAGATGAAAAAGAGAGAGTTCCAAGTCTTTGGTTCGCTCTCCCGATTACTTGGGTCCGAGAAGTCTTTCTTAAGCTTCGAGTAAACGTCATCCGTACCCCTTCAAACTCAATTCAATCTAGTTCCTTTTCGTGGTTGTTACCATGAACTACGACTGCTCTGATTCTTCATTCACTCCGAATGTAGGATACGTAGGCACAAGATTGCGATGATCTTGGCGAGCACAATCCCCCCATCTTTCATTTCCCCCTTTCCTTTCCCGTAGTCGAACTACGACGCTCTGATTTCTCATTCTTATCCGAATGAGCATACGTAGGCACAAGGGCCCCAATCCTTGGCGAGTACCCTATCCTTTAACCATCCCCTTCCCTCTTAGAGTCTTTAGCCTTTATAGTATCGTTTAGTATTTATTATTGAGAAGAGAAGAATTAAGCTTAGGTAACATCCATCACAACTCGAATTAAGAGGTTCCCATTGAGTACAACGGACGTGAGGGATGCTAATACCTTCCCCTCGCGTAACCGACTCCCGAACCCAGGAATATGGTTGCGACGACCGTGTTCCTTCCGTGTTTATGAGGTTTTCTCGATATTTTCCTCTCCCGTTTATTCGGGAAAAATAAAGTTCGGTGGCGACTCTGTCGAACCGCATTTCCGCGCCTTTTGCGCGAGGGTCGTATGTTCGAATGAATTTTCGAGGTGCGACAGGTGGCGACTCTGCTGGGGACTTTGATCCATGCAAGAGAGAGTCGAGCCTATCTTAGTTCGAGTTGTTAGCTTGTTGTTTTTTATTTTCTTCTCGCTTATTTATTGGTATCCTTATCTTGGTTACTTGTGCTTATGGCATTGTGGGGTTATTCTACTTATGGTTACTTTGTGAGATGGCTCTACACCCGAGTCCGAGTATAACCCTAGGATTAGGATGGTGGTTGTGTAGTGGAGACTTGCGTGGAGTCTTTCACGTTGAGTTGAAGCGAAATCCCCGCTTGGAGTAGATTCCTTGGAGATGTTGTTGTTGTGGTGAGTCTTTGCCATAGTAATAACGTTTTTGAGCTTGAATCGATGATCCCAAGGACCATTAACCGTTTTATCCATGGTGGTTGGTAGTGTTAATTCTATGTGGATTAATACGAACGTCCCAATCAGATGAGATCCCTTGAACGTATTACTTCCTTACAGTGATATTTTCAATCTCGATCTATGACTCTGAGAACCTTTTCTAGAACCCGTGTGTCGATGGTTGTGTAGTTGATGCCTCTGAGAAGTCTTTCTTGCGTGGAAGATACGAGAACCTCACCTAGAGGAGATTCTTTTGAGGATATTATCATCATGATGAGGCTTTGTCATGGCAGTAATATCTTTGAAAGATATCCATGACTCTAGTCACCTACCCGTTTTAGAATCCTACTTGTGGGGTTTCTTTAAGCAGTGACTGTGATTCTTGAACCGTTCACTCGGCTAAATCTCAGAACTATTTGTGATCCTGTGATCCTGGATCTTGCATTGCATATCATTTTCATTGCATCTCATTATTGTGCATCTTGCATTCTCCTTCCTTCAGCAGTTTCTCATGTTTCACTTTCCTTCCTATCCAGTAAATCAAGCTGATTCCTCGACACCAGTACGCAACTAGAGCCAATACAAGACGAATGATGGAGCAGATTCAACAAGAGCAAGTTGCTATCAGGAAGGAGTTGGAATCCCTCAATAGAAAGATTGATCAGATCTTTGAAGCCCTTGCCATAACCATAAAGGGATCAGATTAGCAAGTCGCTCAACGACCGCGTCGGCGAAATCAACAGAGAACGTGGAAGTCAGATAGAGTATTTGATAGTCTACCAATGACATATGCAGATATCTTTGCTCAACTGATGGAGAAGAAGGTTGTCGTTCCGAGAGATCTAGCTCCCCCGACCGTCCTTCCTGCTGACTACGACGCGAATGCTCATTGTGAGTTTCATAAGGGCTCTCCAGGTCACAACATTGTGAACTGCAGGTCTTTCAAGCACAAAATTCAAGACCTGGTTGACAACGAAGCTCTCACCTTTGATGGGAAGTATCTCAACGATATCAACAATCCAATGTCGTCAACCAAATAGTGCTATCAGTCAGATTGAATCCGGTCAAGTCAAAGTTCATCCCCCCGAAGAAGGCCGTCATGTTGCCATTTCATATTTCGCATTTCTTATATTTGTCTTTGCTTGTTTAAGTACTGTATGTTTTGAACAATTGTCATTCGTATTTGGTTTTTATTAATGTATCATTTATGCATGTTTTGAATTAGTTATGTCGTGTTCACTCATTTTTCACTTATCACCGACACGTCTATTCACTCCACTCTATTCACTGTTGTTTAGCATGATTTGAGGGAGGATGATAAAAACGAGATACCCATAATTGCAAACCGTATGCTTTCAGACCGGATTTCGTCAATGATGTATAGGCATTGCTTCAATCCCCTAAACACTGGAGATATGAGGTGTTAATCCCTAGTAAACTACTTCGAGGCTAGAAGTAGTAGTTTCTTTCAGATATTCAAACGTTACACTCAACCTGGGGCAGGGTAGTGTTCAGTTAATCCAATCCCGAATCAACGAAGAAAAACCCAGAAGACGGTTGTTCATCAAAGACCCATAACATGGCAGTCACAACCTTCCCAAAAATAAAAAAAAATCAAAAATCCTGCTAAGTCAAACACCTTAGAGGGGACTTAGGCAAAATCAAGGCAATCCCGATGGATCTGACAATCAAAGTCAATCCTTGCAAAAGTTAGGGATAAAAAACAAAGACAAAAGAGGACCCCGAAATCCTCAACAAAAACAAAATAATATTCAGTGGCCACCCAAATCAAAAAGGTCACTGACATCCATCAAAAACCAAAATAAGGTGATTGCCACGTCGAGCAAACCTTGAACCATCAAGTTTATACCGTCAAGATAAGTGTAGAATTAACTGAGCGTAGGACTGGAGATCATTAAGAAGAAGGGGTGGGTACAAATCATACTTTGAGCCTAATATCCTTTGTTTCATAACCGCGAACCAGACCACGTTACAACCCTCGAAAGACCTAATTGAGGTGAGGTTTATTCTGAAAGCGTACTATTGCGAGGTTGCGTAACCTGACTCCTCACATGATTTCTAATCATCAGCATTGGTGTCATTTCTCTTGATATATCTTTCACACAAATCAAAATCAGCACAACGTTTGAGCTAATTGTCCATTCGTCCCACTACCATGACAGTCTCAATAAATGACACACTTTTTCAAAACTTACATTGAACTTTGCATTAATATTACCATTTATGAGTGTACAGTTTTAATTGCAAATCAGTACTAGGTATTCAAAGACATTTCAACAATGGGCAATCAAGGAGGAACTTGACTTCCAATGGCCGACGCGAAGCAAGACTACCTCAAAATCCACAGGCTGGGGTAAATTACTCAAGAGCTCGAACAGGGGAAAGCCATTGACAAGTTCAAACTGGGGCAAGACCAGGTCATCCCGACCATCAAGCAGAGTTGCAACCTTCTCTGAAGAAAATTCACAACCACTGAGTACCCAGGCTTGGGACACCCAAAGTATCTTCGCCTGTGTCAATCATCTTCAGCAAACTACGTGCTAAGGAAGTAAATCCCTCCCACCAGCCAAAGTCCAATCCGCATTGGCAACTACCAAAGTCCACCACGCTGGAGTCTCCGCTTGCATTTCCAACCACCCTTCTACAATCATATGCATCATACGCATTGCATTCGCTATCATAAGCATCTTGTATCATATGCATACCCAATCATATCATACTTCCCCAACTCTTGCATCTCCGCGCGTCAGCATTTGCACTTCCATTCGTTGTGGAACATCATTATCATTAAGCATCCATATATGCAAGTCAAGGTCCAGGATCAATCCCGAAGATTTCCAAGACCATCATCAGCCCAGTCAGGGGGATCTTCCACAATATCGTCAAAGCAACCATCGACCCAATCAGGGGCATTTTTGCAGGATTGTGGGTTTCTCCCACAAAATTCAAGAGCTTCAAAGTAATCATCAGCCCAGTCAGGGGCGTTTTCGCAAGACTGTGGGTTTCTCCCACAAAATTCAATATATTCAAAGCAAGATTTAGCCCAGTCAAGGGAATCTTTTCAAGACCATGGGTGTTTCCCATGACGTGTTTCAACCTCAGGGTTGATCAAATCTTCAAGTCAACATTCAGCCCAGTCAGGGGCATATCATTCAAGGTCGTGGGTGTAACACCCTACTTTACCCCGTACGCGTAATATAATAAATATATAGAAACAATTCATGAAATTCATCAGAGTTCTCCAACACAGTGGGATATCACACTAAGTCACTTCATTTTATTAAAATAATCAATATTATTTAGTTTTCAAGTAAGCAGCGGAATACAAATCAATTCTCCAATATAATTCTCCTCGACACAAGTTCATACAACATAAGTCTAATAAATGAAGATACGTAACAATAAACAAATAAAGTAGTCAAATAACAACGTAATCCCGTCATCCCATGTTACGTATCAGAGCGACTCCTAAGACTCGATCAAATAGCAACACACTCCAAGCACTACTCAGGTACCTGGACACCTGTACTCCCAAGAGAGCACAAACACAACAACAAAAAGGGGTGAGAACTACATTCAATAAATAAACGGTGAAATACACATGCTAAGGAGTAGTTACACACCACACATACAATCATACATAATTAACGCACATTAACGTGCCACCTCAATCATTCGGCACTAATAGCCCACATTCAATTACAATAATGCAATGCGACTCACTGACTCGACACAATGCATGTGGTACCAACACAATCTCATACGGTTCACACTAGAACCTGATTCCCGTCGGAATCCGGATAAGTCGTATATACGTTCCTCTGAACTACAACTTATCTCCACAACGACTTCCACAATGGAGTCCGGATGAAACTAGGCACCCATCATGGATTCCCACCTAGCCATCTCCATAAGAAACATGATATGAAATGCATGTCAACACAATTATGCAATGTAATACATCATGCATAATTCACGATCAATCTTGATCCACACGAGCCATTCACTGACCGTAATCCTCTCGGGAATTACCACAATCGCACAAGATTGTCCATATTCGACCATCTTGGCCCACATCTATCAAAACACCAAGACATCATTGAACCAGAACATGATTCGTTACTAAAACATATACACAATTGACTTCTCAAACATAATTAGATATAAAAATATTTGGAAAACAATTCCATTATCTATCCTATGTTATAGCTCTGTTCATTAGCTTTCCAACACTTCGAACGGTGATCAAAACGGACTTACGGATCCAAAGTTACGTCCAAAACAATTTCGACCGAAACCATGAACATCCGTGACGGACAGAAAGACGTTGTTACGTTCCGAAACTGATATTCACCCAATTATTCTTGCGAATCACTTACTCAAAGCACCCAAAACATCACTAAAACATTCCTAAGGTTATACGGCAATAACGACACAACTTCTATGGTTTATTATGCTCATCTGACAACATTTGCAACACATAAAACACTATTTCCTGCAATTGCTCTGAGTACTTCAGAGTTACTAACATTTGAATATTCTTATTCCTATAGGGACAACATATTACAATTTTTCCTTCAATTACACTCTACGATATTAAAATTACTCACTATCTAATATTTAACCCTTCAGGGTCAGACATATAACAATGTCAAGGTTCTGGCCACGAAGGTTCAATTTCCCATAAGTTTTTCCTATATTAATATTCAAAGATACATATCCTTTGGCCATTTGGCCATAACCTCAGATTCCTACGGTTACCTCTCTATTTCCCACAATTAACCCAAATCCTGAAACCTTAGGGAAACCTTAGAGTATCGTACTAATAATGATATAACACATTCATTTCTACATATTTACCCAAATCCCTAAACCTTACATCACCACAACATTCCGAAAGGTATATATAGAAAACTATGAAAAGCAATACTCCCCATACAATAATCATTCAAGAATAGCAACAATTTTATGGAATTTATCATGCTACGAAAATTAGATCAAGAATCCTCAAGAACACAATTCCTATGAGAGAAAGGACCTCTCACTACCCTCTCATGTTAATTCACCCATATTGAAATCCATTCTCCCCCTTACCTCGATTAATTGCTCAATCGTTGAAGAATCTTGAAGGATTGACAGCTTTAGCCTCCTTCTCTTCCTCCTTATTCTTCTTCTCACTTTTTCTCCCAAAACATTTCTCTGGCAGTTTATCGTGTTCTAATTCTCTTTCCCCAAAAAACTTCTCTATTTCCTTTAATCCCTTATTTCTTATTTTATTATTTAAATCCTATAATAATAATAACGATAATACTAATATTATTCTCCCACTAATAATAATATTCATACTAATAGTAATAATATGAATAATAATAATATTCCACCAAATAATATTATTAATACGAATAATAATAATAATAATAATAATAATAATAATAATAATAATAATAATAATAATGATAATCTCATTAACATTATTATTAATAATAGTTTGAATAATATTAATCGCGATAATACTCTCGATATCATAATTAACTTACTCCTTTATCTAGGTCCACAGTATCCCAACTAAGGTCACCTCTCTCCCTTACTCCTAACCTCATACCCTTAATTAAGGACACCACACAACTACACCTCACAGAAAATACCAAAGCGACTGAATAATTTAAATGGGGTGTTAAAACTCTCCCCCACTTAAAATATTTTCGTCCTCGAAAATGTATCTGATGAGAACAGTTCCAGATATGACTCTTGCATCTTGCTCTCAAGCCAATTCATTCCTAAAATAACATCCAACTCGCGGAGTGGTAAACAAATCAAGTTCACTCCAAAATCCTTATCAAAGATCGACACTGGACAATTCAAACACACACATGACTATAAACATTCTATAGTCAGACTTTACTACAACACTGGTCGGACGGACCGACCTGCTCTGATACCAATTGTAACACCCCACTTTACCCGGTACGCGTAATATAATAAATATATAGAAACAATTCATGAAATTCATCAGAGTTCTCCAACACAGTGGGATATCACACTAAGTCACTTCATTTCATTAAAATAATCAATATTATTTAGTTTTCAAGTAAGCAGCGAAATACAAATCAATTCTCTAATATAATTCTCCTCGACACGAGGTCATACAACATAAGTCCAATAAATGAAGATACGTAACAATAAACAAATAAAGTAGTCAAATAACAACGTAATCCCGTCATCCCATGTTACGTATCAGAGTGACTCCTAAGACTCGATCAAATAGTAACACACTCCAAGCACTACTCAGGTACCTGGTCACCTGTACTCCCAAGAGAGCGCAGACACGACAACAAAAAGGGGTGAGAACTACATTCAATAAATGAACGGTGAAATACACATGCTAAGGAGTAGTTACACACCACACATACAATCATACATAATTAACGCACATTAACGTGCCACCTCAATCATTCGGCACTAATAGCCCACATTCAATTACAATAATGCAATGCGATTCACTGACTCGACACAATGCATGTGATACCAACACAATCTCATACGGTTCACACTAGAACCCGATTCCCGTCGGAATCCGGATAAGTCGTATATACGTTCCTCTGAACTACAACTTATCTCCACAACGACTTCCACAATGGAGTCCGGATGAAACTAGGCACCCATCATGGATTCCCACCTAGCCATCTCCACAAGACACATAATATGAAATGCATGTCAACACAATTATGCAATGTAATACATCATGCATAATTCACGATCAATCTTGATCCACACGAGCCATCCGCTCACCGTAATCCTCTCGGGAATTACCACAATCTCACAAGATTGTCCATATTCGACCATCTTGGCCCACATCTATCAAAACACCAAGACATCATTGAACCAGAACATGATTCGTTACTAAAACATATACACAATTGACTTCTCAAACATAATTAGATATAAAAATATTGGTAAAACAATTCCATTATCTATCCTATGTTATAGCTCTGTTCATTAGCTTTCCAACGCTTCGAAAGGGGATCAAAACAGACTTACGGATCCAAAGTTACGTCCAAAACAATTTTGACCGAAAACATGAACATCCGTGACGGACAGAAAGACGCTGTTACGTTCCGAAACTGATATTCACCCAATTATTCTTGCGAATCACTTACTCAAAGCACCCAAAACATCACTAAAATATTCCTAAGGTTATACGGCAATAACGACACAACTTCTATGGTTTATTATGCTCATCTGACAACATTTGCAACACATAAAACACTATTTCCTGCAATTGCTCTGAGTACTTCAGAGTTACTCACATTTGAATATTCCTATTCCTATAGGGACAACATATTACAATTTTTCCTTCAATTACACTCTACGACATTAAAATTACTCACTATCTAATATTTAACCCTTCAGGGTTAGACATATAACAATGTCAAGGTTCTGGCCACGAAGGTTCAATTTCCCATAAGTTTTTCCTATATTAATATTCAATGATACATATCCTTTGGCCATTTGGCCATAACCTCAGATTCCTACGGTTACCTCCCTATTTCCCACAATTAACCCAAATCCCGAAACCTTAGGGAAACCTTAGGGAAATCCCTATTCAATTACTAATAACGATATAACACATTCATTTCTACATATTTACCCAAATCCCTAAACCTTACATCACCACAACATACCGAAAGGTATATATAGAAAACTATGAAAAGCAATACTCCCTATACAATAATCATTCAAGAACAGCAACAATTTTATGGAATTTATCATACTACGAAAATTAGATCAAGAAACCTCAAGAACACATAATTCCTATGAGAGAAAGGACGTCTCACTACCCTCTCATGTTAATTCACCCATATTGAAATTCATTCTCCCCCCTTACCTCGATTAATTGCTCAATCGTTGAAGAATCTTGAAGGATTGACATCCCTAGCCTCCTTCTCTTCCTTCTTGTTCTTCTTCTCACTTTTTCTCCCAAAACCTTTCTCTGGCAGTTTATTGTGTCTTAATTCTCTTTCCCCAAAAAACTTCTCTATTTCCTTTAATCCCTTATTTCTTATTTTCTTATTTAAATCCAATAATAATAATAATAATAATAATAATAATAATAATACTAATATTATTCTCCCACTAATAATAATATTCATACTAATAGTAATAATATGTATAATAATAACATTCCACCAAATAATATTATTAATACGAATAATAATAATAATAATAATAATAATAATAATAATAATAATAATAATAATGATAATCTCATTAACATTATTATTAATAATAGTTGGAATAATATTAATCATTATAATGCTCTCGATATCATAATTAACTTACTCCTTTATCTAGGTCCACAGTACCCCAACTAAGGTCACCTCTCTCCCTTACTCCTAACCTCATACCCTTAAATAAGGACACCATACAACTACACCTCACAGAAAATACCAAAGCGACTGAATAAGTTAAATGGGGTGTTACAGTGGGCATCCCCACGAAGTTGTTCAACCTTTTGTTGGCCGAATCCAAGAGCTTCAGTGCAAGGTTCAGCCCAGACAGGGACATCTTCAGCAAAGCCGTGAGTGTTCCTCACGAAGTTGTTCGACCTTTTGTTTACCAAGACATATCAAGACAAATTCAGCCCAGTCAGGGGCATCCTCTTCGAAATTCATGGGCGTAACAATGAAATCATTTCAACAAACTTGACCTCCAAGCAAAATGGTGGGCGTACCCCGTTAATTCATTTCAATCCAATCTTCCTCTTAGGTGTTCCCCAATGAGTTGTATTCAGCAAGTGTGACCGTTGTCAATTGCCTCACTATTATCCTTTTGGTGATAGTCGAACTTCGTCGGTTCAACCTAGCCTGCATCCTTTTGGTGTTGGTAACTTTCAATTTGTGTCGTTCTATCACCCTTTTGGTGATAGTAACCTGTGTGCGTGTGTTTCACTCCGTCATCCTTTTGGTGGGGGGTCTGTCATAGTCATTAATGATAGATTGTGCAATATGGTTTGGCGTGTGTTTCGCTCCATCATCCTTTTGGTGGGGGGTCTGTCATAGTCATTAATGATAGATTGTGCGATATTGTTTGACGTGTGTGTAATACCCCAAAATTTTACCCTTACATTTAGTCAGTTCATTTCACATAGCATTTCATTTTGCATCCATTAATCACTAACCAATCATATGAGTGCGTTTTATTTCAGGAATTACCACAGGGGCATTTTGGTCATTTCACGTGGAGTCTGTAATTTTGAGACAAGTGGGACAGTATTCCTGAGAGGAAGCAGATACTGCTAAGGTTATTTGGAAAGCAGGAACTCAGTTTGAGTTTTGGTCAGATTTAATCCGATTACGGTAAGCAGTCAATTAATATAAAGGGAGTGGATCTCATTCATAATATTGTCCAATACAAAAAGGGAAATGAGTTTAGATATTTGTGAATATCATTCGTGAATATTTATAATTTACAACTAAGAGGTGAGTTTAAATATTTTTGAAGCTTTATTCATAAGTATTTGCAATTTACATCTAAGGAGTGAATTTAAATAATTTTCGAATTATTATTTACAAATAAGAAGTGAATAAATATTTTTGAACTTTATTTCATAAATATTTAGTTTACAATGGAAATGGATAAATAATTTTGAACTTTACACCCACTGGTTTACAAAAGGATTCATTACATTGGCTATCTATTCTAAAAAGTTCTAAGTCCTAAGCTTCTAAGTGTTCTTCATAATCTTCCTCCCTTGAGTTTTTCACGCGACTCTTGATCACCTGCACATCAAAGCAAAAACAAACCACCGGAAAAGAGGTTAGAAGATTGTTTGACACTCTCAGAACATTATCATCATCGAGTGTCGGGAGGGTACGACTAAAGCCGCATCCTACTCCCGTTACCAATCTGAGCCACCGGCGTCAGATCAGGTAGTCATTGTTCTTATCGTAAGGGACATCCGAGAGATAGAGAAAATAAAAGAAGTGGGGCTGATTCGTTTTGCCGCGATTGGATTTCCAGACTGATACGAGAATAAGGCAACATAGGCAAGTTTTGATTCAGACCCGGATGCCGGCAGGTCTGAATCACTTTGATTTCAAAACTTCCAATATCTGAAAAAAACATAAGCATCATCAGAACTCAAAGCATAAAACAAAACTAGGAAGGGGTTCGCGCCAATACAGGTAGGAATAGCCACCAAAAGAAACAAATCTGTACCAAACAGAATGAAAATCAAGTCCACAGCAGAACAAGAGAAACCAAAATATGGTATCAAGCTGCATCAGTTCTGAACCATGTGCAGAAGAATGAGACACACAACAAACAGGCAACAAAATCACAGAACCAATATCAACTACAGCAAACCAAGAGAAGCAACACGAATTACAACCTGCAATAACAGGGTAGTATCAGCTGTAAGCATCACAGTGCAACAACAACAAGTTTTTTTTCACATCAACAATATCAGCTACGAGCAAGCATCATTCGCAAGCACCAACATTGCAACAATAGCCTCTAAGAAACGGTTCAGATTCAAGAATCATCATCACCGTTTCAAGTTCCCCCCGACAATAGCAATTTCTGAGCTATAAGCAATAGCAGCAACAGATATCAGTTGCAAACAACGCCGACTGCAACACAGCGAGCAACACCAGTTCAACATCTGCAGGTATCAATTGCAAGCAAAACAAGTCGACTGGCATCTGCAAACAATTTCAAGAGCAGCCATTAGTAACACCAACAGCGGTACAATCAATATCAGTCACAAACAAGTAGCAAGTGAGGCGAGCTACAACAACGCCTATCAGAAGAATTGAGAAGAATGATTCAGTTTATCACGAAGCGGTTCAAATGGAATCAGAATAAAAATCCAGACGAAACAGATATACGGCAAAATCACAGGGGTAGCCACAAACAAACAAGTACACGGCCCAGCTCAACATAATAGCTAATCGTCCCCACCAATTCAATCAGAAGCAGTAACATAAGCAAAACTAGGATTGTAGCGTACTACTCCAAATGGTTCAGACTCATCGTCATCATTACCGCGTACCCGTCTCGGCGGCTAAGACCAACACAACATCAAGCCCTCTCTGAAAGAAGAAGAGGAAAAGGATCTGAGCTGCATCAAAAAGCAAACCATATCAGAAAAATAGAGAGATTTCGATTTGATAATGAATCCCAAAACAGATCAAAGCGAATCAGTTCAGACTACTAAAATTGAATCAAATCGAAAACGCATCAGCATAGTCCAGATTGAATTCAAGTAGAACAAATGAACTAATCCAGATATCAATCAAATCAAATAAATTCAGAAGCAATCCAAATGATCAAACAAAGCCGAAGCTGGAAATGGAAAGTTTCAAGTCAAATGCATCAGGGAATATCTCCATTGGAACTCAATCTGAAAACCAAATGATCAAATCAAATCGAATCCCCATTTGCGCGTAACCTAAATCAATCAAACAAATCAGTTCAGATTGCATTCAATCACAAAGTTCTGGA
Source organism: Lathyrus sativus (assembly GCA_963859935.3). Lineage (NCBI taxonomy): Eukaryota > Viridiplantae > Streptophyta > Magnoliopsida > Fabales > Fabaceae > Lathyrus > Lathyrus sativus. The sequence continues at coordinate 676,832,210 of OZ012739.1, read as the reverse complement.
GATAGAAATCTTTGAACCGAATCAGAATATCAGCTAGGAATCGATTAAACCCTAAAAAAGGGGAAACAGAGTTCAATCCGCATCCAATCGCAATCCAATCAATATCTGAGGAAATCACAACAAAATCAAATAATATCAAATCGAATCTCAGAAGTATTGCAAATCCAAGGCCCAGAAAGTTAGTTATAAAAGGGATGTACAACCTGATGAAAAGGAGGAGCCGTGAGAGAGAGAGGATCATAGAAACCCTAACGAACAACCATCGACGACCGGGGAAAAGCTTCGAGCAAAGACCACCTTCGTCTCTCGACGGGCAATCAAACCCCAAAGGCTCAGACTAGCATCATCGCCGTCTGCGCAACGTGTTCACCACCAACAATCCGTCTCAGAACGTAAGCCATCGCATAGACATGTATTTCTGTTGAGTTTCTCTGTTTGTTTTCAGCATATTATGAGAAGAGAAGAGTGAATGAGAAGAACGAAGCATGCAAACGAAGAACGAAGAGAATCGCAGCAAGAAAGAAGAAGAGGGATTGAAGAACTGCGCCGCGAAGGACAATAGGGTTCACAAACCCTAATTGTTTTTTTTTGTGTGACTCCCCCAACCGGGTTGGGTCCGGGGTGATGACCGGCCCAACCCCTTATGTTTATTTGTTTTTTTTATTATTTTATTTATTTTGTTTTTAAGTTATGTTTTTTGTTTTTAAATTGTTTTATATTTGTTTTAAAATTTTTTTTTGAATATTATAAATAAACAAAATCTTTTCATAATAAAATAAAAAAAAACCTCCTTTTTTTAAAATTTAAAACTTTTTTAAAACTTTTATGTAAATATTAAAAATAAATAAAACTCTTTTTTTAAAAATAAATAGGAATAACTTTTCTTAAAAATATAAAAAAATAAAACCTTTTAAAAGAGTAAAATATTTTTAAATTAAATCCTTTTTTTGCAAGCCAATATTAAGAATTGTAATAATCTCAAATTTGCATCTCTTTCTTTATTGTTCGTAATTAATTTGATTGCCGCTTAACTCTGCCCACTAACATCGTTTGTTCATTTTGCAGCTCATTACGCTTCCCATTATTTATGTCACTTTATTTTCTCACTCACAGTTCATTATCATATTGTAACTGCTTCTCATATGTAACCTCGCGAATCTAATAATCGCGTTTTAAATTTCTGCCTTTAAACTTCTGTTTGCATGACTTTAACTTCTGTTTCATTCCCTGTTTACAATTCATTTGTCTCACACATTTATAAATATTCCAATCACACTACACACATCCGAAGGTTAGGTCTAACTTTTGGCCGCCGCGCCAATAGCCCTCAATTTCAAACCCTTTCACCTTACAAACCCTAATTTTCACAAATGCCTCGCAGCAGGCAAGATTACAATTTTACCCCTAGCATTAGGTCAAAGAGCCGCCGCGCTCACTTTAGGGTTTCCCGCCGTGGAATCCCTAACCTAATTTAACCCTAATTACAACTTAACATTTCAACGTAGAGATTTGGAGTTTCTACACTCCACGTAAGCGTGTCCTTAAGATGCGTTTATTCCCCTTGAGACCTTGACCACAGTCAAGAAGTCTCTAACCTCCCTTTTGAGGGGAACTACGATTACTCTGATTCCACTCCCGTAAGGATACGTAGGCACAAGATGCGATGTCTTGCCGAGTAAACTTAGAATTAACCCCTTAGGTCTTCTTTCTCACTTTTAACCCTTGTACATGTACCTTAAGCAAATAAATAAAGCAAAATAGTAAACATTTGAACAAAAGGTTCCTGTAGAGTACTACAGAAGTTTAGGGTGCTAATACCTTCCCTAAATTTAACCAACCCCCGAATCCTAGAATCTCCCCGCATTGTGTTTACGATGCAAAATAGGTTTTCCCTCTTTTGACCTTTTCCTTCGGATAAATCAAAGAGCGGTTGTGAATTGAATTGCGATTCAAACTCATTAATAGTTTGTGATCCTATTTCCACCGCAACAGAAAATGGCGACTTCACTGGGGACTAACTCTAATTATTGAGGGTTATCCCTAACTTGTTCATATTTATTACTATCTGTGTTATTATTCATTTGCAGGTATATATTGGTGCTTTGATTGTGGGACTGTTTCTTGTGCTGTGAGATAGGTCCTAACCCGGATCTAGTGTACCTTAGGTAAATGGCAATAGACCAAGGAAACTGTACGACGTATATCGATACGGTTGATCTGGTGGCCATAGTTAGTGCGACTTCTTGGTTGGTGCTTATATTCCTTAAGTCAAGTTGAGGATAATATTGAGGCTGCCATGTGTTGTCCATGCACTAACTGACTTTTAGAACCCTAGTTAACTCATCTTGGCCTTTAGAAAGTAGTGAGGTAACCGGCTTTGGTGCAGACTGAAGTTGGTTGACACTCGATACTACGCTCATTGAGATCTTAAACTTGGAGGGTTTTGGTTGGTAAGTAAGTTGCCTTCTGAACAACCATCCTTGTGAAGGATCAATGATATTGAGATCCCTTAGAACCTGGTTACTTTTGTAGGACAGGATGAACCATCTAACTTCAGGGGAGGGTATTTGCCTTTGAACCTCATGCAAGCTTTTAACCTAGGACTTTGTGTGTTTTCATGCATTGCATCCATAAAGCATCTCATCGCATTGTATTTCATGGAGTTCAAACATCATTTATGGATATCGCGGGATATCATAAATAAAAAAATAAATAAAATGAAAAGACAAGAAAAAGATTTCTTTGGTACCCCACGACATTAATAAATGTTTTGAATTCCATGAAGTCTTCATTTACATTCACATTTTAGCATCATACTTTTGCATTACATGTGTCTCCCGATTTCTCACACTCGGTTCTCTCACCTTCCAGTTCTGTCACCCTGAGTTCTCGGCACCAATACAACACCAGAGCTCAAACTCGGAAAAGAATGGAGGATCAGGCAAAGGAGATTGATCGCCTTAGCAATGAACTTGAAGACCTTCGAGGGGGTATGGGGCGTATGATGGAATTGTTACATGTCATGAATGCTAAGATGGATACCCAGCCCACTGTTGTTTCTGAGATTACCGGCGTTACTGTGGACCCTTCACCAAGTGTGACTGTAGCAAAGGACCCACCTTATGGTCTTGCTCCCGGTTTTGTGCCTCCTCAAGCCACTGTCCCGATTAATCAACCTGTTCAGCAAGCCGTGCCTTTGTTTTCTGAAGTTTCTAGGGGGGCTCCTATCTTTGCACCACCTATTGTACACACTCGTGCGCAACCGTACTTCAATGAGACAGTTTTTGATGATCTTGATGAGAATGTTGAGGGTTATGAGAAACATGATAAGCTTCGTGAAGAAGTAAACACTATCGTCCAGAGATTGAAAAAGGTAGAGGGTGATCAAATTTTTGGGACCGCTGCAAGGGATGTTTGTTTGGTTTCGGGTTTGGTTATTCCCCCGAAGTTCAAAACTCCGAACTTCGATCGTTATGAAGGTGCCACTTGTCCTAAGAGTCATCTGATCATGTATTATCGCAAAATGGCTGCCCATGTTGAGAATGATAAGCTGATGATTCATTGCTTCCAAGATAGCTTGAAGGGTGCTTCTTCCAAGTGGTATTTAACTTTGGACCAGTCCCGCGTTAAGAGCTTTCAAGATTTATCTGACGCTTTCATCAAACACTACAAGTACAATATGGATCTGGCTCCTGACAGAAGACAATTGCTGAGTATGTCACAAAAGAATTCTGAGTCATTCAAAGAGTATGCTCAAAGGTGGAGAGAGACTGCTTCACAGGTAGAACCTCCTTTGACCGAGAAAGAGTTAGCTGATTGGTTTGTTGACACGGTTCGTCCAGAATTTTACGAGAGAATGGTGGGTAGTGTGACTTCAAATTTCTCCGACATCGTTGCTGTGGGTGTCAAGATTGAATTGGGTATGAAGAGTGGTAGAATGACAAATAACCATGGTACTTCTAAGGATCAGCCGAAGAAACCTCCGTATAGCTCCCAGAAAAAGAAGGAGAGTGAGACTAATGCTATATCCTCTGGTAGACCAAGGGAACGCTTTTATCGGCATCCGCAAGGTTATGCTCAACCTCAAGGGTACCCAGTCCAATATGCTCAACAACCCTATGTGGCAGCTATTACACCTTCTTTCAATCAACAGGTTCCCATGTATCAACTTATGCAACAACCTCCTGTTCATCCACCTCCTGTCAACTACCTACAGGCACCCAACACTCCTGCTCCTCAACAGCCAAAGAGTCCGGCTCCTCGCCAGAATGTGCCAAACAGAAGAACGTATAAGCCCTGTCCGCCGATTCCGATGACCTTCACCGAGTTGTATCCCTCTTTGGTCAAGCAAGGTCTAATCACTACTCGGGCTTTGGGTCCGCCTCCTAATCCTCTACCTGCCAATTACAACGCCGCCGCTCACTGTTTATTTCATGAGGGTGCGCCTGGCCATGATCTGGAGAATTGTTATGCTCTCAAAAATATTGTCAGGGATCTATTGGAAAAGAAGATTTTGTCATTTGAAGATCCTCAACCAAATGTTAAGAAGAACCCTTTTCCTAACCATGAGAGTGTCAATGCCGTTAGTGTTGATTCGGGGGATGGTTATGCCCTTGACGTTGAACAGATTAAGACTCCTCTTAAGATGTTCCATTCGAAATTGTTTGAAGCTGGTTTGGTAGATACTTCCCACGTTGCATGCGTAAGTTGTGAAGCCAGTATTAAGGGTTGCATGTTGGTTCAGAATGATGTTCAGAGGTTAATTAATGAGGGTGTTTTACAAGTGACAAGCCAAGCCAAGAAGGATGTAGTCGCTGTGGTTGAGCCTGTTTTCCATCAGCCTGAATCAAAGGGTAAGGTACCCGTGTTTAATTTATCAGGGGCAGGCTCCGCCAACCTCGTGTTCGATATACCAAGGTCGTATATCCCTGAAGTGAATCAGCCTAAGCCTATAGTTATTCGAAGACCGGGTCCGTTTCCTTTCAGTGATCCTAAAGCTGTGCCTTGGAAATATGACGTGACTATGATTGACAAGGAGTCTGGGAAGGTTATTCCAAATGAAGAAGTTAAGGACACTGTGACCAATATCGCAGAGGTAAGCAGGATGACTCGCAGTGGCCGTGTGTATACTCCCCATCCTAATAAGGATCCACCTAAGGAGACCACTAATATCCCTGTGCCTGCCAAAGACAAAGGTAAGGGAGCCGTTACGAATGATGAAGATGCCGAATTTTTGAGGATCATCAAGAAAAGTGACTATAAAGTTATTGACCAACTTCATCAGACTCCTTCCAAGATCTCAATTCTATCTCTGTTAATGAATTCACCCGCTCATAGGATGGCCTTGCAGAAGGTTTTGACTCAAGCACATGTGGATCAAGATATTAGCACCAGTCGATTTGATAGTGTGATTGCCAATTTAACCGCCTGTAACACCCTCAGTTTTAGCAATGAAGAGTTACCGAAGGAGGGTCCGAACCATAATCGTGCTTTACATATATCGGTGAAATGTCAGGAAGACAATTTAGCAAGAGTGCTAGTAGACACCGGGTCTTCTCTGAATGTGCTACCCAAGAGGGTTTTTGATAAGTTGGCTTGTAAAGAGACTGTGTTGAAACCTACTCCTTTGGTTGTCAAGGCTTTCGACGGCTCTCGCCGGTCGGTAATGGGGGAGGTTGAGCTTCCTATCCTGATTGGTCCGCAAGTTTTTAATATCACGTTTCAAGTCATGGACATTAATCCCAACTACAGTTGTTTACTCGGAAGGCCGTGGATTCATGCCGCTGGGGCAGTGACCTCAACGTTACATCAAAGGATGAAGTTCGTGATCGATGGAAAGTTGGTTATTATACACGGTGAGGAGAATCTGATGGTCAGTAACCTGTCCTCTTTCCGTTACATCGAGGCCGACGAGAATGCTTTAGACATCTCCTTTCAAGCACTTGAGATCGCCAATGCTGTTCTGCTGGAAGTCGAAGAGACAGTGGGTCAGGGTAATCCATCTTTTGCATCTCTGAAGAGTACCAAATCAACAATTGACAGGGGCATTCCTGAAGGTTGGGGAGAGGTAATTGATGTCAAGACCAAGACTGATCGCTCTGGGTTGGGTTACAAACCAACTCAGAATGGAGCTGCCACGACTGTCGAAGGGCGTCCGAAGGTTATCCAAGAAGTATTTGTCAGCGGAGGTTTCCAAGTCAATGCCATCAGCGACTGTGAAGAAAATGAAGAGCTGAGCAACCTGGTGTTTAAGGGTGATGCAGTTTTGAACAACTGGGAGGCCGTAGAGATCCCTGTTATTTTTCCCTTGTCAAAGTAATTGTTTTTTAAGTTTCATTTACATTTTCAAATAAAAATCTGTAGCTCTGCCCAAGGCTATAGGGTTGTTTTGTCGGGCCACCTTTCATTTCTAAAAAGATATTAATAAAAGCATTTTGTTCAATTCCACTTTGGTTCATTTGCGTTTTTCGTTTTCACCTTTAAAAATGAAATTGGCAACCTTTCTTCCAAAAATAAAAAAAAAAAGAAAAAAACAGCATTTCATTCTTACATGTCTTCGAGCATTTTAAGTAAGCCTTCCATCATGCAGAGATATCGTAAACCTTGTTGGATCCAATGACTTTACTGACACTCCTGACTGGGATGCACCCATCAATCAAGCTGAGGACGAGGGCGAAGAAGATTTTGAAGTACCCGCGGAACTGACAAGATTGATTGAGTACGAGTACACAGAGCTTCAACCGCATAAGGAGCAGGTGGACCTAATTAATCTCGGTACAGATGAGAACAAGAAAGAGGTCAAGATTGGTGCAATGCTTGGGACAGAGATTAGGCCAAGGTTGATTGAGCTGTTAAAAGAGTATGTTGATGTGTTTGCGTGGTCGTATCAAGATATGCCGGGCCTAGACACGGATATTGTTGTTCACAAGTTGCCACTTAAGCCAGATTGCCCACCTATCAAACAAAAGCTTCGAAGAACGAGACCCGACATGGCTTTGAAGATTCGAGATGAGGTTAAAAAGCAGTTGGATGCAGGTTTTTTGGCAGTCGCAAAATATCCAGATTGGGTTGCCAACATTGTGCCAGTACCTAAGAAGGACGGTAAGGTTAGGATGTGTGTAGACTACAGGGATCTGAACAAAGCAAGTCCGAAAGACGATTTCCCTTTGCCACACATTGACACACTGGTAGACAATACAGCCAGTTTTGCGTTGTTCTCATTTATGGATGGTTTCTCCGGCTATAATCAGATCAAGATGGATCCCGATGATCGAGAGAAGACTACTTTCATTACTCCTTGGGGAACGTTCTGCTACAAAGTCATGCCCTTCGGTTTAAAGAATGCAGGAGCAACTTATCAACGCGCTATGACCACTCTTTTTCATGATATGATGCACAAAGAGATTGAGGTGTATGTGGACGATATGATAGCCAAATCTCAGAGTGAAGAGGAACACCTAGACCATTTGGTGAAATTGTTTGAACGACTCAGGAAATATCAGTTGAAATTGAATCCTGCTAAATGTACCTTCGGTGTCAGATCTGGAAAACTGCTTGGTTTCATTGTTAGCCAGCGAGGGATTGAGGTGGATCCTGACAAAGTCCGAGCCATTCAAGATATGCCAGCTCCACGAACCGAGACGCAAGTTAGAGGTTTTCTGGGACGTCTGAACTACATTTCCAGGTTTATCTTTAATATGACCGCTACTTGTGAACCAATATTCAAGTTGCTTTGCAAGGGGCAGACAGTTGAGTGGAACCCTGATTGTCAGAAAGCGTTTGAGAAGATTAAGAGTTATTTGCAAGATCCCCCTATTCTGATCCCGCCCGTACCTGGAAGACCGTTGTTTATGTACCTTACTGTTCTCGAGAAGTCTATGGGTTGTGTGCTTGGACAACATGATGAGACTGGGAAAAAGGAACATGCGATTTATTATCTGAGCAAGAAGTTTACCGATTGCGAAAACAGATACTCACCGTTGGAGAAAACTTGTTGTGCATTGGCATGGGCCGCTAAGCGCCTTCGGCAGTATATGGTCTGTCATACCACGCTATTGATTTCTAAAATGGATCCGATCAAGTATATTTTTGAAAAAACCTGCTCAAACCGGGAGGCTAGCCCGTTGGCACATGTTGTTATCCGAATATGACATCCAGTATGTACCCCAGAAAGCGATTAAGGGTAGTATCTTATCTGATTACCTTGCAGACCAGCCAGTTGAAGATTATGAACCTCTTAAGCTCGATTTTCCTGATGAAGATATTTTGTTGATTAAAAGAGATTGCGAAGAGCCAGATCCGAGCGAAGGTCCAGAACCAGGTCTTTGGTGGAAGATGATGTTTGATGGTTCCTCAAATTTCAATGGGCACGGTATAGGCGCCGTTTTGATGAACCCAAAGGGTGGATTCACTCCATTTACAGCAAGATTGGACTTTGAGTGTACTAATAACGTCGCAGAATATGAAGCGTGTATCCTCGGCCTCGAAGCAACAATTCACCTCCGAATCAAACTTCTTAAAGTAAGTGGTGACTCAGCTTTGGTTATTTACCAAGTACAAGGCAAATGGGAAACAAAGAATGAGAAGCTGATCCCTTATAAGGACTACATTATTGAGCTGATCAAGTATTTCGACGAGGTAGAGTTCGAGCATGTTCCTAGATCCGAGAATCACGTAGCCGATGCTTTAGCCATGTTAGCATCCATGTGGAAAGTTAAGTTCGTTAATGAAGCACCCCTTATCCATATTGAGCGCAAAGTTGAACCCGCTTATTGTCAGTTGGTCGAAGAAGTTGAGGTGGATGAAAAGCCTTGGTTTCACGATATCAAGAACTATCTCGTTAAGCAGGAATATCCCGATGGTGCTACTGGTCTGGACAAAAAGACATTGAGAAGGTTGGCGTCCAAATTCTTTATCAGTAACGGTGTGTTGTACAAAAGAAACCACGACATGGTTCTGCTCAGATGTGTTGATAGACGGGAAGCGGACATGTTACTGCAGGAAATTCATGAGGGGACCTTTGGAACTCATGCCAATGGTTATGCTATGTCCAAGAAAATGTTAAGGGCGGGGTATTATTGGTTAACCATGGAAGCTGACTGCATCCAATACGCTAGAAAATGCCATAAATGCCAAATTTACGCTGATAAAATACACGTACCTCCGTCACCGTTGAATGTTTTGTCTTCACCATGGCCGTTCTCTATGTGGGGCATTGACATGATTGGGGCAATTGAGCCGAAAGCTTCTAATGGACATCGTTTTATCCTCGTTGCTATAGATTACTTCACCAAGTGGGTAGAGGCTGCCTCCTACGCTAACGTGACCAAGCAAGTGGTTGCCCGATTCATCAGGAAAGAGATCATCTGCCGCTATGGAGTCCCAAGCCGGATAATAACTGACAATGGCACCAATCTGAATAATAAGACTATGAAAGAGTTGTGTGACAATTTCAAGATCACTCACCACAATTCTTCTCCGTACCGTCCTAAGATGAATGGAGCCGTTGAAGCTGCGAACAAGAATATCAAGAAGATCCTGCAAAAGATGGTTGTGACTTACAAAGATTGGCATGAGATGTTACCGTTTGCTTTACATGGATACAGAACCTCGGTGAGAACTTCGACAGGGGCAACACCTTTCTCATTGGTGTATGGAATGGACGCCGTGCTCCCCATCGAAGTAGAGATACCTTCGCTAAGAGTGTTAATGGAGGCTGAACTTGAGGAAGCTGAGTGGGTTCAGGACAGATTGGATCAGTTGAATCTCATTGACGAGAAGCGTTTGACAGCCGTGTGCCATGGGCAATTATATCAGAAACGGATGAAAAGAGCGTTTGATAAGAAGATTCGTATCCGTGAGTTCCGTCAAGGAGAGCTCGTACTCAAAAAGATCTTACCAGTACATAAAGATATGCGTGGAAAGTGGATGCCCAATTATGAAGGCCCGTTCGTTGTAAAGACTGTCTTCTCCGGAGGGTCTCTAATACTTACGACAATGGACGGTGAGGAACTAGCACATCCCGTGAATTCTGATGCAGTCCGAAAATATTATGCCTAAAAACCCGCTAAGTCGAAAACCTGCAAAAGGCGACTTAGGCAAAAGTAAGGGTTGGAAAAAGAAAAAGAAATAATAATAAAAAGCTCGCTAAGTTGAAAACCCGAAAGGGCGGCTTAGGCAAAAAAGAGCGTCCCGGTGGATTGAAAACCCGAAAGGGCGGTCCAGGCAAAAGTTAGGGACAAAGGCATTTCATTGCATCAGAAGACACTGATTATCTCGAACACACTTTCCGCATGAGAGCCATGTTTCAGTTCTTTCATCCGGGCCCAAAGCAGGATTCTGGATTAGTCTTAGTTATTAGTGTCAGTAGGTATCATTGGATTCGATGTAACCTTTTCCCATGTTGCCAATTTCAAAATGTAATCATCTGTGGAGCTCTGCCTTCAGCAAGCTATCACCCCTTAATAAAAGATACCATCTTGTTACTTACATTCCTTGGTGCATTGCTCTTTATTTTCTATTGTTATGCAAAATGCGTTTATTCTTAAAATTTAAAAATGAAAGGTGCATTGTAGATTTTTCAAAACTATTTTTCAAAAAAACAAAACAAAATTGAAATGTAATAAATCGCTTTGACTAGTGGAAATTCCGACAGGGTCTCTTCATTCCCCGGAAATATCATTATTGCAGAAACACTTTCAAACCATTGCCCAGTGATAGTCCCCAGAGAGACTATAAGCTGACAACTTCTTCTTGGGGTAACTTAAAAGTGTCCCTCAGGTTTTCTTCTCCCCAGGTGAAGACATGGTACTATGCACCCAAGCAGATTACCTTCTCCCCGGAGAATTCAGAACTTTAAAACCAGACTTGGTTCTACCATTGATCTTTCTTACCCATGATTGACGTATTGGTTGCAGAGAACGCAGGGTATTTCCGTCGAAGTGTTCATTTCATCTCTCGTCCTGTCTCTAGTCTGTTTCGTCAGCATACGCAAGGGCATAAGCATCACATGCCTATTTCGTTATATGTTCATTACATATTCATTACATATTCATTACATATTCATTACATACTCATTTCGTAATCATTAACATACATAAACATTAACATACATTCACATTAACATATGCATCAACATATGCGTTATCATCACAGGTTCATTATGTCTCTCCATCATTTGGTTGTTACCACCGAGTAACTGGGTCCGTCCATTCTCTCCAAATGGATTGTCAGCCCTAAGCATAAAATACATATGCGTTTCCAGTTTCCCCACAGAGCTCGATCCTCGTGGATGACGGTTACTTCAACTATCTTTCCTCACCAGGATAAGATATTTACCCTCCGAGATCATTCCCTCGATGGAGTCTTGACTACCAGTTTTCTTTCTAGCTCGGTCCTAGATTGAATCTCAGTCGTGTCGGTCGTCGAGCCCCAACCGGACGTGCATTTATTTTGCACTATCTTTCAAGAAAATCAACTACCATCTCTTACAGGTACATGCCAGTTCATGCCTGGATAATTTATTATTACAATCCTACGTCTTACAGCATCAATATACAACATTTCTCACCTAAGAAGTCGATCATATCCTTGTCACGACTCGCAGCAAATGGCCATCTCCATAGAGCAGTTGGGCTTCCATTTACCTGCCGTCTTGAGGTACGAACCAATTCGTACTCAGGAGAGCACGATTCTGAGTTATGAAGAAGTTCATTTATCCTTTAGTAAAAGAAGGAACGGAATCATATTCAGGAGAGCACGATCCTGAGTTATGAGGAAGTTCAGTTGGCCGTTTTTCAGGAGAGCACGATTCTGAAGAATGAAGAAATTTCAGGAACCGAATCATATTCAGGAGAGCACGATTCTGAGTTATGAGGAAGTTCGATTATCCAGTTTCATATTCAGGAGAGCACGATTCTGAAATATGAGTATCTTCAGTCATCCAGTTTCATATTCAGGAGAGCACGATTCTGAAATATGAATATCTTCAGTCATTCAGTTTCATATTCAGAAGAGCACGATTCTGAAGTATGAGTAAATTCAGTCAGCCAGTCTCATTCTGAAAGTATGAGGAAGTTCAGTTTACCCGTTTCATATTCAAGAGAGCACGATCTTGAAGCAGTTTATTTATCCTTCAGTAAGAGAAAAATCAGAATCGCATTCCAGGCGCCGACCTTAGAATGCGAGAAGACTTATTTATCAGATAAGCAGCAGCCTCTTTATTTGAGTGCTTATCCGTTTTGGCATGTAAGCCCCTTCCAATGATGAGTGACAATTCTCCCTCGAGAAGCTTATCAGGGCATTTCCCGTTAAAGACCATTTATTTTGGCATACAGTCGGTCTTTACCCTGTATATTTGCTACGGAGTTCCGAAAAGTCCGTTTGATCCTGTCACGAGAGATATTTCACAGAAGCTTGGATGTTATTCTTTGCTCAATGCTCCAGCATTCTGTAATCAATCTCACCATCGTACGTGATCCAGTTTTATTTTTAGATTCCCCAGTGGAGGCCGTCTCATAGGTACCATCTCCATTCGAGGGTCTCGTTCCTTTTCTAAAAGTGACAATTGGTCATTCGCACCAGTTGACTATCATTTTTAGAATTCCCCAGTGTTATACTATGTCTCAGCGCGCCATTTTCCCCAGTGTGTTTCTTCTCGTGGCGTCTGTCCCGGTATCGTCATGTTTGTCAGCATTTTCGCATTCATTATTCCAGCATACGCAGCATATCATATTCAGGGCGTCATCTGCATTAAGTCGTTCCAGTTTTGTCCATAGCATTGCATATCATCGCATATAAGGGAAAATTTTTGGTTATCTATATTTAAATCCCTCCACCATGATTCCTCGAGTCTCCGTCACTCAAATCATCCGGTGTAGCTATTTAAATAGGGGCAACTGTAATACCCCAAAATTTTACCCTTACATTTAGTCAGTTCATTTCACATAGCATTTCATTTTGCATCCATTAATCACTAACCAATCATATGAGTGCGTTTTATTTCAGGAATTACCACAGGGGCATTTTGGTCATTTCACGTGGAGTCTGTAATTTTGAGACAAGTGGGACAGTATTCCTGAGAGGAAGCAGATACTGCTAAGGTTATTTGGAAAGCAGGAACTCAGTTTGAGTTTTGGTCAGATTTAATCCGATTACGGTAAGCAGTCAATTAATATAAAGGGAATGGATCTCATTCATAATATTGTCCAATACAAAAAGGGAAATGAGTTTAGATATTTGTGAATATCATTCGTGAATATTTATAATTTACAACTAAGAGGTGAGTTTAAATATTTTTGAAGCTTTATTCATAAGTATTTGCAATTTACATCTAAGGAGTGAATTTAAATAATTTTCGAATTATTATTTACAAATAAGAAGTGAATAAATATTTTTGAACTTTATTTCATAAATATTTAGTTTACAATGGAAATGGATAAATAATTTTGAACTTTACACCCACTGGTTTACAAAAGGATTCATTACATTGGCTATCTATTCTAAAAAGTTCTAAGTCCTAAGCTTCTAAGTGTTCTTTATAATCTTCCTCCCTTGAGTTTTTCACGCGACTCTTGATCACCTGCACATCAAAGCAAAAACAAACCACCGGAAAAGAGGTTAGAAGATTGTTTGACACTCTCAGAACATTATCATCATCGAGTGTCGGGAGGGTACGACTAAAGCCGCATCCTACTCCCGTTACCAATCTGAGCCACCGGCGTCAGATCAGGTAGTCATTGTTCTTATCGTAAGGGACATCCGAGAGATAGAGAAAATAAAAGAAGTGGGGCTGATTCGTTTTGCCGCGATTGGATTTCCAGACTGATACGAGAATAAGGCAACATAGGCAAGTTTTGATTCAGACCCGGATGCCGGCAGGTCTGAATCACTTTGATTTCAAAACTTCCAATATCTGAAAAAAACATAAGCATCATCAGAACTCAAAGCATAAAACAAAACTAGGAAGGGGTTCGCGCCAATACAGGTAGGAATAGCCACCAAAAGAAACAAATCTGTACCAAACAGAATGAAAATCAAGTCCACAGCAGAACAAGAGAAACCAAAATATGGTATCAAGCTGCATCAGTTCTGAACCATGTGCAGAAGAATGAGACACACAACAAACAGGCAACAAAATCACAGAACCAATATCAACTACAGCAAACCAAGAGAAGCAACACGAATTACAACCTGCAATAACAGGGTAGTATCAGCTGTAAGCATCACAGTGCAACAACAACAAGTTTTTTTTCACATCAACAATATCAGCTACGAGCAAGCATCATTCGCAAGCACCAACATTGCAACAATAGCCTCTAAGAAACGGTTCAGATTCAAGAATCATCATCACCGTTTCAAGTTCCCCCCGACAATAGCAATTTCTGAGCTATAAGCAATAGCAGCAACAGATATCAGTTGCAAACAACGCCGACTGCAACACAGCGAGCAACACCAGTTCAACATCTGCAGGTATCAATTGCAAGCAAAACAAGTCGACTGGCATCTGCAAACAATTTCAAGAGCAGCCATTAGTAACACCAACAGCGGTACAATCAATATCAGTCACAAACAAGTAGCAAGTGAGGCGAGCTACAACAACGCCTATCAGAAGAATTGAGAAGAATGATTCAGTTTATCACGAAGCAGTTCAAATGGAATCAGAATAAAAATCCAGACGAAACAGATATACGGCAAAATCACAGGGGTAGCCACAAACAAACAAGTACACGGCCCAGCTCAACATAATAGCTAATCGTCCCCACCAATTCAATCAGAAGCAGTAACATAAGCAAAACTAGGATTGTAGCGTACTACTCCAAATGGTTCAGACTCATCGTCATCATTACCGCGTACCCGTCTCGGCGGCTAAGACCAACACAACATCAAGCCCTCTCTGAAAGAAGAAGAGGAAAAGGATCTGAGCTGCATCAAAAAGCAAACCATATCAGAAAAATAGAGAGATTTCGATTTGATAATGAATCCCAAAACAGATCAAAGCGAATCAGTTCAGACTACTAAAATTGAATCAAATCGAAAACGCATCAGCATAGTCCAGATTGAATTCAAGTAGAACAAATGAACTAATCCAGATATCAATCAAATCAAATAAATTCAGAAGCAATCCAAATGATCAAACAAAGCCGAAGCTGGAAATGGAAAGTTTCAAGTCAAATGCATCAGGGAATATCTCCATTGGAACTCAATCTGAAAACCAAATGATCAAATCAAATCGAATCCCCATTTGCGCGTAACCTAAATCAATCAAACAAATCAGTTCAGATTGCATTCAATCACAAAGTTCTGGAGATAGAAATCTTTGAACCGAATCAGAATATCAGCTAGGAATCGATTAAACCCTAAAAAAGGGGAAACAGAGTTCAATCCGCATCCAATCGCAATCCAATCAATATCTGAGGAAATCACAACAAAATCAAATAATATCAAATCGAATCTCAGAAGTGTTGCAAATCCAAGGCCCAGAAAGTTAGTTATAAAAGGGATGTACAACCTGATGAAAAGGAGGAGCCGTGAGAGAGAGAGGATCATAGAAACCCTAACGAACAACCATCGACGACCGGGGAAAAGCTTCGAGCAAAGACCACCTTCGTCTCTCGACGGGCAATCAAACCCCAAAGGCTCAGACTAGCATCATCGCCGTCTGCGCAACGTGTTCACCACCAACAATCCGTCTCAGAACGTAAGCCATCGCATAGACATGTATTTCTGTTGAGTTTCTCTGTTTGTTTTCAGCATATTATGAGAAGAGAAGAGTGAATGAGAAGAACGAAGCATGCAAACGAAGAACGAAGAGAATCGCAGCAAGAAAGAAGAAGAGGGATTGAAGAACTGCGCCGCGAAGGACAATAGGGTTCACAAACCCTAATTGTTTTTTTTTGTGTGACTCCCCCAACCGGGTTGGGTCCGGGGTGATGACCGGCCCAACCCCTTATGTTTATTTGTTTTTTTTATTATTTTATTTATTTTGTTTTTAAGTTATGTTTTTTGTTTTTAAATTGTTTTATATTTGTTTTAAAATTTTTTTTTGAATATTATAAATAAACAAAATCTTTTCATAATAAAATAAAAAAAACCTCCTTTTTTGAAAATTTAAAACTTTTTTAAAACTTTTATGTAAATATTAAAAATAAATAAAACTATTTTTTTAAAAATAAATAGGAATAACTTTTCTTAAAAATATAAAAAAATAAAACCTTTTAAAAGAGTAAAATATTTTTAAATTAAATCCTTTTTTTGCAAGCCAATATTAAGAATTGTAATAATCTCAAATTTGCATCTCTTTCTTTATTGTTCGTAATTAATTTGATTGCCGCTTAACTCTGCCCACTAACATCGTTTGTTCATTTTGCAGCTCATTACGCTTCCCATTATTTATGTCACTTTATTTTCTCACTCACAGTTCATTATCATATTGTAACTGCTTCTCATATGTAACCTCGCGAATCTAATAATCGCGTTTTAAATTTCTGCCTTTAAACTTCTGTTTGCATGACTTTAACTTCTGTTTCATTCCCTGTTTACAATTCATTTGTCTCACACATTTATAAATATTCCAATCACACTACACACATCCGAAGGTTAGGTCTAACTTTTGGCCGCCGCGCCAATAGCCCTCAATTTCAAACCCTTTCACCTTACAAACCCTAATTTTCACAAATGCCTCGCAGCAGGCAAGATTACAATTTTACCCCTAGCATTAGGTCAAAGAGCCGCCGCGCTCACTTTAGGGTTTCCCGCCGTGGAATCCCTAACCTAATTTAACCCTAATTACAACTTAACATTTCAACGTAGAGATTTGGAGTTTCTACACTCCACGTAAGCGTGTCCTTAAGATGCGTTTATTCCCCTTGAGACCTTGACCACAGTCAAGAAGTCTCTAACCTCCCTTTTGAGGGGAACTACGATTACTCTGATTCCACTCCCGTAAGGATACGTAGGCACAAGATGCGATGTCTTGCCGAGTAAACTTAGAATTAACCCCTTAGGTCTTCTTTCTCACTTTTAACCCTTGTACATGTACCTTAAGCAAATAAATAAAGCAAAATAGTAAACATTTGAACAAAAGGTTCCTGTAGAGTACTACAGAAGTTTAGGGTGCTAATACCTTCCCTAAATTTAACCAACCCCCGAATCCTAGAATCTCCCCGCATTGTGTTTACGATGCAAAATAGGTTTTCCCTCTTTTGACCTTTTCCTTCGGATAAATCAAAGAGCGGTTGTGAATTGAATTGCGATTCAAACTCATTAATAGTTTGTGATCCTATTTCCACCGCAACAGTGTGTTTCGCTCTGTCATCCTTTTGGTGGGGGGTCTGTCACTTGGATTGGTATCAGATTGTGCGATATTGTTTGACGTGTGTTTCGCTCCGTCATCCTTTTGGTGGGGGGTCTGTCACTTGGATTGGTGTCAGATTGTGCGATAGTGTTTGTCCTATCATCCTTTTGGTGGTAGTGGCCGGTGTGAGTTTCGCTCCGTCATCCTTTCGGTGAGGGGTCTGTCACTTGGATTGGTGTCAGATTGTGCGATAGTGTTTGTCCTATCATCCTTTTGGTGGTAGTGGCCGGTGTGAGTTTCGCTCCGTCATCCTTTCGGTGAGGGGTCTGTCACTTGGATTGGTGTCAGATTGTGCGATAGTGTTTGTCCTATCATCCTTTTGGTGGTAGTGGCCAGTGTGAGTTTCGCTCCGTCATCTTTTCGGTGGGGGGTCTGTCACTTGGATTGGTGTCAGATTGTGAGATAGTATTTGTCCTATCATCCTTTTGGTAGTAGTGGCCGGTGTGAGTTTCGCTTCGTCATCTTTTCGGCGGGGGGTCTGTCACTTGGATTGGTGTCGGATTGTGCGATAGTGTGTGTCCTATCATCCTTTTGGTGGTAGTGGCCGGTGTGAGTTTCGCTCTGTCATCCTTTCGGTGAGGGGTCTGTCATAGTCATTAATGTCAAATTGTGCGAGTGTGTTTGCTCTATCATCCTTTTGGTGGTAGTAGCCATGTGTGTTTCATCCCATCATCCTTTTGGTGATGATGACCTTTTTTCCAGTTGCTTACAGTTTACTCAAAGGTTTATGTTTAGCCAGTATTTCAATTCACAAGCATTTCTTTTCTTGTCGGACAAATTCAGGGTCTTCTTCATATCTAATCGACTTTTACCTCGGGAAAGGGAACACTGCAGCAGTTCAATTTCCCTAGGTTTAAACCAATTAGATAGGGGCATCTGTCATACCCTAAATTTGTCCTACCCATTTTCAAATATTTTTGCATTTTGGTTTTATAATTTGTCCACTTTTTTTTTATTACTATTTATTTTATTTTTATCACCTTTTATTCAATATTTTGTTTATATTAATTTATTTTCTTTCTAAAAAATATATAAGCTATTTCTTTTAGTTTATATTTATTTATTTATTTTGTCTATATTAACATTAAATCATTTATGTTAATAATATGGATTAGGTTTATATTAGTTTATTTGTATTAATTAATATAGCATTAATTTTCTTATAGTTATGTCAATTAGTAATTAAAGGGGTTAATTAAGAAAATGAAAAGAAAAAAGGAGGAGGATGAACCGAAGGCCCAATAGTGGGAGGCCTGTTCTGATGCATATAAAGGAAAAAAGAGGAATTGATTGGAAAACCTAATGGGAATTCACTGTTCATCTCTGAAAACAGCCGCCCAAACTCTAATCAATTGTCGCCGCCGCACCACCATTCAGAACCCTAGACCCCAGAAGAAACCCTAATCGCCGCCACAAAGAGGGTCTTCTTCACAAAAGCACAAAAACTCGCTGTCGTCAAACTCCCTAAACTTCATTGCGCCATTCCTCAAATCATCATCACCATCACACGAAATCCACATCAAACCCTTCTTCTCTCCCATCTTCACCATCAACACTCCTCACCTCACAAACACTTTGAATCATCCCCGCCAAAGACCTCTTACAGTTTCCTGTGAGATTTATGCTCATTTCAAATTCATCACCATCGCTAAAGCCAACAACTTCAGGGACGTTACTTCAACATCAACCATCTTGTTCGTTGAGTTCTGCCAATGAGGAATGAGTAATGGTGTCAACAACACTTTGGTTTGATTTTGCATCAACTCGACACAATAACCACCGACCTTCAGCTCAACAGCTTTTCAGTTCGCGTCGATGACTCGGCGACAACGACACTACAACAACAACAATTTATGATGACCCGACTCATATTCCATTTCAAGTTCGCAAAGAGCTTGTGTTGTTGTCTGTTTTGGTTTGTGTGCAGGTTCATTTCATAAGCAACACCGACACGGTTTCGACTTTGCTATATCGACGATAATAAATAGCTCATGGCGTGACGACATCATCTTCTTCATTTCACTTCCAAACGTTCTTGAGTCGACGGAAATGGTTTAGAGATCCCGACTTGTTGGTTGCAGCTGCAGAATTGGAAGAGAAAAATGGAGCTACGAGGTGCACAAATGTCGATTGTATTATTGTGTCACTGACGTTTTTGGTTTCTTCCTCAGAGCAACAAACTTCCAAAAACAAGGAACCTGCATCAAACGCAGCAACACTAGCTCAACATCACATTCAATAGTTTCGATTCAAAGCAAGGCACACGTCGCGGGAACATCGTAGCAGACTCAAAAGCACCTTAATTCAACAGCAGCTATTAGCATTTGTGGATTTAACACAACAGCAACACAATTGTCGATTCGAGACCAATCGCATATCAAATCGGTCCCTAATTGCAGTTTCGTTGACAGTTGGTGTGTTTCTTTTACTTTTCAATTGTCACTATGTTTGATTATTGTTAATGATGCTCTGCTACATTTTTATCATGTTTTCAAGGCCAAGGCTGATTTGCGTATTTGAATTTGAATTGTTGTGTTATTTCAATTTCAATGGTTATGCTATGATGTCTCGTAAATATTTCATAAAGATTGTATATTCAATATTTCCCTTGGCTCGCGAATGACAGTCGTTGATTGGAGTATATTGTGTGGTTTCTGATTCATGGATTTATAATTGGCACATGTTAAAACATTGCCAAGCATGATGCTAGTGTCTTATTTTCGTTTCTCTTACTAGTAGTGTATCATTGTTGTTCTGTTTTTTTGCTTTTTAAATCATTGTACGAGTTAAACTTAATTTGTAGGATCAACATTTTTTGATAGTTTTTATGTTATAAGCTTGTCCTTACGATGATGTTACTGCTTTCGTATTGCACCAGTCAGTATAGCGACATTACCGTAGTTTTTCAAATTATGTTAAACATGATAACAACAGCTTGTAGTAGCAGAAGTCTGGCGACTTGATTACGTGTGTATTTTGATTGACTCTTCTTGGAGCTGAAACCGCAAGTGTTCATGGAGAAACAGCTATACGACCCTGCCTTACTGGTTTCCTGTTAGCAACAAACTGGAGCAGCAATAGCAATTGCAGATGCGATGTGTAATGGCAACATTTAGCAACAACGCGTCACAAGCCAGAATGCCGTAGCAGCAACTCCGCAACGTGGGACGATACAAGCATTTCAGGGAAGATTCTTTCCAGACTATTAATCGTTTCGCATTCGAGAGTTGTTGAATGGTGAGCTCATGGTCAAGGATGTTTAACTTTTCAACAAGGTACAATTCAAATTCTCCTCTTAATTTCTGTTTTTAGAAGAATCTCATAATACAATACAAGGATTTTTTTTTTAAAAAGAAAAATTACTAGATGAACTCAATAACCACTTAAACACAATTTCGATAAAGATGAAAAAGCGAGAGTTCCAAGTCTTTGGTTCGCTCTCCCAATTGTTTGGGTCCGAGAAGTCTTTCTTAAGCTCGAACAATTATCTTCTAAAAATGATAAATAAATTCAAACTATTTTCAAACTAATTCTCGATTCGTCATCGAGCCATTTTCAAACTCTTGTAAGTCGAGTGCTCATACGCATTCGCCATCAACCTATTGCACACTATTCGACCCTTGATGCGTAAGTCAAGTCGGTCACGTTTCTCAAACCATGTCCATTACACGCTTTGCACGCGATAATAAGTCAAACCCTTGATCCAACGTCAAGTGGATTTTCATAACAAACTATCAACCAATTAACAATTATTCAATTCTTTTCAAGGTGTAAAGAGTAGGTTCAAGTCTTTGATCTTACTTTCGGTTGTTTGGATGCGAGTTATCTTATTCGTGTGTGAGCAATTGACGCCTTTAAATAACATTAACAACTCGACAACATTCAACCATCATCCAACTACTCATCCTTCCAAACTCCATTTCAAACTTAAACAACTTCCTTTTCACGAATGAAAAAGAGAGGGTTCCAAGTCTTTGGTTCACTCTCCCGACTACTTGGGTCCGAGAAGCCTTTCTTAAGCTTCAAGTAGTCGTCATCTGATCAACCTCACCCATTCAAACAACCTTCTTTTGCGATGAAAAAGAGAGAGTTCCAAGTCTTTGGTTCGCTCTCCCGATTACTTGGGTCCGAGAAGTATTTCTTAAGCTTCAATTAATTGTCATCAATTCAACTTGACCCTTTTTAAACACAACCTTATTCTTCAAGATGAAAAAGAGAGAGTTCCAAGTCTTTGATTCGCTCTCCCGATTACTTGGGTCCGAGAAGTCTTTCTTAAGCTTCGAGTAAACGTCATCCGTACCCCTTCAAACTCAATTCAACCCAGTTCCTTTTCGTGGTTGTTACCACGAACTACGACTGCTCTGATTCTTCATTCGCTCCGAATGTAAGATACGTAGGCACAAGATTGCGATGATCTTGACGAGCACAATCCTCCCATCTTTCATTTCCCCCTTTCCTTTTCCGTAGTCAAACTACGACGCTCTGATTTCTCATTCTTGTCCGAATGAGCATACGTAGGCACAAGGGCCCCAATCCTTGGCGAGCACCCTATCCTTTAATCATCCCCTCTCCCCTTAGCGTCTTTAGCCTTTATAGTATCGTTTAGTATTTAGTATTGAGAAGAGAAGAATTAAGCTTAGCTAACATCCATCACAACTCGAATTAAGAGGTTCCCGTTGAGTACAACAGACTTAAGGGGTGCTAATACCTTTCCCTCGCGTAACCGACTCTTGAACCCAGGAATATGGTTGCGACGGTCGTGTTCCTTCCGCGTTTATGAGGTTTTATAGATATTTTCCTCTCCCGTTTATTCGGGAAAAATAAATTTCGGTGGCGACTCTGTCGAACCGCATTTCCGCGCCTTTTGCGCGAGGGTCGTATGTTTGAATGAATTTTCAAGGTGCGACAGTTAGTTCCTCTGCTCCTAATAATTTTGAAGGTGAGATAATACTTAGAAGGGGGGTTGAATAAGTATTAAAGATTAAAAAACTTAGAATTAAAACACAATTATTTTTATCCTGGTTCGTTGAACTCAACTACTCCAGTCCACCCTTCCTAGAGTGATTTGCCTTTCTCAACAAGGACTTAATCCACTATTTAATCAAACAGATTACAATAGTAACACCTAAGAACAACTGTTCTTAGTCTTCTCAAGAGCTACTGATTCCAACTGAATCCTCTTAAGGAAATCCTTTACAATTAATGTAAATCTAATACAAGAGTAAGAATGCTTCTAAAAAGCTTTAATCACAACAGTGATATTTCTCTTAAGTTTAAGTACAATGAAATTAATTCTAATAAGAATATGAAAATATGAGAGCTTTGAATGTTTCAATTTCTTTTCAGCAAAAATGTCTGACTGAAGAATTTGGTGGAGACTTGCTTTTATAGGCAGCTGATCCAAGGGAGCTGCACGTTGAGAAGAGTGTCCCAAAAGGTCTGAGCCTTTTTGTCTTCACATCAAGTGACCATTCCTAGAAGAAGAAAGCACAGAAAAATCCTTTTTGTCTGTGTTCTTGTGTCTAGCATAAATAAGGAAAGAGACGTTTGATTTACTCCAACGGATATAATCTTTGAATACTTCTTCTTCAGTTTTCAGCAAGTTCATTAGAGTCTGATTGGGTCAGAGTCTTCTAATGATGATCAAAACTTTGCTGGATCAGAGTCTTCTGCAGCATGTGTGCTTTTAGCGTATTAAATATCAGAGCATATTTAAAACAGAACTTCAGTACTGGCAGCTTTAGTACTTTCAGAATCTTCTGTAGAAACTATGCTTTGAAAAACTCTTCATACAATATTCTTCTTTGCTTCAGATGCTTCTGACTTGCTTCAGATTCTTCTGGAGCTACTTCTTCAGATCCTTCTGGAGCTTCTGCTTCAGATTCTTCTGTTGGCAGCAATCAGAATCTTCTAATGAGTGCATCTGGCGCTTCAGAGTCTAATTAATTTCTTGCATTCAATTCAGATTTGCTTCTGGAGTATCAATTTCTTTACTATCTGCAGTAAAAACTCTCAAGCAAAATTTTAGAGTATATAATTATTAAATACAAAATTTCCTAATAGTTATCATCAAAACATAGAGATATTATTAAGAACCAATCTGTGTTCTAACAATCTCCCCCTTTTTGATGATGACAAAAACACCAGAAATTTTGTTTAATTGAAACTATTTAAATTATAACTTCCCCTGAGATGTTGAATCTCCCCCTGAGTTAGATACATATAAGGAATAAAAACTTCCCTTTCGTCTTGAGTAATCTTCAGAGTTAGATCTTGTTTGTTCTTTTACATTTGAAATCAGAATGTCTTGCAGATTTAATGTTCAGAGTTTGATAGTGGTCAAATGATCTGAGAGACTCAGAGTTTCTTTTATAGAATTTACTTATCAAATGTTCTGAAATAGTCAGATTAAAAGTTAGATAGAATAAATATGTCTGAAGTTTCATTCTGGTGAAGTTATATTAAACAGTTCAGATCTATATTTTCTCCCCCTTTTTTGTCATAAGCAAAAAGTAAAACTTTAAAAAGACAAATAAAAGAAAATAGTAAAGAAGATAAATCAGTGGAGAAAAACTTTGATTCATTCAATAGATCAAGAGTACATAGGCAAACATCAGAAGATATAGCAATAAAGTACATATGCAAACAACATATGCAAAAAAAAATTAGAACGAAAAAAAATCTAAGAGTGTTTGGACAAAAGCATCTTCAATAGATCTGTAATCTCAGAGGATGATTGCTCTTGCTTGGACATCCACTTAGCCGTAGTTTCATTCTTCTGATCTTGCTTTGACATCCATTCTGTCATATCCTCAGACTTCTTATCCTGCTTTGCCATCCATGACTTGATCTCTGACTGGCCAGCTTCCAGAGCAGCAATCTTATCTTTAAAATCTGGATGTTCTTTCTTTAACTCAGATGAAGAAGTATGATCAGGTTCTGGAGCTTGAACAGAGTCAATTTCCATTGGTTCTGTAGAGTCTGGAGCAGTGGAGTTAGAAGGAGGGTCTACCAGAGTCATAGCCAACGGATTTTCCTCAGATGCAATGTCAGTAGATTCTGTTGAAGGTGGAGGAGCATCTGTAAGGAGTAGAGGGTCAGATTTCTTGACAGTCTAGAATAGAGTCCTTGCAGCCTCAGCAAATCTGAGCTTCGCATCATCAGAACAGATGTTCTTCAGATTTGAGGCCACAGAGTTGAATCTGTTGATGAATCCATTCCAGATGATGTCAGATTCTTTGGCATCCATTGTTGCTGAGCATTTCTTCTGAACAGTACCTAAATACAATTGTATTTCATGCAAAAAAGTTTGAAATAAATGATTAACATTAAGTCTGGGCTTTGGACGTAACAGAGTTTCCAGAGTTACAGGTTTAGGTTTAAGAGTTGGTGGAAAAATTGATTTTTGGATGGAGATTAGAGGAGGAGGATAGTATGGAATGAAAGGTATCTCAGGAGCTTTTTCTTTGGATCTGATTAAGGCATTTAACAGATGAGGTTTTGCTCTGGTGTGAAGGGTAACTACATCAAAAGTTTCATTTGAGTAGGGTTGGAAGGCAGATTTGGGGGGTTCATCAGATGTAACATTGGTATCAGATGTAATTGGTAGAACTGAAGCCACAACTTTATCAGATTTTGCAGAACAGGATATAGTTGCTAATGAATCTACATCTGATTTGGATTTTATATATTCAAGAATCACAGATGGAAGGGTCATTGTGGGTTTGGGTTTCAGAGGGTTGATGGGGTCAGATGGTTCAACTCTGTCATAAAAGTCTTTGAGTTTGAAGCCATATGCCAAATTGTGAAATAAAGATGATACTTGGGCACAAGATATAGATGATCTTGGATTTGAATTTGGAATCAATATTTCAGATGATGGTGCAGGTGTGGGAATAGGATCTGGAATGGGAGCTTTTGAGGGTATAATGGGTTCAGGTTGATTTACCTCAGAGTATTTTTGAGATGGAGAGATTAGAAAATCTGGGTGGAGGTCTGATTCTGAGGAGTTTGAGGAGGTGGTTGGTGTGCAGGAAGTAGAAGATACTTGAAACACAGTTTTTAAGGGTGTGACATCAAGAACTTCTGTTTCAGGAATGTGGGGATCAGAATGTTGGTTGGTTCTGAAGGAATTTCAGATGGTTTGGATGGTTGTGAGGGTTGTTCTGAGATGGGTGAAACAAATGTAATAGTGATTGGTTCAGATGTAACTGGAACAGATGTTATTTTTGTAGGTTCAGAAGTAGTGGGTTCAGATGATTTTGATGGTGGATTATCTGATAGTGGTTGATGTTTAGAGGCTTTTTCTGATGGAGGTTCTTGTGGTTTTTCAGGTTGTTGTTCTTGTGGGTGCTGTTGTTGTTCAGATGGCTTTTGTTTAGGGTGTTCAGAGGATTTTTGTTGTACAGAAGGTTGTTATTGTTGTTCTGTAGGTTGTTGTTCTGATGTTTGTTTCTGTGAAGAGTGTTTTTGTGGAACAAAATGTTTGATTTGGATTTTTGGTTGAGATGATGGTGGTACAAAGACTTTTGGTGTTGGAATTGTTTGTGTTGTTGTTGGTGTTGGAACAGAACTTTGTTTTTGTGGTGATTTAGAACTAGGAGCAGTAACAGAAGTAGTTTGAGTAGAGGGTGGTTTTGGAACAGACTTAATATTAGAGTCATTTATAACAATTGTATTTGCAGAAGATACAGAAGATTTAGTACCTTTTATCTTGATCCTCTTGGCTGGTACAAAAGAAGTGTCTTCAGATTCTTTTCTCTTCAAGAGCTTCTTAGGCTTCTCAGCAATCTTGACCTTCTTCTGAACAGGTGCAGCTTCTGCTGCTGGCTGAGTCCTCTTTCTTTTTAGTTGATCTTCTTCTTCTTCTTCTTCTGCATCAGGTAGAGGTTGTCTTGCTAGTTGTATCACGTTTGCAGGAACATGCTTTCCTTCCTTCTTACATTCATCAATGTACATAACCACAATGTGTCTTGGCTCTTCAGCAAAGAACAGTGGAAAGTCATCTACAGGAACCCTCTTCTTACTGAGTTCAGACACATTCAGCTTCTTGGGAGCTGTTGTGAGTTCATCAACTATTTTGAGTCTCTGAAGACTTTTAGCATTCAGAGGCTTTCCCATGATGAATTCCAATTCCTCTGTAACTCCAGCAGCGTACAGAGCAGAGACCAATCCATTCTCAGTTAGAAGATCTGAGATCAACCTTCCAAAAGGGATCCAGGTTCTGATCTTCTGTCCTTTTTCTTTCACATTCTCTCTAGAGGCATTTATATGGTTGCACAGATGCATAAAGAGAATATATGGAAGATCTACCTTGGTGCTCTGACTCAGGCAATACATGAAATAGAGCTGTTCATTATTGACATAGTCTGGAGAGTTTGTTGACTTCCTATGATGGATGCATCCCATGAAGATCTTGGCCCAGATCTTATAGTCAGGCTTCAGATCCTTGAATTTGTTAGAAGCTTGATCAGCAGTCATCACTTCTTCATACACCTCATCCATGTCCACATGTCCAGCTGGCAAGTGGGAAACACCATCTGTTTCTTCATATCCAATTAACTTTCTGATCATATCTTCTGTGATAATGATTTCTTTTCCCAGTACAGAAGATAGGATGAACTTGGGGTAAACTGAGGCATGGATCCAGAACTCTTTCACAAGGAGAGGGTAAACTAGTCCAAAGAGTCTATCATAGTACTTTACCCATCCTTGAGCACCAATGCTAGAACGAAATTCAAAGCCATTTTCTGCAAGAGAGTCAAATTCTACCATGGATTCACACAAAACCTCCAACTTCTCAACAGGGGTTAAAAGAGTTCTTTTAGGAGGAGAGTAAGGAGAAACACCCATGTTTGCAGAAGTTACTGCAGCCATTGAAGATTGGAATTGAGCAGCTGTTGATGATGAAGTTGCCATTGAAGAATGCTTTGTCACACGCTTAGGTTTAGGGTTTTTATGTAGAGCGGAGAGAAGATGAAAACGCATATAATTTTCTGAGATTGTGAAAAGTGTGAAAGTGAAGATAAGTCATGTATTTATACTAAAACACTTAGGCATACCATCAGTCAGAATTTGCATGTTTTAACAAGCATTAAATGAAAAGAATAATAATCATTTCAAGTATTAATTGCTTCTGACAATTTGGGGGGAAAATCAAGATTTTTACTATTCAAACTTCACCTCAAACGTCTCTTCAGTAATGTACACGCCACCTCTTCAGATTTGATGTGACACGTGTTTGCTTGCATGTGTTCTGAAATCTCTTAAGAAATGAAACGTTAGCCAACGTTTAGATCTTCTAAGGATTGTTAGTTCAAAGTTTCACAAAAAAAATTAAGCAGAATAAGTAAGCAATCAGAAGAAATACTTCAGAGCTTTAGGCATTTTTGCATCTGTAAAAATTTGCTTCTGACAAATATTATTCTGGACAAAAATCCATACCAATATTTTTCAGAATAAATTTAAATCTATCTTCAACAAGGGGTTTTGTAAAAATATCTGCCCATTGATGATCTGTATCAACAAAGGCTAAATTTATGATTCCCTTTTGAACATAGTCTCTGATGAAATGATGCTTAATTTCTATATGTTTTGCCTTAGAGTGTAAAATAGGGTTTTTAGACAAACATATAGCAGAAGTATTATCACAAAAGATAGAAATGTTACTTTCAAAAATTTGATAATCTTCTAGTTGACTTTTCATCTAGAGCATCTGCGTGCTACATCCAGCAGCAGCAATATATTCTGCCTCTGTGGTTGAAAGTGCAATTGTGGGTTGCTTCTTGCTGTACCAGGAGATTAGATTTCTTCCTAGAAATTGACAACTTCCAGAAGTGCTTTTTCTTTCCACTCTGTCTCCAGCGTAGTCAGCATCACAGAATCCAACTAATTTGAAATCATCAGATTTTCTGTAACACAAACCCACATTAGAAGTACCTTTCAGATACCTTAGAATCCTCTTGACAGATGTCAAGTGTGACTCTCTAGGATCTGATTGGAATCTAGCACATAAGCATACACTGAATAATATGTCAGGTCTAGAAGCAGTAAGATAAAGAAGAGAGCCAATCATACCTCTGTAGAGCTTCTGGTCTACTTTCTTACTTACCTCTTCCTTGCCAAGTGAGCTAGTTGGATGCATGGGAGTCTTTGCCAGCTTACTATCAGTCATGTTAAATTTCTTCAGAAGATCTTTAACATATTTGGTCTGATGTATGTAAGTGCACTCTGGAGTTTGATTAACTTGGATTCCTAGAAAGAATCTGAGTTCTCCCATCATGCTCATTTCAAATTCTGCCTGCATACATGTAGCAAACTCCTTTCCAAGCATAATATTTGTTGATCCAAAAATAATATCATCTATATAAATTTGACAAATTAGAAGATATTTCTTAATTGATTTACAAAAGAGTGTTGTATCCACTTTGCCTCTGATGAAATTTTTCTCCAGAAGGAAATTGCTCAATCTCTCATACCAAGCTCTGGGAGCTTGTTTTAAACCATATAGAGATTTATTTAGTTTGAAAACATGATCTGGAAAATTTTCATTTTCAAAACCAGGAGGTTGGTGGACATAAACTTCTTATTCTATAATACCATTAAGAAAGGCACTTTTAACATCCATCTGATACAGAGTGATGTTATTTTGTGCAGCAAATGAAATAAGAAGGCGTATAGATTCTAACCTTGCCACTGGAGCATAAGTTTCAGTGTAATCAATACCTTCTTGTTGACTGTACCCTTGAGCAACCAGCCTTTCCTTATTCCTTTCAACTTCTCCTTTCTCATTTAGCTTATTTCTGAAGACCCATTTTGTACCAATTATATTGAATCCTTGTGGTCTTTGAACTATATCCCATACATCATTTCTGGTAAATTGATTTAGCTCTTCTTGCATAGCAATAATCCAATCATTGTCTTGCAGAGCTTCATCTACAGAAGATGGTTCAATTTCTGACACCAGTCCAAATAGTGATGCTTCAGATGATCTTAGAAAGGATCTTGTTCTGATGGGATCATCCTTCTTTCCAATAATGACATCCTCTGGATGAGAAGCTTTAATTCTGGATGATGATCCTCTAATGGTTGATTCTTCAGAAATGTTTAGATTGTTCATCTGAGAAGTTAAAGGAATAGCATCTGGCGTTGCTTCTGGTTCCTTCACTTGAATTTTGTCTACTTCTGGAACTTCAGAGTCAATAAAGACTACTTCCCTATCTGCAGAGTTTTCAGACTGCTTTGACTTTTCAGAGCCAAGCTTATCATCAAATCTGACATGAATGGATTCTTCCACAATCTGTGTCTCAGTGCTGTATACTCTGTAGCCTTTAGAGCGTTCAGAATATCCAAGCATGAAACACTTTTGTGCTTTGGAATCAAACTTGTTCAGATTTTCCTTAGTATTTAACATATAGCAAATACATCCAAAAGGATGAAAATATGAAATGTTGGGCTTTCTGTTCTTCCACAGTTCATAAGGAGTCTTTTTCAGAAGAGCTCTTACAGACACTCTGTTCTGAATGTAACAGGCTGTGTTGATTGCTTCTGTCCAAAAGTGTTTTGCCAGATTTGTCTCATTGATCATGGTTCTGGCCATTTCTTGCAGAGTTCTGTTTTTCCTCTCTACAACCCCATTTTGTTGTGGAGTTCTAGGACAGGAAAAATCATGAGCAATGCCATTTTCAGAAAAATATTTTTCAAAATATTTATTTACAAATTCACCACCATGATCACTTCTGACTTTTATAATTTTGAAATCCTTTTCATTCTGGACTTGCTTGCAGAAGTCAAAGAACACAGAATGTGACTCATCCTTGTGTTTTAAGAACTTTACCCATGTCCATCTACTATAGTCATCAACAATGACTAATCCATACTTCTTTCCTCTGATGGATGCAGTTTTCACTGGTCCAAACAGATCAATATGAAGTAATTCTAGTGGTTTGGAAGTAGAAACAACATTTTTTGATTTAAAAGATGATTTTGAAAACTTCCCTTTTTGGCATGCTTCACAAAGAGCATCTGAAGTGAACTTCAGATTAGGGAGTCCTCTGACAAGATTAAGTTAATTAATTTGAGATATACGTCTCATATTAATATGGCCTAATCTTATGTGCCAGACCCATTGCTTTTCATTAACAGACAAAAGACATTTAACATTTTGAACTTTAAGTTCTGAAAGGTTTATTTTATAAATATTGTTTTTCCTCTTACCACTAAATAGGATAGAGCCATCCTTTTGACTAATAGCTTTACAACATTTTTGATTAAAGGTAATATCATAACCATTGTCACTTAATTGGCTTATGGACAATAAGTTATGCTTTAACCCTTCAACAAGTAAAACATTAGTAATAGAGGGAAGTTTACCATTTCCAATGGTGCCAGATCCAATGATCTTGCCCTTCTGGTTCCCTCCAAACTTCACATCACCTCCAGATCTAAGTTCCAGGCTTTGGAACATAGACTTTTCTCCTATCATGTGTCGTGAGCATCCAGAGTCCAGGTACCATGATTGGTGTCCTGACCTTGCTGCTAAGAACATCTGCAACAGGAATTATTTTATTTTTAGGTACCCAGATCTTCTTGGGTCCTTTGGGGTTAGTTGGTTTGTAGGTTTGTCTAAACTTCTGTTTTTCAACATAATGTTTATTCTGACTTGCCTTGGGTTTAAACACATAAGTATTCTTCTCAGAGCTTGTGTGTTTAATGTCATTTAAGTGACCAAATTTAAATTGAGAATACAGAGGTGTCTTCTTGATGAAAAGTTTGTCAACAGATTTTGGATTACTTCCAGATGAAGATTCATATCCAATACCTCTTCTGTTGTTCCCATTAACACCATAGATCATAGAAGCCATCTTGCTTCTGTCTATGCTCTTAGTAAGGAATCTCTGAAAGCTAGAGTCATATTTTTCTAAAATGTTTTCACATGACTTAGTCTCAGATTCAGATTCTTGTTGAGTTATTTCAAAGTCATTTTTGATTTTCAGATTAATTTGTTTTTGCTCAACAAGTTCTGTCTTCAGAAGATCAATCTCAGATTCAAGATTGCTTTTCAGCTTCTTGTATTTGAGTTTGATATTGTTATAAATTTTAAGAACTTCTGATAAAACTTTTATAAGTTCTTCTTTGGTAAGTTTAGCCATTACCTCTTCAGCGTCATCATCAGATTCAGAATCTGATTCATATCCTGAGGTTCCTTCCTCCTGATCTTCTGTGCTGGCCATCAGTGCAACATTAGCACATTCTTCTTCTGATTCAGAAGATGATTCAGATTCATCTGAGTCATCCCATGTTGCCATCAGAACCTTCTTCTTTTTGTTAAACTTCTTCTTGGGTTTTTCTTTTTGAAGCTTGGGGAAATCATTCTTGTAATGCCCAACTTCTTTGCACTCATAGCACACAACTTCTTTCTTGCCAGATCTTCTGTGCCCAGAAGATTCCTTTCTATGATCAGATCTTCTGAAGTTGTTGAACTTCTTTCCCTTGTGCTTCCAAAGTCTGTTTATCCTTCTGGACAACATAGATAATTCATCTTCTTCTTCAGAAGAAGATTCTTCGGAGCTTTGTTCAATAACCTGCAAAGCTTTAGCAGATTTATTAGATTTTAAGGCAACAGATTTACCTTTTTCTTTCTTCTGAGGTTCATCTTCCTCAAGCTCAATTTCATGGCTCCTCAGTGAGCTGATGAGTTCTTCTAAAGAGATCTTGTTTAGATCTTTAGCCATCTTCAAGGTAGTCACCATTGGTCTCCATCTGGTAGGTAGACTTCTGATGATTTTCTTTACATGATCTGATATAGAGTATCCCTTGTCCAGAACCTTTAGCCCAACTGTGAGGATCTGAAATCTGGAGAACATGGCTTCAACAGATTCAGAGTCTTCCATCTTGAAGGCCTCATACTTCTGGATCAGAGCCAGAGCTTTTGTTTCCTTGACTTGAGAATTTCCCTCATGAGTCATCTTTAATGATTCAAACATATCAAAAGCAGTTTCCCTGTTTGTAATTTTTTCATATTCAGTATGAGAAATTGCATTTAATAATATTGTTCTGGCCTTGTGATGATTTCTAAAATCTTTCTTCTGAGCATCTGTCATAGATTTTCTATCTATCTTCTTGTCATTCCCAT
Source organism: Lathyrus sativus (assembly GCA_963859935.3). Taxonomy (NCBI): domain Eukaryota; kingdom Viridiplantae; phylum Streptophyta; class Magnoliopsida; order Fabales; family Fabaceae; genus Lathyrus; species Lathyrus sativus. The sequence continues at coordinate 676,799,724 of OZ012739.1, read as the reverse complement.
CTGTGGGATGAACATATCCATCTATGACTAGATCCCATAAATCAGCATCATATCCAAGGAAAAAACTTCCAATTCTGTCTTTCCAGTAATCAAATTTCTCCCCATCAAACATAGGGGGTTTGGTGCTGACTCTGTCCCTTTCTTCATATTTATTGTTAATGTTGGATGTTGTATTATCAGCCATAGTAACAAATAAATATATATCAAAGTATTTCTCTCTGGATCTTTACTGCCACTGTTAAGTGATAGCACACACAGAACCGGAGCTCTGATGCCAACTAAAGGTGAGATAATACTTAGAAGGGGGGTTGAATAAGTATGAAAGATTAAAAAACTTAGAATTAAAACACAATTATTTTTATCCTGGTTCGTTGAACTCAACTACTCCAGTCCACCCTTCCTAGAGTGATTTGCCTTTCTCAACAAGGACTTAATCCACTATTTAATCAAACAGATTACAATAGTAACACCTAAGAACAACTGTTCTTAGTCTTCTCAAGAGCTACTGATTCCAACTGAATCCTCTTAAGGAAATCCTTTACAATTAATGTAAATCTAATACAAGAGTAAGAATGCTTCTAAAAAGCTTTAATCACAACAGTGATATTTCTCTTAAGTTTAAGTACAATGAAATTAATTCTAATAAGAATATGAAAATATGAGAGCTTTGAATGTTTCAATTTCTTTTCAGCAAAAATGTCTGACTGAAGAATTTGGTGGAAACTTGCTTTTATAGGCAGCTGATCCAAGGGAGCTGCACGTTAAGAAGAGTGTCCCAAAAGGTCTGAGCCTTTTTATCTTCACATCAAGTGACCTTTCCTAGAAGAAGAAAGCACAGAAAAATCCTTTTTGTCTGTGTTCTTGTGTCTAGCATAAATAAGGAAAGAGACGTTTGATTTACTCCAACAGATATAATCTTTGAATATTTCTTCTTCAGTTTTCAGGAAGTTCATCAGAGCCTGATTGGGTCATAGTCTTCTAATGATGATCAGAACTTTGCTGGATCAGAGTCTTCTGCAGCATGTGTGCTTTCAGCGTGTTAAATATCAGAGCATATTTACAACAGAACTTCAGTACTGGCAGCTTTAGTACTTTCAGAATTTTCTGTAGAAACTATGCTTTGAAAAACTCTTCATACAATATTCTTCTTTGCTTCAGATACTTCTGACTTGCTTCAGATTCTTCTGGAGCTACTTCTTCAGATCCTTCTGGAGCTTCTGCTTCAGATTCTTCTGGAGGCTACGCTCAGAATCTTCTATTGGCAGCAATCAGAATCTTCTAATGAGTGCATCTGGCGCTTCAGAGTCTAATTAATTTCTTGCATTCAATTCAGATTTGCTTCTGGAGTATCAATTTCTTTACTATCTGCAGTAAAAACTCTCAAGCAAAATTTTAGAGTATATAATTATTAAATACAAAATTTCCTAATAGTTATCATCAAAACATAGAGATATTATTAAGAACCAATCTGTGTTCTAACAAATTTGTGGGGTGAAGCTATTTTATTTGCATACAAAACAAAATTTCCCATAAGAAAACCGGTAAGACACCGTATGAGCTTTGAAAAGGTTATTCTCCAAATATGAAATATTTAAAAGTGTGAGGTGTCTTGCTAAGGTGATGTTTTCGGTTCCTAAGAAAAGAAAAATATGATCCAAGTCTTCTAATTGCATGTTTATTGGTTATGCTGAACATAGTACTGCATATAGATTTCTTGTTTTGAAAAATGATGTGCATGATCATAATACTATTATAGAGATAAGAATGCTGAATTTTTTAACATGTATTTCCTTTAAAGTTTGATCATATTTCTCATGATGTTGTGGATGATTCATGTCTTGAACTTGCTGATCATAATATTAATTATAATGATAATCTTAGTGAGGATGAATATGAGGATTTGAGAAGGAGTAAGATACAAAGGAAACCCACATCCTTTGGAAATGATTTTTACACTTATCTAATCGATAATGATCCTTCAAGCTTTTCTGAAGCAATTTCTTTTTCTCAATCACATTTTTGGAAGGAAGCTATCAAAACTAAAATAGATTCAATTACTAAAAACCATACTTGGACTTTAGTTGATTTACCACTTGGAGCAAAAACTATTGGATGCAAATGGTTTTCAAAAGAAAATTTCACCTTGATGGTTCTATTGATAAATACAAAGCAATATTTGTTGCAAAAGGTTTTACTCAAAAGGAAAACATTGACTATTTTGATACTTTTGCTCCTATCACTAGAATTTCTTTTATTCGTGTTTTGATTGCTTTAACTTCCATTCATAAATTAGCGATTCATCAAATGGATGTCAAAATTGCATTTTTAAATGGTGACTTAGAAGAAGAAATTTATATGACTCAACCCGAAGGTTGTGAGGTTAAGGGTTAAGAAAGTAAAGTTTGTAAACTTCTCAAATCCTTGTATGGTTTAAAACAGATTCCTAAGCAATGGCATGAAAAATTTGATAAAACTTTAATTACTGATGGATTTTCATCTTTTGATGTTGATAAATATGTGTTTGCTGAAACGTTGAATGACGAATGTGTTATTATGTCCTTGTATGTGGATGACATGCTTATTTTTGGTATATGCATTGATACAATTATTGAAGCTAAGAGTTATCTTTCATCAAAATTTGACATGAAAGATATGGGAGAAACAAGTGTTATACTGGGTGTTAAAATCATAAGGAAGGGAGATAGTATTACACTATCCCAAGAACCCTATGTTGAAAATTTTCTTAAGAAGTATGGTCAGTATGATGTTAAATCTGTGAGTATCCTTTATGATTCTAACTCTCAATTGAATGAAGGAGATCATGTTTCTCAATTTGAATATGCCAAATTATTGGAAGTTTTCTACATTTGATGAACTTTTCTAGAACATATATAACTTATGTTGTGAGCAGATTGAGCAGGTATACTCATAGCCCCAATGAGCATCATTGGGAAGCCCTTGCAAGAGTTATGAAATATTTGAGGGGTGCCATGAATTATGGTATCAAGGATAATGGATTTCCAGTTGTCCTTAAAGGGTACAACGATGCTAATTGGATCTCAAATTCAGACAAGACAAAATCCACTAGTGGTTATATATTCACACTTGGTAGTGGTGCAATTACTTGGAAATCAGCCAAGCAATCTATTATTGTAAGATCCATAATGGAATCAGAGTTTGTAGCTCTGGCTTTGACTGGTAGTGAAGCTGAGTGGTTGAGAAACTTCTTAGCAGACATTCCATTAGAAATAAAACTCAACCCATCAGTGTCAATACATTGTGACAACCAATCCGCAATTGCAGTTGCTAAGAATAAGACATTCAATAGAAATAATTGACATATTTGATTAAGACACAATGTGGTACAACAACTGTTGAAAGATGGAATAATTTCCATAGATTATGTGAAATCAGTGGTTAATATGGCCGACCCTCTGACTAATTCTTGGGTAGAAAAATGATTTATGAATCATTGAAAGGAACAAGACTTGATCCAATTTGAATACAATAAATAATGGTAACCCAACCTTTATGATTGGAGATCCCATGAAGAAGGTTCATATGTGTCCTTACCGAGGCCCAACCTGTGGTCCACACGGTTAACCAGACTGTCCAAGCTCCCTTTGAGAATCCTCCTTATGAGTACAATGCTGCCGGTGGGTAAAAGGGAGACCAGGAAGATTTTGTTGAGCCTGAGATCACCCGTGAACAGTTTCAGATCATAAACAAGAGACTCCAAGTTGTCGAAGGTACTGATTTCTTCAACGTTGATGCCGATAATATGTGCCTAGTTTCTGGTCTTGTTTTACCTGCCAAGTTCAAGACTCCTGAGTTCGTGAAGTATCAAGGTCATTCATGTCCAAGAGCCCATCTAGTCATGTACTTACGAAAGATGACAGCTTACATCAACAATCAGAAGTTGCTCATCCATTGCTTTCAGGATAGTTTGGGTGGTGCTTCTCTTAAATGGTATATGAACTTAGAGCATAACAGTGTCCACTGCTTCCAAGATCTCGCCAACACTTTTATGAAGCAATATAAATACAATTTGGATATGGCTCCCGATCGCCGTCAACTTCAAAGTATGTCTCAGAAGGAAAAAGAGTCGTTCAAGGAGTATGCTCAGCGTTGGAGGGAGTTAGCTTCCCAAGTCGAACCCCCTATAGCAGAGAAGGAACTGACAGGAATGTTCATGGATACTTTGTCTCCTTTCTATTGGGAAAAGATGATTGGAAGTGTCTCTTCAAGCTTTACAGATCTGGTGACTATTGGCCAAAGGTTAGAAGAAGGTTTGAAAAATGGAAAGGTATCCAAAGCTGCCGAATCTTCTAATGGTGCAAAGAAATCCTATGGGAATTTCCATAAGAGGAAGGACGAGCAGACCAATGCTGTCATGACTGAATCAAGAAAGCCTCGCCAGGGATCTCAACCTGTTGTTGCTCCACAGCTAGCTCAGACCGCTCAACGCGACGAGTAACTACACTGGGGAATACGACGCACTGGTGGAATAACGCGACAATTATCACTTTAGAACGAACGGTAACACAAGATCCACACGGTGATAGGATCAGGTAAACGACAAGTGCTGGAAGTTTTGGGTCATTCCTTTAAACGAAGAGATCGAGCGGGATCTTCAAACACCAGAGATACTCGGAAAAACCATCGAATAACCTCGGGGTCAAAGAAACAAATTTTAGGGACATCCGGAAGAACATCGAATGAACTCTGAAATACACCATCTCTTGTCGATTGTGCTATTTTATTCATTCAAAATAAAATGGCACTAGAAACCATGTAAAGATAGGACAAATTTGAGGTACTACAATATGGGTAATAACAAATTATTTCCTGAACTGACAACACTACCGACCCTTCCTATTTTGTAGTGCTGAGCTGCATTGGTAGAGGATAAGTTTAAGAGCTTTTAATGATTTCCATAGCTCTTATGGGTGGTATATGGAATGCAACATATACTTGATGGAATCACCTATATGAGTGTCAAGTGGAGCCGCTTGCATGAGATTTGGCAAATCTATAGAGTACTCATGAACACCAGGCACACACATGGCTGAATTGACGCACAACGGTAATGGCAACGAGAAATTATGGGGGTGTAATGCTTGGTAACGCCTCTAGCACACACCAAGGTGTAATGGCTGCTCCACTAATTTACTTGTGTGCTAAGTCTTATTAGTTTAGTCTCTGGTTCATAGCCCAAAAGGCACCAAAATTGAACAATTACATTCTCAAAAATCGCCCAAGAAATTTCTTCCCTTCTTAAACCCTTTCTTTAGACCTTTGAAATATGTGGGGGATTGTTGGAAAATTAGTGTATTTTAAAGGCTAACCTCCACCAGTGTAAGTTTAGTGCAAAACGTGACCCAAAATTTTACATATGCCAAATTGTTGCACCGCCCACTTTGACTAAATCAGTATGGTTTGTTGTGCTGCCGCCCAAGTTATTAAAGCTTGCCGCCCATCATTTATTTCATTCCTCTACCTTGTTATTCATGAATTTTGTCATATAAATAGTTATCTTATTTCTCATGAAGATATACATAAAATACACTAGAAAATTATCTTCTCCTCCTCTTTTTTTTGTTCCTGAGCAATATATATTTGAGATTCTCGCTAGTTCTTGTGTTCCTGGTTAATGCAACCATAAGGTGTTGTTTAATCCTGGGGAGTGTTTAGGATAATACATGAATAAAACTCTCAAGAACTGTGAATCTAATTCACGACTCAATTCAGTTACTTTCCATATTTTGCTTTATGTCTTCGTTGCTATTGAACTTGTTGTTGTTTTTACTCTCTATATCCAACATGTTGTTGGAATTAATCTAACAAATCTGACTCATGAAAATAAAATTTGATTTTAAATAAAATATGCCTAAATGTGATGATTGTTTGGATTTAATTGGATAATTAAGTCAATAATATTTTTATTTTGAAATTTTAAAAAAATTTAAAATTTTTTTCTTTCTTTTCATGGCTATTGTGACATGAATGTTTGGATGAGATGTGATTCTTAAAATAATATGCCTATAAAATATGCCCCTTTAGAAAGAAACATACAATTTTTTTCATTCTTTTTGTTTTTTTCCCATAAAATAAAATAGTATCTTCATCATTAAAGATATACATAAAAGAAGACGGAAGAGAGAAGAGAAGAATCTGAATCAAGAAATAAAAAACAAAACAAGAATCATTGTCGTGGATCAAGGTACGTTTTTATTGTTTTTCATATAAATTAGAGTATTTTGAAAATTACAATATCAAGATCTTAAATGAAATTAACCATAACATTATGTATTAGAGAAATGTTATCAATGTTTATGATAAACTCTATTCAAGATCTTTATAATATAATTTTCAAAGTACTCTAATTTCTATGACAAACAATAACAATGTACTCGGATTCATGATGATAATTTTTATTTGGTTTTTGATTTCTTGATTTAAATTCTTCTCTCCTTTCTTCCTTCTTTCTTTATGTGTATCTTTGATGATGAAGATATCACTTTATTTTGTATGAGAAAAAATAGAAAGAACGAGAAAAATTGTATATAGCTTTTCAAATGTGTATTTTATAGGCATCTTATTCTAACAGTCATATCTCATCTTAATAGTCATATCTCAATAGCCGCCATGAAAGAGAAAAGAGAGAATTAAATTTTATTTTGAATTTTAAAATAAAAATTATTTAATTGTCCAATTAAACCCAAACAATCATCACATTTTAAGGATTAATAAATTAATCTAACAATGGTTACATATGTTTTCTCTATATCATTCTCTCTTATATTTGATATATTTTTTAGATTTATTATAGAAATATATTTTTAAATTTATTGAATAATTAATATATTTAGATTACTATATGAAATATATACTAATTATACAATAAATTTAAAAAGTAATTTTTTATAATAGAGATGAGAGAATATAGAAGAATGTTAATTTATGTAAAAAGATTATGTATCATAATATTTTTATGTTAGCAATCATGTGTTATTTATTGGTCGAGTTTTACTACGTGGATCAATCAACTTTTAAAATATTATTTTAAGTTTAAAAATAGAACAATTTTTATTAAATTTCTTTAAACAATAGTAATACGAGTTATGATTCTCTATATTCGATTTATTCAAGATATGCATAGTGTGCGGACACTACAAGAAATGTTGTATCCAGCCACGTGATTTAGTGAAGTGAAAAACATGTGGCAAAAAATAGGTGTTTGCGACGTGTTTATCACGTCACTAACATATTTAACATTAAAATATCACGTTTAACGATAGCACGTGGGTTATGAGATTTTTATTTTTAAAAAAAGTATTATGACGTGAAAATCACGTCGCAACATTTAAATTTAAATATAAAAAATTAAAAGGATCATGATGTACAGAAGAGGGAAGTTTGAAAATTTCAAAATTTTGCTTGTGAAGTGTTATTCACGTCGCAAGGTTTAAGAGAGAAAAATATATGATGGTGAAGTGATGGGGTACAGGATGTGCAGGTTGGGACTGACAAAAGTTTTGACCGTTGCAATTTAGTAACAGGTTTTTCACTTTGCAAATTAGTGACGTGTTTGTCACTTCACAAATTGGAAATTTAAAATATACTCGTTGGGCATTGCGACGTGAATTTCACTTCACTAATTTGCAAAGTGAAATTCATGTCACTAGGTTGGACTTTTAAATCAACACGTCATTTATGTTTCCAAGGCCACTTACTTTCTTCATTTCCAATATCATTTCCCTTCTACTCTCTTCATTTCTAATATCTTCAAACTTAATTCATTTTCCACTTGTCGCTACGTGAAAAATGACACAGAGTCGCCACTGGATTTTATTTATCCCAAGGAGGAAAAGGAAAATAGCGATAAAACCTTTGGGAAAAGAGCGTGGTCATTGCAACCAAGTCTTAGGGTTCGGGAGTCGGTTATGCGAGGGGAAGGTGTTAGCACCCCCTCGCATCCATCGTACTCGATGGGAACCTCCTAGGTTGTTTGGCGTGAATGGGTGTTTTTATTAAGAGTTTGCTTGCTTAAGGAAAAGAGGGGTTGGTTTATTTATTTTAATGCTCGCCAAGGATTGTGGCCCTTGTGCCTACGTATCCTCACTTAAAAGAAGTGAAGAATCAGAGCTTCGTAGTTCGGAGGCTTATGAAATAGTTGTTTTTTGGTTGATTTTATACCTTGAAAAAGGGTTTTCGGATTGATGCCCTAAGGCGAAAAATAGTTTGATGAGTTGATGTTATTTTTAGGTTTTTCTTAGGGAAGAATTTATTCTTGACTAGGATTATACAAAAGACTTCGGATAGAGATGAATGTCTCGAATAACCAAGTCGAGCGCCTTGTATTCAAAACATTCGGAATGAGTGTAGGAGGACTCCATTCTCATTCCTTCTCCACCACTTTAAAGTTCATGGTGCATAATTCTAATCGTATATTTTATTGTGTTTTGGATTATTTATAAGAAAAAGGATCACTTGATGTTGGATCAAGGTTTATTGTTTGTAAAAGTATTTGAGGTGATACGAACAAGGTCGATGGCGGACGCATAAGGCGGCCGACTTACAAGGTTGAAAATGACTCGATAAAATCGAGAGTTTGCTTTTGAAAAAATGTTTTTTTGGAATCAAAAGTCAACAAGGACAATAGCAATATTCACACTAAAATCATACAAACATATGGGTTAGTCGGCTAAAAAAAAAAATCGAGACATGCAAAAAAAAATGATCAGTTCGCGCCGCGAACTGAGAAAAGTGAACATTCTGATTTTTGCATGTTCGCACCGCGAAGGGTGTTCGCGCCGCGAACTGGGAAAGTTTTCATTCTGATTTTGGCATGTTCGCGCCGCGACCTGAAGCGAAAAATGTAATATTTGCTGTTTTTTGCTGTCTTTTATGGTTTTCTTTCCTTTCTATTGGTTCTCAAAAATGGTTCTTTGGTCCCCTTAGAACCTTACATGATATACTCAATACAACAACACATAAAAGGGGAAGTAAAATAAATATAAAAGCAAAAATTAAAGAGAGAAAGGTTTGAAATGGATACCCAAGAGCTTTCTATCTTTCTTGCAAGTCCTCCACTGATTTTTGTTGGATGTGCTTCACTCTTCACTCTATGTTGTGAAGGTTCTTCTCTTCAAGGATGCTCTTGTGTTTCTATGTCACTCTCTTTTTTCTGGTTTTTCTTCCTTTCTATTTTTTTTTATTTTTAGGGTTTCTCTTGCTCTCTCTATTTTTCTGGTTTGCAATGTGTGTATGGATGTGTGAAGAATCAAGAGTGATCTCCTTTTGTTTACAGCCCCCTCCTCTTATCTCAGCTCCTCTAGGGTTTTCTCTTCTCTCCACATATCATATTTTTCATGGAGTGATGTCTCTTACCACCTTTTCTCATGCCACTCTCTTTCTTTGCATTTCCATGCAAGAGCTATGCTGCATTTTTGCTGTTGCACTTTGCCTATGCTGTTTTTTCTGCAGCACATTGTGCCTTACACCCATTTTGTTGGCTTGTTCTTGGACAACTCTTGTGGTCAATGCTACCACCTTTGACATCATTTTGAAAATTTTGATATGTAGAAGCATTGTCACATGTTATTCCCTTGGTCTTGTGACATGTGATCTTGTGACATGAAGAAATTTGTCACCTCTTGCATGGGACTGTTTTGCCATGATTAAACATGCATAATCTTGGTCTTAAAACATTTCAATCTTGATTTAATTCTTGCATATTTCTTGGATGTTTGTAAGCATAATGTGGACTTGGTGTGACATTACCATAACATGAATTTGATTAGAGACTTGAATGAAGATTAGAAATAAATTAATCTCTAAACATTACTTAGAGTTGGAAATCTTGCAACAAATGACATTCTTGTAATGTCATAAAATTTCTCTTGGTAATATTCTTGCCACTAATTCATGAATTCATGATGGATTTCCCTAGAACCATCAAAATTGAAATGGATGAAGTCTTGAATTATGGGCTTGTGATCTTGACTCATGCTTTGCAAATTTGGACTCCACTTGATCAAGAATTTGAAACAAAATTGGATGAAACAATCTTGAATTTGGCCTTGAATTTCATGTTCATTAGGAATATATTTTGAATATCCTAATATTTTTTCAAGTAACTTTTCCTTGAAGAAATCTAGATGAATAGATTTTCCAACTTAGATCAAACCTTAGGTGATGAACCTTTTCCTCCATGTAGTCCAAGATAGACAAGTTATCTCATTTGAAATGAAAAATGACAAACCGACCCAATTCGTACCCACATGCTCGATATGCAATAGAACGATGTATGATATGGCGAATGTAGGGTATAAAGGATAAAGGCGAAAATGAGGGTGTGACACCACTTACTTTTACTCTCTTTCTCTTTCTCATTGCAACCTTCATTCATTTTTACGCTCTTTCTCTTCCTCATTCTTTATGCATCCATTGCACCTTCTACAAGTGGATTAACATCATTCTTGATCACTTCAAGAACCTCTTGATAACCAAACAACATCTTCATTTGTTTCTACCACTTGTCATAATTCTTCGCATCGATAATTGAGAGATTTACAGGGATACACTCATTGGAGATGGAAATCATTATCGCACACTAGGTGTTCGATCAATGAATTAGGCTTTTGATACCCAATGTTAGGGCAACATCCAATTACAAGCTAGAAATGATGAACAAGAGAGTCATGGAGAGAGTGGGAGAATTAGAGAGAATTAGGGTGAAAATATTGGTTGTTTATTAACAACCTAACATGGGATATATATACAACAATACACAAAAGCTCAGTTAACCCACTAAAAGAATAAAATAGATTTTTGAACCATGTAACCAGTTACATAAAACCGTAACCAATTACAAAATCTATTGCCTTCAAATTTGTCAAAATCTGGAGGGTGGTAAACGGTTACACCAAATCTGTAACTGGTTATAAGACCCATTATTTTGATAATTTGTTGTAGCAAATGAGTGGTAACTAGTTAAAACCCTGCTATAACTGATTACACCAACTTGATTTATAAACTTTTCACAACAAAAATATTGTCTTACAAATCAACCAGCATCTTCTGTTATCTTTTGGGAAATTACATAAAAACATATTACTAACATAACACAATTAACATATGAGGCTCTTGCACAAGATTTGATAGAAACACATTTCTTGGATTTCATATTTTTAACACATAATCAACCATATACAAGTTCTTCCACTTTTGTAATTACATTGATGAAAATGAGAGTTAAACATAAAAGAAAATGTAAATGAGAGCATAATATTGTAGTTGAATGATAGGTCGCAAGTATACGGCTATATCAATGTAGTATAAAAGATTTTGTGTCCACAAAGACCAATTGACAAGTATCATTATCTATTGGTCCTATGTTTATTTAAGGTTATGCAAAAAGCTTTGTTTTTGCGCAAAAAATGAAAATAATGGATTTAATTCAATAATAATGGAAAGATACCGAAACCTTAATTTTCGTCTACCTATGTCACTCATACACTTTACAACACTTAATCATAACAAGAACTATATTTTTGTAGAAAATAATGAATTAGAGGTACAACCCACTTTCGTGGTACGTTACTGGACTTTAAACTTGTAATTGCCTACTTTCATAACGTGAAACTACAAGTTCAAACGTCCCTTTTTAAAATACAACAATCTCTTGATTGGTTTAAAAATTCTTTTTCAATTTAGAAATTAAAAATCTGAATTTTCTAAGTTAAATACAGTTTTCGCTCTTTCGATGCATAAACAGTACTTTGGTGCTTCTACTTTCGTAGTAAAAAAATTATTTTCAAAACAATAATTTCAATTTCGTTATGAATAAATATTTATGAAATTCATACGAGTTTCATCGGTATGACGGTCCTCACATTTTAGACTCAATTACGGCTACTCAGACATATCAGATAAACATATACAATATGCTTGCGATGAATTCATAATAATAAAACCGTAAAGAAATATAACATAGAAATAATGGAAACTGAACTTGATATTGAATATGCTCCAAAGGGAGACTTTGATCCAAATTACATCAGTGCAGGAACATAAACAGTAGAAGAAAAATAACTTGAAAAGTGCATAAAAACTCTATACAAAAAAAATTGCTGAAAACTATAGAGGATTTAGTGCAACAATACTTAGATTATTCTAAAATTCATTACAAGCCTATTTATAGTGAAACTCCCGCTCCTAAAGTTCTAGAAATCGTGGGTTAATCATGGAGAAAATGAGGTTGAAACGCAACAAAAATATGGAAAATTCTAGACTAGGTATCACGATGGGTGTCATGGTGCATGACGGCTTGCCCGTCATGACGTGCTAAAGGTGGGATTCTGGATCCTAGGTCTATGACGGTGGTTAGTGTGGATGATGTCCTGTTCGTCATGGTCTTGACATTTTCGCTCCTCCCTTTGTGTTATGAGCCATGACGGCCGTAATGGCCTCCACCACCAGTCATTTTTATTTATTTTTATCTATTTCCTTCTGTAATCGGTGTTGGTCATTTTGTGCCTACAATGCAAAGTAATAAGCTTGTTTATTGGAATAAAAGAAACGTAAAAACCACTAAATTTACTAAAATTGAATCAATTAAAACAATAGAATGCTTATTATTGCTGAAGGAACAACCATATCTTGGCATTCTCATTATTCGGAGACAAAGTTAGTAGAAAATGTCCATGTATTATTGGTGACCGAATCAACAACATGGTCATAAAGGTTTTGAATAGGGTCATTTCCGGTGACAATGGTTTGAATAAAGAAACCAAACATGAAAGACATAGCCAACTAACCGTTCTTGAGTTCTTTAACCTTCAACTATGCAAATGAATTAGGGTCACTAACAAGATAAAAGGGTCAAAGGAAACACTAAGGAAAAGCGGATCTAATCCTTCGCCAAGGGGTCTAACAACAAGAGATAAAGAGTGTTAAACTTTTATAATTCACACTTTTTAATTTTAAATAACTTTTAGAACATTAACTTTCAACAAAACAATGCAAACTTTATGGTGAGCATCTTAAAATTTTCTTGTATTTTAGAAGGATGGGGTTTTGAAACCATCTCATTAAAAAGTACTATATTAATTATTAATCAGATTACTACGTTAACCACTATTAATTAGAACTGTCAAATATGGCTATTCGATCCTAAATGAGTCGGCCCTGACAGACCTCATTCTTTTTAAAATTGGGTAAAAAAAGCTCTATTATAATATGGGTTCAAAAATTACTATCTGAACTATGGACTTCGGGCCACCTAACCCTAAAGGAGTTTTTTAAAATAAAAACCACATAATATTTAGTATAAATAAAATAAAAAAAATCTATTATTTTAAATATAATACATTTTTAAGTACTATATTATCTCTTATAAATACTATAATGTGTTTTTAAATATATTACATGTCTAAATTATACTATAAAATAAATATTTAACATAAAAGAAACTAATAAAATACGAGGAAAGATGATTGATTAATGTATAAGGTTTAACTAATGTGATACCTGTGCCTTTGAATGGATACTGGTCGATGATGCGCATTTGTTATGATTGTACCTGATCAGAAGAGATAGCTGGTCTGCCACGCATCATCGACGGGTAATTGTCACCGGAGGTAGGAAGAAGGAGGGGGTGTACCTGCAAGACACTTTAATGCTTAAGTGAGTAAAGGATCAGAGTGAGAGAGCAAATACAGAAATATGTGTAGAATGGAATACCTGACCCTCTAGTGAAAGAGGGTATTTATAGAGAGACCCTAGCGCAGGGCTAACAGTTACTTGTATTGGGCTAGATTGCCCCCAGGGTCAACTGGGGTTTTAGGACGAGTGTCCCGGGGACAGATGACAGGGTTTGGATGAACAACCCGAGGACATAGAATAGGGTTTGGATGAACAACCCGGGGACATAGGATATGTGTAGATGAATGTCCTGGGGAGGGAGGTTAGGTATAGACGAATGCCACGGAGAAGCACATTAATGTTGGATGAATATCCCCGGGATGCATGCTATTGCGGGATGAATGTCCCGGGGATACGATAGTAGACACATGAGGAGGTAGATGTCGAGGAGGAGTGTAGGTCGTAGTCATCGTCCCCTTCGCCCTTTCACTTGATTTGTGGTGGAAGGGTGAATTTGATCTTGAAACGTAAAATTCACCGTTTTTCTCTGCTTTTCAGGTGATCATGGCCACGTGGATACCAGGAGTTATGGAAGTTGACGTGGAGCCAGAGTCTCCTATGGCCCCGCCCGTCGGGGGGCAGGACAGGACGATCGAGGACTGGGTCAGGGAGGAACCTCTGAGCATGCCTTCCCGTTTCGCCGAGGACGACTCTGACGCCTTCGCCACAATTGAGGACCGATGTGAGGGCTCCTCTATGAGCTGGAAAGCATACCGACCATTGGCCCACCACCGCATATGCTCGAGCTACGGGAAGATGAGATTTCCCATGTACGAGTTTTGCTTTCGTGAAGCGGGACTTCGGCTGCCCTTCACGGATTTCCAACTAGGTGTCTTCGAATGGATGAGGCTGGCACCTTCTCAGATGCATCCCAATGCTATAGCTTTCATTCGGGCATACGAGCTCGTCTGCCGACATCTGAAGATCGGGGTCACTCTCACCTTGTTCTTTCGGCTTTTCCACCTGCAGAGGCAAACAGTTGATGACCGACAAGGATGGGTGTCGTTGAAGCAGCCAAGAAGTCTCTTCAGGGCGTACATGGACTCTGTCCGGGATTTCAAAGACTGATTCTTTGTGGTTCGGCCTGTTTCTCATGAGGCGTGCACCTCGTTGTTCCGATGTGAAGCCCGGGAAGTGAACAGGAAGAGGGAAGAAGTCATGGTGCCGAAGGTACCCTTAGATTGGTCGGAGGAACACTTCAAGAGGGGCACAAATCGTTATATCATGCGGGCAGGGACTTTGGACGAGGAGGACCAAGTAGGCTACCAAAGGTTAGTGGCCTTCGTGGCCAGGTTTACCCCGGTCAAGCTCGTGACACTCGACAGAAACTTTATCCTCGACAGTCAAGGGAATATCCTCCGACATTTGAGGCTCATTAATACGAAGGCTCTGCTCGAATGTTTGTCGGACGAGGAGGCCCTGCATTTTCTAGGTAGCGGGTCATCTTTTGCCTGCCCCTTTTGTACTCTGTTATCCTCGTGTGTGCTAACCCCTTGCTCTTTTGTTTTGTAGGAAGCATGTCGACCATGCAAGAGCGCATGAAGAAATTGGCGGCTTTTAGGGACGCGACGAAGAGCGGAAAAGGGAGGGTCGCTCAGATGCTGCAGTAGCCTCCTGTCGACCAGGGTGGAAGAGGTTCCTCGTCTTCACCACTGGGGAGCCATTCTCCTATGTGAGAGCGGTGATTAATAGTCCTGAAACTGTCGTCGACCTCACCGAGGGGGGCGCCAAGGAGGGGTTCCTTATCCCCCTATTGTCATCTGCATCCTGGTTTCTTCCACGGGGTCAGGTCACCTGCTGTGTCGGCCTCAGAGGCAAAGGCGGTGCTCGGGACCAGTTGGGATGTGAGAAGGCAAAGGATGGCCGAGGACTTGGCCGCTATGATGCGAGTCTTCTCGACCGCCTTGGTTCTAAGCGATGAGGGTTGCTCTTCCGACGATCTTACCAAGCTACAAGGGGATCTCACAGCTGCTGAGTCGAGGATGACCAAGTTGGCTGCTAAGATGGACCTGAGAAGGGAGGATAATGTCGCCCAATGCAAGAAGAGTAGCGAGGCTGAGGAGCGTCTGAAAGCTGCCGAGGAGGAAAGGTCGAGGTTGCAGGCGCGGGTCGAAGAGTTGGAGACTTCCCTTCATCCTGCCGAGGACGAGACTGAAGAGGAAAGACTCCTGCTTTCCCGAGCTGAGTTGTTGGGAAAGATTCGTGAGCTCGAGCAAGACTGCTTGGGGGCCGTCGAGGTTGGCTATGCTAGCACTATAGAGCAGCGCAGGATAGTGAATCCTGAGGTTACTCTGATCACCAAGGGGACGGGGCCCTACCACCAGGTCGTTGATGGACGGGTGGTCGCGATAGGCGCTGAGGAGGATGATGACAGCCCGACTGTTGAAGAGGAAGAGCGAGAGCAACAAGAGGTCTCCTAGGTTTTATTTCTGTGTTCCCTGGGCCTGCGTGCTGGTATTGATTTTCCCGGCCTGCATGCATATTTTTGTTAAGATGTTTTGGCGGGCCTGCGTGCCCTTAAGATGTTTTATTGGGCCTGCGTGCCTTTTTATTGTAATTCCCGAATAGCTGGGCTAGCACCCTTGATTGTATGATAATGTTGATTGTATGTGATGATGTTTTATCTTTTTTTGCTAAGTGTGTGCCTGTTTATGTATGGGTTCTTGTATGCTTGCATGTTTGTATGTTGGTGGGAGTAGTAGCTCGACGATACTTGTAGTGCCCGACAGTGTAGGGAACTGGCCGGGTGACCGGGGTTGTTACCTGGTCGGTTAAGAAGAGGGGCTGCGGTCGCGGCCCTCTCCCCGCGGTGTGAACGTCCCATCATGAGCTGGGTGTTCTGCCATCACGGTACGGCGGCGGTGACTCTTAATTGAGGGCCCCCCGTCAAACAGAGCGATTTGCCCGCACACACAAAAGGGCAGACGCTTGTTATCTCGTTGAGTTTTGGGAGACACGTTTGTACCAGGTCGCGCTCCCGTGGTCGTGAGGTTGGTCATTGCGGGCAATGTTTAACTGTAGTACCTTTTGAGCTTCTCAGGGTTCCATGGTTGAGCAATTTCATCCCCGTGTAGGTTTTCAAGATAGTAGACCCCGTGTTCCGTCTTGTCTCGGACACGATAAGGGCCCTCCCAATTCGCGGCGAGCTTACCCTCGTGCAGTCTTTCTAGTTTCTTTGCAAGACCAGGTTGCCGACCTGGAACTCATGTCTTATGACTTTGTTGTCATAGCGGAGGGCAATTTTCTACTTTAGCGTGGCTTCGCGGAGAGCTGCCCCTGAACGGATCTCTTCGACTAGGTCAAGCTCATCTCTGAGGGCCTCGTTGTTGGCCTCCTCCTCGAGAGGGAATTCAGTTCTTCTGGATGGTTCCCTTATTTCTACTGGGGTCACTACTTCGGTCCCGTAGGTGAGTCGGAAAGGGGTCTCTCCGGTGGTCGAGTGGGGCGTTGTTCTGTAAGCTCAGAGTACGTTGTGGAGCTCTTCGACCCATTTTTTCTTGGCGTCCCCGAGCCGTCATTTTAGACCTCACAGGATAACCCTGTTTGCAGGCCCACACGTCTTTCACACGTTCTGCACGTGCTTCCCACAGACGACGCCACTGATCGTACCTGATCAGAATAGATCGCTGGTCTGCCACGCGTCATCAACTGGTAACTGTCACCGGAGGTAGGGAGAAGGAGGGGGTGTATCTGCAAGACACTCTGACGCTTAAGTGAGTGAAGGATCAGAGTGGGAGAACAAATACAGAAATAGGTGTAGAATGGAATACCTGACCCTCTAGTGAAAGAGGGTCTTTATAGAGAGACCCCAGCGCAGGGCCAACAGTTACTTGGATTGAGCCAGATTGCCGGGCCCAACTCAAACAACTGATAGGGCTTACGTGGCGTAGGGAAGATCAACACCCGGTCTTCGTCCTAGATCAACTATTCCGTGATCTCTGGAAGATGGACTGACCAACTCTTTAGGAGTTGGATAGTTGCTTGATGACATGTCCCCGCGTGGGGGAGCACATGGAGAACGTGTGGAAGACGTGTGAGCCTGCCCGACAAGGGAATCATATGCCTAGCATGTGTGGCTTCGTGCCTGACATGAGAGAATTGGGCCTTGTTGGGCCTTCCCTACATAGTGTTGGGTTGGGCCTGCCCGACAGATGGGCAGGTCCAGAACAATTTACATTTAAAATTATAAAAAAAAAATATTAATAAAAATTAATACATATAAAAAAATATAATTTATATTTAAAAAAGATAGAATCAATACCTGTAGGTATCGGTTGATCTTTTTAATAAAAAGATTTATGCAATGATTTAGTTTTATAAATATCAAATAATAATATGGTATCTGTAATTATTATTTTAATAGTATCAAAAATACTAGTAATATATACAAATAATATTATTTTAATTGTATAAAAAATATTATTTTAATTTATATTTTTGTTTTGAAATTATTTATAAAAATATTTAAATCAACAGTAAAGTTGTTCCTGTTATTAATTAATATTTAAATAAAAAGTTTAATATCAATACCATATGCACGTACCATATCAATACCCATGTGTTCGTCCGGTACTAGTGTTTTACCAAAATAGTTTATTATTTTAAAAAAAATGTAAATAAAAATATAAATAAGAAAAACAAAATTGTTTAAATAAAACGTAATAAAAATGTAAATAAGAATAACAAAATTGTTTTACCAAAATAGTTTATTATTTTTAAAAGAAAGACATATTTTTAAAATGAAAAAAAAAATTGTTTTACCAAAATTGTCTTACATCAATAATATATATATTTTCATATATTATGTTTTAAAAAATGTATTTTAAATTAAAAATAATTTCAAATATATATAATTATTTAGTTTTATAAATATCAACTAATAATATAGAATTTATATATATTATTTTAATTGTATAAATAAATATTAGTAACAAAAATAAATAAATTTTGTACGTGTTCGAATTTATACATTATTTAAATTATTTAACCAATTTTTTTTATTAATGGTAATTTACTAATATATTTTATTTCCATACATAATTAAGTAACAGAAATAAATTTTATTTTTTAGAGACATTAAAACAATTATTTACTAATGATAATTTATTAATATATCCTTATGTTTAATATTGTGTTAAATTATAATATGCAATGTATTTAATAAAAGTAAATATTGTTGAATTTCTATATATAAATATTTTTGTTTTGGAATTATTTATAAAAAAAATTTAAATTAATAATAAAATTATTTCTGTTATTATTTAATATCTAAATCAATAGCTTAATATCATTACCATATGTTATATTATATCAGTATTCATGTGTTCGTCCGAGCACTGGTGTAGTGCACATGCTTTTGTTTTTAAAATTTAATAAAAATATAAATAAGTAAAACAAAATTATTTTATCAAAAAAGTTTATTATTTTTAAAAGAAAGACATTTCTTAAATAAAAACAAAATTGTTTTACATCAATAATATATATTTTAATTTTTTATATATTATGTTTAAAAAGTTATATTTTAAATTAAAAATAATTTCACTTTTTCCATGCTTGGATTCATATATTATTTAAACTATTTAACCAAAAAAGTTTATTATTTTTAAATTTTATTAATTGTAATTTACTAATATATTTTATTTTCATACATAATTAAGTAACATAAATAGATTTTACTTTTTAGAGACATTAAAAAAATTATTTATTAATGGTAATTTACTAATATATCCTTATCATTATTTTTTTTAATGTCAGTTAGTAATTTATCGATTTAAAATTGTTTTAAAATTTCAATATTTGACCCGTATTAGTCATAATGTTAATTTACGGCTACCAATATTATAGAAGATGAAATATAACTAGAACAACGATTTTTCTATTATTTAAAAAAAATATAAATGTAGAATTTATAATAGTTTTCATATATAAAAAAATGGATTATAGCACGATAAATATATAAATATTTGTTATTAATAACTATTTGAATATTAGTGTAGAATTAATTAATGTTAATAGCATAATAAATATTTGTCAAATTATTTTAAATTTATTTATTTAATGTATCTCATATTTAATTATGTTTATGAATACAAATAGTTGACTTGTATTTAATTACTCATTGTTAACAAATTGTCTCATAGTTAAACACACAAGTCTGCACAAACTGGAAACAAGATTTCACTTTATTTGATGTTGATAGGTACTTTCTCCACGATAATAACATGGACTATTAGTTTCTGCAAGTTGTTGATAGAATCTCACGGTTAATTTCTACAAGATGTTGATATGTTTTACTATATTAAAATCTACTCATTTTTATAAATACTATAAAAAAAAAATCAATGCATAGTATCAGCAGCAATAGGTTTTTCAATCCTGTTCATTTTTTAATAAGGAAACAAAATATGATTCATTAAGTTGATTGATAGCTGTCATTTTCTGTATTGTATATTATTAACTAGGCGATTTGATGTACCATTAATTACGTTATTTGTAGGCATATTCTAAGGAGATAAAATAGGAAATTGTTTAAAGTTCCTGATATGAAACAGAAGTTGTATCGGGTATATATTGGCAATTTCTGCTATGTGAAAGACACAGAATTCTTCCATAATTTATTATGGCATCAGAGCATGGTCCTGATGGAAAAAAATCTGTGGAAAAAACTGAGGTGGTAAAGAAGACGCCATCTCCGTATGATTTGAATTCGAATGACAACCCAGGAAGCATAATCACCCAAGTCCAACTTCGGGGTGAAAATTATGACGAATGGGCAAAAGCTATTAGGACCTCGTTACATGCACGACGTAAATGGGGGTTTGTCGAAGGAACCGTAAAGAAGCCGAATAAAGAATCACCAGAAATGGAAGATTGGTGGACCGTCCAATCGATGGTGGTGTCTTGGATCTTAAACACCATTGAAGCTTCTCTGCATTCTACTATTTCCTATATGGAGAACGCAAAGGAACTTTGGGACGACATTAAAGAGCGATTCTCAGTTGCGAATGGGCCAAGGATTCAACAACTAAAATCGGAACTTGCTGAATGTAAACAAGAAGGAATGTCCATGGTGAACTACTATGGAAAACTCAAGACATTATGGGATGAACTGGGAAATTACCATCAGATACCAACATGCACATGTGAAGGGTGCAAATGTAACATCAAGGAAAAATTAGAGAAACAAAGGGAAGAAGAGAAAGTGCACCAGTTCCTGATGGGATTGGATGATGTGGTGTTCGGAACGACTCGCTCTAGCCTTCTTGCGACTGATCCGCTGCCATCGTTGAATCGAGTATATGCTACTTTGATACAAGAAGAACGTGTGAAGGCCATATCTAGGACCAAGGAAGAAAGAACAGAGATTGTTGGTCTAGCTGTGCAGACCGGTGGAAGGGCTAAAGGACGCGGAGACACAAAAGACAAAGGCATAGTCTGTTCAAACTGCAATCGGACAAGGCATGATACCATGGGATGTTTTCAAATTGTCGGATATCCAGATTGGTGGTCGGATAGGCCACGCCATGAAACAAAAGAAGTTGCTCGAATCAAAGGGCAACAACAGGGACGCAGTGCAAATTCTGGACGCGGCAGAGGCATGGGTGTACGAGCAAATGTTGCCCAAGCAACTATTGGAAGAACAGTTGAGGAAGCGGCAGAAGTAGACAACGGAGGATTGGCCGGATTGAGCACAGAGCAGTGGCAAATTGTTGTGAATATGTTGGACAGCCAGAAGGGAAATCCTAGTGAAAGAATGACAGGTAAAGAAGCTTGGATTATTGATACAGGGGCGTCAAATCACATGACAGGAAATTTGAGATTGCTTCAGGAGTTGAAGGAAGTACAGGGATGTCCTGTAGGTTTGCCAAACGGACAGAAACTTGTTGCAACGAAGGAGGGAACAACAACTCTTGATGGAGGGTTGAAATTAAGCAATGTGTTATATGTGCCTAAATTGAGTTGTAGCTTGATATCTGTGACCCAATTGATAGACGAGACAAGATGTGTAGTGCAATTTTCTAACTCTTTGTGTGTGATGCAGGACCGCACTTCGAGGATGCTGATTAGATTGGGTGAACGAATAGATGGGCTCTACTACTTCAGAGGGACACGAAATGAGAAAGCTTTGAAAATTGATAGTGGACTGTCACTTTGATATTTGGCATAGGCGAATGGGACATCCTTCTTTGAAGATTACTAAGTTGGTTTCAAATAATAGTAGTAGGAATAATGACTGAAAATAAGGCATGTGATGTTTGCCAAAGGGCTAAGCAAACTAGAGATAACTTTCCTTTAAGCAATAATAATGCAGCATGTGTGTTTGAGTTAGTTCACTGTGACATGTGGGGGCCTTATAAAACTCCATCTTCATGTGGTGCTTATTATTTTTTAACTATAGTGGATGATTATTCTCGAGCAATTTGGATTTTCTTGTTGTTAGATAAAAGGGAAGCACCTCGTGCTTTGTTGGATTTCATTGCATTAGTAGAAAAACAATATGAAAAGCAGGTTAAAATGATTCGAAGTGATAATGGAACCGAATTTACATGTTTGTGAACTCAATTCCATGAACGTGGAATCGTGTTTCAAACATCATGCACCGGAACGCCTCAACAAAATGGACGAGTTGAAAGGAAACATAGGCACATACTCAATGTGGCTCGGGCATTGAGATTTCAAGGTAATCTTCCCATTTCTTTTTGGGGTGAATGTATTTTAACTGCTGGATATTTGATAAATAGAACACCAACACCATTGTTAAATGGAAAATGCCCTTATGAGGTGTTGAATGGGAAGCCACCTACCTATGAACATCTTAGAGTTTTTGGATCTCTTTGTTATGCATATAATCAAGGAAGGAAGGGTGACAAATTTTCCAGCAGAAGTAGAAAGTGTGTATTTGTAGGGTACCCACATGGAAAGAAAGGATGGAAGCTATTTGACTTGGATACCAACACTTATTTTGTATCAAGAGATGTTGATTTTTTTGAAGCTGAATTTCCTTTTGGGCAAGAACCTGTGACTCTAGTGGTGAGTTAATGACACACATGCTAGATGGAGAGGCTCCTGCTGATGATGCAAATGTTCATAGGGAGCAATTTGTGAATGTTGAGTTGCCAAGGGAAGAGAGCCATGATGACGTGAGGGGGGAAGTAACCAAGAAAGTGAACAAGTTATCACTAATGAAGAAAATGAGGAGCAGCTCGGTCGAGGAAAACGTGCTAAAATTCCTTCTACAAGGCTCCGAGATTGTGTGACCAATACGGTGAAAACATCAGAGAGCCCATCTGCTAGTTCTCCCATCTCACAGCATCAAACGAAGGTACGGTATCCTATTGCTCATTACACTAACTGTGAAAAATTCTCATTGCACCATTGCAAGTTTCTTGCAGTCGTGGTAGCCGATAGAGAGCCTATGTCATTTGCAGAAGCAATAAAAGACAAGAGATGGCGTTTAGCAATGCAACAAGAAATACAAGCTCTTGAAGATAATAACACATGGAAAGTGTGTTCCTTACCAACGAATAAAAAGGCGTTGGGATGCAAGTGGGTATATAAAATCAAGTATCATTCTGATGGGACCATAGGACGGTTTAAAGCTCGACTAGTTATACTTGGAAATCATCAAGTTGAAGGCATCGACTACAACGAAACCTTCGCACCAGTGGCAAAAATGGTCACCGTGCGAATTGTTCTAGCAGTCGCCGCAGCAAAAAGATGGGAGCTTCACCAAATGGACGTACACAATGCGTTTCTTCATGGTGATTTACAAGAAGAGGTCTTCATGAAATTTCCCCCCGGCTTCCACTCCTCTCAGCCAGGTATGGTTTGTAAGCTTCAAAAATCATTGTATGGTTTAAAGCAAGCCCCGCGTTGTTGGTTTGCAAAGTTGTCTTTGGCTCTCAAAGATTACGGCTTTGTGCGATCATACTCAGACTACTCTTTGTTTACATTACAAGATAAAGACATTCATCTGGTGGTACTAGTGTACGTTGATGATTTGATTATATGTGGGAATGATCACGACTCGATACAATGTTTCAAAGACTACTTGAGAAGATGCTTTCATATGAAAGACCTGGGAAAATTAAAATATTTCTTAGGGGTGGAAGTTGCAAGATCCCCTAAAGGTGTGTTTCTTTGTCAGAGAAAATATGCTCTAGATATTATTAGTGAAGTTGGTTTACTTGGTGCAAAACCTGCGAGTACTCCCCTTGAACAAAATCATCATCTTAGCCTCTCTAATAGCGAGCTTCTTCCTGATCCCGATCGTTATCGCAAGTTGGTGGGTCGTCTCATTTATCTCTGCTTTACACGACCTGAATTGTCATATTGTGTCCATGTGCTGTCATAGTTCATGCAGCAACCGCGAACTGAGCATTGGGATGCTGCTCTGCGAGTAGTTAGATACCTCAAAGGAAACCCTGGACAAAGAGTCCTCTTGGACAGTGATTGTGATCTACAACTGTATGGATGGTGTGACTCTGACTGGGCTACTTGTCCTCTTACTCGTAGGTCTCTTACAGGATGGATTGTTTTCTTGGGTAACTCTCCAATTTCTTGGAAAACCAAAAAACAACATACAGTAGCGCGTTCGTCCGCTGAAGCTGAGTATCGGTTGATGGCTAGTACCACGTATGAACTGAAGTGGGTCAAGGGAGTTCTTTCCAGCCTTGGGATCAGTCATTCGATGCCTATACGACTCTACTGCGACAGTCAAGCTGTGCTGCACATTGCAAAGAATCTCGTCTTTCATGAGCGTACTAAGCATATTGACGTGGATTGTCACTTCATCCGTGATGAGATTGTTCGTCACACCCTGCAACCGTCTTATGTTCCCACTCATTCCTTGCTTGGCAAGTTGGGCATTTGGAGTCCACATGCACCAACTTGAGGGGGGGGGGGGTAATAAGGAAACAAAATATGTTTCATTAAGTTGATTGATAGCTGTCATATTCTGTATTGTATATTATTAACTAGGCGATTTGCTGTACCATTAATTACGTTATTTGTAGGCACATTCTAAGGAGATAAAATAGGAAATTGTTTAAAGTTCCTGATATGAAACAGAAGTTGTACCGTGTATATATTGACAATTTCTGCTATGTGAAAGACACAGAATTCTTCCATAATTTATTATTTTTGTCTCTAATTCAATAATAATCTTGTTAATAAGTGATTGAAGGTCTGAGATCCGAGATTTGATGACAGTTTTCAAATGCTAAAAATGTATACATATAAAAAAAAGGAAAATATACAGCAATTTTTAAAACCAACCTGTTCCTCAAGAAATTTCAATTGAGTTTAAAGTATTACTTTATAATCACAAATTACTATATCTTAGATAGAACCATTGCCTCTTGGTTGCTCTTGCAGGCAGTGACTATACCCAAATCTCCCAACGCACTCGACATTGTATGCACTGAAATTGGAACATAACCGAAGCTGAATGAATCACACTTTATAATTTTTCAAAGTCAAAACATTTTTAATGAAGCAACTTTAAACACAACCAAGACTATGCAATTGAATTTTCAAGTTGACATTCACTGATTCATATTCAAACCCAAATATTTGCTTGATACAAACATTAGAAGCAAACCCATTTACCAAAATTTTCAAAAATCCTAAAACAAAGCAAGACCCATGACCGAGATAACCTAAAAACAGAACAAAAACGATGCAATTAAATCTTCATATTTGATCAAAGCTCAAGTCGAAAGGTACATATTTTATGAGAAAATGAAAAACCCATCACAAAAACAAACAGTAAAATAAAACCAAAAGCTAAGATTGAAATCAGTAACGAAACATGTACCTATGAGGCAAGGCATCATATAGTGTTTGCGAATATTGGACAACATACATTAAATACATACAAGAAACATTAGACTTTTTTCTAAATATTTTAATTCTTTTTCCTTCTAGTGAATTTTTTTAAGTGCTTTTTTTCAAAGGAGTAAATTGTGCAAGATTCAGAAACCTTACACGGAAATTTATGTGAGTCCTTGGACTCCAATACTTGAGTGCAACTAAATCATAAGCTTTTGCTGTCAAATGATGAGCAGGATTTTGGTTAGTGGTAGAGAGAGTTATGAAGACTTGTTTCAAACCATACGAGTCTTTGTGAAAAAAATGGAAGTGAGATGTTGATAAAACCTCAAGTGCTTTGATCAAATTTTTAATGCATTGGAAAATATAATTTGCAGGCATGTCTTTTCTGATGAACCGAAGACTTGGGAGTTGTTCCGAAAAAGATAAATCTTGTTACAGCAAAATCAAATTGTCTTTATGTTTACAACTGTCCAGCAACTATTTCCTACTATTCATTTACTATTTGGCACAACCGTGGTTTATTTATTGCAAAAGGTGTAGTTGTGATGCAATCAAGTCATAATTCAGTTGGTTTTAGTTAGAAATAGACACAACTTGTCACTAAATGTGTGACTTGACAACATTGGAACAAAGGTCAAAATGAGATTTTTCCGAACATATGAAGTTTGTATACTATAGATAGAGAAAGATTGAATTGAATATAGTTAAAGTTTAATAAGCTGAGAAAAATCAATATGTTATTTTAAAATAAGACAATATAAGTATTACTATCTCAGTCTCATAAAAAAATGTCTCATTTGTATTTTTTGCATATCCTAAAATAAATGTCTCTTTAGAATATTAATACAACATTTATTTTCTTTCCACTACTATATCCTTATTCATTAACTTTCACGTTTTCAACTGCTTCACTAACGAGTATGATAAATAAGGGTATTTTAGTAAAAGATATCAATTTTATCATTCAAATCAACACATGTAATCATTTTTTAAAAATTCGCGCACAGCTCAAATAACACATTTATTATGAGACGAAGAGAATAATATTTTTTTAAAAAAATTTACAGTTATGTGGATCTAACAGGCTATCCACGACTTATATGAACTAACTTAATAGATAGTAAACTTTTAAGAAATGAACTAAAAAAATCCTAAAAAATATGCATCACAAGTCTTATAATTTTTCGAATCTGATTACCATATATATATTATCGTACCTGACCAGAAGGGGATCTATGACCTGCCATGCGTCGTTGATCTGCTAGCTGCTCACTGAAGATATGGAAGAGGATGGGGTGTACCTGAAACACACTCCGATGCCAAAGTAAGTGACGAGCAGAGTGGAAGTAAGTACAGAGAGAGGGAGAGAGAGAGTAAGAGAGTTAAGTTATATGACTCTCTGGTGAAGAGGGTATTTATAGTGAGCCCCCAGCGCAGGGCCAACAGTTTCCTAGCAATGGGCTGGGCTGCCAGGCCCAATGTTAGTAATTGCTAGGGCTGATGTGGCTTCGTGAAGACCAGCATGTGGTATTCGTCCTAGGGTAACTGTTTCGCGCTATCTGAGAGGAGGAAGACCGAATCTCCAGGACGTGGGTAGTTACTTTATGACGTGTCCCTGCGTGAGGGGCGCGTGGAGAACGTGGGGGAGGCTCGAGGAGCTTCCCGGGCAGACTGGGCTCTGCCCGACGAATGGGGAGGAAGAGGCTAGCTGGTCGGCTGTGAGGGTCCTGTCCGACAGCTGTTGGCCTAAGCCCAATGGGGAAAAGGTTGTGCTTGGAGGAACTTCTTCCCGTCGGCATGGTACTCTTGGGTCTAACCTCATTGGGGTTTGGGCCTGCTTGGTTATGGGTTAAGCGTCGGCCCAATCCAGAACAGTAGCCCCCCAAGTCGTTGTTCGCGGTCACGCGAGCTATGGATTGAGCAGGGACTGGTATCGGGCAGGGAGAAATCGCGTAGGTCATGGAGAAATCGTGTTGGGAAGGGGGGTGAGCGACGAGGTGGAGCCCGTGAACGAGGGAAGGACCTGAAATGACGCAGTGAAGATGGAGAGTCGCCACATGTCTTCTTATGACGGTTATGGGCTAGGCACTTAAGTACCTAGCTGTTGTACCCCAAATTTTGACCCCTTAGATTCTCATTATCATTTTTAGAAGCATGATCATGCATTACTTAACCCTAAATCAGTGCAGGTTCATTATTGTCAAATTACAGATGAATCAGGGTTCTCGCACCGACAAATTCAAAACAATCAAGGAATGATCAACCAATGATTTGGGCCAATTCAATCATGGAATGAAATCAAAGATAATATCAAAGTCAAAAGAGAAGTCAATTTGAAGAAATCATTTCAGAATCAAGAACAGTGCAGTCAGGAGGCCCCGATTAGGGTTTTTTAACTAGTGAAAGGTCAACTGTGGTTTGACTTTGATGTTGGAAGAGGTTTAATGGTGAGATTGAGGTCCATGAAGTTCATATAGACTATTAAAGACTATTCAAGAAGTGTCAAAGTCTCAGGATGTCCAGAATATCAACAGGCGACTCAATCGGCACCGATCGATCGTACGGTTGACCGAAAAGTCAACTCCTCAAATTTTGAGAATTGGAATCCAAGTTGTGAATCAAATTTGTTCCTTATGTCATAATGGACTTTCATATCAATTTTCATGATCATTGGATCAAGGATGAGAGAGTAATCGAGAAATCGGGAAATTAGGGTTTTGAAAAGGGCTAAACCGTATCTCCTTAACCACACATCCAATTGAGCTGGTTATAGTCTCATTTGAAAGCTCTTGACAAGTCCTACAAAAGTCCCATACTAGTCCACAACCAGAAAATGCATACTTTTTGAGATAGAAGCAAAAACATTCCTAGAAGGGAAAATAACTAAGAAAATTTCTGTTATTTTCACTTTAAAAGCTAAAGTCAGCCAACTTCAAGGGGATTTTTCACCTAGTTTCAAGACGAATCAAGACTTCTGGCCAACATGAAAGTTTTAGTACTATGTGAGGGCTTTCTAAATTGTACAAGAACTCCTCAAGATGATTTATGAGCTGAGAGATACATGTGTTCAAAGTTGGTATTTTGTCACTTTAGCCCCACATTGATCAAAATTGCAAAACCATCTCTATCACTCAAGTGGGCCAATTCTAGCTTGTCAAACTCATACTATCTGATATATTGAACATCTCAAGAAGGTTGAAACAAAGAAATTGCATGGAGATAACATAGAATTAAGGATTGGAAGTTCATTGCCTAAGTTGCCATTTTTGACTTTTCCAAGCATGAGGTGGAAAGTGATTCTGCTCCAGCCACCCTACCAAGCATCTAGGCTGCAATTTATCAGTAGAAACATCATTTAAACTTGCCCATTGGATTAAGGAGACAGCCAAAGATCAGAAAAAGCAAAGCAAGTTGGCAAGTGGTTGAAAATATCAAGTTTGCTTCATGGTTAAGCAAGACTTCATAGCAAGCACCTCAATCACTTTCTCTATAAAAGGAGGGCTCCCTCACCTCATTTCAAACAGATCTTATCTGATAGAAACCACAAATAACCTCTGTCATCACAATTCCATCATCTTGCTTCAATTTCTCAAAATCACAAAGTTCACCAAAACACTCAAAAATGGCCTTGAAGTGAAATCTCTACCACATCAAGTTCTACATGTTCCAGCACCCAAAATATCATCCATACACCTTCTAAATCACATATAGAAGGTGTACAAATCATTAAACCACCAAAAATCACAAGGAATCAAAAAGTCAACATTGCATTTGGCTTACTTTGACCAAAATCCATCAAAAACACCAAACTGAGTTCCAAACATCTTCTTGAGGTTTTGATCACTTATACACCTCACATATAACATATATCAACTGTCCAAACACTCACCAACCATTAGAAGTTCATATCTTTTCATTTGGCATTGAAAGTGTGTTATTGCTTAAAGTGGAAGAAAACTCAAAAGCCAACAATTGAAGCAAGGAGTCTCTGGTTTTCTCAACATTTCTTGGCTTGCTAAATAGGATCATTAACAGGTATGTAGCTGATCTTTATTAGCTTTAGCATCATATTTCATGAATTGACATTTTTGAGTGTTTTGGTACATATTGAACTATGAACATTGCTTGATTCTTATAACACATGCTTTCAATAAATGATAAAAATCCTCATGAGCATGAACATAAGTGTGTGGACCATCTGTCTTTTTGGTATGCTAACTCACTTATTTTGTTATTTAAACTGGTTTACTTGCTATATACAAATTTGATGATTTTGGTGATGTGATGCTGTTGGTTTTGCTTTGTATTTTAAAAATTATGAAACTGTGGAAGATGAGGTCTCAAAACTATGAGCACTTGGACTGTTGTTGGTTTCATGTTATTAGGTTATATGGTGATGCTGCTAGGTTTCTGGTGTGCTTAGAACCACAGGTCTGTTAGAACATATTAGAGCCACACCTTTAGGCTCAGTTTTGTTTTAATTAGCTTTGAGTTATCCAAGGGTCAAGTGTTATGGATTCTGACTGTGGGAGGGTGCTTGGTGTGTACTTGTTCATGTCCCTATAATTTGTGGTTTATTTGCAAATTCAAACCTAGGCCAGGGTTGATATATATGTTGTTCATATTACTGAGTTTATTACCACAAAAACTGTTTGCAGCAGTACTGTCCCTTAGAGAGGTAAGTGGTATTTGTTCAAAGTTTGAGTAAGATGCATACCAACTGTCATTGACTGCTGTTGTTTGATAACTGTCCCAAAACTAAGTCCATCCCTCATATACCCAAATATCAAGTGTGTTTGGATTGCAGTCCCAAATCTGAACCATACCTGTAGAACATAGCCTGCTGTTCTAAGTTTAGTTTGGCCAGGTTGTACTTTCAGTTGAAGAGATTTGAGGCTAGTGATCAAGGAGTGTGAGTGTCTATGTTGGCCAAGGCATTTCTGTTTGGTTTATTTTGATCTTATGCTGTTTGGTGAGCATTGTGAAATATCAAAGCTGGCTGCCAATGGATTGAAGGTTGGCTTGGTCAACAATCTCCCAGTTTGGATTGGGGATCAATAGCTTAGTGCAGTATGAGTTTACTTGTGTAGTCTGTTAGAATTCATGTGCTTGCTCAAGATTGTTGGTAAAGCTGTTGAGTTCTTGCAACTGTATCAAAGGCCTACTTTGGAATGTATTGTTGATTAGTGGCCATATGCTTTGATTTGTTTGTCATTTTGACTAGTGCACATCAGGTAGGGGATGTGTTTTATTCTAGAACTGTTTGAAAGACCAAAGAATTAGGAGTAGGTGCTCATTTTTGCTGACTGTCACCATAGCTGTTGGTGAGAAAGTGATTTGCTGCTACTGATTTGATAACATGTACTTGAACCTGAGCCTGAAAAACTCTTTCCATCTTCACATGTTGTTTGGGACGAGTGAATATATTGACTTTGCAATGACCCTGCCTGAGACTCCACTGTTGGCAGCATTACTAACTTGTTTAAAAACATACCATGCTTGCTTGAGACATGAACCATTCTCAATTCTGTTGGTCTGTGACTAACCCTTTTAGTGTGTACTTATTTGTTAGCATGATCTTAATTTGAGTACCATAATCCCCCTTGCCAGCAAGAACAAACTCTTCCTTGATTAAAACTGATTGCAGGCCTATCTGTTCCTTTGCCAGTTTGGTTTTCATACTTCATTTGACAGAGGAAAAATGTGTAGTGACCTACTGTCTTGGTCTGGTGTGAACAGACCTTTTTGTTTGGCTGCTGAACTGGGTTGAGTTTTAGGATTTGTTGAGGACTGCTGCTGAGCCTAAATGCTTTGAGGGGTAACTTGAGAATTATTAGGGGGCAGCTATCAGGGTTTATTGAAATAAATTTGTCAATCCATAGTAGGCTTCCAGAATTGTTTACTAGCATCCTAGGCTGCATTAATAGTTGTTGGTTCTAATAGGGGGAAGTCCTGGGAAGGGTAGCTTTAGCATCATCAGTTTGCCTTAGTTGTTCTGCTCTCTTTGAATGTGCCTAAGAGTTGAGTCTGTCAACTCAGATTGCCTACACTATTCCCACTTCAGACAACCTGCAGCAGAAGGGGCATACATGGATTCATTGAGAATTTATGATTAGTGTGAGTTAGGTTGAGCTTTGAATGTAGACATTATTAACCTTGGCTGGCTGCCCAGTTTTGTGATAAACCAACTAGTTGGCACCATTCCATGTTCTGGCTGTAGGTTTTTGTACAAAATATATGGTAGGGTCTGTTTCAGGTTTTGTTGGTTATAGAGCATAACCTGCAGAGGATGCCTTTGTCAAAACTGCTCTGAAGAGGTATAGGCCTTGGATGTATGGTTTCATCAGGTCTGGTATCATAGTTAAACCTGCCAGGAATTGACACCCCCCAAGTCTTCAATCTTTTGCTAACAGTTCATGATTGCTGGCTAAGGATTTATTGTTTAACTTTCACACACAAAGGGACACATGAAATTTCCCCTTAATCACCATTAGTCTGCTTTCTTTGAGGATTCATGAATGCACATTTAATTTCATACATATAAAACTGTTACTTAAAGTAAGAGGATGTTTTTGTTAAATCCACACTGATTTGGTTGAGGGTTAATAGCATGATTGGCTGTTGTACTTCAATTCTGCCTAGACCTTTACCTAAGCAACTGATGCTGGCTTGGAACAGGTTAGTCTAACGATTTCGATGTTGCTTTTCAAGCTAATGTCAGTACCCTGTTTAGCCACGAGTAGTTTTAAGGTTTCATGCAAGAGAGGTTGTGAAGGCTTGTTGTTAATTATGTTTGTTTGTCTCTTCTAAAAAAGAAAAACCTGCTGTTAGAGAGCTTGTGCTAGTTGTTTAAGTTTGGTTCAAAATCCTGTTACATTGGGAATGTTTGGTTGAAGTGAGCATGCCTCACATGTGGGAGCAATTGGTGAATCATCTTTAAGAAGGTGTGATTTTTCATATGTCTTTATACCTGCTTTCAGGAATTGTATAAAACATCATTTTGCTGGCTTTGTGCCTAAACACTCAATTTCACATTTGGACTTGCATAAGCAAAGCACTCAAATCACTTACACTATCACTTTTTGCACAAACTGATTTTACATTAATTCTCTCATTAAGACATTTTATGTTCACCATTTCAAAAGCGTAGGCATGATCACTTTGGCTTCCAAATGATTGTTTTAAGATTTCATGATTCTAGGCCTTCTTCAAAACACCTTCAATCCACACACATGCTACCTTTTACACAAATTTATTTTTCACTAAAAACACACTTTGGACACTTCATACTCATCAACTATGACATGCCTATGTGATTACATTGCACCCAAACACATCACCTCACAATCTCACTCATGAGTTGCTCATTTTCCACAACATTGACGTGTGATACACCAGATCTTACATTAATGTGTTTTAGTCTAGTTTGTTTGTTTTTTCTGCTTACAATCATCATAGGTAAGGTGCTTACATGATCATATGACATCAAAACTGTTTGGAACAAAAAATCACACTCATGATGCACATAACACACACAATATGCAACTTGAGAGCCAAATCCTTATACACTTGTTCCAGTTCCATTTTTTTTCACACACACATACTTGAAATCATGCTTGGAATGTGTTTACAATATTGCTTTGGTCTAATTTGCTTTGAAACTCAAAAACCCCAACTGTCATGCATTGCTTATCTTTGTTCATTTGCAGCTCAGGCATCAAATTTTGTTTCATTGTGCTTTAGCACCTCATTTCTGTTAGGACCACTTACACATGATATTTAGAGTGTGTGCATACTCTACTTTTGATCCAAGCATGTGTACATTGAACCCTAGTGTTGAAAATGCATTTCATATCATCCCACTAGCATGAACATGACATATTGCATTTTTGTTTGTTTTTAATTACACTAACTGTTGAACTCCCTCAGATACATCATTTGAAACATGTCCATGTTCTCCCTTAAGTAAAACAGCATTTGGTTTGAGGGATAAGGGTCAAAATGCATCTCATGACATAAAAACACAAGGGCTATCGAATTTTTCACTAGGTAAACAATTTGGAAAAACCAACACCACCATCCTCTTCCTCTCATTTTTCTACCCCATTTCCATATAAAATTTGCCTCGATCCGATGAGCGGTTAGTGAGATACGGTATAAAACGTATTTGGTTTTGATTATGTGTTTGCCCAGCCATGGAACCAGGCAAGCTTTACATATTTATTGATGCACATTTGTTAATGGATGTAACAGCCGCCCCAGCGGTAGAGACTAGCGCGCGTATCAGTCTTGGCATGGGTTCGATCCCTTGTGATAACCCTTGCTGCCACTTTTCCTCATTTTTGTACATAAACTTCAAAAATTTGTAACTCTCTCATATTTTATCGTTTTTCGTCCGT
Organism: Lathyrus sativus; assembly: GCA_963859935.3. NCBI lineage: Eukaryota > Viridiplantae > Streptophyta > Magnoliopsida > Fabales > Fabaceae > Lathyrus > Lathyrus sativus. Next base: position 676,765,780 of record OZ012739.1, on the reverse strand, counting down.
TCTTTTTTCATTATGCTTGTTTTTTTTATGTACTTTCATACCATGTAATTATTTCCCATGTTTGATTATTTTTTCACCATGTTTGATTACGCGCGATCCGCGCGTCAACGGTACTAACCCTATTTGGTTGCAGATGAAAATTAAAAAGGTTCCTCTTGTGTTTTCTCAGGAAATTTAATCGTTATCATGCCTATATATGTTTGTCAACATGTTAGAATTTTTACATTGAATTATTATCATGTTTACCGCATCTGTTTGTTAACAGTATTCCAGGTGCGAACTGTCGTCACGGTTCTCGTACCGAAACAGCTGCTTTGATTGTCATCATTGCTTTTAATTTTTAAAATTTTCATTGGTTGTCACCATGATTATGTTTGTATAAAGTTTGTATTTTATTTTATCCCCAAGCGATGAAGCTCGTTAGCTTTCGTCCAGTTGCCAATAATACTGTTCCTCCAAAGGAAGGTCTGTCCACTTGACTGTCAATGTCTTGGACCAAAATCTCCGTTTTCCCTTTGACTTTGTTAAGTCACTCTAACCCTAATAAGAAACCTCTAGACTTTGCTTGAAGTCCAAGAAACCTACCCATACTAGGAGTGTTCTTCAACTAGAACCCTAGGAAAGAGTTCGTCAACTCTATGTAAGAATCATCATCATGATTTTCTTACTTTCCCTTTTCAATTTAGCTTAGGGAGTTTTGTCAAACTCCACACAAACATTGTCATGTTTGTTCCCCTTTGAACTTTGATCATCATCAAGAGTTCTTTCCCCTCGTGAGGTGAACTACGATTGCTCTGATTCTATCCTAGTCAGGATACGTAGGCAGAAGGTGCGATGCCTTTGCGAGCAAACTTAGAAAACCACTTGGGCCTTTATTTTACTTTTATTCCCAACATAAACCATAGTGCACAATTCACAAACTTAGCAAGTAATTAAACAAAAGGTTCCTGTAGAGTACTACAGATGTTTAGGGTGCTAATACCTTCCCTAGATATAACCAACCCCCGAATCCCCGAATCTCTTAAAAGCGTTGTTGTCACCTCGCGCAAAAGGTTCTTTCTTTCTTTAGACCTATCCTTTGGATAAATTAAAGTCCGGTTGTAAAAAGAAATACGGTTCAAGTTAATTAGTAGCTTGATATCAAATTTTCACCGCAACACTAGCGACGCTTTGTTTCTCGTGCTAGGGGTATATATGTGTTAACCTGGCTCGTCTTTTTGCTCATTCACTTATTCGCAGCTCCTCAACATTACAAGACTTTTGTCCGACAAATTGGATCGTTTCTGCCCGACATTTGGGATTTTTCTGCCCGACGACAACCTTTCAGCATCCACATCAAGTAAGTTTTTGCAGTCTTCCTGGTACTTTTTGTTGTTCACGGCGGTGTTTTCGCCGGCCCCGCTGAGGGTGCCGGGAATACCGTGGGTTTTTCCGGCGAATACACCGGAGGATCCTTCAAAATCAGGGTAGAGAACGACCGCCCCTAGCCCTAGCGATGGGTGTCCCGGGGAGGATTTAAAAGAACTTTGTATGCCCCGAGGATAATGGGATGAATGCCCCGGGCACAAGTGGATGCATGCGTCAAGGGCAGAGGGTGTACTCTCTGGTCTCCTCGGGGGTTAAGATTGCCCCAGCTCGTCCTATGGGTTGTTAGGAGACCACACCCTTTCACTTGAACAACGGTGGAAGGATGGATTTGATTTGGCTTTCAAATTCACTTAGTTCCTCTGCTTTTCAGGTATAAAATGGCTGGTCACGCCGAGGAAGAGGTGGAGTGGTATCTACCCGAGGAAGAGGAGGGCTGTGTGGAGGAGTCGATCTGGATCCTCCGGAGAGACCTTTGGAGGAGTGGGTTGGGGAGGAACCCTTAAATTATATGTCGAGGTTCATCCTCGATGACTCTGATGCGTTTACGGTGATAGAAGACAGAGTGGCGGGGAGCCCCCGTCAGTTCTGTGCCTACCGCCCCCAAGAGAACGATCGCATATGCTCGCGATATCTTGGTGGTCGGTTCCCGATGTACGAGTTCGCCTTTAAGGAGGTGGGAATACAAATTCCCTTCACTGGTTTCCAGCAAGGCGTGTTCGATCATCTCATGTTGGCGCCATCCCAACTTCACCCGAATTCCCTGGATTTCATCTGAGCATTCGAGATCGTCTTCAACTACTTGGAGCTCGGGGCCACCATTCTGCTATTTTTCTGTGTCTTTCATCTGCAACGCCAGACTACGGCTGGTCGACATAGTTGGGTTTTGCTGAAGCAGGCGACCAAGCTATTTCGGCCGTACACTAATTTCGTTCGGGGTTTTAAAGATTGTTGGTTCCTGGTCATGCCGGACATGGACGAAGCGTATCAGACCATATTTTTAAAGGAAGTTGTGGTCGTGGATGGGCGTACCAAGGACAACTATGAGTCTTACTTCCCCTTGGACTGGGGGGACCTGCATTTCCGTTCAGGTACCGACAACTTCAACTTCAGGCCTAGTCGGCTGGGCGAGGAGGACAACTTGGCCTTTCGAAGGTTGGTGGACTTCGTCGGTTGTCTTCCTCCTCGGAAGTGTGTGTCACCTGACGAGGAGTATATCTGCGGCAAAGACGGACAGATACTGACAGAGGCTCGATACATTAACGTAAAGGCTCTGCTTAAATGCAAGACAGAGGCTGAGGCTCATCGGCTCCTAGGTAGTTTGGGTGCCTCCAGGATGATCTTATCACTTGTTTAGATTTTGCTTCTAACTGTTTTTCTTGTGTTTGTTTTGCAGGTTCAATAGGTTCCATGGAGGAAAGAGTGACAAAGCTAATGAATAGGGGTAACCGTCGTGCTCTAAGTCGAGCCCCTGCTGCACGGAGGGAACTGGCTGTAACAACCCAATTTTCAATAACTAATTAATGGTACTAGTTAATTGGTTTGTATGATTTATCTGATTTAAGTGAATTATTAGATTTAACTGATTTATTCTATTTGGTAGAATAATGTGGATTTACTAGATATTCTCCAATTAATGATAAGATGAGATATTTTGGTGAGAAAAGAAATTAATAGATATTTTGAGAGATGAGTTATTGAGGAGAAATAAAAGAGAAGGATATATAAAAGAAAGAAGAGAGAAAAGAAAAGGGAGAGAAAGAAATAAGGAAAAGGAGACAAAGAAAGAGGAAGAGGAAAAAAGAGGAAGAAAAAGGGAAAAGCTTGGAAATCATCAAGAACGACTTCTAGCTTCCGATTAATCGAGGTAAGGGTGTGAAATATTGTTATCTTACCAATGTATGTGATTATGTATGGATTGTTTGGTTGTTTTCCCTCATCTTCCATTCTAGGGCATAAATGAGTTTAATCGGTAGAAACCGAGTTTTAACTGTTAAAAATAAGGATAAGTGGTAAAGTTTAATCGAGGAACATTGGGCTAAGGCTACTGGGACGAGTTGGGATTAAATGGGGTGTATTTTGACGAGTTTCGGAGTTTTGGACAGTGGGAAATTCTAAGTTCGTAGACCCTCGCTAGCTTGTTCGCTAGGCGAGCAGGTCGCGAGCATTCGCTGTGGCGAGCCAGTAGCGAACGGTCTCAGACTTGGGCAGAATGGTTTTGGTGTTCCTCGCTGGTAGCGAAGGGGGGTGGCTAGCATTCTCTAGATCTTCGCTGAGCGAGTGAGGTAGCGAATCAAGTCAGTGGCTTCTGTTTGCCTTCGCGAGCTTGTTCGCTAGGCGAACAGGTAGCAAGCACTCGCTAGGCGAGCAAGGTAGTGAGCATGTCAGCATGTCGTTTTCTTGTGTTTTCCATCCAATGGTTATTTGTTTGGTTCAATTATGTTAATCCTTATATGATATGAATAGTTTGTGTATTATTGAGACGAGACATGTTGTGGGTAGCCTTATGGCGTGAATCCTAGATTGTGACTTATGGCCTTTTGGCAATTGAATGCATTATTTGAATTAAACGTGAATGCATGATGATGGTGATAATGATGCTGAGAATATGTAAACGTGCAAGATTCTTACTCACAGGGGTAGAATGACAAGGTGTCGTTCCTAGTGTAGTAATCACCGGGGTAGAATAACTGAGATGTTGTTCCTGGTGGGGTATAAGCGATGTACCCATAATCCCAAATAAGGATTTGTGTGATTTGATGAGTTTATATGAGTCATATGGTATGTATATGTGATTGTTGTATGAAAGTGTGAGATGTGGTCGTTTGGCAATTATGTGTATAGTTGTATGTACTTGTATGAGGTGTAATGCGTAATTATATATATTTGTGAATATATATGTATTTCAAGAGTGTGTGGAGTCGTTTTGCATGTGAAGCATCATGATTGCATTCTTGTGTCTTGATCCTGTGGAGGATCTGCAGAAACCTCGTGTGTCCTTGTGGGGTGTGAGCGATGGTTTATTCTTGATCCCGTGGATGATCTGCAGAAACCCCGTATGCCCTTGTGGGGTGTGAGCGATGGTTTATTCTTGATCCCGTGGAGGATCTGCAAAAACCTCGTGTGCCCTTGTGGGGTGTGAGCGATGGTTTATTCTTGATCCTGTGGAGGATCTGCAGAAACGATCGTGTGCCCTTGTGGGGTGTGAGCGATGGTTTATTTTGATTTCGTGGAGAATCTGCAGAATGATTGTGTCCCCTTGTGGGGTGTGAGCAATCGGATTGTGTGCCCGTGTGGGGTGTGAGCAATCCTGAAACATCGTGTGCCCATGTTGGGTGTGAGCGATGGGTGAACATCGTAGGCCCGACGGGGAGTTACTTCGGTAACGAGTGATGGTTCCTTTTGGTTCTTCAATTGAACCTGCTGAATGAGTTGGTACCGCATTTGCATCTGCATAGAGTCGTGAGTTGGTCTCTATGAGTTGCATTTATCATCCTTTTATGTGAATTGGTGAAATAAACATGTTGTGTATGTTTATGTGAATTGGTGAAATAAACATGTTGTGTGTGTTTATGTGAATTGGTGAAATAAACATGTTGTGTGTGTTTATGTGAATTGGTGAAATAAACATGTTGTGTATGTTTATGTGAATTGGTGAAATAAACATGTTGTGTATGTTTATGTGAATTGATGGAATAAATTATCATTGTAAATGTTTATGTGGATAGGGCATGACTTGTAAAAGTATGATTGATGAATGTGCTTAATTAGGTAAACATATATTGTGACATATATGATGATTATAATGAATTGTGGTGAGGAAATGTGGAATATATATGTATTTTGTACTTGTGCATTTATATATGATTATATGCATTGTTATTATGATAATATTTCTCACCCTTCTGCTGGAATAATGTCCTACATGACACCGTGCAGGTATCAAGGTGTAGTACTGCTCGTAGTTGCGAGGTCGCTATTGGTGTAGCTGTTTAGTGATTTACTTGTATTGGGTCGAGTCATGCTCTGGTCATGTAACACTGGGATCGTTTGGGTTACGTTTCAGATGTATACTGTGTTGTTGGCCTCAGTGCCTAAGTGATGTTGATTTATGTGATAAACGCAAATATTTCTTTTATGAAAAATTGTGATATAAATGAATTCACTGCTACATGCAAAAATGAAATTTTGTAAAGTATGATTATTTATTTCAGTGTTATTGAGCATGACAGATGGTTTTTAGTAATTTGGAAGTGTATGTGTGACGCCCTTTGTGAATGCATGCTAATTTTACTCTGATTATGCTTATATATTCCGTGGGGTTTATAAGGGTGTTACATTAGTGGTATCAGAGCATGTCGGTCCATCTAGCCAAGTTGTCTAATGTTATTTGTTCCCTTGTATGCGACATGTGTGTAAAAACACTGTCGGTACGCGTTTGTTGTTCTAAACTTTGTCGGCGGGAGTGGGAATGATCCAAGTGGGGGAGAAAGTTGTCCTTCCCCAGGATGCTGCAAGTGTGGAGTTGTAGCTCAGTGTGTAATTAAACGCTCTTATAGTTTGGTAAAGATGGTTTATGCCCCATCATGATTTCGGCTGTCTATTGACAAATTTAGGAACTGATCACCCTTAATCTCTTGTTGATAGTAGTTGGGATTGTGTTGGATGGGATAGACGTGTCTTGCAAGCTTAGATGGCGTGAGCAGTGAATTGTTTGGTGTAAGGCCAAGTACTTGGGAGTTTTATGTATTAACGAAAGTGGAAAGTTGGCGGTTTACCGATTAGTTGTGATTGTCTGGAAGTTGTCCTGACAAAGTAGTGATACACAGCCAGGACGTGAAGTGGAGTTATGATCGACTTAGTTACAGAAACTAGTCCGATATTGAGAGCTCCATGTTATATGTCTAATTGGTTAGCCAAGGAATTAAATTGATGGAGTAATTTTGAGACTTGTGTCTGGTGCGTGCTACGACAACAGTTTATGAGGTCGAGTATATAAAGGGTGGATGGTGATTTCTGGTGATTATTAAAGAAAGTAAGAGGTGGAATACAATCTTGGTATGATTAGACCTCTAAGCATTTCAAGAGTTGAATATGTGTAAATGGCCTTCTAAGTGTGGAAATGTTGTTTTCGTATTTTATCGTAATGGGAGGACCGTAACTCGGAACGACGCGGGATTGGAAGCGTTAGAAGTTACTACAATGCTCTATGTGATGGTGAAGTAGTAACATGGAATTAAGTTATTTCTTGATGAAGTACGTTTGGATGTCGTAGTGAGTACGGGAAGTGTGGTTTGTGTTTCCTCCATAACTTACAAATTGAGTGTCCGTTTGGCCTGTGATTTTCCATACTTATTTGAGTGAGTTAATAGTTGTGTAGCCAATAGTATTTGGATATTCGAAGAGTATAGAGGATCATGTTGAACGTCGAAGACTTGAGTTATCAGTGTTTGAGAAAGAGTAGTGATATGCCACTGGGAAGAAGTTTAAAGAGTTTTTGGGAGAGCTATCAACAACTCGTGTATTGGTTTAGCCAAATCCGACAGGACTATTTGTTGTGTTTCGTGATGTTTGGTTGATATGATTGAGAGATATGTTAAGTACAACATCAGCGAGTTTTGGTTATGCTTTGAGACAACTCAAAGTACATAAGGGAATTATCTGACAAGTAATTTGGAATTAGTTGTTGTGTGTCTGTGCCGGAGTTTGGAGGCCTCAATTGTTTAGTTGAGATTTGAGATGATTGCTGACCTTAAGAGCTTAAGGTGTTTGTTTGAATTGGAAAAGTTGAATATGAGGCAGAGGAATAAGTGGGACTTCTGAAGGAATATGCTTTTGGTTGGATTACCATTCGGGTGAGACGACGTGGTAGCTGAGATATCAAATGGGAAATTTCTGTATATACTGATGATGATGGTATTGAGCTAGAACTGAGGAAGCAAATTCGGGATATGAGTTTGGTATGTGAAGAGACTTATTATAGAGTTGAGCTTTGTATATTGAGACTGACTATTGGTATTCTCGATGAGATCCGAGGGAGTCGGAATTCATTTGAGTTAATAGATTGATTGAATTTAATGGATAAAAGTCAAAGAGCTGATCTTCGGATTGATGGAAATGGTACCATGAGTTGTCGTGATAAAGTTTGTGTTTCCAATAGTGGGAGTTGGATAAAAGTACCCTGGGAGAAGGACGTTGAAATAAGTTGAGTATCCATCCAGGTACTGTGAGGATATGGCCGAATTTGAGAAATCGTCTTGGTGACCATAGATGGAGAGAGAAGTGGTTGAAGTTGTATATGTTGGTTAGACTTGTGGGAAGTCGAAGTGTGAACATCAGAAACTGTTGGACCTGATACAGCTGTTGAATATTTCTGAGTGGCATGGGATAGTATCCCCATGGATCTCGTGACGGGTTTTTCAAAGAATTTGATGGGATATGATTCGATTTGGATGGTTAAGAATGGATTGACAAGAGTAACTCGTTACTTACCAGTAAGGATGAATCATTTTGTTAGGTGGGAATCTGAGATTTTTCTTTGAGATTTTGGAAAGGTTTGCAGGCACTTCTGGGTGCCATGTGGTAGTTGAACCCTGACTAGCGTCCATGGAAGGAATGGACAGACAAAGAGGATTATCCAGTATGTAGAGAATTTGTTGGAAAGCTTGTGTGTTGGACCAAGGTGGATCGTGGGATAGTTAATCGTCGTTGATTGAGTTTACCTACGATAATCGCTATCATTCTAATATCGAAATGGCATTTTATAAGGCTTTGTTTGGTGAGGGGTGTAGGACTCCTTTGAGTTGATGTGTGTCCGGCGAGAGTGTTGTACTCGGACCTGAGATTGTGCAAGAGGCAACCGGAAGGACCCAAGAAAGGACGTGTTTTGAGGGTCACGATAGTAACTGGTGTGGGTCGAGCTTGAGGTCTCGGAAGTAACCGTTGTACCTTGTTGATCTGTATCAGAGTGGCGCATTGTAAGCATGGAGAAAATAGCATGTTAGACTATTCTATCGCTGTCACTTGTGGAAATTGCATGATGTGTTCATGTGTCTAAGTTGGGGAGGTACACTGATTCAGAAGGATGGTGTGCAAGTGAGAGACAATCCGATTGTGGAGACATTGTTAAGTTCAGGTGGGTGAACGAGAAGCAACTTCGAGGTAAAGGGATTTCTTTGGCGGAAGTAATTGGGAGATTGGGATGCGAGAGTCGTATCCAGAGTTATTCGAGTCGGATAACATTTTCGAGGACGAAAATTCCTAAAGTGAGGGAGAGTTGTAACAACCCAATTTTCAACAACTGATTAATGGTACTAGTTAATTGGTTTGTATGATTTATCTGATTTAAGTGAATTATTGGATTTAACTGATTTATTCTATTTGGTAGAATAATGTGGATTTACAAGATATTCTCCAATTAATGATAAGATGAGATATTTTGGTGAAAAAAGGAATTGATAGATATTTTGAGAGATGAGTTATTGAGGAGAAATAACGAGAAGGATATATAAAAGAAAGAAGAGAGAAAAGAAAAGGGAGAGAAAGAAATAAGGAAAAGGAGACAAAGAAAGAGGAAGAGGAGAAAAGAGGAAGAAAAAGGGAAAAGCTTGGAAATCATCAAGAACGACTTCTAGCTTCTGATTAATCGAGGTAAGGGTGTGAAATATTGTTATCTTACCAATGTATGTGATTATGTATGGATTGTTTGGTTGTTTTCCCTCATCTTCCATTCTAGGGCATAAATGAGTTTAATCGGTAGAAACCGAGTTTTAACTGTTAAAAATAAGGATAAGTGGTAAAGTTTAATCGAGGAACATTGGGCTAAGTCTACTGGGACGAGTTGGGATTAAATGGGGTGGATTTTGATGAGTTTCGGACAGTGGGAAATTTTGAGTTCGCAGACCCTCGCTAGCTTGTTCGCTAGGCGAGCAGGTCGCGAGCATTCGCTGTGGCGAGCCAGTAGCAAACGGTCCCAGACTTGGGCAGAATGGTTTTGGTGTTCTTCACTGGTAGCAAAGGGGGGGGGGGGGGTGAGCATTCGCTAGGCCTTCGCTGAGCGAGTGAGGTAGCGAATCAAGTCAGTGGCTTCTGTTTGCCTTCGCGAGCTTGTTCGCTAGGCGAACAGGTAGCGAGCACTCGCTAGGCGAGTAAGGTAGCGAGCATGTCAGCATGTCGTTTTCTTGTGTTTTCCATCCAATGGTTATTTGTTTGGTTCAATTATGTTAATCCTTATATGATATGAATAGTTTGTGTATTATTGAGATGAGACGTGTTGTGGGTAGCCTTATGGCGTGAATCCTAGATTGTGAATTATGGCCTTTTGGCAATTGAATGCATTGTTTGAATTAAACGTGAATGCATGATGATGGTGATATTGATGTTGAGAATATGTAAACGTGCGAGATTCTTACTCACTGGGGTAGAATGACAAGGTGTCGTTCCTAGTGTAGTAATCACCGGGGTAGAATAACTGAGATGTTGTTCCTCGTGAGGCATCAGTGATGTACCCATAATCCCAAATGAGGATTTGTGTAAGTTGACGAGTTTATATGAGTCATATGGTATGTATATGTGATTATTGTATGAAAGTGTGAAATGTGGCCGTTTGGCAATTATGTGTATAGTTGTATGTACTTGTATGAGGTGTATGCGTAATTATATATATTTGTAAATATGTATACATTTCAAGAGTGTGTGGAGTCGTTTTGCATGTGAAGCATCATGATTGCATTCTTGTGTCTTGATCCCGTGGAGGATCTGCAGAAACCTCGTGTGCCCTTATGGGGTGTGAGTGATGGTTTATTCTTGATCCCGTGGAGGATCTGCAAAAAGGATCATGTGCCCTTGTGGGGTGTGAGCGATGGTTTATTCTTGATCCCATGGAAGATCTGCAGAAATGATCGTATGCCCTTGTGGGGTGTGAGCGATGGTTTATTTTGATTCCATGGAGAATATGCAGAACGATTGTGTACCCTTGTGGGGTGTGAGCAATCGGTTTGTGTGCCCGTGTTGGGTGTGAGAAATCCTGAAACATCATGTGCCCATGTGGGGTGTGAGCGATGGGTGAACATCGTAGGCCCGACGGGGAGTTGCTTCGGTAATGAGTGATGGTTCCTTTTGGTTCTTCAATTGAACCAGCTGAATGAGTCGGTACCGCATTTGCATCTGCATAGAGTCGTGAGTTGGTCTCTATGAGTTGCATTTATCATCCTTTTATGTGAATTGGTGAAATAAACATGTTGTGTATGTTTATGTGAATTGGTGAAATAAACATGTTGTGTGTGTTTATGTGAATTGGTGAAATAAACATGTTGTGTGTGTTTATGTGAATTGGTGAAATAAATATGTTGTGTATGTTTATGTGAATTGGCGGAATAAATTATCATTGTAAATGTTTATGTGGAAAGGGCATGACTTGTAAAAGTTTGATTGATGAATGTGCTTAATTAGGTAAACATATATTGTGACATATATGATATTTATAATGAATTGTGGTGAGAAAATGTGGAATATATATGTATTTTGTACTTGTGCATTTATATATGATTATATGCATTGTTATTATGATAATATTTCTCACCCTTCTGCTGGAATGATGTCCTACATGACACTGTGCAGGTATCAAGCTGTAGTACTGCTCGTAGTTGTGAAGTCGCTATTGGTGTAGCTGTTTAGTGATTTACTTGTATTGGGTCGAGTCATGCTCTGGTCATGTAACACTGGGATCGTTTGAGTTACGTTTTAGATGTATATTGTGTTGTTGGCCTCAGTGCCTAAGTGATGTTGATTTATGTGATAAACGCAAATATTTCTTTTATGAAAATTTGTGATATAAATGAATCCGCTGCTACATGCAAAAATTAAATTTTGTAAAGTATGATTATTTATTTCAGTGTTATTGAGCATGGCAGATGATTTTTAGTAATTTGGAAGTGTATGTATGACGCCCTTTGTGAATGCATGTTAATTTTACTCTGATTATGCTTATATATTCCGTGGGGTTTAGAAGGGTGTTACACTGGTCGTCGCTTCTTCGAGAACGACCTCCTCTCCGCGGGGAACTGGGTCCCAGGCGTAGCCCCCGGTCCCCAAACGGCGACGGGAGGACGAGGTGCCTCGGATTGATCTCACTGACGATTCCCCGAATCGTGGGTTCATCTTGCCCCCTTGCTGTCTCTGGCCGAATTTCTTTTCAGGGTGGAATGATCCCAGGGTGGCCCCGAAAGAGGCGAAGAGCATATTGGCTGCGGGCAAGGAGGCTCGGAGGAAGATAGTGTCTGCGGATCTGGCGGCGATGGTGAGGGTCTATGAGATAGCCCATGTGCTGAATGATGCGGGGTGTTCCTCGGAGTACCTAGCTGCTGTCAAGAGCGACCTTGTGGTGTCCGAGGAGGTTCGGGTCAAGATGGCGGCCGACCAGAAGGAGTATCAGAGGCTGAACATGCTCCACCAGGAACGCATTAGGGAGCTGGAGAAAGCCTTGAAGGAAATGGATAAAGAGATGAAGGGGGGCCAAAGGTCGCGTCGCTGAGCTCGAGGGTCTAGTTGCCTCTGCAGAGGAGGAGTCTGAAGAGGAGCGGTTAATCTCGTCTAGGAGAGAGCTGGTGGCCAAGGTTCGTCAGCTCGAGGAGGATTGTCTGAGGGCCGTCGAAGTGGGCTTTAAGCATGCTATCGACCAACTCAGGCTCGTCAACCCTGACCTGACGACCGATGGGATTGGTCCCTTTCATCAGATCCAAGACGGTCGGATCGTGGCGCCCGGAGGCTTGAACAACAAGGAAGACGACCAGGCTGCCCACGAGGAGGAGGAACCCGTAGAGTAGGGATGGTGGCCTACGTGCCCCTTTATTTTTCATTCGGCTTGCATGCCTGGTACTTTTCAGCTTGCGCGCCATGATTCATTTTGACTTCTGGGCTTGTGCCTATTTATTGTAATATTTGACTTCTGGGCTTGTGCCTGTTTATTGTAATATTTGACTTCTGAGCTTGTGCCCGATTATGGAATTTCTTGTTTTCCTTTGTTTGTGTGTGTGCTCGATTATTTATGTATGATTCATATTTATGTTCGCATTGTATGCTTGCTTGTACTTTTGTTATGCTTAATGTATATTTTTGTTAAGTTGGGAGTGGTAGTTCGACTTTCGTTGTGCCCGGTAGGGAACTGGCCGGTTGACCGGGGTGGTTACCTGGTCGGTTACGGGGGTGGACCACGATCGTGGACCAGTCCCCGCGACGTGAACGTCCTATCGCGAGCTAGGTGTTCTGCCAGTCTTGGTATTGCAGCGGCAACTGTCGCTCGAGTGGTCGCTATCGAGCAGAGCGTTCTGCCCGCACACACAAAGGGCAGGCGCTTGCTATTTCGTTGATTTCGGGGAGACGCGGTCATACCACGCCACGATCCTGTGGTCGCGAAGACGATTCTCGCGGGCAGTGTTTAACTGTAGTATTTTTTTTAGCTTTTCAACATTCCTTGGTCGAGCTATCTGATCCCCGTGTAGGTTTTCTAGTAGGCCCCGTGCTCCGTCTTGTCCTAAACGCGATATGGGCCTTCCCAATTTGCGGCGAGTTTTCCCTCGTGTGAGTCCTTTTGGTTTCTTCGTAGGACCAGGTCGCCGACCTAGAACTCGCGCTTTAGGACTTTGTTGTCGTAGCGAAGGGAAATCTTTTGTTTTAGTGTAGCTTTGCAGAGAGCTGCTCCTGACCGGATCTCCTTGACTAGGTCGAGCTCCTCCCGAAGAGCCTCGTCATTGGTTTCCTCCTCGAGGGGAGCTTCGGTCCTTCTGGACGGCTCTCTTATCTCCATCGGGATCATCGCCTCGGTTCCGTACGTAAGACGGAATGAGGTTTCCCTGGTGGTCGAATGAGGCGTTGTTCGGTATGCCCAGAGCATGTTGTGGAGATCCTCGACCCATCCTTTCTTGGCGTCGCCGAGTCTTCACTTTATTCCCCAGAGGATTGCTCTGTTCGCGGCCTCGGCTTGGCCGTTCGTTTGTGGATGCTCGACCGAAGTGAAATGGTGCTTAGTCCCGAGTTTGGTGACGAAGTCCCAGAAGTTTCTGTCCGTGAACTTATCCCGTTGTCGGTGACTATGGCGAGCAGGACGTCAAACCTGGCGAGGATGTTCCTCTTGCAGAAACAGAGTATGTTGTGCATTGTGATCTTGGCAAGGGCTTCATCCTCGATCCATTTGGTGAAGTAGTCGATGCCTACTATCAGATACTTGTTCTGATAGGATCCCAGGATTAACGGGCCGACGAACTGGGAGGATCTCTTGGACGAAGGACTTGTGTCCACCTTTCTTTTTGGTGCTCGCCAATTTTGAGAGGATGTCTGCCCGAGTTTTCTGCTCGCGAGGTACGCGTTGTACTTCCACGGAGTCGAAACTCTTCATCTGTTCCCTTATGAAGGCTAAGTACTCGGCCAGATTTTCGTTCTTTTCCTGGTATTCTCTTCGGACTTGCGAGGCGACGAACTGGGAGTCCGTGAAGATTTTGATTTCCTTAGCTCCGAGGTCTTCCGCTATACGGAGGCTGGCCAAGAAGGCTTTGTATTCTGCCTGATTATTGGTCGTTGGGAAGGCTAACATTAAGGGAACTTCCACAACGGTGCTCTCCTCGTTTTCAAGGATGATGCCTGCGCCGCTTCCCCAGGGGCTTGAGGCGCCATCGACGAAGATGGTCCACTTGTGAGTTCCTAGGGTTGATTATGTTGCGTGAGTCATCTCGGCGACGAAGTCAGCCCGAACTTGGGCCTTAAGGGCTTTTCTGCCTTCATAAACGATATCGAACTTGGAGATTTCTAGCGACCACTTCAGCATGCGTCCAGCCATGTCGGGTCGGCCGAGCAGCTGCTTGATAGGCTGCTCGATTCTGACTACGTGGTGTGGGCCAGGAAATAGTGTCGAAGCTGCCTGGTCGTGTTGATAAGGGCCAGGGCGACTTTCTCGATCTGTTGATATCTTACTTCCGGACCGTGGAGGGCTTTGCTCGTGAAGTAAATCGGTTTCTGCCCATCGGGGGTTTCCCGAATCAGCACGACGCTCACGGTCTCATTCGATACAGCCAAGTATAGGTATAGGGTTTCCCCAGCCTCGTGCCTCCTCAATACGGGCGGCTCTGATAGGACGCGTTTGAGGTGGAGGAGGGCTTGTTCGTATTCCTCTGTCCACTCAAACGCCGCCTCCTTTCTCAGCAGCTTGAAGAACGAGAGGGCGTGTTGTACGGACTTGGCGACGAAATGGGATAGCGACACAAGCATCCTGTTGAGGGACTGTATCGATTTCTTCGTGCTCGGTGTCGTGAGCTTGGAGAAGGCCCGACACTTATTCGAGTTTGCCTTGATCCCACGTTCGGTCAGGTAGAATCTGAGGAACTTCCCCCGCGTACTCCGAAGGTGCATTTCTCCAGATTGAACCGCATCCTGCATCTCCTCGTCGTCTCGAAGAATTTCTTGAGGTGCATTGTGTGATCGACCTCCGTGCAAGACTTGACGATCATGTCGTCCATGTAGACCTCAAGCATGTCTCCAATCTCTCCTCGGAAGACTTTGTTCATCATCCGTTGGTAGGTGGCGCCGATGTTTTTTAGGACGAAGGGCATTATGTTATAGTAGTAGTTGCCGAACTCGGTCATAAATTACGTGCTTTGCTTGTCGGCCTCGTTCATGGGGATCTGGTTATACCCTGAGTATGCATCCATAAAGGACAATAGTTTGAAGCCCGCCAAGTTATCGACGAGCTTGTCAATGTTGGGAAGGGGATAGGCGTCCTTAGGACATTCCCGGTTGAGATCTGTGTAGTCAATGCACATCCTCCATTTTCCATTTAATTTTTTAACAAGTACAACATTGAAAAGTCAGGTTGAATACTGGGCTTCCGAAATAAAATTTGTCTCTAGGAGGTCTTTTACAGCTTTTTCAGCAGCCGCCGACTTTTCGAGGGACTACCTACGCCTATGTTGTACTACGGCCCTAGCGGTCGGGTTGATGGAGAGCTGGTAGCAGGCGACCTCAGGGTCGAGTCTGGGCATCTCTGCGGCGCTCCAGGAGAATAGGCCTTCGTTCTTGCGGAGGCAGGCCTTCAGCTGCTTCCTCTCTAGGTCGGGCAGCCCTGCCCCAATCTTCACGGTCTTCGTCGCGTTTGCTCTGAGGGTCACGATCTCGAAGTCCCCGTCTGTAATGGGGCGCGTTGGATGGATAGGCTGCTCGTTGGTTGTTGGAGGGTGTTGTCGGCTTTGTCCCCATGGTCTGGCTCTTCGGCGAAACGGAAGTCGAGGTCTACGGCGTCGACGTGATCCTTCGGTTTGCTCTCCTAGACGGGGGAGGGCTTAGTGACTTTGTTCGCGGGACCGATCGTGCTAAGGCCTTTCATTACTGCTTCAAAGCATCGCCGAGCAGCTTCTTTGTCCCCGTTGAGGGTGACGATGGCTCCCAGCCTGGTGTAGTACTTCATCTTCAGGTGGACGGTCAATGGCCCCGCGGTTAGTTAGGATGCAGTTATACAGAGATGGGCATTCGACCAGAAAATGGATGTTGATTTCCCTAGTTGTTTCCTTCTCCCCAAAGGTGACCTTGAGTTCCACGTATCCCCATGGCCTCGTCGTTTTCCCGTTGAAGCCTTAGAGGTCGGATCCCAGGTAGGGGGGCCAGGTTGGTCTCGTCGAGTTGGAGCGTCGAGAAGAGGTGGGTATACATGATATCCACCGAGCTTCCTCCATCGACAAGGATGCGACGGAAATCAAAGTTAGCCATTTGTGCCCATATCAGCAGAGGTATGGCTGAGTTAGGGGCTCCCCCAGGGAGCTCTTCGAGGTAGAAGGTGATCGGGTTGGATCGTCTTTGGAACTTATCGAGCGTGCTCATCTTGCCTGCGCTGCTGGTTATTAGTTCGTCGAACTTTCTTTTAATCGACCGGATCGTGAGTTTGCTCGGGGTCCCACCTAAAATGACCATTGCCCTGGGGAAGTATTCCCATTGGCTAACAAGGTGTATTGGCTCCTCGGGCAGCTGAAGCTCGGCAGGGAAACCGAACTCTCTTAGTGTGAACCAGTCCTCAGGTCGCCCAACCCTGAGGGCCACCTGTAGGCCGAAATCATTGTCGGGAGGGGGGAGGTCCTCGACTCTTTTGGCCTCGGGGGCTTCCTGTCGCGAGGGCTCTCCTCCCCGGGTGTACCTCTTCAGATACCCATCTTTGATTAAGATTTTGATTGCATCCTTTAGGTGGATACAATCCTCGATCACGTGCTCGTGCCTTCGGTGGGAGCGACAGTATTTGGATTTGTCCACATTGGCTTTGGTGGGTGCCGGTTTTGGAAAACGGACACCTTCCTAGACAAATTTTAAATTGGCGCACTCAGCCAGTTTGTGCTCGCGGGAAGCGACCAGTGTCGTGTATTCGGTAAAACAACCAACGGCGCCCCGCTGCTCACGGGGTTCTCGGGGACGGTCATCCCGCCTCCGGTCTCCCCCGCGTCGGTGGGATGATACCCCTTCATCTCAGGTCCCGTGGGGGGTTTCCCGGTTTCTGGTGTCACGGGCGGTGTCGGCGGCCTCCGTCTCCTTGAACTGGATGTAATGGCGGGCTCTTTCGAGGAAGCCCTGGAGAGAGTATGGCCGGTGGATGGCCACAACCTCGTAGAATTTGGAGTCTCAGCGTAAGCCCTGCTCCATCAGATAACGTTTCATCTCGTCTGACGTCGTTACCTGGACCGCCTCCCTCGTCAACCTCTCAATGTAGTTTCGGAGAGGTTCGTCTGGGGCCTAGATGATTGCGCCCAGTGCGGCCTCTCTCTCCGGATGTCGTCTTGATGCCGTGAAGTGCCGTGAAAATAGGTCCTTCAGGACCCTCCACAATGTGATGGACTCAGGCTCCAGGCTCTTGTACCATGTCATGGCTCCCTTTCTAAGCGTCGTCGGAAAGAGCCTACACTTGATGGCTCCTCGGAAGTTTCTGTAGTCGAGCATAGCCTCAATGTCTTCTAGATGATCGTCTGGGTCCGAGGTGCCATCGTACGTCGAGATAACGTGTGGTTTCTCCATCTCGTGGGGGATGGGAGCTGCCATGATTTCTCGCGATAGAGGAGTTTTGTATTCGTCCTCGTCATTGTGAACCGGGGATTGCGGAGGCGACGGCTCGTGTCGAGAAGGCAGGTTACGCCCCCTCGGTCTTTTGGTCGGGGCTTCAGGTCTGTTCGCCCTTGGCTCCGGGGACTGCCTCTCCTCCGGGGTGGTGATCTTGCTCGCTTCTTAGAGGCCACCGGTTGGGGCCTCTCCAACTATGGTCGACGCCCCCGTGGTCGTGGAGAGGGGCTCCGGGAGCTCCCGCGCTGATTTCTCCGTGGAGGAGAGTGGGACGAGGTGTCGTGCTCCAGCGTGCCGATGCGCTCATTTTGCTAGAACAACATCTAGTTCGTTAGGTTGATAGCCGCGATGAGAGAAACCATCGTCAGGTCCGCTCCAGCCAGTGTGGGAATAGGCTGGAATACCGTCGGACTCCTTGTCCGAGGAACAACATGGTGCGTAACCTCGTCGGACGAGGGAGAACCAATTTGGTCATCCCCGACGTCGGTCTCCCGAGGTTGAGACGTCCCCGGCTGGTTGTCGTCGTTGGTGATCGGGGCGATGGCGGAGTTTTGAACAACATCGTTATGGTGTGGGCTAGTCATGATCTTGATATTTGAGAGGTGAAGCTTTGGTTCTCTGCTCGGAGGAACGGGGAAGCTTAGATTCTCACAGACGGCGCCACTGATCATTGTCGCTATGCGAAAAATGACACAGAGTCGCCATCAGATTTTATTTATCCCAAGGAGGGAAAGGGAAATAACGATAAAACCTTTAGGGAAAGAGCATGATCATCGCAACCAAGTTTTAGGGTTTGGGAGTCGGTTATGCGGGGGGAAGGTATTAGCACCCCTCACATCCATCATACTCGACGGGAACCTTCTAGGTTGTTTAGCTTGAATGGGTGTTTTAATCTAAAAGCTTGCTTGCTTAAAAGGGAAGAGGAGTTTGTTTTTTATTAGAGTGCTCGCCAAGGATTGTGGCCCTTGTGTCTACATATCCTCACTTAAAAGAAGTGAAGAATCAGAGCTTCGTAGTTCGGAGGCTTAGTTGTTTGTTGGTTGATTTTATACCTTGAAAAAGAGTTTTCGGATTGATGCCCTAAGGCGAAAAGAAGTTTGATGAGTTGATGTTGATTTTAGGTTTTTGAGAAAAAAAATTATTCTTGATTAGGATTACACTAAAAACTTTGGATAGAGATGAATGTTTCGAATAACCAAGTCGAGCGCCTTGTATTCAAAACATTTGGAACGAGTGTAGGAGGGTTTCATTCTCATTCCTTCTCCACCACTTTAAAGCTTATGGCGTATAAACCTACTCGTATCTTTATTGTTTTTTTTTTTTGGATTTTTTATGAGAAAAATACCACTTGATGTTGGGTCAAGGGTTTTATTGCTTGTAAAAATATTTGAAGTGATACGAACAAGGTCGATGGTGACGCATAAGGCAATCGTCTTACAAGGGTGAAAATGGCTCGATAAAATCGAGAGTTTATTTTTGAAAATAGTTTTTGGAACCAAAAGTAAAAAAATGATCGTAACAATATCCACATACAATGACCGTACAACCACATCGGGTTAGTCAACTTGAAAAAAACACAAAACATGAAGAAAAAAAACAAGAAATTCGCTGTGCGAACCCTGTAGCGAAGCTACCCAGAAAACAACAAGAAGTTCGTTGTGCGAACTTCCCAACGAACATGGACTATTCACAAACAGAAGCGAAAGACACTAAAGTTCGCTGTGCGAACCTTGCAGCGAAGCTGCCCAGAAAAAACAGCAAGAAGTTCGCTGTGCGAACTTCCTAGCGAACGAAAACAGAGGCAAAAGGAGCCAAAGTTCGCAGTGCGAAGGTGCCAGCGAACAACTCTCTGGCTAAAAAACAATGGAAAACAGGCTGTTTAATGGCATTTTTAGTACCACAAAGTCTTGTTCGCTAGGCGAAGGAGATGTTCGCAGTGCTAACATGACAGTGAAATTAAGTATTTTTCAACTCACCTCACTATGAAAATTACACTATATTTTTTCATTTCTTTCTTTGTTTCTTACAACATTTCTTGGTCACTCTTGAGACCATATTACAACATACAACACAAACATCACTTAAAAATAAAATATGCAAAATGTAAAGAGATAAGAGTTTGAGAGGAAAGATACCCAAGAGCTACTATCTTCCTTCACCAATGACTTTTGTTGGGTGTGCTTTGTGGTTCACCTCCTTCTTCTGGTTTTCTAACACTCTTTTGTTCTCTCAATGGTTAGTGAATGCTCTCAATGTTTCTCTCCTTTTTTCTCTTTTTTCTTTCAATGTTTCTCTTGTTCTTTTCTCACTCTATATTTTTCTAGTTTTTTCTCTCTATCTCTTGCTTTACATATGCCTCCCCTTTTTGCTACTGCTCCTTTTTCTTTTAAGCTCAGCACATTAGGGCTTTCCCTCCTTTCAAAACTTTAGATTTTTTACTTGGAAATGTGCAATGCCACTTTCTTGATGTCACACTCTTTCTTTCCATTTTCATGTGTGTTGTTATGCTGTATTTTGCTACTGCATTTTGCCTAGGCTGTCTTTTTTTGCTGCATTTTGCATTTTTCTGAAATCTTATACCCATTTGTTGGCTTGTGCTTGGACTGTCCTTGTGGTCAATGTTACTATCTTGGACAAAATTTTAAAATTCTGATATTTGTTGTGTAGATGCATCACCATGAGTTTATTCCTTTGGTCTTGTGACATGAAAGGTTTGGTTATGAGGCAAACTATCACTTCTTGCATGGGACTGTTTTTGATCACATTAACATGGCCCATGACTAAGCATGTATAGTTTTGATCTTGACATGTTCCAATTTTAAGTTGTATGTTAATTATTTTCCTTGGATCTTTGTAGGCATAATGAAGAACATGTGGACTTAATGGGGCATGAAGGGTACCATAGCATGAAGTTGGTTAGAAACTTGAATTAAGATTAGAAATAGCTTAATTTTCTAAGCATCATTTAGAGTTAAAAACTTTGTAAGAAATGTGACATTCTTGTAATGTCATGAAATTTCTCTTTGCAATCTAATCTTGAATTCATGAATCTTGAATTTGGAATGATGGATCTCCCTTATGCCACTGAATTTGAAATGAATGAAGTCTTGAATTATGAACTTGTGATCTTGACTTACGCCTTGCGAATTTGAATTCCACTTTGTAAGTGCTCTTGATTGGCTGCATTTTGTGGCAAAATATGAGTACATGTATGAATGTCATGTTTGATGTTATTACATTCATAATATGGACTGTGCAGGATAAGTTAACTAAGCTAACTATAAGTTGAGCTGGATGTCATACTCAATGTTATGACATAGGTCGTATGACATCAAGCGGAAGTTTGTTATTATGGTAGCTATAACTCAGGAAACAACTCAGAAGCTCAAGCTGGAATGCAGGAGACATTTTAGACGCCCTAGGGGAACTAATATGTACCTGATTAAAGAGGAAAATGTGCAGAATACAAAAGAGAGGTTTTATGATGGATAAAACCTAATGTATGCACCCAGACCCAAGGGCTGATATGCTGCTACAAATGCCAGGAGAAGCAATCCTAGAAGGCAGCAGTGAGAGATAGAGAAGTAGAGAAATCACCATAGTGGTTTAGAAGTGAAGAGATTGTTCTTCACGTTTGTGTCTTAGGAATACTTGTAACCCAAGCAACTGTTGATTGCATTGATTAGGTAGTTTCTAGGTTGTGTACCACTCGAAGCTGTTAAGAAAGAGTGTGTGTCACTTGATCAAAGCTTTGAAGCAAGATCAAGGTGTGTGTGTAGGTGAAGTGTCTCTTCAATCTACTGTTTAATTTGTAACTGGTTGTTATCACTGGTGTGTGATTGTAGGGAGTGAGTGGGTATACTCAGGTCTAGAGTGTCTCTAGGTTAAATTTTCATTGGGTAGGTTTTAAGTGAGGAGTGCAAACTGGAGGTTTGACTCTGAATTAATTCTACTGATAGTGAAATTTCTCCCTGGCTTGGTAGCCCCCAGATGTAAGTGTGTTGCACTGAACTGGGTCAACAATCAACTGTGTTATTTACTGCTTTGTTATTGCTGCATAATAGTAGGTCTGTAGTGAATATCACAGTGGATGTTATAACTTCTGTTAGAACATCCATCGGGGGCTGGCCAGAATTTTCAATTGGCATCAGAGCAGGCACCCTGCCTGTTTATTACTGGGTGTGATCTAGGGAAACAAAATTCTGGTACTATGGATAAAGATATTGGATTCACCAATAGACCTCCAATTCTGGATGGTTCAAATTATGACTATTGGAAGCCTAGGATGATTTCCTTCCTAAGGTCCTTGGACAACAAGGCTTAGAGAGCTGCAAACTATGGCTGGGAACATCCTGTGAAGACTGACAAGGATGGAGTATCTGTGCAAATTCTTGAAGAGGAATGGACCAAAGAGCAAGAGGCATTGGCTCTTGGAAACTTTAAAGCATTGAATGCACTCTTCAATGGTATAGACAAAAACATCTTTAGACTGGTCCACCACTGTGAACTAGCAAAGGATGTTTGGGATACTCTCAGAACTACTCATGAAGGAACTTCCAAGGTCAAAATGTCAAGACTTCAAATGCTAACCACAAAATTTGAAAGTCTAAGAATGAAGGAAGATGAGACCATTCATGACTTTTACATGAATGTTCTTGAACTAGCTAACACTTCAGGAGCTTTGGGAGAAAAGATGGCTGAAGAAAAGCTTGTAAGGAAGATACTAAGGTCACTACCTAAAAGGTTTGCCATGAAGGTAACAGCCATTGAAGAAGCTCAAGACATATGCCACATGAAAGTGGATGAACTCATGGGATTTCTTCAAACTTTTGAGATGGGGATGTGTGATCAGGCTGTGGAGAAAAAGAGCAAGAGTATAGATCTTGTCTCAAACACTGCTGAGACTTCAGATCACGAAAGGGAGGAAGATTTATCAGAGGCAATAGCCATGCTTGGAAAACAGTTCAACAAACTGGCCAAAAGGATAGATGCTAAGTCTAAGCCCTATTTCAAAATGTTGCCTGCTGACAAAGAAAAAACTGAAGATAAAGCCAACCAAAGCAGAGGAGTATAGTGCCATGAGTGTGAGGGATATGGTCATGTTAGGAAGGAATGTCCCACATACCTCAAAAAGAAGGGAAAATGCCTAACAGTCACTTGGTCTGATGAAGATTCTGACAGTGGATCAGAAGGAGAATCATCCAAACATGTTATTGTTCTCAATAGTGTGTGTATATGATGGTGACTCAAGTGAAGAGGAGCTAACTTATGATGAACTAGCTGAATCATATAAGAAGTTGTCCATCAGAAGCACAGAGTTGTACCAGCAAGGAGAGCATCAGAAGAAGCTCATCAAAGAGCTAGAAGCTAAAAAGAGAGAGCATCGAGTTACTATAAACTCACTCCAAGGAGAGATAAAGGAGTTGAAAGGAGAAAAAGAGCAAATGACAAAATCCATAACGATGCTCAACTCTGGAACTGACACCCTAGAGGAGATTCTTCAGAGTGGTCAGACTGCAGGAAATAAGTCTGGCCTAGGATTTGTTGAAAAACAAAATCCTGTCTTAAAGCTCAAGAGGGTGCAGCCTGAGAATCAATAGGTACAAAGAATGTCACATTCAAGGTTAGAACATCCTTCACACAGAAATTGGAATCAAATCAAGAGACAATTCCAAAGGCATAGATGCTACCACTCTGGAAAGCTTGGGCACATTCGTGTTGTGTGCTTCTGGTTGCATGGATTTCCTAGCCAAAGAAGCGATAATCAGGGTAAGCATGGAAAAAGACAGCATCATGGACAAAGGCATCATCATGCCAACCAGAGCTGGAGACATCATCAAGCAAAACCCAGAAAGAAGGAAGTGCCTAAGAAGAAAGAACAATGGGCTATCAAGACTGTAGCTCTAACAGCTGACATTTCCCTAAGAATGCCAACCAATGAGGATTGGTACTTTGACAGTGGTTGCTCCAGGCATATGACTGGAATTGAGGATTTGTTGATCAAACCCAAGCCTCATTCGTCTAGTCATGTGACTTTTGGGGATGGAGCTAGAGGAGAAATCACAGGTGCTGGACAACTTGACAGTCCTAAAGCTCCAGAATTGAAGGATGTCCTATTAGTTAAAGGACTAACAGTCAACCTAATAAGCATAAGTCAGCTATGTGATCAAGGTTTAAAAGTACACTTTTCCAAAGACAAGTGTGTGGTGATAAATGAAGAGGGAAAGGAAGAAATGAGAGGATCTAGATCCAAAAATAACTGTTACATATGGGAGCCCAGAAGTAACATAAATGGGCTGGTAAATGAAGAAAAGGATCACCTAGGACTAGAGAAAAGAACCAGGTCCAAATCATCAGCAAAAGGATTCTCAAAATATGCTTCAGAAAGAAGGGTTGGGTGTAAGAAAAGTCAAGTAGGAAGGCTAGACAAGAAGGGATACCCTAAGATTAGCCATCAGGTAAAGCTAGATATGCTATATTGGAACCTAATGGAGTCCATGGAGGATACTCTGCAGAAGAGAAGCAATGTCACTCCTGATGTTATGACCCTGTTCTGTGACATCAAAGGATTCATCCAAGAGAGGTCTGCTGATTTCAAGAGGGGAATGCTCAGTGGTAGAGTGTGTAGATGGACAATGACGTGTGGAAACTACAGGGACTATGTACTAAATATTGTTGACAGGGGTTCAAAAAGTATAAAGGAAGCTCAAGGTAAGATTGAGCAATGGAAATTGAGTTCCTATAACAAGGAGTTATAGCAATTAACAGTAAGTGGGAATAATGCCTTGAAATTAATACTATTAAAAATAAATAAAAAAGGCAAGTTCCCTCCTAATGGGAAAACGTACCCCACCATCGCGTATAATATACACCTCCTCCACTCTTGGTGCCAGCATAATCCTTTTAGTGTCCATAACAACTTAGCCAAGCAAAGAAAAGTCATCATCTCTCGATCAAAGTCATCAACCATGTCACAACATACGAACCCTAGAATCACCACTAGCAATGCTGAAAATAACCCTAATGAGGTTCTAGAGATTGCGCCCCTGCGCATGATGACACCAGAAGGATTGTTGGTAAAGAAACCCAGAAAGCTGCATGCAAGAAAACCCAGAAACCTCGGCTCTGGTCAAGCTCCCTCTACTACTGAATCGACTGCCCTAGATACAGAAGAAGCTAGGCGAACCCACCTGAAACTCGCAGAAATGGTGGCTAGTGCTCTCAATATACCCACGACATCTAGCATAAAGGGGTCTGAGCCTAAACCACATGATCAAGCCAACGTCTTGCCAGATGTCACAACATCAAAAGACCCTGCACCAGAAGAAAAGAACAAAGGTGAAAAGGCTAAACACACAGATGAACGCACTCATGGAATCAACAGAACTGAAGTAGTTGACCTAGAAGACTACTCAGACAATGACCTCATTGTTAAGATTAATCCAGGAATAGCCAAAAGGCTAATGACAAGAAAAGGAAAAAGGGCAGCTGATCAAAGTTCCCACACGAAGGATAAGAAGATTGCTGAACAAGAAACCGCTGCAAAGGAAACTGGTACGAAGAGGTCTAAGGTTGGTCCTCCTAAGGGCTGGAGCAAATTTGTCACCAAGAAGCAGAAAGCTAAGTCCAGTTCAGAACCAGAAACGGATTCTGATGTAGATGCTGATGTCACAGACATGCAAACCAAGCAAAAGCCTCCTACAAGCAAATTGGCTGCAAACATTCCTGAGGTACCTACTGATAACATTTCCTTTCACTATCCATCTAGTGTCAACAGATGGAAATACATGTATCACAAGAGATTAGCCATAGAAAGGGAGCTTGGTCAAAATGCTCTTGAGAACAAAGAAATCATAGCCCTGATAAGCAATGCTGGCCTGATGAAAACAGCGACTCAGCTCTCCCAATGCTATGAAATGTTGGTGAAAGAGTTCATAGTCAATCTGGCTGAAGAAAGTGTTGATAAGAAATCAAGTGAGTATGGGAAAGTATATGTGAGAGGAAAGTATGTCAAGTTTACAGCAGCACTCGTTAACAAGTACCTGGGGCGACCTCATGAAGGGCTGACGGAAATACAAGCCACAGATCATCAAGTTTGTAAAGAAATCACTGCCAAACAAGTCAGACAATGGCCATCCAAAGGGAAGCTTGTAGCAAGCAAGCTAAGTGTCAAATATGATATGCTTCACAAAATTGGGGCTGCCAACTGGGTGCCCACAAATCATAAGACCACAGTGGCCACCATCCTTGGAAGGTTCATATATGCAGTGGGAACTAAGGCTCACCTTAATTATGGGGCATACATACATGAGCAAATAATGAAACACGCAGGGAGTTATAGTGTCAAGGGACACATTGCCTTTCCTTCACTCATCTGTGGGATAATATGTGATCAGCATCCCAACATTGTCAAGGAAAATGACATAACCTGCAAGAGAGAAACTCCTTTGTCCTTCAACTATAAGCTATTTAAAGGAACGCATGTTCCTGACATTGTTGTACCTTCAGCTGAGACTTCCAAAAGGACCTCAACAGCTAGCAAAACTGAGGTAGTAGAAATGCTCAAAGACACATGCAAGGAGTTGGAGACAAGGAAGATAAAACTGGAAAAATTAATCAGAACTCTGGAGCTAGAAGAGGGGACAGAATATGCTGATGAAACCAAGAATAGTGATGACTCAGATGATGAAGTTCAGGAAGCAGAAGAAGCTGCGGAGAACTCTGAAGAAACCAGTGGTGCAAGTGAGGCAACTAGTAAAGATGGGTCAGAGGAAGCAGGTACAACAGAAGACAGGGCAAGCTCTGCTGAAGAGGAGGAAGAATAGTGTGGTTGGTTCAGGTAGCTGAACTGCTGAGACAAGGGTGCTGTGTGTGTGAGTTGTGATCATATGTAAGATTATATAAACAAAATGTGTTGTCCCTAACAATAATTTAGTCTATACTATGGTTAGTTGGATTTTAATTTGTGGCTAAAAAGGGGGAGAGAGTGTTAGATAAAAACATGAGCAGGTACAACAAATGGAAGAATTGGTGGATAACCAATATGAGTACCACAAGTTATGTGGTAGTGGGAGTAACAGATGCAGGTGGAAGAACAAGACTTCCATGAGCAGTGATTGTGATTGAGCATGTGCACCATAGTGCTTATGATATTAGTGTGCTTATGATATTAGTGTGCAGATGATGCTGATGAGATTTGTGTGTGATAACAGTTGTTTAGGCTGTTACAGATATGATATGTATGCCATGTATGTTAGAACTAGGACTGACATGTTGTAGGTACTAACATGGGTGATCCTAACAAGATGCTTAGGAACTCTGTGCAAGGAGTAGAATGCATCCCTGCAGGGGGAGTAGCACAAATGTGTGAAATCAGAAGGTCATGCTGAATGTTATAACATCTAGTTCAGACTGGATATTGCCCAGCTGATAAGTGCATAAGTTGAGGGGGAGTAACTCTGTTACTCAAAGTGAGTTAACATAGTGAGTGTTAACAGGGCTGAAAGCCAACTGTGAGGAGTCTGAGAGCTTGAGCAGCAAGTGACTTACCTGCATGACAGGACCATTGATTAAGCCTTCTGCTGTGTAGGAAATCTCTGATGTTAGTACAGAGTGTTTTAGCCAAAAATTTGCCAAAGGGGGAGTTTATAAGTGCTCTTGATTGGCTGTATTTTGTGGCAAAATATGAGTACATGTATGAATGTCATGTTTGATGTTATTACATTCATATAGGGCTGGCAATGAACCAAACCAACTCGAAAATAGTTCGGAATTCGATTCGACAATTAAATCGTTGAACTAGGTTCATGAACCAAATGAGTTGAGTATGAGCGAAAAATTAAGTTCGTTAACTAAATGAGCTAAACTTGAACTATACATAGTTCGACTCGTTAGGTTCATGAGTCAACTCGATTATATATGAGAAGAATTATACTGTCTTTAAGATTAGGTTTAAATATTTACTCCAAATCTTAGACAAATTTAATCTTCAATTTAGTAGTTTTTGAATTAGACTCTCAAATGTATCTCTTGAAAGTTGTGTAGGTCTTGAATTAGTAGATTTCGAAGATAAAGTTAAATTTCAATATGATAACTTTTATTTTATTTTAATATTTTATTTTTAAAAACAATATTTATTTAAAATGTCAAATATACTAATATATATATATATATATATATATATATATATATATATATATATATATATATATATATATATATATATATATATATATATATTTATTTAAAAAAATAGTTTTTAAGTCCGTGAATCATGTGAGCTGAACCTAATGAGATGAACCTAACAAGTCGAATCGAACTGCTCGTGAACTTATAACGAGTCGAGTTTGAGCTTAAAAAAAAGTTCGTGTCGAACTCGAACTCGAACAATTCTTAACGAGTCGAGCCGAGCTGAGGTGAGTTCGACTCGACTCGACTCATTTCCAACCCTACATTCATAATATAGACTGTGCAGGATAAGTTAACTAAGCTAACTATAAGTTGGCCTGGATGTCATACTCAATGTTATGACATAGGTCGTATGACATCAAGCGGAAGTTTGTTATTCTGGTAGCTATAACTCAAGAAACAACTCAGAAGCTCAAGCTGGAATGCAGGAGACATTTTAGACGCCCTAGGGGAACTAATATGTACCTGATTAAAGAGGCAAACATGCAGAATACAAAAGAGAGGTTTTATGATGGATAAAACCTAATGTATGCGCCCAGGCCCAAGGACTGATCTGCTGCTACAAATACCAGGAGAAGCAATCCTAGAAGGCAGTAGTGAGAGATAGAGAAGCAGAGAAATCACCATAGTGGTTTAGAAGTGAAGAGATTATTCTTCACGTTTGTGTTTTAGGAATACTTGTAACCCAAGCAACTGTTGATTGCATTGGTTAGGTAGTTTCTAGGCTGTGTACCACTCGAAGCTGTTAAGAAAGAGTGTGTGTCACTTGATCAAAGCTTTGAAGCAAGATCAAGGTGTACGTGTGTAGGTGAAGTGTCTCTTCAATCTACTGTTTAATTTGTAACTGGCTGTTATCACTGGTGTGTGATTGTAGGGAGTGAGTGGGTATACTCAGGTCTAGAGTGTCTCTAGGTTAAATTGTCATTGGGTAGGTTTTAAGTGAGGAGTGCAAACTGGAGGTTTGACTCTGAATTAATTCTATTGATAGTGAAATTTCTCCCTGGCTTGGTAGCCCCCAGATGTAAGTGTGTTGCACTAAACTGGGTCAACAATCAACTGTGTTATTTACTGCTTTGTTATTGCTGCATAATAGTAGGTTTGTAGCGAATTTTATAGTGGATGTTATAACTTCTGTTAGAACATCCATCGTGGGCTGACCAGAATTTTCACACTTGAACATAGAATTTGAAACAAAGTTGGATAAAGAAATCTTGAATTAGGCTTTGCACTTCATGTTCATTAGGAATATTGATCTTGAATATCTTAATATTCTTCAAGTAACTTCTCCTTAAAGGAATCTACATGAGTAGACTTTCCAACTTGAACCAAACCTTAGATGATGAACCTTTTCTTCAATGTAGCCCATGATAGGCAATTTGTCTTATTTGGAATGGAAAACAGCGAACCGACTCAATCCTTACTTTGTGAACCCACATGCTTGATATGAATTAGAATAATGTATGATATGACGAACATATGATATGTAAGGCTATAGTGAAAATGAGGGTGTGACAATCATACCTGACCAGAAAGGGATCTATGACCTGCCACGCGTCGTTGATCTGCTAGCTGCTCACCGAAGGTATGGAAGAGGAGGGGGTGTACCTGAAACACACTCTGATACCAAAGTAAGTGACGAGCAGAGTAGAAGCAAGTACCGAGAGAGAGAGAGAGAGGGTAAGATAGTTAAGTTACCTGATCCTCTTGTGAAGAGGGTATTTATAGTGAGCCCCCAGCGCAGGGCCAACGGTTTCCTAGCACTGGGCTAGGCTTCCAGGCCCAATGTTAGTAACTGCTAGGGCTGACGTGGCGTCGTGAAGACCAGCATGTGGTTTTCGCCCTAGGGTAACTGTTCCACGCTATCTGGGAGGAGGAAGACCGAATCTCCATGACGTCGGTAGTTACTTTATGACGTGTTCCTGCGTGAGGGAGCGTGGAGAACGTGGGGGGAAGGCTCGAGGAGCTCTCCGGACAGACTGGACTCTGCCCGTCGAAGGGGGAGGAAGAGGCTGGTTGGTCGGCTGTGAGGGTCCTGCCCAACAGCTGTTGGTCTAAGCCCGACGAGGGAAAGGTTGTGCTCGGAGGAACTTCTGCCCGTCGGCGTGGTACTCTTAGGCCTAACCTCATTGAGGTTTAGGCCTGCTTGATTGTGGGTTAATCACCACTTTAACTAATATTATTAATCTTCGTTTGCATTCACTTTTTATTATTAACCATCACTCTATCCACCACTTTAACTAATATTGGTCATCAATTAAATAGAATATACTGACGACCACTATTAATCAGTAATATTAATACTAAAATTATAACTAAACAAAATATATTATAAATTTTTAGCATTTAAATTTTTATAAAATTAATAATATGTATTATTTTGATTAACCCATATATATATATATATAACTGACGAGTATTTGTTTTTGTGTTTAGAATTAATTTTGACTTTTAAAAGTTAAAGTAGCTTAAAAATTAAAAAAATAAAAGTAAAAATGATTTTGATTTCTTTGAAGTATATAAGTTAGTTTTCTTTTAAATTGTAAAACAAAAAATAAATAAAAAATCAAAAAGGGACTTAATAATTGTATCTTTTTCCATTAATAATTGTGGTAGCGTCACTTTAAAGCAAAAACCTAATTTACATCAAGCCTTTAGGTTTATATCAACCTTTATTTGCTCTATGTATATATATTTTTTTTTACAATTTGCTCTATAGTATAAGTTGGGAATGAATTATGTTTGGGAATATGTCTTAAAGGTTTTATAAATTATGAAGCGTAGTAGTTTTGCATCTATTCTTGATATAATTTGAAATAAAGGTAATCTTAAAATATAAAATTCAAACTTACTTTTACTTTATGCAGTTCAAAGTTCTCATGCTGTTTTAGGAAAAATTGTCGTCAATGTGATTAGAGAAAAACTCTCTACATAAAAAGTAATAGTAATATTGTGGGGTTATCTAGTACGAAGAGTATGAATAATGACACACAAACTGCGAAGATCACGGGAACACTGTTACATGTATGCTTATTTTTCACCAATGAGTAATGACCGTCCCATTGCTTTTTGTCTGCAGAATATCTCCTGACATCCTCTTCAGACATATGTGTTGTTGAGCATGTGGAAAATATTGAAATAATATGTACTCAAACTTGCTGCATGTTCGTAATTAATACTAGTGTTTCGGGTATGTCATGTGTCCAAAAGGTTTAGATAATCATATGTACAAGTCACTCCACTAAATATTGAAGGGATAGTACAATCTTATAGGGTGTTTTACATTGGATTCACACTATAGATTGCTGCCTAACCCCCAGTATGTTATCAGACGGACTCCCGTAAGAAGTGTTCATAACCGTCTTTCATACATGAGATATTTTTGAGAAATCTGAGATATTATCTTGAATAATAATTTATACTTTTATGTTTTTTTTTTTGTTTTTTATTAATTTGAATCTTGAAATATTAATCTTTCAAATTCATTCTGCATTGTCATATCGGAAATATAGTCTGTCGCATTAAGACAATATTTTGTCATTTTTTATTTTCTAAACTCATAATAAGATTTAATTTGTTCTGCTGTCTATTTATGAAAGAAGTAGAAATAAGTGATCATTTATCAGGATCTATAGGTAAAACTCAATTGCTAAACTAGAAATATAACTTATTTACGGACTATTTATGAAAAAAAAGTAGAAATTATGTCCTTAGACTATTTAAATTCACATACTATTAAAGTGTTTATAAAATATTAGTAGATAATGTGTGATAAATATTCACAGCATGTAGGATAAACATCCTTAAAATAAAATTTTATCAACACAATTTTTCAATCGATTATAAAACCTTAGCGGAGCGGTGATTATTAGGCGAATGGGTTGTGTTCATGGTCGGCCGAAGAAATAGGTGGTGACGATACCCCTGACAATGGTGAGAGTGTTTTCACCACAGTCAAATGCTCGATTGGACAAATTCAACGCTCGTTTGGAAGGATTTAACTTGCAACTGGAAGAAATTACAATAAAGAAAATCACCTCAAGCTCAACTCAACCTAAAACGATGCTGGAACCCATTATAGAAGAAAAAGAAGAGATAAACGAAAATACAAAGTAGGAAAAAGCTCAACAACTGCCATGGGCAGATGTTATTCGAGGTAATTAATAGACTTCCTACTAATGGTATTGCAAATGAATACACAACCCAAACATTGTGAATGGTGAAATTGAAGTTGTCATAGAAGAACAAGATATAGTATCAGAACTGAAATACTGTGAAAACACACTTATCATGTATGTTTTTTTTGGGGGGGGGGGGGTGTCTGTCAATGAATGCGGTGAAGAATTTTATGCTCAATGTATGAAATTTCATATCACTCCCAGAACTCTTTTACAATGAAGAGGGATAAGGATGCAATACTAATGACACTATGCCAAAAGTACTTTTTGCCAGCACTACAAAGATAATGCTTTTCCATAAAAGCGCTGTTAAAAGTTTAAAAAAAAATTATAAAAAAAACAAGGGGAAAAAGCGCTGCTAAAGGGGGTCTTTAGAAAGCGCTTTTGAAAAGCGTTGCTAAAGGTCATATGTAAGTAACTAATAGAAAGCGCTGCTAAAGCCCAACATTAGAAAGCGCTTTAAAAAAGCGCTGCTATAGGGGGCTTCTAGGTCACACCTTAGACAACGCTTTTCAAAAGCGCTGCTATAAGGGGTGTCTAGGTCACACCTTAGACAGCGCTTTAAAGCGCCGCTAAAGGGCTAGCATATGAAAGCGCTTTTTCAGGGAAAGCGCTGCTATAGGGAGGAAAGAAAGCGGTTTTAAAAAGCGATGCTATAGGTCATTTTTCTTTAAAGTAAAATAGAATTCATATTTTGCTTTTGCACGCATTCTGTTTCATTTTCTCACTCTCAGACGCACTACTCCGAACCCTACCAGACCTCCGACCGCCGTTTCTTCCTCCGTCCAGCCGT
The DNA here is from genome assembly GCA_963859935.3 of Lathyrus sativus. Lineage (NCBI taxonomy): Eukaryota > Viridiplantae > Streptophyta > Magnoliopsida > Fabales > Fabaceae > Lathyrus > Lathyrus sativus. The sequence goes on along the minus strand of OZ012739.1, from coordinate 676,733,182 downwards.
GCTTCCGTCGCTGTGAGTCTCTATAAGCCATATCATCCTCCGTCTGCAGTTATCTCTTTCTCCCTCTGTTCGACTCCAGCGGCCGCGCTCCACCATTTTTTAAGGTATTTCTTCATTTTCTTCATTTTCAAAGTTATTTGCATGGTATTTGTCTAATTGTTTATTTGTTTACATTGTGATATTGTTGTTATTTGACTTCAATGGAAGTTTGAATGTCATTTTAGTAGTAAGGTTCAAGATGATGAATAGTGAGGTTCGTGGTGAATTTCTTTTGAGTTTTGGTGTTAATAATTTTATAAGTTAATGTTGAATGTTAGTGATAATGAATAGTGATAATTACTCTGTCTTGATCGAATTTTTTAGTGAAAGCGATGCAAAACACTTGACTTAGCATGCAGATGAAAGAATTATAGATGGAAAGTTTCGAAATTCGGAAGATTCACCACAGTGGATGAAAATTGACAATGATTATCCTGATTTTGGAGAAGAAACAAGAAACCTTCGGTTGGCATTATCTACTGATGGAATGAACCCACGTGGTCTGCAAAGTATCTCACATTCCACATGGCCTTGATGCTGTATTTTCGCAAGTATACGAATTGCGTCAGAGTAATATAAAAGATTATCGATCCCACGGAGACCAAACGTCAATCTATCTATTTCTATTGTTACGATGTTTATCTAAGGCAAATCAATCGGGAGTTTGGGAATGCACAGTAAAAGTAAAGAACAGAGATATAAAATTCAATTTAAAACAACAGGCTTGAATGTAATTCACACAGCCGGGTAGTATTCCAAATGCTTGTCAATAGAACTTCTAATGGGGTAATGTTTTCTAGTTATAAAAAGAACTAATTTAACGGGAATTGTTGCTTTTGCGTATTCAGAACCGAGTTTATCCTTTAATCAAACCCTCTTATTGTCACTTATAAAAAGGCGCCATTGTGTTAAAGTAATAAACCTATTTTTAAGAAATATAGTTTCTTGACTCAGTTGAAAAGTATTTTGACTTGGAACTTTTAACAAAAAGAGGTTCATGCGAACCGGACTTTAAACCCATAAGCGCGTCAGAAAATAGTTTTAAAACCGTTTTTCTAAAGTATTAAAAACTCCTACTTAACTGGACAAAGCACTTTCGCTTCCTTTGAACAGTTAAGACCAACCTAGTTTAACCAAAGGTTGGACGACTTTCGATCTTACCCAACAGAAATGAAGTGCAGAAAACTTGTGTTAAAAATCAAAATAACCCCTAAGTATTTCTATTGACATCTTGTATGGAATACTACTTTAACTATGATCCTTACATTCTAACCTTTAAAATTTAGCCGGACAGGGAAATGTAAATAGACATGTTAAATAATGCGAGAAATTAAATGGTGCGGAAAAGTAAATATTGCGAGAAAGTAAATGGTGCAGAAAAGTAAATATTGCGAGAAAGTAAATGGTGCGGAAAAGTAAATATTACGAGAAAGTAAATGGAAACCTGCTCCAAACGGGAGGTTTTAAATCTGGTACAACTGGAAATAAATGACTGGAAAGAAAATAGCTGCAGGATTAACTTCTACCAGAGTGCTCCAAACTCGATTACAGACTCGATCGAACAATGTGATAACTCCCTGATGTGAGAAGTTTATCACTTTACAATACTGAAAATATATGGCTTGAGTTCTGTAACTAAGCTTGGATGCCTAGAAAGGTTCAAGAACTCATCTATTTATAGCCTAGGGAAAATCTATGGAAAGACCAAAGTGCCCCCCAACTTCTTTTTGGGAGGAAAAACAAACTACAAGGGTGGCACCCGCCACACCCTCATGGCGCCCGCCATGTGAATTAATGGAGAAAGAAGTGGAGATTGTGGCAGTTTAAAGCAGTTGACTCTTATCCAAGTCATGGCCTACCCTCTGGCGCCCGCCATGGTGGATGTCATGTGTACAATTTCCTCAAAAACTGGTTTTTCTTGCCCGTTTTTCTTCATCTCCTCGCGAAGAGATCTGGGAATACAAAATCCTGAAAACAAAACAAAACAAAAACATAACACAAGAAAATAGCAATAAAATCCTAAAAAAACATGTGCAATCCGAGTCAAACACATAGTGTAGCGGTAAAAATCGTGAGTGTAAGGTATTGGTTAGCTTAACTCAAAAGAACAAGAGTCGCCACCGCACTTTTATTTTATCCAAATAAAGGAAAGGAAAAAAAGCGAACAAAACCAAAGAGTTCTAAAACGAGAAAAGGAAACAGAGATCGGGGTAAGGGGGTTGGTTACGCAATGGGAAGGTATTAGCACCCAAAACGTCTATAGTACTCTATAGGAGCCCTTTGAAATATTTATGCTTTTTGGTTTGAAAATGGTTTGTTTGAAAAGAGATTGGGGAGATGAGAAGAGAATTATTTTTTTAGATTTTTGTGTTTGGAGAGACTTATCGCCTCATGCCTACGTACCCACAAAGTGCAATATAGGATCAAAACCTCGTAGTTCGTGGTACAAATAACAAAATTTTGTTGGTTTTGATTGATTTTAAATGTAAAGACAAGTCGTCATTTTAAGGAGAAAACTGCGACTAGTCGCCCATAAGTATTAAGACAACATTTGCGTCACATAAAGATGGAGGATTTGCTTGTATTATCAACAAGACTATCACTCAACATCAATGTGGAAAATGTCAAAGTCTTAATATTATGGGGAATAGGAGGATTACATCTCAACTATAGAAATGAATCATGTCTAAACTTTATGAAAAGTTTTAAAGTGAGAAAGTGCATAAAGGCACAAAAAGAGTTGATGAGTTTTTGTATTTTGTATGTATTTTGAAATTGGTCAAAGCATGATTAACATTGATTGACTTTTATTAAGAAGAACAAAGTTTGAATAAATCACTTGACAAAAGTCAAGGTTTTTTATTGCGAAATTGAAGTTGAAAACAAGAAGGTTTTGAAAGGGGGAGGATGTTTTGAAAATTTAAGAAGGGGAGGAGATGAAGTGACTATCCTAGAAACCAAAATAAGAGCTAGAAGTAAGAAAGATCTAACCGACTTGTAGCACACTCCATAGAAAGCAAAATGAATTCCATCCGATTTAAAGCATAAGCTAATAAGCGAGCCAAATAAAGGCTAAGATCCACAACGCTCCAAGCATAGGAATGAGATTCCTAATTCTAAGTCCAAAGGTCCATGAAGTCCAAGGTCTAAGAGTAGTCCAAGAGCATAACCACAAAGTTAATAGCACCAAGTTTTTTAGAGATTTTTTATCCTTTATTAGTGTTTTGAACAAGGTATGGTCCAAGTGGACAAAAGAGAAATGACATAAACATAAACAAAGATATGATATGAAATGATAATATGGAAGCATAAAAGTAAGAAGATAAGAAGGAAATATAAACAAAATTATACAAGGAATATTGTTAGTGAATTAGTGATTAGTGGTTAGAACATATGATCAATGATGGTTAATTCTTGCACTTTATACCAAGGTTAATGAAAACTCATTAGAGGATTGATAAGACCAAAGCCTCCTAACAATGAATTTCATAGGTAATGGACTTAAGACAAGCAACCAACCATACTTGGACTTTCAAACATAAGTTTGGGCCACAAATGATCATTTTCCGATTAAGGGACACTTTAGCGTTATGTTAAGCAATCATAATCGGGTTTATGTAGAAACCACGACTATCTGAGGCCGGTCAATAATAATGTTAGTGTTAATACATGTTAGAGAAGTGATATGTAAATCACTCTCCTAAAACATGCCACACAAAAAGAAAAGAGGTAGTGATCTCATCATAATCAAGATTTTTCATCAATTAATCAAAGGTAATCTTTCACTATTCCAAAGTAAGGAGAATTATCTCAATGATTATTCGTCCATAGATTTGAAATAATGAAGATTAAACAATCTTGATAATCAACAATTTATGATCCATAGATTTCATTAATCAAAAGAAAAAGAAGAAGAAAGAGAACTAAAATGAATCTTAATTCGATTAAATCGTCATTAATATCAATCACCTCTCTTGGCGGATTTAGAATTTATCCTATCGACGCCCATGGTCCATTGAGATTAACAAGATCATACTCAAAATTTGAGATCCAACCAAACAACCAACAAAAAAAACACAAGGAAACATAATAAAAAAGAAAAGGGAGGTTTATAAACAAAATATGGGGATGATGATGGTAAAAGGCCACACGGCCCAAATCCAAAGAGAAATTAACATAAAAAGGTAAAAAAAAATTAATAAGAAAAAATAAAAGGAAAATATAAATCAGAAAAGAAAATCATCCTCTTCTTCTTTCATCCAACGCGGCACTGTTCACCATGGCTGACAAATCGAAAATTCAACGGATCAGAACGACGAATCTCTATTTTGGTGTCATCTCAACCAGAATCACAAGGTGAATCCAAATATACACAAAATTTCAACCAACATAGCTCATATGAAACGAGATTCAGAGACGAAAGTTCATCGGCAAAGCTCCAATACCTTCAAAAATGGAGAGTTTAGCTTCAATCTTCTTCTTCTTGCTTTTTTTAATGTGAATTGATGTTGTTGTTGTTGAATGAAGTTGAAATATAGTGAGATTTTGTATGGAAAGGTTGTGAATGAAAGGAGAGTTAAATCGGGTGAAGCTTAAAGAATGGTTGAGGGTGACTTTTGAAGGTGAAATTTGAAGGAAAATTGAGGAGTTATGATGAAAACTCTGCAGGGATTAATTGGCTCTTCAAGCTTGAGAAAATGATTGAGGTATGTGTTGTATTTATAGATGAGAGTGAGTGAAAAACGATTTGTCGTTTGTGAGATTTTTCTGCATTTTGGTTATTTGATGTGGGTTGTGCGTGATATTTTGCTGACAAAACTTCATGTCGTTTTGATATTTTCTTTCAGCTTTTGTTGTAATTTGAATGTGACGTGGATTATTTTTCTCATGGCTTCACTTGATGAAAGCTTGTGGGGTCAGCTTGAAGTGTAACACAACTGGAATTATATTAACATGGCTTGTAATGGCTCACATTGATTGACGGCTGAAGTAATGATACGTTTCACTTATTTCAAATGGACTCAGCTCCTCTGGTGCAGGGCTGAAGTTTTGCTGCTGTTATTGGTTCTGAATTATGCAGGGATCGAGTTCGGTAATGCGGCAATACCATTCATACCAGAATCCTCCTGGTTCATCTCTTCACGCACAACTTTCCAAGAACACGCTTCGCCTCACAATGACGACGGAAGTAGTACCATCTCCAACTTCTCTATCTTGAAGTTCAACAGGTTCAAACAAAACCTCAGCCGCAGGATGTTCTGCTTCCAGCATCTTGAGAATGGTAGCACCAAGGACATGGTTGACATATTCAGACACTAAAATCTTGTAACCTGCATTTTTTGCGCGTGTTGTTTTTGACTTTTTGTTTGATGAAATTTTGAAGTCGTTTTATCCACTTCATTTGCAGCTTGTATTATAAAAGCTCTTCCAGGTTGACGGTTCACAGTAGACTCTCTCAGCATTCAAAAGCACACAAAGGTGGCGAATTATAAGAGCACCACGCTTCTCCAAATGAGAATGATCTAGCCTACAACTGTGCACAAGGAAAATGGCAAGATGTCGAAAGTGTTGAGGGTCTGAATGTGATACATTTGAAATTCTTTGAAGAGAGGGTGACTTTGCCATTTTGGGGGATGATGATTCGTTGAAGCTATGGCTCGCTGAAGAATCCTTCTCAATTTGTAATGTTGCATTCTCCTTGTAGTTTCGAGCAGGCATCCGCTTAGGAAGTTTTGCTTCCTCTTCACATCGTAAAAGCTCTGCATATAAGCCATTCAGGTCCAACAATTCATCATGGGTACCCATTTCAACGAGTTGACCCTCCTCCATTATAGCTATATAATCAGCATTTCTTATGAGACTAAGCCTTCGAGCAATTATTATTGTTGAGCATCCCAACATAAGCATATCTAAAGCCTCATGAACAGCCCTCTCATAAGCAATGTTATCTCTTATACTCAAACTGAGCGAAGCAGGCTCCTGGGTAACTAGTCCTATTTGGCTCCTCAGCCACTCCAAATTCAAATTCTTGATGTTTTCACCATCCAAAAGAACTTCTCCTAATGTAGGATCATAAAAAAGCTCCATGAGTGGAATAATACTACTTTTTCCAGAGCCATTTCTGCCAACAAGTGCTACAGCTTTCTTAGAAGGTACAGTGAGAAAAAATCCACTCAAGATAGGGATTTCGGGACGAGATAGATAACTGAAATACACATTCTGAAACACTATATTTCCTTGCACAGAGTCTGGGGAAGTGCCATCATGATTAACAGTTGAGGATGACCGACTTATCATCTCAAATAATCTATAAGCAGCTATCCGCCCTTGTTCAAAGGAGTAGAAATTTGTTGCTGCTTGATTCAATCCCAGGCCACTTAAAGTTATAGCCAAAAAGAGCAGTTACAATTTCACCACCATGTGCTCAACAATATTCAACAAAGAGCACAAGAAATGAACTATCTCCAGCATGCAGGGAATCCCATGTGGTTCATTCATGAGTTGTTCATTCAGATTAGTCTCCTTGCTACTGCTTGCAGCTGTGTTTACACCCACTAAAATTGTTGCCGCATCACTCGCAATATTAGAAGCAATCCCTGTGGATACAGACTGACTATCACTTGTAGAAATCAAGCTACCATTTTCGAATTGTCTGCTTGCCGAAACTTGCTCTTATTCTATTCTTTTCCATCAGAGAGATCAGCTCACTTCCAGAATTCAAGCTTTTGAAACATCATAACAACATTTACGGCGTCTGGTTATGGCAATTCGAGACATTAACTTCAACATTCTGCTCCAACAACATGGAAAGCACCTCGATCCGACAATTGGCAGCTGCTAAATGAAGAGGAAACAACCTCGCACGACCAATAGTTCTATCCAAAACACTCACATCATCATTCACCAGAGCTTCAACAACTTCCATCTCACCATTGGTAACATTGGAATTATAAGCTGCAGCTGTACGGCGGAGGAGAACAACCTGTCAGGTCTAGCAGCAAAAGCTTTGAATCAACAAAATCTTCTGGATTATTTTTCTTCAGTATCGTATATTATTTTTATGACAGCACTGTCTTTTAGAACTTGGTCAGAAGAATTTTCAAATTTCTCAACTTTTCCTGCAGTAACTTTAGGCTCATTCACAGTAACAACATTTTGATGAACCAGTTTAACTAGATAATTCAGCAATATTTGGCTTGCTATCTCTGACTTCTCAAATTCTGAAAGACTATTTTTTCGAAGAATTATTCTTGACTTCACCTATTTCTATTTGAGAAGCACGTCTTATAGCACATTCAGGAGCATGTAGATTCATTATTCTTGGACCACCTGATCCACTTATTTCCTTTATTTTTTTGCTGAATTGTGTTTCATGCGAAACATATAATTGATTCTGTAATACAATGGTGACCTTGGCCCGCAAGAGATCTGGACATCAGCAGGAGGGAGAATAGGCTCCATAAGAATGCCTTGACTACCATCTGCATCATATATGCTTGCAAGAGAAACAAGGTTTAACTGGCGAGAAGCAGACAATGTTCCTGAACTGAACGGTTTGGCTGCAGCTGAAAGCTTACTTCCATTTGAGTCTATAGGTTTCGCTTGATCACTTGAAAGAGAAACCTTTTCAAGTTCTGATGCAGAATTTTCTTGTTCCAATTCATCTTCATGAGTAGCTTCTTTTTTCATCTTCCTTCGGAACTGTATCATTGGTTATCAATTTTGATCTCTGACATAATTCTCTGAATCTATGATAAAATGAATGTTGAATCGCTTTTGAATTTGACTTGAACCCATCTATAGGAAAATAAATTCACAGATGAACATAGCCTAGATTGATGAACCCTGATCATGATAATCCGAACCAAACTTCTCATAGAATAATGCTTGAAAGTTTGATGAATTCTGATATAGGACAACTTGACCTTGAACAATCACATTTTCTGAGAAAATAGCCCACCACCACAGGTAACTTATAGTTGAAGCAAACTCTTGATAGTTTGACCAAGCTGGGGTCAAACTTCCATCTGATTTAGACTTGAATGAATGTCCTTGCCATCAATCTCCTTGCAAAATCCTAAACACACAGAGAAGAAGAAGAAACAAGCAAATTGAAAAATATTTTTGGTATTTTGGTTAGAGGTTAGTAAACAGAAACAAACATAAAGCAAGTAAGAAACAACAGGGGTGTGAGAACCATAAAGTACGATCTTGTTTGCGTATGTAATGATGCAAATGAAAAGTGGGATCTTAGGGGTAAAAATTAGGGTATTACACATAGCATGATTCAGTGTTATCAAATTCTCCCACACTTAAGCCTTTGCTTGTCCTCAAGCAAAACACTTTATAACTCATGACAAAAAGAGGTGGTATCAACGAATGATTTGGGCTAAAAGGGCTTCTAAGTTCAAACTAGGATGAAGTGATAGGTGCTAACTAAGTGAACCAAGGATATCGCAATGACACTTTTCCACAGACACAGACATAAACTGCGTTCCTATACAAACCAGTCCATACTACCCCACTGTACCTAGGCCTACTTTTTGCATCTTTTTTTGGGTCCTCTTCATTCTGGTGCAGTCACATTAAGCCCGTTATCCGTATATACTCATAGTAAAGTGACCGGTTAGTGATTCTGATCTCAAGCACGGGGCTCTAGTACACAAACTGGTGTAACCCCTTTATTGAACCAATTGTAGTTGTGGGGGATCAGATCGTAACCCGCCCTACCAAGTTCAGCACCAGATACCTCTGAACCAACCAACAATGGGAAATTATATATATATATATATATATATATATATATATATATATATATATATATATATATATATATATATATATATATATATATATATATATATATATATATATATATATATATATATATATATATATATATATATATATATTGTTGAAATTTTTACAACTTTTTTGGGTTAAATGATCTTGTGAGGGTTACTTATACCCGAGTTGCATTTTTTTTATGAAGCACAACATACAGATCATTCACTTATATTCATCAGTCCCTTACGTAGATCATGCTTAGGCCGGAGCTAACTGCTAGGATAAACTACTAAGGACTTACTCTAAAAAATATAATTAAGGCCATGGTATATGGGGTATCGGGGTCGATTTCTATATTCACGAAGCCTAACGTGTTAAAATGATACCGATGTTTCAAAAAACGTTTTTCCAAGTCATCTACATCCTAACTCGAACCTGCCTCAAAGCCCAAATTTTCAGAACAATACACTTTCTTTTGTCAATAATTTTTTGGTAAGGCTAAGAAAATGGGGAAATAAGGATACACTTCACAGATGACTCGTCAAGCACATGCATATTCTGAAAACAAACTAAAAACAAGAGAAATAAACTAGAAAGTAATAAAGCAAAATAAAAGGAAAGAAAATGTGAGTAAAATAAATAAAGTCTCCTCCCACACTTAAACCGAACATTGTCCCCAATGATTCGAAATAAGATAGGGAAAGAGTAACCTGGAAGTCCTATGGCATGCTACCGGTACTGTCGTCAACGTGCGGTGAGTGCCTAGGGTGACGAGATCTGCTGCGGTGATGATCACTCTGAGAAGTAGTGAACTCGTCGAATCTAGTAGTCAAAGCAGTCTGAGATTGCATTATACTTTGAATGGAGCAGTCTGTCTGCTGCTGTGACTCTTGCATGAATATCATGTTGTCGGTCAGTTGCTGCTGGATGGCAGCAAGCAAGTCATCATGTCTTTCTTCTCTGGACAGCTGGTCGTGTCACATCTGCTTAGTAATATAGAAACCAAGAGTTGTACCTGCAGAAGGGTGAGAAGAAGACGGTGCAGTTGGTGCAGGTGATACGTGGTGGCATGACATAGGATGATCGGGAGACTGCTCTTGTTGGTCATACTCGTCATCAGTCGCGTTGCCGTCCCCAATAGGAACATTAGGAGGCAGTGGACCCGTAACAGGTGGGGCATCTAAATCATAGGTCAAGTTCCTCGCCATACGTACATCAGTACGTCTAGTGCATGGCAAAATAATAGATGGGATAGCCTTCCCGTGGACCATGAGTTTAAAGCCCCCTTCCCTCCTTACCTTACACAATTTCATGTCTTTGAGAAATTTTAAATTAATCGTGCAGGGAGGAAGCGGTGCCAAGGTGGCTATCTCAGTGTCGAGGTTTAGAGCCCTTACAATATACGTAATCAAACCTCCGAAAGCAATGGTTCTGGTACTCTTTGTTGCAGCAGTCATCTGTGCAATCATAAAAGGAACCAAATTAAACTTCCTATTTGTGAGGCACCCTTGCAAAAACAGAAGTTCTTTTGCATTTACTTTGTTTGGATTATCCCGGCCAAAAATAGTGCAAGCTAACATATAACGAAAAACACAGATGGCCGGGTTATGGATCCGTGAGGCAAGAATCCCTTCAAAAGACGTAATTGTAAAATTTGACAACCTGTGCCAGAAGGAAAATGCCTCAACCTACCAATCAGAATCTAAAGGTGCTTCACAAACAGCGTCATTGATGCACCTTTGAGGTTGAAGAATGAGAGAAATGGGTTACTATAAAAAAAGTGGTGAAAAACGGGTGTTTAAGAGATTTTGATGGAGAGGGATGAAAATGAAAGTTGGAGAGGTTAATGGGATGGTGAGTAGATAAGAAAGTTGAGAACTTTTTTGGGGGTTGAAGAAAGTTTGGTAAAAATGGAGGTTGGGAAGTTGGAAGATGATAAAATGGGGGTTTTGGTGGTTGTGCCCCGCATATAGCTCCAGACCCCATGGCAGGCGCCACCTTAACAAAAGGTTTGAGCCGGATTTGTATTTGCATTCTTGGGCTTGTGGCTCCTCTTTTACTTGGGTGGTGCAGGTAGCAAGTCCTTTCTGTTCTAGCACATATATATATATATATATATATATATATATATATATATATATATATATATATATATATATATATATATATATATATATATATATATATATATATATATATATATATATATATATATATATATATATATATATATATATATATATATATATATATATATATATATATATATATATATATATATATATATATATATATATATATATATATATATATATATATATATATATATATATATATATATATATATATATATATATATATATATATATATATATATATATATATATATATATATATATATATATATATATATATATATATATATATATATATATATATATATATATATATATATATATATATATATATATATATATATATATTCTTTTCTATTTTGGTATAAAAATGCAAATAAGAAATAAGTAAATAAATAAATAAAATAAGAATGAGAGAATGATAAATAGAAAATGCATATATATAAAAATCCAAGTATATCATGAACAATATGGAAGCAAAATGCGAGAATATAAAACATATATATAAGCCTGGAAAAAAACAGAAATACGTAAATTAAACTGCAAAGAAGACAATGAGAGTAGTGTCCTCATGGAGCCAGGTGCTCCTTGGTCTGGTCAGAACCTCGAACTGCGGCTAACGCGCGACGTAGATCTGCGATCTCCTGATACAAGCTATCAGCCTCTGTCGCGTGAGTCAGATCGGACACCTGGACCTGCAAGGTAAGATCAGCAACCGTCTGTCAAAGTCTGGCATACTCCATACGTAGCTCATAGTTGTGTGTACAGGTCAGGCCTCCGCAAGGAATGATTATTCGACAACACTGTAATCCTGGGAGAAGGTGGTGAAGGATGATACTCTGGTGACGGTGGCGAGTGAGGCTCATCAACGGTCTCGCCATAACCTTCTAAGGCATAACTCCAATTAGTAGGGTCGTAGATACTAGTCATCATAGGGTCATGTAAAGTGAAGTAATGGATGGTCTGGTCGTTGATCAAAAGCCTGAACTGGTCAGGTTGAAAGGAAGCTCTCCTCATCAACCCTCGATATAAGCAAAAATCGATATCCAGCGTGGTATACCCGAAGTAGGGAGTCAGGTGAAGCAGCTTACTAGTAAGACCCAAAGCGGTAACAATCTGAGTAACTGTTCCTCCTACATGGATGATTCCTTCAGAAGATCTGGATGTGAGTTCGAGGTTATTAACTAGAAAGTTCCCACAGGCCACCGGACGTGACTGGTTCGCACTAAAAAGGAATAAAATCTCCTCCTCACTAACATGGACATTAGCATCAGCCTTTCCAAGGAAAGTGTAGGTAAGGATCATCTGGAAATACCTGAGAGCTGGATTATGGATGATGTGAGATAGCTGGATGGATGGATCAGGGCTTCCTCCACCTGTAATGTCGCTCTAGAACTTGTCGATATCTCGACTCATAAAGTATCCCATAGGTAAATCAGGAATGGCATCAGGGGAGGTTTGAAAACCAAGAAAATCACCAAACCGTTTATGGGTAAAAGCGTTCTCTGTCCCAAACAGTCTAAACGTGGCGCTGCCATCCTGACCAACATACGGCTCATGGATGAATGAACTGAGGAACTCCAAGGTGAGATGTTTGTAAGTCAAATGCAAGTTATCAGCATACTCATCCCACTGGAGTTGGTGACATAGAAACCTTATACAGGGCTCAATGCCTAAGGCATCCATGCAAGACTGGTCAGGGTAACGGGTAGGTGCTATGGGGCGCTGATAAAGGACTAAATATTGCTGTCTCTGAGCGTCATCTCTGAAAGTGACGTGCATGTCGTCGAAGGTCTGCATCCTGAAAAGAAAGATTAGAGGACAGGACCTAAAAACATAAGCATTATAAAAGGGTCAGTTTATACAAAACAAACTAATAACGACATAAAACATGAAAAGTAAATAGCAAAAAGGAAAAGATAAAGAAAACCGTGGGTTGCCTCCCATGTAGCGCTTGTTTAACGTCGTTAGCTTGACGAGTAGAACCTATGTAGCTGAAGTAGGTAGTGGTGGATCAATCAGAGTGTGGTTGTAGTAATCATTGGGAACGTCACCTCCTTCGTAGTGTTTTAACCTTTGACTGTTTACAATGAATGGGCTATAGGAATGGTTCTTGATCTCAACTGCTCCAGATTTTAGGACTTTAGAAACTCTGAACGGGCCTGTCCATCTTGAACGAAGCTTGCCAGGAAAAAGTCACAACCTGGAATTAAAGAGGAGAACAGGATCTCCTATATTGAAATATTTCTTTATAATTCTTTTGTCATGCCAGGCTTTGGTTCTTTCTTTATATATTATGGCATTTTCGTAGGCAGATTGGCGGAGTTCTTCCATTTTATGAATGTCAAAGATGCGCTTTTCTCTAGCAGTCAAATAATCAAAGTTTAGGGTTTTAATAGCCCAATAGGCCTTGTGCTCTAACTCAAAGGATAGATGACAGGACTTTCCATAGACCAATTGGTAAGGAGTTGTTCCAATAGGGGTTTTAAAGGCGGTTCTGTAGGCCCATAGTGCATCTTGTAGCTTTTGAGACCAATCTTTTCTCGTTATTGAAACCGTTTTCTCTAAGATTTATTTAATCTCTCTATTAGACACCTCTACTTGGTCGTTAGTTTGTGGATGTTAAGGTGTTGCTATTCTATGCTTAACTCCATATTTTCTTAAAATTTTATCAAAAATCCTTGATACAAAGTGTGATCCACCATCGCTTATAACAAGACGGGGTACTCCGAATCTAGGGAATATATAATTCCTAAACAGTTTAATCATTAAGCGTGTGTCGTTTGTGGGTGAGGCTATAGCTTCAATCCACTTAGACACGTAGTCAATAGCTACTAAGATATATTTATTTCCTAATGAGGATGGAAATGGTCCCATAAAATCGATGCCCCAAACATCGAAAAGTTCTACTTCCTGAATGTTCCTCAAGGGCATTTCGTCATGCCGAAAGATGTTCCCAGTGTGCTGGCACCGATCACATTTGACTATATAAGCATGCACATCACGCCACATTGTGGGCCAAAAAAGGCCAGCTCGAAGAATTTTAGCGTGTGTCTTAGAGGTGCTAGCGTGTCCTCCGTAGGGTGCAGAGTGGCAGTGTTCTATAATATTTCTTACCTCTTCTTCTGGGACGCAACGACGAAAAATACCGTCTGTACCTCTTTTGAAAAGAAGTGGCTCGTCCCAATAAAATTATCTTATATCGTTAAAGAATTTCTTTCTTTGTTGATAGTTAAGATCAGGGGGTATGATATCGGCGGCTAGGTAATTGACAAAATTTGCATACTAAGGTACGCCACTCATTACCAAAGATTTTTCAGGGTTCTTATAAGGATCTAGGTTATTTTCTTCGATGGCTTCTATCTTAGCTATTAACCTGTCATAGGTAAAATCATCATTTATAGGTACTGAATCTGGTTTAAGGTACTCAAGTCTAGAAAGGTGATTAACAACTACATTTTTTGTGCCTTTCTTGTCTCGAATATCTAGATCAAACTCTTGCAATAAAAGGATCCATCGAATTAACCATCTTTCTTGTTTAATAAGTAACGAATGGCAGTATGGTCCGTGTAAACTATAATTTTAGCTCCTACCAGATAGGATCGAAATTTGTCCATAGCAAAAACTACGGCAAGGAGTTCTTTTTCAGTGGTTGCATAGTTAAGCTGAGCAACATCTAGGGTTCTACTAGCATAATAAATAACATGTAATTTCTTATCCTTTCTTTGTCCTAGAACGTCTCCTACAGCGTAATCGCTAGTGTCGCACATGATTTTGAAAGGTTCAGCCCAATCTAGGGGTTGCATAATGGGTGCTGAGATTAGCGCTTGTTTTAAAAGTTCGAATGCTCCAAGGAATTTTTCATCAAAATTAAACTCGATATCTTTCATCAAGAGGCCAGTTAAAGGTTTGTTATTTTAGAGAAGTCTTTGATAAAACGTCGGTAGAAACCAGCATGTCCAAAAAAACTTCGGGCTTCTCTAACGGTTTTAGGGGGTTTTAGGTTTTCTATTACCTCTATCTTGGCTCTATCTACTTCAATACCCCTCTTAGAAACTACATTCCCTAAAACTATACCTTCGGTGACCATAAAGTGACATTTCTCCTAGTTTAGCACCAAGTTTACATCAACACATCTTTTCAGGATTTTCTCAAGGTTAACGAGACAGTTTTTGAAATCAAATACGCATATCGAGAAATCATCCATGAATACTTCCATAATTCCATCAAGGTAGTCAATGAAGATTTCCATCATGCAACGCAGGAAGGTGGTTGGTGCATTACAGAGGCCGAAAGGCATTCGTCTATAGGCAAAGGTTCCATAAGGGCATGTGAAGGTAGTTTTTTCTTGATCATCTGGGTGGATAAGAATTTGGAAAAATCTCGAATATCCATCAAGATAACAAAAATAGGAGTGTCTGGCTAAACGCTCTAGCATTTGGTTTATAAATGGTAAAGGGAAATGGTCCTTCTTAGTTGCTTTGTTTAATTTTCTATAATCTATGCACATACGCCATCCTCCATCTATCTGTTTTGCTACATGTTCCCCTTTCTCGTTCTGCACGACTGTGATGCCTCCCTTTTTAGGTACTACATGCACAGGGCTCACCTACTTACTATCTGAGATTTGATAAATTATACCTGCTTCCAGTAACTTAAGAACTTCCCTTTTTACAACATCACTCATTATGGGGTTTATCCTTCTTTGATGTTCTCTAGAGGGTTTTGAGTCTTCCTCAAGTAAAATACGGTGCATACACACTGATGGACTTATACCTTTTAGATTAGAGATATTATATCCTAAGGCTGAGGGATATTTCCGCAATACATATAAGAGCTGGTCTTTTTCTTCTTAGTTTAAGGTAGCACTAACTATAACTAGATGGTTCATTTCCTCGTCCAAGAACTCATATCATAGATTCTTGGGTAGTTCTTTAAGTTCAAAAGTTGGTTTCTTGGGGCATGGTATTGGATCGGGAGTAAGGGATAAACATTCGTGAAAATTATCATCAATATAGGGTTCCATAAATCCATTTGTCGCACCTTAAATTTTGACCGTAAGATCCCACCTCTTCTTGCGTTTTCTATTTGTTATTTGACTTTATTTTAATATTTAATGTGTATGTGACTAACCGATCTTTGTGCAGACACAATAATATCGAAGGGAGAGGGTGTTCTTTCTCATAGTCAATCATCCATGCATGAACTAACTGTTTTACTTAGCTTTTGTTTGTTTTATAGGTTGGTGGATGAAAAGTTTGGAAACCATAAAGCCTACGTGTATGCCCATCAGGATTCTATTCTCCTACAATGTTGTGCGTTTAAAGAAGGGTTATGCCCTTTATGTATATGGACAGGTAGTTATGACACGACCCATTGATCCAATTTATATGATGGCATCAATAGTAAGGTATTTCGTTCAAAAGGTTCGTTGGCATGATTAGAACAAAGATTATGAGCAAATTGTGAATGGGCCTTTGAATTTCAAGGTAGTATCAAAGCGTGGTTAACTTTTAGGCCTCGACTTGTTGTGATGTGGGTTCAACAAGTTATGCGTTTAGGACGCTTTAAGAGGGGGTAAGGTGATTACGGATAATGATTAGGTATAGTTGTATATTGAGATATAATCCAAACACTTATTCCACCCCTATTCAAAGTGTTAAGCAAGATATGAGGTTTTGAGTTTGACTCGTCTAAGCCTCAAGGCGGGACCTTAACTGTTGAATTTTGGCTCCAACTTCCATTACAAGGTGTCTCCAAAGCCTTAATTATTATCTCAAATCAAGTTTCATTTAAGGAAAACTCTCAAAGATCAAGAGATGAGGTTCCAGTTCGACGTTGAAATCCTACGTAACGTGTTGCAAGATGTAAGGTTAAGAATATTTCCAAATTTCAAGGATTCGTGTTAAAGCTCAAAGATGAGAAGATAATTTCAAATTGTAAAGATGTACAAGATTAAAATGTGAAGAGGTTTATTTAGGACTCATAATCCATTATGAGTTGGGGGTTAAAATAATATGGAAAAGTGTTCATTACCCCATGTGAAAATCCAATTATTTTATTGAATACCAAGGCAAAGACAGAAGTCTACAGAAGTCTTTCAAAGACTACTACAAGCACGAGAAAGAATTCTACAAAGTAAATTTCGTCTCGGAACCGCAAATCCACCGGGAGTTTGGTCATATTCACGAACTGTTGGCTTCCATGCAAATCTGTGTAATGCATCTATTGGGGTTTTGATCAAAGCCAAACATATTTAGGTGCCCCCGTCACAAGAGTGTCTTCGAAGTGCTTGCCAGCAGCGGCGGTACGACCAAGCCCAGTTCAGGCCATTATCATTTCAGCAAGCGAAGATCCATTCAGCCGCGGTGCTGCAATATTTAAAACAGAGGAGTTTAAAACCAAAGGAATTCAGCGATGGAGATCCATTCATAATATTGAAGATAATCGAAAAACCGTTTACATAACAGATTCTGAAGAGATACCTGTAGAAGGTCAGCAGAGAAGAAGAAGGGATATCTACGACGACGGCGTCATTGGTCTTTCTTCTCGTCATATCAAACCACTTCTATGTAGAATTTCCCACGAGTACATACATAAACAAAATGAAAGAGGTTACAAGTTTAAGGCATTAAATAATTAAAGGTACAAGACCCCAAGATTCACGTTACACCCGCATCTCAAACATAACGTCCCTCGTTTGCCTCCATGGTTTCCAGGAGCCTGTTTGTGATGTTGCCTGCAAGTTATCTATTAATTAGCAAATCTTTACTACAAAGTTAGAGCAGTATGCATACAATCATTGCCAGGAAATTGGATCAAGGAAGTTATGATTTTCAAAACACATGAAGCACTAAGCAGTAACTTCATACTAATACAAGAAAATCAGATAACACAAGTAAACAAGACGTTGGTTAATTTTCGGCGATTCACGTGCAAAATCAAAGGGCAGAATTCGATGCATTTCAAAATCAACACGGTAATGGATAAGACATCAGCAGCCTACAAAACCAAACTACAAATGTAATCAATTAATTGAGAAAGGAAGTGGAAACTCCATCAAATGATACCGCAAGCTCAGACCAGCACACTTTTGCTATAGATTCTAAAACATTTCATGGCTTGAATTGTTTGTGCTGATCAAATTTGTTTTGAAAGAAAACTTTGACTTGAATTGTTTCCACAGCTGGGGATAGCAGTTTGGTAGAAACAAACACAAACAACTAAATTGTACCTTAGGAGGTTGGAAAAGTTGGTGTCCTTTACCACATAAAAGATGAGTCCTTTTGAGTTGCTTATTCGGGCCTTCATGGTGTCACAGTTTGCTGCTGTCAAGACATTGGAGAGGTTAGATTCAGTTGAGTTCTTAAATAAGCATAATCGCACCAGAAATGGCGATTTTACCTGAAACATGAAGCAAAGTAAATGGTCAACATGAGTACACATAATCATTATCAAACACTCAGACATTCACAAAGAAGTTTATATGTTCTGCTCAATAATTTCATCCGCAAACTGAGTCCCGAAACATTATGCCGCAGAGGGAGTTCCGACCATACGTCTTGTGACCTCTGGCTGTCTTTTACTACACCTACAAAGCATAGAACAAGAAAAGGTCATGGTAACCTGTATATACGCCTGTCATGCGGTCTCCCATGACTGAAGCTGCAACGAACACATGGAAGTAGACAGATGTAAAACATTAGTGTAATATAAGCACACAAGGATGCTACCAATGGCAGAAGAAAACCGATTTGCAAATCAGAATGGCCCTAACAAATCAAAAAGATGAGTTGAGTTTTATTTAGCCCTCAGCTTGAATTCATCACCGGGCAGAAGCACGAGCAGCCGGGAGGGTAACAACCTAAGTTGTCACCAGCTTCCTATTGAACATCGATGATTGGAATTCGAACGCAAGAGACAACTAGCAGATAGTTCAACAGTGTGAAACACAGATGAGGCAACCATTTTTCAGAACAGCTCCCAACATGAGTTCGAAAGATTTCAAAAGGGACTACAGCACGACCACAAGCTTAGACTATCAATGTCGTCATCGCCGACTATACCCTTCTCGCCGATGGCACCAGACCGATAGCCTCCGGACTTAAGTTTGCCTCCTGAAAGAAGAAGAAGAAAAGTTAGGGCATGGTCAAAACGGAAAGCCAAGTATCGCAACAAATTGCATCAGATAGAACCAAGTCCAAATCCGAATAAAATCCACGTCAGCAAAATAACCGTTAAAGCATATTCCCTGAGAATAGAAGATTCGATTCAGGAAGAGGTCAAATCAAATCCATTTTCAATCAAAGCACAAATCGGAAGATTAATCAAGAAATTATTACAATCATCAAAAAGGAAAGGTTTTCAAATCCGGTTAAAACCTAAAGCAGAAAATCCCAATCGAATCAAATCAGCATTCAAGCCCATTCAAATCGGAAATCTCCACTGAGGCCTATATAAAGAGAAGAGGGATCGAAAAAGAAAAGGGGAAGAAAGCTATTGCGAAGTCAAGGAGAGGAACTTATCTCTCTTTCCATCGACGCCGCCGCGAGTACATACCGGTGGAACCTCATTGCCATTCTCCGCCGCTACCCATCTTCGGTAAGCCCCTTTTCTTATCAATGTTATTGGATTATTGATGTTGCCGTTTTGGTTTCAGGTTCAAGAAACAGAAGGAGATGAAAGGCTAGGGAGAACGGGAGGTGGTTACGATCAGAGATGGAGAGAGTGAGGTGAGGAGAACGAAAGAGAGGGGATGATCGCATCTTGGGGGGAGGGGCCAATTAGGGTTCCATCGTGTTTTATTGTTTGCTGTTTTTATTTTATTATTCTGTTTATTTTTATGTAATAACTATAATCACTAATCACACACTATACACCCATATCACACACTCCCCCTGATCATTCACTAATCATCTTAATTAACCAATTAACCAGCTTTTATTAATTATTAACCTTAATCAATATTTTATAAAATAAGTTAACAACTTTTAATCGTACTAATCCCTCTTTAGTAATAAACAAAAAATATAATTTACTTGCATTTTATCTATAACATTCTAGTTAATTTATTTTTTAATTTAAAATTTATATAACCCTTTTTTCCTCATAAAAATAAATAGAACTTTTACTTAAAACAAATAATAATCTTTTTTTAAATAACCAAAAAAACAACCCTTTTAAAATCCTATTAAAATGTTTTGCTAAAATGATGAGCATTTATCCCCCAATAATTTTATAGAAAAAATCACACTTTTTGGTCAATTCCTTTAGTTAGTAATGAATCTCTAGTATTTAGTCAACTTTTAAATAAATAAGTCAATATTAATTTAGTCAAATGAATTAATAATAGCCATAATAGAAAATAATCACTTCACCTAGATTTTTGATTAACAAATTAAATCATGGTAACATTCTATTTAATTTATAAATAATCCTACCTAAACTCTTAATCTCATCTAAAATCAAATCAACATTTTCTCATAAGTCAAACTAAAATCAATCCAACTTTTCTTATAATTTGCACCCTTAATCAATTAACATCGCATCCAACACAATCGTGCACACTCACGACACACTCACTTTCACCTACTCTTAGCGCTTTCATGCGTGTGTATGGTTTACTTTCCCTTGCAGTTTATCTTACCGTAATTTAATATTTCTGTATTTACATCATCGCATTAATATTATTGCATCGCATCCCGTCCAAAGGGAAACCCTACACATAAGTCAACACTTGTGTGTAGTGCATTCACATTTGCATCATTCTCCCCTCCCCCATGATCCTTGATCCCATTCAAGTTGATCTTTAGGATAGATCCTACCCCATAGGAAGAATTGTTCTTCATTTTTTACAACTTAAACAAAAACAATCAACAATCAAACAATATTCAAACATTCAAACAATCAATTCAAAACAATTATTCAAACACAAATAGAGAAAAGATGCCAAATCATCTTAAGCGAGATAGAATCTCCACCCCACAACAATACAATCAAGCCGTAGGGACTTTGCCTTAAGAGAAATAAAGGTATACTCGTCAAACAATCCGAGTACTTAAGCCCTTCTCTTAAGACGATGCAAAGACTATTTTCCTACACCTTGTGGCGGTTAAATCTCCCTTAAAATGAAGACACATCTCTTCTCCTAAAATTAATCAACTACCCTAAACCCGTAGGAACTTTGACCACAGTCAAAGAACTCCTCATAACCCTTTAGGGGAACTACAAGTACTCTGATTCCACTCCCGTAAGGATATGTAGGCATAAGATGCGACATCTTATCGAGTATTCTTAGAAATAAACCCCCAGGTCTCTTAAACCTTTAAGCAGATAAACACTTAGCAATAAACAAATATAAAACAAGAGGTTCCTGTAGAGTACTACAGAAACTTAGGATGCTAGCACCTTCCCTAAGTTTAACCAACCCCCAAACCTATAACTCTCTAAACCTTGCATTTGCATTGCATTGTGGGAATTTCGATCTTTATCCCTTCCTTTGGACAAATCAAAGTTCGGTTGCAAAAATGAATTAAAGATTCAAACTAATCAATAGTTTGGTATCCGATTTTCACCGCGACAGAAATGGCGACTTCACTGGGGACATCTCAGTGGGTCTCCCTATCTTGTTTTATTTCTTTATTGCTTTATATATTCGTTTATTTGCTTACTTGTTTACTTGCTTACTTGTTTGTGTTCTTTATTTCTTTGGGTTGATACCTTTGAGTGGTGAGACAAAGTCCTACACCCGGACTTGAGTGAACTTAAGATAGGATAGTGATATATTCAAAGAGGCTTATAGGGGGTAGAATCCCGACCAAGCTGACTTGAAAATCACGCTCAATTGAGGCCCTCTCAAAAGATGTATTGTTGAACGAGTCTTTAATCGTGAAAACATGCACTATATTCGATGTTGGAGCCTATGATATTGAGGACCGTAGTTACATTAACCCCACTTTGACCTTTATTAGGATGTAGTGCGGGGCTATGAGGGGGTACCCCCCGAAATAGTGCTACGCGATGCTACACTCGAAAGAAGTTCTCTTGAGAATATTATTAACCCCCGAGTACTTGGGAAGTTGATAATATCCGAAGGATGGGCTAATGACTTTGGGAACTTCATTAGAACCATGTTCAGCAGGTACAATCAACCTTTAGTTCAAATCCTTTAGAAAGGGTATACCTTGGCCCCATGCTCGTTGTTAACCTAGGGTCCCCTTTGTGTGTTTATCCTTATGTTTCTATGTGCCTACTTGTGTTTGTTGCATTCATAAAGCATCATACCGCATCGGACTTCATGGGATTTACCTTTGTTTATGAACATTGTAGGGTATTATGGATCCCAATAGAAGACACACTCTGAAATACACTTTTAAAAGTCCCAAGTTGGATGACCTAAAGAAGTTGGTGACCCTGATTGAAGACCAAGAGAAATTCAAGAGCAAGTATGGGAAGCTGATATCCTTATTGAGTCGCCAAGTAGACGAAGGACTCCTGTCCACTTTATTGCAATTCTATGATCCACTATACCACTGTTTTACGTTTTCGGACTTCCAACTACTACCTACGTTGGAAGAATACTCCTTTTTGGTTGGCTTACCTATCTTAGAAGAGTCTCTTTTCCCTTTCCTGGAAAAGGACCCCGATGAAAGAGAAATTGCTAAGGCCCTTTGTCTAAAAGTGTCAGACGTCAAGGGAAATCTGATTAGTAAAGGCGGTATTTTTGGTTTGACTACGAAGTTCTTAATCAATAAAGTAATTTTTTATGCCGATTATACGAACAAGACTCCATTCAAGGCGATCTTTGCCTTACTTGTTTATGGAGTGTTTTTGTTCCCAAGTTTTGAAGGGTTCGTCGACCTCAACGCAATTAAGATCTTTTTGAAGAACAATCCAGTACCAACTTTATTGGGTAATGCTTACCATTCAATACACCTCCGAAAATTCTATGGTGGAGGAATGATCACCTGCTGTGTGCCCCTACTCTACAAGTGCTTTATTTCGCACTTGCCGAGGTCTACTTCCTTTTTAAGTCTCGATAGAGGGCTTTGGTCTCCAAGAGTTATGGCATTGACCCACTCAAACATCATTTGGTACAACCGAGCATATGATGGAACCTTAATTATTGATGGTTGTGGCGACTTCGCTAATGTACCATTACTCAGTTTTAATGGAGGGATCAGTTACAATCCGGTCTTAGCCCGTCGACAATTGAGATTTCCATTGAAGGAGCCGCCTAAGAGTGTCCAAGTGGAGAATATTTTCTTCAGGGAAGACCAGGAACTCCTAGACAAGGTTTTAGTTGCATGGAACCACTTACACAAGAAAGGGAAAGAAAGCCTTGGGAAGCTTAATTGTGTGTCTTTAGAACCCTACCTTCGGTGGGTCAGAGAAAGGGAAATCAAGCTAAAGATGCCCTATTCCCGTCAAGATCCCATAGCTCCAAGGAGAGAGCCCACTTATGTCTTTATGTATGAAGCTGAGAAGTTAGAGGTGTCCTTAAGGAAGTCTCAACATGAGCTGGAATCCTGGAAGAACAAGTACCATGTAGTAGTGGCAGAAAATGATGACTGTCAGAAGCAGAAAGCTGAACTTCAAAAGGAAAGGGATGAACTTCATAAACAGCTACAATTGAAGGATGAAGAGCTACTCCCCTGCAAGAAGAGGAAAGTCATGGAGGATTTATTTTTCTCCGACCCACAATGCGCTATTTGGAAACTAATTGTGGACAACCTTATCCGTGAGAAGACGCAACTAGAAGAGCAGCTCAAGCAGCAGAATTCGAAACTTCTTTAGTGTCTTTACTAGCTTTTATTTAGCTTTTATTTGGGACTTTTAAAAGCAATTACTTGTATTCCGTTTCGAAATTAATAAAAAAAACGTTTTCTTTTATTACGATGCTTATAAATAGTTGGGGATCCCATGAAGTCCTACTCATATTGCATTACATTCTTTCTTTATTCATTTCAAGAAACTCAATTTTATTTCTCAGGTATTGTAACCATGGATTTCAAAAGAGAAGCCTTGGAGTATACTTTTCAGAGCCCTAACATTGAAAGCTTGAGAGAGCTAGCTGATCTAATCGAGAATCGTTACGCCTTCGCAGCAGAATATGGAGAAGTCTTCTGTTTTCTCGAACTCAAGATGAAGGAAGGGTTGTTGGAGACCCTCGTTCAATTTTACGATCCGTTGTACCACTGTTTCACTTTTCCAGATTACCAGTTGATGCCGACACTGGAAGAGTATTCTGATTTCTTGAGGATGCCCGTAATGGCCCGTCCCGTATTCACCAGCCAGGAAGACACACCCAGTCATCAAGAAATTTCCAATGCTACTCATCTCAGTTTGGCAGATGTTCAAGCGCACCTAACCATCAAGGAAGGAGTCCTTGGATTCCCTGCTGACTTTTTGATTGAAAAAGTTCGCTACCATGCTGAAAGAAAGGAAATCCTTATCAAGGAAGCCACCTTTGCTCTGTTGGTTTATGGGATTTTCTGGTTCCCAAAGATCGATGATTTTGTTGACATGGACGCAATTAAACTATTCATACTAAAGAATCCTGTTCCCACCTTGCTCGCTGACACATACTTTTCAATCCACTCGAAGAATGCTGAAGGAGGAGGACATGTCGTTTGTTGTACCGCTCTGTCGTATTCATGGTTCATTGCTCGCCTAACTCGGCACCCGTCTATTTGGGAAGAGGAGGAGTCACCTCATTGGTCCGAGATAGTTATGGCCCTTACTCACTCTAACATTGTGTGGTATGATCCTACGTATGGGGGTATATGTATGATCCATAGCATCGGAGGATTTACTAACATGCCGCTCATTGCAAGAGAAGGATGCATAAGTTACAATCCTGCTCTGACCCGTCTCCAATTTGGGCATCCCATGATTGAAGTACCTGACCAGACTCTGTTAGAAGGAATCTTTCTCAAGGAAGGAGAAGACCCAGACCTGAAGACCGTCATAATTTACTCATGGGAATACATCAATAAGGAAGGAAAAGCTGCTTTAGGATACCCCAATTGTGCTGTCTCTGAAGAATACCTACATTGGGTACGAGCAAGAGCTCTCGACCTCCAGATGCCGTTCCCTTTCCATGAACCTATGGTATTGGCCTTTCACGATCCAGATTGGTTTGACGTGAGTGAAGTAGATCAATTGAAGGCTGCTTTGGATGAAGCTCGAAAATTGAAAGCCGCTTGGAGGAACAAGTTTTCTATACTCAAGGTAGAGAAAGAGAAGTCCCAGAGGCTGCCAGAAGTTGAACTCGCAAGGAAAAGAAAGGCGCGAGAGGATTTATTTTCCTCTCACACCTCTTCAAGTGCTGTCACCAGTAATGATCTTCCCCCAGATACTATGGCTTGGAAGGAGTGTGTCGACCGACTCATCAGAGAGAAGGCCGGGTTGCAAGAACGCATCAGTCAGTTAGAAAAAGAACTTCGTACACAGAAGGAGCATAAGGAGTAGATCTCCGAGTTTCTATTTTGCTTTTGATTCAATGTAATAAACTCTTAAAAGAGTACTCCGTTTTGTAATGCTTCGATCCTCAAATAAAATAAGTTTTCCTCCAAGGTTGCAATACCGAAATAATTTGAGTTTCTTGAAATTTTCATACTCATTTGCATTTTGCATAAGCATAGCATCGTTCGCATTCCAGGGTCTCACTCTTGCTTCATCCCCGCAGAACAAGCTGAATCACCGATACAACACTCGAGCTAGCCAACACCAGAAGATGGATCAACTAGAGCAAGAAAACAGAGTGCTCCGTGATGAAGTTGCAAGTATGAAGGAAAGTTTGGAGAAGTTGAATGGTCTAGTGGAAGCTTTGTCTAGTCAAATCTCGATCAATAATCAAGAAGTTCCAAGGACTGTCATATCCGAAGTGACGCCAACACCGATCCCAGTGGTGTCTTCTGTTGCTGAAGTATCCTACAGTATGCCTCAAGGTTTCTCGTGGGGATTGTCCCCTAATTTCTTTTCGGTCGGTTACCGTCCGCCTGGGTCTGAGATCCCTGTTGTGACCACTGTTCAAGCTACTCCTGTAATTTCTGCCGTGATGACTACCGCATCTCCGCATGTGAATGTTGTTCCGTATATTCTGGATGAACCAATTTTACATGGGTCGCCAACCGAAACTATGGGCTTAGAAGAGAGGATAGATGGATTTCAAGACCATTTTTCTGAAATACAAAAGGAGTTGAGAGCCCTTCGTGGAAAGGACTTATTTGGTAAGAGTGCTTCTGAGCTGTGCTTGGTGCCAAACGTTAAGGTCCCACCGAAGTCCAAAGTCCCTGATTTTGAAAAGTACAAGGGGAATACTTGCCCTCAGAGTCATCTCATTATGTATGCCAGGAAGATGTCTGCCCAAACTGATAATGATCAACTACTCATTCACTACTTTCAAGACAGTTTGACAGGCGCCGCACTCAAGTGGTATATGGGGTTGGATAGTACGAAGATTCGAACTTTCAATGATCTAGGAGGAGCCTTTGTCAAACAGTATAAGTACAATGTGGACATGGCGCCCGACCGAGATCAGTTGAGAGCAATGGCACAAAAAGATATGGAGAATTTCAAAGAATATGCTCAGCGTTGGCGCGAGTTGGCCGCGCAAGTCACACCACCATTAGAAGAAAAAGAGATGACCAAGATTTTTCTAAAGACTCTGGGTCCTTTCTTTTATAAGAAGATGGTAGCCAGCGCGCCCAGTGACTTTACTGAAATGGTCAATATGGGAATGTGTTTAGAAGAAGGTGTACGCGAAGGAAGATTGACCAAAGAAGAGAGCGCTCCTAAAAGGTATGGGAGCAGTTTTGTGAAGAAAAAGGAGCAAGGTGTAAATGCCATTCAAAAGGGACAATTTAGAAAGAGGTACATGCCACCACACCAAGTTGCAGCGGTATCGCCAGTGTTTAATGCTCCGGCTTATCAGCTACAGTCTCCACAACCATATCAGCAACCTCAGTCTCCCGTTGCTCAACAACCCCAACTTCAGCAAAGTCCACATCACCCTCAGCAGAATCGGCCACCCAACAATCAAGGTCGTGTGTATAGAAAGATAAACTTTGATCCGATCCCAATGACATATGCTGATCTATTCCCCACTTTGATTAAAAAGGGTCATATTCAGACGAGAGCTCCACCTCCGGCTCCCACGAATCCTCCCCCTTCTTATAGAGCTGACAAGTTTTGTCCTTACCATCAGGGTGCTCCAGGACATGATATCGAGAGTTGTTTCGGTTTGAAGATGGATGTCCGGAGGCTTATTAAAAATAGAATCTTGTCTTTTAGGGATTCCGACCCTAATGTACAGAAGAATCCATTACCGCCGCATGGCTCGCCCTTTGTCAATATGATTGAAGATTGTTTGGGGAGTGGTAATCAAGAAGTTTCAAATGAAGAGGCTGAAGAGGTTTGTGTCATAGTACCCCACTTTAAGGAAGTGGAACGTATAGAGATTGTTTACAATAGCAAGAAGCCAAATGTTACCCCTTTAGTAATCAATGTGCCTGGACCTGTCCCTTATACCTCTAGTAAGGTTATCCCATACAGGTACAACGCTACTATGATGGAGGATGGGAAAGAAGTGTCTTTGCCCACTGTACCCTCAATAGTTAATATTGCAGATGTCAGTAGAGTGACAAGAAGCGGTCGAGTCTACCCGACTGTGCCACCGAAAGAAAAAGAAGCTTTGTCCGAACCATCAGGCTCAAAAGACCCGACTGTGGGGCAATCTGGTGGGTCTAATTCATCCAACTCCGATGAATGTTTGAAAGTAATCAAAAGAAGTGAATATAAGGTTGCAGATCAGCTTCTGCAAACCCCATCGAAGATTTCTGTGCTGCAATTGCTGATGAGTTCTGAGGCTCATAGAGAAGCGCTTCAGAAGATTTTGGAACAAGCCTATGTCGAGCAGGATGTGACTATGGAACAATTCGATAACATCATTGGCAGTATTACTTCAAGTGATAATTTGGGTTTCAATGAAGACGATCTCCCAGAAGAAGGAAGGAAACATAACATGGCTCTACATATTTCTGTGAACTGTGGAAATGACTCTCTGTCCAGTGTGCTGGTTGATACTGGATCGTCCCTAAATGTAATGCCTAGAACTACTCTATCTAAGCTATCATATCAGGGACCATCGATGAGGCCAAGTCACGTTATTGTCAAAGCTTTCGATGGGTCAAGGAAAACGGTAATTGGGGAGGTTGATTTGCCCATGACTATTGGATTACAGACTTTTATGATCCCGTTTCAGGTCATGGACATTCATGCCGCTTATAGCTGTTTGCTAGGGAGGCCATGGATACATGAAGCTGGAGCAGTTACTTCTACCCTGCATCAGAAGTTGAAATATGTTTTTGAGGGGAAAATAGTTACAGTTTGTGGAGAGAGAGCTTTGGTGGTAAGTCACTTGTCATCATTCTCATATGTCGAAGCTGAGGAAGAGGTCGGCACGCAATTTCAAGCTCTGTCTATTGTGGGTGAAGGTGCCCAGAAGTCTCAAGCATCCATGTCATCATTCAAATACGCACAACGAGTAGTGAACAGTGGTCACCAAACAATGTGGGGAAAGGTGTTGTCTTTGCCAGAGAACAAAAACAAAGAAGGTCTCGGTTTCACCAACAATTCTGCTCAACAAACCACCAAAGGTCAAGGGTTTCCGCTGATCAATGAAGTGTTCCGTAGTGGAGGAGTCGTCCATCATTCTCAGATTAATGTTGTGTTAGAGGATGAACTTGAAGGCTACATATCAAATGGTTCCACCAGGTCCTCCATTCCTTACGAAGACTATGAGCCCTATATGGAAGATCCAGGCTATGTTTCGGATGAATTTGACTATACCTTTGGAGTTTATGCCGTCACCGAGGAAGAGGCAGATGAAGACATCCCAGACTTTGTGACCCCAGGTGTCGTGGTCAAGAATTGGAGTGTGGTTGAAGCCCTTACCGCCATTCATATATCTAAGTAAAGCATTTGTTTAAAATTTTCGCTCTGCCCAAGGCAAAACTGCATTTATTAGGGCTTACTTTTCAATAATTCCCTTTGCTCTGCCCAAGGCAAAGGTGACTTTGTTGGGCGTGTCTTTTCGGTTTTGCTATCATCAATAAACTACTTTCATTTACATTTGCGTTTTATATTTATTCACGATGTTGGAAAATAATAAGTAGCATCTCGCGTACATACACTTTCCACTTTACAAAACAAAACTTATTAAAATCACATCACTTGCGCAGATTGCCACATAAATTACAACCTGGGAATAATGATCCACTACCTTCTCCGAATTTTGAGTTTCCTGTGTACGAAGCTGAGGATGAAGAGGATGATATCCCAGAAGAAATTTCCAGACTGCTTGAGAAAAAGGAGAAAGCTATCCAACCTCATCAAGAGCCGGTGGAAGTAATCAACTTAGGATCAGAGGAAATCCGTAGAGAAGTGAAAATTGGAGCTCTGCTCAAACCCGATTTGAAGAAACAGCTGATTGATTTGCTTGGAGAGTTTGTCGATGTGTTTGCTTGGTCATATCAAGACATGCCCGGATTAGACACAGCTATAGTCGAACATCATTTGTCGTTGAAGCCAGAGTGCCCGCCGATAAAACAGAAGCTCAGAAGGACTCGACCTGACATGGCTCTAAAGATTAAGGAAGAGGTACAGAAACAGATTGATGCAGGTTTCCTTGTTACTGCCGAATATCCACTATGGTTGGCTAACATTGTACCCGTTCCGAAGAAGGATGGTAAAGTTCGCATGTGTGTAGACTACAGGGATTTGAATAAGGCCAGTCCGAAGGATGATTTTCCGTTACCTCACATTGACATCTTAGTGGACAGTACTGCAAGATATGAAGTTTTCTCCTTCATGGATGGTTTTTCAAGTTACAACCAGATTAGAATGGCTCCCGAGGACAGAGAGAAGACGTCATTCATAACGCCCTGGGGCACCTTTTGTTACAAAGTTATGCCGTTTGGATTAAAGAATGCAGGGGCAACATATCAGAGAGCTATGACTACCTTGTTCCACGATATGATGCACAAAGAGATCGAGGTGTATGTAGATGATATGATAGCTAAGTCAAAGACCGAGGATGACCATGTTAAACACCTGGCTAAGCTGTTTGGTCGTTTGAGGGAATACAAGCTCCGTTTGAACCCCAACAAGTGCATATTTGGAGTACGATCGGGGAAACTATTGGGTTTCATTGTTAGTCAAAGAGGGATCGAAGTAGACCCTGACAAAGTGAAAGCTATCCGGGAAATGCCAGCTCCCGCCATCGAGAAACGAGTCAGAGGATTCTTGGGACGTCTGAACTATATCTCCAGGTTTATATCCAACATGACCGCTACATGTAAGCCTATTTTCAAGCTTCTGAGGAAAGAACAAGGGTACGTTTGGACTGAAGATTGTCAAAAGGCTTTTGACAGTATCAAAGAGTATTTGCTTGAACCACCTATCCTGATACCGCCAGTTGAAGGACGACCTTTGATTATGTATTTGACCGTTTTAGAAGATTCGATGGGTTGTGTACTCGGTCAGCGAGATGAAACAGAAAAGCAAGATCATGTCACTTATTACTTGAGCAAGAAGTTTACTGATTGTGAAACAAGGTACACTATGTTAGAGAAGACTTGTTGCGCTTTGGCGTGGGCCGCCAAGCGTTTGCGCCAGTATATGTTGAATCACACTACTTGGTTAGTCTCAAAGATGGATCCTATCAAGTATATTTTTGAGAAGCCCGCTTTGACTGGGAGAATTGCTAGATGGCAGATGTTGTTGTCTGAGTATGATATCGAGTACCATACTCAGAAAGCTGTTAGAGGAAGTGTTTTGGCTGATCATCTGGCTCACCAACCCATTTTGGATTATCAACCCTCAAACGATGACTTTCCTGATGAAGATGTTATGTTTTTAAAAGATGAAAGATTGTGAAGAACCCGTACATGGTGAAGGGCCAGAGCCAGGTTCTCAATGGGGTTTAATCTTTGATGGAGCTGTCAACGCTCATGGAAAAGGGATAGGTGCTGTTATTGTGACTCCTCAAGGGACCCACTTCCAATTTACCTCTAGATTAACATTCCAGTGTACTAATAATGAGGCTGAGTACGAGGCATGCATTATGGGTCTTGAAGAAGCAATCGATCTGAGAATTAAGAATTTAGATGTGTTTGGTGATTCTGCAGTGGTAATCAACCAAATCACTAGAGAATGGATAACTCGACATGATAATTTGGTCCCATACAGGGATTATGCTAGAAGATTGTTATCGTTCTTTGATAGGGTTGAGTTTCATCATATCCCTCATGATGAGAACAGAATGGCAGATGCGTTGGCAACTTTAGCCTCGATGATCGTGGTAAACTTTTGGAACGAGTGCCCTCGGAT
Source organism: Lathyrus sativus (assembly GCA_963859935.3). Lineage (NCBI taxonomy): Eukaryota > Viridiplantae > Streptophyta > Magnoliopsida > Fabales > Fabaceae > Lathyrus > Lathyrus sativus. Next base: position 676,701,827 of record OZ012739.1, on the reverse strand, counting down.
TGAAGTAAAACATCTTGATAGACCTGCCTACATCTTTGCTGTCGAAGAAGTTGAAGATGGCAAACCCTGGTACTACAACATCGAAATTTTTCTCAGAACTCAAGAATACCCTTTAGGAGCTTCCAACAAAGATAAGAAAACTTTGAGAAGATTGGCTGGAAATTTTCTTTTGAGTAACAACGTGTTGTATAAACGGAATTTTGACATGGTCTTGCTGAGATGTGTTGACAAACAAGAAGCGGATATGTTAATGTCGGAAATTCACGAAGGATCTTTTGGCACTCACGCCAACAGACATGCTATGGCTAAGAAGCTTTTAAGGGCTGGATATTATTGGATCACAATGGAATCAGATTGTTACAAGTTTGCTAGAAAGTATCACAAGTGTCATATTTACGCAGATAAAGTTCACGTGCATCCGACTTTGTTGAATGTTATCTCATCCCCGTGGCCGTTCTCTATGTGGGGAATTGATATGATTGGAATGATAGAGCCGAAAGCATCTAATGGATACCGATTCATCTTAGTAGCCATTGATTATTTTACCAAGTGGGTCGAGGCGGCTTCCTATGCTAATGTAACTCGACATGTGGTTGTCAAATTTATCAAGAATCAGCTTATTTGCCGGTATGGTGTGCCAAGCAGAATTATTACAGACAATGGTTCCAATCTGAATAACAAGATGATGAAAGAGCTGTGTGAAGAATTCAAGATCGAGCATCACAATTCTTCTCCTTACAGACCAAAGATGAATGGGGTTGTTGAAGCCGCCAACAAAAATATCAAGAAGATCATTCAGAAAATGGTTGTTACTTACAAAGATTGGCACAAAATGCTCCCATTCGCCCTACATGGATATCGTACAATGGTACGTACATCGACTGGAGCAACTCCATTTTCGCTTATCTACGGTATGGAAGCAGTACTCCCGATAGAAGTTGAGATTCCTTCTATGAGGATATTGGTGGAGGCAGAATTATCAGAAGCGGAGTGGTGTCAAAACAGATATGATCAGTTGAACTTAATCGAAGAAAAGAGGATGGTCGCGCTATGCCATGGGCAGTTGTATCAGCAGAAGATGAAGAAGGCATTTGACAAGAAGGTCTGACCCCGTGTATTCAAGGAAGGTGACCTTGTGCTCAAGAAGATCCAATATTTCCTCACTGACATCAGAGGAAAATGGGCCCCGAATTATGATGGACCGTACGTAGTAAAAAAAGTTTTGACAGGAGGCGCTTTGATGTTAGCAACAATGGACGGAGAAGAGATCACTCGCCATGTTAACGCGGATGCTGTTAAGAAATATTTTGCCTAAGAGAAGCAAGTCATTATTCCCTTTATGTAATCGATATTGTTTTCCAACGCTGTAAAATCGGGGTCACGCTTTTCTGCTGACCACCATTCAATAAAAAAGTCTTTCATTAATCACAAATCTGTTTTACTGATAGCAAAATCCAAATTGACTTAAAAATTTATGCTCTACTTGATATATGAATAGCAAGATGACCATGAGCGTTTACCTCGTACGAAGAAAAACAACAATGTTATGTGCTTCTCCAGGGCAAGAGGATTTATCTTATCCAGACACGAAGGTTGCCTCTGTTCGAAGACTTTCTTTGCAGGCGATAAGGGATCTATGGAGATTTTGCTTGAGTACCCTTTCGTTTGAGGCGTTTATTTCGCTTTTCCCAATCCGTCGGCATATGCATGGCATATAAGTAGACAGCATGGCATGTGCATTTTTCGCATTCTTTGTACTTGTTTTATTCTATCGCTTTGGCTATAGTTATCCCTAGGTGTTTGGATCCGTCTCATCCCTCCACGTAGATTCGTCTACCCTAGGCAGAGAGAGCACCATGTTTCATTTTCCCATGAAGTTCAACCCTCGTGGAAGATGGTTATTTTAGTACAATCCCATTTGAGTTCATACCTCAATGGTTGAGTCTTGCTTGACAGTTTCTCTTCAGTTATTTCCTGAATTGAACTTCGGTCTTTGGCAATCGCATCATGGACATCTCCAACTTTTAAGCGTGGATGCATTTATTTTGCACCCTTTTCCTCAGGAAGAATGTTCAGAAAGACAAACATTTCTTCAACAATAGCATCACAGGATTTTCTCGAGCATCCATATTCGGACTAAATAATCTCTTTATTTGAGCAACTCGTTTTGATCAGGATCTTATTCAAAATGACAAACGACGATTCCTACAAGACAGTTCAGTGGGCTCTTCAACATCATCAACTTGCCAAATGGTATCGCTTCATAAACCCATCAAAGGAGCTTACCGAAGACATTACAAAACACTGCTCTTTATTAGAGAGTTCACCATAGAATATTTTGCAACTACAACAAAGATGCTCTTCAGGAATGATTTCCCCAGTGAGTTCATCACACAAGGTCATTTCTATCAAGTGACATCTCCCCGGAAAAGTCGAGGAAGTCTACCATATTAGTCTCTCTTTATTTGAGAAGACATACGTTACAATTCAACCGGCTCACCTCTTTCCCGAAGACCCCCAGTGAAGCAATTAAAAATTACATCTACAAATTACAAATTATATCTACAACGACAGAGTACATTACAGATTACATCAACAACACTTACCACCTACAGGTTCTACAACGAACTACATTTACAATCTACAACGATCTACAAAATTTACAACCCCCTGTGAAGATGCTCTCACGAGTTTCCATCATTTCGGGAAGAGACTCAGACCAGTTCGTGGTTCCCATACCATGACACTCGGGGAAGTTCTACATCTACAACAACATTTACAACAACATTTACATTTACATCTACAAACTACAGTGATTCTGCCAGCTACAAGATTTTGACATTTCAGGCAGAGACTGAGACCAGCTCATGGTACCCATACCATGACGCTCGGGGAGGTTTTACATCAAGAGAACTGAGACCAACTCATGGCATTCAGACTATGACGCTCGGGGAAGTTTATTTTAAGAAACTGAGACCAGCTCATGGCACCCATACCATGACGCTCGGGGAGGTTTTACATCAAGAGACTGAGACCAGCTCATGGTACCCTTCTCATGACGCTCGGGGAAGTTATACATTTTACTATTTCAAGTTGAGTTCCAAAAGAAAAATATATACAAAAAAAAAAGAGAAAAAGAGAACAAAATAATACATGAAGAAAAAGAAGAAAGAAAATACAAGATAAAACTGAATTATGGACTCGATCAAGAAATCCATTTGGATTGTCACCGACCACCACATTGTGGTGATAAGCATATCTTTCGACTACAAGCTTCTTTCCCACCACCATATCCCTGGTGTATGAGATACTGTTACACTTCTGGAGACTCCCAAGTAGTGGCTGTTCCTTGTCCCCGTAAGGGTTACCTGTCATTAGTCTTGTTCTTCCCTTTATGTCGTGCCTGGTTCTCTCCCTGTGACATTTTTCCTTCACAGGACCGTCCGTCTAGCATTTTCATATCATCGCATATCATATGCATTCGGTGTGCTCTTAGGGCCAAAAATTCATGCAGTGTTTGTATTTAAGTCCCTCATATCTCGTCAAGACAGAGATTTCGATCTCCATATCTCCGAATAGGAGTAACTTAAATAGGGGCATCTGTCGCACCTTAAATTTTGACCGTAAGATCCCACCTCTTCTTGAATTTTCTATTTGTTATTTGACTTTATTTTAATATTTAATGTGTATGTGACTAACCGATCTTTGTGCAGACACAATAATATCGAAGGGAGAGGGTGTTCTTTCTCATAGTCAATCATCCATGCATGAACTAACTGTTTTACTTAGCTTTTATTTGTTTTATAGGTTGGTGGATGAAAAGTTTGGAAACCATAAAGCCTACGTATATGCCCATCAGGATTCTATTCTTCTACAAGTTGTGGGTTTAAAGAAGGGCTATGCCCTTTATGTATATGGTCAGGTAGTTATGACACGACCCATTGATCCAATTTATATGATGGCATCAATACTAAGGTATTTCGTTCAAAAGGTTCGTTGGCATGATTAGAACAAAGATTATGAGCAAATTATGAATGGGCCTTTGAATTTCAAGGTAGTATCAAAGCGTGGTTAACTTTTAGGCCTCGACTTGTTGTGATGTGGGTTCAAGAAGTTATGCGTTTAGGATGCTTTAAGAGGGGGTAAGGTGATTACGGATAATGATTAGGTATAGCTGTATATTGAGATATAATCCAAACACTTATTCCATCCCTATTCAAAGTGTTAAGCAAGATATGAGGTTTTGAGTTTGACTCGTCTAAGCCTCAAGGCGGGACCTTAACTGTTGAATTTTGGCTCCAACTTCCATTACAAGGTGTCTCTAAAGCCTTAATTATTATCTCAAATCAAGTTTCATTTAAGGAAAACTCTCAAAGATCAAGAGATGAGGTTCCAGTTCGATGTTGAAATCCTACGTAACGTGTTGCAAGATGTAAGGTTAAGAATATTTCCAAATTTCAAGGATTCGTGTTAAAGCTCAAAGCTGAGAAGATAATTTCAAATTGTAAAGATGTACAAGATTAAAATGTGAAGAGTTTTGTTTAGGACTCATAATCCATTATGAGTTGGGGGTTAAAATAATATGGAAAAGTGTTCATTACCCCATTTAAAGTTCAGTTAAAGAAGTTACGCATGGGAAAATCCAATTATTTTATTGAATACCAAGGCAAAGACAGAAGTCTACAGAAGTCTTTCAAAGACTACTACAAGCACGAGAAAGAATTATGCAAAGTAAATTTCGTCTCGGAACCGCAAATCCACCGGGAGTTTGGTCATATTCACGAACTGTTGGCTTCCATGGAAATCTGTGTAATGCATTTATTGCAGTTTTGATCAAAGCCAAACATATTTAGGTGCCCCCGTCACAAGAGTGTCTTCGAAGTGCTTGCCAGTAGCGGCGGTACGACCAAGCCCAGTTCAGGCCATCATCATTTCAGCAAGCGAAGATCCATTCAGCCGCAGTGCTGCAATATTTAAAACAGAGGAGTTTAAAACCAAAGGAATTCAGCGATGGAGATCCATTCGTAATATTGAAGATAACCGAAAAACCATTTACATAACAGATTCTGAAGAGATACCTGTAGAAGGTCAACAGAGAAGAAGAAGGGATATCTACGACGACGGCGTCATTGGTCTTTCTTCTCGTCATATCAAACCACTGCTATGCAGAATTTCCCACGAGTACATACATAAACAAAATGAAAGAGGTTACAAGTTTAAGGCAATAAATAATTAAAGGTACAAGACCCCAAGATTCACGTTACACCCGCATCTCAAACATAACGTCCCTCGTTTGCCTCCATGGTTTCCAGGAGCCTGTTTGTGATGCTGCCTGCAAGTTATCTATTAATTAGCAAATCTTTACTATAAAGTTAGAGCAGTATGCATACAATCATTGCCAGGAAATTGGATCAAGGAAGTTATGATTTTCAAAACACATGAAGCACTAAGCAGTAACTTCATACTAATACAAGAAAATCAGATAACACAAGTAAACAAGATGTTGGTTAATTTTCGGCGATTCACGTGCAGTATCAAAGGGCAGAATTCGATGCATTTCAAAATCAACACGGTAATGGATAAGACATCAGCAGCCTACAAAACCAAACTGCAAATGTAATCAATTAATTGAGAAAGGAAGGGGAAGCTCCATCAAATGATACGGCAAGTTCAGACCAGCACACTTTTGCTATAGATTCTAAAACATTTCATGGCTAGAATTGTTTGTGCTGATCAAATTTGATTTGAAAGAAAACTTTGACTTGAATTGTTTCCACAGCTGGGGATAGCAGTTTGGTAGAAACAAACACAAACAACTAAATTGTACCTTAGGAGGTTGGAAAAGTTGGTGTCCTTTACCACAGAAAAGATGAGTCCTTTTGAGTTGCTTATTCGGGCCTTCATGGTGTCACAGTTTGTTGCTGTCAAGACATTGGAGAGGTTAGATTCAGTTGAGTTCTTAAATGAACATAATCGCACCAGAAATGGCGATGTTACCTGAAACATAAAGCAAAGTAAATGGTCAACATGAGTACACATAACCATTATCAAACACTCAGACATTCACAAAGAAGTTTATATGTGTCGCTACTGCGAAAATCGGCGCCGGCTATGACAGAAGAGTCGCCACCGTGCGTTATTTATCCCAACGGAGGGAAAGGAAACGCTCAGAGTAAACCTAACGCAAAACGGGAAAGGAATGGTCGTCGCAACCAAATTCCTGGATTCGGGAGTCGATTACGCAAGGGAAAGGTATTAGCACCCCTCACGTCCGTCGTACTCGACGGGATCCATGCTTGTTTTCTTGTACGGATTGTTATTCTATCTAAACTAAAGGTCAAGGGTCAAAAAGAAAAATAAAAGAGAAAAGAGACTCGATAGAGCTTCGCCGCTCTATGCCTACGTATTCCCTCGTGCAATGGGAAAGTCAGAGTCTACGTAGTTCGCCTAACTACGGAAAAGGAGGGGAAGGTTGCTCGCTAGGATACGGCATGCTATGCCTACGTACTTTCATACAGCATGAAAGATCAGAGCAAACGTAGTTCGGGCCATGGAAGACACATATTTGTCTGTTTATCTTTCTGAAAAAGGTTTTCTCCTGATTATGGGTCCAAGCGGACAAAAATGACGTTTTGATTTGTTTTCAGTCTTTTACGCAAGAACTGTTTTTTATGATGTTTGCAATCTCTGACGCACTAGAGACTATGATTTGAGAGTGACTATGTCGTATGTCACCCTAAGGGTAACACACTAAGCAGTCAGATTACTGAAGAGTGACCCTCCAGCAATCCTCTCCCAAATAGCTTAAGGCTCATAGCGTACGGCATCAATTATCCTTATTACTGTGTTTTGAATTATTCTGAGATGAGAAGAGAAAGAAATCTAAAAACCTAGGGTTAGAAATGGGAATCAAAACTACCCTAATGTTGTCATGCATGGATTAACACCTAATGTCTATCATATTTCTCTCTTGCACAGAGAGAAACAGAGATCCTAGGGGATAAACGGAAAAGAAACAGCATATATACAGTAAAGCAGTAAAATGCATGAGATGCAGCGATACAAGCGAGGCAAGGGAGCCCCACTCAACCTCGAACCTGAGAAAACAATAGGCAAAGTGAAACAGCTTCACTTCAAACCTAAGGGGAAAATTAACAAACAATACAACAAAGAAAAATAAAACCCCAAAACCAGCTTCTACAGCAGCAGCTCTGAAAAACATCAAACTCTGACAGTTGATTAACCGTAAAACATTAACATCTTCTAATGAATCCCAAAATCAACTCTTCAATAATCCCCTACACTCCAAGCAACACCAAGCTTTAGCAAGCAATGAACCCCAACAGTTGACAGCTTCAGACAGCAGACAACTTCAAACAGCAGTAAAACCCTAATCCAACATTTGAGTAGCTTTGACATGAACAGGTATCATCTTCTCCTTTATCCATCTTCAATGCAAAAAACTTCTTATCTCCAATGAACTTCTTTCTTCAAGGCCAGCATTCCAGAAGAGAATCTCTTAACATAATAAGTTGAATGCTAAACAGCTTATTGACAACCAAAGGAAGCCTATAAGTGTTTAACATTATGAGAGACAGGTTCCCTCAAAGTTCTACTTCCAGGATAAGCCACTTATCCCTCCAAAGGAGGGATGTGAATATCTTAGGAGGACTTTTAGTCACTGGGAGGAATGGAAACACAAGATGCTTTCCATGTTTGTAGAAGAATTTTGTATAATCTAAGGCTCTCCCTATTTCTCCTATCTCCTAAGTCTGCAACAAGCATCTTCAAGCACAAGAATCCCTAAGTGGGAAACACACCAGTATCAACCAAGTTGCAAAAATCAGGTAAAAATAGTAAAAACTCACTATAAAATCCTAATTAAATTTCTAAGGGAGCTTAACTATACTCCATATACCCCATATAAACCCCAAGACCTAAATCAATTTTAAAACCCCAAAACTATGCCCTAAACTGCACCTAATTGTTGTGAAACCCTAATCCTGATCACCCTAAAGTTTGATGTTCAAAACTAGGCTAAATTAAATCCAAAAATGTAATAAAATTCCAGGGGGAACCTAATACTCTAATCTAACCATAGAAAAAAGAATTACATCAAAATATGAAATACAATGACCATACTAAATTCAGCAAGTAACATATACCAAGTGAAAATGAAATAAATGCCATAAAAATGTAAAAATGCACCAGAAAATAAAAAATGAATGAAATGCCAATTTTATTCTTTTATTATTTTCTTGATGTTTTTATGAAAATGAGGGGAAAAAATCCCATGTAAAAATAACCATTTTTCAATTTGTTATGATTTATTTACTAAACTATATGCAAACATGAAAATCAAAGGAAAATCAATTAAAAATGAAAAAATATGCGTGCCAAATAGCAATTTCTACAGTTTAGAAGGACAATAGGGCTCAGGGGGGGTGCGCATAGCAAGTCTATCTAGGCCCATTACCCATTCAGAAAAAACACTAAAAAAAACAAGGAAAATAAAAACAGGGGGTGGCAAATAGCAAATATTTGCCTTGTATTTCCATTGGGCCTCCCACTGGAGGTGTGGATAGTAACATGGCCTAGGCCCAAACGCAGAAACACATGGGAGAGGGGTGTCCTGGGAAAATTGGGGAGATGATTAGCAAGACAACCACAATGGGCCTAAGGCCCGAATCCCATTTCAACCCAGCCTCAGCAAAACAAAACCTAAATTCTCCTAACTCTCCCTCACACTGTTCACTGTCTTTCTCGGCAAGCCCTAGCGGCACCCTCAAATCTCTCTCTCTGAGACTCTCGCAATCTCTCAAACAAAACCTCATCAGTTTTCATCCTCACCGGACCTCGCATCCCCTCTCTAATGGTTAACCTAACACCAGATTCTACCCTAACTCCACCTCAAACCTATCAAACACGAAAACCTCAATCTACAGCTAAACAACAAACTATGGAGGTGGTGGTTTTAAAGAAAAGAACCTGGGCAAATCTATGAAGATGGCACCGTCTGGAGAAAATCTTGAAGGTTCTTGAAGAAAAAGAGTTCGTAGGTTGACGAATCTGAAGAACTGGACGATCTTGATGAACGAAGCTCGTTGATGCTTGCGTTTCTGGAGACGTACGAAGGAACTTGATGAAAGATTCTTGAAGTTGCTGAAAAAATGTGAAGAACGCGTTCAAAGATCTTGAAGGATCTGTGAAGGTTCTATGAAGGATTTCTGGAAATTGAAGAACACGTTGAGGAATCTGGAAAAATCAGTTGAAGGTGGATCTCGCTCGTTGAAGGTTTTCTGGAAAAACACGATGGTTTTGATGGCTTCTCAGGCGAGGTCTTTGAATCTCCGGTGAGAAATTGATGGAGGATGAAGAAGATCGATGATACTTGGATGACTTTTCTGAGAAATTCCAGTTTCCGGCGAGCTTACCAAACTCCGGCAACTGTTAGAAGTTCCGGCGACCGTTAGAGCGTTGGGGACGGCGGTTGCACGTACTCCGGTGGGGGCTTCTGGCGAGAGGGAACGGTGAAGGAGGTTGAGACACCTGACGAACATGCATGCAGGAGGAGGGGAAACGAGGACGCGTGGCTTGGGGAGAGCAGAGGGGGAGACACGTGGGAGGAGAGAGTGATAGTGGGGTCTGATGATGTGGCTGCAGATTGTGAGGTGGCTGAAGAAATTTGCACACGCGTGGCACCACTATTTAAATGACACCTGGCGCAAAATTCTGGACCTTGACTGGGCCTTGATTATTGGACACTTGTCCCATTAATGGATAAACTCTGATTAATGCATTAATTAAATGCTGATGACCTACCCTAATTAACTAAATGACAGTTAATAACAAAAAACCCTAATAATCATAATTAAATCTAATTAACAAAACACAATTAACCCTAATTAAAACTAAACGAAAATTAATAATAAAAAATCCTAATTAATCCTAAAAACAAAATTAACCCTAATTAACCTATTAAAAAACAGAAAAAGATTATTTAATATCTAGCAATCTATTTAAAATTCCAATTAAATCTATAAAATCAATTAAAAAAATCTAATAAAATCTATAAAAAAAACCTATTAAATTCTATATTAAATCTATCAAACCAATTAAAAAATCTAATCTAACATTATTATATTCCCCTTTTTTCTCTATATCACAAAACTATTAAAAAAAGTCTAAAAGGATTATTTAAAAACTATTTTAAACTACTCTATTTAATGATTAAAAAAACTAATATCTAAAAGACTAAAAATCTATTAAATGCATTAAAAAACTAGAAAATAAAAGAAAAAATTCTAAAAAATGCCAGGAAGCCGATTAAATCGATTAGAGAACGATTGCACCACCATAGTGAAACCCGGGCACCGAGATGGCCTAAAAACACAGGGAACGAGCACCAAATCTCAAAATACACTTATCCAGACCGGCCTGAACTGCCTGAAACGACAGGGGCTGCAATCCCGATAAAATCAACCTGACTGAGAAAATTGCAATACATGCAGCATGTGAATGTGGATGCAAAATGCGTCGAAACATAAACCAGATATGGAAACCGGTTGGTCAAATTTTGGGGTGCAACAGCTGCCCCTATTCAAGCGGCTTGGACCCGACTGGGTGAAGAGCAAACGACCATCACACATTCGAGGTACGAGACGGTTGAATACCAAAGAAACCCTGAAATTTGCCAACCGCAGAAATAAACTGCACCAACTGCTTGGACAACACCATCCGCTGACTGGATCTGGTTGTTACGGCCACAACTGATCAATTAGCGACCGTGCTGGGGATTATTTTCATTAGCCTGAAAAAGATTCTATCAGCATGGGGATAGAACTTTGTCCACATTCTGTCAACACAGAGAAATCCTGACGACCTCGCTGGGGAAACAATTCTGTCAAATATCTGAACACATTATGTCTTGCCCTAAGACACATACTCTGTCTATCATGGGAAAACCATCTGTCTGAATACGAGAGATTCGTCTGCCTGCTCCATACGGGAAAAGTCATCTGCCTGATTACAGGAAATTCCATCTGCCTGCTTCGTACGGGAAAAGTCGTTTGCCTGATTACAAGAAAATCCATTCGCCTGCTTCATACGGGAAAATTATCTGAATATCGTTTCTCTGCCTACCTCTGCAGTAGCCAAATCCGTTGGTCCCATCCCACAAACGACTTTTAGGAGGACTCTACTGGGGATAGTAACACGAGGAAATCACGGCGACTTCCTTGGGAAAAATACTTTTGTCAAACGTCGGAACACAACTCACATACTCTGGCTATCCGGGGAGAATTATCTATCTGGATACCGGAACATTCATCCGCCTGCTTCATACGGGAAAATTCATTTGCCTGATACTTACAGGAAAGTTCATTCGCTTGCTTCATACGGGAAAATCATCTGTCTGGATACAGGAACATTCATCTGTCTGAGTACAGGAAATATCATCCGCCTGATTCTTACGGGAAAATCATAACACATCTGCCTGATACTTACAGGAAAGTTCTTTCGCCTGCTTCATACGGGAAAACATAACACATCTACCTGATACTTACAGGAAAGTTCTTCCGCCTGCTTCATACGGGAAAATACAACTCATCTGCCTGATACATACAGGAAAATCCAACACATATGTCTGATACATACAGGAAAGTTCTTCCGCCTGATTCTTACGGGAAAATACAACTCATCTGCCTGATACATACAGGAAAATCCAACACATCTGTTTGATACATACAGGAAAGTTCTTCCGCCTGATTCATACGGGAAAATCATTTGTCTGGATACAGGAACATTCATCTGTCTGAGTACAGGAAATATCGTCCGCCTGCTTCGTACGGGAAGGCATAACACATCTGCCTGATACATGCAGGAAAGTTCATCCGCCTGCTTCATACGGGAAAATATAACTCATCTGCCTGATACTTACAGGAAAGTTCATCCGCCTGATTCTTACGGGAAAATATAACTCATCTGCCTGATACTTACAAGAAAGTTCATCCGCCTGATTCTTACGGGAAAATATAACTCATCTGCCTGATACTTACAGGAAAGTTCATCCGCCTGATTCTTACAGGAAAATACGACCTTGGATATAGCTTCCTAGCCTGTTCGTGGTAGTAGCCAACTCCACTAGGGATATTTTGAAAATAATTGCCCGACACCCGTTTCGACAACAAGTGACCACTTCTGAAATCTTGATTTATGAAACCCTGAAATGCTGCCACAACAGCAAACCTGAAGAAAATACTCCGATGGTCGGATAAGAGAAACTTCAGCCAGTAACTCCATGGGGAATAATGACAAGAACTGTATCCTCACATGTCTCACGGCGAAACTTCGGTCGTCTGGTAATAGATCCGAGCTGTAACTTCATACTCCTGCTGAGAAACACACCTAAAAGCAAAAGGTTAACCAACCTGGTTTATGTTTTAAAATGCGTATGTTTGGCAATGGTGTAATGCTCCATACAGCATGGAAATGCTACGCATTTTCTGGGTAGATGCAAACATGATAATGCATACAAATGCAAATGCAGGCTCAGACTGCTGGGGAGCTCTGATAAGCTTGCTTCAACACGACCGTTGAGGACAGATACCACCCTGTTGGGGACGAACAGATATCGCGAAATATTCTGGAAAAATAAATGCCTGAGACCACCAACTCTGCCGGGGAGAGATTACGCATCGATTTCCACTGGAGGAAAGTATAACACCAGCTGGGAAGACTAGCTCCACTGGGGGAGAATCAACCCTTCTGGAAGACAACTGTCTGGGTACAGTTTACGAACTCGAAACTACCACTCCGCTAGATAATCATCCTGACGAAGGCATGGCGACCTGCGGGGAGAAAGAAAGCCATCTTCGGTGGGGACACTCCTTTCTGAACTTACTATCTTGGTTACGTGCCTCGGAAATCCTCCTAGTTAGGGATTGAACGCTCAAATCTCCGACTCTCTGGAGAGTGTAAACTCTGCATGAGACACTGATTATGTCTAGCTGGGGATACCCTATGGAGGATAAGCTGCGACTAGCTGGGGAGAGTGATCCCTCTTCGGTAAGGGACAACAACATTTCAACTCCTGGAGTGAGGCGCAACCTGCATGGGGATTAGCGTCATACCAAATCAAGTCTTTCACCACGAGCCTCCGGCTGGGGCCACAATTTCCTGATCGTTTGCTTCAAAGGGGAGAACCCTACAAAACACAAACGAGACAAGACAAATCTATACAACCAAATCTATTCGGGTTAGTGTCCGTGACATTACTTCAGTCAATTCGAAGTTTTAGCAATTATTGGCAAGGGCCAGCAAAGTTATGCACATGCAAGTTCATCGGAACATTGGCATTTTCCACATACAAAAAAGTAAAGCACAAACATCAAATACTGAATAACATGTTTTTTTATAACGGGCCTCTGAATAGGCAAAGTTTTGTACATCGGATGCAACTCCTGAAAAGAGGAAGTTACGCACACACACATACATATATGCACAGAAAGCATAAAAATACAAAATACAAAATGAATTTGTACACATGTCGGCGGCGTGGTGCAGACAAACATCATGAGCTGATCCTCCTATGACTCGCCTGGTTCCGTTGCTTTCTCGATATTCAATTTTCGGAAGAGCTTGTGTCGGATAAGCGAACCCTCAGGTACTCCCAAACCACTAAGCAATGTAGTATCAAATTCGGACCGCAGTCATTTGCTTTTTCCAATCCCTAACTTTTGCGTGAATCGCCCTTTGCGGGTTTTCAATTCACCGGGATACCCTTTTTTGCCGAAGTCGCCCAGTGTAGGTTTTCGACTTCGCGGGTGTACATTTTTTCCATTTTATCCCTAACTTTTGCCCGAACCTTTTATTCTGTTTTTGGTTCGCCAGGATGCCCCATTTTTGCCTGGACTCTCTTTTTCTGTCCAGTGGGTCAATTTTAAGCAAGGTATTTTTTAACTGCATCCGAATTCACAGGAGACGTAAAGTCTTCACCGTCCATGGTGGATAACAACAATGCTCCTCCTGAGAAGACTTTCCTGACAACGTATGGCCCTTCGTAATTAGGGGTCCATTTGCCCCTGTGATCTGTTTGTGGCGGGAGAATCCTCTTCAGCACAAGGTCGCCCGTCTGAAAGCTTCGAGGATGTATCTTCTTATTGTACGCTTTCTTCATCCGGCTCTGGTACAACCTACCGTAGGCGAGAGAAGCTAGCCTCTTCTCATCCATTAAGCTCAGTTGATTCAACCTGTCTTTAACCCATTCTGCCTCGTCAAGTTGGACATCTCGTAAAACCCTCAGGGAAGGAATCTCAACCTCCAGCGGTAACACTGCCTCCATTCTGTATACCAATGAAAAAGGGCTTGCCCCAGTTGATGTGTGTACCGTCGTACGATAACCGTGCAAAGCAAAAGGTAGCATCTCATGCCAGTCCTTGTACGTCACAACCAACTTCTGAACAATGTTCTTTATGTTCTTATTGGCCGCTTCAACAACGTCGTTCATCTTGGGTCGGTAAGGAGAAGAGTTGTGATGTTCAATCTTAAAATTCTGGCACAGCTCTTTCATCATCTTGTTATTCAAATTCGAACCGTTGTCGATGATAATCCGCTCCGGGATTCCATATCTGTAGATAATATATCGTTTGATAAATCTGGCGACCACTTGCTTGGTGACATTGGCATATGATGCTGCTTCCACCCATTTGGTGAAGTAATCAATTGCCACCAAGATGAACCGGTGTCCGTTGGATGCCGTAGGCTCGATCTTTCCAATCATATCAATTCCCCACATCGAGAACGGCCACGGTGATGACATCACATTCAGAGGACTTGGGGGTACATGGACCTTGTCCGCATAAATTTGGCACTTATGACACCTCTTCGCAAACTTGAAACAGTCTGTTTCCATAGTTAGCCAGTAATAACCTGCCCGCAGTAGTTTCCTCGTCATAGCATACCCGCCAGCATGTGTACCAAATGTACCCTCGTGTATCTCTTCCATGAGCAACTTCGCTTCTTTCTCGTCTACACAGCGTAGCAACACCAGGTCGTGGTTTCTTTTGTATAGGACACCGTCGGGATTCAAATAGAAACTGCCAGCCAATCTCTTGAGAGTCTTCTGACCTCGACTGGATGCCCCAGCCGGGTACTCCTTGTTCTTCAGGAAATTCTGGACGTCATAGTACCAGGGTTTATCATCAGATGCTTCGTCAATAGAAAATATGAAAGCGGGCCTGTCAAGCCTAAAGATAACAATCCGGGGAGCCTCGTTCCAGAAATTAACTTTATACATGGAAGACAATGTCGCCAGGGCGTCAGCCATTTGATTTTCTGCTCGCGGCACATGATGCAATTCCACCTTGTCAAAGAAAGGCAATAATCTCCTTGCATAATTCATATATGGTATCAAATTGGGCTGACGTGTCTCCCATTCTCCTTTTATCTGGTTCACCACTAGAGCTGAGTCTCCGTATACATCCAGATGTTTGATTCGCAAATCAATAGTTTCTTCAAGACCCATGATGCAAGCTTCGTATTTAGCCTCATTATTGGTAACAGGAAAGGTCAATCGGGCAGTAAAGGGGATGTGTGACCCCTGAGGAGTAGTAATAATCGCACCTATTCCGCTGCCATAGGAATTTACAGCTCCGTCAAATATCAACTGCCACTTGGAATCCAACTCTGGTCCTTCGTCTGGCAACGGTTCTTTACAATCTTTCATCTTTAGGTACATGATATCCTCGTCAGGAAAATCAAACCTCATTGATTGGTAGTCCTCAACAGGCTGCTCCGCAAGGTACTCTGACAAGACCCTACCTTTAATAGCCTTTTGCGAGACATACTGAATATCATATTCGGTTAACACCATCTGCCATCGGCCAATTCTTCCGGAGAGTGCTTGCTTCTCAAACACGTATTTGATTGGATCCATCTTTGAAATTAGCAGGGTTGTATGATTTAACATGTATTGCCTCAAACGTTTGGCGGCCCAGGCTAGCGCACATCACGTTTTCTCGAGCATTGAGTATCTGGACTCACAGTCTGTGAACTTCTTACTCAAATAGTAGATCGCATGCTCTTTACGTCCCGTCTCGTCGTGTTGACCGAGAACACAACCCATACTTTCCTCTAGAACCGTCAAAGACATAATCAAAGGTCTCCCGGCCACTGGGGGTATCACAACAGGAGGTTCCTGCAAGTATTCTTTTATCTTGTCGAACGCCTTTTGACAATTTTCATTCCAGGTCACAACCTGGTCCTTCATTAACAGCTTGAATAACGGCTCACATGTCGCAGTTAAGTGAGATATGAACTGGGCGATATAGTTCAATCTCCCTAAAAACCCACGCACCTATTTTTCTGTTTTAGGCGTCGGCATTTCTTGTATTGCTTTTATTTTCGCAGGATCAACCTCTATTCCTTTTTCACTCACGATAAACCCCAGCAGTTTACCCGACCTCACCCCGAAGGTGCACTTGTTAGGGTTCAGTCTCAGCCTGAACTTCCTAAGCCTCTTGAATAATTTCAGCAGATTAACTAAATGTTCCTCCTCCGTCTGGGATTTGGCAATCATATCATCAACATAAACCTCGATCTCTTTATGCATCATGTCATGAAAGAGAGTCGTCATAGCGCGTTGATATGTTGCCCCAACATTCTTCAATCCGAAGGGCATCATCTTGTAACAAAATGTTTTCCAGGGAGTAATGAAAGTAGTCTTCTCCATGTCTTCTGGCGCCATTTTGATCTGATTATAGCCCAAGAAGCCATCCATGAAGGAGAATACAGAGAATTGAGCAGTGTTATCAACCAGCACATCAATGTGAGGAAGTGGAAGGTCATCTTTCGGGCTCGCCCTATTCAAATCACGGTAGTCTACGCACATTCGCACTTTACCGTCTTTCTTTGGTACTGGCACAATATTAGCGATCCATGAGGGATATTTTGTAACAGCTAGGAAACCAGCATCCCACTGTTTTTGAACTTCCTCCTTAATCTTCACAGCCATGTCTGGTCTAGTTCTTCGGAGTTTCTGCTTAACCGGCGGGCATTCTTCTTTTAATGGCAGACGGTGAACAACCATATCCGTATCCAACCCAGGCATGTCTTCGTACGACCAAGCGAACATATCACTGTACTCTTTGAGCATCTCAATCAACCTTTGCTTGACGTCGCTTTGCAGGGCAACCCCTATACGAATGTTCCTTTCAACCCCTTCCGACCCCAAATTGATGATCTCAATGACTTCCTCATGAGGCAGAATGATTCTTTCTTCTTGTTTCAACAACCAGGTCAGCTCTTCTGGTACGTCGCCATCTTCAACAATCTCTTCCTCAGCCTGAAATACCGGGTGCTCGAAGTCGAAGTCAGTCATAGGCGGTTCATAGATGTCATCTGAAATAGTAATCCTGCAAAGGAAATGGTTAAATGCTTCAAAACGCGTATAAAGCGAATAACCACGTTGCCATTTTATTGTACAAATAAAAACAGGAAAAACAGGGATCACAACATTTGTATATGAAAAAACGCCTTTATTCACGATTAAACAATGTACTGTACATAACCAAATGTCCCTAAGCAAAATCACTATGCCCCGGGTAGGACACAGGATTATTCAACAATTAAAAAAACAAATCATTATTGTTTAGTTGTCACAGGAACAGTCTCCTGAATAGACCAATTGCAAAGCCCTTGTCCTGGCACGCCTGGCTTGATCCACGCGTCCATATCACAGTCGCTATCTCCTTCCTCAGAATCGGAAACAACATTGATAGTCTCGAAGCTCACTCCGCTTGGTGTGATGGTTATTGTTTTCCTTGGAATCGTTACCGTCGCAACATTGTTCCGCTCGTCACACAACGCCTCTACAGGCTCTTCAACCGCGGTTCTATCAAACTGCAAGGTACCCTCATTCATCAAAGCCTGAATACCTTGTTTCAACTCACTACAACCCTCTGGCTTTGTCCAACAATCCATGCAAAATTCATCACACCCCGGGAATACACCCCCTCTTAACAACCTGCTTTTAATCTCACCCAACGGTGTCTTCAGCTTATTGACATCCGTCACTAGATTCAGATTCTCCTCAGTCAAAATGGCATTTGCCCCATGATTGGGCATAGGCTGTTGTACTATATTTGGACCTGCCTGTCCAAAGTTAATAGCTTTGCTATCCAATAAATCCTGAACCTTATGCTTAAATGCCTGACAAGCTTCTATATCATGCCCGGGTGCCCCGGAATGAAACTCGCAATGCTTGTTGGCATCATATCCGAAAGGGAGTACTGCCCCAGTAGGCGGTGCCAAAGTCCTCTTTTCGACCAAGTTCAAACCTAGCAGAGTCTGGAGGAGTTCTGCATACGTGGAAAGAGGTGCGTCGAACACTCTTTTCGGTCTTGCGTTCTGTGTCCTTCTCTGGCCAGGATTATGTCCCTGCTGTTGTTGCGGTTGTTGTTGTTGTGGTTGTCTTTGTTGAGGAAGCGGGATAGTGACGCTAGCTACTTGCTGCGGCTGAACATACTGATGTCTTCCTCTGCCCCTGTCCCTGCCACAAAACACTGCACTAGAATCACCTTGTCGTCTACCACCAAATGATTTTCTATTACCTCCCGACGAAGTAGACTCCCCAGCTTGGAACCTTCCCACCTTAATACTATTCTCAATCATTTCACCCATCAAGATCAGATCAGAGAAACTGCCCAACGCAACAGGAAACAACTTCTCATAGAATATCCCCGTGAATGTTCCAATGAACATATCGTTCATCTCCTTCTCCACTAGAGGAGGATGCACTCTTGCCGCCATGTCGTGCCACCTTTGCGCATATTCTTTGAAACTCTCCCCAGTTTTCTGTGACAAGCCTTGCAGCTGGACCCTGTTTGGTGCCAGGTCACTATTATATTTGTAATGTGTCACAAACGCCTCGGCCAGTTGCCTCCATGTTTTAATCTGAGTGGGCTCCAGCCCCATATACCACTCGAGTGACGGTCCTGACAGGCTGTCTTGAAAGAAATGCATAAGCATCCTTTCGTCATTCGAGTAAGCGGACATTCGTCTGTAGTAAGAGCGAACATGCACCTTTGGGCAAGTGTCTCCCTTATACTTATCAAACGTGGGAGCTTTCAACTTCAGCGGTACCCTCAGGCCAGGCACCAATCCCATTGTAGTCATATCTAAGCCAATAGTATTCTGATTCACTACACCCTTCATTTGTTCCTCAAGCATTCTGATCCTCTGCACAGGATCCACAGGTCCTTCAATACCTCCACCAGAAAAGTCATCCTCCTGTTGGTCTTCCACCCAATTAACATTCTCATTTCCGTACCCATCATACCCATTGTTACGACCAAATCTAGTCTGATTCATCATAGGACCCCGTCCTCTGTTACCATACCCTTGAGTGACCCCGGCAGGTCCAAAAGGCATCACTCCAGCACCATTTCCGTTACCGAATCCACCATAGCCCTGATTAGCATTACCAAAACCATCATATCTGAAACCCTGAGCGTTGAAGCCGAACTTCCCATCCTGATTGACATAATCAAAACCTTGATCATTATAGCCGAACCCGTTGTTGCCAAAGCCATTACCTCCATTGTTACCACCGCCTAGATTGGCGTCTCCGAATCCCACATTGTTAATGACAGTCTCATTACCAATTCCCGTATTACCATTCCCGGCGCCAGCACCATTGTTCACATTCACAGCAGGTATATTCACCACGGGTGGAGCTACAGGCGTAGGAGTACCATCCCCATAAATGGTTTCAACACGTACAGAATGGTGGTCTTCGTTTCCATTCCCAGCACTCTTCGCCAGCAATGGCTGCACCAAAGTCTGCAGGCTTTCCTGCCCCTTCACAACTGTCTTCATCGTCTGTATGAACAGCGCCAGCTTTTCACGCATCTCCAACATCTCGTTTTGCATCTGGTCCATGACTCTTTTGCAGTTGGTACGAGTAGAGTATCGGTGAGGACGTTGACTTTCAATTCTGGAAAAACCTGACG
This sequence comes from Lathyrus sativus, assembly GCA_963859935.3. Classification (NCBI taxonomy): domain Eukaryota; kingdom Viridiplantae; phylum Streptophyta; class Magnoliopsida; order Fabales; family Fabaceae; genus Lathyrus; species Lathyrus sativus. The sequence continues at coordinate 676,681,818 of OZ012739.1, read as the reverse complement.
AGATGCAGGAAATGAGATACATTTCAATAATTACCTGGTAAATGCAATATGAATATGTATGCAAATGCAACATGTGTCTGTGCATTAGGGAATATCACTCCCTAATTCTAGTGCCAATGTGCTTTTGGGTCGTGCAGTGTTGTGACAATGCGGTGATAAGAAGCTCAGATACATTCACATAAGAAACAACTCATTTATTGCTGAAGGGCCTCCCGAACCGGGAATACAATATACAATAACAAGGAGGCATGACCTCAACCAACAATCCTGGTGATGGTCAGCACGATGCAAATAAAGCATACACAATAGTACATAAAATGATCACATGCGGCCATACGCCCGATACTCTTCCAGCAGCCTTTTGGTCTTCTGATGGTCTGGCTGAGAAAGCAATCCCTCGATAAGTAGATCTCTTTGCTTGAGAACACGCCGTAAATCACCAATAGATTCCTCCCATACCCCTTCTCCAAAGCAGTCATCTAACTTCCGTTTCTGAGATGCAGACTCCTTCTTGCACTTGATAACTTTGTTCAAGGAATTCTGGACATCATACCTCCGCGTAACCTCTTCTTCCAACCTCCTCTAGCTAGCTTTCAACTGACCTTCCAGCTCAGAGATCTGCAGCCTCAGTTTGTCTTCTCTTTCCTTATTGCCGGTCAGCGTGGCGTTCCAGGCTTTGTTGAACGCAGAGATCTCCCGGTAGGCGATATCGAGTGACTTCTTCTTGGACTCTAACAAGTCATGAGAGCTTTTGAAGTCTTTTCTCAGGCGTTCACGCTTCTTTTTCTCTTCTACCAGTTCAGCACCTAACCTTCTTACCAACTCAGTCTGTTGTTGGAAGGAATACACAACCTCGTTTTTCTCCCTCCGGATTTGAGCCAATTCCTTCTCTAACTCTTCATTGATCTTTATCAAGTCTTCTTTTTCTTTTACTACCTGCTCATAAACCTTAATATCCACAGTAGTCGGTTCCTCAACTGGAATGGGAACAGGACGTGATACTGCTGGAAAAGGCATCCGCACCTGTCTTACCCTCTCTTGAATCCACGCCTTGTAAGGCATATAGACTTGACAATCATTCTTGCCTAGTAATGGTTTCCCTCTTCTGCAGATATGATTCCAAGCGTGCTGAAGCTTGGCTAATAATTCCCCACTCCGGTCACTAGTGAAGTACAGAGATTCCTGTACTTCTCCCTCCTTCGATGGACTCTTCAAAGCATACCCAAACTGTCTGGCCAACAAAGATGGGTTGTAGTTAATACACCCCTTCCTTCCAATTAGAGGAACGTTGGGAAACCCGACACAACTGAAGATAATCTATGACCCCAATAAATCTCTATCGAACCAGACAATGTATTCTAAAGAAAGTCCCATTAGACGCTCGGACCATTCAGCTGTATCTGCAGACTCAACAAAAGGACCCTTCTTGGGCAGATGGCTCTCAAACCACATATTCAGCAATGGTACACAACAATGGACATTCTTCCCCCTTCTGTTTTCATTCTTATAATGCAAGGAATGATAGAAATCTCCAATCAAGGTAGGCACCGGGTTGCCTGCAGCAAACAAGTGGAATGTATCCAAATCAACGAATTCAGGCAGATTAGGGAACAGTATAATCCCATAGATGCATAAGGCAAGAACAGCGTTAAACACAATCCAGCAGCCACTCTTGGCATATTCTTGGGATTTGCCAACCAAAAATTTGAGAGAAAACCCAGAAACTCCATGCCAAGAAGTCAACAACAACTCTGCAGGATCCATATGCAAGGGAACAGCTAAGTCTTCCAGCTTAGGCTTAGCATCAAAATGAACGAAGGGCACTTTGTTCTGAACTGGCAACTCTAGAAATTCAGCGTACTCCTCCATGGTTGGAGCCAAAATGAAGTCCTGGAACATAAAACACCTCAAGGAGGGATCATATAACTGCATCAATGTGTATAACCCATTCAGCTCGTATGCAGTTGGTCTGCAAACCAAACTCAATAGCTTCCCATAGCTCTTCCTAAAGCTTCTCTTCGCATCATCGTCAGCTAGGGAAATCAGACCCAACAGAGAAGTCACATCAGGAGTAGGCAACTTATACGCAACAGTCTTCCTCAAAGTACTCATAATAACAGATAGAAGTCCAGAGCACTAGAATCGGGAAGTATGAAAATGCACCTGCAGCACAGACACACATTAATGATATGCACATGATGATGCAAACAATGCAATATGCAAACAATGCAACAAAGGACCAAGTGCCCCTGGCTGAGAAGCCCAATCCATAATACCGGTCTCAAATAGACCCATAAATTGCTCAAGACCATCCACAAGGTTCCAACCTGGTCTCTGACAGACCCAATAATACTGTCCTCAAATATCAACACCACTGAATCTCAATCAAGAAAACCGGTAATTTGGAGGTCAAGTTACCTGCATGCCCCAACCCCTCTCACAGGTAGGTGTCCTAATAACTGACACAAGGTACGACATCCTATGCGGTCGTTGGCGTCACAGACTTTCAAGAATGATGATACGATACCCAGAAGGTGTGGCATCATCATGTCCTGAAGAAGCCTCACTTAGCCAACTTCCAAATGATCGGTCCCCGGAGTCGACAATCCAACTAACCAACAACCCCCTCAACCCAAAGGGTTGAAAAAGAAGTCAACCAGAAGAACCACGTCCGAGCGTGGATTTCATGAGACACTAGTGCCTGCAAAGCAAGCACGCGCCCACTAATTTCCACACTAATTCTAGGTGCACTCAAGCCCAGGTCCAGCTTATCTCTCAATCATAGAACCCCCTCATACCCGCAGCAACAATAATCACAATAATATAATGCTGAAAGTAAATACAGAAACATAAATCCATACAAAACCCGCGACGGGAAAACAAGCGCTAGGATTGACTCGCGTAGGGAACCGTTGGAGTCCCCAGCAGAGTCGCCAGCTGTCGCTACTGCGAAAATCGGCGCCGGCTATGACAGAAGAGTCGCCACCGTGCGTTATTTATCCCAATGGAGGGAAAGGAAACGCTCAGAGTAAACCTAACGCAAAACGGGAAAGGAATGGTCGTCGCGACCAAATTCCTGGATTCGGGAGTCGATTATGCAAGGGGAAGGTATTAGCACCCCTCACGTCCGTCGTACTCGATGGGATCCATGCTTGTTTTCTTGTACGGATTGTTATTCTATCTAAACTAAAGGTCAAGGGTCAAAAAGAAAAAGAAAAGAGACTCGATAGAGCTTCGCCGCTCTATGCCTACGTATTCCCTCGTGCAATGGAAAAGTCAGAGTCTACGTAGTTCGCCTAACTACGGAAAAGGAGGGGAAGGTTGCTCGCTAGGATACGACATCCTATGCCTACGTACTTTCATACAGCATGAAAGATCAGAGCAAACGTAGTTCGGGCCATGGAAGACACAGATTTGTCTGTTTATCTTTCTGAAAAAGGTTTTCTCCTGATTATGGGTCCAAGCGGACAAAAATGACGTTTTGATTTGTTTTCAGTCTTTTACGCAAGAACTGTTTTTTATGATGTTTGCAATCTCTGACGCACTAGAGACTATGATTTGAGAGTGACTATGTCGTATGTCACCCTAAGGGTAACACACTAAGCAGTCAGATTACTGAAGAGTGACCCTCCAGCAATCCTCTCCCAAATAGCTTAAGGGTCGTAGCGTACGGCATCAATTATCCTTATTACTGTGTTTTGAATTATTCTGAGATGAGAAGAGAAAGAAATCTAAAAACCTAGGGTTAGAAATGGGAATCAAAACTACCCTAATGTTGTCATGCATGGATTAACACCTAATGTCTGTCATATTTCTCTCTTGCACAAAGAGAAACAGAGATCCTAGGGGATAAACGGAAAAGAAACAGCATATATACAGTAAAGCAGTAAAATGCATGAGATGCAGCAATACAAGCGAGGCAAGGGAGCCTCACTCAACCTCAAACCTGAGAAAACAATAGGCAAAGTGAAACAGCTTCACTTCAAACCTAAGGGGAAAATTAACAAACAATACAACAAAGAAAAATAAAACCCCAAAACCAGCTCTGACAGCAACACCAGCTTCTACAGCAGCAGCTCTGAAAAACATCAAACTCTGACAGTCGATTAACTGCAAAACATTAACATCTTCAAATGAATCCCAAAATCAACTCTTCAATAATCCCCTACACTCCAAGCAACACCAAGCTTTAGCAAGCAATGAACCCCAACAGTTGACAGCTTCAGACAGCAGACAACTTCAAATAACAGTAAAACCCTAATCCAACAGTTGAGTAGCTTTGACATGAACAGGTATCATCTTCTCCTTTATCCATATTCAATGCAAAGAACTCCTTATCTCCAATGAACTTCTTTCTTCAAGGCCAGCACTCCAGAAGAGAATCTCTTAACAGAATAAGTTGAATGCTAAACAGCTTATTGAAAACCAAAGGAAGCCTATAAGTGTTTAACATTATGAGAGACAGGTTCCCTCAAAGTTCTACTTCCAAGATAAGCCACTTATCCCTCCAAAGGAGGGATGTGAATATCTTAGGAGGACTTTTAGTCATTGGGAGGAATGGAAGCACAAGATGCTTTCCATGTTTGTAGAAGAATTCAGTCTAATCTAAGGCTCTCCCTATTTCTCCTATCTCCTAAGTCTGCAACAAGCATCTTCAAGCACAAGAATCCCCAAACTACAAGCATCATTATTTGTCTTCAATCTTCTTTCATGCTTCCTCATGCTCCACAATCCAAGCCCAAGCCCCACACCCCAGTTGAAATGCCCAAAACCCAACAAACAAAGCAACATCCCAAGTGGGAAACACACCAGTATCAACCAAGTTGCAAAAATCAGGTAAAAATAGTAAAACTCACTATAAAATCCTAATTAAATTTCTAAGGGAGCTTAACTATATGCCCTATACGCCATATAAACCCCAAGACCTAAATCAATTTTAAAACCCCAAAACTATGCCCTAAACTGCCTAATTGTTGTGAAACCCTAATCCTGATCACCCTAAAGTTTGATGTTCAAAACTAGCCTAAATTAAATCAAAAAAATGTGATAAAATTACAGGGGGAACCTAATACTCTAATCTAACCATAGCAAAAATAATTACATCAAAATACGAAATACAATGACCATATTAAATTCAGCAAGTAACATATACCAAGTGAAAATGAAATAAATGCCATAAAAATGTAAATATGCACCAGAAAATAAAAAATGAATTAAATGCCAATTTTATTCTTTTATTATTTTCTTGATGTTTTTATGAAAATGAGGGGGAAAATCCCATGTAAAAATAACCATTTTTCAATTTGTTATGATTTATTTACTAAACTATATGCAAACATGAAAATCAAAGGAAAATCAATTAAAAATGAAAAAATATGCGTGGAAAATAGCAATTTCTACAGTTCAGAAGGACAATAGGGCTCAGGGGGGTGTGCATAGCAAGTCTATCTAGGCCCATTACCCATTCAGAAAAAACACTAAAAAAAACAAGGAAAATAAAACAGGGGGTGGCAAATAGCAAATATTCGCCTTGTATTTCCATTGGGCCTCCCACTGGGGGTGTGGATAGTAACATGGCCTAGGCCCAAACGCAGAAACACATGGGAGAGGGGTGTCTTGGGAAAATTGGGGAGATGATTAGCAAGACAACCACAATGGGCCTAAGGCCCGAATCCCATTTCAACCCAGCCTCAGCAAAACAAAACCTAAATTCTCCTAACTCTCCCTCACACTGTTCACCGTCTTTCTCGGCAAGCCCTAGCGGCGCCCTCAAATCTCTCTCTCTGAGACTCTCGCAATCTCTCACATAAAACCTCATCAATTTTCATCCCCAATTCATCCTCACCGAACCTCGCATCCCCTCTCTAATGGTTAAACTAACACCAGATTCTACCCTAACTCCACCTCAAACCTATCAAACACGAAAACCTCCATCTAAAGCTAAACAACAAACTATGGAGGTGGTGGTTTTAAAGAAAAGAACCTGGGCAAAGCTATGAAGATGGCACCGTCTGGAGAAAATCTTGAAGGTTCTTGAAGAAAAAGAGTTTGTAGGTTGATGAATCTGAAGAACTGGACGGTCTTGATGAACGAAGCTCGTTGATGATTGCGTTTCTGGAGACGTACGAAGGAACTTGATGAAAGATTCTTGAAGTTGCTGAAAAAATGTGAAGAACGCGTTCAAAGATCTTGAAGGATCTGTGAAGGTTCTATGAAGGATTTCTGGAAATTGAAGAACACGTTGAGGAATCTGGAAAAATCAGTTGAAGGTGGATCTCGCTTGTTGAAGGTTTTCTGGAAAAACACGATGGTTCTGATGGCTTCTCCGACGAGGTCTTTGAATCTCCGGTGAGAAATTGATGGAGGATGAAGAAGATCAATGATACTTGGATGACTTTTCTGAGAAATTCCAGTTTCCGGCGAGCTTACCAAACTCCGGCAACTGTTAGAAGTTCCGGCGACCGTTAGAGCGTTGGGACGGCGGCTGCATGTACTCCGGTGGGGGCTTCCGGCGAGAGGCAACGGTGAAGGAGGTTGAGACACCTGGCGAACGTGCATGCAGGAGGAGGGGAAACGAGGACGCGTGGCTTGGGGAGAGCAGAGGGGGAGACACGTGGGAGGAGAGAGTGATAGTGGGGTCTGATGATGTGGCTGCAGATTGTGAGGTGGCTGAAGAAATTTGCACACGAGTGGCACCACTATTTAAATGACACCTGGCGCAAAATTCTGGACCTTGACTGGGCCCTGATTATTGGACACTTGGCCCATTAATGAATAAACTCTGATTAATGCATTAATTAAATGCTGATGACCTACCCTAATTAACTAAACGACAATTAATAACAAAAAACCCTAATTAATCCTAATTAAATCTAATTAACAAAACACAATTAACCCTAATTAAAACTAAATGAAAATTAATAATAAAAAACCCTAATTAATCCTAAAAACAAAATTAACCCTAATTAACCTATTAAAAAAACAAAAAAAGATTATTTAATATCTAGCAATCTATTTAAAATTCCAATTAAATCTATAAAACCAATTAAAAAAATCTAATAAAATCTATAAAAAAACCTATTAAATTCTATATTAAATCTATCAAACCAATTAAAAAATCTAATCTAACATTATTATATTCCCCTTTTTTCTCTATATCACAAAACTATTAAAAAAAATCTAAAAGGATTATTTAAAAACTATTTTAAACTACTCTATTTAACGATAAAAAAAACTAATATCTAAAAGACTAAAAATCTATTAAATGCATTAAAAAACTAGAAAATAAAAGAAAAAATTCTAAAAAATGCCAGGAAGTCGATTAAATCGATTAGAGAACGATTGCGCCACCATAGCGAAACCCGGGCACCGAGATGGCCTAAAAACACAGGGAACGAGCACCAAATCTCAAAATACACTTATCCAGACCGGCCTGAACTGCCTGAAACGCCAGGGGCTGCAATCCCGATAAAATCATTCTGACTGAGAAAATTGCAATGCATGCAACATGCGAATGCGGATGCAAAATGCGTCGAAACGCAAACCAGATATGGGAACCGGTTGGTCAAATTTTGGGGTGCAACAATATGTTCTGCTCAACAATTTCATCTGCAAACTGAGTCCCGAAACATTATGCTGCAGAGGGAGTTCCGACCATACGTCTTGTGACCTCTGGCCGTCTTTTACTACACCTACAAAGCATAGAACAAGAAAAGGTCATGGTAACCTGTATATACGCCTGTCATGTGGTCCCCCATGAGTGAAGCTGCAACGAACACATGGAAGTAGACAGATGTAAAACATTAGTGTAATATAAGCACACAAGGATGCTACCAATGGCAGAAGAAAACCGATTTGCAAATCAGAATGTCCCTAACAAATCAAAAAGATGAGTTGAGTTTTATTCAGCCCTCAGCTTGAATTCATCACCGGGCAGAAGCACGAGCAGCCGGGAGGGTAACAGCCTAAGGTGTCACCAGCTTCCTACTGAACATCGATGATTGGAATTCGAACGCAAGAGACAACTAGCAGATAGTTCAACAGTGTGAAACACAGATGAGGCAACCATTTTTCAGAACAGCTCCCAACATGAGCTCGAAAGATTTCAAAAGCGACTACAGCACGACCACAAGCTCAGACTATCAATGTCGTCATCGCCGACTATACCCTTCTCACCAATGGCACCAGACCGATAGCCTCCGGACTTACGTTTGCCTCCTGAAAGAAGAAGAAGAAAAGTTAGGGCATGGTCAAAACGGAAAGCCAAGTATCGCAACAAATTGCATCAGATAGAACCAAGTCCAAATCCGAATAAAATCCACGTCAACAAAATAACCGTTAAAGCATATTCCCTGAGAATAGAAGATTCGATTCAGGAAGAGATCAAATCAAATCCATTTTCAATCAAAGTACAAATCGGAAGATTAATCAAGAAATTATTACAATCATTAAAAAGGAAAGGTTTTCAAATCCGGTTAAAACCTAAAGCAGAAAATCCCAATCGAATCAAATCAGCATTCAAGCCCATTCAAATCGGAAATCTCCATTGAGGCTTATATAAAGAGAAGAGGGATCGAAAAAGAAAAGGGGAAGAAAGCTATTGCGAAGTCAAGGAGAGGAACTTATCTCTCTTTCCATTGACGCTGCCGCGAGTACATACCGGTGGAACCTCATCGCCATTCTCCGCCGCTACCCGTCTTCGGTAAGCCCCTTTTCTTATCAATGTTATTGGATTATTGATGTTGTCGTTTTGGTTTCAGGTTCAAGAAACAAAAGGAGATGAAAGGCTAGGGAGAACGGGAGGTGGTTACGATCAGAGATGGAGAGAGTGAGGCGAGGAGAATGAAAGAGAGGGGAAGATCGCATCTTGGGGGGAGGGGCCAATTAGGGTTCCATCGTGTTTTATTGTTTGCTATTTTTATTTTATTATTCTGTTTATTTTTATGTAATAACTATAATCACTAATCACACACTATACACCCATATCACACACTCCCCCTGATCATTCACTAATCACCTTAATTAACCAATTAACCAACTTTTATTAATTATTAACCTTAATCAATATTTTATAAAATAAGTTAACAACTTTTAATCGTACTAATCCCTCTTTAGTAATAAACAAAAAATATAATTTACTTGCATTTTATCTATAACATTCTAGTTAATTTATTTTTTAATTTAAAATTTATATAACCCTTTTTTCCTCATAAAAATAAATAGAACTTTTACTCAAAACAAATAATAATATATTTTTAAATAACCAAAAAAACAACCCTTTTAAAATCCTATTAAAATGTTTTGCTAAAATGATGAGCATTTATCCACCAATAATTTTATAGAAAAAATCACACTTTTGGGTCAATTCCTTTAGTTAGTAATAAATCTCTAGTATTTAGTCAACTTTTAAATAAGTAAGTCAATATTAATTTAGTCAAATGAATTAATAATAGCCATAATAGAAAATAATCACTTCACCTAGGTTTTTGATTAACAAATTAAATCATGGTAACATTCTATTTAATTTATAAATAATCCTACCTAAACTCTTAATCTCATCTAAAATCAAATCAACATTTTCTCATAAGTCAAACTAAAATCAATCCAACTTTTCTTATAATTCGCACCCTTAACCAATTAACATCGCATCCAACACAATCGTGCACACTCACGACACACTCACCTTCACCTACTCTTAGCGCTTTCATGTGTGTGTATGGTTTACTTTCCCTTGCAGTTTATCTTACCGTAATTTAATATTTCTGTATTTACATCATCGCATTAATATTATTGCATCGCATCCCGTCCAAAGGGAAACCCTACACATAAGTCAACACTTGTGTGTAGTGCATTCACATTTGCATCATTCTCCCCCCCATGATCCTTGATCCCATTCAAGTTGATCTTTAGGATAGATCCTACCCCATAGGAAGAACTGTTCTTCATTTTTTACAACTTAAACAAAAACAATCAACAATCAAACAATATTCAAACATTCAAACAATCAATTCAAAACAATTATTCAAACACAAATAGAGAAAAGATGTCAAATCATCTTAAGCGAGATAGAATCTCCACCCCACAACAATACAATCAAGCCGTAGGGACTTTGCCTTAAGAGAAATAAAGGTATACTCGTCAAACAATCCGAGTACTTAAGCCCTTCTCTTAAGACGATGCAAAGACTATTTTCCTACACCTTGTGGCGGTTAAATCTCCCTTAAAATGAAGACACATCTCTTCTACTAAAGGGCATTATGTGTGGGTTGAAAAGGGTACTAACTATCAAGGACCCAAATAAATTTGGATACCTAACAATACTTGATTTTGTGTTGTAGGTATGCTTGAAAACAATTTCTAATCAATGGTATCTTGATAGTGGTTGTTCTAAGCATATGACGGGAGATATAAACAAATTTTCAAGTCTATTATTAAAGGCCAAAGGATACGTTACTTACGGTGATGATAATAAAGGAAAAATTCTTGGAGTTGGAACCATTGGTGCACCTCCATGTACAATCATCGAGGACGTTCTTTATGTGGAAGGCCTTAAACACAACCTACTTAGCATAAGTCAATTGTGTGACAAAGGGTTCTGAATCAACTTCACAAAGGATAAATGTTTGATAGAACATGAAGTCACCCATGACATCTTGCTAAAAGGTAAAAGATTTAATAATATTTTTATGATCTCTTTTGATGACTCTTCATTGAAGGTAAAATGTCTAATGGCGAACAACAACGAGGCGTGGCTATGGCATAAAAGATTTGCTCACATTCACATGGAGCATTTAAACAAGTTGATAAAGCATGATCTAGTTGTTGGTCTTCCGAAGATAAAATTCATCAAGGACAAGTTATGCGACGCATTTCAAAAAGGGAAACAAACCATGAGAACTTTCAAATCCAAGCAAGTAGTTTCTACATCAAGACCACTTCAATTGTTGCATATGGATCTTTTTGGTCCATCGAAAACGAAAAGCTTCAGAGGTAGCCTTTATGCTTTAGTTATTGTTGATGATTTCTCTCGATACATATGGACATTGTTTTTAGTGCAGAAAAATGATGCTTTCAAAGCATTCAAGAAGTATGCGAAGCAAATTCAAAACGAGAAGTCACTCACCATAGCCTCCATAAGAAGCGACCATGGTGGAGAGTTCCAAAATTCAAATTTTGAAGATTTTTGCGAAGAGCATGGAATCTCTCACAATTTTTCCGCACCAAGGACTCCTCAACAGAACGGTGTCGTAGAACGGAAGAATAGGTCACTGGTGGAGCTTGCTAGAACAATGCTTAGTGACTCGAATCTTCCTAAATATTTTTGGGCAGAGGCAGTTAGCACGGCGTGTTTCGTAAGCAACTGTATCAACATTCGACCAATTCTCAAGAAGACTCCGTATGAGCTGTTCAAGGGTAGGAAACCAAACATAGCATTTTTCCACATATTCAGATGCAAATGTTTTGTTCTCGACAACAATAAGGACAATCTCGGTAACTTTGATGAGAAGTCCGACGAAGGTATATTTCTTGGTTACTCTCTTTCTAGTAGAGCTTTTAGAATTTTTAATAAAGAACTCTTACTATTGAAGAATCCATTCATGTTTCTTTTGATGAGTCTAACCCCTCGAAAGAGGATAATATTATTGTGGATGATGATGATGATGATGTAGTAGGTTCTTCACAACAACAAGGAGAGACTTCAAAGAATCAAGCAATACCACAAGAAGATGTCACTCAAATCATTGAAGAACATCAAGATCTTCCGAAGGAATGGAGAACGCATAGAGATCACCCGATAGATAAAGTTATTGGTGATATTAGCCAAGGCGTTGCAACTCGACTAAATCTTAAGGATGCTTGTCTCAACATGGCTTTTGTGTCTCAAATTGAACCAACCAAGATTGATGAAGCCTTAAGCGACGACCAATGGATTGTAGCGATGCAAGAAGAACTCAACCAATTCGAAAGGAATCAAGTTTGGAGTCTTGTACCAAGACCAGACCATAAGCACATCATAGGAACAAGATGGATGTTCAAGAACAAACTTGACGAGAATGGGATCATAGTTCGTAACAAAGCAAGATTGGTCGCACAAGGCTACAACCAGGAGGAAGGAATTGATTTTGATGAAACGTTCGCTCCGGTAGCAAGGTTAGAAGCAATTAGATTATTACTTGCTTACGCTTATTCTATGAATTTTCAGTTGTTCTAGATGGATGTCAAAAGCTCTTTCCTAAATGGATACATCAATGAAGAAGTCTACGTCAAACAACCTCAGGGTTTTGAATACTTCAAGAATCCCTCGCATGTTTACAAACTGAAAAAGGCACTCTACGGACTGAAACAAGCACCAAGAGCATGGTATGACCGCCTTAGCAATTTCTTATGTGAAAAGGGGTTTACAAAAGGAAAGGTTGACAAGACGATGTTCATAAAGAAGATCAAGGGTAACACCTTATTGGTTCAAGTCTATATCGACGACATCATCTTCGGATCAACAAACAAAGAGCTTTGTGAAGAATTTTCATTTATGATGCAAGGAGAATTCGAGATGTCCATGATGGGAAAATTGAACTATTTTCTTGGACTACAAATCAAGCAAACAAAGGATGGCATCTTCCTCAACCAATCCAAGTATTGCAAGGAATTGTTGAAGAAACTCGATATGGATAGTTGCAAGGTGATGTCCACTCCTATGGGATCCAGAACGTACGTTGATCAAGATAAATCCGGTACTCCAATTGATATTACAAAATATCGAGGTATGATCGGTTCATTATTATATTTGACGACAATCTGTCCTGACATTATGTTTAGCATATGTTTGTGTGCACGCTTTCAAGCAAGTCCGAAGGAATCATATCTCACTGTCGTGAAGAGAATCATAAAGTATCTCAAAGGAACAACGAACGTCGGATTATGGTATCCAAAAGCTAGTACTTGTTCTTTAATTGGTTATTCTAACGCTGATTATGCAGGATGTAAGACCGATAGAAAAAGCACGAGTGGTATGTGTCACATTCTCGGGAATGCACTAGTGTCATGGGCCTGCAAGAAGCAAGCGTGTATGGAACTCAGTACAGCCGAAGCGGAATATATTGCAGCAGGAAGTTGTTGTGCACAAATTCTATGGCTCAAGCAACAACTCCTCGATTACGGTGTAGATCTCGGTTGCATTCCTCTTCGATGTGATAATACAAGTGCCATCAATATTACAAAGAACCCGAGCATGCATTCAAGGACAAAGCATATAGATATCCGGCATCACTTCCTTCGAGATCACGTACTTAATAGAGATGTAGATGTTACTTTCGTCGATACACACAATCAACTCACCGACATTTTCACCAAACCATTGGCAAAAGAACCGTTCTTCAAAATTCAACGAGAACTTGGGATTCTTGATGAAGGTGATATCTGATCTTTTCTCTGGTTTATGTATGCATAATGTATGTTTTCCAATGTTTGTGCATTCTGTTTCAAGCTTTTTTTCTAAAATTCGCGTGTGTTAATCGATTAACCTATAGGGTTAACCGATTAACACTGTTAGTTTTTCAATTCTGACTTAATTTTTTAATGTGTTAACCGATTAACCTATATGGTTAACCGATTAACACTGATACTTTTTATTTTGGAAATTAATTTTTTAATGTGTTAACCGATTAACACTGTTAAATTTTTCAAAAATCAGAAACGAAAAATTAATTCAAATTTTGGAAAATTAAGTGTGGTAAATGTGTTATTTATGTGTGGTAAATATTTTCTTAAATATCGAAATCACTATCCAAAGAACTCTTCTTCTTCTTCTTTGACTATAATTTTGGACTTCCAACCCACTCAAATATCCCTCCATATATATTTCCTCTTCTTTACCCTCTCCTCCATGTCTCAAAACTCTAACTCCTTCAAGAACCCAGAACCCTCAACATCTCTCAAACTTCATCCATGGCTTCATCTCACAAAGGCAAGGGAAAGATACCAGAATATGACTTTGTATCAGAGGAAGACAACATTCCTATGGAAACAACCAAGAAACGCTGTATGGATTTCAAGGTTCAGGTCCATCATATTCTACCGGTAAAGTACGTAAACCTTAAGGCTTTTCCTGCATCATCTTTTGATTTTCCTGCTCTGCTCAAATTTCAAAAGATAGATAAGTTTGTTTCTGATTCTGGGAATTGCTACCATGATTTGGTCAAAGCATTTTTGAATAAGTTATCTGTGTACTTGAATGCCGACGATGAGCACATTATGGAAACCTTTGTTCGAGATTGCCTCTTGAAAGAGAATCTGTCAGATATTGCTGCGAAGTTGAAAATACCGTCCTCTGGCTACTTTCTCCAGAAAGGGGTTAACCACGTGGAAGGACCATGGTCTAACTATGACAAGATGGAGTACTACTACCAAATATGCAGGTTCCCAAAGGAGACGGTTGTAGCAAACCAACAGACTGCTCGTATGTTATGTTATGCGAAGAATCTGACGGTTTCTGACCGGATGTTGCATTACGTGATTTGCTATGTGCTGATTCCGAAGGATTCAAATCATGCTCAGATCAATGATTTGGAAATGCAACTCCTTTTCGCAATCAAAAACAAGATAAGGGTAAACTGGATTCTTACAATCATGTACCATATTCAACAACAACTTTCTCTGTCGACACGTCTTCCATATGCAAGGCTGGTTTCTAGAATCCTTGAGTTGATAGATTTGGACCTTAACAGGGAACCATCTAACAAGATGAAACCGATAACCAATGAGATAAATGAAATCACCATTCTTAAGAACACCGGAATTATTAAAGACGTTGACGGCACATATAAGTATACGGGGGAAGGATCAGCCTCCAACCAAGCCTATCCCGTTCCCGAAGGAGGTATCACAAACGAGTTTTTCTACACCACTATGATGACCCAACATCGAGAAACTATGAATTGTCACCGAGAAACCTCCAGGGCCATTGCTTCACTCCATAACCTTATCCTTACCGCTAATCCTTCTAACCCCGGGATTGTTGAAGAAGAGGATGCAGATGATGAAGGTAGTGAAGAAGAGGAAGCAGAAGACGAGGATATGTTCGATGAAGATGTTTAGAAAATATGCGTTGCTGTTGTTTTCATTACTTTTCTTTCTGGATAATGTTTAAGTTGTTTAAGTTGTTAATTTCTTGTGTATCCGTACAATATTTGCTGCATTTTCTATGTGCTGCATTTTTATTTCAATCCTTTATGCTGTGCTTGATTATATGTTGTCATGTATGTCGATATTGCTTTTGTTTGGTTTGAAAGCTCCTTCCTTTTTGCTAATGACAAAGGGGGAGAAGAGCTTGGTTGTCTAATATCTCTTTGTGCAGAATTTTTTTGCCTTTGTTTAGATAGGGGGAGTTACTGGACATAGGGGGAGAAGCAAGCCAAGAATGGAACCAAACATCGTCAAGGATATCACACAGACTCAGTTGTTTGTCATCATCAAAAAGGGGGAGAATGTAGAAGCACACTTCAATCTCAAGGTTTTGATGATGTCAACAAAGACCTAAGCTCATTCCATGATTGCAAAAAGTCAAGCTTTCAAAATTGATCAAGATCAAGTCTATGGAATGGTGTCATGCAAATCAAGCTTCATGTGCAAATATTCATACAACTTTCAAGACTTGGACTCAAAGCTTCGGTATATCAATATTCATTCATTTAATTGATATACAAGTATTCAAATAATTTATCATATCAACATTTTGCATATGCATGGTTTTAAAATCAATTGGATCTGGTATAACACTTTAAACTCAAGTATTTTTCTGAGTTTTAACAGTGTTAACCGATTAACCATATGGGTTAATCGGTTAACGGCCTCAACTTTTGAATTCTCAGGGCCAACGTTCAAGTGTTAACCGATTAACCTATATGGTTAACCGATTAACACTGAACGAATTTTGAAAAATTGTTTCTTTTTAAATTCAAATCTTGTTTGAATGTTATACCTTTTCATTATTTGATTCATACTCAATTATACCTTTTTGAAATAGTGTTTTGACTCATATAAATTCTGAAAATTTCAAATTGAAAAACACCTCCAATAATTTTCAAAATTATCATTAAATCAAATTCACTACTTTTCAAATATTTTCAAATATTTTCAAAAAGTGTTCATACTGTTCATACCATTTGATATTCAGAATTTTTGAACACTTGTATTGATATTGAAAAGTGAATTTTGATCAAAAGGAGAAGATCAATCTTTGTATTGATATTATTATTGTATCACTCTCAAATTACAAAATTACAAGAATTATTTCTTTGTGACTTGTGATCCAGGATTGTTGGACACAAGGGTTAGTGCTTGCAAGAGGATCGTTCTTGCACACTAAGTTGTTGAAATAGTTGTTAGATAGTAGGCCTTACCGGTTGATGGTGTGATAGGTTGTACATTCTAAAATTATAGTGAAAACTCTCTTTCATGTGGAAAGGGGAGTGGAGTACCTTCGGATTGTGAAGGGAATCACTATAAATCTCGGTGTCCATTTTTCATTCTGCTTTTACTGCTTTCAACATCAAGATCATAACCAAATAAAATTCAAGAATCTCAAAAAATCGAAAAAAGTTTCTAAAGCCTAATTCACCCTCCCCCCTCCCCCCCTCTTAGACATACTCTGAACTTACAGAATGGAATCGTTATTATTGGTAAGCTGCTATGGAACCTTCTAGGAAAAGTAGATAAGCTTTGGGTTCGATGGGTTGATGCATATTATCTGAAAGGGCGTGATATTATGAGTTGGCAAATGACCACAAATAGATTCCAAAAGAATATTGTGGAAAATAGAGAGCTAGTAGGAAACACAAATTACTGGAAAAAAGTGATACAAAAAGGGGAGTACAAAATAGGAAACATGTATAAAGCTCTCAAAGGTGATAAAAAATAAGTGGAATGGAAGAAAGTGTTTTTCAACAACTATGCACGACGTAAAGCCACTTTTATTTCTGGATGACACTCATGGGGAAATTTCTCACAAAAGGATAGATTTACAAGGTTTTGTATTATAACAGATAAAGACTGTTACTTTTGTGATCAGGAAGAAACCATTGAGCATTTATTCTTTGAATGCAAAAGTAATAAAGAAAATTGGCTGGATATTCTGGGCTAGTTGGGAATTCATAGAAATCCAGCGGGTTAGAGTGGAGAACATACTTGGTTGATAAAAAAATTAGGAAAAAAAGGATGGAAGAGCCAAATTTTGAAAATAGATGTTGTAGAAATAATTTACGAATTACGGGGAGGTAGAAATGAAGTGATATTTGTGCAAAAGTGTATGGATACTAGGTTGAAAGATTTGATTATACACAATGTTGTAATGAAATGTAATATGCATATAAAACTTATCCTTCATGTTAATGTACTACAATATGCATATAATAGGTGACTAAAGTTATCTTATCCTAGATCCTTTGGATCAGATGTACTGAACTGTTTTGGATAATAAGAAAGTAATACTTTGACTAAAAAAAACATCCTTAAAATAGGTATGAGTATGAGTTTAAATAATTACTTACTAAAATAAATAGGTATAAGTGTCGGTAAACCTCACGTCATATTTGTACAATATATATTTATTTATTTTAATTTATATTATTTTATAAAAATATATGATTATCAATTTTAAAAAATGTATCACAATTAAATTATTATGCATTTTAATATAATTGTTCATTTATTCCATAATTAAATATTTTTTAATATTTTTAAATATTTAAAATAATATAATATTTTATAATTAATAAATTTATTTGGCTTAACTAGTCTGTTGGTCTTTGTAAGTTAGCGAGTTTCTGAGTTTAGTCCATGTAATTTATTATTTTTTGGTCTGAGTCCTTGTATCTCACTTTTTGCGTGTGGTTTAATCCCTAAAGTCTTTCATGCAGATTTTGCTTCAGATTTTGGCTTTAGGGACTAAAACCCACACAAAAAGTGAGATATAGAGACTCGGACAAAAAAATTACAAGAAATAAACTCAAAAATTCACTAACTTACAAGGATCAAAAATGCATTTAAGCCAATTTATTTTTATTAAAAATAAGTAGATACTTAAGTACTCATATACGAGTGCAGTTATAAACATTAATATCCACACAAATATAGATTCTAGTAAGTTGAATTTTTCAAACTAAAGATAGAAGACAATTGTTTAAATCATACTCACTTTCATCCTTAGATAATTAAATTTTGGGAGAGTAATGCAAATTTAGATTTTGATTGTCAAGAATACTACTAATGTTTAAGTTTATAGTTTTTGGCTTAAAAAAGTTTTATTTAAACAAACATTTTTTTAAAGCAATCAAAATTTAATATAATCAAAAAATGTTTTTGTATAAAACCGATCCTAAAGATCCATCCCCAAAAACATCCAAACTATTGATAACTAAACAAAAAAGGAAAAATCTTGTCTAAGCTAGCATATCATCAATATAGCAAAATGATCTCTTAGCTTAGGTTTGGTTCACGCTCTATAGCTTATGCAATCTATGTTTTTTTTGCCTATACTCATATTACTTACATCGTTACCATAACTAATGTCAAAGAGTTGATGAAAAGGGATTTTGAAATGTCGGACCTGGAAAACTTGTTGTATTTTTTAGGCATGAAATTTCAAACTACTAAGCAAGGTATGGTGCTGCATCAAAGAAAGTAGGTCAAAGAAATACTCAAGATTTTCATGATGGATGATTCGAATCATGCATCCTCATTCGTCAAACCTAATATGAAACTAGAGAAGTATGGAAAGGATAAGGTCGATGTCACTTTGTTCAAAGAAATTATAGGGTATCTGAGGTATGTGTGCAATAACATACCTAATATAGGTTTCTCAGTCAAATTGGTAAGCAGATAGATGAGTGAACCAAATGTGTCACACATGAAAGTTACAAGAAGAATCCTGATATACCTAAAAGTATCAATAAACTGTGGAATCCTTTTTTCAAGAGATTCTGAAAACAAAAAAGCTATTAAGATGTTGATTGGTATGGTTATAAGAAAGATCGAAGAAGCTCAGATGGTTATTTCTTTCAAGTACTTGGTACCCCAATCTCACGGTGCTCGAGAAAGCAACGTGTGGTGGCATTATCATCATGTGGGGCTGAGTATATAGAAGGATCTTATGCTACTTGTTAAGCAATCTGAAAGCACATATTGTTGTTTTGTATTGTTTATCTGATTTAAGTATATATTATGTTTTGATATTTTACAATTTGATTATTGTTTCATTGTGTAGTTGTAATTTGAATGCTATTTCAATTTATCAGTGTGATTGTAAACTTTATTTCCATTTGATTGTAATGATTTTGGCTACGTAATTGTACCACTGAGAACATTTTTGCATTTCATATTATATTCATTTGATTCATGTTTACTATTTTCTTTTTAAGCCTATGAAAGTTACTATTTTTATCATTTTCACATGAGTAGCTTGAACCACCAGTTAGAACAATTGAATTTTTGGTGATTTGGTATTTAATTCGGATCATGTGTTATATTTGATTTGAATCATTCACCAATTGAAAATTAGAATTACATTATGGGTTAATTTATTTGGATCAAAGATTGAACATGATTTGAATCATAACCCCAATTGATTCAAATCAAGTGCAAATAATGATTCGAATAATTTGCTTTAAAAAATGTCTCTTTTTGATTCTGTCCAGATTGATTCAAATCAAATTTTCTTCATGATTAAAAACAAACCATAAAAAAATTCAATTTTCCATCACTTATTTAAATGATTGCTTCTTTTAATTAAAATAACAAGTGTGGGAAATCTATGATGATTCATAGAGACAATATTAGTTATTTTTGTCTTCTTTTCTTAGTATGTTCATCTTTACACCATTCTTCTCTCTTCTTCTCCAAAAAAACAACCTTTGTAAGAATAAGATTTGGTTCTACATCTGGCCTTTAAGTTTTGATGATAATTGTGCAAGTTATCTAAAGGAACAATTTTGTATGAAATAGTTTATGTCTAATGTATGGCTTTCATCAATATGATTCTAACTCTGATAAAAAAGACGTGTGACGTCTTTAGACTCTATTGTCAATACTCTGGAAGAAAAACATATATATGAACAAGATAAAGTCAAGATTCAGAAATACTTCTAATGCAATGGTTCTAAGGAACGTTAGTAATGAAGCTTCTGATTGATACTTTATAGGTTGGCATAGAAGGCTTTACAAGAAATGTGCTTTAAATTGATATAGTTTTGAAGTTTCCGAAGACATGGTTCTGGTGAACAAAGCTCTGAAGACTCTGAATACATCATTTCTAAAGATCAAGTTCTGAAGAGTTTCTAAAGACAGAGTTCTGAATGAATGAAGTGTTAAAGACTCTGAAGACAAAAGTACGCTTAATGAAATTTGAAGACTTTGAATATGAGGTTCTGATAAAACAAGTTCTGAAGACTCTAAAGATAATTCTTCTAAGAAACCAAGTGCTAAAGATTCTTATGTCTAGGTTCTGCTGAACGAAGATTTAAGATTCTAAAGAGTACGGTTCTGAAGATTATACAAAGAATGACTCTTCTACAACACGCTTCATCAAGTTAATATCTAAAGCCTTTAAAGATGATAGAAAAATGAAGATAAGAATGGTTTTTAAGATGAATATAGTAGTACTAAAACTCTATTACCTCTGCCTCAAAAAGGTGGCGCTGGAGCAGCTTTTTGTATAGTGATGTTGACCATTCCTTCACTTAAACATTGCGATATTTCTATTGGAATATGTTTCTAAAAATAACTTTCTATGGATATATTCTCTCAAGCTCTATAAATTGAAGATCAAGAAGCTTGAAGAATTGCTGATTTTGCATATAATAGATAGTGAGTTGCTGATGATAGCATGCTACTATGCAAAGCCAGAGTGCTGAAGAAAATGCTACAAGCTGAAGCTTAAATGAAGAATGCTTAATGAAGATGAAGCTGAAGCAAACAATTGAAGTGCGTACGATGATGCAACATGTTGAAGCCATGTGATACTAGTCAAGTGAAACATCAATAAGTGAAGCATAGTAACTTAGTTGATCTTGATGGTTAAACTGGAAGAAGTATTATATGCTCAAGAACGAGTTAATCAAAAGAAGCTAAAAGCCCACGAATAGAAGCCTTAGTGCTCATTAAGAAAGCTTCTAAACAATATAGAACTAACTTTTTATAATATCTCATAGATTCATTCTTTAGATAATTTTCTGTATTAGAAAGCCAGGAGTTATTGCTCATATCTTGCTTAGAAACACTTAGGTGTTTATGTACTTCATATATGTAATCAGCTTGTAAGAAGCATATTAGTGTACAAAGAAAATACTTGAAAAAGATGTTGTTCCTTGAGCGGTCGAGCGAAGACCAAAATGCTTGAGATGACTAAGTGTGTTTCTAATAGGTTAATGGATGTTGTTCCTTGAGCGATCGAGTGATGAGTAGAATGCTTGAGAAGTTCAGGTCGTTGTTAACGGCTTGGAGGTTGATTCCTTAAGAGGTGAATGAATGTCGGGATTCTTAATAAGACAATGGAAGGTATCCATTATGGTTGTTATCGTTGATGATTATTGGATTAAGTCCTTGTGATAAGGCGAAATCACCTTGAGGGATGGACTAGAGTAACTTCGTTAACAGTGAACCAGGATAAAAATAATTGTTCATTATTTTTATTGTCATTGTTATATTTATTCTTCTAATTTCGTAAAAGGGGACAAAATGTGAAACTCAATTCAAACCCCCCTTTCTTGTGTTTCTCAACCTTTAATTGGTATCAGATCCCCAGTTCTGTTACTGAAAGCAAGTTGAAGAATCAGTTGGTAAAAGGATACTAGACTCATCAGATTAGTAGAAGAATATGATGAATGTTATTCTTAGAATACGTTAGTTAAAAGCTATATACCTCCTCAGGTGATGCCTAGACAAGACTTAAGAAGAATGATCTAGAAACAAGAATCATCAAGCAAGAAATCTTGTTTACTGAAAGATAATTCTTTTTAAGTATATGATGTTTTCGATAAACAGACTCGGCATATCGTTGACTTTCTTAGTATTGCTCATTAGGAAATCTTTCATGTGAAGAAGAGAAAATGCTCATGTCATGATTCTGAAGCATGGAAACTTCAAGATGAAGTATGCCAAATATGTTAAAAATCTTGTCATCAAGATTTTAAATCATGATTGCAGAACTTAAGATTCTGAGTGATGATTTCTTTGTCAGGATTCTTGAAGAAAATGATTAGAAGCTTTCTATTTGAATAGAAGCTTATGACAAAGCATGCATAATATCTGGAGTAAAGTCTTTCTTGAAGAAATCAAGATCAGAAGATGTAGAGAAAAGTTTGATGGAAAAAGAAGTCACTTGCTATAAGTGAATTAAGTTATGTCATATCAAATGAGTCTATATTGACTTCAAAAAGACAAAGCCCAAGAAAGGATGCATGAAATTCTCATGAGAAAAAGGATGAGAAGAAGAGATAACTAACATAGCGCAGATAGTTATGGTTAGGAAGTTTGCTGCAGAAGATATTTTCAGAAGATATGAATTGGTTATGGCTATTAAGATTTTGACTTACTGCTCTAGAAACTTTGCAGGATTATGAAGTAATAAGAATGGAAGAAATGGCTAGAATCATGAGATCATCGTGACAAAGCATCTAGGAAGCAGCTAGCATGTCTACTCAGAATGGAATATGATTCAAATCTTTCTGATGCATATTGGATAAGGTAGCTCTGAAAACTACATCATCTTGGCATGTGAGTACTTCTACTGGAAAATCAAATCAATTTCAACTTTGATGATAAGCTTGGAAACCAGAAACCATAGCTTATTGGAAGATTGCAAATCAGAAATCACCTATTCAGAATGATGAAGGTAATGGAGTTGCTTAAGAATTACAAGGTGAAGACATCAAAGAATGGTTAATCAGAAACCATCACAGTTCTCTCCTGTTGAAAGAAAGAACAAAAATTGTCACTTTCTGATGAACTAATTCTGGATGAAAAGGCTCAACCAGTAAAAACAAGACTATCATACAAACCGATAAAGAATATGTCTTGGTTTGATGATCATGATGATATTTGCATAGGTGAAAATTAGCACCCAATCAAAGAATGTACTTTGATGATGCAAGAGAAAATTCAACAAGTTCTCGCAGAACATGACTTTTTAGAAGTCTATGCTAAGAACTAAGAAGTTAGTGGCTTTCTAAAGACGAATATTCTTGAAGATAAAAGATGGATGATTCCTAGATGAAGACTAGAGACAGAACTTGACTCTTCTATAATGATCAAGATGAAACAAACATTAGAAGAGATATCCTTCATTCATCATAATAGAAGCTCAAGAAGTCTTGAAGATATTTTTGTTTCTGCACAATGCTCGCAGCAAGATAAGTGGTGAAAGAAGAAATGTTTCCAGTGGAAGCTGAACGTGCGGTGATTTTGATGAAGCCTCTACATTAGAAGCTGGGAATCTATAGAAGTATTGAGTAACGTATTTCTAACCTTTACTATTTAATTTTAAATAGTTTAGAAATATATTATTATATTCTAGAGAAATAAGTTTTAAGAGACTATGTAAGAAGGAATTCATTTTCTAAAAACTTTAAGATAAAATCCTTGCTAGGGATAAAATCTTTTTCAAAATTTCCTTACTGAAAATAGACTTGTTTTCATTTCGCATGTGAACTTAGTTCTACTTTAAGAATGAAAAGAGCTATCACTAAATTCAATTTTCTGGAATAGAAAAATAAGTTTCTATTGCTTAGCAACGTTTTCTCTACTTTTGAAATATGAATATTTTGACTTGTGAAGTTTTCACGTTTCGTAAAGCAACTAGTTAGAATGCATATATGTTGGTAAATGCGTTTAACCATTGGAAAGTGAAGAGCATGATGCATTTATTAGTCATTATGATTGTTACGTTAAATTATTGTCTTACATGCACCATACCTAGTATTTGATGGGACAACTCGATTTAACGAGAAAATCTTTGATAAATATATTGAAATTGTTCCACTTTACCTCTTTGTCAAAATTATGTGTTCATTCCTTTTTAAGCGACTTCTCTGTTTCTCCCTGAATCTAGTGTTTGTATAGGTCTCTTATTCTCATCTTTTATTAAGTATGTTATTCTATCATTTTATTTTATCAACCGTTTTTAAAATAGCAGCAGTCACTATTTTTTATCTTAAATCATTAATTGGTTCATGTGTCTCAAGTCTCTCCATCTCCTCTGATCATAATTATTTTCTTAACTCTTAATCTTCCTTCCCTCTATTTTAATCCTTCCTCATCAATTCTAGTCACTTCCTCATATACTCTAATTCGTGTTATTCCCTCATAGTTTTCATTTCTCTCTTTTCTCTAATCTTCTTCATCATGTCATCAAAAATCATTAAAGGAGAAATTTATAATTTAAAACTTTTGAAAGAATGTTCTCTTAATTTCAAAGCCTTAATGGATAATAACATTTATAAAATCCTATCAGATATTTACTTCCAAGAATGGGATAAATATTTTGAAATGCTTTATGGGCCTATCTATCCAGTTCTTGTAAAAGAATTATGGGAAAATGCTCGTGTTCTTCATTCTGAATCTAATGATTGTGTTTTCTTATCTGTTGCCTTTGGCTTTCCCGTTTTGATCAACTCCACAATCATCTCTTATGCTATTAAGTGTAAGGAAGATGGGAAAATAGCTGAAGAATACAGAGGAGACAACATTTTTTCTAAACATGTTCACATCATATATGGACACGAAAGACCAGCTGCCAATCCCTCTACTCTTTCCTCTATGGCAAAGGTTTGGTACCAAATCATGGGAACAAATCTCGGGCTGAGAGAAAAAGTTACATGATGGCTTTATGCAATGGATGGGCTTTTCATATTCTTCTTAATTTCCAAGATTAATATCAATATTCCTCAATCCATGTTCAACTATCTGAAAGAAGAAATCATTTCATCTAGAGAGGAGTTATCGTTTCTGATTTCCTTCAGCAGATTCATGTATCAAATTCTTGATTTACAAGGAGTTGTTACTCACATTAAGCAAACAGGAATGACTAAAAAACTTGCTCCTGATTGGTGTTCACCTATGAACTATTTAGAAACCATCAATAATCAATAGAATATCATTGATTTCTGAATACGAGTAGTGGTTCTCCTTAAGGGAATTAGTTTCTATGTTCTAAATGGAAGGGAGCTTACAAACCTCACTTCTTAGACATTTCAGATTAGATTTAATAAGAGCTTACAAACCTCCTCTCGAAGGTCATCTGACACAAGGAGAGCTTACAAATCTCAGGCCCTGCAAAGTTGTTGAAACTTAGAACTTCTAAGTTTTTAGTTTTGTCACAGATCTAAGTTTATTTATGTCTGTCGCCTCCCATTGTAACTTCTCTATTAATATTAATTAAATTTCCTTTTTTTCGTATTTATAATCGTCTTCATATTTATGTATCTTTATCTATTCTTATTTACCTTTTTTATTTCTGAAAAAGGGGGACAAAGTGATATATGATTTTGATATCAAATTTAAAGAAACTCATCCCAAATATAATACAAATATGTTTATTTCTAACCATATGTTTGAGAATTGATCAGGAACTTCGCAAAAGTTCAATGTATGTTAGAACAGGTTATTAGAAGACTTTACAAGAAGTAACAAGACATATCAGAATCTATGATATATCAAAATACATAATTTGCATTTGATAAAATATCAAAGATATGATCAAGAAGCAAGTGATGTGCATCAGAAGCCAATAATCAGGAAAAATATACCAAAAGCAATTGTACAAGAGATCAGAAGATAAAATCATCAGAAAAAAGAAAGAAGAATGCTAACTGAAAATATATGAATATCTAATGTTGACCACTAAAGTATCAGAAGCAAAGGACAATCAAAAAGGATATCCATAAGTTTCATGCTAATACCCAAAACTTGTCAGAAGTTGTTAACTTCCTGAAAGGATGCTCAAATTGATTCAAATGGTATCTAAATTTCAACTGGTATCCAAACTTTAAATGGCACCTAGACTCCAGTTTTAAAAGAATGTAAATCTTTTAGAGATCAAATCAAGTCATAATCATTAAAGAAAATATTTGGTTTCTGAACCATCAAATGACATAAGGATATGTGCACCTGTTGGTGATCTGTGCTAAGATATTAAAGATTTGGTTTCGATACATGATGCATGGAATCTAAGAAAGTATCTACCAGTTTCTGATATATAATGCAAGACATCAAGTCTGATAAGACAAATCAGGTTCTGGTACGTTTGCAGTATTCTGTTATCAAGTTTGGTTCTGACCAGCCAATTCTAGTCAGACTCTGATGAGACGTTATTGAGAAGTAATCCTTCTCTACTGATATGATTCTAATTCAAAATGATTTTGTGAGTTTTGGGATCAGGGGGAGACTCTAAACAAGCATAAAAGAATTTCAAGAGTAACAGAATCAGGGGGAGTCTATTAAGCTTATCTCTGACTCTGTGGATTTATGGTGATTACCCTATACGAATTGTTTATCAAAATGCATTGTTTATCATCATCATCAAAAGGGGGGAGATTCTAAGAACAAGATTTAGTTCTACATCTGACCTTTAAGTTTTGATGATAACTGCACAAGTTATCTAAAGAAATAATTTTGTATGATTGGTTTCTGTCTAGTGTGGCTGTTGTTAATATAATTTTGACTCTGATAAGAAGACGTGTGACGTCATCAGACTCTATTATAAACACTCTGGAAGAAAAACATATATATAAACAAGATAAAGTCAAGATTCAGAAATACTTCTAATTCAATGATTTTAAGGAACATTAGTAATTAAGCTTCTAATTGATACTTTATAAGTTGGCCTAGAAGGCTTTACAAGAAATGTGCTTTACATTGATACAATTCTGAAGTTTCCGAAGACACGGTTCTAGTGAACAAAGCTCTAAAGATTCTGAAGAAATAATTTCTAAAGATCAAATTCTGAAGAGTTTCTGAAGACAGGGTTCTGAATGAACAAACTGCTGAAGACTCTGAGGACAAAAGTGCGCTTAATGAAATATGAAGACTCTGAAGATGAGGTTCTGATAGAACAAGTTCTAAAGACTCTAGAGATAATGCTTCTAAGAAACCAAGTGCTAAAGATTCTTATAACCAAGTTCTGCTGAACAATTATTTGAGATTCTAAAGACTGCGGTTCTGAAGATTACACAAAGAAAGACTCTTCTACAACACGCTTCATTAAGTCAATATCTGAAGCCTCTGAAGATTCTAGAAGAATGAAGATAAGAATGGTTTTTAAGCTGAATATAATAGTACTACAACTCTGTTACCTATACCTCAAAAAGGTGGCGACAGAACATCTTTTTGTACAGTGATGTTGACCATTCCCTCACTTGAACATTGGGATATTGTTGTTGGAATATGTTTCTAAGAATACCCTTCAACGGATCTATTATCTCAAGCTCTATAAATTGAAGATCAAGAAGCTTGAAGAATTGTTGATTTTGCACATAATAGATAGCGAGTTGCTGATGATAGCACGCTACTATGCAAAGCCAAAGTGCTGAAGAAAATACTAAAAGCTGAAGCTTAAAGGAACAATTCTTAATGAAGATGAAGCTTAAGCAAACAATTGAAGTATGTACAATGATGCAACATGCTGAAGCCATGTGAAACTAGTCAAGTGAAACATCAATAAGTGAAGCATAGTAACTCAGTTGATCTTGATGGTTAAACTGGAAGAAGTATTATATGCTCAAGAAGAAGTTAATCAAAATAAGCTAAAAGCTCATGAAAAGAAGCCTTAGTGCTCATCAAGAAAACTTCTAAGTAATACGTAACTAATTTTTTATAATCTCTCAGAGATTTATTCTTTAGATAATTTTTAGTATTAAAAAGCAAGAAGTTGTTGCTCATGTATTGCTTAGAAACACTTAGGTGTTCATGTACTTCATCTATGTAATCAGCTTGTAAGAAGCATATTAGTGCATAAAGAAAATCCTTGAAAAAGGTGTTGTTCCTTGAGCGGTCGAGTGAAAACCAAAATGTTTGAGATGACTAAGTGTGTTTCTAACAGCCTAGTGGATGTTGTTCCTTGAGCGGTCGAGTGATGGCTAAAATTCTTGAGAGGGCCAGGTCATTGTTAACGACTTGGACATTAATTCTTTGAGAGGAGAATGAATGCCATGATTCTCAAGAATACAATGAAAGGTATCCATTGTGGTTGTAATCATTAATGATTATTGAATTAAGTCTTTGTGATAAGGCAAAATCACCTTGAGGGGCGAACAGGAGTAACTTCGTTAACAGTGAACCAAGATAAAAAATAATGTTGTCATTTATTTTTATTGTCATTGTTATATTTATTCTTCTAATTCTGCAAAAGGGGACAAAATTTGGAACTTAATTCAAACCCCCCTTTATTGTTTTTCTCAACCTTCAACCTTTTGATATTAAATCCATGTCAATTCTTTATCCTTTTTGTTGCATCATATTTTGTGCAATTGGGTTGTTGTTTTTGTGTGAATTTGAGAATGAGTTGATCAATCTTGTTGAATATTTGATCAAGCTCTTGATAACCATTAAAAACTAATACACACTCATCTAGGAACTTGTTTGAACTTTTTGTGTGTGTTCATCATTCATCAAAACTGGATTACTTGATTAATCGCTCGTAATGTCAGTTTTTGTTGAGATTATATGGTGTTTTTCACCATCTTCATCCGTAGTCTCTTTCCTTGTTTATAAAGGTGAGAAAAATACACAAGAAGGGGGTTAAATTGTGTTTTCCAAATCATTTCTACTTCTAAACCAGAGTTCAAAGTCTAAATAGAAGTTCAGAAATTGATAATGAGTGCAGTGGATAAGATAACATGAGTATATTAAAACAGGCAAAGAACACACAAAAGTTATCCCGGTTCCTCTCCAACTAAGATTAGTACAGTCCTTTTGCAACACAAGAGATTTCCACTATAATCAATCAGATTACAACTGCTTAAACTTATCATGTATCAGACTTCCTTCTGCTTAGAGCTACAACCTAAGTCTTCATTGCTTAATCAACGCCTGATCAAGACTTCTTGCTTAGTTCCTCAGATCCTAAGACTTTCCTGCTTAAACCCCTCAAATTCAAGACTTTTTGCTTATACCCTTCGAGTACAAGACTTCCTACTTAGACCTACTGTTCAAGACTTCCTGCTTACATCTCACTGATTCAAGACTTTAATGCTTAAGCCCAAGGCAAGAGACGTTTATCTAAACAGACTATTTAGAGAATGAATAACTTACAGCAACACTTGATTAACAATCATATGTGTTAAAATATAATACAACACACTTTAACATAAAAGATTCTTAATCTATACTAGAATAAGAACTTTTAAAGATTAGTTTCTCTTAAGCTGAAATGAATAGTGTGAAGTGCGTGTATATTTCAGTTGTAGTTGCAGTGCTATTCTCTTGGTTGATATTCAATTCTTCTGCTCCTTTTATAGCTGAAGAAATAGATTCGTTGAAGCATTGCAACAGCTATATTCAGATCAAATCTTATTACATATTTTCTTTTCCAATAAAGTAGGTGTTGGAACTCATAGCCAAGGAGTTATCCACTAAACAAGGCCTTTGTTTAGAGAACTCTTTTGTGAGACAAGTACAATGCAATATTTTGAAGATAATGTCAACTACTCTTGAGTCCCGTGATTTATGAGCTTGAGTTGACATCTTATCTGTTTCAAAGGCAGGGTTAACAAGCTTCTGATTCTGAATAGTACAAGAGATATCTTTTTTATTAGACTTTCTCACAAGTACTTGATTAGAAATCCTAACTGTTTTTCAAATACTTTGTTATCATCAAAACCTTAGAGGATACATGGTATGAACCAAATTTGATTCAACAGTTTATGGACCCCTCTCTAAAGGTTGAGTGGAAGGGAGACTAGTGGTACATTGGGGCATCTAATATTTTTGTGTAGCTGGTTTTTTATTATAACAAGTGCACATATCATTTCTTAAGTGCAAATTGGTATTCAGGGGTTATCTAATAAGATGAGAGTTTGCATTATACTTCAAGGAAGACTTTGGCATACTCAAGTATCAACTTTCTATAAGCCGGAGTTGGAAGTTGTCCTTCTTTGGTGGAGTTGAAGAAATACTGCTAGCAAACAAAGTTAGGAATTGTCCAATATACGCTCAGTTAATGGCAATCGCTCAGACAAGAAATAAGTGGGATTGCCACACACGAATATTGGAGCAGGTTATTGTAGACAACGAGGTTATTGGATCAAGATCCTGAAGGATCTTATATTGTGTTAGCAATTTAGCATCTGATTCATCAAAAGGATTTGTCATGTGATAGTTATTTATATTCAAAACGTTATAATTATTTTATCATCATAGTGGAAGATAATGATTATGTTTTGATGGTGTTATCCATTAAAGAGTGCATGTAGGCAAAGCGAGGACGAATGCCTAAGCATTATATATCTTTGTGTATCTTTCTTTTTCCATATCCTTCTTTACAAGCATTAATTAATTTCATATTTGTTGTTGCATATTTGCAAGATTACATTGATTGTATACCATATAGGTTAGACTGTGCTTATAGTGATTTAACGTATAAACTTAGGTCTATGGTGTATCAATCTTGAGGAATCATCATGAAGTTAATTATGCATTGTTAAAAACATCTAAGTAATGTGTTTTTAAATCGCTTCGTTTAAAACAAATTTGAATGTCTTGTAAGTGACTTGCACTAGAAGTGATCAATCTCATGGTTACCTCATGTATCGTTTCATGTGGCTTAATTTCTTGTGATGCTTCCAAGTTCTCGTTTTTGTGTTTTGCTTAAGTGCTTTTTAAAATCTCCGATTTCGTTTTATGGGACCTAATTTTTTTTTTGAAATTGTCTAAAAGGTTTTTAGGTCTATTCAAACCCCCTTATAGACATTGTTGTTTCCATATTCTCACCTAACACAATCTGGGTCAGATATGTGCTGGATGTGATAGAAATCAAAGTAAAGAAACCTCAAGTGTAGTAGATCGACAAAAAGTCAGCCATAATTCTGAAAAAGAATTCAGTTATTCATAGAAGGAGTAAACAAATTGAAGATATATTTCACTCCCTAAGGGAGAAGTTAAATTAAAGTGAACTTGAAGTGAGACATTGCTCGAGTGAAACACAGTTGACCTATATTTTCACCAAATAATTGAAGATCGGAAAATTTCTAACTTTGAGAAAGAAATTAATAATAGTGTAATCAATTAGATTATGTTTAGCAACTTGAATTATAAGGGGATGTGTTGTGATATAATCCAAATTAGTTATCTACTTGGTTAGCAAGTTAGTTAGTTTGTTATGCTAGCTACTTGAGTTACAAGTAATATATTTTATTTAAATACATGCATAATGTAATCAATTTTAATCATTCAATATAATTACTTTTCATTCTATCTCAATATCTCTCTCATTCCTTCCCTACACAAAGTGTTTATGCACTAACAAATTGGTATCTAGAGCTTTTGGTTCGTTTTTGTAAGTGCTCATGATTGGCTGCATTTTGTGACAAAACTTTAGAGTGTGCATGTATGTCATACTGAATGTTAGGACATACTTAATAATGTGTGTGTAGGGTAAGTTAACTATAAGTTAACTTAGTTAAGCTGAATGTCATACAGAATGTCATAACACTGAACATATGACATCCAGCGGGCAAGTTTGTTTTTCTGGTATCTATAAACCAGGAAACAGAATAGGAGCTCAAGCTGGACATCAGGAGATTTTCTAGAAGCCCTAAGCGAACTAAAAGATCCCTGAATTAAGTGGAAAGTGTGCAGATAATTGAAATTAGGTTTGTGATGGATAAAACCTAATTAATGCACCAATGCCCAAAAAGGACTGACAGCTGCTATAAAGATCAGAAGAAGCAATCCTGAACAGCAGCTCTTGACAATAGAAGAATAGATAGTGCAGATTGTAGAGTCCTTGTAAGTGAAGAAGGCTAGTCTTCACGTGTGAATTCTGTCTAGGAATACTTGTACTCCAAGCAATTGTCTGGTGGACGATTTGCATTGGATAAGTAGATTCTAGGCTGTGTCTCACTCAAAGTTGTGAAGCAAGAGTGTGTGAGTTCCTTGATCAAAGTTGTGAAGCAAGATCAAGGTGTGTATGAAGTGTCTCTTCATATTGTCTTCTGTAATTGTTTAATATCACTGTTGTGTGATTGAGGGGAGTGATTGGGTATACTCAGGTCTAGAGTGTCTTTAGGCTGAATTGTTATTGGGTAGGAATTAAGTGAGGAGTGCAAACTGTGTTGTTTGACTCTGAATTAATTCTGCTAATAGTGAAGTTCCTCCCTGGCTTGGTAGCCCCCAGATGTAGGTGTTGTTGACACTAAACTGGGTTAACTGGGTAAACAATTGTTGTATTATTTACTGCTTTAATTATTACTGATTATTGACAGTTAAGTAGCAGATGTCACAGTGGATGTTATAACTTTAGGAATAACATCCATCGTGTGCTTGCTACAATTTTTAGTTTTCTTGATTGTGAATTCAATAACTGCACGTCAGTGGTCATGTGTTTAGGGATCGTGAATCATATTCACCGCAAAGATGAATGGTAGCAATAGTATTCCCAATTCTCTTCCAATTCTTGATGGCAAAATTTAGATCTGATGGAGAAAACAAATGTAGTCATCATTACAAGCACTGCATGCCCAGACATGGAAAAAGAATGGTGGTTCCAACAAGTTCAAGGTCAAAAGAGACAAGACTCGGAGTAAGAAGTCTCGGGTGAATCCTCAAAAGGATAAAGTTGATGATAGGGCTTATGAATCCTCGAAAAGAGGAGAAGGAACATCATATCAGAAAGACAAACAAGAGAAGAGAAATGTGTAATGCTATAACTGTGAAAAGTGGAGGTTACTTGACCAAGAATTGTTGGTATAAGAAGGGAGTGACAAAAGGCAAAATTGATGAAGGAGAAAACCTCGCACGTCAAGATTTAGATGATTACGACTGTATGATACTTATGGTTGTAGTTGCAGATGTACATGTCGACTCTAAGACATGGTTCATCGACACAGACTGCTCAAATCACATGACTGGTCGAAGAGTGCGTTAACAAATTTTGACATGTCGAAAAAGAGCAAAGTCAGACTTGTAGATAATAGCTCGTTGCAAGCAGAAGGTACCGACAACATAGTCATTCAAGGAAGTAATGAAACAAATACTATGATATAAAATATACTCTATGTACCTGACATAAAATACAATTTGTTAAGCGTTTGACAACCAGTTGAAATTTTTTTTCAATAATAATAAATAAAGTCATTAAAACCATTTACATCATTATACACATCATTACACAAATACTCGTACCATTTGCTAACTATATGCCCTAATTAACAAGTTTTTTTGAAAGATAAGTATATTGACAATTATTATTATGGAAAGATGGATATATTAATATTAAGGGTCGGAAAAATAGTTATTTGAAAAAGAAAATTCTCATTTGGTTGTTAAAAAGAGGTAGTAGCAATATTAATAGAATATGAATAAATCTATTGAGAAGTGGCCTTGGAGACATTTGTTAAGTTGTTTGAAACAACAAATCACATGTGTGAGCATATCTACCATGCCCCGCCCGCAGAAAAGAAGAAGAAAAAAAACAAAACATTTCCCCCCACTCACTTCCAAAAGTAAAACCATGTGGAATACCAAAGTACCATTATCATACACCTCCCCACCACCGACACTTCCCATTCTTATAACCAAAAC
The DNA here is from genome assembly GCA_963859935.3 of Lathyrus sativus. NCBI lineage: Eukaryota > Viridiplantae > Streptophyta > Magnoliopsida > Fabales > Fabaceae > Lathyrus > Lathyrus sativus. Next base: position 676,648,035 of record OZ012739.1, on the reverse strand, counting down.
ATTATTATTCCTTCCAAAACAAAATTCCCTTCAATTTTCCCTCTCTTTTATTTTAACCTTTTTCTCCCACCGCACCCCCCTAATCATTTCTCACCCATTCCCTTCCCCACCTCTCTCTTTCTCTCTCCTATTACCACAATTAGTATATAGAGTACCATTGCTTCATAGAGACACAAAATAGTCCAAAAAAATGAAGCTCAACTTAGAGAGAGCATTAACACTCCTTCTAAGTGTTGCTGTTTCTGTCTTCCACATTACTTCAGCTGAAGATCCATATAAATTCTTCAACTGGAATGTTACTTATGGTGACATTTACCCACTCGGAGTTCGTCAAAGAGTCTGTCTCAACTTAATCTCACTTTTTTCCTACTTTTGTTTTCATCCTATATTATATAATTTCAATTTCATAACATTAAGTTATTCAGTAATATGTATATGTTTATAATTCTATGATGTTTCTTTTTCAGGGTATATTGATCAATGGACAATTCCCTGGTCCAGACATTCATTCTGTTACAAACGACAACCTCATTATCAATGTCTTCAACAGTTTAGATGAACCCTTTCTCCTCTCTTGGTACAAACTCTTCCACTTAACCTCCCAATTTTTAATTAATTATTACTACTAATACTAGCATTAATTAAGAACTCAAAATATAAACATGTGGTTGATTCATGTTGACACAGTTAAGGTATGTTTGATGGTGATGTCGGTTGCATTCAAAAGACAATTGTCTATTTTGAAAAGTGGCAACAGTGAAGTTTCCCATGTGCCGTTTCGAATGTGTGGACACTGGACACGGATCCAGATCTGACTCACTTTTTTTTCTTTCTGTATATATGAAAAATTAATATTACTATTTTCTTTTTTAAAAAGGCAAAAGCACATGATTGCAATTGTATTAAGGACACATCCTTAATGGAATTCGGTTATGATGTTTGTTATGAGTCATAATTTTGGAGTAGCAAGAAAGCAACCAATACGGCATATTGTTGGAGCAATAAATGTAGAAAACAAAATTGATTTTTTTTGAAAGCTATTCCGTTGATAGCTGTGTAAAAATATCTTTACCTAACTATCACCTGTTTTAAACAATCTATCAACTGAGCTGATTTAATCGATGTAAAGTTAAGTTGGTTAAAAAGAATACAAGATGCTACAATTACATTATGGCCCATCTATTTAGTACCTTTTACTATTTCCTGGTTGTTGCTTGCTGGAATCCATTATAACTTACCACCTACTCCATCTCGGTTTCTTCCAAATCACGTGCACTAGGAACTTTTAAATTATTAGGTGAAAACTAGATTAATTTTAAAAAAAAGTTTTTAACTATTAATTAAAATTAATGAAATATAATACTTTATTAATTAATGATTGTTTGTGATGCAGGAATGGGATCCAGCAGAGAAGGAATTCATTTGAGGATGGTGTATTTGGAACAACATGTCCAATCCCACCCGGGAAGAACTTCACTTACATACTTCAAGTGAAAGATCAAATTGGAAGTTTTTACTATTTTCCATCTCTTGCATTTCATAAAGCAGCTGGTGGTTTTGGAGGTATTAGGATACTGAGTAGGCCAAGGATTCCAGTTCCTTTCCCTGATCCTTCGGGTGATTACACTGTCCTTATTGGTGATTGGTACAAGTCCAACCATACGGTAACAAATTCTTTTGACCTTTCTCATTGAAGTTTATTAATCCTAAAATCAAATTAAATTGTCTTTTTTGTATTTTATTGAGTTGTGTGCCACAAAACTCAAAGGGATAATGTTATTTTATTTAATAATTACCTCTTGGATAGGGAAATTGGCAAGCGGTGATCACCGATTTGAGACAGTGTCTTCATTAATTTCAAATTTCAATGCAATACAGCCGGACTAACACTTTTTTCCACTTGTATAACCATTCATATTTATTACTCCGCCCGTACTTCATTGAATAATCAATATATTTGAACTGTGACAGGATTTGTTTAAATCCTAGGTCAATTTGTTTAAATTCTAGGGTTAACCTAATACTGAATGCTTAAGACTAGAAAGTATTTTTTTTAAGGTCTCTAGGTGAATGTGAATTCGATACGAGGATAGGACTAAATGTTGACATAAATTTTCTATGTTATCAAATAGTAAACTTTCAATTTTGGTATTCAAACATATTCTATAGAAATCCATGCAATAATTATGTAATTCAACTTCAATTCTCCCATTTGAACTATATGGAATTTGATGGAATTTATTTCCACAAAGTAAACTTTGTATGGATAATATGCAGACTCTAAAAGCCCATCTTGATAATGGAAAGAAGCTTCCTATACCTGATGGAATCCTCATCAATGGTCGCGGCCCTAACGGATTATCTTTCAACGTCGAACAAGGTATGTAATTATTATTTTGCGATATAAGGTGTGTAAGTATGAAATTACATAAAATGATGATAGCTTTATTTGAATGTCCTATGACTTGTATACACAACAGGAAAGACTTACAGGCTTAGGATATCGAATGTGGGATTACAACATTCCCTTAACTTCAGAATTCAGAATCACAAAATGAAGTTGGTAGAAGTTGAAGGGACACACACTCTTCAAACTACATACTCCTCACTTGATGTTCATGTTGGACAATCCTATTCCGTGCTAGTAACGGCTGATCAACCTTCTCAAGACTACTACATTGTGGTTTCCACAAGATTCTCGCCGAAGATCCTTACCACTACTAGCGTACTTCGTTATAGTAACTCTGCAGGCCCGGTATCAGGCCCACCTCCTGGTGGACCGACAATCCAAGTTGATTGGTCTTTGAACCAGGCTCGATCAATCAGGTACTTTATTTTAAGCTACTTTGAATAATAATTAATTATCGTTAATGTTTAATTCAACAAGTTTCGGTTAAGAATAAATCGTTTGACTAAAAGATAGTAATAATTACATGAAATGATTCTTGTGACTCAAGCTATGATCCATATTTTCAGGACTAACCTTACCGCAAGTGGACCAAGGCCTAATCCACAAGGATCCTACCATTACGGTCTCATAAACACGACCAAGACAATCATTCTGTCTAGTTCTCCCGGTCAAGTTAATGGCAAGCAAAGATACGCGATTAACAGCGTATCTTATGTCTCGCCAGACACGCCTCTTAAGCTCGCCGACTACTTCAAAATTTCCGGTGTTTTTCGGGTTGGAAGCATATCTGACAGGCCCACTGGTGGTGGCATTTACCTTGATACGTCTGTTTTGCAAGCTGATTACAGATCTTTCATTGAGATTGTCTTCCAAAACAACGAGAACATCGTTCAGAGTTATCATCTTGATGGCTACTCTTTCTTCGTGGTTGGGTGAGCACACCACACATTTAATTTCTCCACATGTTTATATTTATGTTTGTTTCTTTGATGGCTACACGTTCTTGATAATTTTGTCTGGAATTTCTAAAACTGGTCACTTGTTTATATGTAGTATGGATGGAGGACAATGGACAACTTCTAGCAGAAACAATTACAATCTCCGAGATGCAGTCTCGCGTTGCACCACTCAGGTGAGAATTGAGTGTTCAGTTTGTTAGTTACTGGCGTCGTTTATTTCTGACTGATGCGATATTTGATTTTGGATTTTGTTAAGGTATATCCTTATTCATGGACTGCTATTTATATTGCTCTTGACAACGTTGGAATGTGGAACTTGAGGACTGAGTTTTGGGCGCGACAGTACCTCGGCCAACAGTTTTATTTGCGCGTTTACACAGCATCAACCTCAATCAGAGACGAGTTTCCTATTCCAAAGAACGCGCGTCTCTGTGGTAGGGCAAGCGGGCGACACACGCGACCCCTTTGAGCTAGCAAAGGTTTAAAGAATCCATTCCACATTCTAGCTTTAGAATCATGATGAAAAGTAGTTAACTTATCTACTTGTAATTTTATTGTTGAGTGTTTCAAATATATATGTTGTGTTCCGGTCGAATCACGAAGATGTTCGAGTCTAAATGACCTCAACTCGAGGTCACATTCTTTTCCAGCCAAAAAAGAAGAATACTATTTATGTTCCCTTTGTATTATTATCTAGAATACGAATGGGCAAAGTTTGTATTTTGCAGCTAGCTGAGATGGTGATTCATTTGATGTATTGAATGCAGAACTCTTTGATTTTCAGTTGTTGTATATCCTTTTCACTTCTCAATTGTTTTGAAACGTTTATTTGAATTGTCTAATACATGTTGTATGAGTGTCACGATATTTTTTTTAGGGTAAGAGAAAAGAAAAGACAAAAACAATTAAAAGAAAATCAACATAAAAAATAGTAAATATCGGTAGGGTAAGAGAAAAGAAAAGAAAAAAATAATTAAAAGAAAATCAACATAAAAAATACTCTTTTTACATCAACATGCAAAATAGAGGTGGAATAAAAAAATTCTTGCCAAGGAATCAATCAAGTAGCCTTAATTTTGGCCAAGCAAACAACTGCATAAGTATGATTCGTCTGTCTCTTTGCAACAACTCCTTAATGTTTGAAATAACAAATGCAAAATGGTGTTAAGGATAACACTTTTGTCTTAGCAAAGTAGAATTAGAATAATAAACTAAATCTCTGATCTCTTTATCTCATTCTAGTGTGAGTCCATGGTATAAAGCAAAAAATTCTACATGAAAGATTATAAAAACATCATTACTACCAACAAAACCAATTAACTAAGAATCATTCGATTGCCTAATCACACACTCGAATCGAGATGGACAGAGGTTCTCCTAACTATTACCATCAACATTGAGAATCATAATTGTCTCCGTCATTGAATGCCAAAAAATTCATCTGTTATTCGCTACTACAATCTCTCAAAAGGGAAATGTGTCTAGTAGACACTTCCCAAACTTGAAAATCTGCAGTTTAAGATGATAAATAGAGAAATTCTCATTCTCCATACAAATTTGATTCCCTACCCTCTAAAGCCACCAACAAGTAGTTAGGAACATGTGAAACATGTCAGACTCAATTCATGTTCGAAGTCAAATATGTCTAGCAAAACACAATCTCGAATGTAGTAGAAAATAGTCTCATTTATATTTGTACGTCTTGGGCAAGTAGCCATTTGAAGAATCCCCCATTTGGGCAGACAATCTGATCGAAAAAATAGCAAGTGTACTATTTTTGTCAATTGTAGTTAAAATAGGAGTTTTATTCCCAATATCGATCTCAAGGGCTGCGTAAGAGAATATAAGCTCTATAATAGTTCAATTAAACAAAAACAATTGAGAGTTTGGAAATTGTTTTTAAAAATTAAAGGTTGCAATAATAAAAATAAGGCAAAATGATAAAATAGGGTTCTGATAGATATGAGAGCATATTAGAGATAGTGTATGAATTGCCTTGTAACAACCTTAATCCTTATTTCATAGACATGACTTAAAACAAACCTTTACCGATTCTCAAGTATATTTTTTCCTAAGGCCTTAGAAAGAAAAACCTTTGATATTCATCCTAAACCCTAAGTCCTTAGAGATTTAGGATGAAATCAAGCATTATATTTTATCAAGAATGTTACGGTTACTACAAGGTATCCCTAGTCTTAGGTGATATCTACTATAGTATTATTGCACGAAAAGCATTAACAGTGGTTTGTCCAACCTAAGGTTAACCGTAAATCAATTTCCATTTGTCCGATAGAACAAGCATTAAACACATTGTTAAATAAAATTGATTATGAGAAAAATCACTTATGTCATAGAATAAAGGAAATTAGGTTCAATACAAAAACAACTCAGGGACACCCCCTAACATTGAGGGATTTAGCTACTCATAATAATCAGAGAAGATGCAATCATAATCATATTAAACATTACAAGAATAATGGTTACTTTGATCTTCAATTGCGAAGACTCACGAAAATCTTCGTTCCCCACTTCTCTGGATCGTTCCAATCTTGATAGTAATATTCCTCCGTCATTAAAAAGTCCTCTTTTCCTTCTCAAAAAGCATCTAAAATACTCACAAGTCCAACACAGCAGTAGGGAAATATCCAAAATACCCTCATGGATCACACAAGTAAAAAATCCAAAAATATTAGAAGATGAAGGGTTTCAGCCAACACGGACCGTGTCAGCTGACACGGGCGGCCGTGTTGGCTCACTTTCTTTCTGTAATACAAACTTCTCAGTTCCAAGTATGCTGACACAGGCGGTGCCAGCTGACACGGGTCGTGTCAGCTGACACAGGCGGCCGTGTCAGCCCCCTGGATTCTCACTATCTTGCATTTTTTCTTGATCAAGCATATCCTCCTAACACGGTCAGTCTGAGGCAACACAGGTGGTCGTGTCAGGCCTTATGTATTTTGCCAATTTCATTCCCAAAAACATTGTATTGTCCACTTTTTTCGCTCTGATTTTTCCTGAATGCTTACCTGAATCTAAAAACAATGGAAATACAAAACCAACGCATAAAATGCGATAAAAGGAAATAAAATGCAACTAAGCATGTAAGAAGATTAACTAAAACTAACGGTAAAATAAAGCATAAAAACCACTAATCAAACTCCCTCAAACCTAAACCTTTGCTTGACCTCAAGTAACAAGCTTGCATAAAGATTTTTCAGATCAAACGGTACACATCAAATAAAAGACTTGTGAAGGTAAGGTGTGTCGATACTCATACGTGAGCCTTTGTTCCGATCGGCTGAAACAAGTTCTCTTGGTAATTGTCTGTTAACGAAGGTATTACACAAACACATACCGCGATAAAACCACAAACCTAAATCCCCCTTTCGATAACCTCTCCAATTATGCTTTGGGCTTAAGTATTTTCTTCAATTTTCTACCCTTTTCATTCGGATGATCAGATTAACGCATTTTTGATTGTTTTCCCTCACATGTACAAGATTGATCGATACTTTTCTAGGCACCTTTATTCTTTTTCTCTCGTGCATATACGTTTATTAGTCCACTTAGAGACGACAATTGAGACTCAACCTCCACTAGGCTAAGTAATCGGGTGAGGGTTTCCCAACTTAGAAGGACCAGTTCTCTTTACCGCCATTATTCATCATTTTTTTGGTGTCATAAGTCATTCTCTCAATCAACCTTATACATGCAATTATTTTTAATCATGTCGGACTATCACTATGAACTAATCGGAGAATACTTCTCAAATCCAAGTATTATGGCACAAATCTACACGTTGGACTCGTTTCCTTACTCCGGAGAATGTAGGGTGTTTAGGTTATACCTCAATTTCCAAACTTCCCAAAGTAACTAGTTCTAACTCCTCTTCCCTCAAACTCTATATACTTTCCTGACTACCTCATACATCACAGTATTCACAAGAAAAAAAATTTCGGTCCTTATTCGGAGAGAGTTCAAAGTGGTTTTTAAGGAAAAGCACACAAAGACAATTAAAAAGTACTTAAAACGAAAACTCAAATAGTAAATCCTCACCCAAACTTGAACTAAACATTGACCTCAATATTTTAGAACAAGAGAGAGAGAGAGAGAGAGAGAGAGAGAGAGAGAGAGAGAGAGAGAGAGAGAGAGAGAGAGAGAGAGAGAGAGAGAGAGAGAGAGAGAGAGAGAGAGAGACGTAACTCACAAAGATCCTTATTAAGGAGTCAGAGGGTAATGCAACACCCATTTGCTACATCCTAGTTTGCACTTGTAAGGTCTCGTTTATTATCTGCAAACGAAACAAAATAACAAGAAAAAGAAAATGCTCAATAATTAAAAACGTGGATTGCCTCCCACGCAACACTTTGTTTAATGTTGCATGGTTCGACAGTTCACTCCTCATTATTATGGGGGGTATTTCAGCTTCCATCCTTTGTTTCTTGACCTTTCCGTAACAGAGGACCGGTCAGGTTTAGAGATAAGAGCAACTTTGTGTATCAAATCACATCCAACATCCATGTTCTTCCTTTTTCTCATCTTGACTCCTCGAATGAATTTTGGAGTCTTTCTACATGCTCTAGACGACTAAGATATTGCAACGTGATAGATTACACCAAAGACTTTTTTAGGAAGTGGTTTTGAACTTTTGCCTTTTCCCACTGTTTTGATCTCTCCAACTGAAGGTTGATTATCTTCCTCTTTACATCACTTCTTGATGTCCAACACTTTTAAAGTTATTTCCTCATCAATATATTTCAAGGTTAGAGTACCTGTTTCAATATCAACATTGCAACAACTAGTAAGCAAGAATGGTCGGCCAAGTATGATGGGAGTCTCTTCATCTTCTGGAATATCTATAATCTCAAAATCAACTGGGAAGGTGAAGTTATCAATCGTCACTAGTACATCCTCTGCTAGCCCATATGACATCTTAGTCACGTGGTCGGCAAACTTCAAGGTTGTTCTCGTATCGTTCACTTTTCCAATATCCAGCTTTTAAAATAGACAAAGGCATGAGATTCATACTAGCACCTGAATCAATAAGGACCTTATTGAAAGTTCTATCTTTTATAGTACAAGGGATTGCTACAGGTCCAGGATCTTTCCGCTTGATGGAGATTATCCTTCCTTAGGATATTTCAGTACGCTGCTCAGTTGAAATTTTCTGCTACTCACCCATTGGTATCTTTTTCCCAATTACCTCTTTCATGAATTTATTGTACAAAGACATTTGCTTGAGTGCTTCAAGAAAGGCATATTGATCTCTAACTTTTTGAACATTGTGCTGAAACTTTCAAAGTCTTTCTCTTTCTGATCCTTCTTTGTAAATCTCGGAGGGTAAGGTAGCTTGATTTTTGGTTTAACCTCCTATTTCTTTTTCTCTTCAGTTGGCTTTGCAGGTGGTACATCTTTTTCCGGTTCTTTCTAGTTTTATCTCACTTCAAGTTCCGCCTCTATACACTGATAATCATTTGTTTCTCTTTCTTCCTCTTCTTTCACGACTTTCTGACTTCTTATTGTGACAACATCAACATTCTCGTGATTTTTTAGATTCGGTACTGTCGCGCTCGGGAAGGTTCCTTGAGTTTACGTGGAGAGTTGTTGTGCTATTTGTCTCATCCGAACCTCAAGAATTTTTATAGAAGTTGTTGTGTTCCTCTGATTATTCCGTGTCTCTTCTTGGAATTGAATATTGTGAGCTACCATCTTTTCAATAGCTATTTCACATTCTGCTTTATGAGGAGTCTGTTGTTGTTCTTGATATTGAGGTTGATTCTGATCTTTCCAGGAGAAGTTTGGATGATTCTTCCACCCTGTATTATAAGTCTAAGAATAGGGATTATTCTGCTTCAGATACTTTATCTCTTCAATTTGTTTAGTAGTCGCAACGCAATGTGCAGTAAAATGGGGTCCACTACAAATCTTACAACTCATAGCTTGGACAGGTTGAACTTGAGCAACAGTCTGAGTACTTACATTCATTGCTTTAAGCCTTCTTTCTGATTTAGCTGTGATTTGATCTTCCATTTTCACAACTTGATTAACTAACTTCAAGTCAGTTGTTCCTTCAGGTTTACTCACACTACGGTCATATAATTCCAAATGCTCATTTGCAGCAATGACTTCAATGATTTTCTTAATACTAGTGGTTGTTGTAAAGTTCGATGAGCCACTGGCTGCCGTATCAATTAGTTGCTTAGTCTTCATTTTGAGACCATTCACAAACATTTGCATATATTCAGTTTGATCCATGTTATGAGTAAAACATGTAACCAATAATCGTTTGAACCTTTTATACGCATCGCCCAATGATTCTCCATCCTTCTATTTAAAATTCATGATATCATATCTTTTACAAATATACACAGAGGCAGAAAAATACTCATTAAGAAAGGCCTTCTCCATCTCTTCCCAAGTAGCAATACTTCCAGCGGGTAACGAGTAAAACCACTATTCAGCATCTTCAGAGAGAGTGAACGGAAACATTCTTAATATTTTTCGCTTCATCAATGTGCCCATCAATCTTGAGAGTAGTGCTCATAGTTAAAAATCTTTGTAGATGTTTGTTGGCATCTTCATTAATCTTTCTGGTGAAAGATCTCCTCTCAAGTTAGGTGATGGTGCTCGGATGCAACTGAAAATTTGGCACGTTCACTGGTTGGTTCACAATTGTTAATCGACCAGTCGGTGCATTAGCTCCATTGTAATCACCAAGGAGTCTCTCTGCTGGTGGAACTTCTGCCATAGTCACAGTATCTCTATCTGAATCTAAGCCTGAATCAGAATGTTTTGAATTAACAGAGAATGAGAAACTCCTACATGAGAGGAGGGGATCTCACCAAATAAATAAATAAAATCCTAATTTTAGAGAGAAGGGAGAGCTTTTCTCTCTAAATTCCATTACAGTAGCCTTCAGAAATTTGTTAGAAGATAAACTTTAATATAATTGATAAGACTTTAAAAAAATACCATCTCAACTAATTTATACATAAAATATAAAATTAGTCGGTAATTAAATCAAGCAATCTTTTAACTATACAAGAAAAAGTTATGTCCAATTTTTCTAATATGATTTTTAGCCTAAAATAAAAATTTAGACAGAATCTCAGTTAAAACTTATAATAAATATACATAAATCACATAATTTTTTTGTATATACAAAAGATAATTCTTTACAAGATTGACAATTTTCCTTTTAACAAATTGAGAAAAAATAGATGCCTGAAATTAAAGAGTTTAAGATATGAGGAGATAATAAAAAGTTCGTTATACTTTATCCACTTTGATCCTCACATGTGAATAAATCTAGTTCTTTTATAAAATATAAAATGTTTATTTATAATTCTAATATGTATTTAAGGCATGATTACAAAGATGGGTCCTCCGTCATTTTGATTTTCACTCATTTTGGATTAATGACTTCATAAACTACTCTAATAAAGAAAATCCTCAAACTTTAAATCACTCAACCCACAAAATTTGATTTTTGTTCCTTCAATTCTCTATTGTAGCCTTCAACCCATGAATCTCCCTGATTTTACCCTATATTAATGATGTTATATAATCCAAGTTGTAGTACAAATTCAAATAAGTTAGAGTCTGTTTGATAAGATAAAAAAATAATATTTAGTTTTTTAGTTTATTTTAATTAAAAAATTTTGTTTAATAATTATCTTTTATCTTTTAACTTATAGCTTTTTAATTAGTTTTTAGCTTATAATTTTTTATTCCAATTATATCTTTATTATTATTATTATTATTATTATTATATATATATATATATATATATATATATATATATATATATATATATATATAATATTTATATATATATATATATAATATTTACTATTGAAAATTTGATTTTAAAAAATTAAATTTAGGGAGATTTTGAATAATATTTTAGAAGATTTTTACTATTTTTACTATTTTATTAGACATTATTTTTATTTATTAAATATAAATTTAGTGTTTATAATTCTCAAGTTAGGAGAATCAAAGAAATCAATAAAAGTGAAGAAAATTCATAATAGTATTACAGTTTTATTATAAAATATTAGACAATAAACTTATTTTTGTTATTATTTTAGATTAGTATAACTAAACTCAAAATTACAATATTATTATTTCACATATTTTATTAAATTTAATTATAAAATTAAAAAAAAAATTATATTTTATGAAAGAATGAGCTAACCAGACTAAAAATTATAGTTATTAGGATTACTTTTCCTTTTATGTCCCCATAAATGACTTTATAAAATACTCATTCTTCATGTATGGTTACTGGTTCTTTTATTCATTGAATTTCGTTGTTAATATATTCATACTAAATAACAAAGTTCAGAAAACTTATATACAAATTTATATATTTTCATGATATCTTCAATTTTTCATATATATTAAAATTGTTTTGCATGTTGTTATTAATATATTTACTTTTATCGAATAAAATTTAATTTAATAATATAACATAATAAGATAATGAAATCACAAATTTCTTAATTAAAAATGTCTTTTTAGGTCATTTTGTAATTTAAAAATGTCTTTTTAGGTCCTCCGTCATTTTGATGAATTGTTATTGTTGAAAACTTTTAGAACTGAATTATAATTATGTGCATATATATACAATTAAGTTATTTGTATACTAAGGCTCTGTTTGGTAAAAACTAGCTTATAGTTGATAACTGGTAGCTTATAGCTTATCAGCTAGTATAACATAATAAGATAAGAAAATTGCAGGCTATGTCTCGAAGGTGCATAATATTGTCCATCTCATAAAACATTGTGGTGAAATTCTAACTGATAAGATGATAGTTAAGAAGTCGACGCGTATGTTGACCTCTCACTTTGATCACATTATCGTATCCGTTCAAGAATCCAACAATCTTGAAAGCATGAAACTAGAAAATTTGGTTGGTTTATTGGAGGCACATGAGATGAGGATTATCGAAAGGGAATGTGTTCAAGATTTTATACAAGCACTATAGGCTAAGACATGAAAGAAACATGGTGGTTCCAACATGTTCAAGGGAAAATGAGACAAGACTAGAGTAAAAAGTTTTGGTCAAACCCTTAAAAGTATAAGGTCGATGATAGGGCTTCTGAATCCTCCAAAATAGGAGAAGGAATCTCCTATCAAAAAGACAAAAAAAGAGAAAAAGGTGTGCAATGCTATAAATAAAAAAAGTGGGGTCACTCGGCCAAAAATTGTCGGTATAGGAAAGATAAGGGATCGATAAAAGGCAAGGAGGAAGGAGCAAACCTTGCATGCCAAGATTCAGATGATTATGAAGATATGGTGGTTATGGTTGTAGTTGTTGATGACCATGTTGACTCTAAAATATGCTTCCTTGGTACAGGATGCTCGAATCACATGATTGGTAGGAAAGTGTGTTTGGAAGATTTTGACGATTCGAAGAAGAGCAAGGTCAAACTTGAAGATAATAACTCATTGCAAGCTGAAGGTACTCACAACATAATTATTCAAAGGAGTAATGGAGCAAAATCTATGATTAAAGATGTACTATATGTATCTGAAATGAAGTTCAACGTGTTAAGTGTTAGACAAGTGGTCGAAAAAGGTTTCTCAATGGTTAAGAAAGATGGAGCCTTGGAACTGTTCGACACCCATAATAGTTTGGTTTTAAGATCTCCTCTATCAAAGAACAAGACATTTAAGACCATGATTAGTTCGAATGAGATACAATGCCTCAAAACAATTGTCGACCACTAGAATAGTTGGTTGTGGCATTTGAGGTTTGGCCACTTGAATTTTAGGTCACTCAATCAAATGTAATAGTAGAAAGAAGAAACTAGAAGATATTGGATATGGAAATATGCATGCTGAAGCAGAAGAATTTTCCAAAATCCTTATAGGGTGAAGCTGTCAACACCGTTGTTTACATTTTGAACAGATTCCCCGCTAAGAATTTGAGGAACAAAGATTCTGAAGAAGTGTGGAGTAGCAAACGACCATCTATGAGTCATATGAAGGTGTTTGGCTCTATTTTCTACAAGCATGTTCTTGATGCAAGGAGAAGAAAACTTGATTGTAAAAGTGAACCTATGATTCTTGTAGAGTATCATATAACTGGAGCATACAAGCTATTCAATCCAATCAATGAGTAGACCGTGATGAGTCAATACATTATGATTGATGAGAACTCTTCCCGAGATTAGAATTTAGGTGATGCAACTTATAAGCCATTGATGAGATATGGATTTGATGAAGAAAGTAGTGAGTATGAAGAAATTCCAATTAATGATACTCCAGCAACAATTAAAGTCCAAGCAGATACTAGAATCAAAGTCAAAGTATATACTAGAGAGGGCATGACTAGCACAAGCCAAAGACCACAAATAACCAACATTCTCCCATCAAGTTTCAAGACTGCGAAGTGGTTGGTGATGATGAAGTCACACTAGATGGAGATTTGGTTTATTTCAATTTACTTGCAGGTTTTGAACCAATCAACTATAGTGAGACCTTAAAGTATAAACAATGGAAGGAAGCTATGGTCAAAGAGTTACAAGCGATCAAAAGAAATAATACATTTGAGCTAGTCGAATTACCAGCTGATACAAAAGCTATCAAATTGAAGTGTGTGTTAAAACTGAAGCACAATCTTGATGGGTCAACTTTAAGACACAAAGCAAGATTAGTAGCTCGAGGATTTTTTTAGAAAGCATGACTCGACTACTTTGAAGTATATGCACCAATAACGAGATTAAGGATTGTCTGATTGGTGGTAGCCTTCACATGCAAGCAAGGTTGGTCGACATTTCACTTAGATGTGAAATAAGAAGTTTTGAATGGCCTCATAGGTAAAGTCGTGTATGTCACACAACCTCTGGGATTTGTGATAGAGGATGAAGCAAGGAAAGTGTACAAGTTGCACAAATCCCTCTATGGTCTCAAGCAGGCACCTAAGGCATGGAATAAGAAGATCGACTCATATTTGGTCGAATTGGGATTCATCAAATGCAAATATGAGTATGGTGTATATGTCCAGGTTGTGTCATAAGGTATAATCATCATATGCTTATATGTCGATGACTCTCTACTAAATGGAAATAGTATGGAGAACTTGTCGAAGTTCAAAGAGTTGATGAAGAGGGTATTCAAAATGTCGGATCTAGGAAAATTGTATTATTTCCTAGGTATGGAATATCAAATGTCAAAGAATGGTATATGCTACATCAAAGAAAGTATGTCAAAGAAATACCCAAGAGATTCAGGATGGAAGAATCTAATATTGCATCCTCACATGTCGAACTAAATCTGAAACTAGAGAAATATGGAGAGGAGGATAAGGTCGACGCTACTTTGTTCAAACAAATTGTAGGATCTTTGAGGTATGTGTGCAATAACATACCTAATATAGGTTTCCTAGTTGAATTATTAAGCAAACACATGTATGAACCATAGGTGTCACACATGAAAGCTGCAAGACGAATCCCAAAATACTTAAAAGGATCAATGTACTGTGGAATCCTATTTCAACGAGATTCTAAAAGAAAAGAAGCTGTGATTAATTTTTATTCAGATGTTGATTGGTGTGGAGACAAAGAATATCAAAGAAGCACATACAATTACTTCTTTCAAGTATTTGGTGCCCTAATCACATGAAGCTTGAGAAAGAAATTTGTGGTGGCATTATCATCATGTGGGGGATGAATATATAGCAGGATCTTATGTTGCTTGTCCAGAAACTTGGATTAGATATGTGCTGGAAGAGATAGAGGTCAAAAGGAAGAAACCTCTGATGTTGCAGATTGACAATGTATCAGCCATTAATCTTGCAAAGAATCTAGTTCTACATGGAAGGAGTAAGCATATTAAGGCTAGGTGTAATACCCCAAATTTTGCCCTAAGATTTGTCGTCGCATTTCATTGCATTTTTATTGCATTTAATCAATTACTAACAAATTTGTGTAGTCGTTTGACTTTTTGCAGGTAAATATCATATGGCATGCATTTTTTTTCTAAAAAGTAAAAATGGCACAATTGGCAGGAGGACATGTGTAAGGAGTTGTGAGTGTGAGAGGTTGAGAGTTCGAATCTCACCTTTGTCACTTTTTTTGTTTTTTATTATTTTTACTCTAAATTTTTCTATCTTTCATTAAAAAATAACAAAAATAGTTTTTTATTATTATTTAATTATTATTTTCGTATTTTAATTAAATCATTTTTTAAAATATTATTTTTTTCACTTTTTTCTAAATTATTCATAAAAATATCCAAAAAATCATAAAATAAAAAATATTGAAAAAAATTTTGTTCTTTTATAATATTTTTGATTTTAGGAATCAATAGGATTATTAGTTTTTATTTTAAGTTTATTTTAATTATTTTAAATTATTTAAATTTTATTTTTTTCTTAACTAATTATTTAGTTTGGGCTTTAAAATGGGCTTTAGGGACATTATTGACAATTTGGTGTTAACCCTAATTTGTTCCCTATATATACATGTGTTGCTTTGTTGAAAAAAAAGGAGAATGAAAAAAACCTAAGAGAAGTGAGTGTCGTTTACCGTTATTTCTTTTTCTTCATCATTTACCGTTATTTCTTTTCCTTCATCTATTACTGTTGTTTCTTTTTCTTCATCTTTTACCGTTATTTCTTTTTCTTCATCTATTACTGTTACGTTTATATATTTATAATTTTTAAATTGTTAGAGTTTATATATATAAGATTAATTTTTGATCGAATTACATCGATACGATGTTTGCACATTTGTGTGCATGACGCGTGACATTTGTGTTAGTTCGATCTGGTTGCGATGATCGCATTTTTGTGTGAGCAATATTACTGTTTTTTTGCTTAATTTCTTTTTCTTTGCGATAAATTTTGTTTCGTCCGATTTAGATCTGGTTGCGCTGAGCGCATTTCTGCGTTAGCAACATTGTTGGGTTATTTGGCACATTTAAAATTCATTATTGCTTTATTATTATTATTATTATTAGTATTATTATTATTATTATTATTATTATTATCATTATTTATTATTATTATTATTATTAGTATTATTATTATTATCATTATTTATTATTATTATTATCATTATTATTATTATTATTACTATTATTATTATTATTATCATTAATTTATTAAAACTTGTTATAATATAAAAATTTGTTTTTTAAAATAAATAACATTAACATCTTTTCCAAATTAATATGAAAACCTATTATTTTTAATAAAAACTTTTTTTAAGATAAATTTAAAATAATAACTAAAATCTTTTTTTAAAATAATAACTAGAACCGTTTTTTAAAAAATATATAATAATAACATTAAACCTTTTTTTTTTAAATAAAACCTTTTCGTTAGATAATTAAATTAAGATTATTTTTGAAAAGTTTTTTTAATAATATTAAAACCTCTTTTTTAACTTAAATCAAAAGCTTTTTTATATATCACAAATAAACAACAAAGAATATCTATAGCTTTCGCACTTCCGTTTCATAACTCGTCTGATTACTATCTGACTCTGTCTACTAACCTTGTGTATTCAATGTGCAGCTTGTTACGTTGCTATTAGCTATTTTAATGTGTTTTTCAATTCAAGTTGTATTATAATTGTATCTGTTTCTCATTTGTAACTTCGCGAACAAATTATCGCGTTCACCTTTCCGCACTTTAATTTCTGCTGTTTGTATGGTTTAAATTCGCGCATTTGCATCGTTAATTTGTCCCATTGCATTCCTCCGAAGGATTAGGTATAGCCGTTTGGCCGCCACGCCAATAGTCCTCAAAACTTCAAACCCTTACAAACCCTAACTTTTCACAAATGTCTCGCCGTGGACAAAAATTACAAAACTACCCCTAGCTTTAGGTCAAAGAGTCGCCGCACTCATTTTAGGGTTTCCCGCCGCGGAATCCCTAACCTAACCCTAATTCACTTAACAATTTACAACGTAGATATTGGATTTTCTACACTCCGCGTAAGCGTGTCCCTAAGATACGTTTATTCCCCATTGAAACCTTGGCCACAATCAAGACGTTTCTAACCTCCCTTTTGAGGGGAACTACAGTTACTCTGATTCCATTCCCGTAAGGATATGTAGGCACAAGATGCGACGTCTTGCCGAGTAAACTTAGAATTAACCCTTAGGTCTTTTAAACCCTTAATCCTTTGTACATACCCTTAAAGCAAAAAAAAAAATGAAACAAATAAAAAAATAAACAAAAAGGTTCCCGTAGAGTACTACGGAAGTTTAGGGTGCTAATACCTTCCCTAAATTTAACCAACCCCCGAACCTTAGATCTCTCCCTTTTAGGTTTTTCCTTTCTTTAACCTTTCCTTCGGATAAATCAAAGACCGGTTGTAAATGAATTAAGATTCAAGTTAATCAATAGCTTGACATCCAAATTTCACCGCAACACTAGGTTTCATTTCCGAAGGGAGAAGGTAAACCATGGTGAATTTAAAGTGGGGCGTTGCTCAAGTGAAACACAATTGACTGACATTTTCACCAAAGGACCGAAGATCGACAGATTCCTAACTTTGAGAAAGAAATTAGGAATATTTCAGATCGACGTACTATGATTAGTTTGTGTTCGAAAACTTGGAAAATAAGGGGGTATGTTGTGATATAATCCAAGTTGTATCCCAAGCCCAAGTTAGTTAAGGTTAGGGTTTATTATGTTAGTTACTTAGTATACAAGTAACATATATATATATATATATATATATATATATATATATATATATATATATATATATATATATATATATATATATATATATATATATGTATACACACACACACACACACACACACAAATATATATACACACACACACACACACACACATAATTGTAATTCAGTTTTAATAGTTTTCAATAATAACAATTCATCAATTACTTTTCATTCTCTCTCTCAAATTTCCTCACGCAATAACAATTAATACTTGTAAAACCTCAAAAACCTAAAATTCTATACTGAAAGAACATCAACAAAAAGCTAATTAGACTAATTAATTATAAAGAGAGATCGGAGGAAAAATAAAAGGACAAGAAAATGATACGAATAAAAAGAGTATAGATCTCGTGCCTCATTATCTAAGTCTAGGGTGGTTGAGAAATTAGATAGTAGTGAAGATGAAAAAAAGATTTCAAGTGATGAAAAAATAAAATAATTCTTTAAGATATACAATAAATTAATAAAGACAAAGAACCATTTCATATTAGCAAGGGATACAACAAAAGAAAGAAGCCAAATAGAAAATAAGTAGAGTCTATCATGTATTAAAGATATGAGAGCATTAGAATCCTAAGGGTGTTCAAAAAGATAAAGTTGGAGGAGAAAGTAAACATTTTAAAGAGAAGGAAATCAAGTAGTAAATGTTGAGATTGTGATAAAAATAAAAGGAATGTGCTTTGACAATTAAAAAGAAAAAGGGAAAAATCTCAAAGCATATAAAAATATAAAAAAATCACCAAAAGAAGTTGTAAAGGTGTAATACAAAAAGAGAACTTTTGGAAAACAAAAGAAAATATCAATATTACTCTCTTATCTTATAGACACATTTGAATCATAGAAATGCCAGGATTATTGTAGACCAAAAACGTTACAACAAAAACAAATACCTTAGTGATCCATGAATGATTATGTATGTTGTCATATTGCTTTGATGAAGTGAAAAATATTTCTATAGTTGATGCATTGTCTGATAATTGAGGGAAACACTAACCATTTGAAGGATACACAGTGAGATCAAGATTTTGATGAATAATTAATTGTTGATATAAATATGTTTTAAAACCATACTTCGGTAAATCATTTTTTTTAATCTCCATGTTATAGTTTATGGCAGCTTATGATGTAAAATATGAACTTGCATTTGAAGAAAAATCATGTCATACTTTTTGATCAAGTCTTTAGACCTTACATGAATATTTCATAATGAAATTTTCTAAACCATTTGTATGAATTTTGTTTAAGGATAAACAACAAGATAAGGGAAAGTTGAAAAATGCCAAAAATATGTAAAATACATAGGCACTTATTGACTTATTTTACAAACAATCAATAAAAAAAACTCTAATTTATCGGGAAAATATGATAAAATGTTTGTATGAACTTTTTAACTGTGTATTTATTAAGTACATGCAAAAAGGACCAATAAAAAACCAAAAAAATAGACAAAAAGCACCATTCAAGCACCAAGGCTCGCTTAGCCAACAATTGGGCCTCGCTAATCCAAAAAAGAAAAAAAATAATGCTTAAAACTAAGTAACCTCTCTCATGCATCAAAGCTAACTAGTGTTAGATGCCAATCTTTCTTTAAATTGATAATTTATTATTGGCATTTTTCAACTCTTTTGTGTTGTTTTGTTGGATTTACTACATGAAAGCATGTTATTCTTCAATTGTATGAAAATGTCTTTGGTCCCTTTAATTTGTATGTTATTGCAGAATTAGGCATGAAATCATCAAAGTGCGAGACACGAGAAAATGGACAAGGAGGCCAAAGGAAGAGAAGAATATCAGTAAGTTTGTTGGGCAAACTTACTAGCGAATGTTCGCTTTGTGAACATCTGGCGAAGTCTAAACTAATTCTCTCAGACTTGAGACAGTAGAAAAAGGGTTGTAAGTTTGCTGGTTGAACAAGCCATCGAATGTTCGCTATAGAAATGCATCAATGAAGAGCTAGTGAACCATACCAGACTTGAGGCAGTAGCTAAAGGACCATAAGCCCGCTGTGCGAACTTGTAGGTGAGGTAGTTCTTAGTGCGAAGAATCGTTCGCACAACGAACTTCAGAGATTTCTTAGGGGTGTTTTAACTGTTTAGAGACACTTTAGGTGCCTAAATTGGGGTTCACTAGGCGAAGAATCAGTTTTCAATGCGAACATGACAAATTCTGAATGTACTATATAAGTACTTTTCATCATTTTTGAAAGAAAAAAAGAACCCACTTTTAGACACCACAACCTGATTTTCTTAGATTTCTTCACTAAATCTTGATATTTTACAAATAGAAGCTGGATTCGTATCTGAGTTCGATTCGTCGACGTGGATGCTCATTCATCTCCTCCCGAAACTTGTAAAGCAAGCTACCATTGTATGGGTAGCTAATCACTTTTGTGTCAAGATTAGTGGTAGATAATACTCACTTTTATATGTATTTCTCTTGATATTTTATATGTGAACAAGTTGATGATGAATATATGGTAAAAAAAACCTTGTTTTTATGGTTTATATTTGTGTTAGATCATTATTGAGATATATGTTTCAACTATTGACCTAACTTTTTCATCTTTCAACAAACAAAGTTTAGATATAGTTTTATGAGTTGATATTCACTAATATCAATTGTTTAATGTTATCATATTGATAATTAGGTTAGGAGATCATCTAAGGATCAATATGATAAAACTCACAATTTGTTTTAGAGATGAAACATCTTGAGAGGATATGTGATTATATTTAATCTTAATAAGTTTACATGTTTTATTAAGAAGATACATACAAAATGGATTATCGAGCCCTAATCTTGACATGATTTTAACAATCATTTCAAAACCAAAACTCTTTTACCGTTACTTATAACTTTTTATGCGATCGTTATGTTACGAGACCAAAACAAACATATTTTATGTTCTATGTTTAAAACAATTACAAGTGTAGAATAATGGTAATATCAACCAATCCCTGTGGATACGATAGCAAAAACCCACACTAACTCTATTTCAACAACTAGCAGGTGCGCTAAGAGAGGTATGGTGTGCCAGAAAGCTTCATATTTAAGTTACTTTCAACCAAAGAAAGGGTTTGTTCATTAAGCAAGGTTAAGGCGTCAAAGACCACTTGCATCATGAAATGGCACTTCTTAATGGGGAATTTTTTAGGTGCACTAAGCGAGCTCTAAACCTTGCTTAGAGAAAATAGAAAGCCTCGAGTCTTATAAATAGAGGTTCAAGAAGTAAGTTCATTTAAAAATAACTTGGTGTAACTAATTAGTTATCTTGGTAGGAAGTGATAGAGGCCCATTGTGTACCAAATACACAATAAGAGACAAAAAGATAGGGAGATTGCTAATCGAGGTGTTGTCCAAGGAATCAACAACATATGTTTCTCAACATCTTTCTTCTAGGGCTTAATTGTAAAGCTATGAGGAGTAAACATAAATGATTTTTCTTACGTTGGAGGTTAAATGTAGTCATCCCAGTACTCATGTCTTGATCCTAATCTTGACATTCTATGTAATTCTTCTTAACCTTTAATATCAATGAATTCTTTGTTCTTAATTCCTATTTTGGATTAGCTACCCAAAACGTGTTTTTATCATATGATTTGATATTTGAAAGGTATTGGTCATTACTAGATCCAATAATTTCCTTTATTGGATATTCTAAAGTCTACACATAGATTTATGTTCAATATTTGAATTGAATATTGAATTTTAATAGTATCATATTGGTTAATAGGTTGAGAGATGATATATTAGGTATTACGATTTATCCCAAGTTGTTGGCTCAGAAATTAGCTACAATAAGGGCAACAAGCAACAATGTTAATAGTTGATTAGAATTTTCATATTATTTATTAATAATATTATGTTAAGATAATTTGATGAAATATAACCCCAACAAGTTTTCTCAACTTTTAAACACTAGATTTCATTTGATTTTCTGTTATTTTACGTTTTCATATTCACAAATAGTCAACCATAAGATAAATGAATTGTAAAGTCATATAAACTATTGAATATTATTTTAAATACAACTAGACCTTATGTAGGCGATAAACCTTCACTTGCTTTATAAGATGAAACATTTGGGTTTAAAACATCACAATGCATTAAGTAAAATTGTCGTATCCAAAGGGAATGAGGGGTGTAGCTTATTATTCAGTGAATTCGGGCACTTATTTTCCAGATTTGTACTCCCACATTTTTCAGGCTTTATGAGTTTAATTTCTGTAATTTTAATATAATTTTAAATTACATCGTAATTAAGTTTTAATATTTGCTAGTTGTGCAGCCCATAACCTGGTCTACAAGTGTTAGATTAATGCGTACAAGTAGGTGTTAGAAAATTAAATTAAAAATATACAATTTTTATGTTAATTCTATAAGATAATTGATCAGTACATCTTCATACACATTCTTCTATTGTTATACTTAGACATTCCTACAGTTTATTTGAGTATTTTTACTAGTTTAATGTGTTTTCATATTTAAGTTTATTTTTATCTTTATTTTATTTTTGCAGCTTATTTTCAGTTTAGCGGTTATTTGATATATGTCCGCTGTTTGGATCATAAATGGAGCTACGAAAATTGAAATTGCACGTTCTAATATGCATTGGAAATCTAGGACAAAGAGATACAACTTTAATGTTTGAGGAATAGGATGATTCAGAGTGTAGCAGGTCCAAATAATTCGTTGAAGTCAGGACTCGAAATCTGTCGTTTGAAATATTTAGTTTTGGGCTGGGTTTTTTTTAAATGTTTTTTGACCCAATTGGGTTAAAACCAGAAGTGTTGATGCTTTCTTATACCTAGCAGCCGTACTACTGTCACTTAACCTTGTTTTTACGAATTTCATGGTGTTTTGTACGATTTTCATGAAAAACTAATTCTCAAGGCAAATCCTGCTACTTATGGGTTCCATCACTTCGAGGTTATTATAATACCAATTTAATTTGATTTCTGTTCAATTCTTTTCTATGAAATTATTTGCTTAATTTGATTGCAATCGTTTGCTTAATTCGCTTGTGTTCATAGGATTGAATTGATTAAATTCAATTGTATGCATGTCCCTAAATTTAATTGCATGTTACCGTTTGCTTAATTCATTAACCCGTCATATTCTTAACCGTTTGCTTAGTTCGGTAACAGGAACATAATTCGTATGATTTTGATAAGCAATTATCTGATTAATATCATAATCGAATAGGATTGAAGCCGCTTAGGGATTAGTGTTATAATAGCTGATGATAAGTCGGAATCCAAATTAGTAGGATTAGTCATTTTAGCTTAATTGATAATCACTTATTTTAATCATTTTTCTCTTGTGTTATAAATCAAAACTTAAAACCCCCCATAAAACTTTTCTTTAGTTGGTTGAAATAATAAAAGAATCCTTGTGAGAACGATACTCGGGTTGTCGTTACCGTTACTACTGTTTTAAAAAATACTCGTTTTTGATATTTGCTAGTTGTGCAGCCCATAACCTGGTCTACAACTGTTAGATTAATGCGTACAATTAGGTGTTAGAAAATTAAAATGAAAATATACAATTTTTATGTTGATTCCATAAGGTAACTTAAAGTGATAATTAGTCAATTATTTCTTTTTTCGTAGAAGACTCTTGAAGCAAAGGTTATTTTAAGTTTTATCTTGGGCCAATTTATATTTTCAGGCCCGGTGCTATTAAAGCCCAACCCTTTATTATATTTATTCTCTCTTTAAAGAGGATTAGAAGAGGATTTACATAATTGAGAATACGATTTATAAGAAGATAATCTTACATGGTTGGCTAAACTTTCTCTTTAATCCGTCGTTTTGTCAATTTGTCAAAACTTGAGGTTTTTACGTTATATCTTTAATTTCATTTTTGGTATTCCTTTTCTAGATATTTTTTGTATTCTAATGCTTAATTATAATGGAGATATAATTGATAGGATTTAGTTTTATAGAATTTGGTTCCTTAAGGCATAATCGATAGGTTATAGTTTTACTATGCTTGATTGTTTAACTATAGCTCTATGTCAACCATGATACTTTATCTGGTAATAGAAACTCATATTTGCATAAGATCGACTAACACTTGTTTAATTTACTTTATAGTCAAACAAAAGTATAATTGAAATTAGAGATTGAAGCGTAAAACCAATATATTAGAGTTGTTGATTTAATAGGTCAATTGATTTAGAATATTGATTGTATGTCATCTGACGCTCAACTTTTTTCCTAGCCAGATGCTTTTTCCATTTAGCCAGGGAAATGAAGAACATGTTCTCTGAAAAAAGAGTATTATAAAAACATAAGTGTTATAACTAGTACACAATATAAAAATAAGGATCTCCATGACCATAAACTTACCCATGTATTTGTCTATTTCGCTATCTTCTCTCTGATATAAGATGATCATGGTACGATAACTCATGACTTTGAATTCATCTAAAACTTGAACCAAATCAGGGTAAGGTAGTAAAAGTTAAAGTTAATGATTGTACTTAGATATTTTGTCTAGACATAGGGAAGCAGTGGGTGTTATTTGCCCCAAACGCAACAATTGAGGCATCGTCTCTCCCTCTAACTCTCAGTAACATGTCTTTCTAATTTTGTAGTATTTTTAATGGGACATGAAAAGTTTTCTTCCTAATAGGGTGCTTAAAGTCACCTGGCCACCTTTGACGTTGGCCTTGGTACCATAAGAAGAAAAAATCATCCCAATATTGGGGAATACTTCAAAATACCAACATATAAATTTGAACACTGATAACTCACTATGTATGAAATATTTAAGCCTCTTATACTTGAATTTTAGGGTAGATTAAAGTTTGAGTAATTTCGTTTATTAATGGTTTATGTTACTTTAGTTAATTTAAGATAGAGCACATTAGGTGCTTTTTGTGTGTGTTAATTTTATGTGTTTTATGCTTGTGTAGAAGTGGCTTTTCTGACAAGTTCGGTCACATTAGGAATCCATGAAAACCACCCAGTAGGCCTTGAGATAGAAGATGCTGGTATGTGTTCTCAATTTCAGTGCTAATGCTAATGTGACCGATATTTGAGAAGAAAATTGGGTTAAATATGTTAGGGCACCATCCTGCACATCAAGTCTATTGTGAGACGTTTGATCTCTTGCAGATGTTGTCTACCAACAAAATGTGTGCATTATTGGACAAGAAAGGGAATATTCCTTATTCTTTTAGGCTACATCAATGGAAAATCAACAGGTTTATGATTTAAGGTCTAAGTTTAACCCTAGTATTAATGGATCATGTAAAAGGATTTGTATTTGGATTAGAAAAGAGGTTCAAAATTTGAGAAATCACTAACAGAAAAAATCTCACCAAAAGGAAGAAAGTTGAACTAGTTCTTTATGTGCCTCTTGCCTTGCCATTCTTAAAGGATAACAATCAGTCTGGCATGCTATCACTTGCCTCTTGCTGGTGGAAGATTACAAGGAGTAGGAATATAGATTTTAGGTTTAAACTTTCTTTTCCTTGTGCTTAGAAATGTTAGGTATGAAAACTCAGTCTGGCGTGCTATAACTTGCCTCTTGCTGGGTTGTTTTATCGACTTTGATGCTACCAAAGCTTTCCTTTTTACTTGTTAATCAAGCTACCATGGATATGGCTAGCTAAAACCTTTTGTATCAACATTAGAGGTAGTTAACCTTACTAGTATGTATTTCTTTTGATCTTTTATATGTGAACAAGGTTGATGATCAATATATGATGAAGATCTTTGCTTTTATTGATATATGTATGGTTTGAATCACTCTAGACATAGATTTTTCAAGTCTTGATCTAATTTATTCATCTGTTAACAAACAAACTCTAGACATAGATTTGGGAGTTGATATTTGCTTTGTATTAATCTTTATGTTTATTGTTTCGATTGTTGGTTTGAGAGATCATCTAACGATTGAAACAATAATACCCATGCAGTCGCTTTTGAAATAAATGGATTTGTGAGGATACACGGTTGTATTGATCTAAACTAAGTTCACATGCTTGATTATTCAAATATGTATGAAAGGGGTTAATGAAATATAATCTTGACATGATTTTCTTAAAACAAACATATTTCTTTAGTTTACTCTTTGCTACAAAAACTTATGTTACAAAACAAAAACTCTTTGAAAACCCTTTTCTTAGAACTTTAAACTGTTGAACAACAAGCCTCTAGATATAAGGAGAATCCATGCAGATATGATAAAACAACCCACCTAAAATTCTTTTCAACATGTTCACACTATTGGATTCCCATCTGCATTAAATTTGAAACTTTTTATAATGAGTTAGTTCCATTTTCAAGAAAAAATCTATATGTATCCTCTAGTGGTGCATAATTGTCCAAGTCATATGAACAAGGGTATAATCAGATAAAAAACATTATTTTTAACACTTGCTAATGGAAATTAACTAGAGCATCTACAACAATAGTTTCAAAGAATCTAAATGGTATTCATGAAGTCATTGAGACTACAACTCTTGCTGCTTAAATGGCTAGAATCTACCAAATGATGAAAATTTTGATGGCTCCTCTTGACGCACCAGCTACCGAACTTGTCAAGGTGTGGCTGATGCATATGAAGTTATATGTGTTTACTGTACGGGAGACTATATTTTGAGGAATGTTTAAATAATCAGAAAGGAAAAAGGAAAAAAAAGAGTTTTGGAAGTTCATGGAAATCTTGAAATAACTTCACATCAACGTACCAGTGATTGAAGCAATACAACAAATGTCAAACTATTCCAAGTTCATGAAGGATGTTCTTGCGGTAAGAATCAGATATTAAGCCATTGATTAACTGAATCACAAATCTTTTAAATTCACCATCGAGCTTTGATTTTATCCAAAGGAAATGGTAAATATCAAAGAAAACCCTAAGTGCGCTATGTAACAACAAAGCTAGAGAATCTAAGGTTCGGGGGTTGGTTATACCTAGGGAGGGTGCTAGCATCCTAAGTATTTGTAGTACTCTAGATGAACCTCTTGTTAGTATTTGTGTTATGCTAAAGTTTACTTGTTAAGGAAAATATGCTAAAATAAAGACCTAGGGTACATACAAAGTATGCTCGCCAAGACATTGCATCTCGTATCTACGTATCCTGACTAGGATAAAATCAGAGCATTTGTAGTTCACCTGACTCTGGTTAGTTGTTAGTGAGCTCTCCAAGGATAGGGATCCTCGTGCCTATGTACGCTCATTAGGGAATGATGAATCAGAGCGTTCATAGTTCACCTAACTACAGGTGAGGAACTTTTAACTATGGTCAAGGTTTTAGAGGGAAGGTAAGTGTAAGTGTAGAGACACTTACATAGAGTGCGATAACTTTAAACCTAAGACTAGGTTAAAAAGGGAGGTAAACGTAAGTGTTCATTGTAACGCCCCGATTCTGAATTCCCATTAATTGTTGAGTCTTTTAATTTATTTAATTGATGTTTGTTTAAATTGAGAAATTATATATTGCTATTTGGTGTTTTGCTTATTTTATCTATTTTTACCGATTCGGAGAGTTTTCGGGGAATTAGAGTAAAAAGGGCATTTTAGACATTTAGCACTTTAGTGTGAGGATTGTTTGGTAAGTGTTGGAAAGAATTTGAGAGGAAAGAAATAGAGATGAAAATAGAATAAGAGAGGAAAAGGAAGAAAGATAGTAACATAAGAAGAAAAACAAGAGAAAGAAAAGAGGAGAAGAGAAAGAGAAGAGAAAGTGGAGAGGAAAACCTAGAATCATCAAGGAATCATCACAAAAGCTTGCAATCGATCGGTAAGGGTGTGAAACTCCATCATCTCTTTAATGTGTATGATTGTATGTGTATGTGTGTGGATTTTGTAGAGCATTCTACTCTTTTTCCACTTAGGTTAGAAGTTGGTTTTGGGAGTAGAATGAGGTTTTAATCGGTTAGAACTCGGATTAGACGATGTAGTTTATTCGGGTGATGGTTGGGTTGTGCTACTGTGATTGGTTTGGATTTAATCGGTTGGTTGTGTGGAGTTTGGGCTTTGAGACAGCCATGGAAGTTCTGTCTTCGCAAGTTCGCCAGGCGAATGGCAGCGAAACTTCGCCAGGCGAAGCCCAGCGAGCTGTAGCGAAGCAAGTCAGAAGCTAATACCCTGTATTCGCTGGCAAGTTCGCCAGGCGAGGTGAGTTGGCGAAGGTTCGCCAGGCGAGTGGGTAGCGAGCCTCAGCGAGTAATTCCAGAATTACTCCCAGTGGACTTCGCTGGGGAGTTCGCCAGGCGAAGGCCAGCGAGCATTCGCTGCGTGGCTTCGCCAGGCGAAGGTTGGCGAACCTGGCAGTGTTATTTGTTTTGCTGTTTGTTCATGGCATGATGTTTGATTGATTCAATTATGATTAGTGCCTATATGAATGATCGATGTGTGAACTATTTTGACATGTCGTGCTGTGGGTGGCCGAAAGGCGTGAATCCTAGATTGTAGAGTAAATGGTGAATCTTGAATATTTGATAATCTTGTGTATTTGCTCGAATTGAATAGAAACGCATTGATAGGCTGATATGTGTGTAAACCATGTGTGGAATGGTGCATAATGTGAAGGCATGATAGATATATGCTATGTATGTGATAAATGCAATGAGTATGTTTGTGAGCATAGTATGCATTTTTGTGTTGAATGATCCCTCGGAGGATTTGCAGAACCTCGTATGATACGATGGTTATATTAGATTCCTTGGAGAATCGGTTGCATTGTGTGATTCCTTGGAGAATCGGTCATGACATGTAATCCCGTGGAGGATTGGTTAGAGTATTTGATTCCGTGGAGAATCTGCTGAGTACTTGATCCCGTGGAGGATCTGCTGAATATTCGATTCCGTGGAGAATCTGATGAATATTTGATTCCGTGGAGAATCTGCTGAGTACTTGATCCCGTGGAGGATCTGCTGAATACTCGATTCCTTAGGGAATTTGTTGAATGAGTCGGTACCGCATTTGCATCTGCATAGAGTCGTGTGTCGGTCTCTATGAGTTGCATGAGTCATATGTGTATGATGCATTGGTTGTGTGAATATAACTGTGTATGTTATATGTGATTGTTCGGAGGAAATATAGTGAATGTTCATGTGTATGTGTAGAGACATGATTATTTGTATATGCTTAATGTGGTGAGAACATAATTTGAGTATAACTTGTACAAATGTGAGTATATGTATATATACAATTTTATGCATTAACTGTTATGATGTTGTTTCTCACCCTTCTGCTGTTTTATAATGCTCTATGAGGCATTGCAGAGTAGGAAGCTGGAGGTTCTTTTTGTGAAGCGATGTCTTCACTCTTTTTGGTCAATGGCTCTGATATGTAACATCTGGGTAGTTAGGAAGCCTTTGACTCTTTTGGAGTTACATTTGTTTTGATTCTTTTGTGATACATATGTGTATGTATCTGCTGTGGATATGTTGTAAAGCATGAATTAACTGATGGTTGTATATACCTTTATGAATGTGATTGATTCAATATTTGGATGTTTCCGCTTTTATTCTAAATATTGAGATGTGGGTTACCCATTGTTGCATATCTATTCTGAGCAGGTATCGTATGTGTTTAATTTCATGATAATGTGATGCGCCTCTTTTATACCATGTTTTAATTAAACTCTGATGAAATAAATTTTCTAAGTGCCTAATTGATTTATTTAATTTATTTGGGGGTATAAAAAGGGGGTGTTACATTAAGTGGTATCAGAGCCAGTGTTTAGTCAGTCGTGTCTGTCTTGTTGTTGTGTTGGTTGAACGGTTGTTTAACCTTGTTGTTGATTTTTGGGAATCCTCAGAATATGGCAGGTCGTAATGACAATGCTATGGCAGCGGCGTTAGAGGCTATGGCCAGAGCTGTGCAGGGTGCACCTAACGTGAATGCGAATGATGAGTTCAGGAAGAACCAACCACCGGTGTTTAAAGGGAGATTTGATCCGGATGGTGCTCAGATATGGTTAAAGGAAATTGAGAGGATCTTTAGGGTGATGGATTGTGCTGAAGGGAATAAGGTGAGACTAGGGACTCACATGCTGAGAGAAGAGGCTGATGACTGGTGGGTCAGCATGAGGCAAGTTCTTGAGGTCGACGACGAGGAGATTACGTGGGATTTATTTCGTGCTGAGTTTCTAAGGAAGTATTATCCCGAAAGTGTTAAAGGGAAGAGAGAAATGGAATTTCTGGAGTTGAAACAAGGTAATATGTCGGTGGTGGACTACACCGCTAAGTTTACTGAGTTAGTGAAGTTTCACCCTCACTATGATGCGGTTACGGCGGAATTTTCCAAATGTATCAAGTATGAGAATGGCTTGCGTCCAGAGATAAAGCAAGCGGTGGGTTATCAAAGGATACGAAGATTTTCGGATTTGACTGAGTGTTGTAGAATTTATGAAGAAGACAGTAGAGCTCGTTCTACTCATTATAAGGGTTTGAGCGAGAGGAGAGGGAAGCAGCAAGTACGAAGCGGACCTTATGTGACGCCTGCTGATAAGGGCAAACATAGGGGAAACTTTGATAGGAGACCCGGAGGAGGTTCCGGTGCGATCAAATGTTTTAAGTGTGGCGTGATGGGCCACAAGTCTTATGATTGTGGAAAGTTCAAGGCGAAGTGTTCCAACTGTGGACTCTTTGGTCATGATGCAGCAGAGTGTAGAAAGAATGCTGTGAAGTGTTTTAATTGTGGCGAGGTGGGTCACATTAGCCCGAATTGTACCAAACCGAAGCAAGCTCAGGCGGGCGGAAAAGTTTTCGCATTAGCAGGTTCAGACGCTACTAATGCGGCGGATCGTTTGATTAAAGGTACATGCTTTATTAATGATATGCCTTTAGTTGCTATTATTGATACTGGAGCGACTCACTCGTTCATTTCTCTTGCGTGTGCTAAGCGGTTGGATTTGTGTATGGTTTCCTTGAGTAGTGGTATGGTTATTGGGACTCCCGCTTCGGGGTCGGTAACTACTTCTTTGGTGTGTGCAAGTTGTCCTTTGACCATGTATGGTAAGGACTTCGTTATGGATTTAGTGTGTTTGCCGTTGGAAGGTTTGGACGTAATCTTGGGTATGAATTGGTTGCAATTTAATAGAGTTCATTTGGATTGCTATCACAAGTTGGTAAGGTTTCCTTCTTTGGAAGATGGTGAAAACGAGGGTTTTCTTTCCACTAAAGAGTTGAAGAAACTTTTAGCGGACGAAGCTCAGTTGTTTGGTTTGTTTGCATCGTTGTCGGTGGAGAGCAAAGTTGAGCTCGACGTGTTTCCTGTGGTTTGTGAATTTCCTGAAGTGTTTCCGGAAGATATTGTGGATGTGCCGCCAAAGAGAGAGGTTGAATTTTCTATTGATCTAGTTCCGGGTACTAGACCGATTTCGATGACCCCGTATCGGATGTCGGCATCGGAGTTGGTGGAATTGAAGAAGCAGTTGAATGATTTGTTGGATAAGAGATTTGTAAGACCAAGTGTTTCTCCTTGGGGTGCGCCGGTATTGTTGGTAAAGAAGAAGGATGGTAGTATGCGATTGTGTATTGATTATCGGCAGTTGAATAAGGTGACAATTAAGAACAAGTATCCGCTTCCAAGAATTGATGATCTGATGGATCAATTGGTTGGAGCCCGTGTTTTTAGTAAGATTGATTTAAGATCCGGATATCATCAGATTCGAGTTAAGGAAGAAGATATTTCGAAGACGGCTTTTAGGACACGATATGGTCACTATGAGTATACGGTGATGCCATTCGGAGTTTCTAATGCGCCGGGTGTTTTCATGGAGTATATGAACCGTATCTTCCACGAGCAGTTGGATCGTTTTGTGGTGGTGTTTATCGATGACATTTTGATTTATTCTAAGTCTCGAGAGGAACACGAAGAACATTTAAGGATTGTGTTGCGGATTTTGAAAGGTAAGAAGTTGTACGCAAAGTTGTCTAAGTGTGAGTTTTGGTTGTCGGAGGTGAGTTTTCTTGGACATATTATTTCCGGCAATGGTATTAGTGTGGATCCATCCAAGATCGATGCGGTAATGCAATGGGAGACTCCAAGATCGGTTACGGAAATTCGAAGCTTTTTGGGCTTGGCCGGTTACTACCGGAGGTTTATCGAAGGATTTTCAAAGTTAGCACTTCCGTTAACGCAGTTGACTTGTAAAGGAAAGGCTTTTATTTGGGATGTTAATTGTGAAGAGAGTTTCATGGAATTAAAGAGAAGGTTAACAACAGCGCCAGTTTTGATTTTGCCGAATCCTACGGAACCTTTTGTGGTTTATTGTGATGCTTCTTTGTCAGGATTGGGGGGTGTGTTGATGCAAGATGGGAAGGTCGTGGCGTATGCTTCTAGGCAGTTGAGAGTGCATGAAAAGAATTATCCTACTCATGATTTGGAGTTAGCGGCCGTGGTGTTCGTTTTGAAAATTTGGAGGCACTATCTTTATGGTGCAAGATTTGAAGTTTTTAGCGATCACAAGAGTTTGAAGTATTTGTTTGATCAAAAGGAATTGAATATGAGGCAAAGGAGATGGCTAGAACTTTTGAAGGACTATGATTTTGGTTTAAATTATCATCCGGGTAAGGCGAATGTGGTAGCCGATGCCTTAAGTCGGAAGTCGTTGCACGTGTCTACTTTGATGGTTAGAGAGTGGGAACTCTTGGAGAACTTTAGAGATTTGAGTTTGGTTTGTGAGTTAACACCGAGTAGTGTGAAACTTGGTATGTTGCATGTCACAAATGATTTCCTTACTACAGTGTACGAAAAGCAAAAGTTGGATTTGAAATTTGTGGATTTGATGACGAATGGAAATGAAGATTTCAACGTTGATGAATTAGGAGTTTTGAGGTTTCGAGGTCGTATTTGTATTCCCGATGACGCGGATTTGAAAAAGATGATATTGGAAGAGGGACATCGGAGTAACTTAAGTATTCATCCGGGAGCGAATAAGATGTATCAGGATTTGAAGAAGATCTTTTGGTGGTCTGGATTGAAAAGCGATGTTGCTCGTTTTGTGTACTCGTGTTTGACTTGTCAGAAGTCTAAGGTAGAGCATCAGAAGCCTAGTGGATTGATGCAACCGTTGGATATTCCGGAATGGAAATGGGATAGTATATCGATGGATTTTGTTACGGGATTGCCAAATACGCAAGGAGGACATAATGCTATTTGGGTGATTGTTGATAGGCTTACTAAATCGGCTCATTTTATTCCGATTGATATTACTTATTCTTTGGAAAGGTTGGCCGAGATTTATGTTGGCACTATTGTGAAGCTTCATGGAGTTCCTAAGAGTATTGTGTCGGATAGAGATCCTAGATTTACTTCAAGATTTTGGGAGAGTTTGCAAGGTGCCTTGGGTTCTAAGTTGAGATTGAGTTCGGCATATCATCCGCAAACGGATGGTCAAACCGAGAGGACGATTCAATCGTTAGAAGATCTGTTGCGTGCTTGTGTGCTTGAACAAGGTGGTGCGTGGGACGGTTATTTAGCGTTGATCGAGTTCACCTATAATAACAGTTTCCATTCGAGTATCGGTATGGCGCCATTTGAGGCTTTATATGGACGGAGATGTCGAACACCTCTGTGTTGGCATGAGACGGGTGAAAAGTCGGTAGTTGGTCCTGAAATGGTACAGCAAACGACGGAAAAGGTGAAATTTATTCGGGAAAAGATGAGAGCTTCTCAGAATAGACAGAAAAGTTATCATGATAAAAGGAGAAAGGATCTCGAGTTTCAAGAGGGCGACCATGTGTTTTTGAGAGTTACACCGGTTACAGGTGTGGGTCGTGCTTTGAAGTCGAGAAAGTTGACTTCTCGTTTTATTGGTCCGTATCAGATTGTCGCACGAGTTGGTGCTGTGGCTTACCGTGTGGCGTTGCCTCCGAACCTTTCGAATTTGCATGATGTATTCCATGTCTCGCAACTTCGGAAGTATGTTCCGGATCCGTCACATGTAATCCCAATGGATGAAGTGGAAGTAAGAGATAACCTTACAGTTGAAGTTTTACCGGTTAGTATTTTGGACCGTGAAGTTAAGAAACTAAGAGGCAAGGATATTGCGCTTGTGAAAGTGTCCTGGGGAGGTGCCGCGGAAGGCAACATGACTTGGGAATTGGAGAGCAAGATGCGGGAATCGCATCCAGAGTTGTTTGAATCAGGTGATATTTTCGAGGACGAAAATTTCTAAAGTGGGGGAGAGTTGTAACGCCCCGATTCTGAATTCCCATTAATTGTTGAGTCTTTTAATTTATTTAATTGATGTTTGTTTAAATTGAGAAATTATATATTGTTATTTGGTGTTTTGCTTATTTTATCTATTTTTACCGATTCGGAGAGTTTTCGGGGAATTAGAGTAAAAAGGGCATTTTAGACATTTAGCACTTTAGTGTGAGGATTGTTTGGTAAGTGTTGGAAAGAATTTGAGAGGAAAGAAATAGAGATGAAAATAGAATAAGAGAGGAAAAGGAAGAAAGATAGTAACATAAGAAGAAAAACAAGAGAAAGAAAAGAGGAGAAGAGAAAGAGAAGAGAAAGTGGAGAGGAAAACCTAGAATCATCAAGGAATCATCACAAAAGCTTGCAATCGATCGGTAAGGGTGTGAAACTCCATCATCTCTTTAATGTGTATGATTGTATGTGTATGTGTGTGGATTTTGTAGAGCATTCTACTCTTTTTCCACTTAGGTTAGAAGTTGGTTTTGGGAGTAGAATGAGGTTTTAATCGGTTAGAACTCGGATTAGACGATGTAGTTTATTCGGGTGATGGTTGGGTTGTGCTACTGTGATTGGTTTGGATTTAATCGGTTGGTTGTGTGGAGTTTGGGCTTTGAGACAGCCATGGAAGTTCTGTCTTCGCAAGTTCGCCAGGCGAATGGCAGCGAAACTTCGCCAGGCGAAGCCCAGCGAGCTGTAGCGAAGCAAGTCAGAAGCTAATACCCTGTATTCGCTGGCAAGTTCGCCAGGCGAGGTGAGTTGGCGAAGGTTCGCCAGGCGAGTGGGTAGCGAGCCTCAGCGAGTAATTCCAGAATTACTCCCAGTGGACTTCGCTGGGGAGTTCGCCAGGCGAAGGCCAGCGAGCATTCGCTGCGTGGCTTCGCCAGGCGAAGGTTGGCGAACCTGGCAGTGTTATTTGTTTTGCTGTTTGTTCATGGCATGATGTTTGATTGATTCAATTATGATTAGTGCCTATATGAATGATCGATGTGTGAACTATTTTGACATGTCGTGCTGTGGGTGGCCGAAAGGCGTGAATCCTAGATTGTAGAGTAAATGGTGAATCTTGAATATTTGATAATCTTGTGTATTTGCTCGAATTGAATAGAAACGCATTGATAGGCTGATATGTGTGTAAACCATGTGTGGAATGGTGCATAATGTGAAGGCATGATAGATATATGCTATGTATGTGATAAATGCAATGAGTATGTTTGTGAGCATAGTATGCATTTTTGTGTTGAATGATCCCTCGGAGGATTTGCAGAACCTCGTATGATACGATGGTTATATTAGATTCCTTGGAGAATCGGTTGCATTGTGTGATTCCTTGGAGAATCGGTCATGACATGTAATCCCGTGGAGGATTGGTTAGAGTATTTGATTCCGTGGAGAATCTGCTGAGTACTTGATCCCGTGGAGGATCTGCTGAATATTCGATTCCGTGGAGAATCTGATGAATATTTGATTCCGTGGAGAATCTGCTGAGTACTTGATCCCGTGGAGGATCTGCTGAATACTCGATTCCTTAGGGAATTTGTTGAATGAGTCGGTACCGCATTTGCATCTGCATAGAGTCGTGTGTCGGTCTCTATGAGTTGCATGAGTCATATGTGTATGATGCATTGGTTGTGTGAATATAACTGTGTATGTTATATGTGATTGTTCGGAGGAAATATAGTGAATGTTCATGTGTATGTGTAGAGACATGATTATTTGTATATGCTTAATGTGGTGAGAACATAATTTGAGTATAACTTGTACAAATGTGAGTATATGTATATATACAATTTTATGCATTAACTGTTATGATGTTGTTTCTCACCCTTCTGCTGTTTTATAATGCTCTATGAGGCATTGCAGAGTAGGAAGCTGGAGGTTCTTTTTGTGAAGCGATGTCTTCACTCTTTTTGGTCAATGGCTCTGATATGTAACATCTGGGTAGTTAGGAAGCCTTTGACTCTTTTGGAGTTACATTTGTTTTGATTCTTTTGTGATACATATGTGTATGTATCTGCTGTGGATATGTTGTAAAGCATGAATTAACTGATGGTTGTATATACCTTTATGAATGTGATTGATTCAATATTTGGATGTTTCCGCTTTTATTCTAAATATTGAGATGTGGGTTACCCATTGTTGCATATCTATTCTGAGCAGGTATCGTATGTGTTTAATTTCATGATAATGTGATGCGCCTCTTTTATACCATGTTTTAATTAAACTCTGATGAAATAAATTTTCTAAGTGCCTAATTGATTTATTTAATTTATTTGGGGGTATAAAAAGGGGGTGTTACATTCATAACCATGACACTCACATAGAGTACGACGACTCTAGTCCTAAGCCTAGGACGAAAGGGGAGGTAAGTGTTCATGGCAGGACACTCACATAGAGTACGACGACTCTAATCCTAAGGCTAGGATAAACGGGTAAGACTCTAACAAGGTCTCAAGGGAATGATGGACAAGGCTATCCTAAATATGACATGGCAGTCAACAGAGAAATCCCTTCCTTTGGAATCTAAGTAATATATATGAGGAAATAAGATCAAGTCGTGCAAGTACCAGATATAAAATAAAATTAGGCAACGATAAATAATATGAAAAAAGATGCATGATGAACACAAGATATGAACAACAACATAGTCGAGGTAAAAATAAAAAACCACAAGAAAGACGAAGAGATCCTAAGCTACAAGTCACGAAAGTTAGTGGTTAAGAAAAATAGTATAAAATTGAAATGATCAAGAATTAATTCTACATAACTATAGTCTAAACAAAAGTCAAAAATCGAAAAGATAATGTACTCTAGTGAATTAAGAAAGTATAAAAACAAAAATGAAACAAGATTGATCTACAAAACTAGTTGAGAAATTATTTAAAAATCTAAAGGATCTAAGATTAGAAGCCTAGATAATTAAATCTAAAGATGAATCAAAATTAAAGGAATTAATTCAAAAACTAATAGAAAAATACTTTTGAAGTTCTCAAAATAGGAAAAAATATTCCTAAAACAAAAATACT
This sequence comes from Lathyrus sativus, assembly GCA_963859935.3. NCBI lineage: Eukaryota > Viridiplantae > Streptophyta > Magnoliopsida > Fabales > Fabaceae > Lathyrus > Lathyrus sativus. Next base: position 676,610,751 of record OZ012739.1, on the reverse strand, counting down.
AATTAAAACTAAACGCAACAACATCATAAAAAAGACTTAACGATATTATTTAACTAACAAAGTTAGTTAATAAAAATATTAAAACGAATCAACAAAAAATATATATATAAGAAAAAAAAACAAAATATTTAACAAGAAAACAAAAAGATAGGAAGGGTGTTGAAGGAGAATTGGGGGGTGTGCTTAGAAACATGGAGTATGGAGAAAAAGGCTCAAGTGATGGGCGCTGGATCTAGGGAGTGGGTCGATTTGACCCGGTTCAATTTACTCAAAAACTAACTAACCCTAAAAAAGAAAAAATAACGGCCACACTCTATGTTCCATCCAAACCGTGTTCAAATAGTTCCTCGAAACACAACGTATTCCATCAGTTTTCTCAACAACAAAAAACGATCTATATTCTTTGCAAGAAAAAGCTTCTCCTTACTTGTTCATGGTTGTATTCCTTTCCATCTAGTGATTTCCCCATTCCCACTCGCAATTGCTTCTGCGTGATGCTCTGAATCGCTTCCCTTTCTCTCAAACGATCCCCCTCTTCTTTTGTTCACTCTGAACAACAACCCTTTTTTAACTCCATGTTAATCGTCACCTCTCTCAAAACAACTCTCAATTAGCTCACAAATAAAATAAAGGCAATTGATAAATATTAAACAAAATAATCACAACTAGATCCAAGAGCTTTCAATCCAAACATAATTGCCCGAACATAAGCAGAAACATCAATAATGGAAGCATAAACTCAAAGTTGGCAGTAAAGAAAATAATAATTTCACCTGAAAATATGAAGTCGGGTGATGTGAATCAGATAAACTGCCAATATCCTCTTGTTTGTGTGATTTGTATGACTTGTTATAGTTATTATAGTATCTCAAGACATGGTTTATGGTTTGTGTTACCTAGTTTACTTAGCGTGTATCGTGAAGGCTGCTGCTTAGAATCCTTGTGAAAAAAACCGAATGGCTCTCTCCCCCTCCTTCTTTATTCTGATACTTCTGTCTTTAGTGAGGGGTCTGTTTTTTTATGCCCCCTTTTTTCTCTAAGTTGTATGTTGTGATTTTAATTTGCAGGTTATGTGTTTGGTGTTGTCATTGTTGTTATAGGGTATTTTGTCTTGAAGTGCTTGTGTAACATCCTTTTCTACTCCACAAATATAATGGCAAATCAATCATATTTATCAGAGTAAAATATTAAACGCAATAAAATCATCTCAAAAGGGCACACATTTCTCAATAATTCAAATATAGTCAATGCTCGGTAAACAACTAGTTTTTCCAAAATTACTCAAGATATTACTCAAAAGGCAGCGAAACTCAAAAAGGCAAAATCCAAAGTTTTCCTTCGCAGCAACATAATCAAAATAATAATAATCAAATAAAACATGGTTTAACTCAAAGACCCTAAATCCCTCCTAAGGTATTAAGACGATAAAGGCACAAAATCTACGACTTATTAGGCCAATCCCGTATCATATTTACGCCTCTAATTCCCATAATTTCTTAAAAATACTCCGCAATCATTAAAGTTTTCACAATCAATTGCCCTATATGGTTAAAACCTCAACAACAGATTTGGCCACGAAGGCCTAATTTCTCTTACTCTCAAATCAGCCTCAAACCTATCAGACTATCAGTTCAAATCCCTCAAACTCACCATTAGAAAGGCAATAACAATTCAATACTAAAAAATCCCTAAACCCTTAAATCAGCTTTAAACACATTGAATCACATATTAAAAATAATGAAGGCAATCCTCATACCTTAATTGCCGACTATAAGCCTTTCTCCTTGATTCTTGGAAATCTTGCAAAGCTTTTGCCTCAATCCTCCTGCTCAGAGCTCTGTCCTCTATTTCTTCTCTTCTTACGGTCTAATAAGAATGAATCCTAATTTCATCAAAACTCCTTTTTGTTAAACCTAACTTTGAGCCTTAAAATTGGGCTTTCCAACTTCACCCTCACTAACTTCTCCTTAAATATCCACTTTTCCCTTAACTCACTTATATTTATTTAAATTAATAATAATATCAATATATTCATAGTATATACTATTATTTAAATAAATGACTCAAAATCCATAATTCTCAATATTCACACCAACCACCGAAAACTACCAAAAATGTGAATATTCATATTTAAATAAATTAAATAAATATTCCAAGAATTTGGGGTATTACAACTTGTTTGATGCTGCAAAGGTTTTTTTGTGTGCAAAGTTTCATCTTAGCAGAGTTTTTTTATCTTAGAACATAATGTTGTAGCAGGTCGCAAATTTTGTTTTGGCTTTGGTGTTGTCTGAACAGAGATACATGCTTTGTCTTGGTGAATTGTTGTTGTCAAGTGGCAGCAGTGGTAAGTTTGCAGGTTTAAGGTAGTGAAGTCCTTGTCTTAGTTTATGACAAGTTTGGTTTATTGCAAGTTCTTATGGTCTGCTGCAGAATTTGCAACGTGGGGTCCTTTGGTGTGATTGTTTTGGTCAATGTTGTTGTTGTTTCTTTTTGTAATTTTTGGGCTTGTAATATTGTAAAAAAGAAGTTTGGACATGAAGCATTATTTTTGAATTTTGTTGTACTTCTAAAAAGAGAATGGACTTGACATATTTTTGTGTAATGTTTTTTTTGAATTTTTTGGACATTGAATGGGTATTAGGAATAAAAAATGGATTTTATTTGGATAGTAAAAATTGGATACTAAAAAAGGATTTGGAAATGGTATTTGCGAATAGATATCAATGAATAAAAAAAATAAAGTGAATTTATTTATGGATATGAATTTATGGAAAATAGGAATGAATTAGATTGAAAATAGTTTTGAAATGTTATAACTTGGATCATGAACTTTGAAAGGAAATTGAATTTGGATCGAAACTTGAAAAGAATATTGAATATGGAAATTGAAATTTTGTCATGAATTTAGAATTTAGAATCTTGAACTTCGACCAAACTATGAATCAATTCAAAAAGTGAAACTTGAAACAATTTTGTATAACTAACACTCTTGACTTGATTCAACAAATTGTCTTTGAAACCATATTTCAGCATCTCGAACTCTTCATTAAAATCATACCAGAAATGTATTGAGACTTTGAATCAAATCCATGAGACATGACACCACATTTTGATTCCAACTTGAATTGGACAGAAAGCTTAAGTCTTCCTTTGAAAAGAAAGCATGAACCACATAATCAGGACTTGAAGTAACTGACTGAATGTCTTGACTTTAAATAGATCTAAAACGTGACTTCATCAGGTAAACTTGAACTGACACAAAACCCTGGTTTGATAGTCCTCAAGCATAAGGCATTTATTCATGACAATATCCATCTTGAGAATGACACAACCTCCTTTTTCTTGACCAAGACCAAATCACGTCCAATTGAACTGAAAACTACTGTGCACATACATTTTAACCTGCTAGCCTCAAGTGACACTCAACTAAACGACACTTGCCTGACTTAAACACAAAGGGTGAGAAATCCTAATCATCGCGCCTTGAGTGTACACTGAACAATGACTTAATGAGAATCAAAAACCTGATTTATAATTTTGTTACAGCCTAATAACCTGATACTGAAACAAACCATTTGTTTGACCAAGATTAGGTCAAACTTCCACTAAATCTTAAACTACACCGCACAGACCCTTGACTTGATAACCTTGCTTGATCCTGGATTCAGTCTTACAAGACTTGGGCCTCAAAGGACTTGTGGTGAAGCCATACTGCACTGGATTATTGAGGAAGGGAAATCTCTTAAGAGCATGAAAACTTAACTGGTGAATGAAATATCCAAAACCTTGATCGACCGACCCTTGAAGCAAACCCTGATTCACAAGAGAAATAAAATAAACAAAGTCTGATAATCTAGTTTGTTATGCAAGGATGATTGACCTAAAATGATATGCAAAAGATTAAAGAATCTAAGGGTAAAATTTGGGGTATGCCAAATGTGTTTGATGGACATGTGACTTCAAGTACAAGAGAGGGGATATGTGAATTATTGTATTTATATTTTGTGATTAGGTTTAAAGTTTTCTTAATTAAAACAACATTTTGTGTTAGTATTTAAAAAATAGAGTGAAAAGCAGCGACATAAATAATACAATAATTTAAATGTCTGAATTTAAAGAGATAAAATTAAAGAGATGAGACCGATAGTTATACATGTTCACCTAAATGTTGGCCTAATCCTGCCCTCAAGAGATATTCTTGAGAGTTTATTAATAATCTTGAGTTTTTATAAGTTATGCCCACTAACCTTTGTTACAATCTAATCGATATATTTTACACAGACTTATCCCCCTAACAAAACACAAGCTTTTTCTACAGGCTTAGTTCACAGACCAAGTAGAGATTTTATCGGCTAATCTCAATAACCAAAATGAACTTTTATTGGCTAAGTTCTAGAACCAAACAAAGATTTTCACTAATTTATCTCATGAACCAAACACGAACCTTCAACAAAATCACACTTTTAAAATAAATAATGACACAATACCAGTACAATAGTTTCCTCATAAGTAGTTTTCACTCATAAGACACTAAGACAAATTTAATGAAGAGAAAATATCAAAGAGATAAGAGGAGAGTAATAAAATGGTACGAAATAGGAAAACTATGAATTCTGGTGTGATTTCAAGTGAGAAGAGGCCTCATTTATATAGGAGAACGTAAGGCTAAAAAACTAAACAATCCATGGGCTACATTAACTAAATAATCGATTCAGATAATCAATTATTTAGTCTCTATAATCGATTATTCAAGCAAAAAATAATCGATTATGTATTTAGGTCTAATCGTTTATTTAGTGGAAAAGTCTTCCAATGATTAAGAGACTGTCTCAACTGTTGGCAATCATTAAGAGACCGTCTCAATTGATTTTAGACTCAACCAATAGAAAATAATCGATTAGGTATTTAGGTCTAATCGTTTATTTAGTGGAAAAGTCTTCCAATGAATTCAGACACTCTCTTAATCAGTTGATTAAGCTTCACAATATTTTTAGATGAGTTTTCAAATAAAGATAATCCTTAAAAATTTATAGGTGTGTGTGAGTTGTCTTAGTATTTTAGGAGTCACTCTTCTACTTTCATAAGACTCTGATCACTCAAACAACCACGACCAGGTGAGATTTCACATTTGATCTCTTTCACAACTCTAAAGCTTTCAAATTCCTTTTCCAGATATGTTGATCATATAAGTACTTAATTAGAACCTTAAATATTCTACAAGATGAGACTTGAGATATCTTCAAGTTAATCATCATCATCATCAAAGGGTTAGAAAGATATCACCATCGACTTCAACAATCATCAGCGTTGTCATCATCAAAATATTAAGATGGTCAACAATATATGTATCATTAGCTCCACACCTGCAAGCACATAGATCCATATTCTCCTCTCTTTTTTGATGTTGACAACATATCTCTCAAGGAGGCGGTAAAAGAGAAAACAAATAGGTAAAGGCACCAACTGAAATAAACGTAATGCTTGGTACATCCTAAGCCAATTGAAAAATAAACCAAAAATATAAAATGCAGTAATGAGGAATCAAAACATGAACCCTAATAGATTTATTCCCTCAGTTATTACAAAAATCTGAAGGAATAGATTGTATGTTTAAAAAAAATTAAACATGGCACACCCAAGAAATATACCTCAGTTATTTGTTGGTCGAGGTAAAAGCTTTGTCATAAAATGTATTATTTGTAGTAGTGTACATTTCTTTCTGGCCAAATTCCCCCACCGTAAGAGCTGAAACACTTCCTCATCCTTCATTGAATCTGCATACAATCGTTACTAAACTAAATATATCATAAGCAAACAAGCTGAAGACAAAGAAGCCAAGAGCTTTTAAGACTTACCAAAAATAATCTTCCTTTCTTCCATACTATGGGCGTCAACCAGTATGTGGGGGTTGACAAGGTGTTTCAAGCCTTTCTGGGAAGCTTCACCCGAAGGAGTAACCCCCTAGTATAACCAAGTTCTTTGACAAAACTTATCAACCGTTTCTTCGAATACAAATCTTCTTGAGAAAGGTTTTCCAATTCGTAGACGTATAACCCATTTCCTATCAGGAAATGGCTAACATTCCAATACTTTGGGAACAACTCAACACATTTACCTCCACTCAATCTTCGACCGTGTAGATCACTGCATGGGCCTATAAAGGTAACCATGAAAAATCGATCTTCAAAATGTTTCAAGTTCTCAAAGAAAGCCCAAAGCCACCGAAGATCGACACCAGGGAAACTAAGCATCGACCCGCACTTGAGTTACAAGACTATAGTGAACTCATAAAAAGGAAATAAAAGAGTGAGAGAAGGCTTCCCATTCAATTATGCACACAAATACTAGAAGGATTTCACATACGCTTACTCGCAGGGTGAAGCTACGATGGTGCCACTATCAAATTCTTTATAACTTCCATCTCAAAGACATCTAAGGGTAGTCAAAGACCTAGGGTCGAGAAAATGCATTCATAAAAAGGGATGGTGCAATCACCACACTCGCTGCATATTATATCATTTTCTATGGGAGTTAAAACACCCCAACTTGAATATAAACCGACATCAAGAAAAGCCCCATCAACATTGCCCTTTCGACTGAAGATAAAAACGATTGAACAATAAATAAAATCTATCCACGAAACACGGACATCTTCCTTCGACTTTTACCTCTTGATGGATACAATTTTTTCCAAATATAGAAAAACAAAATATCAAAGGAAATAAGATAACAACGAATTATGAAAGATAACTTAAAGAAACTGGGAGTTTACTCTTCAAAAATTGTACGTAAGGAAAATATGCCCCGTCAACGTTTCAAATCACTTACACGCAACACTTAAGTATTCCAGTTCCCAAGAGTCATTACGAGGGTACCTCCAAAAAGAGATTTGAAGCATATGACACATTAAATGCGCAAATCCCAAGACAGTAACGCCTCCTTTTGACTTATAAGTGCATCAGAAGAGTAGTCAAACGTCGAGATAGATAAGACAAACCCTTGCACGACCACGGGCTTGAAGGACAACTGTTCTAAGCTGACCATATAAAGAAGGATACATGTTATATAGAACCTTTTCACAAATGAGAGCTATCATGCATATGAATATAAATGATCCAATCCTTAAATACATTTAAGGACTCCCAGCATTGCACGCCTAACAAATAACAGGTTGGTATGACCACTCCATTATAAATATAAAAGCTCATCAGTTTCATATACTCAATTTCAAATTTAATTTTCTTCCTCACATACTAACTTGAATGTTGAAGTTATAACCTTACATATCAACCCCTCGTCATCATATCAAAAGCCCAAATCATTGTAATTCTTCGTAATCACCCATTCTCACTCTATTTCTAAATTTCCAACAAAATATTTTGTATAGACACAAATTATTTTAAAAAAGACTAATAGATTTTGTTTAATTTTAGTGTTCATTTTAATTATTTACGATTTTATTTTATCTCTCCCTATAACAAATACTAGTTAATGTTTTATTTCCCTATAACAAATACTAGTTAATGTTTTATTTCCCTATAATAAATACTAGTTAATGTTTTATTTTTTTTCCAAAAATACTAAATATTATTACCGACAAAATAAGCAATAACATTACCTTATTTTAAGACAATGTCCAAGTACAATGTATCACGATCATATTCAAAAGTGCATAGTAACTATCACTTTCTCGTTAAACAAGAGACTAACGATTTATTATTACATCATTAAAAATATATTTTATCATAAATATTATTTTTATATAAAAAATATATTTGACTATAACAAAAAAAGATAAGTTTTTTATGTTCATTTCCAGAACTTTGAAAAGCTTAATTTGAAGGTAAGCAAAGAAAACCCGCAACAACAACCTCGCATCTTTATTTTCTCTCAATCACAACAAAACCCTAATTGATTTGACCCTTTTTTGTGTTTGATTTGCTTGATCGATCTTCCAGGTTTCATGGCGGATCAATCGGAGTTCGATCCTTCACTCGCAGTTTCTCACAAGTTCCCCGATGTATCTCTCTTTTTCCTTATTGTTATTGAAATCACCTTTCTCTTATTTTGTTTTTAGGTTTTTGTAGACAAAGTGTTTGTAGAAATGTCATACTCACAACAATAGAGAAAAACAATATAAACGGCAAACATAAAATAGTGGTGTGGAATATTCCAAGAATATGTCTCGATGATCACACTTTTGATTGGCTTATTGGATTTTATCTAATGACATAACCAGTTGTAAGATTGTTTAGCTTATGAAAATAGCTTAGAACTTATATGAAAACATTCCGAGTTTATTTTATTCTATTATACAAATAACTTATACATAAGCAGTTATATAATAAGTGGTTATGTTATAAGGCATATGCGTTAAATTAAACTGTTTACCCAATCAGAGTCTAAATTGAATAATTGAATTCTGAACTTCTGTTTTTGTTATGCTCCCATGGAATGGATTGCAGAGTACCTACTCTTATACCGAAAGGTAAGGCCTACTTTCAAATGATAAATGAAAATGGTTATTGAAATGAGTTTCAATGAAAAGAAAATGCATTAGTAATTGTGCTTCAAATCACGTGCTCGACAGAGATGCAGCACTTTATGCCTTAGGCATTGGGGCATGTGCTTCGGATGCTGTTGATGAGGACGAGCTTAAATATGTTTACCATGAAGACGGTCAGAAGGCTATCAAGGTATTGCTTATTTTCAAACTGTTGTTAGTAAAATGATTACTTTAATACGTTTATTCTCTTGTAACATAAAATGCATGTCTAATTTCTTATATGATCAGAAGTTTGTTAGGATTTTGCTACTTTTAAAATATTCTTGATGAATGTGTAATGTAACATAATCATGTGCAACCTTAACTTATGACAAGATATTGCTAATAATTCATTTTTGTTTAGGCATGCGTAATGTAACATAACCATGTTCAACAATCAAGCTTAACTTATGACAAGATATTGCTAATAATTCATTTTTGTTTGGGCAGGCTCTTTTTAGACACAATTGTGGCAAAATATCTCTGACGTATGCATCATTTTCTGCTCTTTAGGTCTTACCTACATTTGCTGCTTTACTTACACTTGAATCATTGCCCAATGGTTTTGATCTCCCTGGCTTGCAGTGAGTGCTGCTCACTATTCTCTATATGTTTGCGCTTATACTTCATGTATATAATTTATGGAGGAATGTGTAATGCTTAAGTTTCATATTCCATTTTCTGTCATATTGTATTGTTGATCTTCCTTTTCTGGCTATCCTGATGTTTAATCCAAACTAGAACTTTATGTATGACAGATATGATCCACGCCTTCTGCTGCATGGACAACAATACATAGAGCTGTACAAACCACTTCCTTCCAGCTGTCATGTAAGGTTTCTCATTAATATTTGGCATACTGGACACTTGAATTGAATTGTCAGCTAATGATTTCTTGTTCCAATTTTAGCTCAAATGAAATTCATAGGAAATTTAAATTTTAATGCAATAAAGGCTTTCATCTTTTAGAAATGAAAAGTTCTTTATGAAATTCAAGCATCGGACCTATTTTCGTTTCTAGACCTATTATCATTTCTATGCATATGTGAAATAGTTGACTTTTCTAGACCTATTGTCATTTCTATGCATATGTGAAGTAGTTGCCTTTTCTTCGCCACATCACATTAACATTCCAATGACTTATGGTGAGAACTAAAACTATATTTTCTCGAGAAGAATGGGGTGTCGATATTTTTATTTTTTTTATTTTTATAATTAAAATAGAGAGGGTAAAAAGGTCTGATGTAGTCTGAAGCAAGTAGTGATATATATTAGATTTTGTGTAATTAAATTTAGGGAAATGCTAATATGTGCCTTAGGGCACTTGTTGGTGTACTAAAGATAGAAACTTTGTATTAAAATTGTACATTTTATTTCTTAAAAAGTTAAAAATTGTTTTTCAAGACATAATTACTATTTGTGGAATTCTTAACATTTGCTCATAGAGCACAAGTTAGCATGTCCCTAAAATTTAATATCTATCTAATTTGCATCAAAATTTTTTGAACACGAATTTCTTCAACCCCAAAATATATCCCCATTCCTCGCTCGATACTTTACAATTATGATATTCAGAAATAGGTTTAGTTTTCGTCAGCCTAATCAGTTTAATGTCTAATCATTTTCTCTTAATCTTCATATATAAGCTCATAATATACCTTTTATTGTTACAGATGCAAAATAAAGTCAGTGTCGCAGGATTGCATGACAAAGGTTGAATTGCCAAAACAGTTTTTACTTAATGATCTGTTGTGCATGTGTTTGCTGTACAGTTTCACTTTAACATAATAAAAATATATATATCTCATGTAAGTGTCAATTTTTTAATTCCTTATCTTCTTATTCTATTCTTAAAGATGTGATGTTGCTTAAATTTCAGGCAAAGCAGCAATTTTGGAGATTGAAACAAAAAGTTATGAGAAAGAATCTGGTGATTTATTATGCATGAACAGGTAACGCCGAAAACATTCCTTTTAATTTTTATCAGAGTTATCAATACCAGATAGCGGAGTGGAGCAGGCGACCTCAAAAATGGGATAGCGGGATAGTGGATAGTGCGATAGCCGTTATTTGACTATTTTTTGGATTATTTATATGAATAATCTATAAAATGTAAAGCTAAACTATCCTTAAAATAGAATAGAGGAGAAACAAAGTAAGTAAAAGTAAAAGAGGAATAAATTTAATAAAATACTATTACTTAAAAGAAAAAGACAGGAGAAATAGCCTAAGTAAAAGTGGAAGAAGACTTTAAAAAAAAGAGGAAGAAAACTTTGAAGAAAGACAGTACGTAACGAAGAAGAAAGAAGGAAAAAACAGAGGAAGAAAGAAGAAGAAAGGAAAGAAGAGAAAAGAAAGAAGAAAGAAGAAGAAAGGAAAGAAGAGAAAAGAAAAAAGAAGAAAGAAGAAGAGAAGAAAACTTGAAAAATTAAGCAAAAGCGTCTGAGAAAAAGACGGATTACTCTTTTTGTGTTTTGAGTTCAGGCAAATCGGAAAAATTCCTCCAAAAAATTCCAATGTTTCTTTTTTTAAGGGTAATTCTCGAGTTTCGCTTTCGAAACTGATGAAATCCGCTTGGGCCGGGAAGCGCCACACTCCCACTATCCGCTAAACCTCAAATAGCGTCCGCTATCTTAATCTAGGACGAGAGCCGCTCCTCCATAGTGGAGGGTCACCGCTCTGGGATGCTATCCCGGGATAGCGCCGCTATCGGCCCTCTATCGATAACTCTGATATTTGTTACACTCACACATCAATGGTAAGTTTCTTGCAGATCAACAGTATATCTTCGCGGTGCTGGTGGCTTCTCGAAGTCATCTAAACCATTTTCCTACTCAAGTTACCCTTCAAACCAGACCTCAGCTGTAAAAATTCCTGAAAGTAAACCTTTTTCAGTGTTTGAGGATCGTACACACCCATCTCAGGCATGTTACAGCTATTCAATCATGTTTAAAATAAATTGCCTTGTTAATTTGCAGCAGTTTTTTATCCTTCCCCCCATTTCCTAGCCTTTTGGTCTATTATTCTCTTTGTAACAAATTTTGATCTAAGACATGAAATCATGCCTATTACATGGGATTTAGAGTTCCTTGCCTTTGCCTTTGCTCTATTACCCTCTCTGTAATAAATTTGGTTCTAAGACATGAAACATGCCTGTTACATGAAATTGTCTTCGCATTATCTTAAATGCTTTACAACTTTGGTTTAGTTGATAGTCTAATGTACACAATAGATCTTTTAGGCATCAATTTGGCTGAAAAATTTTGATATGCTTTATTTTAGATTTCTGTACAAATTCTGAATGTCTCTTCTGTTTTGCAGGCATTGCTCTACAGGCTATCCGGTGATTACAATCCTCTGCATTCAGATCCCCAGTTTGCAAAGGTTGCCGGGTTAGTACTTTCATCCTGTCTTCTTAATGCCGCTATATTATTCAAAACTGGAAACTTCAATTAGATTGTAATTTTCCATTTTCCCCATTTGAATTACTGGAGTGCTTTTTGAATTGAGTGAATGAGAATTTTCCCTTTAAGCCATGGGGTCTTTGTTTGAAGTAAAGAGGATTGGTCATACAAATTAAACACATAGACACGGTGGTAATTTGGCATTTTAAGATCTAAAACCATCAGTTTGTGACTATTGTTTTGAGATTTTTTATTATTATATGGATTTGCATTGTACTGCTAATCTAATGCTTATAATTGATTGCCAAAGATTCTCGCAGCCAATATTGCATGGGTTATGCACATTAGGATTTGCTGTTAGGGCAATCATCAAAACCATATGCAAAGGAGATTCCGACAGGATAAAAAGCATAACTGGCCGTTTTCTTTTACATGTCTACCCTGGTGAGACTCTCGTTACCGAGATGTGGCTTGAAGGCTCGAGGTAGGTTCATTGTTTGATACATTCATAAGCATATTATTTTCTCTATACCCTTTTAACATATTTTTGTTACGAAAAGTTTTCTAACATACCTAAAGTTTCTTGCCGTCGGAAATTCAGATTCATATTATAAGTTGAATATTTAAAATTGTGTAGGGTTATTTATAGGACATTGGTGAAAGAGAGAAAACGGACAGTCCTTTCTGGCTCCGTTAATCTATGTGGTTTGAATTCATCACTCTGAAGGTGCTCAGTTGAATATAGCCCAGATAATAATGCCTAAATGTACAAGGTTTACCGTCCAGTTATTTATGTTTGCAATACGGACTAAATTTAGATGCTGTATTATTGTTCTTAGTGTTTCCCTTCAAAGAAGCTGGTTTTTAAGAGACAATTTTTTCTCTTCCTTTTAAAATAGGAGTCCTACTATTCATTCTCTGAGCTGTGTAATCAAATTAGTCTTTACATGCATCCGGAGGTGAAGGAAAAATATAAAAAAATAATCCAAATAACCTCATAAAATACAGTGTTGATGTTGTTTTACATGTTTACTTAACGTTGCTTTTAAAATAGTTGTTGACAGTTATACTGATTGAAACCAGAATTAAAGAAACCAAAATTTACAAGAAACAAAAGTCTATTATTAATTGCAAGTGGCTGAGTTTAAAGCTCTTACAATGGTGGAGGAAACAGAAATCTGAACTCTAAACCAATGCAGAATTGCTCATAAAATGGAGAGTAGAAATTCCCTAAAATCAGGGAATATCCTAAAGAACTCTTACTTCGCGTATTCTACAACCTTTTTAGAATATGCTAAGTGTCCAAGTATCCTATAATGACACTCTCTTATAAACAACCCTGTCCTCAAGGTTGAGAGAGCACGTTTGATTGATCTTGTGGTTTGGTGAAAAATTAGTTTGTTAGAGAACATCATATAACTGAGCCTATTGGTGAAATCGAAGATGGACAATCTTGTGGTTTGGTGAAAAATTAGTTTGTTAGAGAACATCATATAACTGAGCCTATTCGTGAAATCGAAGATGGACAACAGATGCACCCATACAGTTAAGATCCAAATCCACCTCCCATTTGCCAATTGCAATTCCTTTCTTGATAGGTTTGACTTCATCAGTTGTAATTCCTTTCTTGATAGTTCAGAGAGTAACATCAACTTACCAACTAACAATGACCCTACTAAAATCAAGTCATTTTTTAACCAGACTCTGACTCTGAAACGTTTAATACAAACCTTGCTCTGATACTGAAACATCAAACCAGACTTTGATTCTAAAATGATAAACCAGGTTCTGATAACCAAAGCTCTGATTCTGGAAAGTAAATCAAGAAAAACAATTTAACCATACTCTGATTCTGGAAAGTTTATTCTAACCAGAATTCAAATCAGGCTCTTATTCTGATAATAATACTCATGCAAAAAGGGAAGTATCTATTTCTATTAGAGTATTCATTTCAGGGGGAGATTCTGTATCTCAGGGGGAGTTATATATTTGTTTCCATTTTATGTGAACAAAATTTCCTATGTTTTTGTCATCATCAAAAAGGGGGAGATTGTTATAATACAGATTGGTGTTTAATTATATCTCTATGTTTTGATGATAACACTAATGAAATTTTGTATTAGGAAAATATATACTCTAATTTTGTTCAAGTATTTTTGTTTCAGATATTAATTCTAATACTCTTAAGGAAGCAAAAATGCATCTGAACGTTCTCTACGCTAAGCATATGAAGCATCAGAAGCATGTCATCAGAAGGCTCTGAGCGCTGCCAGAAGACTCTGAAGCAGAAGCTACAAAAGCATCTGAAGCGTAGTTGAAGATTTTGTATGAAGAGTTTCAAGCATTGTTTTTCAGAAGACTCTGATAGTACTGTTCGCTGCAAGTACTGAGAATATGATCTCCAAACTTTGCTCTGAGTAATATTCACGCTGAAGCACATTGGCTGCAACACTCTGATCTAGCAAAACTCTGATAACATCAAGACTCTGATCACTCAAGACTCTGATGTTGATAACTGTAAGATAGAAGCTTGTTGAAGAAGATATTATTCAAAGATATATCCGTTGGCATATTCCAAACGTCTCTTTTCTCTTTTGTGATAGACACAGGAATTCAGACAAAAAGGATTAGTCTGAACATTCCTCTGCTGGGAAAGCTAGAGTCATTAGAAGACAAAAAGGCCACAGCTACTTTGCAGTACACGGTCTTCAAGCTTGCAACGTCTTGGACTTTTCTCTCTATAAAAGCAAGCCTTCAACAACTTTCTTCAGTTGACGAACATTGACGAAATACTGAGAAATCAAACTGAAAACTACTCACAAGCTCACATACAAATTATATTTCTTTGTTGAATAGTTTATCTTTCGTTCTTAAACTTAAGTGTAAATCACAGTTGTGATATAGCTTTCTTAGAAACATTTTAAACACTTGTTTAGTTTACATTTGATTGTAAAGGTTCCTTAAGAAGACCAAGTTGTGGTCAGGATTTCTTGAGAAGACTAAGACAGTTGTTCTTAGTGGGTTACATTGTAATCAGTTCGACTATAGTGGATTAAGTCCTTGTTGAGAAAGACAAATCACCTTGAGTGGGTGGACTGGATTAGTTGAGTTCAACGAACCAGGATAAAAATACTGTGTTGTTTTTATTGCCATATTATTTTCAAAACCCTTATCCAACCCCCTTTCTAAGTGTTTTTCCCACCTTCAAAAAACACTGCCATAACTTCAACTATAGCTAACTAACCAAGTCAGTTACAAGCCAAAAATCACCTGCCCTAACTGACCAAGTTAGTTGCTAACTTAACCCTAAAACTAACAGTTAGCAAGCTAACCCTTAACCACCATTTACCTTGTAACTGACACAAACTATTAACTGACTCTAACCTAACATCTAACCAACTATTAACTAACCTAACAACCATTAACTAACTTCCAAATGACATATGCCACGTGTGCAGGGGAAATGACCTAAATGCCCCCACTTCAAATTTCCCTCTAAACACACTAACTAGCTTTCAAAATCACAACTAACTTCTAAGCCTCCAAAAAACACACTTCTATCCCATTTTTTACATTGATTTCAATTGAAAACAAACACAACCGTCTCACTTTTTTTACTCCAACTAACACACAACCCTAACTAATTCATTAATGAATTTCCACCCTTGATAATTCCAAGGCCATGATCACCATCCAAGGGTCAAAATTGATTCAATCCTAATTGTTTGTAACTACACTTCCCTTCAAATCTCATCTTCATTCCATCTACATAAACCTTACTCTCATTGCTTCACCAAGAATCTTCATCTACTCTACATAAACTCTACTAGTTTGAATACTCAAACCTCACAAACTCACTAAAGCTCTCCCTCTCCACCATTGAAAGAGCTTCAATCTTTGAAGTTGTGTGCAATAAAGCTTGACCTCTACACTAAGTCATTTGTCTAATCCTCAATTCTCTGCAAATTCGACCTAGCTTTATATCTCTATTGCTACTTTATTCTAACAACCATAATCCATCATTGTAGTGACTCAGAAGTTTAAAGAAGAAGAAGAAGAGAAGAAGAGTTTATAGAAATCTAGGGTACATAATTCTTACCTGAAAATGCATATCTCTGGGTTTCTATTCTTCATCTTCATCTTTAAATGCCTTGTAACAATGACCTAGATAAGCCTCAGTCTCGTTGGTAGGTGGCCTCAATCCTTCATATCTTCTTCCATCGTTGTTACCATGTTATAGAGATGCTTACATGAGCTAAAGGCCTATGGTTGTGCCTTGGATTCACGAACATATGTGATTTAGTTTGTGTTTAAAAACTTTTAGGGCTTATGTTTAGGTTAAGATTGTTGTGATTAGGCTTATATTTGTTGAAATTGATGTTCAAAAATGAAAAGAGGTTGGAGAGTGGTTTAAGACGGTGGTGGTTTGAGGCGTTTCTTAGCTTTGCCTCCGCTGGAGGTGATTTCCAGTGCGACAGAGCAATTTACGGCGTGACAGAGTGATTTCTGGCTAGGACAACTTTTGAGAGAGGGAGAAGAGATAACTGGGTAAGTGAGATGAATGAGGGACGTTCTTCTTACATTGATCTATGGGGGAGTTTACATATTTCCTGTTCTCTGTTAAGTGTTAAGAAAGTTAAAATTTACAGTTTTTTTGAAAAATGGAACTTAGGATAAGTTCTCAGAACTTAAATTTGGACTACTAGACTTAGGAGGAGCTTACAAACATCGTACCCTGATGTTGCTAAGAAAACTAAAGATATTTTAAAATTGTTTAGAAACTGAACTCAAGGGGAGCTTTCACACCTCTTGCTCTGATGGTATCTAAGAAAATTTAAAATAGCCCAAACGTTGTTCTTTAAATACTCTTGTTTGTCATAATAAAAAAAGGAGAGATTGTTAAATCAAAATTTGCTCTTGATGTTTTCCACTTAGGTTTTGATGATAACAACAATATTAAAAGAACAATGGTGTTATTTAATGTTTGATTATGTGTGCAGGTCATAATACTTAAAGAATCTTATTCAGAATCTGTTAAGGAGGAACGACTTCTGCAAAGAAGAACATATTACCAAGCTATTTTATAGAATGAATTCAAATGCTGATTATCTCAGCACCTGAAGAAGCATTACGTTTAATTCAACTCTCAAAATTGAAATTATCTTCTAATAAGGCTTTCAAAATCTGCGACAAATTTCATGATTATTCGTACTAAAGAAAAAGTACCACTATGTCCAATAAGTTCTGCAACTATAGTCTACAATCACAAGGCTCAAGAAGTGTTGACATACTTTATGGATAATCTCTCCCAATGACTCTATAAGTACAAGTTTCTTCTGAAGGTTCAGTGATTAAAGAGCTCACCTCCTATACTGAAAAAGAGATCAAAGTACTTTTTGATCATTCATCCTTCAATGGCTAATTTCCAAAAATATACTATTTAAGAAGCCGGAAAATATACCAAAAAACCTGAACAAGAGAGAAATAAGAAGCGAAAAGAGGATAAAGGTGTTATACAACTCTGTCTGATTGAATAAATAAAGATCAACAATGAACATCACTTGTATTTATGCATAACTCATTATTACTATTGTAAAAATGTAATAAGGCTTAATGATTTACTAAAATATTGAATATTCAGGAAATCCTTAAGTACTTAAAATCCTTGTTAGGATCATTTCTATGAATCTGATACACCTTGTTCCCCTTTCTTCTGAATATGATGTTTTTAAGCAAATGCAAAGTCTTGGACAAAAGATATGAGTAAAGAAGTATTAGACATGTGCTCTAAGCAAAGAAAAAGTCTTGGACAAGAGGTTTTAGTAAAAAAGTCTTAGACATGTGCTCTAAGCAAAGGCAAAGTCTTGGATAGGAGGTATGAGCAAAGAAGTCTTAGACATGTGGTCTAAGCAAAGGCAAAGTCTTGGACATGAGGTCTGAGCAAAGAAGTCTTAGACATGTGCTCTAAGCAAGGTAAAGTCTTAGACACGAGCTCTAAGTAAGGTGAAGTCTTAGGCACAAGCTCTAAGTAAGGTAAAGTCTTAGACACGAGCTCTAAGAAAGGCAAAGTCTTAGGTAGGCGGTCTAATCAAGAGAAGTCTCAATTAGGAGCTGATTGAACAGGTGAAGTCTTATACACGAGCTCTAAGCAAAAGAAAGTTTTAAGCAGGATCTGGTTAAATAGAACTGTTTCACACTATAAGCCAGTGTTATAAAAAGGTCTTACGTTTAAATACATAAGCAAGTGTACTCAAGCATTAATTATAGTAAAAACCTTTTGCTAAGCAAGGGGACTGAAGTACTCTCATTTAGGAGAGGAACTAATATAAATTTGTTGTGTTCTTGTGTTGTTTACTTTTTGTCTGGCTTCAGTTCCACTGTATTTATGATCTGGTTCTAAACGTCTATTCAGAATCATATCTCTCTTCTGAACAACGAAAGAAACGAGAAAGATATCTGTATTTTTTTCACACATAATTCAACCCCTCTTCTTGTGTATTTTCCCACCTTCAAATGGCATAAGAGCTTGGTCTGTGAATAACACTTCACAATGGTGCATACAAAGATCGTATGGGAGAGTGTACTTTTCATTTCATTATAAATTCAAAGGGAGTAGTTGAAATTAGTTATCTACCTCAACAACGGGTCTCAAGATCAAATGATGCTATTTAAAGACCTTGGGTTCAACTTACTGGCTACTAGACCTATCACAAAATCCTTATCAAAACTAATTCCAGTTCTAGGATTAGAAATCTATCCAGATAAGTTCTACTTTATCTTTTTATTTTTCTTTGTATTCCGTGTTTTTTTCTAATAAATTCTTTCTTAGATCCTTCAGAACCTGTGTCTTGGATATTTGTTCTCTCTGTATAATTAAATTCCTTCCTAGCACTCTTGTAAAAAGTTTTTTTTAAGAATCTTAATCTAAACAATTATCAAAAATTATTCTTGTCAAATTCTTGATAAATAAAAGTTTTGTTCCAAGATGATTTTTGAAAATTTTGCTGATTCAGATTCTTATGAAAAGGAGTGTTGTGTTAGTTTTGTTCTTTAATGCTTTATGAATGAATTTGTTTTGACGCCTGTATCTCACTTTACACCTGTATGAATTATTCTCCTTACACTTACTTAAATTTAAAAAGAATTAAAAATTTCTCTTTTCCTATGTGCTTAATTGTCATTAATGTCTTTTATTTATTTCAACACCCTCTCAACACACACAACCTCTTTCACTATATACTCTTGTGTCCTAATTGAAAAACCCTTTACCCTTCCTATGGCACCGTCTTCTGTCAATCCTTTAAACATTGGTTCCATGCAAAGCTTTAAGGTCAAACCAAAGACTTCTTATCTAAATCAGGATGATCTTAAGCTTCTTTTTGAGCAAATTATTAACTTCAAGAGCTTTGCTGCAAACAGTTGTAGTCTGAGGAGTTACTTCGAGTCTCAAGGTTGGATGAACTACTTCAAAATGCTGAATGGACCTACTTATCCATCGCTGGTTAAGAATTTCTAGATCAGAGCCGAAGTATATGATGAGTTCTCTGCTTAGACTGAAGAAAGAATCACTATAGAAAACAACAAGAAATTAAAAGGAAAGACCATAATTGAAATGGGTTTAAAGGAGTTCAAGTGTATAGAAATTAAATCCACTATAATGGGTATGGAAGTTACCATTACTCAAGAACACATTGCTAAGTTAATTAGAGCTGAAAGCAAAGGGTTGTTGATTCACAACAGAAAGGATGGAGGAACTTATGATAAAGAAATTAAGGATGCTCTGTTCAAAAAGAAAAACGACTTCAGAAAATTAAAGAACATGCATCTGGAGTAGAAACTACTGTTCAAAATTCTTATTAGTTGTTTAATTCCTCAAGAAGGAAGTTCTAACAAAATATCCTGGGATTACAAGTTGTTTCTCTGGTTTCTTACAATTGATCAAAGATTAAATCTCCCGGGTTACATTTTTCATCACTTGTGCGAATCTATCAAATACACCTCTAAGAAACTCAAAAGAACAATACCTTATTCAAGGTTACTTTCTGAACTATTCTATCAAGGCAAACAGGTTAATCTGCTGACAGAATATGAAGCCACTCAAGATCTAGATTATGTGTATGGAAGTGTATTATTTGCATATGTTCTGGCTCACATGAAAGATAGACTAAAAAAGGACATCATAACAATTGACAGTCCTATCAGAATCAGAAAGGAGAAGAATAAGAAGTTCCGAATAACTTTCCTGATATAACCAAGGAAGATTATCCTGAAGTCATCATAATAATTATTAAAGAAGATAAGAAGGAATGCAGAGTAATAATTACTCAGGAACATATTAATCAGCTTCCTAACAGATCTCAGGATGTGCATAACTCAAGAAGAAAGAGAAAAGGAATGGTAATCACCTGTGATAATGAAGAGGAGGAAAAAGAAACAAAAGTACAAAGACTTGTAAGAAAGAAGCTAATGGGAGATGCCCAGAAAGCTGTACAACAGGAGGAAGAAAGATTTGTTCAGAGAATGGAAGAACATTTCAAAACAAAAGAAAATCTACAACAATAAGTTGACAAGCTCAGAGAAACCACTAACATTATTTCCTCCAAAACAAGAGGAGAAGGATCAGACAATGACTCAGATAAGGAAATGACTGCATCCAATAAAAAGAAACTATCTAGCTTAAGTCAATTAGAAGAAAAATAAAGGGAAGCAAAAAGGGCTCAGGCCTCGGAATAGATTGACAATTTCTTCACTGATGTCATCAATTCCTATTCCGCACTTGTAAAAGAAGATATGATTAAAAATAATTGTATCAAGGAAGCCACTGAACTCCAAATTAATTCCAATAAACATTTTATTGAGAAAGTCTCATACACCCTCACCCCCTGAATCCAATCAAACCTCTGCATTGTCCATTATTCCTCTAAATACTGACTTCTCCTTACTGAAAACCTCAATAACAACATCAAAACAAATCAATGAATCTCTTAATCAAACTATCCAAGAAATTAATGCTTACATTCAAACTGATCCTTCTTTATCAGTTCCTGATGAAACAAAAAGTCATTTGGATGCTAAGCCATTCAACATTGCCTCGCCTTCTAGTTGTTCCACCAAAACCATCTCAGATCATCATGTCCAGAGAAGCTACTCTGAAGGATGTATTGACTACTATCTTGGAAGGAACGGTTGACATGGTTAATTTCTTGTTTGAGAAGGAAAAGTATGTTCTTTTGCCTCTCACTAAAGAGGCAAGTGACGATCTGAAGGTTTTGCAAATCCCTATAGTTTGTGAGTTTCCAGAAGTTTTCCCAGAGGATGTCACTTCTCTTCCTCCGGAGAGGGAAGTGGAATTCTCTATTGGCCTGGTACTGGGAACGACTCCTATATTTGTTTCTCTGTATCAGATGGAACCACTTAAGCTAAGAGAGATGAAGGAACAATTGAAAGAGTTGTTAGCCAAGCATTTTGTTCGACCTAGTGTTTCACCCTAGGGAGTTTCAATATTCTTAGTAAAGAAGAAGGATGGTGGAACGCGTTTGTGTATTCATTACCGCCATCTGAATGAAGTCACCCTAAAAAACAAGTACCCCTTACCCAAAATAAATGACCTGTTAGATCAGTTGAAAGGAGCATGCATGTTTTCGAAGATTGATTTAAACGTACCAAAAACCGCATTTAAAACCCTTTATGATCATTATGAATTTATAATGATGCCTTTCGGTGTGACAAATGCTCTGACTATCTTCATGGACCACATGAACCGAATTTTCTAGCCTTACTTGGACCAATTCATGGTGATCGTCATTGATGAAATTCTTATTTATTCTCGTACTCCTCAAGAGCACGAAGAACATTAGAGAATTGTCCTAGTGATATTGCAAGAGAGAAAACTCTTTGCCAAGTTAAGCAAGTGTGAGTTTTGGATGATGAAAGTTAGGTTTCTTGGTCATGTTATATCTCAAGGAGGAGGTGGCGGTAGATCCGTTAAAAGTTGAAGCAGTGGTTAATTGGGAGAGCTCGAAGAATGCTTTAGAGGTCAGAAGTTTCTTGGGACTGGCAGGTTATTATAGAAGGTTTATCAAAGGATTTTCTCAATTGGCTTTACCAATGACTAGACTTATCTGAAAGGAGTTTCATTATAATTGGGATTCGGGTTGTGAGTAAAGTCGAATGGGTTTGAAGGAGTGTCACACCCTCATTTTCACCTATAGCCTTTCATACTCTGCATTCTTCATATCACAATATTCCATTGCATATCGAGCATGTGGGTTCACAAGGTACGGATTGGATCGAATTGTTATTTTACATTTTTAAATGAGAGAAATTTCCTATCATGGAATGCATGGAAGAAAAGGTTCATCACCTAAGGTTTGATCTAAGTTGGAAAGTCTACTCATGTAGATTACTTCAAGAAGAAGTTATTTGAAAATATTGGGATATTCAAGATAAATATTCTTAATGAACATGAAATGCAAGGCCTAATTCAAGATTGCTTCATCCAACTTTGTTTCAAATTCTTGGTCAAGTGGAGTTCAAATTTGCAAAGCATGAGTCAAGATCACAAGTCCATAATTCAAGACTCCATCCATTTCAAGTTTAATGGTTCTAGGGAAATCCATCATGAATTCATGAATTAGAGGCAAGAATATTACAAAGAGAAATTTTATGACATTAGAAGAATGTCATTTGTTGCAAGATTTCCAACTCTAAGTAATGTTTAGAAATTAAGTTATTTCTAATATTCATTCAAGTCTCTAATCAAATTCATGTTATGGTAATGCCACACCAAGTCCACATTGTCCTATAAACATCCAATAAATGTGCAAGAATTAAATCAACATTGGAATGTTTTAAGACCAAGAATATGCATGCTTGATCATGGGCAAAACAACCCCATGCAAGAGATGACAAATTACCTCATGTCACAAAATCTACATGTCACCAAATCAAGAGAATAGCATGATGATACATCTAAATATCAGATTTTCAAAATGCTGTCAAAAAGTGGTAGCATTGACCAAGAAGAGCTGTCCAAGCACAAGCCAACAAAATGGGTGCAAGGCACAAAGTGCTGCAGAAAAAACAACATAGGCAAAGTGCAACAGCAAAAATGCATCATAGCTCTTGCATGGAAATGGAAAGAAAGAGAGTGGCATGAGAAAAGGTGGTAAGGGACACCATTCCATGAAAAATATGATATGTGGGGAGAAGAGAAAACCCTAGAGGAGCTGAGATAAGAGGAGGGGGCTGTAAACAAAAAGAGCACTCTTGATTCATTCAACATCCATTCTACACACATTGCAAACCAGAAAAATAGAGAGAGCAATAGAAACCCTAAAAAACCAGAAAAATAGAAAGGAAGAAAAACCAGAAAAAAGAGAGTGATATAGAAGCATAAGAGGATCATTGAAAAGGAGAATCTTCACAACATAGAGTGAAGAGTGGAGAGCACATCCAACAAAGGTCATTGGAGTACTTGCAAGAAGGATAGAAAGCTCTTGGTATCCATTTCTTCAAACCTTTCTCCCTTTACTTTTTGCTTTTATATTCATTTCATTTATTCTCTTGTGTGTTGTTGTACTGTATATATCATATAAGGTCCCAATAGGGACCAAGAAACCATTTTCAAGAAACCATGAAAACGAAGGAGAACAAAGGAAAAATTAGGTTTTTTCACTCTGGTAGCCTGACACGGGCCGTGTCACGCGACACGACCACCCGTGTCACACATCTGATAGCTTTTTCATAGCACAAAAACCCCAGGCCACACAACACGGGCCGTGTTACACAACACGGCCGATCGTGTTGCACCTCTGTTTGAGGTTTCAACCTACAAAAACCCCAGGCCTCACAACACGGGCCGTGTTACACAACACGGCCGACCGTGTTGCACCTCTGTTTGAGGTTTTAACCTACAAAAACCCCAGGCCTCACAACACGGCCGGCCGTGTTGCACCTCTGTTTGAGGTTTCAACCTACAAAATGCCCAGGACTTATGACACGGGCCGTGTCACACAACACGGCCACCCGTGTCACACTGCTGTTTGACTCAAAAATCATTTTTTTGCCCAGACCTCATGACACGGGTCGTGTCACACCTCTGTCAAGCCTCAAAACTCATATTGCAGATACCTTATGACACGGGCCGTGTCACACAACACGGCCACCCGTGTTACACCACTGTTTTCTCACTTTTTTTGATATTTTACCTCCAAAAAATTTTTTCTCAAGGAGTTCGCCCGTTTTTTTTGCATGTCTCGATTTTTTTAGTCGATTAACCCCATATGTTTGCATGATTTTAGTGTGAATATTGCTATTGTCCTTGTTGACTTTTGATTCCAAAAACCATTTTCAAAAACAAACTCTCGATTTTGTAGAGCCATTTTTAACCTTGTAAGTCGGTTGCCTTGTGCACCGCCATCGACCTTGTCCGTATCGCTTCAAATGTATCTTTACAAACAATAAACCTTGATCCAACGTCAAGTGGTTCTCTTTTCTCATAAAAACCCAAAATACATTAAATATATGATTAGGGTTGAACACAATGGATTTTAAAGTGATGGAGAAGGAATGAGAATGGAATCCTCCAACACTCGTTCCGAATGTTTTGAATATAAGGTGCTCGACTTGGTTATTCGAGACATTCATCTCTATCCAAAGTCTTTTGTATAATCCTAGTCAAGAATAAATTCTTCCCTAAGAAAAACCTAAAAACAATATCAACTCATCAAATTTCTTTTGCCTTAGGGCATCAATCCGAAAACCCTTTTTCAAGGTATAAAATCAACCAATACACAATTATTTCTTAAGTGGCCGAACTACGGCTGCTCTGATTTCTCACACATGTTGAGAATACGTAGGCATAGGATTGCGATGATCCTAGCGAGCACAATTTTCTTTCTTTCCCATCTTTAATCATCCATACCCTTTAACCCAAGGACATGTTAAGTTCGTTCTACCGCAAACAGGTAGCGCATAAGACTCCAAGAGCGAGCCGCAATACACCTAACTGCTAGAATGCACACGATAACATCGTCCACCCAACATCCTGTTTTCCACCGTAGGCCAAACTACGGCTGCTCTGATTTCTCACACATATTGAGAATACGTAGGCATAGGATTGCGATGATCCTAGCAAGCACACTTTTCTTTCTTTCCCATCTTTAATCATCCATACCTTTTAGCCAAGGACATGTTACGTCTGTTCTACCGCAAATAGGTAACGCATAAGACTCCAAGAGCGAGCCGTAATACACCTAACTGCTAGAATGCGCACGATAGCATCGTCCACCCAACAACATGTTTTCTACCGTAGTCCGAACTACAGAGCTATGATTCTTCACTTTTTTTAAGTGAGGATACGTAGGCACAAAGACCACAATCCTTGGCGAGCATTAAAATAAATAAACCAACCCCTCTTTTCCCTAAACAAGCAAACTCTTAATAAAAACACCCATTCACTCTAAATAACCTAGGAGGTTCCTGTTGCACCCCAAAATTTGACCAACATTTCTTTGCCTAGCTTATGTTTCATTTCATTCACATTAGCATTATCATTTGCATTTCATTGACATGTATGCAGGAGATCAAGAGGTATGATTACCAATCAAGAGCTACACAAGACTATGAAGCTAGCTAAAAAGGTTATTCAAGTGTTCAAGGGTTGATGTCCTTGTTAGAGAAGTGAAAAGATCCTCAGAGTTAGTGGTTGAAACCAAGAGTGTGTGCCTCCTAACTTGAGAGTTGTGGGGAGCTCCTCAGATGATTCTGAAGCTATTAAGAAAGACTTAAAGCCTTGAGAGAGCTTATGATATGTCTTGAAAGCCATCATGAAGCCTAGATAGGTCATGGTGCAAGTTTAAGAAGACTCAGCCATGAGTGGTGTAATTAGGGTTTGACTGGGTCAACCCTAGGTCAACTGATGATTTGGAGAGGGTTGAGACCTAATCCAAGATCCATGTGATCATGGATTGATGTAATGAGATGTTATAAGGATGATTCCAAGGTCAACTCATCATGATTGAAGAGTTTGAGAAGTTTCAAGCTAGGGTTTCTAAGGCTTGACAGTGTAAAATCCCCTAGTTTGACCCCTATCTTCAAGGCAGTTTAGCTCAAGATGTGATTGTCATCTCATCTTACCCCCAACATGAATTTTGTAGAGCTTATTCTTAGCTTTAATTTGAGTACTAGAAGTCCTTGATAGGATTTGTAGAGCTCAAGTTATGACTTTGACAAGTTACAGGTCATCTGAGATATGTGAATCTGGGGCCTTGAAAGTTACCCAACTTGCATCAAACTTCTGCCCAAGAAGGATGAGTCCTATGAACTTTTGGTCAACATGAATGTTGTTCCTTATCTTCTTAGCTTTCTAGAGAGTACTATAAGTCCTTGATAGGATTTGTAGAACCCAAGTTATGGCTTTGACAAGTCAAGGGCATTTTGGTCATTTGAAGATTATAGGTCATTTCAAGCATAAGGCCATAACTCCTATTTCCAAGCTTCAAATGGAAAAACCTTCAACATAAAACTTGTTCAAAATGATGTTTTAAGGCTAGTAAGGAGGTCATGAGATGTTGGAAATTCTTGTAGCTCATACTTGTCAAAATGGTCAAAATAAAGGATGATTTAATGTATTAAAGTGACCTATTTTTGGGAATTTTCAATACATGATCAAAACAATGCAAGTGACCTACCAAATTAAATGGAAAAATCATTTCAGAAACAATGGAATTATTACAATTTTTATTTGAGGTCAAATTGAGGGACTTATCATAAGTTACTTGTAATCTAAGTTACACTTGCAAAACATAAGAGAGATCAATGTACAAGCTATCCAAGCATTCTAACATCTCATACATCTCATCTAAGGAGATTTTCAATTGAGAACCAAGTGCTGCAACAAGGGAAACATGGACTGGTGTGAGTATGGCTTGAAATGAGAAACCATGACATGAGATTTTCAAAATCTCCTTGGATGGTTCCAGAAGGTGCTAGAGGGTTCTGAATCATTCTATATATGATTTAGAAGAGGTCCATGGGAGAGGTTAGTGAGAGTTGAGGGAGGAGAGAGAGTTGGGATTCTAAATTTGTTCATTGCAAATTGAAATCCATTCTTCATTTCTGCACCATTTCAATCGATTCTTTCTATTGCAATATCTTCCTTATGAGTTACTGAGCGATTCCATAGCAAATTGAGAGCAAGAACATGGCTGAATCGTGCATGAGCTTTTGAGTTCCATCTGCTGCAAGTCACTATCGGGTTTGGAGTTGCAAGCATCTTCCATCAATTCTTTTGCAAACAGAAGCCATATCTTGCTACAAGGAACGGTTTTGGAAGGATTGAAGTGTTGAAGTGAAGATTTGGTGCATCTGTTATTCAAGAAATCCCAGGTTTGTAACTTTCACCATACACCTTAATTTAAGCATTGTTAAGTTAGATTGTTAGGTTAGAATGGTTAGAAATAGGTAGGAGATGGATTCTGGAGAATTTGAGAGCATTTGGTTATGTTCAAGATGATGACACCATTTTAGTTTGGATCAAGAACTTGGTGTATAGTGAGCAATAATATGAATTCTATAGGGGAAACTGATCAGTGTAATGTGATGAACGTTTTAGACCAAACAATTTCAAGATTAGAGACAATTGATTCTTGGCCAGAATTTTGATCCGCGATCGGGTTTTATGTTAGAGGATATTTCAATTGTTTCTAAGATCATGGTCGTGTTCAGTGTGGAATTTAGAGTGTATTAGTGCTTTGAATCATGTGTTTCGATGGAGATATGATGAAGTTCGAATTGAGAAGGATCCATGTTTGAACTCTGGTTCTTCCCTCCATTTCCATGGCCAGAGGTAGGAGACGATGTCCTAGCCCTCAGATTCACATATGACCCGTTGACTAGAGCCACATCCAACGGCCGCGTTTTGAAGTTGATTTGTGAAGGATCTGAATAATGAAACTCACCGTTTCATTTATTCAGGCGTTTTGGGCTTAAGTGATGAATCACTATGCACACCCCCCTGATGGCCCAACCCATTCTTTTAACTGAAAATGACTGCTATTTACACCATGCGTTTATCATTTTTAATTTGATTTTCATTTAATTTTCATTTTATTCATGGTTCTTGTAAAAATCATATAAAATTGAAAATTAATCCAATTGAACCCATTCTTTTTGCATAATACTCATGATTGAGTCTAGTATTTTTTAGAGAAAAAATATTTTCATTTCATGTAATTTATGATTTAATTGGAATTTTATATTTTAATTGATATTAAAATGATTATGTTTGATGCATATTTTTGTGGAATTTTGTTTGATTAAATGGTGATGATTTTGAGCCTAAATTTTTGCGTGTGATTAGGTTAGACATGTATGATCCCGTAGTATTTTTCTCACATTTTTGTGATGAAAATAGGTGTGCTTTCTAGATTGAGATTTAGATGCTTCCTTTTTAGGGTTTTAGGTTGATACCTTGTAATGTAGAATTTAGTTCTAGGTCTAACTTGAGGGTTTGATCTTTGAAATTAATATGGTAGAGTCATGATTGACATAGGTTCCCATAGTAATTTTTGTAGGATTTTACAATTGATTTTAGTATTTTAGTTAGGACTAACTTTAGTACTAGGTTTTAGGTGATCCTAACCAACTAATTCAACTAGTTTAACTTCTCTAGTTCCCTTAGATTAGGGTTTGTGCTTGGTTTGACTTTGGTTGAGATTGAAGACAAGTTGAAGACAAGGGGAGGATGCTTGAAGTTGCTTGGAGCTTTGGATTTGTTGGTGCCTGAAGGTGTCTGATGAAGATTAGGAGATAGGACATAGGGAGAGCCTTGTAGTTAGAATGATTTCTTTCACAAACATGGAAAGCATCTTGTGCTTCCATTCCTCCCAATGACTAAAAGTCCTTCTCAGATATTCACATCCCTCCTTTGGAAGGATGAGTGGCTTTATCTGGGAAGTAGAACTTTGAGGGAACCAGTCTCTCATAATGGTAAACCCTTACAGGCTTCCTTTGGTTGTCAGTAAGCTGTTTATCATTTCCACTTATCCTGTTAAATCAATTGTCTCCTGGTTTGAGTATCTTGAGAGATGTTGGACTTGAGTCTGAAGATGAAGACTTCATTGAGGAGTATGGAAGAGGATGATTCCTTGAACAGTGCCATTGTAGCTGAAGCTTGAAGAGCAAGAAGAACAAGTTGATACTTGGAGACCCAGTGGAGGTTGAGTGAAGAGCTGAGGCTCAAAGAATTGAAAGGATGAAGTTGACACTTCCATGTGATTAAAGACTACTCTGAGAAGCTGAGGCTTGTAAGAGGAGAAGACCAAGTTGAGACTGGTAAAGCAAAGAGAGCTGAAGCTTGAAGACTAAGTTGATACTTATGAAGAGGATTCAATTGAGATTGAGTGGAGAGCTGAAGCTTGAGGTATAAAAGATAAGTTGACACTTACATTGATGCTTTGAGAGCCTGAAGGATTCAAGTTGATACTTGTAGTTAGGAGTGAAGTCTGAAGGTGGAATTGACTAAGGAGCTGAAGCTTGAAGAAGGAGGATAGGTTGAAACTTATGTTGATGGGTTGAAACTTGGAGAGGCAAGTTGATACTTGCCAGTGAAGCTGATATCCTTGAAGGGTGGTTGAAGTCTGAAGACTAGATTGCTGGTAGAAGAGCTGAAGCTTGGAATTGAGAGGAAGCTGTTGATCTGTTTTCTTTTCTGTATTGCTGATGTGCCTTGTTTGACTTGCTTGATGCATTAGAATAAGTCCATGATTTAGACTGACTTTAAGCTAGGAGCATGATTGAACTAGAGGTTGAGTTGCTCCCTCTGCTTGTATTTTACTGTATGACTTTGCTTGCGGGTATTCGGTAGAGCCCTGCTCCCTTGCCCATGTGGTTTATTTTGCTTGATAGCATTCCTTTTTCTTCTGTATGATTACAGTCTCTTATATTCTGCTTGATAACATGTTATTTTCTCCTGTATGATTACAATTATTCATATCTGGCTTGAGGTTGAGATGAGCTTGTGGAGGCTGCTGCCCCACACACATTTCCTCCCTCACTTGCATTGCATGCATTTTACTGTATATCGATTTACTGTTTAAGCTGATGCTTTATCTGTATCTGTGTATCATTGACATGATCCCTTAGGACTCTCATTTCCTTTGATAAGGAAGTGATGATAGAACTTTAGGTTGAAACCTATGCATGATAACTTCTAGGAGTTCCCTGTTTCACACTTCAACTATAGGATGAATCCTTGGCATGACAACAGTAGGAATTGATAGTCTCCCATTAGTTGAGCCCCTTCTCTTCTCATCTCAAAACAGTTTAAAATACAGTAATCATGAATGATTTCTTTCGTACGTTACGAGCCTTAAGCTATCTGAGAAAGGATTGTTGGAGAGATTCTTTTCAACAGTCTGGATGTCTAGTATGGTACCCTTTGGGTGACATGCGATGCATTCACTCTCAGGTCATAGTCTCTAGTGCAATTGAAATTGCAAACATAATAAAAAACACTTCTTTCGTAAAAGACAGAAAACAAACTTCAAACCTTTTTGCCCCGTGGGCCCGTAATTCAAAGGAAGCTTTTCTGAAGAAAAGAGTGTCGTTAAACTTCAGCGCCAACACAAACAGGCTTTGTCCGTAACTGCTGGATTTGCTGTTTAACCCTACTCGATAAAACAGATGAATCTGAATTCCCGTAATCCGTATTATCCCGAACTACGTAAGCTCTGATCTCTCAAGCCTGTTGAGAGTACGTAGGCACAATACTGATGTATTGGCGAGCCACCTTCCCCGTAACCCGTAGTAGGTCGAACTACGTTGACTCTGATTTCTCATTCTCTAATGAGAATACGTAGGCATAAAGCGCGACGCTTTGCCGAGTCATTTTCTTTTCTGTTTAAGCCAGCCTTGATAGGTAGATAGATAAACCAACTCGTCTAGTAAACACAACAAGCGTGGATCCCATCGAGTACGATGGACGTGAGGGGTGCTAATACCTTCCCCTTGTGTAACCGACTCCCGAACCCAGACAACGGTTGCGATGACCTTGTCTTATACCCTTTTCGTCAGGTTTTTCCGATTGTTTCCTTTCCCGTTCCGAGGGATAAATAACAAAAGGTGGCGACTCTTCTGTTTTGCCGACACCTTATTTTCGCGGAAGCGACAGCTGGCGACTCTGCTGGGGACTTGATAGTTTCCTGGGATCCAACGTCCCGTATGCGAGTCAGTTTGGGGATCCGGCGTCCTCTGCGAGAGTCAATCCTAGCGCTTGTATGATTACTTGTCGGGTTGTGTTTATTTATCGCATTTTTATTTCCCGCATTTTATTTTCAGTATGATATGATTATCTGTGCTGTTGTGGGAGGGGCATTCTGATGAGTGAGAAGGCAGACCCAGGCTTGAGTGAACATAGTATTAGTTGTGGAAATTAGTGGGCGCGTGCTTGCTTGGCAGGCACTAGTGTCTCATGAAATCCACGCTCAGACGAGGTTCTCCCGATTGACTTCTTTTTCAACCCTTTGGGTTGAGGGGGTTGTTGGTTTGGAGGATTGTCGACTCTGGGGACCGATCATTTGTGATTCAGCCGAGTGAGGCCGCTTCATGAGCTGGTGATGCCACACCTTCTGGGTATCGTATCACCCCTCTTGAATGTATGTGACGCTGATGAACGCACAGGATGCCGAACTTGAGTCAGTTTAGGTCCATACCTGTGAGCAGGGTTGGGTTCATTGCAGGAAACTTTGACCTTCAGACTACCTGGTTTTCTTGACAGTGAATCGGTTTTGATTGGGATCAGAGGATCTCATTGCCAGATGTTTGTTCTTGACAGAGCAAGTTTATGATTGGGATCAGAGGATCTCATTGCCAGATGTTTGTTCTTGACATAGCAAGTTTATGATTGGGATCAGAGGATCTCATTACCAGATGTTGTTCTTGATAGAGCAGGTTTTGATTGGGGTCTGAGGATCTCATCAGCAGATGTATGGTTGTTCTTGACAGAGCAGAGTTTTGGTTATCAGACGTTTGTTCTTGATAGAGCAGAGTTTTGGTCCTGTATCAGAGGTCCTTATTATCAGATGTTTGTTCTTGATAGAGCAGAGTTTTGGTCCTGTATCAGAGGTCCTTATTATCAGATGGTTGTTCTTGACAGAGCAGAATTTTGGTCCTGCATCAGAGGTCCTTATTATCAGATATTTGTTCTTGACAGAGCAGATTTATGGTCTTATGTTTGTATGTTCTTGACAGAGCAGATTGGTGGTCCGATACCAGGGTTTTCTTCTTATTAGAGATAGTGGTCGTTCTTGACAGAGCAGCGTCATGGTTTTGTTGATACAGAATCTCCACAGCACAGTTGTCTTGATCTCCTGCTGCATGATTGCATTTTTACATTGCTTTGCATACTCATTTGCATTTCATTAACGTGTGTCTGTGTTGCAGGTACCGTTTTCCCCGATCCAGGATTTCTTGCCTCCTATTTGTATTGTTATGGGCTCCCTGAGGAAGACCGTGGCTTACAAGCTCCCTGCCCCTGATGTGGTTCAACTGACTGGTTTGATTGCTTTAGCAGATGAATTTGTAAGAGATGAGTTCAGAAAATCTTACAGCAAATTGCTCAGTTTGGTTCGTAAACCTTCTGCGTTCGAGTTGAATGGGTTGCACGCTCTGCTGCAGTTCTACGATCCTCCGTTGAGATGCTTCACTTTCCAGGATTTTGTTCTCGCACCCACGCTGGAGGAATATGCTAATTTGTTAGGTGTGCCTATCAAGAGGAAGATGCCTTTTGTTCATATGGATGCTGAGCCTGATCTGGCTAGTCTAGCTCCGTCACTTCACCTGGATGCCTCCGAGTTGGTATTGTCTAGTTGGAACAAGGTTCCCGGTTTCTCCTTGCAGTTCTTAGTGGGTAAGGCTCAGCAGTGCGCCAAAGACGGATGTTGGGTCGTGTTCAACGCCATTCTCGCTCTGTGCATATATGGCATCATCCTGTTCCCCAATATGCTCGATTTTTTAGACTTCGACGCGTTTCGCATCTTTGCTTCAGGGAATCCAGTCCCTACCTTGATAGGAGATGTCTACCATTCTATCCACTACAAAAACGAGAACAGAAGGGGCAAGAATGTCTCGTGCTGTGTACCCCTGCTTTACAAATGGCTTGATAGTCATCTGCCCAAGAGGGGTCCCTTTGTCTCGTCTGCAGCCACAGATGAGTGGTCCGAGCGTTTGATGAGTCTATCAGCGGAGGATATTGACTGGTTTGACAGAGATAGGTTGGGTACCGAGATTATCTTCAGCTGCAGCGGGTTTCCGAACGTGCCTTTGATAGGCAGGAAGGGCTGTATAAACTATAATCCGTCTTTGCTGGTCCGACAGTTCGCGTATGCTTTGAGAGCTCCGCCGAAGGATGAAGAGGTGCAGGAATCTCTGTACCTCACTGGTCTTCTAGAGGGGGATCTGTTATC
The DNA here is from genome assembly GCA_963859935.3 of Lathyrus sativus. Classification (NCBI taxonomy): domain Eukaryota; kingdom Viridiplantae; phylum Streptophyta; class Magnoliopsida; order Fabales; family Fabaceae; genus Lathyrus; species Lathyrus sativus. The sequence continues at coordinate 676,577,332 of OZ012739.1, read as the reverse complement.
TAAGCTTCAGCGCGCTTGGAATGGCATCAGTAAGAGGGGAAAATCATTGCTGGGAAGAAGTAATAATCAAGCCTACCCTCCATATGTGACATGGATCAGGGCCAGAGCAGATGCTATAGGGATGCCGTTTCTTCCTGCCAAGCCAGAAAGCCCTCCAGTGATTGAAGAGCCTACTACTGTGCCCATTCAGCAGCATAATCAGGTGTTAGCTGAGCGAGATGAATTGAAGACGGCAAATGAAGAACTGGAGAAAGAATTGGCGCAACTCTGAAGCGAGATAAACGAAGCCGTTCATTCCTTCAAGAGGAAGACAGAACTGGTGAACCAGTTGGGGACAAATTTGACTAAGCAGATAGCCGAGCGTGAACGCATGGGTCAAGACTTCAAAGCTGTCAACGATGTACTGGCCACGAAGAAGCAACACTTGGACGAAGCGTATCGGAGGATATCCAAGTTCAACCAGCACTGAAGGCCTCCCTAGCCAACAGGAAAGAGCGGGAGGATAAGCTGATGCAACAAATCTCCAAGCTGAAAGCCCAGGTGAAGGCTAGTGAGAAGAGGTTTGATGAAGAAACCGCTCGTAGATATGCCGCCGAAGGCCAGCTCAACAAAGCTCTCGCTAACCTGAAGGAGCGCAAACTGATGTTTGAATTCAAGAAGCGGAAGCTAGAAGATTGTTTCGGCGAAGGAGCATGGGAAGATTCGGTCGAAGGTCTTCAGTACACCATTATGCAGAGGGAGTTACTCGTCGAAGGGTTGCTCAATCGGCCTGATCATCCAGAAACGAGGAAGTTGTTAGAAGAGTTTCGTGCCCGTGGCCGTACTTGACTATTTGTATTCCTTTTGTTTGATCATCGTTGTATGCTGACCATTACCAGGCTTGTTGGTCGAGGTCGTGCTGTTGATTCTGCTTGTACTCACTGATGTCGTGTACTGCCTTGATGGGCTTTCTTTATATATGAGATGTTATTTCCATGACTGGACTCAGACTTCTTATTATCAGCACTGACACTCAGGCACTAGGATCGGGGGAGATCTCCCTAACGCATAGGCACACATTTTCATATTGCATGAAGCATTTGCATAACAAGCACTTTGTCGTTTTTTCCTAACCCTTTTGTGTTTTCAGGTTGTTTCAGGTTGAGAGACCAATCCACCGCTATCTGACCAGGGCAAATCAAACCAGAATCATGGAGCAAGTGCAAACTGATGTTCAGGAACTCCGCGAAAGAATGGACCGCTTCATGGAGCTCATGCAAGCAGTCGCCAATGGCCAGGATCAGCTTAGAACCTTGGTTCAGCCTCTGATTTCAAGGGTCGATAGCAATGGCGTACTCCATGGGGGGACCGTGCCTACCCCTCCACCAGTTGAAACTCCTCAGAATGGCGTCCCCGTGACCGGGGGGAATGGCAGTGCCAACGGTAATGTGATGGCTAACATGGGGCTCAACGGTAATACGACGAGCGTCAGTAATGGGAGTCTGGAAGCTAATGTCAATGTTGGGCTGGGCAACGACAATGCAGGTGCTGGAAATCTGTTTGGGCCTCAACCGTGGTTAGAAGACCGTCAAGACGATGTGTTCTCTCAGAGAGGTGCTGAAGGGGAGCTGACTGCTGAAGCACGGATTAGGTTCAAGGCACTCGAGGATAAGATGAGAAATATCGAGAACCAGAACACCCTGGGCGTTGATATGTCCAAGTTGGGACTGATTGCTGATTTCAAGGTGCCTCCCAAGTTCAAGGTACCTGACGTTGAAAAGTACAAGGGCACCACTTGCCTTCGCGTCCACCTGAGATCGTACTACAGAAAAATGTCCGCTCATTCTGAGGACGAGAAGTTGCTGATGCACTTCTTCCAGGACAGTCTGTCCGGACCATCCCTCGAATGGTACATGAGTCTGGAGTCTACTAGTGTGCGCACGTGGAAGGACCTTGCTGAAGCATTTGTGCACCACTACCAATACAATAGCGACTTGGCCCCGAACCGAGTCCAACTGCAGAATCTGTCGCAAAGGAACAACGAAGGGTTTAAGGAATACGCCCAACGGTGGCGTGAGTTGGCAGCCAGGGTTCAGCCGCCGATGGTTGAACGCGAGCTTGTGCAGATGTTCGTAGCTACCCTCCCAGGGGTTTATTATGAGAAGTTGGTCAACGGTATGTCTTGAACCTTCTCAGATCTCATTATCACGGGTGAGCACATCGAAAATGGGATCAAACTCGGGAAAATTCAAGGTGAGTCATCCTCAGCTGGAGGAGGCAGAAAGAAACCTTATGCTGGCAAAAGACGGGAAGGAGAAACGAGCGCTGTGTCCAACGCTCGGAGAAAGGGTAAAGGCCCTCACCAACAGGTGGCCAACATCACTATCCTGGCAGTTCAACAGCCACAGCAGCAGCAGCAGCCGAATCAACAAGGGTACATAAAGTATCAGAATCAGGCACCTCTGTCGAGTCGTCACCTCGAGACACCGCCCATGTCGTACGCGCAACTATTGCAGACTTTGCTTCAGCTACAGTTGATCCAGAAGAGAAAGCTGACTCCCTTGACAGGGGAACCTCCGCCAGGTTATGACGCGAATGCAACTTGTGAGTTTCACTCAAGGGCACCAGGCCACACAGTAGAGAATTGCAAAGCCTTCAAGCACAAGGTGCAGGACATGGTGGATGCTAAGATCATCAACTTCTCCGATAATGTGCCAAATGTCACGAAGAATCCTATGCCGAATCATAGGGGAGGTGGAGTAAACGCCATTATCGAAGACGAGAACGTGGATGTGTTGACTGACGTCAGAGATCTAAAGACGCCGCTTAGCTTCATTAAAGCTAAGTTGATGAAAAGAGGTTTCTTCCCAGGTTGCGGAGAACTGTGTATGGGCTGTGCGACAAGTCCTGATGGATGTGAACAGTTGATGGAGGGAATCCAAAGTCTGATGACTGAAGGGATTTTACAGTTTAGCCGGAGGGCCGAAAGCGGATCAGGTGAGGTAATGCTGAAGCAAGATGATGAGGTCGCCACCATCACCATCCCTCGCCAGACGATAACTATTTCTGCACCTAGACCGCCCACAATTACCATTACCAAAGCTGGGCCGATACCCTTCGAAGGCACCAATGCTGTCCCATGGCATTACGGGGCTAAAGTCTATTGCAACGGACAGAAGTTGGAGCTAGAACCGTTTGGGTCGTCTGTGGAGAACCTTGCGGGAATCAGTGGTATTACTCGTAGCGGAAGAGTGTTTGCACCACCTGAGGTCGTGGCGGATAAAGCGGACAGAGCTGATGCAACTGATAAAGGGAAGAGTAAAGTCGTCGAAGAGACCCCTCGTGGGGTAGAAAAAGACTTACTTGTTAAAGACACCGAGGAGTTTATGCGGTTGATTAAAAAGAGTGACTACGAGATTGTGGATCATCTCCATCAAACGCCCTCAAAGATTTCCATCCTGAATTTGTTGATGTGTTCTGAAGCACACCGCAACGCGCTGCTGAAGGTGTTGAATGCCGCATATGTACCGCAGGAAATATCGGTAAACCAGCTGGAAGAGGTCGTAGCCCACGTGAATGCTGGAAATGGATTAGGGTTCACTGACCTAGAGCTGACGCCGAAGGGAAGGAATCACAATAGCGCCCTGCACGTCTTGATAAAGTGTAGGGGAACGATTATGTCTCACGTGTTGGTGGACACGGGTTCGTCACTCAATGTTCTTCCGAAGAAGGCATTAATGAAGTTGGATACTCATGGAGTGATTTGCACACCCAGTGATCTGGTTGTGAAGGCGTTTGATGGAACCAAACGCCATGTTTTCGGGGAGGTGACCCTGCCAATCCAAGTCGGGCCGGAAACATTTGACGCGATCTTTTATATTATGGACATCATGCCTGCCTACAGCTGTCTCTTGGGCCGGCCATGGATCCATGCTGCTGGAGCCGTGACCTCCACGTTGCACCAGAAACTCAAGTATGCTGTCGGAGGTAGCGTCGTGACTGTTTGTGGCGAGGAAGACATAATGGTGTGCCATTTGTCGTCCTTCAAGTATGTTGAGATGGATGGGGAAATCTATGAAACCCTATGCCAAGCGTTCGAAGCTGTTAGAGTTAAGGACGTAGCTCCTGTAGTCACTGAGAAGCCAGAGATGACTCTCTCTTCCTTCAAGGAAGCTCGGGCCGTTGTTCAAGCCGGAGCTACCCCAGGTTGGGGGCGAATTTTGGAGATACCTAACAAGCAAGATAAGTTTGGGTTGGGATACTCTCCTGGAGCTGAAGCTTCTTCTTCTAGCAGTGCGTCGCGAGGTAAAGGGCCGATCCAGTTTACCAGTGGCGGGGTGATATTTGAAAGCGTCAGCGCGGTGTCTGAAGACAGCAGAGATAGCGACTGTGACCTCGACTCTTGGATCCAGCCAAGCAAGCCAGGCGAGAGCCTCACTAACTGGTCCATCAAGGATATCATCCAGATGACAAGCGAAGAGTAATGATTTACTTTTTCCAATCATTGTACAATCCTATGTCCTACCCGGGGCATAGAGGTTTTATTGTCAGGGCCTTGTTTGATTATGTACATGCATTTTATCAATATATCAAAAGGCGTTTTTCTTCGTATTCAAATATTGCGATCTCTGTTATTCCTGTTTTATATTTGTTTTGAAAAACAATAAAATGGCAATGAGGTTTGTGCTAACCTGCATATCCTTGTTTTAAGCTTAACCCTTGTTATTGCAGGATCCACATAACAGATGACATCGACTCTAGACCTTCTACGACTCACTTCGACTTCGATGGCCCAATCTATCAAGCCGAAGAAGAGATTGATGAAGACGAAGACCTTCCTGAAGAGTTGGCCCGCTTGTTGAAACAAGAGGAGAAAGTTATTCTGCCTCATGAAGAGGAGATCGAGATTGTGAATTTGGGTTATGAAGAACTCGTCAGGAACGTCAGGATAGGGGCTGCATTGCAGAGTGATGTCAAGCAGAGATTGGTCGAGATGCTGAGAGAGTATAGTGACATCTTTGCTTGGTCATACGAAGATATGCCCAGACTTGACACTGACATCGTGGTCCACCACTTGCTGTTGCGAGAAGATTGTCCTCCCGTTAAGCAGAAGCTTAGGAGGACGCGACCAGATATGGCCGTTAAGATCAAAGAAGAAGTGCAGAAACAACTTGATGCTGGCTTCTTAGCGGTCACTACTTACCCTCCGTGGGTCGCCAACATAGTGCCTGTACCGAAGAAGGACGGTAAGGTGCGAATGTGCGTCAATTATCGGGATTTGAATAGGGCGAGCCCTAAAGATGATTTCCCGCTGCCTCATATTGATGTGTTGGTCGACAATACAACGCAGTTCTCCGTGTTTTCGTTCATGGATGGCTTCTGCGGTTACAATCAGATCAAGATGGCGCCGGAGGACATGGAGAAAACTACGTTTATCACTCCCTGGGGAACATTTTGCTACAAGGTAATGCCTTTCGGTCTAAAGAAAGCAGGGGCCACTTACCAGCGAGCAATGGTTACTTTGTTTCATGATATGATTCATCATGAGATTGAAGTCTATGTTGATGACATGATTGCGAAGTCCCAAACGGAGGAGGGACATCTGGTCAATTTGCTGAAGCTTTTTGAGAGGCTTAGGAAGTTCAGGTTGAGGCTGAATCCTAACAAGTGTACTTTCGGAGTACGGTCCGGAAAGTTATTGGGGTTTATCTTGAGTGAAAGAGGCATCGAGGTTGATCCTGCGAAGATTAAAGCGATACAAGAAATGCCAGTGCCAAAAACAGAAAAAGAAGTTCGTGGTTTCCTGGGCAGGATAAACTACATTGCAAGGTTTATTTCTCAGCTCACGGCCACATGTGAACCGATGTTCAAACTATTGAAAAAAGATCAGGCGATTATCTGGAACGAGGATTGCCAGAAGGCATTCGATAAGATAAAGCAGTATCTGCAGGAACCTCCAATCTTGATACCCTCAGTGGCTGGACGGCCTCTAATCATGTACTTGACAGTTCTTGAGAATAGTATGGGGTGTGTTCTCGGTCAGCACGACGAGACGGGCAGAAAGGAGCATGCCATTTACTACTTGAGTAAAAAGTTCACAGACTGTGAATCTCGCTACTCGATGCTGGAGAAGACGTGTTGTGCACTAGCCTGGGCTGCCAAACGTTTATGACAGTACATGCTCAACCACACCACCATGCTAATTTCGAAGATGGATCCGATCAAGTACGTCTTCGAGAAGCAAGCGCTTTCGGGCAGGATTGCCAGATGGCAATTGGTGTTGACAGAATATGATATTCAGTATGTTTCCCAGAAGGCCATCAAGGGAAGCGTATTGTCTGATTACCTTGCCGAACAGCCGATGGAGGATTACCAGCCGATGAAATTTGAATTCCCTGATGAGGATATCATGTTTCTCAAAGCGAAGGATTGCGATGAACCGTTGCCCGGCGAGGGGCCAGATAGGAAATCCCAGTGGAAATTGATATTTGACGGGGCGGTTAATTCTTACGGAAGTGGTATCGGGGCGATCATCACGACTCCCCATGGATCCCACATCCCGTTCACTGCGAGACTGACGTTTCCAGTCACCAATAATGAAGCGGAGTACGAAGCATGCATCATGGGTCTAGAAGAAGCAATTGATTTGAGAATCAAGAACCTAGACGTATATGGTGACTCGACGCTTGTGATCAACCAAATTAAAGGGGAGTGGGAGACTCGTCAATCGAATTTGGTGCCGTACATGAACTATGCCAGAAGGCTACTTCCGTTCTTTGATCGAGTGGAACTCTATCATGTGCCCAGGGCTGAAAACTAGATGGCTGATGCCTTAGCCACGTTGGCTTCGATGTATAAAGTCAATTTTTGGAATGAGGCTCCAAGAATTGTCCTTTCTCGTCTTGATAGACCTGCATTCGTCTTTGCGATCGAGGAAGCCGCCGACGGCAAGCCAAGGTTCCATGACATCCAGACTTTCCTTATGACTAAGAAGTATCCTGCGGGTGCGTCAACCCAGGATCAGGAGACTCTGAGGAGGCTGTCTGGAAATTTTTATCTCAATCCTGATGGAGTTTTGTATAAAAGAAACCATGATCTCGTGCTACTCAGATGTGTAGATGAGAAAGAGGCAAGTATGCTCATGGAAGAGGTCCATGAAGGCACATTTGGTACACACGCCGGCGGGCATGCCATGACAAGAAGGATCCTGAGAGCAGGATACTACTGGCTGACGATGGAATCGGATTGCTTTAAATTCGCGAAGTGATGTCATAAATGCCAGATTTATGCTGATAAAGTTCATGTGCCGCCGTGCCCGTTGAATGTCATGTCCTCCCCGTGGCCGTTCTCCATGTGGGGCATCGACATGATAGGCAAGATCGAGCCCACTGCATCTAATGGTCATCGCTTCATTCTAGTAGCTATCGACTACTTCACCAAGTGGGTGGAGGCAGCCTCATATGCTAATGTGACCAAGCAGGTGGTGGCTAAATTCATAAAGAGGGATATCATCTGTCGTTACGGAATTCCCGAGCGGATCATTACTGATAATGGTTCGAATCTGAATAACAAGATGATGAAGGAGCTGTACCAGAGTTTCAAGATTGAACACCACAACTCATCTCCTTACCGGTCGAAGATGAATGGCGCCGTTGAGGCGGCCAATAAGAACATCAAGAAGATTGTTCAGAAGATGGTTGTGACCTACAAAGATTGGCACAAGATGCTGCCATTTGCACTGCACGGTTGTCATACCACGATGCAGACATCAACCGGGGCAACTCCTTTCTCATTGGTGTACGGTATGGAAGCTGTCCTACCGTTAGAAGTTGAGATCCCTTCTTTGCGAGTTTTGGTTGACGTGAAACTCGATGAGGCAGAATGGATTAAGAACCGATTAAACCAACTCAGCCTGATGGACAAGAAGAGGTTGGCATCGATTGTGCATGGTCGTTTATACCAAAGCCGAATGAAGAAAGCTTATGATAAGAAGGTGCGTCCTATAAGCTTTCAGACGGGTGATCTCGTCCTGAAGAAGATTCTTCCTCCACACTCCGATCACCGGGGCAAGTGGACTCCTAATTATGAAGGTCCGTACGTCGTCAGAAAGGTCTTCTCGGGAGGAGCTTTGTTGTTATCCACGATGGATGGTGAAGATTTTGCATCCCCGGTGAACGCGGACGCAGTTAAAAAATACTTTGCTTAAAAATGACCCGCTGGAAAGAAAAAGAGTATCCAGGCAAAAATGGGGCATCCCGGCGAACCATAAAAAAGGAAAAAGGTTCGGGCAAAAATTAGGGATATAAATTGAAAAAATGTACACCCGCAAAGTCGAAAACCTGGAAGGGAGACTTTGGCAAAAAAGGGTATCCCGGTGAATCGAAAACCCGGAAGGGCGATTCAGGCAAAAGTTAGGGATTTGAAAAAGCAAATGACTGCGTTCCGCGTGTGGACTGTATTTGTTTAGTGGTTTGGAGGACCTGAGGGCCGTTTATCTGAATCAATCTCTTCTGAAGCTGAAGCGTTGAAGAAGTATCGAAGTCGAGTGGGTCATAGAGGGATCAACTCATGGTGTTCGTCTACGCCTCGTTGCCGACATTTGTATATACTGATGTATATTTATGTTTTATTTTTTGCGCGGCTTCCTCATTCCAGGAGCTTGCATCTGTTGTAAAACATTTTTACCCATTCAGGGGTTCGTTATCAATAAAATGTATACTATTCAGCAATTCTGTTTGCCTGTTTAGCATTTATCTGTTTTGTTTGCGAAAAAGAACGCCGATGTTTTTGACAAAATGCGCATACATAAACTTACTGGCCTAGGCCACTGATTGTTGAAACAATTAATTACTTGGACATTGTCACAAGATGATAACCTTGATAGGTCCCTTTGAGGAGGGTATCTTGTCTGTTTGTTTGTGTTGTTACAGGTGTAGCATATTCCAGGCAGTACGCCGTACGCACCCCAAGCAGGATGATTCCTCCTTCTCCAGCAAAGTTCAGCAACTTCTCCCCGCAGAGTCTGAACATGAGATCGTAAGCATTGATATGCTTTCCCCAAGCAGGATGATTCCTCCTTCTCCAACAAAGTTCAACAACTTCTCCCACAGAGTCTGAACATGAGATCGGAAGCATTGATATGTTCCCCCAGGCAGAGAAGATTCTCTCCCCAACCAGATGCATCCTGAAGGAACGACATCTCCCCAGCTGAGTCAGACGCCGAAGCGTGTGTTCATCCCCTAGCACCGGGTCACAAGTGCAAGTCTCATAGGAGACCGTTCATTGAAGTGTGCAGCAATTGATAGTTCCAGACTGAAGTCTCCGGTAGGATTGAGATTCCCCACAGAGTCGTACTCTCCCCTGTAAGCAGGATGATTCCTTCTTCCCCAGTCGGGTTTGCAGTTCCCCAAGAGAACCGAGTCCTTGGAAGCCGTTCGGGCCATGAGTGGTTTTCCCCAGTAGAATGTTGAATAGCTGACGCTGTATTTCCCCGCCAGAGTCGTTATCTCCAGGAAGTTGAGCCGCGAAGGCCGTGTAGTTTATCTCCGCGATTGACATCACTTTCCTCAGCAGGCCCAGGTTCTCGTAGAGCTTCGTTCCCCTGCAGCAGTCAACTGAAGTTTGCTTCCCCGTGCGGAGTCCGATTGAGATTGGCGCGACCTTTTCTTCGTGGCAGGATGATTCCTTCCCCCACCAGAGTGGTTCTTTCTCCTTGACAGGAAGATCCTCCCTTCGGCATTTATTTTGCTGACGGGGTCGCAGCATTTTGCATGATTGCATAACATTTATCATAAACGCGTAGCATTTCCACCGTGTGGAGCATTGCATCATTGTCAAAGCATACGCATATTAAACATGAGCTAGGTCGCTACCGCTTTTGTTTTGCAGGTGTTCCTCCGCAGAGTCGCTTGCTCAAGATGATTCTTGAATTCTCCCCAGCAAAGTCGTTGCTCAAGATGATTCTTGAAATCCCCAGTGCAGTCGCCAGAGTTGGTTGCTCAAGTTGACGCTTAGAGTCCCCGGCAGAGTGTTTGTCCAGGATGATTCCTGAAATCTCCAGCAAAGTCTCGGGTGCAGGATGATTCTTGAAGTCCCCATGGAGTTATTTGTTCAAGATGGTTCTTGATTTCCTCAGCAGAGATGATTCACCCAGAATGATTCCTGGACCCCGAAGCAGAGTTACTTGATAGTTCTCTAGAACCCCCCAGCGGAGATGCGTCATCCCCAACAGGTTTCTGAGCAGCGAAGTTGAAACTTTCTTCGAAGACTTGATGATTGAAGTCCAACCGTATTGGCGAAGCAGTTCTCTCAGCTGAGGTGGAGTGCCTGATGGTAGAGGTTGGATATCCCCAATTGGTTCATGATTGACCGAAAATTCTATTCCCGACTTACTGATGAAGTCCGGCTGATGCCTAAAAATTTCTTTGAATGCCCGATGGCATGATCAACTTGTTGACCTGATGAGTCCCGAGGAATCCTGATGCCTGACGGCATGATCGACCGTGTTTTACCGGTTACCGTGTGACCAATCCCCCAGCTGGTTGCCGTGCAGCTAATATTTCAGTTTTCGAAGATTTGTTCCCATCAGAGTACCGTGTACTTGTGCAGTTGGCAAATTTCTGGGTTTGTCGGTATTCAACCGTCTCGCACCTTGATTGGTTGAGGGTCGTTCGCTTCTCACCCAATCAGGTTCAAGCCGTTTGAATAGGGGCAGCTGTTGCACCCCAAAATTTGACCAACATTTCTTTGCCTAGCTTATGTTTCATTTCATTCACATTAGCATTATCATTTGCATTTCATTGACATGTATGCAGGAGATCAAGAGGTATGATTACCAATCAAGAGCTACACAAGACTATGAAGCTAGCTAAGAAGGTTATTCAAGTGTTCAAGAGTTGATGTCCTTGTCAGAGAAGTGAAAAGATCCTCAGAGTTAGTGGTTGAAACCAAGAGTGTGTGCCTCCTAACTTGAGAGTTGTGGGGAGCTCCTCAGATGATTTTGAAGCTATGAAGAAAGACTTGAAGCCTTGAGAGAGCTTATGAGATGTCTTGAAAGCCATCATGAAGCCTAGATAGGTCATGGTGCAAGTTTAAGAAGACTCAGCCATGAGTGGTGTAATTAGGGTTTGACTGGGTCAACCCTAGGTCAACTGATGATTTGGAGAGGGTTGAGACCTAATCCAAGAGCCATGTGATCATGGATTGATGCAATGAGATGTTATAAGGATGATTCCAAGGTCAACTCATCATGATTGAAGAGTTTGAGAAGTTTCAAGCTAGGGTTTCAAAGGCTTGACAATGTAAAATCCCCTAGTTTGACCCCTATCTTCAAGGCAGTTTAGCTCAAGATGTGATTGTCATATCATCTTACCCCCAACATGAATGTTGTAGATATTATTCTTAGATTTAATTTGAGTACTAGAAGTCCTTGATAGGATTTGTAGAGCTCAAGTTATGACTTTGACAAGTTACAGGTCATCTGAGGTATGTGAATCTAGGGCCTTGAAAGTTACCCAACTTGCATCAAACGTTTGCCCAAGAAATATGATTCCTATGAACTTTTGGTCAACATGAATTTTGTTCCTTATCTTCTTAGCTTTCTAGAGAGTACTAGAAGTCCTTGATAGGATTTGTAGAACCCAAGTTATGGCTTTGACAAGTCAAGTGCATTTTGGTCATTTGGAGATTACAAGTCATTTCAAGCATAAGGCCATAACTCCTATTTCCAAGCTTCAAATGGAAAAACCTTCAACATCAAACTTGTTCAAAATGATGTTTTAAGGCTATTAAGGAGGTCATGAGATGTTGGAAATGCTTGTAGCTCATACTTGTCAAAATGGTCAAAATAAAGGATGATTTAATGTATTAAAGTGACCTATTTTTGGGAATTTTCAATACATGACCAAAAAAATGCAAGTGACCTACTAAATTGAATGGAAAAATAATTTCAGAAACAATGGAATTATTACAATTTTGATTTGAGGTCAAATTGAGGGACTTATCATAAGTTACTTGTAATCTAAGTTACACTTGCAAAACATAAGAGAGATCAATGTACAAGCTATCCAAGCATTCTAACATCTCATACATCTCATCTAAGGAGATTTTCAATTGAGAACAAAGTGCTGCAACAAGGGAAACATGGACTGGTGTGAGTATGGCTTGAAATGAGAAACCATGACATGAGATTTTCAAAATCTCCTTGGATGGTTCCAGAAGGTGCTAGAGGGTTCTGAATCATTCTATATATGATTTAGAAGAGGTCCATGGGAGAGGTTGGTGAGAGTTGAGGGAGGAGAGAGAGTTGGGATTCTAAATTTGTTCATTGCAAATTGAAATCCATTCTTCATTTCTGCACCATTTCAATCGATTCTTTCTATTGCAATCTCTTCCTTATGAGTTACTGAGCGATTCCATAGCAAATTGAGAGCAAGAACATGGCTGAATCGTGCATGAGATTTTGAGTTCCATCTGCTGCAAGTCACTATCGGGTTTGGAGTTGCAAGCATCTTCCATCAATTCTTTTGCAAACAGAAGCCATATCTTGCTACAAGGAACGATTTTGGAAGGATTGAAGTGTTGAAGTGAAGATTTGGTGCATCTGTTATTCAAGAAATCCCAGGTTTGTAACTTTCACCATACACCTTAATTTAAGCATTGTTAAGTTAGATTGTTAGGTTAGAATGGTTAGAAATAGGTAGGAGATGGATTCTGGAGAATTTGAGAGCATTTGGTTATGTTCAAGATGATGACACCATTTTAGTTTGGATCAAGAACTTGGTGTATAGTGAGCAATAATATGAATTCTATAGGGGAAACTGATCAGTGTAATGTGATGAACGTTTTAGACCAAACAATTTCAAGATTAGAGACAATTGATTCTTGGCCAGAATTTTGATCCGCGATCAGATTTTATGTTAGAGGATATTTCAATTGTTTCTAAGATCATGGTCGTGTTCAGTGTGGAATTTAGAGTGTATTAGTGCTTTGAATCATGTGTTTCGATGGAGATATGATGAAGTTCGAATTGAGAAGGATCCATGTTTGAACTCTGGTTCTTCCCTCCATTTCCATGGCCAGAGGTAGGAGACGATGTCCTAGCCCTCAGATTCACATATGACCCGTTGACTAGAGCCACATCCAACGGCCGCGTTTTGAAGTTGATTTGTGAAGGATCTGAATAATGAAACTCACCGTTTCATTTATTCAGGCGTTTTGGGCTTAAGTGATGAATCACTATGCACACCCCCTGATGGCCCAACCCATTCTTTTAACTGAAAATGACTGCTATTTACACCATGCGTTTATCATTTTTAATTTGATTTTCATTTAATTTTCATTTTATTCATGGTTCTTGTAAAAATCATATAAAATTGAAAATTAATCCAATTGAACCCATTCTTTTTGCATAATACTCATGATTGAGTCTAGTATTTTTTAGAGAAAAAATATTTTCATTTCATGTAATTTCTGATTTAATTGGAATTTTATATTTTAATTGATATTAAAATGATTATGTTTGATGCATATTTTTGTGGAATTTTGTTTGATTAAATGGTGATGATTTTGAGCCTAAATTTTTGTGTGTGATTAGGTTAGACATGTATGATCCCGTAGTATTTTTCTCACATTTTTGTGATGAAAATAGATGTGCTTTCTAGATTGAGATTTAGATGCTTCCTTTTTAGGGTTTTAGGTTGATACCTTGTAATGTAGAATTTAGTTCTAGGTCTAACTTGAGGGTTTGATCTTTGAAATTAATATGGTAGAGTCATGATTGACATAGGTTCCCATAGTAATTTTTGTAGGATTTTACAATTGATTTTAGTATTTTAGTTAGGACTAACTTTAGTACTAGGTTTTAGGTGATCCTAACCAACTAATTCAACTAGTTTAACTTCTCTAGTTCCCTTAGATTAGGGTTTGTGCTTGGTTTGACTTTGGTTGAGATTGAAGACAAGTTGAAGACAAGGGGAGGATGCTTGAAGTTGCTTGGAGCTTTGGATTTGTTGGTGCCTGAAGGTGTCTGATGAAGATTAGGAGATAGGACATAGGGAGAGCCTTGTAGTTAGAATGATTTCTTTCACAAACATGGAAAGCATCTTGTGCTTCCATTCCTCCCAATGACTAAAAGTCCTTCTCAGATATTCACATCCCTCCTTTGGAAGGATGAGTGGCTTTATCTGGGAAGTAGAACTTTGAGGGAACCAGTCTCTCATAATGGTAAACCCTTACAGGCTTCCTTTGGTTGTCAGTAAGCTGTTTATCATTTCCACTTATCCTGTTAAATCAATTGTCTCCTGGTTTGAGTATCTTGAGAGATGTTGGACTTGAGTCTGAAGATGAAGACTTCATTGAGGAGTATGGAAGAGGATGATTCCTTGAACAGTGCCATTGTAGCTGAAGCTTGAAGAGCAAGAAGAACAAGTTGATACTTGGAGACCCAGTGGAGGTTGAGTGAAGAGCTGAGGCTCAAAGAATTGAAAGGATGAAGTTGACACTTCCATGTGATTAAAGACTACTCTGAGAAGCTGAGGCTTGTAAGAGGAGAAGACCAAGTTGAGACTGGTAAAGCAAAGAGAGCTGAAGCTTGAAGACTAAGTTGATACTTATGAAGAGGATTCAATTGAGATTGAGTGGAGAGCTGAAGCTTGAGGTATAAAAGATAAGTTGACACTTACATTGATGCTTTGAGAGCCTGAAGGATTCAAGTTGATACTTGTAGTTAGGAGTGAAGCCTGAAGGTGGAATTGACTAAGGAGCTGAAGCTTGAAGAAGGAGGATAGGTTGAAACTTATGTTGATGGGTTGAAACTTGGAGAGGCAAGTTGATACTTGCCAGTGAAGCTGATATCCTTGAAGGGTGGTTGAAGTCTGAAGACTAGATTGCTGGTAGAAGAGCTGAAGCTTGGAATTGAGAGGAAGCTGTTGATCTGTTTTCTTTTCTGTATTGCTGATGTGCCTTGTTTGACTTGCTTGATGCATTAGAATAAGTTCATGATTTAGACTGACTTTAAGCTAGGAGCATGATTGCACTAGAGGTTGAGTTGCTCCCTCTGCTTGTATTTTACTGTATGACTTTGCTTGCGGGTATTCGGTAGAGCCCTGCTCCCTTGCCCATGTGGTTTATTTTGCTTGATAGCATTCCTTTTTCTTCTGTATGATTACAGTCTCTTATATTCTGCTTGATAGCATGTTATTTTCTCCTGTATGATTACAGTTATTCATATCTGGCTTGAGGTTGAGATGAGCTTGTGGAGGCTGCTGCCCCACACACATTTCCTCCCTCACTTGCATTGCATGCATTTTACTGTATATCGATTTACTGTTTAAGCTGATGCTTTATCTGTATCTGTGTATCATTGACATGATCCCTTAGGACTCTCATTTCCTTTGATAAGGAAGTGATGATAGAACTTTAGGTTGAAACCTATGCATGATAACTTCTAGGAGTTCCCTGTTTCACACTTCAACTATAGGATGAATCCTTGGCATGACAACAGTAGGAATTGATAGTCTCCCATTAGTTGAGCCCCTTCTCTTCTCATCTAAAAACAGTTTAAAATACAGTAATCATGAATGATTTCTTTCGTACGTTACGAGCCTTAAGCTATCTGAGAAAGGATTGTTGGAGAGATTCTTTTCAACAGTCTGGATGTCTAGTATGGTACCCTTTGGGTGACATGCGACGCATTCACTCTCAGGTCATAGTCTCTAGTGCAATTGAAATTGCAAACATAATAAAAAACACTTCTTTCGTAAAAGACAGAAAACAAACTTCAAACCTTTTTGCCCCGTGGGCCCGTAATTCAAAGGAAGCTTTTCTGAAGAAAAGAGTGTCGTTAAACTTCAGCGCCAACGCAAACAGGCTTTGTCCCTAACTGCTGGAACTGCTGTTTAACCCTACTCGATAAAACAAATGAATCTGAATTCCCGTAATCCGTATTATCCCGAACTACGTAAGCTCTGATCTCTCAAGCATGTTGAGAGTACGTAGGCACAATACTGGTGTATTGGCGAGCCACCTTCCCCGTAACCCGTAGTAGGTCGAACTACGTTGACTCTGATTTCTCATTCTCTGATGAGAATACGTAGGCATAAAGCGCGACGCTTTGCCGAGTCATTTTCTTTTCTGTTTAAGCCAGCCTTGATAGGTAGATAGATAAACCAACTCGTCCAGTACACACAACAAGCGTGGATCCCATCGAGTACGATGGACGTGAGGGGTGCTAATACCTTCCCCTTGCGTAACCGACTCCCGAACCCAGACAACGGTTGCGATGACCTTGTCTTATACCCTTTTCGTCAGGTTTTTCCGATCGTTTCCTTTCCCGTTCCGAGGGATAAATAACGAAAGGTGGCGACTCTTCTGTTTTTCCGGCACCTTATTTTCGCGGAAGCGACAGTTCCCATCGAGTACGATGGATGCGAGGGGGTGCTAACACCTTCCCCTCGCATAACCGACTCCTGAACCCTAAGACTTGGTTGCGATGACCATGCTCTTTTACCAAAGGTTTTATCGCTATTTCCCTTTCCCTCCTTGGGATAAATAAAATCCAGTGGCGACTATGTGTCATTTTTCGCGTAGCGACAGCTGGCGACTCTGCTGGGGACTCTTCCCTAAGTGAGTCAAACCTAACCTAGTTTATTTTTTCGCGTGTTTGGGTCCTTTCCTTTTATTTGTTTGTTCATCACTTTCCCTTATTTATTCAATTGTATCTCACCTTGTTTGGTTTCATTCGTTGTGGTATGGATTGGATACATTGGCGACAAAACTTGAGGGAAAGACTCTATACCCGAGTCTAGAATGTTAAAATTGAGATAGGAGAGGTTGAGTAGTATGGGTTTCCGAGATGCTCATCTCGTGATAGTCGATACGAGAACCTCGCTTAGAGTAGATTTCTTTGAGAATTATGGAAACCGTCAAGCTCTTGGCGTGTTGAATCAATATTTTCTTGGGAATCCATTACTCTAAGGACCTTTTAGAACCTTAAACCATTGGCCAACTAAGATTGATGGTCACGTAGTATGGGTCCTCGAGAAGCTCTTCTCGTGAGGATCGATACGAAGACCTCATTCAGAAGAGACTTTCTTGATGGGTTTGTTGCCTGGCAATGACTGACATACGTAACAAACAGTTAAGGAAGTCCATGACTTTGAAATCCTTGTCTAGAACCCAGTGTCAACGTGTCTCGTAGTATGAGTCCTCGAGAAGCTCTTCTCGTGTGGGTTGATACGAGGACCTCAACCAAAAGAGATTCATGTGATGGAGTCATCCTCCGACATATTCATGTCATGTATGATGAACAGTCATGTGGATCCATGACTTTGGGATCCTAGTTGAACCTTAGATCACACCTGGTGAGAACCTTGTGTTACGATCAATTAACTTTTATCCTCGATCCGTACCTTTGATCCCGTGTGCTAAAATTAGATTAAGTACATTGCCTCCCAGTGCATTCAATCCATTTCATGCGCATTTCATCTGCATTCTGCATATCATTTCCCGAGAACCTCATACCGCCTTTTGTTTCTAACTAACTGGCTGATTTTTCGACACCTGCTCAGAACTGGAAACATGTCTCAGATTACTATGGGAGAGCTTCAAAAAGGTCAAGAATTGTTAAAAGAGGAGGTCAAGCAACTGAAAACTCATGTGAACTTGATTATGGAGATCCTGCAAACACTGATGAGGAAGGAAAGTAACCCCGCACCAGTTGTTACTGCAAAAATGCTTGATTCTATGGAAGTACTTAAGTCCCCCTCAAGTCAAGAGATGCCTCGTGAGCATGACCTACCACTTGGACCTATGAAGCGTACTTATCAACGACCATTAGTTAATCCTCAGTCAAGTCCAAGGAATCAACCGCAAAGTAAGAATCCATATCCAAATCAGCGTCGAAGCTCTGCCCAACGAGGCCCGAACAGACCAAGGAGGCCAGAGAAACAATTTGACCCAATTTCTATGTCGTACAATCGACTCCTCCCTTTTTTGCTCAGTAACTCTTTGGTCCATCTAAGAGAACTTAGTCCTCCTCCAACACCTCCTCCTCTAGGCTATGATGCAAATGCCAAGTGTGTATTCCACTCTGGAGCGCCTGGACACACGATTGAGGATTGTAAAAGTTTGAAGTACCAAGTACAAGGGTTGATTGAGTCCAGATTGATTTCATTTACGCCTCAAGGCCTTCAAATGAACGTCAACCCTTCATCTGGTCGGGAAGGTTCACCAGTTTCTGGCATGGATGAAAATTTTGAAAGTGGGCATGGAAAAGGTTATCATAGTGGTCCCAATGAGCAAGAAGGCTAGCCTAACTGCGAGTCAAGAAAGAAAAAGCCCAGTCCCCAATGCCGGCAATTTTTATATCTTGTCTTTTCTAAGCATTTGTAATTTATTTCCTGTTATTTGCTACTTGTTTTTAAACATTGTTTGTTTTGAATGGTAATATTAATGAAGTAATCATGCTTTTTGAATTAATCATGTCGCATTCACTCATCTTTTCTTCATTTACAACAACAACAAAAAAAGAAAAAAATAAAATAAAAAAGGTTTCATCTACCCCTCGTCCACTTATTTTATCAAACCTTTGTTTTAGCAAAAATTGGGGGGAGGATGACAAAAATGAAATACCCATGATCGCAGTTGTATGCTTTCGAATAAAATCCTGCTGATGATGTACAAGCATTGTTTCGAATCCCCTAAACACCGGAGATATAAGGAGTTAGTCCTTAGTCAACCACTTTGAGCCTAGAAGTAAGAGTTTCCTTTGGATTTAAACCCTTATGATAAACCTGGGGCATGGGTAGTGTTCAGTTAATCTGATTGCACGTTCAGTCGCAAGTTGAAATCCTTGTTATGGCATTTGTTCTTCAACGACCAACGACTTGGCAGTCATAAGCCTTTCAAAAAAATATATGTGTAAAAAGAAAAGCCCACTAAGTTGAACACCCAAAGCGGCAACTTAGGCAAAAGTTAGGGGTCAAAAACAAAATCAAAGGAGGTCCTCAAACCCTCAACAAAAACAAAATAAGATTTAGTGGCTACTCAAATCAAAAAGGGTTACTGACATCCATCAAAACCAAATAAGGTGACTGCCACGTCAAACGAACCTTGAATCGTCAAGCTTACACTGTCAAGATAAGCACATGTGGAATTAGCTGAATATAGGACTGGAGATCATCACGAAGAAAGGGTGGGGACAAATAATACTTTGAGCCTTATATCCTTTGTTTCTATAACCGTGAACCAGGCCATGTTACAACCCTTAAAAAGACCTAATTGAAGCAGGGTTTATTCTGAAAATATGCTACAGTAAGGTTGCGTAAGCTGACACCCCACATATTTGCTAATCTTCAGTATTGGTGTCATATTCTTGCTATATTTTGCACACACCAATAAATCAACACTACATTTGGATTAATGGTCCATTTGTCACACACTTCCACATCATTCCTAATAAAACGATCTTTCAAATTTGCATGAGAATCGCATTAAAATTACCATTTATGAATAAACAATTTGAGTTGCAAGTCGGCACTGGACATCAAGGAAAGGCTAACAAAGAGTAATCAAAGAGGATTTGACCGTTCATCAAAATTGACCGGAACCAAAAGCACCTAGTGGTCCTGTGGATCAGGGGCGTTGGCATCCAATGATGATGAAATAGGCTAGTCTAAAGCAAGCCCCCAAGCGTCATTTGATTAGGGGACGAGTCATGCAAAATTGGTTGATCAGAAGAGAATCATCACAAGACTCTACCAACTAGAGGCAGGTCATTTGAAGGTTCTTTGATTAAAAGAAAAGTCCTTCCAATGCTCAATCAGCGCAGGTCGAATCGCTTCAACGCTCATTCTGGGGGCAAGCTACTTCAAGAGTATGTCGAGGCCCATCACTTCAAGAGTTGGTTAATCAAGGACAAATTCTTCCATGATTCAAAATTCTGGGGCAAGCCGTCTCAAGGTCATCTCCTGGCAAGCTACCTCCAATCTCCCTTTTAAGGGAAATCTTCCAAAGACCCTTCCAGACTGGGGAAAGTTGAACTGAAACTGGGGCAATTCCTCTCAATGTTTTCAAGCTTATGAAGCAAGCTCTTTCAAGCTCAAAGCGAGTGTCGGGAAATCATGCTATTAGCCCACCCGACCAAATCACCCTTATCAAATAAAAGCCCTGCTATAAAAGACCCTCATTACATTTCTAGGAAACTTCATATCATTGCATAAATCATCCTCAGGCATTAGTCACATCGGTTTTCTCATGCATGGTGTCTTGCATATCATCTCGTTCCTCGAGCCTAATCTCACAACTTGAATCCAACAGCCTTGTAACCCAAATCACTTCTAAACCAGTTCTCGCCTGGTCATCCTTTTCTTTAGCCTACCCCGTAAAAATCGGTTCCCATCTGGTAATTCACCTTCAAAACCCAACCATACTTGGCACGTCCATCGCCCACAAACTCCATATTCTTACATCCCTAACAATTTATGCAAACATGCTGCATCATTACATGAGTGCTTAGCCATTCATTCTCAAAGATACAAATTTCCTGTGGACATCCTAGTAGGATCCTTTAGGAGTGCTATCCCTTCACTTACCTTTCATAAGTCCATTTTGAGATGTCTTCTCACCTTACCTTTCGTAAGGGATTTCATGGCCTTTCGCATGAAATCTTATCCTTTCGCTTCCCTTTCGTAAGCGTTTTCTTGCTGTCTTTTACATGCGACAAAGCTTTGTGTTGGGTATCTTCGATCAATTTGGATGCTTGATGCCTATGTGGCCAAGAACTAAATGGTTGTCATACTTAAAGAATGTCATCTCCGCCGTTGTGCCTGTGAGGTCAAATGATGTTCTGATACCCTTTTCAAAGTCCCTCTGCCTTTGCAAGAGGATGGTTATTACCCTTCACTTACCTTTTGTAAGCCTTTCCGTGTCTTTTCCACGAAGTATCTCCTCTATTCCTTTCGCATAGGAGTCGCCTTACCGTTCGTAAGGGATTTCATGGCCTTTCACATGAAGTCTTATCCTTTCGCTTCCCTTTCGTAAGCGTTTTCTCGATGTCTTTTACATGCGACAAAACTTTGTGTTGGGTATCTTCGATCAATTTGGACGCTTGATGCCTATGTGGCCAAGAACTGAATGGTCGCCATACTTAAAGAATATCATCTCCGCCGTTGTGCCTGTGAGGTCAAATGATGTTTTGATACCCTTTCCAAGTTTCCTCTACCTTTTGCAAGGGGATGGTTATTGCCTTTAACTTACCTTTTGTGAGTCTTTTTGTGTCTCTTTCACGAAATATCTTCACCTTGCCTTTCGCAATAGATTTAACCTACCTTTAGTAAGACCCACCGTGCCTTTTGTACAGGTTCTTGTCAGCTTACCTTTGGTAAGTATCCTCTCTACCTTTTATGGAAGGAATTTTTCTCCTAACCTTTTGCTCAGGGTTCTGTTCTGCCTTTTGCAGAAGAAAGTATGATCGTCCTCTCCTGAGGGAGTTTCCTATCTACCTTTTATAGAAGGAATTATCTCCAAACCTTTTGTTCTGGAGTCCTATTTACCTTTTGTAAAAGAAAATTTTTCTCCTAACCTTTTGTTATGGAGTCCTTTCTGCCGTGACAGAAGGAAATACGATCATATTCTCCCGAGGGAGTCTCCGCTATTTGATATAGAAGGAGTTACTATTTCTCCAAACCTTTTGTTTCGGAGTCCTCTCTACCTTTTGTAGAAGGAATATTTCTCCTAACCTTTCGTTCTGGAGTCCTCCTTGCCTTTTGTAAGAGGAAAACCGTTTATTTTTAGAGTCCTCTCTACCTTTCGTAGAAGGAATATCTCACAGTTATTTTTAGAGTCCTTTCTACCTTTCGTAGAAGGAATATCTCATTACGTTTATTTTTAGAGTCCTCTCTACCTTTCATAGAAGGAATATCTCACAATCGTTAATTTTAGAGTCCTCTCTACCTTTCGTAGAAGGAATATCTCGCAATCTTTTATTTTTAGAGTCCTCTCTACCTTTCGTAGAAGGAATATCTCACAGTCGTTTTATTTTAGAGTCCTCTCTACCTTTCGTAGAAGGAATATCTCACAGTCGTTTTATTTTAGAGGCCTCTCTATCTTTCGTAGAAGGAACATCTCGCAATCATTTATTTTAGAGTCCTCTCTACCTTTTGTAGAAGGAGTATCTCACAGTCGTTTATTTTCGAGTCCTCTCTATCTTTTGTAGAAGGAATATCTCCTAGCCAATTTTTGATTCCCTATTATGAGACATCTCTTTGACTTTTTGCAGAAGGAGTTTTAGATAACTTGTTTGTAGTATAACTTATCCTCTTGGAATTCTACAGGAGTCCTCCTCTTCCGGCTGGCAAAGCACTCATGTTCATTTCGCATTGCATCTCAAGAATATCATCATATCCCTCATACCCCTTCTTCAATAACAAGACACATTTCTCAAGCCATCTCATTGACTGTCTACTTCCATTCTACACCTCTCCAGTTGAAAATCCCGAGTATTCTAGTATTTAATTCTCTTCTACCATGAATGTCCGAGCACCTTTATCCTCCAGACATTCAGGTCCAAGAGGATTAAATAGGGGCAGCTGTCACACCCTCATTTTCACCTATAGCCTTTCATACTCTGCATTCGTCATATCACAATATTCCATTGCATATCGAGCATGTGGGTTCACAAGGTACAGATTGGATCGGATTGTTATTTTACATTTTTAAATGATATAAATTTCCTATCATGGAATGCATGGAAGAAAAGGTTCATCACCTAAGGTTTGATCTAAGTTGGAAAGTCTACTCATGTAGATTACTTCAAGAATAAGTTTCTTGAAAATATTGGGATATTCAAGATAAATATTCTTAATGAACATGAAATGCAAGGCCTAATTCAAGATTGCTTCATCCAACTTTGTTTCAAATTCTTGGTCAAGTGGAGTTCAAGTTTGCAAAGCATGAGTCAAGATCACAAGTCCATAACTCAAGACTCCATCCATTTCAAGTTTAATGGTTCTAGGGAAATCCATCATGAATTCATGAATTAGAGGCAAGAATATTACAAAGAGAAATTTTATGACATTAGAAGAATGTCATTTGTTGCAAGATTTCCAACTCTAAGTAATGTTTAGAAATTAAGTTATTTCTAATATTCATTCAAGTCTCTAATCAAATTCATGTTATGGTAATTCCACACCAAGTCCACATTATGCTACAAACATCCAAGAAATGTGCAAGAATTAAATCAACATTGGAATGTTTTAAGACCAAGAATATGCATGCTTGATCATGGGCAAAACAGCCCCATGCAAGAGATGACAAATTACCTCATGTCACAAAATCTACATGTCACAAAATCAAGAGAATAGCATGATGATACATCTAAATATCAGATTTTCAAAATGCTGTCAAAAAGTGGTAGCATTGACCAAGAAGAGCTGTCCAAGCACAAGCCAACAAAATGGGTGCAAGGCATAAAGTGCTATAGAAAAAACAACATAGGCAAAGTGCAACAGCAAAAATGCATCATAGCTCTTGCATGGAAATGGAAAGAAAGAGAGTGGCATGAGAAAAGGTGGTAAGGGACACCACTCCATGAAAAATATGATATGTGGGGAGAAGAGAAAACCCTAGAGGAGATGAGATAAGAGGAGGGGGCTGTAAACAAAAAGAGCACTCTTGATTCATTCAACATCCATTCTACACACATTGCAAACCAGAAAAATAGAGAGCAATAAAAACCCTAAAAAACCAGAAAAATAGAAAGGAAGAAAAACCAGAAAAAAGAGAGTGATATAGAAGCATAAGAGGATCATTGAGAAGGAGAATCTTCACAACATAGAGTGAAGAGTGGAGAGCACATCCAACAAAGGTCATTGGAGTACTTGCAAGAAGGATAGAAAGTTCTTGGTATCCATTTCTTCAAACCTTTCTCCCTTTACTTTTTGCTTTTATATTCATTTCATTTATTCTCTTGTGTGTTGTTGTAATGTATATATCATATAAGGTCCCAATAGGGACCAAGAAACCATTTTCAAGAAACCATGAAAACGAAGGAGAACAAAGGAAAAATTAGGTTTTTTCACTCTGGTAGCCTGACACGGGCCGTGTCACGCGACACGGCCACCCGTGTCACACATATGATAGCTTTTTCATAGCACAAAAACCCCAGGCCTCACAACACGGGGCGTGTTGCACCTCTGTTTGAGGTTTCAACCTACAAAAATCCCAGGCCTCACAACACGGGCCGTGTTACACAACACGACCGACCGTGTTGCACCTCTGTTTGAGGTTTCAACCTACAAAAACCCCAGGCCTCACAACACGGCCGACCGTGTTGCACCTCTGTTTGAGGTTTCAACCTACAAAATGCCCAGGACTTATGACACGGGCCGTGTCACACAACACGGCCACCCGTGTCACACTGCTGTTTGACTCAAAAATCATTTTTTTGCCCAGACCTCATGACACGGGCCGTGTCACATAACACGGCCGCCCGTGTCACACAACACGGCCGCCCGGGTCACACCTCTGTCAAGCCTCAAAACTCATATTGCAGATACCTTATGACACGGGCCGTGTCACACAACACGGCCACCCGTGTTACACTACTGTTTTCTCACTTTTTTTGATATTTTACCTCCAAAAAAATTTTTCTCAAGGAGTTCGCCTGTTTTTTTTGCATGTCTCGATTTTTTTAGTCGATTAACCCCATATATTTGCATGATTTTAGTGTGAATATTGCTATTGTCCTTGTTGACTTTTGATTCCAAAAACCATTTTAAAAAACAAACTCTCGATTTTGTCGAGCCATTTTTAACCTTGTAAGTCGATTGCCTTGTGCACCGCCATCGACCTTGTCCGTATCGCTTCAAATGTATCTTTATAAACAATAAACCTTGATCCAACGTTAAGTGGTTCTCTTTTCTCATAAAAACCCAAAATACATTAAATATATGATTAGGGTTGAACACCATGGATTTTAAAGTGGTGGAGAAGGAATGAGAATGGAATCCTCCAACACTCGTTCCGAATGTTTTGAATACAAGGCGCTCGACTTGGTTATTCGAGACATTCATCTCTATCCAAAGTCTTTTGTATAATCCTAGTCAAGAATAAATTCTTCTCTAAGAAAAACCTAAAAACAATATCAACTCATCAAATTTCTTTTGCCTTAGGGCGTCAATCCGAAAACCCTTTTTCAAGGTATAAAATCAACCAATACACAATTATTTCTTAAGTGGCCGAACTACGGTTGCTCTGATTTCTCACACATGTTGAGAATACGTAGGCATAGGATTGTGATGATCCTAGCGAGCATAATTTTCTTTCTTTCCCATCTTTAATCATCCATACCCTTTAACCCAAGGACATGTTAAGTCCGTTCTACCGCAAACAGGTAGCACATAAGACTCCAAGAGCGAGCCGCAATACACCTAACTACTAGAATGCGCACGATAACATCGTCCACCCAACATCCCATTTTCCACCATAGGCCGAACTACGGCTGCTCTGATTTCTCACACATATTGAGAATACGTAGGCATAGGATTGTGATGATCCTAGCAAGCACACTTTTCTTTCTTTCCCATCTTTAATCATCCATACCCTTTAGCCAAGGACATGTTATGTCCGTTCTACCGCAAATAGGTAACGCATAAGACTCCAAGAGCGAGCCGTAATACACCTAACTGCTAGAATGCGCATGATAGCATCGTCCACCCAACATCCCGTTTTCCACCATAGTCTGAACTACGGAGCTCTGATTCTTCACTTCTTTTAAGTGAGGATACGTAGGCACAAGGACCACAATCCTTGGCGAGCATTAAAATAAATAAACCAACCCCTCTTTTCCCTAAACAAGCAAACTCTTAATAAAAACACCCATTCACGCTAAATAACCTAGGAGGTTCCCATCGAGTACGATGGATGCGAGGGGGTGCTAACACCTTCCCCTCGCATAACTAACTCCCGAACCCTAAGACTTGGTTGCGATGAACATGCTCTTTTACCAAAGGTTTTATCGCTATTTCCTTTTCCCTCCTTGGGATAAATAAAATCCGGTTACGACTCTGTGTCATTTTTCGCGTAGCGACAAGGAGCGGTTGACGAATGCTCATGTTTTGATTATTCCCGATCATAATAATCCGTATTAAGTATTTTGTGATGCTTCTAAGAGGGGATTAAGAGGTGTGTTAATGCAGGACGACCAAGTGGTAGCTTACACTTCTCGTTAGTTAAAAGTCCCTAAAGAGAATAATCTGACTCATGATTTGGAGATAGCGGTTGTGGCTTTTACACTGAAAGTGTGGCGTCATTACTTGTATAGAGTCTGTTTTAAGATGTTCAGTGGCCATAAGAGTTTAAAATGTTTGTTCGATTAGAAATAGTTGAATATGCGTCAAAGGAGGTGGATGAAGTATTTGAAAGACTTTGACATTGAATTAAAGTATCATCCAAGTAAAGCGAATAAGGTGGTGGACGCGTTAAGTCGGAAGGAAGTGCATAAATATGAGCTGATGACGTGTGAGTATGCATTGTTGGAAAAGTTTCGAGATCTTAATCTTCAATTTGTTTAGACTACGAAGGGTGTGATAATGGGAAACTTGAATGTCAATTCTACCTTGAGAGATGAAATTCAACAAGGGGAAGTGTTAGATGCAAAGTTACAAGAGATGTTGATTCAACCAGGTTTCACGTGAGCCATAGATGGGATTACTATAATTTAATCAACGAGTTTGTGTTCCAGATGACACGGTATTGAAAAGAAATATGCTAGAGGAATGTACACACTATTGCTTTGATAGGTTTGATTCCCGTACGTAGTACGAATGAAACCTACGTGTAAAGGCTTGTGATGAGGAAGGACCAATGGAAAGCAAAGATTTATGTGTTAAGCACCTTGAATTTGAATCCATTTCGTATGTCAAAGTACATTACAAGAATCCAAGACCCGACCAAAATTCCTAGATGTAGGAGTGGACGGGAAAAAGGGATACCTTGGTATATTTTTCGACTAGTGATATTTTGAGTTGTTGGACTCAAGCAACATATTCCTATATAGTGTATTTGTGAGCTTAAATCCCTATCCTTTCCCCTTTAGGCTTGAGTTAAGATTGATAGAACCTTCTTAAGCCGAGAGAATTCATAAGATAGGGAACCCACTGGGATTAATATCTCACCCCATGTTATTAATTATATTTCAGGTGCTTTAGGTTCTGTGAAGGGTAAGGATAAGGTAGTTTGATATCCTTACTTGTTTGGCTTTTGATGGCATTGTTTATGCCGAGGAGACTCTGTTTTGGATCATTTTCATGATCTAGTTCTTAGTTGTTTTGGACATCTTGTATATGTTTATGCCACTTTTACTAATTTGGTGTTTTGGGCATTTAATATGTATAATGTGTCACTAGGAACTTATGTTTATTTCAGTACCAAATTTATAATCATGTATAATATGAATTATTCTAGACTTATCTTATATGTGGGCGTTACAAGAGGACTACTCACGCATGGTAAAGAACAATACAATTAGATCAATTATCACAATTAAAAACATGATTAACAATAAACTCATAAATTGACAATTGGGAGTAAGAATAAAAATAATATGACTGACAAGAAATTCACTTGAATTGAGATAGGTCCAATGCTCCAATGGAGAATTGAGTATAGAGCAATACAGAGAAACTTAAAAAAAATACGTAGAACTATAAAATAATAAAAAGTCGGATCCGCGTATACTCATACAAACCATGAGTTTTTATAGGGAAATAATAAATCAAATATGTTAAATTTTCATAAAAGAGAAAATATTCCAAATATGAAAATGCAAAGATCCCAAAATAGCAATAGGAAAGCCGAAAAAGGAAAGAAAAGTAGAAAAATCTCGCTGGTCTGCTACGACCTGCAGTAGCTGCTACAATAGCCCATAGCAGGGGCCTTGAAAATGTGTGGCAAAGTGGCTAGGTCGTGCATGTTACTATGACCTGTAGCAGCTAATACGAGTGACTGTTGCACCCCTATGGAAAATGCATGGATAAAGATTCATCTTTTTTTTTGTTGCCTTTTTTTCGCATTTTGTTCATTTTGGTTGCTCATTTTAGTGTATAAATCTATAATTTTGTTATGTGTTGATATTGTAATGTTTTCAATTAAATGCAATGGAATTAGTATTTGTTTATGCCATAGTAAATTTATATCTCTAAATATTGTCACGTGTTGCAGTGAGAATCAAATATCAAGCTATTAATTAACTTGAATAAAAAATCTTAAAGTTCACCACCGAGCTTTGATTTATCCAAAGGAAAGGGTAAAGATCGAAGAAAACCCTAAGTGTGTTATGTAACAGCAAAGCTAGAGATCTAAGATTCGGAGGTTGGTTATACCTAGGGAAGATGTTAACATCCTAACTATCTGTAGTATTCTACAGAAACCTCTTATTTGTATTTTTGTTATGCTAATGTTTGTTTGCTAAAGGAAAATGTGCTAAGGTAAAGACCTAAAGGTATATACACTAAGTATGCTCGCCAATGCATCACATCTCGTGCTTATGTATCTTGACTAGGATGGAATCAGAGCATTCGTAATTCACCTAAATAGGAATGAGGGATTCTTGATTATGGTCAATGTTCGAAGGGGAATAAGTAATCATAACCATGGTACTCACATGGAGTTAACAAACTCCCTAAGTCTAAGTTGGAAGACTGACTAAGGTTGAATTTTAGCAAAGTCAAAAGGGGAAAGTGAGTACACATTACAATGATACTCACATAGAGTTTATAAAATATAAACCTAATTCAAAATTGTAAAGAAACAATGGCTCTAATAAGGCCAAAAAGGGGAAACTAAGTACTTATAACAATAGGACTTACATAGGTTTACAAACCCTAAACTAGAGTTAGGTTAAAGAGGGAATGTGAATCTAATAAGGCCAAAGGAAAATTATCATAACAAGGTCATGAAGTAGGTATGAAATGGTCTAAAATATCTAAAAAATAAGTTACGGGTCAACATGGGAACTTTGCTTAGGAATAAGGGACAAACCACTTGTAACAACAAGTGTTGGAATGATAGGCTTTAAGATACGGATGATAAAAATCAAAGTGTCAAAGACAACAAGTTCAAATGTGATAACAAATCAAGAGGGGTAGTAACTACATCATATCATGCTTAACATGCCAAAATGATTAAGAACAAAGTCAAACACACACCAAAACAACAAGTATACTTGCTACAAACTTTACCACACAAAGACAAGTGAAAAGGATGGTTCAACATAGAATTTACAACTCAAAAATACAAATGGGCAGTAGCATAAACATCTCATAAAGCTCATATTAAACATTAAGATGTTAAGAGAAACATAAACAAGAATCACATCAAGACATGAACAAGATCATATGCAAGAAACAAGCCAAAACATCAATGAAAGGTTTCAAACAAACAAGGCATATGTGGAAACCCAAATGGGCAAGCAAGAACACTTTGGAATCATGAAGTAAAAATTTGAAAATGCTTTTAAAACCACACATAAACACATATTCATCAAGACAAACACCCCAATGAATCAAGGATAAAAACTAGGTCAAAGTAAGCACAATATCATGGGCAACAGATCACCAACTTGACATAGCATTCAAAAGTAGAAAAATGATCAAATAAATTTTAAAATAAGGCTCAAATTCATGTTATACACTCAAGTTTGTGTGCAAAAATTCGTTATTAGAAAAGCAAAAGAACAAGCACAAAACCAATCAACAAGATAGGGTGTCACAAGAGTCGAGCACAAATCGAGGATCACAAATAACCAAACGAAAACCATACTAAATAACACCACCAAAGGTCACTAAGCATACTCAAATCATCCTCATAACATGTGTCAAAACATTCTAAAAAATTAGCTCAAGAATCAAAGTCTAATGTATCAAAGTTTAAAACCCTAATTTAAGGGAAAAATTGGAAACACCCTTCACAAATAATTCAATTTAAAATAGGAAAATAAATTCAAAAAAATAAATAAAAAATATCAAAATTAACTCAAGACATGTTTAATCCAGAAACATATTTTTGAACATTTTTATGAAGCACTTAACATTTAAAATAAAAATTAAATAGAAAAATAAAAAAAAAGATAAAATAAAAGGAAGAATAAAATGGAGGGGGGGAGTTAACAACTTAAGAATGAACTACTGACAAGTAAGAAGTAACTGGGCTAAAAACGGGTAGGGTGTAAGTAGTAGTACACGCAAGGCCCATGATTCATTATACAAACAAATCAGAAATAAAATGAAACAAAAAGGACACGTGAGAAGCATATAAATGATGTGTCACACACATCAGTGACACACAAGCATTGACCATGTACATGCAGGCAGTTGCACCCCAAAATTTGACCAACATTTCTTTACCTAGCTTATGTTTCATTTCATTCACATTAGCATTATCATTTGCATTTCCATTGACATGTATGCAGGAGATCAAGAGGTATGATTACCAGTCAAGAGCTACACAAGACTATGAAGCTAGCTAAGAAGGCTATTCAAGTGTTCAAGGGTTGATATCTTTGTCAGAGAAGTTAGAAGATTCTCAGAAAGAGTGGTTGAAACCAAGGTTGTGTGCCTCCTAGCTTGAGAGTTGTGGGAGCTCCTCAGATGATTCTGAAGCCATGAGGATGTACTTGAAGCATTGAGAGAGCTTATGAGATGTCTTGAAACCCATCATGGAGCCTAGACAGGTCATTGTACAAGATTAAGAAGACCTAGCCATGAGTGGTATAATTAGGGTTTGACTGGGTCAACCCTAGGTCAACTGATGATTTGGAGAGGGTTGAGACCTAATTCAAAGGCCATGTGATCATGGGTTGATGCATTGAGATGTTATAAGGATGATTCCAAGGTCAGCTCATCATGATTGAAGAGTCTGAGAAGTTTCAAGCTAGGGTTTCTAAGGCTTGACAGTGTAAAATCCCCTAGTTTAACCCCTATCTTCAAGGAAGTTTAGCTCAATATGTGATTGTCATCTCATCTTTCCCCCAACATGAATTTTGTAGAGCTTGATCTTAGCTTTAATTTGAGTACTAGAAGTCCTTGATAGGATTTGTAGAACTCAAGTTATGACTTTGACAAGTTACAGGTCATCTGAGGTATGTGAATTTGGGGCCTTGAAAGTTGCCCAACTTGCATGAAACTTTTGCCCTAGAAGGATGATTCCTATGAACTTTTAGTCAATATGAATGTTGTTCCTTATCCTCTTAGCTTTCTAGAGAGTACTAGAAGTCCTTGATAGGATTTGTAGAACTCAAGTTATGGCTTTGACAAGTCAAGGGTGTTTTGGTCATTTGGAGATTACAAGTCATTTCAACCATAAGGCCATAACTCCTATTTCCAAGCTTCAAATGGAAATATCTTCAACATCAAACTTGTTCAAAATGATGTTTTAAGGCTAGTAAGGAGGTCAGGAGATGATGGAAATACTTGTAGCTCATACTTACCAAAATGGTCAAAATAAAGGAGGATTTAATGTATTAAAGTGACCTATTTTTGGGAATTTTCAATACATGACCAAAACAATGCAAGTGACCTACCAAATTGAATGGAAAAATCATTTCAGAAACAATGGCATTATTACAATTTTTATTTGAGGTCAAATTGAGGGACTCATCATAAGTTACTTGTAATCTAAGTTACACTTGCAAAACATAAGAGAGATCAATGTACAAGCTATCCAAGCATTCTAACATCTCATACATCTCATCTAAGGAGATTTTCAATTGAGAACCAAGTGCTGCAACAAGGGAAACATGGACTGGTGTGAGTTTGGCTCGAAATGAGAAACCATGACATGAGATTTTCAAAATCTCCTTGGATGGTTCCAGAAGGTGCTAGAGGGTTCTGAATCATTCTATATATGATTTAGAAGAGGTCCATGGAAGAGGTTGGTGAGAGTTGAGGAAGGAGAGAGAGTTGGGATTCTAAATTTGTTCATTGCAAATTGAAATCCATTCTTCATTTCTGCACCATTTCAATCGATTCTTTCAATTGCAATCTCTTCCTTATGAGTTACTGAATGATTCCATAGCAAATTGAGAGAAAGAACATGGCTGAATCGTGCATGAGATTTTGAGTTTCATCTGCTGCAAGTCACTATCGGGTTTGGAGTTGCAAGCATCTTCCATCAAATCTTTTGCAAACAGAAGCCATATCTTGATACAAGGAACGATTTTGGAAAGATTGAAGTGTTGAAGTGGAGGTTTGATACTACTGTTATTCAAGAAATCGCAGGTTTGCAACTTTCACCATACACCTTAATTTAAGCATTGTTAAGTTAGATTGTTAGGTTAGAATGGTTAGAAATAGTTAGGAGATGGATTCTGGAGAATTTGAGGGCATTTGGTTAGGTTCAAGATGATGACACCATTTCAGTTTGGATCAAGAACTTGGTGTATAGTGAGCAATAATATGAATTCTATAGGGGAAACTGATCAGTGTAATGTGATGAACGTTTTAGACCAAACAATTTCAAGATTAGAGACAATTGATTCTTGGCCAGAATTTTGATCCACGATTGGGTTTTATGTTAGAGGATATTTCAATTGTTTCTAAGACCATGGTTGTGTTCAGTGTGGAATTTAGAGTATATTAGTGCTTTAAATCATGTGTTTTGATGGAGCTATGATGAAGTTCGAATTGAGAAGGATCCATGTTTGAACTCTGGTTCTTCCCTCCATTTCCATGGCCAGAGGTAGGAGACGATGTCCTAGCCATCAGATTCACATATGACCTGTTGACTAGAAGCTGATCCAAGGGCTACGCTTTGAAGTTGATTTGTGAAGCAATCTGAATAATGAAACGCACCGTTTCATTTATTCAGGCGTTTTGGGCTTAGTGAGTTAAGCGCTATCCGCACCCCCTGATGGCCCAACCCAAAGTTTTAACTAAATCTGATTACTATTGGCACCGCGCGCTTGTTTATT
The DNA here is from genome assembly GCA_963859935.3 of Lathyrus sativus. Taxonomy (NCBI): domain Eukaryota; kingdom Viridiplantae; phylum Streptophyta; class Magnoliopsida; order Fabales; family Fabaceae; genus Lathyrus; species Lathyrus sativus. The sequence goes on along the minus strand of OZ012739.1, from coordinate 676,544,388 downwards.
TTTAATTGGATTTTCTTTATTTTTTTCATTTTGCTTATGGTTCTTGTAAAAATCATAATTAATTGAAAATTAATCCAATTAAACCCATTCTTTTTGCATTCTACTCATGATTGAGTCTAGTATTTTTTAGAGAAAAAATATTTTCATTTCATGCAATTTCTAATTTAATGGGAATTTTGCATTTTAATTGATATTAAAATGGTTATGTTTGATGCATAGTTTTGTGGAATTTTGTTTGATTAAATGGTGATGATTATTGGTCTAATTTTTTGTGTGTGATTAGGTTAGACATGTATGATCCCATAGTATTTTTCTCACATTTTTGTGATGAAAATAGGTGTGCTTTCTAGATTGATATTTAGATGCTTCCTTTTTAAGGTTTTAGGTTGATACCTTGTGATGTAGGATTTAGTTCTAGGTCTAATTTGATGGTTTGATCTTTGGAATTAATGTGGTAGAGTCATGATTGACCTAGGTTCCCATAGTAATTTTTGTAGGATTTTACAATTGATTTTAGTATTTTAGTTAGGACTAACTTTAGCACTAGGTTTTAGGTGATCCTAACTTATTAATTCAATTAGTTTAACTTCCTTAGTCCCCTTAGATTAGGGTTTGTGCTTGGTTTGCCTTTGGTTGAGATTGAGGACAAGTTGAAGACAAGAAGAGGATGCTTGAAGTTGCTTGGAGCTTTGGATTTATATGTGCCTGAAGGTGTCTGATGAAGATTAGGAGATAGGACATAGGGAGAGCCTTGTAGTTAGAATGATTTCTTTCACAAACATGGAAAGCATCTTGTGCTTCCATTCCTCCCAATGACTAAAAGTCCTTATCAAATATTCACATCCCTCCTTTGGAAGGATGAGTGGCGTTATCTGGGAAGTAGAACATTGAGGGAACCAGTCTCTCATAATGATGAACCCTTACGGGCATCCTTTGGTTATCAGTAAGCTATTTATCATTTCCTCTCACTCTGTTAAATCAACTGTCTTCTGATTGGAGTATCTTGAAAGAAGTTGGACTTGAGTCTGAAGATGAAGACTTCATTGAGGAGTATGGAAGAGGATGATTCCTTGAGCATTGTCACTGCAGCTGAAGCTTGAAGAGCTTGAAGAACAAGTTGATACTTGAGGATCCAGTGGAGATTGAATGAAGAGCTGAGGCTTGAAAGAAAAGGGAATAATGAAGTTGACACCTTCAGATGATTGAAGACTACTCTGAGAAGCTGAAGCTTATAGATGAAGAGGATAGCTAGTTGATACTGGTAAAGCAAAGAGAGCTGAAGCTTGAAGACTGAGTTGATAATTATGAAGAGGATTCAATTGAGATTGAGTGTAGAGCTGAGGCTTGAAGAATAAAGAATAAGTTGGCACTTATATTGATGCATTGAGAGCCTGAAGGAATCAAGTTGATACTTGTAGTTAAGAGTAAAAGCCTGAAGGTGGAATTGACTGAAGAGCTGAGGCTTGAAGAAAAGAGAGTAAGTGGACACTTATGTTGATGGGTTGAAACCTGAAGAAGCAAGTTGATATTTGTTAGTGAAAGATGATAGTCCTGAAGAGCTGTTGAAGTCTGAAGACTGGATTGCTGTCAGAAGAGCTGAAGCTTGGAATTGAGAGAGAGTTGTTGATCTGCTTTCTTGTCTGTTTTCTTTTTTGTATTGCTGATGTGCCTTGTTTGACTTGCTTGATGCATTAGAATAAGTCCATGATTAGATTGACTTTAATCTAGGAGCATGATTGCACTAGAGGTTGAGTTGCTCCCTCTGCTTGTATTGTTACTGTATGGCTTTGCTTGCGGGTATTCGATAGAGCCCTGCTCCCTTGCCTATGTGGTTTGTGTTTGCTTGATAGCATTTCACTTCTTCTGTATGATTGCAGTTTATTCTATTTTGCTTGATAGCATGTTTTATTTCTTCAGTATGATTACTGTTATTCATTCTGGCTTGAGGTTGAGATGAGCTTGTGGAGGTTGCTGCCCCACACACATTTCCTCCCCCACTTGCATTGCATGCATTTTACAGTCGTTCACTGTTTACTGTTTAAGCTTATGCTTTACCTGTTGTTGTTTATCATTGACATGATCCCCTAGGAATCTCATTTCCTTTGATAAGGAAGTGATGATAGAACTTTAGGTTGAAACCTATGCATGATAAATTCTAGGAGTTCCTTGTTTCAAACCACAACCATAGGATGAATCCTTGGCATGACAACATTAGGACTTGATAGTCTCCCTTTAGTTGAGCCTGTTCTCTTCTCATCCCAAAACAGCTTAAGATACAGTAATCATGAATGATTTCTTTCGTACGTTACGAGCCTTAAGCTATCTGAGAAAGGATTGTTGGAGAGCTTCTTTTCAACAGTCTGGATGTTTAGTATGGTACCCTTTGGGTGACATGCGACACATTCACTCTCAGGTCATAGTCTTTAGTGCGATTGAAATTGCAAACACAATAAAAACACTTCTTTCGTAAAAGATAGAAAACAAACTTCAAACCTTTTTTGCCCCGTGGGCCCGTAATTCAAAGGAAGCTTTTCTGAAGAAAAAAGTGTCGTTAAGCTTCAGCGCCAACGCAAACAGGATTTGTCCCTAACTGCTGGAACTGCTGTTTAACCCTACTCGATAAAACAGATGAATCTGAATCCCCGTAATCCGTAGTAGCCCGAACTACGTAAGCTCTGATCTCTCAAGCCTGTTGAGAGTACGTAGGCACAATACTGACGTATTGGCGAGCCACCTTCCCCGTAACCCGTCGTAGGTCGAACTACGTTGACTCTGATTTCTCATTCTCTGATGAGAATACGTAGGCATAAAGTGTGACGCTTTACCGAGTCATTTTCTTTTCTATTTAAGTCAGCCTTGATAGGTAGATAGATAAACCAACTCGTCTAGTAAACACAACAAGCGTGGATCCCGTCGAGTACGACAGACGTGAGGGGTGCTAATACCTTCCCCTTGCGTAACCGACTCCCGAACCCAGACAACGGTTGCGATGACCTTGTCTTACCCTTTTTCGTCAGGTTTTTCCGATCGTTTCCTTTCCCGCTCTGAGGGATAAATAACGAAAGGTGGCGACTCTTCTGTTCTGCCGACACCTTATTTTCGCGGAAGCAACAGCTGGCGACTCTGCTGGGGACTTGATAGTTTCCTGGGATCCAACGTCCCGAATGCGAGTCAGTTTGGGGATCCGACGTCCCCTGTGAGAGTCAATCCTAGCGCTTGTATGATTACTTGTTGGGTTGTTTTTATTTATCGCATTTTATTCCCGCATTTTATTTTCAGTATGATATGATTATCTGTGCTGTTGTGGGAGGGGCATTCTGATGAGTGAGAAACCAGACCCAGGCTTGAGTGAACATAACATTAGTTGTGGAAATTAGTGGGCGCGTGCTTGCTTGGCAGGCACTAGTGTCTCATGAAATCCACGCTCATACGAGGTTCTCGCGGTTGGCTTATTTTTCAACCCTTTGGGTTGAGGGGGTTGTTGGTTTGGAGGATTGTCGACTCTGGGGACCGATCATTTGTGATTCATCCGAGTGAGGCCGCTTCATGAGCTGGTGATACCACACCTTCTGGGTATCGTATCACCCCTCTTGAATGTCTGTGACGCTGATGAACGCATAGCATGCCAAACTTGAGTTAGTTTAGGTCCATACCTGTGAGCAGGGTTGGGTTTATTGCAGGAAACTTTGACCTTCAGACTACCTGGTTTTCTTGACAGTGAATCAGTTTTGATTGGGATCAGAGGATCTCATTACCAGATGTTTGTTCTTGACAGAGCAGGTTTATGGTTGGGATCAGAGGATCTTATTGCCAGATGTTTGTTCTTGACAGAGCAAGTTTATGATTGGGATCAGAGGATCTCATTACCAGATGTTGTTCTTGATAGAGCAGGTTTTGATTGGGGTCTAAGGATCTCATCAGCAGATGTATGGTTGTTCTTGACAGAGCAGAGTTTTGGTTATCAGACGTTTGTTCTTGATAGAGCAGAGTTTTGGTCCTGTATCAGAGGTCCTTATTATCAGATGTTTGCTCTTGACAGAGTAGAGTTTTGGTCCTGTATCAGAGGTCCTTATTATCAGACGGGTGTTCTTGACAGAGCAGATATGTGGTCCGATACCAGGGTTTTCTTCTTATCAGAGATAGTGGTTGTTCTTGACAGAGCAGCATCATGGTTTTGTTGATACAGAATCTCCACAGCACAGTTGCCTTGATCTCCTGCTGCATGATTGCATTTTCCATTGCTCTTCATACCCATTTGCATTTCATTAACGTGTGTCTGTGTTGCAGGTACCGTTTTCCCCGATCCAGGATTTCTTGCCTCCTATTATATTGTTATGGGTTCTCTGAGGAAGACCGTGACTTACAAGCTCCCTGCTGTCATACCCCAAATTTGTCCTACCCTATATATAACTCTCATTTTGTACATCCATCCACCAATTGGTATTCAAAAAAATATATAAAAAATATATGTTGCCTAAATTTGTGCTTTGTCTGAAGGTGTTCGTTCAGGTGTATAATTAATTGAGGATTGATGGTTTTGACCCAAAATTTAGTCATATGGGAGTTTTGATAAAGTCAAAGTCGGGGTGTGACTAATTCAGGTGGTCGGTTGGAGCTGATAGCTAGGATTGAGGTTGATTCAAGTTAACGGATGTTTGCTTTGAGTCATTGATACTTCAAGGAATAGGATCATACAAAATTAATTTATTTATATGAGGGTTTGACGCAGAGAGTTGAGATCTATGTAACAAAACATTATAGTATGGCTGGGCGTTTGATTCGTTATGGGAGCTTGTTTTTTTTGATGTCCAGATGATGTGCCTTTGTTTAAGTTTAGCCGAGGATCACAAGTCAAGTTTGGAAAATTGAAAACCATATGAGGAAAAAAACATGCAATATGTGGAAGGCTCAATATATGGTCACAAGTTACTAAATTCCATCAATAATTTCCCTGCAAGAGTATTACAGCAAAATTCCATAAAGAAAAATGAGTCATAAGTTTTTTTAATCAAAGCCCATTTAGCTTTCTATTTCATGAGAAGTGCCCATTACAGTAATAATAAGAAATCATTCTACAATTGGTGTAATAATGGGACAACGTTGAGGTTTTTTTAGGCCACTCTTCATACACGTACAAAAGGAGAACAGAGAACTGAGGTTTCTCCAGATAGCATCCAGTCCAAGCTGTAATATCACGTCTTCACAGCAGCTAATCCATGCTGCGGCACCTCACAACCATCTTCATGCTACCATCTGCGAAATTCTCAAAAGAAAAGAAGGCCCACATCACAATATGGCATCATTAGAATTAACATTACAAAAATGCAAAAAAAGAAGAGAAAATAGCAAAACGGTTACCGTAGCTACCGCGCCAAGAGAACGCTCCGCATCTCCATTACCGATTCTCCAAAACTACCACCAGAGAGAATAACATTTATCTTTCCCGCGATCACCGCCTCTGCGTACATCGCGCTTATGGTGACTGGCACTGGGAAAGCGGATATGGTTCACTCTGTGCTGATTTGAAACAACTGATAGGCTTCCTGCTGCATTAGTTTTACCTGAAGGAGAGTTGAAATGATTCGTAGACGAAGGTGCAGCATCAAAGTTGTAGAATCCCAAACCGTCCATTACCTACAAAACAAGAGATAGATGCAAAATTAATTCAACCAGAAATTAGCATGGAAGGCATTAATCTCACTCGATTGCCACAGAATTCATGCGAATAATTTCACCACAACAAGTCCACTAAGTTTCACGCGCCACAACAGTCACGAGGTGTCTTCAGAATCGCACGTGTATCCTGCAACATCAGTGAACCGTTACTCAACGTGACAGCAACAAAAGTTCACAATTAATTGAAACCACCATAGCCATCAGCATTAAGTTTGTTATTGAGCCAATACCACACTTTTCATGGGACAAAAACCTTCCAGGCCATAAATTAATGCAGTAACTTCATATCCTGACTAACTGTTTCCGCCGATTCCAATGGCACACTGGAAGACAACCCAAAGAAAAACCGTTTGCAAAATTGTGCCACGAACCTGAAAAAGAGACAAAAAAAGAAGATTGATTTCAGTACATGTGACCCCAATTGAAAATACCAACCATTACACAACCTTGATGCACATTTCCAAGACTTGTTGAATGCATAGTGACGCTACCGCATAGATTTCACACCGACTTAATCCAATGCACTGCAGTTGGCGGCAAGCTCCAAATCATGATTCACATCAGTCGCAACGTATCACAACAACCAGACCTGCAAAACATAGCAAATATTACACAAAATATTATGTGATAATTCATAAACCACGGCAAGCCCAAACTGCTCAGAGTAGTGGTCCTTCACGGACAATTTCAGCTCCAACTTCATTAAAAGTTATATAAACTCCGAGGCTTCTCATTCAAAGTACAAAGGGGATGATGATAGGTTCTGGGGTCCAGTTGAGCAATCTAAGCAAGAAACTAAGCAATCAAACTTCCATCAGCTTTCGAGCCAGGGGAGTTGGGGTTCCAAGAATGTTCCCATGAAAGGTAATTCATCTGGATCATTAAGCCACCAAAAATCAGGGAGTAGCAAACCAACAGAGTGGTTGTTGTCATCATCACCCGTCTCTTCTCAATCATCGCAAAAAAACTAAAAAAAGATGCCATGACTAGGGATTCTGGAGCCATGGACTTCAGAGTTCGGTGTGAAAATGAATGTGTGAGGCTTATCGGGACAAAAGATACAAGTTTCCTCCAATTTTGCTCGAAGCAATCAAAATCTGAAGCAGAGATGTTTCTGAAAGAAGATCTTGGATCATATGAACCTGATCATGAATTCATTGACAAATTCCTCAATTACATGGAGTCGCTACCTTCTGAAGTTTTGGAAACAGCTTTTGTGACACAGAATGATCGGAAAGTTACTGGGAGCGTAATATCTGGAAATACAAATTTACAGAATCTGGCATAGGCAGACGGTTCTCCCTCAAAAGTTGGAAAGAAAGGTTGAACTCTCACTTAAGGGTACCTGTTTTGATGGCATAATCACCTTCATGGACTGGTACGGAGGTATACAAGTTTCATGACCTACAAAACAAATCAAAGACAATGAGTGAGTAAACATAAGACAGAAACCTTATTTCAAATAACAGACGGTAAAAAAAAAATCACATTTTTACTAGCAGTAAATTAGAGGTTATATGATGTTGTAGTAAAAGGTTTTCACCTCACTACAGACAAAAATGGTACTATATCACCTCAAGCCTCTGCATACTCTCTCCATATAAAACCCCGTGGGAAGTGACAGCAAAGGGAGAGCCTCCAAACCCTAGTCACAAGGCCAGCCGCCCCAACTCCCTCATCCATCTTCACCATTCTCCTCCAACAACAGAGCTTCATCTCTAAACTTCAACCAAATATTTCACTCTTCTGAGAAAACTAAAACTCTTCACCATTCAACCACCTCCATGTTCTTCATCTTCTCATTCACTTTTCATAACCATTTCTTACCACCACAGAACTCTGCCCAAAACTTCGTATTCAATAATAAACTCACCATCATTGAATAAACAAAAACTCCCCAGGTATTGAACAACAACAACATAAGCCTCTTCTTCCTCCAAACTTAAACACCTAACAATCCCTAAAAATCTCTTTTCCAACTCGACTTCTCAAATCCACCGTGATACCCTCTATCCCTCACCGCAAATTCTCTCCCTCATTAAACAACCCTTCACAAACTCACTGTAATCAAACCCAGAATCTTCATTACACAACACAACCGAAAACACTCATCCTCAGCTCATTCAAACCAACCCGGCGACATCTCTAACTTCATCACACTGACGCCGCTCACAACAACCTTTATACCCCCAAGCATAGACCTTCTCCAACCTACATCACCAAACGATACCCAGAAAGCCCTCATCGGTAATTCATCTCCATCACTTCCTTCGAACTGCAACCTCAAACCCACATGTCAAACTGAGAACAAAAAAACAGAACAGAAACGGAGAAGAGGAAAAGGAAGCAGACTCACTTTTTTTAGAGAGAATCGAAGCTTGGGACTGAGTGGATCGGGACCGGTGGAAACTTCGGTTACGTTTTGAGGAAGAGAGGATTGTTTCTTCTTCTGAGTGTGTTGGTAGCTAACCCTTTGACAATTGTTTTTTTTTAGTTTTTATTTTATTTTATTTTCTTTTTTATCTTTTATTTGTATCAGAAAATAAACATCGGGACCAGTGGATGTTTGGGCTCTCAAGCTCGTTTTGGGATACCACCCTCTCCAATAATCTGCACCCCTCCCACTAACCATGTTCATGGAAGGGTAATGGGCTTCATAAGCCCACCTCTCATCCGTTCATACTCCATATTCTGATCCATCACCCCCCATTTCTTTTTATTCTTTAGAGTTTTAAAAGTAAAATAATTTGGCCAAACTTTTTATGGAGATTTTTATTTAATTTCATGTATATACTCGTTTTCTTTTAATCATAAAGTTAATATTCTTTATTAATAGTGTTAGAGTTATTTGGATATAAATTTTGGTTTATACGTTCGATTATATTTTCTTTTATCGCGTTAGGGTCGATGACGAGACCTCCGTAATTCATTACCAGTCAAATTATTGATAAGTAATGTTGGATCTGAGACCACCTCTTTTCTCTCTTCATTACTTGTCCCGACTCGATTCAAAACTTTGTCAAACAATTTTCAAAATCAAATTATCTTTGTATTGAATTAAAAGAGGGGATTAAGTGTAGACTTTCTTCCTCTCCGAGTGTTGGGATGCCCACTGTAGTGAGGGTGGTTCCGACACTCGTCTTTCAATACGAAGACGCTTCCCGTCCATTTTCAAATCTCATCTCCTTAAAATCTTTTCTTTGTGTTGAGCTAAAAAGAGGATTGGGTGTAGACCCCTTTTTCTTTGAGCGTAGGGATGCCCACTGCAGTGAGGGTGGTCTCGATGCTCATCTGTCAACACAAAGACGCTTCCAACATTTCCTCATAAAACCTCGGTCTCGTACGGAGTATACCTTCAATAATAAATTATTTTCTCTTTGTATTGAATTAAAAGAGAGGATTAGGTGTAGACCTCTTCCTCTCCGAATGTTGGGATGCCCACTGTAGTGAGGGTGGTCTTGATATTCGTCTTTCAAAACGAAGGCGCGACTTTATCCACTTCTCCCTCTTTAACTTTATTCCGTAACCTTTCTCCCCTAAAACCTCGGACCTGCACCGAGTGTATTTTCAAATCATTTTCTTAACAAAAACTTGAATGGTCGTGGAGTGGTTAGGCGTAGGCCTTCTCCTATCCCGAGTGTTGACGTTTACCGTAGGGTTCTCTGTCGCAAAACACTTACCATTCAAAGCCAAAAACATCTTTAATAAGAGAATGAAGTTCTCTTCGCATTGAATTAAAGAGAGAGGATTGAGTGTAGTCTTCTTCCTCTCCGAGTGTCAGGATACTCACTGTAGTGTGTGTGGTCTTGATACTCGTCTTTCAATACGAAGACGCCTCGTTCGCCACACCCTTTTATAACAAAAACTTTGAGACAATGAATTGGGTACTACCCGTAGGGGTTACTATCCGAGGACATGTCTCGCCCCCTAAAAGCAATTCAACAAATCAAACGTGACTTCTTGCCCCGCGTGGCGAAAACTAATCAATCTTTCAAAAAGGATATGTTACGTCTGTTCTACCGCAAACAGGTAATGCCTAAGTCTCCAACGAGCGAGCAGCAAAACACCTAACTGCTAGAATGCGCACGATAGCATCATCCATAAAAACATCAACACACCGTAGGCCGAACTACGGCTGCTCTGATTCTTTACTTTCTCAAGTAAAGATACGTAGGCACAAGGGCCACAATCCTTGCCGAGCACATTCCCCCCAATATCTGTAGTTTCCCGAACTACGTCGACTCTGACTTTCTCACATCTATTGAGAATACGTAGGCATAGGACTGCGAAGTCCTACCGAGTCTGTTCTTTCCCTTTTCTTCCCCATTCTCTCTTTCCTCCTAACTTTCTTGCTTCAAACCCTTCTTTTACCCAGTGGAACATTATTCTTATAGCATAATATTTAAGCAAATAAATTCACGTCGACAAACAAAAGGTTCCCATCGAGTACGATGGATGCGAGGGGTGCTAATACCTTCCCCTCGCATAACCGGCTTCCGAATCCATTCTTGGTTGCGAGACCATCTTATCCATTTCTTTCTTAAGGTTTTCTCGATATTTTCCTTTCCCCTCATGGGATAAATAAAGTTCGGTGGCGACTCTTCTGTCCTTTCTTTTCGCCTCCCCGTCGTTGCACGATGCATTTTTCGAGTAGCGACAGCTGGCGACTCTGCTGGGGACACCTAGCAAGCCAAGCCTATTTTGTTTATCGTATTTGTGTTTTATTTGCTTTATTTGTTTATGCTTTGATTCTCTAACCTGTTGGGTTTATTGGTTGGTTTGTGAGATAAAGTTTTCTACCCGAGCTTTCGAGTATACACTAAGATTAGGAGGTGGTTTCTTTCTGATTTGCGAGACTTAGGACTCGTTGAGTTGGATCGAATCCCACCGCTCAGATAGACCCTTTGGGATGATTATGTCTTACGTGTAGTCGTAATGACGTTTTTATTTCCAACTTGGGAGTCCGTGACTCTGAGGACCTTTTAGAACCTTATTCTGAAGGGTGCTAGAACATGACTCTGTGTTCATCCTTTGAAGGGATTACCGTCTTACGAGTAGTCGTTATGATGGAAAACTTTTGAGGGTTAGGGCATGGAACTTTGTTTAAAAGCCTTTGGGATACCCTCTTACAAACCAATAGATAACCCACCCGAGGGGAGAGATACCTTTTGTTGTTGTGCAGGATGAATGACTTAGATCCTTGATATGGATCTGTTCTCGTATGCGCTCATTGCATTGCATTTTGCATAAGCATCTCTGCATCATTTCTTGCATTCCTTACAGCCCGTTCTTACACGCCGCTTACCCTTTCAGAAAGAGTAAAGCAAGCTGACTTCACGACATCGGTATAATACAAGGAATAATCAGAGAAGAGTCATGGATCAGATAGAGCAAGACCAGGCTACTATGAGGAGCGAGATGCTAGGCATGAAGACACAGATGAATCAACTCATGGAGGTGATTCAGAACATGGCCAGGAGTCAAGAGGAGATGAGGCAAGCAGCAGAGAGGAGCGCTAATCAGACTTTGGCTGGTGCAATTCCCAATGCAAGCGGTGCAATTCCAATTCCCGCTGAAGCCACCCCAACCCCTGTTGGGGCAATTCCTACTTCTGCCGGCGCCGTACCTATCAACACCGTCCCTCCGCCAGTCGGTACGACCCATCCTCATGGTACCACGATCCCAACACAAGTCCAGTACGACGATCATGAAGGTTTCTATGAGAATTCAGGTGAAGCGTATGGACCACAGACCGCCGAACTAGAGAAGAAGTTTAATGCTTTACAGGAGATGGTGAAGACATTGCAAGGCCCCGATGTTTTGGGACTGGATGCAGCTGAAATATGTCTTGTACCCGGAGTTAAGATACCTCCAAAGTTTGTAATTCCGACCTTTGAGAAGTACAAGGGTAACAGTTGTCCTAAGACCCACATAAGGTCTTACTGTAGGAAGATGGCCGCCTATTCTGATGACGAGAAGCTACTAATCCATTTCTTTCAAGATAGCTTAACAGAGGCATCCCTAGAATGGTATATGCACCTTGAACGATCCAACGTAAGAAGCTGGAAAGAGTTGGCAGACGCTTTCGTGAAGCATTATCAGTATAATACCGACATGGCTCCGAATCGTATGCAGCTTCAGAATCTGACTCAGAAGCCGAATGAGTGTTTTAAGGACTTCGCGCAGAGATGGAGGGGAGTAGCTGCAAGGGTACAACCTCCACTGATGGAGAAAGAACTGACAGACCTATTCATGGGCACGCTACAAGGACCGATCTTTGAGCGGTTAGCATCCTCAACTTCCACAGTGTTTTCTGAACTTGTCATGGCTGGAGAAAGATTAGAGAATTTCATGAGGACGGGAAAAATTCAGAATGCAGGCGAATCTGCAAGCGGGGTCAAGAAGCCTTATCAGGGTTTCGTTAAGAAAAGGGAAGGCGAAGCTAGTGCAGTGTTCACCAACAGAGGAAGAACTCATCAGGGTTATCATCATGTCGCTGCTGTAGCTCCACAACAGCCGTTGTCCATTCCAGCAAATCAACCCGTGTTTCAACCAAACAGGCAACAACAATCCTACCAACCAAGACAAAATCAGTACCAGGGTCTACAAAGACAGAGGAGGCCAGAAAGAAGATTTGATCCAATCCCGTCTACATACGCCAAGTTATTGCCATTCCTATTGAAAGGAGGTCTCGTTCAGCTTAGGGAAATGAGGGATCCTCCGGAGGTTCTTCCTTTTGGATTTGATGTCAATGCCAAATGTGAATTCCATTCTGGCTCCCCAGGCCATGACATTGAAAACTGCAAGACTCTGAAGCACCTTGTACAAGATCTCCTCGATTCGAAGGCGATAAACTTTACCCGAAACACCCCCAAACATCAAAACTAATCCAATGTCAGCTCATCACTCAACAAATATGATTGAAGAATCCTGTGGTCATCTCCAAAATCCAGTGGTCCAAGCTGGCAGACATCTTCAACATTAGCAGTCCTTAGATGCTTTTCTCATTTGCATTTGTAATTTATTTTCTGTCAATTGCTACTTGTTATTTAAACATTGTTATGTTGAATGGTAACATTAATGAAATGATTATGCGTTTTCCGAATTAATTATGTCGCATTCGCTCATTATTTCCACCTATCACAATCACAGACACATATATTTTTATCCACTCCACTTTTTCACTGTTGTTTAGCAATATTGGAGGGAGGATGACGAAAACGAAGTACCCATAATTGCAAATCGTATGCTTTCAGACAAAATCTCGTCAATGATGTACAGGCATTGTTTCAAATCCCCTAAACACCGGAGATATAAGGAGTTAATCCCTAGTCAATCACTTCGAGCCTAGGAGTAGGAGTTTCCTTTGTATATTCAAACCCTTAACACTCAACCTGGGGCAGGGTAGTTATTCAGTTCATCCAACCTCGCACCCAAAATCCAAAGACATGACGGTTGTTCATCAATGTCTCATGACATGGCAGTCACTATCTTCCAACAAAATTCAAAAAAATCGAAAGCCTGCTAGGTCAAGCATTTCAAAGGAGACTTAGGCAAGAATCAAGGCAATCCCGATGGATCTGACAAGCAAAATCAGTCCATGCAAAAGTTAGGGATCAAAATCAAAAGAGGTCCTCAAACCCTCAACAAAAACAAAAGTTCAGTGGCCACCCAAATCAAAAGGTCACTGACATCCATCAAATAAAGTGACTGCCATTTCGAACAAACCTTGAACCATCAAGCACGTGCAGAATTAGCTGAATGTAGGTATGGAGATCATCAAGAAGAAGGGATGGGTACAAATTAACTTTGAGCCTAATATCCTTTGTTTCATAACCATGAACCAGACCACGTTACAACCCTCGAAAGACCTAATTGAGGCAGGGTTTATTCTGAGAGCATACTATTGCGAGGTTGCGTAACCTGACTCCTTACAATTTTGCTAATCATCAACATTGGTGTCGGTATCCTTGCTATATCTTTCACGCCAATCCAGTTAGCACAACGTTTGGACTAAATGGTCCATTCGTTCCACTCTCACGACACGTAATAAAAGACAATCCTTTCAAAAAACATGCTTGAACTTTGCATTGAGATTACCATTCGTGAACAAAAATTTTGTTTACAAGTTAGTAGTTGGCATTAAAGAAATTCCAACACAAAGCAATCGAGCATAACTGGATTATTCAGCGGTCTGGACAGGAACCAAGTATACCATATAACCTATTAAACCTGGGGCATTGACATCCGAGAGCAGGAAATCAGTCAGTCTGAGGCAAATCCCCAGGCGTCGGTCGACCATGGGGCAAATCATTCATGAAGCGGTTGATCAGAAGAGAATCATCTTGAGAATATTGATCAGGGGCAGGCCACCCAGAGTTTCTTTGACTTAAGAATAGGTCCCTCCGATGTTCAATCGAGGTAAGTTAAGTCGCTTCCACGCTCTTTCAGGGGAAAACTACTCCAAGAGTACATTGGAGCCAACTACCACAAGAATCGGCTAATCAATGATGAATCCATTTGTGGTACGAACTCTGGGGCAGACCATCTCGAGTTCGTCTCATGGCAAGCTGCTCAAGCAAGTTCATTCCCGTCAACAACTGTTAAGTTTAAAACGATGTCAGGAAGTCAGGCTTGCCCTCTACTCTCCCACATAACCCAGAGCCCAATCCGCATTGGCAACTACCAAAAGTCCGCCACGTCGGCACTTGCATTCCCAATTACCCGTCTGCATCATATGCATCATACGCATCGCATTCGACTTCATAAGCATCTTGTACCATATGCATACCCAGAATCATATCATACTCCCCCAGCTCTTGCATCACCGCGTGTTAGCATTTGCATTTGCATCTCCATTCGTTATGGAATATCATTATCATCAAGCATTCACATATGCGAGCTCAGATCCAAGATCAAATTTTGAAGATTTTCAAGATCATCATCAGCCCAGTCAGGGGCATCCCTTGCAATATCGTGGTTTTCTCCCACGAGAGTCAGAGGATATCAAGATCATAATCAGCCCAGTCAGGGGCATTCTCCGCAAGACCGTGGGCGTTCCCCACGAAGCTGTGCAATATTTGTTGGGCAAATCCAAGAGCTTCAACGCAATCAGCAGCCCAGTCAGGGGCATTATCTGCAAAGGCCATGGGTCATCCAACGAATTTCAAGAAAATCAAAAGCAAAATCCAGCCCAGTCAAGGGCATCTTTTCAAGACCATGGGTGTCTTGCATGATGTATTGCAACCTCGTGGTTAATCAGATCTTCAAATCAACAATCAGCCCAGACAGGGGCATCTCCAGTAAATCCATGGGCGTTTCCCAGTGAGTTGTCTCCAGAAGACTTCAGTGATAAGTGGCAATCTCTTCAGAGAAGCTTATCCATCTTCAGCGATAAGTGGCAATCTCTTCAGAGAAGCTTATCCATGTTCAGCGATAAGTGGCAATCTCTTAAGAGAAGCTTATCCATCTTCAGCGATAAGTGGCAATCTCTTCAGAGAAGCTTATCCATGTTCAGCGATAAGTGGCAATCTCTTAAGAGAAGCTTATCCATCTTCAGCGATAAGTGGCAATCTCTTTAGAGAAGCTTATCCATCTTCAGCGATAAGTGGCAATCTCTTCAGAGAAGCTTATCCATGTTCAGCGATAAGTGGCAATCTCTTAAGAGAAGCTTATCCATCTTCAGCGATAAGTGGCAATCTCTTAAGAGAAGCTTATCCATCTTCAGCGATAAGTGGCAATCTCTTCAGAGAAGCTTATCCATCTTCAGCGATAAGTGGCAATCTCTTCAGAGAAGCTTATCCATGTTCAGCGATAAGTGGCAATCTCTTAAGAGAAGCTTATCCATCTTCAGCGATAAGTGGCAATCTCTTCAGAGAAGCTTATCCATGTTCAGCGATAAGTGGCAATCTCTTCAGAGAAGCTTATCCATCTTCAGCAATAAGTGGCAATCTCTTAAGAGAAGCTTATCCATCTTCAGCGATAAATGGCAATCTCTTCAGAGAAGCTTATCCATGTTCAGCGATAAGTGGCAATCTCTTCAGAGAAGCTTATCCATATTCAGCGATAAGTGGCAATCTCTTCAGAGAAGCTTATCCATCTTCAGCGATAAGTGGCAATCTCTTCAGAGAAGCTTATCCTTCACCAAAGATAAGTGGCAATCTCTTCAGAGAAGCTTATCCTCCTATCATCCTTTTGGTGTTAGGGTTGATTTTGTTTCGCTCCATCATCCTTGTGGTGATGGATCTGACATCCTTTTGGTGTCATGACTAGCGTGTTTTCCATTATCCTTTCGGTAATGGACTCCTGACATCCTTTCGGTGTCGGGTTTGCCTTGTTTCGCTCCATCATCCTTTTGGTGATGGGTCTAGCATCCTTTTGGTGTTATGACTAGCGTCTCCGCTCCATCATCCTTTTGGTGATGGGTCTAGCATCCTTTTGGTGTTATGACTAGCGTCTCCGCTCCATCATCCTTTTGGTGATGGGTCTAGCATCCTTTTGGTGTTATGACTAGCGTCTCCGCTCCATCATCCTTTTGGTGATGGGTCTGGCATCCTTTCGGTGTCATGACTAGCGTATTTTCCATTATCCTTGTGGTAATGGACTCCTTACATCTTTTTGGTGTTAGGGTTGTTTGTGTTTCGCTCTATCATCCTTTTGGTGGTAGTGGCCGTGTGTGTTTCATCCCATCATCTTTTGGTGATGATGACCTTTTGCCAGTTATCCACAGTTTACTCAGAGACATACCTTATCTAGCATGTCAATTCCCTGTCATTCCTTTTCTTCTCGGACAAATTCAGGGTCTTTTTCTTATCTAATTGTCTTCTACCGTAAAAGAGTGAACGCCATAGCCGTTCATCTTACTCGGTCTAAGCCAATTAGATAGGGGCATCTGTCATACCCCAAATTTGTCCTACCCTATATATAACTCTCATTTTGTACATCCATCCACCAATTGGTATTCAAAAAAATATATAAAAAATATATGTTGCCTAAATTTGTGCTTTGTCTGAAGGTGTTCGTTCAGGTGTATAATTAATTGAGGATTGATGGTTTTGACCCAAAATTTAGTCATATGGGAGTTTTGATAAAGTCAAAGTCGGGGTGTGACTAATTCAGGTGGTCGGTTGGAGCTGATAGCTAGGATTGAGGTTGATTCAAGTTAACGGATGTTTGCTTTGAGTCATTGATACTTCAAGGAATAGGATCATACAAAATTAATTTATTTATATGAGGGTTTGACGCAGAGAGTTGAGATCTATGTAACAAAACATTATAGTATGGCTGGGCGTTTGATTCGTTATGGGAGCTTGTTTTTTTTGATGTCCAGATGATGTGCCTTTGTTTAAGTTTAGCCGAGGATCACAAGTCAAGTTTGGAAAATTGAAAACCATATGAGGAAAAAAACATGCAATATGTGGAAGGCTCAATATATGGTCACAAGTTACTAAATTCCATCAATAATTTCCCTGCAAGAGTATTACAGCAAAATTCCATAAAGAAAAATGAGTCATAAGTTTTTTTAATCAAAGCCCATTTAGCTTTCTATTTCATGAGAAGTGCCCATTACAGTAATAATAAGAAATCATTCTACAATTGGTGTAATAATGGGACAACGTTGAGGTTTTTTTAGGCCACTCTTCATACACGTACAAAAGGAGAACAGAGAACTGAGGTTTCTCCAGATAGCATCCAGTCCAAGCTGTAATATCACGTCTTCACAGCAGCTAATCCATGCTGCGGCACCTCACAACCATCTTCATGCTACCATCTGCGAAATTCTCAAAAGAAAAGAAGGCCCACATCACAATATGGCATCATTAGAATTAACATTACAAAAATGCAAAAAAAGAAGAGAAAACAGCAAAACGGTTACCGTAGCTACCGCGCCAAGAGAACGCTCCGCATCTCCATTACCGATTCTCCAAAACTACCACCAGAGAGAATAACATTTATCTTTCCCGCGATCACCGCCTCTGCGTACATCGCGCTTATGGTGACTGGCACTGGGAAAGCGGATATGGTTCACTCTGTGCTGATTTGAAACAACTGATAGGCTTCCTGCTGCATTAGTTTTACCTGAAGGAGAGTTGAAATGATTCGTAGACGAAGGTGCAGCATCAAAGTTGTAGAATCCCAAACCGTCCATTACCTACAAAACAAGAGATAGATGCAAAATTAATTCAACCAGAAATTAGCATGGAAGGCATTAATCTCACTCGATTGCCACAGAATTCATGCGAATAATTTCACCACAACAAGTCCACTAAGTTTCACGCGCCACAACAGTCACGAGGTGTCTTCAGAATCGCACGTGTATCCTGCAACATCAGTGAACCGTTACTCAACGTGACAGCAACAAAAGTTCACAATTAATTGAAACCACCATAGCCATCAGCATTAAGTTTGTTATTGAGCCAATACCACACTTTTCATGGGACAAAAACCTTCCAGGCCATAAATTAATGCAGTAACTTCATATCCTGACTAACTGTTTCCGCCGATTCCAATGGCACACTGGAAGACAACCCAAAGAAAAACCGTTTGCAAAATTGTGCCACGAACCTGAAAAAGAGACAAAAAAAGAAGATTGATTTCAGTACATGTGACCCCAATTGAAAATACCAACCATTACACAACCTTGATGCACATTTCCAAGACTTGTTGAATGCATAGTGACGCTACCGCATAGATTTCACACCGACTTAATCCAATGCACTGCAGTTGGCGGCAAGCTCCAAATCATGATTCACATCAGTCGCAACGTATCACAACAACCAGACCTGCAAAACATAGCAAATATTACACAAAATATTATGTGATAATTCATAAACCACGGCAAGCCCAAACTGCTCAGAGTAGTGGTCCTTCACGGACAATTTCAGCTCCAACTTCATTAAAAGTTATATAAACTCCGAGGCTTCTCATTCAAAGTACAAAGGGGATGATGATAGGTTCTGGGGTCCAGTTGAGCAATCTAAGCAAGAAACTAAACAATCAAACTTCCATCAGCTTTCGAGCCAGGGGAGTTGGGGTTCCAAGAATGTTCCCATGAAAGGTAATTCATCTGGATCATTAAGCCACCAAAAATCAGGGAGTAGCAAACCAACAGAGTGGTTGTTGTCATCATCACCCGTCTCTTCTCAATCATCGCAAAAAAACTAAAAAAAGATGCCATGACTAGGGATTCTGGAGCCATGGACTTCAGAGTTCGGTGTGAAAATGAATGTGTGAGGCTTATCGGGACAAAAGATACAAGTTTCCTCCAATTTTGCTCGAAGCAATCAAAATCTGAAGCAGAGATGTTTCTGAAAGAAGATCTTGGATCATATGAACCTGATCATGAATTCATTGACAAATTCCTCAATTACATGGAGTCGCTACCTTCTGAAGTTTTGGAAACAGCTTTTGTGACACAGAATGATCGGAAAGTTACTGGGAGCGTAATATCTGGAAATACAAATTTACAGAATCTGGCATAGGCAGACGGTTCTCCCTCAAAAGTTGGAAAGAAAGGTTGAACTCTCACTTAAGGGTACCTGTTTTGATGGCATAATCACCTTCATGGACTGGTACGGAGGTATACAAGTTTCATGACCTACAAAACAAATCAAAGACAATGAGTGAGTAAACATAAGACAGAAACCTTATTTCAAATAACAGACGGTAAAAAAAAAATCACATTTTTACTAGCAGTAAATTAGAGGTTATATGATGTTGTAGTAAAAGGTTTTCACCTCACTACAGACAAAAATGGTACTATATCACCTCAAGCCTCTGCATACTCTCTCCATATAAAACCCCGTGGGAAGTGACAGCAAAGGGAGAGCCTCCAAACCCTAGTCACAAGGCCAGCCGCCCCAACTCCCTCATCCATCTTCACCATTCTCCTCCAACAACAGAGCTTCATCTCTAAACTTCAACCAAATATTTCACTCTTCTGAGAAAACTAAAACTCTTCACCATTCAACCACCTCCATGTTCTTCATCTTCTCATTCACTTTTCATAACCATTTCTTACCACCACAGAACTCTGCCCAAAACTTCGTATTCAATAATAAACTCACCATCATTGAATAAACAAAAACTCCCCAGGTATTGAACAACAACAACATAAGCCTCTTCTTCCTCCAAACTTAAACACCTAACAATCCCTAAAAATCTCTTTTCCAACTCGACTTCTCAAATCCACCGTGATACCCTCTATCCCTCACCGCAAATTCTCTCCCTCATTAAACAACCCTTCACAAACTCACTGTAATCAAACCCAGAATCTTCATTACGCAACACAACCGAAAACACTCATCCTCAGCTCATTCAAACCAACCCGGCGACATCTCTAACTTCATCACACTGACGCCGCTCACAACAACCTTTATACCCCCAAGCATAGACCTTCTCCAACCTACATCACCAAACGATACCCAGAAAGCCCTCATCGGTAATTCATCTCCATCACTTCCTTCGAACTGCAACCTCAAACCCACATGTCAAACTGAGAACAAAAAAACAGAACAGAAACGGAGAAGAGGAAAAGGAAGCAGACTCACTTTTTTTAGAGAGAATCGAAGCTTGGGACTGAGTGGATCGGGACCGGTGGAAACTTCGGTTACGTTTTGAGGAAGAGAGGATTGTTTCTTCTTCTGAGTGTGTTGGTAGCTAACCCTTTGACAATTGTTTTTTTTTAGTTTTTATTTTATTTTATTTTCTTTTTTATCTTTTATTTGTATCAGAAAATAAACATCGGGACCAGTGGATGTTTGGGCTCTCAAGCTCGTTTTGGGATACCACCCTCTCCAATAATCTGCACCCCTCCCACTAACCATGTTCATGGAAGGGTAATGGGCTTCATAAGCCCACCTCTCATCCGTTCATACTCCATATTCTGATCCATCACCCCCCATTTCTTTTTATTCTTTAGAGTTTTAAAAGTAAAATAATTTGGCCAAACTTTTTATGGAGATTTTTATTTAATTTCATGTATATACTCGTTTTCTTTTAATCATAAAGTTAATATTCTTTATTAATAGTGTTAGAGTTATTTGGATATAAATTTTGGTTTATACGTTCGATTATATTTTCTTTTATCGCGTTAGGGTCGATGACGAGACCTCCGTAATTCATTACCAGTCAAATTATTGATAAGTAATGTTGGATCTGAGACCACCTCTTTTCTCTCTTCATTACTTGTCCCGACTCGATTCAAAACTTTGTCAAACAATTTTCAAAATCAAATTATCTTTGTATTGAATTAAAAGAGGGGATTAAGTGTAGACTTTCTTCCTCTCCGAGTGTTGGGATGCCCACTGTAGTGAGGGTGGTTCCGACACTCGTCTTTCAATACGAAGACGCTTCCCGTCCATTTTCAAATCTCATCTCCTTAAAATCTTTTCTTTGTGTTGAGCTAAAAAGAGGATTGGGTGTAGACCCCTTTTTCTTTGAGCGTAGGGATGCCCACTGCAGTGAGGGTGGTCTCGATGCTCATCTGTCAACACAAAGACGCTTCCAACATTTCCTCATAAAACCTCGGTCTCGTACGGAGTATACCTTCAATAATAAATTATTTTCTCTTTGTATTGAATTAAAAGAGAGGATTAGGTGTAGACCTCTTCCTCTCCGAATGTTGGGATGCCCACTGTAGTGAGGGTGGTCTTGATATTCGTCTTTCAAAACGAAGGCGCGACTTTATCCACTTCTCCCTCTTTAACTTTATTCCGTAACCTTTCTCCCCTAAAACCTCGGACCTGCACCGAGTGTATTTTCAAATCATTTTCTTAACAAAAACTTGAATGGTCGTGGAGTGGTTAGGCGTAGGCCTTCTCCTATCCCGAGTGTTGACGTTTACCGTAGGGTTCTCTGTCGCAAAACACTTACCATTCAAAGCCAAAAACATCTTTAATAAGAGAATGAAGTTCTCTTCGCATTGAATTAAAGAGAGAGGATTGAGTGTAGTCTTCTTCCTCTCCGAGTGTCAGGATACTCACTGTAGTGTGTGTGGTCTTGATACTCGTCTTTCAATACGAAGACGCCTCGTTCGCCACACCCTTTTATAACAAAAACTTTGAGACAATGAATTGGGTACTACCCGTAGGGGTTACTATCCGAGGACATGTCTCGCCCCCTAAAAGCAATTCAACAAATCAAACGTGACTTCTTGCCCCGCGTGGCGAAAACTAATCAATCTTTCAAAAAGGATATGTTACGTCTGTTCTACCGCAAACAGGTAATGCCTAAGTCTCCAACGAGCGAGCAGCAAAACACCTAACTGCTAGAATGCGCACGATAGCATCATCCATAAAAACATCAACACACCGTAGGCCGAACTACGGCTGCTCTGATTCTTTACTTTCTCAAGTAAAGATACGTAGGCACAAGGGCCACAATCCTTGCCGAGCACATTCCCCCCAATATCTGTAGTTTCCCGAACTACGTCGACTCTGACTTTCTCACATCTATTGAGAATACGTAGGCATAGGACTGCGAAGTCCTACCGAGTCTGTTCTTTCCCTTTTCTTCCCCATTCTCTCTTTCCTCCTAACTTTCTTGCTTCAAACCCTTCTTTTACCCAGTGGAACATTATTCTTATAGCATAATATTTAAGCAAATAAATTCACGTCGACAAACAAAAGGTTCCCATCGAGTACGATGGATGCGAGGGGTGCTAATACCTTCCCCTCGCATAACCGGCTTCCGAATCCATTCTTGGTTGCGAGACCATCTTATCCATTTCTTTCTTAAGGTTTTCTCGATATTTTCCTTTCCCCTCATGGGATAAATAAAGTTCGGTGGCGACTCTTCTGTCCTTTCTTTTCGCCTCCCCGTCGTTGCACGATGCATTTTTCGAGTAGCGACACCTGCCCCTGATGTGGTTCAGCTGATTGGTTTGATTGCTTTAGCAGATGATTCTGTGAGAGATGAGTTCAGGAAATCTTACGGCAAATTGCTCAGTTTGGTTCGTAAACCTTCTGCGTTCGAGTTGAATGGGTTGCACGCTCTGCTGCAGTTCTACGATCCTCCGTTGAGATGCTTTACTTTCAAGGATTTTGTTCTCACACCCACGCTAGAGGAATACGCTGATTTGTTAGGTGTGCCTATCAAGAGGCAGATGCCTTTTGTTCATATGGATGCTGAGCCTGATCTGGCTAGTCTAGCTCCTTCACTTCATCTGGATGCCTCCGAGTTGGTATTGTCTAGTTGGAACAAGGTTCCCGATTTCTCCTTGCAGTTCTTAGTGGGAAAGGCTCGGCAGTGCACCGAAGACGGATGTTGGGTCGTGTTCAACGCCATTCTCGCTCTGTGCATATATGGCATCATTTTGTTCCCCAATATGCCCGACTTTGTAGACTTCGACGCGTTTCGCATCTTTGCTTTAGGGAATCCAGTCCCAACCTTGATAGGAGATGTCTACCATTCCATCCACTATAAAAACGAGAACAGAAGGGGCAAGAATGTCTCGTGCTGTGTGCCCCTGCTCTACAAATGGCTTGATAGTCATCTGCCCAAGAGGGGTCCCTTTGTCTCGTCTGCAGCCACAGCTGAGTGGTCCGAGCGTTTGATGAGTCTATCAGCGGAGGATATTGACTGGTTTGACAGAGACAGGTTGGGTACCGAGATTATCTTCAGCTGCAGCGGGTTTCCGAACGTGCCTCTGATAGGCAGGAAGGGCTGTATAAACTATAGTCTGTCTCTGCTGGTCCGACAGTTCGCGTATGCTTTGAGAGCTCCGCCGAAGGATGAAGAGGTGCAGGAATCTCTGTACCTCACTGGTCTTCTAGAGGGGGATCTGTTGTCTAAGCTTCAATGCGCTTGGAATGGCATCAGTAAGAGGGGAAAACCATTGCTGGGGAGAAGCAATAATCAAGCCTACCCTCCGTATGTGACTTGGATCAGAGCCAGAGCAGATGCTATAGGGATGCCGTTTCTTCCTGCCATGCCAGAAAGCCCTCCAATGATTGGAGAGCCTACCACTGTGCCTATTCAGCAGCATAATCAGGTGTTAGCTGAGCGAGATGAATTGAAGAAGGCAAATGAAGAATTGGAGAAAGAATTGGCGCAGCTCCGGAGCGAGAGAAACAAAGCCGTTCATTCCTTCAAGAGGCAGACAGAGCTGGTGAACCAGCTGGGGACAGATTTGACTAAGCAGATAGTCGAGCGTGAACGCATGGGTCAAGACTTCAAAGCTGTCAACGATGTACTGGCCACGAAGAAGTAGCACTTGGACGAAGCGTATCGGAGGATATCCAAGTTTAACCAGCACTGGAAGGCCTCCCTAGCCAACAGGAAAGAGCGGGAGGATAAGCTGATGCAATAGATCTCCAAGCTGAAAGCCCATGTGAAGGCTAGTGAGAAGAGGTTTAATGAAGAAACCGCTCGCAGATATGCCGCTGAAGGCCAGCTCAACAGAGCTCTCGCTAATCTGAAGGAGCGCAAACTGACGTTTGAATCCAAGAAGCGGAAGTTAGAAGATTGTTTCGGCGAAGGAGCATGGGAAGATTCGGTCGAAGGTCTTCAATACACCATGATGCAGAGGGAGTTACTCATCGAAGGGTTGCTCACTCGGCCTGATCATCCATAAACGAAGGGGTTGTTAGAAGAGTTTCGCGCCCGTGGCCGTGCTTGACTATTTGTATCCCTTTTGTTTAATCATTGTTGTATGCTGACCATCACCAGGCTTGTTGGTCGAGGTCATGCTGTTGATTCTGCTTGTACTCACTGATGTCGTGTACTGCCTTGATGGGCTTTCTTTATATATGAGATTGTTATTTCCATGACTGGACTCGGACTTCTCATTATCAGCACTGACACTCAGGCACTAGGATCGGGGGAGATCTCCCTAACGCACAGACACACGTTTGCATTTGCATGAAGCATTTGCATGACGAGCACTTTTTTCGTTTTTTCCTAACCTTTTTGTGTTTTCAGGTTGTTTCAAGTTGTTCCAGGATTGATCAGAGACCAATCCACCGCTATCCGACCAGAGCAAATCAAACCAGAATCATGGAGCAAGTGCAAACTGATGTTCAAAAACTCCGCGAAAGAATGGATCGCTTCATGGAGCTCATGCAAGCGGTCGCCAATGGCAGGATCAGCTCAGAACCTTGGTTCAGCCTCTGATTTCAAGAGTTGATAGTAATGGCGTACTCCATGGTGGGACAGTGCCTACCCCCCCACCAGTTGAAACTCCTCAGAATGGCGTCCCCGTGACCGGGGGGAATGGCAGTGCCAATGGCAATGTGATAGCCAACATGGGACTCAATGGCAATACAACGGGCGTCGGTAATGGGAGTCTGGAAGCTAATGTCAATGTTGGGCTGGGCAACGGCAATGCAGGTGTTGGGAGTCTGTTTGGGCCTCAGCCGTGGTTAGAAGACCGTCAAGACGATGTGTTTTCTCAGAGAGGTGCTGAAGGGGAGCTGACTGCTGAAGCACGTCTAAGGTTCAAGGCACTCGAGGATAAGATGAGAAATATCGAGAACCAGAACACTTTGGGTGTTGATATGTCCAAGTTGGGACTGATCGCTGATTTTAAGGTGCCTCCCAAGTTCAAGGTACCTGACTTTGAAAATTATAAGGGCACCACTTGCCCTCGCGTCCACCTGAGATCGTACTACAGAAAAATGTCCGCTAATTCTGAGGACGAGAAGTTGCTGATGCACTTCTTCCAGGACAGTCTGTCCGGACCATCCCTCGAATGGTACATGAGTCTGGAGCCTACCAGTGTGCGCACGTGGAAGGACCTTGCTGAAGCATTTGTGCACCACTACCAATACAACAGCGACTTGGCCCCAAACCGAGTCCAATTGCAGAATCTGTCACAAAGGAACAACGAAGGATTTAAGGAATACGCCCAGCGGTGGCGTGAGTTGGCAGCCAGGGTTCAGCCGCCGATGGTTGAACGCGAGCTTGTGCAGATGTTCGTAGCTACCCTCCCAGGGGTTTATTATGAGAAGTTGGTCAGCGGTATGTCTGAAACCTTCTTAGATCTCATTATCACGGGTGAGCACATCAAAAATGGGATCAAACTCGGGAAAATTCAAGGTGAGTCATCCTCAGCTGGAGGAGGAGGAAAGAAACCTTACAGTGGCAAAAGACGGGAAGGAGAAACGAGCGATGTGACCAACGCTCGGAGAAAGGGTAAAGGCCCTCACCAACAGGTGGCCAGCATCACCATCCCGGCAGTTCAACAGCCACAGCAGCAGCAGCAACAGCCGAATCAACAAGGGTACAGAAAGTATCAGAATCGGGCACCTCTGTCGAGCCGTCACCTTGAGACACCGCCCATGTCGTACGCGCAACTATTGCAGACTTTGCTTCAACTACAGTTGATCTAGAAGAGAACGCTGGCTCCCTTGACAGGGGCACCTCCGCCAGGTTATGACGCGAATGCAACTTATGAGTTTCACTCAGGGGCACCAGGCCACACAGTAGAGAATTGCAAAGCCTTCAAGCACAAGGTGCAGGACATGGTGGACGCTAAGATCATCAACTTCTCTGATAATGTGCCAAATGTCACGAAGAACCCTATGCCAAATCATAGGGGAGGTGGAGTAAACGCCATTATTGAAGACGAGAGTTTGGATTTGTTGACTGACGTCAGAGATCTAAAGACGTCGCTTAGCTTCGTTAAAGCTAAGCTGATGAAAAGAGGTTTCTTTCCAGGTTGCGGAGAACTGTGTATGGGCTGTGCGACTAGTCCTGATGGATGTGAACAGCTGATAGAAGGAATTTAAAGTCTGATGACTGAAGGGATTTTACAGTTTAGCCGGAGGACCGAATGTGGATCGGGAGAGGTAATGCTGAAGCAAGATGATGAGGTCGCCACCATCACCATCCCTCGCCAGACGATAACTATTTCTGCACCCAGATCGCCTACAATCACCATCACCAAAGCTGGGCCAATACCGTTCGAAAGCACTAATGTTGTCCCATGGCATTACGGGGCTGAAGTCTATTGCAACGGACAGAAGTTGGAGCTAGAACCGTTTGGGTCATCTATGGAGAACCTTGCAGGAATTAGTGGTATTACTCGCAGCGGAAGAGTGTTCGCACCACCTGAGGTCGTGGCGGATAAAGCGAACAGAGCTGATGCAACTGATAAAGGTAAAAGTAAAGTCGTTGAAGAGATCCCGCGTGGGGCAGAAAAAGACTTACTTGTTAAAGACGCCGAGGAGTTTATGCGGTTGATTAAAAAGAGTGACTACAAGATTGTGGATCATCTCCATCAGACACCTTCGAAAATTTCCATCTTGAACTTGTTGCTGTGTTCTGAAGCACACCGCAACGCATTGCTGAAGGTGCTGAACGCCACATATGTACCGCAGGAAATATCGGTAAACCAGCTAGAAGAGGTTGTAGCCCACGTGAATGCTGGAAATGGGTTAGGGTTCACTGACCTAGAGCTGACGCCGAAGGGGAGGAATCACAATAGTGTCCTGCACATCTCGATAGAGTATAGGGGAACGATTATGTCGCACGTGTTGGTGGACACGGGGTCGTCACTCAATGTTCTTCTGAAGAAGGCATTAATGAAGTTAGATACTCGCGGAGTGATTTGCACACCCAGTGATCTGGTTGTGAAGGCGTTCGATGGAACCAAACGCCATGTTTTCGGGGAGGTGACCCTGCCAATCCAAGTCGGGCCGGAAACGTTCGACGCAATCTTCTACATTATGGACATCATGCCTGCCTACAGTTGTCTCTTAGGCCGACCATGGATCCATGTTGCGGGTGCCGTGACCTCCACGTTGCACCAGAAACTCAAGTATGCTGTCGAAGGTAGCATCGTGACTATTTGTGGCGAGGAAGATATAATGGTGAGCCATTTGTCGTCCTTCAAGTATGTTGAGATGGATGGGGAAATCCATGAAACCCTATGCCAAGCGTTCGAAGCTGTTAAAGTCAAGAACGTAGCTCCTGCAGTCACTGAAAGGCCAGAGATGACTCTCTCTTCATTCAAGGAAGCCCGGGCCGTTGTTCAAGCCGGATCTACCCCAAGCTGGGGGCGAATTTTGGAGATACCTAACAAGCAAGACAAGTTTGGGTTGGGATACTCTCCTGGAGCTGAAGCTTCTTCTTCTAGCAGTGCGTCGCGAGGTAAAGGGCCGATCCAGTTTACCAGTGGCGGGGTGATATTTGAAAGCGTCAACGCGGTGTCTGAAGACAGCGGAGATAGCGACTATGACCTCGACTCTTGGATCCAGCCAAGCAAGCCAGGCGAGGGCCTTACCAACTGGTCCGTCAAGGATATCATCTAGATGACAAGCGAAGAGTAATGATTTACTTTTTCCAATCATTGTACAACCCTATGTCCTACCCAGGGCATAGTGGTTTTATTGTCAGGGCCTTGTTGGATTATGTACATGCATTTTTTCAATAAATCAAAAGGTGTTTTTCTTCGTATTCAAATATTGTGATCTCTGTTATTCCTGTTTTATATTTGTTTTGAAAAACAATAAAATGGCAATGAGGTTTGTGCTAACCTGCATATCCTTGTTTTAAGCTTAACCCTTGTTATTGCAGGATCCACATAACAGATGACATCGACTCTGGACCTTCTACGACTCACTTCGACTTCGATTGCCCGATCTATCAAGCCGAAGAAGAGATTGATGAAGACGAAGACCTTCCTGAAGAGTTGGCCCGCTTGTTGAAACAAGAAGAGAAAGTTATTCTGCCTCATGAGGAGGAGATCGAGATTATGAATCTGGGTTCTGAAGAACTCGTCAGAAATGTCAGGATAGGGGCTGCATTGCAGGGTGATGTCAAGCAGAGATTGGTCGAGATGCTAAGAGAGTATAGTGACGTCTTTGCTTGGTCATACAAAGATATGCCCGGACTTGAAACTGACATCGTGGTCCACCACTTGCCGCTGCGAGAAGATTGTCCTCCCGTTAAGCAGAAGCTTAGGAGGACGAGACCAGATATGGCCATGAAGATCAAAGAAGAAGTGCAGAAGCAGCTTGATGCTGGCTTCTTAGCGGTCACTACTTACCCTCTGTGGGTCGCCAACATAGTGCCTGTACCGAAGAAGGACGGTAAGGTACGAATGTGCGTCGATTATCGGGATTTGAATAGGGCGAGCCCTAAAGATGATTTCCCGCTGCCTCATATTGATGTGTTGGTCGATAATACAACATAGTTCTCCGTGTTTTCGTTCATGGATGGCTTCTCCGGCTACAATCAGATCAAGATGGCGCCGGAGGACATGGAGAAAACTACGTTTATCACTCCCTGGGGAACATTTTGCTATAAGGTAATGCCTTTCGGTCTGAAGAACGCAAGGGCCACTTACCAACGAGCGATGGTCACTTTGTTTCATGATATGATTCATCATGAGATTGAAGTCTATGTTGATGACATGATTGCGAAGTCCCAAACGGAGGAGGGACATCTGGTCAATTTGCTGAAGCTTTTTGAGAGGCTTAGGAAGTTCAGGTTGAGGCTGAATCCTAACAAGTGTACTTTCGGAGTACGGTCTGGAAAACTACTGGGGTTTATCGTGAGTGAAAGCGCCATTGAGGTTGATCTTGCGAAGATAAAAGAGATACAAGAAATGCCAGCGCCAAAAACCGAAAAAGAAGTTCGTGGTTTCTTGGGCAGAATAAACTACATTGCAAGGTTTATTTCTCAGCTCACGGCCACGTGTGAACCGATGTTCAAACTACTAAAGAAAAATCAGGCGATTATCTGGAACGAGGATTGCCAGAAGGCATTTGATAAGATAAAACAGTATCTACAGGAACCTCCGATCTTGATACCCCTAGTGGCCGGAAGACCCTTAATCACGTACTTGACAGTTCTTGAGAATAGTATGGGGTGTGTTCTCGGTCAGCACGACGAGACGGGCAGAAAGGAGCATGTCATTTACTACTTGATTAAAAAGTTCACGGACTGTGAATCTCGCTACTCGATGCTGGAGAAGACGTATTGTGCATTAGCCTGGGCTGCCAAACGTTTACGACAATACATGCTCAATCACACCACCATGCTAATTTCGAAGATGGATCCGATCAAGTACGTCTTCGAGAAGCAAGCGCTTTCGGGCAGGATTGCCAGATGGCAAATGGTGTTGACGGAATATGACATTCAGTACGTTTCCCAGAAGGCCATTAAGGGAAGCATATTGTCTGATTACCTTGCCGAACAGCCGATCGAGGATTACCAGCCGATGAAATTTGAATTCCCTGATGAGGATATCATGTTTCTCAAAGCGAAAGATTGCGATGAACCGTTGCCCGACGAGGGGCCAGATAGGAAATCCCAGTGGAAATTGATATTTGACGGGGCGGTTAATTCCTACGGAAGTGGAATTGGGGTGATCATCACGACTCCCCACGGATCCCATATCCCGTTCACTGCGAGGCTGACGTTTCCAGTCACCAATAATGAAGCGGAGTACGAAGCATGCATCATGGGTCTAAAAGAAGCGATTGATTTGATAATCAAGAACCTAGACGTATATGGTGACTCGGCACTCGTGATCAACCAGATTAAAGGGGAGTGGGAGACTCGTCAATCGAATTTGGTGTCGTACATGAATTATGCCAGAAGGCTACTTCCGTTCTTTGATCGAGTGGAACTCCATCATGTGCCCAGGGCCGAAAATCAGATGGCTGATGCCTTAGCCACGTTGGCTTCGATGTATAAAGTCAATTTTTGGAATGAGGCTCCAAGAATTGTCCTTTCTCGTCTTGATAGACCTGCATTCGTCTTTGCGATCGAGGAAGCCGCCGACGGCAAGCCATGGTTCCATGACATCCAGACCTTCCTTATGACTAAGGAGTATCCTGCGGGTGCGTCAACCCAGGATAAGAAGACTCTGAGGAGACTGTCTGGAAATTTTTATCTCAATCCTGATGGAGTTTTGTATAAAAGAAACCACGATCTCGTGCTACTCAGATGTGTAGATGAGAAAGAGGCAAGTATGCTCATGGAAGAAGTCCATGAAGGCACATTTGGTACGCACGCCGGCGGGCATGCTATGACGAGAAAGATCCTGAGAGCAGGATACTACTGGCTGAC
This sequence comes from Lathyrus sativus, assembly GCA_963859935.3. Classification (NCBI taxonomy): domain Eukaryota; kingdom Viridiplantae; phylum Streptophyta; class Magnoliopsida; order Fabales; family Fabaceae; genus Lathyrus; species Lathyrus sativus. The sequence goes on along the minus strand of OZ012739.1, from coordinate 676,513,692 downwards.
GATGGAGTCGGATTGCTTTAAATTCGCGAAGAGATGTCATAAATGCCAGGTTTGTGCTGATAAAGTTCATGTGCCACCGTGCCCGTTACATGTAATGTCCTCCCCGTGGTCGTTCTCCATGTGGGGCATCGACATGATAGGCAAGATCGAGCCCACCGCATCTAACGGTCATCGCTTCATTCTAGTAGCTATCGACTACTTCACCAAGTGGGTGGAGGCAGCCTCGTATGCTAATGTGACCAAGCAGGTGGTGGCTAAATTCATAAAGAGGGATATCATCTGTCGTTACGGAATTCCCGAGCGGATCATTACTGATAATGGTTCGAATTTGAATAACAAGATGATGAAGGAGCTGTGCCAGAGTTTCAAGATTGAACACCACAACTCATCTCCTTACCGGCTAAAGATGAATGGCGCCGTTGAAGCGGCCAATTAGAACATCAAGATGATTGTTCAGAAGATGGTTGTGACCTACAAAGATTGGCACGAGATGCTGCCATTTGCATTGCACGGTTATCGTACGACGGTACGTACGTCAACCGGGGCAACTCATTTCTCCTTAGTGTACGGTATGGAGGCTGTCCTACCGTTAGAAGTGGAGATCCCTTCTTTGCGAGTTTTGGTTGATGTGAAACTCGACGAGGCAGAATGGATTAAGAACCGACTAAACCAACTCAGCCTGATGGACGAGAAGAGGTTAGCATCGATTGCGCATGATCGTTTATACCAAAGCCGAATGAAGAAAGCTTATGATAAGAAGGTGCGTCCTAGAAGCTTTCAGACGGGTGATCTCGTCCTGAAGAAGATTCTTCCTCCACACTCCGATCACCGGGGCAAGTGGAATCCCAACTACGAAGGTCCGTACGTCGTCAACAAGGTCTTTTCGGGAGGAGCTTTGTTGTTAGTTTGGCATCATCACTTCCCAAAGAGGCCTCACTTAGCTGAATCCCAAATGATCGGTCCCCAGAGTCGACAATCCTCTGATCCAAAATTCCTTCGAGCCCAAAGGGCCAGAAAGAGAATCTCGTCTGAGCGCGAATTTCATGGCTAGCTGGTGCATGCAAAGCATACAGGCTCACCACTAATCTCCACTTCAAATGCTAAGTTTATACTAAAGCCTGGGTCTGGCTTATCTCTCAATGGAACAGTCCCTCCCCACAGCATAGCAATAATGAATCATGCGGAAAGTAAAATGCGGAAAGCAAATAAAGATAAAGCACATATGTACACACCCAAAAATAAACAAACAAGCGCTAGGATTGACTCGCATATAGTGAAGGTTATCCCCAACAGAGTCGTCAGCTGTTGCTACTGCGAAAATCGAGGCCGACAATGACAAAAGAGTCGCCACCGTGCGTTTTTTATCCCAAGAGAGGGAAAGGAAACGCTCAGAGAAAACCTAACGAAAAGAGGGATAAGATCGGTCATCGCAACCAAATCTTGGGTTCGGGAGTCAGTTAAGCAAGAGGAAGGTGTTAGCACCCCTCACGTCCGTCGTACTAGAGGGGATCCACGCTTGTTGTCTATCTAAAAGGGTGATTGAAACTATCTAACTACTGGCTAAAGGACAAAAGAAAGAGAAATGACTCGGAAAAGCAACGGCGCTTTGTGCCTACGTATATCATCTGAAGTGAGAAATCAGAGTCAACATAGTTCGGCTAACTACGGGCGAAAGGTGGGGAAGGTTGCTCGCCGAGACATCGCATCTCGTGCCTACGTACTTTCATCTGGAATGAAAGATCAGAGCAAACATAGCTCAGGCTAACACGACCATAGATTGGTTCAAGTGTTTTAAACCAAGTAGGGTTAACAATCAGTTCTAGCAGTTGGTGTATGTAGCTCGACCATTGGAGACTTAGGCGTTACCGTTTGCGATAGAACCAAGAGTTAACAAAACTCTCCTTATAAAAATGATTTTCCAAGGTTAAGGGTCCCAAAGGACAAAAGGGAGTTTGAATGTTTTTTTTTTTTTGTGTTTTTTAGGAGAAGAAGTGTTTTGAATGAATGTTTGTAATTCATATCGCACTAGAGATTATGACCTAGGAGTGAATGCGTCGCATGTCACCCAAAGGGTGCCACACTAAACACTCTAGCAACTGAAGGGAAACCCCTCAACCACTATTTCCCAAGTAGCTTAAGGCTCGTAACGTACAATACTCATTAGCCTTTATTAGGTGTTTTAAGATTGTTTTGAGATGAGAAGAGAGAAAGGACACACTAAAGGGCGACTAAACCAAACCTAAAGTTGTCATGCAAAGATGATCCTAAGATTGAGGTAAGGGGAAACTTCCTAATGTTATCATGCAAATGATTGAACACCTAATGTATCTCCTACTCCCATCCTAAACGGAGAGACTAGGAATCCTAGGGGGATCATGGCATAAGGCCAAGTAAACACTAAATAATTCACTCACAAGTGAAATGAGAAAAAAAATAAATGATAAAATAAAATGCAAAAGAAATAAAAATGGAGAGAAACTAATTAGCACAATAAAGTATTAGAAAATGATTTTTTTGGGATTTTATGGTATTTGAAACTATTTTTAAATAAATAAAACAAAACAAGAAATAGTTAAAATAAAATAAAAAGAAATAAAATAAACAAGTCATAAAAAAAGAAATGTCCAAACTAGGAGTTGAACCCTTGACCTTAGAGTTCAAGGCTGAATATCAAACCACTCCAACCACTCATACACACGTGAAAAACAATGGAAAAGGAGAAAGAAAACATAAAACGTGAAAAATAAAATGAACAAAAGCAAAAACGCCCTAGCCGGGCTTGACCTCAGGGCACAGGAGTGAAATGGCAAGGCGCTTAACCACTGGGGTGGTGATACATCCGTGTATTAATGCCACCCCATTAAAATACAAGCTTAACAAAGCGTGTTTGGCTGGGCAAAACAAAGCAAGAACACATGAAAATAAACAAATGCGTTTTGATTGCAACTTACTCAAATTTTAACCAAATTGAGCAAACTTTTAGCCTAACTCGACTAACTTTTCACAAGGAACACAATGGCATTGCTCAAATTTCCAAATTATGCACACAGTAGAAAAAAACGATGGCTTATGCAAGAATGTGCTTTGAGATGCATTTGAGTTTCATGGATCCAAAACAGATGAGATTAAGATTAGAAACAGACGTGCACATGTTCCAAATGTCTCACTTATGGTTATGCTCATAGAGCTGAGCTCAAATCTTCACTGAATCATGAAGTGATTATCAAGTTGCAAATTATGGAAGTGGTTCTTAGAATGAGTTCTATGTTTAAACAATGTCAAAACAAAGGCTTATGACATCAACTTGTTTCAAATCCAATTGCAAAACGGGCCATGAACTTAACACATATGAACTGCAATAATCTAATAGGAAACTTGATGAGGCTTGAGTTTAACTAAACATGACATCAACTTCTTTTCTTTTCCAATTAAAGTGCAAAACAGTAATGCCAATTAAAATTGAATAACAACAATGCAATAAGGATCTAACAACAATGATGCTCACACACACACATTGCAATGATTAAAAATGGACACTTGATGATATTGGAGGTTAACAAACCGTAAAGCAATAGGTTGACAGAATTAATACACCAATAAATTCACAATAATTGGATAGTTAGTATGAACCTATGCAGAATGTTTCTCAGGGCAAAGACTTAACCAATATTCTATGAGTTTGATCTATATGAACTTTGAGAAAGCCAATGGAAGTCTTAATGAAGAAATCTGTGTTGACAAACACAAATCACTATGCAAGCATTTTATGAAGGCTGGACAGATCTAACATCAAATCCTAGCAGCAATCTCTTAGTGTTCCATTCACTTACAGTTCCAATCAACATACCTTAAAAGTCCTTCACTGTAAGACCAGGTTGAGGAGATTTTGGTTGAAAGAAAAAATATCTCACTTTGTAGCAGGTTAAAGAATCTATGCACACCATATGCAATAGTTAAAAAAAAGAAACCCTAATGACAACAGAGGTTAATTAAAACCTAAGACCAAGGACTGGCAGCATGTCAATCCATCAATCTAAACATTATTGGCCTTACAACAGTAGAAGCAGAAGTCTCACAATTCAACTATCCCAGCCAAGATATGAGTTGGTTCTAAGTGAATTCTAAAAGATTAAAATGTCATCCTGATGAGAAATCAAGTTGATGATCCTCCCAACAATATGGACAGCAGACACAAAACCAAATCACAATCACACTAAGTCAAACAAGGTCTGAATCTCCAACTTGTCATGAACTCCAAATGATAACAATTCTTAAACAAAAATCACACCAGCAGGGAGAGCTCATTGAGTCTCTAATCCAAACTCAACCTTACACAAATGAAGCCCTTAATGTCTAACAGCAAACCAAGAGTTCCATGTAAATCATGCTAACAACCAACCAAAACCCAGGAGAACTGCCTTCACAACAGTCTTAAATCCTCATGACAAATATCTTCCAACCTCTCATAGATGGTCCAAGATATGCCATCAATAGGTTAACCAAAATTTGATGTTACAACATACAACCAAAGAAATAGTCCAATGTCCTATGACAGCAGCATGAGTGCAACAAACTTGATGCAGTCAATCAAACCAAACACTTAAAGCTCTGATGACAGCCCTATTGTTTAACCAAAAATCCTAGCACTTGAAAGAAATCCAAATTTGAGTTAACAAACTCAAAAAAACATAGTCATATGCAGTAGTGAATCCTGATTAGCAAAACCTTAATGCACCAATATCCAACAGCAATGCTAAACATTGATCTCCTTCTTACTTAAAAGTAAGCTACACCTAAGTGGAACAAAACTCCATGCCAAAATGAACTGGCAGCCAACAGAGGCTTCAACAATGCTAAAAACTACCCCTGAGTTGACAACTCAATCTTAAGCATGTACATATTGACAGCAATGTACCTACACTGATCCATGTCAAAATCCTACTTAAAAAAGCCAACTCAAATCCAACAGCCTAAGGCCACAACTCAAGGGTGTTGGACTGTCAAAACCTTGACCTCAAAGCCCATCCTAAATGAGTACATAGACACTAAGAGTCACCAACTCTGAGCATTCAATCATGAGTTAACAGATCCAAACCTAACACATCCCTATGCATAGACTCTAATTCCAGTCCTATGCACAAACTCTAAATGCTAGACAAATCCACATTAATAAAAACAGTTCACCATAACAGTTGTAAATTTCACAAATGATGGTGGCAGTCTTGGTCAGCCCAGAACCACACAATCACACCAAAGCCTTATGGCAATTGCAACTCCAAAGTGACAACCTCCAAACATAACAATGTTTCAAGAACAAGTAAGCAGCCTCCGCCTCTTTATGTTGGTAATTGACAGATTTTAAGATTCACAACAGTTTTGGTGCTAATGAAAACAACCTTAACATGACAATGTCAAAGCCTAATTTCATCATGTACTTTAATAGCATACTTCCATAAAAGTAACAATGTACCTCATATCCTAATGACAATCTAGCAGCAAACACACATGGCTTTGGCAAAACCAAACCTCATATAACTTTGGACAGCATAATTAACAAACTCTAGCATGACAATGTCAAAACACAATCCACACATACATGATGTATAATGATGAGCAAGTTCAAAACTACATACCTCTTGGAGTCTAGCTGCAAAAGATCAAGAATTCCTTCCCTTTGCACCAGCCTGTGGAGTTGCTTCCTCTTGAAGAATGAATACAATCTTGTGCACAGATCTCACAAATGAAATTCTAGTTGTGGTTTGAGGTTTCGGACAGTTAAAATGTCATAGGCATGAAGTGTTCCAAGTGTTAAATTGGTGGAAGAAGGTTTGTGTAGTAATTTGGCTTGAAATGTGCACAAAAGTCAAACTATGGTGGGTGGATAGTTGACTTTTTGATTCGAGGTTTTTTTATGAATGTGATGATGGAAACAGCTTTATATGGTCATTTTAAGGGTGTGTATATGGTTTTTATGGTGGTTTAGTGTTTGGAACAAGGACTGGTGTGAAAAGTGTAAAGTGGTGGATTTTGGTGTTTTTGTGAAATCTCTTCACTTACAAGCAAGGAGGGAAAGAAGAGAGCTGTGAGTTTATGATTCTCTTGGATAGCTCTGGTGTATTGTAAAGAGTGGAGTTAAGCTTCTACTTATAGGCCATGAGAGGTGTTGGGGCAGATTTGATTTTGTGGTCTTGGAGGGAGATTTTTGGAAGAAAATCCATCCAAGATTTGGTACAGCTGCATACTCAAGTCTTTGGCTCAATGCAGTGGAAAAACTCAAGTGAAATGAAGGACATGAGGTGACTGAAGTGAGGCTAGTGTGTAGGGAGCTGCAGCTGCAAATTCTCACCAAAAAGTTTCTCTTTCCTCATGATTTTTGATTAAAATAATGGCAACTTGCTTGCAACTTGCAAAGTCTACCAAACCCTTCTTTCTTCTGCATTTCTACTCATCAAACCCTCTCAATATCAAATTAATACGTGATCCAATGGTTGAGAATGATCCAAGTGGATGAAAAATGAATTTGTGAAAAAGTGGAAATGGTGCACTCAAGTGTGGAGACCCCAACTTTCTGGATTCATAACTCTCAACTCAAAAGGGCTATGGAGGAGTTCTAGTACTTTTTGGAAATCCATCATGAAGCTCTACAACTTCCATGTTTTTATGATCTTTAGATTTCAAGTGTAACTAGGTCAAATATCCTCTTGAAGTTGGCTGAAAACATGATTTGCAATGCCAAAAAACTTAGAAATTTTCTAAGTGTTTTCCCCTCTTGTAATGATTTTGATTATAACTCCCAATCTACTCATTTTTGCACATGGACCCCTACAGGACTTTTGTAGGAATTGTCAAGACCTTTCCAAAAAGCTTTGAACCACCCCAATTGGATGTGTGGTTAGGGAGTTATGGTCTTGCCCCTTTCAAAACCCTAATTTCCCGATTTCTCGATTAATCCTCGATCCTTGACCCAATAGTCATGAAACTTCATGGATAGGTGTAATATAACATGAGGAACATTTTTGATTCACACTTTAAGGTCAAATTCCTTATGGTCAAGGAGTTGATTTTTTGGTCAACGAAACGATCGATCGATAACTGTCGGATCGACTGTTGTTGTCCTGGGTCTCCTGAGGCTTTGAAACTTATTTAGTGGACTTCACTAAGCCATATGAGTTTGAGGAACATGATCTTGACCTTAAAAAGTCAGGAGTTGACTTTTTCACTGCACAGTTGACCTTTTCCCCCCAAATCTCCTTTTTTTTAATTAACTGGTCAATTGAAGCTCTTCTGATTAAAATTGATGATCAATCTCCGATCCTCAAACACCTTGGGACATATGCAAGTCCATGGAAACAAGTTTTTCCCCAAGAAACAAATTTACCCTGATTTAAAGTAAAACCCTAATTTCAATCCTTTTTGCCTAGGTATTGCTTAGATGAGCTGAGTGGCCATTCCAACTCCACCATGACCTCTGAGGTACTCAACAAACCTCCACCTCATGCTGACACCAATGATAAAACCTCATGAACCCCTTCAAAACATTCTGATGCATTATACCAATGAAGACCCTCCTTCTGGATGACACACATAATCACTTGATCCCCTATAAATGCAAAATGGTATGCAATGCAATATGCTATAACAATGAAATAAAACATAAACCAAGTAAAAAAAAGGTTGGGAAAATTTTGGGGTACAACAGATGTCCTATCGAGTCTCTTTATTTTTCTTTTGTTCTTGTTTTCGTTTAGCAATAGCTTTTAGATAACACACCTTTTGATTAGACAAAAAACGTGGATCCCGTTGAGTACAATGGATGTGAGGGGTGCTCATACCTACCCCTTGCGTAACCGACTCCCGAACCCAAGATTTAGTTGTGATGACCTTGTCTTTTCCTGTTCTTCAGGTTTTCTTCGATCTCTTCCTTTCCCTCTCTTTGGGATAAATAATGTTCGGTGGCGACTCTTCTATTTCTTTCCGCCTTCCTTTTTCGTAGTTGCGATAGTACCCATTGGAGATAAGGCTCCGCAGAGATGCATTTTGGTTTTCCAAAAAATTCTCTTCCTTTCCTATGAATATGATTCCAAGCATGCATAATTTCTTCTTTAAGTGCTTTGTCATTTTCTCCTTCCTTGAATAAAATACCTTCTAGATGAATGTTGTATGGTATGTCCTTCATCGGGTAACCAATCTGACGACGGGCTAAGGCTAGGTGGTAGTTGATTCCTCCTTTAGTACCAATGAGGGGTACATTGAGGAAACTTTCATAGCTGCCGATGATCTTTGTTCCTTCATAGACATGATTGTACCAATCTATGTCAAAGTGAGTGAGAGACATAATCTTTTGCGACCATTGCATACCACTTTTGAGATTCCAAAAAGTAGCAAATTTGGGTAAGTGAGTGTCACTACTGCGAAAATCGGCGCCGGCTGAACAGAAGAGTCGCCACCGTGCGTTATTTATCCCACGGGAGGGAAAGGAAACGCTCAGAGTAAACCTCGCACAACACGGGAAAGGTATGGTCGTCGCAACCAAAACCTGGGTTCGGGAGTCGGTTACGCAAGGGGAAGGTATTAGCACCCCTCACGTCCGTCGTACTCGACGGGATCCACGCTTGTTTTCGGGTATGGATTGTTAATTCTATCTACTCTACAGGTCAAGGGTTAAAGAGAAAAGAAAATGAAAATAAAATGACTCGGCAAAGTATCGCACTTTATGCCTACGTATTCCCGTCCAGAACGAGAAATCAGAGTCAACGTAGTTCGCCTACCTACGGGAAAGGATGGGAAGGTTGCTCGCTAGGATATCGCATCCTATGCCTACGTACTTCCATCCAGCATGGAAGATCAGAGCAAACGTAGTTCGGGCCACGTACGACACAAGCCTGTCTTGATTGATTTTATTCCTTCTGAAAAAGGTTTTTCTGATTAACAGTCCAAGCGGACAAAAATGACGTTTTGGTGAGTTCACATTCTTTTACGGAAGAAGTGTCTTTTATTGTGTTTGAAATCTTTATGTGTTTTTTTGTTTGTTTTGAGAAAGAAAGAGACAGAACTCTAACCTACGGTTGCGAAGGGAATCAAACTAACCTAATGTTATCATGCATGGGTTAAGACCTAATGTCTATCATGCTCCTCTCTTGCACAGAGAGAAACAGAGATCCTACGGGATAGGCAGAAACAGAAACAATAACAGCTATAATAAAGCGGTAAAATGCATGGATGCAACAGTACAAGCGAGGCAAGGGAGTCCCACTCAACCTCGAACCTAGAAAACAATAGGCAAAAGTGAACAGACTTCACTTTCAACCCAACAGGGTAAACAGCAAACAATACAGTCAGGAAACCCAAACAATACATCAGGAAATGAAATACAACAGCAAAAGAAACAGCATCAGCAGCTCTGAATCAACATTTGGCTTCAAGTAATCTCCCATCAGCTACAGGCTTCAACAAGCATCAATCTCCATCTTCATGGCCTTCAGGCAAGGGCTTTGATCATCAGTCTTCTATCTGCAATGGCTTTTCTTCAAGTTCAAACCTCCAGGGTGAGGGATCAGTCATCAGAGTGAATTGGGAGTTAAGCAATCAGTTGACTACCAAAGGTGGTGAACAGACTGCTTCTAACACAAAAGACATTTTCTCTCAAGAGTTCTATCTCTTAGACACTATCACCAAGCCTTCCAAAGGAAGGGGGTGAGTGTCTTAGAGAGACTCTGAATCACAGAGAGGAATGGATGCAGACAAGGCAATCCATGTTTGAGGAACAAGCTTTCTAATCTTGAGCTCTGCCTAGCTCCTAAACCCTAGTCTCCTCAGCATCTGCTAGCAAGAATCTCTTCTTCAACTCTAGAAGTTGGACTTCAACATCTGAATCTCCAATGGCTTCATCTTCTCAAGTCTTCAGCTCTCCCAAATCCCCAGACAATCCCAATACCCACACAAGCAAACAATAATCCCCAGAGGGCACACCACACCAATCACTCAGATATATACAGTACATTAATAGCAGTAGGGGAATCCTGACTTTTTCTAAGGGGATCTACTAACTACCCATAGCCCCTATAGTCCCATAGCTAAACTATTCCAACCCTAAGTCCTAAGGGAAATGAAGTGATTCTCCTAAGTCATCACCTAAAACCCTAGTTTATTCATGTTGTTCACACCTAAACTAAACACCTAAAATTAATTTCTAAAAATGGGAACTAAATTGTATCTACAAGTTTAATATCTAACCTAAACAACCTAAAAAGAATGGGCAAAAAATATTGAAGCAATTAATAGAACAAAAAATAACAAAATCATGTATGAAATGAAACTATTTAAAATGTTATTTATTTAGAAAATATGGGAAAAATACCAAATAAAAAATAAAAAATAAAATGCAATTTTTATTTTTTATAATTTTCTAGACATCCTAAAGAAAAATATGCAAAAAGAATGAATTAAAAATAATGTTTTTTTCCATTTATTATGAATTTTTAAAAATGAATGAAAAATGAAAAGAAAATAAAAAGAAAATATAAAGAAATAAGGGAGGGGGTGAGAAAAGTAGGGCCAGGCAGTTCAAATATTTGGGCTTCACGCGCGTGGGGGTGCCAATAGTCATCAGAGCCCAATTCCCTCTGTTAAATGAAACGGTGCGTTTCATATTTTAAAAATTCCCACCAAATCTCAGGTTAAACGTGGACCGTTAGATCTTTGGTCCAGTCAAAGTCTTCCCTCCAATCCAAGGGCCACCACATCGTCTTCTTCCTCTATCCACTTAGGGTTTCAGAAACACGACCCCATGCAAGCACCTTCCATCTCTTCGTGCTCTCTCCATACGCCATGAAAACGCACGATTCCAAAAGCAATTTTGCCCTAATTCTCTCCCTCTACACAGCTATAACCATAGTTTCCATTAAAACTCAAGCAATCAAACAATTCGAAGAAGGTAACAGATGGAAACCACCATTAGTATCTGATATCAAACCTCTCCAATTCTCCACGAAACTCATCCTAACCTGATCTACAATTCATCCTGATCATAGCATGCTACTCTACTAACAATCTCAGGCCTTATCTCAGCAATTACAAACCTCAACAGTTTTGATGCTTCATGCTCAAACTTCATGAAATCTCCCCAAATTCATCCAAAACAATCCTCTACCCTACCTTAACCGTTCTACACTATCAAAACCTATTAACCCTAACTTAAATAAGCAATTCGAATGAAAACTTACCTTATGCACAATGAAGAAAACAACTACCAAAACCTCTTGATCTATAACTTGAAGTGAGTGGAAAATGCTCCAAGAACTCAATAGTGACTTCTGTATGCAACAGGTATGACTCCAAGGATGTGAATCTCTCAATTCCAAAGTTTATGCTTCTTGGATGGTAATGATGAATGGCACAATTCCTTCCTCACTTTGACAAATGAAGGTGTGGATTCTGATCCTTGTGTGATGATGATGAAGATTCAATCAAAAATGGTGAAGATTGATGGAGATTATAGAGGTTTTGGAAAGCTTATGCAAGTTGAAGAAAGTGTGGAAAAGTTGGGGTTTTGAACAAATGGGAGCACCAACCCTTGCATGAACCAACTTGTATGAATATATAGATGAGGTTAGAACCTCCTAGAAACTTGGAGAAGTTTCCCTTGCACTTTTCCCTTCCAATTTGGTTTATGTAACTTTCAATTCAAGCAACCATGGATAACTCTTAAATCTTGAACCAAACTCAAAATTCTACTTTATCCAATTTCCTTAAAATGATCTTTCCATTCAAAATGACCTATAATTTTGCTTCATTTGGCCAAGATATGAAAAATCCCATTTTTAAAGCCATTTTTCTTCATTAAATTCAACAATTTTGAAACCTTATGCTATGAATCTTTCCAATCTCTCATTGTCACTTTTCTAGACTCAAAATGTCATTTGGAGCAAGTTTGATGTTGTAAGTTTTTCCATTTGAGGCCTCCTTGTATGAGTTTTGGGTATAGGTTAAAATGACTTGTAATTCACAAATGACCAAAATACCCTTTGCTTGCCCAGACCATAAGTTGAGTTCCACACATCATATGAAGGCATACTATACCATTCTAGAAATCTAAGACAATAAGGAACAATTCTTATGTTGACCAGAAATCCATTTGAAATCTCCTTGAGGGGTAAAAATTGCTTGGAAGTCAAGTCACTTTCACAGACAAAATTTCAAATACCTCAGATGACCTGTAACTTGCAAGGACCATAACTTGAGTTCTATAAATCTCCTTGATTTCTTCCACCACTCAAATTAAAGGTCTTGAGATCCTCTACAAGTTCCATGTTGGCCAAGAAGCTATTTGAAGCTTGAATTTTGACTTATTTTGCTTGGAAATTTGACCTAAACTAGGGGATTTTACATAGAAACCCTAATTTAGAAACTCCTCTTCTCCTTGATTTCTCTTGAATTATTCTTAGCACACCAACATATCCTTATTCTCCATGTCAAATGATGAACCCCACATCTCTCCAATAGCCCTTAATGCCCTTTAATCAGTCAATTGACCTAGGGTTGACCCAGGGTTGACCCAGGTGAAACCCTAGTTGACTGTCTTCAACTGCAATACTTGTGATCACATCAACAACTTGTTTTCTTCTCCAAATGACTTTCTAAGTCCTCCAAGATGTCTAGATACTCCCCATGCTCAGCCCATAGCTCACAATTTCTTTGGTTGACCCACAGATACCCCCAGTTAGGAGATATACTCAATGCTTGATCCACTGAACTCCCTGCTTTCAAATTCTTTTCTGATGACTTGAATGAGATGGAATTAGGATAATAACCTCTTGATAGGCCTCTAGAGGTGATAATAATGGTTGGACCCCTGTTGAATGACTTGCTATGCTTATGCTATGCAGATGGTTAGGATATGGACATGACTCTATATGCAAATGCTAATGATATTGAAACATAAACCAAGTGAATAAGGTTGAGCAAATTTTAGGGTGCAACAGCTGCCCCTATTCAAGCGACTTGGACCCGATTGGGTGAAGAGCCCGGAGCCTTCAGACATTCGTGGTACGAGACGGTTGAATACCAGTGAAACCAGAAATTTGCCAACCGCAGAAATAAACTACGCTCCTGCTTGAGGGAACGACATTCATCAGCTGAATCTGACTATTACGACAACCCACTGATCTCGCGCGACCACTGCTAGGGATTATTTTCATCGTTCTGAAAAAGATTCTATCATTGCAGAGACAGAACACTGTCCACGTCAGGACGCCGGCTTCGTCGATTTGGACAACCTCAATAACTTTGCTGGGGATGGCGCGTCTGCCTTCTCGTCAGAAATAAATCGTCCATGTTAGGAATACACTCTTTCACGTTAGGAGTAACACCGTCCACGTCAGGAATAACATCGTCCACGTTAGGAATAACATCTTCTTCGCCAAACTCTTCCACGTAAGGAATACGTCTTCTTTGGAATCTGTCCACGTCAGAACCAAACCCCTTCCACGTCAGAAACACACTCTTTCTTTCCACATCAGGAATACAAGCCTCCTTCCACGTAAGGAATACTATCTTTCCACGTAAGGAAGCACATCTCGATTTGTTCACGCAAGGACCCCAATCTTTCCACGTAAGGAATCACATCTTGGTATGTCCGCGTAAGGACTCAATTTTTCCACGTAAGGAATAAACTCGTCTTTCCACGTAAGGAAACCATTTTTCTCCCACGTAAGGAACACTCTTGATATGTCCACGTAAGGACTCTAATCTTTCCACGTAAGGAATCATCATCTCCGAACTTTCCACATAAGGAATCATCATCTCCGAACTTTCACGTAAGGAACCTCATCTGCTCCACGTAAGGAATCAGCTTTTTCTCTCCACGTAAGGAATAAATCTTTCCCCGTAAGGAATCATATTTTGATATGTCCGCGTAAGGACCCATCACTTTCCACGTAAGGAATACAATCTCTTTTCTGAATCTGTCCACGTCAGGACTGCACTTGCTTTTCCACGTAAGGAACTGAAGCCTATCTTTCCTCGTCAGGACTCACATTTCGTCTTGATTTGTCCGCGTCAGGACTCCGCTGAGGAAAATAAAACTTGTCCACGTTAGGAGCCATGCACCTTTGACCCACTGGGGAAGTGAGACTTGTCCACGTCAGGACTCACACTTTGCCCACAACACAAAGAAGGATAAACTTGTCCACGTAAGGACTCTCACATCTTGTCATCTTAAAGAACTATAAACGTCCATGTCGGGACGCCCCTTTCACCATTACGAATAAAGCTATCTGCAGGAAATAAATTGTCCACGTCAAGACACCAACACGAAGGGTGATCAATCTTGTCCTCGTCAGGACTCCACATTCAATCAATACCGAGAACTCGCACCTGTCCACATTAGGACTAACACACATCGTCAACTTGAGGAAATGTCCACGTTAGGACTCCACATTCCAACAATCTTCTCTAGCACAAAGAAAACCCGTCAATAAAATTTGTCCACGTTAGGACTCATCCTTCCATTGGTTCGCAAATTTCTTATCACTGACGTTACAGCAACTTTGAGGCTGGCTCTACTGGGGATATTTGAAAATCATACTTCCGAACGCCTGTTCTGATAACCGGCGGTAGCCTCTGAAATTCTGATTCATGAATCCTTTGATGACCAATAGCTCTGCTTGGGGATAAGGAGAAACTTATCCTGCTGACTCTGTCGGGGAAAACACAAGAAATTCATAAATAACTATGCTCGGAGACAAAGAGAACTTCATCTTGACAACTCTGTGGGGAGTAGTGCCAAAGCTGACCCTTCGTGAGATATCTCACGTCGCGGTCCTGAATGTTTATTGATTCACCTGAGCAAGGGCTCTCTCTACCTGCAAGAGAAACAATACTTGGAACAAACGGTTAGCCAACCTAGTTTACGTTTCAAAAATGCGTATGTTTGACAATGATGCAACGATCCATACGACATGGAGATGATACACTTTTATTTGGTTAATACAAGTATGACACTATATGCTGATGCGAATGCAGACTCGAACTGATGGGCACAGGAGCTGCTTCAGCAAAATAAATGCTGAAAAATAATGCCCACTCCGCTGGGAATAGCCAGGTGCTACAGAATCATTCCAGCAAAATAAATGCTGGGCAGATGAAGTCGATTCAGCTGGGAAATTGGGAACTTAACCCAGCACCTCGTTGAAGGACCACCCTGCTGGGGAACATAACTCTGCTGGGGAACAACAGATGCGCCTGGTATGATTGAACTTCTACGGGAAAGTGAATGGATATCATACGGTATTTTGACAAAATAAATGCCATGATCCACACCAACTCTGCCGGGGAGAGCCTTAATCTTCGAGTTCCACTGGGAGGAATACTTGCTGAGAAGAGAATTCCGCTGGGGATAGGATGATTCTCTTGGGAAAAATCAATTGAATCTGCTGGGGGAGAGTAAATGACCCTGCGAGGAAAGGTGAACTTGTCTGAATACAGCTCACAACTATTAATCTTCGGAGGCTAAACCAACTCTGCTTGAGATAAGGAATCCCTCGGGGAACACCATACTGTCTGAATACAACCTTACGATCTTGGAGTCATCAATTCTGCTGAGGGTAAACGACTCTGCGGGAGCACGTCCTTTTGGATAGATTACGACTAGCTGGGGAATTCTGTCCTTCTTCAGTAAGGAACATGCATGACCTGCGTGAGGGTCGAGTCTTTCGTTATTGCAATCTTTTGATCATCGGGTTTTCAGTTCACCGGGATACCCCTTTTTGCCGAAGCCGCCCAGTGTAGGTTTTCGACTTCGCGGGTGTACATTTTTTCAATTTTATCCCTAATTTTTGCCCGAACCTTTCATTCTGTTTTTGGTTCGCCAGGATGCCCCATTTTTGCGTGAACCGCCCTTTACGGGTTTTCAGTTCACCGGGATACCCCTTTTTGCCGAAGCCGCCCAGTGTAGGTTTTCGACTTCGCGGGTGTACATTTTTTCAATTTTATCCCTAATTTTTGCCCGAACCTTTCATTCTGTTTTTGGTTCGCCAGGATGCCCCATTTTTGCCTGGACTCTCTTTTTTTTCTGTCCAGCGGGTCTATTTTAAGCAAAGTATTTTTTAACTGCGTCCGAATTCACAGGCGACGTAAAGTCTTCTCCGTCCATGGTGGACAACAACAACGCTCCTCCTGAAAAGACCTTCCTGACAACGTATGGCCCTTCGTAGTTGGGGGTCCACTTGCCCCTGTGATCTGCTTGCGGCGGGAGAATCCTTTTTAGCACAAGGTCGCCCGTCTGAAAGCTTCGCGGATGTATCTTCTTATCGTATGCTTTCTTCATTCGGCTCTGGTACAAACGACCGTATGCTAGAGAAGCTAGCCTCTTCTCATCCATCAAACTCAGTTGGTTCAACCTGTCTTTCACCCATTCTGCCTCGTCCAGCTGAACGTCTCGCAATACCCTCAGAGAAGGGATTTCGACTTCCAATGGTAATACCGCCTCCATTCCGTACACTAATGAGAACGGGGTTGCCCCGGTTGATGTGCGTACCGTCGTACGATAACCGTGCAATGCGAAGGGTAGCATCTCATGCCAATCCTTATAGGTCACCACCATTTTCTGGACGATCTTCTTTATATTCTTATTGGCCGCCTCAATAGCGCCATTCATCTTGGGTCGGTAAGGGGAGGAGTTGTGATGTTCGATCTTGAAATTCTGACAGAGCTCCTTCATCATTTTGTTGTTCAGGTTCGAACCGTTGTCAGTGATTATCCGCTCGGGAATCCCATATCGGCAAATGATATCTCTCTTGATGAATCTGGCCACCACTTGCTTCGTTACGTTTGCGTAAGACGCCGCTTCCACCCACTTGGTGAAATAATCGATTGCTACTAGGATGAACCGATGCCTGTTAGAAGCTGTCGGCTCGATCTTTCCAATCATATCGATTCCCCACATCGAAAACGGCCAAGGCGATGACATCACATTTAGAGGACTCGGAGGCACATGGATCTTATCGGCGTAGATCTGGCACTTGTGGCACTTTCTCGCAAACTTGAAACAATCAGTTTCCATAGTCAGCCAAAAATAACCT
Source organism: Lathyrus sativus (assembly GCA_963859935.3). Classification (NCBI taxonomy): domain Eukaryota; kingdom Viridiplantae; phylum Streptophyta; class Magnoliopsida; order Fabales; family Fabaceae; genus Lathyrus; species Lathyrus sativus. The sequence goes on along the minus strand of OZ012739.1, from coordinate 676,496,614 downwards.
GCCCGTAGCAGCTTTCTCGTCATAGCATGGCCACCAGCATGCGTGCCAAAGGTACCTTCGTGTATTTCTTCCATGAGCAGCTTTGCCTCTTTTTCATCTACACAACGCAACAGCACCAAATCATGGTTTCTTCTGTATAAGACGCCATCCAGGTTCAAATAGAAATTGCCTGCTAATCTCCTGAGAGTCTTATGATCTTGACTGGATGCCCCAGCCGGATACTCTTTATTCTTCAGGAAATTAAGGATATCGAAATACCATGGTTTGTCATCAGATGCTTCATCAATAGCAAATACATAAGCTGGTCTGTCAAGCCGAGAGATAATGATTCGGGGAGCCTCATTCCAGAAGTTGACTTTGTACATGGAAGACAAAGTGGCCAGGGCGTCAGCCATTTGATTTTCTGCCCGCGGTATATGATGCAATTCAACCTTGTCGAAGAACGGCAACAATCTCCTTGCATAATTCATGTAATGTATCAAATTGGGCTGACGTGTCTCCCATTCCCCTTGGATCTGATTCACCACCAGAGCTGAGTCTCCATATACGTCCAGATGTTTGATTCGCAAATCAATGGCTTCTTCAAGCCCCATTATACAAGCTTCGTATTCGGCCTCATTATTGGTAACAACAAAGGTCAATCGGGCAGTAAACGGGATGTGCGACCCGTGTGGCGTAGTGATGATTGCCTCTATTCCGCTACCGTAAGCATTCACAGCTCCGTCAAATATCATCTTCCATTTGGAACCCAACTCTGGTCCCTCGTCTGGCAACGGCTCTTCACAATCTTTCCTCTTTAGGTACATGATATCCTCGTCAGGAAAATCAAACCTCATCGATTGGTACTCTTCAATAGGCTGCTCCGCCAGATACTCAGACAACACACTCCCCTTTATAGCCTTCTGCGAGACGTATTGAATGTCATATTCAGTCAAGACCATCTGCCAACGGGCAATTCTACCTGACAACGCCTGCTTTTCAAATACATATTTGATAGGATCCATCTTCGAGATGAGCATGGTTGTATGATTCAGCATGTACTGCCTCAAACGCTTGGCGGCCCAGGCTAGGGCGCAACAAGTTTTCTCCAGCATTGAATATCGAGATTCACAATCTGTAAATTTCTTACTCAGGTAATAGATTGCATGCTCTTTTCTTCCTGTCTCGTCGTGTTGACCGAGAACACAACCCATGCTTCCCTCAAGAACCGTCAAATACATGATCAAGGGTCTCCCTGCCACCGGGGGTATCAAAATAGGAGGCTCCTGCAAATACTGCTTTATTTTATCGAACGCCTTTTGACAATTTTCGTTCCACGTTACAGCTTGATCTTTCTTCAACAGCTTGAATAATGGTTCACACGTGGCCGTTAGGTGAGATATGAACCGGGCGATGTAATTCAACCTCCCTAAAAACCCGCGCACCTCTTTCTCTGTTTTAGGCGTCGGCATTTCTTGAATTGATTTTATTTTAGCAGGATCGACCTCTATTCCTCTTTCGCTTACGATAAACCCCAGCAGTTTACCCGATCTCACCCCGAAGGTGCATTTGTTAGGGTTCAGTCTCAGCCTGAACTTCCTAAGTCTTTTAAATAACTTCAGCAGATTCACCAGATGCTCTTCCTCCGTCTGGGATTTGGCAATCATACCGTCAACATAAACTTCGATCTCTTTATGCATCATATCATGGAAAAGAGTCGTCATCGCACGCTGATATGTTGCCCCAGCATTTTTCAAACCAAAGGGCATCACTTTGTAGCAAAATGTTCCCCAAGGCGTTATGAAAGTGGTCTTCTCCATATCCTCTGGCGCCATTTTAATCTGATTATAGCCTGAAAAGCCATCCATGAAGGAGAATACGGAGTATTGAGCAGTATTATCAACTAGCACGTCGATATGAGGAAGTGGAAAATCGTCTTTTGGGCTTGCTTTATTCAAATCTCTATAGTCCACGCACATCCGAACCTTGCCATCTTTCTTTGGCACTGGTACGATGTTGGCAACCCATGAGGGATACTTTGTCACAGCCAGGAAACCAGCGTCCCACTGTTTTTGAACTTCCTCTTTGATCTTCACTGCCATATCTGGTCGAGTTCTGTGAAGTTTTTGTTTGACCGGTGGGCAATTTTCTTTCAGTGGCAGGCGGTGCACAACCATATCTGTATCGAGCCCTGGCATATCTTCATACGACCAAGCGAATACATCATTATACTCTCGAAGCATTTCAACCAATCTTCGCTTGATATCACCCTGCAGCGCGGCTCCGATACGAATATTCTTCTCAACCCCTTCCGACCCCAAGTTGATAATTTCGATGACCTCCTCGTGAGGCAGAATGGCTCTTTCCTCTTGCTTCACCAACCAAGACAGTTCTTCAGGAACGTCGCTATCTTCGACAACCTCTTCTTCGGCCTGAAATACCGGGTGCTCGAAGTCAGGACGAGTCATAGGTGGTTCAAGGATGTCATCTGAAAAGGTTATCCTGCAAAAGGAACGGTTAAGTGCTTCAAAATGCGTATAAAGCGAACAACCACGTTGCCATTTTATTGAAAAATATAAAACAAGAAAGACAGGGATTACAATATTTGCACATGAAAAAACGCCATTTATTCAATGATTAACACGCAATGTTCATAACAACACAGCCCTAAGCAAACCCTGATGCCCCGGGTAAGACATCAGATTATTCAACAATTAATAAAGCAAAGCATTACTGTTTAAAAGTCACAGGAACAAGCTCCTGAATAGACCAGTTGCACAGTCCTTGCCCTGGCGTGCTTGGCTGAATCCAGGCATCCATATCACAGTCGTTGTCTCCTTCGTCAGACTCCGAAGCGGCATTGACGGTTTCATGACATACTCCACTGGCAGAGATGGTGATTGGCCCTCTGAAACGGGGTACCCCCACAGAAGGAGTTGATGACGACGGTTGGTATCCTAGCCCGAACCGGTCCATCTTCACAGGAATGTCCAGCACTTTGCCCCAGCCCTTTGCTTCTCCTGCCTCCACTAGAGCTTGAGCTTCTTTATATGATGACACGGCTGTCTCCGACGCTTTGCTCGGCCCGGGACCTTTGTCCTTGATGCGCAACCCTTCAAATGCCTGGCAGGGTGTTTCGTGGATCTCTCCGTCGACTTCCACATATTTAAATGACGATAGATGGCTGACCAGGATGTCTTCTTCTCCGCATACAGTGACTATGCTGTCTCCGACCATATATTTCAACTTCTGATGCAGGGTGGACGTGACTGCCCCCGCCCCATGAATCCAGGGTCTTCCAAGCAAGCAGCTGTACGCAGGCTGTATATCCATGATATAAAACTCAGTTGCAAACACCTCCGGCCCCACCTGTAGAGGCAACGTTATTGATCCGAAAACGTTTCTTCGCGTGCCATCAGACGCCCTAACCACCAAGTCACTGGGCGTGCACCGGATTCCGCTAACATCCAGCTTCATCATTGCCTTCTTAGGCAGCACATTCAGAGACGACCCTGTGTCAACCAATACGTGCGACATTACTGATCCTCTACACTCGACAGATACGTGCAGCGCCATATTATGATCTCTCCCTTTCAGGGTCAAGTCAAAATCAGTAAAGCCCAAGCTGTGGCCTGCATTCACATGTGCCAACACTCCTTCCAGCTGATTCACGGAGACGTCTTGAGGTACAAAAGAAGTATCCAGGACTCTCAGCAAAGCATTTCTGTGAGCTTCCGAACACAACAGCAATGATAGGATAGATATTTTGGACGGCGTCTGCTGCAGATGCTCCACAATCTTATAATCACTTTTTCGAATCAAACGCATGAACTCTTCTACGTCTTTCGATGCCGATTCTTTGTCACTCGCTTGCCCTGGGACATTCTCAACCGCTTTCCCTTTTCCTTTTGCTAGTCTTTCGGCCTCCACCTCAGGGGATATAAAGATCCTACCACTCCTTGTCATACCTCCCGAACCAACAACATTATCCACAGTCTCGGCTGGCTGCTTATTAACATCAATTTTTATCCCGTCACAATACACCTCCAACCCATATGACCATGGGACCGCTTTCGTGTTCTCGTACGGGATCGGCCCGGCCTTAGTTATGGTGATCGGTGGTCGCTGAGCTGGTGCTGCAATAGTGATCGTCGTCCGAGGAATCGTTACCGTGGCCACATCACTCCGATTATCTGCTACTGCCCCTGCAGGCTCTTCAGTTGCTGCTCGGTCAAACTGCAATGTGCCTTCATCAATTAAAGCCTGAATGCCCTTCTTCAAATCGTCACACCCCCCAGCTAGGGTCCAGCATTCCAAACAATATTCGTCACATCCTGGATAAACACCCCCTTGCAATAGTCGGCTCTTTATCTCGCTCAGCGGCGTCTTTAAATCTTCGACATTCATAATCAGATTCAACCCTTCCTCAGTTAGAATGGCGTTGGCCCCGTGATTAGGCATGGGTTTCTGCACTATATTCGGACCTGCCGTTCCGAAATTGATAGTCTTATTGTCCAAAAGATCCTGCACAACATGTTTAAAAGCATGGCAACCCTCTATATCGTGGCCCGGGGCCCCAGAATGAAACTCACAGTGCCTGCTTGCATCATAACCAAACGGGGGAGCTCTCGTTATCGGTGCCAGAGTTCTCTTCTCTACCAGGTTCAATCCCAACAATGTCTGCAGTAAGTCAGCATATGTCGAGGGAGGCTTCTCAAACACTCTTCTCGGTTTGCCGCCCTGGAATCTCCGCTGAGCCTGCTGTGCCCCCTGCTGAGGCTGCTGCTGCTGCATTGGCTGCTGCGGAGACGGTTGTTGTTGCTGAAGTGGTTGTTGCTGGTATGGAATAGTAACACTCGCCACCTGCTGCGGCTGACGATATTGGTTTCGTCCCCTGCCTCGGCCTCGGCCTCCAAATACTGCGCTTGCCTCGCCCTGACGGCGCCCACCAAAAGCCTTCCTATTACTGCCAGATGCAGTCGATTCCTCAACCTGGAATTTTCCTTGCTTAATGTTACGCTCAATCTTTTCTCCCATCAGAATTAGGTCTGAAAAACTGGCCAGAGATGTGTGAAACAGCATGTCATGAAACAAGCCTGTGAATGTGCCGACAAACATGTCATTCATTTCCTTATCTTCTACAGGAGGGCGTACCCTGGCAGCCATATCGCGCCACCTTTGCGCGTACTCTTTAAAGCTCTCCCCCTTCTTCTGAGACAGCCCGGCCAATTGGACCCGATTGGGCGCCAAATCGCTGTTATATTTGTAGTGAGCTACTAACGCCTCCGCCAATTGCTTCCATGTCTTGATATTAGTCGGCTCCAACCCCATATACCATTCTAGGGATGGGCCTGACAAACTATCTTGAAAGAAATGCATTAGCATTCTTTCATCAGTTGAGTATGCAGACATCTTTCTGTAATAAGCTCGTACATGCACTTTCGGGCATGTGTCCCCTTTATACTTATCAAACGCAGGAGCTTTGAATTTAATTGGCACCCTCAAGCCAGGTACCAACCCCATTGCTGCCATGTCCAAACCCACAACACTTTGGTTCAGGACCCCCCTCATCTGCTCTTCCAGCATTCTGATCTTCTGGGAGTCATCCATCGGCCCTTCGAAACCTCCGCCGGAGAAAGCGTCCTCCTGCTGATCTTCTTGCCACATACCATTTCCAGCTCCATACCCATCATATCCGTTATTACGTCCAGCCCTGATCTGATTCATACCCGGACCTCGGCCTCTGTTGCCGTACCCTTGAACTCCTCTAGCGGGACCAAAAGCCATAAATCCCGCGCCGTTTCCATTTCCAAAACCTCCGTAACCCTGATTGGTCGCACCATAACAATCCTGCCCAAAGCCTTGAGCATTAAAGCCATATTTCCCAGTGTTATCGAATCCCTGATCGTTGAACCCGAATCCAGTATTGACAAAGCCGTTGCCTCCCATATTGTCTCCCAAGTTGACATCACCCAACCCAACGTTATGGACAGCAGTCTCATTCCCAACTCCGACGTTACCATTCACAGCAGCGGTAGCGTTGTTGACGTTAGCAGCAGGTATATTGACTACAGGTGGAGCCACTGGCGTGGGAGTGCCGTCTCCATGAACAGTATCGACCCGTACAGACTGATGATCTTCATTACCGTGACCAGCATTCCGAGCCAACAGAGGTTGCACCATGGCTTGCAAATTCTCCTGACCTTTTGCAATAGCTTCCATGGTCTGCATGAAGAGAGCGAGCTTTTCGCGCACATCCTGCATCTCGTTCTGCATTTGATCCATGATTCTTCGACAGTTGGTGCGGGTAGAATAGCGGTGCGGGTGTTGATCTGCAATCCTGGAAAGTACCTGGTACAGAGCATGAAATAAGACACTATTCAAAGATTACCTGTAATGCAATATGAATATGAATGCAATGCAATGTGTCTGTGCATTAGGGAAGTTCATTCCCCCCAGTTCTAGTGCGAAGGTGCCAGTGCGGTGACAGTGCTGACAATAGGAATATCGGAGCTGAATCATAGAAAGCCTCATATATTGCTGAGAAAATCAGAATACAATGTCGCTGAGAGTATAATAAGAAGGCATGACCTCAACCAACAATCCTGGTGATGGTCAGCACTATGCAAATAAAGCATACAAGTTACTACATGAAATGATCAAATCCTCCCAAAAGTCTGGTATTCTTCTATCAACTTCTTGGTCTCTGGATGACTTGGTCGATCAAGCAGCCCTTCAACAAGTTGGTTTCTCTTCTTAAGAACATGGCGCACGTCTTCAGCAGTTTCTTCCCATGTTGCTTCTCCGAAGCAGTCTTCTAGCTTTCGCTTTTGAGGCACAACTTCATCTCTGCATTTGATTGCCTTGTTCAGTGCATGCTGGACACTATACCGGGTCATCACTTCTTCCTCACACTTCTTGATGCTAGACTTCAACTTCTCTTCGAGGTCAGAGATTTGCTGCTTCAACTTATCCTCCCTTTTCTTATTGTTGGTGAGTGTAGCATTCCAAGTCTTATTGCAAGAAGAGATCTCTCGGTGAGCGATGTCAAGCGCCTTCTTCTTGGATTCCAGCATGTCATGGGAGCTTCTGAACTCTTGCCCCAGACGTTCGCGCTTTTTCTTTTCCTCAGTCAACTCAGCCCCTAACCTGTTTAACAGCTCGATTTGTTGTTGGAAAGCATATACGGCCTTGTTTTTCTCACTGCGTATCTGGGCTAGCTCCTGCTCTAACCCTTCGTTGATCTTCAACAAGGCTTCTTTTTCTCTCACAACCTGCTCATAGACTTCCTTAGAAACAGTAGTTGGCTCTTCGGCCGGAATAGGAACAATGACGGGTGCAGCTGGAAATGGCATTAATAACTGACTTGCTCTTTCCTGGATCCAAACCCTGTAAGGTGCATAAGCCGGGCAATCGTTCTTACCTAACAGTGGCTTCCCTTTGCGGTTAATACGTGTCCAGGCATGCTGCAGCTCAGCTAGCAATTCTCCCTTCAAATCACCTGTGAAGTACAGAGATTCCTGTACTTCTTCCTCCTGAGGTGGATTCTTCAGTGCATATCCGAACTGGCGAATGAATAGAGAAGGGTTGTAATTGATACACCCTTTTCTCCCTATCAGTGGCACATTGGGGTACCCAGAACAACTGAAGATGAGCTCGGATCCCAACAAATCTCGATCAAACCACTTCATGTCTTCCGACGATAGCCTCATCAGGCGCTCTGGCCAACCAGCTGGGACTGCAACAGCTCTTCTCTTAGGAAGGTGACTTTCAAACCACATACTCAGCAAGGGTACACAAAGATGAACATTCTTTCCTCTTCCCTTCTCATTCTTGTAATGCAGTGAGTGGTAGAGATCTCCGAGTAAGGTAGGTACAGGATTACCAGCGGCAAACAAGTAGAAAGCATCGAAGTCCACAAAATCCGGTATGTTGGGAAACAAAACTATGCCATAAATGCACAAGGCCAACACAGCATTGAAAGCAACCCAGCACCCGCTCTTGGCATACTCCTGGGCTTTACCAACTAGGAACTGAAGTGAGAAGCCTGGAACTCCACGGGAAACAGTAGTCAATAGTTCAGAAGCATCAATATGCAAAGCTTTTGCCAAGTCCTCCGGCTTGGGCTTGGCGCCAGAATGGATGAATGGAACCTGGTTCTGCACGGGCAGCTCAACATACTCAGCGTATTCCTCCAGGGTTGGTCCCATAATAAAGTCAGAGAACGTAAAGCACCTCAAAACAGGGTCGTAGAATTGCATCAGAGCATACAACCCGTCTAACTCTATCTCTGTAGGTTTGCACACCAATCTCAGTAGTCTACCATAGCTCATCCGGAAGCTCCTTCGGACATTCTCATCAGCCAGAGAGATCAACCCAAGTAAAGGAACAATATCAGGAGTAGGCAACTTGTAAGCAACTGTCCTCCTTAAGCTAGTCATGATCACACACTCAGAAGTCTGGGCACTAGAACTTAGGGAAATGCAAATGCACCTGCAGCATAGACACACGTTAGTGAAATGCAAATGGTAATGGATATGCGGTAATGCAATGCAAGTAACATGCAACAGGGACCAAAGCTGTAGTTGAATAGCCTGGACCATATCAAGAAGTCTCAGACAGATTCTCTAGAAGTCCTCAAACCCTGGTCTCAGATAGACCTAAAACAAAGCTCCAATACTGGTCTCTGATAGACCCCATAATCACAACCTGAATGGTCTCTGGCAGACCTCAAATCATATCTCCCACCGGTCTCTGACAGACCTCAGAACACATCTCCAAATAGTCTCTGACAGACCTCGGAACACACCAACTGGTCTCTGACAGACCTTAGAACATATCTCCACCTGGTCTCTGACAGACCTTAGAACCCTCCATAAATATCCAGGATCCTGATCAAGAAACAAACCGGTGGTCTGAAGGTCTAGTTACCTGCATAACCCTGAATCCCCTCACAGGTGGGTGGCCCTATAACTGGCACAAGGTACGGCATCCTATACGGTCGTCGGCGTCACAGACTTTCAGGGTTGATGATACGATTCCCAGAAGGAGTGGCATCATCAATTCCCGAAGAGGCCCCACTTAGCCAACTTCCAAATGATCGGTCCCCAGAGTCGACAATCCAACTAACCAGCAACCCACGCCAACCAAAGGAAGGGGCAGGAGGCCAACCAGAGGAACCTCGTCTGAGTGTAGATTTCATGGGACACCAAAGCAAGCAAAGCAAGCGGGCGCCCACTAATTTCTACTCTGATTCTAGGTGCACTCAAGCCCAGGTCCGGCTTATCTCTCAATATCAGAACACCCGTCACACCCCAGATACAGCAACAATAGTCAATATATAAAGCTGAAAATACAAGGTTAAAAATATAAAATAACTCCATACAAAATCCTCGACGGGAAAACAAGCGTTAGGATTGACTCTCTTAAGGGACGTTGGATCCCAAATGCATAAGAACTATCGCAGTCCTTAGCAGCCAGGGGACGTTGGATCCCCAGCAGAGTCGCCAGCTGTCGCTACTGCGAAAATCGGCGCCGGCTGAACAGAAGAGTCGCCACCGTGCATTATTTATCCCACGAGAGGGAAAGGAAACGCTCAGAGTAAACCTCGCACAACACGGGAAAGGTATGGTCGTCGCAACCAAAACCTGGGTTCGGGAGTCGGTTACGCAAGGGGAAGGTATTAGCACCCCTCACGTCCGTCGTACTCGACGGGATCCACGCTTGTTTTCGGGTATGGATTGTTATTTCTATCTACTCTACAGGTCAAGGGTTAAAGAGAAAAGAAAATGAAAATAAAATGACTCGGCAAAGTATCGCACTTTATGCCTACGTATTCCCGTCCGGAACGAGAAATCAGAGTCAACGTAGTTCGCCTACCTACGGGAAAGGATGGGAAGGTTGCTCGCTAGGATATCGCATCCTATGCCTACGTACTTCCATCCAGCATGGAAGATCAGAGCAAACGTAGTTCGGGCCACGTACGACACAAGCCTGTCTTGATTGATTTTATTCCTTCTGAAAAAGGTTTTTCTGATTAACAGTCCAAGCGGACAAAAATGACGTTTTGGTGAGTTCACATTCTTTTACGGAAGAAGTGTCTTTTATTGTGTTTGAAATCTTTATGTGTTTTTTTGTTTGTTTTGAGAAAGAAAGAGACAGAACTCTAACCTACGGTTGCGAAGGGAATCAAACTAACCTAATGTTATCATGCATGGGTTAAGACCTAATGTCTATCATGCTCCTCTCTTGCACAGAGAGAAACAGAGATCCTACGGGATAGGCAGAAACAGAAACAATAACAGCTATAATAAAGCGGTAAAATGCATGGATGCAACAGTACAAGCGAGGCAAGGGAGTCCCACTCAACCTCGAACCTAGAAAACAATAGGCAAAAGTGAACAGACTTCACTTTCAACCCAACAGGGTAAACAGCAAACAATACAGTCAGGAAACCCAAACAATACATCAGGAAATGAAATACAACAGCAAAAGAAACAGCATCAGCAGCTCTGAATCAACATTTGGCTTCAAGTAATCTCCCATCAGCTACAGGCTTCAACAAGCATCAATCTCCATCTTCATGGCCTTCAGGCAAGGGCTTTGATCATTAGTCTTCTATCTGCAATGGCTTTTCTTCAAGTTCAAACCTCCAGGGTGAGGGATCAGTCATCAGAGTGAATTGGGAGTTAAGCAATCAGTTGACTACCAAAGGTGGTGAACAGACTGCTTCTAACACAAAAGACATTTTCTCTCAAGAGTTCTATCTCTTAGACACTATCACCAAGCCTTCCAAAGGAAGGGGGTGAGTGTCTTAGAGAGACTCTGAATCACAGAGAGGAATGGATGCAGACAAGGCAATCCATGTTTGAGGAACAAGCTTTCTAGTCTTGAGCTCTGCCTAGCTCCTAAACCCTAGTCTCCTCAGCATCTGCTAGCAAGAATCTCTTCTTCAACTCTAGAAGTTGGACTTCAACATCTGAATCTCCAATGGCTTCATCTTCTCAAGTCTTCAGCTCTCCCAAATCCCCAGACAATCCCAATACCCACACAAGCAAACAATAATCCCCAGAGGGCACACCACACCAATCACTCAGATATATACAGTACATTAATAGCAGTAGGGGAATCCTGACTTTTTCTAAGGGGATCTACTAACTACCCATAGCCCCTATAGTCCCATAGCTAAACTATTCCAACCCTAAGTCCTAAGGGAAATGAAGTGATTCTCCTAAGTCATCACCTAAAACCCTAGTTTATTCATGTTGTTCACACCTAAACTAAACACCTAAAATTAATTTCTAAAAATGGGAACTAAATTGTATCTACAAGTTTAATATCTAACCTAAACAACCTAAAAAGAATGGGCAAAAAATATTGAAGCAATTAATAGAACAAAAAATAACAAAATCATGTATGAAATGAAACTATTTAAAATGTTATTTATTTAGAAAATATGGGAAAAATACCAAATAAAAAATAAAAAATAAAATGCAATTTTTATTTTTTATAATTTTCTAGACATCCTAAAGAAAAATATGCAAAAAGAATGAATTAAAAATAATGTTTTTTCCATTTATTATGAATTTTTAAAAATGAATGAAAAATGAAAAGAAAATAAAAAGAAAATATAAAGAAATAAGGGAGGGGGTGAGAAAAGTAGGGCCAGGCAGTTCAAATATTTGGGCTTCACGCGCGTGGGGGTGCCAATAGTCATCAGAGCCCAATTCCCTCTGTTAAATGAAACGGTGCGTTTCATATTTTAAAAATTCCCACCAAATCTCAGGTTAAACGTGGACCGTTAGATCTTTGGTCCAGTCAAAGTCTTCCCTCCAATCCAAGGGCCACCGCATCGTCTTCTTCCTCTATCCACTTAGGGTTTCAGAAACACGACCCCATGCAAGCACCTTCCATCTCTTCGTGCTCTCTCCATACGCCATGAAAACGCACGATTCCAAAAGCAATTTTGCCCTAATTCTCTCCCTCTACACAGCTATAACCATAGTTTCCATTAAAACTCAAGCAATCAAACAATTCGAAGAAGGTAACAGATGGAAACCACCATTAGTATCTGATATCAAACCTCTCCAATTCTCCACGAAACTCATCCTAACCTGATCTACAATTCATCCTGATCATAGCATGCTACTCTACTAACAATCTCAGGCCTTATCTCAGCAATTACAAACCTCAACAGTTTTGATGCTTCATGCTCAAACTTCATGAAATCTCCCCAAATTCATCCAAAACAATCCTCTACCCTACCTTAACCGTTCTACACTATCAAAACCTATTAACCCTAACTTAAATAAGCAATTCGAATGAAAACTTACCTTATGCACAATGAAGAAAACAGCTACCAAAACCTCTTGATCTATAGCTTGAAGTGAGTGGAAAATGCTCCAAGAACTCAATAGTGACTTCTGTATGCAACAGGTATGACTCCAAGGATGTGAATCTCTCAATTCCAAAGTTTATGCTTCTTGGATGGTAATGATGAATGGCACAATTCCTTCCTCACTTTGACAAATGAAGGTGTGGATTCTGATCCTTGTGTGATGATGATGAAGATTCAATCAAAAATGGTGAAGATTGATGGAGATTATAGAGGTTTTGGAAAGCTTATGCAAGTTGAAGAAAGTGTGGAAAAGTTGGGGTTTTGAACAAATGGGAGCACCAACCCTTGCATGAACCAACTTGTATGAATATATAGATGAGGTTAGAACCTCCTAGAAACTTGGAGAAGTTTCCCTTGCACTTTTCCCTTCCAATTTGGTTTATGTAACTTTCAATTCAAGCAACCATGGATAACTCTTAAATCTTGAACCAAACTCAAAATTCTACTTTAGCCAATGTCCTTAAAATGATCTTTCCATTCAAAATGACCTATAATTTTGCTTCATTTGGCCAAGATATGAAAAATCCCATTTTTAAAGCCATTTTTCTTCATTAAATTCAACAATTTTGAAACCTTATGCTATGAATCTTTCCAATCTCTCATGGTCACTTTTCTAGACTCAAAATGTCATTTGGAGCAAGTTTAATGTTGTAAGTTTTTCCATTTGAGGCCTCCTTGTATGAGTTTTGGGTATAGGTTAAAATGACCTGTAATTCACAAATGACCAAAATACCCTTTGCTTGCCCAGACCATAAGTTGAGTTCCACACATCATATGAAGGCATACTATACCATTCTAGAAAGCTAAGACAATAAGGAACAATTCTTATGTTGACCAGAAATCCATTTGAAATCTCCTTGAGGGGTAAAAATTGCTTAGAAGTTAAGTCACTTTCACAGACAAAATTTCAGATACCTCAGATGACCTGTAACTTGCAAGGACCATAACTTGAGTTCTATAAATCTCCTTGATGTCTTCCACCACTCAAATTAAAGGTCTTGAGATCCTATACAAGTTCCATGTTTGCCAAGAAGCCATTTGAAGCTTGCATTTTGACTTATTTTGCTTGGAAATTTGACCTAAATTAGGGGATTTTACATAGAAACCCTAATTTAGAAACTCCTCTTCTCCTTGATTTCTCTTGAATTCTTCTTAGCACACCAACATATCCTTATTCTCCATGTCAAATGGTGAACCCCACATCTCTCCAATAGCCCTTAATGCCCTTTAATCAGTCAATTGACCTAGGGTTGACCCAGGGTTGACCCAGGTGAAACCCTAGTTGACTGTCTTCAACTGCAATACTTGTGATCACATCAACAACTTGTTTTCTTCTCCAAATGACTTTCTAAGTCCTCCAAGATGTCTAGATACTCCCCATGCTCAGCCCATAGCTCACAATTTCTTTGGTTGACCCACAGATACCCCCAGTTAGGAGATATACTCAATGCTTGATCCACTGAACTCCCTGCTTTCAAATTCTTTTCTGATGACTTGAATGAGATGGAATTAGGATAATAACCTCTTGATAGGCCTCTAGAGGTGATAATAATGGTTGGACCCCTGTTGAATGACTTGTTATGCTTATGTTATGCAGATGGTTAGGCTATGGACATGACTCTATATGCAAATGCTAATGATATTGAAACATAAACCAAGTGAATAAGGTTGAGCAAATTTTAGGGTGAAACAGTGAGAAATAAACCATTTGTAGAGTAATGGTACACAGCATGTAATCATCCCCCCGCTATACAAATTCCTTATATGTACTGAGTGGTAAGTGTTTGTAAGCAAAGTTGGGATTGCATTCCTGTTTAACAATATCTTTATAGCATTGATGTCGATGAAGTTGTCAATGTTGGGAAAAAGGAATAACCCATAGATGAGTAAAACAAATATATCCTCGAAAGCAACCATGTTCCTTATGTTGGCAAAGTATAGGGCTTTCTCCATCAAGATTTTAGTTGGTAGACCTTGAATTCCTCCCTTGGTGGTCATATAAGCTTTGATATCTGACACTTCCAAAGAGGTAGTTCTTGCAATGGTTTGATCCTTGGGAACTTCTTCCATACCAAAGAAAGGGTCTTGATCAGTGGTAGATAAATCAATCAGCTGAGAGTATTCTTCTAAAGTTGGTAAGAGCTGATAATCTGGAAACATGAAGCAGTGGTATAACGGATCATAGAATTGAACCAACTTAGATAGGATTCCTTCCACCATGTTGATTTTTAAAAAGGGCAAAAGCCCTTCATACTTAGCTCTGAAAGTTTCAGGATCAACCTTCACAATCTCCTCAAGTCTTCTAGTCTTGGACTTCTGAAGGTGTACTTCTAAGTTTTCCTTCTACCAAAATCCATAGCACAGTTTCTCTCTCTGATATTTGCTACAACCATATTTTTTAGTTCTTTTGAAAAGTTTGAAAAATATTTTTTTAAATGATGAATGCAGGAAACACAATTATATGAAAACATGGGTTCAAGAGTTCATTGTCACGAGCATGGAGCCATGGATCTACCCATCCCTAAGGTATGTACTAGGGGTGCAATATTTGCACCTGTAGAACGGGTTCTAACAAAGGTTCCCAAAATCATTGACCCCTCTTTAGGATATTACCAGCAAACCGATTGACTCATGAGCGCTATAATATCCCCAAGATGGATCTCATTCGAGTGGAGTATCGCGTATCAATTATTCCTAATAGTCACTGCACTACATCCTAAAATGGGCGAATGGTTAAATATTTATTATCCTCAGTTTCACGGGTTCCCATTGGAAAAAGTAATGTATTCACGACTTGCTCGCTCAACATCAGTAATTCAAAAAGGGTACCTCTACTGATTTAGTGGACTCTCAAGTTATCTTGGTCGGTACTCACTCCCTATAAGCTTTCTTGATTTTGCCACCCCTAACTTAAAATATGCTCTCAAGCCAACTGAGGACTTTTTGACTCACCACATGCATATTAATCACATTCTCAGATAAAATAAATTTAAACAGGTATGGCAAATAAGCAGATAATATGATGTAAAACAGCAAATGATATCAAATGAGAAAGCAAATAAGCAACTGAAACAGTAAAATATATGCAATGCAAGGCTTAACCCTCTAGGGAGACAGATAAGATAAAATTCCCTAGTGAAGTCGCCATTTTTCTGTAGCTCCGGTTTCGTGATGCGACCACTACCGCATTTAGTGCTACTTTCAAATTTCTAATATTTATCCTATGATGCTTAAAAGGAAGGGGAGGAAATCTAAACTAACCTGCTCGTAAGTGTTTTTCCTACAAATGCTAAGAGATCTGGAATTGGGGGTTGATTATACTAAGGGAAGCTATTAACACCTTGAGTATCTATAGTAATCTATATGAACCTTTATTGTATATTTCTACTGTTGAATTACTTGCTTGCTTAAGTTTGTTCTTTCTTCTTTGTGAAAATTGAGGAAATGTTTTTGTTGTTTTGTGGTTTTCTATTGTTTTTGGAAGGTATTTCGACCTAAGGTTTTTTTTGTATTAGTATGCTCGCTAAGATCTCGCAATCTTATGCCTACATATTCTCAAAAAGGAAACTAACAAATCAGAGCGTTCGTAGTTCCTCCTAAATCTATTGGAGGATATTGTTTGGTGTCTTGTTCAAAGCCCAAGATTGAAGCTAAAATAGTATTTGTGTCTTGTTCAAAGCCCAAGATTGAAGCTAAAAGTTTGACTAAGATTTTGATAGTTTTTCATCTCTAAAGGGAGATATCTCACCTATTCATCACAAATATTGAGAATTAAAATCATAATGGAAGAAGCTTTAACTTGGATCTTTGTCATTCTAAGCAATGCCACATCCCCATTTATGGGAAAAGTAAAATAGCATGAAGGAAAAAAGCTTTAAACTTGGATTTTGAAATATCCATAGCAATGCCACATCTTTCTTCATGAGTTTTATCATAAGGGAAGAAGCGTTAAACTTGGACTTTGAAATATCCAGAGCAATGCCACATCTTCCTTTATGTAAAATAGTTTAATTTAATTATTTGATTTGATTTGAAAGGTGATGTATAGAAGAGAGATCTTCCAACAGAGAGGACTCGAAGTCTCATATGTGGGGAAGTTGAATTTAGTGCCTTGATCAGAGCCCAAGGTTGAAGCTAAAAAAAGTTGAAAACTGACTCAATTGGAGTAGTTTTATCTATCTTGTACAAAGCCTAAGATTGAGGCTGACTGACTGGGGAAATTATTTGTGTAAAATCCTCAGAGAAGGGTAATAACTGTTGAGAAACTTTGAACATATTGACTCAATGTTGAGGATTTGACTGACTCTTTTGGGGATTTTTATTTGTATCATGTACAAAGCTCAGGATGGTAAGGCTAAAATATTAATTATATAGATGATCAATGCTTGAATTATGCTTTTAAGAAGCCTAAGGGTCCTTGTATGAAGCCCAAGAGGAAGCTGATCTTGTTGGGGTGATTCTTTGTATGATGCCCAAGAGGAGGAAATGATGCTTGTATAAGGCCCAAAAGGAGGCCAACTGTACTGGGGAAAATATTCCTTTGTGTAAGAGGGAACTAGTTGTTTGAACTAAGTTATATTGATTGAAAGGATCCTGTTGGTTGACCTAGTCTAAACTAAGGATTACTTAAATCCTATGAGAAACTTAACAAGATATGCACAAGTATATATACAGATATATGAACAAGTATATAAATAAGTATGAAATGATTTTAAAAAGTTAGTGAGTCTTACACTCTGATAGAGGCCCAAGTGTATTGTGATTGATTGAATGATTTAAGATTGATTGATTGAAATGAATTAGGGTTTTGAGAAATTGAAGAAAGTTTTGAAAGGAGGAGATGATTTGAAATTGAATTTGAAGATGATTTTAACCTTGAAAAGGAGGGGGAAAAGGGTGTTGGGTCTTATACTCTAGATAGAGGCCCAGATGATTTGTATCCTATACAAAGCCTAGGATGAATGAGGCTAAAAAGATTATTATATTTACAAAGGGTGTTGGATCTTACACTCTATTAGACGCCCAGACGATTTGTATTATGTACAAAGCCCAAGATGAATGAGGCTAAAAGGACTATTCTATTTACAAAGGGTGTTAGGTCTTATACTCCATTAAAGTTCTAAGATTTAAAACATTTTTTTAAGAAGAGAGGAGGGACTTAAACTATAGCACAGACCCTGATTTTGATTGAGAAAGTTGGTGCTAGGTTTAGATTGAAAGATTGGAGTTTTGAAAATATGAAGGAGATTTTGAAAATAGAAAAAGTGATGGGACTTACACTCCTAGAAGAGACTCAAATGATGGTAATTGATTGAAAAAAGATAAGAGGGACTTATATTATAGCAAAGACCCTGATTTATTAAGTTTTAAAAAAGAATGTTGGGGTTTATACTCAGGGAGAGGCCAAAAATTATTTGAAAACACTGTGATTTTAAACACTAAGAGGAGGGAATTATACTATAGTATAGGCCCTAAAAATGTTTATTTGTATACAAAGGGATGAGACTTACACTCTTGTTAGAGGCCCAAATGATTGTTATGAAAACAGTGATTGCACCATGATTTTGAACAGCACAATGGGACTTATACTATAGCAGAGGCCCGAAGATTTGTTTATTTATAGAGAGAATTGGGTCTTACACTCTAATAGAGGCCCAAAAGATGTTATTAAGTTTAAAATATTGAATCAAAGTAAAAACCCTAATTCCATTTTTTAAAATTTTTTCAAAGAAAAATCAATAATAATAAAAAGTATAATTATCAAATGAATCCATTAACCATGTTATAAACAATGATTAAGGTTTATAAAAATATTTTGTATTCACATGACTATTTGAAATCAAATTGGTTTAAGAAAAATCAAGAAAAGAAATTATTTTAAAATATTTAAAACAATTTAAAATAATATTTTTAAATATATTAAAAATATATCAAATAAAAAATGATTTTTTTTATTTTTTTGGTGAATAAAATATTTAAATATGTGAATGATTTTTGTTCAAAAAATTATTTAAAAATAATTAAAATTGAATATAAAAATTATTTTTTGAAAATAATTAAAATAAATAAAAATTCAAAATTTTGAAAAATGGCGCCAAGGCCATTGTCTTCTTCCTCGCGCACCACCACCATCCCCGATTTGCAAAGCCTCTCTTATCGCCCTCAATACGCAATGATTTTAAAATATGTAAACATGAAAATTATTCGCTTTTGAACAAGGAACACAGTGGTACATTTAATTTCATTTATTTTAAGTGCGGAGTGAATTATTATGTGTTGAATAGATGAACCCTAACTTTACAAAAAATAATATGAAATTCCATACAATAACGATAAGTGGCAATTGGTTGAGATTTAATTATCTATGAGCATCCAGAACATGTTGGTAACTTGAAATAACATTTATGATGCATGATTCGTGGAGTTTGAAAAGTTCAGGCTTACCTTGCAAGAGAAATTTTAATCCTCAGTTGTACGTATTACAAACGTGTTTTGATGATCATGACAGCTTCCCTAGATCTCAAGGAGTGTGTTGATGTGCTTGGAATGGATTAAAACCTTTTGGATTAACGGGCTCGAATTCCACTACAACTTGCTTGGGATGAATTATGATCTTGATGAATTTGATGTTAAAGATGATGTTTAAGTGTTTTGATCACTTACATATGATGTATGTGAGGTGTTTGGAATATTGGTTTGGACAAAAATGATTTGGAATGAGAAATTTGATTTCTCACTTTGGAATTTTAGAACTTTAAACAAAAAGAGGGAAAGTGAGAAAACAAGGCTTAGTGTTGTTTTGGTGTGTTTGAAATGATAAAAAGTGATTCATATTTATAGGAGAATAAGTTTGTTTTGGGAGGAATAGTGAATGGATGAAGGATCACTCTATTACCCAATAGACATATCTAGGTAGCCAAAGTCTCCCCCTAGCATAACTATGCATTGACTCTCATCAATTTTGCAGATTTGAAGTCTCCTTGTTCTTGCATATGTCTTGACTGGTTTGTGCATAATAAATGCCACCTTTATGTATCACATTAATGCAACTTAACAAATTGAATTTTAAGGCTTTTGTAATGATGAATTTGCACATCCTAAGCTAGATTCTTGACTCCTTGGTCCAAATTTGAAGATATCAAGTGACTCATCAAGATTCCTTCTGATCTTGGAAGATGAAAAAGCTTGCAACATGACAAACTTGTTGTGAAAAATTGTGTGATGCAAGTAAGTCCAATATCTGTCTTTGAAAATCAGTTGCAGCAATGTGTGTTGAGACCTCCATAACTCTTTGCTCAAGTGGATTTTTCTCATGCTCTTGGACTCTTTGGAAAGTTTGGATGATGTATTTCAACTTTGATGTTCATAGTTGGACTTGATTCATCTTGGATCGTGGTGAAAATCCCTCTATATTTTGATGTTTTGACTTATTTCACCTTAGGCATAATTTGCCTAAGCGTTGAAGTTCATTTCTTATTTTTTTTTTATTTTGATCACTTCATAACTTTAAATCCATGAAGTTTTGGATATGGTTCATATTAGAAACTTTGTATTATGTGATGAGATCTATCATTTAAGCTTTGGAACAAAAAATTTGGTTGCTTGGATCACAAGTTATGACCTTTGGAAGTTGAATACTTGAACACTTTTTTTCATAACTTAGTGAAAATTTCAATTTCTTCAACTTTCCCCCTTTTACAAGTAACCTTAATTTCTTGATAAAATCTTGTACAAATCCAACAATGAATCATGTTTTCTTGTATAATGGCTTATGATGAACATTTTTGGCCAAAAAGTCAAACTTTGACTTTGGGTCACAGAGAAACCCTACTTCCTGATTTTTGATAGATGCATCCCCTAATTTTGGGTCTCATTTTAAGCTTCTTGAATCATATATTAAGGTATTGGCTCATTACCAGATAAAAATTTCTCTCTGGAGGCCTTGGTTGACCAAAACCCTAATTTGGTGACACATGTGATCTTGAGGCTTGATCAACTTGAAATGATGCAATCTTGTTCTTGATTCTTGATGTTGAGGATATATTGACCTCCATGGATGATTGAGGGACTTGATAAGTTGAAGTTCATGCCAATTCTTGATTGATCCTTTACCTGAATCCTCTGCAAAGCTTAAAAATCCTAATTCTTGGTCAAGGTGAACACTTAAAAATCTTTGAGAGGATTAGTGATGCATAAAGGTACATCCATATTGTGGTGATGATTTGCACAATGGTTGAAATCTTATGGTAAAAATTTATGGTATGACACAAAGAAGCTATGGTTACTTGTTAATTAGATGCTGGTTAGTGTGGAGATAAGGAAGATCGAAAAAGCACTACTGGATATTTCTTTCAAGTATTTGGTGCCCCAATCTCATGGTACTTGAGAAAGTAACCTATGGTGGCATTGTCATCATGTGAGGCTTAATATATATCAGGATACTATGTTATTTGTCAAGAAATTTGGGTCATATTTATGCTGGAAGAGATCGAGGTCGAAGTGAAGAAACCTCTAGTACTATAAATCGATAACAAGTCAGCCATAAATCTGGTGAAGAATCCAGTTTTGCATGGAAGAAGTAAGAACATCAAAGTTAGATTTCACTTATTAAGGGAGAAGGTAAATAGAGGTGAAATTGAAGTAAGACATTGCTCAAGTGAATCATAATTGGATGGTGTTTTTACCAAAGGATCGAAGATCAACAGGTTCCTAACGTTGAGAAAGATATTGGGAATAGTTCAGATTGACAATGATTAGTGTATTTTGACAACTTAGATTATACGGAGTATGTTGAGATATTTTATATAATCCAAGTTGAGTTGTGTGGCCCAAGCCAAAAGCTAATTAGGGTTTAGAATTTGTTATTTAGTTTGTTGTTTTACTTAATAGTTAAGTCGCTTAAGTGTATATAAATAGACATTTTGCAATCCAGTTTTATTTATTCAATAATATCAATTCTTATTTTCTTATTCTCTTTTTTTCTCTCCTCATTAAAAGTGCATCATGCATTAATAGTTTGTTATCAAGTATACTTATGGTTGGTGCAAAATTTTAGGATACAAATGGAGGTGCGCAGAAGATTGTGTGAACAATTAGAGGAAAAGAGTATCCCTTAATCCTCTGTATTCATTTTCTATTCATTTTCATTCCCTTTTGACATATGTGTTTATAGGCAACTTTGACATGAACTGTATTATGAGTGATCACTGTGTAATACCCCAAATTTTACCCTTATATTTAGTCAGTCATTTCGCATAGCATCTCATCTGTGCATCTGCTAACCACTATCAAGTCATGGAGGTGTTTGTTTTGCAGGATTGGTTCTAGGGGTATTTTGGTCATTTTACGTGGATTCCGCTAATTCTTTGAAGACAGGCTTTTACTGAGCTTTGAGACACTTGAGACGCTATTTCTGAGGCATTTATTTATCACCTCGTTTGATTATATCAAGGCGCCAATTCGATGTGTTCGGTATTGAAATTTGTCGAGCACAACTGGATTTAAGACCTATTTCATCGCTCATGGTTTATTTCCAGAGCACTTCCGTTTCTGTTAATAAGGCACAGTTTAATTGGGTATTATTGGATTGTTGCTCATAGCATTTGGACAGTGGAATTCAATTACGGGCAATGTTATCGTTAATACTGAATCTGTTGTGATTACGGCGCACATCCGTGTTTGGTTATAAAATTGCTGGCTAGAATTTAAGTTGGAATGCAAGTGAATTTAATCAGGTGATGAGATTAGGACTACGGGCGAGACAAGTACATAGACAAGAATATCATTCGTGAATATTTATGGTTTATGACTAGGTTAATGAATTTAAATATTTGTGGATTTATTCACAAACGTTTATAATTTATAACTAGAAATAAATATAAATAAATTCAAAGCTGAACGGTCATGGATATATAAATGAAGTTCTGGAATTTTTATTTCATAAAGAATATCATTTTACAAAAGGGAGTAAATCGTTTCACATTTGAATTGCTGTAAAATTACATTTACAGATGTTACTTCTATCCTAAAAATCCTAAGTCCTAAAGATCCATTGGTGTCTTCATGATGTTCATCCACTGGACATTACTTCATGTTTCTCCGATTAACCTGCACAATCAAAGAGAAACGAAACAGAACAGAGTAGAAAGATGTTAGAAAGATGAATTCGACACTCTCAGAACATCGTCATCATCGAGTGCCGGGAGTGGCACAACCGAAGCTGCGTCCTACCCCCGTTACCGATCCGCGCCATTAGCGTCAGATCAGGTAACATCTGTTCTTATCTAAGGGGCAGCCGAGAGATAAAAGAGATAAAAGAAGCAGGACTGATTCGCTTTTGCCGCAATTAGATTAATTTCAAAATCATGTAAATCCCAATTTACTTTCCAAACTGATACAAGGGTAAAGCAGCACAATCAATTTGGTCATAAACCCGGATGCCGACGGGTATGAGCCACTTTATGTTCAAAGTTTGTCAACACCTGAAATTCACCACAACAGCATCAGTACCAAGTTCAGAACAGAACTCAAAACCAAAGCAATTCATAAACTGCACCAAATTTGAACAAACATCATAAATGCAAAACTGGCCCAAATTCAGAAAGGAAAGGAGGGACTAATGAGTTGTAAGTATCAAACTCAATTCATGCGCAAGAACAAGAAAAAACCAAGTCAAACAAATCTGCCACAAAAGGCTCAGAATACAAACCAAACTGCATCAGATAAAGCACAGAAACAGCACAAATCATAGCACAAATCATACCAGAAAGAGCAAGATAAGCTCACGTAATCACGTCAGCTCAGGGCAAGCCTCAATCAAAGGTGCAAGTCACCATGAAAAGCCAACAAAGCAGTTCGTATCAGTAAGATCCTGCGACCAAATCACCTCAAACTGCTAGGGGCATCGTGGAATAAGGCACCGAATGCAGGGGCTCAGCTATCGCACATCATGGCCCAACATAATATCACAGAAACAATCAATCTGAAAACCAACAACCAGTCACTATCTCGCTCGCAACACAAATAGCAGCCCAGAACTCATGTTCTGAACCAAATTCAACAGAACACAGCAGAGACTATCAAAAGCAACTGTCGAAGGCAACCGCGGCATCATCGAATAGTATCCCTCGAAGGTTCATACCCTAAAGTCATCATCACCGCATACCCTCCTCGGCAACTCTGACTCGACCAAAGCCTCAGCGTTAGTTCACTGAAAGAGAAGAGGAAAAGTTAGTTCAAAGTGAAAAAGCCAAAAGTCGTGAAGATCGAACCGGATATCAAAGAGTAAATCCGGAACCACATCCATGGATATCCAAAACGAATTTGAATCAACATCTAAAAGGAAATCAATATTAGAAAGACATCCAAATGAATCCATAATTCAATCAAGTCCGAAAAAGGAACGTGTTCTGATAAACCACAAAACAAAATCTGTATCAGAAAGGAAATAAGATCAAATATGAATCTACAAAGCCACAATTCCAATAATATCAGCAGCAAATCGTATCAGAAACAAATCACGAGTTGGCCAATCCAAACCCGTATCCAATCTGCAATCAGACAATATCAGAATCATATCAAAAAATCCCAATCAAATAATATCAGAAATCAATCTCAGTAAAAGAATAACGCCAAATCAGATTTTATCCAAGCCCAACAAAGAAAAGGAAATAGTATAAAAGGAGACGAATCGTGAAACCCTAACGGGCTGAGAGAGAAGGGGGAGAGGGTACAAAATCACGAACAAAACCCTAACGGGGAAGAGTGTAGAACGCGGCCGCGAATAAAGAGCTGAGACCATCGTCAAAGTTCGTCTAGACTCAGGGGAAGCGTATCCCTCATCATCGTCGCCGTAACCGACAGAAACACCGCGAGGACGAAAAGAACACACCGAAGGAGGTATGCCGGCGCCGTTTCATTCAACGACGGGCAAACATCCGTTGAGGCTCAGATTTGCATCATCATCGCCTCGTTTTTTACCGAAAGCCACCCACGGGATAAAACGTAAGCAAAAATAACACTATATCATCATTGTTTAACGGATTTCGTGTTGATTTCAGGAGGAGATATCGAGGGAGAGACAAGAATACGAGAGATGAAGGCAATGAAGGAGAAGGAACTGCGCCGTGAAGGATAATAGGGTTCACAAACCCTAATTTTGGTTTTGTTACTCACCAACCGGGTTGGGTCCGGAAGTGATTACCGGCCCAACCCCCTTTATTTTTCTTTTTTCATTCTTTATATTTAGTTAGTTTTAATTTTATTAAATTTTTTTTTTAATTGAATATTAAAATTGTTCTTTTTAAAAATAAATAAAAGAAAACCTTTTTTCACATAATAAAATAAAAAACCTTTTTTCAATAAATAATTTAAAATCTTTTTTTTAAAACTTTTTCTCAATATAAGTGGAAACTTTTTTTAAAGATTAAATTTAAAATATTTTTTAAATTAACATTACTCTTTCTTTTTACAAATTCAATTAACACATTTTCTTTAAAAAACAACAAAAACCTTCAACATTGCACTCTTGTCCACTTACCGTCTGACTGTGCCCATTAACGCGTGTGTTCATTTTGCAGCTTATTACATTGTGTTTTATTTAAGTTTCATCATTATTGTAATTGCTTCTCGGTTGTAACCTCGCGAACCAATAATCGCGTTTACGTTTCTGCTTTTAAAATTTTGCTGCTTGCATGATTCAAGTCTCACACATTCATCAATTATTCTGTCACACTACACATATCCGAAGGTTAGGTCTAGCTTTTGGTCGCCGCGCCAATAGTCCTCAACTTCAACCCTTACAACTCTTACAAACCCTAATTTTCACAAATGCCTCGCCGCAGGCTAAATTACAATTTTACCCCTAGCATTAGGTCAAAGAGCCGCCGCGCCCATTTTAGGGTTTCCCGCCGTGGAATCCCTAATTTAACCCTAATTACAACTTAACTATTCAACGTAGAAATTTGGAGTTTCTACACTCCGCGTAAGCGTGTCCTTAAGATGCGTTTATTCCCCTTGAGACCTTGACCACAGTCAAGAAGTCTCTAACCTCCCTTTTGAGGGGAACTACGATTACTCTGATTCCACTCCCGTAAGGATACGTAGGCACAAGATGCGATGTCTTGCCGAGTAAACTTAGAACTAACCCCTTAGGTCTCTTTTCTCACTTTTAATCCTTTGTACATATACCTTAAGCAAATAAATAAAGCAAATAGTAAACATCTGAACAAAAGGTTCCCGTAGAGTACTACGGAAGTTTAGGG
Source organism: Lathyrus sativus (assembly GCA_963859935.3). NCBI lineage: Eukaryota > Viridiplantae > Streptophyta > Magnoliopsida > Fabales > Fabaceae > Lathyrus > Lathyrus sativus. Next base: position 676,470,976 of record OZ012739.1, on the reverse strand, counting down.
TGCTAATACCTTCCCTAAATTTAACCAACCCCCGAACCCTAGATCTTTCCCCGCATTGTGTTTACGATGCAAAAATAGGTTTTCCCTCTTTTGACCTTTTCCTTCGGATAAATCAAAGAGCGGTTGTGAATTGAATTGTGATTCAAATTAATTAATAGTTTGATATCCTATTTCCATCACAACAGAAAATGGCGACTTCACTGGGGAACGTTTTAACTTTTGAGGGTTATCCCTAACTTGTTCCTATTCATTACTATCTGTGTTATTATTCATTTGCATGTATATATTTGTGCTCTGATTTGGGGACTGTTCCTTGTGCTGTGAGATAAGTCATACGCCCGGACTAGTGACATTATTATAGGTTGGGGATATATTCGATGAGGCTTATAGGGAGTTGAATCCCGACCAAGCTGATTCGAGAATCACCGCTCAGTTGAGACCTTTTCGAAAATGGTTTGGTTAAACGAGTAATCGTGAAAACTTTTTCCATGGTCGATTAGAGTCTGTGATATTGGGAACCGTAGTACCTTTACACCACCTCGGCTTTATTTAGAACGTAGTGCGGGAACTATGTGGGAGTAATCCTACAAAGGTTGCTACGCGATGCTACACTCAAAAGAGGTTCTCTTGAGAATATTATTAACCCCCGAGTCAATCGGAAGGTTGATAATATCCTAGAGATGGGCTGATGACTTTGGGCACTTTTTAGAACCTTGTTCTGCAGGTACAACTAACCTATAGTACACTCCTTTTGGGATGGGTAGACCTTAACTCCGCTCACGTACCTTTAACCTAGAACTTTGTGTGTTTTCATGCATTGCATCCATAAAACATCCCATTGCATTGTATTTCATGGAATTCAAACATCATTTATATCCCGGGATACCATAAATAAATAAAAAATAAAATTAAAAAAAACAAGGGAAATTTTCTTGGTACCCCACGACATTCGTGAATGTTTGAATTCCGTGAAATCTTCAGTTGCATTTGCATTTCAGCATCATACTCTTGCATTGCATGTGTCTTCCGTTTTCTCATACTCGGTTCTCTCACCTTCCAGTTTTGTCACCTTGAGTTCTCTGCATCAATACGACCCTTCAAAAGGATGGAAGATCAGAACCAAGAGATCAACCGTGTCAGCCATAAACTCGAAGATCTTCGAGGAAATGTAGAGCAGATTTTAGAGATGTTACGAGCTCTTAGTGTGAAGGTGGATGCTCAGTCTACTGTTGTTTCTAAGACTACTAATACCGTTATGGAACCTCAACCAGCTGTTATTGTCGAGAATGTGCCTCCTCACGGTCTTCAATCCGGTTTGGTGTCTCTTAGTGCTCAACCAGACGACGAGCTACCCCTCCAAAGTGCAAAACTCCTAACTCCGACCATGGTAAAGGACCTGCACGTTCGAGGAACCGCAAAATGGCTACTCCTCAACCTTGGCAACATCAGCAGAGTTATGTTCAAGGTCATCCGTTTCCATATGTCCAACAACCCTATGTAGCTACTGTTGCACCTCCTTTCGATCAGCAGTTTCCTACATACCAGCCTGTGCAGTCAGCTCCGATATATCAAGCACCGATTCATCAACAACCTTTCGGTTATCCGCCTATGCAAGTTCCTGTCAACAGTCAACGAGTGCCCAACGCTCCTGTTCACCAGCAATCACAGGATCAGGTTCCTTATCCCCGTAAGAGTCAGTATAAGCCTTGTCCTCCAATTCCGATGGCTTTCACTGAGTTATACCCCCATTTGGTACAACAGGGTCTGATTACCACCCGTGCTTTGGGTCCTCCGCCTAATCCGTTACCTGCAGGTTACAACGCTGCCGCTCATTGTTTATTTCATGAGGGTGCGCCCGGCCATGATCTAGAGAATTGCTACGCTCTTAAGAAAGTTGTCAGAAATTTGCTAGAAACGAAGAAGTTGTCTTTTAGCGATGCTCAGATGAAGATCGAGACTCCTCTCGGGGTCCATCACTTGTCAAGTTCGAATTCTGCAAAGCATGCTACTCATGTGGCAAATCAGCCGAATCCAGTAATTATTCAAAAGCCTAGCTCGCTTCATTTCAGTAACCCTCAAGATGATATGACCGGGATCAACAAAGAATCTGGGAAATTTATTTTAAAGCAACGACTGAAAATTGTTGAAGATGTGATCAGCGTAACTGGGGCAAGCCATGACGACTCACAGTGATCATGAACCAGACGTCCTTTCCATTGAGGCTCCGCCAAAGGAAACTGTTACTCTTGAATGCAAAATTTCATAAACATTTAGAAGGATTTTTTCGACAGTTCATTTGTTTATTTGTATTTCCCTTTGATTAAGCATATTTAGCATGTACGAACTTGTTTATCTTTGATTAATTAATGCAACGCATATGTTTGTCTTGAATAAGTCCATTCGTTTCACTCATTCAAAAAACGTTTTCATAAATCATAATGCCAACTTTACCCGATCTCTAGTGCTGATGGAGAATTGGGAGGAGGATGACGAACCTAAAACGTCAGATTTTTTGTCGTATGCTTTCGATTGAAACCTGCTGATGATGTAAGGCATTGTTTCAAATCCCAAACACTGGAGATATAAGGATGTTAACCCCTCGTTAACCTCTTTGAGCCTTGAAGTAGGAGTTTTTTTATTAAGAACCTTCATCCTAACCTGGGGCAGGGAAGGTTTCAGTTAAACCAATCGAGCGCTTAGACTCTCAAAAAGTAAGCAAACCTTCGAGAATTTATCCTTAGCATCCTAAGAAGTCCAATACAATGACTATCCCTCGGTTACCTAAGGAGTGGGGCAGTCACGAGCCTTTCAAAGGATTTACACGACTTGTGCAAAAAAATAAGAGCCCGCTAAGTCAAAACCTATGAAGGAGACTTAGGCAAAACTGGGGCATCCCGCTGGACTCCAAAGTCAGATCAAAAGACATTGTCCAGGCAAAAGTTAGGGAATAAGAACAAACCAGTAGTTTTTCTAGGATCCCTATAACGAACAAGGTCGTGTGATCCAATTGCCTTTAGAAATAGGTGAGTGACTGCCATGTCCAAAGCCTTGATAAGTTCTCGACTATAGCAAATCCGTTTGAGATATGAGCGCTCGTATCCGATTAACTGAATTAGGATTGGAGAACATCATGAAGAAGGGGTGGGTACAAATATGACTTTGAGCCTATATCCTTTGTTTCTTAAACCGTGAGCCGAGCCACGATACAACCTTTAAAAGACCTAATTGAAGTAGGACTTCGATTGAAAGCATACTCGACAAGATCACGTTTCCTGACTCCTACGAGCTATGCTCAGAAAAATTCATGTTGGTATTATAATTAAAACTTATATCCGGACTAGTGATTTCGGTCACAAGTTATCGCGATATCTTTTTCAAAACAAAAATTCAAGACAAATATATGTGTACATTGACAAGCTCAGGATAGGCATTTCAGGCATGACGACTTTGCTGATATCTTAGAGATTTACATATGAACATAACCCGTGGAACTTAAAAATCCTGCTAAACAGGGGCAGGCAGTTTCCCAGTTCGCTTAACAACGCGAGGTTGACGTTCTTAAGGAGCTATTTCTCAAAGATTTCGTCGTAACACGATTAATTTGTGCCAGTTACGTCGAGACCTGACTAATCTCTCAAAGAGTTTGAAAACAGTGGGGCAACCAGACTCCGTGTTCTCTATAAAATCCTCTTGAGATGACCATACCTCACAAACACAAGTATCCTGGGGCACTGTGTTTTTTAAAAGGAAACAAATGGCGACTACTATAAGGTCCGTCAAGATCAAAACCATGGGGTTTCACAACTTTTCTTCATGCACCCGATGGATTTTACTCACGGCGGCCTTCATTCCCCAGTAAACCTCAGTGTTGCAACAGGCTCCTAAACTATTGCCTCATCACAGTCCCCAGAGAGACCATAAGCTGACAACTTCTTCTTGGGTAACTCGAAAGTGTCCCTCAGGTTTTCTTCTCCCCATGCGAAGACATGATACTGTGCACTCAAGCAGATTACCTTCTCCCCAGAGAATTCAGAACGTTAAAACTAGATTTGGTTCTGCCATTGATCCTTCTTACCCATGATTGACGTATTGGTTGCAGAGAACGCAGGGTACCTCCGTCGAGGTGTTTATTTCATCTCTCGTCCCGCCTCTAGTCAGTTTCGTCAGCATACGCAGGGGCATAAGCATCACATGCCTATTTCATGTATTCATCTCACATACTCATTACATACTCATTTCATAACATCTTGCATATTTAACTACATAAGACATTAACATACATTCATTAACATATATTCACATTAACACATGCGTTAGCATGCACAGGTTCATTGTGTCTCACCATCATTGGTTGTTACCGCCGAGTAACTGGGTTGGTCCATTCGCTCCAAATAGATCGTCAGCCCTAAGCATAAAATACCTACTTGTTTCCAGTTTCCCCACAGAGCTCGATCCTCGTGGATGACGGTTACTTCAGCTATCTTCCCTCGCCAGGATAAGATATTTACCCTTCGAGATCATTCCCTCGATGGAGTCTTGATTACCAGTCTTCTTTCTAGCTCAATCCTAGATTGAACCTCGGTCTTGTCGGTCGCTGAGCCCACCGGACGTGCATTTATTTTGCACCATCTTAAAATTTCCGCCATACCTTGGCAGATATGCGACTGTTCTCGCCTGAGAAGCTTATCACTGTACCCGGATGTGTATTTATTTTGCACTATCTTTCAAACACAATCCTTTACAGATACACGCCAGTTCACGCCTGGGAAATCTATCAGTACATCCTACAGCATCGGTATGCGACTGTTCTCGCCTGAGAAGCCTATCGATATAACAATCCTACATCTTACGGCATCGGTATGCGACTGTTCTCACCTGAGAAGCCTATCGAGATCAGCAACTGTTCTCACCAGAGAAGCTTATCACAACCTTACACAACAAGATACGCACCTGTTCTCACCCGAGAAGCTTATCATCGATCAACACCTGTTCTCGCCTGAGAAGCCAATCCTATCTTCGTTATGACTCGCAGCAAATGGCCATCTCCATTGAGCAGTTGGGCTTCCATTTTACCTGTCGTCTTGAAGTATGGGAAGGTTTGAACCGAATCATATTCAAGAGAGCACGATCTTGAAGTATGAAGAAGTTCATTTACCCTTTAGTAAAAGAAGGAGCGGAATCATATTCAGGAGAGCACGATCTTGAAGTATGAAGAAGTTCATTTACCCTTTAGTAAAAGAAGGAGCGGAATCATAGTCAGGAGAGCACGATCTTGAAGTATGAGGAAGTTCATTTACCCTTTAGTAAAAGAAGGAGCAGAATCATATTCAGGAGAGCACGATCTTGAAGTATGAAGAAGTTCATTTACCCTTTAGTAAAAGAAGGAGCGGAATCATATTCAGGAGAGCACGATCTTGAAGTATGAAGAAGTTCATTTATCCTTTAGTAAAAGAAGAATCAGAATCGTATTCCAGGCGCCGACCTTAAATATGAGAAAATTTATATATCATATAAGCAGCAGCCTCTTTATTTGAGTGCTTATCCATTTTGGCATGTAAGTCCCTTCCAACGATAAGTGACAGTTCTCCCTCGAGAAGCTTATCGGGGCATTTCCTATCAAAGTCCATTTATTTTGGCATACAGCCGGTCTTTACCCTGTATATTTGATACGGATTTCCGAAAGGTCCGTCCGATCCCATCACAAAGGATAGTTTATAGAAGCTTGGATGTTATTCTTTTCTCAATGCTCCAGCATTCTGTAATCGATCTTGCAAGCCGTGTAGATCCAGTTATTATTAGACATTCCCAAGTGGAGGTCATCTCATAGGTGCCATCTCCATTTAAGGATCTTATTCTCAAAGTCCATTTATTTTGGCATACAGCCGGTTTTTATCCTGTATATTTGCTACGGATTCCCGAAAAGTCCGTTTGATCCTGTCACGAGGGATAGTTTACAGAAGCTTGGATGTTATTCTTTGCTCAATGCTCCAGCCTTCTGTGATCGATCTTGCAATCGTACGTGATCCAGTTTTATTTTCTAGATTTCCCAGTGGAGGCCGTCTCACAGGTGCCATCTCCATTTGAGGATCCCGTTCTAGTTCTAAAAATGACAATTGGTCGTGTTCGCACCAGTTGACCATCATTTTAGAATTCCCCAGTGTTGTACTGTGTCCTAGCGCGTCGTTTTCCCCAGTGTGTTCTTCTCGTGGCGTCTGTCCCTGTGTCGTCATATTCGTCAACATTTTTGCATTCATCATTCCAGCATACGCATCATATCATATTCATGGCATCGTCTGCATTAGTCTGGTCCATAGCATTGTATATCGCCGCGTATAAGGGCAAAATTTTCGATTATCTATATTTAAATCCCTCCACCATGATTCCTCGAGTCTCCGTCACTCAAATCATCTGGTGTAGCTATTTAAATAGGGGCAACTGTAATACCCCAAATTTTACCCTTATATTTAGTCAGTCATTTCGCATAGCATCTCATATGTGCATCTGCTAACCACTATCAAGTCATGGAGGTGTTTGTTTTGCAGGATTGGTTCTAGGGGTATTTTGGTCATTTTACGTGGATTCCGCTAATTCTTTGAAGACAGGCTTTTACTGAGCTTTGAGACACTTGAGACGCTATTTCTGAGGCATTTATTTATCACCTCGTTTGATTATATCAAGGCGCCAATTCGATGTGTTCGGTATTGAAATTTGTCGAGCACAACTGGATTTAAGACCTATTTCATCGCTCATGGTTTATTTCCAGAGCACTTCCGTTTCTGTTAATAAGGCACAGTTTAATTGGGTATTATTGGATTGTTGCTCATAGCATTTGGACAGTGGAATTCAATTACGGGCAATGTTATCGTTAATACTGAATCTGTTGTGATTACGGCGCACATCCGTGTTTGGTTATAAAATTGCTGGCTAGAATTTAAGTTGGAATGCAAGTGAATTTAATCAGGTGATGAGATTAGGACTACGGGCGAGACAAGTACATAGACAAGAATATCATTCGTGAATATTTATGGTTTATGACTAGGTTAATGAATTTAAATATTTGTGGATTTATTCACAAACGTTTATAATTTATAACTAGAAATAAATATAAATAAATTCAAAGCTGAACGGTCATGGATATATAAATGAAGTTCTGGAATTTTTATTTCATAAAGAATATCATTTTACAAAAGGGAGTAAATCGTTTCACATTTGAATTGCTGTAAAATTACATTTACAGATGTTACTTCTATCCTAAAAATCCTAAGTCCTAAAGATCCATTGGTGTCTTCATGATGTTCATCCACTGGACATTACTTCATGTTTCTCCGATTAACCTGCACAATCAAAGAGAAACGAAACAGAACAGAGTAGAAAGATGTTAGAAAGATGAATTCGACACTCTCAGAACATCGTCATCATCGAGTGCCGAGAGTGGCACAACCGAAGCTGCATCCTACCCCCGTTACCGATCCGCGCCATTAGCGTCAGATCAGGTAACATCTGTTCTTATCTAAGGGGCAGCCGAGAGATAAAAGAGATAAAAGAAGCGGGACTGATTCGCTTTTGCCGCAATTAGATTCATTTCAAAATCATGTAAATCCCAATTTACTTTCCAAACTGATACAAGGGTAAAGCAGCACAATCAATTTGGTCATAAACCCGGATGCCGACGGGTATGAGCCACTTTGTGTTCAAAGTTTGTCAACACCTGAAATTCACCACAACAGCATCAGTACCAAGTTCAGAACAGAACTCAAAACCAAAGTAATTCATAAACTGCACCAAATTGGAACAAACATCATAAATGCAAAACTGGCCCAAATTCAGAAAGGAAAGGAGGGACTAATGAGTTGTAAGTATCAAACTCAATTCATGCGCAAGAACAAGAAAAAACCAAGTCAAACAAATCTGCCACAAAAGGCTCAGAATACAAACCAAACTGCATCAGATAAAGCACAGAAACAGCACAAATCATAGCACAAATCATACCAGAAAGAGCAAGATAAGCTCACGTAATCACATCAGCTCAGGGCAAGCCTCAATCAAAGGTGCAAGTCACCATGAAAAGCCAACAAAGCAGTTCGTATTAGTAAGATCCTGCGACCAAATCACCTCAAACTGCTAGGGGCATCGTGGAATAAGGCACCGAATGCAGGGGCTCAGCTATCGCACATCATGGCCCAACATAATATCACAGAAACAATCAATCTGAAAACCAACAACCAGTCACTATCTCGCTCGCAACACAAATAGCAGCCCAGAACTCATGTTCTGAACCAAATTCAACAGAACACAGCAGAGACTATCAAAAGCAACTGTCGAAGGCAACCGCGGCATCATCGAATAGTATCCCTCGAAGGTTCAGACCCTAAAGTCATCATCACCGCATACCCTCCTCGGCAACTCTGACTCGACCAAAGCCTCAGCGTTAGTTCACTGAAAGAGAAGAGGAAAAGTTAGTTCGAAGTGAAAAAGCCAAAAGTTGTGAAGATCGAACCGGATATCAAAGAGTAAATCCGGAACCACATCCATGGATATCCAAAACGAATTTGAATCAACATCTAAAAGGAAATCAATATTAGAAAGACATCCAAATGAATCCATAATTCAATCAAGTCCGAAAAAGGAACGTGTTCTGATAAACCACAAAACAAAATCTGTATCAGAAAGGAAATAAGATCAAATATGAATCTACAAAGCCACAATTCCAATAATATCAGCAGCAAATCGTATCAGAAACAAATCACGAGTTGGCCAATCCAAACCCGTATCCAATCTGCAATCAGACAATATCAGAATCATATCAAAAAATCCCAATCAAATAATATCAGAAATCAATCTCAGTAAAAGAATAACGCCAAATCAGATTTTATCCAAGCCCAACAAAGAAAAGGAAATAGTATAAAAGGAGACGAATCGTGAAACCCTAACGGGCTGAGAGAGAAGGGGGAGAGGGTACAAAATCACGAACAAAACCCTAACGGGGAAGAGTGTAGAACGCGGCCGCGAATAAAGAGCTGAGACCATCGTCAAAGTTCGTCTAGACTCAGGGGAAGCGTATCCCTCATCATCGTCGCCGTAACCGACAGAAACACCGCGAGGACGAAAAGAACACACCGAAGGAGGTATGCCGGCGCCGTTTCATTCAACGACGGGCAAACATCCGTTGAGGCTCAGATTTGCATCATCATCGCCTCGTTTTTTACCGAAAGCCACCCACGGGATAAAACGTAAGTAAAAATAACACTATATCATCATTGTTTAACGGATTTCGTGTTGATTTCAGGAGGAGATATCGAGGGAGAGACAAGAATACGAGAGATGAAGGCAATGAAGGAGAAGGAACTGCGCCGTGAAGGATAATAGGGTTCACAAACCCTAATTTTGGTTTTGTTACTCACCAACCGGGTTGGGTCCGGAAGTGATTACCGGCCCAACCCCCTTTATTTTTCTTTTTTCATTCTTTATATTTAGTTAGTTTTAATTTTATTAAATTTTTTTTTAATTGAATATTAAAATTGTTCTTTTTAAAAATAAATAAAAGAAAACCTTTTTTCACATAATAAAATAAAAAACCTTTTTTCAATAAATAATTTAAAATCTTTTTTTTAAAACTTTTTCTCAATATAAGTGGAAACTTTTTTTAAAGATTAAATTTAAAATATTTTTTAAATTAACATTACTCTTTCTTTTTACAAATTCAATTAACACATTTTCTTTAAAAAACAACAAAAACCTTCAACATTGCACTCTTGTCCACTTACCGTCTGACTGTGCCCATTAACGCGTGTGTTCATTTTGCAGCTTATTACATTGTGTTTTATTTAAGTTTCATCATTATTGTAATTGCTTCTCGGTTGTAACCTCGCGAACCAATAATCGCGTTTACGTTTCTGCTTTTAAAATTTTGCTGCTTGCATGATTCAAGTCTCACACATTCATCAATTATTCTGTCACACTACACATATCCGAAGGTTAGGTCTAGCTTTTGGTCGCCGCGCCAATAGTCCTCAACTTCAACCCTTACAACTCTTACAAACCCTAATTTTCACAAATGCCTCGCCGCAGTCTAAATTACAATTTTACCCCTAGCATTAGGTCAAAGAGCCGCCGCGCCCATTTTAGGGTTTCCCGCCGTGGAATCCCTAATTTAACCCTAATTACAACTTAACTATTCAACGTAGAAATTTGGAGTTTCTACACTCCGCGTAAGCGTGTCCTTAAGATGCGTTTATTCCCCTTGAGACCTTGACCACAGTCAAGAAGTCTCTAACCTCCCTTTTGAGGGAAACTACGATTACTCTGATTCCACTCCCGTAAGGATACGTAGGCACAAGATGCGATGTCTTGCCGAGTAAACTTAGAACTAACCCCTTAGGTCTCTTTTCTCACTTTTAATCCTTTGTACATATACCTTAAGCAAATAAATAAAGCAAATAGTAAACATCTGAACAAAAGGTTCCCGTAGAGTACTACGGAAGTTTAGGGTGCTAATACCTTCCCTAAATTTAACCAACCCCCGAACCCTAGATCTTTCCCCGCATTGTGTTTACGATGCAAAAATAGGTTTTCCCTCTTTTGACCTTTTCCTTCGGATAAATCAAAGAGCGGTTGTGAATTGAATTGTGATTCAAATTAATTAATAGTTTGATATCCTATTTCCATCACAACAGAAAATGGCGACTTCACTGGGGAACATTTTAACTTTTGAGGGTTATCCCTAACTTGTTCCTATTCATTACTATCTGTGTTATTATTCATTTGCATGTATATATTTGTGCTCTGATTTGGGGACTGTTCCTTGTGCTGTGAGATAAGTCCTACGCCCGGACTAGTGACATTATTATAGGTTGGGGATATATTCGATGAGGCTTATAGGGAGTTGAATCCCGACCAAGCTGATTCGAGAATCACCGCTCAGTTGAGACCTTTTCGAAAATGGTTCGGTTAAACGAGTAATCGTGAAAACTTTTTCCATGGTCGATTAGAGTCTGTGATATTGGGAACCGTAGTACCTTTACACCACCTCGGCTTTATTTAGAACGTAGTGCGGGAACTATGTGGGAGTAATCCTACAAAGGTTGCTACGCGATGCTACACTCAAAAGAGGTTCTCTTGAGAATATTATTAACCCCCGAGTCAATCGGAAGGTTGATAATATCCTAGAGATGGGCTGATGACTTTGGGCACTTTTTAGAACCTTGTTCTGCAGGTACAACTAACCTATAGTCCACTCCTTTTGGGATGGGTAGACCTTAACTCCGCTCACGTACCTTTAACCTAGAACTTTGTGTGTTTTCATGCATTGCATCCATAAAACATCCCATTGCATTGTATTTCATGGAATTCAAACATCATTTATATCCCGGGATACCATAAATAAATAAAAAATAAAATTAAAAAAAAAACAAGGGAAATTTTCTTGGTACCCCACGACATTCGTGAATGTTTGAATTCCGTGAAATCTTCAGTTGCATTTGCATTTCAGCATCATACTCTTGCATTGCATGTGTCTTCCGTTTTCTCATACTCGGTTCTCTCACCTTCCAGTTTTGTCACCTTGAGTTCTCTGCATCAATACGACCCTTCAAAAGGATGGAAGATCAGAACCAAGAGATCAACCGTGTCAGCCATGAACTCGAAGATCTTCGAGGAAATGTAGAGCAGATTTTGGAGATGTTACGAGCTCTTAGTGTGAAGGTGGATGCTCAGTCTACTGTTGTTTCTAAGACTACTAATACCGTTATGGAACCTCAACCAGCTGTTATTGTCGAGAATGTGCCTCCTCACGGTCTTCAATCCGGTTTGGTGTCTCTTAGTGCTCAACCAGTTCGACGAGCTACCCCTCCAAAGTGCAAAACTCCTAACTCCGACCATGGTAAAGGACCTGCACGTTCGAGGAACCGCAAAATGGCTACTCCTCAACCTTGGCAACATCAGCAGAGTTATGTTCAAGGTCATCCGTTTCCATATGTCCAACAACCCTATGTAGCTACTGTTGCACCTCCTTTCGATCAGCAGTTTCCTACATACCAGCCTGTGCAGTCAGCTCCGGTATATCAAGCACCGATTCATCAACAACCTTTCGGTTATTCGCCTATGCAAGTTCCTGTCAACAGTCAACGAGTGCCCAACGCTCCTGTTCACCAGCAATCACAGGATCAGGTTCCTTATCCCCGTAAGAGTCAGTATAAGCCTTGTCCTCCAATTCCGATGGCTTTCACTGAGTTATACCCCCATTTGGTACAACAGGGTCTGATTACCACTCGTGCTTTGGGTCCTCCGCCTAATCCGTTACCTGCAGGTTACAACGCTGCCGCTCATTGTTTATTTCATGAGGGTGCGCCCGGCCATGATCTAGAGAATTGCTACGCTCTTAAGAAAGTTGTCAGAAATTTGCTAGAAACGAAGAAGTTGTCTTTTAGCGATGCTCAGATGAAGATCGAGACTCCTCTCGGGGTCCATCACTTGTCAAGTTCGAATTCTGCAAAGCATGCTACTCATGTGGCAAATCAGCCGAATCCAGTAATTATTCAAAAGCCTAGCTCGCTTCATTTCAGTAACCCTCAAGATGATATGACCGGGATCAACAAAGAATCTGGGAAATTTATTTTGAAGCAACGACTGAAAACTGTTGAAGATGTGATCAGCGTAACTGGGGCAAGCCATGACGACTCACAGTGATCATGAACCAGACGTCCTTTCCATTGAGGCTCCGCCAAAGGAAACTGTTACTCTTGAATGCAAAATTTCATAAACATTTAGAAGGATTTTTTCGACAGTTCATTTGTTTATTTGTATTTCCCTTTGATTAAGCATATTTAGCATGTACGAACTTGTTTATCTTTGATTAATTAATGCAACGCATATGTTTGTCTTGAATAAGTCCATTCGTTTCACTCATTAAAAAACGTTTTCATAAATCATAATGCCAACTTTACCCGATCTCTAGTGCTGATGGAGAATTGGGAGGAGGATGACGAACCTAAAACGTCATATTTTTTGTCGTATGCTTTCGATTGAAACCTGCTGATGATGTAAGGCATTGTTTCAAATCCCAAACACTGGAGATATAAGGATGTTAACCCCTCGTTAACCTCTTTGAGCCTTGAAGTAGGAGTTTTTTTTTAAGAACCTTCATCCTAACCTAGGGCAGGGAAGGTTTCAGTTAAACCAATCGAGCGCTTAGACTCTCAAAAAGTAAGCAAACCTTCGAGAATTTATCCTTAGCATCCTAAGAAGTCCAATACAATGACTATCCCTCGGTTACCTAAGGAGTGGGGCAGTCACGAGCCTTTCAAAGGATTTACACGACTTGTGCAAAAAAATAAGAGCCCGCTAAGTCAAAACCTATGAAGGAGACTTAGGCAAAACTGGGGCATCCCGCTGGACTCCAAAGTCAGATCAAAAGACATTGTCCAGGCAAAAGTTAGGGAATAAGAACAAACCAGTAGTTTTTCTAGGATCCCTATAACGAACAAGGTCGTGTGATCCAATTGCCTTTAGAAATAGGTGAGTGACTGCCATGTCCAAAGCCTTGATAAGTTCTCGACTATAGCAAATCCGTTTGAGATATGAGCGCTCGTATCCGATTAACTGAATTAGGATTGGAGAACATCACGAAGAAGGGGTGGGTACAAATATGACTTTGAGCCTATATCCTTTGTTTCTTAAACCGTGAGCCGAGCCACGATACAACCTTTAAAAGACCTAATTGAAGTAGGACTTCGGTTGAAAGCATACTCGACAAGATCACGTTTCCTGACTCCTACGAGCTATGCTCAGAAAAATTCATGTTGGTATTATAATTAAAACTTATATCCGGACTAGTGATTTCGGTCACAAGTTATCGCGATATCTTTTTCAAAACAAAAATTCAAAACAAATATATGTGTACATTGACAAGCTCAGGATAGGCATTTCAGGCATGACGACTTTGCTGATATCTTAGAGATTTACATATGAACATAACCCGTGGAACTTGAAGATCCTGCTAAACAGGGGCAGGCAGTTTCCCAGTTCGCTTACCAACGCGAGGTTGACGTTCTTAAGGAGCTATTTCTCAAAGATTTCGTCGTAACACGATTAATTTGTGCCAGTTACGTCGAGACCTGACTAATCTCTCAAAGAGTTTGAAAACAGTGGGGCAACCAGACTCCGTGTTCTCTATAAAATCCTCTTGAGATGACCATACCTCACAAACACAAGTATCCTGGGGCACCGTGTTTTTTAAAAGGAAACAAATGGCAACTACTATAAGGTCCGTCAAGATAAAAACCATGGGGTATCACAACTTTTCTTCATGCACCCGATGGATTTTACTCACGGCGGCCTTCATTCCCCAGTAAACCTCAGTGTTGCAACAGGCTCCTAAACTATTGCCTCATCACAGTCCCCAGAGAGACCATAAGCTGACAACTTCTTCTTGGGTAACTCGAAAGTGTCCCTCAGGTTTTCTTCTCCCCATGCGAAGACATGATACTGTGCACCCAAGCAGATTACCTTCTCCCCAGAGAATTCAGAACGTTAAAACTAGATTTGGTTCTGCCATTGATCCTTCTTACCCATGATTGACGTATTGGTTGCAGAGAACGCAGGGTACCTCCGTCGAGGTGTTTATTTCATCTCTCGTCCCGCCTCTAGTCAGTTTCGTCAGCATACGCAGGGGCATAAGCATCACATGCCTATTTCATGTATTCATCTCACATACTCATTACATACTCATTTCATAACATCTTGCATATTTAACTACATAAGACATTAACATACATTCATTAACATATATTCACATTAACACATGCGTTAGCATGCACAGGTTCATTGTGTCTCACCATCATTGGTTGTTACCGCCGAGTAACTGGGTTGGTCCATTTGCTCCAGATAGATCGTCAGCCCTAAGCATAAAATACCTACTTGTTTCCAGTTTCCCCACAGAGCTCGATCCTCGTGGATGACGGTTACTTCAGCTATCTTCCCTCGCCAGGATAAGATATTTACCCTTCGAGATCATTCCCTCGATGGAGTCTTGATTACCAGTCTTCTTTCTAGCTCAATCCTAGATTGAACCTCGGTCTTGTCGGTCGCTGAGCCCACCGGACGTGCATTTATTTTGCACCATCTTAAAATTTCCGCCATACCTTGGCAGATATGCGACTGTTCTCGCCTGAGAAGCTTATCACTGTACCCGGATGTGTATTTATTTTGCACTATCTTTCAAACACAATCCTTTACAGATACACGCCAGTTCACGCCTGGGAAATCTATCAGTACATCCTACAGCATCGGTATGCGACTGTTCTCGCCTGAGAAGCCTATCGATATAACAATCCTACATCTTACGGCATCGGTATGCGACTGTTCTCACCTGAGAAGCCTATCGAGATCAGCAACTGTTCTCACCAGAGAAGCTTATCACAACCTTACACAACAAGATACGCACCTGTTCTCACCCGAGAAGCTTATCATCGATCAACACCTGTTCTCGCCTGAGAAGCCAATCCTATCTTCGTTATGACTCGCAGCAAATGGCCATCTCCATTGAGCAGTTGGGCTTCCATTTTACCTGTCGTCTTGAAGTATGGGAAGGTTTGAACCGAATCATATTCAAGAGAGCACGATCTTGAAGTATGAAGAAGTTCATTTACCCTTTAGTAAAAGAAGGAGCGGAATCATATTCAGGAGAGCACGATCTTGAAGTATGAAGAAGTTCATTTACCCTTTAGTAAAAGAAGGAGCGGAATCATAGTCAGGAGAGCACGATCTTGAAGTATGAGGAAGTTCATTTACCCTTTAGTAAAAGAAGGAGCAGAATCATATTCAGGAGAGCACGATCTTGAAGTATGAAGAAGTTCATTTACCCTTTAGTAAAAGAAGGAGCGGAATCATATTCAGGAGAGCACGATCTTGAAGTATGAAGAAGTTCATTTATCCTTTAGTAAAAGAAGAATCAGAATCGTATTCCAGGCGCCGACCTTAAATATGAGAAAATTTATATATCAGATAAGCAGCAGCCTCTTTATTTGAGTGCTTATCCATTTTGGCATGTAAGTCCCTTCCAACGATAAGTGACAGTTCTCCCTCGAGAAGCTTATCGGGGCATTTCCTATCAAAGTCCATTTATTTTGGCATACAGCCGGTCTTTACCCTGTATATTTGATACGGATTTCCGAAAGGTCCGTCCGATCCCATCACGAAGGATAGTTTATAGAAGCTTGGATGTTATTCTTTGCTCAATGCTCCAGCATTCTGTAATCGATCTTGCAAGCCGTGTAGATCCAGTTATTATTAGACATTCCCAAGTGGAGGTCATCTCATAGGTGCCATCTCCATTTAAGGATCTTATTCTCAAAGTCCATTTATTTTGGCATACAGCCGGTTTTTATCCTGTATATTTGCTACGGATTCCCGAAAAGTCCGTTTGATCCTGTCACGAGGGATAGTTTACAGAAGCTTGGATGTTATTCTTTGCTCAATGCTCCAGCCTTCTGTGATCGATCTTGCAATCGTACGTGATCCAGTTTTATTTTCTAGATTTCCCAGTGGAGGCCGTCTCACAGGTGCCATCTCCATTTGAGGATCCCGTTCTAGTTCTAAAAATGACAATTGGTCGTGTTCGCACCAGTTGACCATCATTTTAGAATTCCCCAGTGTTGTACTGTGTCCCAGCGCGTCGTTTTCCCCAGTGTGTTCTTCTCGTGGCGTCTGTCCCTGTGTCGTCATATTCGTCAACATTTTCGCATTCATCATTCCAGCATACGCATCATATCATATTCATGGCATCGTCTGCATTAGTCTGGTCCATAGCATTGCATATCGCCGCGTATAAGGGCAAAATTTTCGGTTATCTATATTTAAATCCCTCCACCATGATTCCTCGAGTCTCCGTCACTCAAATCATCCGGTGTAGATATTTAAATAGGGGCAACTGTAATACCCCAAATTTTACCCTTATATTTAGTCAGTCATTTCGCATAGCATCTCATCTGTGCATCTGCTAACCACTATCAAGTCATGGAGGTGTTTGTTTTGCAGGATTGGTTCTAGGGGTATTTTGGTCATTTTACGTGGATTCCGCTAATTCTTTGAAGACAGGCTTTTACTGAGCTTTGAGACACTTGAGACGCTATTTCTGAGGCATTTATTTATCACCTCGTTTGATTATATCAAGGCGCCAATTCGATGTGTTCGGTATTGAAATTTGTCGAGCACAACTGGATTTAAGACCTATTTCATCGCTCATGGTTTATTTCCAGAGCACTTCCGTTTCTGTTAATAAGGCACAGTTTAATTGGGTATTATTGGATTGTTGCTCATAGCATTTGGACAGTGGAATTCAATTACGGGCAATGTTATCGTTAATACTGAATCTGTTGTGATTACGGCACACATCCGTGTTTGGTTATAAAATTGCTGGCTAGAATTTAAGTTGGAATGCAAGTGAATTTAATCAGGTAATGAGATTAGGACTACGGGCGAGACAAGTACATAGACAAGAATATCATTCGTGAATATTTATGGTTTATGACTAGGTTAATGAATTTAAATATTTGTGGATTTATTCACAAACGTTTATAATTTATAACTAGAAATAAATATAAATAAATTCAAAGCTGAACGGTCATGGATATATAAATGAAGTTCTGGAATTTTTATTTCATAAAGAATATCATTTTACAAAAGGGAGTAAATCGTTTCACATTTGAATTGCTGTAAAATTACATTTACAGATGTTACTTCTATCCTAAAAATCCTAAGTCCTAAAGATCCATTGGTGTCTTCATGATGTTCATCCACTGGACATTACTTCATGTTTCTCCGATTAACCTGCACAATCAAAGAGAAACGAAACAGAATAGAGTAGAAAGATGTTAGAAAGATGAATTCGACACTCTCAGAACATCGTCATCACCGAGTGCCGGGAGTGGCACAACCGAAGCTGCGTCCTACCCCCGTTACCGATCCGCGTCATTAGCGTCAGATCAGGTAACATCTGTTCTTATCTAAGGGGCAGCCGAGAGATAAAAGAGATAAAAGAAGCGGGACTGATTCGCTTTTGCCGCAATTAGATTAATTTCAAAATCATGTAAATCCCAATTTACTTTCCAAACTGATACAAGGGTAAAGCAGCACAATCAATTTGGTCATAAACCCGGATGCCGACGGGTATGAGCCACTTTGTGTTCAAAGTTTGTCAACACCTGAAATTCACCACAACAGCATCAGTACCAAGTTCAGAACAGAACTCAAAACCAAAGCAATTCATAAACTGCACCAAATTTGAACAAACATCATAAATGCAAAACTGGCCCAAATTCAGAAAGGAAAGGAGGGACTAATGAGTTGTAAGTATCAAACTCAATTCATGCGCAAGAACAAGAAAAAACCAAGTCAAACAAATCTGCCACAAAAGGCTCAGAATACAAACCAAACTGCATCAGATAAAGTACAGAAACAGCACAAATCATAGCACAAATCATACCAGAAAGAGCAAGATAAGCTCACGTAATCACATCAGCTCAGGGCAAGCCTCAATCAAAGGTGCAAGTCACCATGAAAAGCCAACAAAGCAGTTCGTATCAGTAAGATCCTGCGACCAAATCACCTCAAACTGCTAGGGGCATCGTGGAATAAGGCACCGAATACAGGGGCTCAACTATCGCACATCATGGCCCAACATAATATCACAGAAACAATCAATCTGAAAACCAACAACCAGTCACTATCTCGCTCGCAACACAAATAGCAGCCCAGAACTCATGTTCTGAACCAAATTCAACAGAACACAGCAGAGACTATCAAAAGCAACTGTCGAAGGCAACCGCGGCATCATCGAATAGTATCCCTCGAAGGTTCAGACCCTAAAGTCATCATCACCGCATACCCTCCTCGGCAACTCTGACTCGACCAAAGCCTCAGCGTTAGTTCACTGAAAGAGAAGAGGAAAAGTTAGTTCGAAGTGAAAAAGCCAAAAGTCGTGAAGATCGAACCGGATATCAAAGAGTAAATCCGGAACCACATCCATGGATATCCAAAACGAATTTGAATCAACATCTAAAAGGAAACCAATATTAGAAAGACATCCAAATGAATCCATAATTCAATCAAGTCCGAAAAAGGAACGTGTTCTGATAAACCACAAAACAAAATCTGTATCAGAAAGGAAATAAGATCAAATATGAATCTACAAAGCCACAATTCCAATAATATCAGCAGCAAATCGTATCAGAAACAAATCACGAGTTGGCCAATCCAAACCCGTATCCAATCTGCAATCAGACAATATCAGAATCATATCAAAAAATCCCAATCAAATAATATCAGAAATCAATCTCAGTAAAAGAATAACGCCAAATCAGATTTTATCCAAGCCCAACAAAGAAAAGGAAATAGTATAAAAGGAGACGAATCGTGAAACCCTAACGGGCTGAGAGAGAAGGGGGAGAGGGTACAAAATCACGAACAAAACCCTAACGGGGAAGAGTGTAGAACGCGGCCGCGAATAAAGAGCTGAGACCATCGTCAAAGTTCGTCTAGACTCAGGGGAAGCGTATCCCTCATCATCGTCGCCGTAACCGACAGAAACACCGCGAGGACGAAAAGAACCCACCGAAGGAGGTCCGCCGGCGCCGTTTCATTCAACGACGGGCAAACATCCGTTGAGGCTCAGATTTGCATCATCATCGCCTCGTTTTTTACCGAAAGCCACCCACGGGATAAAACGTAAGCAAAAATAACACTATATCATCATTGTTTAACGGATTTCGTGTTGATTTCAGGAGGAGATATCGAGGGAGAGACAAGAATACGAGAGATGAAGGCAATGAAGGAGAAGGAACTGCGCCGTGAAGGATAATAGGGTTCACAAACCCTAATTTTGGTTTTGTTACTCACCAACCGGGTTGGGTCCGGAAGTGATTACCGGCCCAACCCCTTTTATTTTTCTTTTTTCATTCTTTATATTTAGTTAGTTTTAATTTTATTAAATTTTTTTTTTAATTGAATATTAAAATTGTTCTTTTTAAAAATAAATAAAAGAAAACCTTTTTTCACATAATAAAATAAAAAACCTTTTTTCAATAAATAATTTAAAATCTTTTTTTTAAAACTTTTTCTCAATATAAGTGGAAACTTTTTTTAAAGATTAAATTTAAAATATTTTTTAAATTAACATTACTCTTTCTTTTTACAAATTCAATTAACACATTTTCTTTAAAAAACAACAAAAACCTTCAACATTGCACTCTTGTCCACTTACCGTCTGACTGTGCCCATTAACGCGTGTGTTCATTTTGCAGCTTATTACATTGTGTTTTATTTAAGTTTCATCATTATTGTAATTGCTTCTCGGTTGTAACCTCGCGAACCAATAATCGCGTTTACGTTTCTGCTTTTAAAATTTTGCTGCTTGCATGATTCAAGTCTCACACATTCATCAATTATTCTGTCACACTACACATATCCGAAGGTTAGGTCTAGCTTTTGGTCGCCGCGCCAATAGTCCTCAACTTCAACCCTTACAACTCTTACAAACCCTAATTTTCACAAATGCCTCGCCGCAGGCTAAATTACAATTTTACCCCTAGCATTAGGTCAAAGAGCCGCCGCGCCCATTTTAGGGTTTTCCGCCGTGGAATCCCTAATTTAACCCTAATTACAACTTAACTATTCAACGTAGAAATTTGGAGTTTCTACACTCCGCGTAAGCGTGTCCTTAAGATGCGTTTATTCCCCTTGAGACCTTGACCACAGTCAAGAAGTCTCTAGCCTCCCTTTTGAGGGGAACTACGATTACTCTGATTCCACTCCCGTAAGGATACGTAGGCACAAGATGCGATGTCTTGCCGAGTAAACTTAGAACTAACCCCTTAGGTCTCTTTTCTCACTTTTAATCCTTTGTACATATACCTTAAGCAAATAAATAAAGCAAATAGTAAACATCTGAACAAAAGGTTCCCGTAGAGTACTACGGAAGTTTAGGGTGCTAATACCTTCCCTAAATTTAACCAACCCCCGAACCCTAGATCTTTCCCCGCATTGTGTTTACGATGCAAAAATAGGTTTTCCCTCTTTTGACCTTTTCCTTCGGATAAATCAAAGAGCGGTTGTGAATTGAATTGTGATTCAAATTAATTAATAGTTTGATATCCTATTTCCACCGCAACACACTGTTATATCAATATGGTTTAGTTTTCACTTTATTATGTCTTTGAATCGATACATCTACCATAGATAAGCTTTGAAATGTGACATGCTACACATTCTCTTGTCAGCTTGGCATTCAATATAAGTTTTGATTACATAATCTTAACATGCCACATAATTTGAAATTGTCTCGAGAAAATTGTTATGAAGAAATGAATCCATGTCTCAAGCATGATGATTAATCGGTAAAATAGCAAGTATATTATTTTGCCAATGTAATAATATGAGGGAATTTCCCCAAATATCAATCTCAAGGACTGCGTAGGAAATACAAGTTCTATAATAATTCAGTTGAACAAAAGTACTTGGGGTTTTTAAATTGTTTTGTTTAATTATAAAAATAATTTTAAATAAAAGATGGAAATTGACTAAGTGGTTTAAACAAATATGAGTAACATGTTAGGGGAAGTGTGTGATTCGACACAGTAACAACTCTAAATTAACACTGCAACAACTTATTGTAACTAACTAATTACTGATTCTTTAGAATGTTTACTCTTAAGTCCTTAGTGAGAAAACCTTTAACCATCAACCCTTGTTCATATGTCCATAGAGAATTACCAATGAAATTAGGCAATCAATTATCAAGAATATTCTAGTTTCTATAGGGTATCCCTAGTCCTAGGTGATATCTACAACGTAATGAAAAGCAAAGCATTAACAACGGTAGTCCAGCCTAATCGTTAATCAAAAATCAAACCCTGTTGGTCCAACAGGACAAGCATTAAGAATAGCTAGAGATCAAATCAGTTCTAAAAAAACAAGGAATTGCTATTACAACACTAATATCAGAGTCATTACGGATTCAAATCAGGGACACCCCCTAGCATTAGGGGTTTTAGCTACTCATAATATTCGAAGAAAATAGAAAGTAAAAACTAGACATTATAAGATAATAGGTTTCTTTGATCTTCAATTGCTTCCACTCATGAAAACCTTTAGTTCCCCAATCACCTTGATCTCTCCAATCTTGATCATGTAATTCTTCTCTGGCCAAAAAGTCCCTTTTTCCTTCTCAAAATACGTCTTAAATACTCCCAAGTCCAACACAGTAATAGGAGAATACCCAAAATACCCTTAGGGATCACACAGGTCACACACAAAAAATAAAATTGGAAGATGAAGCGCTTCAGCCAACACAGGCCATGCAGCTAACGCGGGCGGCCGTGTTGCCCCCTGGCTGCCTGATCAAAACACTCCATATTCCAGACTTGCTGACACGGGCCGTATCAGGTGACACGGGCACCCGTTTCAACCCACTGCTTTTCTACACAAATTCATTCTCTTGTCAGCCTCCTGACACGGGTCGTGTCAGGTGACACAGGTGGTCGTGTCAGGCCACTGTTTCCCTTCCAAAAACTCTTCTGAATTCCTGTCGTTTTTCCTAGTTTTTGCTATGGTTCTTCTTGATTGCTTACCTGAACCTAAAAACAATGGAAATACCAAACCAACACATAAAAGAAAATAAATTGCAACTAAACATATAAGACGATTAACTAAAACTAATGGTAAAATAACGTATTAAAGTCATTGATCAAACTCCCTCAAACTTAAATCGTTGCTTGACCTTAAGCAACAAGCTTGGATAAACATTTTTCAAATCAAATAGTACACATCAAATAAAATATTTGTGAAGGTAAGGTGTGTCGACACTCATGTGTGGGCCTTTGTTCCGATCGGCTAAAACTAGTTCTCTTGGAAATTGTCCTTTAACGAAGGTATTACACAAACACATACTGGGGCAAAACCACAGACCTAAATCCCCATTTTGGTTACCTTTCCAACTTTGCTTTGGGCTTAAGTCTTTTTTTCAATTTTCTACCCCTTTCATACGGGTAATCAAATTAAGGCACTTTTGATCTCTTTCCCTTACATGTATAAAATTTGATCGAGACTTTTTTGAGGCACCTTTATTGTTTTTTTCTCGCGCATTGGAGTTTACTAGTCCATTTTGGGACGACTATAGAGATTCAACCTCCGTTAGGCTAAGTAACCGGGTGAGGGTTACCCAACTTAGAAGGACCAATTGTCTTTACCGTCATTATTCATTATTATTTTTGGTTCCATAAGTCATTCTCTCAATCAACTTTATACATGCAATTCTTTTTAATCATGTCGGACTATCACTATGAACTAATCAGGGAATACTTCTCAGATCCAAGTATTATGGCACAAATCTACATATTGGACTCGTTTTCTTACTCCGAGGAATATAGGGTGTTCAGGTTATACCTCAATCTCCAAAATTTCCCAAATTTCCTAGTTTCAACTTTTCTTCCCTCAAAATCTATATAATTTCCTAACTACCTCACACATCACAGTATTCACAAGAAAATTTTTACGGTCCTCATTCAGGGAGAGTTCGAAGCGATTTTAAAACAAAAGCACACAAACACAATTAAAAAGTACATAAAATGAAAACTCAAAACAGTAAATCCTCCCCCAAACTTGAACTAAACATTGGCCTCAATGTTTGAGAGGAAGAGACGTAACTCACAGAGATCCTTACTGAAAAGTTGGAGGGTAATGCAACACCCTAGCTTGCACTTGTAAGGTCTTGTTTAATACCTGCAAAAGAAACAAAGTAACAACACAAAGAAAATGCTCAATCATTAAAAACATGGTTTGCCTCCCACGCAGCGCTTCGTTTAACTTCGGATGGCACGACGAATCACTCCCCATTGTTATGGGGGGTATTTCAGCTTCCACACTTTGTTGCTTGACCTTTCCGCAACAAAGGACCGATCAGATTCAGATATAAAAGCAACTTTGTGTATCAAATCTCATCTAGCTTTTCTATTTTTGACTCCTCGAATGAATTTTAGAGTCTCTCTATGTGCCCTAGACGACTAAGATATTGCAACCTGATATATTACACCAGAGACTTTTTCAGGACGTAGTTTTGAACTTTTTTCCTTTTTCCACTGTTTTTATCATTCCCAGTGAAGGTTGAATATCTTACTCTTTACCTCGCTTCTTGACGTCTAACACTTTTAAAGTTATTTCCTCATCAAAAAATCTCAAGGTTAGAGTATCTATTTCAGTATCAACATTGCACCGACTAGTAAGCAAGAATGGTCGGCCAAGTATGATGGGAGTCCCTTAATCTTATGGAATATCCATAATCTCAAAATCAACTTAGAAGGTAAAGTCATCAATCATCACCATTACATTCTCTGCTAGCCCATATGACCTCTTAGTCGTGTGGTCGCTAAACTTCAAGTTTGTTCCCGTATCGCTCATTTTTCCAATACCCAACTTTTTGAAAATAGATAAAGGCATGAGACTCACACTAGAACCTGAATCAATAAGGACCTTCTAGAAAGTTCTATCTTTTAAATTACAAGGGATTGCTACAAGTCCAGGGTCTTTCCGCTTGATAGGGATTCTCCTTCCTTGTGATATTCTCCTACACTACTTAGTTGAAATTTTCTGCTCCTCACCTATTGTTCTCTTTTTCCCTATTACCTCTTTCATGAATTTCTTGTACAAAGATATTTGCTCGAGTGCTCCAAAGAATGGCATATTGACTTCCAACTTTTTGAACATCGTGCTGAATTTTCAAAGTCTTTCTCTTTCTGATCCTTCTTTGTAACTCTCTAAGGGTAAGGTAGCTTGACTTTTGGTTTAACCTCCTCTTTCTTTTTCTCTTCAGTTGACTTCACAAGTGGTAAGGCTCTTTTCGGCTCTTTCTCGTTTTCTCTCACTTCAACCTAAACTTCTATACACTGATAACCATTTGTTTCTTTTTCTTCCTCTTCCTCCACGACTCTTTGACTTCTTTTGGTGACAACATTAACATTCTCATGATTTTTTGGATTTGGTATTTTCGCGCTCGGGAGGGTTCCTTGAGTATGCGTGAAGAGTTGTTGGGCTATTTGTCCCATCTGAACCTCAAGATGTTTTATAGTGGTTGTGGTGTTCCTCTGATTATTCTGTGTCACTTCTTGGAATTGAATATTGTGAGCTGCCATATTTTCAATAGATATTTCCCATTATGCTTTCTGAGGAGCCTGATGCTGCTGTTAATATTAAGGTTGATTCTGATCTTTCCAGGAGAAGTTAGGATGAGTCTTCCACCCTGGATTATAAGTCTAAGAATAGGGATTATTCTGCTTTAGAAACTTTATCTCTTCAATTTGTTAAGCAGTTGCAATGTAATGTGTAGTAAAATGGAGTCTACTACAAATCTCACAACTCATAGCTTGGACAGGTTGAACTTGAGCCACAAGATGAGTACTTACATTCATTGTTTTAAGCCTTATTTCTACTTCAGCTTTGATTTGATCTTCCATTTTCACGACTTGATTAGCCATCTTTAAGTCAATTATTCCTTCAGGTTTACTCACACTGCGGTCATATAATTCCAAATGCTCACTTGCAGCAATGGCTTTGATGGTCTTCTTTATACCAGTGGATGTTGTCAAGTTTGATGAGCCATTGGCTGCTGTATCAATTAGTTGCTTAGTATTCATCTTAATACCATTTACAAACATTTTCATCTATTCAGTTTGATCCATGTTATGAGTAGGACATGCAACCAATAACCGTTTAAACCTTTTACACGCATCACCTAGTGATTCTCCCTCCTTCTATTTAAAATTCATGATATCATTTCTTTTAAGAATATACACAGATGCGGGAAAATACTTGTTGCGGTGAAATTTGGATGTCAAGCTATTGATTAACTTGAATCTTAATTCATTTACAATCGGTCTTTGATTTATCCAAAGGAAAGGTTAAAGAAAGGAAAAACCTAAAAGGGAGAGATCTAAGGTTCGGGGGTTGGTTAAATTTAGGGAAGGTATTAGCACCCTAAACTTCCGTAGTACTCTACGGGAACCTTTTGTTTATTTTTTTTATTTATTTCATTAATTATTTTGCTTTAGGGTATATACAAAGGATTGAAAATTAAAAAAGACCTAGGGGTTAATTCTAAGTTTACTCGGCAAGACATCGCATCTTGTGCCTACATATCCTTACGGGAATGGAATCAGAGTAACTGTAGTTCCCCTCAAAAAGGAGGTTAGAAACGTCTTGACTGTGGCCAAGGTTTATTCAGAGACTCCAATCTCTATGTTAAAAAAATGTTAATTGAAATTAAAATAGGGTTAAATTAGGGATTCCACTGCGGAAAACCTTAAAACAGAGTACGGCGACTCTTTTGGCCTAACACTAGGATAAAAGCAATTTTGCCCACGGCGGGACACCTAGGCTAAACAGGGTTTGATCCATTAAAGGGGTAAGGCTATTGACTCGGCGGCCAAAAGGCTGGACCTAATCCTTCGGAAGGATAAAACTGTAAAAAAATGTGAAAATATGACAAATTATTATATGGAGGAATAATTAAGGTACAGAAATAAGAAAAGTAATAAAGGCAGAGGGTATAAAGAAACAAAGAAACATTTCTGAAAACATGAAGAATATGAAAATATGTAATGACACTTAGAATGAAGTGAGGGAGGAAAATAGTGTGGGGCTGTGGCCACCACAAGCACATCTCAACCTCGAGCATGCACATGAAATGCCAAAAGAAAGAAATGCCAAAAGAAAGAAAAGTAATAAAAGGGTACATAAAATGACACGACAAAACATCAAACATCAGGAGTTCCTTACGAAAAGGTTTTAATTTTTAATATTTTAATTATAAAAAAAAGGTTTTAATTTTTTAATAAAAAATATTTAAGTTAAAATTATAAAAAAAATTAAGTTTAAATTATAAAAAAAAAGTTTTGGGGGGAAAAGTCTTTTCAGTTTTTTTTAGAACAAAAAAAGTTTTTCATCCCAAAAAAAGGCCTTTTCAGTTTTTTGGGAAAAGGCTTTTCAGTTTTTTTGGGAACAAAAAGGTTTTTTTTTCTTCGGAACAAAAAGGCTTTTCAGTTTTTAAAAAATGTCTTACTAAAAAAAAAAGGTTTTGTTAAAAAAGGGTTTTGATATTAAAATCTAGGGACCTAAACACACATGGAGATTAACATGGCAAAATATGCACATAAACATGAAAAAGCAAAAGGTTTAGTAATTTAACGGACCTAAACACATTAACATGGCAAAATATGCACATAAACATGAAAAGGCAAAAGGTTTAGTAATTTAACCTACGAAGCGGAGGTTTGCTTCGGTAAATGTAAAAAAGGTTTGAATAAGGGAACACTGGAGAGCTCCAATCCTTCTGACGAGTTGTGGGAACGACCGCCTTTCTTCTCTAGGGATCTCCTTTGTTTCTCCCTTTCTCTCTCCTCTTTTCTGAAGAAAACCTTCTGACCCCCTTTTCAACAAGGCAACACATGTATATATAGGGAACAAATTAGGGTTAACACCAAATTGTCAATAATGTCCCTAAAGCCCATTTTAAAGCCCAAACTAAATAATTAGTTAAGAAAAAATATAATTTAAATAATTTAAAATAATTAAAATAAACTTAAAATAAAAACTAATAATCCTATTGATTCCTAAAATCAAAAATATTATAAAAAGAACAAAAAAATTTTTAATATTTTTTATTTTATGATTTTTTGGATATTTTTATGAATAATTTAGAAAAAGGTGAAAAAAATAATATTTTAAAAAATGATTTAATTAAAATACGAAAATAATAATTAAATAATAATAAAAAACTATTTTTGTTATTTTTTAATGAAAGATAGAAAAATTTAGAGTAAAAAATAATAAAAAACAAAAAGTGACAAAGGTGAGATTCGAACTCTCAACCTCTCACACTCACAACTCCTTACACATGTCCTCTTGCCAATTATGCCATTTTTACTTTTTAGAAAAAAAATGCATGCCATATGATATTTACCTGCAAAAAGTCAAACGACTACACAAGTTTGTTAGTAATTGATTAAATGCAATAAAAATGCAATGAAATGCGACGACAAATCTTAGGGCAAAATTTGGGGTATTACAGTTGCCCCTATTTAAATATTTTCACCGGGTGATTTGAGCAACGGAAACTCGAGAAATCATGGTGGAGGGATTTAAATACAGATAACCGAAAATTTTGCCTTTAGACACAGTGCTATGCAATGATATGGACAAAACAAAATGAACTATAATGCTAAATATGATATGAATCTGATATGATGCGTATGATGAAAATGACAAATGCACAGATACAGACGAAACAACGTCACAGGGGACGACCCATCGAGGAATTGCACTAGGGAAGAAGACATGTCATATCTGGAAGAACGTCGGATAGACACGACACAGAATTGTTGATAGGTGCCAAGTAAATTAGAAATTGTCCGCAAGGTAAGACGCGGGGAAAACACGAGCTCAGGAGAAAAACGCAAATGGGGATAAAACACCCATGATGCCAAGTAAATAAATTTTGCCCACAAGGTAAGACGCGAGTAAAACACGACCTCAGGGAAGAAAAAAAAGTAAATGGGGGTAAAACACCATGATGTTAGGTAAACCCAGGAATATCTGGTAAACGGGGAATAAAACACCCGGGATAAAGGTACATGGGGGATAAAACACCCAAGGATAGAAGGTAAATGGGGAGTAAAGCACCCAAGATAGACATGTAAATGGGGAGTAAAGCACCCAGGATAGAAATGTAAATGGGGAGTAAAGCACCCAAGATAAAAATGTAAATGGGGAGTAAAGCACCCAAGATAAAAATGTAAATGGGGAGTAAAGCACCCAGGATAGAAATGTAAATGGGGAGTAAAGCACCCAAGATAGAGAGGTAAATGGGGAATAAAACACCCGGGATAAAGGTACATGGGGGATAAAACACCCAAGGATAGAAGGTAAATGGGGAGTAAAGCACCCAAGATGTGCACATGTATAGGAATTATGCTATGACATATGATCAAATACAAATGCAGACGTCGACGACAAGACTCGACTCTTTCTGTGAGATGACAAAACTGGAGGACTGATTCCTCAACACGGAGATCACTGTCATTCTGTTAAACTGTATCAAGTTGATAGTCACTGTAGGAATGATGAATAACTGCTTAGGGATTATGCGAGTAAACTGCCCCAGGTCAAATGAACTGATAGTTGCTTCAGCTGTCTGATTCGTGGAATCGACTGTTTTGCTGTATCCTCGGAGGGCTTGCCCCAGTATGAGTCTTGAACAATTCTCTGGATAAACCAAATCTGAGAAGATATTTCCTTGAACAAATCTTGAACTGATTCTTTGACAGGATGTAAAAGGAACTTGCCCCTGATAAGATCACTTGACCAAGTTTCTCATTGTTTGAAAATTCCTTAGAGGAAAGCCAGTTTGCAAACAAAAATATTCATACAAACATGGTAATGCAAAGTTCATGCGACTTTTGAAATCAAAATTATTTTTGAAAGATGGAAAATACATGAGTCGTTAGTCAGAACACAACGGTTCAAGACGCTCAAAGTTTAAAACAAAGGTGTACTGCCAAAATAAATGATTCACAAAGATCTTTAGGAGTCAGGTTACGCAACCTTGCTGTAGTATACTTTCAAAATAACCTTGCTTCAATTAGGTCTTTTGAGGGTTGTAATGTGGCCTGGTTCACGGTTTATGAAACAAAAGATAAAGGCTCAAAATTTATTTGTACCCACCCAATCTACTTGATGATCTTCAGTCCTATGCCCAGTTAACTCATACTATGCATTCAGGTTCCCATAAGTTAGGGATTTCATTGATCGTAGCAATGATGACCCAGAAGTCAAAGGGACCTATGAAAAGGCAGCCACTACTCCCCTATAACATTTGATTGTTTTGACATTGAGGGTTTTCAAGATAAGGATTTAAAAATCTCTTTGTATTATCCCTAAATTTTGCCTGAACTGTTTATTTTAGAGTTTACAGTCAGCGGGATGCCCCAGTTTTTCCTAAGCCTCCTTCATGGGTTTTGACTTAGCGGGCTTCTTTTGATTTTTTTATATTATTTTTTTGTGTGAAGGAAAGTGACTGTTTTATTTTAATGATTACGGTGAACCATCATCGACCTTTTGATTAGAAAACATCTTCGACACTTATTTGACGTGTGCGAAGGAAAATTTGTTAATAAAAGGTGTATCGTATGAACACACAACCAAATTAACTGAGAACTACCTATCCCAAGGTTAAAATTGTGGGTTTTTTGTAACAAAAGAAACTCCAACTTCTAGGCTCGAAGGGGGTAACGAGGGATTAACTTCCTTATTTCTCCAGTGTTTGGGAATTGAAACAATGCCTTACATCGTCAACAAGGTTTGATTGAAAGCATACTGACAGCAATTATGGGTATAACGTTTTCGTCATCCTCCCTCCGATCTTAGCATATCAAAATTTTGGACAAGAAGTAAACATTTGAAAAATAAAGCATAAAGATGCAAATAAATGGACGGAAATGAATTGAATCAAAAGTCGCAATGCTTATTTCATTAATGAAAGTACAAACATAATTGAAAGCAAACAACTTAAACAAAATAAGGAAAATGCAAACAACGAGAAGAAAAAAAAAGCCCAATGACAAAGCTTCAATTCTGATGTGTTGGCAAGGGATCCTTCTGGACACTCGGACGACTGTCCGTAAAATCAAGTATTCCAGATCTAATCAATTCACGCACTCTAGCCTTCAATGCAAAACAATGCTCCAAGTTGTGGCCTGAGGCACCCTCATGAAAAGCACACTTTAGATCAACCCTAAATCCAGCTGGAGGATTAAGAGGAGGTGGTAAAGCCTTTGTAGTGATCAGCCCTTGTCGAACTAAGTCAGGATATAGCTCTGTATAAGTCATGGGAATAGGATCAAAGTGATCCTTGTTCCGATTCTAGTCTGATATCTGTGTCGAGGAATCAGTTTGACGACTCAAAGGTACACTGGAAGACGAGAGGACCGGGAATGAGAAACCGGGGGACAAATGCAATGCAAGAGTATGATGTTAATGCCATGCAATGGTTCCAAGAATTTCAACGGTCGATTGCAAATATTCCCTTTTAGGAAAGTTAAAAAGAACTTTTTTTTTACTCTAAAATGTAGGACCTTTTTGAATTTGCAAAGGACCGTTGAATTCCTTGAAACTAGAAATGATATGATGCTTTATGGATGCAAAGCACAAACGCACATAAGCAAACAAAGGTCCTAATTTTAGAGGAACAATGAATGGAGTCAAGGTCTACCCTTCCCAAAGTGGTGTATACTATAGATTAATTGTACCTGCAGAACAAGGGTTCTAAAAAGTGCCCAAAGTCATCAGTCCATCTTTCGGATATTATCGACTTCCCGACTGACTCGAGGGTCAATAATATTCTCAAGAGAACCTCTTTTAAGTGTAGCATCGCGTAGCAACCATTGTAGGACTACTCCCACATAGTTCCCGCACTACATCCTATATAAGGCCAAGATGGTGTAAAGGTACTACGGTTCCCAGTATCACAGACTCCAATCGATAATGGTAAAAGTTTTCACGACTACACTCGATCAACCGAACCATTTTCGAAAGTGTCTCAACTGAGCGGTGATTCTAGATTTAGCTTAGTCGGGACTCACTCCCTATAAGCCTCGTCGAATATATCGCCACCCTATAATAATGGTCGCTCAAGTCCGGGTGTAGGACTTATCTCACAACACAGTAACTCCAAGTAAGGTACCCCAATATATACATACAAGTGAGTGAAATATATAATAAAACAAATATATAAAGAAAAATAAACAAAATAAGGATAACCCTCAATAGTTAGGACTCCCCAGTGAAGTCGCCATTTTCTGTTGCGGTGAAATTTAGATGTCAAGCTATTGATTAACTTGAATCTTAATTCATTTACAACCGGTCTTTGATTTATCTGAAGGAAAGGTTAAAGAAAGGAAAAACCTAAAAGGGAGAGATCTAAGGTTCGGGGGTTGGTTAAATTTAGGGAAGGTATTAGCACCCTAAACTTCCGTAGTACTCTACGGGAACCTTTTGTTTATTTTTTTTATTTATTTCATTAATTATTTTGCTTTAGGGTATATACAAAGGATTGAAAATTAAAAAAGACCTAGGGGTTAATTCTAAGTTTACTCGGCAAGACATCGCATCTTGTGCCTACATATCCTTACGGGAATAGAATCAGAGTAACTGTAGTTCCCCTCAAAAAGGAGGTTAGAAACGTCTTGACTGTGGCCAAGGTTTATTCAGAGACTCCAATCTCTATGTTAAAAAAATGTTAATTAAAATTAAAATAGGGTTAAATTAGGGATTCCACGGCGGAAAACCTTAAAACAGAGTACGGCGACTCTTTTGCCCTAACACTAGGATAAAAGCAATTTTGCCCACGGCGGGACACCTAGGCTAAACAGGGTTTGATCCATTAAAGGGGTAAGGCTATTGACTCGGCGGCCAAAAGGCTGGACCTAATCCTTCGGAAGGATAAAACTGTAAAAAAATGTGAAAATATGACAAATCATTATATGGAGGAATAATTAAGGTACAGAAATAAGAAAAGTAATAAAGGCAGAGGGTATAAAGAAACAAAGAAACATTTCTGAAAACATGAAGAATATGAAAATATGTAATGACACTTAGAATGAAGTGAGGGAGGAAAATAGTGTGGGGTGTGGCCACCACAAGCACATCTCAACCTCGAGCATGCACATGAAATGTCAAAAGAAAGAAATGCCAAAAGAAAGAAAAGTAATAAAAGGGTACATAAAATGACACGACAAAACATCAAACATCAGGAGTTCCTTACGAAAAGGTTTTAATTTTTAATATTTTAATTATAAAAAAAAAGTTTTAATTTTTTAATAAAAAATATTTAAGTTAAAATTATAAAAAAAATTAAGTTTAAATTATAAAAAAAAAGTTTTTGGGGGAAAAGTCTTTTCAGTTTTTTTTAGAACAAAAAAGGCTTTTCATCCCAAAAAAAGGCTTTTCAGTTTTTGGGGAAAAGGCTTTTCAGTTTTTTTGGGAAAAGGCTTTTCAGTTTTTTTGGGAACAAAAAGGTTTTTTTTTTCTTCGGAACAAAAAGGCTTTTCAGTTTTTAAAAAAGGTCTTACTAAAAAAGGTTTTAATAATAAATAAATAAAAGGGTTTTGATTTTAAAAAAAGGTTTTGTTAAAAAAGGGTTTTGATATTAAAATCTAGGGACCTAAACACACATGGAGATTAACATGGCAAAATATGCACATAAACATGAAAAAGCAAAAGGTTTAGTAATTTAACGGACCTAAACACATTAACATGGCAAAATATGCACATAAACATGAAAAGGCAAAAGGTTTAGTAATTTAACCTACGAAGCGGAGGTTTGCTTCGGTAAATGTGAAAAAAGTTTGAATAAGGGAACACTGGAGAGCTCCAATCCTTCTGACAAGTTGTGGGAACGACCGCCTTTCTTCTCTGGGGATCTCCTTTGTTTCTCCCTTTCTCTCTCCTCTTTTATGAAGAAAACCTTCTGACCCCCTTTTCAACAAGGCAACACATGTATATATAGGGAACAAATTAGGGTTAACACCAAATTGTCAATAATGTCCCTAAAGCCCATTTTAAAGCTCAAACTAAATAATTAGTTAAGAAAAAATATAATTTAAATAATTTAAAATAATTAAGATAAACTTAAAATAAAAACTAATAATCCTATTGATTCCTAAAATCAAAAATATTATAAAAAGAACAAAATTTTTTTTAATATTTTTTATTTTATGATTTTTTGGATATTTTTATGAATAATTTAGAAAAAGGTGAAAAAAATAATATTTTAAAAAATGATTTAATTAAAATATGAAAATAATAATTAAATAATAATAAAAAACTATTTTTGTTATTTTTTAATGAAAGATAGAAAAATTTAGAGTAAAAAATAATAAAAAACAAAAAGTGACAAAGGTGAGATTCAAACTCTCAACCTCTCACACTCACAACTCCTTACACAGTCCTCTTGCCAATTATGTCATTTTTACTTTTTAGAAAAAAAATGCATGCCATATGATATTTACCTGCAAAAAGTCAAAGGACTACACAAGTTTGTTAGTAATTGATTAAATGCAATAAAAATGCAATGAAATGCGACGACAAATCTTAGGGCAAAATTTGGGGTATTACAATACTCATTAAGAAAGGCCTTCTCCATCTCTTCCCAAGTAGCAATACTTCCTGCGGGTAACGAGTAAAACCACTCTTCAGCATCTTTAGAGAGAGTGAACGGAAACATTCGTAATTTCTTTGCCTCATCAGTGTGCCCATCTATCTTGAGAGTAGTGTTCATAGTCAGAAATCTTTGTAGATGTTTGTTGGCATCTTCATTAACCTTTCCGGTGAAAGGTTTCCTCTCAAGTTGGGTGATAGTGCTCGGATGCAATTGGAAATTTATCACATTCACCGGTTGGTTTAAAATTGTTAACCTGTCAGCCGGTGCATTAGCTCCACCGTAATCACCAAGTAGTCTCTCTGCTGGTGGAACTCCAGCTATAGTCACAGTATCTCTATCTAAGTCTGAACCTGAGTCGGAATAATCTGAATGAACAAATACTATTTCTTCTTCTGGTGTTGGCGTTGAAGGTTCTGCTTCTGAACCTGCCAGTCTTGCTTGTTTGCGCTCTGCGTGTAGAGTTCTTTCGATCTCTGCGTCAAAAGAAAAATTAGCTGAGGATTCACCTCGCATAAAAATGTTAGACGCAGATTAGTAGTAAGGGAAAAAATATAATAATAATAAAAAAAATGAAATTAAAATTTTGGTCGTAGAGCAACGAAATTTCAATTGAATTAAAGTCAAACTTATATTTTGGCAGTCCCGGCAACGGCGCCAAAAACTTGATCGATAAAGTAGCAAGTGTACTATTTTGCCATTGTAGTAATATGACGGAATTTCCCCGAATATCAATCTCGAGGACTGCATAGAAAATAAATTTCTATAATAATTCAGTTGAACAAAAGTACTTGGGATTTTTAATTTTTTGTTTAATTATAAAAATAATTGTAAATAAAAGAGGGAAATTGACTAAGTGGTTTAAACAAATATAAGTAACATGCTAGGGGAAGTATGAGATCCAACTCAATAACAACTCTGAATTAATACTGCAACAACTTATTGTAACTAACTAATTACCGATTCTTTAGAATGTTTACTCCTAAGTCCTTAGTGAGAAAACCTTTAATCATCCACCCTAATTCCTATGTCCATAGAGAACTACCAAAGAAATTAAGCAATCAATTATCAAGAATATTCTGATTCCTATAGGGTATCCCTAGTCCTAGGTGATATCTACTACAGAATGATCCAAAGCAAAGCATTAGCAACGACAGTCCATCCTAATCATTAACCAAAAATAAAACCCTGTTGGTCCGACAGGGCAAGCATTAAGAATAGCTAGAGATCAAATCAGTTATGAAAAAACAAGGAATTGTTATTGCAACACTAATATCAGATTTATTACAAATTTAAATCAGGGATACCCCCTAACATTGAGGGGTTTAGCTACTCATAATATTAGAAGAAAATACAAAGTAAAAACTAGACATTACAAGATAATATGTTTCTTTGATCTTCAATTGCTTCCACCCATGAAAACCTTTAGTTTCCCAATCACCTTGATCTCTCCAATCTTGATCGTATAATTCTTCTCTGGCCAAAAAGTTCCTTTTTCCTTCTCAAAATACGTCTTAAATACTCTCAGGTCCAACACAGTAATAGGAAAATACCTAAAATACCTGTAGGGATCACACAGGTCACAAAAACAAAACAAAAATTGGAAGATGAAGCGCTTTAGCCAACACAGGTCATGTCAGCTGACACGGGTGGCCGTGTTGGCCCCCTGGCTGCCTGATCAAAACACTACCTGTTCCAGACTTGCTGAGACGGGTCGTGTCAGGTGACACGGGCACCCGTGTCAGCCCACTGCTTTTCTACACGAATTCATTCTCTTGGCATCCTCCTGACACGGGCCGTGTCAGGTGACACGAGTGGCTGTGTCAGGCCATTGTTTCCCTTCCAAAAAGTCTTCCGAATTCCTACTGCTTTTCCTGGTTTTTGCTCTGGTTCTTCTTGATTTCTCACTTGAACCTAAAAACAATGGAAATACCAAACCAACGCATAAAATGCGATAAAAGGAAATAAAATACAACTAAACGTATAAGACGATTAACTAAAACTAATGGTAAAATAACGTATAAAAATCACTGATCAATGATGTATTGCTATATTTATATATGATACAAGCATGTGGATACTTTTCTCAGAGCGATGACAAAGTAGCTTAGCAGAACTAATAATTAAAGTTATTTTGTAAATAAGTAAACCATAAACAAATATAGAGTTTACCTAAGTTCAATACTGTGGCAATTGATAGAAGCAAATAAGAGTCTGTTTCAACATTTCTCTTAAGCATTTCATCAAATTCATTTTAGTGTTACTCATTAGCTATTTAATGAATGATATCTAATGGGTTTATAGGTCTTCTATTTGTGAAAACATTTTTTAGTGACTTCTACAATCTTAAGAATTGATGATCTCTAGAGACTAGTACACATCAAAATATTATCACACATAGGAAGTATATCTCAAATGTGGAAATTTATGATATAGCCGCACTCTAGACGGAATATTCGTAATAACAAACACGAAGATCTTCCAATATGGTTATCACTAAATTCCTAACTAAGTTTAAGTTTCACTCTGGTCGGGTATAGGGTCTCACTCATAAGTGTGTGCAATAGTGAATGATACAGTTAAAAGTAGTGAAGATGGAGTTGAAGGTTAATGAAGTTGATAAAGATATGGTTGATGAGAGAGGTTGAAGGGATGATGGTAATGAAGATGATGATGGTGTGTAGTTTTGTGACTCCCCCTATACTGATTCTTTCTTTCTTCTTTATAGGTGAAATGTAATTGCAATTTGTTATGCTTTTTTTTTGTCTTTTTTTAGTGTGAAAAAAAGTGTGAGTGAGTGGAGAGTGTGAGGTAAATAATGTGGAATTGGTCTGAAATTGTTGAGAATGAAATGAGGAAAGGAAGCAAAAACGTGGGAGATGGATGAGATATTTTTTAAACTATTTTGGTTTTTATTACCTAGTGCATTTTAACTTTGCATCACTTAAAAAATCAATTAAAATAAAGCATTTTTAAGTAAACAAAATGAATCAAAATGATCATCAATATTCTGTGTTTTAATTATTTTGATAAAAAAATTGAACAAAAAAATCAAATCGAATAAAACGAGAATGCATGCAAAATGCAAAGAAAAAAAGTAAACGCACTAAACTAACCTACGTGTAATAGCCGGAGATCATTTATTGGGACTAAAAATACATGGATAAGAAGTATCCAAACAGAATAAAACACAAACACGCGCGAGTGCAAAATGAAATTAAATGAGCACATCAAACTAATCTACATGTGATAGACTTCAATAAAAGATACAGTCGCAGACCCAAATAGGAAAACATTGTTTGTTGGTTTTACGCGCAATTGAAAATTGCTCCAACCGATCTGTCAGCAAAATTAGGGAACAATAACTGCCTCTTTTTAATTAGTTTTAACCAGCGAATATGAGTGATGACAGTCTTCATATAATCATGGTGAAAGATAATCAATGAGCCAAATTTTGTCCTTCACATGGAAATGAAATGGAATGAAACGAGTCTTTATAAAATGAATTTATTGGGGAATGGAAGTTACAAGGGAGACATGTTGGGATTAACTGGGAAGTGTTATGAAGGAGGTCCATTATGGAGATTTAATGTCTAGATTTACTAGGGAATCCTACTATCGAGGTTTCCTAAGGAAGTCCACTCCTAAGATTTACCGAGGAATCATACAGCCGAGGTTTGCAAGGGAAATCTATTGCCAAGATTTATCGGGGAATTCTACTGCTGGGATTTGTTAGGAAAATCTACTGCCGAGATTTACTAGGGAAATCTACAATTGAGATTTACCAAGGAATCCTACTGTTGGGATTCATTGGACAAATCTACTACTGAGATTTTCTATGGAATCCTCCTGTCGAGATTTACTAGGGAAATCTTCTGTCGAGATTTACCAAGCAATCCTATTGTTGGGTTTTGCTAGATAAATCTACTGCCGATATTTACCGGGAAATCCTACTGCCAGGATTTACAAGAGAAATCTATTGTCGTGATGTACCAGGGAATCCTACTTCAAAGGTATGCTAGGGAAATTTATTGCCAAGATTTACCATAAATTCCTAATACTGAGGTTTGCAAAGGAAATCTATTGTCGAGATTTACTGAAAATTCCTACTGTCGAGGTTTGCTGGGGAAATCTACTGTCGAGATTTACCAGGAGAGTCCTACTACCAAACACCTTGAGTGAAATCGATAACGCTTGGAAATTTAATTTAATTTGTTGATGTTAAAACCAATCACATTCAAAGTGATTATGATTATATCAACAAATCGTAATTCAAAATGTAATCAAAAATTCAATTTCCAAACGAATTGATGCAAACAACAAAGATTCGATAATTTGCTAGTACAACAATTTTATATATATATATATATATATATATATATATATATATATATATATATATATATATATATATATATATATATATATATATATATATATATATATATATATATATATATATATATATATATATATATATATATATATATATATATATATATATATATATATATATATATATATATATATATATATATATATATATATATATATATATATATATATATATATATATATATATATATATATATATATATATATATATAAGGATTTGTTTAGGCATTTCTCCAATCGGCCTCGCTATGGGTACGTCCCCGCTCAATTCGAAATCGAATTCAGATAGTTTCAATATAACCTTACTTTGAAAAAAAAATGTGTATACAAGAGATGATGAAATTTAACCCCATAAACCCTATGGTTTTTTTTCATTATACCACCTCCAAAATCCTTGATCAAAGATTGATCAAGTAACCAGCAATGTTGCTACAATCCACTGTTTCTTGTTATCGGCTTGCCAGACCTCCTCGTCCTTAAGGTTTTTGCTCGGTCGAATTAATCGCTAGCATGCACATGTTGAACCCAAGATTTACGAATATAGTCCACTGTTTCATGCTACTGCCTTGCAAGGTTGTCCCCATCAAGTACCAAGGCCTCTTCACTCGATTGAATCTGTGTTTGCATGATCTTGTCCAAAACCTTCAAATTCCAATTATCTATAAGGAAAACCTCAGATTGGTTTTCTAATTTGAAACACACAAAGAACTCAGCCCAATATTCTTGGTTACACCAACCTAATTGGATGCTATCAACCCTAATCTAGATGGTCATTGTTGAATTGTAGAGTTAGGGGTGTTTTTGTTATCGTCTCAACAGGGATTATTTTGATATGGGATGCTTGCCATTCAATAGTTTACCGTTATAAGAAAAAGGGTTTTCAAAGTTTGTTTCATAAATTGTCACGATTTAGTAGTAAATCTTATAAAGTTTCAAAGTTTGATTAACAAAGTATATCAAAAGTAGTTTTCGTTTATCCTAACTTATACGTATTCTTTCAATCTTACATGTAAAGTCGAATCTGATTAATATCATTGTGTATTCTCTCAATACCGTCTATGTCTAGAGCAGTGTCGTGAAAAATAATGTATCCATCATTACACGATCTCTCCATATAACAGCCAATATAGTAAGCTTTAAGTTCAATACAAAGCAAATATCAATCATAGACCGATCTCTCCAATCTATAAATCGATAGATGAATATTTTAGGTGAAGTTCCATAAAATCTATGTCTAGAGTTTTACAAAACAATAATGGATCATTAAGAACAAAAATACTCATCATATATTAATCATCGCTTGTTCACATACAAGGCCAATCAAAAGAAATACATAAAGTTAAGGTAGACTACCTCTACCTTTGATACAAAGGAAATTAGCTATCCATAACCATGGTAGCTTGCTTTACAAGTCTTGAGAGAAGATGAATGAGCATCTACGTCAAAGAATCAATCTTGGATGTGAATCCAGCTTCTATTTATAAAATCTCTCTCATTGGTGAAGAAATGCAGAAAAATGAGGTTTCTATGTGAAAATGGGGTTATGATGGTCTTGATCCCCAAAAAGTGTGAAAAGTGCATATATATATATATATATATATATATATATATATATATATATATATATATATATATATATATATATATATATATATATATATATATATATATATATATATATATATATATATATATATATATATATATATATATATATATATATATATATATATATATATATATATATATATATATATATATATATATATATATATATATATATATATATATATATATATATATATATATATATATATATATATATATATATATATATATATATATATATATATATATATATATATATATATATATATATATATATATATAGTACTTTTAGAATCTGCCAAGTTCGCCCAGCAAGAACCTCTTTATGGCACCTGAAGTGCCTCTGAATAGTTAAACAGCCCATGATGAAATATCTAAGCTCGCCTAGCGAACACTTCTTTGCCCAGCGAGCTTCTTCACTACAAGTTCGCACAATGAACTTGTGTCCTTTTTCTTACTGCCTCTAATCTAGGATGGTTCGTTGGGGCTTTGCTGCAACTTTGCCCAACGAATATTCGTTGGTTGCTCGCCCAGCAAACATGCTAAATCGTCTTCTTTTCTTTGGCTTATTTGCCCATTTACTTGTGTCTTACCCTTTGATGTTTTGTGCATTAATTCCTGCACAATAACATACAAATCAAAGCAACCAAAGGTACTTGCACATAATTGAAGAATAGCATGGAAACATGGAATAAATCCATTAAACATAATAATTGAGATGAAACATGCCAAATTTAATGGATCAAATTAAAGCATGCTTGGCATTCAAAACCAACTTTGTAGTTTCTATTTGTTGTGAGTTTGTATGTAAGTTTACCTTGATTATATGTATATTTATTACTCATGGTGTTGTATAAAACTCATTTTACAAATTAATGTTGAGGATTGCTTTCTTTATTTGGGTTTGAGTTGTTGCATACATGGACGGGTTGAATCCGGATTTAGGATGAACATCTATTAGATTCTAGATTTTAGAGATAGATTTAGGCTTAATATTCACTTAGGTATCGGAACGTAATGCTTCTGTGTTGTTTGTGTTGCGTTGAGAGATCACTAACGCGAGTAATACAATCGTTGTCTCACGCTGTGTTAGAGATAATCTCTGTATGAGAGATCCATGATAATGTTGACAAGTGGTTTAGGTTGCGTACAACTAGGTAGTAAGTTTAAGTATTTGATAGGGTAGATGAAATGCAAATCTGAGAGTTCTCTACTCTCCAAAGAATGAACTCTTTTTTTGTTCTTAAGTTTTATTTCCCACATTTAATCTAAACCCGTTTTAAACCAAACTCAATAACATTTAATTTGTCGAACGGCAGTTTAATAACACTAATCTTTGTTGACACGATAATTTCCTAGGTAAATACTTCCAAAAACATTTGTTGCTTGTCGCTTTACCGCACCAACAATAATCACCATAACAAAGACCTCCAAGCACTTAATATTTCTAAAATTTTCAATGTTTAAGAAATATTAAGGCTTATTAAAATTTACAACATATAAAAGAAAATGTGCATACTCGATTGCGTTGCTTATTGTATGATTTTGTTATTCCTCCATCTAGGCAGAAGTGTAGAACACTTTTATCCTTCTTGGCTTTCCTTCTATATTTTCCCTTTTGATTTCTCCTTGTTAAAGACTTCAGTTTGATTCTTCAGTATCTTATATAGCAGTTGTAGAAAAATAGTTGTTGGAAGAGATAACTTGAACAAGTGTCTTTGTTTCTCCATAGTAGAAGAGACGTTGAAAAGAGATACACCAAAAGATCTTAATCCATTGTGTAACATGTTTTACCATTGCATATTCCATGTAGTCTGTACTATAGAGCCTTTGAGAGTAAATATCTGTAAAGCATGTCAACTCTTCTTGAGCCTTATGAAAATTATACTCTAGCTGACAAACTGATTTGGCAATGCAGCTTGCTTCATGTGGTACGGATAGCTTTAGCTTTATCACTAATTCTGATTGATCACCAGAAGCTAATTACATTCGCCAAGTTTAGAGACAATATGTTGCTTCTTCTAATGTTGAGACCTTTAGCTTCAGAGTTTACGCCAGACATCACTTAGTGAGTATTCTTCATATTCTGCACCACCAGAAGCTAGTAATTCAGCTTCTCTCAAGTACGTCCTTATATATATATATATATATATATATATATATATATATATATATATATATATATATATATATATATATATATATATATATATATATATATATATATATATATATATATATATATATATATATATATATATATATCAGATTCTGAATATATAACTTTAAGCATTATAACCTCCATACTTGGAACACGCATTAGATAATACCATTGTTCTTTTAATACTTTTTATCATTAAAACCCAAGAAATATATATCATGAACAAATCTTGTTCTAACACACCTTATCTTTCAATTGATCAACATCGCCTCTTAGGGTCATTGTATGTATTCTAGTTCATCCATGATCTTTCGATAGCTACTACGCGTTTCGTAAGAGTACTAGGGGATCAACTTGTTCGGTTAACCTTTTTTCTGAGGATGGAAAAGTGGAATGAGTTTTTTTTTTTGCAGAAAAATATGCATGTTTGTTGATGAATGCGGCAGATGCATGAATTTTTTTCTTTTTTTTTTTTTTGATATGCCAAAAGATCTTTATGAAAATGCAATGTCATGTCATGTATGAGTTTTGGTAAGGTGGTTTTGAATATTTCGGGCATTATTTCTCACTGTAGAAGGATTTTAGGTGCTATATAACCAACAATCCCCACACGGGTAGGCTCAAGGGTTTTAGAAAGTTCCTAGAGTCATGGATCTTATTTAAGAATATTGATATAAATAAAGAATTACTCATTATACACCAATACCCTCAAAAGGATCTACTCTAGGTGAGGTTTTTACGTCAACCAAACGAGGCATACATCTCGAAAGCCAAAACTATCAACCATCGACTCCAAGGCTCTAGACACGATTCCCAAAGTCATGGATCCTATTTGAAAATATGGTTGTCGGTAACGAATTAGTCATTAAGAAATACTCTCAAAATGATCTATTTTGAGTAAGGTCTTCATGCCAACCAAGTAAGACATACATCTCGAAGGCTAACATTATACAACCATCAGTCCTAACAACAAATTTAGGGTTCTAGAAAAAGGTCTCTAGAGTCACTGACCCTTTTTGAAAATATTGTCATCATAACGAATTACTCATTAGACAATGAAATTCTGGTATGCATATTTCAGATGTCCTAATAACATTGATCTCTGCTGAAACAGAACAAGGGCAGACCATGACCAATTTAAATTTCTTTAAATTGTACCAATGTCATGGCCAACGTCATGACCTCTGTTGTGACATCTGCAGTCTGACAGACCTATTTATCTCACCATTTAAATTATAGAATTGTAAATGCAGAAAGATAAATAACATAGTAATTATTTACCCAGTTCAGTGTCAACAACACTTACATCTGGGGGCTACCAAGCCAGGGAGGAAATTCACTATTAGTAGAATCAATTCAGAGTTAAACCTCCAGTTTACACTCCTCACTTAATCCCTACCCAATGACACTTCAACCTAGAGACACTCTAGACCTGAGTATACCCATTCACTCCCCCTCAATCACACAACAGTGATATCAAACAATTACAGAATTTAATATGAAGAGACACTTCATACAAACCTTGATCTTGCTTCACAGCTTTGATCAAGGAACTCACACACTCTTGCTTCACAACTTTGAGTGAGACACAGCCTAGAATCTACCTAACCAAAGCAATCATCAACCAGACAATTACTTGGATTACAAGTATTCCTAAACAGACTTTGCACGTGAAGACTAGCCTTCTTCACTTTACAAATATGTCTACCACAATATATCAAAATATACAAAGGGTGACTTACACACAAGAGACTCTTAAAACCCTAGACTTCTATTTTACACTCAAGTTCTTCTTGATGTGAGTGCTTGCTTTTTCCTTGCTCTGCTCCTCCTTTTATAGCAATGAAGACTGGGTTTGGGCTATTCCAAAGTAACAAACATTAGTTTTAACAAAGTAAAACTAATTCCCACAATTCAAGGTGCTGTCAAATTAGGTCATGATAAGCTCAGCACT
The DNA here is from genome assembly GCA_963859935.3 of Lathyrus sativus. NCBI lineage: Eukaryota > Viridiplantae > Streptophyta > Magnoliopsida > Fabales > Fabaceae > Lathyrus > Lathyrus sativus. The sequence goes on along the minus strand of OZ012739.1, from coordinate 676,426,606 downwards.
GCCTAGAATCTCTCCTGAGATAACTAGGGACCCCTAACAGGTTTCCTGAGATCTAGCCTGAGATATATCAGGTATTTAACAGAAAACCAACGTGCCTGCTTGCTGTCAGCTGCCTGATGTCATACGCTCAACGTCATAACATTCAGTATGACATCCGATTCTCTTTGTGCTAGCTCACTAAACTTACTCTGTAGAGCACTTCTGCAGAATCTTCTTCATAACAGTAGAAACAAATGTTTTATGGTTTCCTAAAAAGTCTCAAAGATCCTTTTTATGAACACAATTAAATCTGCACTTTGTTCCTAATTCATCTCTTTAGCCTGCACATACTGTTGAGGTATATCAAACTAAAGCATCTCTGTCATGAGATATAAACTAGCAGCACCTGCTGTACCAGACATTGATGTCATGACTTTGGTAATGACATCCATGATAGCAGTTCTTTCTTCAGCAGCACCTGTTGTACTAGACATTGATGTCATGCCTTTGGTAGTGACATCCATGACAGCAGTTCTTTCTTCAGCAGCACCTGTTGTACCAGACATTGATGTCATGACTTTGGTAATGACATCCGTGACAGCAGTTCTTTCTTCAGCAACACCTGCTATACCAGACATTGATGTCATGACTTTGGTAATGTCATCCTGACAGCAGTTCTTTCTTCAGCTCCTGCTAGCTCCTGCTGCACCAGACAGCAATGTCATAACTTTGGTAATGACATCCTGTTCAAAACATATGACAACTGTACTGTCATTTGCTCCTGTTAGCTCCTGCTGCACCAGACCTTGATGTCATGACTTTGGTAATGACATCCTATTCAAAACACATGCCAGCAGTACTGTTATTAGCTCCTGCTAGCTCTTGCTGCACTAGTTCTTGATGTCGTGACTTTCGTAATGACATCATGTATAACATTAGTGCAGAATCATGTTTTACCAAAATTTAGCCAATCATAGAACCATAGAAACATGATAGTAACAATCTCCCCCTTTGGCAAATTTTGGCTAAAACACCCAAGCAACTTATCATGGCATCAGCAGTAGTTTACACAAACTATCATGCTCCCCTTTAATAGTTGCACCTACACTTTACTCCCCCTTGGTTTAGTCAAAACTTGACAAAAATTGGAGTAAATGTACATACACTTATCTAAGCTGCTTGACCTCTAATAAAGACTGCACCACTTCAGCACCAATCCATTGGCAAGGATTTAAACCCCTCTACTGAACTCAACATAGCCAGAGCTGAACCATTGCTCCTTGAGAGTACACCTTGAACAGTCTTGAAACTTGCCTTGTCAGAAGCTGCACCTTTAGGAAAGACACTTTTGACATCCCCAATTAAAGGATAATCAATTAAATACTTGCCACAAGTAACAGTTGATCTTAAATCCCTAATTTGAGACACAAATATTCTGTGGAGAAAAATAAATTCTCCCAGACAAAAACCAATGTTGTTTCCTAGGTCAGTCATCACAGTCCTAGTTCAAATCAACATCAGTGGCCCAAGAACACAAGCTTGCCCATGTACAGGGCTCCATATCAGCAGCTACACATCAGACAGGTACACATCTTCCTCTGTCGTGCATAAACATTACTCCCCCTGAAAGAGAGAACCCAACCAGATGAAGATTTACACCAATATCTTCATATTCACACACTAGGAGCACATGCATCTCTGCTCCCTTTGATTCACAACCTATACTAGAACCAATATCAGAAGTAGTTGCAGGATTACTATCTGGAAGACTCTTTAGGGTGAAGGTCCTTCCATTTGCACACGATCAAGGTTGCTGATGTCTTGATCTTCATCTTCATATTACTCCCAACAATGCTTGTGCAAGTCTGATTTGCACCTGATGACAGACCCAAAAGGAATACACTGTCATGTTCACCATGAGCTAGAGCATTAACTCAATGTCACAACATCTTGTGTGACATTCCACCTTCACAACACCTTAAATTGTTTGAACTCACAAACAATCTTGATACATAGCCGCACTCTTGCAGCAACAGATCCTGGATAGAAGTATAATTCTCCCATATCAATGGTAACCAGTGCACATGAATGGAAAACATAAGACGCATCTTCATGTCTTCAAGAACTCATTCTCTGTTCAACACACATGTTGAACGCATTCACTTACTGCTTGAACCACAAGCAAGTAGTACACCCATCAAACAGAAGCTCTCCCCCTATCTTTGATAACAGTTGCTCCAAGGTCACCACATTATCTCTCGTGATCCACTTCATGCTCATACAGAGAAAAGGTACCAAACTGATCCACCTCTTCCTAGAGTTACTTGTAGCAGAAGAGACCACTTCTCCACAAGTATTCTGGCCTTAGGCTGAGTACTAGATAGACACCGCATAATCCAAGACATTCTTTCCTCATCATTCTCCCATATGATAAGTTAGAACACTCTTGATAGGGACTTTATCACATCAGAATGCACTCAATACCTTCACAAATCAGATGGTTTATATCACAAACATACCATCTCATGGTTCTTTATGTGCCCATATTGGACTTACTGCTGCCTAGTAGTCCAACTGAAGATCTTCACAGCTCCACCAGCTTGGTCAAAACATCTCCAAAAGAAGATAATATTTCATACACACTTTATGGCTTCTACCACAAGCTCCAATGTATGAACAGAATCAGAACCTCCTTTGGTCCTCAACCAACTACCCTTTTGCACAAGAGTAATTAGTTCCAAGCAAGAACAGACCCAGAACCTTCTTTGGTCTTCAAATAACTATCCTTCTGCACAAGAGTAGTTTTCTAAAGGCACACTGCTTAAATAACCAAATGCCACTATTTGGTTACTTAGCTTTTTTCAGAGCTCTAGAGAATTTTCTAATCCACCAGGCCACTTTGATCTTCAAGTCTCACATTCTTCTTGCTCCAAAGCAAGGCATTTACTCATTCATACAGCTCCCGCAAACTGCATGAGATGAATTATTAATTCCATTCTTACCTGAGAAGATCAACTTATCTTCAAATGATGTGCCACAGCATCACTTGAGGCCTTGAAGTTTTTGCTTGATGTCACAACTTTGGTTAAGACATCCAGCTGGAGAATTCAGGCTTTCATTCTGCCACTCAGAAGATTCTCTTTACTCAATCAGAACAAGAGTACATAGGCTTGGTATCAAGTTGGAGTAGACAATCTCAATCCTGCTTTGTTGTACCACAACAATTACCTTGAAGTGCATTTGCTTCATGAACTCCTCTTAAGAGAAACCAAACGTGCCAAGGCTTGATTCTTCAATGAGGAAGGATCACAAAAGAAATCTTTACACAAGGATTCCAGCTTTCCTTAAGTAGAGACTTCTTTAGAAAGCCAGAGATAACTGCCACTTATCCTTGACCTCCAATATGACCAAGGTCATATGCTCCTATGCACTTAGATTAGAAATAAACTGACCCAAGCAGTGCTATCACCAACACCATCATCTAGACAAGTTTCTTGCCAGGAAACTGTCTAGCTAATAGATCAGGTGCTTCTAGTAGAAACTAGAACACAACTGCTGCACTTCAATACTCTTATAGAGCAGATTGTCTTCATCTTCACTCCCATCAACATTCTAGCCTTAGATTCATGCCAAGAACCTTACTAGAATAAGGCCAGATCCTACCACCCTGTGTATGGTACCAAGATCATCAGCTATATCTCCTTTGATATAGTGATTCACTTCTTGAATCAACAGAATTCTGCACAATCTCTGCTGATGGAATGTCTCAACATTTGGTTTAACATTAGATCCTTGAAGTAGACCAACCAAATCAGGGGCCTGACCCTTGTGCAAAAGCTGATGAGACACCTTGATCAACTAAGGATAATTCATTAAATACTTGAATATTTCAAATAGCAATGAATCTTAAATCCTTAAAAAATCCTTCTCTGAACTTCAGCAACCTTGAACTTCATGGATAACCAATTAAATACTTGTGCATTCCACAAATAAAAATTGATCTTAAATCCACACATCTTGTTGAAAAGACCATTTATACTTCAGCAATACCAAATGTATTCTTTAGTTGAAAGATCTTTACTGTTGAAACATCAAGGCTAACATCCTTGACCTAACTTGCCTATGACTTCCTCTGCTGATAGAGCCTCTGCACGTTATGAGTGGTGAAAATAAATCACCTCCCACTATCTTCTCTAAAATAACCTTCAGCAATCTGCCACAACTATACATCAACCTGTATAGAAGACAACCTTCTCTCAGGGCCACCATAGTTCTTTCATCAGAAAAATATGCAGCGAAACCACCAAAAGAACATGCCCTAAAAAGGATGCTTGATCATTCAACAGGTCATAGGACAGAAGTAGCCACTCCTCCTTTGGCAGACCATATAATAGGTCATAGAAGCTCATATATCAGAGGGCACAACAGCATATCCAAGCTTCTCCTTAGCTCCATAAGCAGTAGCTCAACCATTCAGCAAGATCAGCAACTCAGCTACAACTTCTCCTTGTTCAAAACACCAGAAAGTATCTCCCAAGATCTCATCCAGAACAGACAAGATGCCTACTCTGATACCAATTGAAATTCTGGTATGCAGATTTCACATGTCCCAATAACATTGATCTCTGCTGAAACAGAACAAGGGCAGACCATGACCAATTTAAATTTCTTTAAATTGTACCAATGTCATGGCCAACGTCATGACCTTTGTTGTGACATCTGCATTCTGACAGACCTATTTATCTCACCATTTAAATTATAGAATTGTAAATGCAGAAAGATAAATAACACAGTAATTATTTACCCAGTTCAGTGTCAACAACACTTGCATTTGGGGGCTACCAAGCCAGGGAGGAAATTCACTATTAGTAGAATCAATTCAGAGTTAAACCTACAGTTTACACTCCTCACTTAATCCCTACCCAATGACACTTCAACCTAGAGACACTCTAGACCTGAGTATACCCACTCACTCCCTCTCAATCACACAATAGTGATATCAAACAATTACAGAATTTAATATGAATAGACACTTCATACAAACCTTGATCTTGCTTCACATCTTTGATCAAGGAACTCACACACTCTTGCTTCACAGCTTTGAGTGAGACATAGCCTAGAATCTACCTAACTAAAGCAATCATCAACCAGACAATTACTTGGATTACAAGTTCCTAAACAGACTTTGCACGTGAAGACTAGCCTTCTTCACTTTACAAATATGTCTACCACAATGTATCAAAAGATACAAAGAGTGACTTACACGCAAGGGACTCTCAAACCCTAGACTTCTATTTTACACTCAAGTTCTTCTTGATGTGAGTGCTTGCTTTTTCCTTGCTTCTTCTCCTCCTTTTATAGCAATGCAGACTAGGCTTGGGTTGTTCCAAAGTAACAAACATTAGTTTTAACAAAGTAAAACTAATTCCCACAATTCAAGGTGCTGTCAAGTTAGGTCATGATAAGCTCAGCACTGCCTAGAATCTCTCCTGAGATAACTAGGGACCCCTATCAGGTTTCCTGAAATCTAGCCTGAGATATATCAGGTATTTAACAGAAAACCAACATGCCTGCTTGTTGTCAGCTGCCTGATGTCATATGCTCAACGTCATAACATTCAGTATGACATTCGATTCTCTTTGTGCTAGCTCACTAAACTTACTCTGTAGAGCACTTCTGCAGAATCTTCTTCATAACAGTAGAAACAAATGTTTTATGGTTTCCTAAAGAGTCTCAAAGATCCTTTTTATGAACATAATTAAATCTGCACTTTGTTCCCAATTCATCTCTTTAGCCTACACATACTTTAAGGTATATCAAACTAAAGCATCTCTGTTATGAGATATAAACTAGCAGCACCTGTTGTACCAGACATTGATGTCATGACTTTGGTAATGACATCTATGACAGCAGTTCTTTCTTCAGCAGCACCTGTTGTACTAGACATTGATGTCATGCCTTTGGTAATGACATCCATGACAGCAGTTCTTTCTTCAGCAGCACCTGCTGTATCAGACATTGATGTCATGACTTTGGTAATGACATCCACGACAGCAGTTCTTTCTTCAACTCCTGCTGCACCAGACAGCAATGTCATAACTTTGGTAATGACATCATGTTCAAAACATATGACAATTGTATTGTCATCTGCTCCTGCTGCACCAGACCTTGATGTCATGACTTTGGTAATGACATCATGTTCAAAACACATGCCAGCAGTACTGTTATTAGCTCCTGCTAGCTCTTGCTGCACTAGACCTTGATGTCATGACTTTGGTAATGACATCCTGTATAACATTAGTGAAGAATCATGTTTTACCAAAATTTAGCCAATCATAGAACCATAGAAACATGGTACTAATAGACAACAATATCCTCAAAACGATATTTTTTATGCGGGGTCTTCGTGTCACCAAAGCAAGACATACATATCGAAGTCCAACACTATACAACCACCAACTTAAACTTATTTTTTTCTCAAACTCATGTATATAACCTCACTCAAAGTGCAAGCAACAAGGAAATCTGACCCACAACACATAAGGACCATACAATAGATAAATAACAAGCTAAAATAACACATAAGAGATAACAAATTAAAAGATGATAGGAGAAAGCAAATAAACATCGTTAACATTCATCACAAAGCTAACTAGACTAGGCTTGATTCTCAAACATGCCCTCTGGAGTTTCCATTTGTCATGGCACAAAAAATACCCGAGCGAACGAACACTCGAATGAACAATTAAGTCTTCACCAAGGTTTATTTTTTAAAGGAAAACATCGATAAATTCCTAAAAGAACAAAAAGATGGTCATCGCAACTGACACACCGCAAGTGCACAGTTGTGTGAAGTAGTAAAAGATTATCAAACCACAAGGAGGATTGAGTACTGAACTGAGTTCTATCAATGTATATCTAGAGAAACCAAAATTTTAAGATTTTATAAAACAACTTTTTTTAAAAGCACTTCTCATAAAAATAGCTTAAATAAAAACATTTAAGTTACGATGAAACAAACAGAACTTAGGGTCACGATTCTTACTATGACATCTTCGTACGATCCAATTCATTTCTATTACAAGAACTCTGACATGACTTGTAGAAAATAGATAAATGTAGACAACACCTGCTTTCTCCATCGTGTTGCCCTATTGATGACGAATAATTTGTCTGCTTTCATATGACCATATTATTCGTCAAAGATTCATTACTTTTGCACAACTATAAAAGATTAGTTTGTCAACATAAAACCCTCAATGAAAAACATGATAAAATTTGAAAATAATAATACTCTAGCAGCTGAAGGTGCAAGTGATATTCTGATTACGAGAAAAGATGGAAAAGCCAGTAATTTTAAATGTATTGTACATACCATGCATGAAAATTACTTCCTTAGCATAAGGAAGTTGGTCGAAAATAACTACAAAGTGTCGATCGAATACAAGACGATGAGAGTTCTCGACTTAGGTGGAAGGTTAACCTTGAAGGCTCCTATGTTTCAGAATATAACCTTTAAGATTGAACTTAATGTGGTGGAGCACAAGTGTCTTGCAACTACATCTAGCATGGATGGATGAATATGACATTATAGACTTGCTCATCTCAATTTCAAAGGCATCGGATATCTGAAAAGAATAAATATGGTTTCAGGGTTACCAGAAATTGACATTCCAAATGAAATGTGTGAGAAATGTGTGCAGGCAAAGTAGCACAAGAATAGCTTCAGCAAGGATGCAGGAAGCGAGTTAAAGGAAATTCTTGAAATCATATACTCTAATGTATGTGGTCCTATCCAGGTTGATTCGATTGGAGGTAACATATGCTTTGTCACTTTTATAAATGATTTCAGTCGAAAACTATGGACTTGCCTAATCAAGAAGAAAAGTGAAGTGATCGAGGTATTTGTCAAGTTTAAATCTACGGTCGAAAGACAAAGTGGTCGAAAGCTCAAGATTTTGAGGGCTTATGATGGTGGAGAATATATGTCAAAAGAATTTGACACATTATGTGAGAAAGAGTGGATTGTGCATGAGGTGGTGCCACCCTACACTCTACATCAGAATGGAACTGCAGAAAGGGAGAATAGAACCATCATTGACATGGTGAGAAGTATGTTGAAAGACAATCATTTATCCAAAGAATTGTGGGGAGAAGTTGTTTCGACCGCAACATATATTTTGAACAGGTGTCCGACGAAAAGGCTAGAAGGAATCACAGCAGAAGAATGTTGCTTTGGTGTTCAGCCTAATTTGAGTCATCTGAAGGTATTTGGATCTATAGCACATAGACATGTGCCTGATCAGTTGAGAAGAAAACTTAGTGACATGTCTAATCAAATTATCCTAATAAGATGTCATTCGACTGGTGGAGACAAGTTGTTTGACCCAGTGAACAAGCAATTAGTGATCAATAGGGATGTGATTATAGATTAACTTAAGGAATGGGATTGGACTGAAAATGCAAAGAAAGATTCAGTGAGAATCTTATGTGACGAACTAGCTAAGGGTGGAAAACGGGAATGCATCCTCTGTTTAGGCCCACCCCACAAAAGCCCACAAAAAATTGGGCGGGTGGGCGACAATAGTCAAGGATGCGGGCCTAAAATTTATGCCCGCCCCGCAAAAAATTGAGGGTGTAAAGGGGAAAGCCCACGGGCACTGCATCTTTTAAGCCTAAAAATAAAAAAGTTTATGTAAATGCATGCGCCTGCGAAAGGCTGCGAAGAAAATGGAGTGGGGCGGAGCGCGCACATTTTAGGGTGAAGGCTTAAACCCGTGGCCCGCCCCACACTAAAATGCGGGAAAAACGAGCATTCCCAACAGGCCGAACCTATTTTTCCACCCCTAGAACCGGCAAGTGAAGTTGAAAGAGAATTGCGACAAGGAGAAGTAGAGGTCAAGCAAGCATAAGCATACCTCGTAGAACTAGACACAGCCTTGCAAGGTTACAAGAATGTGTGATTACATTAGATGTTGTAGTCGATGATGAAAGTGAGTTGGTACAGTATACTTTCTATGAAGATGTCGAACAAGTCAATGCAGTTGAAGCATTAAAGGATTCGATGTGGGTGAAAGCAATGAATGAGAAACTGAAGGCCATCGAAGTCAACAACACTTGGTCATTGGTTCAATTGCCTCAAAACAAGAAGGTAATCGATGTGATGTAGGTCTATAAGGTAAAGTTGAATCGCAAAGGAGAAGTAACTCGAAACAAGGCAAGATTTGTGGCGAAAGAATTTCTTCAAAAAGAAGGAATTAACTTCGACAAATGTTTTACACTTATTGCTAGAATCAAAACAATTAAGTTGGTTGTTGGTCTAGCAAACATGAACAACTAGAACATATGTCAGATGGATGTGAAATGTGCATTCCTGAATGACTCTTTAGATGAAGTACTTTATGTTGCACAATCAGATGAGTTTTTGAAGCAAGGCGAAGAAAGCAAGGTATACAAAAGCCCTGTATGGACTTAAGCAAGCTCCAAGAGCTTGGAATAAGAAGATAGATAACTTTCTAAGAGAAAAGAAATTTATGAAGTGCACAACTGATCATGAAGTATATGTAAGAAGAAGAAATGGTGAATTTCTTATACTATGTATTTATTTCGATGACCTGTTGATAACAAGAAGTTGCAAGAAGGAGATTGAAGACTTCAAACATGACCTAAGTGAGGAGTTTTAAATGTCAGACCTGGAAAAAATTCCATACTTCCTTAGCATAGAATTCTACAATAGTAGTGGAGGCTTAATGATGCATTAAAGAAGATATGCAAGTGAAATACTCAAGAGATTTGAGATGGAAGATTGCAATTCGACTTCGACACTTGCTGAGCCCAGATTGCAACTGTCGAAAGACACAAATGAAAATGATGTCGATCCAACACAGTACAAAAGACTCATTGGATCACTTTGATACCTCTGTCACATAAGGTTAGACTTAGCTTATTGTGTAGGTATGGTAAGCAGATTCATACCAGAAGCTGAAGGTATCACACCTAGCAGCGATAAAGAGGATACTAGGGCATCTCAAAGGAACTCCCGATTATGGCATTTTGTTTCTTGGAGCTGATGAAGGGAAAGAATGCAAGTTCGTGGGATACACTGACTCAAGTTGGTGTAGTGATGTTGAGGATAGAAAATCCACAGTTAGCTATGTGTTTAAGTTAGATGGTGCACCAGTTGCTTGGAGTTCAAGAAAGGAACTAGTAGTGGCACTATCGTCATGTGAAGCAAAATACATAGTTGCTTCTCTCTATGCATGTCAAGCAACTTGGATGGTGAATTTGGTCGAAGAGATTACAAAGAAGAATCATGGAGCAATTACCGTGAAGATTGACAGCATGTCTGCTATCAATCTGACGAAGAATCCGATAGCGCGGATGAAGCAAGCACATCAAAATGAGGCTTCATTATCTTTGAGAGCAAGTTGCAAATGGGAAAGCTCAACCTATAACACTGCAGAACTGAGACCGATTGCAGACATTATGACGAAAAGACGTACTAGTCGAAGTGTTCAAAAAATTAAGGTTTGTGATAAATGTAGATAACTTAGACACAATGAATTAGGTGGTGTGTTGAATTGTAATTCCTTGTATCGAAGCAGGTTGCTCGACAAAGGCAAGAAAATGTTGTAACGCTTATATCGAAATGTCGAAGCATGTTGCTCGACAGCGATTTTAACTTAGACTTATTTTGTCCTTTTTGTTGAATTAGGTTATTTGGAGTTTTGCTTGAGGTGGGTGGGGGGAAGCAAACTCAACCTATAAATAAATAGAAAATAATCCCTATTGTTGAATTTAAGAGTGAATGTAGTTGCATATTTGAATAAAAACTTTAATTTGAAGTGCAGTAAAAATATTCATCATCTTCCTCTATCTTCTCCAATTTCATCTCATTTATTGTTTCTTCTTTCAATTATCAAATGTACAACGAAATCTCCATAAATTATGGTAAACTTCCAATAAAAATATTATGTAATGTTTAATACTTATTAATTTTCGATAACATACTACAGAATGTCAAATAATCTTTTAATTTATAAAATAAAATAAAAATTACTATGTCAAAAAATTTAATAAAAACCATTTGAGAATTAAGAAAAAGATCACTTTGTAAGACTAAAGCAAACTGGTCCTTTTAGGCATGCATAGTTAGCATCCAATGTGAAAAGATTATTCATTGAACGATCATTCATATTGAGTAATATGTCATCACATTCCGGAGTACTTAAAGTAACTGAAGTTTTACCACATCTAAGTACCAATGTTTTTTTTAACAACTTTAAAATATCTAATGTGAAAGTAATTGAAAATAAAATGACAAACAATTCAATTGAGTACGACAGCACGGTAACTTAATTATAACCTCCACTTCTCAAATAATCTCATGTTCAATATATATATTTGCTTATGAAAGAAATTATTCCATTCTCATATACTTTGTGACCAAGTGAGCTCTCTATTCAATCCAATGTGCTTCTAACATTTTAGCCATAAAACTGAATCGATCCGCAGCTTCATCGATCTGACAAATGTATATAATCAGCTTTGGGCATAATATATAGAATGTGTAAAAAGGTAAATCAACCCAAAACCATAATTGCTACCATTTTCTGTGTTGGACGACCTCCTCCATGTCCGGCTTTGCAATCAATGCGACCAATTATAGGGTTTGTTTGGGGACTTTCCTTTAAACTACTGCATAGTTCATACTGCATGGTCTGCAACAATTGGAAATGTGTTAAGAGAGATAGAGAGAGATAAGATAAGAAAAGAAGAAATACGGTAGAACACTGCAACAATTGGAACGAGTATTTTCTCGAACAAAGTGGTCAAATGAGAGAGACAATCAATCCTCCCTATGGAACAACTATTTGTTAACTTATTAGTTTATAACTACTTATTCTTTGGCTTGCAATATAATTCAATAAATACAAGTTAGGTTGTGATTTCAATCTATGCTTGTATTCATATATGAAGCTCACTAACCGCCAATAGCTTCAATGAGTGTAGTGGCACAACTCGATCATCATGATCTGCGGTCAACAACATGGTTGGTGGGTACTGAACTGACTTGTCAGGATGCTCTTCCCATGGTCGCCGGACATTGTGCAATGGTGAGTACCTAGAGCAGTAGATAACAGAATCATATTTTCAAAACATAGAAACCAAAACTGCTCATCGAAACAAATAAACCATGTGAATTCTTTCAACAAACTGTCTTTCAAAACATGGTTGAGAAACAGCATGATGAAAGCAGGTGTATTTGTATTTACATTTTTCCTGATGAACCTCAAAATAAGAGGATAAAATAAGAGGATAAAATGGGTCCTATCACTTAATGTGGGATCCATTTCCAAAGTGAGAGACTCACGTGTGTTTCACCCAATAAAAGAGTGTGTTAGAGAGTGTTAAAAAGAGTGTTCTTATTGAAATTTATCCTTGATATTTCAGGATTGGATAAAACTCACTTGATTAGCCAATGAAACTCCTCCTCCTTGTCTGCACAACCATAATCTGAGGTCCAAGCATGACCTACATGACAATTTAGAATCAATTAGTAAGTGACGTTTGTTTAAACAAAACTACTCAGACATGAAAATTTTAAACAAACCTATGGTAAATTTGTGGAACCGCAGCATATCCATAACGCCAACATGAGCCAATGCACAGCCAAAAAGATCAGGTCTCTGTACAGATAAAAGGAGGAAAGGGAAATCTAACATAAATAGAGAGAGCTGTCGAATGGAAAGTGGGACCTACAAATAGATAAATAAAGCAAATGAATCAGACCTGATTTATACAAGCACCAACAAGAAGTCCGCCATTGCTTCCACCCTCGATGCATAACTTTCTGGATTGAGTATAACCAGTGGATATAAGGTATTCGGCTGCAGAAATGAAGTCATCAAAGCAATTCTGCTTTTTAGCAAGGGAACCTGCTTTATGCCATTCCTCCCCATATTCTCCACCACCACGAATATTTGCAATGCAGTAAACAAAACCTAAATGTTTTGTGAGTACAATCCGACTAACACTAAATGATGGTGTGATACTGATGTTAAAGCCACCGTATCCATATAATAGACACGGGTGTGAACCATCCAAAATAATACCCTTTTTCGCAACAATGAACATTGGGATCTTGGTACCATCTTTACTAGGGAAAAAAACCTGAAATGTGGAAAACACATGAAAGAATAGAACAAGTCGAGCAACAAAGATACAGACACAGAAATGGCATGCCTGTACACATACAGGCTAAAGGAATTCAAAACAGTTTTAAAATGTGACAAATTTGCATGTCTGTTTTTGTACCGAATATTGGAATTCAAAACAGCCTATTTAACAGTATGACGACTGTTGAGCATCAGAGATTTTTTATGTACCTGATTGACTTGAAACTCGGAGCGATCAAACCCAGGGACCGCAATTTCACGAAATATCTTCAGATCAGGAATCCCTGTTCCCAGGTTGCACTGATAGACGATACCGGGAGATAGGAAGCTTGTAAAGCTAATGAAAACCACAGTATCTTCACGCCGTGCAGAAACGTCAGAAACTGTACCAATGTCAATTGGCAGTTGATGCTGTAATGAACCTGTTTTTAAGTCTCTTACTTGTAGAAGATGCTTCACATCACTCAAGTAACTAACTATCAGTTGGTTACCATTTACAGCACACGCCGACTCAAGTACATCATTTTTAGACTCTTGAAGAACATCAGCCCATGTGTTTGGTTCGTCCAAATCTACTCGGACTAGTTTATACTTAGGAGCATCTTTATTAGTTAAAAATGTAAACACGGTGTCATCATTTGCAATGTAGTCGTACTTCGCATCGAAATTATCAATAAGTTTGACAAAAGGGAGGACGGAATTTTCACTACGAAAACCTTCAAATATGCTGGGAAGATTAGTCACGTCACAGTAGTAAAGTTTGTTAACTGGATCACACCCGTCTGAAATATAGAGGAGGAGATACTGCATCATAAGAAAAAAGAGATTCAGATTCATTAGAAAATTAAAACTATATGCAGAAAATTCATTATACATTTGTTATTGTGCTTGACAAAGAAAAATCAAAGAATACTCACTAGTCACTACCATTCCTTGGATTACAATGTCATGAACTTAACATTATATACTTTAACCTTCTATAATGCTATGTGATGAATATATCTTCTCTCGGAACTATATGTACTAAAATTACAAAGCAATGAGTTGTTTACTTTAATAGGTCGTTAAATAAGAAAAAATTAGAGTCAATAGTACTCCTTTTTTCTGGCAAGACACTTGAACGAACACATTTTTTCACAACTATACTCAGTCACTTGCCTTAAAAAAAAACCCAGCCACTTAACAAAACCACAGTGCAGCAAAATCAGGGAGATCTAAATAGATGCCTCCTAATGTGGGGCACGGCATAAACCAGCGAATCATCAACTACACTGATGTTAGTAAAATTACTAAAAGCACGGAGACATCAGTTGCACGTTTTCTTATTTTATATGCACATACACAGAATAAATACAATATCAGATGACAAATAATAAAGCACCTTCCCATCATCAGTAACAATTCCTCCAACTGAATATTTAGGGTTTTGAAGATCTTTCCAGCACAAAATATCTCCTTCTTGATCCGTACCCAGTAAATGATAATAAAGCATATGATAAAGATTAGAGTTTGTCTCAGTCCCAGCATCTACCACTTCTCCAGCTCTACAGTGTAAAAGCAAGACAATAAATTCATATTTCAAATAACAGAACATAAAAGTAATCCTACTAGTACCAAGTACAATCATACATATGTGATCTACAAGATCTCCATATAGATAATAGTAACACCTATTCAAATCATCTTTGACTAGGACTATCAAATTGAAAACAACACACTCCATATTTATACTTTGCTGAACTTGTAAGTCAAATGCAATTGCAAAACATGCCTTCCTAGTAAGAATGTGAGCATAGAACATCACTTACTTGGGTGCTGGATAGCGGCTATAATAGAAACCCAAGCCATCATGACTCCAACTAATAGAAGAAAATTTAACCTGAAACAAAACATTAACAACCATCAATGTTCTCTCTATACACCCGCTTCAATTTCTAGCAAATGCATAATGCCATACTCACCCATGATAAAGTATCAGGCTCAACAGTCTTGTCCTCAATACGCATCACTTTTATAGTCGCCCAATCGCTACCACTGGAACTAAGCGCATAAGCCAAGTACTTGGCATCTTCACTCACAGCTAATGTGTTCAATGACACAGTTCCATCTTCACTTAAGGCATTGGGATCAAGCAAAACCTCTGGCTCTCCCTCCAAACTATCCTAAAAAATGAAAAGATAACTGAGATGAGACCCTATTTCGAAAAACAACTTAGTTATCATATATCATATAAGTTCCTAACTATAAGCTATTTCTATAATAAAAGATAAAACAATGTCAAATTGTTTTCCTAAGCTATTATGAAGAGCTATGAACATCTCATATACGGTTAAGATTCATAATAGAATCTATCAAAACTATACATGAGAGAAAATATAAAAAATGTAATAAACATTGTATTGATAAAAATGAGAGCTTAGTCCATTAAAGTGATACAATGAAACTTATATAGACTAAGAGTATAACTAACTCTCATCTAGTGTAAACAAATTGTAACTAACTCTTATCCTGTGTAACCAATTTGTAACTAACTTGCAACTAATAATTAACTCTCATCTAGTGTAACCAATTTGTAACTACTTGAAACTAATATGTAACCAACCTGAAACCAATTTGTAACTAACTTGAAACTAATTTGTAATTCTCAATAGCAAACCTGTACATAGAGAATATCCTGAGGCTGAAGACCAGTGTTATGGAAGTAAAAATACTTATCCCCTCGCTTAAACGGAGCGCCATAACGAGGATGATCAAACAGTTTGGTGATTGTTTCATTCAGCTTCGATCTTGTTTCGCATTCTGCAATCACTGAATTGGTGAGTTGAACTTGTTTCTCAACAAACTCTTTCACTTCTTCAGCATCAGGATCTTCGAGCCTTCAAAACAAGATATAATCATGAATTGAAAATCGAAAAAAAAAATTATTGAAATTGTCAATTGAGTTGATTATTGTTACCATCGATAGGGGTCGGCGACCTTGACGCCGTGGTAGTCGTCGATGACGGTGTCGTCTCTACGAGCAGCGGGATATTTCAGAGGTCCGATTAGGGCACTCATGTTATGGTATTGCGGAGAAAGAGATGGAAGAAAATGAATGAAATGGGAATGAAGGTGCAAATTAAATAGTAGTGCTACTCTTGAACTTCTGAAATTACTATGCTACTAATACTTGTGTGCTTGCAAGTTGCAAAGACTAACGTTTTAATAAACGATAATAAGAATGAGATTGGGAATCATATGAGGTAGTTAACCGTATCCAATCATGTATTCCGAATTAAATAGTAAATGATAATCACATAACATTGCTAAAAAAATTTATCTAAATAATTCACATTTCAATTTTATTTCTAAAATAGTTCAAATTTAAAAATAAATAAATAAATCTATCTGATATAAAAAAAAAAATAGAACATAGTGGTGGCGTCAAATGAATGGGCGGCTTCACCTATTTTCTTAATGTGACACTAATTGTATTGACGTCTGCATATAGTGTTGTCAACTCAACTAGCGCAAGTGTATACCTTTTCAATGGTGGCGTCAATTTATCTGGCGCCAGTGTATATTATATTTTTTAATATAAATATAGGTGTCTTCTACCATTTACTCCACACGTCATTTCATATTTTTCTTTTATTTTATTTACTAACTCTTTCATGATTGACAAAAGATATGGGCATGTATATTATTCGGACATGTTAGCAAAATCATGTCTTACTATGTTGATGTTAAGTTTATACTAACTTTACAAGAAAGATGGCACAAGAAAGATGATTATTGGAAGCACACGCTTTCTTTTTTCAACCGGTGAATGTGTTGTAGCTTTAAAGAACGTGTACATATTATTGAGGCTGCCTATTGAGGGTAAGGTGATCAATGGAAAAATCAACTTCAAAAACTTTATTTGTAAGCATCTTTTGAGTGGTGACTTGTTGGATGATAACCCAAGAAGCCAAGGTATCTTATTTTCTCACCTTAAGACATATTACAGTTGTTTAACATTAGATAAAAAAATTTACCAAAGAAAGGGAAATAGTAAAGATTAGGTGTTATATTATGTTTTTAATTGGTTCATTATTATTTCTCGAATGTAGTGGTTCTAGTATGCATGTTATGTATTTACACTTATTAAGACACATAGATAAAATAAGAACATATAGTTGGGGTTCCTCTTGTTTGTCTTATATGTATAGTTCTTTTTATAAAAATGTAAAGAAAGACAATTGTACTGGTGGTACGGGGTTGAGCTGTGAAACGTGGAAATCCGTTGGTAGTGCATTTCTTAATAATTCCAACATATTTATCCTTTATAAGAGACATTTGATTTTGTCGCTTGAATGTAAGATTTTCAAGAATATTCTTTCAATCATTGTTCTCTAAATCACGGGCTTTATATTTGAGATGATTTGAAGCTTAATCAGAGTTCATAGCCTTGAAGATTAGACTTTAGAATATAGTGAAAATGAGGCTTGAATTTATCAGAGTAACTCAGGATTCTCTTTTCAAAAGTGTCGACTAGGTTATCCAGATGGTTGACTTTTAGTTAAGTAGTTCTTCGTATTTTAACCTTGGTTCAGAATCTGATGAAGTCCATAGTCTAAAGTCTGATGATGTCCAGAGTCTAAAGTATGCTTTATATATATTCTAGAGTCAGCTTTGTACAGCGTATGACTTGTTAAGAGTTTCCTTTATCCAACATCTAGCTTGTTCAGAGTCTAGTTTATTTAGAGTTCACTTAGTTCATTATTCATAGTCTGTTTTCTTGTTTTTATGATTCTGCATACTTAACAAAACTTTTAGAGAACAAAATTTTTCTTTATAGTTTGTTATCATTAAAACTCAAGGATTGTAGATGTAGAAACAAACTTGCTCCAACATTTACAAGGTAGGGTTTTGCAATAAATTGTCCCACTTTTCTTATGAGGTCATCATATGGAGATGTCTGATGGAATGTCGTCATTCTAAGGAAGTAGCATGCATGGGACGATACTTTTGCATGGCACGACGAGGTGTATTGATGGAAGCCAAGCATGAAGAAGGTGAATGGGTGAAAGAAAGGTTCGACACTCTGAACCTCATTGACGAGAAGAGGATGACGATAATGTGTCACAGTCAGCTCTACCAAAAGAGAATGAAGAGAGCTTTCGACAAAAGAGTCCAGGTCAAAGAATATAGAAAGGGCAAGTTGGTACTCAGGAAGATTCTGCTAGTACATCGGGACATGCGCGGAAAATGGATGTCAAACTACAATGGCTCATTCGTCATAAAAACGGTCTTTTCTGGAGGAATTTCTTATGTGATACTTTACCTCTTGTTTCTGTTAATCATTTCTTATATCTTGTCGCATTTTATTTGTCTTTAGTGCATTTTACGTGTTGGTTTGGTGTTTTCACTATTTCTAGGTTCAGGTAATCAATAAAGGAGAATCAGAACAAAAACTGGGGGGAAACAGCAAGAAGTTGGAAGAGTTTGAAGTGGACCAGGGGCCTGACACGGGTGCCCGTGTCGTGTGACACGGCCCGTGTCAGGATGTGCTCAGAAGGGGTGATTTTTGGTGGAAAACAGTGGCCTGACACGGCCGCCCGTGTCACACGACACGGCCCGTGTCAGGACACCTGGGACTTGAAGATTTCACGTGATTATTTGTCAGGAAGCCAACACGGCCGCCCGTGTTGCGTGACACGGCCCGTGTTGGTTGAAGCGCTTTATTCCATATTTTTCTTGTATTTTTGACTCCTGTGATCCCCGAGGGTATTGTGGGTATTTCCCTAGTGCTGAGTTTGAATTGAGACTATTTGATACGTGTTTGGAGAAAGGAAAAAGGACTTTTGAATTTTGGAGAAGCGAGTTTTACATTGGAGAGGGAGATTTCTAGAGAACAAGGATAAATCAAAAACGGAAGCAATTGATGATCCAAGGAGACTAATCTCTCTTGTAATGACTTTCTCCCTTTTATTTTTAAGTGTATTTGCTTTGATTGAGAACATGAGTGGCTAAACCCCCATTTGTTAGGGGGTGGTCCTAAATTGCAATGTATTGACCTTTGTTGGGATTATTCTATGAGATTTATGTTGTTCACCTTATAACTTTTATTTTGCAACGATCTTAATGCGAATTCATATTGGAAAATAGAATTTGATTTACGATTAGGTTTTGGTCTGGAAAGTCAACCTAATGCTTTTGTAAAATAACATTACGGTAGATATTTCCTAGGAATGGGGATACCTCGTAGTAGCGTGTTTTTATGTCAGAACTATTACTTGATAATTTTTGTGTGCAACTAAGGAATTAGTGCGTAGGAAAATCATCAAAGGGTTTTTCATTAAGGAATTAAGGAAAACTGATTTTGAAATTTGACTTATTAAGGTTGGAAACAAATATCTCAGAATAATTCTTTAAGGTTTTTACTAGCAATTTATCCACTTCCCTAGCATTGTTCTTATTTTACTCTAAAAAGTTACTATATATTTTACTAGTTCTTATATTCTGTTACCAAACGAAACCCAAGGTTATTTTTTCTGATTGAAATAACAATTTTTACTTAAAAAATTACACGCAATCCTCAGAGATCGACATCCGGGGAATTTTCCCTTATTACTACATCGGTACAATTAGTACACTTGCTAATTTACCGGTCAAGTTTTTGGCGCCGTTGCCGGGGACTGCCAAAATTTTTAAGTATCTTGTTCGTTCAATTAGAATTTTGTCACTCTGTGACTAAAATTTTAAGTTATTTTTCTGATTATATTTCTGTTATTACTAATAATTTCCTAACCTATGTATGCGAGGTAAGACCTCAGCTTTATTTTCTTTTGACTCAGAACCTAAAAGATTGTTGCACTCCAACGTAGAAAAGCTAAGCTGGAAATATTGACAGCTTCGAACTCAGGAGCAGAAATTTCAGAGAACGGAGAAGAAGTTGTGATTCTTTCCGAAAATACAGATTCGGGCACAGAGACAGAGCTTGAAACTTTCATCATGAACAGAGACCCGCCTCCAGCTGAAAGACTTTTGGGAGACTATAAAGGGGTCAATGCTCAACCAAACCGGATGACTATTGTAAATCAACCGGTGAATGTGGCACACTTTCAGCTACATCCTTCCACCATTCGCCAGTTAGAGAGCAAGCCTTTCGCAGGAAGAATCAATGAAGATGCAAACAAGCATCTACAGAGATTCCTAACAACTACCACATCTTTGAAGATAGAAGGTCATTCCGAAGAGACCAAGAGACTTGTTATGTTTCCGTTCACACTGACCGATGATGCGGAAGAATGGTTCTATTCACTTCCAGCTGGGAGTATTACCACATGGCTAGAGATGGAAACTACATTCCTTAACGAGTATTTCCCTACTTCAGTGTTTATTCGAAAAAGGTACGACATTGTCAATTTCAAACAAAAAGAAGTGGAATCTCTGGGAGATGCATACAAGAGGTTTAAGAGGTGTCTTACTGTATGCCCAACTCATAACATGGATGCCACTGAGCAGATGCAGAATTTTGTGAATGGTTTGAGAATCAAGACAAAACAGCTTATAGATACTGTTGTCGGTGGCTCAACTAATTTCTCAACAGCCACTGGTATCAAGAGGATCATAGAAGCAATTGCTGCCAATGAGCATCTTGAGTTGTATGATCGCACTGTGAACCAACCAGAGGGTAAGATTGATTTAAAACTAGCGGAACAAGTTGTGAACATGGAAGATCAAATTAAGGCTGAAGTGGAAAGAAGGCTTAAAGGGATGAATGTGAGTACTGAAACTGTAGCTCAAGTTCAACCGGTCCAAGCTGTGAGTTGTGAGGTTTGTAATGGTCCCCATTTTACTGTGTATTGTCTTGATACTACTCAACAAGTCGAAGAGATAAAAAAATTTAGGCAAAACAATCCATATTCCCAGACATATAATCCAGGATGGAAGAATCATCATAACTTTTCCTGGAAAGACCCAAATCAACCTCCATATCCACAACAACAACAACAACAGGCTCCTCAAAAAGCAGAATGGGAGTTAGCTATTGAAAGAATGGCAGCTCAAAGTATGCAATTCCAAGAAGAGACCCGGAACATTCAAGGGAACAACACAGCTTCCATAAAAAACCTTGAGTCACAAATGGGACAGATAGCCCAACACCTCTCAACACACGCTCAAGGAACCCTCCTGAGTGCGACAGTACCGAATCCAAAAAATCAAGAGAGTATTAATGATGTCACAACAAGAAATCAGAAAGTGATAGAAGATGAGGAAACAAAGGAGGACGAATGCATAGAGGTGGAACTTGAGGTAAGAGAAAAAATAAAAGAACCAGAAGAAGCTGTGTTATCTAAAAATTTAACTGGGGAGAAAAAGAAAGAGGAGGTCAAACCGAAAATCAAATTACCGTTCCCTCAAAGAGTTACAAAGAAGGATCAGAACGAGAAAGACTTCAGAAGGTTCAGTGCAATGTTCAACAAATTGGAAATCAACATGCCGTTCTTTGAAGCACTTGAGTAAATGCCTTTGTACAAGAAATTCATGAAAGAGGTTATAGGTAAAAAGAGACTAATGGGTGAAGAACCGAAGACCACAACTGAGCAATGCAAGGAAATATCACAAGAAAGGAAAATACCCATCAAGATGAAGGATCCTCGACCAGTTATAATCTCTTGTACTATAAAGGATCGAACTTTTAAGAAAGTCCTGATTGATTCAGGTGCTAGTGTGAGTCTCATGCCGTTATCAATTTTCAAAAAGCTGGATATTGATAAAGTGAGCGATACGGGAACAAGCTTGAAGTTTGCTGACCACACAACTAAGATGGCATATGGGCTAGCAGAGGATGTTCTAGTGACAATCAATAACTTCACTTACCCAGTTGATTTTCAAATTATGGATATACCCGAGGATGAAGAAGTTTCAATCATACTTGGTTGGCCGTTCTTGCTTACTAGTCGGTGCAATATTGATGTGGAAAAAGGTATGCTCACTTTGAAATTTTTTGATGAGGAAATCACTTTAAAAACACAAGAGGGTCGAAAGAAAGGTAAGGAGAAAGATGTCAAACTTTCAGTTGGGAAGATCAACACAACTAAGAAGGGAGAACGATCAAAACCATTTCAAGTTGCTCTTATCTCTGAACCGGCACAATATTCTGTTGCGAAGAAGTCGAGCAATAGAGTTTGGAGGCTGAAGTACAACCCATAATAATGGGGAGTCGACCGTCGAGCCATGCGACGTTAAACGAAGCGCTGCGTGGGAGGCAACCCACGGTTTTATAAATTGATGTTGTTTCTTTTTGTGGTTATTGTTTTTGCAGGAATAAATGAGATTTTGCAAGGAAAACCGTGGTAGCAGCGAAGAGGTGTTGCATTACTTGTCGACCCCTCTGTGAGGATCTCTGTGAGTACACCTCTTCTTCTCTTGTTCTTGAACATTGAGACAATGTTTGGTTCAAGTTTGGGGGAGGTTTTACCGTTTTGAGTTGTCAATTTATTACCTTTTTATTTTAATAAGTTCGGTAAAAATCGCGTCGAATTCGCCCCGACAAAGATCGTAAAATTTTTCTTGTGTATGGTTTGTGTGTGAGGTAGTCAGGAAAGTATTTAGAGTTCAAGGGATGAGGAGTTTGAACTAAGGAACTTGGGAAGTTTGGAAATTGAGGTAGAATTTGAACACCTTAGGTTCCTCGGAGTAAGGAAATGATTCCAACGTGTAGATTTGTGCCATAGTACTTGGATTTGAGAAGTATTCCCCGATTAGTTCATTGTGATAGTCTAGAATGATTGAAAGAATTGCATAGTGATTTTGAGAATGACTTGTGGCACCAAAAAAAAGAGGTTGAATAATGACGGTAAAGACAACCTGTCCTTCTAAGTTGGGTAACCCTCACCCGGTTATTTAGCCTAACGGCGGTTGAATCTCTATAGTCGTCCCAAAGTGGGTTAATAAACGCATGTGAGCGAGAAAAAAAGAATGAAGGTGCCATGGAAAAAAAAAGTCTCGAGCAGAAGTCTACATGCCTTAATCTGATTATCCGAATGAAAGGGGTTGAAAATCGAAGAAAAGACTTAAGCCCAAAGCATAGTTGGAGAGGTGGCCGAAAGGGGGATTTAGGTTCGTGGTTTTATTGCGGTGTGTGTTCATTTAATGCCTTCGTTAACGGATGAGTACCGAGGGAGCTGGTTTGAGCCGATCAGAACTAAGACTCACGTATGAGTATTGACACGCCTTACATCCTGAGCCTCTCACTTGATGTGTTGTTTGATTTGAAAGTTTTTATCCAAGCTTTTTGCTTGAGGTCAAGCAATGGTTTAATTTTGGGGGAGTTTGATCAGTGGTTTTTATACGATAGTTTACCTTTTGTTTCTGTTAATAATTTCTTATATCTTGTCGCATTTTATTTGTCTTTAGTGCATTTTACGTGTTGGTTTGGTGTTTTCACTATTTCTAGATTCAGGTAATCAATAAAGGAGAATCAGAATAAAAACCGGGGGAAAACAGCAAGAAGTTGGAAGAGTTTGAAGTGGACCAAGGGCCTGACACGGGTGCCCGTGTCGTGTGACACAACCTGTGTTAGGATGTGCTCAGAAGGGGTATTTTTGGTGGAAAACAGTGG
This sequence comes from Lathyrus sativus, assembly GCA_963859935.3. NCBI lineage: Eukaryota > Viridiplantae > Streptophyta > Magnoliopsida > Fabales > Fabaceae > Lathyrus > Lathyrus sativus. The sequence goes on along the minus strand of OZ012739.1, from coordinate 676,402,858 downwards.
CCTGACACGGCCGCCCGTGTCACACGACACGACCCGTGTTAGGACACCTGGGACTTGAAGATTTCACGTGATTATTTGTCAGGAAGCTAACACGGCCGCCCGTGTTGCGTGACACGACCCGTGTTGGTTGAAGCGCTTTATTCCCTATTTTTCTTGTATTTTTTACTCCTGTGATCCCCGAGGGTATTGTGGGTATTTCCCTAGTGCTGAGTTTGAATTGAGACTATTTGATACGTGTTTGGAGAAAGGAAAAAGGACTTTTGAATTTTGGAGAAGCGAGTTTTACATTGGAGAGGGATATTTCTGGAGAACAAGGATCAATCAAAAGCGGAAGCAATTGATGATCCAAGGAGACTAATCTCTCTTGTAATGACTTTCTCCCTTTTATTTTTAAGTGTATTTGCTTTGATTGAGAACATGAGTGGCTAAACCCCCATTTGTTAGGGGGTGGTCCTAAATTGCAATGTATTGACCTTTGTTGGGATTATTCTATGAGATTTATGTTGTTCACCTTATAACTTTTATTTTGCAACGATCTTAATGCGAATTCATATTAGAAAATAGAATTTGATTTACGATTAGATTTTGGTCTGGAAAGTCAACCTAATGCTTTTGCAAAATAACATTACGGTAGATATTGCCTACGAATGGGGATACCCCGTAGTAGCGTATTTTTATGTCAGAACTATTACTTGATGATCTTTGTGTGCAACTAAGGAATTAGTGCGTAGGAAAAGTATCAAAGGATTTTTCATTAAGGAATTAAGGAAAACTGATTTTGAAATTTGACTTATTAAGGTTGGAAACAAATATCTCAGAATAATTCTTTAAGGTCTTTACTAGCAATTTATCCATTTCCCTAGCACTGTTCTTATTTTACTCTAAAAAGTTATTATTTTACTAGTTCTTATATCCTGTTACCAAACGAAACCCAAAGTTATTTTGTCTGATTAAAATAACAATTTTTACTTAAAAATTTACACGCAATCCTCAAAGATCGACATTCGGGGAATTTTCCCTTATCACTACATCGGTACAATTAGTACACTTGCTAATTTACCGGTCATCTATCTTTCGTTGCTTTCCCATGCGGGTCATCCGACATCGCATCAGCATCATACCTTTAGCATATGCATTTTTTTCTGAATACCTCTCATGTTGGGTATGTTCTAGATGTGGCCCTTGTGATCTAGTTAGACGGTTTTCTTTGTCAAGAATCCATCAAGCGTTCCTTCCCCATTAGTTACTAGATGTCATCTTGAGATCCTTTGGTCGTTACCAAACCCTTTGCTTCAGACCTGTTGTCACAAGCTTACCCTTTGGTTGTTACCTTAACTTTGTCAAGTTATCTGGCTTAAGTATTATTGTGATAAATACTTATATCCCCAGAAAGTCCAGTAGTTATTGGCATTGTTTAGATCCAATGTTTATTGGTATCACTGTTTAGTCGTCATCATATCCTCTTGGAACTCTAGTCGTTACTAGCAATCCCATACAACCTAGTGATGTTTTGACTGGTGTTGTTTAAAGTCCAATTGATATTGGCATCCCCATTTGATGGTTATCCCCAGTAAGTCCAGTAATGTCTTGACTGACGTTGTTTAAAAGTCCAATAATTATTGGCATCATTCGTCTCAGGATGACTAGTAGTTACCAGCATCCCCGGTGGATTTTAGGATGTTTGGTTGTTACCAACACTCCTAGGGCGTCTGTGGATGTTTTATTTGTCGCCTACACCTCTGATCGCAACTTTCTATGTCTAACTCAATTAACTGCAAGTGCACAGTCTATCGCGTAGTAATAATAAATATCGATCCCACAGGGACTCGTAATCAAACTAGTATTTTTGGGTGTTACTGTGTTTAGCTAGGTTGGTAATGTTTTAGGGGAATAGTAACGAAATAAGTGCGTAAACTAAAGGGAACTAAAGCTTTTAATTAAGGTATAAACGCTTGAATCGGTATGTAATATGTTACTTCTTCAGGGATTCTATAGGTCACCGGTGTCTTTAGGTTTTCAAAAATAGTTTAAGAAGAAAATGATGGTTTAAAGACCTTTTTCTCACGATGGTTGTTGACGCTAGTCGCAAATCTAAGGCGGAACGTATGTTGTCGCTATCCCGTTCGGGGTTAAAGTTACATTTTGAAAACTATTAAGTTCTAATTCCTTTTAAAGCGTTGTCGCTGTTTTTAAAATGAATGTCTAGTTTTTACTATCTGGTCTTAGCCTCAACTGTCGCTTGTTGGTTCGTACCTTTATGAATTTCCCACTGTCGTGGAAAAACTACTGTAAATAATTTCTCGCTGTCGCGACGAAGGTTTATTTAGAAAAATCGATTTAAAAACTGAAGCCATAAATAAGTTTTGAAAAGGTAGATATACACCGGTTAATTATCGAATCCCATCAGGTTATTTATTACATACCGATTACTTAAGATTTAGCCAGACATGGAATAAAAATTAACAACACGTAAATAATGGCAGAAAATAATAACATGCATTATAATGGGAAATAGAAATTCAATTAACGATTAGAATAGAAACATGTAAACAATTTGATTGGCTTTTGGGAAATCCTCCAAAATGGCGGCAGGATTTAGTCTTTATGCCAATTACTCGTACAGAATAGAAATGGGAAAGTAAAACAACAATTGCAAGGAAAGAAAGAAAAAGGAAACAAAATAACGATAAGAAAATGGGAAACTGAAAATTACTCTGAAAGTAAATTGGCAGCACTTCGTCTCTTCAATGCGGCTCCCTTTTTCTGGTACCAGCTACCTCCTTTTATAGATGGGATTTCCAACGGTTTATTTCTTCGGGAAGTGGGAATGATATCAGAAAATATAGGAGTTAGTGGTCCACTCCTCTTTGGCACTTTCATCACTTGACAGCACGTGCAGGAAAACTGCATTTTAACTCCATGACGGTCGTCATGGACCTGTGACGGTCGTCACACGTATGACGGTCGTCACACCCTTGTGACGGTCGTCATATCAGCAGAATTCGTTTTTGCTGCTTTTTGGCCTGATTTTCACCTGTAAATGCTTCTTTTCTTCATCTTGCTCCATTTGAGCATGGACTTTGAATACCTGCAAAATACTGGGCAAATAGTGTGGAAATATCCGAAATCGGAGTGAAAACGGTCGCCGATTAGTAGAAAAGTACATCATTATATATATATATATATATATATATATATATATATATATATATATATATATATATATATATATATATATATATATATATATATATATATATATATATATATATATATATATATATATATATATATATATATATATATATATATATATATATATATATATATATATATATATATATATATATATATATATATATATATATATATATATATATATATATATGATTTCGCGTTATCAAACTCCCCCCTAAACTTGAATCTTTGCTTGTCCTCAAGTAAAGGTAGGAAAAATTTAAAGTTCGGCAAGCACGCGGCACGCTTTTCTCTTGATAAGATTTCTCGGACGCCAAGTTAAGAAAAGCCGGGGATCCAATGGAAACAAAGCATATATGGCAACGACGCTTGATTTCACGTCTTCAAAGGCATCTCTTTTATGCAAGCTAGTCTCAATCATGTTACTGCAGCTCGGCTTCAAGTTTCTCGCAACAAATTTTACCCGGCTTCGCTCTGGCGCAGTCACATTAAGCCCGTTATTCGTACATGTTCATGGCAAGAAAACCTGTTGGTGATTTTTATCTCTCTGCTAGTTTGATTTTTTTTCTTTGCACATATGCTAATTCTGCTATAAATCCGCAAGAGTTTCGTACCGTTGGGCTAAATGCTCGGGTGAGGAGCACCTAACTTAGAAGGGACATATCTCTATATTCATGCTATATGGCTTTTCTTTGAATTCTTTACTAGAGATCATACACTTATTTGCATCGGTTTCTTGCTTAGAAGTGTTTAGGATGGTGCTAACTGCCCGTATAAACTACTGGGGGGCTCCGTTCGAGTCGAAACTTGAGGCTTTGGTACGAGTAAGTAGTGAGACTGACTCGCATAAACCAGAGGTCTAAGGTGTCAGGGCGTATAAGCTTTGTTAAAATTTTCTTCTCGGAAATTCCAACTTGGTAAAGTTTAGGCGTAACGTGTGATGCTTCGGAGGGGATAAAAGTTTCTTTGTATATGTCAGATGAAGCGCGGGGAGTTCACGTAACGGAGATATATATATATATATATATATATATATATATATATATATATATATATATATATATATATATATATATATATATATATATATATATATATATATATATATATATATATATATATATATATATATATATATATATATATATATATATATATATATATATATATATATATATATATATATATATATATATATATATATATATATATATATATATATATATATATATATATATATATATATATATATATATATATATATATATATATATATATATATATATATATATATATATATATATATATATATAAGAGCTTATTTGCCGAAAATTAAAATTACTTTAAATTGAAAATTCGAAAGAAAAAGTACAATCGGAAATGGGAAATAACAGGGAAAAGGGAAATAACGGTCCGCTCCCACACTATCTCAATCAGTGTCCTCACTGATTTGAAAGAATGCGGAAGGGAGAAATACAAAGGAAATAAATAAAGAAAACAAAATGACAAAAATGAAAAATACTACTAGTCCCTTCCTCTTCCTCGATCTCTACCTCCTCGACCTCTGGCTGTGTCGTCGCGTGCCGCGAGGTTCAGAGCTCCGGTGTGGAAGATGTAATCACGGAGGCTGTCGACTCGCATAGTGAGGTGTGCCATCTCATCGGCCATGCCGGAATGGACATCCTGCATCATCTGCAAAGATTGCCTTATGTGACCGGTTTGTTCTCGCTGCCATGCTTCGAATGCTTCAGCCATTTGGTTCTGCTATTCCATCATAAGCATCATCTGGTTCTGCTGTTCGATGCAGCGGAGGAGGGCCTCGGATGTGTCATCAGTGGCAGGACGGCGGCGGCGGCACGCGGAAGGGCCTTCGACAGCAGGTGCTGTGATGGCTCAGGCTGGTCGGCTCTGTCTAGCTCCTCTTGAACTTCATCCCTGGGCTCTTGGGCATTATCCTGAGTTGGGGCAGCAGGGGAAGTGGTATCAAAGAGCCAGTTGGCTCTATCCTCCGGATGCATTCGGGTGCGTGAAGGCATGATGATGCTCTAGATAGTGCGGCCTCGCACTACCGGATGGTATCTCCCATCTGCGCGGGATCTGATGAGGTGGGAGGCGTGACAGTGGTCGGTGTCTAGGAAGACAGGGGGCATCTGGCGGAGTGTCTGGAGGCGGTCGCCAAGGCCGAGGCCTATGGCAATGGATGTGATGATGCCACCAAAATAGAAAGGTTTTGAGCCGCGGTTACAATTGGCTTGAATGTGAGCCAAGAGGAACGGGGCGGCGTTAACAGGTTCCGAAGAGAACACACAATGGAGGAAAAACAGCTCCTTCGAGTTGACCTTGTGGTTACTGTCACGAGCGAATATGGTGTTGCTCAACACGCGGTGGAAGTAGCGGATAGTTGGTGAGGATGGTGAGGTATTGGAGTGCAGAGGTTAATATGTAATAGTGAATTGGAAGTTGAAATGGTGGAGGTTTAATAGGGGATTCAAAGGGTTTTTAGTGGGGTTTAAATGTGGGAAAGTGGGGAATTAGGAAAGTGGAAGTGGGGAGGTGTGTGACCTCTGTTTTGACAGAATTGGGGTTTTATCTGCGTGACGACCATCAGGGATGTGTGACGGTCGTAACACGCGTGACGACCGTCACAGCAGCAAATTCTGCAGAAATGCAGAAATTCGCTCGTGGGGCGTTTTAACAATAGAAAATATGATTTTTGAATACTTTTGCAGTATGATAGAGTGATTACAAAATAGAGAATAACATGAAACATAATTAAGGGAGATATCGGAATTAAAATAACATTGAATCAAAAATGAGTCTAAAGTAATACAATATCCAAAAAGAAACAATTGCAAAATTAAATAATGTGAAACAATGAGAACTGCAGTAAACTGAAATTAAAGAGAAAACTAAAATATCACTCCTTTGGTTTCTTCAAGTTGTTGATCTGCTGAATAACGTCATTAAATTGGTCGCTAAATACGTCCATGTAAGTAATGAAATCCATGTGAAGCTGCATTAATTCATCTTTTATAGTGGTTATTTCCAGCTTTAGGTTGTCCATAGTTCTTAGAACAGTGTCCAACTTGTCTGTGTTTTGTTCAGGAGTGGGGTCAGGAAAGTTATGGTAGTTAGGAGGGGTCTCAGGATCTATCTCCACTTTGGACTCATAATCTTGGTAGTACAAATAGTCATGTGCTTCTGAGATTTGATCACTGTCATACATGTAAGCCTGGGGTGTGGAGTGAGGTGATGGAGGTCCCATAGGCTCGTCCAATTCATAAAGCCAAATGTATCTGTTATGGATACTGGTTAGCTCATGGTTGGGCAATGTGAAAAGGTGGACAGGTTGATCAGCTATGAGGTATTCGTAGGCTCCTGGTCCTAAGGTACCTAAAATACGTCTGTTGAAGCAGAACTGGATGTCCATTGATCTGAGGTTGCCGAAACGAACGACTTTGTTCAGGTAATACCTCGGGCCAATTTCGTGGGCGATCATGGTGACTAGGCCTCCTATTAAAATGGGTAAGTGCGGTTCCTGATTGAGGTGTGTAAATGCCCTCATCATAAAAGGGACAACATTTACAGGGCGGCCTTGTGAAGCACAGAGAAGGATGAACAACTCTTCCTTTGAGACTGTTGTAATGTTTTCCTCCTTCCCGAAGAGGGTATGGGCTAAAATCCTATGGAAATAGCGGAAGGCTGGATTGTGTATCTCGTTGTTGTGCATATCATTCGGTTCAGGATGGTAGTTACCGGTGATGGTACCCCAGAATTGTTCTAACTCGAGATCAATATCCTCTTCAGTGGTGGTAAACACAAAAGGTCCGCTAGGGAAGCCTAGGATGTTAGCTAACGATGTACGGTTGTGTGTTTGGTCCATTCCAAACATTCTAAAGGTTATCAGCTCTTTAGTGGATACATAGTCGTGTTCGGGTAAGTAACTTAAGGACCTAAGGAATTCGAGCGTCAGTTTGCGGTAGGTAGCAAATCGGGTCTTTAGAGCAGTTTGCTCCCAGCCTAATTGGTTAAATAAATACTGAATGCTATCCTGGATTCCTAGCTTGTCCATGGTGGGTCTATCATAGTACAGAGTCGAAGCAAAGCTTCTCTGAGTCAGTGCCTCAAATCTGGCCTTATGAGCTAGTCTTCTAAACACAACAGTCGTAACGTCGATGTCAGCCATACTCGTTAGTCGGATAAAAACGGGAGAAAAGTAGAACGACTTTAAAATCCTGGAAAAGTTAAAATCACATTCACTCAGATCATATTTTTTAGAAGCAAAGGGTGATAAAAGAAGTAAAATAAATAGTAGAAAATAAGAAAATAGAGATTTATAGAAATTATAAGTTAAAGGGAAAACATAGTTTTAATAAATTTATAAGGGAAAAATGGGAAAAATTTGGGTTGCCTCCCAATCAGCGCTGTCTTTAACGTCAGAAGCCTGACGATAGCTTGGCTATAAGCTATTTGGGTGGTTCGAGCAATTTCATATTGCTCACGTGGTCGCTGTGTTCATTTTGATTATAATGCTTCAAACGCTGTCCATTTACTATAAACGGTGCGTTGATTTGATTTTTGATTTCAACAGCTCCACTCTTAAGGACTTTGGTGACCTCAAAAGGTCCAGACCATCTAGATTTTAATTTTACAGGGAAAAGTTTTAATCTGGAGTTGAATAGGAGCACGATGTCTCCCACACTGAATTGTTTCCAGATCGAACGTTTATCATGCCATTTTTTGGTTCTTTCTTTGTAGATGCGTGCATTCTCGTACGCGTCTAATCTGAGCTCTTCCAATTCATGAAGGTTCAAGATTCGTTTCTCTCCTGCCGCAGTGTAGTTGAAGTTAGCGCCTTAATAGCCCAGAAGGCTTTATGCTCTAATTCTATCGGCAGGTGACATGATTTTCCGTAAACTAGTTTAAATGGTGTGGTACCTATTGGTGTCTTAAAGGCGGTCCTATAAGCCCATAAAGCTTCATTCAGCTTTGATGACCAATCTTTCCTAGAGGTTGCGACAGTCTTTTCTAAAATTTGCTTTATTTCTCTGTTCGAAACCTCCACTTGTCCACTAGTTTGTGGATGATACGGGGTGGCTACGCGGTGTTTGACTCCGTATTTGGAGAGGAGTTTGTCAAAGATTCGCGATATGAAGTGCGAACCACCGTCACTAATGACGAGTCTGGGCACACCGAATCTAGGAAAGATTATGTTTTTAAAGAGTTTAACGACTACTCGTGTGTCATTTGTTGGAGCGGCAACGGCTTCTATCCATTTAGATACATAGTGGACAACGATGAGTATATATTTATTTCCAAAAGAAGACAGGAAAGGTCCCATGAAGTCGATTCCCCAGACGTCAAAGATTTCTACTTCTAAAATTCCTTTCTGAGGCATTTCATCGCGTCGTGAGATGTTGCCAGTGCATTGGCACCGGTCGCATTTTAGTACAGCGATATGGACATCCTTCCAGAGACTGGGCCAAAATAGGCCAGATTGTAGAATTTTAGCGCACGTCTTTGAGGTGCTAGCATGACCACCATACGGTGTTGAATGGCATTGGGAGATGATGTCTTCTATTTCTTCCTCTGGGACACAACGGCGGTATAAGTTGTCGGCGCCTCGTTTGAAGAGTAGAGGTTCGTCTTAGTAGTAATGCTTTAAGTCGTGGAAGAATTTCTTCTTTTGTTGATAAGTCAGGTCCGGTGGAAGCACGCCTGCGGCCAAGTAATTAACGATGTAGGCAAACCACAGTAAAGTGGCTTGGGCATAGACAACTTCCACGGCTTTTTCCAGTTCTGGTTCTTCCGAAGTTGAGTTGGACATATCGCTTTACAATTTGGCTATCAGACGTTCGTAGGGAAAGTCGTCATTGATAGGCACTGGTTCTTGTTTAATGCCCTCTATACGGGATAAGTGATCTGCAACTACGTTCTCGGTCCCCTTCTTATCTTTAATTTCTAAGTCGAACTCTTGTAATAATAGGATCCATCTCAATAGTCTTGGTTTGGTGTCCTTTTTGCTTATTAGGTATCTAATGGCAGCGTGATATGTGTATATGATTATTTTGGCTCCTACCAAGTAGGAACGAAATTTGTCAAGAGCAAACACGACTGCTAGAAGTTCCTTTTCCGTTGTGGCGTAGTTCATTTGGGCAGGGTCTAAAGTTCTACTGGCGTAGTAGATAGCGTGAAGCTTCTTGTCTTTCCTTTGTCCTAGAACTGCGCCTACAGCATAATCACTCGCATCACACATGATTTCGAATGGTAGTCGCCAATCTGGGGGTTGCATGATTGGTGCGATGATAAGTGTTGACTTTAGAGTTTCGAATGCTTCTAAGCATTCCTTGTCGAAGATGAACTCGACATCTTTCATTAACAAACCTGTAAGAGGTTTTGTGATTTTCGAGAAATCCTTTATGAATCTTCGGTAGAATCCAGCGTGTCCTAAGAAGCTTCGTATCTCTCGTACGGTTTTCGGAGGTTGAAGATCCTTTATAATCTCTATTTTAGCTTTGTCAACTTCAATCCCTTTTTCAGATATGACGTGTCCTAAAACGATGCCTTGTCGGACCATGAAATGGCATTTTTCCCAATTAAGGACAAGGTTCACTTTAGCGCATCTTTTGAGTACCGTTTCTAAATTTGACAAGCAGCTTTCAAAGCTTTGTCCGCATACAGAGAAGTCATCCATGAACACTTTCATGATGTCGTCTATGTAATCCGCAAAGATTGCCATCATGCGTCTTTGGAAGGTTGCTGGAGCATTGCACAGTCCGAACGGCATTCGGCGATAAGCAAAAGTACCATAGGGACAGGTGAATATTGTCTTTTCCTGGTCATCTGGGTGAATAGGGATTTGAAAGAATCCAAAATAACCATCTAGATAGCAGAAGTACGAATGTTTCGCTAGTCTTTCCAACATTTGGTCTATGAAAGGTAAAGGGAAGTGATCTTTTCGAGTCGCCTTGTTCAGTTTTCTGTAATCGATACACATCCTGTTTCCGGTCACAACTCTTTGGGTTATCGATTCACCTTTCGCATTCTTCATTACAGTAACGCCTCCTTTCTTTGGCACTACGTGTACTGGGCTGACCCATTGGCTGTCGGAGATCGGGTATATGATTCCTGCGTCTAGTAACTTTTTCACCTCGTCTTTGACTACAGTGCTTAGGATCAGGTTTATCCTTCTCTGATGTTCTCTTGAAGTTTTGCAGTCTTCCTCTAGCATGATACGGTGCATACAAATGGAAGGACTTATGCCTTTTAGATCGCTTACATTATAGCCTAACGCAGTTGGGTATTTCCTTAGGACTTCTAATAATTGCTCAGTTTCTGATTGTCCTAAATTAGCATTGACTATTACTGGTCTTTTGAATTTTGTATCTAGGAATTCGTACATGAGGGTTTTAGGTAGCTCTTTAAGTTCTAAAGTTGGGTTTTTCGGACCTGGCATGTGATTTGGAGTGAGTGCTAAGATCTCGCTCAGACTATCATCTTTGTATGGTGCACGCCAGTTGTCATCTTCATGAATAGCAGGGATCTGGATTTTCATGATTTCAGAATATGTAGTTTCCTCCTTCTCTAATTCTCGTATGCATTCGTCAATGACATCTACTATATAGCATGTGTCATCTATAGCTGGTGCCTTCAAGAACTTAGTAAGGATGAACTCTATCTTTTCTTCTCCTACTTCGAATGTTAGCCTTCCTTTCTTTACGTTTATGATAACTCCGGCTGTAGCTAGGAACGGTCTTCCTAGGATAATTGGGGTAACAGAGTCCTCTTTGATGTCCATGATTATGAAATCGGTTGGGATATAGAATTGGCTTATGCGTACTAGAACGTTTTCCAGTACACCAACGAGATATTTGACTGATCGGTCATCCAATTGTACGGACATTTTAGTTGGTCTTAGTTCTCCCATATTCAGCTTTTTGCATATAGATAAAGGCATGACGCTTATACTGGCTCATAGATCGCATAGAGCTTTGTCTATAACGAACTTTCATATGACGCAGGGTATGGAGAAACTACCTGGGTCTTTTAGTTTAGGAGGCATGTTGTTTTGAATGATTGCGCTACATTCGGCAGTGAGTGTCACTGTCTTGTTATCCTCTATTTTCCTTTTATTAGACAAGATTTCTTTAAGAAACTTAGCGTATGACGGCATTTGAGTTATCGCTTCTATGAACGGGATAGTGATGTTTAGTTGTTTCAGAAGTTCAACAAATTTCTTAAATTGTCCTGAAGTTTTGGAGTTTATTAATCTTTGAGGATAAGGGATAGGTGGTTTATATGGCACTGGGGGCACATATGAGTTTTCATCTTTGGCGGCTTTTTGCTCGTCACATTCCTTCTTTTCTGTTTCAAACTCCTTTTCGGTTGGTTTATCAGATTTCTGATGCATTACTAAATCTTCATTCCTAGGATCTGTTGGGCCTTCCAATTCTTTTCCACTTCTCAATATAACAGCGTTTACGTGACCTTTCGGATTAGGTTCGGGCTGGCCTGGAAATGTTCCAGCTGGGGCAGCTGCAGAGGCTTGTTGTTGAGCCACCTGTGATATCTGCGTTTCGAGCATCTTATTGTGGGTGGCTAAAGCGTCTACTTTTTCGGTCAGCTGTTTAATCTGCTCGCTGGTGTGTATGTTTTGATTCAGGAATTCTTTGTTTGTTTGAGCTTGAGTAGCTATGAATTTTTCCATTATCAATTCAAGGTTTGATTTCCTAGGGGCAGTCTGGGCAGCAGCGGCTGGTTTCTGATATCCTGGCGGAGCAGCGGGTGCTTGCAAGGCATTATCGTTCTTGTAGGAAAAGTTTGGGTGGTTCCTCCATCCTGGGTTGTAAGTGTTTGTGTAAGGATTTCCTTGAGCGTAATTTACTTGATATGGTGGGATTCCGGCCAACAATGGGCACTCGGGCGCATTATGAGTGGCGATCCCGCATAACTCGCAGTTTGGAGTTACAGCAGCTATGGTTGCAATTGGGTTAACGGTCAGACTGTCGATTTTCTGCGCTAGAGCATCTACTTTAGCGTTGAACTTTTCAAGGCTGCTGATCTCGTACATCCCATCTTTCGCTGCGGGTTTCTCTGCTGGAGTTCGGTCGCCTCCCCATTGGCCGTGGTTCTGAGACATATTTTCGATTAGTTGATAGGCTTCATCGTATGGCTTATCCATAAGTGCACCGCTCGCGGCGGCGTCTACCGTTAATCTGGTGTTATACAGAAGCCCATTGTAGAAAGTATGGATCGTCACCCAGTCTTCTAAACCGTGGTGAGGACATGCTCTCATCATATCTTTGAACCTTTCCCATGCTTCATAGAGAGATTCAATATCTTTTTGTCGAAATCCGTTGATTTGAGCTCTAAGCATAGCAGTTTTGCTTGGCGGAAAGTATCTCGCTAAGAAAACGTTCTTCAACTGTTCCCACGTCATAACGGAGTTGGATGGTAAGGATTGTAACCATGTCCAAGCTTTATCTCTAAGAGAGAAAGGAAAAAGACAAAGTCTTATTGCGTCTGGAGTTACTCCATTTGCCTTCACTGTGTTTGCGTATTGCACAAACTTTGTTAAGTGTTCGTTTGGATCCTCAGTTGCATTTCCTGAGAATTGATTTTGTTGTACAGCTGACAGCAATGACGGTTTTAGTTCGAAATCAGTTCGATTGATAGCTGGGGCAACAATGCTACTTTGAGGTTCCATCTGAGAGGGTGTAGCGTAGTCCTTCAGCGGTTTGTTCTGAGGTCCGTCAGCCATCTTTGCTTTTTCAACAGGAGGATGAGCTAGAAGATCAGGAATATTGTGTCTTCGTTGATATTCGATGATGCGCCTTCTTAAATGTAAGAAGTGTTCTAGTTCGGCGATTGTAGGTTGTAAGATGTCGCCTTGTGAGCGAGTACTTGGCATATAATCGAAGAACGAGTAGAGGGAGAGAGAATAGTTAACCTAGTCTATACTGTGTAACAAAAGATTACACTATTGACTAAACGACTCCCCGGCAACGGCGCCAAAAACTTGATCGTGACTTTCTATGTCTAACTCAATTAACTACAAGTGCACAGTCTATCGCGTAGTAATAATAGATATTGATCCCACAGGGACTCGTAATCAAACTAGTATTTTCGGGTGTTACTGTGTTTAGCTAGGTTGGTAATGTTTTAGGGGAATAGTAACGAAATAAGTGTGTAAACTAAAGGGAACTAAAGCTTTTAATTAAGGTATAAACGCTTGAATCGGTATGTAATATGTTACTTCTTCAGGGATTCTATAGGTCACCGGTGTCTTTAGGTTTTCAAAAATAGTTTAAGAAGAAAATGATGGTTTAAAGACCTTTGTCTTACGATGGTTGTTGACGCTAGTCGCAACTCTAAGGCGGAACGTATGTTGTCGCTATCCCGTTCGGGGTTAAAGTTACTTTTTGAAAAATATTAAGTTCTAATTCCTTTTAAAGCGCTGTCGCTGTTTTTAAAATGAATGCCTAGTTTTTACTATCTGGTCTTAGCCTCAGCTGTCGCTTGTTGGTTCGTACCTTTATGAATTTCCCACTGTCGTGGCAAAACTACTGTAAATAATCTCTCGCTGTCGCGACGAAGGTTTATTTAGAAAAATTGATTTAAAAACTGAAGCCATAAAAAAGTTTTGAAAAGGTAGATATACACCGGTTAATTATCGAATTCCATCAGATTATTTATTACATACCGATTACTTAAGATTTAGCCAGACATGGAATATAAATTAACAACACGTAAATAATGGCAGAAAATAATAACATGCATTATAATGGGAAATAGAAATTCAATTAACGATTAGAATAGAAACCTGTAAACAATTCGATTGGCTTTTGGGAAATCCTCCAAAATGGTGGCATGATTTAGTCTTTATGCCAATTACTCGTACAAAATAGAAATGGGAAAGTAAAACAACAATTGCAAGGAAAGAAAGAAAAAGGAAACAAAATAACAATAAGAAAATGAGAAACTGAAAATTGCTCTGAAAGTAAATTGGCAGCACTTCATCTCTTCAATGCGGCTCCCCTTTTCTGGTACCAGCTACCTCCTTTTATAGATGGGATTTTCAACGGTTTATTTCTTTGGGAAGTGGGAATGATATCAGAAAATATAGGAGTTAGTGATCCACTCCTCTTTGGCACTTTCATCACTTGACAACACGTGCAGGAAAACTGCATTTTAACTCCATGACGGTCGTCATGGACCTATGACGGTCGTCACACGTATGACGGTCGTCACACCCTTGTGACGGTCGTCATATCAGCAGAATTCGTTTTTGCTGCTTTTTGGCCTAATTTTCACCTGGTTTTCACCTGTAAATGCTTCTTTTCTTCATCTTGCTCCATTTGAGCATGGACTTTGAATACATGCAAAATACTGGGCAAATAATGTGGAAATATCCGAAATCAGAGTGAAAACGGTCGCCGATTAGTAGAAAAGTACATCATTATATATATATGATTTCGCGTTATCAACCTCCAGTTGTTTTCTGAAGATCCCATTCAAACTCTTTTCTAAGGAAATTCCCTTTTTTTGTTTAATCCCTATAGGAGGTTTTATTTCCCTCTGGATTCCCCAATAAGCCTAGTTGTTACCAGCTCCCTGTTGTTTTTACTTGTCTGATCATCACCCATATTCCCCTTTGAAGTCTAGTTGTAACTAGCATTAGGTCAGTTGCTGACCCCTATCCGATACTGCTAATTGGTAATTACCAAATTTTAGTCATTACTAATGTTGCAACTTATCCCCAAGATCTGGTGTTTACCTGAATCTATCCCTCAGTCGATGTCCCGTTTGTTAACCGACTCTACTGAAGGTCCAGTAGTCACTGGCATTGTTTTAAATCCAATTGTTATTGGTATCATTGATTTGATTGTCACCATTCCCCAAGAAAGTCCAGTAGTTATTGGCATTGCTTAGAATCCAATTGTTATTGGTTTTGCTGAGTTGGTTGTCACCATATTTATTGGAAAGACCAATAATGTTTTGACTGGCATCATTTAAAGTTAGTTTGTTGTTAGTACCTCGGTTTTAGTCGTTACCATATCCTTTGAAATCCTAATGGTCATTGGCAATGGTATTCTAAACTTGATTTTAGGATGGTTGGTTGTTACCAGCATCCCTAGTGAGTTCCTAGGCATCCCCAGCAACTCTTGGAGGTCTAGTGGTCACTAACATCCCCGATGAGTCTGGTTTTGTTTCTAGTCTTTTCCTGAAGATCTCGTTTAAACTCTTCTCTGCAAGGAAGATCCCCATTGGTTTGTTCCCCAATAGAAACCATGTCTCTAGTCTTATGGACTCCCAGTTTGGAGTTCGAGTCTGTTGACTTTTTTTCCCTTGTGTTGTTTCCTAACCTTGTTTCCTTTGATGCATCCACTGGGTAGATTTTCATTTCCCCAGCGAAGTTTTGCCCTTTCCCCAGTGGATTTGTTTTCCCTGGTGGAGGTTGGTCTTCCCCGTTGGAGTTTTTTTTTATTCCCTGTCCCCTGTGTGGAAGGTCCCTACAAAGTACCATCATTAGTCAGGTCTGAACTATTGATTGGTTTGTTTTGGATCTCTCCCCAGTGTGTCTGTGTTCCTAGTGAGTGGTTACTCGTTTGTTTTGTTCTTCTTTTTTCTTTTGCTCGTATGTCAACATTTTTTTCTTACACTCAAGCATCATGAAGCATCATTCTTATAACTAATTTCATGATCAGCATTTGTCCTTTTTCATACCATCGCATCTAAGGAACAAAAATTTTGGTTTGCTATGTTTAATTACTTTTCACCATAATTCTATAGATATTGTCATCTCTTATACCATATGGTAAAGATATTTAAATATGAGCAAATGTCATACCCCAAATTTTTACCCTATATTCCATTATCACTCTAGGTGCATAAAGCATGTGTTATCTAACCTTAACCTTTTTCAAGTTGATCTTTGTCAAGATGCAGATGAGTTAGGGTTTTACACTGTCAAAATCAAGGATCCTGTGGACTAATCAGTCAAGGTTTTGGATTGATCTTATATAAATAAAGTCTTCATATCATCAAAAGGATCACATTTTTCCAAGGACAAATTACTTGGGATTGCTACCAAAAGAATAGGAGCAGTGCAGTACAAGACCCTGATTAGGGTTTTTAGTGGAAAAAGTCAACTGAAGTTTGACTTTTGGTCTAAAGAGGTTTCCAAAGCTTGAATAATGATCCATGGAACTCCTATGACTTATTAAAGTCTCCCCAAGAAGTTTTAAGGGCTCAAAGAACCCAGAACACTGAGGATCGATCCTGAAGATTTCAGTCGTTCGGTTCGTCTGTCTAGAAAGTCAACTCTTGACTTTTAGGGTTTTGACCCTAAATTGAAGCAAGAAAGTCTTACAACATCATTTTGTGACTAAATAGTGATTTTGGTGGATATTTAATCAAGGATTGATGGATAACTTGCAAATCAAGAAACTAGGGTTCATGAAAAACCCTAATTTTAAGCCAACTTGAAATTATCATTACTTCCTAACCACACATCCAAATGGAGTGGTTCAAAGAATTTTGGAAAGATCTTTAGGATCCCTAAAAAAGTGTCATGTTGGATTTAGATCTAAAATGCATATATTTTGAGTTATAAGCTCATCAAGTTGTAAAGAATTTCAACACTTAGGTATTTTTCATGTTTCTTGACTTATAAGTCAACTTTTGTAGGAAACTTCAAGAGGATTTTTGACACAGTTTCCTTTGGAATTGGAACTTTTGTAAAACATTAATGTTGTATATCATGTTTGGGGATTTTTAAAAAGTATAAGAACATTGTCTCAATATTTGTGGTTAGGGAGAATCGAAGAAGACAAGTTGGGCATTTTTCATGTCACAAAACCAAGTTCAGCACTTATATTTTCTTGCATAAACCATTCAAACTTCTTATAATCCCTTTCTTAACTCATTCTTTGATTCTTATAGACTTAATTGAGGATATTATAATGCACATCCACGAGTAAAACTCAGATTTTGGATTAAATGAGTTGTTTAATCATGCAAGTGGATGCAAGTGGCATGAGAGAGAAAATTTTTGTAAGTTCTGTCACAACTCAGCAACGACATCAACTTCTCCCTTCCTTTCACTTCAAGACCACTATTTACAGGATATAGGTGATGATCAAACTCATAGATAGGTGTCTTAAACTCATAAGAAAGATCTCAAGTTGATCTTGCACATTCTGCCTCCAAAAAGGGCAAAGTTGGCAAGATGATCCAATATGCCCATACCACTTGCTTTCCAAGCTTTCCTATAAATAAAACATTCTCCTCACATCCAAAATACACCATATTGAGCTAGAAACCAATCAAAATCTCCCACATTCCTCTAATCACATTGTTCTTGCAACTTGTGAAGCTTGCTCCCTTAAGGCAAAAATATGTCTTTGCATAAACCTTGCCAAAACCTCATACAACCATCAAACACCTCCACCAACACTTCAAACATATCACTTATGATGTATTGTATCTGTTCAAACACTCATTCTCACCAAAAAACTTCTCCCACAAAAAGTCAACTATCAATCCACAAAACTTTGACTTTCTGCACTTTTAGAGCCACAACTATGTCCAGTCCTCTTCCAACCTCTCCAACACTTCAAACACCTTCCATATAGGTTGTTTGAGTTATCTAAATCATCACCACACTTATGTAACATCATTTCCTTGCATTTAACTTTGGAGTTCTTTGTGTATTCTTGTAAAAAGAACCATTTTGTCAAGGCAACCATTTAGAAGGAGTTTGGATCGCTTGAACATCTCAATTGAAGCATTTTAAGGTTGTTTGTGTAAGTACAGAGTATGCCTAAGAGGGGGGTGAATTAGGCTTTAGGGAATTTTTCCGGTTTTTCGATATTCTTTAAATTTTCTTTGGTTATGTTCTTGGTGATGAATGCAGTAGAAAGCATAAAGAAAGTGGACACCAAGATTTATAGTGGTTCCCCTCACAATCCGAGAGTACTCCACTCCCCTTTCAACACGAAAGAGAGTTTTCACTATTGTTTAAGAAAGTACAACCTATCACACCATCAACCGGTGAGGCCTACTATCAAACAATTTCAACAACTTAGGATGCAAGAACAATCCTCTTGCAAACACTAACCCTTGTGTCCAATAATCCTGGATCACAAGTCAAATACAAGTAATTTTAATGATTTGATGAGAGAGTAAAAACAACAATATCAATCCAAAGATTGATCTTCTCCTTCTGATTAGAATTCACTCTTTTAATCTCAATACAAGTGTTCAATGCTATGCATATGAAAATATGAACAATATGAACACTTTGAAAATATTTGAAAATATTTGAATTTTAGTGAATTTGATTCAATGAATATTTGAAAAATATTGGAGGTGTTTGTTAATTTGAAATTATCAGAATTTATATCATCCAAAACACCTTTTCAAAAGGGTATATTAAAGTATAAATCAAGGGATGGAAAGGTATAACATTTGAACAAATTTTGAATATGAAAGGAAATAATTCTTCAGAAAACGTTCAGTGTTAATCGGTTAACCATATAGGTTAATCGGTTAACACATGAACGTTAGCCCAAAGAATTCAAAAATTGAGGGCGTTAACCGATTAACCCATATGGTTAATCGGTTAACACTGTAAAAACTTTGAAAAATAATTAAGTTAAAAGTGTTATACCAATTCCACATAGTTTAAAAACACGTCAATGCAATATGCAAAAATAATTGATAGTATTGAACACTTGTATATCAATTTAGAGAGGGAACTTTGATATACCAGCCTTGTGTCCAAGTCTTGAAGTCATGTAGAATAAAATTTGCACATGTAGCTTGACTTGAAAGATAACTTTGCATAGTCTTGATAACTTTGAAAGGCTTGACTTTTTGCAACCAAGAGATGAGCTTGAGTAGGTTGACATCATCAAAACTTGAGATTGAAGCATGCTTCTACATTCTCTCCCTTTTTGATGATGGCAATCAAAAAGCGTCTGCGTGATATCTTGGTTCTTGGTAAGCTTCTCCCCCTATGTCCAGCAACTCCCCCTATCTAAACGGAGGAAAAAAAATCTGCACAGAGAGATATTAAAAGAACCAAAGCTCTTCTCCCCCTTTGACATCAGCAAAAAGGAAAGAGCTTTCAAACACAAAACAACAGCATATATGGCAGCAAGCAAGCAAGTAATCAAGAAAGCAAATAGCATATATAAAAATGCAGCACACATATAAAGTGCGACAAAAACATTGTACGAGTACATCGGAAATGAAATTAAGTAACAAAACGAAATGCGGAATGAAAACAGAAGTAAAATATCATCAGTAAATATTTTCCAAGAGTCATCAGCCATATCATCTTCATCTGCTTCCTCTTCTTATTCACCTTCTTCATCCTCTTTATCATCATTGCCGGTATTGGTATGGCGGGAGGTAAGGATAAGGTTTCGGAGAGAAGCAATGGCCCGGGAGGTTTCACGGTGACAGTTCATAGATTCTCTATGTTGGGTCATCATGGTTTGGTAGAGAAATTCATTTGTAATGCCTCCTTCAGGTACGGGATAGGCTTGGTTTGAGGTTGTTCCGTCATCAGCATACTTGTAGGTGCCATCGGCGTCTTTGATGATGCCGGTGTTCTTCACAATTGTTATCTCATTAATCTCATTTGTTGTCGAATTCATCTTGGTAAAAGGTTCTCTGTTAAGATCCAATTCCGACACTTCTAGAATGCGTGAGATCAGCCGTGCACATGGAAGACGCGTCTGAAGCGAAAGCTGTTGTTGAAGATGATACATTATGGTCAGAATCCAATTTACCCGAATCTTGTTCTTGATAGCAAACAGAAGTTGCATTTACAAATCGTTGATCTGAGCGTGATTGGAGTCTTTCAGAATGAGCACATAACAGATGATATAATGTAACATCCGGTCAGATACCGACAAATTCTTCGCGTAGCAAAGCATGCGAGCAGTCCTCTGATTAGCAATAATGGTTTCTTTGGGGAACCTGCAAATCCGGTAATAGTATTCCATCTTGTCGTAGTTAGCCCACGGACCTTCATCATAGTTAACTCCTTTTTTGAGAAAGCAGCCGGTAGATGGAATTTGTAGCTTCACAGCAATATCAGATAAATTTTCTTTCAACCGATAGTCACGAACAACGGTTTCTAGAACATGTTCTCCATTAGCATTTAAATACACAAACATCTTATTCAAGAAATTCTTAACCAAATTCGGATAACAGTTACTGGAATCAGAGACGAACTTATCCATTTTTTGGTATTTCAGCAATGCAGGGAAATCAAAGGACGGTGCAGGAAAAGCTTTAAGATTCACATACTTTACCGGGAGGATGTGACGAACTCGTACTTTGAAATCCATTATGCGCTTCTTGGTTTTTTCCATGGGAGGAGAGATGTCTTCATCTGATGCAGAGGCGTATTCTGGAAGCTTTCCCTTTCCCTTGTTTGACGAAGCCATGAAAGTAGGTTGGAGGAACTGACGGTTGTGGGTGCTAAGGCAGTTAGGGTTTGGAGAAGATGGTAGTGAGGAGTTATTCAAATAAGTTGTGGGAGAGAGATAGTGGGTTTTTAAAGTTAGGGTTTGAAGAGGGAATTTCAAAACACTCTTGGTCAAAGAAGAGAAAGTAGGATTCCAAGGATATGTTGAATTGGAATACTTTAAGAAAATATTGACCACAAAAAAATGATTTTTCCAAAATTTAAAAGAGTTTTTCGTTTCTGATTTTTGCTGGTTTTGACAGTGTTAATCGGCTAACCACATAGGTTAATCGATTAACATATTACAAATTTTAATTTTTTAAGAAAAAGCTACAGTGTTAATCGGTTAACCCTATAGGTTAATCGGTTAACACATTAAAAAATGCAATCAGAACTGAAAAACTTACAGTGTTAATCGGTTAACCCTATAGGTTAATCGGTTAACACACACGAAATTTGGAAAAATGCTTTAAAACAGAATGCAAACACATAGAAAACATACATAAACTATGCATACATATATAGAAGAAAAGGTCAGATGTCACCTTCATCAAGAATCCCAAGTTCTCGCCGAATTTTGTAGAACGATTCTTTCGCCAAGGGTTTGGTGAAGATATCGGCGAGTTGATTGTGTGTGTCGACGAAAGTAACATCTACATCTCCATTTAATACATGATCTCGAAGGAAGTGATGCCAGATATCGATGTGCTTTGTTCTTGAATGCATGACCGGGTTCTTTTTAATGTTGATGGCACTTGTAATATCACATCGTAGAGGAATGCAACTGAGATCTACATCGTAATCCAGGAGTTGTTGTTTGAGCCATATAATTTGTGCACAGTAACTTCCTGCTGCAATATACTCTGCTTCGGCTATACTGAGTGCTACACATGCTTGCTTCTTGCAGGCCCATGACACTAGAGCATTCCCGAGAATGTGACACGTACCGCTTGTGCTTTTTCTATCGGTCTTGCATCCTGCATAGTCAGCGTCAGAATAACCAGCTAAAGAACAAGTACTACCTTTAGGATACCATAATCCGACGTTTGTTGTCCCTTTGAGATACTTTATAATTCTCTTCACGGCGGTGAGATGCGATTCCTTCGAACTTGCTTGAAAGCGTGCACACAAATAAACGCTAAACATAATGTCAGGACGGCTTGTCGTCAAATATAGTAATGAACCAATCATACCTCGATATTTAGTAATATCAATTGGAGTACCGGATTCATCTTGATCAACATACGTTCCGGATCCCATAGGAGTGGACATCACCTTGCAACTATCCATATCGAATTTCTTCAATAATTCCTTGCAATACTTGGATTGATTAAGGAAGATGCCATCCTTTGTTTGCTTGATTTGTAGTCCAAGAAAATAATTTAGCTTTCCCATCATGGACATCTCGAATTCTCCTTGCACCATGAGTGAGAATTCTTCGCAAAGCTCTTTGTTTGTTGAACCGAAGATGATGTCGTCGACATAGACTTGAACCAATAAGGCGTTACCTTTGATCTTCTTTATGAACAACGTCTTATCAACCTTTCCTTTTGTAAATCCCTTTTCACATAAGAAATTGCTAAGGCGGTCATACCATGCTCTTGGTGCTTGTTTCAACTCGTAGAGTGCCTTTTTCAATTTGTACACATGTGAGGGATTCTTGAAGTCTTCAAAACCTGGAGGTTGTTTGACGTAGACTTCTTCATTGATGTAGCCATTCAGGAAAATGCTTTTGACATCCATCTGGAACAACTGAAAATTCATAGAACAAACGTAAGCAAGTAATAATCTAATTGCTTCTAACCGTGCTACCGGAGCGAACGTTTCATCAAAATCAATTCTTTCCTCCTGGTTGTAACCTTGTGCGACCAATCTGGCTTTGTTACGAACTATGATCCCATTCTCGTCAAGTTTGTTTTTGAACACCCATCTTGTTCCTATGATGTGCTTATTATCTAGTATTGGTACAAGAGTCCAAACTTGATTCCTTTCGAATTGATTGAGTTCTTCTTGCATTGCTACAATCCATCGATCGTCGCATAAGGCTTCATCAATCTTGGTTGGTTCAATTTGAGACACAAAATCCATGTTGAGACAAGCATCCTTAAGATTTAGTCGAGTTGCAACGCCTTGGCTAATATCACCAATAACTTTATCTATCGGGTGATCTCTATGAGTTCTCCATTCCTTCGGAAGATCTTGATGTTCTTGAGTGACCTCTTCTTGTAGTATTGCTTGATCCTTTGAAATGTTTTCTTCATGTTGTGAAGCATCTACAATATCATCATCATCATCCAAAATAATATTATCCTCTTTCGAGGGGTTAGTCTCATCAAAAGAAACATGAATGGATTCTTCAATAGTAAGAGTTCTTTTATTAAAAATTCTAAAAGCTCTACTAGAAAGAGAGTAACCAAGAAATATACCTTCGTCAGACTTCTCATCAAACTTACCGAGATTGTCCTTATTGTTGTTGAGAACGAAACATTTGCAACCAAATATGTGGAAGAATGCTATGTTTGGTTTCCTACCCTTGAACAGCTCATACAGAGTCTTCTTGAGAATTGGTCAAATGTTCACACGGTTGCTTACGAAACATGTCGTGCTTACCGCCTCCGCCCAAAAATACTTAGGAAGATTCGAGTCACTAAGAATTGTTCTAGCAAGATCCACTAGTGACCGATTATTCCGTTCTACGACGCTGTTTTGTTGAGGAGTCCTTGGTGCAGAAAAATTATGAGAGATTCCATGCTCTTCGCAAAAGTCTTCAAAATCTGAATTTTGGAATTCTCCACCGTGGTCGCTTCTTATGGAGGCTATAGTGAGTGACTTCTCGTTTTGAATTTGTTTCGCATACTTTTTGAATGCTTTGAAGGCATCATTTTTCTGCACTAAAAACATTGTCCATGTGTATCGAGAGAAATCATCAACAATAACTAAAGCATAAATACTACCTCTGAAACTCTTCGTTCTTGATAGACCAAAAAGTTCCATGTGCAACAATTAAAGTGGTCTTGATGTAGAAACCACTTGCTTGGATTTGAAAGTTGTCTTGGTCTATTTTCCCTTTTGACATGCATCGCATAATTTATCCTTGATGAATTTTATCTTCGGAAGTCCAACAACTAGATCATGCTTTATCAATTTGTTTAGATGCTCAATGTGAATGTGAGCAAATCTTTTATGCCAAAGCCATGCCTCATTGTTGTTTGCCATAAGACATTTTACCTTCAAAGAGGAATCATCAAAAGAAATCATAAAAATATTATTATATCTTTTACCTTTTAGCAAGATGTCATGAGTGACTTCATGTTCAATCAGGCATGGAGGCCTTCCACATCAAAAGAAATCATAGAAATATTATTATATCTTTTACCTTTTCGGAACCCTTAGTCACACAATTGACTTATGCTAAGAAGGTTGTGTTTAAGGCCTTCCACATAAAGAACGTCTTCGATGATTGTACATGGAGGTGCACCAACGGTTCCAACTCCAAGAATTTTTCCCTTATTATCATCACCGTAAGTAACCTATCCTTTGGCCTTTAATAATAGACTTGAAATTTTGTTTACATCTCCCGTCATATGCTTCGAGCAACCGCTATCAAGATACCATTGATTAGACGTTGTCTTGAAGCATACCTACACCACAAAATTAAGTAGTGTTAGGTACCCAAATTGCTTTGGGTCCTTGATAGTTAGTACATTTTTCAACCCACACATAATGACCTTTAGCAACACCAATGTTGCGCACATAGCAAGCATTAGGTGTATGGCCTTTAATTCCACAATAAAAACACGTAGGTTGAAAATGACTTATATATCTAGGAACATAATTCATTTTCTTAACAATTCTTTTCTTTTTATGATTTTGATGCACAATATTAGAATTGTTTACTTTTTCTTTAACAACTTGTTCACTTGCTTTTACAAAAATGGTCTTACTTGTGCTTGGTTTGGAAAACTTAGAATATCCTAGTCCACTTTTATCATTAGGATATCTTTGGTGCCTAAGTATTTCCTCCAAGCCAATTTGGCCTTTTTCGTATCTTTCTAAAACTCTTTTAAGTTGAACAATTTGAAAAGATAAAGATTCACAATTCTTGCATACAAGACTTTGTTTTTCATCCATCAATTTTTGTTTTTCATTTTCAATATTTTTTATAAAAGCAGTAGTTTGTTCTTCTAAAAATGAAATTCTTTTCTTTTGGGATGATATGCTTTTACACAAAGTCTTGCATTCTTTTAGAAGTTCATCTATGACTTCTTGTGCCTCATTGTCATAAATAGAAAAGTTGTTACTAACCTCATCGATGTCTTCGTCGGAATGATGTGATGCCATAAGAGCCATATTTGCACATTCATCGCTTTCCAATTCCGATGATGAACTTATCTCATTATCGTCCCAAGCAACATAAGCCTTCTTATTTTTGAAATCCTTCTTGCCTTTGAATCCTCCTTTCTTTGCAAGTTTCGGGCAATCCGGCTTTATGTGACCTTGCTTCCCACATTCGTAACATGTAACTTCTTGATTTGATGTGGATGCATCCTTCTTCCTGAAATGTCTATTCTTTTTAGGAAAAGATGAATTTTTATTATTATTAAAAACTTACTAAGCTTCTTTACAAGAAGCATGAAATTTTCATCTTCGGATGTCTCATCGTCTTTATCATCCTTTGTGTCAATCTTCAAGGCAATTCCTTTGGACTTTTTGTCTTGACTTTCATGCTTCTCGAGCCTTCTGAGTTCCAATTCGTGCTCTTGAAGTTTACCAAATAAGAATGCAGATGTCATTGTTGAGAGACTCTTCTTTTCCGAAATAACGGTCATTTTAGGCTGCCATTCCCTTGTCAAGGATCTTAGGACTTTCAGATTGAGATCATCATTGGTAAATATTTTTCCGAGAGCAATCAAGTGATTTGTTAGATGGACAAATCTCTTTTGTAGGGCAACAATGGATTCACCGGGCTGCATACGGAACATCTCATATTCTTGGCTTAAAGTGTTGAGCCTTGATCTTTTTACTTCTGTTGTCCCTTCATGCGTTTCTACCAAGGTGTCCCAAATTTGTTTCGCCGATTTGCACTGTGATATGCGGAAGAATTCGTCCATAATGAGAGCGCTTTGAAGTATGTTGATTGCTTTCTTCTCATTCAAGATTCTCTTCTTGTCATCTTCATCATATGAGGATTTTATCTTTGGAGTGCCAACACCATTTATCACACTTGTAGGAACATGTGGACCAGTTTCTACGGTTTCCCATATACCGTCTCCTTGAGCCTCAAGATGTGCTTTCATACGGATTTTCCAAAAATTGAAATATTCTCCAGAAAAGAGTGGTGGCTTATTACTACTTCCACCATCTTTGAAAATCGGGTTGGTACTAGCGGAAGCCATACTGAATCTTTAGGAACAGGTTACCTTAACTTGCTCTGATGTCAATTATAAGTACAAAGTATGCCTAAGAGGGGGGTGAATTAAGCTTTAGGGACTTTTTCCGGTTTTTCGATATTCTTTAAATTTTCTTTGGTTATGTTCTTGGTGATGAATGCAGTAGAAAGCATAAAGAAAGTGGACACCAAGATTTATAGTGGTTCCCCTCACAATCCGAGAGTACTCCACTCCCCTTTCAACACAAAAGAGAGTTTTCACTATTGTTTAAGAAAGTACAACCTATCACACCATCAACCGGTGAGGTCTACTATCAAACAATTTCAACAACTTAGGATGCAAGAACAATCCTCTTGCAAACACTAACCCCTGTGTCCAACAATCCTGGATCACAAGTCAAATACAAGTAATTTTAATGATTTGATGAGAGAGTAAAAACAGCAATATCAATCCCAAGATTGATCTTCTCCTTCTGATCAGAATTCACTCTTTTAATCTCAATACAAGTGTTCAATGCTATGCATATGAAAATATGAACAATATGAACACTTTGAAAATATTTGAATTTTAGTGAATTTGATTCAATGAATATTTTGAAAAATATTGGAGGTGTTTGTTAATTTGAAATTATCAGAATTTATATCATCCAAAACACCATTTCAAAAGGGTATATTAAAGTATAAATCAAGGGATGGAAAGGTATAACATTTGAACAAATTTTGAATATGAAAGGAAACAATTTTTCAGAAAACGTTCAGTGTTAATCGGTTAACCATATAGGTTAATCGGTTAACACATGAACGTTAGCCCAAAGAATTCAAAAATTGAGGGCATTAACCGATTAACCCATATGGTTAATCGGTTAACACTGTAAAAACTTTGAAAAATAATTAAGTTAAAAGTGTTATACCAATTCCACATAGTTTAAAAACATGTCAATGCAGTATGCAAAAATAATTGATAGTATTGAACACTTGTATATCAATTTAGAGAGGGAACTTTGATATACCAGCCTTGTGTCCAAGTCTTGAAGTCATGTAGAATAAAATTTACACATGTAGCTTGACTTGAAAGATAACTTTGCATAGTCTTGATAACTTTGAAAGGCTTGACTTTTTGCAACCAAGAGATGAGCTTGAGTACGTTGACATCATCAAAACTTGAGATTCAAGCATGCTTCTACAGTTTGGATCTTCACAACTCAACTGGAATTTTTATTTTGTATATTAGCTTGAAGAGGCTACAAGAGGTATATGCTCATACTAGCCATTTTTGAAATGATGTTAGATTTTGATATACATTGATGTTGAACATGTTTAATATGAGTTATAGGTCATGTTTGAACTTTAACTTGCCCTCAAACTTGTGTATGCTTAACTGTCCATGTGTTCTCGCTTGTTAGCTTGCCTTAGGCTTCATTTTCACATGCAACTCATGGATTTTGTTTAGGCATAGGTGTGTGATGTTTTTAAACATCATTTTTATGTCTTATTGGTTGTGTTTTCTCATTTGGTTGTTGCTTAAAACATGTATTCATGACTGTCACCATGTTCTTGCTCAAACTTGACATTTTGACCACTTCATGTGAAATCTATTGTTTGAAATCCTCACTTAACGTGTGATGTTTGTAAGAATAATTTATATGTTCCATATGGTGTGTTTGATCACTTGCTTGTTGCTTAAACCATGTATATATGATTGTCCACATGTTCTTGCACATAACCTGCCACTTTCAATGATGCCTTCGAATTTTTCATTTAATGCATGATATTTGAAAACTACTACCACCATTGAGTTTCTTGTGGAAAAATACACAATTTACTTTTTTGTTTCACTCAATTTCATTAAGTTTTGAGTAAGTTATGGTTGCTTTTGCAAATCTGCCTAAAGTTGTCTTGCCTTGACTTGGTTTTTTGCCCTAGTTTTGTCTCATTTTGGACCCAATTTTCAAAAGTGCATAACTTCCTTGATTTTTATCATTTTTATTCCATTATTTTTGAAAAATTATCCTTGATATGTCTAGTTTCAATATGTGAAGAAAGAATTCAAGAATTGTCATTTTTGAAACACTTTGATTCACTTGAAAGACATGACATTTTTTAGGGTTTTTACTTGTTTTCATGAGTTTCCTTGACATAGTAATTTATTTTTCTTGCATGATTGATCTTGTATGAATAACTTTTTAATGTTTAACATGTCTGTGTTTGAAAACATTTTTTTTTTGCTTTACTATGCTTATTCATGCCCTTGTAAAGGTATGAGCATGAAAATCATGTCTTGAAACTTTTTGTTGGTTTATGATATGCTTCTTGATGTTGTAACCTTTTGAACATGTTCCCTTAACCTTATCTTACTTGTATATGTGTCTTGTTAGAACCATAAAATGTTTAGGGTTTAATTTTTGCCTTTGTAAATGCATGAGTGTGAATGTATGACTTGGAATTCCTCTGTGAATCCTTGTATGTTTCTTGATGTTGTAACCTCTTGAACATGATTCCTAAACTTCATCTTACTTGTTTATGTTTCTTGTTAGAACCATAAAATTCTTAGGATTGATTCTTGCTTTGAAAGATACTATGAATCTTGTTTATCTCCCGTTATGTGGAGTTTGAATCCATGCTTGAACTGTTGTCACTCTTCTTGCTTATCCATGATTGATTGTCATCAATATATCTTGAAAATGATTGAATGTTGTTACATTTATCTTTATTTGATTAATATGCCGAGTTGTAACTTATATGGATGAATTTTGGTTGCCTATCATTGATGAACTTGTTGTTGTCACACATGTTTCATGTTTGCTTTTGTTGGTTGTTACCTTCATAATCTTTGAACTTTGCCATGATAAGGAATGTCTTGACTTATTATTGATGCTTGAAATGTTTGTTCTTGTTGTCGTAACTTGAAATTTGACCTCTTTTTTCACTTTTGCATAAGCATGTGCATTCGCATCGCTCACATACGCATTAGCACTTTTTCTATGTGGTTTTTATTGCAAGAATTTTCAGGTGTTTCAAACCCGATTAATCACATCCTCTCAAAGATATCACTTTATCAAGACAAGCACAAAATGAAGGTTTTTATGCCTAATCATCAGAGCAAAAGGTCGAAAATTGGAACTGCGACCACAACACCATTTTTCAAGCAAATATGCAAATTTTGCCTGAAGTAACCAGTTACTCATTTTTTAGGCAAAACCAAGTAACCGGTTACTCAGGGCAAAAATGCAGATTTTGCTGCATTTTTTGGGACAACCACTTTTCCCTCTACATTTTGGGGTTTATGAGGTTCTAGAATTGTGTGGAACATTCTAGAAAATTCTAAAGACATCGAGAACATTCAAGACACTTGAAGGCATTTGCTCCAATACGTCATTTCCAATCAAGACCACCATACACCTTTGTTTCCAAGCATGTGA
This sequence comes from Lathyrus sativus, assembly GCA_963859935.3. NCBI lineage: Eukaryota > Viridiplantae > Streptophyta > Magnoliopsida > Fabales > Fabaceae > Lathyrus > Lathyrus sativus. The sequence continues at coordinate 676,373,367 of OZ012739.1, read as the reverse complement.
ACCATTGGATTTTCAACTTGTATTGGGATGGTTACCGAGTCAACTATCTAACTAACTGAGTTAACCTCCGACTCAGTGAGTTGAGCCTAACTAACTCCAAGGCTAGTTCTTAGGCTACACCCAAAGCTCACTTCGAACCTAGCAACTCCGAAGCAAAACTCTATACAAGCAAATCACCACCATTTCACAATGGGGCTCAATCATTTTTTTCCAAATTCTCCATTGACCATTCTCCATTCTCTCTGAATTTTCTACAACATTTGCACATTCATCTCCATCATCTTCCCAAAACCTCACTAAAGCTCAAATCCTCCATTAAAGAGTAGAAACTTCTTCCTTGGAAGTGATTTCTCTTGAGCTTAGTCATCAATATCTTGTGATTTTACCTTATTTTCTGGAGCTTTATTATCTTTTGATTAATCTCAAGTGATTACTTCAAGCTTATTCGGTGCAATTTTGTATTTGGATATTTCGTCGCAATTTGCTCGGTTTTGCTACGGTTCGGTTGCAAATTCTGAATTCTCTGGTTTTCTTTGCTTATTATCATCATATATCAATAACAATAACATCCAAGGCAAATCTCAGACTTGTAGGTTGGTTATCTTTCACTTGATTTACCGTTTCGATCTATTTCGATCGTTTATGATGTAGTTCGATCGTTTTTTGGTTTTACTTAATCATGTGATTTCTTGATCTTTGCTCTCCAAGTTTAATGCTTTCCATTGATGATTAATTGATGTTTAAGTGCTCTTGAACTTCATGTTTCATGCACAAATGTCAAGCATAACATGTGGATGATTGGGGAAATCTTTTGGTTGTAAAAAGTGATTTTCAAAAAACTGTTTTTGCCACTGCCACAGTGGTAACCGGTTACTCTATATAGGGTAACTGGTTACTCCGCACAAATTTAGCCTATTTTCTCCATTTTTGAGCAAGTAACCGGTTACCTGCTTAAAGTAACCGGTTACTCAAGGGCAAAATGTCATTTTTTGCCCGTTTTCAAGCTCGTTTGATATTCTTTCCTCATATAACTTCCATGGCTTGATATGCTTAATATTTGTGGATGTTTTACGAGTTATTCACCTATTCTTTGAAGCATTTATGCAATATTTCAATATGTCATTTATCAATTCTCGATTATGTGCATTTTTGGCACTTTGATTATGATCATTCTTGCATCACTTGCTACATGGTTTGTGATACATGCTAATTATCTTGGTACTGTTTTTCACTTTTATTCATGTTTGCATTGAGTTTGTTCCTCTTTGGAATGAACTCAGTCTTGTATAATCAACAAATCACCCTTTTGCTTTAATGGTTTTTCATTCCTTTGGAAAATTATTAGCATATTTCCCTTTTGATTGATAAATCGAAACTTCGTTTTGATTAATCAATCCTTCTCTCTTTCTTATCCTTTGGATATTTTAGATCTTTATCATCCTTCTCTTTTCCTGCGTGGAGATGAAGGTTCACAATGCATTGGAGCATTCTACCAGCTTAGCACCGTTGTATCGTTTGTTTGTTTCTTGCACCGCACTTTGGTGTTAGATAAGGAATGAGAGTGGAGAATTCCTACACTCATTCTGACCATTTTGGGTAGGGGACGAATGACCCTGTGCCTGGAGTAGTCATCTCTACCTTCTTACTGTGGTATCCCTCTTTCTCCAGTCGAGTCGATCCTTAATCACTTGCACCCTTACCTTCTCTTTGAAAGTAGCTTTTTCCTTTCAAGCCAACACTATTTTCTCTCTCGACCAATCACCATTCTTGGTTTCCCTAGAGATTTGTAATCACTCTTTTCCTTGGTTAATCAATTGTCCTTCAGTTTAAATCTAATTCCCTTCTTCCTTAGCTAAGTCAATCTTTCTTCTCTAGTTTACACAGTCTTCCTGTTCTAACCTATTCCCCACCAGAGAGGCGGGCTGTGATTGACTAAAAGGCGGGTGATTAACCAAGAGAAAGTGATTATCCCAAAGAAAAATCTAGTTTTAACGGGCGGAACGTGATCAACCAAAGATCGCCTGATCAGCCGGAAGAAGGCGATTAACCCAAAGAAAAACTCAGTATTAACAGACAGATTGTGATTAACTGGAGAAAAAAGGATTTAGTAATTGACTGTTAAACAGTGATGAACCAAACAAGAAGGAGAAAGAAACAAGAGAAGGTTTCTTTGAACCAATCACCATTTTTCTCAGTTAACCACAACCCGTCTGTTAAGATACTGAGTTTCTTTTGGGTTAATTGTAACAGTCCAATTTTAATTAAGTGATTACTTTAATTAATTAAATGAATTATGGGGTTTATTTAATTAATTGAGTGATTATTTATTAAATTGGTAGATGTTTGAGAGGAAAATAAATTGGAAGGAAATTGGATAGAAAGTGATATAAAGGAAATTTGGAAAAGAAATAGAAAGTTAGAAACATAAGAAGAAGAAAGAAGAGAAAGAAAGTGGAAGAGGAGAAAAAGGGAAGAAAAGAGCAAAGCTTAGATTTTCATCAAGAACAACTCTCAAGCATCGATTTGTGCAAGGTAAGGGTGTGAAATATCATTATCTTAATGATGTATGTGATTATGTATGGATTGTTTGAGTTTGTTTGGGTGTTTTTCTTCATTTTCCATTCTAGGGCATAAATGGTTTAATCGGTAGAATCGAGTTTTGAACGGTTAGAATTCAAAATAAATTGTGTAGTTTAGTCGGGTAATGTTTAGCCGTGATTATTGGATTTCGTTTGATTGAATTTGGTTGAGTTTGTGAGTTTTGACATTTTTGGATAATTGAGGGTTTGAGATTTGAGTGGAAATCGGACGTCGTAGAAATCGTGTTTAATGGTTCTAATTTACTGCTATATGTTAGGTGAGTATGAGTATGTGTTTATTTCGAAAAAAAAGAATTGAATCGGTCGGATTTTCGGGCGAAAATGCAAAATCCCGTAGCCGTGTTTAGGCAAAATTCTGGTTTTTCGGAAAACTTCAAAAATTCATAACTCTTGAACCGTAAGTCGGTTTTGACCCCCGTTTGAAGCGTTGGTAAGTTAACGAGATTATCTTTCTAGAAAAAATGGCTTTGAAGCCTGTACCTGGTTCAATTATAGCAGAAAATTGAAAACATATTGTTGTGTTGATTTTTACCGTCGCGAATGTGTGTGATTGATGTGTTATTGTGCAGAATACTTTTGTTATATAACATATAGCTTGTGCATGTTGTGATATGATATGCTGTGGGTAGCCGTATGGCGTGAATCCTAGATGGTGGAATCGATTATGAAATATAGTCTTTTGACAAATATATGCATATTGTTTGTATGTGAAGAATGCATGAGAACATATTGTGAGTATGTGTGCATTGCTTGATAAATGTGGTAATGATATTGAAGTGTAAATGCATATTGATTGTATGCCATATTGTGAATGCATGAGAACATATTGTGAATATGTGTGCATTGTTTGAAAAGGTAATGAGGTTGAATTATGAATGCATATTTGTTGTATCCGATTATTGTGAATTAATGCATGGGAGCATATTGTAAGATATGCGTGCATTGTTTGATAAACATGATGATGTAAAGTATGAATACGTGATTTTATGATATGTTGTGTGTGCAATCTTGTTTTAATTCTTGAAGGCTGGAATTATTTGAATGCCAGGGATTAAGACGTGAGATTGGTCTTAAGTGCATTTGTGGTTGATTGCATATGCATTATTTAGTCAAGAGGCAATATTTGCTAGTTTCATGGAGACTAGTGGCTTGTCCCAAACCTAGAAGGGTGGGTTTGAAAGCTTAGGGAACGAGCTTTGTTGTTATCGGTCTAGAAGGGTGGACCCGGTTTAAATGTAAAAACTGAAAAATGATAACAAGTGTTGGTACCACATGGCATTGAGTTGCATTGAGTTGTGTTGAGTCACATAGCATTTATGTCATTGTTATATGAATTATGCTTGTATGTGAATTGGTGATTTGGTGAATTGTGAATAATGGATTGGTGTGTTGGTGAAAGATGTTTTGTGATTATTCATATGTGTTTATACATGTCGTGAAATGTATAATGAGTTATGAATGATTTGTGGTGAGAATTGTGAAATATTTGTATCTTTATTTTCGTATATGTATATATATTTATATGGATTGATTATTATGATAATATTTCTCACCCTTCTGCTGTTTTATAATGCTCTATGAGGCATTGCAGATTAGGTTGCTGGAGGTTCTTTTTGTGGAGTTTTATCTTCATTTTTTTGTCGGGTCGCTCTGATATGTAGCACCGGATAGATAGGTTGTATAGCATTCTTTTGAGATACATTGTATATGTATCTGTTGGCAAATATGTTTTGTAAAACCATGATGATGTGATGAACAAATTGATTTAATATGTATATTTATGATATTATGTTTTCAAATGGTTTAATGTTTTAATCTTCCGCTGATATTTCGAAAATTGAAATGTGGGTGTAAGGACCAAGTCCTCTATTTCAAAACTACCCCACTGTTACATGTCATTTTGAGCAGGTGTTGTATGATTTATTTTCATGTATGTGTGACATGCTCCTTTTATATCATATTTTAAATTTACTCTGACGAAATTTCAATAAGTGATTAAGTGATTTATTTGGTTATTTGGGGATATAGAAAGGGGGTGTTACATTAGTGGTATCAGAGCCTGGTTGGCCAGTTGGCCAAGTTGTTAACATGTTTGTTTTCACATTTATATCTGATTGTGTGTGACACTATCGATATTGTTTGTTCTTATGGAGTTCTGTTGTTGGAATTCAGAACTATGGTTGCCGGTAGGAATGATGAAGCGATTGCTGAGGCTTTGGCGATGTTGGCTGGAGCAATTGGGCAGAATCCGCAAGCCAACATGAATGTTGGAAACAATGCTGATGATGAGTTTCGTGCTTTGGGAAGGTTTCAAAGGAACAATCCGCCAATGTTCAAGGGAACCCATGAACCTGACAAAGCACAGGTTTGGCTGAAAGCGATCGAGAAGATCTTTCGAGTCATGAACTGTTCAGATACGTAGAAAGTGCAGCTTGGCACTCATATGCTTGAAGAGGAAGCTGAGGATTGGTGGGATAATACTCGCCAACGGTTTGAAGAAGATGAGGTTTTGGTTACATGGGATATTTTCAGAGAGGCATTTTTGGAGAAGTATTTTCCAGAAGATGTGCGTGGTAAGAAGGAAATTGAATTCCTTGAGCTGAAGCAAGGTAACTCAACTGTGGTCGAGTATGCGGCAAGGTTTGAGGAATTGATTAAGTTTTGTCCTCATTACAACACTGCTAATGCTGAGAGATCTAAGTGTCTCAAGTTTGTGAATGGTTTGAGACCTGAAATCAAGCAAGCTGTTGGTTATCAGGAAATTAGAAGATTTTCTGAGTTGGTGAACAAGAGTAGGATTTATGAGGAGGATAGTAGGGCTCGATCTAGCCACTACAAGAGTTTGAATGATAAGAAAGGAAAGGGTCAGTTTAGAGGAAAGCCGTATGTGACTCCTGTTGATAAGGGGAAACAGAAAGCTGGTTTTGGCAAGAAGCCAAGTGGGGGAGTTTCTACTCCGGTGAGATGTTTTAGATGCGGTGAAGCGGGACATCATGCTCCCGAGTGCAAAAGTGTTGAGCAGAAGTGTTTTAAGTGTGGCAAGCCAAGCCACAAAGCTCTTGAGTGCAGAAGCGGTACGAATGTGACTTGCTACAATTGTGGTGAGCAAGGGCACATTAGTACCAAGTGTGACAAACCGAAGAAGACTCCAGCGAAAGGGAAAGTGTTTGCTCTATCAAGATCAGAGACTGCTAGTGATGATCGATTGATCTGAGGTACGTGTTTTATTAACGGTATACCTTTGATCGCTATAATTGATACTGGAGCTACACATTCTTTTATTTCGTTGGATTGTGTTAAGAGATTGAATCTTGAGTTGTCTGTTATGGGTGGTAGTATGGTTATTGATACTCCTGCTATGGGTTCGGTAACTACTCCGTATGTGTGTTTGAATTGTCCGTTGAGTATTTTTGGTAGAGATTTTGGGATTCATCTAGTGTGTCTTCACTTAGACCAACTTGATGTTATTCTTGGGATGAATTGTTTAAGATTCAATCGGGTTTATATTAACTGTTTTGACAAAATAGTGATTTTTCCTGAATCTAGTGATGAAGGAGATTTGTTTTTGTCTGCTAAGCAAGTGAAGGAACCGGTGCAAGATGGTGCTAAAGTGTTTATGTTGTTGGCAACTTTGAGTATTGGTGAAAGTGGAGCAATTGATGCTTTACCAATTGTCCGTGATTTTCTGGAAGTTTTTCCTTAAGAGATAAGAGACTTACCGTCGGAACGAGAGTGGAGTTTACGATTGATTTGATTCCTGGAACTAGTCCGATATTGATGGCTCCGTATCGTATGTTCGCATCAGAACTGAAAGAGTTGAAGAGTCAACTTGAAGATTTACTTGATAAAAGGTTTATTCGTCCGAGTGTGTCACCGTGGGGTGCACCAGTGTTGTTGGTTAAGAAGAAAGAAGGTTCTATGAGACTTTGTGTGGATTATAGGCAATTGAACAAGATGACTATCAAGAATAAGTATCCACTTCCGAGGATTGATGATTTGATGGATCAGTTGGTTGGTGCAAGCGTGTTTAGTAAGATAGATCTGAGGTCTGGGTATCATCAGATTCGTGTGAAGGCTGAGGATATTCCGAAGACTGCCTTTAGAACAAGGTATGGACATTATGAGTATTATGTAATGCCATTTGGTGTGACTAATGCACCATGTGTATTTATGGAGTACATGAACAGGATTTTCCATCCTTATTTGGACAAGTTTTTGGTTGTGTTCATTGATGACATTTTGGTTTATTCGAAGAGCGAAGAAGAGCATGTCGAGCATCTGAGGATTGTGTTATCTGTGTTGAAAGAAAAGCAATTGTATGCGAAACTTTCTAAGTGTGAATTTTGATTGAAGGAAGTAAGTTTCCTTGGTCATGTGATTTCGAGTAGAGGGATTGCGGTTGATCCGTCAAAGGTTGAAGCGGTATCGCAGTGGGAGACTCCGAAGTCAGTTTTTGAGATTCGAAGTTTTCTTGGATTAGCCGGTTATTATCGGAAATTTATTGATGGATTTGCTAAGTTATCCTTGCCATTGACGTAGTTGACTAGGAAAGGTCAAGCTTTTGTTTGGGATGTTAAGTGTGAAGCAAGTTTTCAAGAACTTAAGAGAAGGTTGATGACGGCTCTTGTGTTGATTTTACCGAATCCGACAGAACCGTTTGTTGTGTATTGTGATGCTTCTTTGATGGGTTTGGGAGGTGTGTTAATACAAGATAAACAAGTTGTAGCTTATGCTTCGAGGCAACTCAAAGTGCATGAGAAGAATTATCCGACGCATGACTTAGAGTTGGTCGTCGTGGTGTTTGTGTTGAAACTTTGGAGGCATTATTTGTTCGGTTCGAGATTTGAAGTGTTTAGTGATCATAAGAGTTTGAAGTATCTCTTTGATCAAAGAGAATTGAATGCAAGACAGAGAAGATGGTTAGAGCTTCTGAAGGATTATGATTTTGGGTTGAATTACCATCCGGGTAAAGCGAATGTGGTAGCTGATGCTCTGAGTAGGAAATCATTGCATATGTCGATGATGATGGTAAAAGAGTTGGAATTGGTTGAGCAATTTCGTGATTTGAGTTTGGTGTGTGAGAAGACTTCTAGTGGAGTTAAGTTGGGTATGTTGAAGCTTACGAGTGGTATTTTGGAGGAGATTCGAGAAGGTCAGAAATCTGATTTGAGTTTAGTTGATCGGTTGACTTTGATCAATCAAGGCCAAGGTGGTGATTTTCGGATTGATGAGAATGGTATTATGAGATGTCGTGATAGAGTTTGTGTTCCTGATGTTGTTGAGCTGAAGAAGAGTATTCTTGAAGAAGGACATCGTAGTGGATTGAGTATTCATCCGGGTGCTACTAAGATGTATCAAGATTTGAGGAAAGTATTTTGGTGGTCTCGTATGAAGAAGGATATTGCCGAGTTTGTGTATTCTTGTTTGACTTGTCAGAAGTCAAAGATTGAACATCAGAAACCGTCGGGTTTGATGAAGTCGTTGTTTATTCCTGAGTGGAAATGGGATAGCATTTCTATGGATTTTGTATCTGGTTTGCCGAGGACGCCGAATAATTTTGAAGCTATTTGGGTTATTGTGGACAGATTGACTAAATCTGCTCACTTTATTCCTATGCGAATGGATTACCCATTGGAGAGATTGGTGAAGTTGTACATTGAGAGGATTGTCTGTTTGCATGGCATTCCGTCTAGTATTGTGTCGAATAGAGATCCGAGGTTTACTTCGAGATTTTGGGAAAGTTTGCAAGGTGCTTTGGGTACGAAGTTGCGTTTGAGTTCAGCTTATCATCCACAGACTGATGGTCAGACTGAGAGGACGATTCAGTCACTTGAGGATCTTTTGAGAGCTTGTGTGTTGGAGAAGGGAGGAGCTTAGGATAGCTACTTGCCTTTAATTGAGTTTACTTACAACAACAGTTTTCATTCGAGTATTGGTATGACACCGTTCGAGGCTTTGTATGGTAGACGGTGTAGGATGCCATTGTGTTGGTATGAGTCGGGAGAGAGTCTTGTAGTTGGACCGGAGATAGTTCAACAGACTACCGATAAGATTAAGATGATTCAAGAGAAGATGAGGATTTCTCAGAGTCGCCAGAAGAGTTATCATGACAAGAGGAAGAAAGCACTTGAATTTCAAGAGGGAGATCCCGTGTTTCTTCGAGTCACTCCGATGACTGGTGTTGGTAGGGCATTGAAGTCGCGTAAGTTGACGTTGTAACACCTGAGGTGAAAGAGGACGGTGGTTACATGTAACACCCGTGGGCGAGGGAGTGGTTGTCGGTGTCATGAGGCATGACAATGAGACACTCCTAGCAACTTCTAGGGGAAAATCGAATTCACATCCGAATGAGAGGGATCCTGAGGCTATGCAGGTATGGGACTGCATGGTTGAATGAAGGCTTATAAGGATTAATTGGTACTACCTATATCAACAAGATGCATCTTCTTTTCGGTAGCCCGTTCATAAGTACTCCACAGTTAAGCGTGCTTGACTTGGAGCAATTCTGGGATGGGTGACCTTCTGGGAAGTTTCCTGGAAAGTGTGTGATTGAGGACAAAGCATGCTGAAAAGACCCGTGTTGGTTTGTGGGGTCAGTCGGTAATCCTAAAAAGCAATATGGGGCGTTACAAATGGTATCAGAGCCATACCTCTCCCAGTACGATGTGGTTCGGGGACGAACCAAGCGAAAGCTGGTGGGCATGTAACACCTGAGGTGAAAGAGGACGGTGGTTACATGTAACACCCGTGGGCGAGGGAGTGGTTGTCGGTGTCATGAGGCATGACAATGAGACACTCCTAGCAGCTTCTAGGGGAAAACCGAATTCACATTCGAATGAGAGGGATCCTGAGGCTATGCAGGTATAGGACTGCATGGTTGAATGAATCCTTATAAGGATTAATTGGTACTACCTATATCAACAAGATGCATCTTCTTTTCGGTGGCCCGTTCATAAGAACTCCACAGTTAAGCGTGCTTGACTTGGAGCAATTCTGGGATGGGTGACATTCTGGGAAGTTTCCTGGAAAGTGTGTGATTGAGGACAAAACATGCTGAAAAGACCCGTGTTGGTTTGTGGGGTCAGTCGGTAATCCTAAAAAGCAATATGGGGCGTTACAGACGTCGCGTTTCATTGGTCCTTATCAGATTTTGCAGAGGATAGGAGAAGTGGCCTATCGTGTTGCTTTACCGTCGTCGCTTGCTAATCTCCATGATGTGTTCCATGTATCTCAGTTGAGGAAATACATTGTGGATCCGTCTCATGTGATCCAAGTAGATGATGTGCAGGTGATAGATAACCTGACTGTGGAGACATCACCTATGCAGATAGAGGATCGGGAGTTGAAGCAACTTCGAGGCAAAGAGATTGCTTTGGTAAAGGTTGCCTGGGGAGGACCGACTGGTGGAAATGTTACTTGGGAGCTGGAGAGCAAGATGAGGGAGTCTTGTCCAGAGTTGTTTGAATCAGGTAACATTTTCAAGGACGAAAATTCCTAAGTGGGGGAGAGTTGTAACAGTCCAATTTTAATTAAGTGATTATTTTAATTAATTAAATGAATTATGGGGTTTATTTAATTAATTGAGTGATTATTTATTAAATTGGTAGATGTTTGAGAGGAAAATAAATTGGAAGGAAATTGGATAGAAAGTGATATAAAGGAAATTTGGAAAAGAAATAGAAAGTTAGAAACATAAGAAGGAGAAAGAAGAGAAAGAAAGTGGAAGAGGAGAAAAAGGGAAGAAAAGAGCAAAGCTTGGATTTTCATCAAGAACAACTCTCAATCATTGATTTGAGCAAGGTAAGGGTGTGAAATATCATTATCTTATCAATGTATGTGATTATGTATGGATTGTTTGAGTTTGTTTGGGTGTTTTTTTTTCCATTTTCCATTCTAGGGCATAAATGGTTTAATCGGTAGAATCGAGTTTTGAACGGTTAGAATTCAAAATAAATTGCGTAGTTTAGTCGGGTAATGTTTAGCCGTGATTATTGGATTTCGTTTGATTGAATTTGGTTGAGTTTGTGAGTTTTGACATTTTTGGATAATTGAGGGTTTGAGATTTGAGTGGAAATCGGACGTCGTAGAAATCGTGTTTAATGGTTCTAATTCACTGCTATATGTTAGGTGAGTATGAGTATGTGTTTGTTTCTAAAAAAGGAATTGAATCGGTCGGATTTTCGGGCGAAAATAAAAAATCCCGTAGCCGTGCAGGTGATAGATAACCTGACTGTGGAGACATCACCTATGCAGATAGAGGATCGGGAGTTGAAGCAACTTCGAGGCAAAGAGATTGCTTTGGTGAAGGTTGCCTGGGGAGGACCGATTGGTGGAAATGTTACTTGGGAGCTAGAGAGCAAGATGAGGGAGTCTTATCCAGAGTTGTTTGAATCAGGTAACATTTTCGAGGACGAAAATTCCTAAGTGGGGGAGAGTTGTAACAGTCCAATTTTAATTAAGTGATTATTTTAATTAATTAAATGAATTATGGAGTTTATTTAATTAATTGAGTGATTATTTATTAAATTGGTAGATGTTTGAGAGGAAAATAAATTGGAAGGAAATTGGATAGAAAGTGATATAAAGGAAATTTGGAAAAGAAATAGAAAGTTAGAAACATAAGAAGGAGAAAGAAGAGAAAGAAAGTGGAAGAGGAGAAAAAGGGAAGAAAAGAGCAAAGCTTGGATTTTCATCAAGAACAAATCTCAATCATTGATTTGAGCAAGGTAAGGGTGTGAAATATCATTATCTTATCAATGTATGTGATTATGTATGGATTGTTTGAGTTTGTTTGGGTGTTTTTCTCCATTTTCCATTCTAGGGCATAAATGGTTTAATCGGTAGAATCGAGTTTTGAACGGTTAGAATTCAAAATAAATTGCGTAGTTTAGTCGGGTAATGTTTAGTCGTGATTATTGGATTTCGTTTGATTGAATTTGGTTGAGTTTGTGAGTTTTGACATTTTTGGATAATTGAGTGGAAATCGGACGTCGTAGAAATCGTGTTTAATGGTTCTAATTCACTGCTATATGTTAGGCGAGTATGAGTATGTGTTTGTTTCGAAAAAAAGAATTGAATCGATCGGATTTTCGGGCGAAAATGCAAAATCCCGTAGCAGTGTTTAGGCAAAATTCTGGTTTTTCGGAAAACTTCGAAAATTCATAACTCTTGAACCGTAAGTCGGTTTTGACCCCCGTTTGAAGCGTTGGTAAGTTAACGAGATTATCTTTCTAGAAAAAATGGCTTTGAGGCCTGTACCTGGTTCAATTATAGCAGAAAATGGAAAACATATTGTTGTGTTGATTTTTACCGTCGCGAATGTGTGTGATTGATGTGTGATTGTGCAGAATACTTTTGTTATATAACGTATAGCTTGTGCATGTTGTGATATGATATGCTGTGGGTAGCCGTATGGCGTGAATCCTAGATGGTGGAATCGATTATGAAATATAGTCTTTTGGCAAATATATGCATATTGTTTGTATGTGAAGAATGCATGAGAACATATTGTGAATATGTGTGCATTGCTTGATAAATGTGGTAATGATATTGAAGTGTAAATGCATATTGATTGTATGCGATATTGTGAATGCATGAGAACATATTGTGAATATGCGTGCATTGTTTGAAAAGGTAATGAGGTTGAATTATGAATGCATATTTGTTGTATCTAATTATTGTGAATTAATGCATGGGAGCATATTGTAAGATATGCGTGCATTGTTTGATAAACATGATGATGTAAAGTATGAATACGTGATTTTATAATATGTTGTGTGTGCAATCTTGTTTTAATTCTTGAAGGGAGGAATTATTTGAATACATGGGATTAAGACGTGAGATCGGTCTTAAGTGCATTTGTGGTTGATTGCATATGCATCATTTAGTCAAGAGGCAATGTTTGCTAGTTTCGTGGAGACTAGTGGCTTGTCCCAAACCTAGAAGGGTGGGTTTGAAAGCTTAGGGAACGAGCTTTGTTATTATCGGTCTAGAAGGGTGGACCCGGTTTAAATGTAAAAACTGAAAAATGATAACAAGTGTTGGTACCACATGACATTGAGTTGCATTGAGTTGTGTTGAGTCACATAGCATTGATGTCATTGTTATATGAATTATGCTTGTATGTGAATTGGTGATTTGGTGAATTATGAATAATGGATTGGTGTGTTGGTGAAAGATGTTTTGTGATTATTCATATGTGTTTATACATGTGTGAAATGTATAATGAGTTATGAATGATTTGTGGTGAGAATTGTGAAATATTTGTATCTTTATTTTCGTATATGTATATATATTTATATGCATTGATTATTATGATAATATTTCTCACCCTTCTGCTGTTTTATAATGCTCTATGAGGCATTACAGATTAGGTTGCTGGAGGTTCTTTTTGTGGAGTTTTATCTTCATTCTTTTGTCGGGTCGCTCTGATATGTAGCACCGGGTAGATAGGCTGTATATCATTCTTTTAAGATACATTGTATATGTATCTGTTGGCAAATGTGTTTTGTAAAACCATGATGATGTAATGAACAAACTGATTTGATATGTATATTTATGATATTATGTTTTCAAATGGTTTAATATTTTAATCTTCCGCTGATATTTCGAAAATTGAAATGTGGGTGTAAGGACCAAGTCCTCTATTTCAAAACTACCCCACTGTTACATGTCATTTTGAGCAGGTGTTGTATGATTTATTTTCATGTATGTGTGACATGCTCCTTTTATACCATATTTTAAATTTACTCTGACGAAATTTCAATAAGTGATTAAGTGATTTATTTGTTTATTGGGGGGTATAGAAAGGGGGTGTTACATTAATCACCTTCTTTTGGTTAATCATTTATTCCTTTCGGTTAATCACAATCCGTTTGTTAAATACTGAACCCCTTGCAGTTAGCGACCTTTCTTTGGTTCAAATACTGCCAGCTTTAGGTTAGTAACCTTCATTTGTTTCGAATAACCTTTCGTTCGGTCAAGTACTGCTTTTTCAGTCAGTATATCATCCTTTGGGTCACAACCTTCGCTTGGTTCTACATATGTTCTTTGGGTCACAACCTTTGCTTGGTTCCACACCCGTCTCTTGGTTGATCATTGTTCATCGGTTAAAACCAACTCCTTTATCCTTTCGGTTAACCATTGTATATCTGTTAATATACAAATTTCCCCTCCGAGTCCAACACCTTTCTTTGGTTCAATATTCTTTTTCTTTTGTTTCGTCGCAATCCATTTGTTGACACCAACCTTTTTTGCTCTCTCCATAAAGTTTTACTCTTATCTTTATTTGGTTAATCACTGCTTGCAGATAATACACCGAGTCCCCCATGGATCTTACCTTTATTTTGATTCTTGTCTGTTACTCCTTTTTCCCCGACTCTGTCGCCATTCTCTTGTTTTATCCCCTGTAGAGTCGTCTCTTTTCTTCTGCATTCCCCGATAGAGTTCTTTCTCCACTTCTCTGTTTCTCAGTAGAGTTTTCTTGGTTTTGACACCATTCATTTTGCATTCCCCACTTGGGTCTTGCTTTCTCTTTTGGTTTTTGGCTTTGACGCCGTCTCTTTCCTTTTTCTTTTCTAGCAGTAGTTCCTCGAACTACGTAGGCTTTGATTTCCTCATTGCACTATGAGGGTACGTAGGCACAAGATTGTGAAATCTTGGAGAGCCACCTTCCTCCGTCTTCTTCCATTCTTCTATCTCTCTGGTCTGTCCATATCCTCTTCTTTTCCTTGATTCCTTGAACTACGGAGCTCTGACTTCCTCGTTGCACTATGAAGGTACGTAGGCACAAGGGCCCCAATCCTCCTTGAGCACTTTCCTTTCTTTCTTTTTTATTTCTTTTCTTTCCTTCCTTTTTTTAGCTAGAAGCCTTTAGAAAGATAACCCATCCAAGCCTAGAAGCATGCGAAATGGTTCCCGTCAGGTATGACGGATGCTTAAGGTGCTAGTACCTTCCTTTCGCATGACCGCCCCCTTTCCCGTTTCTCCTTCCCTTGGGTTTTATTGATATTTCCCCTGTCCTTTGGGACTAAATAAAGTTCAGTGGCGATTCTGTTATATCTTTGAGTGTGTGATTCACTCAGGTATAATCTCGCTAGCCTCACTTGTAGAACCTTTATCATCATCCTCTTTTAGATGTTGTAACATCTATGTTTACCCTTGGTTGTAACCATTTGGTTTAATTATAAACTTCTTATTAGTGAATACTTGGTTGTAACCTTGTTCTTTGCTTGATGTTGTTACATTTTTGCCCTTATCTTTCTTGGTTGTTACCACGACTCTTTATATTTTCATCATGTTCTAATGAATGCATATTGTGTGTTTAGGCTTTGTTAAGTTTGTGTCCCCAAGTGATTTAGCTTGTTAGCTCTCATCCAGTTGCCTTGTTATTCCCTTATTCCAAAGGAAAATCTCTCTATTGACTTCACAGTCATAGATAACTCATTATCCCCCATTGACTTGTTTAAGTCATTAGGTCCTTTAGTTAAGTTAGAACCTATATCTACTAGACTTTGCTTTAAGTCTAAAGACTTACCCCTTGTTAGGAGTATCCTTCAATTAGAACTTTAGGGTAGAGTTTGTTGACTCTATGTAAGAATTATTGTCGTGATTACTTACTCCTCTATTGGCTTTTGTCAAAGTCAATCCCTTTGAGTGTTAAACTTAGATATAGAGAGAGTTTTTTCAAACTCTATACAAACATTGTCATGTTTGTTCCCCTTTGGAGTCTTGACAACAATCAAGTATTCCTCAACCTTGGTGAGGAGAACTACGGTTGCTCTGATTCTATCCTAGTCAGGATACATAGGCATAAGATGTGATATCTTTGCGAGCAAGCTTAGAACCATCTTTAGGTCTTTGCCTAGAACTTTACCATAACCTTGATCCAATAACCCTAGATAGCAACTTAGATAACTTAGCATACACACGCACACACACACAAAAGGTTCTTGTAGGATACTACAAATGTCTAGGATGTGAAATACCTACCCTATGCATAACCAACCCTCGATCCCTAAACCTTTAGCATTGCTGTTACATCGCGCAAAAGGTTTTTATTTATTTAACCTTTCCATTGTATAAATCAAAGCTCGATGGTGAATTTCAATGAATTAAGATTCAAGTTAATCAATAGCTTGACATTCGATTCTCACCGCAACAATTGCCAAACAAATATCATGGGCATTAAGCCCTTACAAAACCAAAAAAATAAACAAGACAACATTTAGTAGTCATCTTCAGTTTCCTTATCATCACATTCCTCTTCTCCATACCAGTATACAGTTGACAAGTAGTGCTCATCCAGAGAGTTTTCTTCGAACACCTTTCTTTATTTGGTGGGAACACATGCACTAATTTGAATAGCATTCCAACACCAGGTTTGCTGCTACAACTCTTCAGACAGGCAAACTCCAAGTTTTCCTCTCAGCACTTCAAATTGATTAGCATCCAAGGCCTCATTAAAGATGTCAGCTAGCCGATTCTCTGTGGCAACATGCTCCAAGGTTATAACTTTATCTTCCACAAGATTTCGTATAAAGTGATTCCTGATGTCAATATGTTTGGTTCTGCTGTGATGAATTGGATTCTTTGAAATATTAATGGCACTTAAGTTGTCACAGTAAAGTGTCATGACATCTTGGTTGAAGTTGTACTCAATCAGCATCTGCTTCACCCACATCATTTGAGAATAGTTTCTACCTGCAATGATGTATTTAGCCTCAATAGTAGACAAGGAGACACAATTTTGTTTCTTATTGAACCAAGAAATCAAGTTGATTCATAGAAAGAAACATCCACCATAGGTGATTTTCCTATCATCATCACTTCCTGCCTAATTAGCATCACAATATCCTATTAACAAGGAATAAGAGTTATGAGAATACAGCAGACCATAGTCACATGTACCATTTACATACTTCAGAATTATTTTGAATTGATTAATGTGACTAACTTTAGGCTCAGGCTGATATCTAGCACAAACCCCGACTACAAAAGTTATGTCAGGTCTGCTTGCAGTAAGGTATAGAAGACTGCCAATCATGCTTCTGTATAGACTCTGATTAACACTAACACCCTTTTCATCTTTAGACAACTTTAAGTGTGTAGGAGCAGGAGTTATTTTGTGTTTAGCATTCTCTAAGCCAAACTTCTTCACAATACTTTTAGCATATTTCCCTTGACAAAGGAATATTGAGTCTTCCATCTGTTTGACATGAAGACCAAGAAAGTAGGTTAATTCAACCACTAAGCTCATCTCAAACTCATATTGTATTTGCTTGATAAAGTGTTGAACCATCTCATCTGACATTCCTCCAAACACAATATCATCAACATATATTTGACCTATCATGATTTTTCAATCTCTCTCTTTAACAAATAGAGTTTTGTCAATTCCTCCTTTTTTGTAGCCATTGTTGACGAGGAATTCAGTCAACCTTTCATACCAAGCCCTTGGAGCTTGTTTCAATCCATACAAAACCTTCTTCAATTCGAACGCGTGTTCTAGAAATGTAGGATCAACAAAACCTTTTAGTTTGTTCCACATAAACTTCTTCATTAATGTACGCATTCAGAAAGGTACTCTTAACATCCATTTGAAATAACTTGAATTTCAATAGGCAAGCTACTCCAAGTAACAGTCTAACAAACTCCAATCTAGCCACGGAAGCAAAGGTTTCATCAAAATCCACTCCTTCAATTTGAATGTACCCTTGAGCAATAAGTCTAGCCTTGTTTCTCGTGACCACTCCTTGCTCATCAGACTTGTTTTTAAACACCTATTTTGCACCAATCACATTTGACCCTTCAGGTCTTGGTAGAAGATCCCAGACATCATGCATTTTAAACTACCACAGTTCCTCTTGCATAACATTGGTCCAAAGTTCATCAGTAAAGGCCTATTTGACATTCTTGGGTTCCAACTTTGAAACAAAATATGCCCTAGCCATAACATCTCGTGACCTGGTAAATCTTCCAGCATTTAGATCTCCTATTATGAGCTATTTATGATGATCTTTCTGAATTCTTGTGGAGGGTCCCTTCTCAACCCTTTTAGTCTCTGCAGATTCAGGATTAACATTGTTTGAATATGCAATAATTTCATAAGCATCATGCGATGTTCCAACATCCTTTGTAACATCTTCATCCCCCATGGGAAAGAATGCTGCAATATCATCAGTGAGATTAGGTTTTATAGTTGAGTCATCAACCACAATATTTATGGATTCCAACACAACCTTAGTTCATGAATTGAAAACTCTGTAGGCTCTGCTATTTATGGAGTATCCCAGAAAGATTCTTTCATCGCTTTTGGAATTCATCTTCCTCCTTTGCTCACGGGAAGCAAGATGTATCATTTGTTTCCAAAGACATGGAAGTATTTCACCGTTAGCTTCCTCCCTTTCCACAACTTATATAATGTGCCAGATGTGCTAGATTTGATGATTACTCTATTTAGAATGTAGCAAGTTGTATCCATGGCTTCAGCCCAAAAATGATACGGAAGTTTTTTTGGCATGAAGCACGACCCTTGCACATTCTTGAATTGTCTTATTCTTTCTTTCAACGAGCAATACGAAGTAGTAAGAAACAAAGTCAGATTGATTGCACAAGACTGTAGTCAACAAGAAAGAATTAACAATACTGAAACCTTTGCACCAAAGGTTAGGTTAGAATCTATACGTCTTTTAATACCCATTGCAGTTAATCAATATATCATTCTTTATCAAATATACGTTAAAAATACATTTTTGAATAAATATATAACAGAAGAAATGTATGTTCATCAACCTCCTGAATTTGAAAATCACAAAAATCTTAAATTTATTTATAAACTTAAGAAATCTTTGTATGCGTCTAAAACAAGCGCCCATAATTTGATATGAAAGACGGGACATTATATATATATATATATATATATATATATATATATATATATATATATATATATATATATATATATATATATATATATATATATATATATATATATATATATATATATATATATATATATATATATATATATATATATATATATATATATATATATATATATATTCGTTTGATAATCTATATTTTACAAGTCTAAATGTTCAACAATTAAGTTGTTGAACAAAGTTTACGAACCAAATGAATATGAATGAAAAACTAAATTTGTTAACTAAATGAGTTGAACTTTAACTATACATAGTTCGTCTCGTTAGGTTGATAAGTCAATTCGATTATATATGAGAAAAATTGTATTGTTTTTAAGAGTGTGTTTAAATATTTACTCCAAATCTTAACCTTATATTGTCCATTTCATATTAATTATGACAGGAAAACTAATAATCGAATTTAGAGTCATTCTTGTTGGAGATATTATGACATTTGTTAAAATAACATGTATAAGAAAGGTTGTAAGTGGTGTAATCATTTTGTTGTGATGAAAATGTTTCATTTTCTAATAATATTGGTGTACTATTTCAATAAATTTTTAAGGCTTCTAAATATAAGTTGTGGTTTGTTTAAAACAAACTTAAATTTTAATGGAGTATTTTTTGAATTAAGTTTTTAAATGTATCTTTTGAAAGTTGTGTAGTTTTTGAATTAGTAAATTTTTGAGACAAAATTAAATTCTAATTTGTTAAACTTTATTTTATTTCAATATTTTTTTTAAAATAAATATTAATTTAAAATGTCAAATATAAAAAAAAATATACTTCAAAAAATAGTTTTAAGTTCATGAATCAAGTATATTGGAAGAACCCAACTTCCATATTGATTAAAGATATAACCTACAAAGGATTTAAATAGAGTGACAGTTGAATTTAATGAGATAATTTAATAAGTTAAACCAAATTGTTCTTGCATTTATAACGAGTTGATTTGAGCTTAAATAAAAATTCTTCTCAAAATAAAATTAAAATTTTAGTTGAATCAATTCTTAATCAATCGAACCGAACTAAAATAAATTCAACTCGACTAAATTCATTTCTAACCCTTAATAGACATCCTCCCAATTCCGATAATATTCTATTCTCAACTTTATAAATACCATCATCTTAAAGTATTTTCATTTACAATCATAAACTACTTAAAATGAAACTTTAAAATAGATTAAATAATTTAATCTAACCCAATTAAATATTTTCTATTTATAATGGCAACACACGAATCATTTTTTTTATAATATTTTAAAAATAATTTAAAGTGACTCTAAATTTTTCATCAAAAAAGTCACAACTAATTTAAACAAATACCATAATCATTTTTTATTTTATTTTTATAATAAACAAATCTTCAATTTAAATATTTATACAAAAAATAGTTTTTTCCATAATTAAACAAAAAATGTAATTGTAATCATGACAATGAAAATGTTTGAAAAAAGAAAGGAAAAACTATGATACCAGTCCAGCCAAGCAAGCAGCTGAAGCGGTTAGACAAGTGTTTTTTGCGTGTATAATATTAATGGCAATGAGCATCAGAATCGAGGTAGTGAAAAGACTAGGGCTAGGAAGATGAAAAGATAAGAAAGAGTTGGTTTCATCAAGAACGAGGCAAGAGTAAGAAGAAGAACTAACTATGACGATCCTTTGATCTTTCTAAATATACCTTCTCTTCTCTTCTCATCAATCAATTCATCTGTCCAATCTCATTTTCTGAACCAGAGATCTTCTGCAATACTATTTCATTAATCTCAATAGAGTTTCTTTAATATTAAGATTTTCAATTTTAAAAAATGTTTAATAAATATTCTAAAAGAATTTAAGAAAATTCATATAATCAAAAAATATTTTTAATAAATAAGGGTAGGGTAAAGAATAGGAAGAAGGAGTCAATTAATGACACCCACCTCCTCCGGCTGAGTTATTTATTCCCAATCCCCGTCAGTCAGTCACATCATAAATAGAGATGTGCTGTCTGTCTATATGCCCTTACCATACTATCAAATTTCAATCTCAATTTTCTTTTCTTCTCAAAACCACCACTTCACGTTGATTTAACAAAGCTTCGCCTACACAATTTTTTTGGCATTCTGTCCACCTCCACCACACCTTCTTTTTTTTCTTCTTCTATCTATTTGCAGTAGGAGGTGGACATACTGCCAACAGAACTGTGTTGGTTTCTCTCTGTAAAATCTTCCTGATATTCTTATATGCTAAATCTAAACTTTTGCCATGCCTACTTGAGGCTCATGTTCATGGTATATAACTTTTCTTGTTTGATTAACTGTTTGTTTGTTTGTTTTCAAAAGTGAAAACCTAGACCTATATCATACCATTTTTTGTTTGTTTTCAAAAATAAAAACCTAGACCTATATCATACCATTATTTGTTTGTTTTCCGAAGTGGAAACCTTTATGATTTCCTTTGCCTTTCGGTGAAAGGTTGGGGATGTTTTTTATTTATTTATATATAAAATTTTACTATAATATACCTGTATTACTCAGGTGTACGGTCTAGGGTTTCTGGTTCTTTCAATACTTTTATACTAATATTTTGTTAACTGATTCATCCTTTATGTTTATAGATCTGAACTACTATTGGAAAAGATCTATCTAGCAGAGGGATTATAGAACATTTTGTGTTTTGTTTGTACTAAATGCAATCATCATCTTGTTCTTGATTAAACGCATATATTTATATTTTGTTCTCTGATTAGGGTTAATTTAGAAGTAAAAAATGGTGTTTTTCTTGTTTTTGTGAATTCCAATAAGAGTGCAACAACTACCAAGATACTAGCATTAATTCATGGCACTGATCTTCCCTATTGCCGAGTTTGTTTCCATATAAACTTTATCTGAACACAAATCTAGGCCCATGATTGAAAACCCTGACATTTTTTTAATTTTTCAATAATAGTAATAAATACACTATTTTCAACCATTTATTTGGGAAAGTCATTACTGCTATTACGTCTATTATGTATGTGTATCCACTGCTACATCTTTCATCATCATTTTTGTATGTTCTATTTTCTTCGTTTTACTACCAGCATTAATTACTTCCTTGTTTTGTTTTCAAATTCATGTCTCTTTAATCATTGTTTCGATTAAATATAGTACAAGTTGTTTTAAAACGCATCACAGTAGTTAGCTTTTTTTCCCAAGTGAATGAATCTGTTTACATTTATTATTAATTTTTATATCAAAAATTAGTACTATCTGTTGTGTTACATGTTAGATATAGTGAAAGTCATATTGGATTAATTTTTCCCAAGATTAATTTGTTATGCCATGCTTTGTTGTAAATCATTTGCTTGAAATCAAAACCTGGATGATAAATGTGTGGCAATAAAAAACAAAAATTAGTAAACCTAATTTTGAAGTTATGGATTTCGATTTAGTTGCATGTTATTTTTTGAGATTAAATTGTGCATATGTTATGGATTTCTTGTGCCTTATTATTAATGCGTTTCTTTGCTTGTTTAATTTTTTTTCTTCAATCCTTTGTTATATAACTTTCTGTTATTATTGATAATACTTAACTAATTAAAAGAAACTAAACTATTTGCGTAACTTATATACGCAAATAGTTATATTGGATCTCAATCTATAGACATAGATCATTTCATTTTTGATGTGTGACTAAAGATACTCGTATTTTTCTGGAAAAAGTTATTGGAGAAATTATGAAACAATTTATTTTTGAATGGGTCAAGCTTGATTGTCCCACAAGCATCAATATGTATAAACTGAAGTGTCTTTTTTCAATACTTGTATGAAAGTTAGGGAACTTGGATTCGTCTTTCTTAAATTCTTTCATCTTTTTGAAGTTAATCCTTCTTCCAAAAGTTAAGGGTATGGATTTGTTTCTCTTCCTCAAATTAAAAATAAGATTTTATGTGCTTATATTGTCAGTTAGAAATGTTTGAAGGAGCAGTAATTCTTTTGCCCTATCAAATTGGTTTTAATGAAGGAGATAATTTTGGTGGATTTGTTTCTCTTTGTCGAATGTAAAATAAGATTTTATGTGCTTGTATTGTCAATTTGAAATGTTTGAAGGAGCAGTAATTATTTTGCTCCATCAACTTGTTTTTAATGGAGGAGTTAATGTTGTTCTTCATATTATGTCTTCTCTAAGGCTTAAGATCATTCTATTTCGTTTGATTCTATTATCAATGTACAAAAGTCCATGAAAGTAACATTCCTTTTCTAAATTGGAGATACTATTGTGTTATATTGTTGAAGTAAAGGTTGCATATTAGAGGAATAATTTGTTGGTATTGCTTTTTTCATCATTTTCTTTGAATATGCACCTCTGCATGCATAGTCTCTAATTGGTTAATTATCTTTCTCTTTTACAGATGACCTCATAAGGTAAGATTTACCTACTAGAAAATAACATTCACCATCTAGTAATAAGGTAAAATTCACCTACTAGGAAATAAGATTCACTAGCTAGTAATAATGATCTGTCTGTCTTAAATTTCGAGGTACTTTTGAGTGTTTCTTAGTATTCGGAGAGTCAAAGTAAGAAAAATTATGACATGTTTCCTAGTTGGGGACTTTGTCCTCCATCATCTCTGCAGAATCTTGTAGATTTTCACGAGTATGAGTATTTAAGATTTTTATGGAGATAAAATTGACCTACTAGAAAATAAGATTCACCAGCTAGTAATAATGATATGTCTGTCTTAAATTTCGAGGTACTTTTGAGTGTTTCTTAGTCTTCGGAGAGTTAGAATAAGGAAAATTATGACACGTTTCCTAATTGGGGACTTTGTCCTCTATAAAAATAAAGCTATTATTTATTATTTTTAACGAAATTAATAGTAAAATGTTATTGAGAATCATTATCTCTAAATTTTCAAACGTGTTTATTTAATAAATCCTGTGAAATGATTTATAAATTTTATTATTTTAAAATTGTTTATTTAATAAATTATATGAAATAACAAATAAATTTACATAAAAGTTTAAAATTATATATAAATTAAGGATGTTATTATATTCTAAAGTGCAGTGAGAACTTTGCGAGCTAGAGGGTATGTTTGTTATCCTTGTTCCCAAAGTCTCTTTGAGTGACTTTGTTCCCTGTCCTTGCGATGGAAAATTTCCCAATCTCTCACTTCTAAGATTTTCATTAATGGAGGCAAGTTGACATTCCTATTATAATTTAGCTGTAGGGAAAAAAACTAGCTTTGAAAGGGATTGTTCAGCGCTCCGTAATCACCTAAACTAGCTTTGAAAGGGATTGTTCAGTGCTCCGTAGCCGCCTGAACGAAGTTTCTTCCTTGTTCAGTGCTCTGTAGCTGCCTGAACGAAGTTTCTTCCTTCTTGGATGAATTGAAACAATCTGGATCCTTTTTTTTCTTTGCGTTTCTTACAACTTGGTTTGAGAAGTTGCTCGAAGACAAAGATCGGGTCATCCGATAGAAGGAACTCAAGTCAAATACTTTATCTCCTGTAATCTACAAGCTTCAGTTTGAGTTTGAGATGAAGAAGACCAACTAAACCAATGGTCTAAGGGCCTTCCAAAAGAACGAGTCACTCTGAGTAACAAGTTGTAGGATATTTCTAAAAATGACTTAAAAGAGGCAATTTTTCACAAAATTTGGACCAACTAGAGACGCCAGTGCCTAGCCCTCAGGACTTCCTTGATTCCTTCTCTTTAATGTTAACATAATTCTTATGTAACTTGCAATTTAAATGTATCAAATGACATTTATTTTGTTGTAATTAACTTGTTGCATTGATACATTGCATTTAGTACTTTTGGATGTTGCTTCGCTCAATGGAGGGGCTCAGATCCATTGAGATATGGTAATATATTTCAACTTTTTCCTGCATCATAGAGGATTGTTTCCAACTAAGGGTAGGATCTTTGTCTTTGCCCTCGAGGTAATACTTATATTCAGGTGGATGTCTCCAAGCTCCACCACCTAACCCCATTGGATTGGCTAGATATGAAGAGGATGTGCCAGCTACGCATCAATGCGTGAAATGCCTTTTAAGTGGTATCAAATACGCATAAATGGATTTATTATGTATCAGGATGCAAAAATGTGTGAAATGTGTTTTGAGCCGTTTCAAAATAAACAGAAATATATTTAGTCTGTATTGGGTATGCAAAATTGTGTCAAAAAATCTTTCTTTGAAGTCCTGTAAAAAGACAGGTAAGAAAAAGCGCAATAGAAGATGGTTTACAAACAAACGTTTGTATTTATACTGGAGTTAATTAATTACATTGAGCTGAAATTTGAAAATAAATATTTAAATATAATAGTGCTTTAACCTGGCGACATTTTGTGTCCTCGATATCTACTCGCCTTTGGGGATTCTAAGAAGTATGTCCCATCTCCCAGTGCTACCTTGCACACGGTAGGAACCTTCTTAATTAGTTGCTGACTTTTCAGCCTAGAAATTTTTCTTTTTGATATTCGTCCTTCGAAGCACTAAATCTCAAATATGGAACCCCGGGGGATGGATGCGATAGTTGTATTCTGAAGCAACGCTTTGCTTGACAACAGTACTTGTGAAGGCGATTACCATATTATTTTCTTCCAAAAGGTTGGTTTATTCTTTGATAGCCTTTTTGTAACTTTCTACTAGCAACAAATTAGTCATCCTCCTTAACTCTGCGATATTTATTAGAATGACAACTTTTACCCCATTTGTTAGACAAAATATGTTTTCTCCTATGTTCTATTAGAGGGTGGTACAATAAGCCCATAAAGCACGTGGTAATTCATTGGCCCAATTCCCATTGACTTCCTTCAATCTTTTCTTTAAGCCTTTGACTATAACTAAGTTAGCAGCCTCTGCCTTGGGCTTGACCTTTAACTGTTTTAAGAGATTTTTAGTCTTTTGTCCATGAATTGTTTCCCATTGTCTATAACGACAACTTGCGGCACCCTAAACCTATCCAACATGTTCATTGTAAAGAATTTTACGACATTTGGTGCAGTTATATTTTCCAACGCCTCGACCTCGATCCACTTAGTGAAATAATCCACATCAACAATAATATACCTGAACTATCCTAGTGCAGTAGCGAAGGACCTTAAGATATCCATCCCCTACTACATAAATGGCCAAAATGATGTTAATATGGGTAGTTTGGTGTTGGGATGTTGAAAACGTCACAATGCCTTTGACGCTAGTCACATTTTTTCACATACTCCTAGGCATCCTGGATCATAGTCAATCGGTAATACCCCGCTCTTAGAAATTTCTTAGCTAGCGCCTTGGCCCACAAATGTTGCCCGAGGATTTCTTCATGCACCTTTAGGAGGGCTTAATTGGCCTCTACTTTCCATAAGCAACTCAGTAATGGCATGAACAAACCTCTTTTGTAAGAAGTTCCTCTAACCACTATGTACCCCACATGACCTGCTTTTAACTAGTGTTGCTTCGGATGAATCTTACAGATGGATTCCATACTCAATAAACTACTGAATCGGGGTCATCCAGGAGGATGGAGCCACGTCATTTCCAACTGTTGTCGATTTCCCTTTTGTTTCGAAGTTGGGGGTCTTTATAATATCTTGAACGAAAGAGTGGTTGATATCGGGACTTCTAATGATGGCTACCTTGAATTCCTCCAACTTTTCAACAATCAAAATGAGGTACCTCTGGAGCAAATGGGTCATTTTCCTAGGCTTCTCCTCTTATTTGAGAAACAACTTATTGAGAGTTTGTTTGTAGCGTAATGCATTCACCCCCATTTCACCTGTGAGTGTAATCTAGGTGATGGCGATCTCATATTCAGCCTGTTGTTGGTGTTGGACAAGTAACTTCAAGCACAAGAGGGAGGTTAATTATGGCATTTAAAATTTGCATTTAAGACCATATTAGTAGTTTCTCATGAGTGAATAATAGTGAAAGTAAAATAGTAAAAGTAAATAGAAGAAATTAAAAGGATATGGTTAGAGAGATTGCACCATAGATTTATATAGGTTTGATCGAACATTGGCCTAATCTTATTTCCAAAGAGCCATTGTTTAGAGTTTGACTGTAAACTTTGAACTTTTGAAGGTTATCCCCATGAACCTTTATACAAATTGATCTTGAGATTTTTAAATGCTTATCTCCAACCAAAGATATATTTTACCACAGGATAAGCTAACGAACCTTCTTATATATAGTTTTTAAGGCTGATCTTAATAACCGATAACATAACTTTTTCTGGCAAAGCTCAATAAACTAACAACATAGATTTTATTTCTGGTTTATCTCATGAACTAAACTTAGTATTCTCAATAAAATCACTCTCAAGAAGTAAACAAATAGCACGACCACTTACAACTTCTTCCTCACAAGTAAGGACTCACTCAAAAGCATTATGAAAACTTTAAGTGAAAGAAAATTGTCTCTAGTGAGAGAGGAGAGAAAAATAGAGAGATAAATTTCAAATAAAATGTAAATCTTTGGAAAGTGGCGTGAAATGAAGAGGATTCTACCTTTATTTATATATGAGTTGGAAAAACACATAAAGGAAATGATCTAGGGGCAGAATTTATGATGCAATCGATTGACAGAACACTCCAATTAATTGTATGAGTAAATTTTAATTGATTACCTTGCCCAACATGGAAATATTTGGTATAGATCCTTTGTAGGTAATTAAGATGTTGTCCTAATCGTTTGGTTAATCGTTTAGGCTCTCTCCAATCGATTGGCTTAACGTTCTAATCCATTGGTTGGCTCAAAAAGTATTTCCAGTTGATTGGATTGAGTATCCAATTGATTGGTTAGTTCAATAAGGCTTTGGAAAGAGATTAGACATCTTTTTAATCACTTGGCTTGACCTAGAAAATTATATTTAAGATAAAAACGTTTGAAAAGATATTTTAAAGATATTTTAATTCCTTACCTTTTTCTTTCAATGAAACCTTAGAATCATTGTCAAATGAAACATTTTCAATGATTGATTCATCATGTTATACAAATATGCTCTCTTTAAACACATATGGTTACTTTCACCAGTGTCAATGCACCATGAACTTTCTTGGTTTCCTTCATTATTTCCACTCGCTAGTAACATTTTTTCAAACTTCTCAACCCTTTATTCTACAAATTTAGACGTCTCCTAAACTCTATTCTTAAAATATCTACATTATAAAGTGTAATGGAAAAACTTCTGACAACTTTAGCATACACTTTGAGATTTATAATTTCTTGTGTTTATGTATCCTCTTCCACATCCTTTTATTGAGGTTTCTACTTTATTGTAAATGTTACTAGTGATATTTGAACCGCATCCACAATTTACACGTCCAAAATTTCCTCGACCACAATCTCATTTTCAACCTCTACCTTGATTATTTTGACATCTCTCATTTTTTTAGTTTCATCTTGAATATTTTTCTGGTGATCTATTTCTTCTTTTTCTATCTTTCCTCATAAGCTAGTAATAATCCTCGAAGTTGCTCTATTGTCATAGTCTTCAAATATTTGTTTCCTTGATTGTAACAACAATATACTCAAATTTAATGTTTAATGAGCTTGGAGTCTCTTCTCCATAATTCTCATAATTTCTAACTTTTCACGATTCTTTTTAATTGATTTGAAATAGTGATAAATTTTTAATTGATTTGAAATAGAGATCTTGGAGGCATACTCTCTTTACTTTATCTTCACCTTTGCAAGATGTTTGGAGCTCTCATGCTTCATTAGCATATGTTGCACTTGAAATTTTCTCAAACTTATTTTCATCTGATGTTTGATATATGAAGAAAAGAACTTGTCTGATACATTCTTGTTCATTTGATGATACATTCTCAAACTTACTTTGACCGTAGACTAGTATTTCAAGGCGTCGTGACAAATATGCATCTCATCATTTGAGTCCTGAAGAAAAATTCACCGTTCAACAATGGTGAATAGTGAATTTGTACAAAAAACAGTGTCAAGTGAAAACCAGGGCTAAAAGTGTTGTTCTTTCATACTTTTACAGGCACAAAAATTTATTTGACCAAATAATAACATAAAAATACTTTATTGAATGAAACGAATATGGTGAAGTCATTATTGAAATAATTGAGTACACCGGTACTAAAAAGATTCATTAAAAAAATTGACCAGAGAAGATACAAAAGGAACAACTTTCAAAAAGGTGCATGCTCTATGCAGAGTAAGCGTCAACCTTTATTATTTTCTTTTGTTTCTTTACTGAGAAAAAGAAAAGAAAAAGCAGTGGCATTTTTTAAGGTGTGGGAACTTATTCCTTGTATATCACCATATACTAGTATAAAGGAATGTCCAAGGTATAATCCAAAAGGGTAATAAGGACACTTACCTTTTATCTTTTAGGGTTTAGCAAACCAGGTAGAGTAATAATTTAAGTTCCATTAAGCAATTAAATAAGTGGATTGTTTGATTGAGTAGTAAGGCAATTTGAGAGAAGTAGGTAGGGACCCTGTGTGACTTCTTCTACTTGATGCAGATGAATCCACTGATATTCATGATTACTAGCCATTAGTATCCATGAGGACCACCTCTCACGTAATATTCCAAGTATGATTTTCCACCTCTCACGTAATATTTCAAGTCTGATTTTTGTGATATATTCTTGTTCATAGATAATAGATCTTTGATGTCTCAATTTTAATTATTATTGGAACTAGTAATTGGCTTCTTTTTTTTGGTTAATTTTTATTTTCTGTTGTTCCCAACTCAATAAGAATTATGAAACTCAAAATATGATTAAATTATTGAAAATATGTCTGCAATTTTTGTATGTATGATATATGTGTTATGTTTGTGATAATAGCGTTCGCACGCAGTTTTCGCGCGAACAACCTCTGACCTCCTAACACATGTTTACTTGCGGGACCGGTCAAACGAGTCCCAGAACACTTGGTTTGGGATGTACGGGAAATTGGTGGAATGGTGTTTATTTGAAATAGACCTCGACTTATTTTTAGTAAAGACTGAAATAGATGAATACGTATACAAAGGAGTGAGAAATAATTTATGCAAATGAGTAAGAAAAATAACAAGGCAAAACACTTTTAGAATTAATGACGTAAATTGCTTATAAAAAGGGAAATATGAACACGATCATACATTTTATAGGAGTGAAAACTCTTTTCTCGTAACGCTTTGGTACTCATAGTGTTTTTATTACAATATTACAAAAACGTGCCCCTTGAATTGAAAACATGCATTGCTTTAAATAGGGAGAAATAATTGCCATGTTGAATCTGGTGACGCCACGTGTTTACCCACCACTTTTGTAACTTCCGACGTTCTTGGATTTCAAATCCATTTCCCGCTCGAATATCTGTCTCCTTGTATGGGCACTAGTTGACCCAATCGATCGACACTGCCAGGGTCGACCCAATAACCTTCCTTTTGTCGATATTGACTCTCCTCATCTTCTGCAACATCTTACCTAGCCTGTTGATCAGTCTCTGTGTCGCTGCTCTCTGGTCAAAACTTCCAGTCAACAAGATGCCCCCTCAAAACTCAGTTTCGACGGTATGCTTTGTCGACCAAGAAATTGGACATTTTGGTTCTATGGAATTTCGACTGTGTTTTGGTTATTACGCAACAAAACCCATTATTGCTTTCTGTCGATTCCTGCCATGCGTCATTTATAGTCTGAAGTAATGATGTCGCCTTTCTGCATCACGATTTCCAAGACACTGGTAATTATATTGGTCACATCCCAACATCATGGGTCTCTTAACCACCCCCACTAACTTTCAGAATCAAAACTGTTTTCCCCTTCCACTACATGCAACATTGCCTATAAATAACCCATTTCTCCCTTTGTTTCTCTTTCTCCACTCTTCTCTCATTTCTATTCTCTGAAAACCTCTTTGCCTTCAATCTTCCAAAGTTCTCTACTTCTAGTTTTAATGGCTTATTCCAACATTTCCAACACCCACACCACCGGGAATAACCTTATAGCCTTCATTCTTTCTGAGGCTGATTCTCTCAGACCTCTCCCAAATCCCACGTTGGTTGATGAAAATGTGGTGGCTACCTAGAGGCGTCAAGTGGTCACCCCTTTCGTTGTCGTCGGAAAGCTACATGTTTTCCATGGGCCATATCCTGCCAACAAGCCTAGCCACGAGGAGTTACATGCATTTTTCCTTGTTTACTGACCACTATACCCCCATCTTTCTAGAAAGGGGGCACCCTCGACTTAAAGTTCAAGGCACCCAAAGCTCGTGTCTTCCGGTCGATGCCTACCCCAGGCAATAAAGATTACATCTCCTAGATGAACAAAGTCCAAAACAAGCACCAAGAACAATGGAAGAAGGCTGGCATCTTCGACGCCATCCAGCTGTCCCAGAACGTACACAGGGTCAACCCTTGTCTCCTGCTGGTTGCAATGTTTTTTTGAAAGGTTCGACCAACACCTTCTAATTCCCTTGTGGTATGCTGACGCCGACTCTCTTCGACATGGCGACCATTACAGGTCTCTCCCCTCTGGGTGAGACATTCAACCAACTCTGGAGACGGATGTCACTTTTGACTTCGACAAGGCTGGCTTCCAAAACTACATAGAAGATAACCATGACAAAGGTTCTGCTGAAGTATCAGATGAAGAGCACATTGCCTTCCTGACTCTATGGTTGTCTTACTATCTCTTCTGTCCTAGCTCACTACAGATAGCCAAGAGTACATTAGCTTGGCAACCCAGATACACGAGGGTCAACAGGTCTCCTTGGGTAAATTGCTATTGTCTTCCCTTTATCACTCTCTTGGTCTGTCGGCCTTGAGAATAAAACTTCTTCATGAAACCTTCAAATCCCTGAACGTCTTAGGGCCCATTTGGTTATTATAGCACTGGCTCAATGCCATTTTTGAACATCAGATGGGTTATCCTGTGTCTGCTACCATGCACCGTCTCGACGAGGATGGTCCAGTCAAAGATGTCCGACTTACTTTGATGACTACACATGAAACCCCCAACAAAACCCTTTTTAGGAAGCATCTCACTATGTTTTTTGAGGCAACATCTTCGTCCCCGGTATTGGCCCCTTTCATGCACCGACGATTTGGTTCGTAGTGGTTTAGAAACCTTTTCCCTAGTGCTTCGCCATAGACAACAACCATGTCAAATTCAGTATGGTGGGCGTTCCTGACTCCTACCATATTGTCGTTTCGAATCAAGACGAGGAACAATGACTTTGGATTTATGAATTATCATCCTAATCTGGTGGCCCGACAATTTGGTTTAAGCCAAATGCTGCTGAAGCCTTTGGTGCATCACACCTCTGATATCGTGTAGGTAGGCCGACAGTTAAACTTGGCAGGTCACAAGAGCCACCTTAAATTTGCTAGGTCGACTCAACACCTTGAGTTTCCAGTTTTCTCCTTTCAACCATCTTTCTACATCACTTAAGCTTTCAATGTTTGGTGGTCTGAATATCAAGACCAATGTTTCGACCGTGATCTCTTCCTGGAGAATGTGATCGAAGCTTTCACCGCTCTAGAGGATGAAACCCCTGGAAAAACAATCTCTATACCCGTTGAAAACCCCTCAAAAGCTGGTGTCTCCGAGGACCCTAAAAAGGTACCTTCTTTACTTTCCTTGTTTATTTTTTAATTGTCACCATCTTATTCTGTATGCTTTTTTTCCCAGGGTCGACAGAGGGAGCCACCTGTAGTGTCGACCTCTACTAGGTTGACGAAGAAACCAAAAATTCTCAATCCTTAGGCATCACTTGTTCTTTGGTGGCTTGATTGATTTTGTCTCTCCTTGTCTACTCGCTGTTTTTCGTTTAGGTCACTGAAAAATCACCGGCTACTGAAAGCGGTGCTTCTGGCGAGAGTGCCCAATCCCGGCTCTTTCTTTCTGATCTGTCGAAATCTCCGTCTGCCACTCCCTTGGTTAAAAAGAAAAAAGCTCCTATAAAGAGGACTCCTTCGAGAACAGTCACCTCAACAGTGAGGCCTGTTGTTCCTGGAAACTTGACTGAAGTTTTCCCCACTGTAGCCATCAAACTCCCTCCAGCATGAGATACTGCTGAGGTATTTTATTGTCCCTATATATATGTATATATATATATATGTGTGTGTGTGTGTGTGTGTGTGTGTGTGTGTGTGTGTGTGTGTGTGTGTGTGTGTGTGTGTGTGTGTGTATGTGTGTGTGTGTGTGTGTGTGTATGTGTATGTGTATGTGTATGTGTGTATGTGTATGTATATATGTATATATATTTTCCTTTTCTACATGGGTGTTTTATTCATGCTGTACTATGCAGGACAATACGGTCGACATGAATGTCAATGTTAATGCTGATCAAACCATGATGACTACTGGAAATCCTACTGACTCAGCGCCTCTGTTTATCCCTCAAAAGGTAGACGAATTCCAGGGGACGTCAATAGAGGAGAATCCAGTAGCACAAACAAACTCTGTTGATCACGTAAATGAGGTTGATGGGGATAATGCAGCCATTGGTGACAAAGATAATCCTGTGATCATCCCAGCCGCTGTCGAAAGTACTCAGAATCCTTGAGGTTCAGCCAAAGGTGGCCCTTCTGTTGAAAAGATACCCACCCTAGAAGAAATTCTAGCTATGAAGAAATCCAACCCAACAGAAGCCTTGAAGGCTCTTCTCAAACTTTGCCAGTCGACCGTGGACGCCACCCCTGCTAGTTCGAAAGCCATTCTCAACCCAGAGATGGATGATTCGTTCAAACTAAAGCTTCAACAATTGAAAACATATTTGTTTGAGGACGAACTCCTTAACAAAGTGGAAGAAGAGTCGACGGTGGCCTGTGAAATTTTTAAAATCCTGGATGAACTCTCTCTTTTTAACGTGCCTCCCTCTATGGCCAAGTACTTTATTGAGTTTGAGGCTTTCTTTACTCAGCTGGTGAAGGATCTGTCAATGTGTAAGCAGGCCTACACCTAAATCAGGGGGAATATTAATGAAATGAAACACGCGTGGTATCTCAGCTCTGTTTGTGAGAAAAAACTTGAAGATTTTGAAGCCACCAAAAAGGAGCGTTCTGACAAACGTCAAGCCCTCGACCAGCAGATAACTGACTATCGAGCCCAGATGGCGGAACTTGAAAGAAAGATTGTTGAGGTTGAAAAATAGAAGGCTTCTTTGGATTCTGATGGTCCTCTACCGGCTCAAGAGGTAATCGACCAGGAAGTATCCCAAAGGATAACCCACGTCGAAACCTCCCTTGCGCTAAAAAAGACCATCGACCAAATGCGGCAGAGAAACTTTCTCCTGGAGAGCAGGGTGGATCATGAGAGGACCCTTTTTGAAGGCTTCAAGGCCAAATTTCCCGCATAACCGTATCGCTTTAATTTTTATTGGTATTTTGGTCAAACTCCATTCTGGAGACATTTTGTTACTGTATTAGACTCCCACCATCGTAAGCCAATTATCAATGAACATTATTTTGGATTCGAACTTCTTGTAACATAGGTCTATATTTTTTCAAATATTTCCCATTTATTCTTATGACTCGTTGGTCTTCACCAATTTCCTGAATCTCGTATGCATTGTTGCTGAACATTTGGGTTATTTTGAAATGTCCCTCCCAATTTGGTGACCACTTTCCTAGCCTTCGACCCCGTCGATCTACATGAAAAACTATTTTCCATACATAGTCGTTAACTGCAAAGGTCTTTTTCCTGACCTTTTTATTGTATGCTCTGGCCATGCGTGCCTTTTGGTGTAATAACCTGTCTAATGCTACGATCTTTTCTTCGTCTAAGTCCACCACTTTGTCTAGCATCATGCTCCAGTATTGCTCCAGTGAGATCTCATGCTGACGTTGCACTCTAATTGACTGTAGACAAATTTCTACTGGCAAAATAACATCATGACCAAAAGTCAAACGAAACGGAGTTGAACTGGTCGATTCCTTAGGCGACGTTCGACAGGCCCATAAAATTTGATCCAACGTCTTATACCAATTTTTAGGTTTTTAGCAACGTGCTTCTTAATGAGTCCAATCAACACTTTGTTGGCAGCTTCGACTTGCCCGTTTGCCTGAGTATAATGCAGTGTCGAAGTGATCAATTTAAACCCTGTCTCTTCTTCAAATTCCTGCACCTTCCGACCAACGAATATGGAATCTCGGTCCGTCGTGATGGTTTCAAGAACCTTAAACTTGTATAGAATGTGGTTCTGGATGAATTCAATCATAGTGTATTGTCTACTTTTGCCAAGGGTACAACCTCCACCCATTTTGTGAAATAGTCTATCCCTACAAGGATGAATTTCTGCTGTTTCGGCGTGGCTGGTCGAATCTCTCCTATAATGTCTAATGCCCAACCGCGAAAAGGCCATGGCTTAACGATGGAGTGCAATTCACTAGCTGACACATGCTGGAAGTTTGCGGGTCTTTGACAATTGAAATTTTGGCAAGCACGCGATGAATGTTATCACGGATGTTATAACATCCACTGTAACAAAGACTATTGGAATAACTAAAAAAACTGTAAAGGAAGGCAGTAAATAACACAGTAATTGTGTACCTAGTTTAGTGTCAACAACACTTACATCTGGGGGCTACCAAGCCAGGGAGGAAATTCACTATCAGTAGAATTAATTCAGAGCCAAACAATCCCAGTTTTCACTCCTTACTTAAGACCTACCCAATGACACTTCAACCTAGAGACACTCTAGACCTGAGTATGCTCACTCACTCCCCCTCAATCACACCATAGTGATATTAATATACAATTACAGAAAAGTTATGAAGATACACTTCAACCACACACCTTGATCGTGCTTCACAACTTTGATCAATGGATACACACTCTTGCTTAAAAGCTTTGAGTGACTTTAATGAACACACCTGTTCAGACACAATAACCACAACAATTCTATAGCATACAATTGCTTGGCACACAAGGAATCCTAAGACTCCTAGATCACGTGAAGAATACGGTTCTTCACT
Organism: Lathyrus sativus; assembly: GCA_963859935.3. NCBI lineage: Eukaryota > Viridiplantae > Streptophyta > Magnoliopsida > Fabales > Fabaceae > Lathyrus > Lathyrus sativus. Next base: position 676,337,946 of record OZ012739.1, on the reverse strand, counting down.
CACACACACACTTTATGATCTCTCACTAGATGCTCTCTCCTCTGTGTGTCTGCCTTAGTTGGAATGACTTTCTGCTATTTATAATAGCATTCCTGCTTTGGGCCTTGGTGCAGCAATTAGGTTTACCTAAACCTCTCTTCAAAAAGCTGCACTTACCACTTAGGTCAGATGCATTTAATTTCGCCAGAGCTTCTAAAATGTTTCCTGACTTCCAGCTTAAGCTTCTATAAAGTTTTCTGAATTCTAGCCTGAGCTTCCTCATTCAGAATACCAGAAAAACAAACCTGCACGACTGATGTCATACGCTCAGTGTCATGACATTTAATGTGACATCCAACTCAACTTACTCATAGCTTTCCTTGCATAACACTCTTCAAGTATGTCCTAACATCAGTTATGACATTTACTCATACATTAATATTTTGCCATAAAATGCAGCTAATCAAAAGCACTTATAAACTCCCCCTTTGGCTAATTTTTGGCTAAAACACCCTGTTAACATATCAGAGTTTACAAGCAGCATAAGTCTAACAAAACAAGTAGAAAAGCTACTAGCTACACACTATCAGTGCTGTCTACACACTCATATTGTTAGCTCTCAGGATCAACCTGTTTACACATAGCCATCTATTAGTCAGCACTACATATGTCACAGTTTGTTGAGTAACATATCAGAAGTTACTCCCCCTCAACTGATGCATATCACACCAGCTGTACAGAACCTGCAGACACCCTGCAATCACACATATTCATCCAGCCTGCTCTGGATGTTATGACATTCAGGATGACATCCTAAAGCACACCTGCTGTGGAACAACCTGTGCTACTCCCCCTGAAGAGATGCACAACATTCTGCACTCATCCTGCAGATACACACAACACTAGCAGTTATAAAGCTACTAGGTTCCATCAAGGAACACACATACACCTAACATACATTCCTATACTCATTAGGAACTTACACATCACTAACAGCATCAGCTGTTATCACACATGCACATTAGCAAATTCTCCAATCATGCATATTTGCTGCAGCCCTTGTCACACACACCTGCAACATACTTGTAGCAGCAATTTCAATCATGCATATTTGCTGCAGCCCTTGTCACACACACACCTGCAACATACTTGTAGCAGCAATTCAGCCAAGTCTTTCACCTGTGAAAGCTATACTTCTCTAACCTGCCGTCACTACCTGTTGTTATCTAACACCCTTTCCCCCTTTTTAGCCACAAATTAAGATCAAACTAATAACATAGTATATATAATAATGAGTAACATTACACATGTATGGGGTCATTACACACAAAAATTTCTCTGGAGAGCATCACAAATTTAAGCTGTTACAAAAACACAAAACTTTAAGCAAATAATAATCAAACACTCATCAGTAGCACATCATCAGCTCAACAACCATCAGCCTGAGCCACACAATAGGCTACCACCTCATCAACCTTCTTCCTTTTCAGAGCTGGAACCAGTTTCATGAGCATCGGTTGAGACATCCTTGTCACAGTCATCAGAATCCACACCTGACATAGCTACCCCATCAGCAGTATCTCTTTCAAGACTTTGAATAAATGTTTCTAACTTGATCTTTCGTGCAGTTCCAGTCCTGATGGTTTCTCCCAATTCCCTACATGTTTCATTTAATTCTGCTATTACCATTCTTTTAGAGGTCTTGGCCCTCTCACTAGAAGTGAAAGCCATATCTGGCATACGTCTTCCTTCAAATAGTTTAAAGTGAAGAGACAGTGCAGGTTCCCTTTTTCTGGCAACATTACTAGGATTCAGGATTCCAGGGTATTGATTGAGTATGATCTCACAAATGAGGGAAGGGATAGCAATGGACATCTTGATATCACTGGTTGTGAAGTGCTTAACAACTTGATCAAAGATGTATAGATCAAAGTCAAAGTTAACTTTGGTACCTATGGCATGAATGATCTTGCCAACTTTGGATGACCAGGTAGTGACTTGATCTGCAGTAATCACTTTGCAAACCTGGTTGTTTGAGGAAACCAACTCCTTCTCAACCCCATTTGCTCGCCCTAAGTACCTGTTGATCACAGCTAGTGAAAACTGCACACACATTCCTCTGAAAAATACCTTCATGACCTCCTTGCTGTCCCTTTTTGGGATTGAATCAGGTATGTTGACAATAAACTTCTTCACCAGTCTTTCGTAGCATTTTGAAAAACTGGCGACTGTTTTGATCAGCCCTGCCTTGTTGATAAGATCCATTCCTTCCTTGATCTTCAAGGCATCCTTCCCCAATTCTCTCTCAAGGGCTATTCTCCTTTGATAGACATATCTCCTTTTGGTTACATTGTGGATAGAGTGAAAGGAGATGTTGTCCAGAGGTGCAACTAGTATAAGTTTAAGAGTATTCTTACCAGGTGATTTCTTTACATTATGACCTTCTTGGTATGCATGTGAAGGAGCTGAGGTTTGGGCTTCACTACCTCTTCCAAAGGCTATGTTTAGAGGAATGACATCTAGGATATCCTCTAGGGAGATGCTCTTGTGTTGAGACATTGTTGGCGACTTTGGCTGTAGATGAAGAATTTTTCTGTGGTGGTTGTATGCTGGATGCAATGAAACAAATTGGTATGTGCACTCACAGAGCCAATATGATATTGTAAGGGGGATAGAAAGGTTTGCTTGCAATAGAGGAGGGAGCTTGATATTTTGACCAATCAGAAACTAATTAATTTTCAAAATATAACTCCCTATTAATTTCTATAATCTCTTATTACACCACCTTCCCAAATTGCATCTTTCATTTTCTCTTAGAGTAGTTTTTTGAACCCCTGTGAAAGTGTTAGCCCTTAGTGTGTCAGAGTCCTCAAGCTCCACACTAACATTTCCAAACTGGTCCTCGTTACCACTATTCATGGTTCTGTTAGACAGGATTGAGTTCATGTAGATGTTACTCTGAATGTCACAATATAATGTCATAACCTTCTGAGTGACATTGCATTCTTTATGTTGGCCATCTTTCATGGACTCCATCAACTTCCAATATACCATGTCCAGATTTTTGTGATGTCCCTTCTTTAAATATGCTATATTGGCTTGCCTATCAACCTGATATTTTCCTGTTCTATCATCTGGAGTTAGCCTTGAAGTTCCTTTTACTTCTTCCTTGAATATGGTCTTCTTTATCCTTTGAGGATGTTTACCTTTCTCCACCCATATTTGATCCTTCTTTTCTTCATTGATCAAGACAGTTAGGTTACTTCTGGGCTCCCATAAGTAACAATTATTCTTGGATCTAGATCCCTTCATGACTTCCTCACCTTCTTGATTGGTGACAATACATTTACCCTTGGTAAATTGGACCTTTAAGCCTTGATCACAGAGCTGGCTGATGCTTATTAGATTCACAGTCAGTCCTTTAACCAGCAATACATTCCTCAATTCTAGAGCTTTAGGACTGTCAAGTTGTCCAACACCTGTGATTTCTCCTCTAGCTCCATCACCAAAGGTTACATGACTAGAGGAATGAGTTTTGAGGTTTATCAAGAGATCCTCAATTCCAGTCATGTGTCTAGAGCAACCACTGTATAAATACCAGTCATCTTTGGTAGGCATCCTGGGATAGGTGTGGGCTACTAAAGCCATAGTCTTGCCAACCCATTGTCTTTGCTTGTTAGGAACCTTCTTCTTATGTTTATCATGATGTTGCTTCTTGACATGAACACCCTGTTTGGATCTTCCTTGATGAGGGTGACTAGGAAATCCATGTAGCCAGAAGCACACAGATTTAATATGCCTAAGTTTTCCACAGTGGTAACACCTATACCCTTGGAATTTGCTCTTGACTTGATTCCAATTTCTGTTTCTCTGATGTTGTGATATTGGTCGTGACATCCCCTTTGACTTCTGGGTTTCAGGTTTTGGCCTCTTGAGATTCAAGATAGGTTTTTGTTTACTAATAAATCCCAGTCCAGACCTATTACCTGATGTCTGGCCACTATGTAGGATCTCTTCTAGAGTGTCAATCCCAGGGTTTAGCATCCTTATAGATTTTGCCATTTGCTCCATTTTGGATTCCAACAAACTTGCCTCACTTTTGAGTGAGTCTATTGTTGCAAGATGCTCTATCTTTTCAGCCTCTAGTTCCCTTATGCACTTCTTCTGTTGCTCTCCTTGCTGATACAATTCAGTACTTCTGAGGCATAACTTCTTATATGACTCTGCAAGTTCATCATAAGTTAGCTCTTCTTCACTTGAATCACTATCAGAAATACATACACTGTTCAGAACAGTGACATGTTTAGCACCTTCTTCTTCTGATCCACTGTCAGAATCTCCATCTGACCAAGAGACAGTTAGGCCTTTTCCCTTCTTTTTGAGGTAGGTGGGACATTCCTTTCTAATGTTCCCATATCTTTCATATTCATGGCATTGTACTCCTTTGCTTTGGCTGGATATTTCTTCAGACTCATCCCTTCTACTGATGTTAGAAGGCATGTTATTGGCATAAGGTTTAGACTTATAGTCTATCCTTATGATCAATTTATTAAATTGTCTTCCAAGCAATGTTGTGGCCTCTGACAAATTTTCCTCCTTTTTACCTTCTTCTTCTTCTGAGTCATATGTAGTATTTGAAACAAGTGTTATGCTTTTGTTCTTTTTCTCTACAGCCTGATCACACATGCCCATCTCAAATGTTTGGAGAGAACCTATGAGTTCATCCACCTTCATGTTGCATATGTCTTGAGCTTCTTCAATGGCTGTGACCTTCATGCAAAACCTTTTAGGCAATGATCTTAAGATCTTCCTCACTAGCTTTTCTTCAGACATCTTTTCTCCCAGAGCTCCTGAGGTGTTTGCAAGTTCAAGGACATTCATGTAGAAATCATGAATAGTTTCCTCCTCCTTCATCTTTAGACTTTCAAACTTGGTTGTCAACATTTGAAGTCTTGACATATTGACTTTAGAGGTTCCCTTATGAGTTGTTTTGAGAGTATCTCACACCTTTTTAGCCAGTTCACAATGGTGTACCAGTCTGAAGATGTTTTTGTCTATACCATTGAATCGTGCATTCAATGCTTTAGAGTTCCCAAGAGCTAAGGCCTCTTGCTCTTTGTTCCATTCCTCTTCAAGAATTAACACAAATACTCCATCCTTGTCAGTCTTCACAGGATGTTCCCAGCCAGAGTTTGCAGCTCTCCATGCCTTGTTGTCTAAAGACTTTAAGAAGGCAATCATCCTAGGTTTTCAATAGTCATAATTAGAGCCATCCAGAATTAGAGGTCTATTTGTGAATCCTATGTCTTTATCCATAGTACAAAAATTTATCTTCCCTGGATCTCACCCAGATATAATAGACATGGTGCCTGCTCTGATGCCAATTGAAATTCTGGCAAGTACGCGATGGATGTTATCGCAGATGTTATAACATCCACTGTAACACAGACTATGGAAATAATTAAAAAAACTGTAAAGGAAGGCAGTAAATAACACAATAATTGTTTACCCAGTTCAGTGTCAACAACACTTACATCTGGGGGCTACCAAGCCAGGGAGGAAATTCACTATCAGTAGAATTAATTCAGAGTCAAACAATCCCAGTTTGCACTCCTCACTTAAGACCCACCCAATGACACTTCAACCTATAGACACTCTATACCTGAGTATGCCCACTCACTCCCCCTCAATCACACCACAGTGATATTAATACACAGTTACAGAAAAGTTATGAAGATACACTTCAACCACACACCTTGATCGTGCTTCACAGCTTTGATCAAGGGACACACACTCTTGCTTAAAAGCTTTGAGTGACTTCAATGAACACACCTGTTCAGACACAATAACCACAACAATTCTATAGCATACAATTTGTTGTTTGGACATTACATATTTGTTTCCTGTGCGTAAATCTATTTGTATTTGCAGTTTTTGTTGTTGTATGTGCATTTACGTGTTAATTGTTTTAATTGTACCAATGTGAATAATTCATTTAATATTTTAGACTTTATTAGTTTATCTTTTAAAATAAATAGTGCTAAATTGTTGTCCTTTAGACTCCCATGTTTCCTTTCATTTGTAGCAAGTGTGTGTATGGCTAAAGTGCATGTGTATATGAGTTAACAACATGTCAAGTGATAATAAGGAAAGTATTTTTACAAATATTTTGAATATATTTATGTTGTATTACATGGTGTATTTGCTCAAACATTGATTCTTTTTATTTTATTTTATTTTATTTAATAATATTTTATTTTCCTTCTTTTCTTTTTTAATTTGTTTTTCATAATCTAGAAAATTAAAAATATTTTTCTTGACTATTTGTTAATTGTTACATTTTAAAATTATTCTCTCTAATTAGTTTCTCTTTAATTTAATTTATATAATATTTCAAAAGTACCAAAAATATTTTTTTTTAGTTATTTGTTGAATATTGAAAAATATATAAAAATATGTTGTAATTATTAGTTAATATAAATATTAATATTTAAATTAATTAATAATTGTTTGTTACACGTCCAAAGGAAGGATCTTGTTCGTGACTTCATAATCATGAACATCTTATTCATTTGTAACTTTTCCCTCTGCTTGATCCCTGATTTCTTTCAGGTTGATCAGCTTAAGAGACACCCTCATATTCTCAGGATATATGCCCTTAAAGATTTCAATTTAGAAAACTTACCGATTAAATCCCCTATTCTCTCATAAGAGAATTAGACGTGATTCATCTATGTAGTCGATATATAATCCTCCTACCCCATAACATAATCAAGAAAATTGTAGAATCTTTTCCGCTTAAGAGAGGTATGTGGCATACTCGTCAATTATATCCGAGTTAGAGCATTTCTCTCAATGTGACGCAAAGACCATCTTTCGTACGCTTGTGGTGGTTAAAGTCGAGTATTCTTCCTAAGATGACGACTCGTCTCCTCTCCTATAATCAATAAAATAACCTTTTCCCCCTAGAATTTTGACCATAGTCAATGGTTCCTCAACCCCTTTAGGGGAACTACGAATGCTCTGATTCCACTCCCGTCAGGATACGTAGGTACAAGATGCGACTTCTTGGCGAGTATACTTAGAAATAACACCTTAGGTCATTCCCTTAGCAAGCAAATAACAAATAACACATAAAACAAGAGGTTCCTGTAGAGTACTACAGATACCTAGGATGCTAACACCTTCTCTTAGTATAACTAACCCTCGAACCTTAGATTCTCTTTTGCTTTGTTTTTGCATTGCATGTTTACAGGTTATTCAATCTTTTTCCCTTCTCTTGTACAAATTAATCACCGGTGGTGAATTAAGATTTGTGATTCAAGTTAATCAATAGCTTGTTATCCGATTCTCACCGCGACAAAATGGCGACTTCATTGGGGACTTGCTTTCGAGGGTTTCTCCTAACTTGTTTATTTGTGTTTTTGTTGTATATCTATATATTTGATTATCTGTATCTATATGTTTCTTGCTTTGGATTGTTACCTTTGTATGGTGAAACAAGTCCTACACCCGGACTCGAGTGCACTTATAGTAGGAAAGTGATATATTCAAGGAAGCTTATAGGGAGTTGATTCCCGACCAAACTAACTTGAGAATCAACACTCAGTTGAGTTCCTCTTGAGAATGGTACCGTTGAACGAGTATTCGTGAAAACATTTACTATTTTTGACCTAGGAGCCTGTGATATTAGGAACCTCTAGTTACCCTTAACTCAACTTGGCCTTTCTTAGAACGTAGTGCAATGAGTAGGAGGGACTAGTCTCAAAATAGTTGATATGCGATACTACATTCAAAAGAATTTCTCTTGAGAATATTATTAACCACCGAGTATTTGGGAAATTGATCTGAAAGATGGACTGATGACTTTGGGAACTTTTAGAACCCTTGTTCTGCAGGTACTTTAAACCCTTAGTCCACACCATTTGGGGATGGGTAGACCCTTACTCCATGCTCGTTGATTTTAAAACATATTCCTTTGTTTGTTTGAGTGTATATGTGTATATGTGTATATGTGGATCTGTGCACCTGTGTTGAGCATACATGTACTCATAAACATCATGTTCGTAAAAGTTTCATGGAAATCAAAGCTTTTGTTTACAAGCATCATAGGTTTTACCATTGGATTATGAGATTATACCCTATTTTCAATAAAATTAAATTTTCAGTTATCAAAAGTATTGTCCACTTTGTGGTGTTTACAAACATAACCTTTGAGTTCCTTGAAACCCATATGCATTGGCATATTTGCATCCGCCATTAGCATTGCATTCTTTGCATCTCAGGTTCTCACTCTTGCTTTTTCCCTCAAATAGGAGGTAAGCTAATTCATCAATATGATACTCGGGCCAGTCAAAGAAAGAAAATAAAGAACATTGAGCAAGAAAACCATGGTAAGAAGGTGACTACTTTGATGGCTGGTGTGGAAAGACTCTCTGCTTTGGTTGAAACTCTGGTTGCTACACAAAATCAACCTTCTCCTCATATTTCTTAGACTCCGCTTTAAAGGATCGTGATTTCTGAAATCATGTCAATGCCCATTCCTGTGACTCCCATTAGCGCTTCTAACAACTCTAAGAAGCTTGTGGAAGGTTTACCCAAGGAGAATGAACAAGCTGCTAATGCTATTTCACGAGAGGAACATGGAGGATCTCGTAACAAAATTAAACAACACGTGGATTAGTTTGACCCGATCCCAATGACTTATTCTGAATTATATCCTGCTTTAGTACAAAAGAATTTGGTGCAAACAAAGAGTCCGCCAACCATCCCAAAGAATCTACCATGGTGGTTTAAGTATGATCATCTTTGTCCATTTCATCAAGGGGCGCCCGGTCATGATAGTGAACATTGTTTTTCTTTGAAGGATGAAATATAAAAGTTAGTGCAAAGCGATATTTTGTCTTTTGAAGATTCTGGATCCAATGTCTCAACAAGTTTGTTACCCAAGTATGGAAACACTGAAGGACATCTCGGAGAATACTGTATCTTTGACGTGAATTCAATGAGAGGATCTTTAGTAGATATGCACGTCAATTTATGTAGGCTTACCCATTATGAGCATAATCATGCTTCTTGCAAAAAAAATTCAAAGAATCCTCGTGGATGTTCTGTGGTGAAGAGGGATCTCCAAGATATGTTGGATCAGAAATTGCCTCATATCACTAGAGAAATGGTGAATGTCATAATTCCGCATTTTAATATGCCAGAGCCAGTAGTGATTACTTGCAACAGTAAAAAATCTTCTCCTGTGCCTTATGGATATGATGCTACCATGCTGGAAGGTGGTAAGAAAGTTCTTGTTGATGTTGCTTCTTCCGCTCAGATCATTCCGAATTTTCAATCACAATTTCGCCAGAGAACACATAGAAGTCATGATCAAAAGAAATTTGACCAAATCCTAATGACTTAAAGTCAATTATGGTCCTATTTCATCCGAGACTCGGTAATGGCACCCAGAAAGACCAGAGCCATGAAATCTCACCCTTTTTGGTTCAACCCATATACTAGTTGTGCATTTCATGATGAAGCAATGGGGCATTCAATTGAAGAGTGCAAGGTTTTCCAAGAAAAAGTCCAAGAGATGATCGATGATGAGGTGTTGACTTTCAAGGGAGGAAGCCCAACTATGAATGGAACACCTTTATGCTGATGGATATGAAGACTCAAAAGAGTCCTTTCAAGTCGGTAAAATCAAGAGGGAAACTCATTCCCAAGATCATCAGGCTATTTGTTTGTTTGCTTGCATTTATTATTATTTCTTTGATTATAAAAGCATGATTTGCATGTAAGAACTTGTTTGTTTTGAATGATTAATGCAATAAATATGTTTCTCTTGAAGAAATCCATTTGTATTCACTCATAAAATGCTTTTTCATGTTTTATAATGCCAACTTTACCCAATCTCTTTCTTTGATAGAGAATTGGAAGGAGGATGACGAAATAAAAAACACAAGATCTCTGGTCGTATGCTTTTGAATAAAACCCGACTGATGATGTAAGGGATTGTTTCAAATCCTCAAACACTGGAGATATAAGGGAGATAGACCCTTGTTAACCCCTTTGAGCCTTGAAGTAGAAGTTTCCTTCATAAAAAAAACCCTCAATTTTAACCTAGGGCATGATAGTTTCTAGTTAAGCTGTTCGAGCGCCCTGACTTTCAAAAAGGGAGAGAACATCCAAGGATCTACCATACCTATATCTCACACATTAGGAGGATAAGAGTCAAATCCACAATGATTATCCTTCAATTATCCAAAGAGTGGGGCAGTCACAATCCTTTCAACAAGTCAAAATGACTTAGAGTTACCACGATTTGTTCATAAATAAACAAAAAGCCCGCTAAGTCAAAACCTATGAAGGAGATTTAGGTAAAATTGGGGCATCCTACTAGATTTCAAAAGATTCCGTCTAGGAAAAAGTTAGGGAATGGAAAAACGCAGAAAAAAAAACAAAGGATTACACACAAAAATCCTCAGCAAAGAACAAAATCGTGTGATCAAATACCAAAAGCAAAAAGATAAGTGACTGCTATGTCCAAAGCCTCCCTGGTTTTTCAACATGTCAAACTCTCCTTGAGAGATGAGTGCTTGCATCAAGTAAGCTGAACATAGGATTGGAGAACATCACGATGAAAGGGTGGGTACAAATAGACTTTGAGCCTTATATCTTTTATTTCGTAAACTATGAACCAAGCCACGTTAAAACCCTCAAAAGGCCTAATTGAAGCAGGGTTTATTTTGAAAGCATACTCAGTGAGATGAAGTTTCCTAACTCCTACGAGCTAACCTCAAAATTTGTGTTGGCTTTGTAAAATTAATTCATATCCTAACTAGTGATTCAGTCATAGGTTATTGTGATATCTTTCCAATAAAAACTTCAAGACTAACATGTGTGTTGCATTAGCAGTTTCAGAATTAACATTTTTTTGCTTGCTAACATTTCTTGATATCTTAGAAGCTTGTATACGAACAACAATGATGATCTTAATCATTTGAGACTTGAGACTCTGATGATAAATGGTGAATTATTTCAAGGGGATGATCATATCTAGGGGCATGTTGCCTGAAGAATCTGATAAACAAGGGAAAGTTGTTTCCCAGTTGTTGCTCCCACAGTCTGACTATCCCTAAGGGGAAAGTTTGAATTTTCAACTATACATAATACATTCAATTTGGGGCAGTTACGTTAAGATTCGAAAAATCTCTCCAAGAGTTGGAAGATATTGGAACATCTTGGATTCCAAGTTTTTTTGTAAAATCCTCTTGGAATGAATTTCTTCTCATAAACTATGTGATCTTGGGGAATTTGAGAATTGAAGATTATTTTATCCATTCACAACAAATGTTGTTCGCAATGGCGACCACCATGCAGTTCATTAATGCAGAGCTACTTTGTTCTCGTAGCATTCTTCACCCATACCCCAAAGAAATCTTGTCTCAAGTGGTGTGATGATTTCCCATTAAGTCTCTACCACAGGTAGTCATGATAATTCCCCTGTGAATCTCCACTCCAAGCAGTTATGGCATGTCTGGTGCAAGATTTCCCCTATTGGTAACCTAAGCATCCGCCAGTAAATTTTCTTGGTTTCAACATTCCTAGTGAAGTGAATGTTATTTCACTCCTCAACATACTTCTTACAACTTCAATCTTCCCCAGCAAAGTGGATGTTTATTTCATCCTCATGATGTTTCGACTCTGAAATCTTTAGTTTCTATGAGGATCCAAGCTTCCCCAATAAAGTGGACATTTATTTCATCCCCCGTGAAGCCTCAACTCTGGCATCTCCAGTCTCAACTTTCATTCAGACTATGTTTATTCGTCATGGATATTTTATCCCCACGAAGCCCCTCTAGTCATGAGTTTGATCCATTCCCAGTGGATATTTCTCATCCCCAATAGAGTAGCAGGGTTCATCTTGATAGTCTCCAAAGTGAAGTCATGATGTTCATCCTCAAGTGGAGTGCTCTCTTTTCCCCAAAGAAGTTTGAAGCCTTGGTGCAAGACTGTGGTCCCAAATGTGGCTTCCCATTCACCCCAGTGATGCTTCTATCTTGTGAATATTGGCCGAGTATTCGTGTCGAGATGTTTATTTCATCTCCAGTTTACTTCTCCTTGTTTGTTTTGTCAGCATAAGAATAACATGGCATACATTCATTCGTATAAATATACATGGCATATGTGCATTTTGCCTTTTTGTTCTTTCATTTTGGCTGTGTTTATCCCCAAAGTGATTGGGTTTGTCTTCTCCCTCCAAGTAGAGTCGTCAGTCCTAGGCAGAAAAAGCACAACATTTCTAAATTTCCCACTAAGTTTGATCCTCATGAAAGATGGTTGCTTTAGTTTTCTTTTCCATTATTGGATAAGGATAAACCCCAATTGAGTTCATTTCTCAATGGATAGAGTATTGCTTGACCGTTCCTCTTCAATTACTTCCTGAATTGAACTCTGGTCCCTGACAATCACAATTTTGGATATCTCCAGGCTTTTGAACCTGGATTGAGCTTGCATTTATTTTGCACTTTTTCCCCCCGGGAAGAATTTATTTGAGGATCACCATTGAAGACAAAATATTTTCTCATCGGCAGTGTTACAACATTTTCTCAGCAATTTATACCCAGACAACAAGTGGCAACTCTTTATTTCAGCAACTTGTTTCGTTCTCAGGTTTTCTATTTGGATGAAAAATGACAGTCTCCTCAAGAAAGTTTGTCTATTCCAAATTATTATATCAAAATCACCAACTTATCCTTCATCGAGTGGCATTTCTACGGAAATCCGTCAGAGAATTTTGTTGAATACTTTACAAGTGTTTCTCTTTATTTGAGAATTCCTGATACAATGACTCCATTTACTTCAATGTAACTTCAAATTATAGCAATACTGCTCCTCAGTGATGTTCTCCCCAGTGAGTCCATAATTCAATTTGTTTCCATCAAAGGGTATCTCTTCGAGAAATTTGGTGAAGATTCTTACAATTGATCTTTCTCTTTATTTAAGAAGATCTGTTTTACAAATCAATCGGCCTGCATCTCTTCTGAAGATCCCCGATGATATTTCCTAATCTTCATTAAGTTATGGATTCCATTGGAACTCGTAGATCTCCAGTGAAATTCCAATTCCCTGTGAAGATGCTTTCCTATAAGTACTCGTTATTCCATGAAGAAACTGAGACTCATTCATGGCATACAAGCTTGAAGCGTGGGGATGTTTATTTTTACCCTTTTCAAGGGAAGACTTGATTAAAGAAGAAACTGAGACCCGTTCATGGCATACAACCTTGAAGCGTGGGAAGGTTTATTTTACCATTTTCAAGTGGAATACTTGATCAAAGAAGAAACTGAGACCCGTTCACGACATACAACCTTGAAGCGTGGGGAGGTTTATTTTACCCTTTTCAAGTGGAATACTTGATCAAAGAAGAAACTGAGACCCGTTCACGGCATACAACTTTGAAGCGTGGGGAGATTTATTTTATCCTTTTCAAGTGGAATACTTGATCAAAGAAGAAACTGAGACCCGTTCACGACATACAACCTTGAAGCTTGGAGAGGATAATTTTACCCTTTTCAAGTGAAAGATCTTGATTAAAGAAGAAACTGAGACTCGTTCACGGCATACAACCTTGAAGTGAGGGGAGGTTTATTATTTACCCTTTTCAAGTGAAAGACCTTGATTAAAGAAGAAACTGAGACCTATCTGTGGCTTATGACCCGAGGCGTGGGAAATTTTATTTACCATTTCTAAATGAATCATTTAGTTAAAGAAGAAGTTTAATCATATTTTGCTCATGGAAGCTTATTTTGGTTATTACCTTTGCTTAGACTATCATATGTTTGACAGTAGATAATATACCGTATTTTTTTGTCAGATACCTTTGCTTAGGCTACCGTGTTTGATAGTAGGTGATCTCTCCTTTCAAGTATATTACCTTTTCTTAGGCTATCATATTTTAATAGTAGGCAATATACCGTATCTTTTTGGTCAGATACCTTTGCTTAGGCTACCATGTTTGGTAGTAGGTGATCTCTGTTGCACCCCAAATTTTGACCCCTTATATCCTCTTCATATCATATGCATTTATTTGTCTAACATTAACAAGTTTCAGAGTGTATTTTGTCAAGACACAGATGGAACGGGGCTCCGTACTGATAAAATCGAAGGATTCGAGGATTGGGTAACCATCGCTTTGGGATGAATAATTCATGAAATAAGATCAAGAGTATCATATTGGGCCATGTGTGAGTTCAATTTGAAGTGATCACCCCCAGATGGAGTGCAGCGCAGTTCAGGGTACTCGATTAGGGTTTTCGAGCAGGAAAAATCAACCATAGCTTGACTTTGGATTTAAAGGAAGGTTCAATGATGCAACTTTGGTCCAACAAGTTTATAAGGCTTAGTGAAGTCCCCTCAAAGAGTTTCAAAGTCTTGGAAGCCCCGAAACACGAACAGACAGTTCGGTAATCGCCGATCGATCGTACGGTTGACCGAAAAGTCAACCCCCTCAAGTTTTAGGAATTGGACTTCAAGTGGTGAAGCAAAGTTGTTCCTTATGTCATAGGGGATCTACATATCAATTTTCATGATCATCGGATCAAAGACGTGAGAGTAATTGAAAAAACGGGAAATTAGGGTTTCGAAAGGGGCTAAACCCTAACTCCCTAACCGCACACCCGATTGAAGTGGTTCAAAGCTCGTCGGAAGGCTCTTAATAAGTCCTACAAAAGTCCTATACTAGGTCACACTCAGAAAATGCATGGAATTGAAGTTATCATCAAAATCGATTCTTAGTACAAAACACTTAGTGAAATTTTGAAAATCTGGCAGCACTAAAACTTGTTTTTTGCTGACTTTGAAGGACTTTTCAACCAAGATTCACATAGATTTGGAACTTTTGGCAAACATGAATGTTGTAGAGCTACATAAGGGCTTTCCAAAATGTGCAAGAACTCCCCAAGAGGAGTTGAGAGCTGAGAGTTATGAAGTGTGAAAGATGGGCCTGTGCACTAGTGTGTTAACTTGCTTGACCCAACATAAACTTGGTTCCCAACCATACACTTCATCTCCAACCATGGATGGACATCTGATATGATAAGTTTAGAGGTTGGAATAGGCAAATTCAGAAAGGAATCCAAGCAAGTACAAGATCTTGAGCAAAATCCATTACTTTAATAGAAGAAAGTACAAAAGGTACAACAAGAGAGAGAAGGTTGGGGGGCTGCAACATGGAGGCTTGTCCTTTCTCACTATAAGGTCACTTCCTACAACTCATATAAGCTGATTTTTCTTGCATTGAGCCTTGCAACTGGTGTGAAGAGGGCTGCCACAAAGATCTTGCAAGATTTCTCAAAGAAACATCATGAAAATCTCTCCAACATTGGAAGTGACCAAGTTGTCCTCACCCTCATTCCTCCTATAAATAGGGGCATTCTCACCATCTTCAAACCACACCAGAACTACTCACAATATCCAAGCTTTATAGTTCTCTTTCCCATTCTCTCTTTGTTTGTAAGTGAAGAAAAGCGTAAAAACGCCGAAAACCGGCGTTTTACAACTTTCATGCCGTTTTCATTTCTAGCCTTATCAACACTCTCACAACCATCCACACATCTTCTAAATCACATATAGAAGGTGTGTAATCCCTTGAACCATCAAGAACCTCAAAAAATCAAAAAGTCAACTCTCATTCGACCATACTTTGACCAAAGCTACCACAAACCACCAAATCTTGTTCTAAACATGTTCTTGAAGTTTTGATCCCCCTAACACCTCATAAACAACATTCCTCAACTGTCTAAACACTCACCAATCATTAGAATTTCACATTTCTTCATTTGGCACCATAAGAGCATTGTTACTTAAAAGTTAAGAAAGCTCAAAGGCAAGAAAGTGAAGTGAAAGATCTCTGGGTTTCTCAATCACTTTAAGTTGCTCAAAGGGACTATCAAGAGGTATGTGATTTGTCTCCTTTTGCATTTGTAGCATTCCTTTTGATTTTGGCGTTTTGAGCATCTTGATGCTTTTTGGAAGTCATAAACACTTGTTAACTTTCATAATATTTTGTATGTAAAATTATGAGGTTGTTATGTGTGGCTTCATGAGTATTGAAGTTTGTCATTACTAGACTTCTTTGTGTTAGTTTACTGTCAAAGCAAGTTTACCATATGCCTGTTTATTTTGATGAAGGTTGGTTTAAGACAGAGAAGGGTCTAATCCTTTAGTTCAGGTTTGATTAGTTGACCCTTTTGCTGCTACACCATGTTTGAGTTGTAGTTAATTCAGTGCTATAGTACAATGCCCTAACAGATGGGGTCTGCTAAAACTTGAACATCTTTAGGCTGTTAAGATGTTCCCCTGCCTAAATGTATCTTTACTGCTTGCTGTCATAAGTACATCATAAACTTTTGTGCTTCACAGGTTGTTTTGAAGTGCCCCTCCTATAAAGGCATGTTTGTTAGTACCTACTCGATGTGTTCAGCTTGCTTTAATGCTAGATACCATACCATTCTATATGCTGTTACTAATTTCCTCATTTCCTTAAAAAAAAAAGAAAGAATTGTTTGGATTGTGTTTTAGCTAGGTTTTAGTTTTAAGGTGTTCATGGTGAGAGTTGTTACATTACACTGCTATGTTTTATATCCTGGATGAATATGTGCATATTGGGGGACAATTTTGAAACTGTATGATTTAAGTCCACAACATCATCAGGCTGTAACAGTCTAGGATTTGTGTTAGTGGTTCTTTTATTAGTACTGTCAGGAGCAATGCCATAACAGTTGGAATGTTCTTTTGCATAGAGCCCTAAAAATCTAATTTCATCATTTCCACATGTTTCAATGTATATTTAAAGCATGCCTGCATGGTTATTTTGGCTGGTGTGTACATCAAGACAGATTCATATGTATTCCACAAATGCATCAGGATTCATCGAATCACTCAAGCCCCCCCCCCCACTTGCCTTTTTCCACAAGCTTTAGAAAATCACCTCTTATCTTTTGAATATGTTGTGTGAGGCATTTGAAGTATGTATGTGTGATTTGCTTTGCCCAAATTTGTGAATAAAGCTGTTTTGGTATTTTGGTTTGAACATTTTGAATACACTTGCAACTCATTGGATCAGTTTTATTCTAGTGTGATTTTTGAACCTTAAGCCTGTTGAAACCACTTGTATGAAGTATTTAGAGTGTGTGCTTACTAATCTTTTGATCCAAGAAAGTCTGATTTAAACTCTAGCCATCAAACTGCATCACCAGAACCATATTCCAATCCCTCATTTTTGCTGTCTAGAGCACAACATTGAAACCTGTCCAGTTTTATGCATCAGCTGCTTGCATTTATTATATGTTGTGACCTTGCTGTAAGTTCAAGCTTGATAAATTGATGATGTTTAGATGGTGACCATGAGGTCATTACTTAATGAGGTTCTGGTCTATGTATCTGTTTCCAAGCATTCAGTTTTACACAAAAACGGCTTTAGGCCATTTGCCTCTTAGACTTATAACAGCAATGTCATTTTGAGAAGCAGTGAAAGACTAGCTTCATCTCTTGGAGTATCATCATAAAGAGGGCATTTAGAAAGGAGTATATCCCTTAATTGCCTTGGGAACTTATCAATTTTGGTCCATAAGGTTGCATTGATCCATGACTGAAAATTAAAGAACCTGACCCTACCACTGTTTGAGAACTGCATTAGATCATCAACTGGTGTATAGGTTAGGGAGCAATTTGTCTGAACTAAAAAACCAGTAGAGAACCCTGCTACCACAGAATTTAGGCTTGCTAATTCCAAACTGGGTATTAATTAATCTATGCTGCTACATGTGAACATTACTGCTATGATTTGTTGGGCATATTGTTTTGATTTATCATCTTGAACCATTAAGTTCCTACTTCACATTGATGATTTGGCTCTAACATCAAAAGTCTTGCATTATATGAATTTATTGCTCCTTCTTTTTCAAGCTGTTATGAATTTATGTCATCATCTTTTGCCTACCTATAGTAACTTTCATGAGCACAAATAATTTTGATTTTATTTCCAAGAGTTGCCTTCATGCCTGCTGGGATCTTTTCTTATTACCAAAGTTTGTGAGCCACTATTTTGAGTCCTCCTAACTGTCAGGTGCCGTTGAGCAGTTGCTTGAATCATGTTTTATTTACTTTGAAACCTTTTTGAGCTTGTGGCTGCTGCTATTGAACTGATTTAGATCCTTAAGTTAGTCAATGTGTAATTTTAGCAGACTCTATTAAGACTGTAAGTTGTAGCTTATATGAAAGATGATAATTTTGTTTGGTTCAGTTTTGTATCAATCACTGCTAGTCATCTTAGGTACAATTGGCATGTGGTTTCTATTCAGTCCAGGTTAGGGGTGGCTTTGAAATTCTACTGTGCAGTTGTTGGCTTTTATGAAGGCATTATTCATTATGTTGTTGAGATATGATTTGATCTTCCTGACCATAACAGACTTTGAAACCTGGTTTTATCAATTCAGTTTACTTGACCTTTGTCAAATGTTGATTATGTGGTTAAGAGGTTTGGAACAGGTTCAGTTTTGATCTGGTGTTGTTGCATCTGTGTACATCTGTTTTTTGTAAGATGTGTTTTATCTCACCTTGGCCTGTTACTGAATTTAGACTGTTGGAAATTCATCAATGAGCAAAAAACACCAAATTCTGTTTAAAGGCATACAATACCCTTTGCATCTTCATATCAAGTTCTGGTCCTGTTGTTTTTTTTGACAAATTATTTATTGAGTTGCCTTTCTTATCATATTTAAGATTTGTTCAAACCAATTCATGCTTCTAAATGTGTCTGTTTTGGCTTGGTAATTCCAAATTGCATCTCAAAAGCATCAAAGAGTATGTGCATCCGAGTTTCAAGGCAGGATCACATTATGAGAAAACTAATTGCATTATCATACTCCTCATAATTTTCTGATGAATCTGCATATGAATTTTATCCCAATCCATGAACATTTGAGTAAGACAGCATCAAAACGCCCTTTCATGATTTACTTTGTCTTTGGTCTTTTGATTTTGCCCAGAGAATTCACAAGTTATGCCCTATGTATTTTTAGGGGTGGCTTTGTACTTGGATGTACAGCCACCCCAGTGGTAAGAAGCTTGCCTTAAATTTCGCCTTTCACCCCCATGACAAGGGTTCGATCCGGGTGGAGGTCGAACCCTTTTGTTTTTTATTTGTCCAATTTCCATTAATAAGCCATATTATTCATTCCTCTCGCTTCTCTATCACACGCGCGTGCGCGCCCTAGTGGTAAGATTGTGTGGCTGAAAGCATTAGGACGTGGGTTCAATCCCCACTTTTGCCCATTCTTTTATTGGTTTTGTTTATTTTATTATCATGAAATATATCAACTTTCAAACGTTCATAACTTATTTATTTTTTGTCAGATTTCATCCATTCTTTTTGCAAAATTTTTCTTACAACATCTAGTTTTGTTTAATAATTTAAAGTCTCATGATTGATTATCTCAACAATATTTGGGTATATTTGTTAATAAATTCACTCTCAAGTCGTTACCTTGTGTCTCGATTTAACTTACCCTCTATGCCATGTTTGTCTTGTAAGATTTATGGGTATTTGTTTATGTTTGTTAACATATTGAGACTTCATTCTTTTGTTGGTTGTTACCATGAATGTTTATACCTCCTAAATTACGAGGCTAAACTAATTTAACTATGTGATATTGTTATCTAGGCATAGTTGTTACTTCCAATTGTCAGTGGTTTATATGGTTGTTACCTTCATCATAACTTTCAATCCTTGCTAAAGCATGACTTCATCTTCGTTAAGATATGCCAGTTGCAGCACTGCTTGTATTTATCAGTTGAAATCATTCATCTAACTTGAATTACTTGCTCATTATAATGTGCTTACCCCTCGTTGATTGTAATCTTTGTCTTCTATATTCCTCATACTTGAATAACTCTTTACCTCTGCCTTTGACTTTGAAAAGTCGCCTTGAACTTTAGTTAAAATCAAAACTCATAGGCCATTGGACTTTGCTTAAGTCTAAAAGACCCACCTTTACTAGGAGTGCTCCTCAACTAGAACCCTAGGATAGAGTTGTTAGCTCTATGTAAAGATCATGGATATGATCACTTACTTCCCCCTTTGAGTGTTACAACATAGACATAGAGAGTTTTGTGAAACTCTACACAAACATTATTATGTTTGTTCCCCTTTGAACCTTGATCGCAATCAAGCGTTCTTCAACCCTAGTGAGGTGAACTACGATTGCTCTGATTCTATCCTAGTTAGGATACGTAGGCAGAGGACGCGATGTCTTTGCGAGCAAACTTAGAAACAATCTTAGGTCTTCATCTATCATAATTTTCACCTTTTTTACCCAATAACCAAACCTTAGCAAATATTTAACAAACTTAGCATACAAGCAAACAAAAGGTTCCTGTAGAGTACTACAGATGTTTAGGATGTGAAATACCTACCCTATGCATAACCAACCCCCGATCCCCGAATCTCTTAGCGTTGTTGTAACATCGCGCAAAAGGTTCTTTCTTTCTTTAGACCTTTCCTTTGGATAAATTAAAGTCCGGTTGTAAAAGAATTAAGGTTCAAGTTAATTCAATAGCTTGATATCCGATTTTCACCGCAACAGAAATGGCGACTTCACTGGGGACGATCTACTTAACTTGAGGGTTTAGCCTATTTTGTCTGTTTGTGTGCTAAATATTTGCTTAACATGTATATTTGTCAATATATTTGTATGTTGGATATTGGGTGCTTTGAGTGGTGAGACGGTCCTATACCCGGACTTGAGCGAAATTATGATAGGATGGTGGTATATTCAAGAAGGCTTATAGGGAGTTGATTCCCGACCAAGCTAACTTGAGAAACCACCGCTCAGTGTAGGCCCTCTTGAAAGTTTTAGTATTGTTGATCGAGTATTCGTGAAAACAATGCTACTTTCAACAAAGGAGCCTATGACACTGTGGACTTTTAGAATACATTCTACCCCACTTTGGCCTTATTAGGACGTAGTGCGATGACTATAAGGAAGTATTTCCGAAGTAGTCGATACGCGATACTACACTCAGACAAGATTCTCTTGAGAATATTATCAATTACCAAGTAATTTGGGAAGTCGTTAATATCCGAAAGATGGGTCGATGACTCTGGGAACTTTGTAGAACCCGCTCGGCAGGTACAATCAATCCGTAGCACAATTTTTGGGGATGGGTAGACCTTTGAACTCATGCTTGTCTTTAACCCTATACCTGTGTTGTGTGCATATGCATCTTGTTTATGTTTTCATATCATCATATCATCATATCATCATATGGTTTCATGGAACTCAGACTTTGTTGTTTGTAAATATCAGAGGTCGTCATGAACATTGAAAGAAAGAAAACTTTGAAATACACTTACAAGGGTTTTAACCTAGATGATTTGAGAAGATTGAGCACCTTGGTGACAGATTCAGAGGGATTTCAAAGCCGGTACGGGAAGCTGTTGCTACTCTTGAAGATAAAAATGGATAGTGGACTTCTCTCTACCCTCCTCCAGTTTTATGACCCGCTCTACCATTGCTTCACATTTCCTGATTATCAGCTAGTACCCACACTAGAAGAGTATTCTCAGTTAATCGGGTTGCCTATTCTTGAAGAATCTCCTTTTCCGATTGTAGAGAAGGACCCCAAAGAGCAGGACATCGCCAAAGCTACACGTTTGGGAGTGGATGATATAAAAAAGAATCTGATTACAAAAGGGGGAGTCTTTGGGTTAAAAGCAGAATTCTTGATTGAGAAAGCTCAATACTACGCAGATCATTTAAGCATGGATGCATTCGAGGCTATCCTCGCCTTACTCATCTATGGTATATTCTTGTTTCCAAGCTTTGAGAATTTTGTGGACCTCAATGCCATCAAAATTTTCTTAAAGAAGAACCCTGTGCCTACCTTGTTAGCAGACACGTACCATTCTGTTCATCTGAGGAACTTCCATAATGGAGGAATGATCACTTGTTGCGCTCCTTTATTGTACAAATGGTTCACTTCACATTTACCCAAAGCCAACGCTTTTTGGGATCCAAAGAAAGGATGGTGGTCACAAAAGATCATGGCTCTTACCCATTCTGATATTGATTGGTATAATCGTGATTATGATGGGATAATGATTATTGACAGTTGTGGGGAATTTAGCAACGTACCTCTTCTCAGCATTAATGGAGGGATCAGCTACAATCCGATACTTGCCCGCCGACAATTGGGATACCCCCTAAAAGACAAACCCAAAAGTGTTCAAGTAGAAAGCATCTTCTTCAAAGAAGGGGAAGACAGTCAAGGATTAAAAGAGAAAATTCTAGAAGCTTGGAAGCGTTTGCATAAAAAAGGAAAGAAAGATCTCGGAAAACTCAACTGTATTTCTTTAGAACCTTACCTCCAATGGGTTCGAAAAAGAGCTGTCACACTAAAGATGCCGTATCCTAAACAAGAGCCTATGGCCTTAAAAGAAGAACGCCCGTTGGTCTTCATGTCTGAAGAAGAAAAGTTGAAAATTGCTTTGGTCAAAGCACATCAAACTGAAGAAGCTTGGAAGCACAAGTATCAGATAGTCATTGAAGAAAACGCAGAGCTCTGGAGACAACTCCAGTCAAAAGATGAAGAAATCCTCTCTTGTAAGAAGAGGAAAGCACTAGAGGAGCCTTATGAGCCTCAGTCTAATCCATGGAAGATAATTGTGGACAGACTCATCATTGAGAAGACTCAGTTGGAAAGAAAGATCGAGAAGCTCAACCTCAGGCTGTTAGGAGAACCTTGATAGATTGCGCCAATTTGTTTAGTTAAAACTTTTGTAAGAGGAAGTGATATTTTGTAATCTGTTTTGTTTATTAATGAAATGACGATTTCCGATGTTCAGAAATACCTGAGTTCCATGACAATCATGTGCATTTGCATTCATACTTCTAATCATTCAAGGAAATTCAACTTTTTCTTTGCAGGCAACAACATGGTAAGAAGAGGCATGCTTCGAGTCCCGGATCTGAGGTTGGGTCGTCTAAGAATGCTAACCAGACTTGTTCGAAATCCTGCTGCTTTCATAGCCAAATATGGGGACCTATTGCCATTAATAAGCGCTCCAATCAATGAGCCCATGTTGCAAGCTTTGTTGGAGTTCTATCATACAACTTACCACTGCTTTGTGTTTCCGGATTTTCAGTTACTCCCGACCCTCGAAGAGTATAATGCTTACTTGAAGATCCCATGGGCTCTTACACTCCCTTATGGAAAACCAAAGAAGAAGGACTTAGCTAAAGCCCTGCATATCAAACTGGAAGACTTACCACCAATGAAGGCGAAAGCAGGGTGGTATGGAATGGATGCCGGGCCTCTAATGGAAATGGCCGAGTATCACTATGAAAGTCGAAACCTGGGCATTTTTGAGGCAATTTTGGCACTACTAATATATGGACTGTATCTGTTCCCAAGCAATTACGACTTCATCAGCGAGGAAGCAATACGCCTCTTCATCCTCAAAAGTCCGGTCAACACAATACTGGCTGATACTTATGTGGTCATTCACCGTTTTGCCTTGTATGATTGTGGGCGATACTCATGCTGTCTTGCACTACTCGACCGATGGTTTACTTCTCATCTGCCAAGGACCCATATCCTTTGGAGGCTTCCTACCAAAAACGCTTGGGTTTCTAAACTTGTCACTCTCAGACACCATGATATCACCTGGTACGACACTAGCATCGGTGACCAAATCATGATTTCCAGTTACGGAGATTTTCCCAATGTGCCTCTCGTTGGGATAGAAGGAGTGATCACTTATAATCCTATCCTTGCTAGGCGTCAACACGGGTATCCTACCGGGCCAGAGCCTGAACCAGAACTGTTGAGGCCCCGCTTCTGTGAGACAGGTCGCAACCAAGAGCTAGAAGCTAACGCCGAATACGCTCAAAGAGATCCACACCTTATGGGCCCAACTCCGATGGAGAATGCAAGTTGCCTAACCACCAGGGGGTACCTGCTATGGTCAAAGGAAATAGCTTTAATCATGTTCTACACTCACGATTACGAGATAACCATGGAACCTGAAGTCCCCACGACTAGGGAAGAA
This sequence comes from Lathyrus sativus, assembly GCA_963859935.3. NCBI lineage: Eukaryota > Viridiplantae > Streptophyta > Magnoliopsida > Fabales > Fabaceae > Lathyrus > Lathyrus sativus. The sequence continues at coordinate 676,313,861 of OZ012739.1, read as the reverse complement.
CTGAAATACGCTTTGGTTAAAGCGCAAAGGGAAAATGAAGACCTGTGGGAGATTATCCGCCAGGATCAAGTTCATGCCGGGTTCCAAGAAGGAGAAGGGTCGTCTTGTTAGATTGGTTTTTGTTTCGTCATTTCCCTGCTTTCCCTAAAAAAGGATTGAAATCCTGTTTGTTGCATTTACTTTCATTGTAAGAAAAGTCTTGCTTTTTAGCAAAGACCACTCTATTGTAATAGATTTCCAGCTATCAAATGAAAAACGCTTTTTAAAGCACGTCGTCACATGTTGGTCTAACTTTTTGTTTGTAAACGAAAATTTTGAGTTTCCTTGAATGGTTTATGCATCCGCATTCGCATGTCATCCTACATCGATCTTGCATTTGGGGTTCCGCAGCTCATCTTTTGTTCTTGTCCAGAGAGAAAGAGAAAGGAGGAAAGGAGTCACGCTGAGTACTCACCGATACAACACACGGTCCCAAGCTCAAAAGAAGATGGCAGATAACGATCAAAGGTTCGACCGAATGGATAATGACATTGAAGGGATCAAAGGGGACGTCAACCAGATCTTAGAAGCCCTCAACATGATCAAAGCAAAAATGGATACACAACCTACAGTGGTCTCCGAAGTTGCCACAACAGCAGCCAATGTCACGATGGCTCCTGTTACTTCAGCAGAGTTTCCCTATGGCATGTCCCGGGATTTTGTACCACCTTTCAACGGCATGCAGTCTTCAGGTCTCAACCCGTTGTTCGACTCAACGATCAGAAACCCCATTTTTACTACAGCAGGTGGTCCCACCACGGTACAACCAGTCTTCGCCAATCAACAGCCAATCTTTGATATACCCGATGGATCCGAAGCTGAGGATGAAAAACACGAGAAGTTAAGGGTAGAAATGGACATCATGGCCAAGAGGATGAGGGCCATTGAAGGAAATCATGTCTTTGGATCTGATGCCAAGGATCTATGTCTGGTATCTGGATTAGTGTTCCCTCAGAAATTTAAAATACCAGTCTTCGACAAATATGAAGGGACTACTTGTCCTAAAGAGCACTTAATCATGTACTGTAGGCGGATGGCTCCGCATATTGAAAATGATAAACTGTTAGTACACTGTTTCCAAGATAGTCTAAAAGGAGCTTCAGCCAAGTGGTATTTCGGTTTAGATCAAGCTAAGATTCACAGTTTCCAAGACCTCTCAGATGCTTTTATTCAACAGTACAAGTACAACATGGACCTAGCTCCAGACCGCCGTCAGCTTCTTAATATGACACAGAAAAATACCGAAACCTTCAAAGAATATGCGCAAAGGTGGCGTGGAACTGCAGCACAAGTAGAGCCTCCTCTTACTGAGAAGGAGTTGGCAGATTGGTTTGTGGATACAGTTCGACCCGAATTCTATGAACGTTTGATCAGCAGCGTTACAACAAATTTCTCTGATATTGTGGCGGTAGGGGTCAAGGTAGAAGCGGGCTTGAAGAGCGGAAAAGTGACTACTTCAAATGTTACTTCAAGCGCCAACACGGCAAAGAAGCCAGTCAGCTCGTTCCACAAAAAGAAAGAGGGAGAAGTGAGCGCAATCACATATGGAAAGAAAGTACAAAGCTCTCGAAGCCTCCACCAACAGTACCAACCATCATATGTAGCGGCAGTAACCCCGGTTTTTCAGCCTTCTTCGCAGCATGGTCCCCAACCTGGGGCATTCAACAATCAACACCAGTATCAGCCTGGCGGTCAGCAACAGTATCGCACCAGTAATCAACAACAAAGCCAGCAGCCGCAGGGTCAACAACCTCAGAACAGGGCCCCGAGGGCAAATTATCCAGCAAATAGGCCAAAGATACATCCTATTCCAATGAGTTACACCGACCTGTTTCCCATGCTAGTAGAAAGAGGGTTGGTTAAAACAAGAAAATTGGGCGCTCCACCTAATCCACTCCCGTTCTATTATGATGCGAATGCTCGCTGCCCATTTCATGAGAATGCTCCAGGCCACAATCTCGAAGGGTGCTTTGCCCTTCAGCACCTAGTTCGTGAGCTTATCGAGAAGGGAACTCTATCCTTCGAAGATAATCCGCCCAATGTTAAAAGCAACCCTCTTCCCAATCATGGTGGAGTCAATGCCATTACTGAAGAAGGGGAGGGGTCAGAAGATAAGAAGGTTACCACCATTGGTGAGATCAAAGTGCCATTAGCAGACCTACACAAACGCCTCGCTCAGGCATGGTTACTCAAGACATCTCACGAAGATTGCAAAGAATGTATGCTGAATCCTGAGGGTTGTGACGCTGTGAAAAAGGATATTCGAGCTATGATTGAACAAGGAATGATAGAAATCGCTAACCGAAAAAAGGAAGAAGATGTGGCAGTCATCGAGCCTGTGTTTAACATACCAGGAGAATCCTACAAGGGAGCTGGGTCCAGAGATGGTGACAGTAACAAAAACTACAAGAATATTCGGCCAGTATTTCGTGATGACGAACCCCCGAAATTCGGGAAAGGACAGACTAGGTTTGAGCCAAGAGGAGGATTCCAGCCTCGCCCAAGAGCCGTGACACCAAAACAAGATTATTCATGGTGCGAAGGGATTTTCAAGGAAAAGAAACCAGTAAGTGTGGCCAACATCGCCGGTGGAAGCAAAATGACCCGGAGTGGTCGTATTTATCAACCTCGAACGTACAACGAGGCTCCTCCACCAGCAGTTTCCGTTCAAAAGACGCCTGTTTCTCAGAAGCCCATTCTGGAGACAACCACCGACAAAGAGCCTTTAGTTAAAAGAAAAGAAAGTCTCAAGAACGATGAAGAAGAATTCTTGAGAATCATTCGACGAAGCGATTATAGGGTGGTGGACCAATTAAATCAGACCCCCTCCAAGATCTCGGTCATGGCTCTGCTTTTAAGTTCTCCAGCACACCGCCAGGCATTACTCAAAATCCTAACGCAGGCTCACGTTACTAAGGATATTACAGTGGGGCAGTTCGACTCCGTTGTAGCAAATATCACTGCCTGCAACACCTTGAGCTTTGATGATAATGATCTAACGACTGAGAAGCGCAAGCACAATCGTGCCTTGCATGTATCAGTCAAGTGTGAAGCGGACACAATGTCCCGAGTTCTTGTTGATACTGGGTCAGCACTCAATGTAATGCCTAAAAGAACTTTGGCCAAGCTGGCGTATCAAGGCGCTACCATGAGACCAACCTCTCTTATAGTCAAGGCATTCGACGGATCTAGGAGAACCGTGATAGGAGAAGTCGATCTCCCTATTCTAATTGGACCTCAAATCTTTGAAATCACCTTCCAGGTGATGGACATAAATCCGGTTTACAGCTGCTTATTGGGAAGACCCTGGATTCATACAGCTGGCGCTGTCACCTCCACGCTCCACCAAAAAATGAAGTTTGTTGTAAATGACCAACTAGTCATTGTCCATGGAGAAGAGGACTTGATGGTAAGCAACTTGTCATCTTTCCGGTATATTGAGGCTGATGAAGACTCTCTCGAGACAGCTTTCCAAGCACTAGAAATAGCTCACGCTGTTCTAGTAGATGAATCAGACATAACCCAAAGGCCATTATTTATCTCTGCTCAAAGTATTAAGGCAGCACTGAAAGCCGGAGTCCCACTGGGTTGGGGAGAGGTCATCGAAGTCAATACTCGGGCTAAGAATGATCGACAGGGGTTGGGTTACAAACCAACTCCGGAAGGCGAGCCGGAAGAAAGCACCATGAGGAAGAAGTCCTTAAAAGAGATATTCATCAGCGGCGGTGTACAAGTTAATGCCATTATTTCTGAAAATGAGGACGGTAATCTGGATCATCTAATAATTAGAGGAAGAGGAGCATTGCGCAATTGGGAGGCTGTGGAAGTTCCCATCTTTTTACCTTTAGAGTAATTCATTCTGCCTGTTAGCTTTGTGTCTTTCTTTAAAAATTTCTCGGTCTTGCCCAAGACCTGTGAATTATTTTGTACTGGGCCACTTTGCAAAAATTGAAAATCATTAATGAAAAGTGTTTTTGTTAAAACTCTTGTTATTTATTTGCACATCACTTTCACTCTTTTTGGAAAAATGGCAATCTCTTTTGGAAAATAATAAAAACCACCCTTCATCTGCATGTTTGTGTGTGAGTGCCTAATTATTCCTAAATAAAACATGCAGAACACCCCCATCAACCACAGAATCCTATGATCATTCGGTTCCTTCTATTAGCGGTTCATTCGTCTTTCAAGCTGAAGAAGAAAACGAAGGAGAGTTAGAGGTCCCAGAAGAGCTAAAGAGAATAGCTGAGCACGAAGATGATTATATCCAGCCCCATAAAGAGCAGACGGAAGTCATTAACTTGGGGTCAGAAGAGGACAAAAGGGAAGTCAAGATCGGGGCGTCATTAAGGCCAGAAATCAAAGATAAGTTGATAATAATCCTCAGAGATTTTGTTGACATATTTGCTTGGTCCTACCAAGATATGCCAGGGTTAGATACTGACATTGTCATGCACAAGCTCCCCCTGAAACCAGAATGTCCTCCGATCAAACAAAAGCTTCGCAGGTCGAGACCAGATATGGCACTTAAAATCCGAGATGAGGTCAAAAAGCAAATAGATGCTGGTTTTCTAGCGGTATCCAAGTATCCAGAATGGGTGGCCAACATTGTACCGGTCCCGAAAAAGGATGGCAAGGTCAGGATGTGCGTTGACTACAGGGATCTAAATAAAGCAAGTCCAAAGGATGATTTCCCGTTACCACATATTGACACTTTGGTAGATAACACGGCAAGCTTTGCAGTGTTCTCATTCATGGATGGGTTTTCGGGCTATAACCAGATAAAAATGAATCCAGAAGACATGGAAAAAACGACTTTCATCACACCATGGGGCACCTATTGTTATAAGGTAATGCCTTTTGGTTTGAAGAACGCAGGGGCAACGTATCAAAGAGCTATGGTCACACTATTTCATGATATGATGCACAGAGAAATCGAAGTGTACGTGGATGATATGATTGCAAAGTCCCAAAGTGAGGAAGACCACTTGGATCATCTACTGAAGCTATTTGAAAGACTCCGAAAATATCAATTGAAACTAAATCCAGCCAAATGCACCTTCGGAGTTCGCTCAGGCAAGCTACTTGGTTTCATCGTTAGTCAGCGAGGAATTGAGGTAGACCCTGACAAGGTTAAAGCAATCCAGGAGATGCCTGCTCCTAAAACTGAGAAACAAGTTAGGGGTTTCCTTGGACGTTTGAATTACATCTCCAGGTTCATCTCCAACCTGACTCCTACCTGCACACCGATCTTCAAGTTATTACGAAAAGATCAAACAGTGGTATGGAATGAAAACTGCCAGGCAGCATTCGATAAAATCAAGCAGTATTTGCAAGAACCTCCAGTGCTGATTCCTCCGGTACCTGGAAGGCCTTTGTTCATGTATATGACCGTATTAGAAAGTTCGATGGGCTGTGTCTTGGGCCAGACTGATGAGTCAGGGAAGAAAGAACATGCAATCTATTATCTAAGTAAGAAGTTCACTGATTGTGAGAGTCGTTACTCTCCCCTGGAAAAAGCTTGTTGTGCGTTGGCATGGGCTGCTAAACGTCTGAGGCAGTACATGATTTGCCATACTACGATGCTGATCTCCAAGATGAACCCCATCAAGTACATCTTTGAGAAACCAGCTCAGACAGGAAGATTAGCCCGATGGCATATGCTCCTATCAGAATATGATATCCAGTACGTTGCTCAGAAATCCATCAAAGGGAGCATTTTGTCAGAACACCTTGCAGAGTATCCTATGGAGGATTATCAACCGCTCAAATTCGACTTTCCCGATGAAGATGTGATGTATATTCAGCGCACGAAACCAGAGCCTGGTCCAGAGGAAGGCCCCGAGCCAGGGTCCCGTTGGGAGATGATGTTCGATGGAGCGTCAAACAAAAATGGACATGGCATCGGAGCTGTTTTGAAAAATCCAACTGGAGGGTACACTGCGGTCACAGCCCGACTCTGTTTCTCTTGCACAAACAACATAGCGGAATATGAAGCCTGCATCCTGGGGTTGGAGGCTGCCATTGATCTCCGTATCAAAATTTTGGAAGTAATTGGTAATTCTGCTTTAGTAATATACCAACTCAAAGAGGAATGGGAAACCAGGGATGAAAAATTGATTCCTTATAAGACCCACATCCTAGAGATGGCTGAGTATTTCGATGAAATTACCTTCAAGCACGTACCAAGGGCAGAAAATCACATTGCCGATGCATTGGCCATGATGGCATCCATGTGGAAAGTCCAGTTTGTTAACGAAGCACCTCTGATTCGCATCGAAAGAAGGACAGTACCCGCATACGTCATGGCAATGGACGAAGAATTTGGGGAGAAGCCGTGGTTTTATGATATCAAGAATTTCCTTCAAAATCAAGAATACCCCGCCGACGCATCCACAATTGACAAAAGAGCGATACGGAGGTTGTCATCTAAATTCTTCATCAGCAATGGCATCTTGTACAAGAGAAATCATGATATGGTCTTACTCCGATGTGTCGATGAAAGTGAGGCGAATCTCATAATGGCCGAAGTACACGAAGGGACCTTCGGCACCCATGCAAATGGCCACGCCATGGCTAAGAAAATATTAAGAGCGGGTTACTTCTGGTTAACTTTGGAGACGGATTGCATACTCTTCGCTCGAAAGTGTCATAAATGTCAAGTTTATGCTGATAAAGTGCATGTCCCTCCGCATCCTCTCAATGTGATGACGTCACCTTGGCCTTTTGCAATGTGGGGCATAGATATGATCGGGGCAATAGAGCCTAAAGCCTCTAATGATCATCGCTTCATCCTTGTCGCAATTGATTATTTCACCAAATGGGTGGAAGCAGCGTCATATGCGAATGTGACGAAGCAGGTGGTCGCACGCTTCATTAAAAAGGAAATTGTCTGCCGATATGGTATCCCTAACCAGATCATCACTGACAACGGGTCGAATCTGAACAACAAAACAATGAAGGAACTCTGTGACGACTTTAAGATCAAACATCATAACTCGTCCCCTTACAGACCTAAGATGAATGGCGCAGTTGAAGCTGCAAACAAAAACATCAAAAAGATAATACAAAAAATGGTCGTGACTTACAAAGATTGGCATGAGATGTTACCATTTGCTTTGCACGGCTACCGGACATCAGTACGCACTTCGACAGGGGCAACTCCCTTTTCCTTAGTGTACGGGATGGATGCAGTGCTACCCATTGAAGTCAAAATACCTTCCTTGAAGATCTTGACGGAAGCAGAGTTGGATGAAGACGAGTGGATAAAAGAAAGATTTGATTCGTTGAATCTCATCGACGAAAAGAGAATGACGGCCATGTGTCACAGTCAAATCTATCAACAAAGGATGGCCCGGGCATTCAATAAGAAGGTTCGTCCCAAAGAGTATAGGGAAGGAGAGCTGGTGCTTAGAAAAATCCTACCTACACAAAAAGACATGCGTGGCAAGTGGATGCCCAACTACGACGGCCCTTTCGTTGTGAAGACTGTTTTCTCCGGAGGATCTCTGATTCTCGAAACCATGGATGGCGAATCACTCAAGTATCCCATCAACTCGGACGCAGTAAGAAAATACTACGCCTGAAAATGGAATGCATAGAAAGAGGATTTCAATACCTCGATAAGAAAAACCCAATGTTTGAAAGATGTCGGACGCTGGGGTGGACTCCTGTGCAGAGTATTAGAAGAAAGGTCAAAACGTGTGGTTCTCGTCAGAAGCGGCAAAACAAGTGAACTAACAATCAGAAGGACCAAATTGTTATGGGATTCTGTAATCTTTTCTGTTGCCATTTTTCAAAACTTTTAAAATCCCCAAGGCTTTATCTTTTGTAAAGTTCTTGTCCATCAATAAAATCAGTTCTCTCTTTGGCCAAATCATTGTTCTGATCTGCTATTTTTGTTATGCAATTTCACTTATTTGTTAATAAGAATTTTTTTTTATGAAAGCAAAGTGTTTTGAAAAACCTAAGTCCTGATTTAAAAAGAAAGAAGGAGAAAGCACAATTTGACAAAATGATTGAAAAGTTCCAAAGGTAATATGATGATATTACATAGTTCTTGAAGTTGCGGAAATCGCTGTTGTCTTTGACCGGGATAAATACGTCCAATAGAAATTCTAGCTAGTAAGGTAAGACTTCTTCCTTGTAAGATTATGGGGGACATTACTGAGGAAAAATCGTTATCTGTATCAAAGAAAGAAGTGTCACCTGATTTGAGGCGTTTTTGAAGCTCAGCGTGATAAGGTCCCTCTTTATCGGGTTTTTCTTTTGTCCCTCCGGTTTGTTCTGTGTCTGGCATACAGCATCATGCTAGCATACGCATTCGTTTGCATTCCCACCATTGAGGTCCTTTGGTCGTTACCTTTATCTTTGTTTTGTTGTTACGAGTTCGTTTTAGAATTGGCACCCTGGGATTTCCTTATTTTTTGTTCTGGGAGGGTAGTGGTGACTAGTAATGTTTGGTTTACGCAAACAGGGGGTTATTACCAATTTTCACTTTCGATTGGGTTACCGCTAACAAACTGAGAAAGACTAGTGGTCACTAGCACGTATTCAGAACTAACTATGTTTGGTATAGTAGTTTGGTCATCACCAGCAATTTTCCAAACCCAGTCGTCACTGATTCGGTTATGAGGCCAACCAATTGTCATTGGAGTCCTTTTGTTTCGGTTTTCACCAATCTGTGCTAAGAAATCTAGTGGTTACTAGTATTGCCTTCTAAAACCAATGATCATTGGTACTTAAGTTGGTCGTCACCAAAATTCCCTAAAAAGTCCAATAATTATTGGCATCGCCTGGAATCCAATAGTCATTAGTATCTGTTTGATTTGGTTATTACCAGTCTTTTTGAATCTAGTAGTTACTAGTGTTACCTTCAGACCCAATTGTTATTGGTGGCTTTTGATTTGGTTATTACCAATCTTCCTAAGTCTAGTGGTCACTAGCGTTGCTTGGAAAATCTAGTTTTCACTAGCCGTGTCCAGTACCAGTTGTTATTGGTATACCCCTGGACTTGGTCGTCACCAGTTACCATAAGTCCAATAATTATTGGCATCGTTTAAATCAGATTGTTATCACCACTTTGGTCTGGTCGTTACCAAACTTTGTGAAAATCCAATGGTCATTGGTCTCCTGGGACTCGGTCGTTACCAATTTCATTTGTTAAAATCCAATCGTTATTGGTACCCTTTTATTCGGTCGTTACCAATTCCATCTGTTAAAATCCAATCGCGATTGGTACCCTTTGATTTGGTCATCACCAAGTCTCCTCTAAGACCAGTAGTCACTAGAATTGCTTGAAAGCTAATTGTTACAAGTTGATCGTTACCAACTTCCCCAACCGAAGTCCTGTGTTTTATCAATATCGTTTGGAATTCCCAATTGTAATTGAAACTTTGATTTGGTCGTCACCATATCCCCAGGAAGTCTAAGTGGTATTAAGCACTTCTTGGAAACCATTGTTGATTCGGTCGTCACCATCATCCCCAGTAAGTCTAGTGGAAACTAGCACTGTTTGAAACTGTTTGTTGTTCTAGTCATCACCAGTCTCCCCAATTGAAGCTTTTGATTTTCCAGTCGAGTCTCGGAGAACTAGTGGATACTAGTTTCCCCGGCGCGTCCGGTCTTGTCTCTAACCTTTCCCTGAAGATCCCGTTTGAACTCTTCGTTATAGGAATTTTCTCATCTGGTTATCCCCAGTGAAATTCGTGTCTTTGTTCCGTCTTTTCCCCGGTGAAGCTTCGCTTCCCCAGTGGATTTTGTTCCCCAGCAAGTTTTCCCCAGTGGGTTTCTTCCCCAGTAAATTTTGCGCTTCTTTTCTTTCGTATCCCCAGTGAAGAATTGTGATCTTCCCCGGTAGACTTCCTCATCTGGTTATCCCCAGTGAGGTTCGTATCTCCTCTCCCCAATGAAGATGTGTCTTCCCTGGTGGAATTTGTGTCCCCTGCGTGAAAGATTCCCTTGAACAAACATCATTAGTCATGTCTGAACTATCTTGCTTACTTCGCTCGGAATCTTTCCCCAGTGTGTTGGGTCCTCGTGAGTGGTTACTCGTCGTTTCGCCGTTTTTTTATTTTACTCATGTGTCCGCATCTGTATTGCATTCAAGCATCATATGACATCATTTAGATTCATGGCATGATCGCATTTGTCCTTTTGCATATCATCGGATCTAAGGGACAAAATTTCTGGTTTGCTATATTTAAATACCTTTCACACGATTTCTATGAGGATTGTCATCTCTCATTACCATCTAGTGAAGATATTTAAATAGGGGCATCTGTTGCACCCCAAATTTTGACCCCTTATATCCTCTTCATATCATATGCATTTATTTGTCTAACATTAACAAGTTTCAGAGTGTATTTTGTCAAGACACAGATGGAACGGGGCTCCGTACTGATAAAATCGAAGGATTCGAGGATTGGGTAACCATCGCTTTGGGATGAATAATTCATGAAATAAGATCAAGAGTATCATATTGGGCCATGTGTGAGTTCAATTTGAAGTGATCACCCCCAGATGGAGTGCAGCGCAGTTCAGGGTACTCGATTAGGGTTTTCGAGCAGGAAAAATCAACCATAGCTTGACTTTGGATTTAAAGGAAGGTTCAATGATGCAACTTTGGTCCAACAAGTTTATAAGGCTTAGTGAAGTCCCCTCAAAGAGTTTCAAAGTCTTGGAAGCCCCGAAACACGAACAGACAGTTCGGTAATCGCCGATCGATCGTACGGTTGACCGAAAAGTCAACCCCCTCAAGTTTTAGGAATTGGACTTCAAGTGGTGAAGCAAAGTTGTTCCTTATGTCATAGGGGATCTACATATCAATTTTCATGATCATCGGATCAAAGACGTGAGAGTAATTGAAAAAACGGGAAATTAGGGTTTCGAAAGGGGCTAAACCCTAACTCCCTAACCGCACACCCGATTGAAGTGGTTCAAAGCTCGTCGGAAGGCTCTTAATAAGTCCTACAAAAGTCCTATACTAGGTCACACTCAGAAAATGCATGGAATTGAAGTTATCATCAAAATCGATTCTTAGTACAAAACACTTAGTGAAATTTTGAAAATCTGGCAGCACTAAAACTTGTTTTTTGCTGACTTTGAAGGACTTTTCAACCAAGATTCACATAGATTTGGAACTTTTGGCAAACATGAATGTTGTAGAGCTACATAAGGGCTTTCCAAAATGTGCAAGAACTCCCCAAGAGGAGTTGAGAGCTGAGAGTTATGAAGTGTGAAAGATGGGCCTGTGCACTAGTGTGTTAACTTGCTTGACCCAACATAAACTTGGTTCCCAACCATACACTTCATCTCCAACCATGGATGGACATCTGATATGATAAGTTTAGAGGTTGGAATAGGCAAATTCAGAAAGGAATCCAAGCAAGTACAAGATCTTGAGCAAAATCCATTACTTTAATAGAAGAAAGTACAAAAGGTACAACAAGAGAGAGAAGGTTGGGGGGCTGCAACATGGAGGCTTGTCCTTTCTCACTATAAGGTCACTTCCTACAACTCATATAAGCTGATTTTTCTTGCATTGAGCCTTGCAACTGGTGTGAAGAGGGCTGCCACAAAGATCTTGCAAGATTTCTCAAAGAAACATCATGAAAATCTCTCCAACATTGGAAGTGACCAAGTTGTCCTCACCCTCATTCCTCCTATAAATAGGGGCATTCTCACCATCTTCAAACCACACCAGAACTACTCACAATATCCAAGCTTTATAGTTCTCTTTCCCATTCTCTCTTTGTTTGTAAGTGAAGAAAAGCGTAAAAACGCCGAAAACCGGCGTTTTACAACTTTCATGCCGTTTTCATTTCTAGCCTTATCAACACTCTCACAACCATCCACACATCTTCTAAATCACATATAGAAGGTGTGTAATCCCTTGAACCATCAAGAACCTCAAAAAATCAAAAAGTCAACTCTCATTCGACCATACTTTGACCAAAGCTACCACAAACCACCAAATCTTGTTCTAAACATGTTCTTGAAGTTTTGATCCCCCTAACACCTCATAAACAACATTCCTCAACTGTCTAAACACTCACCAATCATTAGAATTTCACATTTCTTCATTTGGCACCATAAGAGCATTGTTACTTAAAAGTTAAGAAAGCTCAAAGGCAAGAAAGTGAAGTGAAAGATCTCTGGGTTTCTCAATCACTTTAAGTTGCTCAAAGGGACTATCAAGAGGTATGTGATTTGTCTCCTTTTGCATTTGTAGCATTCCTTTTGATTTTGGCGTTTTGAGCATCTTGATGCTTTTTGGAAGTCATAAACACTTGTTAACTTTCATAATATTTTGTATGTAAAATTATGAGGTTGTTATGTGTGGCTTCATGAGTATTGAAGTTTGTCATTACTAGACTTCTTTGTGTTAGTTTACTGTCAAAGCAAGTTTACCATATGCCTGTTTATTTTGATGAAGGTTGGTTTAAGACAGAGAAGGGTCTAATCCTTTAGTTCAGGTTTGATTAGTTGACCCTTTTGCTGCTACACCATGTTTGAGTTGTAGTTAATTCAGTGCTATAGTACAATGCCCTAACAGATGGGGTCTGCTAAAACTTGAACATCTTTAGGCTGTTAAGATGTTCCCCTGCCTAAATGTATCTTTACTGCTTGCTGTCATAAGTACATCATAAACTTTTGTGCTTCACAGGTTGTTTTGAAGTGCCCCTCCTATAAAGGCATGTTTGTTAGTACCTACTCGATGTGTTCAGCTTGCTTTAATGCTAGATACCATACCATTCTATATGCTGTTACTAATTTCCTCATTTCCTTAAAAAAAAAGAAAGAATTGTTTGGATTGTGTTTTAGCTAGGTTTTAGTTTTAAGGTGTTCATGGTGAGAGTTGTTACATTACACTGCTATGTTTTATATCCTGGATGAATATGTGCATATTGGGGGACAATTTTGAAACTGTATGATTTAAGTCCACAACATCATCAGGCTGTAACAGTCTAGGATTTGTGTTAGTGGTTCTTTTATTAGTACTGTCAGGAGCAATGCCATAACAGTTGGAATGTTCTTTTGCATAGAGCCCTAAAAATCTAATTTCATCATTTCCACATGTTTCAATGTATATTTAAAGCATGCCTGCATGGTTATTTTGGCTGGTGTGTACATCAAGACAGATTCATATGTATTCCACAAATGCATCAGGATTCATCGAATCACTCAAGCCCCCCCCCCACTTGCCTTTTTCCACAAGCTTTAGAAAATCACCTCTTATCTTTTGAATATGTTGTGTGAGGCATTTGAAGTATGTATGTGTGATTTGCTTTGCCCAAATTTGTGAATAAAGCTGTTTTGGTATTTTGGTTTGAACATTTTGAATACACTTGCAACTCATTGGATCAGTTTTATTCTAGTGTGATTTTTGAACCTTAAGCCTGTTGAAACCACTTGTATGAAGTATTTAGAGTGTGTGCTTACTAATCTTTTGATCCAAGAAAGTCTGATTTAAACTCTAGCCATCAAACTGCATCACCAGAACCATATTCCAATCCCTCATTTTTGCTGTCTAGAGCACAACATTGAAACCTGTCCAGTTTTATGCATCAGCTGCTTGCATTTATCATATGTTGTGACCTTGCTGTAAGTTCAAGCTTGATAAATTGATGATGTTTAGATGGTGACCATGAGGTCATTACTTAATGAGGTTCTGGTCTATGTATCTGTTTCCAAGCATTCAGTTTTACACAAAAACGGCTTTAGGCCATTTGCCTCTTAGACTTATAACAGCAATGTCATTTTGAGAAGCAGTGAAAGACTAGCTTCATCTCTTGGAGTATCATCATAAAGAGGGCATTTAGAAAGGAGTATATCCCTTAATTGCCTTGGGAACTTATCAATTTTGGTCCATAAGGTTGCATTGATCCATGACTGAAAATTAAAGAACCTGACCCTACCACTGTTTGAGAACTGCATTAGATCATCAACTGGTGTATAGGTTAGGGAGCAATTTGTCTGAACTAAAAAACCAGTAGAGAACCCTGCTACCACAGAATTTAGGCTTGCTAATTCCAAACTGGGTATTAATTAATCTATGCTGCTACATGTGAACATTACTGCTATGATTTGTTGGGCATATTGTTTTGATTTATCATCTTGAACCATTAAGTTCCTACTTCACATTGATGATTTGGCTCTAACATCAAAAGTCTTGCATTATATGAATTTATTGCTCCTTCTTTTTCAAGCTGTTATGAATTTATGTCATCATCTTTTGCCTACCTATAGTAACTTTCATGAGCACAAATAATTTTGATTTTATTTCCAAGAGTTGCCTTCATGCCTGCTGGGATCTTTTCTTATTACCAAAGTTTGTGAGCCACTATTTTGAGTCCTCCTAACTGTCAGGTGCCGTTGAGCAGTTGCTTGAATCATGTTTTATTTACTTTGAAACCTTTTTGAGCTTGTGGCTGCTGCTATTGAACTGATTTAGATCCTTAAGTTAGTCAATGTGTAATTTTAGCAGACTCTATTAAGACTGTAAGTTGTAGCTTATATGAAAGATGATAATTTTGTTTGGTTCAGTTTTGTATCAATCACTGCTAGTCATCTTAGGTACAATTGGCATGTGGTTTCTATTCAGTCCAGGTTAGGGGTGGCTTTGAAATTCTACTGTGCAGTTGTTGGCTTTTATGAAGGCATTATTCATTATGTTGTTGAGATATGATTTGATCTTCCTGACCATAACAGACTTTGAAACCTGGTTTTATCAATTCAGTTTACTTGACCTTTGTCAAATGTTGATTATGTGGTTAAGAGGTTTGGAACAGGTTCAGTTTTGATCTGGTGTTGTTGCATCTGTGTACATCTGTTTTTTGTAAGATGTGTTTTATCTCACCTTGGCCTGTTACTGAATTTAGACTGTTGGAAATTCATCAATGAGCAAAAAACACCAAATTCTGTTTAAAGGCATACAATACCCTTTGCATCTTCATATCAAGTTCTGGTCCTGTTGTTTTTTTTGACAAATTATTTATTGAGTTGCCTTTCTTATCATATTTAAGATTTGTTCAAACCAATTCATGCTTCTAAATGTGTCTGTTTTGGCTTGGTAATTCCAAATTGCATCTCAAAAGCATCAAAGAGTATGTGCATCCGAGTTTCAAGGCAGGATCACATTATGAGAAAACTAATTGCATTATCATACTCCTCATAATTTTCTGATGAATCTGCATATGAATTTTATCCCAATCCATGAACATTTGAGTAAGACAGCATCAAAACGCCCTTTCATGATTTACTTTGTCTTTGGTCTTTTGATTTTGCCCAGAGAATTCACAAGTTATGCCCTATGTATTTTTAGGGGTGGCTTTGTACTTGGATGTACAGCCACCCCAGTGGTAAGAAGCTTGCCTTAAATTTCGCCTTTCACCCCCATGACAAGGGTTCGATCCGGGTGGAGGTCGAACCCTTTTGTTTTTTATTTGTCCAATTTCCATTAATAAGCCATATTATTCATTCCTCTCGCTTCTCTATCACACGCGCGTGCGCGCCCTAGTGGTAAGATTGTGTGGCTGAAAGCATTAGGACGTGGGTTCAATCCCCACTTTTGCCCATTCTTTTATTGGTTTTGTTTATTTTATTATCATGAAATATATCAACTTTCAAACGTTCATAACTTATTTATTTTTTGTCAGATTTCATCCATTCTTTTTGCAAAATTTTTCTTACAACATCTAGTTTTGTTTAATAATTTAAAGTCTCATGATTGATTATCTCAACAATATTTGGGTATATTTGTTAATAAATTCACTCTCAAGTCGTTACCTTGTGTCTCGATTTAACTTACCCTCTATGCCATGTTTGTCTTGTAAGATTTATGGGTATTTGTTTATGTTTGTTAACATATTGAGACTTCATTCTTTTGTTGGTTGTTACCATGAATGTTTATACCTCCTAAATTACGAGGCTAAACTAATTTAACTATGTGATATTGTTATCTAGGCATAGTTGTTACTTCCAATTGTCAGTGGTTTATATGGTTGTTACCTTCATCATAACTTTCAATCCTTGCTAAAGCATGACTTCATCTTCGTTAAGATATGCCAGTTGCAGCACTGCTTGTATTTATCAGTTGAAATCATTCATCTAACTTGAATTACTTGCTCATTATAATGTGCTTACCCCTCGTTGATTGTAATCTTTGTCTTCTATATTCCTCATACTTGAATAACTCTTTACCTCTGCCTTTGACTTTGAAAAGTCGCCTTGAACTTTAGTTAAAATCAAAACTCATAGGCCATTGGACTTTGCTTAAGTCTAAAAGACCCACCTTTACTAGGAGTGCTCCTCAACTAGAACCCTAGGATAGAGTTGTTAGCTCTATGTAAAGATCATGGATATGATCACTTACTTCCCCCTTTGAGTGTTACAACATAGACATAGAGAGTTTTGTGAAACTCTACACAAACATTATTATGTTTGTTCCCCTTTGAACCTTGATCGCAATCAAGCGTTCTTCAACCCTAGTGAGGTGAACTACGATTGCTCTGATTCTATCCTAGTTAGGATACGTAGGCAGAGGACGCGATGTCTTTGCGAGCAAACTTAGAAACAATCTTAGGTCTTCATCTATCATAATCTTCACCTTTTTTACCCAATAACCAAACCTTAGCAAATATTTAACAAACTTAGCATACAAGCAAACAAAAGGTTCCTGTAGAGTACTACAGATGTTTAGGATGTGAAATACCTACCCTATGCATAACCAACCCCCGATCCCCGAATCTCTTAGCGTTGTTGTAACATCGCGCAAAAGGTTCTTTCTTTCTTTAGACCTTTCCTTTGGATAAATTAAAGTCCGGTTGTAAAAGAATTAAGGTTCAAGTTAATTCAATAGCTTGATATCCGATTTTCACCGCAACAATCTCTCCTTTCAAGTCTATTACCTTTGCTTAAGCTATCATGTATTTGATAATAGGTAAAATACATTCTTTTATTTCAACTGGATACCTTCGCTTAGGCTACCACCTATTGGTAATAGGTTATCCATCTTTTCAAGTTTCTTGCCTGTTGTTTAGGCTACCATGTTCTTGGTAGTAGGTGATACACACCTTTGTTCTATTTTGGAGATACCATGTGTTTAAGTTATCCCCAGTGGTGGTTAAGTGCCTTTTCCCCGGTGGAGTTGAGTCTCATCCCTAGTGGAGTTGGACATTTCCCAGTGGAGTCTTGCTAAGTTGTTCCTCGCCAGGCCTTCCTTTCTTTAACTATGTTTTAGTGTTTTCTGTATGCAATTATCCCCTGTGACGTCATTCCTCACACGATTTCTGTCTTGCATATTATATCATATCATAAGCATTTTGTGGCGTCTTAGGGCCAAAAATTGTGCATGTTTGTATTTAAATCTCTCCTATCACGTCGAGAGGAAGATTTCAATCTTCGTATCTCCGAATAGAAGAAACTTAAATAGGGACATCTGTCATACCCTAATTTTTTATCCTAAGATTCTGTTTTGCATCATCTGCATAGCATAACATGTACTTCATCTTTCATAGTGTCTGAAATGTCAGTCAGAATAAATTTGTTGGATTTACAAACAAATTGGTCTAAATTTATTTCAAAATCTGACCAAACGCTGTATTTTTCCAATATGTTTATTTCGTGCTGATTATTTTGGTGTGTTCATTTTATTTTTTCGAGCACTTTTCTGCCCAACTTTTTATTTCGTTTTTTAATCATTTTTATTTAAATAATCATTTAATTTATTTAGCTTTAATTAGATATTTAATATAAATTTTTATTTTTATTAATTAATTTTATTTTTAATTTGTTTATTAATATTTTGTTTTTAAAAAACATAAAAACAATTTTTTTTTACTTCTTTTTATTCTTGTCTTATCATAAAATAACAAAAAAATATGATTTTTAATTCTTTTTATTCTTGTCTTATTATAAAAAACATAAAAAAACATAATTTTTAATTTTTTTTATTCTTGTCTTATCATAAAAAAACACAAAAATATGATTTTTAATTCCTTTTATTCTTGTTTTGTCATAAAAAAAATACAAAAACATGATTTTTAGATCCTTTTATTCTTGTCTTATTATAAAAAACAAAAAAAAATTATATTAATTGTTATTATCATGCTTGTCTATTTTCTAGTCCTATATATATGTATTAGAAAAAACAAGTAATCACACAAAAAAGAAAAAAAAAACACTCATACCTCATCTTCCTCACACTCAAACTTCAAAGTTTTTCATAAACCACGATGTGACATCGAGAGAAAGAGACAGAGAGGGCAGAGACGCGAGGGAAAAGAACATTTGAGCGAGGTAAAATTGAAAACTCACCCTTTATTTTGAAAATCTGATGTTGTGTTGTATTTATGTTAATTTTATATTTGTCTTTGTAGTATTGTTTATGATGTCATGTTGGAGTGTTTTGCGTATATTTGTTGATGTAGTTTTATTAAGTTTGTAATTTAAGTATGTGTCATGTCATTTAACTAGTCCATGTTTGTTCATAAATTAAGCTATAATATTTTGTGTTAAATTTATAATTGCTTATGTGTTACTAATGTGTGTTATTTGAGTTTATGACTTGTGTGTTGCTATGCAAGTTTTGTATTTGTTGTTTGGACATTACATATTTGTTTCCTGTGCATAAATCTATTTGTATTTGCAGTTTTTTTTTGTATGTGCATTTACGTGCTAATTGTTTTAATTGTACCAATGTGAATAATTTATTTAATTTTATAGACTTTACTAGTTTATCTTTTAAAATAAATAGTGCTAAATTATTGTCCTTTAGACTCTCATATTTCCTTTCATTTGTAGCAAGTGTGTGGATGGTTAAAGTGCATGTGTATATGAGTTAACAGCATGTCAAGTGATAATAAGGAAAGTATTTGTACAAATATTTTAAATGTATTTATGTTGTATTACATGGCGTGGTTGCTCAAACATTGATTTTTTTTCAATAATATTTTATTTTCCTTCTTTTCTTTTTTAATTTATTTTTCATAATCTAGAAAATTAAAAAAAATTTCTTGATTATTTGTTAATTGTTACATTTTAAAATTATTTTTTCTAATTAGTTTCTCTTTAATTTAATTCATATAATATTTCAAAAGTACCAAAAATATTTTATTTTTGTTTTTTAGTTATTTAGTTATTTGTTGAATATTAAAAAATATATAAAAATATGTTGTAATTATTAGTTAATATAAATATTAATATTTAAATTAATTAATAATTTCTTGTTACACGTCCAAAGGAAGGATCTTGTTCTTGACTTCATAATCATGAACATCTTATTCATTTGCATCTTTTCCCTCTGCTTGATCCCTGATTCCTTTCAGGTTGATCATCTTAAGAGACACCCTCATATTCTCAAGATAGATGCCCTTAAAGGTTTCAATTTAGACAACTTACAGATTAAATCCCATATTCTCTCATAAGAGAATTAGACGTGATTCATCTATGTAGTCGAGATATAATTCTCCTACCCCATAACATAATCGAGAAAGATGTAGAATCTTTTTCGCTTGAGAGAGGTATGTGGCATACTCGTCGATTATATCCGAGTTAGAGTCATTCTCTCAATGCGATGCAAAGACCTTCTTCCGTACGCTTGTGGTGGTTAAAGCCGAGTACTCTCTCTAAGGTGACGAATCGTCTCTTCTCCTAGAATCAATCAAACAACCTTCTCCCCCTAGAACTTTGACCATAGTCAATGGTTTCTGAACCCCTTTAAGGGAACTACGAATGCTCTGATTCCACTCCTGTCAGGATATGTAGGCACAAGATGCGACTTCTTGGCGAGCATACTTAGAAATAACACCTTAGGTCATTCCCTTAGCAAGTAAATAACAAATAACACAATAAAACAAGAGGTTCCTGTAGAGTACTACATATACTTAGGATGCTAAAACCTTCCCTTAGTATAACTAACCTCCGAACCTTAGATTTTCTTTTGCTTTGTTTTTGCATTACATGTTTACGGGTTATTCGATCTTTTCCCTTCCATTAGACAAATTAAAAACCGGTGGTGAATTAAGATTTGTGATTCAAGTTAATCAATAGCTTGTTATCCAATTCTCACCGCGACACAAGGATCCGTGTCGACCATCAAAAGCGACGACTCGACCACTGCATGGTCGACGATAAAGTCCGCCACTATTTGCCCTTTCATTGCCCTTAACGGGACATATGTCAAGGAAAATTCAGTCAACGCTAGTGCCCACTTCCCAATTCGACTATGCAAAATGGGTTTAGACATCATACGCTTAATAATATCAAAATGAAAAGACACATAAACCTCAACTGGTTTAATATATTGTTTTAATTTCATATATGAGAAGTACAAGCATAGGCACAACTTTTCGATCATGGTGAACCTAGTTTCAGCATCTATCAACATTTGAGTAAGGTAATAAACAGGTCTTTCGACACCATAATCATCCTTTTGTGCTAACATGCTTCCTATAGTTGTGTCTGACACAACGATGTACAACCTCATGCTTTTATTCATACTAGGTGACAATAAAATGGGAGGCCTTGTGAGGTATCCTTAGATGGTGTCGAAGGCCTCTTGCGGCTCCTGCCCCCATTGAAAGTCACTTTCTTTCTTGACCTTGAGCAACGGCAAGAACACCTTTGTCTTTCCACTTAGATTTGCTATAAACCTTCTTAAAAAGTTTATCTTCCCCAACAGAGACTGAAGTTGCTTCTTCGTCGAAAGGGACTTTAGGTCCAAAACTGCCTTGGTTTTGTTTTGGTTGATGTCGATGCCCTTCTTGTGGACTACAAATCCCAAGAAGTCCCCTGCATGCACACCGGAAGCACATTTTAGTGGATTCATTTTTAATCCATATTTCCTCATTCTTTCAAATGAGCGTCGAAGGTGGTTCAAGTGACCATCTTCCGATGAGAATTTTATGACAATGTCGTCAATGTATACCTGTAAAATTTTCAATAAAATCATGAAATATAGCATTCATTGCTCTTTGATAAGTTGCCCCGACATTTTTTTAAGCAAATGGCATCACCATCCATTCGTATGTTCCCAAGGCCCTGGGGCATTGGAACACCGTTTTGGGCACATCATCTTCGGCTATGAGGATTTGGTTATAACTAGAGTACCCATCAAGCATACTCAAATACTCAAAACCTGCTGCCGAATCGACCAACATTTTTGCCACCGACATTGAGTACTCATCCTTAGGGGTAGAATTTTTAAATCCCTAAAGTCTATACAGACCCTCAGAGTCCCATTTTTCTTACTAACTGAGACTATGTTCAATAACCATTTGATGTACCTTGCAGTTCTAATGAACTGGATTTTAAGTAGTCTCTCAATCTCCTCCTTGATCTTTAAAGTGATTTTTGGAGAGAAACATCGTGGTTGCTGCTTTACTGGCCTTTTTCCCGGTTGAACCGGGAGGCAATGTTCCACTATATTCCGACTTAACCCGGGCATTTCAACGTAATCTCAGGTGAAGCAATCTTTGTATTCCTTCAATACCTCAATCAACTTGACCTTCATCTCCGACCCAATCTTAGTACTTACATACGTGGGTCTCTTTGTTGTCCCGTTACCCAGGTCAACCTCCTCGAGTGGGTCTTGCGCCTGCATTCTCTACATTTGAATTGATGGGATTTTCTCAAACCCCAAAGGCTCATTCTCATAAATGCACTCGAGCATTCACCTTTCTAAAGCTGTTGCTTGGCCTTATCGGCCAATCATTTGCATACTGTTGTCGGTGTCTCCAAGCATGTTTTGTTGCTTTCTTGCTTCTAGTGCCGACTTTTGTTTGTTTTCAGCCAAATAAGCCGAAATTTGAGTCAAACACTCTGACTCAGTAGTCATTTTCATCAGTTGTGGGCCACCCTGTGGGTGGAAGTTCTTCTGTAGGCGTCATTGTAGCGTCAGCAGCATCCCAAACGGACCCGTAGTCAGGATCTAAGTTCAGGATGCGACATGTGTTAACAGAAGTGTAAGATCTTGATCCATCATCAAAAGGTGCCAAATTTTTTAGGTGTTGGTCAAAGGATTTCTTGGTACCATTTGTTTCATCCATCCTGTAATAACTCTGGTCAACTTCGATGTTTTCGATGACGCCGTCCTTCCTCCAAATGCTCAACCTTTGATGGAGCGTTGAAGGCACTGCCCCTATCCCATGGTTCCATTCTCGACCCAACAAGAGGTTGAAATTTGCGTTTGATTTTATGACCATGAAGAGCGTTGATCGGGTAGTGGTACCTATAGCTAGTTCAACTTGGACCACTCCCAAAATGTTGTTGGTTTTCCCTTCATAGTTGGATAGAACCATGTTGTGTTGTCAGAGATCAACTTCATTTTTTTCAATTTTTGTGAACAACTAATGGGGCATTAGATTGATGGTTGCCCCTCTATTCACGAATACCTTGTTGACGGCTACCATGTCGACCTTCGCTTTTATGAACAATGGTTTTAAGTGGTACATCATTCCATGACTAGGTCTTTCAAACATAGTTGCTTGCTCTTCCACCACCCCGTTGTTCATCACGTAGTAGCATAATGGCTTATCCGCAGTAGCCTCCTCCGCCAGGAAATCCTCTTCTACTTCAAAGACTTCCGACACCTTATCATACTCTGCTGGCAATATCGAAACAATGTCGCAGTTCACAACAAAGTCTTTACCATAGGTATCATCATTGGTGTTGTCATACATGTCTTCGTCAAAGTCGTCTTCTAGTGTGGGGTCATATTCCTCCTCCGACTAGGGAGTGTACTCCGGCTCTTCTTCGTTCGATTAGGGAGAGTACTCCGGCTCTTTCTTGTTTTCACCTCGAGATGTATACTTCAAACTCTGGGTTGACACCACCCCTTCTCTCCAGAAGTCTCGACCGTCACGACCGTTGTCTAGTTCGTCACAATTTTTTCTTTTTCGACCCACCTCGCCTGTGGGTGTTGCCTTTTCAGGCCAGAGGGTCCCATAAATTTCAAGGTCGAAGCTGAGGCTTCTCTTGCCATCTTCTTGTTTCGTTGATATCTTCTCCACCGGGTCCTTATCATAGGATTTTTCCCTTTATAGTTGGGGGAAACAACATAACCTCTGGGCTCAGCACCCTTGTCTGAGGTCTTTGTCCCCTTCTCTAGATCCAAAGCTTTCCACTTCGGCCGTTAGCTCCCTTGCTGGCTCAGAGGTGCCATCCACTTATCCTGTGGGGCATTTAAAGGTGGCACAAAAGTCTTGGGCCGTGCTGGTTGGAATAACTGTTTGTACTCTTTGTTCTGTCGAGGAGCCCCGCTCTGGTCGAACACGAAATGAGGGATTTGTGGCTTACCCTCTTGCAGTGCCATTTTCTTACCTATTTCATACTTCCCAACATCCTTTTCATCAAACATTGCTTTGCATTTGGGGCATAATACGACCCTCGACCCACTCACCCTGCATTTCTCCTGGAAGTTAGTCATACTCTCGCCAGCTTGCGAATAAACTGCCTCGAGCTTTTCTTTAAACTTTTTGCCGGGATCATCAGTAGTCTCGACCATCATGCATTCAACTGTTTCAATTGTCTAGTATCCTTTGAAACCTTCAATAGCCTCTGCCATCATGCAGTCATATAACTCAAAATACAAGGCTTCTTCGACCTTCAGCGGATCTGTGTCCACTTGCATTTTGGGTCTTTCGCCAAATTGAAGTCGTCCTTCCTTCAAAGCTTTTTGCACCAAGTCCCTGAAAAGAACACATTGAGATGTCTTATGACCAAGGAAATTGTGAAATTTACAAAATATTTTTTTTTCTTTTGTTCTAAAGGGGGATCTTTTGCCCCAGGAGGGACAATAATATGACCATCTTTAACTAGCAAATCAAATATTTCATCGTACTTAGATATATCGAAAGTATTCGTTTACACGACATATTTGTCTTTTTTTTTTCGGTTTCAACCGGTTTTTTTTTCCATTTGACGGTTTTAATGATTTGCATGTATACAGGGGTCCTGGCTTTAGTTCAGCCATGTTGACCGCGTTATTATCGACAAGTTCCTCATCGGTAGATGAGTATTCGTCCGCAGCTACATACTAAACTATCTCTTTCTTACGGTATCTATTGGCCTGGGTTTTCTCATTTTTTAGACGCTCGACCTGATGGACTCTATCGGCTAATTGCGCCATATCTCTGAGATATTGCGTGTCTAACTTTTTCCTGATCGAATAATCTAGGCCACCATCCGTTATTTCGACTAATTCATGCTCAGGGACTTGCGTGAAGCATCGCATTTTCAAAAGTCTAAACCTGTTAAGATATTGGTCTACTAACTCTGTAGTCTTTCGCTTGACGCTGGCTAACTCTTTCAGACTAATTTTCAATTGTCCCATGTAAAACTATTCATGAAACAATCTATCCAATTGCGCCCAGGTCTGGACGGATTCTGGCGGTAATATGGTGAACCAAGTCAATGCATTTTTGGTGAGGGAACTGGGGAAGTATTTCAATTTTAAATCCTTGTTGTTTGCTATGTCGCCAGCTTCGGTTTGGCATCTGGCAACGTGCTCAATGGTGGACTCCTGAGTCTCTCCGAAAAATTTGGTAAACTTTGGCACTTTCCAACCTCTGGGCAACTCTGTTTGTAGGACAAAGGCTGGTAGTGGGGACGTATAAGTTGGCCATCGAAGGTCTGGATTTTCCCCGTTATGAACCATGATCCATTCCACCATGGCTTCTAAGTTAGGTTCACCAGCCATGGCTTTGTGTCAAACCTGCTTAACCACATAGCCGGGGTCCTGGTTTCTATGAACTAAAACAACGGGAGGCCTTTGGGCCATCCTAGGTGTGTGTTCAACCTCGTGGGGCTGCTGGTTAATTGATTCGTCAAAGACTTTGTCTTGTCGAACTGGCGTCTCCGATCGAGGTAGAGGCATCTGTCGACCCATGGCCCTAGGAGCACCTAAAAAATCACCTATCTGCGTCATCTAAGTTGCCAATTATTGGTAACTCTAAGTCAAATAGTGTATTAGTGGCCTTAATATGGTGCCCATTTGCTGGGTCAACACGTGGACCATTTCGTGGTTACTTTCATCTATTTGTTGCCTCATAAAGGCGACAGAACTTGACGTAAAAGTTGGGAACGAAAATGATGGAACACTAAACCCTAATCGGGGAAAACGCTGACAAAGAGTTTTCCCTAAAGAGTGGGCCACTGTGATGTAGGCTCGACATAAACTCTGTTGGCATCCCAAAGGCCATGGGGGCTGGTATTGTGAAACTAGGCATATATTGCCCCCCAACTCCTGTCACCATATGCCTAGGTTTAGGCCGACGCGACGTCATGACTGGCCCCCCATGAGCCGTCGACACCGCATACACAGTGTCAGTGTTAATGTTGGTTGTTCGAGTCACAACCGCATTTCCCTCCAAAGACGACTCTTTGTTTGGACATGGTATCACCATCTTATCACTATGAAAATGCATGCACCCAAACCTTACGGTCCCACTCGGTGTGCCAATTTGTTTGCACGCAGTTTTTGCACGAACAACCTCTGACCTCTGTCATACCCCAAATTTGTCCTACTTCGATATTTAATGAACGTTTTACTGATTCATGACTTCTGGCCATGACTCTCTAAGATTTCGTTTATAAAGAATTTATGTGTACTCATTATGGTTATAATCCCTAACAATTTATATGGGAAGAGCGTGCCTCCAACCCCTTATACCCAAAATCATGTTTGTCCTCGTTTTCACGATCAGATAAATATGATATGGTCAACGACATAAAATGCGTAATTGGATTTATCTCGCAACGTGATTGTTGGTTTTCAATAGGTTTGAACACTGTTTTAACTTGATTACGAGTTCCTCTAAAGGTTGTGCGGGCCTCATTACAAGTTGCTTGTTACGATATGCACTTAATTCAAGATACTTCTCATGATGCTTCTAGACACGGTCTATCTGGCCTCAGACCTTATTCGACTTGATTACAGACGTCAAGCTATGTTTGGATTCCAAATCAGTTTGTGACAAACTTAGATTTAGTTTTCAAATTTCAAGAGTGTTTGATTTATTACAAGGATGTTTGAATGAAAAATTGTGGAGTTTAGCTTCATGCCGTAGGTGTATTAACTTCAGGTCATGTGGTGGCAATCCATCAACATCTTGCAACTGTTTACAACGATTTGGGGAAGAAGTCCCGTCATGGTAGTAGTACCTATTGAACTTCTTTCTAAAGAAGTTATAACACATTAATGAAATACGAATTGATGCTCTAGATTTCAATAGTTTTTCTGATTCAAAAAATGATGATTTTTGTAATCTGCAGTTTACTGCTTCAGTTCAATTCAATTTTGCCATAATAATATGGATAGTCACATTGTAGTACTATGGCGGGAAAAATAAATCAAGGCTATGACAGGAAATTACAAGAGAAGTTAACAAGGTTTTTTGATATTCTGTTAACGAAATCTCAAAACTAGCCTCTAACAGACTTCACTCAGAAAATGCTATCCTACACTTCAGTGTCTCTTCACGTTTGGAGAGCTCCGGCTTAGTCCCGTTTGACCGTTGGTTTGTTTGCGAGGAACCAAGACGATGCATTAGGAAATCCCAAGAGTTCTATCTCTCAATAACAGCAAGAAAGCAATAAAGAGAACGCCGGGACTCCGATTACCAAGAAGATGTCCAAGCCAATACCTTTAATCACCTCCAAGCTTCTCACGCCTACATCTTATAACGGGAATCTGCAGAAGTTCAAAGTGACTGAGTTGGGAAAACAAACACAATGAGAGATACCACAAATGATTCAATAACTACCTCTGCTAAAATTATGCTTGCCTCATGTGTTGCAGCATATGAATCGAAGAAGTCAATAATACTGTTGTCACATGAGCCCAGAATTCTCAGCATACCGAATTGTTCCTTTGAGCCAACCATGCGCTAGTTGCATGTGTAAAATAAGAATTGGAAGAGTGTCAAGAGCATATGCAATTTTCAGTTATATTACTTAAGAAAATTCAGATGCAGAAGCAAGATTGCATACCCGCAAATACGCCACAGATAGTAAGGGCTGGCTAACAAGAAAGATCCCTGCACAGAATTTACATTGCACAAGTCATAGTTGCATCAAATTCTTATGACAAAGATCTGCAAATGCACACAGACCACTCTGCACAAGCCAGTACAGCTTGACCTGCAAATCCAAAGAGAAGCAAAATCAATTTGTATGAAAAACAAAATAACAACACTTGAGATTTTGGATGGAGACTTACAGACTTGAGAGCAATAGCATATGAGTTTTTTACTCCCATTGCATTCCATTCATGCCAATGAGTATGTATCGTGCCATTACACTAGCCTTGATTCACAGGCCCTCAACGCATGATTTCAACTGTAAAAATGAAGACAATATGCCCTGCTACCGATATTTTCTGTCAAGGACCCACAACCTTCACGTTCACGAAGCCGATAATTCCATAACACGAGCTGAGCACACAGCTTGCGATTTCCAAGCTAAACCCCAAGGTGTGAAGCCATATCTTGGGCAGGGAATTCATCTCATCCATGTCTGTCGCAGCACGCATAACATATGGCCCGTATAACCTGCAAAGTTAATGAAAAGCTCATGAGGGATCCCAGAACACAACCGGCAATAAAAAGGCAACAAGTCATGAGTTGCAAAACCCAGTGGCCAAGAAAATTCACAATCGGCTATTTATCGTGAACTCCATGTAGGCATATCAGTTTTCGCGACTCCTCTAGATGGTCACTGTGATGATGCTTCTGCCGTAGCCTAGATACGTTTTTATCTGGTTTCACAAAATGATGTTCCATGTTGTTGCATAATGTTAGCTTCGCCTGTTGTGATCAGTCATGCTTCTATGTGTCTCCAACCGTGCGAAATGATAGTTCCTGCGAGTTGTCACAACAAGTCCTACGCAAACAACAATAAAAGTTTGTGACTTGGATTCAACCGGAAACAATACGGAAAGATAGATAATATTTGAAGGAAAAAAGGGAGAGAAAAGTGATGATACCAGTTACCGTCACCGTAATTTCATGAATTGAGAACACTGGTATAGTCACTACACACTATTACCATTTCACAGCCATACACACGAAAGGTGTATCAAGTAGTGGTCAAGTGGCCATGACTTGCGCACCTCCGTTGATTCGCGTATCTGTAGCACTTTTTCCCATGTCCTGCACGCAAAGTATGGAATGCACTTTTAATATGCAGCAGGCAATCTCAAATATTATGAAGTGTGCATTACCGCAAAACCGTCATGGAGGGAGACTATTCATGAACTTCATAAGCCGTCAAGTTTGGCATTTCAGGACCTGCAATCAAACCAGAACCAGACCTGCTATCAAACAAGGCATGGAGGTATGAGGCTTATGACTTGCAAAATAAATCAAGACAGATATCGCAAACCAGCTCACCGCGAAAAATGCCTGCAGCAACACATGACTCTACCATACCAGCTTTCAACATATAACAGTCATTTTCACAACAATTACCCTCGGCAAATCAACCGAAGCACTCACGAAACAACAGCTGCAAAATTCTGCACACTAACTTGAGCATACATCCAATTTGTGATATCGGCGGCATACTGGCATATCGGCATACCGTCAAGTGACAGCAGCCCACACCGAGTCTTCAAGTCACTCAAAAAAAATCCAGCTTCAGCAATACTGTCACCTTTCAACCAAAATATACGCATGGAATTCACACAGCCGACCCGCACATGAAACCTGCACTCACATAGCCAATTCTGTTACGCCGCACAGCAAGAAAAGGAATAGAAAATGCAGACTTCAAAGAAGGTAGAAATCATGTCAAATGGTTTAATGAAAAAAATCGTACCTCCGAGGAAATGTTCAAATGAAGTGTTGGCCTTGTTGCATTTACAAGTAATACCATCAGCACCAAAACTTTTCTTATTTCACAAGTTACATAGGCCTAGGAATAAGATGGATGTTATGGATTTCAATAGTTTCGAGAGTTTTGATCTTGGACAAGGTTGATAAGCTCTTAAGTATGGGATTCCACAAGCAGATAAATGTGGTCATAACTCAGTTACCTAAGCTTAGAAACACTGGTTTATTCTCTGTTACTCAAACTCAGGCTGTGGAAGAGCTTGCCCAAAGCAGGATTGAGGAGTCCTATACGAGTCGAAGTTCGAGCAAAAACAAAAAAATCTGCAAATGGTGTTGCAACATCAAATCGAATAGGATCTTTAAAGACGTCTTCAAGTCATCACACTGAGTACTCGAAAATGTGAGACTGATAGGAAACCCTCGTAGCAGGTTTTGAGAATTACAAATTCAACCTACAGCAGATGAAAATAGTTAAAAAGAAGATAAAAATTCAGTTACCACAGTGAAATAATGAATTGGTTGTAGAAAACTTACAAATTTGCCAGCTCATGATAAAAACAAATTTGTACCTTTGGTCCCCACCAGACAAATTATGCTACGACGGCTCCCAAGACCACTACCACTAGTACTACAAAACCTGCAACAGCAAAAAGCGGAGACAACATTTTTTTACCATACACAGCCAATAAATCAAGAACAATTGGGGTAAAAAAAGGGTTTCGGATTGGGGAAAAGAAAGAAAACCCTAGCCGTCAGTTTCCTTTTTCTCTCATTGCTCTTCTTCTTCGAAACTAGGAACCAAATTGGAGAGAGCCTCCAAAAGAACCCTAGCGGCGCCCCCTTTCTCCAAAAAAATCATCATCATCAACTGAGCTTCACCACACTCTTCATTTCCCAATCTCTCTCTCAAACCTTAGAACCATCATCCTCCCTCACACCCACTAACCGAAACAACAAAATTCCTCCATTAATGTTCTCCGAAGCCACCTTCAACACCAACAAACAACACAATCTTTCATCCACAATGAAACTCCAAATCACCATTCCCAACAACGACCCGCGAAACCCCATAAACCTTCTTCATCCCCTCCATACCTAAATCTCCATAATCCCTAAAACAACTAAACCTCCATCAGAACAAAATCAAGTCTAAACGGAAGAAGTAAAAGATTGGGTGATTAGCGAACCTGCGTGATTGAAATGAATAGAAGGAAGATGAGAAGAAGAATTAGGATTAACGTTTGAATGAGACAAGTGAGGGAGTTGAAGCGAGATGTCGTCCCATGTTTCAATGTTGTGAAATGATGCCATCCAATGTTGGTGGAAGAAGCGTGATAGAGCTATACTGTGTTTCGGATCGGGCTCTTTGAGGTAGCATTGGGTTTTGGATCACTTGTTACTTTCACCGTCCATTACACAATACATCACTCATATCCCACTGTTTTAACCCTTTGTTTTTTTTAAGAAACCTTTTAGCATATTATCTTTTTAAAATTTGTTTAAATATGTTTATGTTTTAGTTTTTTAACAGACTGTAACTATATTTATTTTATACGTGGTTTTTAGAACAACGTTAGTTTCTTTATTTATTTCATTTAGATTTTTTTTGTTATATATTTAATTTAGAACTTGTTTGTGCTTTTATTTTTAAAGTTGGAGTTTCTTTTTGTATTTGTTATTGAGCTTTTTATTTTTCTCCGTTTGGGTCGATGACGATACCCCAAGTTATAACTTTGTCAATTTATTGACGAGTAGTGACAAACCCGAGACCGTTTTCTCTTTAACTTCTTTCATTTTCGATCTTTATCGATTTCTTGCTTATTTTAGTCAATGATGACTTTAATAATTATTATCGGTCAAATCATTGATAGATGATAATTTTAGTCGAGACTATTTCACTTACACTTCAAATCTTTTTCAAACATTTTCTCGATCAAACTTCGAAAGAAGAAGGTTCTTGGAGTCTAGCATTCCTTGAATTTTCGAGTGAATAATTCTCGAGGCACGCCCTTTGAGTTATTATTCATTCAATCTTTCGACCTTTTTAAATATCTTTTTTCGATTCAAACTTCGAAAGAAGGAGATTCTTGGAGTCTAGCATTCCTTGAATTTTCGAGTGAATAGCTCTCGAGGCACTCCCTTTGGGTTGTTATTCACTCAACCTTTCGAATTTTTCAAACTCAAACATCTTCCAGCGTTCTCCTAAGTCGAGTGCTCGTACGCATTCGCAACCCACATTTCGCACACATTCACAACCTCTCGTGGTTTCGATATTGGAGGCACCCTTAGGGACCAATATCGTTTCTCATAATCTAACCCTTGACACGTCGTCAAGTCGGTTCTATTTTCAAACAAATCCTCGACACGTCGTCGAGCTACTTCAAACCAACTTCCTTTGGCCTCGCATGCCATTCTTCGATTCGATCCTTTCACAAGGCATTTTTTAAAAAACTTACGAAAGAGGGATATTCTTAGAATCTAGCATTCTTTGAATATTCGAACGAGTAGCTCTTGGGCGCGCCCCCGAGTTGTTATTAGTTCATTCTTTCGTTTTCAAAATATCCAACACTTATCTTCAACTCATTCAACCCAATTTCCGAAAGAACTGAGTTCTTGGGATCTCGAATTCCTTGAATTCTTGAGTGACAAGCTCTTGAGGCACGCCCTTAGGTTGTTTGTCAGTCACTCTTTCGTCTCCCAACTCAACGTCAAACCAATTCAAACCTCATCTTTTCGTGGTTGTTACCACGAACTACGAACGCTCTGATTCTTTATTCATTCTTGAATATAAGATACGTAGGCACAGGATTGCGATGATCTTGGCGAGCACACTTCTATCCATCTTCCGTTTTCCCCCATCCTTTCCCGTAGTCGAACTACGACGCTCTGATTTCTCATTCTCGTCCGAATGAGCATACGTAGGCACAAGGGCCCCAATCCTTGGCGAGCACCCCATCTTCTAACCACCCATCTCTCCTTAGCGTCTTTAACCTTTTACCCTACCAATTCTACCTTATCAACGAGAAGAAGCAAGTAAACCTAAACAACACTCCCCACAATTACCTTAAGAGGTTCCCGTCGAGTACGACGGACGTGAGGGGTGCTAATACCTTCCCCTCACGTAACCGACTCCCGAACCCGGAACTTGGTTGCGACAGCCCTGTTCCTATCCTTTTCGTTTTTAAGAGGTTTTCTCGATATTTTCCTCTCCCGTTTATTCGGGAAAAATAAAGTTCGGTGGCGACTCTGTCGAACCGCATTTCCGCGCCTTTCGCGCGAGGGTCGTATTTTCGAATGTGATTTTTCGAGGTGCGACAACCTCCTAACGCATGTTTACTTGCGGGACCAGTCAAACGAGTCCCAAAACACTTGGTTTGGGATGTATGGGAAAGTGGTGGAATGATGTTTATTTGAAATAGACCGAGACATATTTTTAGTAAAGACTGAAATAGATGAATACGTATACAAAGGAGTGAGAAATAACTTATGCAAATGAGTAAGAAAAATAACAAGGCAAAATACTTTTAGAATTAATGACATAAATTGCTTATAAAAAGGGAAATATGGACGCGATCATACATTTTGTAGGAGTGAAAACTCTTTTCTCGTGACGCTTTGATACTCAAAGTGTTTTTCTTGCAATATTACAAAAATGCGCCCCTTTAATTGAAAACATGCATTGCTTTAAATAGGGAGAGAAATAACTGCCATGTTGAATTTGGTGACACCACATGTTCGCCTACCACTTTTGTAACTTCCCGCGTTCTTAGATTTCAAATCCATTTCCCGCTCGAATATTTGTCTCCTTGTATGAGCTCTAGTTGACCCAGTCGACCGACACCATCTGGGTCGACCCAACAACCTTCTTCTTGTTGATGTCGACTCTCTTCATCTTCTGCAGCATCTTACCTAGCTTGCTAATTAGCCTATGTGTCATTGCTCTCTGGTTGAACTTCCAGCCAACAAATAGATAATTTTGTTGAAATTAATCCAAAACTTTGAGAATTCCGAATCAATCTTGATAAATAAGATTCAATCAACCGATCAAAATCCATTGTTCTTCACTCTTCACTCAAATGAAAAATTCACACCTTGATTGCAAGAATGATTATGCGCATCAATTGTTAATAGAATAAGAAAGAAAAAAGATTGAATAAGAAAGAATATTAGGGTTTAACAAAATAAGAGAAGCGGAAAATGATTTATATAGAGTAACTCTTACTCTCAAACTGAGAAAAACAAATTCAACTATGCAACTGCATTTTATGTTGTGTATTACAATATTATTCTCTATTTTTCTTACTCAAAATAGGGGTTACTCCCTCTATTTATAATTGAGCTACCTTGCTCCCTATGGTAAAACCCAAAATTACAAAAGTCCAAATATTTTGTATTTTGGTCTAAGTCGAAATCCTAAGCAACCTACTTCGACACTTCGAGATCTAACATAACTCGACACACACACACAAGGCTAATCTCGACACATCCTTATTTTTGTCGAGCTACACCTGCTTCAACACAAGGAATTAAAATCTCAACAGACCACCTAATTCATTATGTCTAAAGTATCTATATTCATCATAGACTTTAACTTCTTGAACATTTCGACTTGCATTCCTTTCGTCATGATATCTACAATCTAATTCTCAGTTCTGCAGTGTTCCAAGTTTATTTTCGCTTCTACTACCTGCTCTCGAAGATAATAAAACCTTATTTCGATGTGCTTGCTTTGTCCATGTGCTATTGGATTCTTTGCTAGATTGACAGCTGATATGATGTTAATCTTTATGATAATTGCTTCATGACTATTCGTTGTAATCTCTGCGACCAGATTTACCATCCACTTTTCTTGACATGCAAAGAGAATAACAACTATGTAATCTGCTTCGCACGACAAGAATGCCACTACTGGCTCCTTTCTCGAACTCCAAGCAACTGGTGCACCACCTAGCATAAACACATAGGCAGATATGGATTTTCAATCCTCAGCATCACTACACCAACTTGAGTCGGTGTATCCCACTAACGCGCATTCTTTTCCTTCATCAGCTACATGAAACAAAATTCCATAGTCGAGAGTTCCTTTCAGATACCTTAGTATCCTCTTCGTCGCTGCTAGGTGTGATACATTTGGTTTCTGCATGAATCTACTTACCATACCTACACTGTATGCTAAGTCATGTCCTGTGTGACAAAGGTATCTTAGTGACCCAATAAGTCTTCTATATTGGGTTGGGCCGACATCACCTTCATCTGAATCTTTCGATAGTTGCAGTCTTGGCTCAGCTGAATCGAAGTTGGGTTGCAATCTTGCATCTCAAATCTCTTGAGTATTTTTCCTGCATATCTTCTTTGGTGAATCATTAAACCTCTATCACTCTTGTAGAATTTTACCCCAAGGAAATATGAAAGATTTCCCAAGTCTGACATTTCAAACTCCTTACTTAGATCGTGTTTGAAATCTTCGATCTCCTTCTTGCAACTTCCCGTCACCAAATGTATCACACCTTACATATACTTCATGCTCAGTTGTGTAATTCACAAATTCCTTCTCCCTTAGGAAGTTATCTATCTTCTTATTCCAAGCTCTTGGAGCTTGCTATGTCCATACAAGGCTTTATGTAGCCTGTAAACCTTACTTTCTTTGCCTTGTTCCACAAACCAACTAGTTATGCGATATAAACTTCTTCATCTAATGGGCCATTCAAAAATGCACATTTCACATCCATCTGACATATGTGCCAATTGTTCATGTTTACTATACCAACAACCAACCTGATTATTTCAATCCTAGCAACACGTTCAAAAACTTCATCGAAGTCGATTCCTTCTTTATCAAGAAATCCTTTCGCCACAAGTCTCGCCTTGTGTTGAGTTACTTCTCCATTGGGATTCAACTTCACCTTGTATACCCACTTCACATCAATTTCCTTCTTGCCTTTAGGCAATTCGACAAGTGACTAAGTGTTGTTGACTTCGATGGACTCTAGTTCCTCATTCATTGGTTTTACCCACTTCGAATCTTTCAATGCCTCAGCTGTATTGACTGGTTCGATATCTGCATAGAAAGAATAGTGTACCAGCTCGCCTTCTTCATTGACCACGTCATTTGATGTAATTACACATTCTTGCAACCTTGCAGACACGTGTCTTGTTCGTTGAGGTTTGCTTGGGCTTGCTTCACCTCTGACTTCTTCTTGTCGAACTTCTCTTTTGACTTCACTAGCTGGTTCTTCACATAAGATTCTCACTGAATCCTTCTTAACATTCTCCGTCCAATCCCATTCTTTAAGCTCATCAATAATCACATTCCTGTTGGTCACTACTTGCTTGTTCACTGGGTCGAACAACTTGTATCCTCTAGTCAAATGATATCCTATTATGATCATTTAACTCGACTTGTCATCAAGTTTTCTTCTCAACTGATCTGGCACATGTCTATGTGTTATAGATCCAAACACCTCCAAATGATTTAGGATAGACTTAACACCAAACCAACATTCTTCTGGTGTAATTCCTTCTAGCTTTTTCTTTGGATATCTATTCAAGATATATGTTGCCGTTGACACAGCTTCTCCCCATAATTCTTTAGGTAGATGCTTGCCTTTTAACACACTTCTTACCATATTCACGATGGTTCTATTCTTCCTTTATGCAGTTCCATTTTGCTGTGGAGTGTAGGGTGGTACTACCTCATGCACAATCCCTTCTTTCTCATATAATACATTGAAATATTTTGACACATACTCTCTGCCACCATCAGCCCTCATAATATTTAGCTTTCGACCACTTTGTCTTTTGACCATAGATTTAAATTTGGCAAATACCTCAATCACTTCACTTTTCTTCTTGATCAGGTAAGTCCATAGTTTTCAAATGAAATCATCATCGAACGTGACAAAATATATGTTACCTCCAATCGAATCCACCTGGATAATACCTCATACATCAGAGTATATGACATCATGAATCACCTTCAACTTGCTTTCTGCATCCTTGCTGAAGCTGTTCTTGTGTTGCTTCGCCTGAACACATTCTTCACACACTTCTATTGGAATGTCGATTTTTGGTAATCCTGAAACCATATTTCTTCTCTTTAAATCTCTGTTGTCTTTGAAATTGAGATGGCTAAGTCTACAATGTCATATCCATTCATCTCTGCTGGCTGCAGTTGCAAGGGACTTATGCTCCATCACATTAATTTCAATCTTGAATGCTCTATTCTGATACATTGATTCCTTCAAGATTAACATACCACCCGAGTTGAGAACTCTCATCATCTTGTCTTAGATCAACACCTGTAGTTCTTTTCCACCAGCTGCCCTATACTGAGAAAATTACTCTTCATGCATGGTATGTACAATACATTAGAAATTACTGACCTCTTTCCATCTTTCCTCATAATCATAACATCACTAATACCTTCAGCTACTAGAGTATTGCTATTTGCAAATTTCACCATGTTCTTCAATGAGGGCTTTATATTGACAAACCAATCTTTCCTTTCAGTCATATGTGATGAGCATTCTGAGTCCAAGTACCATTGGTCCTGGAATCTTTCTTCATCTCTTGTTGTGACCATCAACAACATCTTTTCTTCTTCATGTTTCGATAGTTTTGCATAAATTTCTTGATACTTCTTTTTTCATGGACAATCACTAAAATAGCGACCATACTTCTGACAATTGTTTCAATTGGTCTCATACATCAGAATGTATGACTTCAAAAATTGCCTTCAACTTGCTTCCTGCATCCTTGCTGAAGATGTTCTTGTGCTGCTTTGCCTGAACACATTCTTCACACACTTCACTTGGAATGTCGATTTTTGGTAATCCTGAAACCATATTTCTTCTCTTCAAATATATGATGTCTTTAAAACTGAGTTGGCCAAGTCTATAATATCATATCCATTCATCTCTGATGGCTACAGTTGCAAGGAACTTATGCCCCATCACATTAAGTTCAATCTTAAAGGTTCTATTTTGAGACATTGATGCCTTCAAGATTAACATACCACCAGAGTCGAGAACTCTCATCATCTTGTCTTTGATCGACACCTTGTAGTTCTTTTCGACCAGCTACCCTATGTTGAGCAAATTACTCTTCATGCCTGGTATGTACAATACATTGGAAATTACTGACTTCTTGTCATCTTTTCTCATAATCAGAACATCACCAATACCTTCAGCTGCTAGAGTATTGTTATTTGAAAATTTCAATATGTTCTTCAATGAGGGCTTTATGTTGACAAACTAATCTCTCCTTCCAATCATATGTGATGATAATCCTGAGCCCAAGTACCATTGGTCCTAGAATCTTTCTTCATCTCTTGTTGTGACCATCAATAACATCTCTTCTTCATCATGTTTTGACAGTTTTGCATAAATTTCTTGTTTCTTCTTTTTTTATGGACAATTACTAAAATAGTAACCATACTTTTGACAATTGTAATACTAAATGTGACTTTTGTTAGGTTTTTGACCACCAACTCTTCCTCTACCTACATAACCACCTCTTTGGTTGCTTTGATTCCAGGATTTTCTCTGATTCGACTGGTTTCCTTCTTGCTGATTTTGACCAGTCGAGTTGTTGTAGCCTCCTCTATCTTTGTTTCCATTCCGACTTCCTTTGCTTTTCTTTTCTTTTGCTGATTGCGCCTGCAAACCCACAACACTCTTTGACTTTCCTACAGCTCTTTCAGCCATCCTTTTTTCATGAGATTCAAGAGTCCCTTAAAACTCTTCCTTTGTCAATGTTAACAAATCTTTTGACTCTTCTATGGCTACTACTACATGGTCGAACCTTAGAGAAAATGACATCAAGATCTTTGCAATAATCGATCTTGATGTCAACACTTCTCCATATACCTTGATTTGATTCGCCAAATTAGTAACCCTAGTGAAAAAATCAGTTAAGCTTTCACTTTCTTCCACCTAAAGTAATTCATAAGTCCTTTTGTGAGTTTGCACCCTCACCTCTTTTACCTTCTTTTCCCCTCCAAACAATTTCTCCAAGATTTCCCATGCTTGTTTTTCTGACTTTACATTATTAACCTTTTCAAAATATCTGGATCAACGCATTGATGAATTATAAAGAGAGCTTTATAATCTTTCTTCTTCAATTCTTTGTATGCAACATTTTGTTGACCCACTGCATTTTCTGCAAGCAGTGTTACTCCTTCCTTCATAAGATCCCAAAGATCTTGATGACAAAAAGCCACCTTCATCTGCTTGCACCAATTCTTATAATTATTATTCTTGAGAATCAGAAGACTCGCTGGAAAATGTTCGTTTGGATTATTCATTGCCGTCGTAATTTTCTTCCCACGAATTGTTCAGCTAGTGCTCTAGATACCAGATGTTGGAATTAACCTGAAACTTTGAGAATTCTGAATCAATCTTGATGAACAAGATTCAATCAACTGATTAAAATTTCTTGTTCTTCACTCTTTACTCAAGTGAAACAATCAAACCTTGATTGTAAGAATGGTTTTGCGCAGCAATTGTTAATGGAAGAAGAAAGAAGATCAGGGTTTAACAAAAAAAGGAAAGAAGATAATGATTTCTGCAAAGTAACTTTCTGCTCTTAAATTGAGAAAAAATATTATTCAACTGTGCAACTGCACTTTCTGTTGTGTGTTACAACATTATTTTGTATTCTTCTTACTCAAAATATGGGTTACTTCCTCTATTTATAATTGAGCTACATTGCTCTCTAAGGTAAAACCCTAAATTTCTATTTTGGTCTAAGTCAAAATCCTGTGTCAACCAACCTGTTTCGATACTTCGAGATCTAACACAAATTGATACACACACACACACACGCACACACTAGACTAATTTCGACACATCCTTGTTTCTGTTGAGCTACACTTGCTTCGACACAAGGAATTACAATCTCAAAAAACTTATCTTTTTTGTTTCATTTTTCATTATTATTTAAACCAACTATCTCTTTTCTTTAGCTTTCATTTTCTATTGGTTTCACCTAAATTGAGGTTATGAAACTCAAAATATGATCGAATAATGTAATATAACGATGAAATAATTTTAATCTCTTTTTTTTTTATAACCAAAATTTGATTTTAAAAGGATTAATTGGATGTATATCCCTTTGATCCCCGAGAGTTCTGACACAACCCATATAGATTTCTTGTTGGAACATTTGTCTTCCTTTTCAAAAAATTAATTAATAACTTGACCGTTTTGAGTTCAATGTCATATTGAATTAAAAATGATTAATTATATGTATATCCCTTTGATCCCCGAACGTTCAGACACAAGTTGTATAACTTGTTTGTTCTAACACTTGTATTTCCTTAAGAGATTGCAAATCAATAGTGTTAAACATATTCTTTTATAAACAAAATCAGATTAAAAAAGGATTAACTTGATATATATATATATATATATATATATATATATATATATATATATATATATATATATATATATATATATATATATATATATATATATATATATATATATATATATATATATATATATATATATATATATATATATATATCCCTTTCATTCTCTAGTATTCAAATTTAAGTTGTATAACTTGCTTGTTCTAACAATTGTGTTCATCATAAAAATAATCAGAACTAATCAAAAAACTCTATTTCCTCCATAGCGTGATCAAATTCTTTTTTCCTTAAAATATACCAACACACAAGATTTTTCTACACAAAACTTTTGTAGCTTTAAATACTCAATCACACCGAAAAATACGTAGGAGTAATCTTTTTTTATTTCTACATAAAAACTTTGTATATTTTTAAACGTTGTATCTTTATAACTTATACAAAATCTTTTTTTTCTTCCATTTCTTGCTAATATGTGTTAATAATTAGGATAAATCAAATACATTAGGGTTAACACTATCTTTCGTAAAATTAACTAGAGGTAACCGTTATTTAAAACGGATTTCGTAGGGTGTTAACACCTTTCCTACACATAATTGACTCCCAAACCTAAATTTGGTTGCGATGACCATATATTTTTTTGTTTAAGGGTCTTAACAATGTTTTTCCTTTTTAAAAATAAATTTGGTGGCAACTTTATTGCATTCGAGCATTTGAGCATATGAATCCATACATAATAGTTACGCTCTAATATCACTTGTTGGACATATGAATCCATACACAAGAAAGGGGTGAATTGTGAAGGTTTGAAAAATGATGATTTAAAACAAAATCATTTTAGAAATCAAAGTTTAAAAACATTTTTATAAAACGGATGAAAATATGTAGCAAAAATTCAATGTAAAAAAAATAATTAGAAAGTAAAAGAGATGATGGAAGAGAAATAACTCCAGGGATTACACAGGTTCAACTAAGAATACCTATTTTCGTCCCCAAAAATTGATCTTAAGAGTATCCACTACTTGAGAATTTTTAGAAGGTTATGCCCACAAACCCCCTTATATAAAGAAATGAAATTTCAGGCTAACTTCTAACAAAATATCAAACAAGGCTTAAAGCAGTTTATCTCCAAACCAAATAGAGATTTTGCATAGACTTATCTCGAACCAAGACAGAGTTTTGAGTTGGATATTTTCTAAACCGAACTAGGATCTTACATTGATTCAACATGAACTGAAAACCAATATTTTTACCGGGCTGATCTCAGACCTACTGAGTTTCTACACCAGACTAAAATCAGAAGCCAAGTGAGATTTTATACTGGATGATCTCGAATCGATAAGGCTTTTAAACAAGCTGAGCTCAAGAATCGTTGTGGAAATTTTCACGAACCAAACTGGAGTTTTTTCTTCAATGGAGGAACTCACGAACCAGATTGAGACTTTCTAAGACGATCCCTAAATACAAGCACAAGCTTTTAACTAGTTTAGCTCACAACCAAAATAACAACTTTCTATAGAAGAATTATTTACTCGAAAGAAATTTATTCTTGGTAAATTTATAATTTTGCCCTCACCCAGAATAATATTCTCTATTAGACTCAAGAATACTCTCAAAGCATTATGGCTAAAAATATGTGAGAAATAAGACTTAGAGAGGTGATGAGAGAAATGAAAAATGAGATTTTTTTCACTTTTTCTAGATGTGAAAAAGTGATAGAGAAGCTCTCTAGCATGGTATAAATTTAGAAACAACTCATGGACTAGTTAACTCACATAATCGGTTATGCTAATCGATTAGGCACCTCAAATAATCGATTGTTGAGGCCCAAAATAATTTTTTTTGATATAGAGTTATTACTAATCATTAAGCAACTGCCACAATCGATTGTAGACTCAATTAGTCATCATTTAATCAATTAAGAAAAGTATATAATCGGTTAGACAATTATAAAATATCTCATAATCAATAGAACACCCCTAATCAACTTGCTAAACCTCAAAAGCATTTATTTTTGTGTTTTAACTTAAAAAAATAGAGTCTTCTCAAATGTTTTTAGTGTGTGTGTGATTTAACTATAATGTTTCAGAAATTTCCCCTGTGTCTTTACAAGACACTGATCAGTCAAACATACACAACTAAGCGAGTTTTTATACTTCCTTTCTTTCACACTCGAAAACTTTAAGTTTTAGCATCATTATCTTTTACTTTCACATCACACAAGAACCTTGATTCTTCTTGATGAAGCTTAAGATATCTCCGTATTGATTAGCATCATCTTAAAGTTTGAAAGGTTAAACCATCAATGTTCTTTGAAACCTAAGTCTTTCACTTGAAAGTTGTTGAAATACAATGTTTATTTTAAATGCATGTCTAGTTTGATTAAGGAGGATTACTTAATTAAACATCTTATACATCTTTAAACCCTTGAGCTATCTTCAGCAATTGTTTAACTTTAAGTGTTGTCATTATTAAAACTAAGCAATTATAAGTTGACTTGCATCTTTGTAATCATAAGTTTTACCATCTTAAATTACTTTTTGACTATACTTACAAGCACATAGATCCCTAATATTGTCATCATCAAAACCACAGACAATATCATCATAACCGGAAATCACATAAAACCACACCAACAACTAGTTTCGATCCTAAAGACATACGATAGCCAACCATTTTTGTTATAGATGTGACAATTTCTAAAATTATTCTTCACACCATCACTAACTCTTAAGCAACAAAGGTCATTTGAAACCTATTATCTCTGGATCATGCTCATATTTTTTAAACCATAAATTGTTTTGATTAGTTTGTCTCCAACCTATAATTTCTAATTTCGTCAATTTCTCTATTTTTTGTTGGATAATTTAGAAGCAAGAAATAAAAGTGTTTTCGAATGAAAAATGGACTCTTTAGTTTGTTTTAAATCATCCTACAAGTCTCTGGTCCTCCTCCTAATCATAATATTCAACAAATATCTTGATTCCTCCACCAAACACCTTTGTTGGCAGACTTTTCACGTTTTTCCATGAAGAATTAATGACTATGCTTAGAGGCCTGGAGACAACTTGAATAACATAAGATAACTATTTTCTTTAATGACTGTGGATTTGGTCAAACAAAGAGTTTCTTCTGCTCCCCTTTTGTTACTACCATGATTCATATATAAGATTTTTTAATCACCAAGAACAATTATAATTTCTTGCTAAGAGTGGAGCTACTCAAGTTTTTATTTTTATTTTTTATTTTTTATTCTTCGCCCTCCCCTATCAATCATTTGTGTTTGTGGATGATGTTTCTTTTGTTAGGATGAAAACTTAGCTTTCATTAATTAAAACTTGTGGTGTATACAATTTTCCTAATAAATAAATAAAAAGAAAAAAGTGTGGTGTGTGCAAAACCATGAAGCATTCAAAGTTTTGAGAAGAAAACAATGGATGCATCGTGGACTGAACTACCGCCAGAAATCATCGAAACAATCTCTCAAAAGCTAACAATCTACTCCGACTATCTCCGATTCCGATCCGTCTGCCGCACCTGGTTTTCCTCCGTCCCCAAAACCCCTCTCCATCTCCCACCCCAGCTTCCATGGCTCATTTTTTCTCACCAATCCTTCTTCGACATCTCCACCCACAAAACGCACCTCATCAATCTCTCTCTCCCTTCTCATCGCACTCGAATCTGCGGTTCTTCTCATGGCTGCCTCATTATTCTCGACGAAACCCCTCAGATTCGTCTTTTCAACCCCTTAACACGCGACACTCTCTTTCTTCCTCCGCTTAACACTTTCCCTAATGTGGTAAGCTTCGATTATTCGAATATTGGTCGTGAGTATTTGGTTAGAAACCCTAACGGTGATTTGGGTTATTTCAATTTGAGACAAATGCGTAACTATTTCATTAGAAAAATTGTGTTATCGTCGACGCGAGACGATGAATTCGTCGCGTTTGCTATTGTTGATGGGTATAGTAATTTGGCCTTCTG
The DNA here is from genome assembly GCA_963859935.3 of Lathyrus sativus. Classification (NCBI taxonomy): domain Eukaryota; kingdom Viridiplantae; phylum Streptophyta; class Magnoliopsida; order Fabales; family Fabaceae; genus Lathyrus; species Lathyrus sativus. The sequence continues at coordinate 676,270,637 of OZ012739.1, read as the reverse complement.
TAAAAAGGGTTATGATTCTTGGATTTTTATGAGTGATGAGATTTTCCAGTTTTGGGAAGATGTTGTGTATCATAATGGATTGTTTTATGCTGTGAGTAAGGGAGGGATGATTGCGGTGTGTGATGTTGATGTTAGGAGAGTTTCTATATTTCAGACGATTTTGCCGGTTGAATTCTCCGGGGATATCTTTTATGTGGTGTTTTCCGGTGAGGAAATGTTGTTGGTTACTCGGATTTTGGAGCAAGAGTTTTCTGATGGGGGGATTGAATCCCATGATATGTTTGTGTATAAGACGGCGGGGTTTGAGGTTTTTAAGATGGATTGGAAAGTGATGGTGTGGAAAAAGATCGAGACATTGGGTGATAGGGCTTTGTTTGTAGGTGGAAATTCTTCGCTGTGTTATTCGGCTGGTGATTTTGTAGGATGTTGTGCAGATTGTATCTATTTCACTGATGATTATTCGGAGTCTAATCATGATGATGCTTACGGGAAACATGATTTTGGTGTCTTTAGATTGTTGGATCAGATCATTGACCCGTTGCTGCCGAGTTATCCTCGAAATTCTTTTTCTTGGTTGGGATGGCCGCTTCCAATTTGGGTTTCTCCAAATCCTTGCTAAGTTGAGAAATCTCACTCAATTGTGTTATTAGTATCTCTGTTCCTTTCAAATGCTCTTTTAAAAGCTTGCCTTGTTATGTTTATTGTGTGTGTAGAGATTCTAGATTGCAAAGTAAGATCAATGTATTAATGCAGTAAAGAAAGTAACCTATTTCTGTACTGTAAACTTGTATTGTATTGTATATGAATATATTTATTATATACTTGCTGAATTTGGTCTGCATTAGATTAAAGATGATAGTGTTTATGCTGATAATTACTAACCAATAACATTTAGCTGAATGTTTCAAGTTAAATTATGTGTTCTAGACTTAGATAACAGGCCATTCCGTGATTTGAACGTGGAACATGCTGCACCCAAAGTGAGAATCATACAAAATGGCCTTGGCCACTGGAATTTCTTTTATCATGTCATTCAGAGTAGATTCTTTAGAATTTTTGTTGAGTATATATTATCATCTGACAGACCCTTGCAGTTTTCAGATTTATTTGGTATGGGCTTTGATTTATGTCTCACGGATGAGACACCAATCCGATATTTTCTAAAGTTGCACAATGGTCTTTCCCTGCTTTTGGTTTATATCAGCAAAACTGTATAAAGATCCACTGCAACATCTGGGAAGCTTCTCAAATGAAAGAATTTCTTGTTTGAGAGGGGCGTTGGCTTGTGTTGGACTCTTGGACCATTATTTACTTGTTCAAAGGTGGCATTTATCATTCAAACCCTTGTGATATGCAGTGTTGGAACTTGCAGCCAACATTGCAGTGCACCTTTTCAACAAGTGTTTACTTTAGAGGTCTGGAACTCATCTTATAGCATCTCTAATGGGAATTGGTTGCTTGTGTCATATTTTGTGGGTTCAAATTGGCACGTTGCATTTAAGCAATTTCAACTATTTTTGCTCCATAGTGATTGTAAGTAAGCAACATATATTTGACTCCACTAATTTATATTATTTTATTTACACAACATTTTAAGTGAATTAATTAATTAATTCAATTATAATTGATATATAAAAAGATGGTAAATTTTTTTTAAAAAAATGCATAAATGACAAAAATTAAGAAGAAAAAAATTAATGCATTCCATCTTTTAAATGTTTAAAAAAAAATGAAAATAGTAGTTATAGCAAAATGAAATTAAATGTTTTTCTTACCACTTTTATTAATAAGCGTAATGTTGCACCTATTTAATTTTTTTAATCAATATATTCAATTGTCAACCATCATGAATTAATTTTTCTATTGAATTGACTAGAAAATAATAATATTTTAATATTAAGTTCTACACTTTTGAGATTGCTTGAAGAAGTTTCATTTCTTAAATTTAAGCAACCATTGTTGCCACATCAATACACTCCATAGGTAAAAAAGATAATCAACAAAACATAAGGCTTAACGAATCCTTTAGTTCTCACCATTAAAGATGTTCATATGGATGAATTGCAATTTGTCGCTACTGCGAAAATCGGCGCCGGCTGACAGAAGAGTCGCTACCGCGCGTTATTTATCCCAACGGAGGGAAAGGAAACGCTCGAAGTAAACCTCGCAAAAAACGGGAAAAGGTATGGTCATCGCAACCAAAACCTGGATTCGGGAGTCGGTTACGCAAGGGGAAGGTATTAACACCCCTCACGTCCATCGTACTCGATGGGATCCACGCTTGCTTGTTTGTACGGACTACACTTCTATATAAACTAAAGGATGAGGTCTGAAAAGAAAAGAAAACATGACTCGGCAAAGCATCGCACTTTATGCCTACGTATTCCCGTCTGGAACGAGAAATCAGAGTCAACGTAGTTCGCCTAACTACGGGGAAAGATGGGTGAAGGTTGCTCGCTAGGACACTGCATCCTATGCCTACGTACTCCCATACTGCATGGAAGATCAGAGCAAACGTAGTTCGGGCTACGCACGACACAAGCTGTTCAAGTGTCTTTTATGAAAAATCTCACCTTAAACAAGGGTTTTCTTATTGCAAAAAGGTTGACGTTTGTTCAAATCTTTTGACGGAAGAAATGAATTGATCTCTGTTATAACCTTTATTAATGTTTTTCTGTTGTTTTGAAGAAAGAAGAGATGACACTCTACAAATCCTAGGGTTGAAAAGGAATAAACATCTACCCTAATGTTATCATGCATGGGTTAACTCCTAATGTCTATCATGCTCCTCTCTTGCGCAGAGAGAAACAGAGATCCTACGGGATAAACGGAAACAGAAACAGCAGATATATACAATAAAGCAGTAAAATGCATGGATGCAACAATACAAGCGAGGCAAGGGAGTCCCACTCAACCTCGAACCTAGAAAACAATAGGCAAAAGTGAACAGGATTCACTTTCCACCCAGCAGGTTAAACAGCAAACAATACAGTCCGGGAAATCTACACAATACATCAAGAATTAATCAGCTAAAATCAACAGCAAAAGCAATCTTCATCAGCATCTGGCTTCAAGTCAGCATCAGTCTCTTATCTTCAATCTCCCAATGGCTTTTCTTCAAGTCTCACTCTACAAGCTGAGGAATCAATCACAAGAATGAACTGGGTGTTAAGCAATTAGTTGACCACCAAAGGTGGCAAACAGACAGCTAACAACACATAGGATATTTTCTCTCAAGAGTTCTATCTCTTAGACATTGGCACCAAGCCTTCCAAAGGAAGGGGGTGAATGTCTTAGAGAGACTCTGCATTACAGAGAAGGATGGAGGCAATCAAGACCTTCCATGTTTGTGAACCAAGTTTGCTACTCTAGAGCTCTGCCTAACTCCTAGATCCTATAAACTTCAACAGCTGCCAGCAAGAGATACTCCTCATCAACTCTGGAAGTTGGTCTTCAGTCTTTAATCTTCAAATGGGCTTCATCACCTCAATCTTCAGCTCAAACCCCAAGTCCCAAACAAACCCAATACCCCACACAGACAAATAATAACCCTAAAGAGGGCACACCACCCAGTCAATCAAATACAAGCAATATACTAGTATTAATAGGGGAATCCTAATATTTTCTAAGGGATCTATTACCTACCCATACCCCCTATAGTCCCATACCCCCTATAGTCCCATACCCCAAAAATCAAATCAAAATTCCTAAAAGAAATGATCTATCTCACCTATGTTCACTTAAAACCCTAATTTTAACCACTCTAATCTCACCTAATCAAATCATCTAAAAAATAATCCTAAAATTATGAATTAAACCCTATATACAATTTGAAGTCCTAAGCTAATCACCCTAAAAAGAATGGGTCCTAAACCTAAAGGGAACTATTAGAACTAAAATCAACAAAATTAAGTATTAAACTAAACTCATTAAAAAGCTATTTACAAGAAAAATACTCAAAAAAATACTAAAACCAAATAAAATGCCAATTTTATTATTTATTATTTTTCTTAACAGAATTATTGACCTATAGCAAAAAGAAGCAATTAAAAACATCAATTTTCTGATTTTTTATGGATTTTTAAAAGTGCTAGAAATATAAAAGAAAAATAAAATCACAAAAATGAAATAAATGGGATGGGGGGGGGGGGGTGTCAGAAGCAGATGCGCCTAGTTCATATTGCTGATGGGCCAGGGATGGGAGGTGCAAATAACAAAAGGCGCTAGGCCCAGCATGCATCAGAAATTGAATTAAAAAAATAAAACGTGAACGGTGTATTTAGCAACAAATTCAAGTTAAAATCCATTGGGCTTCCATATGGGGGGTGGGGATAGAAATCTGATTCAGGGCCCATGGTTAGGTTTTTAGTGAAACGCATCGTTTCACTATGGTCAATTCCCTCCGTTTTCTTCTTTAAATCTCAGCCATTGGATTGGCGCTTCAGTCAAAAGTCCAAGCATGCATCTACGACCCTCCTTCATTGTCCCCAAACGAAACCCTAGTTTCAGGAAAAACCCTCCACCATGCACACACTTTCATCCCTTCTGTTCTCACTCGATTGGCCATGAAACCCTAAATTATAAAGAGAAAAAATGCTCTACTCTCTCTCATGAACACGATGGTGCCACAAGTTTGGATTGAAACCAACCCTAGAATGAAACCCGATAACCATAAGCTCCATGATCCACCAACTGCACTCATGAGGGAACTTCACCATTCTTGCAAATCTTGGCCCTAGGATGATCCTTATGTTATACTGATCCTAACATGCTAATAGCTTTGGATTAAAACTCACTAACCTAAGATTTCTTGGTCCCTAAAGTTTCAACACCATATTCTCAAACTCCATGGATGGCACTCAAACTTTCTGAATTCAATCCTCTAACCTAACCTAACAATTCTAACCTAACAAACTAAGCTAACAATGCATAATTATGGAGATAGAAGAGAAAATGCATACCTGCAATTCTTGTTGGAACAGATGGGAAATAGCTTGATTCAGCCCTTGCAAGCTTTCACCAATGGTCCTTAGATGATGCTATGCTTTCTGTTTGCAAAAAGTTGGAAGAAGAGTGCTTGGATGAAGAGATTCGAATCTGATATGCTTCTTGCAATTTCAAACCCTAACTCCTCAATCTTCCATGGATGGCTCTCTAATTCAGCATGTATGCACTCAAGAGCTTCAATGGATTGTGGATGAAGAAAAAAGATGAACAAATTTGGTGTTGAATATAGATTTTCACACTTTCTTACAATGGAAGCAACAATGGAATTCTCTCTCTTCTCTCCCTCTTTTCACCAACCTTTTGCACTAATGGATTCAATTCAATATATAGAGGATGATGGACAGATCTAGAAGTTTCTGGATTGATCTTAGAGGATTCTAGAATGTGGTGGAAGGTTATGGAAGTTCTCATGTGATGACATATTGAACCATCTCATATCATGCTTGCATCCCTTCAAATTTGTGTTAAAATATCCTTTCATGAGATATGGAGAGTGTATGTGTGAAAAAACAAGCATTTCCTTGCCTTGTGTGAAGTTTTCCATATTTGCCTTATTATGCAAGTAACAAAAATACAAAGCAAGTCCAAAATTTAACCCCTAACTTTAAAAAGTGGCTGAACCAATGTCTTTAAAATGATGTTTGGATTCAATTTGGTATATTGGATGACCCATTTTGGATTTGTAGATCTCTCAAACCATTTTCCAACTTGAACTTTTTCAAGTTATATGCCTTTTTTAAGTCATTTTCACCAACTTTTATCAAGTCTTGTTCCATGCATTTCCAAACTTCCATGACCTCTTTTCTAGACTTAAAATGACATTTTGAGCAACTTTGATGTTGTGACGTTTTTCATTTGAAGCTTCCTTGTATGAGTTTTAGGCATAGGCTAAGAATGACCTCTAATTCTCAAATGACCAAAATACCCTTTGCTTGCCAAGACCATAAGTAGAGTTCCACAAATCATATGAAGGCATACCATACCTTTCTAGAAAGCTAAGACAATAAGGAACAACTCTCATGTTGGCCAGAAATACATTTGAAAACTCCTTGAAGTGTAAAATTAGCTTGGAAGACAGACAACTTTTCACAGACAAGTTTCAGTGTCCTCAGATGACCTGTAACTTGCAAGAGCTATAACTAGAGTTCTATAAATCATATTGATGACTTCCACCACTCAAATTAAAGCTATGAAGATACTATACAAGTTTCATGTGGACCAGAAATTAATATGAAGCTTGCATCTTGAGTTACACTGCTTTGAAGTTTGACCTAAATCAGGGGATTTTACACTGAAACCCTAATTTGGTAACTCCTCTTCTCCTTGATTCCTTCTGATTTTTCTTTAGCACAACATCATATCCATATCCATGTAGCAAATAATGAATCCCACATTCTTCAAATGATCCTTGATGCCCTTCAAAACAAGTCTTTGACCTAGGATTGACCTAGTGTTGACCCAGACAAACCCTAGTTGACTGACTTCAACTGAGGCTCTTGCAATCATTCCAATGACTTGGTTCTCCTCAAAAATGATCATCTAGGCTTTTCATAACATCCATACACACCTCATGCTCTTGGCTCATAGCTCACACTTCCTCTGATGATCCCCAACTAGCCTCAAGATAGGAGAGAATTCACTGATCAACCTGGCAACTCTTCAAAGCTCAAATTCTTCTCTGATGACCTGAGTAGTCTTGAATATGAATGAAACCCTTGGATATGCCTCTTGAGATAAGAATAGCACTTGATCCCCTGATTAAGATAGCTTGCTTATGCTATGCAATGCAGATGAATACACTATGCACATAATGACTATGCAAATGACTATGCAATTGAAACATAAACCTAGGTTAGAAAAGGTTGGGCAAATTTTGGGGTGCAACAGCTGCCCCTATTCAAGCGGCTTGGACCCGACTGGATGAAGAGCGCGCAACCTTCATACATTCGAGGTACGAGACGGTTGAATACGAAAGAACCCGGAAATTTGCCAACCGCAAAAATAAATTGTGAATACGACTACTGCTTGGGAAAACCCTTCAGGGAAATGACCTCTGTTATCACAACAACAACTAGCCACTCCTCTGTCAATCTGTTTTTGTAAGATAATCTGATATTGTCCACAGACCGCTCTATTCCGAAGAAATGAGCACACACCACACAACGAGAAATTGTCGATCTCACTTATCGACTTCTGTTGATCTCACTTATCAACCAAGCACACGCTAACCAGCGGGAGAATATTGACTTCACTTGTCACGCTGACTTCAGTGATCAGCCTTTCGTATCCCGAAGAAACGAGCAAACGCTTAACCAGACGAGACAATGTTCGAAGACATGAACAACCGACTCTGCGGGGAAATGAGAAACTTAGCTAAGCAACTCCGAGAGGACAATTCTGACGACTGCCGTCAAACACCTGCTGGGGAAATTGGGAACTTGACCAAGCACCCTTGTTGAAAAATACGAGGAATTTAACCAAACAACTCCTGTAGCAAGCTCCCTGCTGGGGACCATGAGAGACTTAATAAAGTAACTCACTAACGTAACATCCTGCTGGAGAACATAACTCTGCTGAGGAATTACGGGTAACCACCCGAAAATCTGCATTACCACCTTATAGTACTGATACCACAACATCCTGAGAAAAACTCAGATGGGGAATACAAGTAACTTAACCAAGCGACTTGTCAACGAATACCCTGACGGGGACTACGAGGAACTTAACCAAGTATCTCGTTGAAGATCACCATGCTGGGGATTACGTCTCTACTGGGGTAACTGTGGGTAACCACCCAAAATCTGTATCATGCTATTTCTACTGTACTCTGAGAAAGGACTCGGCTGGGGAGAAAGAAAAATGCTTAACCAAGCAACTCTGCTTGGGGAATATGCCATGACGAACACGATCACTACATGTCGTACGCCAGAAATCCACAAAAATGCGACGAACACGGTCACCGCGTGTTTCGATGCCACAAACAAAACCACATAATGGGACAAACACGACGAACACGATCACTGCGTGCTGCGTTACAACCAAAATCACGTCGACCATAAATCCAACCGGATGAGATAAACACGATCACTGCGTGCCAGACGGAATAAACCCCTGCAATAGGACAAACACGATCACTGCGTGTATCGACCGACAAACCCCCAAAATGATGTTGACACGATCACTGCGTGTGCCACAAAACCAAACCATGTAATAGGACGAATACGATTACTGCATACGCCGACCAACAAAACCAACTGACACGATAGCCACGATCACTGCGTGCTCCGCATCACAAGTTCCCATGGTACTATCAACACGATCACTGCATGCTATACGAATACGATCACTACGTATCTTGAACACGATCACTGTGTGTTTGAACACGATCACTGCGCGTTCTGAGCCACGATCCTCTTGACTGGAGGAAACACGATCACTGCGTGCTGTGTGTATCAACTAACCCACATAACTGGACGAATACGATCACTGCATATTCTAACCATACATAGGGTGAACGCGATCACTGCGCGTTTCCTGTCACGGCCCTCTTAACTGGAGGAAACACGATCACTGCGTGCTGTGACACTACTTCAAACATGGGACGAACACGATCACTGTGTACTTCGGTCACCAACAACCAGATGAACACGTTTACTGCGTGCCTCACCCTATAACCAAACCATATAACGGACGAATACGATCACTGCGCATATCGACCAACAAAACTGGATGAACACGTTCACTGCGTGTCAATCTATAACCACTGTATAACAAACGAATACGATCACTGCGCATATCGACCAACAAAACTGGATGAACGCGATCACTGCGTGTCCTGCCCAATAGAACCCCGAGACGATATCAACACGATCACTGCGTGCCTTACAAGACAATCCTTTTAGATCGGGACGAATACGATCACTGCGCCATTCGACCACAGATACACATACCAAGATCAACACGATTACTGCGTGTCCTACAACATGAACCCCCAAAGGTTGGGACCAATATGATCACTGCGTACTTGGGCCACAAATCAACATCTTCCTGAATCACGATTTCTCTTATCGGCAAGGAATAACATGTCTGAAACTGAAGAGATAACCACCTGGCTTATGTTTCAAAAATGCATGTTTGATAATGACGTAATGCTTCCACACGACATGGAAATGCTACGTATTCGTGTAAAGTGCAAATGCTCATGATGTATGCTTATGCAAAGAGTTACTTCAGCAAAATAAATGCTGAAGACACACTGGATCCGCTGGGGATGACCGGAATACTACCGATACGCTTCCAACAAAATAAATGTTGGAAAGATGAACTAACTCCGTTGGGGATAACCATCTTGCTGGGAAGGTAGCCCACAAACTCAAAACTCCAAAATCTGCTGAGGACGATCCTCCTGACGAGGAAGAGTGACTTGCTGGGGAAAGAAAGGACAATCGTGCTCGGGAAAACTCCTTTCAGCAACTTCAACCACCCGATCACTCTCTGTGGGGAACCCCCTCCTACTATCACTGAGCGGGGAAATCATCCCGCTATCACTGAGCTGGGGATTGAACTACACATTCTGATTTGCACGGCACAAGAACTCTCTGGGAAGTTAATCGCATTTGTCTCGACCTTCGCTGGGAGGGACTCTGCTCTGCTTGACAAGCTAATTCTGAACTACTGGAGATACATTATCTTTTACTTTGACGCAATCTCCGCTCTCCTGGGGAGATAACATTCAGTTTTGCCTGGGGCGACTTCACTGGGGAAGACACAACATTCAACCTCTGGAGAGGGTACCCGCCTGCCATGGACTCTGGCGGGGAACTTTGCAAACTTTTGAATACCTGCAAAAATCAACAAGCAACACAAGGCAATCTATGCAAAAAGAGACATATTGGTAGTCACCCACGACAACCATTCAGGTAATTTTCGATTTTAACAATCATCGGCCGAGGCCCTCCGGTTTACACGCATGTAAGTTTATCAAAAACATCGGCGCTTTTTACAAACAAAACTGTAAAAAATTAAAACCAAAGTCACACGCTATACTGAATAAAGCACTTTATTGATATCGGCCTGAGAACAGGCAAGATTTGTACATCAGATGCAACTCCTGAAAAGAGGTAGTCACGCATGAACAAAATGCAGAAGTATACAAATATACAGAATAAAATTTGTACACATGTCGGCAACGTGTTACAGACGAACACCATGAACCGATCCTCCTATGACTCGTCGGACTCTGACGCTTTCCCGATCTCTGTCTTTAGAAGAAATTGCTTTGGATAATTGACCCCCAGATGCTCCCAAACCGCTAACAATCAAACTTGGACCGCAGTCATTTGCTTCTCAAATCCCTAACTTTTGCGTGAATCGCCCTTTGCGGGTTTTCGATTCACCGGGATACCCTTTTTTTCCGAAGCCGCCCAGTGTAGGTTTTCGACTTCGCGGGTGTACATTTTTCAATTATATCCCTAACTTTTGCCCGAACCTTTTTATTCTGTTTTTGGTTCGCCAGGATGCCCCATTTTTGCCTGGACTCTCTTTTTACTGTCCAGCGGGTCAATTTTAAGCAAAGTATTTTTTAACTGCGTCCGAGTTCACAGGGGATGAAAAGTCTTCACCATCCATGGTGGATAACAATAAGGCTCCTCCGGAGAAGACCTTTCTCACGACGTATGGACCTTCGTAGTTGGGAGTCCATTTGCCCCTGTGATCCGATTGCGGTGGGAGAATCTTCTTCAGCACAAGATCACCCGTCTGAAAGCTTCGAGGTCGAATCTTCTTGTCGAATGCTTTCTTCATCCGGCTCTGATACAGCCTACCATGTGCAATGGATGCCAGTCTTTTCTCATCTATCAAACTCAGCTGATTCAATCTACTTTTCACCCATTCTGCCTCGTCCAGCTTAACATCAAGCAAAACCCTCAAAGATGGTATCTCAACCTCCAATGGCAGGACTGCCTCCATGCCATATACTAATGAGAACGGTGTTGCCCCGGTTGTTGTACGCACTGCAGTACGATAACCGTGTAAAGCGAATGGCAGCATCTCATGCCAATCCTTATACGTTACCACCATCTTCTGAACAATCTTCTTTATGTTCTTGTTGGCTGCTTCAACAGCGCCATTCATCTTGGGTCTGTAGGGAGATGAATTATGATGCTCGATCTTGAAATCCCGACACAGATCTTTCATCATCTTGTTGTTCAAATTCGAACCATTATCAGTAATGATTCGCTCAGGAATACCGTATCTGCAGATTATATCCTTCTTGATAAATCTAGCCACCACCTGCTTCGTCACATTGGCGTAAGATGCTGCTTCCACCCACTTGGTGAAGTAATCGATCGCAACCAGAATGAAACGATGCCCATTAGAAGCAGTAGGCTCAATCTTACCGATCATATCGATTCCCCACATGGAGAAAGGCCACGGAGAAGCCATAACATTCAGTGGACTGGGTGGCACATGGATCTTATCAGCATAGATCTGGCACTTGTGACACTGCTTGGCAAATTTGAAACAGTCAGTTTCCATCGTCAACCAGTAATACCCTGCTCGCAACAACTTTCGAGTCATAGCATGCCCACCAGCATGTGTACCAAAAGTTCCTTCATGGACCTCTTCCATGAGCAAGTTGGCTTCCTTCTCGTCTACACACCGGAGGAGTACCAAATCATGGTTCCTTCTATACAAAACGCCGTCGGGATTCAGATAGAAGTTGCCTGCTAATTTCCTTAGAGTCTTCTGATCGCGACTGGATGCCCCAGCCGGATACTCCTTATTCCTCAGGAAATTCTGTATATCGAAGTACCACGGTTTACCGTCAGATGCTTCATCAATTGCAAACACAAAGGCCGGCCTATCGAGGCGAGAGATGACAATGATGGGAGCCTCATTCCAGCGGTTGACTTTATACATCGAGGATAACGTTGCAAGGGCGTCCGCCATTTGATTCTCCGCCCGAGGTACATGATGGAACTCCACCCTATCAAAGAAAGGTAGCAACCTTCTCGCATAATTCATGTACGACACCAGATTAGGTTGGCGCGTCTCCCATTCTCCCTTAATCTGATTCACAACCAATGCCGAATCCCCATATACGTCCAGATTCTTGATCCTCAGATCAATAGCCTCTTCTAACCCCATAATGCAAGCTTCGTACTCGGCTTCATTATTCGTCACTGGAAAAGTCAATCTGGCTGTGAACGGGATGTGCGACCCGTGGGGAGTTGTAATGATTGCCCCGATCCCGCTACCGTACAAATTGACAGCCCCATCAAAAATCAATTGCCACTGGGAACTCCGCTCGGGTCCTTCACCAGGCAACGGCTCATCACAATCTTTAGCTTTCAAGTACATTATATCCTCATCAGGAAACTCAAACTTCATAGGCTGATAATCCTCAATCGGCTATTCGGCGAGATATTCGGACAGAACCCTTCCCTTAATGGCCTTCTGGGAAACATACTGGATATCGTATTCTGTCAATACCATCTGCCATATAGCAATCCTTCCAGAGAGCGCTTGCTTCTCAAACACATATTTGATCGGATCCATCTTCGATATCAGCATGGTTGTATGATTTAGCATGTACTGTCTTAGACGTTTGGCAGCCCACGCCAATGCGCAACACGTCTTCTCGAGCATAGAGTATCGAGATTCACAGTCTGTGAACTTTTTACTCAAGTAGTAAATTGCATGCTCTTTCCGTCCTGTCTCGTCATGTTGACCGAGAACACAACCCATACTGTTCTCAAGAACCGTCAGATACATAATCAATGGTCGTCCCGCTACTGGGGGTATCAACACCGGAGGTTCCTGCAAGTATTCTTTTATCTTGTCAAATGCCCTTTGGCAATTGTCGTTCCAGACCACCGCTTGATCTTTCTTTAACAGTTTGAATAAAGGTTCACACGTGGTCGTTAGGTGAGAGATGAACCTAGCAATGTAGTTCAACCTCCCTAAGAACCCACTGACTTCTTTTTCGGTTCTTGGTGCTGGCATCTCTTGTATTGCTTTTATTTTTGCAGGATCGACCTCAATTCCTTTCTTGCTTACAATGAACCCCAGTAGCTTCCCGGATCTCACTCCGAAGGTACATTTGTTAGGATTCAGTCTCAGCCTGAATTTCCTCAGCCTCTTGAACAACTTCAGCAGATTAACCAGATGCTCTTCCTCTATTGGAGACTTGGCAATCATGTCATCGACATACACCTCTATCTCCCTGTGCATCATGTCGTGAAAAAGCGTTGTCATGGCCCGCTGGTACGTTGCCCTAGCATTCTTCAAACCAAAGGGCATTACCTTATAACAGAAGGTTCCCCACGGGGTGATAAAGGTCGTTTTTTCCATATCCTCAGGAGCCATTTTGATCTGGTTGTACCCCGAAAAGCCATCCATGAAGGAAAACACTGAAAACTGAGCCGTGTTGTCAACTAACACGTCAATATGCGGCAGCGGGAAATCATCTTTCGGGCTCGCTTTGTTTAGATCCCTATAATCAACACACATCCGAACCTTGCCATCTTTCTTTGGCACAGGCACGATATTAGCGACCCAAGTGGGATAAGTGGTAACAGCCAGGAACCCAGCATCCCATTGCTTTTGTACTTCTTCCTTTATCTTTACGGCCATGTCAGGACGAGTCCTTCTGAGTTTCTGCTTCACGGGCGGGCAATCCTCTTTCAATGGCAGACGATGAACAACCATATCAGTGTCCAAACCTGGCATGTCCTCGTAGGACCAAGCAAATATATCACTGTATTCACGCAACATCTCAATAAGCTCTCGCTTGATGTCGACTTGCAATGCGGCCCCTATACGGATATTCCTGATGCATTCTTCAGACCCCAAGTTGACAATATCAATCTCTTCCTGGTGAGGCAGAATGACTCTCTCCTCTTGCTTCAATAACCGACTAAGCTCTTCTGGTAAGTCACTATCCTCCACAATCTCCTCCTCAGCTTGGAAGATCCGATGCTCGAAGTCTAAACGAGTCATAGGAAGTTTTTGGTCGGTGTCATCTGAAAGTTCATGAATCCTGCGAGGGAAACGGTTAAGTGCTTCAAAAATGATGTACAAGCAAAATGCATAACCACGCTGCCATTTTATTGAAAAAATAAAAAACAGAAAGAAAAGGATCACAACATTTGAATGTAAAAAACGCCGTCATTTATTAATCATGCAAACATACAGGTAAACAGTTAGGCCCTAAGACAAGACCATCGATGCCCCGGGCAAGGCATGTGATCATACAATGATTGAAAAACAATGCATTACTGTTTGGTGACTTGGATGACGTCCTGGATGGACCAGTTGCATAGGCTTTGCCCCGGCGTGCTGGGTCGAATCCATGCGTCCATGTTGTAATCGCTATCCACTTCCTCCGTATCAGACACGGCGTTAATCCTTTCGAAGCTAACTCCTCCGGACGTGAACACGACAAGTCCCTTGTACTTAGGCGCACTCTGCGAGAAAGATGGGCGGTACCCCAAGCCATACTTATCTTGCTTCACCGGGATGTCCAGAACCTGCCCCCACTTCTGAGTCTCTCCTGCTTGTACCAATGCCTTGGCTTCTTTATATGAGGAGACTGCCACCTCTAGCCCTTCACTCTTTAACGGAGCTTCTTCTTTAACCCTCACCTCCTCGAACGCCTGACACAGCGTTTCATGAATTTCTCCATCTACCTCCACGTACTTGAAAGAAGACAAATGACTGACTAAGATATCCTCTTCGCCACACACTGTCACAATACTCTCCTCAACCATATATTTCAGCTTCTGATGGAGTGTAGAAGTTACTGCCCCAGCGGCATGAATCCAAGGTCTCCCGATCAAACAACTATATGCAGGCTGGATGTCCATGATGTAAAACACTGTATCAAACACCTCCGGTCCTACCTGAATGGGTAACGTTATTGACCCGAATACTGACCTCCTTGTTCCGTCAAAGGCCCTCACTACCAAATCACTAGGTGTGCACAACAAACCACGGGTATCCAATTTCAACAGGGCTTTCTTTGGTAACACATTCAACGAGGACCCAGTGTCTACCAGCACATAGGATAAAACAGTGCCCCGACATTCGATAGAGATGTGCAAGGCATTATTGTGATCACGCCCTCGAGGTGTTAGGTCAAAATCCGTGAATCCCAGTCCATGCCCAGCGTTAACATGTGCCATAACTCCCTCCAGCTGATTAACTGAAATCTCTTGCGGCACGAAAGATGTCTCAAGTACTTTCAACAGGGCATTTCTATGCGCTTCAGAACACAACAGCAGCGATAATATGGAGATCTTCGACGGGGTCTGCTGCAGGTGATCTACAATCTTGTAATCACTTTTGCGGATTAACCTCATGAATTCTTCCACATCTTTGGTTATCGACTCTTTCTCTTTACTCCCCGAAGATTCCCCCTCAACAACTTTGTTCTTACCCCTGGCAAGCCTCTCTGCTTCAACCTCAGGTGAAGTGAAAATTCTCCCGCTCCGGGTTATACCACCCGCTCCCACTATGTTATCAACGGATCCCGCGGGCGAATCATTCAAGTCAATCTTTTCCCCATTACAATACACTTCAGCACCATAACTCCACGGGACTGCTTTTGTGCTTTCAAAAGGGACTGGCTTAGCGTTGGTAATAGTAATGGTCGGCCTTTTCGATGATGCCGAAATCGTCACCGATTTGAACGGAATGGTGATCGTAGCAATCTCCCTACGCTCTTCCTCAGATCTTGTCTCAACAGACTTCTCTCGCCCCACAACCCTGTCAAACTGCAAAATTCCTTCATCAATCAAACTTTGAACTCCCCTCTTCAGCTTCTCACAGCCCTCAGGTTGAATCAAACAGTCATCACACTCTTCGCCGCAATCGGGATAGACACCTCCTTTCAATAAACGATGCTTTACGTAACTCAAAGGGGTTTTCAGCTCACTCACTTCTGACACCAAGTTCAACTCATCATCTAACATGATTGCATTGGCCCCGGCCTCACCATGCTTGGACATTGGCTGCTGCGTGATATTGGGACCTTCCTTCCCGAAGTTAATAGTCGTACTATCAAGCAAGTCCTGTACTTTATGCTTGAAAGCTAGGCAATTTTCAATATTGTGCCCTGGTGCACCCGAATGGAAGTCACAGTGCTCATTAACATCATATCCGACTGGTGGCTGGCCAGTTGGTGGTGCTAAAGTCCTCTTCTCGACTAGCTGCAATTTCAACAAAGTTTGAAGGAGTTCTGCATATGATACCGGCGGTACTTCGAATACTCTCCTCGGTCGCGGGTTCTGAAGCCTGCGCTGATTATTATTAGGCTGCTGCTGAGCCTGCTGCTGTGGTTGTTGTCTCTGCTGCTGAGAAGGCCCTGGAATGGTTACACTTGCAACTTGCGACTGCTGACGCCAGTTCTGACCTTTATTCCTTCGTCGAGCACTGTATACAGCATTGGTATCACCCTGCCTTTTACCACCAAACGTCTTCTTATTACCTCCTGCGGAACTGGACTCACCCGCTTGAATTTTACCAATCTTTACCCCGTTTTCAATGCGCTCCCCCATCAAAATCAACTCAGAGAAAGTACTCATCGAAAAATTTAGCAGCCGATTATAGTACATTCCAGAGAAAGTTCCTATGAACATATCCATCATTTCACGCTCCACCATCGGAGGGTGCACCCTAGCAGCCAAATCTCGCCATCTCTGGGCGTATTCTTTAAAGCTCTCGCTAGACTTTTGAGACATGCTCGGCAACTGGACTCGGTTCGGGGCGAGATCACTATTATATTGATAATGTCGAACAAAAGTGTAATACCCCAAATTTTACCCTTATATTTAATCAGTCATTTCGCATAGCATCTCATATGTACATTTGCTAACCGCTAACAAGTTATGGAGGTGTTTGTTTTGCAGATTTGGTTCCAGGGGTATTTTGGTCATTTTACACAAATTCTACCAATTCCTTGAAGACGGGCTGTTATTAAAATTCTGAGGCGTTTGATACATTTATCTATCACCAGGTCTGATCATATCAAGATCTTGGCGCTGAAACTGTTGTGATTACGGTGCTCATATGTGTTGGTTATGAAGTGGTTTGGCTAACATTTTAATCGGATGAGATTAGAATTACAAATATCACTTGGGAGTGTTTATGTTTTATGACTATGTTAATGAATTTAAATGCTTGTGAATTTATTCACAATTGTTTATATTTTTTAACTGAGAATAAAATATAAATAAATTCAAAGTTTTGGAATTTTTATTTCATAAAAAAATGTCATCATACAAGAAGTGGAGGTTGCTTCACATTTTATAAGCGCTGTTACAAGGAAATACATTAAAGTTCTAAATCCTAAGGGATTACATTATCTATCCTAAGTCCTAAAAATGCTAAGTGTCTTCATGTTGGCCCTTGAGCTTCGCCGCAAATCTCGACTAACCTGCACATCAAAGCAAAACAAACAATATAGAAAAAGGTTAGGAGTTTTTTTGACACTCTCAGAACAACGTCATCATCGAGTGGCGGGAGTGGCACAACCGAAGCTGCGACCTACCCCGTTACCAATCCATGCCATTAGCGTCAGATCGGGTAACATTGTTCTTATCATACGGGACAGCCGAGAGAGAGAGAAATAAATGAAGTTTTTCGAGCCGAAACGATTTGCGCAGATGTGGATTCTGAAGGGACCATCAGCCTATCAAGTAATGTTGGCTTTTCTCGAAGCGGTTTTACAGCCAAGAGTAATTGGAAATACAAACTAAAGGTGCACAACAGAAACAATCAGAGGCAGCCATCAGGTAGGCTCAGTCTAGCAACATCATCGCCTAAACCACCAAACTGTTTGTGAATCCAAATACTCCAGCCCTGAAACGATATAAAGGGGCAGATATTAGTTCAAAAGGACTGAGATTACACGCCGGAAAAGAACCACACCAACAGCACCAAACTGAATGTCACTGAAATCAAACTGTACCAAACAAAAGCTCATAGGTTTCATAATTAAAATCAAGTTCAGTTCAGAAGAAGCAGAAGTTGGTTAAGCATAAAAGTGAAGGACAAAAGAAGAACCTAAGCATCAATTCCGTCGAGAAAAACACAAACAGAATTACCGATAAAAAAAACATCACCGTAGGCCAACATCTGCAAAGAATCACCATAAGAAAATAGTAGGTGAATATGTGCGGGTCTGAGACCGTATCGAAAAAAGCAGGTTATCCGAGTCTGGAAACGAGCCAATAAATCCACAGCAATGACCAGGATTATATTAGAGAAATCCCAGAAATAAGCAGAATCAAATGGTAAATCTAAATCGCAAAATCCTGGAAATCAACAAAACCAATATGTATCAGTAACAGGGTCAAACCGCATCAGAAAAAAAACTGGATATCCCCATCAAGAACCGGTAGCCCGAATCCACATTAGTAAAACCGAAATCAAGGTAATAGGCCACAGTATCCAAAGAAACAAATCTGCATCTGCAAATATCCAGGAAAAGCCAATCAAACCAAATACAAACTAAACTGCAAATCTGTCATAACAGAAAGTTCCCAACAGGATCCAAAGAAAAGTGTAGCAGCAATTAATGCAAGAAAAAGGTTCAGCAAAAGAAACCAGAGATATGTTGCAGTTCGGCAAAGTGCCAAGAATCAAGTTCAGAATCATACTATCACAAAGTAGCACATAACAGATGGTTGGAGCATACCAAATCCAAACCAGGACATCCAACCGAGAACTGCATAAAAACGATGGAAACAACGAAGAAATTCGAAGTTACATCAGCCCTCAGCTAATCATCATCGGGCATAAGCGTTCGAGTGGCCGGGAGAGCCACGGCCGGAGCCGTTACTAATTCCCTACCAAACATCGAACTACGTGACATACAGTAATTGTTGTTCAAGCCGAAGGTCGTTACCACTAAGGCATCCAAATCAACTGACTCAGACCCTAAGGTCATCATCGCCAATAACCTTCACTCGGCCGCTCTGACTTAAGTCGAAGCATCAGCGTCCGTTCTGAAAGAAGAAGAGGAAAAGAATCCTTAATCTGCAATAGAACCAGAAACCTGCATCAGAAGAGCCAATTGGAAACCAGTTAACAACAATCCACATCTGAACAAATTCCGAATCCAAATACGGGTTATCAAAGTAAACTGCAAATACCCAGACAAAGTTCGGTTACGATTCCCAAAAGGGGAAGAAATCCCAATCAGAATCCAATCATCACAAGATACGAATAAAATCAAATCTTATCAGTAAAATATAACGCAAATCCATTGTTAACAAAGGCCCAAAAAAAGAGAGTCAGAAACTATAAGAAGGGGACGATTTCACCTGTGAGAGGGACCCTAACGAAGATCGCAAACCCTAGACGGCGCGGCTGAGGCTCAGAGGAAACCCTCATCATCGTCTTCGTAAACAACGGCGGAGAACATCAAAGCGACGAAACGGACCAATCGCGAACAAACGCTAACGGGAAATCGCGAAAGGGAGAGATCACCAGCGCCGTCCGCGAAGAACGGCGGGAAATCGGACCCTCAGCCTCAGAACATCTTCATCATCGGCTATTCTCATCATAAATGTGAGCCACGATACATTTTCATCACGAGTTTCATGTTTTATTTCAGGTTAAGGAGAGGAAGAAGAAACGGGCAATGAGAGTAACGAAGGCAAAGCGAAGAAGACGAAGTGATAACGGCGCCGCGAAGAGGGCATTAGGGTTCTGAAACCCTAAAACTGCCTTTCGTTTCTTATGACTCACCAACCGGGTTGGGTCCGGGTGTGATGACCGGCCCAACCCCTTTTTATGTTTTATTTTTTTATTTTGTTTTTTAAATTATTTGTTTTATTTGTTTTTAAATTGTATTATAATTAAAAATTGTTTTTTTAAAAAAAAAAACCCTTTCTTTTGTAAATATAAAAAAAAAACTGTTTTTAAAATAAATAAAAACTCTAAAACCTTTTTTTTGTAATAAAATCAAAAAACCTCTTTTCCTATAATAAATAACTTAAAAATATTTCTTAAAATATCTAAGTTAAAACTTTTTTTGTTAGATTAAAGTTAAAATATTTTTCTAATTAACATTACTCCTTTTTTATATATAAATTCATTTAACATCTTTTTTTCAAAACAACAAAAACTTCCAATATTGTACTTTTCCTCCTAATTCGTCCAATCATTGTCCAACCTTGTTTACTAACGGTGTTCATCATTTGCAGCTCATGTTTACTACTATTGCGTGGCGTTTTATTTAAGTTTTATTATTATTGTAACTGCTTCTCATATGTAACCCCGCGAACCAATAATCGCGCTTTAAATTTCTGCCTTTAAATTGCTGTTTGCATGACTTTCACTTCTGTTTACAATTCATTTATCTCACACATTTATCAATATTCCAGTCACACTACACCTCCGAAGGAATTAGGTCTAGCATTTGACCGCCACGCCAATAATCCTCAAAACTACTCTTACAAACCCTAATTTTCACAAATGCCTCGCTGCAGGCAAGATTACAAAACTACCCCTAGCATTAGGTCAAAGAGCCGCCGCGCTCATTTTAGGGTTTCCCGCCGTGGAATCCCTAATTTAACCCTAATTACAACTTAACAATTCAACGTAGAGATTTGGAGTTTCTACACTCCACGTAAGCGTGTCCTTAAGATGCGTTTATTCCCCTTGAGACCTTGACCACAGTCAAGAAGTCTCTAACCTCCCTTTTGAGGGGAACTACGATTACTCTGATTCCACTCCCGTAAGGATACGTAGGCACAAGATGCGATGTCTTGCCGAGTAAACTTAGAATTAACCCCTTAGGTCTCTTTTCTCACTTTTAATCCCTTTGTACATATACCTTAAGCAAATAAATAAAGCAAAATAGTAAACATTTGAACAAAAGGTTCCTGTAGAGTACTACGGAAGTTTAGGGTGCTAATACCTTCCCTAAATTTAACCAACCCTCGAACCCTAGATCTTTCCCCGCATTGTGTTTATGATGCAAAATAGGTTTTCCCTCTTTTGACCTTTTCCTTCGGATAAATCAAAGAGCGGTTGTGAATTAAGAATTGTGATTCAAACTCATTAATAGTTTGTGATCATTTCCACCGCAACAAAAAGCCTCTGCCAGCTCTTTCCAACTCCTGATCTGAGTAGGCTCCAAGCTCATGTACCACTCCAGCAATGGCCCTGACAGGCTATCCTGGAAGAAGTGCATTAGCATCTTTTCATCCTCAGAATACGCAGACATACGCCTGTAAAACGCGCGCACATGCACCCTAGGGCACGTATCCCCTTTGTACTTATCAAATGACGGTGCTTTGAATTTCAGCGGGACCCTCAGCCTTGGGACTAATCCCATATTTGACATATCCAGCCCAAGAGCATTCTGGCTGGCCAATTCGTTCACTTTTTCTTTTAGTAATCTCATCCGATGGTTGTCATCCCTAGCCCTTTCATAGCCTTCGTTCTGACCAGAGAACACATCCTCCTGACGATCCTCCCAGCGAGGTACTGCATCATATCCAACATAATTTGCATCACGGCCCGGACCCGCTTGGATGTACCTGGGGTCATACCTCAGATTACCCATCTCTTGAGCGTTGTATGCGCCAGTTCCATATCCCAGATTACCATAGCCACCAAACCTAGCCTTGGCGCCAGCCATGCTTCCATACCCCATATTCACACCATTGAAGCCCTGGTTACCATTAATACCATTCATTCCGACATTCTCAACACCCCCATTGAAACCCTGGTTGATATTACCCACAAAGACCCCAGCAGTATCTGCATTGGCATTCATATTACCGGCGTTCCCACCTCCACCTACAGGACCAGTTTCTCCAGCATTCAAACCGTTCACGGGAATAACATCAGCACTTTGACGATTCTCAACTCGGGGAGAAGCAGCAATATTCTCACCATGCGGTGTCCCGTTGTTTTCAGCCCGTGCGACTATCGGTTGAACCAGATTCTGCAGCTGCTCTTGTTCTTTGGCGATGGTCTCCATGGTTTGCATGAGCAGGGCCATCCTGTCACGCATCTCTTGCATTTCACTCTGCACGTTGTCCATGATCTTCTTCTGGTTAATCCTTGTAGAGTAACGGTGGACCCGCTTTTCTGCAATCCTGAAAATACCTGAAAATTGGCGCAGGAGATAAGATACATGGATCACAAACCTGTAATGCAAATATGAGTATGTATGCAAAATGCAATGTGTGTCTGTGCATTAGGGATTATCATTCCCCGATTCTAGTGTGAATGTGCCAGTGCAGTGACAGTGCTAGCAATACGGTGATTGGAGTCGAATCATAGAAAACCTCGTATATTGCAGAGAATACAATATCACTGAGAGTACAATAAGAAGGCATGACCTCAACCAACAATCCTGGTGATGGTCAGCGCTAATGCAAATAAAGCATACAAGTTAATACATGAAATGATCAAGTACTCCCATAAGCCCGGTACTCTTCTATTAACTTCTTGGTCTCTGGATGGCTTGGTCGGGTAAGCAGCCCTTCAACAAGTTGGTTTCTTTGTTTGAGAACACGTCGCACGTCACCAGCGGTTTCCTCCCATGCCCCCTCTCCGAAGCGATCCCCTAGCTTCCGCTTCTGAGACACAGCTTCGTTCCTGCCTTCGATGGCCTTGTTCAATGCATTCTGGAGACTGTATCTGGTCATCACCTCTTCCTCATGCTTCTTAATGCTAGCCTTCAACTGCTCTTCGAGGTCAGAAATTTGCTGCTTCAATTTATCTTCCCTCTTTTTGTTGTTGGTTAGCGTAGCATTCCATGTCTTATTACAAGAAGAGATTTCTCGGTGAGCGGCGTCGAGTGCTTTCTTTTTGGACTCTAGCATGTCGTGAGAGCTTCTGAACTCTTGACCCAGACGTTCGCGCTTCTTTTTCTCCTCAGTCAACTCAGCACCTAGCCTGTTCACTAATTCGATCTGCTGTTGGAAAGAACGCACAACCTTATTCTTCTCACTACGCATCTGAGCTAGCTCCTTCTCTAACTCTTCATTAATCTTCATCAAGGCTTCCTTTTCTTTCACAACTTGCTCGTAGACCTCCATAGTGACAGTGGTCGGCTCCTCCACCGGACTATGAACTAGGACTGGCGCAGCTGGAAATGGCATCAGTAACTGTCTTGCTCTCTCCTGGATCCATGCTTTGTAGGGTGCATAAGCCTGACAATCATTCTTCCCCAACAGTGGTTTCCCCTTTCTGTTAATACGCGTCCAGGCATGCCGAAACTTGGCTAGTAACTCTCCACTCAGATCACCGGTGAAGTACAGAGATTCCTGTACTTCTTCCTCCTGAGGTGGGTTCTTCAGCGCATATCCAAACTGGCGGACGAACAGAGATGGGTTGTAGTTGATGCACCCTTTTCTCCCTATCAACGGAACATTAGGATACCCAGAACAACTGAAAATAAGCTCAGACCCCAGCAAGTCTCGGTCAAACCACTCGATGTCTTCAGAAGATAGCCTCATCATACGCTCTGGCCAATCAGCTGTAGTTGCACTATCTACGAAAGGTCCCTTCAGGGGAAGATGCCTCTTAAACCACATGTACAGCAAAGGCACGCAACAAGAGACGTTCTTGCCTCTCCTGTTCTCATTTCTGTAGTGCATCGAATGGTAAAAGTCCCCGATCAGTGTAGGCACTGGGTTGCCAGCAGCAAACAGATGAAATGCATCCATATCCACAAAGTTTGGGAAATTGGGAAACAACACTATCCCATAAATGCATAGAGCCAAAATAGCGTTAAAGACCACCCAACACCCATTCTTGGCGTACTCTTGAGCCTTACCAACCAGAAACTGGAGAGAGAAACCCGGAACCCCTCGCCAAGAAGTCATCATCAGTTCAGAAGCATTCATGTGCAAGGCCTTAGCTAAATCCTCAAACTTGGGCTCAGCGGCAGAGTGAATAAAAGGAACTGCATTCTGTACTGGCAGCTCAGTGAACTCTACATACTCCTCCATGGTGGGCCCCAAGATAAAATCAGCAAACGTGAAACATCTCAAAGCAGGGTCGTAGAATTGCATCAAGGTGTACAGCCCATTCAATTCATCATCAGTGGATTTGCGAACCAAACTCAACAGCCGTCCGTAACTCTGCCTGAAGCTTCTACGAACGTCCTCATCAGCAAGAGAAATCAGGCCCAGGAGGGGAGTAATATCAGGAATAGGTAGCTTGTACGCAACTGTCATCCTCAAACCAGCCATGATCAATACTCAGAAGTCCAGACACTAGAACCAGGGAATATGAAAATGCACCTGCAGCACAGACACACGTTAATGGGATGCAATGATAATGGGTATGCAAATAATGCAATGCAAGCAACATGCAACGGGGACCAAGTGCTATAGCTGAGAAGCCTGAATCATATCAAAAGTCTCAGATAGACCCTCCGGAATTCCTCAAACCCTGGTCTCAGATAGACCCAATACAAATCTCCAACATTGGTCTCTGATAAACCCCATAACATAACTCCCACTGGTCTCTGATAGACCTCATACCATAACTCTGACTGGTCTCTGATAGACCTCAACACTATCCATAAATACCCAGGATCTCTGATCAAGAAAAAAACCGGTATCTGAAGGTCTAGTTACCTGCATAACCCCAAACCCTCTCACAGGTAGGTGTCCTAGTAACTGACAAAGGTACGGCATCCTATGCGGTCGTCGGCGTCACAGACTTTCAGGGTTGATGATACGATTCCCAGAAGGAGTGGCATCATCAAATCCTGAAGAGGCCTCACTTAGCCAACTTCCAAATGATCGGTCCCCAGAGTCGACAATCCAACTAACCAGCAACCCGAGCCACCCAAAGGGCAGGACAGGAGGCCAACCAGAAGAACCTCGTCTGAGTGTAGATTTCGCGGGACACTAGGACATGCAAAGCACGTGCGCGCCCACTAATCTCTACTCTAAGTCTAGGTGCACTCAAGCCTAGGTCCGACTTATCTCTCAATCATGGAACACCCGTCACACCCCTCAATACAACAATAATAATAATAATAAAATGCTGAAATGTAAATACAGAAATGTAAATCCATACAAAATCCTCGACGGGAAAACAAGCGCTAGGATTGACTCTCTTAAGGGACGTTGGATCCCAAATGCATAAGGAACTATCGCAGTCCTTAGCAGCCAGGGGACGTTGGATCCCCAGCAGAGTCGCCAGCTGTCGCTACTGCGAAAATCGGCGCCGGCTGACAGAAGAGTCGCCACCGCGCGTTATTTATCCCAACGGAGGGAAAGGAAACGCTTGAAGTAAACCTCGCAAAAAACGGGAAAAGGTATGGTCATCGCAACCAAAACCTGGATTCGGGAGTCGGTTACGCAAGGGGAAGGTATTAGCACCCCTCACGTCCATCGTACTCGATGGGATCCACGCTTGCTTGTTTGTACGGACTACACTTCTATCTAAACTAAAGGATGAGGTCTGAAAAGAAGAGAAAACATGACTCGGCAAAGCATCGCACTTTATGCCTACGTATTCCCGTCTGGAACGAGAAATCAGAGTCAACGTAGTTCGCCTAACTACGGGGAAAGATGGGTGAAGGTTGCTCGCTAGGACACTGCATCCTATGCCTACGTACTTCCATACTGCATGGAAGATTAGAGCAAACGTAGTTTGGGCTACGCACGACACAAGCTGTTCAAGTGTCTTTTATGAAAAATCTCACCTTAAACAAGGGTTTTCTTATTGCAAAAAGGTTGATGTTTGTTCAAATCTTTTGACGGAAGAAATGAATTGATCTCTGTTATAACCTTTATTAATGTTTTTCTGTTGTTTTGAAGAAAGAAGAGATGACACTCTACAAATCCTAGGGTTGAAAAAGAATAAACATCTACCGTAATGTTATCATGCATGGGTTAACTCCTAATGTCTATCATGCTCCTCTCTTGCGCAGAGAGAAACAGAGATCCTACGGGATAAACGGAAACAGAAATAGCAGATATATACAATAAAGCAGTAAAATGCATGGATGCAACAATACAAGCGAGGCAAGGGAGTCCCACTCAACCTCGAACCTAGAAAACAATAGGCAAAAGTGAACAGGATTCACTTTCCACCCAGCAGGTTAAACAGCAAACAATACAGTCTGGGAAATCTACACAATACATCAAGAATTAATCAGCTAAAATCAACAGCAAAAGCAATCTTCATCAGCATCTGGCTTCAAGTCAGCATCAGTCTCTTATCTTCAATCTCCCAATGGCTTTTCTTCAAGTCCCACTCTACAAGCTGAGGAATCAATCACAAGAATGAACTGGGTGTTAAGCAATTAGTTGACCACCAAAGGTGCAAACAGACAGCTAACAACACATAGGATATTTTCTCTCAAGAGTTCTATCTCTTAGAAATTGGCACCAAGCCTTCCAAAGGAAGGGGGTGAGTGTCTTAGAAAGACTCTGCATCACAGAGAAGGATGGAGGCAATCAAGACCTTCCATGTTTGTGAACCAAGTTTGCTACTTTAGAGCTCTGCCTAACTCCTAGATCCTATAAACTTCAACAGCTGCCAGCAAGAGATACTCCTCATCAACTCTGGAAGTTGGTCTTCAGTCTTTAATCTTCAAATGGGCTTCATCACCTCAGTCTTCAGCTCAAACCCCAAGTCCCAAACAAACCCAATACCCCACACAGACAAATAATAACCCTAAAGAGGGCACACCACCCAGTCAATCAAATACAAGCAATATACTAGTATTAATAGGGGAATCCTAATATTTTCTAAGGGATCTATTACCTACCCATACCCCCTATAGTCCCATACCCCAAAAATCAAATCAAAATTCCTAAAAGAAATGATCTATCTCACCTATGTTCACTTAAAACCCTAATTTTAACCACTCTAATCTCACCTAATCAAATCATCTAAAAAATAATCCTAAAATTATGAATTAAACCCTATATACAAGTTGAAGTCCTAAGCTAATCACCCTAAAAATAATGGGTCCTAAACCTAAAGGGAACTATTAGAACTAAAATCAACAAAATTAAGTATTAAACTAAACTCATTAAAAAGCTATTTACAAGAAAAATACTCAAAAAAATACTAAAACCAAATAAAATGCCAATTTTATTATTTATTATTTTTCTTAACAGAATTATTGACCTATAGCAAAAAGAAGCAATTAAAAACATCAATTTTCTGATTTTTTATGGATTTTTAAAAGTGCTAGAAATATAAAAGAAAAATAAAATCACAAAAATGAAATAAATGGGATGGGGGGTGTCAGAAGCAGATGCGCCTAGTTCATATTGCTGATGGGCCAGGGATGGGAGGTGCAAATAACAAAAGGCGCTAGGCCCAGCATGCATCAGAAATTGAATTAAAAAAATAAAACGTGAACGGTGTATTTAGCAACAAATTCAAGTTAAAATCCATTGGGCTTCCATATGGGGGGTGGGGATAGAAATCTGATTCAGGGCCCATGGTTAGGTTTTTAGTGAAATGCATCGTTTCACTATGGTCAATTCCCTCCGTTTTCTTCTTTAAATCTCAGCCATTGGATTGGCGCTTCAGTCAAAAGTCCAAGCATGCATCTACGACCCTCCTTCATTGTCCCCAAACGAAACCCTAGTTTCAGGAAAAACCCTCCACCATGCACACACTTTCATCCCTTCTGTTCTCACTCGATTGGCCATGAAACCCTAAACTATAAAGAGAAAAAATGCTCTACTCTCTCTCATGAACACGATGGTGCCACAAGTTTGGATTGAAACCAACCCTAGAATGAAACCCGATAACCATAAGCTCCATGATCCACCAACTGCACTCATGAGGGAACTTCACCATTCTTGCAAATCTTGGCCCTAGGATGATCCTTATGTTATACTGATCCTAACATGCTAATAGCTTTGGATTAAAACTCACTAACCTAAGATTTCTTGGTCCCTAAAGTTTCAACACCATATTCTCAAACTCCATGGATGGCACTCAAACTTTCTGAATTCAATCCTCTAACCTAACCTAACAATTCTAACCTAACAAACTAAGCTAACAATGCATAATTATGGAGATAGAAGAGAAAATGCATACCTGCAATTCTTGTTGGAACAGATGGGAAATAGCTTGATTCAGCCCTTGCAAGCTTTCACCAATGGTCCTTAGATGATGCTATGCTTTCTGTTTGCAAAAAGTTGGAAGAAGAGTGCTTGGATGAAGAGATTCGAATCTGATATGCTTCTTGCAATTTCAAACCCTAACTCCTCAATCTTCCATGGATGGCTCTCTAATTCAGCATGTATGCACTCAAGAGCTTCAATGGATTGTGGATGAAGAAAAAAGATGAACAGATTTGGTGTTGAATATAGATTTTCACACTTTCTTACAATGGAAGCAACAATGGAATTCTCTCTCTTCTCTCCCTCTTTTCACCAACCTTTTGCACTAATGGATTCAATTCAATATATAGAGGATGATGGACAGATCTAGAAGTTTCTGGATTGATCTTAGAGGATTCTAGAATGTGGTGGAAGGTTATGGAAGTTCTCATGTGATGACATATTGAACCATCTCATATCATGCTTGCATCCCTTCAAATTTGTGTTAAAATCTCCTTTCATGAGATATGGAGAGTGTATGTGTGAAAAAACAAGCATTTCCTTGCCTTGTGTGAAGTTTTCCATATTTGCCTTATTATGCAAGTAACAAAAATACAAAGCAAGTCTAAAATTTAACCCCTAACTCAAAAAAGTGGCTGAACCAATGTCTTTAAAATGATGTTTGGATTCAATTTGGTATATTGGATGACCCATTTTGGATTTGTAGATCTCTCAAACCATTTTCCAACTTGAACTTTTTCAAGTTATATGCCTTTTTTAAGTCATTTTTCACCAACTTTTATCAAGTCTTGTTCCATGCATTTCCAAACTTCTATGACCTCTTTTATAGACTTAAAATGACATTTTGAGCAACTTTGATGTTGTGAAGTTTTTCATTTGAAGCTTCCTTGTATGAGTTTTAGGCATAGGCTAAGAATGACCTCTAATTCTCAAATGACCAAAATACCCTTTGCTTGCCAAGACCATAAGTAGAGTTCCACAAATCATATGAAGGCATACCATACCTTTATAGAAATCTAAGACAATAAGGAACAATTCTCATGTTGGCCAGAAATCCATTTGAAAACTCCTTGAAGGTCAAAATTAGCTTAGAAGACAGACAACTTTTCACAGACAAGTTTCAGTGTCCTCAGATGACATGTAACTTGCAAGAGCTATAACTTGAGTTCTATAAATCATCTTGATGACTTCCACCACTTAAATTAAAGCTATGAAGATACTCTACAAGTTTAATGTGTACCAGAAATTCATATGAAGCTTGCATCTTGAGTTACGCTACTTTGAAGTTTGACCTAAATCAGGGGATTTTACACTGAAACCCTAATTTGGTAACTCCTCTTCTCCTTGATTCCTTCTGATTTTTATTTAGCACAACATCATATCCATATCCATGTAGCAAATAATGAATCCCACATTCTTCAAATGATCCTTGATGCCCTTCAAAACAAGTCTTTGACCTAGGATTGACCTAGTGTTGACCTAGACAAACCCTAGTTGACTGACTTCAACTGAGGCTCTTGCAATCATTCCAATGACTTGGTTCTCCTCAAAAATGATCATCTAGGCTTTTCATAACATCCATACACACCTCATGCTCTTGGCTCATAGCTCACACTTCCTCTGATGATCCCCAACTAGCCTCAAGATAGGAGAGAATTCACTGATCAACCTGGCAGCTCTTCAAAGCTCAAATTCTTCTCTGATGACCTGAGTAGTCTTGAATATGAATGAAACCCTTGGATATGACTCTTGAGATAAGAATAGCACTTGATCCCCTGATTAATATAGCTTGCTTATGCTATGCAATGCAGATGAATACACTATGCACATAATGACTATGCAAATGACTATGCAATTGAAACATAAACCTAGGTTAGAAAAGGTTGGGCAAATTTTGGGGTGCAACACAACCCTAAAACCAAAAATTGTAAGCAATTGTTCATATCATCCAACAACAACCACGATAGGATGACATATTCCAAGATAAAATTGAGGTTGAGTACCAAATAATTTTAAATTGTCCCTTTTGGCGATGTTTGATGGAAAGAGTGACTCTCGTGAGCATATTATTGTATTCAACACATAAATGATGATCATAGGCGCGTTAGACTAAATCAAATGCAAGCTCCTCTTTAGAACTTTGAAAGAGGCGAAATTCTTTTATAACTAGCTATCAAGACTTATCCAAAAAATAGAGCCACTAGTTCTCAGCTAGCAAACACCGCAAAGTGTCCACCACAAGTCTCTTCAACATGTTTTAAGACCACTCTAAGCCTTTAAATGAGTACTTCGCATGTTTCAACTAAGCCACCATCAAGATGGTGAACCCAAACTAAAAGATGTTTGTAGAAGCCTTCTAGAATGGGGTGAAAGTCGAACATTCCTATGAGTCCTTCTCCTAAAAACCTGCTGTTGCGGTGAGAATAAGATATCAAATTATTAATTAGTTTGAATCACAAATCTTTAATTCACAACCGATCTTTGATTTATCCGAAGAAAAAAGTCAAAAGAAGGAAAACCTAATTTTTGCATCGTAAACAATGCGGGGAGAGCTCTAGGTAAGGGGTTGGTTAAGCTTAGGGAAGGTACTAGCACCATAAACTTCTGTAGTACTCTACATGAACCTTTTGTTTATTTTTACTATTTATATTATTATCTGCTTTAAGGATATATATTGAGCTAAGGGATAAAGTGACTTAAAAGACCTAAAGGGTTAGTCCTAAGTTTACTCGCCAAGATTCGCATCTTGTGCCTACGTATCCGAGGTAGGGCATGGAATCAGAGTAATCGTAGTTCCCCTCAAAAGGGAGGTTAGAAACGTCTTGACTGTGGTCAAGGTTTCAAGGGTAGTAAGCATTTCTTAAGGAAACACTTATGTGGAGTTCTAAGACTCCTATTTCTACGTTGAAATTGTTAATTGAAATTAGGGTTAAATTAAGTATTCCACGGCGGAAACCCTAAAACGGAATACGGCGACTCCTTGACCTAATGCTAGGGTAAAGGGCATTTTTGTCCGTGGTGGGACACCTAGGCTATTAGGGTTTTGAAATGTTCAAAGGGTAAGACTATTGACTCGACGGTCAAACTGTTAGACTTAATCCTTCGGAAGGGTTAGACGGTAAATGATGCAAACGACAAATTATTACATGGCGACATTGAAAATAGAGGAAGATATGAAAGCTGTAAAAGAGATGCAAATGGACGATCATTCGCGTAAATTACAACCATTGAAAGTGCAAAATAAAGACGGAATAACGCGGCGATAGCCTCGCATAAAGTTACAACCAACCAAAATGAACGCAGAATATAAAAGATTAGTAAACATCGACAAATGAGAGTAATGTCAAGACCAAAATAAAAGTTAGACTAAATTAATCAGGACGAGGAATTAAGAATTAAAGACAAATGTGTTAGAAATTAAAAATTAAAAGGTTAGAATCTTGAGACCAAAGTTTTAGAAAAAAAAATCTTTTTTAAGGATATTCATTTCTTTTAAAAAAAAATTAGATTTTTAGTTTTTTTAGAAAAGTTAATCTTAAGGAAGAAAGTGACTTTTAAATTATAAAAAGAGTTTTTTTAATTATGAAAAAAAAGAAAGTTAAGTTTTAAATTAAAAAATTAGTTAAGTTTTTTTTATAAAAGAAAAATTAGTCTTTTAAAATAAATTCTTCATTTTTTATATATAAAAAAATCTGGGTTAAATTATGTGAAGGTCTTAATTTAAAAAATGGATTTTAGTTTTAAAATTTTAAGTTACCTAACTATTAAATTATAAAACTAAAAAACTTTAATAGAATCTACAGTTATATATACATATTATTAACCATAATAATAATAATGAAATAAAGTAAGAAAAAAAAGAAGAAAAATAATAAAATTTAAATAGAACGAATAAATGGAAAAAAAAGGGAGGGGGCCATTGTCATTTTTCATTAGGGTTCTAAAACCCTCTTTCCTTTCTCCTTCTTCTCCCTGCATGTGCCTCCGCCCCCTCTCTAACCATCTCACTCAGATTTCTTCTTCTTCTACAACTCGCTTCTTCTGCTTCCTCACAAATTTCTTCTTATTATTTTCCTGAAAAACACAACATGAAAAGAAAATGAGTTAGCACCGAGGCTTACGGTTTTTATTCCTGCAATGATGAACAAATTCTGAGCCGTTTGCTGTTCGTGACGGATTTGGGTTTGACGGCTGTTGACCTTCCGATTTACGTTTTGATGGTGGTTTGATCCTCCGTTCGTGTTTGGCCGGTGATGATCTTCTGAGGTTTGATGGTTTATATCAATCTTGTGTTGAAAGCTTCAAAGTTTCTTCTTCTTTCTACCGCCTCAGAAGGTGATGATGATGAGCTTTTAGCTCTTCTGAACCTCCGAAACCCTTGGGTTTTGCGGTTGTTCTGGATTTTTTCTCTAGGTTTTTTTTGAACTTTTGGTGATGAGTTTTATATTGTTCTTGTGGGCGAAAATATTGTTGGATCTCTCCCGATTTCGTTGTTGCGAACTTAATGGCTTTGAGTTGAATTTGTTGCGAACATTGCGGCTTTTTTCCGGAAAAGTTGTTCTTGTTACGAGTTTTACTCGCTTGATTAACTGGTCATTTGTTGTTTGTGCGTTGGACCTTGCTGTTACCGTTTACAGGTTCTGGCTTTGATCCATGTGGACTGATATTTTTCAAGGAGCTATGCTAAAGCTGTGTTTGGCGAAAATCACTTTTTTTGAATAAGTGCTTTTTCAAAAAGCACTTTTTTGATAATCACTTTTTCTGGAAGCAACTTTTTGATAATCACTTTTCTGGAAAAACATTTTTTTATCTCTCTCTCTCTCGGTTGCCTTAGTTTGAACAGATTATTGCCGATTTTAGCCGAGGTCGGAAATGAGCCGGGAGTTGGCGACTGAGCAATCTGTTACCCTCCCGACACGCCCGATGATGAGAATTTTCTGAGGGTGTCGGAGTCCCTTTCCTAACCATTTAAAATTTGTCTGTTTGTTGTTGATTTGCAGGTTCGGAGAAGATAATCGAAAACTCGAAGGAATCAAAATGAAGACTTTTAGGACAATTAGAAATTTTTAGGATTTTTAGGATTTTTTAGAAAAAAAAAAGTAATTTATTTTTTGTAAGTTTATTTATTTATTTATTTTTGATATTGTAAAGAAATTTATTTTTGATATAATACAATTATTCATTGTTGGATTAATGAAATAAAAGTATTATTTTTATTTTTCTTTTGATATTTAAAATGAAATAAAAAACATTATAAAAAAAATAAATAAAAGTATTATTTTTATTTTTCTTTTGATAAAAAAATGAAATGAAAACATTATTGTTATACATATTTTTTGATATTAAAATGAAATGAAAACATAAATAAAATTCTATTTTTTATTAATTCAAAATTCATCCAATTCATCCGATTAAATCTCGTCTCCGATAAAATTTTCGAATGATCCTCCCGGTAACTTAAACGAATAACTTTATTAGAACAAATCCAATTTGTTCGATTAAACTCAAATGACCACACTTTTCCGACTAACTTCATCCCAATAAATTGAATTGATTTAATTCGTCTGACTCAAATCCCCCACGATTAAACTCTTCCGGTTAACACCCTCGGCTTCATGAATCGTCAGCAGTCTGCAACTAAATGACCATTTTGCCCTTCATAGGTTAAAGAGCGCACAATGTGACTTTTCCTGCAAAATCAACAGACTACACAGATCTGTTAGTGATTAGTTAAATGCAATGCAAAAATGCAATGGAATGCGAACTGAACCGACTAAATCTAAGGAAAAAATTTGGGGTATTACACCTGCAAATTCAAGTGAGGAGATAATGGCAAGGGAAAACTATTACGTGAAGGTAAAAAAATGCAGAGACAAAAATTCAAAGAAGCGAAATGGTTTGTAGCCAAGATAAACTATACGCAGTAACATCTAAAATTTTCAAAATATTCTTAACATCAATTGTTATTTTCATTCCAAAAATTTAGTTAATATGTCTCCATTGAAAGTTATAGGTATTATTGTCATGTCACACAACACCACACTTCTCGATGAAATAAACGTCATTTAAAATGGTGTATGGTTCTAATGCAATGTTTTTTGTGAAAATAGATACCCTTATATGGTGATGTAAAACATTTGATAAAAGAGGTATAAACCAAAAATATTTGTCGTCTCCCCTCCCCTAACTTTCTGTTGTCAACCTTTATTTTCTTACTTGATGATATATTCACGACCTGAATATTTCACCGAATGTTGTAATTTATTTTTAGAAAATGAGATAAGTCTCCATTACAACCTAAATCTGATAGATGAGGCCCAAAAATTTCTTTCAATTAGAAACTTGCAAAATAAAAAAACTAAGAGCTTCTAAGAAGTACAGCTCATGAGTTATGCCAAGAAAGATGAAGAAAGATGATATAATGCTCAAGAAGGTGGTAGCACACACTAGGATTAATAAGGTTTTTCTCAACTAGAAAGACCCTTATATGAAATACAACTCATGAGTTCGTGGAATTGTGCGCTTGCAGGTTTAATCATGAAGTGATTAAAGCTAAGCAAAATATACCTAGACCTGTCAACGTCATGGTTTTGATGATGACAACTCATGAATATGTAACATGACTTTGATGACAACAACATATAAACACAAGCAAATTCTATATTTGGTTCAAGCGGTCAAAGATACACAAGATGGTTGATCAAGCTATTCATCCGAATAAAGCTGAATATTTAGAGCTTGATGATTACGAGTGGTATCCTTTGGTGATGGTTCCCAACATGAAGATATCTCAAGTATCATCTCCAAGAAGATTCAATTGAAGTGATTATGTGATTGGTTAATCCAGTAAAGGGATTGAATCTTCAAAACGTGCTTACTTCTGTGTTAAGAGAGCTATAAACTTCGCTTAGCAAGAAAACCTTAGGGTGGGTATCTAACTCTGCTACTAAAATGAGGCTATCAACCATTGAACTATTTAACAGATCTGTCAAAATATATTTCGTTGAATGTTACAGAAAGATTCTAAGAAATCAATCATTGGAAGAAAAAGGCAGACATGCATTGAATCGTCGCAAGTGTCAAAATATAATTAGAAATTGTGAGTGCATCTTTTTGTTTAGTTATGTTTTAAATGATGTCAAAAATAGGAAAACTTTAGCGTTTTTGTACATTGGACGGTATCAACCAAATTCTAGACATGCATTGATCATCTTAGCATTAGGGTGCATATAAATATGTTTGAATATGATTGGAAAAGTCTTAGGTAATATCCATGCATAAAAATGAAGTTTTTAGTGTAAAAAATACTGAATAGGCTGACACATACGTGTTTAGGTCGACCTATAAAAGCTTTTTTCTTCAGAATAAGTGAACACACAACTTGTTCAGATCGACCTCCACGCCTCAATAACGAAGTGTAGCCACTGTCCATAAGTCGCCTCAAATAGATCGACCTAAGATCTTTGTAGGTCGACACAATTACTTTCATATGTTGACCTATAGACTTCAAATCTTGAAATTATGTTTTTCCTTTCAATTTTTCATGCATGCCCTTTGCTTTATATCTCTCATACATATATATACTCATACATGCATCTTTTTCTAATAAGGTTCTAGTGTAAAACCTATACGAAACCAGAATTTCAAAGCACACTCATCATCTTCATCCTCTCTTCTATGCATACACAATCAAACTACACATAATCATTTTTTGATTGGGTGACCATCTAAATTATGGTTTATAACGTCGAATTAAGTTGATGTAACCTAGAATATTGGGTTGGGTGCTTAGTATGTTTCAAATAAGAAAACTAAGTTGGGGTTTTCCTTCAAAACCATTGAGGATTTGAAGGTTTTTGACGAGATCACGCAAATATGGATTCGATCGAGTGAAGGCCTTGGGACAAGGTAGGTGCTACCTTTCAAAGGAGTAGCGTGAAGCAATGGATCGGGTTCAACAAGTGCGTGCTAGGAATTAATTTGACCGTGTGAAATCCTTAGGACAAGGTGGTTCCTTACAAGGAAGTAGCAAGAATTGGTGAATTAAAGTGACATTATTGATGACTTAATCAACCTTTGATCAAGAGTTTTGGAGGTGGTAG
This sequence comes from Lathyrus sativus, assembly GCA_963859935.3. NCBI lineage: Eukaryota > Viridiplantae > Streptophyta > Magnoliopsida > Fabales > Fabaceae > Lathyrus > Lathyrus sativus. Next base: position 676,234,444 of record OZ012739.1, on the reverse strand, counting down.
AATCAACAACAAACCATAGGATTTGTAAGGTTAGAGTTCTTCATCTCTTGTATATACATTTTTGTAAAGTAATGTTAATTGCCGATATCTCAATCCGATTTTGAATTGAGAGCAGACGTACCCATAGCAACGCCGATTGGGGAACTGCCTAAATAAATCCTTCTCTCTCTCTCTCTCTATACACACACACACACACACACACACACACACACACACACACACACACACACACACACACACACACACACACACACACACACACATATATATATATCTTTTAATTTTTGTATTGATTGTTTGATCAATTCGATTGGGAAATACTTTTGATCACATTTTTGAATTAGGCTTTGTTGATAAAATCATAATCTGGTTGATTGTGATTTGTTTTAAGATCAACAAAACAAAGTGAATTACTAAACGATATGATTTCACACAAATTTTTTGATAAATTTCATTGTTTTATTTTTGTTTGATTTTTAATCATTGGAAATAAGCTATACATATAGTTTAGCATTTGATTGTATTGGAATTAATCTTTATTGAACAATTTGTTTTTGTTTTTATCCAATTGAGTACCTTTACACAAATTCGATTTTTTCGATAGTAGGTTCGGTTAGACTATTCGATTTCAGGTTGTTTTCGTTATGCCATAAAACCTTTGAAAACCATTTTTTCCAAGAGTTTAAATTTTAAATTTGTGATCTATTCACCCCTTTTAGATCAAAGCCTATCGTCTAGAAAGTGGTATCACGAGCTTCAGTTAGTCTCATGTCAGCTTCATTGACAAAGGTATATGAGATGCCATCAAAAATGGTTCGTGACCAATGATGAAAGTGTTACATTACCTAAACTGGAATTACAATGGGATGCTAATGATTGGAATTTTTGGTCACATCATTGGGAAGCGAAAAATATTCTCACATCTGCTTTAGGTGTTGATGAGTATTATCACTTTTCTCATTGTGAGACTGTCAAGGCTATGTGGGACGCATTAGAGGTTGTCCATGAGGGTATTAATGATGTTAAATAAGCTAGCATGAATACATTAAATCAAGAGTTTGAGCTATTTTTTATAGAGCATGGTGAAACCATTAAGGACATGCGAAAACAGTTCACACATCTTACCAATCGATTAAATGCGCTAGGTACGCCTATTTCCAATGAGATTACTACTAACAAAGTGTTGAGATGTTTAAGTATGGAATAGCAACCCAAGGTCATCTTTATCGAAGAGGCGAATGAATTTAATTCTTGAAAACCAACTTAAACCAGCAGTTGTTTTCCAAATTGCACAGAAACTTATAATCTAAAAATTAAGTTGTGTTTGAAGAATTAGCCTATGAAACTTATGATAACTCTCTGCTGGACAAGTAGTTATGAAAGAACTCGTCCATAAGGAATGAATAAAATGTTTCCTTTATGAAAGGAAGAAAAAGTCCTCTTCAAAAAGCAGTAATAACTGTTAGAGCCAGATTACTCTTTAATATGAATCCTGCACTAATGTCAGCTTCAAATGAATGTGCAGTGAATACCTCTGACATTAAGTTCTGGTAGTGTTTATCCTTGCTTTTAGATTTGGGAAATCAGTTGAAATACTAATATTTCATAAGCTTTTGAAGTTCCTCTTCTATCATCAGATGTCATATTTCACTCAGCCAGTTAAAGAAGTCTTCTGATTAGGAAGGTTAATTCCTCCTCATCAGACATTCCATAGGAAGTATCCTTCAACAGACATTACAAAAGATAAGCTAATAGATAGCTTTTCAACATCTAATTCCATTTTTTTCTTTGCAGATTGTACGAAAAACCGACAGAGCACAATAAATTTAAGTTGTATAACTTCTTGAATAACTGCGACCTCGGGTTTGAATCTAGACAATCTTCTCATAATTTTCTTGGAGAGATTAGATGAAGTGTAACTGGACAAGCTTCAAAGCTGATTCCCACAAATCTGAGCACAAGGATTCAAGGATAGTTCAAGCATCAGACATATTAATGATGTTGACATACTCAGAAGTGAGATATAGTACCTACAAGAATGAAACTACCTTTGAAGATATTCAATAAGCTTCTTATGAGCTGGTGATAAAGATTTTAAAAATTGATTATCTCTACACTATCAACTTCTATAGTCATACCTTTCTCAAGGATATTCTATAGACCTTCAAAAAAAACCTTTATCAAAACCAATGAGTTAAAGATATATTTTGCTTTTCCATAATTTAAATTCAGTGGAACCACCGTTTGAATATGGTAGGAAAATAATATGATATTTTTTATGTGGCACTTGATTCCTTCTTGAAGGAAAGTCTTTAATAGACATACTTTTCTTATTGGATCATTATCTATGCCACTGTTAAGTGTTAAGCACATACCATGCTCTGATACCAATTAAAGGTGAGAAAAATACACAAGAAGGGGGGGGGGGGGTGAATTGTGTTTTTTCGTTTTCTTAATTTTGCATTTGATCAAAGTTCATAATTTGAATTGGTGCTCAGATTCTGATTATACTTAGCAGCGGATGTTAACAGAAGCAAATAAATAATAATAGAAGACACAAAGATTTATACTGGCTCCTTCCAACTGTGAGTAGTCCAGTCTCCTTGCTTCACAAGATATTTTCACTATAAGCAAATGATGATTATAATCGCTTATGCATTCTGCATAAGTCTTTTACACAGCTCAGTCCCTAGGTCCAATACTTCTTGCTCAATTCCTACAAACTCAAGACTTCTTCTTCAATTTCCATGAAACGAGATTCTCTGCTTACACCGCCCAGGTTCAAGACTTACTCTCCAAATTTCATGAATCGAGCCAACCTACTCAATCAATCTACTTGATTTAGACTTTCATTGCTCAAGCACATAGCTTGAGATTTACATGGCTTAAGCATCTTGGCGAGAAACTTCATTGCTTGTATCCTAATGATACAATACTTTTGCTCAATCAATCCACTTGATTAAGACTTTCATTACTGTCGTACCTCGAAAAATACGATCCTCGCGATGGACGCGGAAAATACGTTCGAAACAGAGTCGCCACTGAACTTTATTCATTCCAAGGGAGGAATAGGAAAATATCGATAAAACATTAAAAGGGATAAGAACATGGTTATCGCAACCAATATTCTAGGTTCGGGAGTCGGTTACGCAGAGGGAAGGTATTAGCACCCTCTACGTCTGTTGTACTCAACGGGAACCTCTTGATCGATTCGAGAGTAAAGTTAACTATGCTTGTTTGTTTTCTTCTAAGGTTTCTCCTATGGGGGGAATGGATGGTTATAAGATAGGGTGCTCGCCAAGGATTGGGGCCCTTGTGCCTACGTATCTTCACTTGTAAGAAGTGGAAAATCAGAGCATTTGTAGTTTGTGGGACTACGGGTAAAGAGGGGATTGTGCTCGCTAGGATTATTGCAATCCTATGCCTACGTACTCTCAACAGATATGAGAGATCAGAGCAGTCGTAGTTCGGCTTATGGTTTGTGGATTTGGTAAACGAACGAGTGTTTAAGTCGCATTCTAACTGTTAAACGTTGGCTTGTCTGCTCGCTACGGGAGGCTGAAGCACGAGTTTGTTATGCGCGGAAGAAGGGACTAAACAATGTTCTTGGTAAAGAGTTGTTTGAATGGTAGGTCGCGCGAGGGTGAGGAATAGTGTTTGAGAAGTATCAATCGCATAGGGCGAGAAAAGAGAGTTTATCGTGTTAGTTATTTTGGTTTAGAAAAGAGGGTAGATTTGAATAGGTTATAAGGTATTGGCTGCACGGGGCGAAAAAGAGATTGGTTAGATGTATTGGATGTTTAGCTAGAGGTGACGATTACCTGAAGCTTAAGAAAGACTTCTCGGACCCAAGTAATCGGGAGAGTGAACCAAAGACTTGGAGCTCTCTCTTTTTCAACCTCAAATGCGAAAGGATAGAATGTGCTTCGAGTGGGTTAATCGGACGACGATTACTCGAAGCTCGAGAAAGACTCCTCGGTCCCTAAGTAATCGGGAGAGTGAACCAAAGACTTGGAGCTCTCTTTTTCATCTAAGTGTTAATGGAATTGGATACGAGTGAGTGAATCGGATGACGATTACTCGAAGCTTGAGAAAGACTTCTCGGACCCAAGTAATCGGGAAAGCGAACCAGAGGCCTGGAACACTTTCTTTTTCATCGCAAAAGGAATTGTTTGAATGGCACTTGAAAGATAGGATGTAATTAAAGTATTTTAACAGATGAGGATTAATCGAAACTTAAGAAAGACTTCTCGGACCTCAAATAATCGGAAGAGTGAACCAAAGACTTGGAGCTCTCTCCTTTTCTCATCTAATATATTGAAAGATGTTTAATAATATTAGAGTATATTAATCGGATGACGATTACTCAAAGCTCAAGAAAGACTTCTTGAATTTTAAATAATCGGGAGAGTGAACCAAAGACTTGGAGCTCTCTCTTTTTCATTTATGTGTTTAAGAAAACGGGTTTGAATAAGTTTATCGTTTTTAGAAGACAATTGTTCGAGCTTAAGAAAGACTTCTCGGACCCAAACAATTGGGAGAGAGAACCGAAGACTTGGAACTCTCTCTTTTTCATCTATTTATTGAAATTTTGTTTTAGTTATTAAGTATTTTAAGTTTGATTTAAAGAAAATTGCTTGATATGAATCAAGGTTTGAAAATTGCGTGAAACAACTTAAGGGTTTTCAGGAAAACAATTGTTTAAGTATGAAGAAGACTCCTCACACTTAAACAATTTGGACAAGTGAACTGAGAGAGAGAATAGAAGACTCTAAACTCTCTTTCAATCAAATAACTTTGAAGATGATTTGAGAAAATGCTTGAGATTTAAATTTGCGTTTTAACGTGTGCACTAGCAAAGTGGGCTAGTCTTCTAAGTGACCAATTAGAAATGATTGATCAAATAGGTATCACTGTAAGGAAGCCCAGGATTAAGCTTTAAAATGTTGTGTCGGTGACCAAAAGGTTGTCGGCGAGGCTTTGAAAACACTCGACTTACAAGGGTAGAAAATGGCTCGATAAATCGAGAATTTATTTTTAAAATAATTTAAAGCATTAAAGCAATCAAGATAAAAGTGCTAAATAATATTACATTTTAGAGAGTGGGGTACATTTTATTCGAATGGGGATGAAATAGATAAATAGAACTTACTCGAATGCGTGCGTGTTGTAGCGAGGGGAAAATCTTCTAAAGCATAAGAACTTTTAGTGGCATGATGGTCGTAGAATTGTCGAAACCATGGATCGAAGTCCTTATTCTTAAAATGCCATTAAATAAACAAATAACAACAATACATCCTATTACATTATTTTTAAATTATGCACTCTAATTAAATTATTTGCTTGTAATAATATAAAATTAGTTAACACTATAATAATATTCTATCGATTAATGTACAAGTAGAAATAGTCATCATACCTTGTTCCTACAGTAACTAAGAAGACACCTTAAGAAATATGCTTATATACTTTAAAAAATGCTGAACAAACAATCAATAATCACAAATTGCATCAATTAGAAAAAGTCATCATACTTTGCTCCTACCATAGAAATGCAACCAATAATCATAAGTTGCATCAATTTTAACGGCAACAAACAACCCCTAAAGTTGAAACAAATATGAAATCCACTACCGACAATTGGAAATCAACAGCATAATAAAGAATTGTAATAAAATCCAAGTGGACTATGCTTTAACACAACAACTTAATACAAAGAGAATTTTAATTTGAAAGGGCTATCGAAATGAGTTAAATAGCAGACGTGATTAATCGCAATAGCGGAATATCGGTAATGCTTATAAGAACCGGAACTGGATGTATTTAGAAAAAATAAGGCACATCAGCACAACAAACGCACGAGGCAATCATAAGAAGTAGCAACAATCATTATCATTACAATACTTAACACTTAATCACCTATTGCATTATTAAAACAGGCCTGGGTTAACAATTAACAAACTGTCACAATTTTGAAACAAGTATAAAATAGTAGCAGCTCCAAAAACACATCAATATGACCAACAAACTAGAACAACAACATGTTTTGAGACAACAATTACAACAATATTTAAATATTCAGCATAGCAATGACAATCTCGAATGGAACTTCAGAATCAAAATGTTACCGAAACACCAAATAACCGACATGGCAACAATACCAATATTTTGTACGAAGTAATAATTCTGTAACTTGGTATCATCCTTGATAATAAAACTCAATGGAAAGAATATCAAAGAAAGTAGCGAAAATGGATGTTGCGACAGGATATTAAATCGGAAGTGGAATATCACAGCGGAACTAAACCGCTAACACTTCCACTACTGTACGAAACGTCAATGGTAATCAAACCAATCATCCATACAGAACAACTTAGGAGTAGCAACAATAAAAAAAATCATAGTGATTCTAAATATCATTTCAAAATGTACTTTGAATCATAATAAAGCTCATGTCTCCGGGTGCAAATCATTAACACTGTAGAAACAATATACACAAATGGCTAAAATGCATACCACATCAAGAATATAAAAGATGTCGTGCAAATGTTGAAATGGACATAACTAAGATGCATACACTAGTCAACACTTAAAAGTAACAACAACAATTCAAAAGCAGCAACCCATTGAAATGTAAACTGGTCGATCCACAAACATTGTAACACATAGCAATACAGGACCTCCAGGAAAAGAAAATTAGGATAACAATCTCTCAATGTTATAACACACTGCAACACCTACGTTTTATCATGATTCCACACATTATAGTGAAATATAACCACTAGGATTCATCATTGATTTAAAATGAAACAAAATGACAGGAACATGACATAATTTGTAACGATGCTCTCGGTTCGAAATGTTACCGAAAAGTGCGAGCTGTTGCCAATGAGAGCTTGTGATGCATTCATGATATCCTGCAAAAACAAGCGGCTGCGAACTCCTCCCCTTCTCATCCATGTGTTTGTCTAGACTTCGAAACCAACAAAGACAAATTTGAGGTATCCAACACGATTGAAGAAGTCGTGTTGTTGCTGTATCACTGGAACATTGAGCGGCTCAACGTGTATGCACGATGGTTGCTGTATTGTCAGATACGTCGAAGCTGTCGTTACGGTTAACGCCTTTTGAGGATACGACAGACCTGAAAAATGAAGATAGAGAGAATATGTTGTGTGTGAAAGCTACTGTGTGACGTGGTTTGTCGTCAATAGAACCGAAGCGCGGTGTCGAAACGACGTCAAAGGTTGCTGCTGCTTCTCTCTACACATTCAGCTACACGAATTGGTTGTTGGTACAAACTGCGTGCTTTGCAGTGTTGCGGTTGTGCACCGAAACCAGACACAACCAAACACTACGAGAGTGACATCGTCAATGGACAATACAAAATGTTGCTACTGCGAAACCTCCACCATAGCATTGTTGTGGTGCAAGTTAAACAATAACGCCTAAAAAATTACAGGTAGTATAACCGCAATGCAGATCGACAACAAGGAGAATCAGACAGCTCGAACGATATTCCAAAACTGAAACTTTTTCTCCAAGAGCCTTTAAGGCAATGTCTTTGTAATAAAATATATTCTCTTATTTGAAATGTTATATTTATTCCTTCACTTGCTCATCTTTGGTATTCTATGTCAACCATTTTCTTTAACAACAGGGTCTGTTGAATAGTCAAGAACTTAGATCACGAGTCGATCTGTCGGCCACAAAAGCCCACAAGCAGCACCAATCGAAAACTTGTACTCCTCTCTTCTCGTTGTGAAACGTTGCAGAATGTTGAACCGCCACTACCAAAGTATTAAGTTACGAAACCAAAATGGATTTTGTGTGGTTGAGTTGCTTGCTGAAATATGCCGCCACGTCGAATCAATTACCGAGATGTTGTATGTTGGAGGAATATGCTGACATCTTTAGCATCAAAAGCTCCCACCATATTTGATCCATAAGCTTGTTAGATTTATTTGTTGCAACAATTGCCGCCACCAAAACACGACCCTCTTGGCACTGCGGACGTTATCCCGAACAAAGTGTCGGGCAGTTTGTCTTTATCTCCAAACAGAACCAAATCAATCTCTTGCTAAACCATATGAACTCAATAGATTACAACATCAATTTCTCTTTTGGCTTTTTGCTTGAAGTTGTGGTTGAAGTTGTGACGTAGGAAGCGGAGGAAGACCAAGTTGCAGCAGCATTAATGCAAGCTATAACATTTTGTAATTGCGACTTCGACACTGTTAAATCTCGGTTCGCGGATCCGCAGATTATATCAGTTCAACAATGCTCCATAAAATTGGATGTTGTGCGGATCTTGAAGATGTTGCCGATTATTGAAGACGTGGTTTTCGCCGAAGTGGAAAGTTGTCTTAGTTTTACTTTTGCCAACAATGATCTACTCTCGTTGAACTTGAACGTCAGCTGCGAAGATGTTGTGGCTAAGAGACGCGACCCTGTTGTTGCGGCTGAGTCGTCATTCAACAAACAGTCAATATGGCGCAGCTCATGACCAAAATAGCGAACCGAACACCACTTCTTCAATGTTTTTGTTCTACAATATCGAATACATTGTTGTATTTATGACATTTGAGTAGATTATGGGTATTGATAGCTTTGATCGAAGCGAGGCGAGGTGGAAATATTGTTGCAAGTTACGACACCATAGCCAAGACTGACAACGCGAAAGATCATATATAGTTGCCGCTGCTACTGAATGTGGTTGAAGATGGATACTTCGCAAGGTAGGATTTGGCGTGAACCAAATTGGATCTAAATCTTGAATCAACAAAACTCACAGCCGTATGAAACTGTCAACAACATTGTGTCATTACTTTCAGCATTACCATATCTTTATGACCTCACAGCATGTAACATAATAACAATTGAGTTATTGTTATTGTGGGAGATATCACTGCTGATGCTTGTTGCCATTCGGATATAAAGGCTGTTGTTTCCGAGCTATGGACGTCGGATACCTATTGTTTCGGAACGATACCGACTTCGACACTGGATTATTGTTGTTATGAGATAGTTGGAAGATGATGGCTGCTATCAATGGGTGACGGTCGAACATTCAGTATCTCCGAGAACTTAGACCACTCCATTCCTCTTGGATGCCCACTTTCACTACTAGAAGTTTCAGTTATAACAGACAAAGACGAAACTTGATTTGCATAGCTTGCACCGAGTTGATTGTAGAATGCGGATATTATTGAAGTAGCAGAGCGCTACTGTGTTTTGGCTTCAAAAACTGGAAACCGACGACATCAAAGCTGTGATAACCAATTAATGTTTGAGCTTTCTAAGATGTTGTTGCTCTGTTTCCACCAAACCGACGCCGACTTTGAAACACTGAATTTGTTGAACGAGGAAGTTAACGCACAGACCAAATCAACCCAGCGGGGAATTCAAATTACCTCTACATTGGAGTCACTTTTATTGTCGCTTTGGATGACGGAACCATGAACATAACTGGTGAATGCATGAATGTAGTGGTGAGTTTGGATTTTGTTTTTTCGGTGATTGAGGTTTATCGTAAAGGAAGTCATTTGAAGGTTCACGGTGTATTCAAAAGGTTCACAGCAGATTTGACATTTGTGGGATTTGGACGACGAATTTGGTGCGAGCTTGAACAGTGGTGCTCGGACTTGGTGAGGTTATTAGTTATGGGTTTCGGGGAAGAAGAAGTGCTACCGCAATGTGAGTTTTGAGAGGCGAAGGGAGATTAAGAAAGGGTGATCGGGAAGACGGTGATGGCGTTGAGATGATGATGATGGTTGGTGGCCAATATAGGGTTTGGCGGCGGTGTGACGGAAAGAAAAGGGAGGCGGGTGTGTTTGGGAGAGAAGAAGAACTTAGGTTTTTTCTCATTTGGGGCTGACGGCTAGGGTTTTCATCCTTGGGGAAGATGAACAGTGCCTTCCCCTCCTATTTATCCCAATCCTCTCAAACCCTAAACCTAAATTCCAAACTTTCCCACCGTGTTTCTCCAACTTTCAGTTTTTTTTTATTTTTAGTTTAATTAATAATTAATTTTTCTGTTTTTTTGATTAATAATAATTCTAACTAATATATGAACTCTAATTCTAACTTAATTCACATTAATAATTCTAAATCTATTAATAATAAAAAAACTAAAAAATCTAGTTAAAATTCTAATTTAGTTTTAAGTTAAATTCTAAATTCTAAACTAAATAATTAACTAATGCAAAAATAATAAAATAGAATAATAACAAGATAAAAGTAAAAATGCCACGTGTCACAAATTTATCGGCCTAAAAAGGCGAAAAAGTTTATTTTTTGGCTGAAAAATATATTACGCTGTGCGAGCAATGTAAATTAAAAAAATAAAGTCGGACGAATGAAAGTTTTGAAAAAAAGTAGGACAAATTTGGGGTATGACAGATGCCCCTATCTAATTGTCTTTGACCCGAGAGAATGAACTGCTGCATGGCGTTCATTTTAGGGTGGAAGTCAATTAGATACAAGAAGACCCCAAAATTTGTCCGACAAGCAAGTAAAAATGCAAAGAGATAGGATATACCTGAACGGGATGACAAGATGCAAAATAGATGAACGAGATAACCTGATATTCTCTGGGTGGTCGAAGCAGTCCCTTGTCCAATAAGATTCTTCGATGATACCAAAGCAGTACAAACTATCCTCTTTGGGTGGTTGAAGCGGCCCCTCATTCGTTAAGGTCCTTCGATGATACCAAAGTGGTATAAACAAGCCTCTTTGGGTGGTCGAAGCAGTCCCTCATTCGTTAAGGTCCTTCGATGATACCAAAGTGGTATAAACGATCCTCCTTGGGTGGTCGAAGCGGCCCCTTATTCGTTAAGGTCCTTCGATGATACCAAAGTGGTATAAACAAGCCTCTTTGGGTGGTCGAAGCGGCCCCTCATTCGTTAAGGTCCTTCGATGATACCAAAGTGGTATAAACAAGCCTCTTTGGGTGGTCGAAGCGGCCCCTCATTCGTTAAGGTCCTTCGATGATACCAAAGCGGTATAAGTGATCCTCCTTGGGTGGTCGAAGCGGCCCCTCATTCGTTAAGGTCCTTCGATGATACCAAAGTGGTATAAACAATCCTCCTTGGGTGGTCGAAGCGGCCCCTCATTCGTTAAGGTCCTTCGCGATACCAAAGTGGTATAAACAATCCTTCTTGGGTGGTCGAAGCGGCCCCTCATTCGTTAAGGTCCTTCGCGATACCAAAGTGGTATAAACAATCCTCCTTGGGTGGTCGAAGCGGCCCCTCATTCGTTAAGGTCCTTCGATGATACCAAAGTGGTATAAACAAGCCTCTTTGGGTGGTCGAAGCGGCCCCTCATTCGTTAAGGTCCTTCGATGATACCAAAGCGGTATAAGTGATCCTCCTTGGATGGTCGAAGCAGCCTCTTATCCAATAAGATTCTTCGATGATACCAAAGCAATATCTCTAAACACATGAGATTCTCCGGGTGGTCGAAGCAACCTCTTATCCAATAAGATTCTTCGATGATACCAAAGCAATATCTCTAAACACATGAGATTCTCCGGGTGGTCGAAGCAACCTCTTATCCAATAAGATTCTTCGATGATACCAAAGCAGTATCTCTAAACACATTTGCTAGGGGGATAATTGAGCCAAAATTCCTATTGGAAGAACGGCGTTGTACCCACTCTGCAGGGGGAAATCCTTCAAGATAGTTTTTAAGATAACCTCTGCTTGGGGAGCCATAAGAGCAATAGCTGTTGGGGATTATCAGCATCAACTGCATGGTTGAAGAATGACTTGCTGGGGAATAAAAATTCCATAAGCACGTGTGGGGTATCAACTTTGTTCAAAGAAATATGCAGACTTTGATTGGAGGACTGGCCAAGATGCTTGTGAACTGATCCTGGGTCTTGTCATGTTGTTATGCTATGCTGCTAAAGACAACAATGCTATGTATTATGATGCACAAACATGCAACTAGAAATGCAACCGCTAGGGAATGCAAAATGCATATGCAAATGACGTGCTAATGTTTGATGTGATTATGATATGATGATGCAGCGATCAGGTATGCTGGGGATAAAAGTTCCTGTTGGGGGTATCACCAGGGACTGGATTTGGTAGTTTTCAGATGGTTTGGACTTTGGTTATTGTATTTTCCAAATAAGATTGGACTTTGGTTATTGTATTTGCCAAATAAGATTAGACTTTGGTTATATGAGAATGCCAATGGGGGTGGACTTTTAGTGGTTGCCAATGAGGACTGGACTTTTAGGGTGAATTGAAGGTGCCAATTGGAGTGGCTTTTTGTAGTTGCCAATAAAAGATTGGGCTTTAAAGACATGCCAAGCGAGATTGGTCTTTTGTTGGTAAAAGGATTTGACTTCCCGACACATGGTATAAGACATCGCCACAATCAGAAGACAGATGTGGATATTCTTGATGTCCCAAGTTGGATCCTTTGCAGAAATGGTATTCTTGTTCTTGTAAGAGCCTCACTTCTAGCTGATATGTCATGACGGCTTACAAATGTTGAGCGTAGCGACTTATCCAAAGCATGTTGACTGCGCGAGCGTAGCGACTTAACCAATGCGTGTTACTCGTGCTAGCGTAGCGACTTAACTAATGCATATGGATTGCATGAGCGTAGCGACTTAACTAATGCGTGTTAGTCGTGTTTTTGCTCTGCCCCAAGGCTTTTGACGTTTGTTGACCCTGACCATTACTAGTGTCTGGTGTGGTCAGCTTGATCAACTTTGAAAGCGTGAAGGGAAATTGCCCCTGTTCAGCTAATTTGCCCCAGTTCAAATGGTTTGCCCCAGTCTGCCGGGTATCTGAAGGATTTCTTCTGGGATGAGAACTTTGGCGATGATTATACCAGGATATGGCTTGAACCCACTTGCCCCAGTGTCTGAACCTTGTAGTAGTTTACCCCGGTTTAAACCTCAGAAGGACTTGCCCCAGATTCGCAGGGTTATGAGAAAGTCTTGATTCAAGTCGACACCAATGAGTGATCAAGTTCCTCTTTGACTGCACTTTGTTGGAATTCCATTATGCCAATTACTGACTTGCAGTTTAAAATTGTTCATTCAAAAATGGTAATTTTAATGCGACATTCATGTAAGTTTTGAAAATATCATTTATTGGGAATGATGTGAAAATGTGTGATGAGTGGACTATTAATCCAAACGCAATGCTGATTTAATTGGTGTGAAAGATATAGCAAGAATATGACACCAATACACAAAATTAGCAAATATGTAGGAGTCAGTTTACGCAACCTTGCTGTAGTATGCTTTCAGAATAAACCTCGCCTCAATTAGGTCTTTCGAGGGTTGTAACGTGGTCTGGTTCACAGTTATAGAAATAAAGGATATTAGGCTCAAAGTATTATTTGTACCCACCCCTTCTTAGTAATGATCTCCATACCTACGTTCAATTAATTTTGCACCTGCTTGACGGTGTAAACTTGATGGTTCAAAGTTTGCTTGAAATGGCAACCATCTTATTTTGATGGATGTCAGTAACCCCTTGATTTGGGTGGCCACTGAATCTTATTTTGTTTTTGTTGAGGGTTTGAGGACCTCTTATGATTTTTATTTTTATCCCTAACTTTTGCATGGACTGATTTCGCTTTTCGAGTCCATCGGGATTGCCTTGTTTTTGCCTAAGTCCCCTTTTGAGGTGTTTGACTTAGCAGGCTTTTTATTGTATTTTTTGAAAGGCGTGTGATTGCCAAGTCAATGGTCATTAATGGACCACCGTCATGTCGATGAATTCCGTCTCGTGATTTGAGTGTGTACTCAAGTTAACTGAACACTACCCATGCCTCAGGTTAAGTGTAAGGGTTTAGAAATCAGAAGGAAACTCCTACTTCTAGGCTCGAAGTGGTTAACTAGGGACAAACTCCTTATTTCTCCAGTGTATGAGGGTTGAAACAATGCCTGTACATCATTAACGAGATTCTATCTGAAAGCATATGAGTTTGCAATTATGGGTATCTTGTTTTCATCATCCTCCCTCAAATCTTTTCTAAACAGCAATGTGATAAGTGAAAAAATTTTTTAAAATAATTTTTGCGATAAAAAAAAAATGTGAGTGAATACGAATGAATTTGATCAAAACATGCATAATTATCACATTAATAATACCATTAATAAACGTCAATATCTAAAAGCAAGTAGCAATTAACAGAAAAGAAACTACAAATGCTTAAAAAAACATGGTCTAAAAGAAATGCCAGCATGGAGGAACTGGGATTTTCTTCCTTGATCAGTTGTTTTGAGAAGATGCGTCTTGAAGTCCGTAAACTCATTCAGGTGCGAGGCGGACACGCACAACCAAACTCCCTTCTTGAAAGGATATGCATCCCTCGTCAATCAATTGCTGCACCCTGGCCTGGAAAGCTTTGCAATCTTCTGTTGAATGCCCCATTGATCCAGCATGATATCCACAATGTGCATTGGGATCATACCCAAGAGGGTATGGTTATGGCACTGGCTTGAGAGACTTAGGCTCCACTAGTGAATTTCGAATCAAATGTGGCAGAAGCTGAGTGTGCGATATAGGAACTGGGTGAAGAGGAGCGTTCCTTCTTCCCAAATTATTGCGAGGCCTGTGTTGGTTCTGGCGTGGATCCTAATTTCCTTGGCCATACTCTCGTTGATTTGCATAGGGAGCAATCCAAGGCTTCTGACATGGTTCCCTGGGTATTATTGGCTGTCCTTTTGGGATCCAAAGGTGGATGTCATCATCTTCCTCAGTATCGGTAGGATGCTCTCCCCAGTGGCTTTTCGAGGTCTCTTCAGCAAATACAACCCTTATGGACTTCTCTTCCATCTCTTCTCTTGAGATCATGGTCTCCACATGATTAAAAGACATCTCATCTGCCAAAAACTCAACCTTTTCCTTGTGGTACCGGATTCTGATTGGTCCACAAAACTCTTGTACTTCCTCTTTGCCAGATCTTTGAGTTGAACCATTTGGGATAGGGCCTTCTTTTCTGGTCAATCTTTGCAACTTGTTTCAAAAGCTTTCACACTCTTCGACAACATGCCCTATAGTTCCAGTATGATACCCACACTCTGCCCCTGGGTTGTCTTCCTCGAAGACTATGCGCTTGTTGTTAATTAGCTCTCGAACTTTATTCTTGAATGACCAACAACCTTCAATAAAGTGTCCACTAGCCCCTTTATGGTATTCACACTGCGCATTAGGATCATATCCAGGTGGAGGAGGAGTACGAACTGGCCCGAGGGATACAGGTACCACCAATGAACTCTGAATCAGGTATGATAGCAGTTGTTCACACGGTATAGGAATAGGGTCGAGAATATTGCGAGACTGAGACTTCTTACTACCTCTCCGATCCCGAATAGGTGATGGCCGCTGATTCCAAGGCTTTGGAAGAATTGGTTGGGGATAAAACCCAAGAGGAACAACACACAACGGGCTATTCACTGCAGATTGCGGAGTGGCATGAACTATGGGAGTAAAACTCCTAGTTGAGGTACCTTCTTGAAGCTTTTCCTTTCTTCTTCCCACTTTTGGCGTCTGCTTCATCTTGCCTTCCCTGCTATTCTCGTCTTTTCTCAGCTCAACTTGATTTTGCCTCAAGTGTTCCATAGTCTTCTAGCACTAAATCAAGTTCAATACTTGTGTTGGGAAATCGACTGCGGATTATGGACAAATAATGGATAAATTTTCTGGTTTAGGAAGATGATATGCAATGCAAATGAAACGCGCATGTAATGACATGCAAATGCAATGTAAGCACAAACAGGGTCACAGGTTCCATCATGTTCTGAGGTCAGACGGAAGAACGACTAAAAAAAACAGATATTTCTGATTAAAGGAACACCATAGGTAGGCTCTAAACGGGTAGGTGCCCAGAGTCATGGATCTTTTCAAAGATATTATTACCATGACAAAGGTTCATCCAATAATAATACCTTCGAAGGATCTCTTCTAGGTGAGGTTTTCGTGTCGTCCCACGAGGAAGACTCCTCGCGAGTCTCTACTACACAACCAACGAGTCCAAGGTTTCTTAAAGGGACCTCAGAGTCATAGATCGAGGTTGAAAATATCATTGTCAGAATAACGATACGTTCAAGGGATCTCATCTGATTGGGGCGTTCGCGTCAACCCAAAAAGGAGTGACCCTCATGAGTTAACACTACCAACCACCATGGTTTGAGGGTAAAAGGTCCTTAGAGTTATAAATTCAAACTCAAAAACATCATTGCCATGGCAAAGACTCACCATGACAACAACATCCTCAAGTGAATCAACTCTAAGCGGGGTTTTCGCTTCCTCCCAACGAGAAAGACTCCTCGAGGGATTCCACTACACAACCACCATTCTAATCCTATGTTTTTTCTCGGACTCGGGTGTAGAGCCATCTCACAAAGTTCCCTCAATCAGAACCCCAATAGTATCACAAGGAATAATAATAGAATATATAAAAGCAAGCAGATAAATAGCAAATAAATAAGACAAGAAAACAAATAAAAGAAAATTCACAAACAAGCGGATCTAACTCTTGCGAATCGAGTCAAGTTAGGCTTGACTCTCTCTAGCATAGGGCTATGCATATTCTCCAGCAGAGTCGCCATCTGTCGTACCTCGAAAAATACGATCCTCGCGATGGACGCAGAAAATACGTTCGAAACAGAGTCGCCACCGAACTTTATTCATTCCAAGGGAGGAATAGGAAAATATCGATAAAACCTTAAAAGGGATAAGAACATGGTTATCGCAACCAATATTCTAGGTTCGGGAGTTGGTTACGCAGAGGGAAGGTATTAGCACCCTCTACGTCCGTTGTACTCAACGGGAACCTCTTGATCGATTCGAGAGTAAAGTTAACTATGCTTGTTTGTTTTCTTCTAAGGTTTCTCCTATGGGGGGAATGGATGGTTATAAGATAGGGTGCTCTCCAAGGATTGGGGCCCTTGTGCCTACGTATCTTCACTTGTAAGAAGTGGAAAATCAGAGCATTCGTAGTTCGTGGGACTACGGGTAAAGAGGGGATTGTGCTCGCTAGGATTATTGCAATCCTATGCCTACGTACTCTCAACAGATATGAGAGATCAGAGCAGCCGTAGTTCGGCTTATGGTTTGTGGGTTTGGTAAACGAACGAGTGTTTAAGTCGCATTCTAACTGTTAAACGTTGGCTTGTCTGCTCGCTAGGGGAGGCTGAAGCACGAGTTTGTTATGCGCGGAAGAAGGGACTAAACAATGTTCTTGGTAAAGAGTTGTTTGAATGGTAGGTCGCGCGAGGGTGAGGAATAGTGTTTGAGAAGTATCAATCGCATGGGGCGAGAAAAGAGAGTTTATCGTGTTAGTTATTTTGGTTTAGAAAAGAGGGTAGATTTGAATAGGTTATAAGGTATTGGCTGCACGGGGCGAAAAAGAGATTGGTTAGATGTATTGGATGTTTAGCTAGAGGTGACGATTACCTGAAGCTTAAGAAAGACTTCTCGGACCCAAGTAATCGGGAGAGTGAACCAAAGACTTGGAGCTCTCTCTTTTTCAACCTCAAATGCGAAAGGATAGAATGTGCTTCGAGTGGGTTAATCGGACGACGATTACTCGAAGCTCGAGAAAGACTCCTCGGTCCCTAAGTAATCGGGAGAGTGAACCAAAGACTTGGAGCTCTCTCTTTTTCATCTAAGTGTTAATGGAATTGGATACGAGTGAGTGAATCGGATGACGATTACTCGAAGCTTGAGAAAGACTTCTCGGACCCAAGTAATCGGGAAAGCGAACCAGAGGCCTGGAACACTTTCTTTTTCATCGCAAAAGGAATTGTTTGAATGGCACTTGAAAGATAGGATGTAATTAAAGTATTTTAACAGATGAGGATTAATCGAAACTTAAGAAAGACTTCTCGGACCTCAAATAATCGGAAGAGTGAACCAAAGACTTGGAGCTCTCTCCTTTTCTCATCTAATATATTGAAAGATGTTTAATAATATTAGAGTATATTAATCGGATGACGATTACTCAAAGCTCAAGAAAGACTTCTTGAATTTTAAATAATCGGGAGAGTGAACCAAAGACTTGGAGCTCTCTCTTTTTCATTTATGTGTTTAAGAAAACGGGTTTGAATAAGTTTATCATTTTTAGAAGACAATTGTTCGAGCTTAAGAAAGACTTCTCGGACCCAAACAATTGGGAGAGAGAACCGAAGACTTGGAACTCTCTCTTTTTCATCTATTTATTGAAATTTTGTTTTAGTTATTAAGTATTTTAAGTTTGATTTAAAGAAAATTGCTTGATATGAATCAAGGTTTGAAAATTGCGTGAAACAACTTAAGGGTTTTCAGGAAAACAATTGTTTAAGTATGAAGAAGACTCCTCACACTTAAACAATTTGGACAAGTGAACTGAGAGAGAGAATAGAAGACTCTAAACTCTCTTTCAATCAAATAACTTTGAAGATGATTTGAGAAAATGCTTGAGATTTAAATTTGCGTTTTAACGTGTGCACTAGCAAAGTGGGCTAGTCTTCTAAGTGACCAATTAGAAATGATTGATCAAATAGGTATCACTGTAAGGAAGCCCAGGATTAAGCTTTAAAATGTTGTGTCGGTGACCAAAAGGTTGTCGGCGAGGCTTTGAAAGCACCCGACTTACAAGGGTAGAAAATGGCTCGATAAATCGAGAATTTATTTTTAAAATAATTTAAAGCATTAAAGCAATCAAGATAAAAGTGCTAAATAATATTACATTTTAGAGAGTGGGGTACATTTTATTCGAATGGGGATGAAATAGATAAATAGAACTTACTCGAATGCGTGCGTGTTGTAGCGAGGGGAAAATCTTCTAAAGCATAAGAACTTTTAGTGGCATGATGGTCGTAGAATTGTCGAAACCATGGATCGAAGTCCTTATTCTTAAAATGCCATTAAATAAACAAATAACAACAATACATCCTATTACATTATTTTTAAATTATGCACTCTAATTAAATGATTTGCTTGTAATAATATAAAATTAGTTAACACTATAATAATATTCTATCGATTAATGTACAAGTAGAAATAGTCATCATACCTTGTTCCTACAGTAACTAAGAAGACACCTTACGAAATATGCTTATATACTTTAAAAAATGCTGAACAAACAATCAATAATCACAAATTGCATCAATTAGAAAAAGTCATCATACTTTGCTCCTACCATAGAAATGCAACCAATAATCATAAGTTGCATCAATTTTAACGGCAACAAACAACCCCTAAAGTTGAAACAAATATGAAATCCACTACCGACAATTGGAAATCAACAGCATAATAAAGAATTGTAATAAAATCCAAGTGGACTATGCTTTAACACAACAGCTTAATACAAAGAGAATTTTAATTTGAAAGGGCTATCGAAATGAGTTAAATAGCAGACGTGATTAATCGCAATAGCGGAATATCGGTAATGCTTATAAGAACCGGAACTGGATGTATTTAGAAAAAATAAGGCACATCAGCACAACAAACGCACGAGGCAATCATAAGAAGTAGCAAC
The DNA here is from genome assembly GCA_963859935.3 of Lathyrus sativus. Classification (NCBI taxonomy): domain Eukaryota; kingdom Viridiplantae; phylum Streptophyta; class Magnoliopsida; order Fabales; family Fabaceae; genus Lathyrus; species Lathyrus sativus. Next base: position 676,214,947 of record OZ012739.1, on the reverse strand, counting down.
AATCATTATCATTACAATACTTAACACTTAATCACCTATTGCATTATTAAAACAGGCCTGGGTTAACAATTAACAAACTGTCACAATTTTGAAACAAGTATAAAATAGTAGCAGCTCCAAAAACACATCAGTATGACCAACAAACTAGAACAGCAACATGTTTTGAGACAACAATTACAACAATATTTAAATATTCAGCATAGCAATGACAATCTCGAATGGAACTTCAGAATCAAAATGTTACCGAAACACCAAATAACCGACATGGCAACAATACCAATATTTTGTACGAAGTAATAATTCTGTAACTTGGTATCATCCTTGATAATAAAACTCAATGGAAAGAATATCAAAGAAAGTAGCGAAAATGGATGTTGCGACAGGATATTAAATCGGAAGTGGAATATCACAGCGGAACTAAACCGCTAACACTTCCACTACTGTACGAAACGTCAATGGTAATCAAACCAATCATCCATACAGAACAACTTAGGAGTAGCAACAATAAAAAAAATCATAGTGATTCTAAATATCATTTCAAAATGTACTTTGAATCATAATAAAGCTCATGTCTCCGGGTGCAAATCATTAACACTGTAGAAACAATATACACAAATGGCTAAAATGCATACCACATCAAGAATATAAAAGATGTCGTGCAAATGTTGAAATGGACATAACTAAGATGCATACACTAGTCAACACTTAAAAGTAACAACAACAATTCAAAAGCAGCAACCCATTGAAATGTAAACTGGTCGATCCACAAACATTGTAACACATAGCAATACAGGACCTCCAGGAAAAGAAAATTAGGATAACAATCTCTCAATGTTATAACACACTGCAACACCTACGTTTTATCATGATTCCACACATTATAGTGAAATATAACCACTAGGATTCATCATTGATTTAAAATGAAACAAAATGACAGGAACATGACATAATTTGTAACGATGCTCTCGGTTCGAAATGTTACCGAAAAGTGCGAGCTGTTGCCAATGAGAGCTTGTGATGCATTCATGATATCCTGCAAAAACAAGCGGCTGCGAACTCCTCCCCTTCTCATCCATGTGTTTGTCTAGACTTCGAAACCAACAAAGACAAATTTGAGGTATCCAACACAATTGAAGAAGTCGTGTTGTTGCTGTATCACTGGAACATTGAGCGGCTCAACGTGTATGCACGATGGTTGCTGTATTGTCAGATACGTCGAAGCTGTCGTTACGGTTAACGCCTTTTGAGGATACGACAGACCTGAAAAATGAAGATAGAGAGAATATGTTGTGTGTGAAAGCTACTGTGTGACGTGGTTTGTCGTCAATAGAATCGAAGCGCGGTGTCGAAACGACGTCAAAGGTTGCTGCTGCTTCTCTCTACACGTTCAGCTACACGAGTTGGTTGTTGGTACAAACTGCGTGCTTTGCAGTGTTGCGGTTGTGCACCGAAACCAGACGCAGCCAAACACTACGAGAGTGGCATCATCAATGGACGATACAAAATGTTGCTGCTGCGAAACCTCCACCATAGCATTGTTGTGGTGCAAGTTAAACAATAACGCCTAAAAAATTACAGGTAGTATAACCGCAATGCAGATCGACAACAAGAAGAATCAGACAGCTCGAACGATATTCCAAAACTGAAACTTTTTCTCCAAGAGCCTTTAAGGCAATGTCTTTGTAATCAACTATATTCTCTTATTTGAAATGTTATATTTATTCCTTCACTTGCTCATCTTTGGTATTCTATGTCAACCATTTTCTTTAACAACAGGGTCTGTTGAATAGTCAAGAACTTAGATCACGAGTCGATCTGTCGGCCACAAAAGCCCACAAGCAGCACCAATCGAAAACTTGTACTCCTCTCTTCTCGTTGCGAAACATTGCAGAATGTTGAACCGCCACTACCAAAGTATTAAGTTACGAAACCAAAATGGATTTTGTGTGGTTGAGTTGCTTGCTGAAATATGCCGCCACGTCAAATCAATTACCGAGATGTTGTATGTTGGAGGAATATGCTGACATCTTTAGCATCAAAAGCTCCCACCATATTTGATCCATAAGCTTGTTAGATTTATTTGCTGCAACAATTGCCGCCACCAAAACACGACCCTCTTGGCACTGCGGACGTTATCCCGAACAAAGTGTCGGGCAATTTGTCTTTATCTCCAAACAGAACCAAATCAATCTCTTGCTACAACATATGAACTCAATAGATTATAACATCAATTTCTCTTTTGGCTTTTTGCTTGAAGTTTTGGTTAAAGTTGTGACGTAGGAAGCGGAGGAAGACCAAGTTGTAGCAGCATTAATGCAAGCTATAACATTTCATAATTGCGGCTTCGACACTGTTAATTCTCGGTTCGCAGATCCACAGATTATATCAGTTCAACAATGCTCCATAAAATTGGATGTTGTGCGGATCTTGAAGATGTTGCCGATTATTGAAGACGTGGTTTTCGCCGAAGTGGAAAGTTGTCTTAGTTTCACTTTTGCCAACAATGATCTACTCCCATTGAACTTGAACGTCAGCTGCGAAGATGTTGTGGCTAAGAGACGCGACCCTGTTGTTGCGGCTGAGTCGTCATTCAACAAACAGTCAATATGGCGCAGCTCATGACCAAAATAGAGAACCGAACGCCACTTCTTCAATGTTTTTGTTCTACAATATCGAATACGTTGTTGTATTTATGACATTTGAGTAGATTATGGACATTGAAAGCTTTGATCGAAGCGAGGCGAGGTGGAAATATTGTTGCAAGTTACGACACCATAGCCAAGACTGACAACGCGAAAGATCATAAATAGTTGCCGCTGCTACTGAATGTGGTTGAAGATGGACACTTCGTAAGGTAGGATTTGGCGTGAACCAAATTGGATCTAAATCTTGAATCAGCAAAACTCACAGCCGTATGAAACTGTCAACAACATTGTGTCATTACTTTCAGCATTACCATATCTTTATGACCTCACAGCATGTAACACAATAACAATTGAGTTATTGTTATTGTGGGAGATATCACTGCTGATGCTTGTTGCCATTCGGATATAAAGGCTGTTGTTTCCGAGCTATGGACGTCGGATACCTATTGTTTCGGAACGATACCGACTTCGACACTGGATTATTGTTGTTATGAGATAGTTGGAAGATGATGGCTGCTATCAATGGGTGACGGTCGAACATTCAGTATCTCCGAGAACTTAGACCACTCCATTCCTCTTGGATGCCCACTTTCACTACTAGAAGTTTCAGTTATAACAGACAAAGACGAAACTCAATTTGCATAGCTTGCACCGAGTTGATTGTAGAATGTGGATATTATTGAAGTAGCAGAGCGCTACTGTGTTTTGGCTTCAAAAACTGGAAACCGACGACATCAAAGCTGTGATAACCAATTAATGTTTGAGCTTTCTAAGATGTTGTTGCTCTGTTTCCACCAAACCGACGCCGACTTTGAAACACTGAATTTGTTGAACGAGGAAGTTAACGCACAGACCAAATCAACCCAGCGGGGAATTCAAATTACCTCTACATTGGAGTCACTTTTATTGTCGCTTTGGATGACAGAACCATGAACATAGATGGTGAATGCATGAATGTAGTGGTGAGTTTGGATTTTGTTTTTTCGGTGATTGAGGTTTATCGTAAAGGAAGTCATTTGAAGGTTCACGGTGTATTCAAAAGGTTCACAACAGATTTGACATTTGTGGGATTTGGACGACGGATTTGGTGCGAGCTTGAACAGTGGTGCTCGGACTTGGTGAGGTTATTAGTTATGGGTTTCGGGGAAGAAGAAGTGCTACCGCAATGTGAGTTTTGAGAGGCGAAGGGAGATGAAGAAAGGGTGGTCGGGAAGACGGTGATGGCGTTGAGATGATGATGATGGTTGGTGGCCAATATAGGGTTTGGAGGCGGTGTGACGGAAAGAAAAGGGCGGCGGGTGTGTTTGGGAGAGAAGAAGAACTTAGGTTTTTTCTCATTTGAGGCTGACGACTAGGGTTTTCATCCTTGGGGAAGATGAACAGTGCCTTCCCCTCCTATTTATCCCAATCCTCTCAAACCCTAAACCTAAATTCCAAACTTTCCCACCGTGTTTCTCCAACTTTCAGTTTTTTTTATTTTTAGTTTAATTAATAATTAATTTTTCTGTTTTTTTGATTAATAATAATTCTAACTAATATATGAACTCTAATTCTAACTTAATTCACATTAATAATTCTAAATCTATTAATAATAAAAAAACTAAAAAATCTAGTTAAAATTCTAATTTAGTTTTAAGTTAAATTCTAAATTATAAACTAAATAATTAACTAATGCAAAAATAATAAAATAGAATAATAACAAGATAAAAGTAAAAATGCCACGTGTCACAAATTTATCGGCCTAAAAAGGCGAAAAAGTTTATTTTTTGGCTGAAAAATATATTACGCTGTGCGAGCAATGTAAATTAAAAAAATAAAGTCGGACGAATAAAAGTTTTGAAAAAAAGTAGGACAAATTTGGGGTATGACAATTACTCAAGCACAAAATAAGAGACTTACATGGCTCACGTATCTTGACGAGAGACTTTCTTGCTTGTATCCTAATGATACAAGACTTCTACGCAACCAATCTACTTGATTAAGAGTTTCATTGCTCAAGCACATAGAAAGAGACTTACATGGCTCAAGCATCTTGGCGAGCGACTTAATCTAAATTTCTAAACAAGTTCAGCAGAATAGAGAACAAGGTGTACTTGATACTAATATCATAGGTACGAGAAATCACCATAATAAAGACCTAAAGCTCTTGATATTTCTAATATATTCAATGTGTAAGAAATCTTAAGGCTTTTATAATTACAACCTACAACAGAAAATCTGCATACACGATAAAGTTGATAATTGTTTATCTTGTTACTCCTTCTAGTTAATCTTTGTCGAAGATTCAGTTTGAACCTTCAACCACTTATATAGCAGTTGCAACAGACTAGCTGTTGGATGAGATAACTTGATCAATGTCTTTGTTTTACTCCATAGTACAAAAGTTGTTGAAGATAGATACACCAAAAGATCTTGATCCATTGTGTAACATGTTTAACCATTAAGTCTTCAAAAAGACTCTGTACTATAGAACTGTTGAGGGTAGATATTTGTAAAGCATGTCAACCTTTCTTGAGCCTTGTGAACTCAGACTCCAACTGAAAAACTGATTTGAAAATACAACTTGCTTTATGCAGTACGAACAACTTCAACTTTATCACCAAATCTGAACGATACCAGAAGCTAATTTACATTCACCAAGTGTAAAGAAAATTATATTGCTTCTTCTGATGTTGAGACCTTCAACTTCAGAGTCTACGCCAGACATCACTTAGCAAGTGTTCTTAAGATTCTGCACCACCAGAAGCTAGCAATTCAGCTTCTCTCAAGTGTGCCTTTGTATATCAGATTATGCATCTAAATATTTACAATTATTAGAACCTTTATACAAGAAACACAAATCAAATATAACCATTGTTCTTTAAATATTTTGTTATCATCAAAACCCAAGGAATATATGTCATGAACAAATTTTGTTCTAACACAACCTTTTTGAGGTAATGGGTGATTGTAGGTATGATGATTTCCACCACGGTTGCGAGACTCTAATAGTAAGGTAGGACGTGCGCTACCTTCCACAACAGTTACTTGTATCAACTGTTGCGGTATATACATTTAGTTAAATAACATTTCATCATGGTTAAAATAAATAACCATTGTTGAAAGTACCTAAAGTTTATTATATAATATGTATATTACTTGTTTTTCAATAAGCCTCATAACAACATACAAACATTCAAATTGATGAATAAGTATATAATCTGATAATTAAACTATTCTTGAAAACCAACTTAAACAAACCATTGTTTTCTAAATTGCATGCGTATCATCATTCATTTCCCGCTCTTTAACATATAGAATATGGTTTAATGGTCTAAGTCTTTCATGACATCGATTCTTTTTATTCTATTTTAATTTGAATAATATCAATAAATTATTGTTATTCAAATTAAACTATAAGAGAAGATATGGATGTAATGAAAGAATCAGGTCATTGAACCACATTCTAAATGTTAAACAGTGTGAGAATGGTGAGACAGATGCAATTCGAAAAACATTGATTGATATAAGTTGGTTTTCAAATACAACTTAATTTTTAGATTATAAGTTTCTATGTCAATTTAAATGAAATATATTTTCAATGAAGGGTTAGTGAACCAAACAAACTACATAACATATTATTGTGAATCTTGTTGTGAATTACGACAAAATTCAATATTAATTTGTGAGGCAAAGAACAATAGCAACCAAAATAAATGATCTTCAGCAATAATAATCCATACACAGATAATATAACATAATAAGGAAAGAAAAAAACCGAAGTTTTGTTTACCCAGTTTGATCAAACGGTTTACTCTGGGGGAGAGAGTAGCTTTACAATTTACTATACTCAGAAAGTTGTTACAAGAGATAACAGATGAGTTACAAGAAAATAGCGTTCGCCTCTAGGTTCCCAAGAATAACTCTGAAGGCGCCCAAGAACAACCCTATTTTCTACCCAAGTGTTTTTCTACCTCTCCAACTCTCAATATATGAATCACTTAAATCCAAGGTGTAATCCAAGGTTTTCTTTGTGCATAGCTGAAACCCTATGCTATACATTTAAACCCTTGGTATCACTTGTTAGTGAAACTCTAAGATTGTCACACACCAAGCATATAAAAGATACATATTTATAATAGCAAATATCCAAAAGACAAAGCCCAAACTCACATGTATCCATGGACCGAATAAAAAAAGCCCGAAAACTCGAAAACACTATTCATCATACAGACGTCACTATTCATCTGTACGGATAACGCTATTCACCCCGTGTGGACACACTATTCGCTGCCCGATTTCTTTTCCTTGACTTTTCATCTGACTTTTTAAAACTTCTGATTTTCGCGGTAAATGCAATCTCCAAAATATGTTTTTTTCTCTTTATCAACAAAGATTTTAAAGCACATTCACAACACATATAATAAACTCAACTTCATCTACTGTGCAACCTGCATAAGAATTAAAAGAACAAAACATTAAGTCACAAGAAACTTCTTTCTTGTGACTTAGCAAAGTTTTATTCTTGTTCTAAAAACATTAACTAACAAAAACAACATACAACAATATTTATCAACAACACAACGATATTCAACAAATAAATAAATAAAAAGGTTCAAGAACGCAAGATATAATAAACCAAAACCAAAACAAATTATTAAGTTCTGAGAACATTAATCAACAACAACATACAACAACTCAAGATATAATAAAATGTTCAAGAACGCACCTTTTTAAAAACTAATCGTGAAACTAGAAGAAATTATGAAGTACATCTAGTTTATGATGCTATGAAGAAGAAGTACAAGGTGAATGATGTTTACACAATAGCTTTATATTTCTTGTATTTTTTCTTCATAGCAACACAAACCACATGTACCATAGCCAAAGTATGCGCTTTGTTAAGGTGGTGAAGACGAATCTGAAAAATGAGAATATTTACCAAATGAAAAAATGAAAACTCATTTTTAACAAGAATTGTAAATGAAATCGGAACATAAGTTTAATGAACGGACCGCAAAACTCAAGGTTGCAATTGGTGAAGATGAATCTGAAGGTTGGAGTATATTTAAAGAGTGACATGGATGTTAGGGTTATGTTATGAGAGAGAAGAGTGAAATATGTTAGGGTTTTCTATTGAGATAAGCGACTGTTATGTACTGACAATAGATACTTTTGCTTATATACTAAAACATATCATTTTTCGTCACGGTTGGCAAAGAAAAGCCGTGACGCAATTATCAAATTTTACAACGGTTGTACAGTAAAACCGTGGTTAAATAACTTTCAATTTATTTATTTATTTATGAACTTAATGGCAAGAGAGTTATTTAATATTGTTATTGTTATTATCTATTACTGTTGTTGTTGTTACTTTTGTTGGCTGTGTACTATTTTTTTTGTAAAGAGGAAAGAGTATATAAAACAAAAATAAATAAATTTTATTAAGAGGCCCACAAGGAAAAAGTACACAAAACATAATTTTTTTATTACATAATTTTGTCAAAATCGGAACAATATCCCATAGAACTACATAAATATTCTCAATCAATGACTCACTCCTCACTACCCTCATTTGAGTCATAGTAAAAATTCTTCCTCGACACATTCCTATTCTTCTTCTTCTTGGCATTCCTCACCCTCAGCGCATCCCTGACAGCAGTCGAGAAAGATGATTGGACCTCCTCAATTGTTTGTTGATGGTGTTACACTGTGGTGGTTGTTTAGTTCTCAACAATGACTTCTTTTGAGCTATTTCTCTTAGCATTATGAGATGGATAACGCATGTTGTTATATTTAGAAAGTTAAGAAGAATAGTTTGAAGAAGTGTAAATTCATTATATGAAAGTGTGCATTTATAGAAGAGGTTGAAGATGAAACATCTGATGATTTAATGCTTGCGATGATTACTTCAAATGGTTGTTATTCTTGAATGACTTGTGACCGTCTTGAGAAATGAAGAAAAATTTCAATCATCATTGTAGTCGTTTTTCTCTTTTGGGAAGAGAAAATGTTGTACATATCATATTACAACGTGAAATTCTGGTATCAGATATTAGATGTCGAAGGATATGTTTATGACACAAATATCTGTTTAATGAGAACAAACATAAACAAATAACAATTGTAAAGAGACACAACAATTGTTAACCCAGTTCGGTGAAAGCACACCTACGTATGGGGGTTACCAAGCTAGGGAGGAAATCCACTAAGTAGAATTAGTTTGAAGATATACAGTAGACTCTCTCTAGTTTACCATCTTCTCACCTAATCTCTACCCTTGCAATTTCTGCCTAGAACACACCTAGACAAGAGACACCTCTCACTCCCCCTCAATCACAGTAATGATATCAATTCAACAAAATAAGAAGACTTTAGAAGACACTCTTCAAAGTCACAACTTGATCTTGCTTAAAAGCTTCAATCAAGTACAATACACTCTTGCTTACAAGCTTTGAGTGAACAATTTACAATTAACAACTTGGTCAAATTCACACATTAAATAATGAGTGAATGGCTCACAAAACTAACACACACGAAGGATTAAACCTTACACAAATGCACACACTTTTAATCCTTGCTTGTCTGATCTCCAAGCTAGGGTTTTTGCCTCCTTAAATAGTAATGTAGATTGGGCTTGGGCTATGGCAAAAGAAATAACAGGTTTGAGAAGATCTCAATCTTCATAAACTGCAACTATGAAACAGATTTGATTTGCTCAATCAGATCTAATCAAATCACTCTTCCAATCTTCAAACAATCTTCTGAGAATAAATCCATATCAAATCAAATATGATCCATAATAAGTGCATCAGAAACGCCTTTAGAAAACCACTAAAAACCATGCAGAATTTAAACCATAATAGTGCAGCAAGCTTGCACTTAAAGAAATGGACACAAGCATATTCATATAGAATGTCTTGTCCATGAGTGCCAAAATATCTTATTTGACATCACGAGATAAGTCCTAATATAGAGAGCAAAGCAACCTGTAGATCTTGACAGACAGATGTCACGATATCCTATAGGATATCTTGTGATTACACCTACTTTTACCAAAATGCCTGCCAATCAAGAACTAACAAACTCCCCCTTTGGCAAATTTTGGCTAAAACATAAAATAGATCACAAGAGAATAAAAGCTAGAAAAGAGCACAACACAGTAGAAAAAAAACTCAGTAAGGAGAGTAAATGCAAAACTCCCTCTCAACTTAAGCAACAAAACAACAAACACCACAACAGCCCAAGCAGCAATACCAAGCAGCCCACAATCTTCACAACCTTCAGCAACCTGTAATTCCAAGTACACATGCAGACAAATAACAAAGCTACTACAACATTAACAAATCTGCACAATTCCCCCAAAAAGGAACAAACAATCATCTAGAAGAATCAGCATCCTGTCATATTAATCAGAGTAGTAGACACCATCTTCACAATCTTCCAATCAGCTACGCACCTGTTATACGCACCATCACACCTAGCCATATACCAGAGTGATACAATATACACTTCTCCCCCTTTTTAGCCATAAATTTAAGAGCAACAACTAACATATAACATAGATCATAAAGTTAGAAACAAGCAAGTTAAGGGCATGAAGACCCCAAAAATATTACAACGCAAAAGCAAATGAAGTGCAACAACTTAGTTCATTCTGCAAAGGCAGACACAAAAAAAAAACCAAACAACAACCCAATCCTAAAGCAGAAGCTTAATCTTCATCTTCAACATTAGTTGGGAAATCTACATTACCATCCTCAGAATCTTTCCCAGACCCAGCCTCATCACCTTTTTCACTGGCATTATCAGAATTAGGGGATGGATCTATGCGAGAAATTAGGGTGGAAATACCATGCACAATGCGACCTTTTTGGAGAATCTTAGTGACAAGTTCTCTAATGGACCTGTCAACATAAGCAGAACCTTCCTTGTTTTTCATTCTAGTAATGTTGTCAGTAGAGGAATCAGAAGTTGTACCTTTAGAGGGTTGTTGGGACTTGTTTGCATGTGGGGGTGTCACCTTAGGAGCATCTTCGAAGGGGGTGCTCAAGGGGTGAGCATCAGTTTGGGAAGCATCACATTTGGGAGACATCTTGATATTGAGTGAGGAAAAATTTAGTGGATGATGGAGATAAGTACCAAGGCTCAGAGTGTAAGAGGTATTCTGAAAAGTAGAGAAGGTTTGGGAATGGTAGGGGCAGTTAGAGGGAAAATTTTGTGTGGGATAGCGAGCTTTAGTAGACAAAGGCGTGTTATGCATTAAAGAGGGATGTTGAAACATCTTTATTTTAGAAAAAAATCTTTTAAACTAAAAAATCCCTCTTAGAAGTAATTGCTATAAGTCCTCATAAATATAAATTCCTAACTTTCCTCTCAAAGTCTCAAACTGATTAGCATCCAAGGCTTTGGTAAAAATATCAGCCAGTTGATTTGCTATAGTGACATGCTCAAGAGTAACAATTTTACTTTCAATAAGCTCCCTAATAAAATGGTGTCTAATGTCAATATGCTTAGTTCTGCTATGTTGAATAAGAGTCTTGGAGATATTTAGAGCACTCAGATTATCACAGTATAATGTCATGACATCTACTGTGACATTATATTCTGTAAGCATCTGCTTCATCCATACAAGTTGAGAACAGCTACTCCCAGCAGCTATGTATTCTGCTTCTGCAGTAGACAAGGATACACAGTTCTGTTTCTTGCTAAGCCACGATATGAGGTTGTTTCCCAAAAAGAAGCTGCCTCCAGATGTGTTCTTCCTATCATCAACACTTCCAGCCCAATCAGCATCATAATATCCAGACAGAACACATCCAGATCCATGAGTGTACAACATCCCATACTCACTTGTCCCATTGATATACTTAAAAATTCTCTTGACTTGATTAATGTGGATAATCTTAGGTTCAACTTGATATCTGGCACATACTCCCACAACAAAAGCAATGTTAGGTATGCTTGCTGTAAGATATAACAAGCTCCCTATCATGCTTCTGTACTGACTTTGATCCACATTAACTCCTTTTTCATCTTTGGACAGTTTTAGATGGGTAGGTGCAGGAGTTCTTTTGTGGTTGGCATTTTTCATTCCAAGCTTCTTAACAATGTTCTTAGCATACTTACTCTGAGATAGAAATATGGATTCTTCCATTTGTTTGACTTGAAGCCCAAGAAAGTAAGTTAGTTCCCCAATAATGCTCATTTCAAATTCAAATTGCATTTGCTGCACAAAATGTTGAACCATTTCTTCTGAAATCCCACCAAAGACAATGTCATCAACATAGATTTGAGCAATCATGAGTTTTCCCTCTTCTTCCTTGATAAACAAGGTCTTATCTATTCCACCTTTTCAATATCCATTCTCAACAAGAAACTCAGTTAGTCTTTCATACCATGATCTAGGAGCTTGCTTCAGGCCATACAGAGCTTTCTTCAACTTAAAAACATGATTAGGAAATGTTGGATCAATGAAGCCCTTAGGCTGTTCCACATAGACTTCTTCACTTAGATACCCATTTAAAAAGGTACTTTTGACATCCATTTGAAGCAGCTTGATTTTCATAATGCAAGCAACTCCTAGAAGAAGTCTTATAGATTCAAGTCTTACTACAAGAGCAAAAGTTTCATCAAAATCAATCCCTTCAATCTGTGTATATCCTTGAGCAACGAACCTGGCTTTGTTCCTAGTAACTACTCATTTTTCATTAGATTTATTCTTGCAAACCCATTTGGTTCTAATCACATTTGTTCCTTCAGGCCTTGGCACAAGGTCCCATACTTCATTCCTCTTGAATTCACCCAACTCTTCTTGCATGGTATCTATAACAACATAAGCATACTTTTATTCACCAAAACTTTCCACCTGCATAGGTCTCATTGAGTCTATGTAGAAAGGTTCAAGCTCTTTAGAAGTAGTGAGATGTTGTATCTTCTGATGTGACATCCTTGTTTGCTTTCCTATTTGGCATTCACCACATATTTTTCCTTCTTCAATCTTTGGCTTAGGAATACCTCTGACAGCTTCCATAGACATGATCTTCTTCTTTCCTCTTAGATGTAAATGCCCAAGTTTCTGGTTCCATAGTCTTCATCTTCTTTGGCAAGAGCACACTTAGAGTCCTGAGAGGCCCATAGATAACAATTGTCCTTGGATCTGACTCACTTCATGATCAGCTCTCCATTTTCATTAGTAACCAAACACTTAAGTTTAGTGAAGTTGACACTTAAACCTTGATCACATAGTTGACTGATGCTAATTAGATTGGAAGTTAATCCTTTGACTTATAGAACATTGTCAAGACAGGTGTTCCTGAGCAGTTTAACTTTCAAACTCCCTTAACTTCACCTTTGGCCCCATCTCCAAAAGTTACATAGCTGGTTGAGTGAGGTTTGATGTCAACTAACAAAATTTTAATTCCAGTCACGTGTCTTGAGCACCCACTGTCAAAATACCAATCTTCCTTAGTAGATAGATTTAGGGACATATGTGTTACGAGTCAAGTAGTATTAGTTTTAGGAACCCATTGTTTAGTAGAGGGACCTTTGAGAACCCATTGCTTCTTCGAGAGGAGAGTGTTAGGTATTGTCTGAGTTGTAGAGTTTGGATATCCATGAAGTTTAAAACAAAATGGCTTTATGTAACCAACACGACCACATTGATGACATCTCCATCTTTGGAATTTTCTTAGTTTACTGGTTTGTTTTCTGTCATGATGTTGAGACATCTGCTGGAACATCTTCTAACTTGATTCAGAAGGTTTGTGGTGAGAGGCAGAGTTATTGTCTTCATTGAACCCTAACCCTGTCTTGTCTCCAGATCTTTTGCCATATTGAAGAATCTCTTCCAAGGTTTTGGTACCACTATTCATCATTCTAACAGACTTTCCCAGATGGACAAGTTGAGAGGTTAGTTGAGCAACTTCATCTCTTAATTTAGTGATAGTCTTATCCTGTTTAGCAACTTCATCATTCAAACCCTTGATAATTGTCAGGTGTTCTTCCTTTTCATTTTTTAACTTGATGATGTGTTTCTTCTGTTTTTCACCTTGCTGGCAAACTTCTTCACTTTTAAGGCACAGTTCTTTGTAGGAAGCTGCTAGTTCTTCAAAAGTTAATTCATCTTCATTGGAGTCTTCATCAGAATAGTATCTTCCAGTCAAGGCAGTTATATGTTTGGCAGATTCTTCTTCAATCTCACTGATAGAGTTTTCATCAGTCCATGAAACAACTAGGACTTTCTTTTGCTTCTTGAGATAGGTAGGGCATTCAGATCTGATATGACCAAAACCTTCACACTCATGACACTGTACCCCTTTGTTGTTTGAGGGTTTTTCTTTAGTCCTAGTTCTTCTTCCTGCATCATTTGACTTACTTATGTCAAGTGAGGTGTTCTTGACATTTGGTCTTGTCTTTATATCTATTCTTTTTATTACCTTGTTGAATTATCTTCACAGCAGAACCATGGCCTTTGATAAACTTTCATTTGTATCCTCATTAGATTCATCATCTCTTCTTTCAGTATTTGACATAAAAGCTATGCTCTTTTTCTTGTCATCTTTGTCACTTATTCCTACTTCAAAGGTTAAAAGAAACCCAACGAGTTCATCAACTCTCATTTTACAAATGTTTTGGGCTTCTTCTATAGCAGTTACTTTCATGTCAAATCTCTTGGGAAGGAATCTGAGAATTTTTCTTACCAACTTTTCTTCATACATATTTTCACCAAGAGCACTTGAAGCATTGGCAATTTCAAGATTATTCATATGAAAGTTATGTATGCTTTCGTCATTTTTCATTCTCAGGTTTTCAAAATTAGTTGTAAGGAGTTGAAGTCTAGACATTTTTTACCTTGGATGTGCCTTCATGAGTAGTCTTTAGAATCTCCCATGCTTCCTTAGCAATTTCACAGTTGTTCACCAACCTAAATATGTTCCTATCAATTCCATTGAACAAGGCAATCAAGGCCTTGGAGTTTCCCAGAGCTAGATCATCTTCTTCCTTTGTCCATTCTTCCTCAGGTTTTAATTCAGTTGTAGCCTTTCCATCTTTATCAACAATCATAGGATGTTCCCATCCCTTGATGACAACTTTCCATGCCTTGCTGTCCATGGACTTTAAGAAGGAAACCATTCTAGGTTTCCAGTAGTCATAATTGTTCTCGTCCAGAATAGGCGGTAAGTTCACAAATCCTCCTTCTTTGTCCATGGTACCAGAAATTATCGTTCCTAGATATCACCTAGAACTAGAGTAGGATGCCTGCTCTGATACCAATTGAAACTCTGGTATCAGATATTAGATGTCGAAGTAGATGTTTATGACACAAATTCTGTTTAATAAGAATAAATATAAACAAATAAAAATTGTAAAGAGACACAACAATTGTTAACCCAGTTCGGTGAAAGCACACCTACATCTGGGGGCTACCAAGCCAGGGAGGAAATCCACTAAGTAGAATTAGTTTGAAGATATACAGTAGACTCTCTCTAGTTTACCATCTTCTCGCCTAATCTCTACCCTTGCAATTTCTGCCTAGAACACACGTAGATAAGAGACGCCTCTCACTCCCCCTCAATCATAGCAGTGATATCAATTCAACAAAATAAGAAGACTTTAGAAGACATTCTTCAAAGTCACAACTTGATCTTGCTTAAAAGTTTCAATCAAGTACAATACACTATTGCTTACAAGCTTTGAGTGAACAATTTACAATTAACAACTTAGTCAAATTCACACATTAAACAATGAGTGAATGGCTCATAAAACTAACACACACGAAGGATTAAACCTTACACAAATGCATGCACTTTTAATCCTTGCTTGTCTGATCTCCAAGCTAGGGTTTTCGCCTCCTTAAATAGTAATGTAAACTGGACTTGGGCTGTGGCAAAAGAAACAGCAGGTTTGAGAAGATCTCAATCTTCATAATTTGCAACCATGAAACAGATTTGATTTGCTCAATTAGATCTAATCAAATCACTCTTCCAATCTTCAAACAATCTTCTGAGAATAAATCCATATCAAATCAAATCTGATCCACAATAAGTGCATCAGAAACGCCTTTAGAAAACCACTAAAAACCACGCAGAATTTAAACCATAATAGTGCAACAAGCTTGCACTTAAAGAAATGGAAACAAGCACATTCATACATAATGTCTTGTCAATGAGTGTCAGAACATCTTGTTTAATATCATGAGATAAGTCCTGATATAGAGAACAAAGAAACCTGCAGATCCTGACAGACAGATGTCACGACATCCTGTAGGACATCTTATGATTACACCTAGTTTTACCAAAATACCTGCCAATCAAGAACTAACACAACAGTTGAATAATATTAAAACCATGGTCAAATAATTTTCAATTATTTATTAATTTATGAACTTAAGTGACACATACTTCTTGTAATAAAAAATGGAAAAAAGAAAGTTGTTGGGATTCAAACCTCGTAAGACTTACTTTATCACCACGGTTGTTTATCTCAACCGTGATTAAATAACTTAAAAAAATTAAATATCAGTCGCATCCAGTTTGTGATATTATAACGGTGGAAAGTATAACCATAGTAGTATTATGTTACCAGAGGTGTATTTTGTAGTAGCGAATCTGATATAAGAACGCACTGAAGAGAAGCAAAGTTATTAGCTTCTAGTGGCTCAGAATCTGAAGAATGTTCTTTAAGTAAAGACTGATAATATATGTTTGTGTAGACTCTGAAGCTGAAGGTCTCAGCATCAGAATAATAATATATTGTCTCTAAGCTTATTGAATGTATCAGCTTCTGGTGATCATTCATAACCAACGATAAAGCTAAAGTTATCCGTATTGCAAAAAGCAAGCCACATTGTCAAATCTACTGTCAGCTAGAGTCTGTGTTCACATGGATCAAGAAGAGTTAACATGATTCACGGACATCTACTAACGGATCTATAGTACAAAATCACAAGAAACACGCAATGGTTAAACAAGTTACACAATGGATCAAGATCTTTTGGTGTATCTATCTTCAACGTCTCTTGTGCTATGGAGTAACAAAGACACTTGTACAAGTTATCTCTTTCAACTTATTTTCACAAGCTCTTCAAGATAACTAAACTTTACTTTTGTATGTTACTATAAAATACAAAATAAAATATAAAAAAAATAATATATTTATTCATATTTATTAAAATAGGCCGGCCTAATAGGTTTAAAAGGCTTTTTTATAGCGGCCTGATCTATTAAACTAAATAGGCTTATAAAAAAGTTTAGGCATTTTCTACTTAAAAAAAGCCTCACCTGACCTTAGCCTGTCTAGGCTATGCCGTAGGCTCCTGTTAGTTGGTCTGACCTATTCCTGTCCCTACAGAGAACACCTCTCTCGATGTTCTAAAATCTAATCTGAATAGTCTTGTGCATTATTCTGACAACAGAAAGGTGTCACCTTCGTGTGAGTTGAAGCCTCCACCCCCGTGTCAACATGAGCAGCCACCTATATGTCAGTATGATCCTCCACCTCATAGTCAGTATATGCCTCAACCCGAGTATATATATCATCTTGAGTTGTTGTCTCTACATTGTCAATAACAACAATATTGATCTCTGCATCAAGATCAATGCATCGTTCAACTCTACCTTCTATACGCTAGAGAGTACGGGATGCGCGCAACTTCTCAATCATCATCCTATGAGAATCGATGGAACTAACCTACCCGTCTGTAAATGCAAATCCTCTCGGTCATCTTCCCATGCGTGCATGAGAGCTCTCTACAGTTGCTCTCTCTGCTTTATTAGTCTCACTATAATAAATACAAAAAGCAAATAATATAAACCACCTGATTTTTTAAAAATTTAGAAATAAAGATATGGTTTTACAATAACTTTTTAAAAATTCGTTTACCAACAAACTATTTTAACAGAATTTTTGAAATATACTGTACACATGAATACATTTTTTACCAAATATTATAAAAATGCATAGAGTTTATTGGATTTTTCAAAAACACCAATATAATTGCATGTAAATTATGATATTTTATCGGATATTTCGAACATGCTGCTAAAAATTCATGATTTTTCTAAAATTACAATATTAATATTAATTTGTCATTAAAAAAAAACAAAATTTTAACGAAAAAAATTTACTTAAAAAATGCTATAGAATAGTCATAAAAAATGTGGTAAATAACACAACTTTTTAGAAGGTCCAAAAAATAATAAATAAAATGTGAATTTACCTTTTTTTTAGCCAGAGAATATTATAATAAAAATATAATTTTAAGAGTGGTGTACAAATTCTTCTATTTGAGTCTTCTATTTCCACTCAAATAAGAGGGACATTTGACCTTCCCTGTCCCAAATAGAAAGGCAGAAGTAACCAAAGAAATATTTATTTTCTTCACCACATTTGTTTATATGCTATATAGATTCTTTTTTCATAAAAGTTCATGTTTTACATTACGCTGTAAAGTAAGAAACATATATTACTTTTCTCATTCCTTTAGAGCAACTTTAGCGCAGAGTTGTTAAATCAAAATTTTGCATAACTTATGTTAGTAATAAAGAATTTGCATTATAGTAGAACTGACATGACATTTAATGAACTAAAGTTTAGTTTTTATTATCTATATAGTTAACGTTAACTATTCAATTCAATGGAAAACATATTATAATATTATTTAATACTAATACAATATTTCAATGGGAAATATATTTATATGTTTTTTTTTAAATAACACAAATTTAAGGTGTTTGATTTTTTTTTAAAGTAACTGTTGATTTTAAATCACTTTTACATGAATGTATCCAAACATAAACACATTTTACTAAACTTAAATCTATTAAAATCAATTCTACTAAATTCAATTTTATCAAAATCAATTATGTACACGCCAATTCAAAAACAAAATAAACCAACCATGACCAAACAAACTAATACTACCATTAATTTTTTAAATTTTGGTTTAAAAATATAAAATTTTAAAGGACATGCATATACTTGAAAATACCTTAACTTATAACTTAAGAAATCTCTAAATGAAAGTGAATTTTAAAAGTGAAAATATACGCAAATAAACATAAAAATTTCAAATTCAAGGTTTGAGAGTGGTTTTATATAAACAAAAATAAAGTTCAATATGACATTTGATTTATAGCTGTGGAAAATGAGACCTTTGGTTCAATATATCTACCACTAAATTGAGTCTTTTATATTGTTTTCACAATTATAGGATTTATTGAAGAAAAATCATGAGATTTAGAGTTAAATCATGAGGTTTCTATGATACTATACGTTGTGTGTATTAAAGAGAAAACGTGAGGGTTAAAGTTAAATTACAAGGGTCATATGGTACTCTTCATGAGTTGTGTATATGGTGGAGAAATCATGAGACTTATAGTTAAATCATACTCTATTTTTTGTGCATTGAAGAGAAAATACGAGGATTAAAGTTAAATCATGAGGGTCATATGGTACTCTTTATTGTCATTTATTATTTTATATTCCTATGAAAATGTAATTTTTTTTTATGTATTATTGTTGTGAATTTTGTATCATTTTTAATTTTATAATAAAATATATTTAATATTATTTCGAAGTTTTTAAGATAAATTTTATTAAAAAAATTGTATACATTTTAATTAAAATAATTAAATTAATGGTAACTTGAATAAAAAATATAAAATGTGGGGTCAAATTTTGATTTTTTATACACAATTATCGTTAAAGTAAAAACTACTCAAATTAACTATAAATTTTTTAAATCCTAGAAAACACTTTGGGCCCACAAAAAATATTTTAATTTACCCGTTTAGTTTACTCTCATTAAAGATACTCTTATATATTGAAAGGTGTTAGAGCATCTCCAATGGTGCAACCCATTTTTAGGTTCTTTGTGAGACCCACTCTTTTAAAGCAACTCATTCAATTTTCACTCCAATGGTGCAACTCTAAAGAATCCATATTGGGTCCCACCACTTTACTTAAAAAATATTATTTATATTAAATTTATTTTATTTAAAATTATAATTTAAAGATTTAAATTTTAATTAAAATGATAATTAAAATAATAAATAAAATTTTATATCAAATTATAGTTTTTATATTATAAAATTAATATTTTAATATAAGAACCATTGAAGAACTGTTGCATATTTAAGAACTTTTCCATCTTGAAAACAACAAATATGAGTGCCATGTTGGCAAACCCACTCTAAGAACTCCCATTGGAGTTGGTCTTAGGGTTTCCAAGACTTTTCTGTTATTTATTGTTTACGGTTAGGTTTTTCTACTTTGATTATCATTTGATCCTATATTTAGGGTTTAGATTATAACAAAATTTTTTGAATTTCGTGATCAACTAGTCTATTATAAATTTATCGTGTTTGTTGTGAACAAGTATCTACAGAAGCAATTTGATCCTATATTTAGGGTTTAGATTATAACAAAATTTTTTGAATTTCGTGATCAACTAGTCTATTATAAATTTATCGTGTTTGTTGTGAACAAGTATCTACAGAAGCAATCGATTTGCATGATGACGGAAGTAGAGTGTGCTGAGTTACAGCAAGAAATCATTGAATCAATATCCGAAAGGCTCACAATCTACTCTGACTATCTCCGATTTCGATGTGTCTGTCGCACCTGGAATTCCTCTGTACCCAAAACCCCTCTCCATCTACCACCTCAACTCCCATGGCTCATGCTTTCTCATAAATCCTTCTTCGACCTCACCGCCAACAAACTCCACCTCCTCGATCTCCCTCTGTCTTCTTCTCACGCCACTCGTATCTGCGGTTCTTCTTTTGGTTGGCTCGTCATTCTTAACCAAATTTTGGAAGTTAGTCTTCTCAACCCTATAACACACATCACACTTTCTCTTCCTTCTCTCTACACTTTGCCAGAGTTTGTTAGAAAGCATTTGGATAATAATAACAACCGTTTCGTTAACAAAGTTGTCTTGTCGTCGAGCCCTTCGCATGGCGACGACTTTGCTGCATTCGCCATTCTTAATCCTAATCAGTTAGCATTCTGTAGAAAAAGCTATGATTCTTGGGTTCTTTTAAGAGTGAATGAAAATCACCTATGGATGGACGTTGTATCCAAAAACGGTTTGTTTTATGCTGTGAGCTCAGAAGGAATGATAGCGAAGTGTGATGTTGAAAGTTCTCATGTCTCCATTATTAAGACGACAGACTCTATCAGTTTATGGAATGCAATTTACTATGTTGTGTTTTCCGGAGAGGACATGTTGTTAGTTTATAGGTATTTACTAAAGGAAAATGTATCTCAAACAGAAAGGTTTAGAATTTTAAAGCTGAATTGGAATATGCTAAAGTGGGAAGAAATTCATACTTTGGGCGAAAACACTTTGTTTGTAGGGCAAAAGTCTTGTGTTTCTTTTTGTGTTGCTGATTTTGTTGGATGTCGTCCAAATTGTATCTATTCTGTTAGGAAAGATGACATTAGCGTCTTTAGTTTATCAGATAAGAGCATTGCGTTATTGCCCCATTATCCACTGAACTTAGATCGTCAGTTGGGATGTTCAATTTGGATTACACCAAATCCGCAATGACCTACAATTGTATCTGGCATTCGATTGCGGATTGTGTGAGAATCACATGGATGAAAGATTTAAGTGTTTTGGACACTTCCTATAATGGTTTTTCAAACTGGTGAAAAAAACCTCTATAGAGTTCGCATGTATCATTTGGTTGGTAACTTTTTGGACGATCCAAATCATATTCAATGATATGATTGGTAAAATTGAAGACATCCCGCTTCGAGTCATCCACACATCTTGGAATTGACTGGGTATATGATTGGACTTTCTCCTTTTTGTAGTTTTTATAATTGGTATAAATTTCCACTAAATTTTTTAGTTTAGGAATTATATAATACATGGTGTTCCCTACCGTTTGTGGTGGTGATATGGGTGTTGATCCCAAATTTATGTAGAAGGATTTGTGTACTCCTAGTATGCTATTAAATGAAATTATTGTTTATCAAAAATAAAAGCTTTTAGTGTTATTATTCAAACAAACTTCATAAACTTTTTATTCAACAAGTAAAATGTTTAAATTCAATTCAATGTCTTTTAGTACACTACTAGAAAAAGGATCTCTACTACGTAACAAGTTAAATTTTTTAAAATAGAACTTTAAAGTTAATATTTTTTTTAATTGTAATCATATATTAATATAATATTATTTAGATAATACGAGAAATTATTTTGATTTATTTTATAAAATTTTCTATCATAATCTATATTGTAAGTGTTAATTGAAAAATATATGTTTGTCGGTATATCTTATAATAGTATTTAATTAAATTCATTTATATCTAACCACACTAACAAAAAAAAAACATTATACTCCCTCCATTACATTGCTATTTATAATTTTTTTTAATAATTTATATTCATTAAATAATTTATATATATATATATATATATATATATATATATATATATATATATATATATATATATATATATATATATATATATATATATATATATATATATATATATATATATATATATATATATATATATATATATATATATATATTCCAAATAAATCATTTATGGAATAAACTTAAAAAGTCAAAATTTATTTATAAAAAAGAATGGAGGGAGTGTGTGCTTGCTAAAAGTACAAATATGTGACATTCGTATACTGGTAGCGGTGACCAGACTCTTTAGAAATTTTCTGTAATTTAGGGTTTGTCAAAGTCGTGAGAAAATCTTGTTTGATGGTGTTTTTCGTTATGGTAAGAGCGTGGCCGTCTCAATTAATATTGAGGCCTAAAGAAAACTTTAAATAAATCTTGTTTGAAAAACTTTTTGGGTTAAAATCAGAGTTCAAAATTTTTTAAGAAAAATTTTAGAGTTATGCAGCGAAAAAAAAATGTAGAGGATAAAATGCAAAAAATAAAAAGTTCAGGGAAGAGAGAAGGCACCGGCAATTATTAAGGTTCAATCAAAAGTGAAAAAACCTACTTTTCTCCCCAAAAATTGTTCTTGAGAGTAACCAATAAACTTAAGAATTTTAGTAGGTTGTACTATCTAACCCCCTTATATAAGAAAAATGAAGTTTGTGGCTAACTTCCAACAAAACAACAAACACATGAGAGAAGCGATGAGTCTTCCTTTCAAATGATGGGTCAAAGTTGTTAGTCTCCTTTCCTTAGGATACTTAGAGCGGTTAGTTTTCTACCTTCAAACAAACCTTGAGATATTTTAACACCGGGATGAGCTTATGAACCTAAGCATAGTTTTATATCGGGCTAACCAAGAACCTGTGAGATTTTACCACCAGGTTGATCACGAACTGAGACCATCTTTTAACATCGAACTGAGCTTTAATCGAAACTTGGTTTTACTGTGGGCTAACCAAGAAGCTATGAGATTTTATCACACGGTGATCTCAAACCTTGAAAGCTTTTAAATTGGCTGAACTTTCAAACCTAAACAGAGACTTGATCACACAATCCTCAGGCCAAAGCTTTTTACGGGTTAAGTTATGAACCTAAACAAACAATCCCTAAGTGGACAAAATGTTCAAACAAGAAAAAAAAACTTCCTCGGCGAACTTACAAAACTACTCTTCTAGAATTACATCTTCCTCACTCGCAAATTGACTTTCTTGAAAAGCACTTCGATTAAAACTTTAGTGAGAGAAAATAAACAAAAAGAATTTTTAGAGAGAGAGAGAGTAAGAAGTGAGAAATGAAATTGTTTTTTGGATGATTTTAAATGTGTGAAAGGTCTATTTATAAGCTAGAGGTTGGAAAAAGAAAAAGGAAAAAAAATAAAACCAATAATAATGTGTCAATCGATTGACATCATGTCTCTATCGATTGGTAAGCATGAGTTAATCAATTAGTAAGCTAAAAAAGTTAAGAAAAGATATTTAGCCATTGCTAGTGATTAAGGTGTTGTCCTAATCGATTAGAGCGTATTTTTTTAACATCTCCAATCGATTTCCATAAGGCGTCAATCGATTGGAAAAAGCAAAATTTTGCCCATATCTTTTATGAATGTTCCTAACTTACATAACATGACTTTAAGGAATTTCTAGAAATGTTTTCTTGAGAAAAACGTTTGAAAACATGTTTGTGTGTGTGTGTGATTTAGCCATGCACTTTTATGAAAAATTCTTTGTACTTTTACAATGTATTCACTAAGACGTGTCGAGGCAGACATTCATATTCTTTAAAACTTGACATATGCTTCATCCTTACAAACACTTTTTGGAGTTTACTTTCAGATAAGGCTTAAGTTATATTCCATTTGGTTTCCATCATTAGAGAGTCAAGTTCATCAAACCCTAATATCCTAGTTTGCATCTTTAACCTCTTAACTGTTTTATGCTTGACTTTAGTTGTTTTCATTATCAAGGGAATACTCATCTTTAATAGTTGTCATCATCAAAAGCATGTTATATGACCTGCAAAACAAGGTTCCACAATATATGCATTTGCAAAAGAATCAATATTTTTAAATAATTAAGTATTTCAATTGGTTTATCAATTTCAACACGTATAATTTCTTGTAAGATATTGAGTTATGTAAATAAATTTAATTCATCAATATCTGAGTTTTCATTATATTTCAATAAACGTTCAACATTAAGACAATATTATTTTAAATTTTCATTATCTAATGACCTTATTTTCTCAATGCTAAAAAGAAATCCAAAAATATCATCATAGAATTTAAATTGTTCAAACCTAGTTTAAAAAATTAAAATTTTGAGGCCTAAAGCGAGTGCTTTATTGGCCTAAGGGTTTAGACGACCCTAGGTAAAAGCAAGCTCACGTGAGGTGAGGGACTCTATATTTTCAATAGTATTTTGTGTGTATCAGAGTTGTCCTTCCCCATGATAGGGATGAAATATTTATAGAGACTTAGGGTCTTGGATTTTGGATATTCCTAGGATGTAGTAACAATTTCACTGACTAGGGAAGCTATTGAATACATATTCTTTAGGAATCATGACCAAGACCTCATGCAGATGCGATTATAGGTAATGCACACATGACCCCCATGTTCTCCATCAAGGAGAGTAGCCAGCAGATTGAAGGTTATGTTTAGGCACTATAATTTAAGGTGAATGCCTCATGGTATTTGGTCTTATATCGCCTTGTCATGGACCCTTACAAATATATCACTATAGAGTCCTTTAAGCACGATGGCTTTATAAAAGGTGAAGTGTTTTATATTCATCATTCCTTTCTATTAAATCTCTCAATTGAGGGGAAGTAATCAATTATGGGAGAGCTCCTTACTTATAGTCATCATTTAAAAGTGATTCCTTTAGTTATAGTCATCAGTTATAGACGAAACCCTTTGTTAGGGGCGAGTTCCTCAGTTAGGGGTGAGTCATTGTCCCCTTGCCACGTGCTTTTTGAGTAGATTGTGTGTCAGTTGAGGGGTGTTAAATAATAATCAAATGATTTGGAAAAGTTAAAACGTTGGTTAGTTATAAAAGTTTGATCATATAGTGGGAAAGGGACGTGCGTAACATTTAATGCTATGCATAATGACTTTCCTAAGGAAACTCAATCTAGTTTCTTTCCATACATGTTTCATAAACATGTTGAGCCCATCCCACTTCCTGCAATAGTTGTACTATTGAGCATGTATGTTGCTTATGTTATTGGTTAATCAAAGAAGATTCATAAGCATAATAGAGTTTCTTTAAATTTGGATAGATGGAGATTGCAGGATTCGTTAGTTCTTCATGGATCTAAGCACTACAATTTCAAACTCATTCCCTCCCATTTGGAATTCATGGCCACAAAGAAAGTTAAAGGTGTGCATGTTTGACACATCGTGTCTCTTTTGACAAGTTAAAAACTGTTTAGGTTCCATAAAATGAAATCAGAGATTTTAAGAAGCACGAAAGCAAAATACAAAACCAGAGAGCTTGAAAGCATAAAGCATACACTATTGTAAAGGCCTAAAGTACGAAGACAAGTTTCATCAGCATGCCTTGTAGAAGTTGTCGCGGCCGGAAAATTGATAGAATCACCATCATCCTTTATTCGTCCCTGAGGAATGGGGAAATAATGATAAAACCTAAAAACTAAGGGTGAGAGACACTACTAGAAAACTTTATTTTAGCTGCGAAATTAGCCTCGGGAACCGACGCTGAGGCTAACTAGCCTTGACAAAACCCAAGCTATTCAAACGCAAAAAAAAAACCATTTTAAAATTACCTTTTACAATTATTTTTATTTAATTCATTAGACATGGCTAGGCCGAGGCTAGATATTTTTTAATTTTTGAATTATTATTTTTAAATATTAGACACGGATGAGCCGAGGCTAACTATTTTTAGTTGCGAATTTAGCCTCGACCACCGACACCGAGGCTAACTAGCCTTGACAATACCAAGGCTATTCAAACGCAAAAAAAAAAAAACCATTTAAAAATTTTTCTTTTACAATTATTTTTAATTAATTCATTAGACATGGCTAGGCCGAGGCTAGATATTTTTTAATTTTTGAATTATTTTTTTTAAATATTAGACACAGATGAGTGGAGGCTAACTATTTTTATTTTTTTCGAATATATTTATTTTATGTGATAGACACGGATGAGCCGAGGCTAACTATTTCCCACTCTTGTTTTTTCTGTTTCCCTCTTAATTCCTTTCAGGATGAAGAACCCTAAAAAAACTCCTAAAATCAATTAAAATCGATTTTGTATGGTCCTTGAGAGATCATCTCTTTGTTTTCATCTTCAAGATCATCGATTCTTCTGAGTGGAATTATTGGTCTCAATACACCGATCGTTCATACTTTCCTGCTCAAATTCAACCTCAAACTAGGAGCCAACCTTCTTATGCGAGTGGCAACCTCTCTCTACTCCACTCGATCTGCTTTTCAGGTTTGTCTTGATTGTTTCAGTTTTATCAAGTCCTTCGACTCTTCTCTCAAACTTCCCTCAGTTTGGATTTGTAAATTTGGGATTTTATTTGAGTTTTGTTTTTTTGGATTGAGGTTTCAAACGATTGGGTTTTGAGGGTGAACAAGAACTCTGCATTTTTTAGGAAGACCAGTGTTGAGATTAATGGTGAATTTTTATTTGGATTTATGGTCGCATATCATTAGCTTTTTCAGCCCCCCTTTTTTTTTGTGAGCGAGGCTTGCTTTATAAAACGACATGAGGTATTTTGGGGAGATTCGAGGGAAAATGTGAGCTGGAAGTTTGTTGTCGTTTTTCCGCGTTCAAATTCCATTTTCAGGTGTGTGTATTGGCTGCTTTGGTTGGTTATTTCTCATTTTGCAGTGTCGTACAAATCATGTGCTGCTAATTCATATTGTTGCAGGATTTGCACGAGAAATGGTACGTAGTGAAATGCTACTGTATATTCTGGTGCGAAATGGTTTTATGGATTGATGGAGCTTGGACAACTTGGGGTGGCTGGACCTGCTTGCGAATTTGCTGCATTTTTATTGTGGTTACAGGCTTGTAATTAATGTGTATTGTACGGTTTGATGAAGTTGTATCAAGTGGCTGATAGCTCTTTGTGGTATATGGGTCCTCTTATTCTATTAGTGATGGTTCGTTGCAATTGGCTTTGAAGGCTAGCTGGAAAAAATATGCTCTGTAGTAACTTCTATATATTTCAGGTTCAAAATAGGAGCCAACAACTGAGTGACCAGGCTCTGGTATCTTTCTTCTATTAAGTAATAATATAATTCATTGGGTGTACTTAAAGTTTATTTGTATGCAATGTACTGAATTTTTAATCTTCTTTCCATCTCTAGGTTAGATGTGAATACAGCATGGCTAATTTTAGCACTGGTGATCGCATGAGGAAACCAAAGGGTGACAGGTTATTTCTTTTTTACTTGTTTACTCTCTCAGTCTTTTTGTATGATCTTGATACTTTATACTTAACTGATAAAGTATTGATGAACTATTAGGACGAGAGTGAGTGTAATAACAAAATCACTCTTGAGAATAACTTGTAATTATGAATTAGACATTTTTTATCGTTTTGCTTAAGTAGGAATTAAAATACAAAAGAGGTATTGAAATTAGAAGTCCTAGTATATTCCCTTTTCTGGATGGATGTTTAGTAAGATCTGGTTGTTGCTCTGAAGAAATGTAGATGCTGGTTTGATTGAGAGTCTAAGTGAATAAGGAAGCATATTAAGGGAGGAATTATAGCAAGTCTGTTGATTGTCAAGGTAAAGCAGAATTTGTTCACAGATTCAACTCCACAAAACCTTGGTAAACAAAATGCTGCCAACCTTGCTGGTATTACGGGTCGTGATGGCTTAGCAGCTTATCTTTTAGAAAACTCTCTAGTTGAGCGCCTCAGTCACACGAGCTTAGCTTGAAATATCACCGGCTTATTGGAAACAGGCATTACTGACCATTGAGTTCTCCATTTCTTTCAATTTTCCATTTCTCTCCCTTTGTTCTTTTGAGACTTGGGGCTCAATATTTTAGCCATGAATAATTCCTTCATTCGGTGCAGAACACTATACAACCGCCATAGGATAAATAATACCGAAGATTGTATTGGAAATTATACCGGATTTGCTGTTAATAGATTCTTTTATATTTGTGATATAGAATATAATATATTACTTTCAAGTTTTTCATGTTTATGTGTAATGAAACAACATGAGATGTTCTATATGGAAAGAAAAGTGGAGATGAAGTGCACTTGAGAATTTTGAAACAGTGGTTTGAGGTTCATTGGTGGAATTCTAGAGAAGTGTTCACATTTCATTATTTGGTGGTGGATAAGTGTTTTGTCCTTGTTGTTGTGCTGATGAGTACTTTTGTTCTAAGTTATAGACATGATATTAAGTATTAGCTATATAAAAAACAAAAATCTAGATTTGAGTTGAAGTTCAATAACATGTATTGTCTATTATAGATAGTCTCTTGGAGCTGGACTATCCAAATATGTAGTCTGCACTATTGTTAACAAAGTTTGTGCATCAGGAATGAAAGGTGTGTAATGTACTATAAACAAGGATTATTTTCTTGGTATATTTTAGTTTTATTATTTCAATGAATGAACAAGGTTAATAAACCTTTCTTGGTTAACTGCAGCTACAATGCTTGCGATTCTGTGTGATTTTGTGTTGCGATTCTGCGTAGGAAAGAATGAACTTAGTTTTGTTTACATTAATCAGGTGAGGTTGAAATGATGAAGGAAAGATTCGCGAAGCTTCTGCTAGGAAAAGACATGTCTGGTGGAGGAAAAGGTGTTAGCGCAGCAGTTACAATCTCCAATTCCATTACAAATCTCTATGGTAATTCCTTTATGCTTATAACGTTATCCATATCATAATGCGATAAATAATTGAAATGCTATTAGTTTATCAAACGAGTTGTAACTGAACTTGTTTGAATTTGAATTTCTACAGCAACAATATTCGGACAGAGTTTAAAGTTGAAGCCGCTGAATCCCGAGAAGAAAGCCACGTGGAAAAGAGAAATGAAGGTTCTTTTATCAGTGTGTGATTACATACGAGAATTCGCCCCGACTGCGTAATATTTAGAAGATGGCACAATTCTGGAGGTGAGATTCGTTTCCCGATTAGTATATCAGTTGTTATTATGTCAGTATTTTCTCCTTCGCCTGGTTTGAACCATGATCCTTTATGTCGACAAATGTTTTCAATGCTTAGCTCGAGCCGGCCGAGCTAAATAATAACTAACTCTAATGACACTTGTTTTTTTAGTTATATTTGATATCGTCTTCTCTATCACATGATGAAAAGCAAACCAAGGTTGAATATCTATATAAAGTATAAACCTCCCGGCACTGCAGAAGCTGGACACAATGCTTATAGTAAGAAACACCGGAACTCTTGCATGTAAGAACTCGTTTTTTAATCAAGTTCGTGTGGCTGATAAGCACGAAAACTTTGTTTGCAGGAAATATTGGAATCTTTTGAGGATACTAAGTTCTGGTATGCAGAGAATATATCAGCAACTTCACCTCGTTTGCGTACGGCCTCTTTTCGAAAGATTGTTCTAACGAAAGACGAGAAATGGTGGTTTCCAGTTCCTTGTGTTCTCCCTGGTGGCCTCTCAGAGAAGTCAAGGAAGCATCTAACTGAGAAACGGGACTGTGCTAATCAAATTCAAATTCATAAAGCCGCAGTGGCAATAAATAGCAACATTCTCACAGAAATAGATATTCCATAAACATATATAAACGATCTTCCAAAGGTTAGTTAGTCCTCATTGTTGAAACTTGAGATCTCTCTTGTTTCTGAAAGTTTTGATCTGAAATTTTCTATTGAAATATCAGAATAAGTCTGCACTTCTTTTTTCCAGCTGAAATTCTATTGCCAAGTGATTGATGATTCCTTAGCATTAGAGGGGGGAGCGTTGTTGCCTATACCAGATGATATTTCAGACACAACAGAGGTGGGAGACGCAATAGGAGCGTATGTTGCATGGCCGGCAAATCTCATTTTCCTAGATGATGAGGTAGGTTGAACCTTGTAATATTCAAATGTTTTATGACCATACATGAAAGTTATTCTTAAATTTACATTATCTTATTTACATGATGATCTTAGACTCCCTCAAAATCCAAATCAAAAGATGATAGAATTATTGTGCGGGATACCGATTCAGCTGCATCAAAGAAACAGGTACTACTACAGTTACATGATTATCTTAATATACATTAATTACTGAACTTATATATGACTTTTAGGTTCATGATCAGCGGTCGCAACAAGTCAGCAAGGGTAAGATGCCTGAAACTTCCAAGGTGCCCAACAAAAAAAAGGTCAAGCCAAAAAAAGCATCTGTTCCTCGATTTAGGATGTGCCTTGAAACATATGTAGGAACAACATATGTGCCTGAGGGTGGCATCCGTCAAATACCTATGGAGGAAGGTATTTTCGGTTTTGAATATCCTGAAACAATTGCTAAGGAGGATTTTGACCAGGTTTTCACACATTCTGAATTGGGCGTCGGTGTTATGCATTCCTACATCAGGTACTCTGATGCATTTTATTTAAATAATTGAACATTTAAAAATTTGCTCATTTAACTGAATATTCTAATGTTGATTTTGTTTTTTTAGGCTCTTGTATGACAAGTTGTTGGTCCCGAATGATTTGACTTCAATATTCGCATTCTTATCTGCTAGCTATATCAACTCACGGACAATAGATCAGACACCAGATATAGCCAAAGAGTACACAGTCCAGAGATTTATGGGCACGACTACAGAGAAGTTGTTCTTGTTGCCATACAATACGGGCCATGGGTTAGATTTTATTCTAAATTCATTTATTATAATTGTTCGATTTTTGCCATTCTATATAACATTTCCGTCTAAACTGTTGTCTTATTTTATACTGGACACTGGTTGTTGGTCGCGATTAATCCGATGAAAGAAATAGTCTATTATATAGATTCATTGGATGACGATACAAATAAATATAAAAATCTGAAGAACATGGTTCATACGTAAGTGATGAGATATACTGTTCTGAATAATTATATATCTTTATTTATTATGTGACATTGTTCTAAATATGCGTTTATATTATGTTAGAGTTATACAAATATTCAGAGCACAAAGAGATGCAACCGTGCGAAAAAGCAAGGCTAACAACATCAGTTGGATCAGAGTGGAGGTATATTTTCCCATGTTTGACTGTTATAGTGGTTCTACTTGATCAAACTATTTCAACTATATATCCTGATAAATGTTCGTTTGTTTTCCATTTACAATGTCCTCGTCAGCGCAATGGGATTGACTGCGGATATTTTGTATTGCGCTTTATGAAGGAAATTATTTTTTCTGGTTAAATTGAGATTCCAATCATGGTATGGATCAATTAATAAGTTATATGATTCATTTTGATAATTAACCGATATTTCATCTGAGTAATTAGTTTTAAAATTAAATCGTGCATGTTCTGTTATATTATGTAGTATTTTGATGAATTCAAGTGCGGTACTTACTCGAAGGCAAGATTGGAAGAAATTAAAGAGGAATGGTGTCAATTTATTCTTGAGTTGAGAATTGCATAATTGTATAAGTCGTATCTATTTGTAAAGTTAACGGATTTATAATTATATGTAAATTGATTGTATTTGTGATGTTGTAATTCTGAGGATCGGATTGTGTTCTAATATATTTAAGCAGGTTTATGTGTATTAAAATTATTATGGGCAAAGTGATGAATTACAATGTATATATACTTAAAGGCCAAAGTGTTGAATTGTGTATATAAGGCCAAAGTGTTGAAATAAAGGGATGAATTATATAAGCAGGGAATGTAATATAAGCAGGTTTATTGAAAAATATATAAAAAATGTGATTATTCAGAATTTTTTTTCTTCAAATCGTGCACATTAGACATCACTTTTATGTATAAGCGCTGCTAAAGGGGACAGAGAGAGTGCTAATAAAGCGCTGCTATAGGTGGGGAAAGGGGGTCCAAGAAAGCGCTTTAAAAAAGCGCTTCTAAAGGGGGGTCTAAGAAAGCGCTTTTAGAAAGCGCTGCTAAAGGGGGTGTCTAAGAAAACGCTTTCTAAAAGCGCTGCTAAAGGGGGGGGAGGGGGAGGGGGAATAGGCAGCGCTTTCAAAAGCGCTGCTAAAGGGGTAAAAAAGCGCTGCTAAATGTGCTGCTAAAGGGAGCCTTTAGCAGCGCTTTTTCCATAAAAGAAGCGTTGCCTTTACCTTTAGCAGCGCCACTTTAGGCAGCGCTTTAAAGCGCTGCTAAAGGCCAAAAAAAGCGCTGCTAAAGGTCCTTTTTGGTATAGTGTATGGTAATTGTTTTGTCCTTTCTGCCTCTATAAGCCTGTGGTCCTTACTGCCTTGTGGTTGATTTTCTTTGTGAATGATGTATACTTTAGTGAATTATATGATGTCTTGAATTTCATACTTATTTCACAATTTCAATCCAATATTTTTTCATAGTTGCTCCTTCTCACATATGTTTCTAATCATTCATATTCTTTCTCTTTTCATGTGCTTGCTATGTTGATCATGGGGAGAGTGAGAAGATTCACAAGCATCCCTGGCATTGGAGGATTGAAGAAGACTTGATAAGGCATTTTGGGAATATTGAAGCGGACATCACATTGGAGCTTGTTGGGGCTTTAGCTTGATGAAGAAAATAAGGTATTGGAAGCTTGATGGTGTTTTGAAGAACTCGAGTGAAGAGGGAGATCATGGCTGTTGCAAAACTTATCATCTTAGGCATTGTATTTTAGGTTCAAGTATTATAGAACTTTGCAACATTAGGTTGTGCTCTATGCTACAAGAAATAACTTGTATTTTACACTTGATCATCCTCGAGTCTTAGCTTGCAACTCGCAACTTGTAACTTGTAAATTCAAATGACTAATGAATTTCCCTTCAAATGAATCTTGGTTCCTTAATCATGTAATAGTTCGAACCCAAATGAACTCAAATATTGGCACGCAATTACCTAGATGCCTTGTTGTGGAAATCATGTATCAACACTACTTTGAACTCCTTTGGACATTTTAATTTTATATTTTAGAACCCTCTTGTGGCAACTTTTTGACTTTGGCTCACCATATGTTTGCAATGTAATCGGGAAACTTCTTAGTATTGCTCTTGGAATTACACTTTTAAATCCATGGCTGGGCTCCATTTTAAGTTTGAAAAATTTTCACATGATTTTTAATTGGAAATCTCTAATGTATAAATTGAAAGAAAACTAAATTTTAGATTGACTTTATTGTAGTCATGTTTTTTTTTTTGAAAAAAATGGTTTGGCATAAACCTTTCTCATGTCTTGAAATAATGGCTATAACTCTCCTTGAAGCGAGCCTTGAAAGTGAGTTTATCACAAGCTTGAAAATGACCCAATCTTAATTGAAAATTTAATCATAAGGTTTATATCAAACCTATAACTAATCTTGGGCACATAGAATCACTCAATCATGGCCCAAAAGGAGAATTGTCCAAAGTTTTGAAGTGAAACCAATCTTGAAAATTTTAACCCATATCTAAGGAAACATATTCCAATCGTGGCATTAGATTAACTTAAAATATGACCAAGAGTTACTCTTGATGTCAATCATGACTTGAAACTTGCAACTTGAAATAACCTCATTTTCAACATAACTTGGATTGAATATATGCCTTAATGACCAGTTGGCTAATGAGCCAAACCTTAACATGAATCAATCATAAAGTTTGGACAATTAATTATATCTTGACCAATTGACCATGAAAATGAGGGCATACCTCTCCTCTTGTCTCCATCTGACTTCAACCCATTTACTAGAGCATGTGATCACATTGAGTCGAACTAAACTTTCATGATCTAAAAAAATATAAAAGGTTATGGCCTAAGACCAGATGATCATTTAGAGGAAGATCATGAATCCACATAAATGCTTAATATAAGAGAAAGAGTAGGTATGACAAATTTGAGATATGACAGCATGATACATTTTTACTAAATATTCCAAAAATGCTAATAAAAATGCAGAGTTTATTGGATTTTTCAAAAACACCAATATAATTGCATGTAAATTATGATATTTTATCGGATATTTCGAACATGCTGATAAAAATTCATGATTTTTCTAAAAAATACAATATTAATATTAATTTATCATTAAAAAACAAAATTTTAATGAAAAAAATTTTTAATTAAAAAATCCAATAGAATAGTCATAAAAATGTGGTGAACAATACAACTTTTTTAGAAGGTCCGAAAAATAACCAATGTGAATTTACCTTTTCTTCTAAGACAGAGAATATTATAATAAAAATATAATTTTAAAAGTGCTGCACAAATTCTTCTATTTCCACCCCTAAATAAGAGGGAGATTTGACATTCCCTAGCCCAAATAGAAAGGTAGAAGTAACCAAAGAAATATTTATTTTCTTCACCACAATTGTTCATAAGCTATATAAATTCTTTCTTCATAAAAGTTCATGTTTTACATTACGCTGTAAAGTAAGAAATATATATTACTGATCTCATTCCTTTATATATTAAAAGGTGTTAGAGCAACTTTAGTGCAGGGTTGTTAAACCAAAATTTTAGCGCAGGATTGTTAAACCAAAATTTTGTATAACTTACGTTAGTAATAAATAATTTGCATTATAGTAGAGCTAACATGACATCTAATAAACTAAAATTTAGTTTCTATTATCTATATTGTTAACGTTAACTATTCAATGGGAAACATATTATAATATTATTTAATACTAATAAAATATTCCAACGGAAAACATGTTTATATGTTTTTTCTAAATAACACAAATTTAACGTGTTTGATTTTTTTAAAGTAACTTTTGATTTTAAATCACTTTTACATGAATGTATCCAAACATAAACACATTTTAATAAATTCTACTAAACTTAATTTTATCAAAATCAATTATGTACACGCCAATTCAAACACAAAATAAATCAACCATGACCAAACAAACTAATACTAACATGAATTTTTAAAACTTTGTTTTAAAAACATAAAACTTTAAAGTACATGCATATACTTGAAAATACCTTAACTTATAACTTACAGAATTTTTAAATGAAAGTGAACTTTAAAAGTGAAAAAATACGCAAATAAACATAAAAATTTCAACTTTAAGGTTTGGGGGTGGTTTTATATAAAAAAAAATAAAGTTCAATATAACATTTGATTTATAGGTGTGGAAGATGAGACATTTTGTTCAATATATCTACCACCAAATTGAGTCTTTTATGTTGTTTTCACAATTATAGGATTTATTGAAGAAAAATCATGAGATTTAGAGTTAAATCATGAGGTGTCTATCATACTCTACATTATGTGTATTGAAGAGAAAATATGAGGCTTAAAGTTAAATCACAAGGGTCATATGGTACTCTTCATGAGTTGTGTGTATGGTGGAGAAATCATGAGACTTATAGTTAAATCATACTCTACTTTGTGTGTATTGAAGAGAAAACATGAACATTAAAGTTAAATCATGAGGGTCATATGCTATTCTTTATTGTCATGTATTATTTTATATTCCTATGAAAATGTAATTTTTTTTTATGTATTATTGTTGTGAAATTTGTATCATTTTTAATTTTATAATAAAATATATTTAATATTATTTCTAAGTTTTTAAGGTAAATTTTATTTAAAAAATTGTATGCATTTTAATTAAAATAATTAAATTATGTTAACTTGTATAATAAATATAAATGTGGGGTCAAATTTTGGTTTTTTATAGACAATATTATTAAAGTAAAAACTACTCAAATCAAATATAAATTTTTTAAATCCTACAAAACACTTTGCATCCACAAAAAATATCTTAGTTTATCCATTAAAGATACTCTTAGGGTTTCTAAGACTTTTCTATTATTTATTGTTTACGGTTTCTCTATTATTTAGGCTTTTCTATAATTTAGGGTTTAGATTATAACAAAAATAAACATTATAAATAATTAATTTATCTTTATAATTTTTTGTGGAAGTGATCAACTAATCTATTATAAATTTATCGTGTTTGTTGTGAACAAATATCTATAGAAGCAATCGATTTGCATGATGACGGAAGTAGAGTGGGCTGAGTTACCACAAGAAATCATTGAATTAATATCCAAAAGGCTCACAATTTACTCTGACTATCTCCGATTTCGGTGTGTCTGTCGCACCTGGAATTCCTCTGTACCCAAAACAAAACCCCTCTCCATCTACCACCTCATATCCATGGCTCATGCTTTCTCATAAATCATTTTTAAAGTAACTGTTGATTTTAAATCAATTTTACATGAATGTATTCAAACATAAACATATTTTACTAAATTTAAATCTATTAAAATCAATTCTACTAAACTCAATTTTATCAAAATCAAACCATGAATTTTTAAAACTTTGGTTTAAAAACATAAAATTTTAAAGGACATGCATATACTTCAAAATACCTTAACTTATAATTTAAGGAATCTTTAAATGAAAGTGAACTTTAAAAGTGAAAAAATACGCAAATAAACATAAAAGTTTCAACTAAGGTTTGAGAGTGGTTTTATATAAACAAAAATAAAGTTTAATATGATATTTGATTTATAGCTGTGGAAGATGAGACCTTTGGTTCAATATATCTACCACCAAATTGAGTCTTTTATGTTGTTTTCACAATTATAGGATTTATTAAAGAAAAATCATGAGATTTAGAGTTAAATCATGAGGTTTCTATGATACTCTAGGTTGTGTGTATTGAAGAGAAAACATGAGGGTTAAAGTTAAATCACAAGGGTCATATGGTACTCTTCATGAGTTGTGTGTATGGTGGAGAAATCATGAGACTTATAGTTAAATCATACTCTATTTTGTGTGTATTGAAGAGAAAATATGAGGATTAAAGTTAAATTATGAGAGTCATATGGTACTCTTTATTGTCATGTATTATTTTATATTCCTATGAAAATGTAATTTTTTTTATGTATTATTGTTGTGAATTTTGTATCATTTTTAATTTTATAATAAAATATATTTAATATTATTTCGAAGTTTTTAAGATAAATTTTATTAAAAAAATTGTATACATTTTAATTAAAATAATTAAATTAATGGTAACTTGAATAAAAAATATAAAATGTGGGGTCAAATTTTGATTTTTTATACACAATTATCGTTAAAGTAAAAACTACTCAAATCAACTATAAATTTTTTAAATCCTACAAAACACTTTGGGCCCACAAAAAATATTTTAGTTTACGCGTTTAGTTTACTCTCATTAAAGATACTTGAATATTGAAAGGTGTTAGGGTTTCTAAGACTTTTCTATTTGTTGTTTACAATTAGGTTTCTCTACTTTGATTATCATTTGATCCTATATATAGGGTTTAGATTATAACAAAATTTTTGTGAATTTCGTGATCAACTCATCTATTATAAATTTATCGTGTTTGTTGTGAACAAGTATCTACAGAAGCAATCGAAGCAATCGATTTGCATGATGACGGAAGTAGAGTGTGCTGAGTTACCGCAAGAAATCATTGAATCAATATCCGAAAGGCTCACAATCTACTCTGACTATCTCCGATTTCGGTGTGTCTGTCGCACCTAGAATTCCTCTGTACCCAAAACCCCTCTCCATCTACCACCTCAACTCCCATGGCTCATGCTTTCTCATAAATCCTTCTTCGACCTCACCGCCAACAAACTCCACCTCCTCGATCTCCCTCTATCTTCTTCTCACGCCACTCGTATCTGCGGTTCTTCTTTTGGCTGGCTCGTCATTCTTGACCAAATTTTTGAAGTTAGTCTTCTCAACACAGGAGAAAAAAAACTCAGTAAAGAGAGTAAATGCAAAACTCCCTCTCAACTTAAGCAACAAAACAACAAACACCACAACAGCCCAAGCAACAATACCAAGCAGGCCACAATCTTCACAGCCTTCAGCAACCTGTAATTCCAAGTACACATGCAGACAAATAACAAAGCTACTACAACATTAACAAATCTGCACAATTTCCCCAAAAAGGAACAAACAATCATCTAGCAGAATCAGCATCATGTCATATTAATCAGAGTAGTAGACACCATCTTCACAATCTTCCAATCAGCTACGCACCTGTTATACGCCCCAGCACACCTAGCCATATACCAGAGTGATACAGTATACACTTCTCCCCCTTTTTAGCCATAAATTTAAGAGCAACAACTAATATATAACATAGATCATAAAGTTAGAAACAAGCAAATTAAGGGCATGAAGACCCCAAAAATGTTACAACCCAAAAGCAAATGAAGTGCAACAACTTAGTTCATTCTGCAAAGGCAGACACAAAACAAAAAAAAAAAACAACCCAATCCTAAAGCAGAAGCTTAATCTTCATCTTCAACATTAGTTGGGAAATCTACATTACCATCCTCAGAATCTTTCCCAGACCCAGCCTCATCACCTTTTTCACTGGCATTATTAGAATTAGGGGATGGATCTATGCGAGAAATTAGGGTGGAAATACCATGCACAATGCGACCTTTTTGGAGAATCTTAGTGACAAGTTCTCTAATGGATCTGTCAACATAAGCAGAACCTTCCTTGTTTTTCATTCCAGTAATGTTGTCAGTAGAGGAATCAGAAGTTGAACCTTTGGAGGGTTGTTGGGACTTGTTTGCATGTGGGGGTGTCACCTTAGGAGCATCTTCGAAGGGGGTGTTCAAGGGGTGAGCATCAGTTTGGGAAGCATCACGTTTGTGAGACATCTTGATATTGAGTAAGGAAAATTTTAGTGGATGATGGAGATAAGTACCAAGGCTCAGAGTGTAAGAGGTATTTTGAAAAGTAGAGAAGGTTTGGGAATGGTAGGGGCAGTTAGAGGGAAAAGTTTGTGTGGGATAGCGAGCTTTAGTAGACAAAGGTGTGTTATGCATTAAAGAGGGATGTTGAAACATCTTTATTTTAGAAAAAAATCTTTTAAACTAAAAAATCCCTCTTAGAAGTAATTGCTATAAGTCCTCATAAATATAAATTCCTAACTTTCCTCTCAAAGTCTCAAACTGATTAGCATCCAAGGCTTTGGTAAAAATATCAGCCAGTTGATTTGCTATAGTGACATGCTCAAGAGTAACCGTTTTACTTTCAACAAGCTCCCTAATAAAATGGTGTCTAATGTCAATATGCTTAGTTCTGCTATGTTGAATAAGAGTCTTGGAGATATTTAGAGCACTTAGATTATCACAGTATAATGTCATGACATCTTGTGTGACATTATATTCTGTAAGCATCTGCTTCATCCATACAAGTTGAGAACAACTACTCCCAGCAGCTATGTATTCTGCTTCTGCAGTAGACAAGGATACACAGTTCTGTTTCTTGCTAAGCCACGATATGAGGTTGTTTCCCAAAAAGAGGCTGCCTCCAGATGTGTTCTTCCTATCATCAACACTTCCAGCCCAATCAGCATTATAATATCCAGACAACACACATCCAGATCCATGAGTGTACAACATCCCATACTCACTTGTCCCATTGATATACTTAAAAATTCTGTTGACTTGATTAATGTGGATAATCTTAGGTTCAACTTGATATTTGGCACATACTCCCATAGCAAAAGCAATGTTAGGTCTGCTTGCTGTAAGATATAACAAGCTCCCTATCATGCTTTTGTACTGACTTTGATCCACATTAACTCCTTTTTCATCTTTGGACAGTTTTAGATGGGTAGGTGCAGTAGTTCTTTTGTGGTTGGCATTTTTCATTCCAAGCTTCTTAACAATGTTCTTAGAATACTTACTCTGAGATAGAAATATGGATTCTTCCATCTGTTTGACTTGAAGCCCAAGAAAGTAAGTTAATTCCCCAATAATGCTCATTTCAAATTGCATTTGCTGCACAAAATGTTGAACCATTTCTTCTGAAATCCCACCAAAGACAATGTCATCAACATAGATTTGAGCAATCATGAGTTTTCCCTCTTCTTCCTTGATAAACAAGGTCTTATCTATTCCACCTTTTCAATATCCATTCTCAACAAGAAACTCAGTTAGTCTTTCATACCATGATCTAGGAGCTTGCTTCAGGCCATACAGAGCTTTCTTCAACTTAAAAACTTGATTAGGAAATGTTGGATCAATGAAGCCCTTAGGCTATTCCACATAGACTTCTTCACTTAGATACCCATTTAAAAAGGCACTTTTGACATCCATTTGAAGCAGCTTGATTTTCATAATGCAAGCAACTCCCAGAAGAAGTCTTATGGATTCAAGTCTTACTACAAGAGTAAAAGTTTCATCAAAATCAATCCCTTCAATCTGTGTATATCCTTGAGCAATGAACCTGGCTTTGTTCCTAGTAACTACTCATTTTTCATCAGATTTATTCTTGTAAACCCATTTGGTTCTAATCACATTTGTTCCTTCAGGCCTTGGCACAAGGTCCCATACTTCATTCCTCTTGAATTCACCCAACTCTTCTTGCATGGTATCTATAACAACATAAGCATACTTTTATTCACCAAAACTTTCCACCTGCATAGGTCTCATTGAGCCTATGTAGAAAGGTTCAAGCTCTTTAGAAGTAGTGAGATATTGTATCTTCTGATGTGACATCCTTGTTTGCTTTCCTATTTGGCATTCACCACAGATTTTTCCTTCTTCAATCTTTGGCTTAGGAATACCTCTGATAGCTTCCATAGACATGATCTTCTTCTTTCCTCTTAGATGTAAATGCCCAAGTTTCTAGTTCCATAGTCTTACTTCATCTTCTTTGGCAAGAGCACACTTAGAGTCCTGAGAGGCCCATAGATAACAATTGTCCTTGGATCTGACTCACTTCATGATCAGCTCTCCATTTTTATTAGTAACCAAACACTTAAGTTTAGTGAAGTTGACACTTAAACCTTGATCACATAGTTGACTGATGCTAATTAGATTGAAAGTTAATCCTTTGACTTATAGAACATTGTCAAGACAGGTGTTCCTGAGCAGTTTAACTTTCAAACTCCCTTAACTTCACCTTTGGCCCCATCTCCAAAAGTTACATAGCTGGTTGAGTGAGGTTTGATGTCAACTAACAAAATTTTAATTCCAGTCACGTGTCTTGAGCACCCACTGTCAAAATACCAATCTTCCTTAGTAGATAGATTTAGGGACATATGTGCTACGAGTCAAGTAGTATTAGTTTTAGGAACCCATTGTTTAGTAGAGGGACCTTTGAGAACCCATTGCTTCTTCGAGAGGAGAGTGTTAGGTATTGTCTGAGTTGTAGAGTTTGGATATTCATGAAGTTTAAAACAAAATGGCTTTATGTAACCAACACGACCACATTGATGACATCTCCATCTTTGGAATTTTCTTAGTTTACTGGTTTGTTTTCTGTCATGATGTTTAGACATCTGCTGGAACATCTTCTAACTTGATTCATTAGGTTTGTGGTGAGAGGCAGTGTTATTGTCTTCGTTGAACCCTAACCCTGTCTTGTCTCCAGATCTTTTGCCATATTGAAGAATCTCTTCCAAGGTTTTGGTACCACTATTCATCATTCTAACAGACTTTCCCAGATGGTCAAGTTGAGAGGTTAGTTGAGCAACTTCATCTCTTAATTTAGTGATAGTCTTATCCTGTTTAGCAACTTCATCATTCAAACCCTTGATAATTTTCAGGTGTTCTTCCTTTTCAGTTTTTAACTTGATGATGTGTTTCTTATGTTTTTCACCTTGCTGGCAAACTTCTTCCCTTTTAAGGCACAGTTCTTTGTAGGAAGCTGCTAGTTCTTCAAAAGTCAATTCATCTTCATTGGAGTCTTCATCAGAATAGTATCTTCCAGTCAAGGCAGTTATATGTTTGGCAGATTCTTCTTCAATCTCACTGTCAGAGTTTTCATCAGTCCATGAAACAACTAGGACTTTCTTTTACTTCTTGAGATAGGTAGGACATTCAGATCTGATATGACCAAAACCTTCACACTCATGACACTGTACCCCTTTGTTGTTTGAGGGTTTTTCTTTAGTCCTAGTTCTTCTTCCTGCATCATTTGACTTACTTATGTCAAGTGAGGTGTTCTTGACATTTGGTCTTGTCTTTATATCTATTCTTTTTATTACCTTGTTGAATTATCTTCACAGCAGAACCATGGCCTTTGATAAACTTTCATTTGTATCCTCATTAGATTCATCATCTCTTCTTTCAGTATTTGACATAAAAGCTATGCTCTTTTTCTTGTCATCTTTGTCACTTATTCCTACTTCAAAGGTTAAAAGAAACCCAACGAGTTCATCAACTCTCATTTTACAAATGTCTTGGGCTTCTTCTATAGCAGTTACTTTCATGTCAAATCTCTTGGGAAGGGATCTGAGAATTTTTCTTACCAACTTTTCTTCATACATCTTT
Source organism: Lathyrus sativus (assembly GCA_963859935.3). Taxonomy (NCBI): domain Eukaryota; kingdom Viridiplantae; phylum Streptophyta; class Magnoliopsida; order Fabales; family Fabaceae; genus Lathyrus; species Lathyrus sativus. Next base: position 676,172,512 of record OZ012739.1, on the reverse strand, counting down.
TCACCAAGAGCACTTGAAGCATTAGCAATTTCAAGATTATTCATATGAAAGTTATGTATGCTTTCGTCATTTTTCATTCTCAGGTTTTCAAAATTAGTTGTAAGGAGTTGAAGTCTAGACATTTTTTACCTTGGATGTGCCTTCATGAGTAGTCTTTAGAATCTCCCATGCTTCCTTAGCAATTTCACAGTTGTTCACCAACCTAAATATGTTCCTATCAATTCCATTGAACAAGGCAATCAAGGTCTTGGAGTTTCCTAGAGCTAGATCATCTTCTTCCTTTGTCCATTCTTCCTCAGGTTTTAATTCAGTTGTAGCCTTTCCATCTTTATCAACAATCATAGGATGTTCCCATCCCTTGATGACAACTTTCCATGCCTTGCTGTCCATGGACTTTAAGAAGGAAACCATTCTAGGTTTCCATTAGTCATAATTGTTCTCGTCCAGAATAGGCGGTAAGTTCACAAATCCTCCTTCTTTATCCATGGTACCAGAAAGTATCGTTCCTAGATATCACCTAGAACTAGAGTAGGATGCCTGCTCTGATACCAATTGAAATTCTAGTATCAGATATTAGATGTCAAAGTAGATGTTTATGACACAAATTCTGTTTAATAAGAATAAATATAAACAAATAAAAATTGTAAAGAGACACAACAATTGTTAACCCAGTTCGGTGAAAGCACACCTACATCTGGGGGCTACCAAGCCAGGGAGGAAATCCACTAAGTAGAATTAGTTTGAAGATATACAGTAGACTCTCTCTAGTTTACCATCTTCTCGCCTAATCTCTACCCTTGCAATTTCTGCCTAGAACACACGTAGATAAGAGAGGCCTCTCACTCCCCCTCAATCATAGCAGTGATATCAATTCAACAAAATAAGAAGACTTTAGAAGACATTCTTCAAAGTCACAACTTGATCTTGCTTAAAAGTTTCAATCAAGTACAATAGACTATTGCTTACAAGCTTTGAGTGAACAATTTACAATTAACAACTTAGTCAAATTCACACATTAAACAATGAGTGAATGACTCATAAAGCTAACACACACGAAGGATTAAACCTTACACAAATGCACGCACTTTTAATTCTTGCTTGTCTGATCTCCAAGCTAGGGTTTTCGCCTCCTTAAATAGTAATGTAAACTGGACTTGGGCTGTGGCAAAAGAAACAACAGGTTTGAAAAGATCTCAATCTTCATAATTTGCAACCATGAAACATATTTGATTTGCTCAATTAGATCTAATCAAATCACTCTTCCAATCTTCAGACAATCTTCTGAGAATAAATCCATATCAAATCAAATCTGATCCACAATAAGTGCATCAGAAACGCCTTTAAAAAACCACTAAAAACCACGCAGAATTTACACCATAATAGTGCAACAAGCTTGCACTTAAAGAAATGGAAACAAGCACATTCATACATAATGTCTTGTCAATGAGTGTCAGAACATCTTGTTTAATATCATGAGATAAGTCCTGATATAGAGAATAAAGAAACCTGCAGATCATGACAGACAGATGTCACGACATCCTGTAGGACATCTTATGATTACACCTAGTTTTACCAAAATGCCTGCCAATCAAGAACTAACACAACAATTGAATAATATTAAAACCATGGTCAAATAATTTTCAATTATTTATTTATTTATGAACTTAAGTGACACATACTTCTTGTAATAAAAAATGGAAAAAAGAAAGTTGTTGGGATTCAAACCTCGTAAGACTTACTTTATCACCGCGGTTGTTTATCTCAACCGTGATTAAATAACTTAAAAAAATTAAATATCAGTCGCATCCAGTTTGTGATATTATAACGTTGGAAAGTATAACCATAGTAGTATTATGTTACCAGAGGTGTATTTTGTAGTAGTGAATCTGATATAAGAACGCACTGAAGAGAAGCAAAGTTATTAGCTTCTAGTGGCTCAGAATCTGAAGAATGTTCTTTAAGTAAAGACTGATAATATATGTTTGTGTAGACTCTGAAGCTGAAGGTCTCAGCATCAGAAGAGTAATATATTGTCTCTAAGCTTATTGAATGTATCAGCTTCTGGTGATCATTCATAACCAACGATAAAGCTAAAGTTATCCGTATTGCAAAAAGCAAGCTACATTGTCAAATCTACTGTCAGCTAGAGTTTGTGTTCACATGGATCAAGAAGAGTTGACATGATTCACGGACATCTACTAACGGATCTATAGTACAAAATCACAAGAAACACGCAATGGTTAAACAAGTTACATAATGGATCAAGATTTTTTGGTGTATCTATCTTCAATGTCTCTTGTACTATGGAGTAACAAAGACACTTGTACAAGTTATCTCTTTTAATTTATTTTCACAAGCTCTTCAAGATAACTAAACTTTACTTTTGTATGTTACTATAAAATACAAAATAAAATATAAAAAAAATAATATATTTATTCATATTTATTAAAATAGGTCGGCCTAATAGGTTTAAAAGGCTTTTTTATAGCGGCCTGATCTATTAAACTAAATAGGCTTATAAAAAAGTTTAGGCATTTTCTACTTAAAAAAAGCCTCACCTGACCTTGGCCTGTCTAGGCTATGCCGTAGGCTCCTGTTAGTTGATCTGACCTATTCCTGTCCCTACAGAGAACACCTCTCTCGATGTTCTAAAATCTAATCTGAATAGTCTTGTGCATTATTCTGACAACAGAAAGGTGTCACCTTCGTGTGAGTTGAAGCCTCCACCTCCGTGTCAACATGAGCAGCCACCTATATGTCAGTATGATCCTCCACCTCATAGTCAGTATAAGCCTCAATCGGAGTATATATATCATCTTGAGTTGTTGTCTCTACATTGTCAATAACAACAATATTGATCTCTGCATCAAGATCAATGCATTGTTCAACTCTACCTTCTATACGCTACAGAGTACGGGATAATGCATTGTTCAACTCTACCTTCTATACGCTAGAGAGTACGGGATGCACGCAACTTCTCAATCATCATCCTATGAGAATCGATGGAACTAACCTACCCGTCTGTAAATGCAAATCCTCTCGGTCATCTTCCCATGCATGCATGAGAGCTCTCTACGGTTGCTCTCTCTGCTTTATTAGTCTCACTATAATAAATACAAAAAGCAAAGAATATAAACCACCTGATTTTTTAAAAATTTAGAAATAAAGATATGGTTTTACAATAACTTTTTAAAAATTCGTTTACCAACAAACTATTTTATCAGAATTTTTGAAATATACGGTACACATGAATACATTTTTTTACCAAATATTATAAAAATGCAGATAAAAATGCAGAGAGTTTATTGGATTTTTCAAAAACACCAATATAATTGCATGTAAATTATGATATTTTATCGGATATTTCGAACATGCTGCTAAAAATTCATGATTTTTCTAAAAATACAATATTAATATTAATTTGTCATTTAAAAAACAAAATTTTAACGAAAAAAATTTACTTAAAAAATGCTATAGAATAGTCATAAAAAATGTGGTAAATAACACAACTTTTTTAGAAGGTCCAAAAAATAATAAATAAAATGTGAATTTACCTTTTTTTAGCCAGAGAATATTATAATAAAAATATAATTTTAAGAGTGCTGTACAAATTCTTCTATTTCCACTCAAATAAGAGGGACATTTGACCTTGCCTGACCCAAATAGAAAGGCAGAAGTAACCAAAGAAATATTTATTTTCTTCACCACATTTGTTTATATGCTATATAAAAGTTCATGTTTTACATTACGCTGTAAAGTAAGAAACATATATTACTTTTCTCATTCCTTTAGAGCAACTTTAGCGCAGAGTTGTTAAATCAAAATTTTGCATAACTTATGTTAGTAATAAAGAATTTGCATTATAGTAGAGCTGATATGACATCTAATGAACTAAAGTTTAGTTTTTATTATCTATATAGTTAACGTTAACTATTCAATTCAATGAAAAACATATTATAATATTATTTAATACTAATACAATATTTCAATGGAAAATATATTTATATGTTTTTTTTAAATAACACAAATTTAAGGTGTTTGATTTTTTTTTAAAGTAACTGTTGATTTTAAATCACTTTTACATGAATGTATCCAAACATAAACACATTTTACTAAACTTAAATCTATTAAAATCAATTCTACTAAATTCAATTTTATCAAAATCAATTATGTACACGCCAATTCAAAAACAAAATAAATCAACCATGACCAAACAAACTAATACTACCATTAATTTTTTAAATTTTGGTTTAAAAATATAAAATTTTAAAGGACATGCATATACTTGAAAATACCTTAACTTATAACTTAAGAAATCTCTAAATGAAAGTGAACTTTAAAAGTGAAAATATACGCAAATAAACATAAAAATTTCAAATTCAAGGTTTGAGAGTGGTTTTATATAAACAAAAATAAAGTTCAATATGACATTTGATTTATAGCTGTGGAAGATGGAACCTTTGGTTCAATATATCTACCACTGAATTGAGTCTTTTATATTGTTTTCACAATTATAGGATTTATTGAATAAAAATCATGAGATTTAAAGTTAAATCATGAGGTTTCTATGATACTCTACGTTGTGTGTATTGAAGAGAAAACGTGAGGGTTAAAGTTAAATTACAAGGGTCATATGGTACTCTTCATGAGTTGTGTATATGGTGGAGAAATCATGAGACTTATAGTTAAATCATACTCTATTTTGTGTGTATTGAAGAGAAAATACGAGGATTAAAGTTAAATCATGAGGGTCATATGGTACTCTTTATTGTCATGTATTATTTTATATTCCTATGAAAATGTAATTTTTTTTTATGTATTATTGTTGTGAATTTTATATCATTTTTAATTTTATAATAAAATATATTTAATATTATTTCGAAGTTTTTAAGATAAATTTTATTAAAAAAATTGTATACATTTTCATTAAAATAATTAAATTAATGGTAACTTGAATAAAAAATATAAAATGTGAGGTCAAATTTTGATTTTTTATACACAATTATCGTTAAAGTAAAAACTACTCAAATCAACTATAAATTTTTTAAATCCTAGAAAACACTTTGGGCCCACAAAAAATATTTTAATTTACCCGTTTAGTTTACTCTCATTAAAGATACTCTTATATATTGAAAGGTGTTAGGGTTTCCAAGACTTTTCTGTTATTTATTGTTTACGGTTAGGTTTTTCTACTTTGATTATCATTTGATCCTATATTTAGGGTTTAGATTATAACAAAATTTTTTGAATTTCGTGATCAACTGGTCTATTATAAATTTATCGTGTTTGTTGTGAACAAGTATCTACAGAAGCAATTTGATCCTATATTTAGGGTTTAGATTATAACAAAATTTTTTGAATTTCGTGATCAACTAGTCTATTATAAATTTATCGTGTTTGTTGTGAACAAGTATCTACAGAAGCAATCGATTTGCATGATGACGGAAGTAGAGTGTGCTGAGTTACCGCAAGAAATCATTGAATCAATATCCGAAAGGCTCACAATCTACTCTGACTATCTCCGATTTCGATGTGTCTGTCGCACCTGGAATTCCTCTGTACCCAAAACCCCTCTCCATCTACCACCTCAACTCCCATGGCTCATGCTTTCTCATAAATCCTTCTTCGACCTCACCGCCAACAAACTCCACCTCCTCGATCTCCCTCTGTCTTCTTCTCACGCCACTCGTATCTGCGGTTCTTCTTTTGGTTGGCTCGTCATTCTTAACCAAATTTTGGAAGTTAGTCTTCTCAACCCTATAACACACATCACACTTTCTCTTCCTTCTCTCTACACTTTGCCAGAGTTTGTTAGAAAGCATTTGGATAATAATAACAACCGTTTCGTTAACAAAGTTGTCTTGTCGTCGAGCCCTTCGCATGGCGACGACTTTGCTGCATTCGCCATTCTTAATCCTAATCAGTTAGCATTCTGTAGAAAAAGCTATGATTCTTGGGTTCTTTTAAGAGTGAATGAAAATCACCTATGGATGGACGTTGTATCCAAAAACGGTTTGTTTTATGCTGTGAGCTCAGAAGGAATGATAGCGAAGTGTGATGTTGAAAGTTCTCATGTCTCCATTATTAAGACGACAGACTCTATCAGTTTATGGAATGCAATTTACTATGTTGTGTTTTCCGGAGAGGACATGTTGTTAGTTTATAGGTATTTACTAAAGGAAAATGTATCTCAAACAGAAAGGTTTAGAATTTTAAAGCTGAATTGGAATATGCTAAAGTGGGAAGAAATTCATACTTTGGGCGAAAACACTTTGTTTGTAGGGCAAAAGTCTTGTGTTTCTTTTTGTGCTGCTGATTTTGTTGGATGTCGTCCAAATTGTATCTATTCTGTTAGGAAAGATGACATTAGCGTCTTTAGTTTATCAGATAAGAGCATTGCGTTATTGCCCCATTATCCACTGAACTTAGATCGTCAGTTGGGATGTTCAATTTGGATTACACCAAATCCGCAATGACCTACAATTGTATCTGGCATTCGATTGCGGATTGTGTGAGAATCACATGGATGAAAGATTTAAGTGTTTTGGACACTTCCTATAATGGTTTTTCAAACTGGTGAAAAAAACCTCTATAGAGTTCGCATGTATCATTTGGTTGGTAACTTTTTGGACGATCCAAATCATATTCAATGATATGATTGGTAAAATTGAAGACATCCCGCTTCGAGTCATCCACACATCTTGGAATTGACTGGGTATATGATTGGACTTTCTCCTTTTTGTAGTTTTTATAATTGGTATAAATTTCCACTAAATTTTTTAGTTTAGGAATTATATAATACATGGTGTTCCCTACCGTTTGTGGTGGTGATATGGGTGTTGATCCCAAATTTATGTAGAAGGATTTGTGTACTCCTAGTATGCTATTAAATGAAATTATTGTTTATCAAAAATAAAAGCTTTTAGTGTTATTATTCAAACAAACTTCATAAACTTTTTATTCAACAAGTAAAATGTTTAAATTCAATTCAATGTCTTTTAGTACACTACTAGAAAAAGGATCTCTACTACGTAACAAGTTAAATTTTTTAAAATAGAACTTTAAAGTTAATATTTTTTTTAATTGTAATCATATATTAATATAATATTATTTAGATAATACGAGAAATTATTTTGATTTATTTTATAAAATTTTCTATCATAATCTATATTGTAAGTGTTAATTGAAAAATATATGTTTGTCGGTATATCTTATAATAGTATTTAATTAAATTCATTTATATCTAACCACACTAACCAAAAAAAAACATTATACTCCCTCCATTACATTGCTATTTATAATTTTTTTTAATAATTTATATTCATTAAATAATTTATATATATATATATATATATATATATATATATATATATATATATATATATATATATATATATATATATATATATATTCCAAATAAATCATTTATGGAATAAACTTAAAAAGTCAAAATTTATTTATAAAAAAGAATGGAGGGAGTGTGTGCTTGCTAAAAGTACAAATATGTGACATTCGTATACTGGTAGCGGTGACCAGACTCTTTAGAAATTTTCTGTAATTTAGGGTTTGTCAAAAAGTTCAGGGAAGAGAGAAGGCACCGGCAATTATTAAGGTTCAATCAAAAGTGAAAAAACCTACTTTTCTCCCCAAAAATTGTTCTTGAGAGTAACCAATAAACTTAAGAATTTTAGTAGGTTGTACTATCTAACCCCCTTATATAAGAAAAATGAAGTTTGTGGCTAACTTCCAACAAAACAACAAACACATGAGAGAAGCGATGAGTCTTCCTTTCAAATGATGGGTCAAAGTTGTTAGTCTCCTTTCCTTAGGATACTTAGAGCGGTTAGTTTTCTACCTTCAAACAAACCTTGAGATATTTTAACACCGGGATGAGCTTATGAACCTAAGCATAGTTTTATATCGGGCTAACCAAGAACCTGTGAGATTTTACCACCAGGTTGATCACGAACTGAGACCATCTTTTAACATCGAACTGAGCTTTAATCGAAACTTGGTTTTACTGTGGGCTAACCAAGAAGCTATGAGATTTTATCACACGGTGATCTCAAACCTTGAAAGCTTTTAAATTGGCTGAACTTTCAAACCTAAATAGAGACTTGATCACACAATCCTCAGGCCAAAGCTTTTTACGGGTTAAGTTATGAACCTAAACAAACAATCCCTAAGTGGACAAAATGTTCAAACAAGAAAAAAAAACTTCCTCGGCGAACTTACAAAACTACTCTTCTAGAATTACATCTTCCTCACTCGCAAATTGACTTTCTTGAAAAGCACTTCGATTAAAACTTTAGTGAGAGAAAATAAACAAAAAGAATTTTTAGAGAGAGAGAGAGAGAGTAAGAAGTGAGAAATGAAATTGTTTTTTGGATGATTTTAAATGTGTGAAGGGTCTATTTATAAGCTAGAGGTTGGAAAAAGAAAAAGGAAAAAAAAAATAAAACCAATAATAATGTGTCAATTGATTGGCATCATGTCTCTATCGACTGGTAGGCATGAGTTAATCAATTAGTAAGCTAAAAAAGTTAAGAAAATATATTTATCCATTGCTAGTGATTAAGGCGTTGTCCTAATTGATTATAGCGTATTTTTTTAACTTCTCCAATCGATTTCCATAAGGCGTCAATCGATTGGAAAAAGCAAAATTTTGCCCATATCTTTTATGAATGTTCCTAACTTACATGACATGACTTTAAGGAATTTCTAGAAATGTTTTCTTGAGAAAAAAGTTTGAAAACATGTTTTTGTGTGTGTGTGATTTAGCCATGCACTTTTATGAAAAATTTCTTGTGCTTTTACAATGTACTCACTAAGACGTGTCGAGGCAGACATTCATATTCTTTAAAACTTGACAGATGCTTCATTCTTACAAACACTTTTTGGAGTTTACTTTCAGATAAGACTTAAGTTATATTCCATTTGGTTTCCATCATTAGAGTCAATTTCATCAAACCCTAATATCCTAGTTTGCATCTTTAACCTCTTAATTGTTTTATGCTTGACTTTAGTTGTTTTCATTATCAAGGGAATGCTCATCTTTAATAGTTGTCATCATCAAAAGCATGTTATATGACCTGCAAAACAAGGTTCCACAATATATGCATTTGCGAAAGAATCAATATTTTTAAATAATTAAGTATGTCAATTAGTTTATCAATTTCAACACGTATAATTTCTTGTAAGATATTGAGTTATGTAAATAAATTTAATTCATCAATATCTGAGTTTTCATTATATTTCAGTAAACGTTCAACATTAAGACAATATTATTTTAAATTTTCATTATCTAATGACCTTATTTTCTCAATGCTAAAAAGAAATCCAAAAATATCATCATAGAATTTAAAATTTTCAAACCTAGTTTAAAAAATTAAAATTTTGGGGCCTAAAGCGAGTGTTTTACTGGCATAAGGGTTTAGACGACCCTAGGTAAAAGCAAGCTCACGTGAGGTGAGGGACTCTATATTTTCAATAGTATTTTGTGTGTATCAGAGTTGTCCTTCCCCATGATAGGGATGAAATATTTATAGAGACTTAGGGTCTTGGATTTTGGATATTCCTAGGATGTAGTAACAATTTCTCTAACTAGGGAAGCTATTGAATACCTATTCTTTAGGAATCGTGACCAAAACCTCATGTAGATGCGATTATAGGTAATGCACACATGACCCCCATGTTCTCCATCAGGGCGAGTAGCCAGCAGAGTGAAGGTTATGTTTAGGCACTATAATTTGAGGTGAATCCCTCATGGTATTTGGTCTTATATCTCCTTGTCATGGGCCTTTACAAATATATCACTATAGAGTCCTTTAAGCACGAGGGCTTTATAAAAGGTGAAGTGTTTTATATTCATCATTCCTTTATATTAAATCTCTCAATTGAGGGAAAGTAATCAATTATGGGAGAGTTCCTTACTTATAGTCATCATTTAAGAGTGATTCCTTTAGTTATAGTCATCAGTTATAGATGAAACCCTTTGTTAGAGGCGAGTTCCTCAGTTAGGGGCGAGTCCCTTAGTAAGGGGTGAGTCATTATCCCCCTGCCACATGCTTTTTGATTAGATTGTGTGTCAGTTGAGGGATGTTAAATAATAGTCAAATGATTTGGAAAAGTTAAAATGTAGGTTAGTTATAAACGTTTGATCATTTAGTGGGAAAGAGACGTGCGTAGCATTTAATGCTATGCATAATGACTTTCCTAAGGAAACCCAATCTAGTTTCTTTCCTTACATGTTTCATAAACATGTTGAGCCCATCCCACTTCCTGCAATAGTTGTACTATTGGGCATGTATGTTGCTTATGTTATTGGTTAATCAAAGAAGATTCATAAGTATAATAGAGTTTCTTTAAATTTGGATAGATGGAGATTACAGGATTCGTTAGTTCTTCATGAATCTAAGCACTACAATTTCAAACTCATTCCCTCCCATTTGGAATTCATGGCCACAAAGAAAGTTAAAGGTGTGCATGTTTGAACATCGTGTCTCTTTTGACAAGTTGAAAACTATTTAGGTTCCATAAAATGAAATCAGAGATTTTAAGAATCACGAAAGTAAAATACAAAACCAGAGAGCTTGAAAGCATAAAGCATACACTATTGTAAAGGCCTTAAGTACGAAGGCAAGTTTCATAAGCATGCCTTGTAGAAGTTGTCGCGGTCGGCAAAATGATAGAATCACCATCATCCTTTATTTGTCCCTGAGGAACGAGAAAATAATGATAAAACCTAAAAACTAAGGATGAGAGACTAGGTTCGGGAGTCAGTTAAGTGAGAGAAAGGTATTAGACACCTTTCACCTCCATTGTATTCAATGGGATCCTCCTTCAATTCTAGGGTTGGTGTGTCTTTAAGATATTTGCTTATCATTTATCTCTGGTTTAATTATTTATTTCTTCACATAATATTTTAAAATTGATTAATAAGGGAAAACTTAAAAACGTTTTTTTTATTATTTTACTCGCTAGAGTTTTACAACTCTATGCTTACCTACCCTTAAGTCTATTGAAGTATCAGAGTTTCGTAGTTCGTCTTAAAAATGTTAGTTGGTTGTTTTTATCTCTTGAAAAGTTCTCACGCATCAGAGGCAGAGAAATGTTTGTTTTTTTAAAAAATACTTCAATACACAAGCGTAGAGGACTTTAAGTTTGAGTGGGTTGAGTTGATTTTATCCCTTTTGATTGACTGCAAATATCTCATTACTTTGATTTAAGAAAATAACTCATAATGATTATATATATATATATATATATATATATATATATATATATATATATATATATATATATATATATATATATATATATATATATATATATATATATATATATATATATATATATATATATATATATATATATATATATATATATATATATATATATATATATATATATATATATATATCAAAATATTAAAAGTTTAATCCATCCAAAGACCATATCCCTTATCCATGACTTTTACCCATGATTTGAAACCCTAATAAATGTCAAATAACTTTATCCCATATTATCCCTGCGTTATCCCATGATATTGATAGATTAAAACCAACCCATAATTAATTAATATCGCATAATTATCCCTATATTTTTATATTTCTTATATTATTTATACTATCCCAAATTAATATGTAATTTCCCCATGCTTAATTATTGTGAAGTTAACCCCTAACACCAATTATATTTTAATATTTTAATTTCATGTTAATTGTAATTATCTTATTATTCATCAAATTTCTTGATGTTAACTTATCCCTAAATATTACAATTATCCCAATTATCTTAATTTGTAATCCCAATTAAAATAAGAAAATGTCAATTAAAATCTAATTGTCTTACTTAGGTTAATTAAAGTAATTAGCAAAAGTTTAATCCTAGTTATAATTAATTTAAACAAATAATATAATTAAATTAGATAAACGGGTAAGGGTGTAAATTGAATTGAAAATTGCAATTGGGCTAAGGGGTTGGGGTGTGAAAAGCAACATAGAGAGATATGGCTTAAGGCCTATTCGTTGGAAACTCTAAATTAAAAGGAAAAAATCAGCACAAACCTAATTCAAAGGAGCAACTGCCCTGTTAGATGACCAATTGTGCTTATTTGAGCTATCAAATGTGGGCATCTTTCACTCCTTTTTGTCAAGAAAATGTTCAAAACCGCCCTTGCTTTTGTTGATATGCAATATTATGTGAAATACTCTTGGTACCTTTGATTTGTGTATTATTATGCAGAAATTAGGCATTAAAGAATAGAAGTTGAAGACACAAGAAAGATGGCAAAGGAATCAAGAAAGAAGGCAAGCAAAAGCAAGTTCGCTAGGCGAAGCCCTGGCGAGTGAGGCAGCAAACTGTTCGCTAGGCGAGCATGTAGCGAGCTGCCAGTGAACACTCCCAGACTTGGACAAAATCAAATTGGCATCATTCGCTTGGGGCGAGGAAGGTAGCGAAGGACTCACTAGACGAGCACCTATCGAGCAGGTAGCAAAGCATTCCAGTAGCCAAATGACCAAGGCTCGCTGCAGCGAACGAAGCAACGATCTGCTCGCCTAGCGAACACTCTCAGACTCATCTGGGTTAATTCCTCTGGACACAGGCTTGACCATTGGCACATTTTGGGGCTCACTAGGCGAACCATTCTGCTCGCCTAGCGAGCAAGACAACTCAACACTTTTTCTATAAGTAGCATGTGTACTTTTTGAAGACATATCAATATATTTTCTTAGTTTTTGCTCCAAAGCTGATTTTTGTGCCCTAGAAACCCAATATCTCTCATTTCTTCATCTCTTAATAATATTTTACAAAAAGAAGGTGGATTCTCATCCAAGTTCGATTCTTCGACTCAGATGTTCATCAACCTTCTTTCGAAACTTGTTGTGTAAGCTACCATGGAAATGAGTAGCTAAACTCTCATTTTGTCAAGGTTAGATGTAGATAATCATAAGCTTTGTATGTATATGGGATAATCTTCATTTTTAAACTCTTTGATAATGAATATATTGTGAAAACCTTGCTTTATTTATAACTCTTTGTGTTGGTTTATTATTGAAAGGTATTTTCCAACTCTTGACCTAGGTTTTCATCCATCTATATTCTTGAGCTAAAGATAGTTTTGAATGTGGTTGTTCACTAAAATGTTAAACCTAAATGTTGTCATTTTGATAGATTGTGTGAGAAATCAACAATAGATCAAAATGGGAAAAACCACAATGTGAGTTAGAAATAATCACATTGGAAGGATATTATGAATGTGTTTATCATCTAAGTGAAGTTTATGAGTTTTGTTGATCGAACATATGCATGCAAAGTGATCGTCGAACCCTAACTTTGACAATGTTTCTTAAATCGTAAAACCCAAACTTTTACCGCAATTTCTTACTTTTATGCAAGATACCGTGACTAAAAACCAAAACTCCCTTGTTACTAATAGTTAAGAATTTAACAACTGTCGAACGGCAGCAATATCACATATTCCCTGTGGAGACGATAACAAAACCCGATACTTTATCATTGTTCTAACACACCCCCCATTGTGTACCGCAAGAAAATTGGTAACTTGCAACGGTGTGAACTGCTGAAATTTGCATGTTACGACGATAAACTGTATTGCGACAATTATCAAAACTGTCACATCAACCGTCATTCTCTTTCGCAGGTAATTGACCTAACCTGAATATTACGACGATTACCACTGTCATGGAATTTCGTTTTGATTTTTGTTTTTAGACGGTAAATTGGCGGTTTGAACCGTCGAAAATTGTGAATATTTAAAAAAAAAATTCTACCCTCAATTTTTTTAGCATTATTATAAAATAAAACTAAATAAAAATAAAAACAAAAAAATTCTAACTCCATTCCAACTCTATTAATGTTATAGAAAATAAATTCTAACTTTATTCCAACTCTATTAATGTTATAACTTCTAAGATATCATCACTTCTACATCACATTCCTAAGATAATGTCACTTATACACTTCCAAACTAGCTATAACACCTAGATTAATAAAAATCATTCTGAAAAACAAAAGGAATTTCACAGCTCCAAAAGGAAAGTCCCTACCAAAAGAAAAGTCACTAAAAATCATTCTAAAAACAAAAAGAAAACCACTACCAAAAGGAAAGTCCCTGAAGACTTTTAACAAACTATTGGTTTCATTTAACACCTTATAATGACAGATTCTTGCTTCTCATCAAATAAGCAATAATAACTAATGCATTGCATATAAAAACACGAGTAAAACCCTCAAGACTAAACACAACAGCACAGAAAATCAATACACAATATTTTCAGTATAAGCAACAAAAATGAAATTGAAAAAAGAGATTGAAGTGTGAGTGATGATTGAAACCTTCTTATGGGATCAACTAGCATTAATTACAATATGCTAAAAAGTCCTAATGGGCATAGACTAGATTTGACCTTACAGGTAGGTGAATTGGTCTTGGTAAAACTTCAGCCAAATAGACAACAATCTGTTGCATTGAGAAAGAATCAGAAGTTGGGAATGAGATACTTTGGACTATTTGAGATCATAGCATGAGTAGTAGAGGCTGCTTATAAGCTCAAGCTACCTGAAGATGCCAAAATCCATCCTGTCTTTCACATATCCCAGCTAAAGCCATTCAAAGGTGTGCCACAAAATCAATACATGCCTTTACCACTCACGATGTCGGAGAATGAACCTATCATACAGCCCAGGGAAGTATTACAAGCTCGTACCATAGTCAGGGGTAATCCGGATTTTCATCAGGTTCTAGTCCAGTGGGATCAACATACAATATCCGAAGCAACTTAGGAAGATATTGATGAATTACAAAGGAAGTTTCCTTCCTACAACCTTGAAGACAAGGTTATGTTTAAAGGGGATGGTATTGTAATGAGACAAAAGGATAGAAGCCTTCTAGAAACAGAAGGTGAGTCAGCAAATCATTAGAGGACCCACAACAAGTGGAGGAAAAGGATGATGCTAGTACTGGTGGTGGAATATTACCACGTAAAGGAGAGAGAACGTAAAAAACGCACAGCATGTGGAAGGAATTTGTGAAACCTTGAGGCCAACTTTATATAGTACACTAGGGGAATATTATGAGGGCATGTGATTGGTGAAGTTGTCATTCTTCTCCCTCAAAACTCTCTTCTCACATCTGTTTGTAATTCTGCATTCCAACTGTTTGATGAAAATTTTCATAACAAAACTTCATTCTCATTATCATTGCCATTGTTAGAACTTGGTTTTACTGTTACATTGAATATTGTTTTGCAGTACTATTTCATTGGTGCTTTAATCAACCATGGCTGCTCTACAATACAAAGAGATCCAAGATGATATCAAACGTAATACAGAGGAAATGAGGTCGTTCCAGACTGAAATCCTTGAGTGCATGGAAAGACTGAAAGTTGGTAATGCATCAAAGTTTGAGGATATTCACATAGCGCTTGACGTTCTCATCCAACAAACACCTCCGAAGCAACACCATGGGTCAGAACTCAACAACAAAACTCCATTTCAGGTGAGAAACATTAAACTCGAGTTCACTCATTTTGACGGCACTAACGTACACGAATGGATCTTTCGTGCTGAGCTGTTTTTTGGGTATTACGATACACCGGATCATGATAGATTAACTATTTCATCTGTCCATCTTGATAAAAATGTGGTGCCTTGGTTTCAAATGGTACACCATTCGAATCCGTTTCATTCTTGGCTAGACTTTACGCGTGCGTTAGAACTGGATTTTGGTCCATCCATATACGAATTTCCTCGTGCTACCTTGTTTAAATTGAATCAAATGGGAACAATTTATGAATATTATCTCCAGTTCACATCCTTAGCCAATAAAGTTTATGGGTTAAGTAACGACGGTCTAATTGATTTCTTCATGAGTGGCCTCAATGCTGAAATTCGTCGGGATGTGTTAATCCATACACCCATCTCCGTATTAAAAGCAGTATCCATAGCCAAAGTTTATAAGGAAAAATACACTCAAACAACCAAACCACAAAAAACCAACCCAAACACATACTACAAACCACCCTTCAATATACCTAAACCAGAAAATAACCAAAAAAACACAACTCTCATCCTCAACACCCCCCCCCCCCCACGAGACCTATGAGTCAATTCCAGAAGAATCCCAATATAAACGCATATCCCCTGCAGAGATGCAACTTATAAGAGACAAAGGCCTTTGTTATTGGTGTGATGACAAGTTCTCTTTCACTCATAAATGCCCCAACAGACAATTGATGTTGCTCCATTATGATGATTTTGAGGAAGAACATGTCACTGTTGTGGATGAGACACCAACTGATGTAAACACAGACAACGGTCACCAACAGAAACCTCAACACCATTTGTCCAAGAATTCCATGAAAGGGGATTCCAACATGGGTGTGCTTAGATTCTCTGGTTTAATTGGAAACATCAAGGTGCAAGTGCTAATTGATGGAGGCAGTTCAGATAACTTCTTGCAACCTCGGATAGCTAAATTTTTGAAGATACCTATTGAACCAGGCCCAATATTCAGAGTGCTAGTAGGAAATGGTGACATAATGACAACTGAAGGGGTCATTCAGGAATTACCATTGAATATACAAGGCAATGAGTTAAAAGTACCAGTATTTTTACTACCTGTAGCTGGGGGAAATGTTATATTAGGAGCAGCTTGGCTAGCTACATTAGGACCACATGTAGCTGATTATGCTTCACTTACATTGAAAAAAAAATTTCAATAGCAAGTTTGTGACATTAGAGGGTGAAAGAACTCCCAAACCTGCAGTAGCACAATTACACCATTTCAAGAGACTTCATAGTACAGATGCTATAGCTGAATGTTTTACCATCCAATGGCAAAAAAACTATACTGTTGAAGATGTTTGGAAAGAGTTACCTACCAATATTGAACTTGAGATGGCCATTCTACTTCACACTTACAAAAGTTTGTTTCAACAACCAACAACATTACCACCTCACAGAACACACAATCACCATATCCCATTGATGGAGGGCTCTAATCCTGTCAAGGTTAAACCTTACAGGTATCCACACAGCCAGAAGGCTCAAATTGAACACATGGTACAGGAAATGCTACTACAAGGTATTATACAGCCAAGCACAAGTCCATTTTCTTCACCAATTATCTTGGTGAAAAAGAAAGATGGTACATGGAGGTTCTATGCTGATTATAGGGCTTTAAATGCTATAACTATCAAGGATTCATTTCCAATTCCCATAGTTGATGAATGATTAGATGAGCTCTTTGTAGCTAGATATTTTTCGAAGCTGGATCTTAGGTTTAGTTATCACCAAATACTGTTGCAACTAGAAGATAGATACAAAACAACTTTCAGGACACATCAAGGCCACTATGAATGTTTGGTAATGCCATTTGGATTAACCAATGCATCAACAACATTCCAAAGTCGCATGAATCAAATTTTTCAGCATGCTTTGAGAAAATATGTGCTAGTACTTTTTGATGACATACTAGTATATAGCCCTACCTGACAGGAGCATTTGAATCATTTAGATAATGTATTACACATACTACAAGACAATACAATGTTTGTCAAACTGTCTAAGTGTTCCTTTGGAGTTTTAGAGATCCAATACTTGGGACATGTGGTAACTGGACAAGGTGTTTCCGTGGACAAGGATAAAGTACAAGTTGTGCAAGAGTGGCCTTTATCTAAAAATGTGAAGCAATTAAGAGGGTTCCTAGGTCTCACATGCTACTATAGGAGATTTATAAAATCTTATGCTAAGATTGCTGCCTCATTGACTGATTTACTAAAAAAAGAAAGTTTGTGTGGAATGAACAAGCTGAGATAGCTTTTAATCAGCTGAATACTGTCATGATTTCTACTTCGGTGTTGGCCTTGCCTAATTTTCAAAAACCCTTTATTTTAGAAACAAATGCTTCTGGTGTTGGGGTGGGTGCAGTGTTGCATCAAGATGGGCACCCCATTGCTTATTTTTCAAAGATAATAGTCCCTAGAAATCAAAAGAAATCGACTTACTTTAGGGAAATGTTGTCTATATCTGAAGCAATAGCTAAGTTCATACACTATTTCCTGGGGCATAGATTCATCATTCATACCGATCAAAAGAGCTTGAGGAGTTTAATGGATTAGTCTTTATAGACACCAGAACAACAACAATGGTTACATAAATTCTTGGGTTATGAATTTTCCATAGAGTACAAGCCATAGAGGAAAAGGATGATGCTAGTACTGGTGGTGGAATATTACCACATAGAGGAGAGAAAACGAAAAAAAACGCACAACATGTGGAAGGAATTTGTGAAACCTTGAGGCCAACTTTATATAGTACACTAGGGGAATATTATGAGGGCATGTGATTGGTGAAGTTGTCATTCTTCTCCCTCAAAACTCTCTTCTCACATCTGTTTGTAATTCTACATTCCAACAGTTTGATGAAAATTTTCTTAACAGAAATTCATTCTCATTATCATTGCCATTGTTAGAACTTAGTTTTACTGTTATATTGAATATTGTTTTGCAGTACTGTTTCACAATATCAACAGCTTCCGGCTTTTGCTCTTCTTTCTGCTTACTATACAAACTAGTTTTATCAAGAATCTAAGTATTTATTACAATATTGGTGTAAAAAATATCAAAAGTTTCTAGAACATGTATATTTTATTATACATAAGAACAGATATTTATTTCATCTGAAATATGTGGATACTATCTGATAGAATATAATACATCATAGAAATGACAAACAATATACAGAAACTTCATAGACCCAACAAGACATAAGCATGAGACCAAATTGATCTTGGTAGCTTTTCTTCTCCTGTATTACTTAAAAAGGTGTAACTTATTTAAAACTTTATAAGCTTAGGAAACCCTTTTCCAATCCCATATTTGGACTTTTGGACATATCTTTAAACTGCTTGTAACTAGACACTGGTGTATCAAGTTGTGTTACAATTAGGTCGACTCAAGAAAACCATAAAATCAAACTGAACTGTTTTTGAATAAACTGAACCATTACTTTTTTATAATAAACTTAAATTGTGTTTCACAAACAATCATAACAGAGCCATTATTTTTTATTAATGAACCTAACATGTATTTTACAAGTACAACCATATAATTGAGCCAAACTACAGTTAAAAGAAATCAAACTGACCGAACTAAGTCAAAAAATTAATCCACATGGTACATTATAATTAACATAAATAACACCTATAAAACAATTCTTAAGTTTTATCCTAATATAAAATCTTCAAGGGGTCCAAAATGGAATTGTCAGTATAAGACTATAAGTCTATTATAAGCATACATAACCCAAGAAATAAGGCTTCTTTTAGTTTCTAGTTACTGATTAATTTTGATAACTAATTAGGCTCCAAAGAAAGGAAGTATGAAAAAGGATTTTAAAGGTGAACAGTGTTGGAATTCCCTCACACCCTATGAAGAATTCCCTTCAATCTTGATCTCAAGATTGATGAATAACCCACAATATGATAGTAATGGTGATAACAAGCAAAGAGTTATCAAGAACAACAAAAGAGGAAAAGAAAAGAACAAACAAGAAAGAGAAGAATGAGAGAAGAAATATTTGGAGAGAAATTGAGTTACCCACAACTGTGGGATTTCTTATTGAACTTTCACTTGCTAAAACTGCAACTGTGAAAACTGTTCTGTTGTAATATAGAATACAAAGCAAGGCACCCTGTTTATAGTTTTAGGCTTACTAAATCCCAAAACATAAAAGGCCCAACATATTAAAATCAAATATGTTTACACTATGAATTATATTTAACATACCACCTAATTTATTGTGTCTAAACTGTCTACATTCATCATGGCTCTTAGTCTTCTGAAGGCTTCGACCTGCACTCCCTTCGTCATGATATCTGCAATCTGATTCTCAGTTCTGCAGTGTTCCAACTTCATCTTCCCTTCTGCTACCTGCTCTCGAAGATAATGGAACCTCATTTCGATGTGCTTGCTTCGACCACGAGCTATTGGATTCTTCGCCAAGTTGATAGCTGACATGCTGTCTATCTTCATGGTAATTTCTCCATGATACTTCCCTGTGATTTTTTCGACCAAATTCATCATCCAAGTTGCTTGACATGCACAAAGAGAAGCAGCTACATATTCTGCTTCGCATGATGACAATGCTACTACTGGTTCCTTTCTCGAATTCCAAACAACTGGTGCACCATCTAACATAAACACATACTCAGCTGTGGATTTTCGATCCTCAGCATCACTACACCAACTAGAGTCTGTGTATCCCACTAACTTGCATTCTTTTCCTTCATCAGCTGTTGGAAATAAAATCCCATAGTCGAGAGTTCCTTTCAGATACCTCAGTATCCTCTTCACCGCTGCTAGGTGTGATACCTTTGGCTTCTGCATGAATCTACTTACCATACCAACACTGTATGCTAAGTCAGGCCTTGTGTGACAAAGGTATCTAAGTGACCCAATAAGTCTTCTGTATTGGGTTGGGTCGACATCATCTTCATCTGAATCCTTCGATAGTTGCAATCTGGGCTCAGCTGGAGTCGAAGTTTGGTTGCAATCTTGCATCTCAAATCTCTTGATTATTTCGCCTGCATATCTTCTTTGGTTCATCATCAAACCTCTATTTGTCTTGTAGAATTCGATACCAAGGAAATATGAGAGATTTCCCAAGTCTGACATTTCAAACTCCTCACTCAGGTCATGTTTGAAATCTTTGATCTCCTTCTTGCAACTTCCTATTATCAACAAATCATCAACATAGAGACATAGTATAAGCAATTCACCATTGATTCTTCTTACATATACTCCATGCTCAGTAGTACACTTCACAAATTTGTTATCCCTTAAGAAACTGTCGATTTTCTTATTCCAAGCTCTTGGAGCTTGCTTAAGTCCATACAGGGCTTTATGAAGCTTGTACACCTTTCTTTCTTCGCCTTGTTTCACAAACCCAGTTGGTTGTGCAACATAAACTTCTTCGTCTAAGGGGCTATTAAGGAATGCACACTTCACGTCCATCTGACATGTGCGCCAGTTGTTCATATTTTCTAGACCAACAACCAACCTGATTTTTTGATTCTAGCCACAGGTGCGAATACTTCATCAAAGCCGATTCCTTCGTTCTGAAGAAATCCTTTCGCCACAAGTCTCTCCTTGTGCCGAGTTACTTCTCCTTTAGGATTTACCTTCAACTTGTAAACCCACTTCACATCAATTGCCTTCTTGCCTTGCAGAAATTCGACAAGTGACCAGGTATCATTGACTTCGATGGACTCCAACTCTTCAGTCATTGCTTTCATCCACTTCGAATCTTTCAATGCCTCAGCTGCATTGGCTGGTTCGACATCTGCGTAGAAAGCATAGTGTACCAGCTCACCCTCTTCATCGAATACATCATCTGATGTAATTACACATTCTTGCAACCTTGCAGGCATGTGTCTTATTTTTCGAGGTCTACTTGAACCTGCTTCATCTGCAACTGGTTCCTGTCGAACTTCTGTTTCAACTTCAGTGGCTGGTTCTTCACAAGAGATTCTTACTGAATCCTTCTTGGCATTCTCAGTCCAATCCCATTCTTTAAGTTCATCTATGATCACGTCTCTACTGATCACTACCTGCTTATTCACTGGGTTGAACAGCTTGTAACCTCCTATTGAATGATATCCTATTAAGATCATCTAATTCGACTTATTATCAAGCTTCCTTCTCAACTGATCTGGCACATGTCTATATGCTATAGATCCAAACACCTTTAAGTGACTGAGACTAGGCTTGACACCAGACCAACATTCTTCTGGTGTGATTCCTTCAAGATTCTTCGTCGGACATCTGTTTAATATATATGTTGCTGTCGAAACTGCTTCTCCCCATAATTCTTTGGGTAGATGCTTTCCATTCAACATACTTCTCACCATATTTATGATGGTTTTGTTCTTGCGTTCTGCAATCCCATTTTGTTGTGGAATGTAGGGTGGCACCACCTCATGCACAATCCCTTCTTTTACAGATAGTGTATCGAACTCTTTCGATACATACTCTCCACCACCATCAGTCCTCAAAATTTTTAGCTTTCGACCACTCTGTCTTTCGACCATGGACTTGAATCTTGAGAATACCTCAATCACATCACTTTTCTTCTTGATGAGGTAAGTCCACAGCTTTCGACTGTAATCATATATAAACGTGACAAAGTATCTATTTCCAGCAATCGAATCCACCTGGATTGGACCACATACATCAGAGTATATGACTTCAAGCATCGCCTTCGACTTCCTTCCTGCATCCTTGCTGAAGCTATTCTTGTGTTGTTTCGACTGAACACACTCCTCACAACTTCACTTGGAATGTCGATTACTGGTAATCCTGAAACCATATTTCTTCTCTTCAGTTCTCTGATGTCATTAAAGTTGAGATGACCTAGTAACCACTCATCTCTGCTAGCTGCAGTTGCTAGACACTTGTGCTCCATCACATTGAGTCCAATCTTGAAGGTCCTATTCTGAGACATTGGAGCCTTCAAGATTAGTCTACCACCTGCGTCGAGAACTCTCATCATATTGTCTTCGACAACTACCTTGTAGTTCTTTTCGACAAGCTGCCCTATACTGAGCAAATTACTCTTCGTGCCTGGTATGTACAACCCATTGGAAATTGTTGACTTTTTGCCATCTTTCCTCATAATAAGAACATCACCAACACCTTCAGCTGCTAGAGTGTTGTCATTTGCAAACTTCACTGTGTTCTTCGACGAGGGCTTCATGTTGACAAACCAATCTTTCCTTTCAGTCATATGTGATGAGCATCCTGAGTCCAAGTACCACTGATCTTGGAATCTTTCTTCATCTCTTGCTGTGACCATTAGCAACATTTCTTCTTCTTTATGTTTCACCAGCTTTGCATCAGTCTCTTGATTTCTCTTCCTTTCTGGACAATCACTAAAGTAATGACTATACTTCTGGCAATTGAAACATTGAATGTGGCTTTTGTCTGTCTTTCGACCACCGCCTCTTCCTTTACTCGCAACACCACCTCTTTTGTTGCCCTAATTCCAAGGTTTCTTTTGATTCGACTGGTTTCCTCCTTTGTTGCCATTCCAACTACCTTTGCCTTTTCTTTCCTTTTCTGACTGTGCCTGCAAAGCCGTATCTTTCGACTTTCCTGCAACTCTCTCAACCATCCTCTGTTCATGAGACTCAAGAGTCCCTTGAAGCTCTTCCTTCGTCAATACTGACAGATTTTTCGACTCCTCTATGGCAACTACCACATGGTCGAATTTTGGAGCCAACGATCTCAAAATCTTTGTGACAACTGCTTTCGTCGTCAGCACTTCTCCACATACTTTGATTTTATTCACCAACTTTGTAACTCTGGTAAAGAAATATCTAATTCTTTCGTTGTCTTCCATTTGAAGAAACTCATAGGTTCTCTTGTGAGTTTGTAACCTCACCTCTTTCACCTTTTCTGCGCCTCCAAACGACTTTTCAAGAATCTCCCATGCTTCTTTTGTTGAATCAACATCACTAACCTTTTCAAAGTTATCAGGATCAACACACTAATGAATTATAAAGAGTGCTTTATAATCCTTCTTCTTCAATTCTTTGTGCGCAGCCTTTTCCGCCTCCGTTGCATTCTCCCCAAGCGATGTTACTCCGTCCTTCACAAGATCCCAAAGATCTTGATAACAGAAAATCACCTTAATCTGCTTGCACCAATTCTCATAATTGTCTTTCTTGAGAATTGGCAGGGTTGCCGGAAATTTGTCGTTCGGATAGTTCATCGCCATCACTATCTTCCTTCCTTGAATCTCTCACCGGAGCTCTAGATACCAGATGTTGGAATTCCCTCACACCCTATGAAGAATTCCCTTCAATCTTGATCTCAAGATTGATGAATAACCCACAATATGATAGTAATGGTGATAACAAGCAAAGAGTTATCAAGAACAATAAAAGAGGAAAAGAAAAGAACAAACAAGAAAGAGAAGAATGAGAGAAGAAATATTTGGAGAGAAATTGAGTTACCCACAACTGTGGGATTTCTTATTGAACTTTCACTTGCTAAAATTGCAACTGTGAAAATTGTTCTGTTGTAATATAGAATACAAAGCAAGGCACCCTATTTATAATTTTAGGTTTACTAAAGCCCAAAACATAAAAGGTCCAACATATTAAAATCAAATCGAATCATATCAAATCAAATTTGTTTACACTATGAATTATATTTAACAAACAGATGACAATGCTGCAGAAAATGCCATAATGTATATCATCTAGTAAAACAAATAAATAACTACTACAATTTTTTCAAAGAGATTAATTTATTTATTACATTACCTTAACAACCAGCACTCTCAGATTTTTGAAGACTTCAATTCTAATTCTTGCAAAATCTTAATGTCCTCTTGCAACCTCCATATATGCACATTTTTTTGTTGTCGTAAGAAATGAGTATTAGGAACTCATGAAAAGACATAACAAGAAAGGGAGAATTTCAATTAGGTCCTTTTCAATAGAAATATATTTGTCTTGATTACTTTAAGATGTATTTTTATATAATTGAATGTCATTTACTCTATAATGGACCAATATACAAAAGAAAGAGCAATGACATAAGTATGTGTCATTTGAAAACAAGAGTAATTGTATAACAATTAGTCGGATCAACACTTGTAGATATTGTGTAGAAACATATCTATTAACCCTTACCAACAAATTTAAAGTTGAAAAACAGAGAATGAAGTAAAATGCTTGTCCAATACATTTTTCTCATTACTGATTGGAAGATAAAGAGAATGTAGTAACATGCCATTAAGAAAGAAGAATAATCTTCATTTTGAGTTTATAACAACCAATGTTAACCCTACAATGGCTTCTTATTTATCAATAACTTGCTACTATTGTTACTCACAGTACACAACCACATGCTACTGATCTTTAATGATACTGCTAGCTGCTCTGTTCTTAACTATCCAAACACAACTCACAGTGCAAATTTAATCCAAACATAAAATCACATTTGAAGTAAATCGATAATAAGAAAGATGGATGATGATTGGCTAAATCGATAATCTTAACTATCCCAACACAACTCACAATGTCATATATATATATATATATATATATATATATATATATATATATATATATATATATATATATATATATATATATATATATATATATATATATATATATATATATATATATATATATATATATATATATATATATATATGACAAATTCTTTAGCATCTAGGTTGAAAGTAAAAGAATAAAATAAAAAGAAAGAAAGGAATAAAAAAGTAGGAGGATGATTGGCTAAAATAGTCGCGATAGTTCCCTCTAACAGTCGTGGATATAGAAAGATGGTAGTTGATTAGAAACAATTGCAATTATTTTACTCAACATGCCTAAAAAACCTGTGAAAGTTAGCCTTAGAGGCATGTTGAGTAAAAAATTTGTGAAAGTTAGCCTTAACTGTCATGAAAATCATCACAATCCAAAAATAAGAGAGGTTTTGTGGAAACTGTCTCAATCCCTAATTAATTAATATTCTATAATTATTCCTATATTTTTATATTTCTTATATTATTTATACTATCCCAAATTAATCCGTAATTTTCCCATGCTTAATTGTTCTGAAATTAACCCCTATCACCGATTATATTTTAGTATTTTAATTCCATATTAATTGTTATTATCTTATTGCTCATCTAATTTTTTATGTTAACTAATCCCTAGCAAGGATTGACCAATTCTTAGTACTCTGTTGGTATTCAACTTTGATATATCCTTGACAACACCTTGTTGATTAATCTTAACCCATCCAGCTGTAACTTGCATACGATTCCCATACTCGCAGAAATCGGATAAGACTCTAATGATCCTCCGGTCGTTGTTTGATAAACCCTGGTATAACCCCCGATGAAACTCCTAATAAAATCCCTGGTAAAACTCTTGATGAAACCTCTTATATAACTTCTGATCAAACCATTGATGATAAAACCCTGATGAAACCCTTTGACTAATCCTTGATGATCAGTTTCAACCCCTCCGGGTGAAATTTGCATACGATTCCTATGATCATCTGATCATGTTTTTGGAATCGGGTTGGACTTTAGTGATACCCTGATTACTCTGGATGAAACCCTTTTGCTAGAAATTTTAGTTAAACCCTTTGCTAAAATTCTGGTAGAACCCTTTGATGGAACCCTTTAATGAAACTTCAGATAGAATCCCTAGATGAAACCTTTGATAAAACCCTTTTGATGAAATCCTGATATGTTTGATGGAACGCACCCCTTGCATGAGATAAGTTAATAAGATAGGGATGTGAGAGGTGAAGGTCTTCTCACTGGTTAATAACGATCATTCGGGATGATCGACTGCTGGATATATTCCTTTGAAGACTCACGGTGAGTGAGTTTGTCAGGGAAGTCCTTTATTGAATAGGCGTTTATGGCAAAATTACTTACTAGGTGTGGACCAATTTATGTGACCCCACCAATCCTGAGATGGTGAAATCCTCATGAATCGTGCTTGATGCATCTTTCGAATTTCTAATATTTATCCTATGATGCTTAAAAGGAAGGGGAATAAATCTAAACTAACCCTGCGTGCAAGTGTTATCCCTACAAATGCAAAGAGATCTAGAATTGAAGGTTGGTTATACTAAGGGAAGTTATTAACACCATAAGTATCTATAGTACTCTATAGGAACCTTTTGTAAACTTTTTACTATCAGTCATTTCATCTACTTAAGTTGTTTAGTGTTGATTCGGAACGTTTTAACCTATGAGTGAGAATGAGAATATGAAATGTTTTGGGATTTTTTGTTTTATGAAAGGTATAAGGACCTAAGGGGTTTTATTTAAAGGTGTGCTCGCTAAGATCTCGCAATCTTATGCCTACATATCGTTAAAAATAGACTTTGGAAAATCAGAGTGTTTGTAGTTCCACCTAACTATGGGTGGAATTTGTATCTTGTTGAAAGCCCAAGATGATGAAGCTAAAAGGGTATTTGTGTATCTTGTTGAAAGCCCAAGATGTGAAGCTAAAGGTTTTATTGGTGTCATACCCCAAAATTTTCCCCTAGATTTCATTAGAATTCTAGGTACATCAAGCATTGATTATTTAACCTTAACCTATTTCAAGTTTGTCTTTGTCAAGATGCAGATGAATTAAGGGTTTCATACAGTCAAGAAATTAGGATTTACAAGGATTTATCAGTCAAGGTTTTGGATTTATCCTCCACATAACAAGTCTCTATATCATCAATGATATCACATGTGGTCAAGAATGAGTTCAATTTGAGTTTGTCACCAAGAGAATGGAAGCAGTGCAGTGCAGTGCAAGAACCCTAATCAGGGTTTCTTTTTGGAAAAGTCAATTGTAGTTTTACTTTTGGCCTATAAGGTTTTCCAATGAGGTAATTGTGGCCTATGAGGCTCACATGACCTAATTAAGTCTACCCAAGAAGTTTCAAGGCCTCAGGAAACCCAGAACACCAACAGTCGATTCAGAGATTTTCAACTGTTCGATTCGTCTATCAGAAAAGTCAACTCATTGACCAATAGGTTTTTTTTACTCCAAATTGAAGCCAACTTTGTTTACAACATAATTTCACATATAATTATGAATTTTTTTGGAGATTTAATCAAGAATTGATAGATAACTTGCAAATCAAGAAACAAGGGTAAGTGAAAAAACCCTAATTTTGATCAAAATTCAAATGGTCATAACTTCCTAACCACAAACTCAAATGGAGTATTCCAAAGCTTGTTTGAAAGGTCTTAAGGAGCCTTAAAAAAGTGTCATAGTGACCCATGAGAAAAAAATGAATGGATTTGGATTTATGAATCCATCAAGTTGTGAAAGATTTTAAACACTTGGAAATTTTGAGGTTTCTTGACTTGTAAGTCAAGAATTCAACATTTTCATAAGGGGTTTTGACCTAGTTTCAATTAGAATTAATTCCTACCTCAAACATCAATAGTGTAGTACCTAATGAGGAATTTGTAAAAAGTACAAGTGGGTTCCATAACTCCTCATGGTTAGGGAGAACCAAAGCTCACAAGTTGGCAAAAGTCACTGCTGCAAAATTAGCTCAGCATGAATGTCTTGATTCCAAGGCTTCCCAAATCAATTCTAATCAAGGTTTAAGCCTCATTTATGAAATTCACATTTATAATGGAAGTTTTTAGCATCATATCCCACGAGCTTGGCACAATAATTGAAGAAAATCATTGTTTAATGCAAGTCGCAAGAATGAATACTGAAGAAAGACAAAAATGGTGGTTGCCCTTCTTCAAACCACCAACTATGATGCAACTAGTCAATCCTATCCCCTCAAGTTTATTAAAATTATCTATAAGGCATGGATAATCTCTTGTTAGGGTGGCTTAAGGTCAAAAATGAAGATTGCATTGGTTGGAACAAAGATTTCCAAGTTGAAAGGCCAAAATTGGCATTTTGAGTCATTCTGCCCATACCTCTTCTTCAAAATATTTTGCTATAAATAGAACCTCATTCTCACATCAATATAGAAACAGTTCATTGCTAGAAACCATCTAGAACTATCTCTCTTACTCAATCACCAAGTTTGTGCAAGTTGCCACCAAATTTCCAAAACCCTTCAAAATTTGTTTTGCATTTTCACTTCCAAAAACTTTTCCAAACACTTTCCAACTCAAAAAAAACTCCAAACATATCATAAATGACGTGTTAGAGCTGTCCAAAACCTCACTTTAGCCGATAAAATATCCAAGCCAAAATTCAACTTTCAAAAGCTCATTTGTTGACTTTTCTGCATTTTGAAGGGCAACCTTCAAACCATTGCATTTCCTTGAGTTCCAATACCATTCACATTTCACATTTGACACATACAAACTGTCCATAAGTCATTCACACTTTTGTAACAAGATTTGAGCAAGTTTGCTTTGGAAATCTTTGGTTTTTTTGGTGTTTTCTTCACTATAAAGGCATTTTGTCCACTAGCTTTCTTGGAGTTTTCTTTGAGATTCTTCACATCATCCTTGGAGCATTTTCAGATGATCAAGAAGCTTGTAGGATCTCTGGTTTTCTTGCTTCTCAAGTTTGCATCATATGGCTACAAGAGGTAAGCCTAAAACTTGCATTTGCCATGCCACTTTAAGTTCTAGACATGATTTTGTATTGAACATTGGTTAGACATGTCTTATGTATATTATGTGTTATGTATAAACCATTTCTTTCAGCAAAATGTGTATTTTTTGGACTGTCAAAATTCAGGTCACAAACTAGGCCCAACCTAGTCACATTTTGCATTTTGATTCCAATCTGCCAAACCACTTGTGAATTTCTTGTTTTATCTTGTGCCAACCTCTATATATGATGTATATGTGATGTTTGTATGCTTGTTTCATAAAGCACACCACTACACAATGTTGTTCACATGTTCTTGCATTTGGTTGTCACCAAACTTGCCCTACCATTGATGCTATTATTTTTTCTTGTGGATTCATGGTATAGAAAAACAAATTGTACCATTAATTACTTGTTCAAAAGTACACAATTTTCAATTTTGTTTCACCTAATTTGGTTAAGATTTGACTGAATTCCACTTCTTCATGCAAATGGCCTTAGGTTGCCTTACCTTGCCTTGACCTAGTTTTGCCCTTTTGGTGCACCAACTTCCCATGATCATAACTTGCTCATTTTTTTTATGCTATTGATGCCATTGTTTTTGAAAACTACTACTTAACATGTCTATTTTCATTTAGGGAAGAAATAATTCAAGGAATTTTATCCTAGAAATACTTTGATCCGCTTGAATAACATGTTTATTTTAGGGTTTTTCCATGGTGTTCTTGAACTTTTTCAACATGTAACTTGATTTTTCTTGTGAGTTTTGTCTTGTATGACTCATATATTTTTTTTAACATGTTTAAATGTCCAAAGTTGTTTGTTTCATTGCCTTTCTATGTTCATACTTGCTTTTGTGAATGCATACATGTGAAAATAGCCTGTTGAACTTCATTTGTGATCTATGCCATGATTCTTGATGATGTAACCTCTTGAATGTGTTTATCATGTCTCATTATACTTGTTTATGTGTCTTGTTATAACCTTAACATGTTTAGGGTTTGTTTCTTGCCTTTGTGAAAGCTTGAATGTTAATGGTATACCTTGAACTTATTTGTGATTCATAACATGATTCTTGATGTTGTAACCTCTTGAATATGTTTTTTTATGCCTCATTTTACTTGTTTATGTGTCTTTTTAGAACCATAACATACTAGGGTTTTATTATTGACTTGGTTGTTACCATAAAACTTGCTTACTTTTCCCCCATGAAGTCATGAATACATGCTTGAACTGTTGTAACATTCCTTGTGTTTTTGCTTGTTTGATTGTTATCAATACATGTTTAGATGGTATTATATTGTTACATTTGATATCATTTGATCCTTATAACATGCTTGCTTCAAGTTGTAACTTATTTGTATCAATCTTGTTTGAATGTTATAGATGAACTTGTTGTCGTCACACATGTTTTGTACTTGCATTGATGGTTGTTACCTCTATGTATTTATGTTGTTCATGTTGTTACATGTTCTTGCTTATTTATTTTACTTTGTTAAGTCTTACCCAAGTGATGGAACTTGTTAGTTCTCATCCAGTTTCCTCCTCTTTCTCCTATTCCAAAGGAAAGTTTCTCTATTGACCCCCAGGGTCATAGACAACTCATTACCCTCCCTTTGACTTTGATAAGTCATCTTGAACCCTAGCTTAGTTAAGTTAGAACCTACTAGCCATTAGACTTTGCTTAAGTATAAAATAATCACCTTTACTAAGAGTTTTCTTCAACTAGAACCCTAGGTTAGAGTTTGTCAACTCTATGTAAGGATCATTGTCATGATTATTTACTCCCCTCCTGGCTTTTGTCAAAATCAATCCCCTTGAGTGTACAACTTAGAATATAGAGTTTTTAAACTCTATACAATAATTTTTATGTTTTTCCCCTTTGAATATTAATCATAATCAAGTGTTCATCCACTCTCGGTGAGGAAAACTACGATTGCTCTGATTCTATCCTAGTTAGGATACGTAGGAAAAAGATGTGATATCTTTGCAAGCAAACTTAGAAACATCAACCCTAGGTTTTTACCTCAAAACCCAAACCTTTATCCAATAACCCTAGCAAACAATTGAGATAGCATACAAACATACAAAAGGTTCCTGTATAGTACTACAGATGTTTAGGATGTGAAATACCTACCCTAAGCATAACCAACCCCTGATCCCCGAATTTTTGGCGTTGTTGTCACATCGCGCAAAAGGTATTTCTTTCTTTAATCTTTCCTTTGGATAAATCAAAGTCCGGTTGTGAATTTAATGAATTAAGATTCAATTTAATCAATAGCTTGACATCATGATTCTCACTGCAAAAGTTGGTTTGAAAGAAAAGACATATTATCATTCTTAAGGGAGATATCCCACCTATTGATCACAAACATTTGAGAATGATATCATAAGGGAGAAGCTTTGAACTTAGATGTTAAAGAATCCTAGGTAATGCCACATCTTCCTTTATGAGTCTTTGTATACTAAGAGAAGGACCTTAATGTGCGCCACTTACATCACTTATATAGAGAAAGTTTTTTAATGTTTGATTTTGAATTATGGTGTATAGAAGAGATATATTCCTATAGAGATGACTCAATGTCTCATCACTGGGGAAAAGTTGATTTATTTGAGTATCTTGTTTAAAGCCCAAGATGTTGAAGCTAAAATATTTGTATCTTGTTCAAAGCCCAAAATATGAAGCTAAAACGTTTATTTGTATCTTGTTCAAAGCCCAAGACGTTAAGCTAAAAAAATTTATTGTATCTTGTCCAAAGCCCAAGATGTGAAGCTAAAAGGTTTATTTGTATCTTGTTCAAAGCCCAAGATGTGAAGCTAAAAAATTTATTTTCCTGAGAGGAGGCTGACTTAACTGGGGGGAGTTTTGAATTTATGGTATTTTGTATGAAGCCCGAGATGGAGGCTATGATGCTGTTGACTTCATCCAAGGGGAAATAGGGTTTGACCTAAGTTGTAGTTGATAGAACCCTAATGTTTGAACCAAGTTTAAACTAAGGATGAGGTGTTATAAATGTCAAGAGAAACTTAATATGAATAAGTACATGAAAAGTATTTAACAAGTATATACATGAATTAAAACTGGAGGGTCTTAAACTCTTATAGAGGCCCGTGTTCATGCATGATTGAATTGAAAAAGTGTTGGGTCTTACACTCTGATAGAGGCCCATGTTTAAGCATGGTTGACTTGAAAATGTGATGGGCCTTACACTCTGATAGAGGCCCATGTCTAAGCATGGTTGAATTGAAAATGTGATGGGTCTTAGACTTTGATAAAGGCTCATGTTTAAGCATGGTTGACTTGAAAATGTGATGGATCTTACACTTTGATAGAGGCCCATAAGGTTTGAATTTTAATGCCACTAGGGTTTTGTTTGATGAAAGTTGAAGATTGAGTTTTGAAAGATTAAATTGTTTTGAGAAATTGAAGAAAGTTTTGAAGGGGGGGGGGGGGGGGGGGGTAGGGACTTGCACTCTAATTGAGGCCTATGTGATGGGTCTTAAACTCTTATAGAGGCCCAAAAAGTTTTGAAAATGAAATGTAATAGGTCTTACACTCTAATAGAGGCTTGAATGGTTTTGAAAAGGTATTGTAATGAGTCTTACACTCTAATAGAGGCCCATGTGATTTGAAAATGTAATGGGTCTTACACTTTTATAGAGGCCTAAAAAGTTTTGAAAATGAAATGTAGTCGGTCTTACACTCTAATAGAGGTCCATGTGTACATGGATAATCATTGAAAGAAATGTTTTAAACATGTATGATTTTTACAAAGTACTCACATGAACAAATATCTAATCATGGTGTTAGTTAATAAGGGAATGAACTTATACCAAGTGGAGGCCTATGATTTTATACAAAAAGTTTTGAAAAGATTTATTCAAGGTGAAACCCTAATTATCTTTTAATCAAAGATACTTTTCAAAAGAAAATGGATTTAATCATGGTATAAAAGTGTGTAAATCTAGTTATGAATACTCAAGAAGATTTTAATTAAGGCATATTATTCATATGAACACTTAAGTGTGATTAGGTTTAGAAATATTTGAAATAAAATCAGTTTTTTAGGTATAAAAACACTAAAATAAACTTCTTTTTTATCTAATAAAAAAGTGATAAAAACATATCTTTTTTTTTTTGAATTTTTTCATGTATTAAAATAATAGAGTGTATGAAAGACATGTGTAACAAATATTGGGTCAAAAAGAATTAATTTGATAAGAGAAATAATTGTTTGAATTTTGAAAATATAATAAGAAAAATATGAAAAGTGGTAAAAATAAATGGCATAGGTGGGGTTTGCACCCACGCGCTCACACATCACGACAATAAAACAAGACCTTTCTAACTAAGCCAATGCACGTTGGTGCCAACTAAACACAACCATCATATAATATATAAAAATGTGTGGTAAAATTCAAAATTTCACACCAAACTTCATCTGCTTCCTTGAGCTAGCTTCTGAATTTGCAAAATATATGCTATCTCTCTCAATATGCAACCATTTAGTACTATGTAAACATCAAAGTTGTGTGTTTTTAACAAGGAATTGAATGACTCTTTTTTATTTTATTTATTTTTAATGTGGCACGTGTTATTAAGTATGAACACATAAACCCTAGATTTTGCAAAAACTATCATGAAACACATACACGTAATATGAATGACAATTGATTGAGGGTAAATGACCTATGAACTTCCAGAAACACAATGGTAAATTAAAATAATATTTATGATGCATGAATCATTGGGTTTGAAAATTTCAGGCTTACCGTGCAAGAGGAAATTAAATCCTCAGTTGGGGGTGTTACATAGGTGATTTGGTGATCTGGACAACTTTCTTGGACCTCAAGGATCGTGTTGAGATGCCTAGAACAAGTTGGAACCTCCTGGATTGCTTGGCTCGAATCTAACTGCAGCTTGATCAAGATGAGATATGATCTTGATGAATTTTATGTTACATAAAGTTTTTAAGTGTTTGGATCACTTCTACATGATGTATGTGAAGTGTTTGAATTAAAAGTGAGTGGAAAAGCTCTGGCTTTGAAAATTCGATTTCTCACTCTTTCGGAATTTGAATTTTGACAAGAATGGAGATTTGTGAGAAAACAAGTATTATAGTTGTTTTGGTGTCTTTTGAATGATCAAATGTGGTCTCTATTTATAGGGGAGAAAGTTTTTTTTTTAGGAATAGTGATGGTTGAAGGATGAGCTCAATGTTCAATGGTTTTGGAAATGCATCATTACTTCTTATCCAAGGTACATTATCTTTTTCCACTAGCCTAGCCTTGCTTTTGGCCAATTCCACATTTTGCAGATGATTTTATTGTTGTTTAAGAGAGCATCTTGACTAGTGAGAGTGGTTTCTTTGAAAATTCACTATTTCATTTAAATACACCTTGAATTCAAGGCTTTCTTACACTTTCAAATAGAGTCTTCATGATCAAATGGCTCTATCTTGTAGGTTCAACATGACTAACAAAGATTTCTGTTGAATTGAGTGCACATTAGTCTTGTGTAATCACTCCAAGTTGGACTGAAAATCGTGTGGTACAAGAAAATGCCAAATTTGTCTTGCAAAATTAGTTGCATCAAGGCCTATTGTGCAACTCATATCTCCTTGCTCAAATGGAATTAGATTGTGTACTTGGACATTTTGGAAAGCTGAGATGTCATACTTAAAATTTTATGTTTGATGTTTACCTTGGATCATTATGAATCATGGTAAAAAAAATGGCCTCAAAGTTGGTTAAAACACAAAATAGATTATGTCCAAAATTTTCTAAGTGTCACGGTTCAAAAAGTCTTGAAACCCTAACTTCTTGGCTTCATATCTCAAAATATATGCATTTTTTGAGAATCCATCATAAGTTACAAAGTTGTAGTATGTAAAAGGCTTTTCAATTTGGTCTTTGGATCAAAGAAAATGGTTGCTTGGATTGGAAGTTATGCATGTGCAAAGTTTGCACCAAATTAGGGTTCTTTCCATAACTTAGAAAATTTTCATTTCTTCATGGTTGTCCTTTTTGCAAGTAACCTTACTTTTCTTGATTCTTCTTGATCAATCATGATCCAAATCACATATTAACATTTTTATTTACTTGAAGAGGACATGTTTGACCAAAAACTTCAAAAGTCAAACTTGATTTTGGCCACAGTTGACTTTTGTATTAGATGAATTTTGAACTTTGAGATCCTTTATTGAAATCAAAACCTTGGTCAAGGGTGTTTTTTAATGTCTTGAATCATGTTCCAAGGTTTGAGATCATGCCTTGGTCAAAAGTCAAAGATACAATTGACTTTTCATCAAAACCCTAGTTTGTGGTCCAGATGAATTTGAATCTTTGCCTTGCTTATGAATCAATTTCTTTGGATCAATCCAATCATATGAATGAACTAATATGAGGAATTTGAGGTATTTGAAACACAACTTGAGGTATTGGATCATGCCCAAATGGAAAATTCACTTTGGAGGCCCTGATCAAACATTGGAGAGGTTTCTCCTAACTTGAATTTTTTCTAAGTGTGTGAAAAAACCTAATTTTGGTACCAACTTTGAGAGATCATAACTTTCAATCCACACATCCATTTTTTGAATTCCAAAGATCAATTTGTACACCTCATTATGTAATACGAAAGTGTCCTAGAGACCTATGAGGAAAAGATGCTTAGATTTTGAGTTCTGAAGCTTCAAAGTTTGGAAGAATTGCAAAACACTTGGAATATTTTCAAGACAACTTTGTTCCTTCAATTTTTCAGCCAAATTCAAGGCCAGTTTTCATCATGATCCCTTTAGATTCAAGATTTTTATTAAACATGAAAGTTGTAGGGCATGTTTAGGGCTTTCTAAAAAGTAAAAGAACTCCTTCGTAGCATATGTGAGATAGGATTTTCGAAGGAAAGAATTGAGGTCCAAGAACTTGAAATACAAGGTTCAAACTTGTGGTGACATGTTTCAAGACCAACATTTTGATACAAACCTTGATGTTTTAAGATGTTTGATGGCAAGATACCCCTTTATCAGAATAATACACAAAAATACAAGTCATTTCCTACGATTTTGAGGCATGAACTAAGTGATGGTACAAGTGGACATCTCCATTCATAATACAAAGCATGTCTTTTCCTTTATTTCATCACAGAGACACTCCCAAAGTCTCTCAACTACAAATTCATCTATAGAAGCATGCCCAAAGTCAACCACTTTGTAGTTGATGCCTTGAACTATACAAAAAACCATCATCACATTTAGTTCAAAATTGAAAATGGATGGTAGAAAAAAGGTTTGATTCTAACCACATCATAAATATCCCCTTTCCCTTTAAATACCAAGTCAACTTTTATTGCTAAGGACAAGAAAAAACCTGCAGAAACTTCACAAAACACTCTTGCATTCGTATGGTTCAGTATTATTGTAAAACACCCCAGTTTTTGCAAAACCTCTGGCCAGAATTATCCCACTCGTGTCAAACTCAAACAAGCATCATAAAAATCATCTACAGTCTTAGTATAACTTTTTCCAACCATTGAACAAGTTCTATAACACATCAAATACCCTGCACCATCTTCAACCTTCATTATTGCAAGAAGAATCGTGTTCTGTGTTCCAGCCTATTTCCAACTAAATTAGCCATATGAACAAGGTCTAAAGCACTTAGGGAAGCTAAGAAGGTTATTATCTTTCATTTATAGTAGCTAAAAAGAAGCCTTGGACTTTCTCCAAGAGGTAAGGCATTATGACTTTCAAACTCTCATATTCATGCATTGTCTTGTTAATATTTGAATAGAAAAAATGTAGTATGTTTGGTGCTATGTGATTATGAATGGATGTTTGCCTTGTTTGGTTTGAATATTACATGTTGTAACATGTTGAACTTTCATGGTGTAACACTGTCGTTGAGTGATTTGTGAATTACTCAGTGCCAGACCCTAAATTTTACCCTTAGATCATTAGGTTCATTCTGCATTTCATTTTGTTTAGTATTGTGTTTTAACTAACCGCTAGCCGGTTTGCTCAGTATGTGTGTTTCACAGGAAAATAACATTGTGTGCGCTTTAGTTTAGGAAGTGCAGAAGGGTCGTTAGTTTACAGTCTGTTGACGATTGCGAAGCAAAGTCATTCCTCAAACAATTAGGGTTTCTATCTCCGAATCAGGTTTTATTTGAGAATGGGTTAAATTTTATGACAATATTGACGTCAGTTTCTCCTTGACGCAGTACATCTTTGTTCGAGAACCAGAGTTAGTCGTCAGTTAGATTTCGGAATGTTGTTTGATCTATATACTGTCTTGAGTTAAGGTTATTAAAACATGAACGAATTTGGATTGAATCGGTGCGAGAATTGGTTTCAAGGAATTTATTCTAGCAGACGCATGTTTTCCTGTTTTTCTACTGGTTACAAGTTAATTTTAGAGGAGCAGTGGAATTTCGATTTGCATTGAATTCATAATAAATATCATTTGGTTTGATCACGATTATCAGTCAAGTCAATTCATGTTACAGAGTCAGATTATTCGAGATACGGCTTGGATTTAAATGCAGAGGAAAGTTCGTTTTTCCACTAAAATGAATTTATTTGTTTATCTATGCGAGGCCATATTCGTCGATTTTTATTACCGAGTACGAATTAATTTTCAAGGGATTCGTTTGAACTCAGAAGTTACGGTGGATGTAATTTAATTTCAAGTATTGTGCTAAGTCGTTAATTGCTGAATTTGGATTGTGAAATGTCAAGTTCATTCGAAAGAAAATACGGACTGAATTTAGTTGGAAAATAAGAGCTCATTTTATTTAAGATTGAATTTATTTTTCAATTTTTGTACAATTTTCGATTACAACATGTTCAGAAATACAAATTACATCCTAAAATCCTAAATTGGTCCTAAACGATCTAATTCTTCATAACCGATTCTTCGTCGTCTCCGAGCTTCCGAAACTACAAAACAGACAATATCAGAGAAAAAATCATCATCAGTGGGAGTTAATTAATTTTATCAAAAATGGTTTTTAGTTCTTGCGACGCCCTCAGAAAATTCTCATCACTGGGCATGTCGGGAGGGGAATGAAAAATTCGCCGCCAACTCCCAATTCCATTTTCCAACTCCGGCAAAGGTCCGACAATATCTGTTCAAAGCATCCAGAGAGAGAGAAAAAAGTGTTTTAGAGAAAAAGAGTTTTCGCGAAAAATGATTTTCTTTTCACCCAAACAAGTCCTAAAAAATCCAGCAAGCCGAATCCGGATATCTGAAAATCCAGCAAACCAATCCGGATATCCAAATCCAGAAATAATCCAACCAACAAAAGTTGGGTTTCAGTGAACCAGAAATCAAGGAAAAAATATCAAGATCCAAATCATCAAATAATAACAACTTCTCCAAAAATCCATCTGCTCCAAAACAAAATCAAAACAGAAAAACATAACAACATGATCCAATCCCAGAAAAAAGAACAATATAAAACATCAACATAAAGTTCATCAGTAAAAGGACATCAAAGGAGATTTTTAAAAAAAACCTAGAACACCAAGAACAAATCAAAAACGGCCGCAAGAACAACCCATCATCATCAAGCTTCATCACCTAAAAATCCGTCAGAAAAACCATGGAAGGACACAAACCCAACCGCGAAAAACACCAGAGCAACATCTAACGGCGACCACGAGCAAGAAGGCTCAGAGTGACTAAAAAAACATTGTCTCATCATCATCGCCCTTCAAATAAATCTGCAAGCTCGTCACAAAAGCACCCGGCAACAACCATCAACCAACCTCAAAAAGAATAAACAATTTCGTAAGATTTCATCATCACATTTGGTTTTGTTGTTCTTTTTTTACAGGAAAGAGAAGATTATGGCGAAACAAAGAAGAAGAGGAATTTTCATCACGGTCGGAAGAGAGCAAGAGATGAAGGAAGCAGGAGAATCCAAGGAGGAACTCGCCGCCGCTGTAGAATGGGGGATTCTAAACCCTAAAAAATTTCGCTGCAGCTTTTGTATTGATCCTGGATGGGTCGGGTCTGGTGGGTAATGACCCAGCCCGACCTGTTTTGATTCATTTGCTGATTTTATTATTTGTATATTCTATTTTAATATTTTGTTTAATTTTATTTTTATGAATCAAAATGTATTATTTTTTTGTGAATTAAAATATAAACAAAACCTTTTTTTTAATTCAAACTTTTACACATTTTAACCCAAAATTATTTTTAATAAAAATTAAGGAAATTAATTTAGTAACTAATTCTTCTTTTAATTAGAATTAATTTTTTAAAATTTAAACCTAACATATTATTAATAAAACTTAACTGTTTTTTAAGACTAAAACCTTTTAAGAAAATTACTAACTTTTAAAAATAGATTTTTTCAATACATTTTATTTAAAATTAACTTTCTAACCTTTTTTTTTCTTTTTCAAAAATTAACAATAACTTTTTTCTTTAAAATTAAAATCTTTCCTTTTTTTTTAAATAAATTAACTTTTTTTTACATACTAAAGCTTTTTAAAATAATTACTAACGGTTTTTTAAACATTAAGATTAATTGTATTTTCAATTAATTATAAAAAAATTTCTTAAAAAAATTTCTAACATAAATTTCTAACACTTTCACTTTTAATTTCTACTTGAGCCCTAACCTAAAAGTTCTACAATAAATAGCCAAAATTCATAACATTCTCGTTGAATTTTCGTCTTACTTTCATTTCATTCCTAATATTATTTCTCATTTGTCCTTGGTTATTAAGCTTTTATTTTTTTATGTATGTATTTTTATGGTTGTAAATTATTCGACTATATCGTCGCTTCTTATCCCGTTATTGATCATTCTTGCACATTCTCCCGTATTTCAATACTTATTTTTTTTATTGTATTTATTTCTCTGTTAATTCCCCTCCGAAGGAAAGGTCTAGCCGTTTGACCGCCGTGTCAATAGTCTTAACCCTAGCGTATTTCACCTTTCAAACCCTAAATGCTTAGGCGTCCCTGTTGTACCCCAAAATTTGACCAACCCTTTTTCTTACTTGACTTATGTTTCATTTCATTTTAGCATTTTGCATTTGCATAACATTGTTCTTAACAGGGGATCAAGAGATGTGTTGTACCATTAAAGAGAAGGGTTTTATTGGCTTCAAGCTCAATCAGAGTGATCATCCAAGTCATCAGGCATTTGTCATCATCATTGGAGTTGTCAAAGCTCTTTGAAAGGATAGTTTGGTGTGTGGGTTTTACCTCTCATTCTGAGGACCATCAAAGGGTCAGTAGAGGTTCATAAAGCCTTATCTTTGGTTGAGGCATGGTTTAAAAGTTCATTGAGTACCTTAGAGGTCTTTATGGAGTTTATATAGCCATTCAATTCATCTGCAAAGAGGCACAGTCAAAGGATAAGAAACTAGGGTTTCATCTGGTCAACTCATGGTCAACTGTGGACTTGAGGGAGTTTATAATTGGTTTCTAAGTCTTTGAGGCCATGGGAAGTCATCTCAAAGAATTTAGGATGCCATGATAAGATCAAATCAAGAAGAATCAAGTATTCAAGGAGTTACTAAATTAGGGTTTCAGATGATCTTAGTGTAAAATCCCCTTCTTTAGTGCCTAACTTCAAGGACAATTTACCTTATGATGCAAGCTCAACCACATTTTTATGCAAACATGAAACTTGTAGGGTATGTCCCAAGATTTCTTTTGAGTACAAGAATTTATCCATTGAGTTTGTACATCTCAAGTTATGATGCCAACAAGTTAGGGGTCTCAGATGAAGTTATTTTTGGTCAACTAAAAGTCAACTCACTTCCAAGGCATTTTTAACTTAGAATCAAGTTTCTCCATCGTTTCAAGTGAACATGAAAGTTGTTCCTCATGGTCTTAGCTTTCCAAAAAGTCATAGAAGTACTTGATATCATTTGTACATCTCAAGTTATGAACCTCACAAGGCAAGGGTATTTTGGGAAAGTTTCATTATAGGTCATTTGTTTCAATGGTCATTTTCAGGAACTTATGTACCTCAAATGCATTTCCAACCAACATGAAAGTTGTACCTAAGAGTCTTATTTACATCATTAAACTCAAAATTCATTTGGATTATTTAATTACATGGCCATGTGGGAGACTTTTAAAGTGAAATCTTGACTTTTGGTCATGGTATGAACTTGGTACATTATAGGCCATATTTGCTACTTATTTTGAGACTTTTTACACCAATACATGATCATAATGAATGTTACCACAAATGTACCAACACAAAATGCCATGAGATGCCTCATTTTCAAATTTCTTCCTTAAAAAGTTTTCACTTCAAACTTAAGGTATGGATCATTTGCAAAGCCCAAATCATTTCAGTTAAATTTTGCACTTCACACACTTCAAATTGCTGAGCTCATGTGGTGTGAAAGAGTCAAAACGCGTGTGCATGAGGAAGAGCTTCATTTTTGGCATTTTTTCAAATCTCGCCAATAAGGCAACATGGGCCTGCATGGTGATCAAAAACCCATCATATAAAAGCATTCTAAGCTACCCTAATGCTTAGAAGAAGGAATTGCAGCTGAAGAGAGCAGAGAGAACTTCAAATTTTCTCATCACTTGCCATTTTCGAATCTGAGTTTTCTCACCAAATCAACCTCAATTGAAGCTTGCATCCTCTTACTAAGAGCATAAGGAGTGTGTTGGAAGCAAGAATTTGGAGTTTGCGTTCTTGTAAAGAACCAACGGAGTTTCTCCATTTAGTAAGATTCCTTTCTTTCTTTTTCTCTCATTCTAGGCACATATCTAAGTTCATGTTGGTTGCATCTGAAGCCCTAACTATGGTAGGCTATGTTTGGTTCATTGTTGTTCTTATTTGATGACATTTTCAGATGACACATTTGAATTTCAAGTCTTCGATTCTCTTTGATTCAGAACCTTTTTTATGTTTGATTTATGAATTTGGAGTCCTTGTAGCAAGAGCTTTCAAATGGTACCAGTTTTATGCATTTTTATTGAGAAATATGGACTAAGCTTCGACGATGTGGCTGGAAAAGACGACCGGAGCCCTAGCTCCAGCGTCTGGTTCATTCTCAGGGCAAGCTGACCTGGCTCCTCTCTGAATCTTTGACTCATGATTTGTCATGTTTCTACTCGCTTGACCAAGCTGATGTGTTTTGTGGAATCTAACTGGATTAAGTGAAACACATCATTTAACTTAATTCTAAGAATTGGTTTGGATTGGGCTTTGTTATGCTTTCCACACCCCTCTCTGTCTGGCCCATGAGCGCATTTTCAAAGAACTCAGTTCATGATCCTAATTGCTAACGCACCTCCCGCTTGTTTCCATTTATTTTATTTTCATTTTCTGTTTTCATTTTCTTTTATTAAAAATACTTCCAATTGTCAAAAAATTCCCCAAAAATATTTTTCTCATATTTCAAGACTTTATTTAATTTTCCATATTTTTATTTTCTTATTTTATTTTATTTTGCTATTTTATTTTAATTTTGCAATTGGAAGTGTTTTTAATGTTGTCTTTGGTTGATCATAATCATTTGAACCACCAATTCACATCACCTATGAATAAGGTTTCTTATCCATTTAGAGTATGGATTCAAGTACCTTTGAGGTTGATTTTGGTTCATGTTTGATCATTTTATGTTGTCTTTGATTTGATTTTTCTTGACCCTCGATAAATACTCAATAAGGTGGAACACCCTTGTTAATCAAATTATTTGGTGATGCCTAGGAATGAGTTTGGATTTGAAACTTTTTCTTCTATTTACCATTGGACTTGCTTACTTTGTGCATTTTATTTGGAATTTATTGAACATTTCTTCTATTTTTGATGAAGCTTGCAAGTCAAGTCATCTTTGAGAAGGTTCATACAAACTAGTTTGACCTAGTTCCTTTGGGAAATAACTTTGATGGATCCCATATGCACCCTATGAGTCTTGATACTCATACATGACATGATTAAGGTGCTAGTTTATAATTTTTAGGTCACACACTTGTGTAACTTATGTTACAAGTTACTTGGAAGTTAGGGCATTCCACTTGATTTCAAGTGTTGAACATGAGTTTGAACTTTGGTTTTTCCTCTTGCCTTGACTTGTTTCTTGCTTGTTGCTTTGATTCTATTTTTTTGTGGACCTTCTTCTATTGGTTTCACTTCTGTCCCTTGGGTTTTGATCATCATTTAAGACAATTTGGTATCCATGTTCATACTTTGAGTTTGTCTTGAGGGATGGGTCACTTTTTAGCACTTGTTTGCTCTTTCCTTTTGCATGATCAATGTGATGAGTTTGGTTGAGACATTTTCCATATGCTTGCTGCCCAAGCTTCTTTCTCCCATCCTCACTTTGATCATGATCTTTGCATATGCTTTGTGTTCATCTTTTAGTGTAATTCATTGATGTATGAATGGTTGTAGGAGTTGTGACTTCTCCCATTTCATCTCACTTTTTCTTGGACTTGCTCAAGTCATTTTGCCTTAATCATTTGTTTGTATTGCATCATTTAAGTCTTGCATATCATGTTTACCTTACTCTTGACTTGTTTAAGTCAATTCCATCTCTTTCTTGCAATTCATTTGTGATTGATTATCTGTTGTTTACTTGGTCTTTTGCCATGATCCCTTAGGATTCCTAGTCCTTCTGTTCAAGATGGGAGTAGGAGAGACATTAGGTGTTCAATCCTTTGCATGACAACATCAGGATAGTTTCTTCCCTTTTAATCCCAACTTTAGGAGTATTGTGCATGATAACATTATGGTTGTCCATTTTCCCCTTAGTTTGTGTCTGCTCTTCTCATCTCCTAAACATTTTAAAACACCTAATAAATGATAATGAATGTTGTACACTACGAGCCTTAAGTACTTGGGAAATGATAGTTGGGGGGCCTCCTCTCAACTGTCTAAAGTGTTTAGCGTATGCCCTTTGGGCGATATACAACGCATTCACTCTCAAGTCATAGTCTTTAGTGCAACATGAGTTACAAACTTAACTCAATTCACTTATTGCTTAAAAAACACAAAACAAAACATCAAAACTTTTTATCCTTCGGGATTAATTGAAAATCATTTTCAGAAAGAGTGTGTTAAGTCTTGGTTCTACCGCAAACAGGTAATGCTTAAGTCTCCAATGGTCGAGCAACAATACACCTAACTGCTAGAACGAAGGTTTAACCCTACTCAGTTAAAACACTTGAACCAATATGTGGTCGTGTCAGCCTGAACTATGTTTGCTCTGATTTCTCATACCAGATGAGGATACGTAGGCACAAGACGACGATGTCTTGGAGAGCA
This sequence comes from Lathyrus sativus, assembly GCA_963859935.3. Taxonomy (NCBI): domain Eukaryota; kingdom Viridiplantae; phylum Streptophyta; class Magnoliopsida; order Fabales; family Fabaceae; genus Lathyrus; species Lathyrus sativus. Next base: position 676,128,110 of record OZ012739.1, on the reverse strand, counting down.
ACCTTCCCCCACTCTCACCCGTAGTTTTCCGAACTACGTTGACTCTGACTTTCCCATTGCACGAGGGAATACGTAGGCATATAGCGGCGATGCTCTATCGAGTCTCGTTTCTTTTCTTTTGTCCCTGTGAGCCAACCTTTTGATAGATTAACACCCTTTTAGATAGACAACAAGTGTGGATCCCTTTGAGTACAATATACGTGAGGGGTGTTCATACCTTCCCCTTGTGTAACCGACTCCTGAACCCAATATTTGGTTGTGATGACCTGTCTTTTCCCTTTTTCGTAGGTTTTCTTTGATTGTTTCCTTTCCCTCTCTTTGGGATAAATAACGAACAGTGGTGATTCTTTTGTCTTTGTCGGCCCTCTTTTTCGCAGTAGCGATAGTCCCGCCGTGGACAATTTTACCATTTACCCTAACATTAGGATAAGGAGTCTCCTCACTCCATATTAGGTTTCCCGTCGTGGAATACCTATCTTACCCTTTTCAATTCAACTTTACAACGTAGAAATCGGAGTCACCGCTGTCATACCCTAAATTTGCCCGCCTATTTTGATCAAAAACATTGGTACAAGCCATCAGGAGCATGAGAAAAAAATCCTGTTGGGTATCTCAGAGGTCATGGTGGAGTTGGAATGATCACCCAGTTTATCTGCACAATGCCCAAGCATAAAAGGGAAATTAGGGTTTCGCACTGTCAAAAATTGAGGCTTCGACAGTATGATCAGTCAACGTCTTGGATTGATTCTCCAGGAAACAACCATCCACATCATCAAGGATATTCCATTGGGTTAAGTATGAACCCAATTTGAGGTTGTCACCCAAAGATTGAAGACCACGCAGTTTGGGATCCCCGATTAGGGTTTTCGATCGGGAAAAGTCAACCGTAGTTTGAATTCTGGCTTAAAAGGTGTTCTAATAATGCAATTATGGTCCATCAAGTTCATATGACTTAGTGAAGTCCACTCAAGGAGTTTCAAGGCCTTGGAAGATCCGGAACATCAACAGTCGACTCGATAGCCATCGATCGTACGGTTGACCGAAAAGTCAACTCTTCAACCATAAGGAATTTGACCTTATGAAATGAATAAAAAATGTTCCTTATGTCATATTACACCTGCCCATAAATTTTCATGACCATTGGATCAAGGATTGAAGAGTAATCGAAAAATCGGGAAATTAGGGTTTTGAAAGGGGTAAGACCCTAACTCCCTAACCATATATCCAATTGAAGTGGTTCAAAGCTTGTTGGAAAGGTCTTGACAAATCCTACAAAAGTCCAATAGTGGTCCATGTTCAAAAAATGCATAGAATTGGAGTTATAGCCAACATCATTTCAAGAGTGCAAAAACACTTAGAAAAATTCTAAGTATTCTAGCTGCATAATTCAGGTTTTCAGCCAACTTGGAGGGGGTTTTCAACCTAGTTCCACCTAGAATCTGAGGATCTTATGAACATGAAAGTTGTAGAGCTCCATGTGGGCTTTCCAAAAAGTTATAGAACTTCTCCATAGCCTTTATGAGCTGAGAGTTATGAGTGATGAAAGTTGGGCTTGTGCACTAGTTTGTCAACTTGTCATAGTCCAACATGAACTTGGTTTCCAACTTTACACTTCACCTATAACCATTGAATAACCTATGATATGATGCATTAGGTGGTGAAATGAACAAGTTCAGAAGAGAATCCAAAGTAAATCTCAAGATCTTGACAAGACATATTATTTTATTGAGAAAAAAGAAAAAAGTTACACTAGGAAAGAGAGTATTGGTGGCTGCAGCATGAAGGGGATGACTTGGCTCACTCAAATGTCACTTCTCATATCTCTTTACTAGCTAGCTTTTGAGTACCAAGCCCTTGGCAAGCAAGCAAAGCCTGCTGAATCATGATCACATTTGGATTTCATGAGATTTTCACTAAAAAATCTCCCTCCAAAGTGAAAAAACCAAATCTTCCCCAATGCTTCCCTTGGCCTATAAATAGAGGTTGAATCCCACTCTATTCCATACACCAGAGCTATCCAAAAACCTGCAGCACATGGCTCTCACTCCTTCCTTCCTTGCTTGAAAGTAAAGAAATTCACCAAAATCACCATTTTTACCACTTTGCATTTTTCACACCAGATCTTGTTCCAAACATTCCACCACTCTAAAAACCATATAGAAACTCTTAAAATGACCCTCTAAAGCTGTTCCCACCATTGGTTTCTCAAAAAAATCCATGGATCAAAAAGTCAACTTCTCTCACACCATAGTTTGACTTTTGTGCTTGAAATGAGCCAAATCACTACAAAGACCATTTGCTACCACTTTAACACTCCCAACACCTCATGTTCATGATATTAAAGCTATCCATAATCACAAATACCAGCTGGAAGTCTATTTACTCAAACTGTCCTTGAAAACCACTTATTACTTCAAGGAGAAGAAACTTCACAAGGTTGCTCAAAGGAGTGGAGGAACATCTTGTTTTGCTGCCAGCTTGCTTTTGGAGGTCTACAAGAGGTAAGTGACCTTTAACCTTTGCTTTTTTTTTATTTCACATGTGCAACATCATGTGTTATTGGTTCTGTTGAGAAACCTATGCATTGTCATCTTGAAATCATCAAGTTTGTTGTCAAAACATATGAGACTAACAACATGTGCATTAGCTGTTGGAATATCATTAAGGTGATTTGTGTATGTTTTTACCTTTGTGAAGGTATTCTGTTTGGATACATGATTTTAGACCCTTGGCATTGTTATGTCAATTAAACCACTAAAACAGTTTGAAAACTCTTCATGTTTGCATTTCTATTAGATTTGGCTTTATAGTACTAGTTTCTTGGTTCTGTTTAGATCCTGGTTTGGTATCCTCAAGCTAGGACCATAGGATATGTTTTAACTTGTTGATTAGAGTAGAGATCTAGCAAGGTCTGGTGTAGGGTCCTTACTTTTTTTGTGAAGTGGTAACTTTAGTTGGTAAGAGATTTGGGTTGGATGAGGATTTTGCTTAGCCTATGACTGTGGAAGAGAGGTTGAGTGTTCCACATCAGGCCTGCTATTTGCAGGGTTTATCCTCTCATTCTAGAGGGTAATCCTGTTTGTTTTGGAGCAGGGATTGGATCACCAGTTTTGTTATCTTAGAGTTAGACTGGTTGGCTGCAGGAGGAGGGATGTCTGTTGAAAGTCTCAGTTTTGCTGGGCTGGGTTAGCATGTCTAAATAGGATTAGAATGCTAGGTTGATATGACTTGGTTAGGTTTTTTGTTTGTTTGAATTTTGGGGGGGATGTTGTCACATGTTTGGCTGTTCAAACTCAGACCAGGGCTGGTCTTCAAGCATATGATGAAAAAGCTGTTTGCAGCAGTACTGTCTCTTAGAGAGGCTTGGGTTAGTCTTGTTTAGTTTTGAACTTGGTCAAGTTTGATGTTTGGTATTTGTCACAAGGAATTTAGTGCTTATGCTTGGATTGGTAATGATCAACTACCACTGTCATTTATAAGAATTGCAGCTGTTTTGGTAGAATATGAAGTGGATTTGTTTAGCCTATGTAGGTTTGCATTGGAAACTGACCATGAAGGATACTTGTCTCCTTTGTAATGGAAAACTTTGATTACTTGCTTCCCATTTTCAACAGCCCTGCATTTTCCATGAGCATGCCAAATTTTGTTTTGAGATGTTTTAATCTGATCCATGGGCCTAGGACCTATAGTTAGTATGTTTTAGATTTGTGTGATTGATTAAACCTTCATTCTGCCATGATTCTCCACTGCTGCATCAGCAGCTGATTCCATGTTTCAACAGCATTGCATTTCAATTATTTGTTTGCCAACAACATGTCTATTCTTGTTTTAATGTGTTTCAAATTGAGCCATGAGGATATGACCTATATTTAACATGTTTATGACTTGTTGTGAAATGCTAAAATTGACTTGTTCATAATCTGTACCATGTTGTGTTTAAAATCATCCTCCATTTTCCAAACAGCTCTACATTCTCATCAACATACCAGTTTCTGTTTTGAAAGAAATGTGCCTGAGTTTTGAACATAAAACCATCAGTTAGCATATATGTGATATGTGTGCATTGTTTACATGACATGAATCTCCTCATCATAACCTGTGCCAGCTTGCATCATCAGCTTATTCTCAAAACAGTTTTCTGCATTTCATAGCTTGACATCTTACCAAATTCTGTTGTGAAAAAGATGTGATGGAGTTTTGAGTGTAAATTCATCTGCTATCATGTTTGTAATATGTGTGTATTGGTTACATGACTTGATTCTACTTGGTTTAATCTTTCACTTCCTTGATGCATCATCAATCTCATTTAAGCCATTTCTACTTGCATTGCATAACTGCAACATACCAGCTCCTGCTTGAATACCGTTTGATGATCCATGAACCCTAAGGCCAGTTAGCTAACACAGTTGAAACTTGTATGCTGAACTGATCTTATTTTCTAAAACCACATGTCAAGCATTTTTGGTCCATAATTGCAACTTGCATATCCGTTTTTGTTTGGAGCTGTTCTTGCTTGATCTAGGCATCTAGAATCATTGATTTATATATTTATAACTTGTGCACACCATTATTTGATCATAATCAATTCTGTTTAGAATCACAGCCACCATAATGCATCACAAACCTTCATTTGCAGCTTGCATGACAGATGTTGTTTGAGCTTGTTTTATGTGATTTTTTGCATCAAGAATCCATAGACCATGTATTTGCAACTTGTGCATATCTCCATCTGATCATTTTTCTTTTTGTTTTGAGCTGTGGCTATCATATTGCATTTCCAAGGAAACTTGTGCAATTTACATATCAGTTTTTGATTGGGGCTGTTTCTGTCTGATCTTGACATCTATAATCCATGAATAACATATTTAAAACATGCTCAGACCATTACTTGTCCTTAAACTCATATGTTTTGACCACTTGAACTCAAAATGCATTTTTAAACTTCCTTATGCATTTGTCTTCGAACTTTCCTGTGTGTACATTATCTTGAAAAACCAATTGCACCATCATGATCCTCATGAAATTTCAAGTGGTTTAGACTTAAATTTTGCTAAAATTGGTTAAGAATTGACAAAGTTAGGATCAAAACGCATTGTTGAAATTCATTTGCTTTGCCTTGTTCTTTGCCCAGGAAAATGCGCCTATCATGGTACATATTCAAATGGGGGTGGCACAATACATGACTGTATCGCCACCCCAGTGGTTGTCATATGCGCCCCTTATGCCTTTCCTCCCTTGTGTCTTGAGTTCAATCCCTATAGGGGACACTTTTTGCACTTTTTATTTCTTTTCCATCATGAAATTTCAATAATTCATAACTTACTCATTTTTTTTTATTATTTTCAACCCATTCTTTTTGAAAAATGTTCATAATATTGTCTATTTTCATTTAATGGAAAAATATTTCAAATTGTTTATATTCACAATACCTTTGGCCTACTTGAAAGTTGGTCCTTTGTTAGGGTCGTTACCTTGCATCTTGTTGAATTTCTTTTAAACCATGCTTGACTTATCTTGTAGAGAATTGTGTAAGATTGATTCCCTTGTGTTTGTTAACATGTTAAGGCTTTGTTTCTCTTTGGTTGTCACCATAAACTTACATGTTTTTCTCCTAAAAAACCTCGGTCTCGTACCGAGTTCATTTTCACAAACATCTTGAATCATAGAAAATCTTTTTCTCTTTATATTGATAGAGGTTTATGTTTAGACTTCTCCCTCTCCGAGTGGTGGGATGCTCACTGTAGTGTGAGTGGTCTCGATACTCGTCATTCAAATACGAAGACGCGCCTTCATCCACCACATCTCACTTTCCACAACCTCCCTTCCGCAACCTTTCTCACCTAAAACCTCGGTCTCGTACCGAGTGCATTTTCAAACTCATTTTCACAATAAAACTTGAATGGTCGCGGAGTGGTTAGGCGTAGGCCTTCTCCTATCCCGAGTACTGACGTTTACCGTAGGGTTCTCTATCGCAAAAGTACTTGCCAGTCAAAACCAAAAACACTTTAATAAGAGAACGAAGTTCTCTTTGCATTGAATTAAAGAGAGAGGATTGAGTGTAGAATTCTTCCTCTTCGAGCGTCAAGATACTCACTATAGTGTGTGTGGTCTTGATACTCGTCTTTCAATACAAAGTCGCTACGTTCGCCACACCATTTTCATAACAATAACTTTGAGATAAAGAATTGGGTACTACCCGTAGGGGTTACTATCCGAGGACTTATCTCACCCCTAAAAAACAATTCAACCAATCAAACGTGACTTCTTGCCTCGCATGGCGAAAACAAATTAACCTTTCAAAAAGGATATGTTACGTCCATTCTAATGCAAACAGGTAACGCATAAGTCTCCTCCCATGCGAGCAGCAAAACACCTAAACTGCTAGAATGCGCACGATAACATCATCCACAAAAACACACCGGTTATCCGTAGTAGCACGAACTACCTTGCTCTGATTTCTCTTGCATGTTGAGAATACGTAGGCATAGGATTGCGACAATCCTAGCGAGAACCCTTTTCTATTTTCCATCCTTTCCCCAGAAAGGCATGCTATGTCCGTTCTACCGCAAACAGGTAACGCATAAATCTCCTCACATGCGAGCAGCAATACACCTAAACTGCTAGAATACGCACGATAGCATCGTCTACCAGAACTCACCCGCAAACCGTAGGCCGAACTACGGCTGCTCTGATTCTTTACTTCTTTTAAGTAAAGATACGTAGGCACAAGGGCCACAATCCTTGCCGAGCATATTCCCCCCATATCCGTAGCCCTAAACTACGCCGACTTTGATTTTTCCACATTTATTGAGAATACGTAGGCATAGGACTGCGAAGTCCTACCGAGTCTGTTCTTTCTCTTTTCTTCCCCGTCATCCCTCCTTTCTTTGTTTCTAAACCCTCCTTCTCTCTCCCTTTGGAAAACACTTTTATAGCATAATATTTAAGCAAATAAATTCACACATCGACAAGCAAATGGTTCCCATCGAGTATGATAGATGCGATGCTAATACCTTCCCCTTCCATAACCGGCTTCCGAACCCGTTCTTGGTTGCGAGACCATCTTATCCATTCTTTTCTTAAGGTTTTCTCGATATTTTCCTTTCCCCTCATGGGATAAAGAAAGTTCGGTGGCGACTCTTCTGTCCTTTCTTTTCGCCTCCCCGTCGTTGCATTTTTCGAGTAGCGACAACCGCACTCCACGTAAATGCTTCCCTATGAACGTTTATTCCCCTATGGAACCTTGACCACAGTCAAGAAGTTCTTCACCTCCATTTCGAGGGGATGTATGATTACTGTGATTACATCCCCTACCTCAGATACGTAGGCACAAGATGCGAATCTTGGCGAGTAAACTTAGGACTAACCCTTAGGTCTTTCTTTTCACCTTTAACCCTTAGCATTACCCTTAAGCTGATAACTTAAGCCAAATAGAAACATTAAAAAAAGAGGTTCCTGTAGAGTACTACAGAAGTTTAGGGTGCTAATTCCTTCCTTAAGCTTAACCAACCCCCGAACCCTAGATCTTTCCCCGCATTGTGTTTACGATGTAAAATAGGTTTTTTCCTTTCTTTAACCTTTCCTTCGGATAAATCAAAGACCGGTTGTGAACTAAAGATGTGATTCAAATTAATTAATAATATGATATCCTATTCTCACCGCAACACCCAGTTATTTTTATGACGAGATATTGTTATATTCTTGATCCTTGTGAAAAATACTATGACTTTGATCTTTACATTATTAAAAATGGTTGAGAGATGAAGGAGTTATGGAGAGTAGAATTTCCAGCCATGAAAGCTTGTTCTAGGGCATGAAGAAGAGGGGGCGAAGGGAAGAGATGAAGCTGAGTGTAACGCCCAATCAGCATGACATGGCGCTGACTGGGCACTGATTTGGCCGTTTCATGATGTTTTAAAATAAAAAATAACTGAAGGCGTATTATGTTTGGATGTAATAACCACCCATTGAAAATGTTTATTTTTATTGCACTTATGAGTGTTTAAAGTATTTGACTTTTTAGGGTTTCTTAGGGTTCCTCTTGATTCTTTTGATTGATCCCTTATTTTTCTTTGTGCATATTGACTTATATGGAATTTGTGTATCTTGTATAGACTTTGTATGATGTTATTAAGTTGTTAATTTTTGTTTTAACTTGACTTTGATACCCTTAATAAAAATGTATGATTGAAATTTTGTTCATATCATGAGTTGTTGTTTGTATGCTTAGACCCTTGTGGTATTTCCTACTTCTTTAATTCCATGATTAAACTCGTAACATGTGTGTTTGGTTGTTACCTTTACTTGACATAAATTTTATTCATGATTAAGTGTTGTTATAACTTATTCATGCTTGTTTTATATTCATGATTAAGTTTTGTCATAACTTATTCGTGCTTGTTAGGTATTCATGACTAAGTGGTGTTAATAAAACCTAATATATGTTTGCTTTGATGGAGAACTTTAATTTATATCTATGATGTTCTAATCTTGTTATAAATGTGTTTCATGAGTGTTTAGGAGTTGCCACATCTTTGCTTATACTTGGTTGTTACCTTGCCCCTTCCTTGGCTTTATTAAATCTTTGCATGAATGTTGTTACAACTATTCTCATAGCTTGCTTGTTTCCCTTACATTCTTTGATTTATATCCATGCTTTAAATATTGTCATGATTTATGCATGTTGATCTTGAGTTTTGGAATTTGTCATGATAAGTAATGTTTTGATTTATACATGATTGATTGTACTTCAAATTTCCATATACGATGTTTAGTCTTGTGAGAACCTTGTTGTAACATCTACGTTTGAAATTACCTTTGGTTGAAACCATTTGATTTGATTCTAAACCACTCTAGATGGGTGCTTGGTTATAACCTTGTTATCTATTGACTTTATCAAAGATTTGATTGATGTTGTCACATGCTTGCCCTCTTCTTCTTGGTTGTTACCATGATTTTTTGTATTCATCATGTTTGAATATATATATATATATATATATATATATATATATATATATATATGTGTGTGTGTGTGTGTGTGTGTGTGTGTGTGTGTGTGTGTGTGTGTGTGTGTGTGTGTGTGTGTGTGTGTGTGTGTGTGTGTGTGTGTGTGTGTGTATGTGTGCTTGAAGCTTGTTAAGTTTTCCCAAGTGATGTAGATTGTTAGCTCTCATCCTAAACAATTGGCTTGTGTTCCTTAGTCCAAAGGAAGGTCTCTCTATTGACTTAATGTCATAGATAGCTCATCTTTTAGCATTTTATTGACTTTGTTAGAGTCATGAATTCCCTTAACTTAGCCTTAAGTTAGAACCTATATCCCTTTGGCTTTGTTGAGTCAAGACCTTAGCATACCTTGTTAGGAGTCCTATAACTTAGAACTTACGTCTAGAGTTTGCTAACTCTATGTATGTACCGTTGTTATGGGTACTCATCTTTTAGACTTTTTATCAAAATTCAATCCCCAATTAGGTATTTCAACTTAGACTTAGAGATTTTGTTAACTCTATATAAGTATCATTGTTATGAATACTTATTCCCCCTTGGAACCTTGACCATAGTCAAGAGTTCCTTCACCCTAGTTAGGAGAAATACAGTTGCTCTGATTCCTTCCTTGTAAGGATACTTAGGCATGAGATGCAACGTCTTGGCGAGCATACTTAGTGTACATACCCATAAGTTTTTACCTTTAGCACCTTTACCTTAGCACATAACCATTAGCAGACAAACATTAGCATAACACAACCACCTAACAATAGGTTCTTGTATAGTACTATAGATACGTAAGGTGCTAATACCTTCCTTTAGTATAACCAACCCCTGAACCCCCCGATCTCTTAGCTTCGTTGTTACGTAGAGAAATTAGGGTTTTTTTTCGATCTTTACCCTTTCCTTTGGATAAATCAAAGCTCGGTGGTGAATACTTAAAGATTTGTGATTCAAGTTAATTAATAGCTTGATATCTGATTCTCACTGCAATAGAAATGGCGACTTCACAGGGGAAAGTTTAAGAGGGTTAAGCCCACCTTGTTTGCAGTTGTGTTTTGTTCATAGTTGTTTGCTTTATACATGTATATTTGTGAATATTTGTATATTATACCTTTTATGTTATATATGTGCATTGGATTGAGACCTTGAGAGATGAGATAAGTCCTAGTCCGGACTTGAGTGTATGCTTATGATAGGATTGTGGTATGATCAACAATTTATTGTTGGGATTAGTCCTAACATGTTTGACATATGATGTAACCATGCTCAATTGAGACCCTTTTGGGATTATTGATGACGTATGAGTAGTCGTACGTTCATTACTTTTTCTGATCTGGGAGTCCGTGAAACTGAGGACCTTTTAGTTACCCACTTACCCTACTTGGCCTTTCTAGAATGTAGTGCAATGACTATGTGGGAGTAGTCCCGAATAGTTGATACACGATGCTAGACTTAGACGAGTTTATCTTGAGAATATTTTTGACTGACAAGAGTAGTTGTGTGAGTTGATAATATCTGAAAGATTTATTGATGACTCTGGGAACTTTGTAGAACCCGTTGTGCAGGTACAAACAACCCATAGTACATGTTTATTAGGAAGGGTATACCTTGGCTCCATGCTTGTAACCCAAACCTAGGGCCTTTGTTTATTCGCATATGCATTGTATACATATGAATATGTGAATAACTTTATATGTGTTTCTTATGCGTCATTTCATCATAAGAATTCATGCAGTTGGCTTTGAGAAACTCAGCCGTTTTCTTTATTGAAAAAACCTTAGGTCATGGATTTTAGAAAAAGAAACACTAGAAAGTACAACTTCAAGAAACCAAATTTGATAGAGTTGAAGAAATTGATGGCCTTAGTGTCTTGTCCTAAAGAATTCAGAAAGAGTTATGGAAGATTGTTGGGACTTGTCAAAATCAAGATGAAAGAAGGAGTTCTCAACACACTTGTGCAGTTCTATGACCCTCTTAATCAATGTTTCACCTTTCCGGATTACCAACTCGTCCCAACCTTGGAAGAGTACTCATATCATATTGGTCTACCAGTGATGGACAAAAATATGTTCAGTGGATTAGAGAAGCTCCCTTCTCCAAAAGAAATTGCAGATACCATTCACTTAGAAGCTTCAGAAGTCAAAGCAAATCTCACCACCAAGCGTGGACTCAGAGGTCTATCTTCTGAATTTTTGATATGGAAAGTTGCATTTCTTGCCAAGGAGAACAATCTAGATGATTTCGAAGCAGTTCTGGCATTGCTTATCTATGGCTTGGTTTTATTCCCCGAAGAAGATGGTTTGATTGGCATCAACGCTATCCGGATATTTATGAATGGTAACCCTGTTCCTACTCTACTTGAAGACACCTACCATTCTATTCACTATAGAACTCTAAAAGGAGATGGGACCATCCTATGTTGTGTTCCCCTATTGTATAGGTGGTTTGTTTCACATTTGCCAAGGATGGTTCTTTTCAGAGAAAATCCAAATGGACTAAGGTGGTCCCAAAGACTCATGGCTCTGACCCAAACCGATATGCATTTGTACGGCCCTGCTTATGACAAGGGAGTGATCATTGATAGTTGTGGTTCATTTCCCAACGTACCTCTTTTTAGTATACGAGGGGGAATCAACTACAACCTAATTCTTACAAGACGCCAGTTTGGATTTCCCATGAAGGAAAAGCCTAGCAACATCCTGTTGTCAGGTTTCTTCTATCTCAACGCAGAAGCCAATATGGGAAGAGACCGTCCACAAAAAGACCAAGGCTGATCTAGGAAAGAGGAACTATATAGCATTTGAGCCCTTCACATAGTGGGTCCGCTATCGAGCCTGTAACCTCAAAATGCCTTATCTCCTAGAGAAACCTTTGCAGACTGTTGTTGTTTCTTCCTCTATCATCCATGTTGAGCGCATGAAGGAATACCAAGAGACATTGGCTAAGATGAAACTTGAACGAGATACTTGGGAGGGCAAGTACCACATCATTCATTCTGAGTAGCTGGAGATGAAGAGACAGTTGAAGAACAAGGATGATTTGATTGAGTTGCTTGAAAGGAGGGTTGTTGACAGATATATGGCACAAGAGAATTTATTTTTCTCTAGTGTTCAGCCGGTGCTTAGTACTCAGAGTGCTTTGACTTCTCACCTATGTTCGGTGCTTGAAAAGGGATCATTGACAAGTTAGTATTGGAGAATACATAGCTAAAAAGACAGAAAAGGACGCGTGGGTAGGACTTTTCTAGCTAGAATCTTTTGAGACCCTAGGGTCTAGTCTGTTCCTATTGTATTTTAAATTTCTTTTATTGTACTTTGAATTTGTAACTTTTTCCACTATTAATGAAGTAAGGTTTTTGTGCCAAAAGTGTTCCTTTTTGCAAATCTATCTTCTGAGTTTCTTAAAAACCAATTGCATTGCATATCATTATTTTTTGCTAATGTTCAAGGAGCCCAATCTCTTTTTTTGCAGACATTGTAATAGATTCAAGAAAAAGAATAACTCCAAGATGCACATTCAAAAGCCCGAAGTTGAAGAATCTGAGAATACTAGGAGGCCTAGTGGAATATTCTTTGTCATTTAGTAACCAGTATGGAAACCTTCTGCCACTATTGGAGCTCCAAGTAGATGAGGAAATGTTGATGGCACTCATACACTTTTACGACCCCATTTACCATTGCTTCACATTTCCGGACTATCAACTGCTACCAATATTGGAAGAGTATTCTGCTTTGATGGGGTTATATGTCACTCCTCAACCATTCTATAGAAAGGAAAGAAGACCAAATAAGAGAGTCTTGTCTAAAGCCTTACACCTAGAGCCTTCTGATCTTTAGACGCATTTGGATGTCAATGATGGATTCTCTGGTTTGCAAGCAAGACCTTTGATGGAAAGATCTGAAGCTCACGCTAATAAGAAAGACACAGAAATGTTTGAAGCCATCTTGGCCATACTGATTTATGGACCCCTTCTGTTCTCAAGTGCCGACGAGTTCGTCGACTTAAACGCCATCAACATGTTTCTGATCAGGAACCCTATTCTCACTCTGCTAGCTGATGCATACTTCTCTATCCATCTGAAGAACTCCCATGGAGAAATCAAGATTACTTGATGTACCTCTCTCCTTCACAAGTGATTTATTTCGCACTTGCCAAGGACAACCTCTCTATGGAATCTAAAGAACAAACCTGCATGGACAGAAAAGCTTCTATCACTCAAACACTATGACAGCCATTGGTACGATCCCATGTATAGGGGGTTACCATGATTCACAGTTGCGGGGATTTCCTTAATGTGCCTCTTCTTGGCACAAAAGGATGCATTAACTACAACCCTATCTTAGCTCGCCGTCAACTAGGGTATCTAGCAAAGTAAGATTCTAATCCAGTCCTTTTGGGAATATGTTTTCTTGAATAATGGAGATACCCAGATCTCAAAGCACGAATTACATATGCTTTGCGTCACCTCAATACCCAAGGGATGACTGCTCTGGGGCATCCATATTGTACTGTCTCAGAAGCATATCTTCTTTGGTCTAAAGAAATAGCCCTAAAGATGTTCTACACCCGCTTCGAGCCAACACTGTCAACTCCAAAAGAACTTTTCTATGTGGAGGAATTGAATGATGCTTTAGTCAAAGCTGAAGAGGAGAATAAGACGTGGGAGGATAAGCACTTCATGGTTGCTCAAGAAAACGAAGAACTCTGGAAGCTGCTCTGTCAGAACCAAAAGGAAGAGTTTTCAAGAAAGATGAAGCTTCAAGAAAGGGAAGGTTTTTCTCGTCAAAAGAACTATGACTTTTAGTTTCATTTATTCTGTTGTTAATTTATGTCCACACTTTGGATTTTGACGTTGTAATATTTGTTTCTATAAAACTTTCATTCTTTAATGAAAATTTTACTTTGCTTTATGCTTATTTCTCCATTATTCATGTTTGTAAACATAATTTGGGATTCTTTGAATGTTAGCTTTGCATTTGCATTAGCATTCCATAAGCATTGCATACACATTTCCTGTTCTATGGCTTATCTGTGTTGTTTTACCTCCAGTTTGTCACGTTGAGTCCTCCACATCCTTACAACACTAGAGCTCAAGCTCGAAGGAGAATGGATGAACAAGATCAAGAGTTTGATAGAGTCAATAATAAATTGGATGACATACGAGGCATCATGGGGAAAATGATGGATATGTTGCAAATGATCCATGCAAAGATACACTCAGACAACCGTAGTTTCCAAGATCAACGCCATAAATAATGGGGCCTACACCAGTTGTAACTATTGCCACCAGGGATCCACCCTTTGGTCTACCATTTAACTTTGTGCCACTGCCAATTACTGTGAAGACTACGCCGCCAGTACCTCAGCAGACCATTCCTTTGAATGTTGATTTTCCTTATATTATTTCTACTTACACTCCAGCTGTTGTGCAAGCACAAGCACATCCATACTTCAACAACCAACATCAGGTCTATGATATCCCTGACCAATCTAAATAAGGGAATGAACTCCATGAGAAAATGAGAGAATATTTTGAAACCATGGCGAGGAAAATAAGGGCTATGGAAGGTAATAGCGTATTTAGGGCTAATGCGAGGGACATATGTTTGGTTTCTGAATTAGTGATTCCACCAAAATTCAAAGTTCCAATTTTCAAAAAATATGAGGAGGCTACTTGTCCAAGAACCCACTTGATCATGTGCTATAGGAATATGAAAGCCTATGTGGAAAATGATAAATTAATGATTCACTATTTTCAAGATAGTCTTAAGGACGCTTCAGCTAAATGGTACTTGAGCTTGGACCAATCTAGAATTCATAATTTTCAAGACTTGTCTGATGCTTTCATCAAGAATTACAAGTATAACATGGATTTAGCTCCGGACCGAAGACAGTTGTTAAGCATGGCTTAGAAAATTTCTGAATCTTTCAAAGAATACGCCCAACGTTGGAGGGAAACCGCCTCACAATTGGAACCCCCTCTGGCCGAAAAAGAACTAGCTGATTGGTTCGTTGATACGGTAAGGCCAGAATTCTACGAGAGGATGATTTGCAGTGTGAGTGCTAACTTCTCTGACATTGTAGTTGTGGGAGTAAAAGTGGAATTGGAATTGAAAAATGGAAAGATGACAAGTATCGCTGGCAGTTCAAGTGGAGATGCCACTAAGAAGACCTTTGGGAATGTTCATAAGAAGAAGGAAGGTGAGACTAATTCCATCCTGCAGAAAGAAGAAATCAGATCAGAAAACCTCAATGTCAGCAACAATTTCAACAACAACCATTGTACCCAGTACAATATACTCAACAACCCTACGTGGCAGCTATTAATAAGTACGTCGTTGTGGTACTTTACTTTTATTTCATTTATTTTAGCAGTTGAACTTGTTTAGAAATGTGGATATGGGTTTTCTTCTGCTAGGAATTTTTAAACTATTATTCAGTTTTATTAAATCTAAGTTCTCAGAATTATATTTCAATTACTGTTATAATTATCTCATTTTGTAAATTATAAAAAAAGCTTCATTTGTATAAGAAACTTAATTAAGATCTTGGAGAAAATATGGGATGTTACAAATTGCAGGGCAGTTACTGACTTTTTGGGTGTGCGCATCATGGAAACTGCCACAGGTCATGGCAAACACCACACTCCTTAAAATTAGGGGGACTTGGTCAATAAGCCCATGGAAAACTCCTTGTGGGCTTTCCTTCGTGTTTCTTAGGCTTTTTCTCCACATTTGATCATTTTTGCTCATATTCGCTTACATCAACCTCAACTTGGCATAAACCTGCAAAACATGAATAATAATAGCATAACCTCATACAGAAGCATAAATTAAACATAAAACGGATGAAATATGCATGTGAACCGAGTCAAAAATAATTGTGTGTTTCAGTGTTATCAGTAATACATAGAATATTGATCCATTGGTTTAGAAATTAACACATACATGATCGTGTCATTTTAGATTAGATTTTTATATTTGATCTACTTGTGCATATTGGTTTTTCCTTATTTGATCTATAAAAATTAAGTTATTGGTTCACACTTTGACCTTATCCTCGACAAATTGATCAAAGTCCTCTTTGATCTAATGGTCCATTCATTTGCCTAATTCCCTCTGTTAAAATCAAGTGATCAAAATTATCTTAATCACTTGACTAGACTAGATCCTTGTATTGAGTTGTTCTGGATCCCAAGATTTAAATACTTTACGTCAATTCAAGCCAGACATACATTGCAGACTGGACCACTGATTAAGCACAACAAAGGTTCTTCCACAACACTTGACAATCATAATTAAAATTATGTGCCACGAGCCTTAAGTGGTAGACAGGGAATTGGAATGGAGAATTCCTACCCTCATTCGGAATATCTTTGGGTATGGGACCATTGACCTAGTTCCTAGAGTATTCATCTATACTCATAAACTTTAGTGCAATTTGAATCAACGATTGACAAAGTCTACTTCTCCATATTACAACACTGCTTCATCAACAATGCACCCTCTCTTTGGGTCAAGTGTCATACTATCTTTGCCATCCCATATCATGTGGATTAATCTCAGTGGTTGTACAACTATCCTTAATCAATTGCTTTCATTTTTCCCATAGGATTGTAGACCTTGGCAACCTCTTTCTCTTCCTTGTAGGGTTATAGACCATAGCATTTGTGCTCCTGTCTCATAGGATTATAGACCCTGGCAATTCCGTTCTTTTCCTATAAGGCTATCGACATTGGCAATCTCTTTTGCCTCACAGGGTTATAAACCCTGGAAATTCAGTTCTTCTCCTATAAGGTTATGGACCTTGGCAATCTATCTCTCTTGCCCATAGGGTTATAGAACCTGGAAATTCATTTCTTTGCCAAGGTTATAGACCTTGGCAATATCTCTTGACCATAGGTTTATAGACCCTAGAAATTAAGTTCTTTGCCTATAAGGTTATAAACCTTGGCAATCTCTCCTGCCTCACAGGGTTATAGACCTTGGGAATTCAGTTCTTTTCTTATAAGGTTATAGACCTTGGCAATCCCTCCTGCCTCACAAGGTTATAGACCTTATAAATTTGGTTATTTGCCTATAAGGTTATAGACCTTGGCAATCATTCATCTGCCTTGTAGGGTTATAGGCCCTGGCATCCCTTTATGCCTATAGAGTTGTATACTCTGGAAATTTCCTATCCTTTGGTTCAGACCATATTCTAACTATTCAAAAAATACTCCTTGGTTTCTCCTTTGGCCACACCATTTATTGGTCAATGTCACACCTTTGTTTTTCTCTTTGGCTAAATCTCCATATATTTGTTAACGTCACACTCTTTTGTACTTTAATCAACCAATCCTTTCTTTACTTCTGTTGGTTATGACACTACTTGCATTTATTTTCATCCTTAGTTCCATAAACTACGGAGCTCTGACTTCCTCATTTCACTATGAGGAAACGTAGGCACAAGATTGCGAGATCTTGGCGAGCAACCTTCCTCCACTTTTTGCTTAGTTCTCTGAACTACGAAGCTATGATTTTCTCATTGCATCATAAGGATACGTAGGCATAAAGGCCCCAATTCTCCGTGAGCACTTATAAACTTGTTTCCCCTTTTTGCAACTAACCTTTAGGTAGTAACACTCATCTAAGCAAGAAAACAAGGAAAATGCTTCCCGTTGAGTATAACGGATGTGAGGGATGCTAATACCTTTCCCTCACATAACCAACTAATTACCCGTTTCTCTTTCCCTTGGGTTTTATCAATATTTTCCCTTTCCTTTTAGAATAAATAAAGTTCGGTGGAGACTTTGTTGTATCATCGAGTGTGTGATGTGCTTGGGTATTTTGTGTATAGCGGCAGTCTTGAATCATTGTCTGCTTCCCCTATCCAGTCAAGTGATCATAAGTTCCTTGATCACTTGATTGGGTTAGACCTTTGTACTTGCATTGTACTGTATTCGTTAAGTCACACTCAAGTTCAAGATTTCACATGCAAGCCTATGAAGAGTCTGGACATCAAGACCTGGATCACTATTGAGCTTCATCTGTCAAGCACATCTCATCAATAAAGAAATTCCTTTATTCTTTCATACACTTGTTAGTTATGATGTGAATTTTGCACCACGAGCCTTAAGCAACGGAGAAGAATGAGAGGGATTATTCCTATACTTGTTCTGAGTATCTTTAAATATGAGACGTGGGCCCTAGTTATTCAAATTATTCTCCTTCATTCATATACTTTAGTGCAATTCAATTCAGATAACTTTCAATTTTTCTTCCCCACAGACAACACTGCAACAATCTTCATCCACTATACTTTTCTCTTTGGACCAAACACTATATCCTTTGACATCCATACATTCTTTGGGTTAATCACCTTATAGTTAAACACCCATCTCTGAACCACACTTTTTTGGTTTAAACATCACTTTTATTTCCTCTTTGTTTTAAACACCACTTCTTTGGTTTAAACACCACTATTATTTTCTCTTTGGTTTAAACACCACTTTTACTTTCCCCTTGGTTTAAACACCACAATTGTTTTCTCTTTGGTTTAAACACTGTTATTTTTTCTCTCTTTGGGTTAATCAGTATCTTGGTTAAAACACTCATCTCTTTGGTTTAAACACCTCTCTTATTTTTTCTTTGGTATAAACACCACTCTTATACTTTTATTTGGTTTAAACACCACTCTTACTTTTCCTCTCACTGGTTTAGACACCTACCTATGGGTTTCAAGCAACACAAACCTTTTTTAAAACCATTTTATTTTCTTTTAATTAAAGAAATGTTATTATTTTTTCCTTAGAAGTCAGACTAAAAGCTTAGAGCATCCGAGCAAGGATTAAATCAGCTAAAGGCTACACACTTCTAGGATACAATTGTAATTTTTCTCTAAGAGAAGCAAAAAAAAACCGTATTTTCTATCATGAACTACGAAGCTATGATTTTCTCGTTGCACTATGGTAATATGTAGGCACGAGGGTTCGAATCCTTGGGGAGCACATTAATTTAAAACTTTATTTTTTTTCCTTTTCGTAAGTATCCTTTAGATAATCACACTCATCCATGCAAAGAAAAATTTAAATGATTCTCGTTGAGAATAACAGATGTGAGGGGTGCTAATACATTCCTCTTGCATAACTGACTTCGAATTCACTCTTGGTTGCGATGGCCATTTTCACCTTTTAGAGTTTTATCAATATTTTTCCTTTCCTTTGGAATAAATAAAGTTCGGTAGCGACTCTGTATTTTTCACGTAGCGACAACAACTTTACATAGTTATTGATAATTTTTTTGACTTTATAATTGGAGAATTAATTATTCAAGAGAGGAACGTGTTTGAATATTTCTCTGCCATGAGTTATATATATATATATATATATATATATATATATATATATATTGTTCTGGACTGGATCGGGATCTGCCCTTCAGCCGGGCAGGCCCAATCCAGTGCTATGCTGATGAGGCCCAATAAGGTCCAATTTCCTCTATCGAGCACAAGCCTCAACAAGGCACACCCGTCGGACAGAAGACTCCCTTGACGGGGAAGCCCACACGCTTCCCCCGCTTTCTCCACGTGTTCTCCATGCAGGGACACGTCATCAGGCAACTACCCACTTCCGAAAGAGATGGTCAGCTTACCTTCTGAAGATCACGGGGCAGTTGATCCAGGGCGAAGACCACGTGCTGATCTTCACTACGCCACGTAAGTCTTGGAAGATACTTGTGTTGGACATGTCAATTCGGTCCAATCCAATATAACCGTTGGCCCTGTGTTGGAGGCACATTATAAATACCCTCTTTCAGTATAGGTTCAGGTATTCTATTCATTACACCTTCTCTCTGTACTTGCTCTCTCTAGTTCCAATACTTACTTAGGCATCAGAGCACCTTGCAGGTACACCCTCCTTTTCTTCTCCGTAACTCCGGTGAAGGTGTTACACCCTAATTTTGACCCTGAACCGCATTCTGTGCATATCATAGCATTTTCATCATTTGTGCATCACATCCATTATTCATGTCATCTAACCATTATACCTCTGAATTCATGTCCTCTTGACGCCTAAGCTCAGGCACTACAAGATTGAATCAGTTATCAGGCAGAAGTTATCAAGTCAAGAACGTGTGCAATCTTGGTTGAAATTCAATGGAATTGATTTGTTTCATTATCAAGTTATCAGGATTGGGGTTTTATGCAAACTGAAGTTATCAGGCTGAGTCAAATTAGCCAGTATTTTAATCAGAGCAATTTCACTTTCGGTTTGGGGTTTTGGTGAAATGGTAACACGGTTTATATCTCAGGTCGCTTGTGTTATGGATCGTTGTGTTGGGTAAGGAAGTGTCAGATTTAAGTTCCCTATACAATTCAAAACCGTTCAAGAATTCATCCATTGTTAAATTAAAAAAAATTGTCCAAGTTCTATTTCAATTTATCTTTCCAATTCTTAATTTCATCTATTTTCTCCAATTTCCAATTCCGTCCATTTTCTTTAAAAAGTCATAATCACACCTCAAATCCCATTGAACTTTTAATTCATTCAAGTTTAATTTCCAATTCAAAATCCAAATTCTAACTTCATTGCATTCCAAGCTCAATAAAATTCAAATTTCAATACACTTCCGATTTTAATTTTAAATCAAGTCATTCAAGCCTCTTATCAAAGATTCAAACTATAATTTCCATCCAAGTCCTATCTACATTCACCATTTATTTTCAAATTTCATGATATCCATCTTTTTAATCCAACTTAAGCCTCATCTTTGGTGCAAATTTAAAATTACAAGTTGAATTGAATTTGTTTTCGAAGAATATTATAAAATATAATGGTAATGGTTAAGAAATTTTACAAAGAACTTTTGAGTTTATGAGATACAATGTTTCTTTTTGAAGCAACAAGGTACATGTTATCCAAGTGGTCCAACTCTAACCTTACCACAACTCACATACTAATTTACCCACGCCAATACCACACTCCCAGCCAAAGTTTTCCATGCGAGGCCTCACCAAATAGCCCTCCACAAAATTGCTGCTGTCAGCTGTCCCATTACCACAGATACCAGCTGCACCAAACCTGTACACAAAGCAAACCAATACCACTTGCAACTGCTATCCCACTCCAAACCATACACCAAAACAATACAAGACAAAAAAACAGCACCAACAATTAATACAAACCTCACAGTAGCATTTGTACGAGCCACTCCCTCGCTACCCTCCAACCGTATCGCTACTGCCAACACTAACTTGCTTTTCCCAACACAATACACCCACACCAGACAAGCACTTCACGCAAAACAACAAACCTTATTTTCCTATACCAACAAACCTGCAAAACCTACAGCAGTGCCAGCCTGTTACCCCGTATCACCACACCAAATTCCTGCGCTACCCTTTTCAATATAACCTGTCAAAAACCAAAACAACAGACCAAGAGAAAGAATAAAAAATGATCCTCCATTTGTGAAACCGCCTCATGAACTATTCTTTCATTGTTGCTACCGTACAGTTTATTTGCAAAGAAAACTTAAGCAACAACACTTGACAACCTTCTACTCACTATTTCTCTTCATGAACTCATTTTAAATACATATCTCCACTACCTCCTTCCATATCTCACACCAGACCACATTCCATCCAAATCCTTCACACAGACAAAACCTATTATAAGTTGTGCCTACCTACAACAACAAGACAAAGATGAGGTTTAATCAAAGTCTTTATTAAAGAGAGAGGTGAAGAGAATCAAAAAAACACAACACTAAAAATACCTCAAGAAAAAGTTTCGAAATGAGCTCTTTCTCCCTGTAAATCTCAATGCCTAAATAACTCGTACCAACAACTGTTGCCACCACTGCTGTTTTTTTTCCCGTATAAACAATAGCCAACATAAATACTTCCTTGAACCTGCTTCAACAACCTGGAATTCACGAATCACATTTTCTGACCCCTATGTTCACAACAAGCAGCCATATTTTTGTTTTCTTCACAAACCACCTACATTCTTCTAACTCTCATTTTCTCACCTCAAAACCAATCAAACAAGAACCCTCTCACCACTACCTTCAATAAACCACAACTTGCAAAACTTCAATGGCTCTTCACTCATGACATAACCATCTTCTCAAGAACAACATATGAAATCCTCTTCTTTTCCACGCACCCAACCACAAACTAAAGAGTTTTTGCTTCAAACTCAGACCTTCATCCCTAACCTTCAATTTCTTCAACAAATTTCTGTTTTTCTCAACAACAGATAAAGCACTCTGCTGTGAGTTTAGGTTCCTACCCTCAATATCATTGTGTCTTCATCACCTTCAGCTTGCTACAACTCACCCTCTTTCCATCTCCACAAATCTGTGTGGCTCACATCCAAATATGACTTTCAAGTTCACTCCTGCAACAACATGCTTCATCATCACCTCATTCACAGAATACTCACTGTAAAAAAAAGCGTTACCGAACTTCTTCAAATTATTCTCTTCACTCAAAAAACCCAGTTGCACAAAACTCTAAACCACCTTCCAATCTTAATTAAAAATCTGTTATTGATCAATATCCTCAATTGTTCAACCTCATTTTCAAACTTCATGAACTTCCTTCTCTGTCACCAATTTCTTTCAACCATTCACCTCCTCTCATTCTTCTTATTCTTAGACATACATCAACATATAACCTCCATGTCCTGTCACCCCCATTTTAACATTCCTCTTCCATAAAACTCACATAACAACCTCACAAATCCTGCATTACCGTAACAGCCGCAAAATCATGATATCTACCATGGTTCAACAACATCTCAGATAGCTCCATTCAAAATAACAACTTTAACTCACCTTTCTTCTGCGACTTTTAAACCCTTCAAAGAATTCCAACCTGCAGCTAACTTCCACAAGTTCTCACCCCTGCTACGAACACCAACGACGGCAGTCGTGAACCATTTCGCATCACCATCCTTCATTCTCAACCAAGGAATTCCACTGCCTCGACGTTTTCAATTCAGAACTACCTCGATACACATCAAGAGGCAATCAAATGTGATTCTGGTTTATGTTTAGTGAAAAGATTCATGGCTGCTCGGTTATTTCACTTTCCACACCAGGCCCATCTCTGTGTCTCATTTCTGGGTACGTGGATGTAACACAGGACGACATGTAGATTCTTCAAAACAAATTTGAGCTCTTCGTTTTTGGTAAAAACGTGTGATGAGGAAAGGTCTTAAATGATAAGTAGCATCATCTCTTCACTTCAAACTCCAGACGATAACCGCAAACAAGAACAACGAAAGAGAAACTTTCATAATAAAATAGAAAGATTGAGAAAGAACCGGCTCAGTAATTTCATCGAACATGTGATGAGCGAGACTGCGAACCATCGTAAACAACCCTGTTCTGGTTCACTCTCGACCTTCAGTCCACCGTTACACTCAAACCTCTTCAAATTGGAACCTAGACAAACAGAACCGAAAAGTTTGAAATAGAAATTGGAGAAAGAACGAAGCAAGAAGGAGATGAAGATAGTGAATACGGCGAAACCGAAGTTTGAAGCGAAGCTAATCAAGAGAGGAGGATTGTGTGAACCAACGCATATTGAAGTCGAGGCGGAGAAAGATGAGGCTCTTCGCAGAGTTTCCACCGTGCACTCGTTGAATGTTTGAACTGATCTGCCGCCTCTCAATTTATCGTATGAGGTATTTGTTGGATCCTCTTTCTGACTCAGTAACAACATTTCCGTTTTGCTTTGGAGAGTTTTGATGAAGAACTCTTTTCATACCCTATTATGAGATGGGCTCAGGTACGTTTTTGAATGGCCCATCATGATTTGCTTTATTTTTTTTAAAATTTTATTATTTAATGTACAACCAATTTAGTGGACCTTTGGAGTGTTCACTTCTATTTTTAAAATTTATTTATCTTGTTTTTATTTTATTATCAATTATTAATTAAAGTTTTATGCCAAATTGTTTGTCTATATCTTTTTTATTTATTTGTTTCTCCATAGTTATTTTATTAATTAGTATTTGAGCTTTATGTTACTCTCTTGAGGAACTCGTTTGATGATGATATATCTTCTTGAGGACTGTTTGACTCGTGGCATACTATGTGCTTCATGTATGTTTTTGTTGATTAAAGTTAATGTTTGTGTTGTTGCTAGCCTTCACTTTCACGACCCATTAGGGTTTCCTAGTTCAGCTTAACTTGCAATTAAGGTTGAAATAGGATGGACTTTAGGGTTCAGAACCAAGCATGACAACATTAGGGTAGACTCTCCCCTTTATCCTCAACCTTATAACTATCCTAGCACGATAAAAGTCTCCCCTAGATTTCTTTCCATTTAATCCAAACTATCAACTTTTTAAAGTTTAAACCTTGATTAACATCAAGTATTTTTCTCAAATTGAATTAATATACTTAATCATATTTAAATACAATTTTGATAAAGATGAAAAGGAAGTTAGAATCGAGCCTTTGATTTCTCTTCTCGATTATTTGGGCCCGAGGAGCCTTTCTTAAGTTCAAACAACTGTCTTCTTTAAAAGATATACAATATGACGCATTCAAATCTATTTTCTTAAACACTTTGATGAAAAAGAGAGAGAGTCAAGCCTTTGACCCACTCTCCCGATTACTTGGGCCCGAGAAGCCTTTCTTAAGCTTCGAGTAATCGTCATTCATAAGCCACGTTAATTATATCGAAGCTATTTCTTAATACAAGATAAAAAAGAGGGAGAGTCGAGCCTTTGACTCGCTTTCTGGATTATTTGGGCCCGAGGAGCCTTTCTTAAGATTCAAGTAATCCTCATCCGTTTAAAACACTTTAACCATCTTCCATTGTTCATTGCTCTTCCTACACAATCTCTTCCAAAGATGGAAAAGAGAGAGAGTCAAGCCTTTGACTCGCTCTCCCGATTACTTGGGCCCGAGAAGCCTTTCTTAAGCTTCGAGTAATCGTCATTCAATCCACTTACTCGAACCATACTCGTTTCCTTTCTTTTGAGATGAAAAAGAGAGAGCTCCAAGTCTTTGGTTCACTCTCCCGATTACTTAGGGACCTAGGAGCCTTTCTCGAGATTTGAGTAATCGTCATCCGATTAACCCACTCGAGCTATACCATCTATCCTTTCACTTTTGAGATGAAAAAGAGAGAGCTCCAAGTCTTTGGTTCACTCTCCCGATTACTTGGGTCCGAGAAGTCTTTCTTAAGCTTCGAGTAATCGTCATTTGATCCACTTACTCGAACCGTACCCATTTCCTTCCTTCCTAGATGAAAAAGAGAGAGTTTCAAGTCTTTGGTTCACTCTCCCGATTACTTAAGGACCGGGAAGTCTTTCTCGAGCTTCGAGTGTTCGTCATCCGATTAACCCACTCGAACTACATTCTATCCTTTCACAATTGAGTTGAAAAAGAGAGAGAGTCAAGCCTTTGACTCGCTTTCCCGATTACTTGGGCCCGAGAAGCCTTTCTTAAGCTTCAGGTAATCGTCACCTCTAGCTAACATCAATACATTAATTCTTTTTCTCGCCGCCGTGCGAACCGTCAAACCCTTTTTCTTGCCCTCGTGTGATCGAAACTCTAAACTTATTCAAACTCTTTTTTTCTCGCCGCCGTGCGAACTTTCAAACCTTTTCTTAAAACGAGAGATATGGTGTCTTGAGAACGACGCAAAATATTGCTTCGTCCGTAACCTACTTGAGTTGATATAAGTGGCGTGTTCCCCATGAATGTTGATATATGGAAATCCATTCAAAGTGGTGCAAGCGTCCTCTCCTCACTAGTTTAGATAAAGCAATATTTTCTGTCAAAAACGACTAAGTATCTTTCATTAAATCAAACCTTTATCCGTAGACCGAACTACGGCTGCTCTGATTTCTCGTCTATTAACGAGAATACGTAGGCACAAGATTGCGATGATCTTGGCGAGCACATTTCCCAAAAATTCCACATTTCCCCAAAAATTCCACATTTCCCTCTCTTTCTCCCGTAGTCCCACGAACTACGGATGCTCTGATTCTTCACTTACTTTCAAGTGAAAATACGTAGGCACAATGGCCCTAATACTTGGCGAGCACTCTTTTCTCAAACCACTCCATTTCTCTTTAATAATCTAACCCCTTTTATATTTACTCTATGCCTTTTATATTGGAAGAACACAAACAAACGAGACTAACATTTTTTACGAATCGAATCAAAAAGTTCCCGTTGAGTACAACGGACATGAGGGGTGCTAATACCTTCCCCTCATGTAACCGACTCCCGAACCTAGAAATTGGTTGCGATGACCATGTTCTTTCCCTAAAGGTTTTATCGATATTTTCATTTCCCATTTTGGGATAAATAAAGTTCGGTGGCAACTCTGTGTTTTCCGCGAACATTCGCGAAGGATCGTGCTTTTTTTTAGGTACGACAGAAGGTAGTAACTCACAATGCGTGGCAGGATACTGATTCCTTTTTGATCAGGTAAGATCAGTCGCATCATCTGTGGGAAACATTGCTTCCCCGTTCTTTCCCCTGTCCAAGGAAAGAAGCTCAAGAACAAAAGCAACCTTCAACGTCCATTCTAATCATGACCAGCCCATGCAATAACAATGCTCCAGGATCTACCTTTGCACCCTTCTCCAACGGAGAGGGCCACGACTCCAACGCGACCGTCCGAAATGAAGAAGGTGACCACAGGGATGGGCGCACCACCTCTCCCTCCTCAGAAGACGTGGCCTTCAACACCGTCCAGCGTTTAAACAACCTGACTGTCTACCATCTCATCTCGGTTCCATCCGGCGCCAATCGTACCGTGGTGGCTCTGTTCGCAATGATCAATCAGACCAAATTGATAATATTTAGGAAGAACGAGCAGATAGGGATGCTCGAAAGGAAACGACCATTACGCTCTCCCCCGTGGAGACATTGTCGCCTAGTTTCCATCAGTCCTTCTCCTCTCACACAGAGGCATTGCCACCAAGCCTCCATCAGTCTTTCCCCTCCCCCGAGGAGACACCATCGCCCAGTTTCCATCAGCTCCTTCTCCTCCCCCGCAGAGGAGGCGGCTCGTCAAGGACTCACGGAGTCCCTCTCCCATGTCGACGGGGCGCCGCCCTCGTTTGGAGTGACCTCAACAGCTGGTTTCCCACAAACAAAACAGGACAAAACAGGTCACCTCCCCGAAAAGAGCGATGTTCCCCGACTAAGAAGAAGAAAGCCGCAGGGGGGCCCTCTAGACCAAAAGCTCGGCCAAGGAGTCCCCCACGCCAAAACAGAAACCACTAGGGATCAGCTTCTCCCTTGCTGTCACCTATCAGGAGCGATGAAGATGTCCAATGCTCACCATTATGTAGAGCCATCAGGGAGGCCCCACTGCCCTTCGGGGTGGAAACCCCCCCCCCCCCCCCCCCCGATCTTGGCAACGTACAATGGCACGACTGACCTGGACGACCATATTGAAAGCATCAACGCAATGCTCGACTATCGGAATATAAGGGGAGCCTTATGCCCGACTCCATCACCTCTTGGCGTGAACTGATGCGCCAATTCTCCAGGAACTTCACGGTTTCCCGGCGCCACCCGAAGACAGAAGCGGCCCTGGAAGCCATTATCTAGGGGAAGAACGAGCCCCTTCGAGATTACATAGAGAGGTTCAATCGCGAGGTCGTCCAGTTGTCCATCACGGACGATATAAAGAAGTTCTTGATCTAGATAGGCATAAGATTACACTCTGGCTTCGCCAAGGCCGTTGGGATCGTACGTCCCCTCACCTTGAATTCCCTCCTCTACAAAGCTCAATCATACATCGAGTATGAAGAGATAGAGGCTGCAAACACCGTGCAGGATAGACAGAACCAGGAGGGCTTCAGAGGTGCCAGGCATGAGGAAGCCTCTCCGCCTCAACGCAACGGGAAAATAAGGCGCAAAGATCGACCCCTCGAATAGAAAGGACCAGCTGGACGGTTCATTGAGTACACGCTACTCACAGCTCATCGCGAGTGCATCCTGTCTGAATGCATCAATTCGAAATTTCAGAGGGGCGGTGTCAGGTTCCCGAAATTGACGCCTTCGAAGCCCAACATGAAAAAATCTAAATACTGTCGGCTCTACCGGAGTCATCGACACGTCACGAAAGATTGCATCTACCTCAAAGAAGCTATCGAGATCTTAATTAAAGAAGGGCATCTAAAACAGTCTACCCGGAAGGGTGAAACCCCCCGACCTGAGACCCGTGAGGCTAAGAGGGTCGAGGAAGCATCAATTCCTTCCAATGAAACGGGACTGTAGGTGGCCCTGTGCGTCTCTCGACCAGAAGATTTCCTCCTCTTTAGCGAGCCCGCTAAACCACTGCCAGCCTACAGTCCGTGGGAGGATTTCCCTGCCACACTGGTGATATCTGGTGGGGGGCCCAACAAGCTATTGGTCGGGTCAGTCAAGAGGTAGTTTGAGGAACTCATCGACAAGAGCTCGAAGACAGACACTACCCTCGACAGGTTCAAAGGACAATCAAACCTGATCACCTTTTACCTCGAGGAGTTTCCCGGGGGGCATCCAACTCCAGCATTCCCCTCCTGATCAGAGCTCATATGACGAACTTTGATGTCCGCCAAATCCTAGTCGACCAAGGGAGTTCGGTGGATATAATGTACGCCCACCTGTTCACGACCCTATAACCCGACGAGAGCCACTTGACCCCATATGTGGCCTCCGACCTCCAAGGCTTCAACGAAACCACCATTAAGCCTTGGGGATACGCAGAACTTCTCGTCACCTTCGGGGCCGAAGAGACGGTCTGACGGGTGAAAGTCTACTTTCTGGTAATTGAATGCCTCTCCTTGTACCAGTGCATCCTGGGACGGCCAACTTTGGCTGAAATGACCGCAATACTGTTGACAGTCAACCTGAAGATGAAATATTACATAACCATAGTGCGAGTCGTCACCTTCCACGGGGACATCGAGGAGGCCAGAAGATTCTTCGAGGCGGCACTCAAAGGACTCAGCTCCATCAATGTCCCCTCCAAATCGGCCAGAAGACCAGCCCAAACGGAGGAGCCAGAGCCCTTCCCACATGTTAACTCTGTCGACCTCGAAATTCGTTTCCCCGGTAAGAAGGCATCGGGCGAAGGGTCTGAAGACACACCTCCAACAGACAACGGGAAGCTCTCCCAGCCGACACGCCCCATTCCAAACTGAGACTTTGAACTTATCACATTAGGAGACAATCCCAGGAGAAGCAAGAAGATCGGCACAGGCCTCCCCGACTTAGAAAAGAAGCAACTCAAGGCCTTCCTCCGAGAGAATGATGACCTCTTAGTGTGGAGCGCTGTTGAAATTCCCGGGCTCAACCCCGACGTAGCATGCCACCACCTCTCCATAGATCCGACCACTAGGGCTATAGTTCAACATAAGCGTAGGCAGTCTCTCGAGAAAGCGGAGGCTTTTGAAAAAGATGTAAAAGACCTCCTGGAGGAAAATGTTATATCAGAATCCCAATACACAACCTAGTTGTCCAACGTTGTACTAGTTAAGAAACATAATGGAAAATGGAGAATGTATGTTGACTATATTGTGTTAGACAATGGCACGGATCTAGAAGGGGGGGTTGAATAGATCCCAATGAAAAAAATCAGTCGGCGCTTACCAATTAAAAAAATTGGTTTAAAAATATTGTTTTAAATGCTAAAGCGGCCTTGGAAAATTACCGTCTATAACAAACCGTTATTGGAAGACTGGATATGCGTCTAGCCTATGGATTAAGATAATGAGCAAAATAGATTCAACACACTAGTCACACTATCAATTGATTTTACCACTAATTAGTAGGACTAGTTCCAATGCTCCACAAAGCCCACAAACTATGCAAATAACCCAAGTGAACTTTGGTGTAGGCAATTTATCAAACACTTGGTGTGCGAGACACTCCAAGTGAGCTTTGACTTGAGTAAGTAACTCCAAATTCCTTGTACAATATATTATTGTACTAGAGTTCAAAACAGTGATAAGCATTTACTCAATTCAACACTAATTTCGATAGAATTGTTTATACTAAAATCACTTAATTTTAAGGCAAAAATGAAAGTGCTGAAAAGTAAAGGAGATAAAGATTTGTTGAGGCAATTCCCCCGCCGTCCTCACTTCAGGGTACGTCTGCCCTCAATTCTAATAATAGAATTGAGATCAATATAATAGATATCACTTGTAGAGTTGAAATATTTATACAAGAATCGATAAGCAAAATATACAAACAAGCCCTCTTGATGTTGATGATGTTATCTCTTTTTGTTCCTTGATTCGAGTCAAATCAAGACCTTCGATTGTTGTGAGTAGACCTCTGATTCCAGCCCCTTTATTGAACAACCTTCTATTCTTCAAACCCTCAGCCCGACTGATCTCAAACACCAACAAATCGAACCCGGAACTCTCTTCCACACTTTATTGATTCCTGCTACTAGATTGACGAAACCTGTCGTTTCTCAATCACCTTCGCTCGGCTGATAGTTGGTAGAGACGATCCATATCAAAAACTCACAAATTCTCCGAATCTTGGAGGACAAAACCTTCAAGGTTTTATTCAAGAAAAACCTGCCACAAGTCTCCACCCGAACCGGATTTCTGATCAACAGCTTCAGACCTTATCACCTTGAACAAACCACAAAGCACACCAAGAATTGTTGTGTGTAACTGTTGTGTTATGAGCTGTTGAGAATGAAGATGAAGAGATTTGATGGCACCTATTTCACTTTTCTTGTTTGGTTGCAATTGACTCAAAATTTCAATTGTTATTTAGAAATGAACATAAAACATCTATATATAGTAACCAAAGACCAACAAACTTAATAGCTTTTGAACCAAAGTGGAAAGACTTTAGCAACAGTATAAACGAGCGAATGGTCGACCATAGCAGGACTATGCGTCGACGCATAGCCTGCAGTTTTAGGCATGTTTCAAAATCTTCACAGTATGCGTCGACCATAGGTCAGCGTGCGCCGACCAGTGGGAAGTTGCACTACTCCATGCGCCGACTTGTGGTCGACCATAGGTCAGTCTGCACCGACTAGTGGGAAATTGAACTACTCCATGCGTCGACCTGTGGTCGACTCAAAACCTGCAAATCTGCAAAAATGCATATCTTTATGGTTTTTATGCATCTAGATGTAACAAATGATCTTCCACATATATTGGATTTAATATGACAAGTTAGATGGATATAAGAAGGATATGAGAGGTGAAGTATTGCATTCGTCTTGTTGAAGTAGAGTCGAGAAAAAAACTATTCATCCATCATTGCGTTTTGTCATCATCGAAACTCAAGTATGTATGTTTAATGAGGGTTTGCCCTCACATACTCCCCCTTTTGATGATGACGAAACGTGCGAAGCCAACGAGAGCAATGTGCAATATAACCCCCCCCCCCCCTTGCTTTTGCAATTCTACACTTCCAAAAAAAACTGATGTGATCTTGGCTTTGGCACACTCTCTTCTCCCCCTTTGACAACATCAAAAAGAGAAAGAGATAGGTCAAGAATTAGATGCTCAACTCAAAAATGCTCAATAGTTAATAACTAGCATCAATGAATATCCATACAAAATACCGTCAATGAAAAAGAAATCAACGGATAATCATATTATAGATTAAGGGATAAAGTATAATAGGAAACTCAAAATGGCATATCAAAAGAAAACAAACATTTGGCATAAGTACAAGGTAAGAAACATAACAGCACAAAAAAAACAACACAGAGAATGAGAAAATGCAAACATGAATCTAATGTCCTAGACCCCTCCCCCTCTCAAAGAGATGTAGATTTCGGTAAGGATCACCCAAATCGGTAAACGACTCCACAACACTATTCAAATACCGCATGTTATGAGTTATGGCTGTTTCATAGGCTTCATTTGATGCAACTAGAGCCTCAAACCTTGCATTCATCCTTGTTGAAAATTTATTTAACCTTTCATTTTGCGTTTGGAGCTCGCTTTGAGTTTGAGCAAACTGCTCGTCTTGAGCCCTCATAAAGGTTTGTTGTTCCAGCTGTATAGACCGCATCATGTCGAGAATTTCAGAGGAGTTTGACTGCGGAGGAGATGGAGGTGCTTCAGAACCCCCTTGATACGGCTGATAAAATTGCCGCATGGTGGTCCAGCCAGTGTATTGCCATTCACCCCAACCTTTATTTTTTGCTTCTTCTGAGGGAGATGTGTGTTGAAACCAGTCTCCATTAACATTCTCAGCAGTGTCCATTTGTTGGTAAGTTTCTTATTCCTCATGTGCTTCTTCTTCGTCTTCCTATTCTTCTTCTTCATCATTAGTATCTTCGTTACCTTCTTCTTCACTTTCATCAGAGTCTTCATTCTCTACAGGAGTAGTTGCTTTTCTATGAAATTTATACCTCCTTTGATCTTCGGACCAATAGTAACCCATCATTGAAAGAGTTTTCTGACCGAATTCTTTGTCTGACGTGATTGATGTGTGTTAAAGGTTGGAATATCGATATCAACATTTGTAAGAATCTCTTGGATAAAAGAGCCATAGGCAAGAGAGGCACCCCGACCGGAATCCCTCAAAGCATACATCCTACTCGAAATGTAGTAGGGCCAGTTGATCTTGATTTTGTGTTTCAAAAGATACATTAAGTGAACTTCTGCTTGCTCTACACGAGAAAGTCCACCTTTCTTAGGCCGTAGAATGCGCACCACGATCCATTGTAGAATTCTATCTCCTGCTTTTAATTTGCCGGCGGTGACAGTTCTTCGGAACACGTCACTAGCCACAATTTGAGGTGGATATGGTCGTTTCAACATTGAATTTAAAGCAGTTTTGAAATCATATCCAGCCATTGTATGAGTATCAGTTACCTCATAAAGAGGTTTATCTTCATCAGGATCCAAATTGAAATACTTCGTCCAAACATCAGAATTTAGAGTTACCTTTGTAGTACCAATATGAGAGTTGAAATTAGAGCCTCGGAATTGTCCATCAATACAAGTGTAGAAGATACGAATGAGGTCTTCACTGTATTTTGCATTACATCCCAAAAAATTATGTATACCTTGAAATTCCAGCAAATAGGTAATATCGATGACATGCATGTGTTGCACCGTGAGTCGGTAGTATGCATGTTGTTTGATTACCGCCCTTTTACAGAAATTATTGTTGAAACTTTTGATGAACGGTGGTGCAACTAACGACACAGCTGTGACAGGGATGGAGGCTGATGATAATGCTCTTGAAGATCTCTTACCGGTGATTCTTCAAGAGGCCATGGCTGATTGTTTGTAGGAGAGGATATAATGGGGTTTGTTGATAGTAGAGAGCAAGAGTTTTTAGGAGATTTTGAAGTGAGTCTAAGGAATGAGTTTTGCCCCCTTTTTATAGATGCAAATTAGGGTTTTGGGAAGAGGAGAGGATAAGAACCATTAGGCATTAGGTAGATGCAATTTACGATGTATCTAAATCAATGCACAATCAGTGAGAAGACAAAATTTGAAATTCAATATAAATTTCAACGTTTTTGAACCAAAAAATCTTAGTTTCGCGCGATGTGTCGACCATTCTTCTGCATGCATCGACGCATACTATTTGAAATTTGATAAATGCAAAAATTAAATGTGTGCGTCGACCATTGCCTTGTTGCGGTCGACTCATACATACAAAATTTGCATATTTTCAATTTTATGCACATATGAGCAGACAATTGATGCATAAATACAATGCCACACAACAGTAAGCAACCAAACATATATGATGCATAAAAAATGTCATATATCATGCGATACAACTTTTTAAACACGAGAATTTAGAGAGATAGGGAAAAAAGGAACAACATCACCTCTATACCAAAGGTAGCTTGATGAAATATACAATTGTACTTACAACAACCTTAATTTGTTAGAAGTACGATAATATAATCATAAATGAAAAAAATGTACAAGCAATATTATGACACCCGATCCGAAATATCGAGAATGCCAAGTTCTCGGCGGATATGAAAGAAAGGTTTTGTGGTTAGCGGCTTTGTGAAAATGTCCGCTAGTTGATTTTTAGTGTCAACATGTTCAAAGACAACATCACCTTTCTCTACATGATCCCTAAGAAAATGGTGTCGAATTTCGATATGTTTGGTGTGAGAATGCAACACAGTATTTTTGGTGAGATTAATGGCACTTGTATTGTCACAAAAAATAGGAATACTTTCAAGTTTGAGGTTAAAATCCAATAATTGTTGCTTAAGCCACAAGACTTGAGTGCAACAACTACCGGCGGCAACGTATTCCACTTTGGCGGTTGACAAAGCAATGGAAACTTGTTTCTTACTATGCCAATTAACCAAGGAATTTGAAAATAGATTACAAGTACCACTAGTGATTTTCTTATCCGATTTGCACCCGGAAAAATCAGAATCGGAGAAACCTACCAACGAATGATCATTTCCTTTGGAATACCATAGTATATACTCAGGAGTACCAGATAGGTATCGAAGTATGCGCTTGATAGCTTTTAAGTGAGATTCCTTGGGACATGATTGATATCGTGCGCACATGCAAACGCTAAACATGATATCGGGTCTAGAAGCGGTAAGATAAAGAAGTGAGCCAATCATACCTCTATACCTTTTTACCTCTACGTCCTTACCATTTTCTTCTTTATTCAAGTTTGCACATGTCGGCATAGGTGTGTCAATGGCCTTGGAGTTTGCCATGTCAAATCTCTTGAGAAGTTCCAAACAATAATTTGTTTGACTCACGAATGTTCCTTCCTCAAGCTGTTTAATTTGCAATCCGAGAAAGTATGTGAGCTCCCCCATCATACTCATCTCGAACTCACCCTGCATTAGGTTAGAAAACTCTCTCACGAGATTCATGTTAGTTGACCCAAATATAATATCATTAACATAAATTTGTACCAATATCAAATGCTTTCCTTGACGTTTAATGAAAAGAGTCGTGTCGACCTTCCCTCTTTAGTAACCTTGATCAAGTAGGAATTTACTTAGTCGCTCATACCAATCTCTAGGAGCTTGTTTGAGTCCATATAAAGCTCTTTTTAATTTGTAAACATGATCGGGATACTCATGAGACTCAAAACCCGGAGGTTGTGCAACATAAACCTCTTCATGAATATAACTGTTAAGGAACGCACTCTTAACATCCATTTGAAATAGCTTAAAGTTCTTCGCACATGCGAAGGCAACTAAGAGGCGTATAGCCTCGAGTCGGGAAATCGACGCATAAGTTTCCTCATATTCGATGCCTTCCTCTTGGTTATACCCTTGCGCGACTAAACGTGCCTTGTTTTGGGTTATTACCTCGTTTTCGTCCAACTTATTCCTAAACACCCATCGGGTGCCGATTACTCGATGACCTCACGGAGGAGGGACAAGGTCCCAAACCTCATTTCTCGTGAACTGATTAAGTTCCTCTTGCATTGACAAAAACCAGTGTTCATCGAGTCAGGCTTCTTTAGGGTTTTTAGGCTCCATTTGTGAAACGAAAGCAAAGTGATAACAGAAATTACTTATCTTAGAACGGGTTGTAACACCCTTTGATATGTCTTCGAGAATGTTGTCAATTGGATGGTATTTTGAATAATTCCAAGCTTGAGAGAGAACATCACTTGTAGATGGATGAACTTTCTCGGTTTCTTCATGTTGGACATCTTTCTCCTCTTCAACTTTGGCTTGGTCGAGTTGATCAGTTCTCGGCTCGGCACCTTTGAGTATGTCTTCTTTAGATGTATCTGCACCATGAATAACACTACCTTTTTCGACGTTTCTTGGATAAGATTCATCAAATGTTACGTGTACTGATTCTTCAACAGTAAGTAATTTCTTACTATAAATTCTATAAGCTTTACTTGACTGAGAGTATCCGAGGAAGAACCTTCGTCAGCCTTGGAATCAAATTTACCCAAGTTCTCCTTTCCATTATTCAACACAAAGCATTTACAACCAAAGACATGCAAGTGAGATACATTTGGCTTCCGCCCTTTTAAAAGCCCATATGGTGTTTTGTTTAGAATGGGGCGGATGAGCATCCTATTCAAAACATAACACGCCGTACTTATGGCGTCGGCCCAAAAATATTTCGGTAATTTACTCTCATTGATCATTGTTCTTCCCAATTCTTCTAAAATACGATTTTTGCGCTCCACAACCCCATTTTGTTGAGGAGTACGTGAAGCGGAGAAATTGTGATCAATTTCATGATTACCGCAATATTCTTCAAATAGATAATTTTCAAACTCACCTCCATGGTCACTTCTAATTGAGACAATGTTTGTGTTTAATTTATTTTGGGAAAGCTTAGCAAATCTTTCGAAGGCGGCGAGTGTATCGCTCTTACTAGCTAAGAAAATAGTCCAACAAAATCTAGAAAAGTCGTCGACTATTACAAACCCGTAATAGTTTCCACCTAGGCTTTTGATTCTAGATGGCCCAAATAAGTCCATATGGAGAAGCTTGGGAGGTCTCGTAGTTGAAACGATATTTTTGGATTTAAAAGAGATCCTCGTTTGCTTTCCCATTTGGCAAGCATCACAAAGGTGATCCTTGGTAAACTTTATTTTGGGGAGACCTAGGACTAGATCTTTTGAGACCGCTTTATTTAGCAAGTCAAAGTTAAGATGTGCTAAGCGCCTATGCCATAACCATGAGTCTTCACTCATTATTATGAGGAATTTGTCACTTGTTAACGATACTTCATTCAAGTCTAGCATATAAACATTGTTCACTCTTAGGCCGTTAAACATACTCTTCTTGTCATCATTATGCACAATTTTGCAAAAATATTTTGAAAAATGATACATTGTATCCTTTGTCTCATAATTGGCTAATGTTAAGTAGATTATGTTTAAGACCCTCGACAAGCAACACATCAGAAATAGTAGTGGAAGAAGGGTTACCTACACTATCTTTACCAAGTATTGCACTGCAATTGTTATCACAATAGGTTACATACCCTTTCATCTTTGCCATGAAGTCGATGAAGAGGGATATGTCTCCTGACATGTGTCTTGAGCAACCACTATCGAGAACCTATCTTCTCTCAGTGGTCTCGAGACATTGTAACTATGAAAAAAAATCAACAAGAGAAGGTACCCAAAGTCTTATTGGGTCCTAATTTGTGAGTGATAAAGTGGTTGCATTTGGGCAACCATTGACAGATGCCTTTAGGAACTAAGAATCTCCTAAATCGGCACTTAGCAATGGAATGTCCCTTCTTGCAACAATATAGACATGAGAAATCAACATTTGGATTACCTTTGCTATCATTATCTCTTATAACATATTTGTACTTTTGATATGGATTAACCATACTTTTTCGAAAATTTGATTTATCGATGGCAAAGGTAATTTTGGGCTCTAGATCCTTGTTAAGTTTGGCTTTTAGGTTTCTAACTTCACCTTGCCAAATATAACAAGTATCACACCCAAAGTTGACTAATGTACTTCTAAGGTCCTCACAACCCGCTTTAGTACTTTCCACCATGGATGCCTTAAGTGCCTCAAGTTTCCTTTCAGAGTCTTGTATTTTATGCTCTATGTGATCAAATATTTGTTTATTTGAGGCAAGCCTTTTAAAGGCTTCTTTTTCTTCATAGTGCAAGGTATTAAATGCGGTTTGTAATTCGAAGTGAGACATACTAGAGGAGTTTTCATATTTAGAGTGGCGTACCGGTTTTTTCTTGTTCTTTTGATGAGCGGAAAGACACAAGTTTACGACCTCATCTTCATCACTTGATCTTTCATCTTCGGAGGAGTCATTATCGTTTTCCCAAGCTATATATGCTCTCTTCGACTTTGATGACTTCTTTTGTGACTTATTTGATTCCTTTTCTTTGCCTTTTTTGTTCATCGGACAATCCGGCTTATAATGACCGGTCTTTCCACATGTGTAACACGATCCTCTAGTTTTGTTTCTCTTGATGTCATCACTCTTAGAGTACCTAGATTGCCTCCGGAAGTTGACTAGATTCTTCTCGGAGTGTTGGATGCCATTTGTCACACACTCATTTTCACCTTTAGCCTTTTATACCCTACATTCGGCATATCATACATCGTTCTATTGCATATCGAGCATGCGGGTTCACAAGGTATGACTAGGTCGGTTTGTCATTTTTCATTTCAAATGAGATAACTTATTTATCTTGGGCTACATGGAAGAAGAGGTTCATTATCTAAGGTTTGATCTAAATTGGAAAGTTTACTCATCTAGATTTCTTCAAGGAGAAGTTACTTGACACAATATTAGGATATTCAAGATATATTCCTAATGACCATGAAATGCAAGGCATAATTCAAGATTTCCTCATCCAACTTTATTTCAAATTCTTGATCAAGTGGAGTTCAAATTTGCAAAGCATGAGTCAATATCATAAGTGCGTAATTCAAGAATTCATCCATTTCAAGTACAAGGAAAATCCATCATGAATTCAAGATTGGAGGTAAGAATATTACAAAGATAAATTTTTATGACATTACAAGAATGTCATTTGTTACAAGATTTCCAACTCTAAGTAATGTTTAGAAATTGATCTATTCAAGTCTCTAATCAAATCTATGATATGGTACTCTTCATGCCACACCAAGTTTTCATGTGCTACATTATGCCCACAAACATCCAAAGAAAAATACTTAAGAGTTAAATCAACATTGGTATGTTTCAAGATCAAGACCATGTATGTTCAACCATGAGCAATATGAATGCAATCCAAAACAGCCCCATGCAAGAGGTGACAAATTACCTCATGTCACAAAATCTACATGTCACAAAATCAAGAGAACAACATGTGACAATGCATCTAAAATATCAGAATTTTCAAAGTGTTGTCAAAGGATAGTAGCATTGACCATAAAAGCTGTCAAAACACATAACCAACCAATGGGTACAAGGATGGGTGGCAATGTAGAGTGCTGCAGAAGAAAATACAGCAAAACATGCATAGAAATGGAAAGGAGTGGGGCTGTACCAAGAAAGTGGTGATGAGTACCCCAAATATGGAAAGTCTAAAGATTGAAACATGTGCAAGAGCTGTGTTTTTGGGACAGCAGAAAAAGTGAGATAAGGAGGGAAGGGGATGTAAGAGAAAGGGTCATTCATTATCATTCACTATCATTCACACACATTGAGATAGAAAGATAGAGAGAAGAACAAACCCTGAAAAACAGAAAGAAAAAAAAAAGAGTGACATAGAAACACAAGAGTATCCTTGAAGAGCATAACCTTCACAACATAGAGTGAGGAGTGAAGCACATCCAACCAAAACCAGTGGAGGACTTGCGAGAAGGATAGAAAGCTCTTGGGTATCCATTTCTTCAAACCTTTCTCTCTTTACATTTTGCTTTTATATTCATTGGTTTCCTCTTTTAAGTATTGTTGTGTTGTGTATATCATGTAAGGTTCCAAAGGGACCAAGAAACCATTTTTAAGGACCACAAAAAGAAGTAAAAAACAAGAGAAAAGTTTGGTTTTTTACCCTGGTGGCCTGACACGGGCCGTGTCACACGACACGGCCAGCCGTGTTGCACCTCTGTTTGCATTTTCATGACATAAAACGCCCAGGTCCCCTGACACGGGCCGTATCACACGGCACGGCTGGCCGTGTTACGCTTCTGTTTGAGATTTCTTACCACAAAATATCCTGGACTTATGACACGGGCCGTGTTACACAACACGGCCACCCGTGTCACACCTTTGCTTGGCCTTAAAAATCTTTTTTCTCCCAGACCCTAGGACACGGGCCGTGTCACATAACACGGCCACCCGTGTCACACCTCTGTCACACTCCAAAGACCCACATTGCAGGTACCCTATGACACGGGCCGTGTCACACAACACGGCCACC
Source organism: Lathyrus sativus (assembly GCA_963859935.3). Classification (NCBI taxonomy): domain Eukaryota; kingdom Viridiplantae; phylum Streptophyta; class Magnoliopsida; order Fabales; family Fabaceae; genus Lathyrus; species Lathyrus sativus. The sequence goes on along the minus strand of OZ012739.1, from coordinate 676,088,316 downwards.
CGTGTCACACCACTGTTTTACCACTTTTTTTGAAATTTTACCTCCAAATTTTTTTTTCAAGGAGTCCGTTTTTTTTTGGCATGTTTCGATTTTTTTTAGCCGACTAACCCCATATGTTTGTATGATTTTGGTATGTGATTGTTGTTGTGGTCTTTGTTGAACTTTGATTCCAAAAAAACATTTTTAAAGAAAACTCTCGATTTTATCGAGCCATTTTCATCCATGTAAGTCGATTTCCTTGTGCATCGCCACCGACCTTGTCCGTATCACTTCAAATTCGTTTTCACAAACAATAAACCTTGATCCAACATCAAGTGATCCTTTTTCTCATAAAAAATCCAAAGTACAATAAATATACAATTAGGACTATACACCATGGACTTTAAAGTGGTGGAGAAGGAATGAGAATGGAATCCTCCTACACTCGTTCCGAATGTTTTGGATACAAGGCGCTCGACTTGGCTATTCGAAACATTCGTCTCTATCCAAAGTCCTTTTTGTGTAATCTTTATCAAGAACAATTTCTCTTAAAAACCTAAAAATAACATCAATTCATCAAACCTATTTTTGCCTTAAGGCATCAATCTAAAAACCCTTTTTCGAGGTATAAAATCAACCAACAAACGACAATTTTATAAGCCTCCGAACTACGGAGCTCTGATTCTTCACTTCTTTTAAGTGAGGATACGTAGGCACAAGGGCCACAATCCTTGGCAAGCACTATAATAAAAAACCCAACCCTCTTTTCCTAAAGCAAGCAAACCCTTAGAGAAAAAACCCACTTAAGCAAAACAACCTAGGAGGTTCCCATCGAGTACGGTGGATGCGAGGGGGTACTAATACCTTCCCCTTGCATAACCGACTCCCGAACCCTAAGACTTGGTTGCGACGACCACGCTCTCTTTCCTAAAAAGGTTTTATCGCTATTTCCCTTTCCCTCATTGGGATAAATAAAATCCGGTGGCGACTCTGTGTCATTTTTCGCGTAGCGACACCATTCTTTTTCACATAGCGGTTGTAACGCTTTACGAATAGCCCCATGTCTTCACTTGTGTCGTCTTCTTCATCATCACTCGACGAATAATCACTATGCTCCTTGGATTGAGACTTAGAGGAGGAAGTCTTGAGAGCAATAGATTTATTTTCAACTATCTTTGTTTTGTCCTTCTTTTCTTTCTTTTCATGTTGGTCGAGGCTTAGGAGCACTTGTTCGTGCTCTTGTAGCTTTCCCGAATAATGTTGTTAGGTCCAAAATTGTAAGATCATTGGCTTCTTTGATGGCGGTTACCTTCAGCTACCATTCCCTGTTAAGACATCTTAAAATTTTGTTAGTAGCAACATTATTGGCCACCAGCCTACCAAGTGAATGAAATCTATTGATGAGATGAGTGAATCTCTTTTGCATGTAGGGATGGCAAACAAACCCGGGCCCGGCCACACCCGCCCGGGCCCGCCCCGAAATTAACGGGGGAAATCCGATTTAATTGGGTGTGGGTGCGGGTGCGGGTGAAACCCGGTTCTTAACTACGGGTGCGGGTGCGGGTGCAGGTAGACACTAAGACCCGCCCGCACCCGCCCCCGCCCCGCTCCAAATAATATATTTTATTTTGATTTCCTTATTTTATTTATTTTAATATTTATTTATTAATTATACTTTTAATTAAGTTATTAATATTCTTATTGCAATTAAAATAATAAAATTAATCAAGTTAATATTCATTTATTAATTAAAATTTTAATTAAATAATTAATTAATTTATTAAAATAATCAATTTTTTAATTAAATTACTAATTTTTATTATAATTAAAAAAATAATAATTTTTTGCGGGTGGGGGCGGGGCGGGTGCGGGTGCACCCGTTTTCTACTGGGGGCGGGTCTGGGTGGTAAATTTCACCCGCGATTGGATTTGGGGGCGGGGGCGGGTCTGTTACATGGAGGCGGGTGCGGGTGCGGGTATAGTTAAACCCGCCCCCGCCCCCGCCCCGTTGCCATCCCTATTTGCATGTCCGCAATGGTTTCCCCTTGCTCCATGTAAAAGAGATCAAACTCTTGTGTTAGTGTGTTGATTCTAGCAAGCTTAACATCGTTAGTCCCCTCATGGGCGACTTGCAATGAATCCCACATGGCTTTTACCGTTAAACAATGGGAAACCCAATAATACTCATCTACTCCTAATGAAGATATAAGAATATTCTTGTCTTTCCAATCATAGTAATATTTCTTTTCATCATCATCAGTCCATTGTGCTTCGGGCTTTGGCATTATCTCATTATTCGCATTGGTCATAGTGATTTCTATTGGACCATTGAGAATAACATTCCATACTTTTCTATCTATGGAATTAATGTGCACCCGCATACAGTCCTTCCAAAACTGTAATTTTCACCATTGAAAACGGGAGCTCTATTATAGGCCCCTTTAGGTCCGTTAGCCATTTCCTATCAAAGTTATATTTGAAGCACGGAGTTAACCGATGCTCCTGATACCACTTGTTAGACGATGGCGCGTATCTAGAAGGGGGGTTGAATAGATCCCAATTAAAAAATCAGTCGGCGCTTACCAATTAAAAAAATTGGTTTAAAAGTATTATTTTAAATACGGAAGCGGCCGTGGAAAATTACTGTCTATAACGAACCATTATTAGAAGACCGGATATGCGTCTAGCCTATGGATTAAGATAATGAGCAAAATAGATTCAACACACTAGTCACACTATCAATTGATTTTACCACTAATTAGTAGGACTAGTTCCAATGATCCACAATGCCCATAAAATATGCAAATAACCCAAGTGAACTTTGGTGTAGGCAATTTATCAAACACTTGGTGTGCGAGACACTCCAAGTGAGCTTTGACTTGAGTAAGTAACTCTAAATTCCTTGTACAATATATTATTGTACTAGAGTTCAAAACAGTGATAAGCACTTAATCAATTCAACACTAATTTTGATAGAATTGTTTATAATAAAATCAATTAATTTTAAGACAAAAATGAAATTGCTGAAAAGTAAAGGAGACAAAGATTTGTTGAGGCAGTTCCCCCGCCGTCCTCGCTTCGGGGTACGTCTGTCCTCAATTCTAATAATAGAATTGAGATCAATATAATAGATATCACCTGTAGAGTTGAAATGTTTATACAAGAATCTATAAGCAAAATATACAAACAAGCCCTTTTGATGTTGATGATGATATCGCTTCTTGTTCTTTGATTCGAGTCGAATCAAGACCTTCGATTGTTGTGAGTAGACCTCCGATTCCAGCCCTTTTGTTGAACAACCTTCCGTTCTTCAAACCCTCGGCCCGACTGATCTTAAACACCAACAATTTGAACCCGGAACTCTCTTCCACACTTCACTGATTCCCGCTACTAGATTGATGAAACTTGCCGTTTCTCAATCACCTTCGCTCAGCTGAAAGTTGGTAGAGACGATCTGTATCGAAAACCCCTAAATTCTCTGAATCTTGGAGGACAAAACCTTCAAGGTTTTATTCAAGAAAAACCTGCCACAAGTCTCCACCCGAACCGGATTTCCGATCAACGGCTTCGGACCTTATCACCTTGAACAAACCACAAAGCACACCAAGAATTATTGTGTGTAATTGTTGTGTTGTGAGCTGTTGAGAATGAAGATGAAGAGATTTGATGGCACATATTTCACTTTTCTTGTTTGGTTGCAATTGACTCAAAATTTCAATTATTATCTAGAAATGAACATAAAACATCTATATATAGTAACCAAAGACCAACAGACTTAACAGATTTTCAACCAAAGTGGAAAGACTTCAGCAACAGCATAAACGAGCGAATGGTTGACCATAGCAGGACTATGTGTCGACGCATAGCTTGCAGTTTTAGGCATGTTTCAAAATCTTCACAGTATGCGTCGACCATAGGTTAGCGTGTACCGACCAGTGGGAAATTGCACTACTCCACGCGCTGGCCTATGGTCGACCATAGGTCAGCATGCGCCAACTAGTGGGAAATTGAACTACTCGATGCGCCGACCTGTGGTCGACTCAAAACCTGCAAATCTGCAAAAATGCATATCTTTGTGGTTTTTATGCATCTAGATGTAACAAATGATCTTCCACATATATTGGATTTAATATGACAAGTTAGATGGATATAAGAAGGATATGAGAGGTGAAGTATTGCATTCGTCTTGTAGAAGTAGAGTCGAGAAAAAAACTATTCATCCATGATTGCGTTTTATCATCATCGAAACTCAAGTATGTATGTTATATGAGGGTTTGCCCTCACATACCGATCTCGACCGGGCATGTCCCAAAGATGCTTACCCATTGCCTAACATCGACAAACTGCTCGATAATTCTACAGGTGTTAAACTGTTGTTGTTCATGGACGCATACTATGGATACAATCAGATCCTCGTGGCGAAGGCCGGCAAGCAATACACGGCCTTAATGACTGAGTCGGGAAATTATTACTACAACATAATGCCCTTCGGTCTGATGAATGTCGAGGCGACCTTCCAAAGGATGATGAACAAGGTCTTCCGCGAGGAAATTGGGGACATGCTCGAAGTTTACATAGATGACATGATCGTAAAGTCACGAGAAGAGGTCGACCATACCGCCCATCTCAGAAAAGTTTTTGAAAAGGCAAGGAAGTGCATGATGAGGTTCAACCCTAAAAAGTACATCTTTGGCATACGAGCAGGCAAGTTCCTCGGTTTCTATCTAACGGAACGAGGAGTAGAAGCCAACCCAGACAAGTGTAGGTCTTTCTCCGAGTTCGCCACACCGAACACAAAGAATTTTATCCAGTCACTAAACGGGATGCTCACGTCTTTGTCATGATTCGTCGCCAAGTCTGCACAACACGCCCTCCCCTTCTTTAAACTGCTATGCAAGGAGGCCGCATTCAAATGAAATGACGAGTGTGAACAGGCTCTCCTCCATCTCAAGCAAGTCCTCTCGGAGTCGCCAGTGCTGTCGAGATCCATGGTTGGGGAAACCCTGTACATGTATCTCGTCGTCGCCACAGAAGCCATCAATGTGGCACTGATTCGCGAAACTTCTGAAGGGCAGAAGCTGATATACTTCACGAGCAAAGCCCACCAAGGGCCTAAGCTCAGGTACCAGCTGATTGAGAAGATCTCTTTGGCCCTTATCAACATGGCCAGAAGGTTACGACATTACTTCCTGGCCTATACGATCATAGTCAAAACCGACCAGCCAATCAAACAGCTGCTCGGGCGGCCGAACATGTCGGGAAGAATGCTCAGATGGTCGCTCGAACTCTCTAAATTTGTCGTCTAATACAAGAGCAAAAAATCCCTCAAGGCTCAAGTCCTGGCCGATTTTATCATCGAGATGGCTTCCGTAGAGTCCCCAATCCCTGAGGCGCACAAATGGACCATCTTCATCGTTGGCGCCTTTAGCTCGACGGGAAGTGGAACGAGCATCATACTAGAAAACAAAGAAGGTATCCTGATAGAAGTCTCCCTCACCTTGGAGTTCCCAACGTTGAACAACCAGGCCGAGTATGAAGCGTTCCTCGCAGGACTCCATCTGGCTCAAGACCTTGGCGTGAAGGAGGTAAAAATCTTTACCGACTCCCAGCTCGTGGAATCCCAAGTACGAGGATAATATCAAGCCAAGAACAATAACCTCACCGAGTACCTCTCCTGGGTAAGAAAAAGAATGAAAAAGCTTCAATTCTACAGAGGTGCAACACGTCCCATGTAACACCTCAAATCTAATTGGAATATTTTAATTAAGTTATTTAATTGAGAATATTCATTTTCGGTGATTTTCGGTAGTTTGGGGGATTAATGGAAAAGTGTGAATTTTTGGGTATTTATTTGATTAATAACATATAACATTAATTTATTAGTATTATTATTAATTAAAATGAATATAAGTGAAATAAGGGTAATTTGGGCATTTGGAGGAGTTAGTAAGGGTAATGAGGGAAAAGTCCAAATTGTGAGGCCCAAGACTAGGTTTGACAAAATAGAATTCTGAAGGGAATTTGGATTCATTTGTGTTAACCGTGAAAAGTTTGGTGGCCAGAGCTCTGAAGAAAAGGTTGGAGGCAAAAGATTCTCGGAGATAATCGTGAAAGCTTTGAATCAGCTAAGGTATGGGGAGTATAGCTTTTCATGATTTTCCATGTATGCCTTTCGATGTATTTATGGTTGATCTAAGATTTAATGGATTTTGGGTTGATTGTGGGAGAATGGGGAAATTGACAGTGAGACCCTGAGGGTGTGGTTAGTGCTTAGTATTCCTGACTATTTGATCGTAGATATGAGAATTAGGAAACCTTAGGCCTTCGTGGCCAAAACCTTGGATTGTTATATGTCTGACCCTGAAGGGATTGAATATTGAATAGTGAGTAACTCTAATGCCTTAGGGCGTAATTGAAGGAAAAATTGTGATTTAGGACATGAATAGGTTGCGGGATTGGCCTAATAAACCGTAGGTTTTGTGCCGTTATCGCTGTAAGACCTTAGGGATGATTTAGGGATGTTTTGGGGGTATTGCGTAAGTGAATCAAATGAGCATTTGGGTGGAAATCAGTTCTGGTGCATAGCAGAATTTGCTGTCATCGCACAGTTCGCCTAGCAAAGAAAGCTTCTCCTAGTGAACCATGTTGTTCCCAGACTCGCCTAGCAAAGAAAGCTTCGCCTAGCGAACATGCCAGCAAATGTAGCAGAGTTTCGTGAATATTGATCGTGTGCAGCGATGCCTTGATGTTTGATTATGTGATTTCTGTGATGAATTACCATGAGTATGACAGTGGGTTTTGGGTGATATGTACACGATGGCATGATGATTTATATAATGTGATATGATGATATTACCATGATTTTGGGTGGATTATGTGATAACATGAGATATGATGATCTATGTGATGACGATGAATATGATGAATGATGATGCATCATATGTTGTTATTATGGGGATTATTATCGTGACGTGTGCATCATGCATTCATGTGCATCAGGACTTCGATTCAGGACCTCGATTACTTTGGCTTCAATCTGTCGCTACTGTGAAAAAAGGAGGCCGGCAAAGATAGAAGAGTCACCACCGTTCTATATTTATCCCAAAAGAGGGAAAGCAAACGATCAGAGAAACCCTGCAAAAAAGGGATAAGATCGATCATCGCAACCAAATCTCGGGTTCGGGAGTCGGTTACGCAAGGGGAAGGTATGAGCACCCCTCACGTCCGTCGTACTCGACGAGATCCACGCTTGTTGTCTATATAAAATGGTGTTTAAACTATCTAGCTAAATTTCTCAGGGACAAAAGAAAAGAGAAGTGACTCGGCAGAGCGTCGCCGCTCCGTGCCTACATATTCCCGTCTGGTACGAGAAATCAGAGTCAACGTAGTTCGGAAAACTACGGGTGAAAGGTGGGGAAGGTTGCTCGCCGAGACATCACGTCTTGTGCCTACGTATTCTCATCTGGTATGAGAAATCAGAGCAAACGTAGTTCAGGCTAACAAGAACACCGGTTGGTTCAAAAGTTTTACCTGAGTAGGGTTAACAATTAGTTCTAGCAGTTAAGTGTGTGCAGCTCGACCATTGGAGACTTAGGCGTTACCTGTTTGCGGTAGAACCAAGAGTTAAAAAAACTCTCCTTATGAAAATGGTTTTCCAAAGTTAAGGGTCCCAAAGGACAAAATGGTTTGAAGTGTTTTTGAAGTCTTTTAGAGAAGAAGTGTTTTGAGTTTTGTTTGTAACTCATGTTGCACTAAAGACTATGACTTAGGAGCGAATGCGTCGCATATCACCCTAAGGGTGTACACTAAAAATTCTAAGAAATTGATAAGAATCCACTTAATCACCATTCCCCAAGTAATTAAGGCTCGTAACACACGACATTCGTTAACCTTTATTAAGTGTTTTAGAAATGTTTGAATATGAGAAGAGAAAGAACACACTAAAGGGAGACTAACTCAAACCTAAAAGTTGTCATGCAAAGATGATCCTAAGATTGAGGTAAGGGAACTACCTAATGTTATCATGCATGATTTAAGAACCTAATGTCTATCATAACCTCTCTTGAACAAGGGAGATTAGAGATCCTAAGGCAAGAAAGACAAAAGAAGAAGAAGAAGAAAGAGCATGAAAATGCAAGTATGCAAACATGAAATGCACACATAGAATGAAAGTAAGGGAGGAAAATAGTGTGGGGAAGTAGCCTCCACAAGCTCGTCTCAACCTCAAGCATGCATATGACAAATGCAAAAGAAGAAAGGAGAAGGAGTGCACAAAATAAAATCACACAAATGCACCAAAAGTGGGATGAAGTGGCCTAAACCAAACAACATCAACCACAATGCCAAAAGCCAAAACAAAATGAAAGGAAAAGAAAGCCTAAAACAAAGTGAGGATGGGAGGCTATATGAGGACATCAAGGAACTCATAATATGCACTCAACCATAAACATCACAAACAAAGTGCAAAAGAAAGCACAAAGAAGTCCTCAAGGATTCATCACTTTAGGTATGCTTCAAGTACCTCCTAAGGAGGGACTAAGCCACCTTAAATGAGACTCCAAGGTCATGGGACAGAAGGGAGGATGAGAGAAGAGTGATCAAAAGCAAAAGCAATCATACCAAAAGAAAATGCAAGCACATACACAAAAGAATGCAAACATGCTACAAATGGAAACCCTAATTGGAAACCTTAAAAGAGAAGCAAACTTGAACAAGCAAAACACAATGTTATGACCTAAAACTGAGCAAGCATCAACCTTAACATGTTAGCAACATGAATCAAAAGGAATTGAAGGCTCAAAGGATCCATAAATGTCATCTCCAAGACAAACTAGGTCAATGTGTATGTATGAACCTCCCTTTGGGGTAACTTGACTTGCAAGTTACCTCAGAATTAGGAAAATGATTCGAAAATAACCAAATAAAATGCAAGAAGTACATTAACATGTTGGCAACCAGAGGCCAAGAAATTACAATCAAAGTCACTTCACAACATCACCATAGAAATTGATTCACAAGGGTGCTCCATTGTGAAGGAGGATTGTCGAGGGTCAAATGAAATGCTATCAAAGTCAAACCAAAACTCAACAAATAAGGGTAAAAATGGTCCTCAAAAATCACTCAACTCATCATTGATATGAGGATTGATTTTCAGTCATTGGATCAAAAGGAAGAATGAGAAACAAATCAAGAACTAAAACATGTCAAGAAATAATTCAAACAAAACACCTCCAATTGATAATTCCTTTTTAAATTGAAAAATAATTCAAAAAAATAAAATAAAAATTCCTAAAAATAAAAGACATCCTAAAATGTCCTAAACATATTTTTGATGAATTTTGTCAATTGGAGAAATATTTTAATTTGAATTAAATCAAAACAGATGCAAAACAAAAATAAAAAAAGAAAATAAAAAAACCAAGGTGTAAATAGCAAGCAGAATAGACTAAATCATTGGGCTGCGCAGGGAGAGGGGTGCCAAAAGCAACAAAGCCCAAATACTGGCCAAGGAATGGAACGCATCGTTCCATTAATGTGTTGGCAGGCAATAAATCCAAATCAGCAAGGTCAAAGAGATCACAATCGTTGATCTCTCTCAGTCAAATTTAAATAAGCCACGCAAGTGCACACATCAGCAAACCTGAGACAAAACCAGATGCCGGAACCTACTGTTCCGGTCATCTTCCCCGACCAAACTACGGCATGCCATCATAAAAAATGAACCAAATCACACAAAATTAAACAGCAAAATGATCCTCATGCAACGTAGATCATGAATCCACTATCAATTATCATTTATCATGCAAGAATAAGCCAAATGGAAGAGATCAAATATCAAGCTCAAATCTGAAAACATCATGAACATGAACAACAATGATCCAGAATTTGCCTATGCATATAGGACTTCAGAATAAACCAACAATGGAGTGAAATAAGTACATAATGAGTGAGAATTTTGGATCTGAAGCTTACCTAACGGAATCTCTCCGTTGGAGCTTCATAGTTGCTCAAGCTTGATGAAAATGGTCCAAACATGTTCCAATTCACTTGAGGAAGAAGAAGGAAGCTTCAATTCTGCTCAATTCAAGATTCACAAATTTGAATTTTGGCTTGCTTGCTCAAACTTTGCTCTTCTCAATTCTCCATGAAAATGCCTCTAATGTGATTCAAAAATGATTTGCAACTTATATATGATGGATATACAAGCTAATGGAGGCCCAATTGCAGCTCAATTGTATGAAATGGTAAAATGCTCAATTGCCTTGTTTTTTCATTCAAAAAGCTTGTTGGGAACTCCAATTGATCATGTGGATAGGATTCATCCCTTGATTTGATCAAATGGTTGAGATTGGATTGTGAATTTTCCACTTGAAATAGCCATTGAAATACACGTGCAAATACCACCAAAACTCAAAACCAAAATGTGAATCTTATTTTTTATATCCTTGTGACTCAAAAAATGCACAAACTTGCCTTGTAATGATTAAAAATCAATTTAATTGGATTTTCCCCCTTTAAGGCTTTTCATGAAAAATTCTCTCACCAATTCTCAAACCCTAGCCAAATCCATGACAATTGAGTGTTTTAAGATGAAATTAGAACTATTTAGAGCAAGTTTCATGTTGGGAAAAGTTTTATTTGATGTGTGCAAGGTCATGAAATGGACCTATAATGAAAATGACCTATAATCTTACTTTCCCAAAATACCCTTGCCTTGTAAGCTTCATAACTTCAGCTCTACACATCATATGAAGGACTTCTAAGACTTTTTGGAAAGCTAAGATCATAATGAACAACTTTCTTGTTTGGGTCAAAGCGAGGAGAAACCTCCTTCTTGGTCAAAAATGTCTTGGAAGTTAGTTGACTTTTGTTGACTAAAATCACATTCATCTGAGGACCCATAACTTGTCAGCATCATAAATTGAGCTCTAGAAATCAGATGAATGACTTCTAGTACTCAAAATAAATCTAAGAACATGCTCTACAAGTCTCATGTTGGAGTCAAGGTGAGATGAAACTTGTATCTTGAGATATGTGGTCTTGAAGTTAGGCATTAAATAGGGGATTTTACACTGAGAACCCTAATTTAGTAACTCCTCACACTCTGGATTCTTCTTGATTTGATCTTGGAATAACATCTAAAATGCCTCAACACAACATTACATGATCCCCATGACTTAGAATTGAGTCTTGATCTCCTTCAAATCCACAGTTGACTTCGGGTTGACCAGATGAAAACCCTAGATGCAATACTTTTGACTTTGGCATCTTACTCATGACACAACAACTTGGACAAGCTCCAAAATAGCTCTCAAAGCACTCAATGAGCTTCCCCAACATCCCATATCCATAATCATGAATTCGCAATCCTCTGATAATCTTCAATTGGCCTCCAAGTTAGGAGATAATCCACATACATCCATCAACTCTTTCAAAGAGCACTGACCACTTCTTGATGACTTTGATGAGCACTCATGCTTTAGTAAAACCTCTTGCTTAGGCCCAAAACCCTTGGTACCCTTCTCTTGATAAACACATATCTCTTGATCCCCTGCCAAATGAATAATGCTATGCAATGCAAAAATGCTAGAATATGAAATGAAACATAAACCAAGTAAAGAAAAGGTTGGACAAATTTTGGGGAACAACACAATCCCATTGTGTGGATGTGAAGTGCTTTGACGTGCTCCGGTTCACTAGTAGAATCGATCCTATTGATGGGGATCTATGGAGGGTTGATGGCCTAGTGTTCATCGAGCTGTGATGATTGGTAGCGCATGCATTGAGTTATGTTGCATTGCATTTCTGAGTCTTTTTGTATGAATTATGACGTTGTGACCTTTGAGGAATTTTGAGGAATATGAATGTGTTAAATATGAGTAAGATGCCATATATGTATTGATTGTTATACATTGATTATTATAAATTATTTTACTCACCCTGCCTATTTGAATGTTACCTCCACGTGGGTAACGTGCAGATGATCAAGTTTAGCCGTGGATGTCGTCGAGGATTATTTTTGAAGTTTTAGAGTCGTTAGCCTTTATGGTTAACTTAGAGGGTCTTGCTCTGATATGTAACTTAGGGTTGGGTTCATTGAGTTAAACTTTATACCATTGAGTTATTTTGCTACTTTCCCTTATGAGGAAAAACCTTGATTTATGCCTTTTGAGTTCCGCTGCTTTGTGAGATTTGATATATTTTGGGAAAACCCGTGGTTTACGGAGTATTGACCTATTTTGATGACTTTGGAAAATGTACGCCCTTTTGATGGCTTTTTATGAGATTTATTTATTTACTCTGATATCTGTGTTATTTTACCATGATAGTTTTAGGGTAGAAAAGGGTGTTACATTAGTGGTATCAGAGCAGGTTGGTCCGTCCGGCCAAGTGTTTATGTTGTTAGTCCCCTGTCATTCGATAGTGTGAGAACACTATTGATAAGTTGTTTTCTTCTAACCCTGTTGGTGGTTGCAGATGGCGGGAAGAAATGATTGTGCTATTGCTGATGCGTTGGAATCACTTGCCCAATTGATGGCCCAGAATGGTGGACCTCCAGATGAGTTTCGTGCTTTGGAAAAGTTCCAGAGGAACAATCCGCCGAATTTTGTGGGCACTCATGATCTTGATGGTGCACAGAAGTGATTGAAAGTGATTGAGAAAATATTTCGAGTTATGGCGTGCACGATGCGCAGCAGGTACAGTTTGGTACGCATATGCTAGTAGAGGAAGTTGGGGACTGGTGGGATAACACTCGTCAGAGATTGGGAGATACTGGCATTGCAATAACTTGGGATGTGTTTAAGGAAGAATTTATGAGGAAGTATTTTCCTGAAGATGTTCGAGAAAGAAAGAGGTGGAGTTTCTTGAGCTGAAACAAGGTAATATGATTGTGGCTGAGTATGTGGCAAAGTTTGAGTCTTTGGTAAAGTTTTTCCCGCATTACAACCGTGTTGATGCAGAGATGTTGAAGTGTCTCAAGTTTGAGAATGGTTTGAGACCAGAGATTAAGCAGAGAATTGGGTACCAGCAGATTCGTTGGTTTTCGGAGTTGGTGGACAAGAGCAGAATTTATGATGAAGATAGTCGAGCTCGATCTACTCACTACAAGCAGCTGAGTGAGAAGAAAGAGAAATGTCAGTTCAGAGGAAAATCGTATGTGACTTCTGGTGATAAAGGGAAGCAGAATGCTTCTGATGGGAAAAAGCCAAGTGGGGGAGCGACTACTGCTCCAGGCAAGTGTTATAAGTGTGGCGAGCAAGGCCATCGTGATGAGAATTATAGAATGCTAAGATGTCACTGTTGCGGCAAGAGGGGTCATAGAGCTACTGATTATAAATACGAAGCTCCAACTTTCTTCAACTATGGAGAGAAGGGTCATATCAGTACCTAGTGTCAGCAGCCAAAGAAGACTGCTACTGCTGCTCAGACAAGTGGCAGAGTGTTTGCTTTGAGCGATGCAAAAGAATCCAAGACAGATAACTTGATGAACAACGAAGCACTAAGGGAAGAAATCGATAGACGGGGGCATCTTTGTAGGAAGCCTCTCTAAAACAAAGGATAACCTTATGGCATGACAGCAAATTCATCAAGTGTGAGTTCCAAGTGGGAAGCCTAGTCTTGCAAAAGAACCAAAAGGACTCACGCGAGGGCAAGCTCGCTGCAAATTGGGAAGGCCCATATCATGTCTGAAACAAAATGGAAAATGGTGCATATTAACTCGAAAACCTACATGGGGAAGAACTTGCTCGACCATAAAACGCAAAAAAAAACTCAAGTAATATTATAGTTAAACACTGTCCGTGACCTACTAGCCTCACGGCCATAGGGGTGTTCCACGATACAAATGCGACTCCTAATTTTAAAAACAAAAAGACAAGAGTCATCCCCTTGTGCGTGCTGATAACGCAAAATCATATTGTTTATTTGACTTGATTTACATGAATTTTACCTTCGATTATTATTAGTTTGTCTGATTTTTCTTATATTATTTAATCATTTTGTTTGTTTTTGTAGGAATGAGGAAATAATTGGAAAAGAAAGAAAAGGAAGAAAATGAAAAGAAAAGAAGAATAAAATGGAAAGAAAATGCAAAGAAAGAAAAGAAGAAGAAAGAAAGAGGAAGGAAAGAAAGAGGAGAAAAAGCTAGAAAACAACAGAAAGCAGGATTTTGAAGGTGTGACGATCGTCACAGTCCACCACGACCGTCACGAGCGTCATAATCGTCACAACCCAAACACGAGTGTCACAGTCATATTTTCAGTCATAATGTTCAAAACAGAACGTGGCCACGAAGAGGAGAGAATTTAGGCATGGTGCAGTATGCCCTCCCGGAGAATTCTCTCCCTCGACTCATATTCCTCCGACATTTTCTCATGAAACCTGGGATTTAAAAGGATGGCAGTTGGACCTGAGAAAGAGGGCTTCATGCTATGTACCAAAAGGCTGCCAAAAGTTATGTTGAAGCCATTTTCCATTTTTATTATCTTCCTTTCCTTTTCCCTTTAGTTCAGAGTACTGTATTTCATTCTGCACTTCTATTTCACCATAGTAGAATCTTACAGATATTATGGAGGACTACTCGAGAAACCAGTATCAGCAATATCTACAGGTTCTTATTAATCACAAACTTATTTTATTATTCAGTATGCATATTATGTCATTTTACTGTTTATGTTTATTTATGTTTGCATTAATTATCATGTCAAGCAAAACTGATTTTATCGATATGTAATCGAATTAGTAGGAAGGGATTCGATAATATTCGGTGCGCCTTACCTTTTTACAAACAATTTTTCTGGTCATAGTTTTTAAATCTAATTTTCTAAGTAACCCTTGTCACAAAAGTGAGAAGCTATTTACAACGGTTTCGCCATGAAAGTGGAAAACTTATTAAGGTTCGAGCCAGCACGTGAAAGCGTGGGGTTTGAACCGAATTGTAAAAACTAGGCATTAATTTTGAACACAGCGAGAGCGCTTTGAAATTAATCAGAATTTATTTATTTTCAAAGAGTATTTTCAACCCCGAATGGGACAGCGATAGCGTATATTCCGCATTAAAAGTATGACCTGAGTCAACAACCAGCACGAGGCAAAGGTCTTTAAACGAGTATTTTCTCCTGAAAAGTATTTGCAAAAACTAAAAAGCACCGGTGACCTATCGAATCCCTGATAATTAAGGCATTACATACCAATATCCCTTTATCGATATTTTTAAAGCTCTTAACTTTTATTTCCTTTATATTCTGTAATTTTGCGTCTATTTTCCTAAAAATATCTTCCGCCGTAGCTTTACGTCGCAACAATAGATAACGGTAGGTTGATATTGGTCTCTGTGGGTTCGACAATCTTTTATATTACTTCAATATTTTCGTGCACTTGCGGAGCATCAAGTTTTTGGCGCCGTTGCCATGGACCAACAGTCAATATTGTGATTTCGTTGTTGCATATTATTGACTAAGGCACTTTTATCTCAATTACTATGTATAACCCAAATTTCCCTTATAACTACCACCCCCAGTATTTTGAGGAACCACAAGATCCGCTTAAATCTGACCTCAAAATATTATTGGAGGATTTCAACACGACGCACTCTCACCTAAATTCCCTCTACAATTACCACTCCCAATATTTTGAGGAACTGCAAGATTTCAATACATCCAACCTCGAACTGTTACTAGAAGAACTTAATGCGAAGTTTACTCACTCTATGATAGAATCTATGATGGAGTACTTTGTGGATACACAAACTCTCCAAAATTAAGATTTTAGAAAACAACATCTTCAAATTAATGAAAATCTTAAGCAGATGAGCATTATGGTCGATTCCCTTGCGATTCACAGCGAGGCTTTGGAGACTCAAACCTCCCTGTTTACACAAACACCTCTGGGACCCTTCCCTGAGAGACATGTGGATGTTGTACCAACCAGTAACGAAGAACAAATAGAAAATCCTAGGGAGAGTAATAATGAGTCTGAGGAGAGTTTTGGTGAGAAAAGAATACATATTGAGAAAAATCCACTGACACCACCCGAAAGGGAGGTTGTCAAAGAGGTAGAGAAGGAAGCACTTATTGTTGCTCCTCCTCCCTATACCCCACCTATCTCTTTCCCACAAAGGGTTGTGGAAGCTAAGGTAGACTCCCAATCCAAAATATATGTGGAGGTATTAGAAAATATCCACACCAATGAATCTTTGTCGAAGGTCCTTCATAGAAAAAGAAAATTCGAGGACCATGAAAATAGGGTTATCATTACTGTTAAAAGGGTAAGATTAACTTTTAAGGTGGTGGATGAAATAACTAACCCCAAATTTGAAAAACTGATACTCAGGATAGATCCAGAACCACCACCACAAGTTCAAAACAATGAACCACCCTACAGAAGAAAGAAAAGAAAAGGTGAAGGAAATGAGCGATGGCTTACTAAATGGCTATGTAAACCGAAGACTATTCAAAGTTCGATCGAGGAACCATTCTCGAAAGAACCACCATAAGTACTTTCACTCCTTAGCCGTCAAGCTATCGACGTTAAACAAAGCGTTGTGTGAGAGGCAACCCATAAGGTCTTTGTTTTAAGTTGTTATGGTTGTTTGTTTGAATTTGCAGAAAATAAAGAAATGTATCGCTTGTCACGTTTTAGCTATATCTAGGCAAAAACTCTCTAGATGACGATCTGGGAAGATGAGTTATGCCCATAGACATTCCTACGAGTGTTGTTGCTGGTGGTGGCACTGATGATGAGTATGATAAGAGAGAGCATGTCTCTCCCATTAGAAACTCACTGCTTCCTCGCTCTTTGCATGGTCAAGTTCCACCTGCACGCACCGCACCATATTTTTCTAACACTTTTTGCAGGTACTTCCTCTGGAAGCGGTCAATATGATGAGCTGGTTTGAGAATTACACAAATGAAGATATCTCAAAATTCCATATGTCGGAGTAGAAGTGGTAAGTGACGATAGGGATAGCAAGGGTAGGATCAGAGAAGATTTGGCACGCAGTAGCATTCATACAGGTTATATCTTTCCTTTTCTCCACCTTTTATCAAAACATTGATGACAATGTTTGGTTTAAGTATGGGGGAGGAAATCTATCGCTTTGATTTACTATTTTCTAGCTTTACCGCTTTTATTTACTATTTTCTAGGTAGATTTTGAAATTTTAAATTTTTTGCTTAATCTTTTTCGTTTTAGTGCTAATAAAATAAATTCATGTGTTGTTGAGTCATTTTAGATAATTTCTGTCATTTGTCGGATTCTCTCAAAATCTTGAGCCATAACAGAAAACTTTTAATTGTTGGTTTTAAAGTATGACACAAACCCAGAAAGTATATTGCTTGATCTAGGCTAAGTTCGAAAGACTTGGGAAAGTATTAGTAATATCGGTACCTTTCTTACACCTTAAACCCCCTTAATTTGCTGACGAGTTTGAGTATTTATTATGCCAAAGTCTTGAAGTTTAGAGTAGCCTCTTGATTAGTTTATACTAGCAGTCAGCACCATCCTGAAGCACAACCTAAGTAATAAACCGATGCAAATACGTGTTTTATCTCAAAAATGTGAATCGAGTAAAATTATTAGAAAAGTGAATGAAGAATATGCTCTTACTAAGTTAGGTGGTCCTCACCCGACCGTTTAGCCCAACAGATCGGACTCTTGAAATTCAAAAATGCACAAGAAAAAGAATGTGAAGAAGTTTTGAAAGAGATCATTGAACACTAACAGGTTTATTTACCATGGGCGTGCAAGGATAACAGGCTTAATGTGATTGCGCGAGCATGAAAAAGAGGTGAAGATGAATAGGTTATGAGTTATAATAACATGATTCGAACTTGTATGCATAGAGAGAGAGAGAGAGAGAGAGAGAGAGAGTTTTTTATTGCACTTAGTAATTTAGTGTCATTACGGTATCCTTAGTACTTCTATCTAGTACCTATCTCTCGTACGAATGCCTTGCATCAATACATAATCTGTATTTTGTCGTGTGGAGATCCATGCCTAATATGTTTTATTTGCTTGGGGACAAGCAAAGATTCAAGTGTGTAGGAGTTTGATAACACGAAATCATATCGTTTATTTGACTTGATTTACATGGATTTTATCTTCGATTATTATTAGTTTGTCTAATTTTTATTATATTATTTAATCATTTTGTTTGTTTTTGTAGGAATGAGGAAATAATTGGAAAAGAAAGAAAAGGAAGAAAATGGAAAGAAAAGAAGAAGAAAATGGAAAGAAAATGCAAATAAAGAAATGAAGAAGAAAGAAAGAGGAAGGAAAGAAAGAGGAGAAAAAACCAGAAAACAACAGAAAGCAGGATTTTGAAGGTGTGACGGTCGTCACAGTCCACCACGACCGTCACGAGCGTCACGACTATCACAGCCCCAACACGAGCATCACAGTTATATTTACAGTCATAACGTTCAAAACACAACGTGGTCACGAAGAGGAGAGAATTTAGGCATGGTGCAGTATACCCTCCCTGAGAATTCTCTCCATCAACTTATTTTCCTCCGACATTTCCTCATGAAACCTGGGATATAAAAGGATGGCAGTTGGACCTGAGAAAGGGGGCTTCATGCTATGTACCAAAGGGCTGCCAAAAGTTCTGTTGAAGCCATTTTCCATTTTTATTGTCTTTCTTTACTTTTCTCTTTAGTTCAGAGTACTGTATTTTATTCTACACTTTTATTTCACCATAGTAGAATCCTGCCGACATTGTGAAGGACTACTCGAGAAACCAGTATCAGCAATATCTACAGGTACTTATTAATCAGAAACTTATTTTATTATTCAGTACACATATTATGTCATTTTACTATTTATGTTTATTTATGTTTGCATCAATTATCATATCAAGCTAAACTGATTTTATCGATATGTAATCGAATTAGTAGGACGGGATTCGAATAATATCTCGTGCGCCTTACCTTTTTACAAACAATTTTTCTGGTCATAGTTTTTAAATCTAATTTTCTAAGTAACCTTTGTCACGAAAGTGAGAAGCTATTTACAACGGTTTCGCCATGAAAGTGGGGAACTTATAAAGGTTCGAGTCGGCACGTGAAAGCGTGAGGTTTGAACCGGATAGTAAAAACTAGGCATTAATTTTAAATACAGCGAGAGCGCTTTAAAATTAATCAGAATTTATTTATTTTCAAAGAGTATTTTCAACCCCCAATGGGACAGCGAGAGCGTACATTCCTCCTTAAAAGTATGACCCGGGTCAACAACCAGCGTGAGGCAAAGATCTTTAATCGAGTATTTTCTCCTGAAAAGTATTTGCAAAACTAAAATGTACAGGTGACCTGTCGAATCCCCAATAATTAAGGCATTACATACCGATATCCCTTTATCGATATTTTTAAAGCTCTTAACTTTTATTTCCTTTATATTCTGTAATTTTGCGTCTATTTTCCTAAAAACATCTTCCGCCGTAGCTTTACTTTGCAACAATAGATAACGGTAGGTTGACATTGGTCTCTATGGGTTCGACAATCTTTTATATTACTTCGATATTTTCGTGCACTTGCGGAGGATCATGTGCAAGCATGACACTTGATCTAACGGGGACCCCTCGACCGAGCCTCACCGTTGTCGTACCATTGGGGAAAGACACCCAGCTTGCGATGGGAAGTTCACGCGTGGGAAAAAGACCTCGACTGAGATCTTGGCCTCGTGACTGATCGGATTCCAACCCCGATCACCTGACCAGTTCCCCTCTCAGTCGGTCATCAAACAATTCGAGCAAGAAAACAAATAGAAATACAATTCAAACATAGAAACATAAAGCACGAACAACATAAAAGTAAAGTTTCTATATATCCAAATTGGCGGGGAAAGCCCATTGTCAAAAAATTATAAGAATGGCCAAGCAGGCCAGAAACAGATACATCAAAAGTAGGCACGCAGGCCAAGAAAATAACACAGGCACGGAGGTCAGAAAAACAACAGATAAAACTAAGAGGCTTCATTCTCCTCCTGCTCGCCACCCACATCGACCGGGCCATCATCATCCTCTTTAGTTTCCTGTGCAACCACGCGAACCTCAATGACTTGATAGAAGGGCCCCGTCCCTTCAGTGATAAACGGGACATCCGGGTTCACGAGCCGGAGCTGCTCCATGGTGTTGTCGTATCCCACCTCGACCGCCCTCAAGCAATCCTGGTCAAGCTGTCGGATCCTCGACACCAGAGCTGCCCGGGATGCCATGAGCTTTTCCTCATCGGTATCATCCTCTGCTGACTGGAAAGTCGCCTCTAGTTCTGCAATCTGCACCAAGAGCCTCGTCCTCTCTTCGCCCGTGGCCTTCAACTTCTTCTCCACATCGACGTAGAGCTTAAGATGGGCAGTGTTATTTTCCTTCGCCTGATCGAGATCTGCAACCGGCATACTCCTCTCCGCCTTGACGGTCGCCAGGTCAGCCTACAATTTAGAGAGGTCAACTGAAGAACAAACCAACAACAAACACGCAGACAATGTCCAAGTGAAAAACTGACCCATTTCCTAAGAGGCGCGGGGCTTCCTCATCAGACGCACATTCAAGGGGGGACCTCGTATTGATCAAGCGTGACTCCATAAGAATCTCCTTGTACGAATTAAGGATAAAGTTCCCATTCGGCATCATACACTTCGTAGGGATGAAACTAGCCACAAAAGTGACCAACTTCTGGTAAGCCTCCCGGTCGCCGGCATCCAGCGAGCTTGCCTGCACTATATAGCTATTTGTTCCCTTGCCGAAGTATTCCTCCGTCCAAACCAGCGGAATCTTCGACACTAAGACCTCTTCAGACTGCCCGTCCCTTTCTCGGACCTCGAGGTTAAAAAGTGAATCCACGACCGTATGAGTGATGGGCTTGACGATGTAATATCAGTCCTTAAAAGCCCGGATGGAATCCATATACGCCCGAAATAGCCGCCTCGGCTGCTTCAAGGACACCCAGTTGTGTCGACCATCAAGCATTTGTCTTTGGAGGTGGAAGATACGGAAGAAGAGGGTGAGAGTGGCCCCAATATTGAGATGTTGACAGACGAGCTTGTACGCTCGCACGAATGAAATTTCATTGGGATGTAATTGCGAGGGCGATAACTAAAGCCAATCAAAAACTCCTAGCTGGAAGCCGGTGAAGGGAAGATACAATTATGCCTCCCGGAAGGTAAACTTGTACATAGGGAACCTCATCCCCTTATACACCGAGCATATTCGGTGGTTTGCTCGCAATTTGTACACCTACCAGTTTACAAGGGAACCCTCGAGACAATCCTCGACATTGGTATAAGAATCAGGCTCATCCACAACGAAGCGAGAAGAGATGCTCAGGGGTTCCACCCTGGCCCAGTCCGCGGAAGATCTTTTGCGCTCTTTGCTAACCTACGTCATCAGGGAGTCTGGTTCGTCGTTAGTTTCAATAATTCCCTAGACCCAAGCAGACATTTACACCTGAAAAGCAGAGGAAATCAGTGAATTCGACATTCAAAATCAAATTCAACCTTCCACCGCAGATCAAGTGAAAGGGCGAAGAGGGGAGACCCATACGGGAAGGGCCTCTCCCGCCTCGACAGACGAGAGCGGACCCCTGATACTTCGAGCAATTTTCCCCAGGAAGTTCATACGAAACTACCCAACGTCCCTGGGGGACCCCGCTGCTTGTCCCCGAGAAGTTTGGGCAAACTACCATACCTCCTCGGGGACTTCATCGTTTATCCCCGGGGGATTCATCCTACGTGCCCGTGGATTTCATCATTTGTCCCCGGGGGATTCATCCTACATGCCCGTGGACTTCATCCTTTGTCCCCAGAGGATTCTTCCAAAATTATCCTACGTGCTCGAGGACTTCATCGTTTGTCCCTGGGAGATTCATCCAAAACTATCCTACGTGCCCGGGGGATTCATCCTAGCACTACACTAACTCAAAGAAGCCCTGATGTATTCGCCGGAAACTCCACGGTCTCCTCGGGGCATTCATCAGGTCCACTGGAGAAATCTCCAGAAAATAGGAAAAATGAAGACAGGGCAACGGAGACTTACTTGGTACGACGGTTCTGGGAGGATGATACAACGGCGTGCGGCAGATGTCTCGGTGCTGAAAGTTGGAAAGCTTGAACGAGAAGAAGAGGAAACGCCTTGAACGGTAGGAGTGAAGAGTGAGAAATGAAGCAGACTCGGTCCTACTTATAAGCCTATCACGGGACTTGAGGCGCCCCTAGGCACTCAAATGTCCCTACCCCTAGCCGCCCTAGCTAAGCAATGGCTTCCTGACACGTGGCAGTACCAGAAGCTCTGCATCCGTCTGTCTCCCCTTCAGGCTCCCTGACATGTCTCCGCTCCCAACATTGTACGCAACTCCCAATTCTATGCGTCGAGCAAATACCTTCTCCCGAAGAAGTCCTCGATATTTTGACCTGCCTTTAAGTCATTACTCCTCCACCTGGGAGCAACGACTTAGGGGGCTCCTGTTCTGGACTGGGTCGGGACCTGCCTTTCAGCCAGGCAGGCTCAACCCAGTGTTATGCTGATGAGATCCAACAAGGCCCAATTTCCTATGTCGAGCACAAGCCACAACAAGGCACATCTGTCGGGCAGAAGACTCTCTTGACAGGGAAGCCCGCCTACTTCCTCCACGTTCTCCACGTGTCCCCTACGCAGGGACACGTTATCAGACAACTACCCACTTCCGAAATAGATGGTCAATCCGCCTTCCGAAGATCACGGGGCAGTTGATCCAGGGTGAATACCATGTGCTGGTCTTCACTACGCCATGTAAACCCTGGCAGTTACTTGTATTGGACTTGGCAATCCGGTCCAATGCAATGTAACTGTTGGCTCTACACTGGGGGCACATTATAAATACCATTTTTCACTAGTGGGTCAGGTATTCTATTCATTACACATTCTCTCTATACTTGCTCTCTCTAGTTTCAGTACTTACTTAGGCATCAGAGCACGTTGTAGGTACACCCCATTTTCTCCTCTGTAACTCTGGTGAAGGCAGCAACTCACGATGCGTAGCAGGCTACTGATTCTTTTCTGACTAGGTAAGATCATATATATATATATATATATATATATATATATATATATATATATATATTGGAGTTAGGTAGGACTTCGATCTAGTAAGGTCATGTTCAGAGAGGAACCATGACTGACTCATGTCTAGAGAGGGACACGATTCAAAGAGGAATCAGAGACAGGGATAAATTAGTAACACACTTTTGATGCACAAAAACCTGTACCCCATGCATATTGGAGGAGAAGTTAATGCATTTTACATTTGCATTATGAATTGTGTTGTTGTTGTGTGAGAATGATCTATGTATTTTTATAATTGTCCTGTTTTTTACTTTCATCGCTAACATTTGTAAGAATTATTCTCACCCCTTTTTTCTGGTTGTGCGTGACTTTTGTGCTCATGTTGCAGATACAGGTAACATGTAGTGTTGTTGTGTTGAAGAATGATAGTTATTGGATTTTTCTTTGTTTTTTCGTTTTGTCTAAATACCTTTTATGTCGTTTTGGTATTGTAACACAGGGGATAAGATGTTATTTCTTTTATTTGGAGAATTACTATGTTCATCTCAAAAATTGATGTTATTTGAGTAATTTCATTTAATGAGACTATGTGAAGGTGTTGTTGAGTATTTAATTTCTCACTGAGAGCTATTTAAATTAATAATAGGTGATTTATTTGAGAATGTGTGACACTCTTGGGTGAAAATATACTTGAATTATTGTATTATTTTGTGAGTCCAGAAGTAAGGTGCTACAATGGTCACATTAGCCCACTACTTTGAATAGTATTAACAGTTTCAAAATTGCCACATGTCCTTCAAATGGTATAAAGTCGTATTTTTGAGGGGCAATTTTTTAGGTTGGAAATTCTCGATGTGCAGAGTTCGACGAAGAGGATACGACACTAAGATGATAGTGAAAATGAGTACACATAGTGACATGTGCGGCATGCTCAGCATTCACCCTTAAATGTTGAGTTCGACGGATTTGGCGTTGAGTTTTAACTTAACATTTTTTGAAATGTTGAAGTATTTTTCTCAAGATTCGACAAGTTGAGTCATCATTTGTGAAAGTTAAGGCGAAGTGAAAGGATTAGATTGAATAAATAATTTTTAATCTTATTAGAACTTCAAAGACACGTGGAAACTTGGCAAAAGATTGGAAACTTCACAGGAGATTATGTGTCACAAAGTAGGGAAATAGTCGTTGTAGACAATTATTTTCACATTAGTATACCTGTTGGCTTCCATTAGGACCTTCAATTGTAAGAGTGAGGGACTAGGGTGAGAATGTAGTTGGAGTTTGGGGTTTTCAGAAAGAAGTCATGTTCCTTAATGGTGGATAGTTTGTTGATTCTGGGACATCGAATTTGAATGTTGAAAGACGAACCATACGAATCAAAATATTTATAGTAGAAAGTGTCCAATAATCATGCTAGGCAATCGATATGTATATTTGGAGAGATAAAACACTATTTGGCCAAGAGGAACAGTAAAGGCTAAAAAAATCTTCGACAATTCATAAGCCGAGACAAATTCTATAACAAACAGTTTTTTTTTATGACACAACGACGACATTATTCAAGTGCAAAGATTACTAATTACACGACATCATTTTACATTTCAAGGTTAATCGATAACGCAATGCAAGGTAAATTATAGGACTTTATGAGAGCTTTCCTTGATTAAAAATTGTTAAATCATAAGTTCGATAAGCTATGCACATAAGGACAAGGTCAATAGAACACGCCAAAAAAATAAAACACAATAGTCAAACGTGAGGTGTCATATATCTCAAAATAGATGTTGAATCATACGTTACCGATGTAAATAGTCTAATGTGACATCATTTTCGATAGGTTACAGGATAAAATATTTTTCTTTATAAATATTACATTTTATAAATTATTTAAACGCATATGATTAATCAAACAAATTATTGGATGCAATTTATT
The DNA here is from genome assembly GCA_963859935.3 of Lathyrus sativus. Classification (NCBI taxonomy): domain Eukaryota; kingdom Viridiplantae; phylum Streptophyta; class Magnoliopsida; order Fabales; family Fabaceae; genus Lathyrus; species Lathyrus sativus. The sequence goes on along the minus strand of OZ012739.1, from coordinate 676,063,372 downwards.
TTTTTACTTTCTTTTATTTTTATGTATTTTTTAAGCTAGTTGTTTAAGTTCTCATAGACATACTTAATGTTCTTTATAGTAGTAATAAAAACTCACAAGGACAAAAGTTCTTCTTCAACCGTAATTGCTTGAAGAAGATGAGAACTACTTTTAAAAATTATTAATCGAATTCTCAATTAACCTTTAATAATGCACAACAGTATTGTATGATAAGCATAATTAGACCAAAAAATATCTAATTTTTAAAAGTCTATATTATTTTTCAAAGTAATTGTTATCTTTCATTTATCGTCACCTTTCAAATTTGTGGACATAATACTTACGATTGTTGTTTATCTTTCAAGTTTGTGGACATGATACTTTTGTATTACAATTTGCCCAACTGATACTATCTATCTTTTCAAAGATTCTAGTGTATTAATTATTTTTTTTGTTGATATATTCAAAGGTAAAAAAATTAAAAATGCACAATTTTAAAAATAAAATTCTTTTGTTATATTGTGTATTAATAATTAATATAAGTTTTTAAAAATATTTTTTTTACCCAAAATGTTTAATGTCTTAACTTCTGGTTCGGATTGCTTTATAGCTGAGTCAATCCTAGTCTTAAACTCATGTTTTCTTTATGGTGATCGTACTAAATTGTGTTTTGAAAACAATTAAAAATAAAATGCACAAATTTTAAATTTTTAAAAAAGTGGAATGTACTATTTCAAACACAATTTTTCTATATTTAGTATGCTAACTTGTGTCATTATTTTCAAAATTTGAGAGATGTTATCCATTTTGAAATAAATCAGCCTTTAAAATAGACACAAACTAGATCTAGTTTCTGAAAAATTACTCTTTTTTCTTATTTTTTTTGACAGTTTCTACAAACTTACTAGTAAGTCCAAAACAAGTCTACGCATAAAATGCCATTTCTTAAACCTGTTTAAACAAAGTTTGAGACACTGTGTGGACCAAGTAGAAACATACTAGATATATAGGTTAAACAAAACAAAAGGATCTGACACATAGAACTATTTCTTTTCATTATCCACAACAATATGCACTTAAAAGTCAACACATTATTTTGAATTTCCAAGTTCTTCTGTCAGCCCATCCTTCATTTTCTCTTTGTACTCTGTCAATTCTCTTTTGTACCTCTCTTTATCCCTTAAGCCAATGTTTTGGTAAATCTGCATCATTACACAAAAACATAATCACATTTCACCATATACTCTATGCAAAATCAAAATTACTAACCAGTTTCCATGTGAACACCAATAATTATTAAGTCAGAAAAAAAATAACATTCAAATGAAATGACCCTTTTAATTACCATTCTTTCTTCGGGACTGAGACAATTCCATGACTGACCAATCATTTTAGTAAACTCCCTTTCTCTATTTGGGTAAAGTTGTTTGAGTTTGTAATGCTCTTCAGCAAAGAAGAAATTATAGCCACTCCTATTAGGCTTTGGATAGTTAGGGTCCCACTTTCTTTTTCTTCTTCTCCTCCTCTTACCAGAGCCATAAGACTTGTGATTGAATGGTAAAATGGCAGTGCCACTACCATGTTGTGAAGGAGAAGAAGCAACCACTTTTTCTGGATGGTAAAGCACGCCTCTCAGAACCTCTGAACCCAATTTCACTGATACTATATAACCACAATCAAATTTCGCTTCTATTGTTCCTTTTCCCAAAACACATGAACTTTCTACATCCACTGCACACATAACACATGACAAATAGAATTAAAATTCCTAAATCATCTACTTGGCTCCATAAGCATGTTTAAACAAATTTCAGGTCACACTAAAAACAGTTTAAACAAATAGCGGCTAATTCACACTGCGACAAACAACGGTTGCATTCTGTGTCAAGTTCTGTACATATTTAAATTGCGAAAACCTTTACGCAACACAATGCGATCATGACAAAAAAAATGTAAACCTTATTATCAATTTCAAATCACAATTACTTAACAGTTTAACATCATAAACTACTTTTCACACTAATCCAACTTCTAACTCTCAGCAGCATTACATCAAACACATTCCAGATTCCTTGAATATTGATAATTAACCATTGAATTACCTTCATCATGAGATTCAGAACTATTGTTTACCACCTTAGGTGAATATTGAACAATAGCTAATTCAGGTTTCCACGAAGGACTATTTCCAGAAAATGCATCTACAATATACAAACACAGTTGAGTTTTGCGATTCAAAATAAGAATAAATTCATAAATCAATTTCAAAAGAAAGTGAAATAGTAGTGTAGTACCTGATGATGGAGTGTAAATAGGACCTTGAAGTTTGAAGAAATGAACTTGTTCGTAATGGTAAAGAAGATTCAAATAGTGTTTTCTTAACACAAAAGAAGCGCTTGTAGTGGTAGATGAGAATCTAAACACAGTACCTACTTCTCTCCATTTTTTTTCCTCAACAACTTTTTCATAACCGCTTCTGGTTGTAACCTCCACGTAGAGAACGTGCAAATCTAGTTCCTTACCTCCAATCACCGGAATCCTAAGCAAATTATCGAAAATTTGAAAATGAAATCACGTTTACAGTGCTTTGATTTCGATTATGTGTAGAGAAATAAAAGAAGAAATAGAGAAAGAGAAAGTTACATGAATTTGGTAGCCATGAGAAAGTGAAAGCGACGAAGAGTGTCCCAAAAGAGACTCGCGTCGTTAACGACGTCATTGTGAGAGGCGAGTGGAGGAGGATAGTGTTTGCCGGAGTTTTCTGTTATCATCTCCGATGACAGTTACCTCGCCGGAAGTTACTGGTATTTTTGAAATGAAGAAAAAAATGAAGCAGAATAGAATAAAAATGGAAAATATATGAGAGGAGAGTAGTAAATAGAACAGTAGTAAAAAGTAGAAGAAAAAAAAGTGAAAATGAAATAAGCTGTAAGCAAGTAATGAGCAATTAAGTAAAAGCTGCGAGAATTAAAGAAGATGGTTTGCGCGTGGGGGGACGGTTATGCAGCAGAGAGGAGTTGCTATTTTTTTTTTCTGATTTTTGGATGGTTTTAAGCACTTTTTTTAATTTTTAGTATTTATTTATTTCACTATATTAAGCGCTTTTATTTGGTTTTTATGTTGGGGTGATTATTGATTGGTAATAAACGGAGGGGGCAGAGTGACAGTAAAACAGGTTGGTGCACGGAAGCAAGCGTTGACATGAACTTTTTTTCTGCTTTATGATTCTGACTTATGATTCAGTCTGCTATGCTCTTCAATGCCGAAAACGTATCTTCATCTACATCAAAGAATCGAACCCATCATATCATCAGTACTATCACGCTTTAGAGCATTCTAATTCTATGAATTCTTTACTTATTCCCTCTCTCGAATATAAACACCAACAAAATTTTTTTAATGGTTTTAAATAAAATATGAAAAAAGACATTCGGAATTATTACATTCAATTATTTTAAATATATCTTAATTTTATTCTTTTAAATGGTGAATTTTTTTATAAATTACTTATATTTGAGGTCGGAGAGAGTATATGAAAGATAATAATTTTTTTTTACTATTGTCAAATATTAAATAAATTTAAATATTTCGTCTAAAAATAAAATAAAAGTCTTTTAAGATTGTTGCGTATTGATTAAAAAAATAATGATTAAATAATTAAATGTAACAATTTTACAAAAATGTTCTTAATTACTATTCTCTCTTTATTTATTTTTTAATCTGTGTGAGATAGTCAACCAGATCACTCGTTGTGAAATGAAGAAATTAATGTTAGGTAATATCTCAAAAGTTGCGTAGACAATATTTAGTAGGGATAAAGTTGGTAAAATTTAATTATTGTTACAAAAAGACTCTTATTTTGAAACTTTTTTTTGGCTAGAATGACTTTTATTTTAAAACAGTGGGAGTACAGTTTTGATCTTTTTATATTTATTTTGATAATTTTCTAGTCATTATTTTTAAAAAAATCAATTTTAGATTTTCCAGTATCATATTTCATATTTTTTTTGTTCACTCGTGGCAAAATACTCTTTTTGTCCAGTTGGCATGTGAATCTATGACATGGCTTTTTTAAACTTTTGTCACGTCATTAAAAATCTAAACATTATTTAAATTAATATTTAAATTATTTTTAAAATCATTTTCATTATTTATTAAAGGAAAAGGAAAAGTCAGTTGTTGAAGCTTCATGCCCTAAAAACTCCCCTCAAACAAACGCAGGTAAATGATCTTCCATCTTCTTCGCTCTTAATATGTATTCATCTTTCTAAAACTCGTTTGAGATTCCTCGCTGACTGTTGTCGCATCGCTGCGAAGAGGGGCCGGCAAGGACAAAAGAGTCGCCACCGTTTGTTATTTATCCCAAAAGAGGGAAAGAAAACGATCAGAGAAAACTTACGAAAAAGGGAGAAGACAGGTCATCGCAACCAAATCTTGGGTTTGGGAGTCGGTTACGCAAGGGGAAGGTATGAGCACCCCTCACGTCCGTTGTACTCAACGGGATCCACGCTTGTTGTCTATATAAAAGGGTGTTAATCTATAAGGCTGGCCACAGGACAAAAGAAAAGAAAAGAAACTTGATAGAGTATCGCCGCTCTATGCCTACGTACTCCCTCGTGCAATGGAAAAGTCAGAGTCAACATAGTTCGGAAAACTACGGGTGAAGGTGGGGAAGGTTGCTCGCCAAGACATCACTGTCTTGTGCCTACGTATCCTCATATGGTATGAGAAATTAGAGCAAACGTAGTTCGGACTAACACGGCCACAGGTTGGTTTAAGTGTTTTAACTGAGTAAGGTTAAACCTTCGTTCTAGCAGTTAGGTGTATTGATGCTCGACCATTGGAGACTTAGGCGTTACCTGTTTGCGGTAGAACCAAGAGTTAACCACACTCTTTCGGAAAATGATTTTCAATTAATCCCAAAGGATAAAAAGATTTGATGTTTTGTTTGTGTTTTTTAAGAGAAGAAGTGAATTGAGTTAAGTTTGTAACTCATGTTGCACTAAAGACTATGACTTGAGAGCGAATGCATCACATATCGCCCAAAGGGCATACGCTAAACACTCTAGACAGTTGAGAGGAAGCCCCCCAACCATCATTCCCCAAGTACTTAAGGCTCGTAGCGTACAACACTTATTATCCTTTATTAGATGTTTTTGAAGAAGTTTTGAGATGAGAAGAGAAGACTCAAACTCTAAGGGGAAACTAACTCAACCCTAATGTTATCATGCAACGTGCTCCTATGATTGAGATTAAGAGGGAAGAACTATCCTAATGTTATCATGCTTGGGTTGAACACTTAATGTCTCTCCTACTCCCACCTTAAACAAATGGGACTAGGAATCCTAAGGGATCATGGCAAAGAAACCAAGTAAACACAAGATAAATCAATCACAAATGAGATGAAAGAAAGAGATGAAGATGACTTAAACAAGTCAAGAGAATATGAAAACATGATATGCAAGATGCAAGGGATGCAAAATAAACCAAAGAGAAGAACAAAATGACTTAAACAAGTCAAAGAGAAAGTGAGATGAAATGGGGGAAGTTACAACTCCTACAACCATTCAAGCATCAATCACTAGTCTCAAAAGGTAAACACTAAAGCTAAAAGAAGAAGCCATGATCAAGATGAAGATGGGAGAATAGGCTTGGGCAGCAAGCAACATGAGAAATATCTCAACCAAACGCATCAAATTGATCATGCAAAAAGAAAGCACAAACATGTTCTCAAAGTAGTTTCTCATTCAAAGAAAACTCAAAGTGTGATCAATCAAACCAAATCACTTTGAATGAGTACCACAACCTAAGGGACAGAAGTTAGAACATGAGAAGAGAGCTCATAAACAAAAGGAGAAACCAAACTCAAACAAGTTACAAGTTAAGGCAAGAGAAAGAACCAAAGTTCAAACCACACTCAACACTTAAACATAAGCGGAAAGCCTAACTTTAATGTAACTTGCCACACAAACTACACAAGTGTATGACCTATAAAATTAAAACTAGCATCCTAAACATGTCAAGATTGTGAATCAAGAAACATAGGATGCATATGGGATCCATCAAGGTCATCTCCCAAAGGAACTAGGTCAACTAGTTTATATGAACTCCAACTAGGGTGACTTGACTTGCAAGGTTCATCAAAAATAGAAGGAATGTTCAATAAATCTCAAATAAAATGCACAAAGCACCTAACCATGTTGGCAACCAGAGGCCAAAATATCCAAACCAAATTCCAATCAAGGCATCACCAAATGATTTGATCAACTAGGGTGCTCCACCTTATGGAATTATTATCGAGGGTCAAACAAAAGCAACACAAAGTCAAACAAAATCGGTCAAACCTTGACCAAAATCAGCCTCAAAGGTACCTCAATCCATCATCAATATGGAGAAGAAACCTTATTCATTAGTGATTGCAAATGGTACATCAAACAAGGATGATCAAGTGAAAACAATATTAAAAATACTTCCAATTGCAAAATTAAAATAAAATTGCAAAATAAAATAAAATCAAAATTAAAAATTATGGAAAATTAATTAAGACTTTAAAGTATTTGAAAATATTTTTTGGGGGAATTTTCTGATATTTGGAAGTATTTTTAATAAAATAAAAGCAAAATAGAAAAGAAAACAAAAGAAAATAAAATGTAAATTGACTGGGGTGCAAGAGTAAATCAGGAAACAAAGAGAAACAGTTCACACGCATTTGGGCTCAAAACAAGGGGAGTGTGGATAGCACTTTTGGCCCAATCCACTAGCCAAAGTTCAGAAAATGAAACGCGGCGTTTCATTTAATCTATGTGGATTCAACGCGCCAAGTGTGCAAGGTCAAACGAATCAAATGCAAGCACGCAAGCAGTCAAAGGGTCCAACCAAGGCCAGGTCAGATTTGAATGTCAAATAACCAGACGCCGGAGCCCTAGCTCCGGTCGTCTTCTACAATGAGATGGTCGGTGCTCAGGTGACCAAACCTCAACCAAAATGTACAAAATTGGTATCAAAAGAAAGCTGAACTCATGTAGATTCCAAATCCAAGATCCAAACATTGATAACACTCATGGATTAAGAGAATCGAACGATTGAATTTTGAGATGCATCACTGAAAACTCAACCAAACATGAACAACAAGCAATCAAACATGGCCTACTCAACGTAGGGCTTCAGATGCAACCAGTATGAACCTAATTCATGGCCTAGAATGAGAGAATTGTGGATTGGAAATTTACTGAACGGAGACACTCTGTTGGTGCTTCTCAGGCATGCAAGCTTCACTTCTATGCTCTAGATCCACTCCAAATTCTTCAAGGAAGATGAATTGAACTTCAATTGGACTTGATTTGTGATGAAATGTGAAATACAATTTTCAAAATTGCTTGAGAATTTCAAATCTAAAAATGCTCTCTCCAACTCCAAATGCAACTTCTGAGCTCTCAGGGAGAAATTTGAACTTATATATAATGGATCTGAAATGATTTGGAAGACCCATGAAGCCTTAATTTAATTAATTTGGAAAATGCCCAAAAATGGCAAGCTTCTCATGCACACGTGAAATGCTCACATACACACATGAAAACCACTCCAATTTGCAGCATGTGGACTTAATTTGACAATGGAAATGAATTGGGCTTTGCATTTGATCCAATTTGCAAGTTTAAACTTGAAACTTCCTTGTGAAGAAAAGTGAAAATGCACGTGTTTTTGCCTTCTAACACCAAAACCAATTTGTGCAATTTTTCTATGAGTGTATTGTGAAGTGAATTGGATCAAAATAAATCATAAACATGACCTATAATGAATTGAATTCAAATCATGTTTAAAAGTCCATTTTTCACTTGAAAATCTCGCCACATGTCCATGATCATCCATAATTCTCATGATACTTTAGCTTTATAATGTAAATGAGATCTCTAGGAGCAACTTTCATGTTGGTTGAAAATTCATTTGAGGTACATAAGTGCATGAAAATGACCTATGTAACAAATGACCTATAATCAAACTTTCCCAAAATACCCTTGCCTTGCCAAAGCCATAACTTGATTTATACAAATGATATTAAGGAATTCTGGGAATTTTTAGAAAGCTAAGATCATGAGCAACAACTTTGATGTTCACCTAAAGTTGAGGAGAAACTTAATTCTAGGTCAAAAGTGCCTTGGAAGTGAGTTGACTTTTAGTTGACCAAAAATATGTTTATTTGAGACCTCTAACTTGTTGGCATCATAACTTGAGTTCCACAAACCCAATGGATAAGTTCTAGTACTTAAAAGAAATATAAGAACATTCCCTACAAGTTTCATGTTTACAAGAAAATGAGATTGAGATTGTATCATGAGGTAACTTGTCCTTGAAGTTAGGCACTAAAGAAGGGGATTTTACACTGAGATCCTCTGAAACCCTAATTTAATAACCCTTTGAACTCTTGATTATTCTTAATTTGAGCTTGACCTAACATCATAGATGTATCAACATAACTTCCCATGGCTTCAACGACTTAAAATCAAGCCTCAAACTCTCTCAATTCTTTAGTTGACCTTGAGTTGACCAGATGAAACCCTAGGTGCACAACCTTTGACTGTGGTCTCTTGCAGATGAAATGAAGGCATAAACAAGCTCCAAAATGGCTTCCAAAGCACTCAATGAGATTTTAAATCACATTTTATCCATAATAATGAACTTATAAACCCCTGATAATCTTCCTTTGACCTCCAAGATAGGAGATAAGCCACACACATCAGTCTTCTCTCTCAAAGAGCTTTGACCACTTCCTGATGATTGTAAGCACTTGATGACTTGAATAAGCACTCTTGCTTGAGTTTGAAACCCTGTGTGACTCTTCTCTTGAATGGAACACCTCTCTTGATCCCCTGTTAAGAACAATGCAATGCAAATGCTAAAATGAAATGAAACACAAGCCAAGTACAAGGAAAGGGTTGGTCAAATTTTGGGGTACAACAACTGTGAGTAATATTTGTTCTACTTCGCACTTGCTTAGGTAATCGTCGTTGATTGTTGTAATCATTCAAGACCAAGCAGTTTGGAAATGAATATTCAATTGTCATCGAAAAACAAAAGTAGATGTCTAGTTCTGTCTCAGGTATCTCCTTTATATGTTACCTTTTTAGAGAGTTAAGTCAATGGGTTTTGGGTTTTTTCTTACTTGTGGTCCTATTGTCATAAACTTTGTTTTCTTTTCTCTAAATCTTTAAACATTTCCCCTAATTGATTAATCTGACATGTGGTCCATTTTGCCTTAAATGTTAAATTTTAAATCGTTTACCCTAATTGTTTATGTTGGTATATGGTCCCTTTTACCCTAGCAGTGTATTCTGATATATGTATTGTAATCATTTATTCAATCAGCTAAGAGCCATAGTGTTAGGTTAAGAATACACCATGGGGGTGAACTTGCACACACCCTTATTAAGTGGTATGTTGATGGTGAAGTTTCAGAACTAAATTGGAAATGGGATGTAGGTTACATGTCTTATATGAAGTTAGAGTCATTGACTCAAAAAGAGGGATATACAAATGTGAAATGTATGTGGTATTAGAATCTTAGATTTAACTTTGCTGGAGGACTTAGGCCCCTAAACTATGATGTTGATGTGTTGAAATTCATTGAAGATATTAATGAAATTGGAATCGAGTTGGTTGATGTATATATGGAACACTTTGTTGATAAACCTGATATTATATATGAGGCAGAGTTAAGTAATGGATATGATGAAGAAGTTAAGATTGGTGCAAATGAAGGAGTTAATGCATGTGAAGGAGTTAATGTAGGTGAATGAGGTGATGCACGTGAAGGAATTGATGATGATACAGACGAAAATTATGTTAGAAGTAAGGTTGAATTTAGTGAAGGTGAGATAAGTGAAGAATATGTGGACTTAGATTAGACAACACTCATACCTACTAAAAAGGAAACATCATGTCCAGTAGTAGATAAATCTTCAGCTGAGTTTGAGCAGGGTCATTGTTAGCTCAGAAATTCGACGCATGTATTAAGTTGGAAGTGTTGGTTGGAATGTTAAACTCTTGAAGAAGTTTAAAGGAGTTTTCGACTGGATCTTCATGATAGGTTTAAGTCAAAGGTGATCACATAAGGAAATGATACTTTTTTGGACTTAGAAAATATTTCTAAGAGTTGGGAAGCTACCTTTGATCGAGAATACTGATGATGTCCGACGCTAAGGGAATTCAAAATTCAAATAAAGGAGAGAGTAGTTATTCTTGTCTGCTCCTGAATAAGACAAGTGGCGCACATTCGAGGGACAAAAGCATGCAGCGTGACACTTGTCATATGTTAATTATTTTAGGAAGTTAACAACAATTAGTTTTGTTATTATAAATATAATTTCTAGCAATAGGATTTGAGGTTTGTTCACTTTGTACAAGTTACTCCATATTTACTCAAAGTATCCGCGTGTAGAGAAAAGAGTCTTGGGAGAATGTATGTGATGTGATGTAAACACCATTTTCTGTTTTAATGTAATTTACTTTAACTTTTCATCAAAAGTTTATCTTTTACTTTATTGCAAGTTACGCTTCAGCATTGTGTCTTATTTTTTCAGCCTTTCTTTGATGTCTTCAACCTTTTCTTCGATTTAATGTTCTTGCGTTTCTTCTGAACCATACTTTTAGATAAACTTCTCTTTATGAACATTGTGGAAGTGTTTAGTCTTTAGAATTTATTTTGAATCAATTGTTAGCACATGTCCTAGGATCAATCTGATCGATCCTGTGAGTCACCAAAGTTAGATTTGGAAGATCAGCGGTTGTTTACCAATTTTCATGGTAAACAAATTGACATGCCTAGTGGGACCGTGCTAACTGGTATAAAGATTTTTTTTCTAAGATTTTGAAAATCTGCATTTATTAGTCTTTTCTCTGAGAAAACTTCGTTGCATGTTATTGAGAAGTGGAAAAGTAGCCACTTCAAACGAAGAGAGACCAAGGAGAAGATACACTAGGAAAATGGCGACGAATAATAGTCAGCCAAACAATCCAAACCCCCGAGGGAGCGGTTTTAATCCTCAATCAAGTAATTCAAATAATCATCCTAGTAACACCAACCCTCGAAATGTGTCTAGGAACGATGCAGTGCCACCCCCAGTTCTTTTGACAGGAGAGCCAATACCACCTCCTGTTGTGTCTGAACCAATACCATCAATGGTAGGTTCAGGGTCAACATATATAAGGGCTTCCACTCAACCTATTTTAGAGTACATTGGGCCACAAGCATCTAACCCCCAAACTCCACCAGGAGGAACTTCGACATTTAGGCATTTTCCCCCTCCAGGGTTTTCACAACCGTTACCAAGGAATCCACCGTATAGAATGCCAACGTTAGTAATGCAAGGCCTCCAAAATGCTCCCCCAATATTCTCAGACAATGTAATGTCTTCACCATTACAAGGGTCAGGATCTGGGATATGTGGGTCGAAATAGTTAAAGTGTTGGTTGGGATATTCCACTCAAGGTCCTAGTCTGACAAATACTTCTATAGCATGTTTAAGACAGCAAATGGATGAGAGTAACCTACAAATGGTACAAACCTTTTCCAAAACTATGGGGGAAATTTTCTAGCTCTTGATCCAGAACACTACCCAGACTAACCAACAATTAGCAGTGCAATTGGCACGCTTGGCAAAATTTATAGGTGTACCATCCCCTGTTCAAGGCATACCTATTATGGAAAACATTCCACAATGGAACCTAGGGAATGTACCTGAGGAGAATCTAGAAAATTAGGGGATAGTCGAACCCCTTAGACTCAAACCTCCTTGAGTCGAACCACCTAGGAACCAAGTGCCAATTTCGATAGAGAGGGAACAAGAGGTAGTTATGGTAAATTGAAACCAAGATGTTGACCATGTTATACAACAGGTTTGACTTAACAACATAGCTACCGATAACAATTTAGCATCCATGGTCGAAAGAATAATGGACCAAAATGGGGTAAATTTTGGTTTTACTAGGCCAAACTATACATCACCGAAAATAGATTACATTCTCCAATCAGAATTGCCTCCTAGGACGAAGGTATCAAAGTTTACCAAATGTTCAGGAGATACGACTAAATCTACTGTCGAACACGTAGCCCGATATATGATCGAGGCTGGAGAGATGGAAAATGACGAAAGTCTTAGGATAAAATATTTTCCAAGTTCACTCACCAAAAATACTTTTACTTGGTTTACAACCCTACCTCCTAACTCAATCTGTAATTGGGCCCAGTTGGAACGTTTATTCCATGAACAATTCTATATGGGACAAACTAAGATTAGTTTGAAAGAATTGGCTAGCATAAAACGAAAGTTTACTAAGCCAATAGACGATTACCTAAATAAGTTTCGATTACTTAAGGCTAGGTGTTTTACTTAAGTGCCAGAACATGAGTTGGTCGAAATGGTCGCTGGTGGCCTTGATTACTCTATTAGAACGAAGTTGGATACCAAGTATCTGAGAGATATGGCCCAACTAGCTGATAGGGTTCGACAGTTAGAATGTCTGAAAGACGAAAAGATTAAGTTTAATAAGAGTAAAAAGGTAGCCTATGTTGAATATAATGAGAATGTTGAAGGTTTACATGATGAGTCATTGTATTCTGACGAAATGAGATAGATGTTGCTGAATTAAAGCAGGGTCCTCCGTATGCTTGTAAAATGTTAGCTCCTTCGAATGGAAATTTTTTTTGTCGAATCTGAAAAGAATGACAAGTTTCCAAAGAAAACATATACTTTCGATATCACTAAATGTGAAAAAAATTTTAATTTGTTAGTTAAAGATGGACAAATGATAATGCCTGCTGGCGCTAAAATGCCACATTTAGAACAAATAAAAAAGAGAGGATTTTGTAAGTACCATAATTTTTTGGGTCATAAAACTTCTCAGTGTTTTCTTTTCAGGGTTTTGGTCCAAAATGCTATCCAAGAGGGCAGGATGAAGTTTGGAGAAAAGAGGAACAGTCAAATGAAAATTGACTCTGACCCATTGCAAACAGTGGATGCCCATTATGCTGAGCCCACAAAAGTACATATGGTTGAAGTTGTTGATGACTTCGACTGTTCAATTAATATGGTGGAAATTACTGAAGATTTTGCCAATTGATAGTCTGAGTTGCACCTAAGAGGGGGGGGGGGGGGGTGAATTAGGTTCTTTGAAATTTTCTGGTTTTAATCGAATGAGGTTATTACTTTCTTTGAAATATGAAAGGGTTATGAAAGCAATTAAGTGCAAAAAGTAAATAACACAGAGAAGTATCCTAGTTCCCTTTACACTCCGAAGGTACTCCAGTCCCCTTTCACACCGAAAGATATTTCATTATAGTTAGATCGAGTGTACAACTTACTTTCTAACCTATAGGTAGATTAAAGGCTCTTAACACCTTTAAAATCTGAACACTAAGTGCAAGAAGAACAATCCTTTTCAATGCACACACTTGCTTTCAACAATCCTGAATAGCAAGGGGAATTAATACAATTTGATTTACAATGAGTTTGAAATTGTGTATACAAAGTTTATCAATGTTGTGATTGATCTTCTCTTTCAATGATAATTTCCACAAAGATTTAAGACTTTGTTGCTCAATAATTTTCTTTCAAAAGATATGAAAATATGCAGAAAATTCTTTATGAAAAGTGAATTTTCTCAAGATGTGGAAAGATGAAAATATTAGTAAAGATTTTGAAAGAGGTTGTTTTTGAAAATTGAAAGATTAGGTATTTATATTACACAAATACCTATTTGAAATATCATGCAAATCTTCAGAAAATATTGTTAATACCATGGTGTTATGGTTCTAGGATTGGCTAAATTTTGGTAAAACATGATTTTGCACTGATGTTAAGCCAGATATCACAACATCTTCATTTACTGTTATGACAGTACTGTTGTCATGTGTTTAAACAGGATGTCATTACCAATGTCATGACATCGCTGTCTGGTGCAGCAGAAACCAGCAGGAGCTGATGACAGAACTACTATCATGGGTGCAGTAGGAGCTAGCAGGAGCTGATGACAGAACTGTTGTCATGGATACAACAGGAGCTGATAACAGAAATGTTATCATGGATGTCATTACCAATGTCATGACATCACTGTCTGGTGCAGCAAGAGCTGATGATAGAACTGCTGTCATGGATGTCATACTAAATGTCATGACATCAATGTCTGGTACAGCAGGGGCTGCTATGTTATAACTCTTGACAAAAGTATTTGGGTCCTGTTGAATATTCCTCATCAGTATGTGCAGGCCAAAGAAGAGTTATTAGAAACAAAGTGCAGATTTAATTGGTGTTCATAAAAAGGATCTTTTAGGGAACTATAAAACATTTGTTTCTACTGTCATGAAGAAGATTCTGCAGAAGTGTTCAGCAGGGCAAGCTGGAAAGCAAGTTTAAGTGAAGCTGAATGTCATGACTGAATGCTATGACATTGATAGTATGACATCAGGCGTGCAGGGTTTGTTTTTCTATTATGATACCTGATATATCTCAGGCTAAATTTCAGGAAACCTGTTATGGCTTCTTAGTTATCTCAAGCGAGATTCTAGTCAGGGCTGGACATAACATGAAGCAACTGTGACCTAATTTGGAAGCACCTTGAATTATGGAAATTGGTTTAACTTGGTTAAACCTAAAGGTTGTTACTTGTGACCAGCCCAAGACCAGTCTGCATTGTTATAAAAGGAGGAGCAGAAACAAGGAAAAATTAAGCACTCACATCAAGAACAACTTGAGTGTAAAATAAAGGTCTAGGGTTTGAGAGTCCCTTGTGTGTGTAAGTCACCCTTTGTATCTTTTGATACATTGCGGTAGACATATTTGTGAGTGGAGAATTCTGTGGTATGCATTGATTCTTCACGTGTGTAGGAGTCTTAGGATTTCTTGTGTGCCAAGCAATTGTATGTTGTATAATTGCTCTGGTTTATTGTGTATGAACAGGTGTGTTTATTGTGCCACTCAAAGTTGTTAAGCAAGAGTGTGTGTCACTTGATCAAAGCTGTGAAGCAAGATCAAGTTGTGTTTGAAGAGTGTCTTCAAGTGTTTCTGTAATTGTAAGTGAACTGTTTATCACTGTGAAGTGATTGAGGGGGAGTGAGTGGGTATATTTAGGTCTAGAGTGTCTCTAGGAAGAAGTGTCATTGGGTAGGTTTTAAGTGAGGAGTGCAAACTGGGTTGTTTGACTCTGAATTAATTCTGCTAAAGTGAATTTCCTCCCTGGCTTGGTAGCCCCCAGATGTAGGTGATGTTGCACCGAACTGGGTTAACAATTCATTGTGTTATTTATCTTTCTGCATTTACAATTCTGCATAATTTAAATGGTTAGATAAATAGGTCTGTCAGCCTGCTGATGTTACAACAGAGGTCACGTCGTTGGTCATGACATTGGTACAATTTAAATAAATTTAATTTGGTCATGGTTTATCCTCGTCCTTGTTAAGCAGAGATCTATGTTCTTGGGACATATGAGATCTGCATACCAGAATTTCAAATATGATAAACAATTGTCATGATTCAATGGAAACTATTCAGAAAAGAATGCTTGAAGAGGTGCAGTTTTTCAGAATAATTTTTGAAAAACATTCATTGAGCAATTGATTGCACTACAGGACCAATAGATTGCACCTTCACAAAAAGCACTTGAAATTTGAATTTTGAACTGAGCAATCGATTGCACCAAAGCAGCAATCGATTGCACACTAAAATAGTAGCAAAAATAAGAAGATTTTTCATGCATGCAATCGATTGCACCAAAGCACTAATCGATTGCACACAAAACAGTAGCCAAAGTGAAGTAAAAATTTGATCATGCAATCGATTGCTCCAAGAGTGAAATCGATTGCATTGGCAAAAACTTAGAAAAATATTGCAAATAAAAGCTTGTGAAAGTGTGAAAAAGTAATGCACATGATTTTTATTATTTGAGCAACTAGGACTTAAATACTTCATGAAGATTTTCATTATACCTTCCAATGAGATCATTCTTCACGTCAAGTCTTTGTCCTGATTCTTTGCTTTAACATGATGTCTTGAAAATGATTGAACATCTTTGCCTTCTTATCAAGCGGTTTGTCTTCATCAAAACATAATTTGATCTTGAGAATCTTGATTTCACATTCTCCCCCTTTTTGATGATGACAAAGCATTCTCTTTTGTTGCAATGTTCTTTCCGACAAGGTTTCTCCCCCTCAATGTGTAAAATGTTGAGAAAATCTGATTTTGTATTGAGGTTTGAAGTAGCCTTGCATTTGTACCTTAAAGATCAAGGAAAGAAAACAAGCAATGAAAGAGTAACACCCTGAGACAAGAATTCAAGTATCATAACAACTAGTCATAGATTGAAAATGCAAAGTACAATAACTAAAAAAGTGCAAAATCCAAAAGTACATAGATAATAATAATAAGTGCCGAATTAAAAAGTACATAGATAAGAAAGATAAACATAAAAACATGTAAACAAATTAGGAAAGGTCCATGTTGGGGTCAAAGTTCTGTTGGTTTGGAATAGTTTGCTGGAGTGGTGATGGACGAGATGGGGGAACAGCCAGGTTTGATGGATCATATGGTGGAATGTAAAGGTGATAATAGAGATATGAAAACTGTTGATTAACTGCCTCTTGAAATTTGTTCATCCTAGTGGTGGTTGACTCATTAATTTCATTGTATTGATTGTTGATGGAAGTGTTGAGATTTCCAAATTGTTGAGCCATGTAGTCCATAAGTTCTTGGTTACTAGAGCCGTGTTGAGTAGGTGGAGGAGGAACATCATCGTTGTCTTCATTCTCTTGTTCACTTCTGTCATTTCCATCCATACCCTCACCAAGGTAAACAATTATCTTTGCTTCCGGGTCATACTTGACACCCATCCTTGAGTCCACATTTTTTATGGGGACTTTATTGGCATTTGAGTCCATGAGACACACATCAAAGCCTTCGAGATCCACTTCAAAATGCTCCAGAATCTTGGTAATAAACCATGCATACGGCAAAAAATTTGATTTTGCGTTGAAAGTTATCATATGAACCAAAATTAAGTAAGCCCAACTTACATTAATGCCTCTCTTAAGTGCATACAAAATTTGCATTTCTAAGTCAGTGATAATGCAATGGTTTCCAGCCCTTGGAAACATAATATAGACCATAAAGTAATGAAATAGCTTATCATCAATATTAAAGATACCTGCCGACCAAGAGGTTCAAGAGGGTTCCATGCCGCCTAATGATCTGACACGCTTGGCATGAAATTCTGCCTCCGACATTCTTCCGAGGCTATAGTAAAATTCTCTTTTGTTGTACTTTTCCCAAACTTCATCTTCTTCATCATAGAGTCTCCTACCGGTACTTGGAATGTTCAGGATTCTTCCAATGATTTTTGAGTTGAGAAACATTCTCTTGCCTCTAACATACGTGACAATTTTTCCTTCTTCCATGCATAAATTGCTATAAAACAGCCTTATTAAATTCGGATGATATGGTGTTTGGACCGTATTTGGGTGTTTGGACCACCTTTGAAAGAAGAAACATTCTTCATGAAAAGATGAGAGAATACCGTATTTGGGTGTTTGGACCACCTTTTTCTGAAAGTACTTGGTAAATCTCTCTTGTTGTTCATCTGTGAGATATTGAAGAACGAGTGGAGTCTCCGAGGATGATGATGCTGGAGCCTTGCCTTTTCTTTGAGCGGAGATTTTCCTTTTTGGACGAGAATCCATGAGAGATGATGAAAAGTTATGACTTTAGGGTTTTTGAGGAAGAATGAAATTTGTAGAGTTTAGGTTTTGGGAGAGATGATGAAGTTGGTTATGAGAAGCTGGTTTAGATGTAATGGGATTTTATAATGATTGTGAGAAGAGAGAATATGTAGGGATAGTTAATGATATTTAATGTGGAAGTTGAGTAGTTGATGGTTATTGATGATTAAGGACTTTGGAACTATGAGAATTGATGGTCAAAGTCTTGAAACTAGGGCTAAGGGGTAAAGATAACATAAATAGGTCAAAAGTATAGATGGTAGGGTAGTTGGAAGGATTAAAGACCCATGGACCACTTAAGAATATGAAAAAATTGAATTCACAGTAGGTGCAATCGATTGGCACTATGGTGCAATCGATTGCTCTACAAAACAGAAGCGAAATAAAACAAAAGTTACAGGGTGCAATCGATTGCATGCTCAAAAAATTCAATATTTTTAGAAAACTTACAGTGAGCAATCGATTGACACTGAGGTGCAATCGATTGCAAGTAGTGAAAAGTGAGAAAAATTCAAAAGATATACCTGTGCAATGTACCATAGTTGATGATCTTTCATGTTTAAACATCATTTTCATCCAAAATTCTGAGTTCACGCTGAATTTTGAAGAAAGATTCCTTTGCCAATGGTTTTGTGAATATATCTGCAAGCTGATTGTGAGTATCCACGAAGGTTATCTCGACTTCTCCTTGAAGTACATGATCTTGCAGAAAGTGATGTCGTATATCGATATGCTTGGTTCTTGAATGCATGACTGGATTCTTAGTAATGTTGATCGCGCTTGTATTGTCACAACATAGAGGAATGCTTCCAAGGTCGATTCCGTAGTCACGAAGTTGTTGCTTGAGCCAAAGTATCTGTGCACATCAACTACCCGCTGCTATGTATTATGCTTCGGCCGTACTAAGTGCTACGCATGCTTGCTTCTTGCATGCCCATGAGACTAGCGCATTTCCCAAGATGTGATAGGTTCCACTTGTGCTTTTTCTATCTGTTTTACAGCCTGCATAATCCACGTCAGAATATCCAATTAAATTGCAAATACTACCTTTAGGGTACCATAAGCCGACATTTGTTGTCCCTTTGAGATACTTCATGATCCGCTTGACTGCCATTAAGTGAGATTCCTTTGGGTTTGCTTGAAAGCAAGCACATAGACAGACACTAAACATGATGTCAGAGAGAATTGTTGTCAAATATAGTAAAGAACCAATCATACCTCTATATTTTGTGATATCAACCGACACACCAAATTCATCTTGATCTATATATGTACCGGATCCCATAGGTGTAGACAAAGTCTTGCAATTGTCCATATCAAATTCTTCAATAATTATTTACAATACTTGGATTGATTGATAAAGATCCCATTTTTGAGTTGCTTGATCTGTAGTCCTAGAAAATAATTCATTTTTCCCATCATAGACATTTCAAGTTCTCCTTGCATCATGGATGAAATTTTTTCACATAACTTTGTGTTGGTTGATCCGAAGATTATGTCATCAACATATACTTATACCAAAAGCGTATCTTCTTTAATTTTCTTGATGAACAAAGTTTTGTCAAATTTTCCTTTTTCAAAGCCTTTGTCACATAAGAAATTGCTTAGATGATCGTACCATGCTCTTGGTGCTTGTTTTAATCCATTGAGAGCTTTCTTTAATTTGAAGACATGAGAAGGATTTTTGTAATCTTAAAATCCAGGGGGCTGCTTGACATAAACTTCTTCATTTATGAATCCACTCAAAAATACACTTTTGACGTCCATCTGGAAAAGCTAAAAATTCATAGAGAAAGCATAAGCTAATAAAAGTATAATTGCTTCTAACCTTGCAACCGGAGCAAATGTTTCGTCAAAATCAATTCCTTCTTCTTGGTTGTATCCTTGTGCGACTAATCTTGCTTTATTTCGAACTATTATTCCATTCTCATCAAGTTTGTTTTTGAAGACCCATCTTGTTCCTATGATGTGCTTATTGCTTGGCCTAGGGACAAGACTCCAAACTTGATTTCTTTCAAACTGATTTAGTTCTTCTTTCATAGCTATTATCCATTGATCATCGCCTAAGGCTTCATCGATCTTGGCTTTTTCAATTTGCAAAATAAATGCCATGTTCAGACAAGCATCCTTGAGATTCAATCTTGTTACTACACCTTGACTAATATCACCAATGACTTTATCGATTGGGTGATCTCTATGAGTCCTCCATTCTTTAGGTAAATCATTGTGTTCTTCATTGTGTTGTGAATCATCTTGTTGTTGTTTCGGTTGATCACCTGCAACATCATTGAGAGTATTATCTTGAGAGGTTTCTACTACATCATCATCATCATCAATAATAATATTATCCTCCTTGGAGGGGTTAGATTCATCAAAATATACATGCATAGATTCCTCAATAGTTAAAGTTCTTTTGTTAAAAATTCTAAATGCCTTATTAGAGAGAGAGAGAGAGAGAGAGTAGCTGAGAAAAATTCCTTCATCAGATTTCTCGTCAAACTTACCGAGGTTATCTTTGTCATTGTTCAAGACAAAGCATTTGCACCCAAAGATGTGAAATAATGATATGTTTGGTTTTCTCCCTTTGAAGAGTTCATAAGGAGTTTACTTGAGAATAGGTTTAATGTTGACCCGATTACTTACAAAACAAGTCGCGCTTACCGCATCTGCCCAAAAATATTTAGGTAGGTTTGAATCGCTAAGCATAGTTCTTGCAAGTTCAACCAATGACCTATTCTTCCTTTCTACGACACCATTTTTTTGTGGAGTTCTTGGTGCAGAGAAGTTGTGTGAGATTCCATTTTCTTCACAAAATTCTTCAATAAAGTGTTCTGGAATTCTCCACCATGGTCACTTCTAATGGAGACAATTGAAAGTGACTTCTCACTTTTCTGCACTAAGAAGAAAGTCCATGTATATCTAGAGAAGTCATCAACAATTACTAATGCATAAACATTACCTCCAAAAAATTTTGTTCTTAATGGTCCGAAGAGATCCATGTGTAGCAATTGTAGTGGCCTTGTTGTGGACACCACATTCTTGGATATGAAAGTTGATTTGGTTTTTTCCCTTTTTGGCAAGCGCCACACAATCTATCTTTGATGAATTTCATCTTTGGAAGACCAATAACTAAGTCATGTTTGATCAATTTGTTCAAATGCTCCATATGAATGTGGGTAAATCTTTTGTGCCATAACCAAGAGTTGTTGTTGTTCGCCATAAGACACTTAACCTTTAAAGACATGTTATCAAGGGAAATCATAAAAGTGTTGTTAATTCTATTACCTTTTAACATTACCTCATGAGTGACTTCGTTTTCTATCAAACATTCTTCTTTGGTGAAGTTTATTCTGAAACCTTTGTCATAAAGTTGGCTAATGCTAAGTAGGTTATGCTTTAGGCATTCTACATAGAGGACATCTTCTATGGTTGTGAAATGTGGTGCACCAATGCTGCCAATGCCAAGGATCTTTCCTTTGTTGTTATCACCATAGGTTACAAATCCTTTGGCCTTAAGTGTTAGATGTGAAATTTTGGTAAGGTCACCCATCATATGCCTTGAACACCCACTACCAAGATACTATTGATATGAAGAGGTCTTCAAGAATACCTATAAAACAATTTTAAGTTTCATTAGGTACCCAAATTAACTTGGGTCCTTCATAGTTAGTGCCTTTCTTAACCCACACATAATTCCCTTTTGCAACACTGAAGTTTCTTACATAACAGGCATTAGGTGTATGGCCTTTGATACGACAATAAAAACAGGTGGGCTCAAAGTTACTTTTGTATCTAGGAGGATAAGACTTATTTTTACTAAATATTTTCTTCTTAGGTTATTTATGAACCACTTTAGGCTTAATCACTTTCTCTTTAGGAGTTTGTTCACTAGCCTTAACAAAGATGGTTTTATTGGAACTTGGTTTAGAAAATTTTGAGAAACCAAGACCACTCTTATCATTTGAGAACCTTTGTTGACTAAGAACAGCCTCCAATCCAATTTGTCCTTTTTCATACCTTTCAAGGACTCTTTTTAATTAGACAATTTGAAACGAAAGTGACTCACACTTTGTGCATACAAAATTCTGTTTTTGATCACTAATTAATTTTTGTTTTTCATCTTTGAAATTATTTTCCATTGTCTCAACCTTTTCTTCTAAAGTTGAGATTTGATTCTTTTGTGATGAAATAGTTTTGTACAAAATTTTACATTCACTCAGAAGTTCATTAATTTCCCCTTGAGCATCAATATCATAAATTGAAAAATTATTACTAACCTCATTATCTTCATCGTCAGAGTGATGTGAGACCATTAATGCTAGATTTGTGCTTTGATCACTATCTGAGTCTGATGAGGAACTTATCTCGTTATCCTCCCATGCTACGTATTCCTTATTCTTCTTGAAACCCTTTTTGCTTTTATAGGCATCGTTCTTGGAGAGTTTAGGACAATTTGGTTTGATGTATCCTTGTTTTCCACATTCATAGCATTTGACATCTTGTGTGGAAGTTGACTCCTCCTTTTCTTTGTTCATTGAAAACTTCTTCCTTTTGATATAGTCAAAATTTCCAATATTATTCTTAGAACCAAAATATTTTCCTAACCTTTTTACAAGAAGCATGAAGTTTTCATCTTCAACCGAATCGTCTTCCTTTTCTACTTCTTTGGAATCAACCTTTAATGCGATACTTTTAGATTTCTTTTCTTGATTCTCATGTTTTTCTAATCGCCCAAGTTTCGTCTCATATTCTTGAAGTTTTCCGAACAATGTAGTGGATGTCATTGTGGATAGACTTTTCTCTTCAGAAATTGTTGTCACCTTGGGTTGCCATTCTCTGGACAAAGATCTAAGCACTTTAAGATTTAATTCATCGTTAGTTAATGTCTTACTAAGTGCTCTTAGATGATTTGTTAAGTGCACAAATATTTTCTGCAAATCAAGAATTGATTCTCCTGGCTGCATTCTGAATAACTCGTATTCCTGACTCAACGTATTCAATCTCGATCTTTTAACTTCAGCGGTTACTTCATGAGTTTCCACTAAAGTATCCCAGATTTCCTTTGTTGATGTACATGTTGAGACGCGAAAGAATTCGTCCATGTTTAGTTCACTTTATAGAAGATTGATTGCCTTTTTGTCATATAGAACCTTTTTCTTATCATCGTCATCCCATGAACCTTTAGACTTGGTTGATCCAACACCATTAACAACCGTTGAAGGAACGAAGGGGCCATTTTGGACAGCATCCCATATTCCATCTCATTGTGCTTCTAAGTGAGCCTTCATGTGAATCTTCCAGAAGTCAAAGTATTCACCATAAAATAGTGGAGGCTTGTTGCTACTACCACCGTCTTTAAACACACCTTTGTTGTTTGCAGAAGCCATTTTGAATTGATTAGGAACAGGTTACCTAACACCTGCTCTGATGCCAATTGATAGTCCGAGTTGCACCTAAGAGGGGGGGGGGTGAATTAGGTTCTTTGAAATTTTATGGTTTTAGTCGAATGAGGTTATTACTTTCTTTGAAATATGAAGGGGTTATGAAAGCAATAAAGTGCAGAAAGTAAATAACACAGAGAAGTATCTTGATTCCCTTCACACTCCGAAGGTACTCCAGTCCCCTTTCACACCGAAAGAGATTTCACTATAGTTATACCGAGCGTACCACTTACTTTCTAAGTGCAAGAAGAACAATCATCTTTAATGTACACACTTGCTTTCAACAATCCTGAATAGCAAGGGGAATTAATATAATTTAATTTACAATAAGTTTGAAACTGTGTATACAAAGTTTATCAATGTTGTGATTGATCTTCTCTTTCAATGATAATTTCCACAAAGATTTAAGACTTTGTTGCTCAAAAATTTTATTTCAAAAGATATGAAAATATGCAGAAAATTCTTTATGAAAAGTGAATTTTCTCAAGATGTGGAAAGATGAAAATATTAGTAAAGATTTTGAAAGAGGTTGTTTTTGAAAATTGAAAGATTGGGTATTTATATTAGACAAGCACCTCTTTGAAATATCATGCAAATCTTCAGAAATTATTGTTAGTACCATGGTGCTATGATTCTAGGATTGGCTAAATTTTGGTAAAACATGATTATGCACAGATGTTAAGCCAGATATCACAACATCTTCATCTACTGTTATGACAGTACAACTATCATGTGTTTAAACAGGATGTCATTACCAATGTCATGACATCGCTGTCTAGTGTAGTGTAACAGCCCAATTTTTCCATAATTGATCAATTGTACTAATTAATTGGCTTATGTGATTTATCTGATTTAAATGGATTATTGTATTTATTTAATTCATATGTGTTAATGGATTTAACTGATTTATCCTATTTGGAAGAATAATGTGGATTTAATAGATATTCTCTATGTTAATGATAAGGTGAGATATTTTGGTGAGAAAAGGAATGGATAGATATTTTGAGAGAAGAATTATGGTGGAAAGAAAATAGAAGGATATAAAAGGAAAATAGGGAGAAAAGAAAAGAGATAGAAAGAAAAGAAGGAAAAGGAGAGAAAGAAAGAGGAAGAGGAGAAAAGAGGAAGAAGAAGGAAAAAGCTTGGAAATCATCAAGAACGACTTCTAGCTTCCGATTAATCAAGGTAAGGGTGTGAAATATTGTTATCTTACCAATGTATGTGATTATGTATGGATTGTTTGGTTGTTTTTCCTCATTTTCCATTCTAGGGCAAAAGATGTTTAATCGATAGGAACCGAGTTTTTACGGTTAAAAATGAGAATAAGTGGTAGTATTTAGTCGGGTGATGTTAGACTAAGGTTAGAGAACTTGTTCGGTGAGAATCGGTCGGTTTTGGAAAGTTTGGTGGAAGTTGGACAGTGAGAAATTCTGAGTTCGCAGACATTCGCTAGCGTGTTCGCTGAGCGAGTTGGTAGCGAACGTTCGCTAAGCGAGCTAGTAGCGAGCCAGTAGCGAACAGTCCCAAACTTGGGCAGAATGCATTTTGTGGTGTTCGCTGGTAGCGAAGGGGGTAGCGAAGTTTCACTTGGCCTTCGCTGAGCGAGCGAGGTAGCGAACGAAGTCAGTAGCTTCTGTTTGCCTTTGCAAGCTTGTTTGCTGGGCAAACAAGTAGCGAATACTCGCTAGGGGCTCGCTGAGCGAGCAAGGTAGCGAGCATGACAAATTGTGATTTTCTTGGAGTTTCCATCCGAGGTTGGTTTTCCGATTCTAGTATGATTAACCCTTCACCTTAAGACATAGATTATGCTGTAATATATATGTTGTGGGTAGCCGTATGGCGTGAATCCTAGATTGTTGAATTAAATTGAATTGTGGTCTTTTGACAAATGTAATACATTGTTTAAGTTGATTAAAAATTTGTGAAGAGTGCATGAGAATATATTGTGAATATGTGTGCATTGCTTGTGTTTATGTGTTAAGAGTGCATGAGAACATATTATGGATATGTGTGCATTGGTTG
This sequence comes from Lathyrus sativus, assembly GCA_963859935.3. NCBI lineage: Eukaryota > Viridiplantae > Streptophyta > Magnoliopsida > Fabales > Fabaceae > Lathyrus > Lathyrus sativus. The sequence continues at coordinate 676,038,169 of OZ012739.1, read as the reverse complement.
TGATTATGTGTTAAGAGTGCATGAGAACATATTGTGAATATGTGTGCATTGCTTGATAAATATGATGATTTAAAGTACGAATACTTGAATGATGTGAATATGTTGTGTGTGTGTGTCGCTATTGCGAAAAACGAGGCCGACAATGACAGAAGAGTCGCCACCGTGCGTTATTTATCCCAAAGGAGGGAAAGGAAACGCTCAGAGAAAACCTAACGAAAAGGGAAAGGAATGGTCATCGCAACCAAGTCCTGGATTCGGGAGTCGGTTACGCAATGGGAAGGTATTAGCACCCCTCATGTCCATCGTACTCGATGGGATCCACGCTTAATTGTTTATCTAAAAGGGTTTGATTAATACTAGCTACGCTAAGGGCTTAAGGACAAAAGAAAATAAAAATGACTCGGCAGAACACAGTAGTTCTATGCCTACGTATTCCCGTCTGGAACGAGAAATCAAAGTTAACATAGTTCGCCTAACTACGGGTAAAAGGGGGGAAGGTTGCTCGCCAAGTTAGGCGAACTACGTTGACTCTGATTTCTCGTTCCAGACGGGAATACGTAGGCATAGAACTGCTGTGTTCTGCCGAGTCATTTTTCTTTTCTTTTGAACTTAAGCCCTTAGCGTAGATAGTATTAATCAAACCCTTTTAGATAAACAATTAAGCATGGATCCCATCGAGTACGATGGACGTGACGGGTGCTAATACCTTCCCCTTGCGTAACTGACTCCCGAATCCAGGACTTGGTTGCGATGACCATTCCTTTTCCCTCTTTCGTTAGGTTTTCTCTGAGTGTTTCCTTTCCCTCCTTTGGGATAAATAACGCACAGTGGCGACTCTTCTGTCATTGTCGGCCTCGTTTTTCGTAGTACCGACAGTGTGCAATCATGTTATAATTCTTGAAGAGAGGAATTATTTGAATGCATGAGATTAAGATGTCGGTCTTAAGTGCATTTTGTTGTTGATTGCATATGCATCATTTAGTCAAGAGGCAATGCTTGCTAGTTTCGTGGAGACTAGTGACTTGTCCCAAGCCTAGAAGAGTGGGTTTGAAAGCTTAGAGGACAGGCTTTTGGTGGTTATCGGTATAGAAGAGTGGACCCGGTTTAATGTAAACCGAAAAAAGATAACAAGTGTTGGTACCACATGGCATGAGTTTGCATTAAGTTGTATTGAGTCACATAGCATGAATATCATTGTTATATGAAATATGCTTGTGTGTGGAAATTGTGGATTATGGATGTGTGCATGATGAGACATGTTTTATGATTGTCCATATTTGTTTGTGTATATATGCTTTATGAAGTATATGATGGGTTATGATGAAGTATAGTGAGAATTGTGAAAATATGCGTATGTGTATAACGTGTGTAAATGAGAATTGTGAATACATGATTATTGTATGGAAGTATGCTTACAAGCATGAATTGATGAATTGAGGTTTGTAAATGTGTAATGGTGAGTGTGTAACTGTGAGTTGGTGAATAATCCTAATTGTATATGGATATGGGGATTAGTGAGAATTGATGAGTTTATATGAGTCTTGTGATATATGTGATTGTTGTATGAAAGTGTGCATATGTGTGTGAGTTGTTAGGATTGAGAATTATGGATGTGTGCATAATGAAAAATGCTTGAGTGAATTATCCATATTTGTTTATACACATGTTGTGATGTATATGATGATTATAATGAATTGTGGTGAGAAAATGTGGAATATATGTATTTTGTAATTGTGAATTTATATATGATTATATGCATTGTTATTATGATAATATTTCTCACCCTTCTGCTGGAATGGTGTCCTACATGACATCGTGTAGGTATCAAGGAATAGTACTGCTTGTAGTTGTGAGGTTGCTTTTGGCGTAGTTGTTTAGTAATTGATTATGTTGGGTCGAGTCATGCTCTGGTCATGTAACACTGGGATCGCTTGGTTTATATTGTAGTGATATACTATGTTTTCATATTATTGAGATATTATGATGTTGGCCTTAGTGGCCAAACGATGTTGGTTTATGTGATGAACACGAATGTGTCCGTTAGGGGTATTATGTTATTAAATGAATCCGCTGCTACATGCAAAGTGAAATTTTGTAAAGCATGATTTTACATTGAAATGTTAATGAGCATGACAGGTGATTTTGATGTTTTGGAGTTTATGTGTGACACCCTTTTGTAAATGCATGACAATTTACTCTGATTATTCATATGTTTTCCGTGGGGTTTAGGAGGGTGTTACATTAGTGGTATCAGAGCAGGTCAGTCCGTCCGACCAAGTTGTCTAATGTTGGTTGTTCCCTTTGTAGGCGACATGTGTGTGAAAGCACTGTCGATACATGTTTGTTGTCTAACCTTTGTCTGCAGAATTGGGAATGATTCAAGTGGGGGAGAGAGTTGTGCTTCTCTAGGATGCTTCAAGTGTGGAGTTGTAGCTCAGAGTATGGTTGAACGCTATTATAGTTTGGTAAAGATGGTTTATACCCTATCATGATTTTTGGCTGTCTATTGACAAATTGAGGAACCGATCGCCCTTAATCTCTTGTTGATAGTAGTTGGGATTGTGTTGGATGGGATAGACATGTCTTGCAAGCTTGGAAGGCGTAAGTAGCGAATTGTTTAGAATTAAGCCAAGTGCTGAAGAATTATTTTGATGAGTCGGCGCAGGACAGTGTTGAGATGCTTAATTTTGATGGGAATTTGAGTGTTAATGAAAGTGGGAAGTTGGCGGTTTGCCGATTAATTGTGGTTGTCTGGAAGTTATCCTGACAAGATAGTGATGTACAACCAGGACGTGAAGTGGAGTTGTGATTGACTTATTTACGGGAACTAGTCCGATATTGAGAGCTCCATATCATATGTCTGTTTGGATAAGTCAAAGAATTAAATTGATCGAGTAGTTTTGAGACTTGTGTCTGGTATGTGTGCTACGACAACAGATTGTGAGGTTGAGTATATAAAGGGTAGATAGTGACTTCTGGTGATCACTAAAGAAAGTAAGAGGTGGAATACAATATTGGTATAATTAGACCTTTAAACAATTTGAGAGTTGAAGATGTGTTGAATGGCCTTCTAAGTGTGAAACGTTGTTTTCGTATTGTTGACGTAACGAGAGAACCGTGATTTGGAATGATGCAAGATTAGAAGCGTTGGGAGTTGTTACAATGCTCTAGGAGATGGTGAAGTAATGACATGGAATTAAGTTATTTATTGATGGAATATGTTTAGATGTTGCAGTAAGTGCGAACAACAAGGTTCGTGTTTCCGCCAGAACTCACAGATCGAGTGTTTGTTTGGCTTGGGATTTTCCATACTCAATTGAGTAAGTCAATGGTGTGTAATCGATGATATTTGGGTTTACTCGAAGAGTATAGAGGATCATGTTAAGCATCGGGGACTTGAGTTATCAGTGTTTGAGAAGAAGTAGTGATATGCTACTGTGAAGAAAGTTCCGAGAGTTTTTGGGAGAGCTGTCAATAGCTCGTGTGTTGGTTTCGCCGAATCCGACAAAACTAATTATTGTGTTTTGTGATTCTTTATTGAGATGATTGGGAGATATGTTAAGAAAAACATCAACGAGTTTTGGTTATGCTTTAAGGAAACTTAAAGTACATAAGGGAATTATCTGACAAGTGATTTAGTGTTGGTTGCTGTTGTGTGTTTGTACCAGAGTTTGGAAGCCTCGATTGTTTAGTTGAGATTCGAGATGGTTCATGATCTTAAGAGCTTAAGGTATTTGTTTGATTTGAAAAAGTTGAATATGATGTAGAGGAAATACCTGGGACTTCTGGAAGAGTATGACTTTGGGTTAAATTACCATTCGAGTGAGACAACGTGGTAGCTAAGGTATCGACTTGGGAAGTTTGTGTATACCAATAATGATGGTAAGGAAGTTAAAACTGATTAAGAAAATTCAGGATATGAGTTTGATCTGTGAAGAGACTTCTTATGGGATTGAGCTTTGTATGTTGAGACTGACTATTGGTATTCTTAATGAGATCCGAGGAGGTCGGAATCCTAATTTGAGTTAAGAGATTAATAGAGTTTAATGGATTAAAGTCGAAGAGCTGAGAATGGTACTATGAGATGTCGTGATGGAGTTGTACTCCAGATAGCATGAGTTGGATAAGAGTACTTTGGAAGGAGGACATTGAGATAGATTGGGTATCCATCCAGGTGCTATGAAGATGTGACCGGATTTGAGGAAATTGTTTTGGTGGCCATAGATGGAGGGAGAAGTGGTTGAGATTGTATATGCTGATCAGACTTGTTAAAAGTCGAAGTGTGAACATCAGAGACTGTTGGGCCTGATGTAACCGTTGTTTATTTTGAGTGGAATGAGATAGTATTCCCATGGATTTTGTGCCGGGTTTTCTGAAGAAGTTGAAGGAATATGATTCGATTTGGATGGTTAAGAATGGATTAACAAGAGTAACTCGTTACTTACCAGTAAAGATGAATCATTCTGTTAGATGGGAACCTGAGTTTTCCATTGAGATTTTGGAAAGGTTCGTAGACGCCTTGGGTGTCGTGTTGAAGTTGGACTCTGTCTAGCATCCGTGGACGGATGGGCGGACAAAGAGAACTATCCAGTATTTAGAAGATTTGTTAAGAACTTGTGTGTTGGATCAAGATGGACCAGGGGATAGTTAATCGTTGCTGATTGAGTTGCCTATGATAATCGCTATCATTCTATTATCGGAATGACATCGTATCAGGCTTTGTATGGTAGGAGGTGTAGGATTCCTTTGTGTTTATGTGTGTCTGGTGAGAGTGTTGTACTCGGACCTGAGATTATGTAAAAGACGATTGGAAAGATCAAGAGGAATCCAAGAAAGGACGTGTTTTGAGAGTTATGATAGTAACTGGTGTTGGCCGAGCTTGAGGTCTCGGAAACCCCCACTGTGTTTTACTAATCTGTATCAGAGTGGCGCAGCGGAAGCGTGGGGAAAATAGCATGTTGGACTGTTTTACCGCTGTCACTTGTGGGAATTACATGATGTGTTCATGTGTCTAAGTTGAGGAAGTGCATTCATTCAGATGGAGTGGTGTACGAGTGAGAGAGGATTTGATTGTTGAGACATTGCTAGTTCAGGTTGATGAACGAGAAGCAACTTCGGGGTAAAGGGATTCCTTTAGTGGAAGTAGTTTGGGATTTGGGATGTGAGGGTCGTATCCATAGTTGTTCGAATCAGGTAACATTTTCGAGGACGAAAATTCCTAAAGTGGGGGAAAGTTGTAACAGCCCAATTTTTCCATAATTGATTAATTGTACTAATTAATTGGTTTATGTGATTTATCTGATTTAAATGGATTTTTGGATTTATTTAATTCAAATGTGTTAATGGATTTAACTGACTTATCCTATTTGGAAGAATAATGTGGATTTAATAGATATTCTCTATGTTAATGATAAGGTGAGATATTTTGGTGAGAAAAGGAATGGATATATATTTTGAGAGAAGAATTATGGTGGAAAGAAAATAGAAGGATATAAAAGGAAAACAGAGAGAAAAGAAAAGAGATAGAAAGAAAAGAAGGAAACGGAGAGAAAGAAAGAGGAAGAGGAGAAAAGAGGAAGAAGAAGGGAAAAGCTTGGAAATCATCAAGAACGACTTCTAGCTTCCGATTAATCAAGGTAAGGGTGTGAAATATTGTTATCTTACCAATGTATGTGATTATGTACGGATTGTTTGGTTGTTTTTCCTTATTTTCCATTCTAGGGCAAAAGATGTTTAATCGATAGGAACTGAGTTTTTACGGTTAAAAATGAGAATAAGTGGTAGTATTTAGTCGGGGGATGTTAGACTAAGGTTACGGAACTTGTTCGATGAGAATCGGTCGGTTTTGGAGAGTTTGGTGGAAGTTGGACAGTGAGAAATTCTGAGTTCGCAGACATTCGCTAGCGTGTTCGCTGAGCGAGCTGGTAGCGAATGTTCGCTAAGCGAGCTAGTAGCGAGCCAGTAGCGAACGGTCCCAGACTTGGGCAGAATGCATTTTATGGTGTTCGCTGGTAGCGAAGGGGGTAGCGAAGGTTCGCTAGACCTTCGCTGAGCGAGCGAGGTAGCGAACAAAGTCAGTAGCTTCTGTTTGCCTTCGCGAGCTTGTTCGCTGGGCGAACAAGTAGCAAATACTCGCTAGGGGCTCGCTGAGCGAGCGAGGTAGCGAGCATGACAGATTGTGATTTTCTTGGAGTTTCCATCCGAGGTTGGTTTTCCGATTCTAGTATGATTAACCCTTCACCTTAAGACATAGATTATGCTGTAATATATATGTTATGGGTAACCGTATGGCGTGAATCCTAGATTGTTGAATTAAATTGAATTGTGGTCTTTTGACAAATGTAATACATTGTTTAAGTTGATTAAAAATGTATGAAGAGTGCATGAGAACATATTGTGAATATGTGTGCATTGCTTGTGTTTATGTGTTAAGAGTGCATGAGAACATATTGTGAATATGTGTGCATTGCTTGTGCTTATGTGTTAAGAGTGCATGAGAACATATTATGAATATGTGTGTGTTGCGGTGAAATTTGAATGTCAAGCTATTGATTAACTTGAATCTTAATTCATTTACAACCGGTCTTTGATTTATCCGAAGGAAAGATTAAAGAAAGGAAAAACCTAAAAGAGAGAGATCTAAGGTTCGGGGTTGGTTAAATTTAGGGAAGGTATTAGCACCCTAAACTTCCGTAGTACTCTACGGGAACCTTTTGTTTATTTTTTTAATTTATTTCATTAATTATTTTGCTTTAGGGTATATATAAAGGATTGAAAATTAAAAAAGACCTAGGGGTTAATTCTAAGTTTACTCGGCAAGACATCGCATCTTGTGCCTACATATCCTTACGGGAATGGAATCAGAGTAACTGTAGTTCCCCTCAAAAGGGAGGTTAGAAACGTCTTGACTGTGGCCAAGGTTTGTTCAGAGACTCCAATCTCTATGTTAAAAAATGTTAATTAAAATTAAAATAGGGTTAAATTAGGGATTCCACGGCGGAAAACCTTAAAACAGAGTACGGCGACTCTTTTGGCCTAACACTAGGATAAAAGCAATTTTGCCCACGGCGGGACACCTAGGCTAAACAGGGTTTGATCCATTAAAGGGGTAAGGCTATTGACTCGGCGGCCAAAAGGATGGACCTAATCCTTCGGAAGGATAAAACTGTAAAAAAATGTGAAAATATGACAAATCATTATATGGAGGAATAATTAAGGTACATAAATAAGAAAAGTAATGAAGGCAGAGGGTATAAAGAAACAAAGAAACATTTCTGAAAACATGAAGAATATGAAAATATGTAATGACATTTAGAATGAAGTGAGGGAGGAAAATAGTGTGGGGCTGTGGCCACCACAAGCACATCTCAACCTCGAGCATGCACATGAAATGCCAAAAGAAAGAAAAGTAATAAAAGGGTACATAAAATGACACGACAAACATCAAACATCAGGAGTTCCTTACGAAAAGGTTTTAATTTTTTAATATTTTAATTATAAAAAAAAGGTTTTAATTTTTTTATAAAAAAATATTTAAGTTAAAATTATAAAAAAAATTAAGTTTAAATTATAAAAGAAGAAGTTTTGGGGGGAAAAGTCTTTTCAGTTTTTTAGAACAAAAAAGGCTTTTCATCCCAAAAAGAGGCTTTTCAGTTTTTTGGGAAAAGGCTTTTCAGTTTTTTGGAAAAAGGTTTTTGGGAAAAAAAAGGTTTTTTTTTCTTCGGAACAAAAAGGCTTTTCAGTTTTTAAAAAAGGTCTTACTAAAAAAGGTTTTAATAATAAATAAAAAAAAGGTTTTGATTTTAAAAAAAGTTTTGTTAAAAAAGTGTTTTGATATTAAAATCTACGGACCTAAACACACATGGAGATTAACATGGCAAAATATGCACATAAACATGAAAAGGCAAAAGATTTAGTAATTTAACGGACCTAAACACATTAACATGGCAAAATATGCACATAAACATGAAAAGGCAAAAGATTTAGTAATTTAACCTACGAAGCGGAGGTTTGCTTCGATAAATGTGAAAAAGGTTTGAATAAGGGAACACTGGAGAGCTCCAATCCTTCTGACGAGTTGTGGGAACGACCGTCTTTTTTTTCTCCTCTTTTTTTTTAACAAGGCAACACATGTATATATAGGGAACAAATTAGGGTTAACACCAAATTGTCAATAATGTCCCTAAAGCCCATTTTAAAGCCCAAACTAAATAATTAGTTAAGAAAAAATAAAATTTAAATAATTTAAAATAAACTTAAAATAAAAACTAATAATCCTATTGATTCCTAAAATCAAAAATATTATAAAAAGAACAAAAATTTTTCCAATATTTTTTATTTTATGATTTTTTGGATATTTTTATGAATAATTTAGAAAAAAGTGAAAAAACTAATATTTTAAATAATGATTTAATTAAAATACGAAAATAATAATTAAATAATAATAAAAAACTAATTTTGTTATTTTTTAATGAAAGATAGAAAAATTTAGAGTAAAAATAATAAAAAACAAAAAGTGACTAAGGTGAAATTCGAACTCTCAACCTCTCACACTCACAACTCCTTACACATGTCCTCTTGCCAATTGTGTCATTTTTACTTTTTAGAAAAAAAAATGCATGCCATATGATATTTACCTGCAAAAAGTCAAACGACTACACAAATTTGTTAGTAATTGATTAAATGCAAGAAAAATGCAATGAAATGCGACGACAAATCTTAGGGCAAAATTTGGGGTATTACAGTTGCCCCTATTTAAATAACTTCACCGGGTGATTTGAGCAACGGAGACTCGAGAAATCATGGTGGAGGGATTTAAATACAGATAACCGAAAATTTTGCCTTTAGACGCAGTGCTATGCAATGATATGGACAAAACAAAACGAACTATAATGCTAAATATGATATGAATCTGATATGATGCGTATGATGAAAATGACAAATGCACGGATACAGACGAAACAACGTCACAGGGGACGACCCATCGAGGAATTGCACTAGGGAAGAAGACATGTCATATCTGGAAGAACGTCGGGTAGACACGACACAAAATTGTTGATAGGTGCCAAGTAAACTAGAAATTGTCCGCAAGGTAAGACGCGGGTAAAACACGAGTTCAGGAGAAAAACGCAAATGGGGATAAAACACCCATGATGCCAAGTAAATAAATTTTGCCCACAAGGTAAGACGCGAGTAAAACACGACCTCAAGGAGGAAAAAAAAAAAGTAAATGGGGGTAAAACACCATGATGTTAGGTAAACCCAGGAATATCTGGTAAACGGGGAATAAAACACCCGGGATAAAGGTACATGGGGGATAAAACACCCAAGGATAGAAGGTAAGTGGGGAGTAAAGCACCCAAGATAGACATGTAAATGGGGAGTAAAGCACCCAGGATAGAAATGTAAATGGGGAGTAAAGCACCCAAGATAAAAATGTAAATGGGGAGTAAAGCACCCAAGATAGAGAGGTAAATGGGGAATAAAGCACCCAAGATAGAAATGTAAATGGGGAGTAAAGCACCCAAGATAGAAATGTAAATGGGGAATAAAGCACCCAAGATATGCACATGTATAGGAATTATGCTATGACATATGATCAAATGCAAATGCAGACATCGACGACAAGGCTCGACTCTTTTGGTGAGATGACAAAACTGGAGGACTGATTCCTCAACACGGAGATCACTGTCATTCTGTTAAACTGTATCAAGTTGATAGTCATTGTAGGAATGATGAATAACTGCTTAGGGATTATGCAGGTAAACTGCCCCAGGTCAAATGAACTGATAATTGCTTCAGCTGTCTGATTCGTGGAATCGACTGTTTTGCTGTATCCTCGGAGGGCTTGCCCCAGTCTGAGTCTTGAACAATTCTCTGGATAAACCAAATCTGAGAAGATATTGCCTTGAACAAATCTTGAACTAATTCTTTGACAGGATGTAAAAGGAACTTGCCCCCGATAAGATCACTTGACCAAGTTTCTCATTGTTTGAAAATTCCTTAGAGGAAAGCCAGTTTGCAAACAAAAATATTCCTACAAACATGGTAATGCAAAGTTCATGCGACTTTTGAAATCAAAATTATGTTTGAAAGATGGAAAATACATGAGTCGTTAGTCAGAACACAACGGTTCAAGACGCTCAAAGTTTAAAACAAAGGTGTACTGCCAAAATAAATGATTCACAAATATCTTTAGGAGTCAGGTTACGCAACCTTGCTGTAGTATACTTTCAAAATAACCTTGCTTCAATTAGGTCTTTTGAGGGTTGTAATGTAGCCTGGTTCACGGTTTATGAAACAAAAGATAAAGGCTCAAAATTTATTTGTACCCACCCAATCTACGTGATGATCTTCAGTCCTACGCTCAGTTAACTCATACTATGCATTCAGGTTCCCATAAGTTCGGGATTTCATTGATCGTAGCAGTGATGATTCAAAAATCAAAGGGACCTATGAAAAGGCAGCCACTACTCCCCTATAACATTTGATTGTTTTGACATTGAGGATTTTCAAGATAAGGATTTAAAAATCTCTTTGTATTATCCCTAAATTTTTCCTAAACTGTTTATTTTAGAGTTTACAGTCAGCGGGATGCCCCAGTTTTGCCTAAGTCTCCTTCATAGGTTTTGACTTAGCAGGCTTCTTTTGCTTTTTTTATATTATTTTTTTTGTGAAGGAAAGTGACTGTTTGATTTTAATGATTACGGTGAACCATCATCGACCTTTTGATTAGAAAACATCTTCGACACTTGTTTGACGTGTGCGAAGGAAAATTTGTTAATGAAAGGTGTATCGTATGAACACACAACCAAGTTAACTGAGAACTACCCATCCCAAGGTTAAAATTGTGGGTTTTTTGTAACGAAAGAAACTCCAACTTCTAGGCCCGAAGGGGGTAACGAGGGATTAACTTCCTTATTTCTCCAGTGTTTGGGAATTGAAACAATGCCTTACATCGTCAACAAGGTTTGATTGAAAGCATACTGACAACAATTATGGGTATAACGTTTTCATCATCCTCCCTCCAATCTTAGCATATCAAAATTTTGGACAAGAAGTAAACATTTGAAAAATAAAGCATAAAGATGCAAATAAATGGACGGAAATGAATTGAATCAAAAGTCGCAATGCTTATTTCATTAATGAAAGTACAAACATAATTAAAAGTAAACAACTTAAACAAAATAAGGAAAGTGCAAACAACGAGAAACAAAAGGCCTAGTGACAAAACTTCATTTCTGATGTACTGGCAAGGGATTTTTCTGAACATCCGGATGACTGTCTGTAAAATCAAGTATTCCAGTTCTAACCAATTCACATACTCTAGCCTTCAATGCAAAACAATGCTCCAAGTCATGGCCTGGGGCACCCTCATGGGAAGCACAATGGAGATCAGCCCTAAATCCAGCCGGAGGATTAAGAGGAGGTGGTAAAGCCTTTGTAGTAATCAGTCCTTTCCGGACTAAGTTAGGATATAGCTCTGTGTAAGTCATGAGAATAGGATCAAAGTGACTCCTGTTCCGTTTCTGGTCTGATATCTGTGTCGAGGAATCAGCTTGACGACTCAAAGGTACACTAGAAGACGATAGGACCAAGAAGGAGAAACTGGGGGATAAATGCAATGCAAAAACGTGATGCTGATGCCATGTAATGGTTCCAAGAATTTCAACGGTCGATTGCAAATATTCCCTTTTAGGAAAGTTGGAAATAAATTTTTTTTACTCTAAAATGTAGGACCTTTTTAAATTTTCAAAGGACTGTTGAATTCCTTGAAACTGGAAATGATATAATGCTTTATGGATGCAAAGCACAAATACACACACAAAGGTCCTAGGTTAGAGGACAGCGAATGGAGTTAAGGTCTACCCTTCCCAAAAGGTAAGTACCATAGGTTAATTGTACCTACAGAACAAGGTTCTAAAGCGGTGCCCAAAGTCATCAATCCATCTTTCGGATATTATCAACTTCTCGACTGACTCAAGGGTCGATAATATTCTCAAGAGAACCTCGTTCGAGCGTAGTATCGCGTAGCAACCATTGTAGGACTACTCCCACATAGTTCCCGCACTACGTCCTATATAAGGTCAAGATGGTGTAAAGGTACTACGGTTCCCAGTATCACAGACTCCAATCGATAACGGTAAAAGTTTTCACGACTACACTCGATCAACCGAACCATTTTCGAAAGTGTCTCAACTGAGCGGTGATTCTCGATTTAGCTTAGTCGGGACTCACTCCCTATAAGCCTCGTCGAATATATCGCCATCCTATAATAATGTCACTCAAGTCCTGGTGTAGGACTTATCTCACAACACAGTAATTCCCAAGCAAGGTACCCTAATATATACATACAAGTGAGCAAAATATATAATAAAACAAATATATAAAGAAAAATAAACAAAATAGGGATAACCCTCAATAGTTAGGACTCCCCAGTGAAGTCGCCATTTTCTGTTGCGGTGAAATTTGGATGTCAAGCTATTGATTAACTTGAATCTTAATTCATTTACAACCGGTCTTTGATTTATCCGAAGGAAAGATTAAAGAAAGGAAAAACCTAAAAGAGAGAGATCTAAGATTCGGGGGTTGGTTAAATTTAGGGAAGGTATTAGCACCCTAAACTTCCGTAGTACTCTACGGGAACCTTTTGTTTATTTTTTTTTATTTATTTCATTAATTATTTTGCTTTAGGGTATATACAAAGGATTGAAAATTAAAAAAGACCTAGGGGTTAATTCTAAGTTTACTCGGCAAGACATCGCATCTTGTGCCTACATATCCTTACGGGAATGGAATCAGAGTAATTGTAGTTCCCCTCAAAAGGGAGGTTAGAAACGTCTTGACTGTGGCCAAGGTTTGTTCAGAGACTCCAATCTCTATGTTAAAAAATGTTAATTAAAATTAAAATAGGGTTAAATTAGGGATTCCACGGCGGAAAACCTTAAAACAGAGTACGACGACTCTTTTGGCCTAACACTAGGATAAAAGCAATTTTGCCCACGGCGGGACACCTAGGCTAAACAGGGTTTGATCCATTAAAGGGGTAAGGCTATTGACTCGGCGGCCAAAAGGCTGGACCTAATCCTTCGGAAGGATAAAACTGTAAAAAAATGTGAAAATATGACAAATCATTATATGGAGGAATAATTAAGGTACAGAAATAAGAAAAGTAATGAAGGTAGAGGGTATAAAGAAACAAAGAAATATTTCTGAAAACATGAAGAATATGAAAATATGTAATGACACTTAGAATGAAGTGAGGGAGGAAAATAGTGTGGGGCTGTGGCCACCACAAGCACATCTCAACCTCGAGCATGCACATGAAATGCCAAAAGAAAGAAAAGTAATAAAAGGGTACATAAAATGACACGACAAACATCAAACATTAGGAGTTCCTTACGAAAAGGTTTTAATTTTTTAATATTTTAATTATAAAAAAAAAGGTTTTAATTTTTTTATAAAAAAATATTTAAGTTAAAATTATAAAAAAAATTAAGTTTAAATTATAAAAGAAGAAGTTTTTGGGGGAAAAGTCTTTTCAGTTTTTTAGAACAAAAAAGGCTTTTCATCCCAAAAAAAGGCTTTTCAGTTTTTTGGGAAAAGGCTTTTCAGTTTTTTGGGAAAAGGTTTTTGGGAACAAAAAGGTTTTTTTTTCTTCGGAACAAAAAGGCTTTTCAGTTTTTAAAAAAGGTCTTACTAAAAAAGGTTTTAATAATAAATAAAAAAAAGGTTTTGATTTTAAAAAAAGTTTTGTTAAAAAAGTGTTTTGATATTAAAATCTACGGACCTAAACACACATGGAGATTAACATGGCAAAATATGCACATAAACATGAAAAGGCAAAAGATTTAGTAATTTAACGGACCTAAACACATTAACATGGCAAAATATGCACATAAACATGAAAAGGGAAAAGATTTAGTAATTTAACCTACGAAGCGGAGGTTTGCTTCGATAAATGTGAAAAATGTTTGAATAAGGGAACACTGGAGAGCTCCAATCCTTCTGACGAGTTGTGGGAACGACCGTCTTTTTTTTCTCCTCTTTTTTTTTTTTAACAAGGCAACACATGTATATATAGGGAACAAATTAGGGTTAACACCAAATTGTCAATAATGTCCCTAAAGCCCATTTTAAAGCCCAAACTAAATAATTAGTTAAGAAAAAATAAAATTTAAATAATTTAAAATAAACTTAAAATAAAAACTAATAATCCTATTGATTCCTAAAATCAAAAATATTATAAAAAGAACAAAATTTTTTCCAATATTTTTTATTTTATGATTTTTTGGATATTTTTATGAATAATTTAGAAAAAAGTGAAAAAACTAATATTTTAAATAATGATTTAATTAAAATACGAAAATAATAATTAAATAATAATAAAAAACTAATTTTGTTATTTTTTAATGAAAGATAGAAAAATTTAGAGTAAAAATAATAAAAAACAAAAAGTGACTAAGGTGAGATTCGAACTCTCAACCTCTCACACTCACAACTCCTTACACATGTCCTCTTGCCAATTGTGCCATTTTTACTTTTTAGAGAAAAAAAATGCATGCCATATGATATTTACCTGCAAAAAGTCAAACGACTACACAAATTTGTTAGTAATTGATTAAATGCAAGAAAAATGCAATGAAATGCGACGACAAATCTTAGGGCAAAATTTGGGGTATTACAGTGTGCATTGCCAGATAAATATGATGATTTAAAGTATGAATACTTGAATGATGTGAATATGTTGTGTGTGCAATCATGTTATAATTCTTGAAGAGAGGAATTATTTGAATGCATGAGATTAAGATGTCGGTCTTAAGTGCATTTTGTTGTTGATTGCATATGCATCACTTAGTCAAGAGGCAATACTTGCTAGTTTCGTGGAGACTAGTGACTTGTCCCAAGCCTAGAAGAATGGGTTTGAAAGCTTAGAGGATGGTCTTTTGGTGGTTATCGGTCTAGAAGAGTGGACTCGGTTTAATGTAAACCGAAAAAAGATAACAAGTGTTGGTACCACATGGCATGAGTTTGCATTAAGTTGTATTGAGTCACATAGCATGAATGTCATTGTTATATGAAATATGCTTGTGTGTGGGAATTGTGGATTATGGATGTGTGCATGATGAAACATGTTTTATGATTGTCCATATTTGTTTGTGTATATATGCTTTATGAAGTATATGATGGGTTATGGTGAAGTATAGTGAGAATTGTGAAAATATGCGTATGTGTATAACGTGTGTAAATAAGAATTGTGAATACATGATTATTGTATGGAAGTATGCTTACAAGCATGAATTGATGAATTGAGGTTTGTAAATGTGTAATGGTGAGTGTGTAACTGTGAGTTGGTGAATAATCTTAATTGTGTATGGATATGGGGATTGGTGAGAATTGATGAGTTTATATGAGTCTTGTGGTATATGTGATCGTTGTATGAAAGTGTGCATATGTGCATGAGTTGTTAGGATTGAGAATTATGGATGTGTGCATAATGAAAAATGCTTGAGTGAATTATCCATATTTGTTTATACACATGTTGTGATGTATATGATGATTATAATGAATTGTGGTGAGAAAATGTGGAATATATGTATTCTGTATTGTGCATTTATATATGATTATATGCATTATTATTATGATAATATTTCTCACCCTTCTGCTAGAATGATGTCCTACATGACATCGTGCATGTATCAAGGAATAGTACTGCTTGTAGTTGCGAGGTTGCTTTTGGCATAGTTGTTTAGTAATTGATTATGTTGGGTCGAGTCATGCTCTGGTCATGTAACATTGGGATCGCTTGGTTTATATTGTAGTGATATACTATGTTTTCATATTATTGAGATATTATGATGTTGGCCTTAGTGCCCAAACGATGTTGGTTTATGTGATGAGCACGGATGTTTCCGTTAGGGGTATTATGTTATAAAATGAATCCGCTGCTACATGCAAAGTGAAATTTTGTAAAGCATGATTTTACATTGAAATGTGAATGAGCATGACAAGTGATTTTGATGTTTTGGAATTTATGTGTGACACCCTTTTGTAAATGCATGACAATGTACTCTGATTATTCATATGTTTTCCGTGGGGTTTAGGAGGGTGTTACATGCAGCAGGAACCAGCAGAAGCTGATGACATAACTGCTGTCATGGGTGCAGTAGGAGCTAGCAGGATATTTTCTGATGGTCGATGAGATTACATAACATAAGACCATGGAGGTCGACGAAGCAAGCTGCCAGGAAGAGCGCAACAAAGTGGCGTATCTAAAACAGGAAGAGACCATTATTGAATTCCTTCACCGCTGCCAAAAGAAGGGATCAAGTGTTATGCTATGCCCCAGATGCAGTGTAATCTTCGATCAAAATGCTGCTTAGGAGCCTGAAGGGGTACGAAAGGCTAAGCAGAAGTGGGAGAAGGCCAACCATATCCCCCGAAGTTTCGACCCAAGAAGGTTTGAGTCGAAGGCTAGAGCACCAGGAGCGAAGCCTGCTACCTTCAAGCCATTTGCTGAACTTTCCAACGGCAAATGGGTCAAACCAAATAAGGACAGGAAAAAAGGTCGGCAGAAATGGAAAGACTTCGATGTCAACAGGGGCTCTTCAATCACTTATCGTAAGGAGTTTCAATCCTCCAAAACTGCTCACATTTCTGAGAACTATAAAGGGAAGAACCCGATGTCGCGATCTTAATGGAGGAGAGAACAACATAGTAGTAAGGCTTTCAGG
This sequence comes from Lathyrus sativus, assembly GCA_963859935.3. NCBI lineage: Eukaryota > Viridiplantae > Streptophyta > Magnoliopsida > Fabales > Fabaceae > Lathyrus > Lathyrus sativus. The sequence continues at coordinate 676,021,436 of OZ012739.1, read as the reverse complement.
GAGGCTTAGTCAAAGGACCAAGGAGATTCCAGTACTAATGTCCCTACTAATAATAATAGAGGGAATCAAATGAAGATTGCTGAAAAAGTGTCTGTGGGACGGAAATTGTTTCCCTCTCAAGAGGACAAACATGAAAAAACTGTCGAGGATGATGAAGAAATGACAGACAACTTCGACTCTGAGTCTGATGCTTCTTTGGACATCCTAGTCAATATGGTGTCTGTAATGCCTAGGGACTTCGACCAAATTACAGAGGTCAAAAATTTAGATGCTTACACTGAAGCGGAGATGGCAGCACACAAGCTTGTGTGCTACTATATCATGAATAATGGGTCTGTTGAAAAGCAGAACGCCTTCTTTGAGCGACCTACAAAGGCGATGAAAGGTCACCTAAAGCCTCTTTACATCACTGGGAAGGTGGAGAATGTACTAGTGAACAAGATATTGGTGGATTGTGGTGCAATAGTAAATATGATGCCACATTTCTTATTGAGCAAGATTGACAAGTATGACATTGATACTACGCCACATAATATGGTTCTTTCGAATTACGAAGGAAAAGTTGGCTCTAAATTGGGTGTGATACAAGTTAAATTAACAATTGGGACAATCACTAGGCCTACTGTCTTCATGGTAGTGGAAACAAAAGCCAACTATAATATGCTCTTAGGACGGGAGTGGATACATGGCATGGATGCAGTGCCATCTTCGATGCACCAATGAATCACCATCAGGAGGCCAGATGGCATAGTAGAAAACATTGAAGCTGATCAGGGGTATTTTAAGGCACCCATAAATCATGTCGACGGGAGAGAGTTCGACAAGCACCTGGCTCATATTGCCCTTTGTGGTCCCGCAGATTTTGAGTTTGTCCCAAATGAGGAAACATTTTGCTCATTGTACTTACATCTCATTGATGGTTTCTGGTGGGATAAGGAGGTTCCAGGAGAAAGGCTCTCATGCCTTGGCGAGCCTGCATTAGACCCTACAGGGTGGGTAAGTGAATTCAGTGTCAATGACTAAGTTCAAAGCATTGAGAAGAATTTCGGCCTACGTGGCTGAAACCAAATTACAGGCAGATTTGGAAGCTGCTAATGAATATATGGTCGTCAAGGCCAATTCCGGTTTCCACCAAGAAGGTCCTGGTAAGGACTTCGACCTATAGCCTTCTGATAAGGTTTTGTGTGTAGAACGGGGCCAGAGGCTTGATGCCATCTATGATGATGAGCCTTTAGGGTTTGAAAAGGATCCGCTAGAGAACGACATTAAGATGCTAGTGCAGGACCCATTAGAAGAAATTGACCTAGGAGAGGGGGCAACCAGAAGGACAACATATGTCAGCGCCAATCTCGACCCACAACATAAGGTCAAAGTCATCCAGTTGCTGCAGGAGTTTAAAGACTATTTCGCCTGGGACTATAATGAGATGCCTGTTTTGAGTAGAGAGATGGTCGAACATAAGTTGTCGATCAAGCCTGAGAAGAAGCCAGTCAAACAGAATTCAAGATGGTTTGCCCCAGAAATTCTCTCAAAGATAAAGGAGGAAGTCGAAAGACTCCTTCGATGCAAGTTCATCCGCACTTCCAGGTATGTCAAGTGGTTAGCTAATATTGTACCTGTCATTAAAAAGACTGGTTCTTTAAGAGTTTTCATAGACTTTAGAGATCTAAATTCTGCAACTCCAAAGGACGAATATTTTATGCATGTGGCAAAAATGCTAGTCGATTCCGCCGCAGGACATGAGTATCTCAGCATGTTGGATGGATACTCTGGCTATAACCAAATATTCATTGCTGAAGATGATGTTCCAAAAACAACTTTTTGATGTCCTGGAGCCTTAGGCACCTACGAATGGGTAGTGACGCCTTTTGGCCTCAAAAATGTCGGGGCAACATATCAACGAGCAATGAACTCAATATTCCATGATTATATAGAGACTTTCATGCAAATATATATTGATGATATTATGGTTAAGTATGCTTCATAGAAGAGTCACCTGGACTATCTTCGACAATCCTTCGAGAGGATGATAAGATATGTTCTTAAAATGAATCCTCTTAAGTGTGCATTTTATGTGCATGCAGGGGATTTTCTAGGCTTTGCAGTCCACAAAAAGGGGATTGTAGATGTTCTTGATTGACTGCATTTTATGGTAAAACATTGTGTGTGTAGATGTCTTGACTGATGTCATAATATACTTGTGTAGTGTATTGCTGGGTAAGGTTGGTTAGCTAGAACAAAGTGTATTGGATGTCATGTTGAATGTTATGACATCAGGTAGCTGCCAGCAAGGGCGCGTGTTTGTTTTTCTGTTATGATTCCCGAGTTATCTCAGGCTAGATTTCAGGAAACCTGCTAGGGTTCCTTAGTTATCTCAGGTGAGACTCTAGGCAGTGCTGAGCATAACATGAAATGCCTATGACATATTTGATAGCACCTTGAATTATGGAAAGTGGTTTAACTTGGTTAAACCTAATTTGTGCAACTTAGGTACAAGGCCCATGTACTGCATATAAATAAGAGTGGCATCACTTATTGAAGCATAGAGATTTTGAGTGAAGAATTTTGTTTGTGTAATTTAATCTTCACGTGTGTTTTTGTGTCTTAGGATTACTTGTGAGCCAAGCAATCATCCCTTATATGATTGTACTGGACTAGTGTGATTTTAAGTTGTATGTTGGTTGTGTCACTCTTAGCTTTTAAGCACGAGTGTTGTGTCTCTTGATTGAAGTTGTGAAGCAAGATCAAGATTTGTTTGAAGTGTGTCTTCTTTTTAAATTTGTAACTTAAGTAGTTGATATCACTACTGTGATTGAGGGGGAGTGAGTAGGAACTCAGGTCTAGAGTTAGATTGAAACTGCATTGGGTAGGTCTTAAGTTAGGAGTGCAAACTGGTAGTTTGGCTTTGAATTAACACTGCTTATAGTGGATTTCCTCCCTGGCTTGGTAGCCCCCAGAGTAGGTGTGATTTTCACCGAACTGGGTAAACAATTTCCTGTGTTATTTACTGCATTCTTTAAGTGTTTATTGCTTAGCTTAATAATCTGTTCAGTAGCGGATGCCATAACATCCGACATAACATCGACTGTCTGTTACTAGAATTTCAATTGACATCAGAGCAGGCACCCTGCCTGTTATTTTCTGGGTGAGATCTAGGGAAGATAAATTCTGGTACTATGGACAAGGATATAGGATTTACAAATAGACCACCAATTCTGGATGGATCTAACTATGACTACTGGAAACCTCGTATGATAGCCTTCTTGTAATCTCTGGATAGCAAGGCATGGAGAGAAGCTAACTCAGGATTGGAACATCCAGTGAAGACAGAGAAAGATGGATCAACTGTGCTAATACCTGAAGAAGAGTGAAGCAAAGAGCAAGAAGCTTTGGCTCTTGGGAATTCTAAGGCCCTGAATGCTCTATTCAATGGGATAGATAAGAATATCTTCAGACTTGTGCATCACTGTGAACTGGCCAAAGAGGTTTGGGATACTCTCAAAACAACTCATGAAGGTACCTCTAAGGTCAAGATGTCTAGACTACAGATGTTGACTACTAAGTTTGAGAATCTAAGGATGAAAGAGGAGGAGACCATTCATGAATTCTACATGAATATTCTTGAGATTGCCAATACCTCAGGAGCTTTAGGAGAAAAAATGTCTGAAGAAAAACTTGTAAGGAAGATTCTCAGATCATTGCCCAAGAGATTTGCCATGAAGGTTACTGCTATAGAAGAGGCTCAAGATATCAGCAACATGAAGGTTGATGAACTCATTGGTTCTCTCCAAACCTTTGAGATGAGAACATGTGAAAATACTGGAAAAAAAAAGAACAAAACCATAGCTTTTGTATCAAATACTGAAGAGGACTCAGATGAAGGCAATGGTGGAAGTGAGGAAAATCTATCAGAAGCTATAGTTATGCTTGGAAGTTAATTTAACAAATTTATAAAAAGGATAGATCAGAAGACCAGACCTAATGTCAAGAACATTTCCTCTGACATCAGTAGAAGAGGTAAATATGAAGAAAATTCCAACCAAGGCAAAGGAATTCAGTGCCATGAATGTGAAGGTTATGGTCACATTAGAGCTGAATGTCCCACTTACCTCAAGAAGCAAAAGAAAGGCCTAACTGTCACCTGGTCTGATGGAGATTCTGAGAGTGGATCAGAAGAAGAATCTGCAAAACATGTAACTACACTAACTAGTGTATGTGTATCTGATGATGATTCTAGTGAAGATGAGTTGACTTTTGATGAACTTGCAGCCTCATATAAATAGCTATGTATCAGAAGTGTAGAAGTGTGCCAACAAGGGGAGAAGCAAAAGAAACTCATAAAGGAGTTGAAGGCTGAGAAGAAAGAGCATCTTGAAACCATAGACTCACTCAACAGTGAGGTCAGGTTGTTGAATTCCAAACTTGATCATATGTAAAAATCTATCAGGATGTTAAACAATGGGACTGACACTTTAGAATAAATTCTACAAGTTGGTTAGAAAGCGAGAGACAAGTCTTGAATAGGTTTTGTTGGTGAAAAGGGACCCATCTTGGAGATCAAGAGTTATAAACCTGATAATCATAGGGCAAACCGGATGTCAAGACCAATGTCACAACATCATGGGAAGAGAAACATGAACCAGACAAAGAGAAAGGTCCAAAGATGGAGGTGTCACTACTGTGGAAGATTTGGACATATAAAGCCTTTTTGCTTCAGGCTGCATAGATTTCCCAGCCACACTCATCAAGTCAAACCCAAACAGGCTCCTCCTATCAAGAAACAAAAATGGGTTGCTAAGAATGTGGCTCTAATAGCCCATACCTCTTTGAGGGTATCAGCCAAAGAAGACTGGTATTTTGATAGTGGCTGCTCTAAACATATGACTGGAATAAAGAACCTATTGGTGGACATCAAACCTCACTCCACTAGTTATGTGACCTTTGGTGATGGAGCTAAAAGGGAAATCAAAGGTGTTGGAAAACTAGACTGTCCTGGAGTTCCAGATCTATATGATGTTTTGTTGGTAAAAGGACTGACTGCAAACCTTATTAGTATCAGTCAGCTATGTGACCAAGGACTCAATGTCAAATTCAATAAGGGAGAATGTGTTGTCACCAATGAAGAAAATGAGGAAGTCATGAGGGGGTCTAGATCTAAAGACAATTGTTACTTATGGGAGCCTAAAGTCTTAAGTAACTCCACTGTGTGTTCTATGGCCAAGGAAGAAAAGGAGGTCAAACTGTGGCATCAAAAACTTGGACATCTTCATCTAAGAGGGATGAAAAAGATCATATCCAAGGAAGCAGTGAGAGGAATTCCAAAACTAACTATTGATAAAAGAAAAGTATGTGGTGAATGTCAGGTTGGCAAGAAAACCAAGATGTCACATATTAAAACTTCCAAAAGTCTTGAACTGTTGCACATGGACTTGATGGAATCCATTATTGATGACCAGCATGAAGAATACAATGTCACTCAGAATGTCATGACATTATACTGTGACACTCTTAGTACCATCAATAACTCAATTCAGCATAGCATAATTATTAATATTAGACGAGATCTTGTGAAAGTCAATGTGATTACCCTGGAGCATGTAGCCACTGAACTACAACTTGCTGACATTTGGACAAAAGATCTAGATGGTAGTCAATTTGAGAAGTTAAGTGGCAATTTGGGAATTTGTCTCCATAAAGAATTATAGCAATTAATGTTATTTGGGAATTACATTTTGAACGGGCTAAATATTAATCATCGTCTGATTGGACAAAATTTCAAGTTCCCTCTTCTTTTGCAATCATATCACTCTAGCCCCTAAACATGATACGTTTGCTTCATTTGGTATCCATACCACTCCTTCATCTTCCATACTTCCCTCAACAGCCACAGAAAACCTTCTTTCACATTGTCAAAGTCTCCTGAAATGTCTCAATAACCAGACTCTATCTCTCCCAAGAAGATGTCCTCCATCGCTGATCCGGATTCTGGTACTAGAACTGATCCTATCAACCCTAACCAGGTTTTTGAGGTGACACCTCTATGAATGTTGACCCCAGAAGGTCTGAGTGTCAAGAAGCCACAAACACCACATGCAAGAAGACCCAAAGAATTAGTTTTAGGTCAGGCTCCTCACACTTCATCCTCCATCCCTCAGGAGGATACCAATAGGGAAGACTCTAGGTATGTCCACAACACTATTACAAATTTGGTATCTAGGATATTGAATGAACCACATGATGTGCCTGGGATATCCATCCCTCTTAACACTGAGGTTCCTACACCTCATCTGGATCAACGAACTGATGTTAATCAAGATGATGAAACCATGGGTACGACCTCAAGAAAGAATGATGATAAGGGTCAAACTACCGAGAGTGATGATAATGTGCAAGGTGGTAACGATGATGATGATGATGATGTCCAGAATGATGATGCTGATGTAGTGAACCTTGATGACTATTAAGATAATGATCTGATAGCCACTATCAACCCTAGCATAACCAAAAGGCTCATGACTAGGAAAGGAAAGAAGCCAGCTGCTCAGTGTCCTCCCAAGAAGAAATTTGTGTCAAAAAGTACTCATGTTGGCCCTACAAAAGCTTGGAGCAAGGTGGTTCCAAAGAAAAGAAAGGCTCAAATAAGTACTGAATCTGACTCAGACTCGGATGTTGCTTATGATGTCACTGACATCCCACCCAAGAAGAAGCCAACAACTAGAAAACTTGCTGCTAGTGTACCTGAGATTCCTATTGATAATATCTCATTTCATTATCCCTCTAATGTCAGCAGGTGGAAATATGTGTACCAGAAGAGGTTGGCCTTGGAAAGAGAGTTGGCTTAGAATGCTCTTGAATTAAGGAGATCATGAATCTAATTCATGTAGCTGGATTAATGAAGACTGTCACCCAGTTTTCTAAGTGTTATGAAATACTTATGAATGAGTTCATTGTGAATCTATCAGAAGACTGTACTGATAGAAAGTCAAATGATTTTGGAAAAGTGTATGTGAGAGGAAAGTGTGTCATATTCTCCTAAACTATTATCAATAACTATCTAGGAAGATCGGATGAAGCTCAACCTGATCTAGTTGCTTCTGACAACAAAGTATGTCAATTTATAACCGCCAACCAGGTCAAAAGCTGGCCCATGAAAGGGAAACTGGTTGCCAGTAAACTAAGTGTGAAGTATGCTATGTTGCATAAGATTAGAGTTGCCAACTGGGTGCCCACAAACCACAAATCCACTGTTGCTACTGTCCTTGGGAAGTTCATCTATGATGTTAGAACCAAGACAAAGTTTGATTGTGGGACCTACATCTTTGATCAAACAATGAATCATGCAGGAAGTTACAGTGCGAAAGGCCCCATTACTTTTCCATCTCTTATCTGTGGGATCATATTGAATCAGTATCCTAATATCCTAAAAGACAATGACTCTGTGTACAAGAGAGAAAGTCCCTTGTCTTTTCATCACAAGTTGTTTCAAGGAACTCATGTTCCTGAAATTATCATGACTTCTGCTGAGACATCCAATGGGAACTCAAAAACAGGGAAAGCTGAAGTCATTTCTATGCTCAAGGAGACATGCAAAGAGCTGGAGACACGCAAGCTGACTCTAGAAAAGTTGATCAGCTCTTTTGAGAATGATGAAGATGCTGAGCTTGCTAACAAGGATGAGGATAAGCAGGATGATGGTTATGGGGAAGGTGATGACCATGAAGCTGAGTCAGAAGAAGCAACTGCCAGTTCTGAGGATGGCACTGATGAAGAAAGGGATAGTGATGATGCTGGCTCTGAGTCTGATGACTAGAGTTCTTCACACAGGGGGAGAAATATGAACAAATATTTTGTGAACAACTATTATGTGTTGATGTGTTGTAATATTGCTTTAACATATGTGTTTCTGACCTTATTTGATCAATGCTAATTCATTAGTTATGATCTAAATTTGTGGCTAAAAAGGGGGAGAAGTAGTTGAACATCAGGTTTAGTTGTATGTACAGCAGCTTAGTTGTATGTCCCTCACAGGTGGAAGATGAGATATGCTGCTGTTCTGAGTTGTTTTGCAGGTGTACTGATGTGCTGGAGTTGGTCTCTGTCGCGGTGAAATTTGGATACCAAACTATTGATTAGTTTGAATCTTTAATTCATTTTGCAACCGAACTTTGATTTGTCCAAAGGAAGGGATAAAGGTCGAAATTCCCACAATGCAATGCAAATGCAAGGTTAGATTGTTTAGGTTCGGGGGTCGGTTAAACTTAGGGAAGGTACTAGCATCCTAAGTTTCTGTAGTACTCTACAGGAACCTCTTGTTTTATATTTGTTTACTGCTAAGTGTTATCTGCTTAATGGTTAAAGACCCTAGTGGTTTATATCTAAGTATACTCGATAAGGCATCGCACCTTGTGCCTACATATCCTTACGGGAGTGGAATCAGAGTATGTTGTAGTTCACCCTAAAGGGTTAGAGGAGCTCTTTGACTGTGGTCAAAGTTCCTACGGGTTTAGGGTAGTTGTTTTGATTGGGTTTAGGAGAAGAGATGAGTCTTCATTTTAAGGGAGAGATAACCACCACAAAATGTAAAAGAGAAGGGTTGTAGGAAATGGTCTTTGCATCATCTTAAGAAAAGGTCTTACATACTCGGATGGTCGCCAAGTATGCCTTTGTCGTTCTTAAGGCAAAGTCCCTACATGTTTGATTGTATTGTTGTGGGGGTGGAGATTATATCTCACTTAAGATGATTAACATCTATTCTCTGTTTGTGTTTGAAAAAGTTGTATTGAGTTTGATTGTTTTGTTTCTATGTTGTAAAGATAAAAGTCCTTCCTATGGGGTAGGATCTATCCTAAAGATCGACTTGAATGGGATCAAGGATGGGGAGTGTGATGCAAATGTAGATGCATACGCACGATTGTTGGGATCATGCGCAGATTCTTCCTTTGGACGGAATGCAATGCAGTAAGATAAATATGACAATGTAAAATGACTGTAGAATAAATTGCGGAAAAGTAAAGCCATACACACGCATGAAAGCGCTAGGTGAGTGTGTGTATTGTGAATAAGAGCAGATAAAGATAAACAATACGTACGCATGAAAGCGCTAAGTGTACAGATGTGTGAATGTGTCGTGAAGTGGTGTGCCCGATTGATTAAGTTTTTGTTGTGCGATTGATTTTATGAAGAGATTGAGTTAGGGAGCATTGCTCTCGTTTTAGTTGTATTAATTTGAGGAAAATGGTCGGATTAGTTTTAGATAAAAGTAGTGTGAATTGATTTTATTTTAGCAAAAATTAGATCAAGGTTAGGAATTATTAAGCTGATTATTTTTAAAGAGGTCCTATTAAGTAAATAAAGTTATATTACATTAAATTAAATAGTTAAGAAAAAAGTTTTATTATTATAGATGGGAAAAGGTTATTTATGTAAAATATAAAAAGTGTTTTTTAAGAATATGAACAATTATTATATTAAAAAAGGATTAAATTGATGACATTAAAATTAATAAATTAGATTAATAGCAAATTAATTAAAATAAAAATATTAATGTTAATTAAATAGAGAAAAATGATTAATTACACAAAAGGGTTATTAGATTAATAAAAAAACGGTTGATTTAGGCAAATGATTAGATGATTGATAAGATATTAAGTTAAAAGAAAATAAAAAGATTTATTAATTCAGTTTAATTAAATAAAATAGGTGGCTGATTAAGTTATTACTAACTGTTTTAATTATTTATTAATGAAAGCTTAATCACTAATCTGAATTAATTAAATTAAAAACTTAATGATTAGATTAAAAGGTGGCAATTAACGGTTGCTTAATGAGGTTAATTAGGGGTTAATTAGGGAGAGCGTATGATTAGGTGCGCGCGAGCTTAGGAGGGTTTACGGTGGAATGCCGGGTGGACTGCTTGATCTGGTGATCAGGCGAGACGTGCGGTGGTGTGTGATGGTGCATGGTGATACGGTGTGTGCACATTCACAGGATTACACTAATACAAAATTGGGGGAAAACGAAAGCCCTAATCTCCATTTCTCCTCATCGCCGACGGTTCTCTTTCTTCTTGATCGTCTTCCTCTCGCTTCGGCTTCCTTTCGCTTCGGCTTCCTTCCCAATTCGAACCCCACCTGCGACACAAAACTCAAACAAATAGGTTAAAGAACAAAATTTTACCCAAATGAGAGACACTAAGGTCTCCGGCGTTGCATCACACTTGCGATTTCCGGCGATGGTTTGTGGTGGACGAGGAGGGCGATTTGCAGATGGCGCAAGGGTTTGAGGGTTTTAAACGAACACGGAGATAAGTTCTTCTTTTCTACGATTTTGCGGTTAGGATTTGATTTTGGATTTTGAATTGTTTGTGAACCGCTGTGGTTTTTGTTGATATCGCTTTTCTTGTCGTGCGAACTGTTATCCATTCTCCTCCCTCTTCTTCTAATTTGAAGTTCCATTATATAGGGCTTGCAAGAACGATGCGAATTGAAGAGTGATTATGGGATTCCCAAATCGGGCGAATCGTGTTTGGGTTGTTTTGGAAGGTAATTGAACGCCTGTCCCCTGTTCCAGAATATTTCCGTTTTGGCTTGATTGATATTGATTTTCACTTCTTTCCCCAGCTGCGATACCGGTGTAATTGTGATTCAAGATTCTTTCCTTTTCGTTTTGAGCATATCTGCATCTATTTTGGGAAACATTTTGTTTGCTGTTTGGCTTAACCGTATCTCAAACTTATTAATTATGTTCTCACACAGGTTGAGGTCCTAGACAAACTTGAAGAAAAGGTGGTGGTGAAGAAGAAGAAACATGAGTTGTTGGTATGAACGAAGGGTTGGAACAAAGAACCGCTTTTTAGCCCCTGGTCTATTCCTTGGAGTCACCCTATTAGCCAAACACAAATGCCTGTTATCCTCTATTAGATTTTCTAACTTTGGTGGAGAAACCTTAGAAGTGATTCTCGAACGAGTTTTGAAGTGAGGGAGAACCATTATGGGTGGTTTTGTTTGCCTTCCTGCTTGACCTTTGAGGAATTGGAGCTTGGCAATTAACTGCTGAAACAAGTTCTTTTGCAAATTGACTAGCACGTGAAATCTCTCCAATGGTTTCTCCTACAAGCATTGCCGGTAACGACATTCTCCTCCATTCACCTATGTTTGGTGGTGTTTTTTCTCCTTTTTTTTTAGAAGAGCTCAGGAGCATGAAATTGGTTACCGTTTCAAACATCCATTCACTGTTGTTTTGCTTTGACTCGCAGGCAACAAAACGCAGTTGTGGTAGGAGAAAAAAATTCTGCTCTAGTGACCACGGACTTTCGCCTTGCCATTGATTTTCAAGATGTATCAGCTGAGTTGTGGTAGCCCTTTTTTGTAAATTTCAGGAACTCTTCAGAGAGATCTTTCGATAAGTTCCTTGCAGGTATCTTCAGTGCCCTCAAGTTTTTTGCAACCTATTGTGAGTGTTTTAACAGAATATATTCTTTGGCCATGTCCTGCTTACTAATGTCATCATCAATTAAGTCCTTAATATTCTTGTTTTGGAGATACTGATTGAGACGCCAAGTATTCACAGCTGACTCCCTTTGTTGTGTTGCAGGGAACAATGGCCACGGCCTGACGATTTGCTTCAGCTTTCGTCATTTCGGTGCAGAGAAAAGGTGTCGCCGGTAGGGAAAGTCATTGACGTTGTTCTTTATGTAGGTTGTAAGTAGTCCAAGCCTAGCAACGCCTGGTGTTTACCGGAGCTGGAACAGTGCTTCTGCTTCATTTGAGAACCAGCCATCACAAGGGGCTAGTGATGTCGATAAGGCTCGCAAGCATCATTTAAACAATGGTTAAGCAGTAACTATGAAAATCTGTTCATGCTATCAACCAGCATCTGGGCATTTTAATTCTTCGGCTGATACTTTCCTGGCTGCTTTCAGGTAGTAGATGCAGTTTCCACTAAAGAAGACAAAGACAAGGTGTGTCCCTCGGTAGGAGATGTTGAAATTCAAGTCTGAAACCGTCGCATTGTTGAGAAGCTTCGTTACTATCTAGATTCACGCTGAGATTTAAACCAAAGCAAGCAGCAGCCTCCTTTATATCATTGAATATTTTGTGTCTAGAGCTTCCATCGCTGATTTCGTTTGGAATTATTACTCTTGACTCCTTCCCTGAAAATTATGTTCTTGCTTAAAGTAGGTTACAGTTCGTCAGTCCACCTTTTGACATACTCTGCTTTTCTTTTGCATCAGGTTTGGAAGCTTCTAAACATTTCCGGCGTAGATGCTCTTAGGAAAATAATCTTTAATGATACGTCCTTTTGCACAAAGCGTACCATGGAGTCTTTCTACTGAACTCGGTGAAGTTGTCACTTGGCAAGTAATGATTGTGGTTATACCAATAGTATACATTACGATTCGTCTACATGTGGTGATCATGTTCTTCTTTGACTAATCCCAAAAGCAAATAATGTCAAATATTTTGTGGTTTAAGCAGAGATACTACTTAGTCTCAGCAAAAGAACTGATGAGGATGTGCGGCACAACAAAATCCTCTTTAGCTAATCATGTAGCTGAAACTGTTGCCGGAGCTCGAATGAATGGTTAATGAGTGCACTTGTTCTTTCTTCTGCAACATTTTGTATGGTTATACTTCCACCAGGGACTTTCACCTCTGGTGAGAATTCAGTTATTTAACTCATTTGCTTTATCTTCAAACGATAGCATCAATCTCGCTAAACAAATTACTAAATTTCAATATCCTTCATTTCAGGATTTATAGGTCTAGCTCTGTCATATGGCCTTACACTAAATGCTTCCTTTGTATCGACTAGAAGTGCAGCTCGTGATCGACTTTGCCGAGTTTGCAACTGTGGAGTTTAAACTGTAATATTGTAAATAAATTTGCACACTGATTGTAAGCTTGTATGGCAGTACTTAAATTGTTGCTTGAAAGTATGTACCCCTTTTAATACATCGCAAAAGGAAATGTGGAATTAACTGTTTCTATTTAGTCTTTCCTTTGTAACTTTAATGGTAGAAGTGGTTGAGTAAACTCAAACAGGAATGGCGTAGCTTGGAAGGTTCCTGTAGATTAATAACATCTTTAATAAAATCTAAGAAATCATCACACTTCTGAAGAACATTTTCATGAAATTGATTCTGCTTCGTATCCCCAATGTCGTCAATAAGTCATGGTGAAGGAAATTTTGAGCTTCGACATTTGTTATCGAAATTGTCTTGTAATCTCGATACCCTTAGTGTGAGTTTTAGTTGAATTTAAATTGTAAAGTTCGAATTTGGAGTACATGGACCGATACGATGATTTGTCTCTTTGAGTTCTAGCTTTCGCAATCGCTACCAATAAATCATGTTCTACATGAACACGTCTTCTACAAGCCTCCTCATACTTATCAACTTGATCCGAAAAGCACCAAATAAACTCAAGGTTTTTTTTTTAAGAACCAGACTTGGTTACCGAACGACTTCCAGTATTTTATCCTATGGAATCGTAATTTCCTTTGCTCGATGGATAGGTTTGAGATTCCCCCTCAAACCAATGTAGGAACTTTGAACTTGCTTTTTGTATATTTTTTGGATTAGTCTACAAACTCAAATCATAATCGAGAATCTTGAATCAACTGATGATCTTGAACAACACCTCCTCTACTTGAATCTCTCATGACGCGAGCTTTTAGAAAAAAAGTGCACATAAAGTCTTCATGGCTTCTTGAATTTTCAGTAGTGAGCCTAACTTCACAAAGCAAAATAAACAAAATGGTTAAGGTAGTTAGTTATGTGTGGATGATCGATCGTGAGAATGAATGCTATCTCCACTTGACGTTACTGCGTCTGCACAAATTGGTTAGTCGCATTAAATATTGAAATAAAGTCAAATAACAATAGAAAATACGCAAAAAAAGAGGCGGGATCCTATGGTCAAAAATTAGGGTGCAACAGATGCCCCTATTTAAGTTACTGCTATCCGGAGATATGGAGATCGAAATCTTCATCTCGACGAGATAGGAGGGACTTAAATATAAACATTGCACGAATTTTTGGCCCTAAGATACCACCGAATGCATATGATATGCAATGATATGAGAAATGCAAGACGGAAGGTCCTGTGGAGAAATGGCGCTACAGGGGATGAACTAAACACGACACATGGGAAGAACAGGCTCAACAAAACGAGACTCCAAGGGGAAAGATTGACAGTCACTATGTTTGTAAGTATGTTGTGAAGAACATGGAAGGGAAATCCTCTTGAGGAATCTACTGTATATGTCCAAGGTAATGATTTCAAGATGTCAGCTGGAGAAGTCTAATGTCGAGTTTGGTAATTGTAATTGAGAATACTTTAGCCAAAGTATGTACTGTTAAAATCTGTAAGGAATCTACTGCCGAGATTCTATGTTGAAGTCTGTTGGAGAAATACTTCTGACGAAGTCTTCCGGAAATCTACTGCCGAGATTAACCAGGAACCACCTACTGCCGAGGTCTTCTGGGAATCTACTACCGAGATTAACCAGGAACTGAAATAGGACTACCTGCTGCCGAGGTCTTCTGGGAATCTACTGCCAAGATTAACCAGGAGCTGTGAGATGTTCGAATGATTGTTGTTGAAAAAAAAACTTCCCCGTGCGTCATGGTATGGGTGCCATGAGCTGGTCTCAGTCTCTGCCCAGGATGAAGAAAATTCGCGAGAGCGTCTTCACAAAGGGGTTGTAAATGTTGTAGATTGTAGATGTAACTGTGAAGCTTTGGCTGTAAGCCATAATGTCACTGTAGATTGTATATGTTGTTGAAGACTGTAGATTGTAGAACTTGTAGATGTAAATTGTAATGTTGATGTAGATGTAATTGTAGTTGTAGAATGTAGGACTGTAAATGTAATTTGTAATGTAGTTGTAAATTGTAGATGTAGTTTGTAAAGCTTCACCGGGGATCTTCGGAAGAGATGTGGGCCGGTTGAATTGTATGTCTTCTCAAATAAAGAGAGACTATTGTGATAGACTCCTATGACTTCTTCAGGGAGATGTCGCTTGAAGGAAGTAAACTTGTGTAATGAACTCGCCGGGGAATGAATTCCTGGAGAGTATCTCTTTGTAGTTGTAAGTATGTGAACTTCTTGAGGTGAACGTTTCTCAGATAAAGAGAAAACATCTGTGAAGTCTTCGATGAACTACTCTAATGGATTTCCGGAGAGATGCCATGAGTTGATGATCTTGATAACCCATTGTGGATGTACAAACTGTCTTGAGGGGAATGTCATTTGTCGTTTTAATCAAAACGAGTTGCTCAAATAAAGAGGTTACTTGCAAACTAGATGTAGATTGTTGGAAATATGTCTTGTAATATTGTTGGAGAAATATCCATCTTCAATAATTATCTTCATGAAAACCATTTATGGGGAGAACAGTGCAAAGTAAATGCACACTTGATCCATGTTGAGCAGTTGGAAAAATGTCCAAAAAAAGTGTGATTGTCAAGGACCGAAGTTCAATTCAGGAAATAACTGAAGAGAAACTGTCAAGCAAGACTCGACCATTGAGATATGAACTCAAATGGGAATATACTAAAGCAACCGCCTTCCACGAGGATCGAACTTCGTGGGGAAAATAGAAATATTGCGCTTTTTCTGCCTAAGGGTGACAACTCTAATTGGAAGGAGAAGACACGCCCAACCACTTGTGGATGAACACGACCAAAGCGACAGAATAACACACACACAAAGATGCACAAATGCAAATGTTATGTTATCTACTTATATGATATGTGTATGCTTATGCTGACAAAACAGACGAAAGCAACGAACGGAGATGGGATAAACATCTCGAAACAAACATCCGACCAATCTTCAAAGATAGAAGTATCACTGGGGATATGCGGAGAACCAAATATAGGATCCCAATCCTGCTTCAGAGCTTCACAAGCCTCTATTAGGGAATAGAGATCAATCCATTCGGGGATATAACAACTTAATCTTGCCGGATAACATGGTTGTTGAATATGTCGTCTGAAACTTCACGGGGATGAAATAAACATCCGCCCCGCTGGAGAAGATTAACATTGTAGAAGGTCTATTGAGGTGTACAGTAACAACCACTTCACTGGGGTGATGAAGTTCAAGCAGATCTATTGAGGAGTAAAATGCGTCCACTTCACTGAGGAAGGTGAAGTCGGAGAAGATTCACTGAGGATCAAGACAGCATCTACTTGATTGGGGAAGTGGAGTTGAGCAAATCACTAGGTGTTCTGCATTGAAAAGCTTCATCGGAGAACTGTCATGACCACCAGAATTAAAATTTACTGGGGACATGAAGAGTGTTGCAGAATAAGGTGACTTTGACTTAATGAATTGTGTGATAGTCGCCATTTTGAACAAAACTTGTCATGCGGGAAAGATAATCTTCGCGTCTCAATTGCCCCAAGTCATATGGATATGAGAAGATGTTGTTCCAAGAGGATTTTACAGAAAACAAGGCGTCCTACTGTTTTCAAACTCTTAGAGATTCGCTGAATCTCGACGTAACGGACCCTGATTGACGATATGGCGAGTCTTCAAAAGTAGATCTCTAGAAGAAGTCAAATTTGCATAGAATAACCATTTGGGAATAACTTGCCCCAGTTTAGCATAGTCTTCGAATTCCAATAGGATACACTTGATGATGACGCTTGTATGTAATTTTCTATGATATCAGGCCGAATTAACACGCGCGAAATGTTATTCCTGAAACTGTTAATGTAACATATGTGTCTGTCTTGAAGTTTTGAAAAAAAGAGATATCACGACCACTTGTGACAAAGTCACTAGTTAGGACGTGAATTAATTTATAAGCCTATATAAATAGTTGAGCATAGCCCATAGGAGTCAGGAAACGTTATCTCATCGAGTATGCTTTCGAAGTAAACCTTACTTCAATTAGGACTTTCAAGGGTTATATCGAGGTTTAGTTTACGTTTTGTAAAACAAAAGGAATAAGGGTCAAAAGCTTATTTGTGCCCACCCAAATTTTTTTGAAATTTTAAGTATTCAATCGAGCTGACTGAAAATTTCCCTGCCCCAGGTTTAAAAATGAAGTTGGAAAGGGTTTGGGAGAAATAAAGCAGATCCTCAATCAAGGTTTGAAGGAGTTAAAAATGGATTAACTTCCTTATGTCTTTGGTGTTTAGGAGGTTTGAAATAATGCCTTACATCATCAGTAGGGTTTTATTCGAAAGCATACATCGAGAGATCCTACATTTTACTTCATCATCCTCCTCCCAATTCTTCACCGAAGTGAGAAAAAAATTGGGTAAAGTTGCCATTATAAAATTATGATAGACATTTTAAGAGTGAAACGAATGGGTTTCTTCAAGACAAACATTAATTGCACTACTTATTCAAAATAACATGTTCTTACATGCCAATTGTGCTTTTAATCAAAGAAACAAAACACACACAAGCAGACAAGCAAACATCCGATCACTATAAAAGTGTTCCATTCATGACTGGTCTTTCTCCTTTGAAAGTCAACACTTCACTATCAATCATTTCTTGAACTTTCTCTTGGAAAACTTTGCATTCTTCAATCGAATTCCCCAATGCTCCATCATGAAATTCGCAGCTGGCATTTGAGTCGAACCACGGTGGTCGAGATTTCATGATTCTAGTCTTTCTAGGTGTCATCACTGAGTTTCTGGCAAAGTAAGACCATAGCTGACGGTAAGTCATTGGGATAAGATCAAACCATCGAGTTTCTTCCTTCGGAACGCTTAGAGGTACCTCCTGCTTCTGAACCCGTCTTCGAACTTGTCGATTCTGATGTTGATTTGGAGGAGTCAATCTTCGTTTATGAGGTAGTCGCTGCTTGCGCTGAGCAGGCGCTGCATATTGATGTTGAGGTACTGGATCTGGATCTGACAGGATTTGATGGGAGTCCTGAATTGCATTGACGTCAACATTTCCTTCCCCTTGGGAATCATCAACTGAAATCTCTTCGTCAGTTTGGTTATTCAAGTCATCTTGAATTCTTCCACTTTTGAGTGCATTCTCGATGTTTACTCCAACTTCTATAATCTTGGGGAAATCTAATGGTACAACTCCTACCATTCTAACATAATAAGAGTCTGGCAGTGTTCTCAGAAACATCTTGTTTAAATCTTTCTCGGGAAGCGGTGGATGAACTTGAGATGCTAACTCTTTCCATCGTTGGGCATATTCCTTGAAAGATTCATCGTCATTCTTACTCATGTCCATCAATTGATCACTGTCTAGAGCCGCGTCCAAATTATAATTGTACTGCTTTATAAAAGCGTCAGCTAAATCTTTAAAAGACTGAATACGACTCCTTTGTAGCTTCGTATACCACATCAAGGATGCCCCAGATAAGCTCTCTTGAAAGCAATGAATCAACAACTCGCCGTTGTCAACATAAGCAGCCATCTTCCGACAGAACATCGTCAAATGATCTTTTGGACAACTAGTACCCTTATACACCTCAAAGAAAGGCATCTTAAACTTCGGAGGAATAATTACACCTGGAACCAGACATGAGTCACGAGCATTAAAATCATATGTATCAGCTCCTTTTGTCATCTTTAATTGCTCTTTGAAATCCCGAAGTTCTTTCTCCATTACATCCACCTTCATCTTAGTACGAACATTCTGAAGATTAGGTACATTTTGTAGGGGCTGGGAAGCTTGAATAACCAAGTTGTCTTGCACAGGATGAGGTTGCGTAGGAACATCTGCTTGTTGAACAACGTCATCAGAGGGGAGATCGAATAGCGGGTTAGTCACAACCCTGAAACCGGCCATGGAGTCCATATCTTTATTCTCTTTATTATCCTTCAATAATACTTCAAGCTTGGTCAGATGGTCGAGATGTCAACTGACAGACAAAGACGGAAAACTGAATGAGGACACAGAGGAGAAGAGACTCATGCACATGTAAATGCTGGACGTATGATGCAAGAATACTAATGCAAGCATGTAAGGATGAAATGTTTCATGGAACTCAAGTTCTTATAAACATTACAGAGTACCAAAGAAAATCATTTTAATATTTTTATGCATATATATTTTTATTTTATCGGATTACAAATAAATATCCTCTTAAGAGTCCTAACATAATAGCTAAATAGAAGCTAAGAAAGCCCTGAGGGAGTCCTTCATCTTGTTTGTTAATTTGTTCCTCCACTTGGGTCTCCTTGAAGGTAAGCTTGTCCATGATCAACGTCTAAAGAGTAGTTTGATAGAGGAAAATAAATCCTCCATCTCTTCTTTTGTCCTTGTTGGAAGGTGAGAAATGAATCCCTTGTTTACTCGGACCTTCAATATTGATGAAAGCATTTTGGACTTCAATGTCGAGGGAAGCCTTTGCATTTGTCTTTTGAGTTTGCTTGATTCTTCAATTGATGCCCCTAACTTCCTTAGGTCATCCAAGCTAGGACTCTTAAAAGAATATTTCAAAAATATTTTCTATTTGTAATCTATGTTGGTTTTGTAATGTTTATAAATAAACTAGGAATTCCATGAAACCCTAATGTGATATGATGATATATGAATGCAGCAAACACAAGTAAGCACATAAGGACACAAAGATAAACAAATAAGGGGAGCCCTAGGTTTGCAACGAGCATGGAGCAAGGTATACCCATTCCCAAAGGTTGTGGACTAAAGGTTGTTTGTACTTGCAGAACAAGGTTCTAATAAGGTTCCCAAAATCATTAGCCCATCTTTCGGATATTATCAACTTCCCAAGTACTCGGTGGTTAATAATATTCTCAAGAGAACTTCTTTTGAGTGTAGCATCGCGTAGCACTATTTCGGAGGTACCTCCTCATAGTCCCGCACTACATCCTAATAAAGGCCAAAGTGGGGTTAAGGTAACTACGGTCCTCAATATCATAGGCTCCAACATCGAATATAGTGCATGTTTTCACGATTAAAGACTCGTTCAACAATACAATTTTCGAGAGGGCCTCAATTGAGCGTGATTTTCAAGTCAGCTTGGTCGGGATTCTACCCCCTATAAGCCTCTTTGAACATATCACTATCCTATCTTAAGTTCTCTCAAGTCCGGGTGTAGGACTTTGTCTCACCACTCAGGAGTATCAACCCAAGAATACAAACAAATAAGCAAGTAAACAAATAGGCAAATATAAGCAAATATAAAAACAATAAAGAAATAAAACAAGATAGGGAGACCCACTGAGATCTCCCCAGTGAAGTCGCCATTTCTGTCGCGGTGAAATTTGGATACCAAACTATTGATTAGTTTGAATCTTTAATTCATTTTGCAACCGAACTTTGATTTGTCCAAAGGAAGGGATAAAGGTCGAAATTCCCACAATGCAATGCAAATGCAAGGTTAGATTGTTTAGGTTCGGGGGTCGGTTAAACTTAGGGAAGGTACTAGCATCCTAAGTTTCTGTAGTACTCTACAGGAACCTCTTGTTTTATATTTGTTTACTGCTAAGTGTTATCTGCTTAATGGTTAAAGACCCTAGTGGTTTATATCTAAGTATACTCGATAAGGCATCGCACCTTGTGCCTACATATCCTTACGGGAGTGGAATCAGAGTATGTTGTAGTTCACCCTAAAGGGTTAGAGGAGCTCTTTGACTGTGGTCAAAGTTCCTACGGGTTTAGGGTAGTTGTTTTGATTGGGTTTAGGAGAAGAGATGAGTCTTCATTTTAAGGGAGAGATAACCACCACAAAATGTAAAAGAGAAGGGTTGTAGGAAATGGTCTTTGCATCATCTTAAGAAAAGGTCTTACATACTCGGATGGTCGCCAAGTATGCCTTTGTCGTTCTTAAGGCAAAGTCCCTACATGTTTGATTGTATTGTTGTGGGGGTGGAGATTATATCTCACTTAAGATGATTAACATCTATTCTCTGTTTGTGTTTGAAAAAGTTGTATTGAGTTTGATTGTTTTGTTTCTATGTTGTAAAGATAAAAGTCCTTCCTATGGGGTAGGATCTATCCTAAAGATCGACTTGAATGGGATCAAGGATGGGGAGTGTGATGCAAATGTAGATGCATACGCACGATTGTTGGGATCATGCGCAGATTCTTCCTTTGGACGGAATGCAATGCAGTAAGATAAATATGACAATGTAAAATGACTGTAGAATAAATTGCGGAAAAGTAAAGCCATACACACGCATGAAAGCGCTAGGTGAGTGTGTGTATTGTGAATAAGAGCAGATAAAGATAAACAATACGTACGCATGAAAGCGCTAAGTGTACAGATGTGTGAATGTGTCGTGAAGTGGTGTGCACGATTGATTAAGTTTTTGTTGTGCGATTGATTTTATGAAGAGATTGAGTTAGGGAGCATTGCTCTCGTTTTAGTTGTATTAATTTGAGGAAAATGGTCGGATTAGTTTTAGATAAAAGTAGTGTGAATTGATTTTATTTTAGCAAAAATTAGATCAAGGTTAGGAATTATTAAGCTGATTATTTTTAAAGAGGTCCTATTAAGTAAATAAAGTTATATTACATTAAATTAAATAGTTAAGAAAAAAGTTTTATTATTATAGATGGGAAAAGGTTATTTATGTAAAATATAAAAAGTGTTTTTTAAGAATATGAACAATTATTATATTAAAAAAGGATTAAATTGATGACATTAAAATTAATAAATTAGATTAATAGCAAATTAATTAAAATAAAAATATTAATGTTAATTAAATAGAGAAAAATGATTAATTACACAAAAGGGTTATTAGATTAATAAAAAAACGGTTGATTTAGGCAAATGATTAGATGATTGATAAGATATTAAGTTAAAAGAAAATAAAAAGATTTATTAATTCAGTTTAATTAAATAAAATAGGTGGCTGATTAAGTTATTACTAACTGTTTTAATTATTTATTAATGAAAGCTTAATCACTAATCTGAATTAATTAAATTAAAAACTTAATGATTAGATTAAAAGGTGGCAATTAACGGTTGCTTAATGAGGTTAATTAGGGGTTAATTAGGGAGAGCGTATGATTAGGTGCGCGCGAGCTTAGGAGGGTTTACGGTGGAATGCCGGGTGGACTGCTTGATCTGGTGATCAGGCGAGACGTGCGGTGGTGTGTGATGGTGCATGGTGATACGGTGTGTGCACATTCACAGGATTACACTAATACAAAATTGGGGGAAAACGAAAGCCCTAATCTCCATTTCTCCTCATCGCCGACGGTTCTCTTTCTTCTCGATCGTCTTCCTCTCGCTTCGGCTTCCTTTCGCTTCGGCTTCCTTCCCAATTCGAACCCCACCTGCGACACAAAACTCAAACAAATAGGTTAAAGAACAAAATTTTACCCAAATGAGAGACACTAAGGTCTCCGGCGTTGCATCACACTTGCGATTTCCGGCGATGGTTTGTGGTGGACGAGGAGGGCGATTTGCAGATGGCGCAAGGGTTTGAGGGTTTTAAACGAACACGGAGATAAGTTCTTCTTTTCTACGATTTTGCGGTTAGGATTTGATTTTGGATTTTGAATTGTTTGTGAACCGCTGTGGTTTTTGTTGATATCGCTTTTCTTGTCGTGCGAACTGTTATCCATTCTCCTCCCTCTTCTTCTAATTTGAAGTTCCATTATATAGGGCTTGCAAGAACGATGCGAATTGAAGAGTGATGATGGGATTCCCAAATCGGGCGAATCGTGTTTGGGTTGTTTTGGAAGGTAATTGAACGCCTGTCCCCTGTTCCAGAATATTTCCGTTTTAGCTTGATTGATATTGATTTTCACTTCTTTCCCCAGCTGCGATACCGGTGTAATTGTGATTCAAGATTCTTTCCTTTTCGTTTTGAGCATATCTGCATCTATTTTGGGAAACATTTTGTTTGCTGTTTGGCTTAACCGTATCTCAAACTTATTAATTATGTTCTCACACAGGTTGAGGTCCTAGACAAACTTGAAGAAAAGGTGGTGGTGAAGAAGAAGAAACATGAGTTGTTGGTATGAACGAAGGGTTGGAACAAAGAACCGCTTTTTAGCCCCTGGTCTATTCCTTGGAGTCACCCTATTAGCCAAAGACAAATGCCTGTTATCCTCTATTAGATTTTCTAACTTTGGTGGAGAAACCTTAGAAGTGATTCTCGAACGAGTTTTGAAGTGAGGGAGAACCATTATGGGTGGTTTTGTTTGCCTTCCTGCTTGACCTTTGAGGAATTGGAGCTTGGCAATTAACTGCTGAAACAAGTTCTTTTGCAAATTGACTAGCACGTGAAATCTCTCCAATGGTTTCTCCTACAAGCATTGCCGGTAACGACATTCTCCTCCATTCACCTATGTTTGGTGGTGTTTTTTCTCCTTTTTTTTTTAGAAGAGCTCAGGAGCATGAAATTGGTTACCGTTTCAAACATCCATTCACTGTTGTTTTGCTTTGACTCGCAGGCAACAAAACGCAGTTGTGGTAGGAGAAAAAAATTCTGCTCTAGTGACCACGGACTTTCGCCTTGCCATTGATTTTCAAGATGTATCAGCTGAGTTGTGGTAGCCCTTTTTTGTAAATTTCAGGAACTCTTCAGAGAGATCTTTCGATAAGTTCCTTGCAGGTATCTTCAGTGCCCTCAAGTTTTTTGCAACCTATTGTGAGTGTTTTAACAGAATATATTCTTTGGCCATGTCCTGCTTACTAATGTCATCATCAATTAAGTCCTTAATATTCTTGTTTTGGAGATACTGATTGAGACGCCAAGTATTCACAGCTGACTCCCTTTGTTGTGTTGCAGGGAACAATGGCCACGGCCTGACGATTTGCTTCAGCTTTCGTCATTTCGGTGCAGAGAAAAGGTGTCGCCGGTAGGGAAAGTCATTGACGTTGTTCTTTATGTAGGTTGTAAGTAGTCCAAGCCTAGCAACGCCTGGTGTTTACCGGAGCTGGAACAGTGCTTCTGCTTCATTTGAGAACCAGCCATCACAAGGGGCTAGTGATGTCGATAAGGCTCGCAAGCATCATTTAAACAATGGTTAAGCAGTAACTATGAAAATCTGTTCATGCTATCAACCAGCATCTGGGCATTTTAATTCTTCGGCTGATACTTTCCTGGCTGCTTTCAGGTAGTAGATGCAGTTTCCACTAAAGAAGACAAAGACAAGGCGTGTCCCTCGGTAGGAGATGTTGAAATTCAAGTCTGAAACCGTCGCATTGTTGAGAAGCTTCGTTACTATCTAGATTCACGCTGAGATTTAAACCAAAGCAAGCAGCAGCCTCCTTTATATCATTGAATATTTTGTGTCTAGAGCTTCCATCGCTGATTTCGTTTGGAATTATTACTCTTGACTCCTTCCCTGAAAATTATGTTCTTGCTTAAAGTAGGTTACAGTTCGTCAGTCCACCTTTTGACATACTCTGCTTTTCTTTTGCATCAGGTTTGGAAGCTTCTAAACATTTCCGGCGTAGATGCTCTTAGGAAAATAATCTTTAATGATACGTCCTTTTGCACAAAGCGTACCATGGAGTCTTTCTACTGAACTCGGTGAAGTTGTCACTTGGCAAGTAATGATTGTGGTTATACCAATAGTATACATTACGATTCGTCTACATGTGGTGATCATGTTCTTCTTTGACTAATCCCAAAAGCAAATAATGTCAAATATTTTGTGGTTTAAGCAGAGATACTACTTAGTCTCAGCAAAAGAACTGATGAGGATGTGCGGCACAACAAAATCCTCTTTAGCTAATCATGTAGCTGAAACTGTTGCCGGAGCTCGAATGAATGGTTAATGAGTGCACTTGTTCTTTCTTCTGCAACATTTTGTATGGTTATACTTCCACCAGGGACTTTCACCTCTGGTGAGAATTCAGTTATTTAACTCATTTGCTTTATCTTCAAACGATAGCATCAATCTCGCTAAACAAATTACTAAATTTCAATATCCTTCATTTCAGGATTTATAGGTCTAGCTCTGTCATATGGCCTTACACTAAATGCTTCCTTTGTATCGACTAGAAGTGCAGCTCGTGATCGACTTTGCCGAGTTTGCAACTGTGGAGTTTAAACTGTAATATTGTAAATAAATTTGCACACTGATTGTAAGCTTGTATGGCAGTACTTAAATTGTTGCTTGAAAGTATGTACCCCTTTTAATACATCGCAAAAGGAAATGTGGAATTAACTGTTTCTATTTAGTCTTTCCTTTGTAACTTTAATGGTAGAAGTGGTTGAGTAAACTCAAACAGGAATGGCGTAGCTTGGAAGGTTCCTGTAGATTAATAACATCTTTAATAAAATCTAAGAAATCATCACACTTCTGAAGAACATTTTCATGAAATTGATTCTGCTTCGTATCCCCAATGTCGTCAATAAGTCATGGTGAAGGAAATTTTGAGCTTCGACATTTGTTATCGAAATTGTCTTGTAATCTCGATACCCTTAGTGTGAGTTTTAGTTGAATTTAAATTGTAAAGTTCGAATTTGGAGTACATGGACCGATACGATGATTTGTCTCTTTGAGTTCTAGCTTTCGCAATCGCTACCAATAAATCATGTTCTACATGGACACGTCTTCTACAAGCCTCCTCATACTTATCAACTTGATCCGAAAAGCACCAAATAAACTCAAGGTTTTTTTTTTAAGAACCAGACTTGGTTACCGAACGACTTCCAGTATTTTATCCTATGGAATCGTAATTTCCTTTGCTCGATGGATAGGTTTGAGATTCCCCCTCAAACCAATGTAGGAACTTTGAACTTGCTTTTTGTATATTTTTTGGATTAGTCTACAAACTCAAATCATAATCGAGAATCTTGAATCAACTGATGATCTTGAACAACACCTCCTCTACTTGAATCTCTCATGACGCGAGCTTTTAGAAAAAAAGTGCACATAAAGTCTTCATGGCTTCTTGAATTTTCAGTAGTGAGCCTAACTTCACAAAGCAAAATAAACAAAATGGTTAAGGTAGTTAGTTATGTGTGGATGATCGATCGTGAGAATGAATGCTATCTCCACTTGACGTTACTGCGTCTGCACAAATTGGTTAGTCGCATTAAATATTGAAATAAAGTCAAATAACAATAGAAAATACGCAAAAAAAGAGGCGGGATCCTATGGTCAAAAATTAGGGTGCAACAGTCTCTTGTTGTGAACAAGTGTTGCTCCTATGTGTTTTGTTATTGCTGTTAATGTTGAGTGCATGTGTGTTCCTAGTTGGAACTAAGGAGTATTCTAGTTGTTAGTGGTAGTGTGTGTTTCTGCAGGTTGCTGGTAGGTTGTGTTTGGCTGATGTGCCATGGTGTGTTGTGCATCAGTTAAGGGGGAGTATCACAGGATGTTCCACTAAATTTTGTGACATTTGTAGTCAAAATTAGCAGGTGGTGTTTTGTGTTGTGGAACAGGTGCTTTTCAGGATGTCAACCTAGATGTCTTGACATTCATAATCCAGAACATTGTGTATGTGTGTGTGTGTGATGGCAGTCCATCAGGTCTAGTTGATTGGTAGGATATTAGCTACTCCGCATGATTGGCTGTGTGTTAGTTTTTCTGCTGCATGTGTACTCTGATATGGTGACAAATTATTTTAGCCAAAAGTTTGCCAAAGGGGGAGTTTGCAGATGTTCTTGATTGGCTGCATTTTATGGTAAAACATTGGTGTGTGTAGATGTATTAACTGGTGTCATGACATACTTGTGTAGTGTACTGCTGGGTAAGGTTGGTTAGCTAGAACATAGTGTATTGGATGTCATGCTGAATGTTATGACATCAGGTAGCTGCCAGCAAGGGCGCATGTTTGTTTTTTTGTTATGATTCCTGAGTTATCTCAGGCTAGATTTCAAGAAACCTGCTAGGGTTCCTTAATTATCTTAGGCGAGACTCTAGGCAGTGCTGAGCATAACATGAAATGCCTATGACCTATTTGATAGCACCTTGAATTATGGAAAGTGGTTTAACTTGGTTAAACCTAATTTGTGCAACTTAGGTACAAGGCTCATGCACTGCATATAAATAAGAGTGGCATCACTTATTGAAGCACAGAGATTTTGAGTGAAGAATTTTGTTTGTGTAATTTAATCTTCACATGTGTTTTTGTGTCTTAGGATTACTTGTGAGCCAAGCAATCATCTCTTAGATGATTGTACTGGACTAGTGTGATTTTGATTTGTATGTTGGTTATGTCACTCTAAGCTTTTAAGCACGAGTGTTGTGTCTCTTGATTGAAGCTGTGAAGCAA
Source organism: Lathyrus sativus (assembly GCA_963859935.3). NCBI lineage: Eukaryota > Viridiplantae > Streptophyta > Magnoliopsida > Fabales > Fabaceae > Lathyrus > Lathyrus sativus. The sequence continues at coordinate 675,994,289 of OZ012739.1, read as the reverse complement.
GATCAAGATTTGTTTAAAGTGTGTCTTCTTTTTTAATCTGTAACTTAAGTGGTTGATATCACTGCTGTGATTGAGGGGGAGTGAGTAGGAACTCAGGTCTAGAGTTAGATTGAAATTGCACTAGGTAGGTCTTAAGTGAGGTAGTTTGGCTCTGAATTAACACTGCTTATAGTGGATTTCCTCCCTGGCTTGGTAGCCCCCAGAGTATGTGTGATTTGCACCGAACTGGGTAAACAATTCCCTGTGTTATTTACTGCTTTCTTTAAGTGTTTACTGCTTAGCTTAATAATATGTTCAGTAGCGGATGTCATAACATCCGACATAACATCGGCTGTCTGTTACTAGAATTTCAGGGATCGAGATCAACCAGAATAAAACCAAAGCCATCATGGAAGTGATAGCGCCATTAACTAAAAAGGAGTTGCAATCACTATTGGGCAAGATTAATTTCTTGAGAAGGTTCATATCGAACTTAAGTAGAAAAATGCAGGCCTTTTCACCATTACTTCAATTCAACAAAGAGGGGTTTGAATGGAGGCAAGATCAGCAGGAAGCCTTCGACAAGATCAAGGACTACCTGAGTCATCCTCTAATTCTTTCACCGCCTTGTAGGAATAGGAGTATGAGGTTGTACATAGCTGCGTCAGACAAAACCTTAGGGAGCATGTTGGCTCAAGAGGATGCGGATGGTGTCAAAAGGGTCATCTACTGCCACAATAGAGTTTTGAATGATGCAGAAACTAGGTATAACATGATAGAAAAATTAAGCTTATGCTTGTATTTATCTTGTACAAAATTAAAGCAATATATAAAACTAGTTGATGTTTATGTTTCATCTCATTTTGATGTTATTAAACATATGTTGTCTAAACCTATCTTACATAGTCGAGTTGGTAAGTGAGCACTAGTATTGACTGAGTATTCTTTAACATATAAGCCTTTAAAGGCAGTTAAAGGACAAGTGGTAGCAGACTTTATAGTCGACCGCTCCATAAATGAAAGCACTTTGAATTACGTCGAACTGGAACCTTGGAAGTTATACTTCAATGGCTCTAGCCACAAAGATTGAACATGCATATGCGTGCTAATTATTTCGCCTGAAAAAATTCCAACAAAATTCAAGTACAAGGTCGAAGGACTTTGTTCCAACAACGAGCTGAGTATGAAGCCTTAATTGCAAGACTTGAGATTTTGTTAGAATTGAGGGCAACTCGAGTCGAAATAATGGGAGACTCATAGTTGGTCATAAAACAAATTACGAAGGAGTACAAATGTGTTAAGGAAAATCTTATCATGTACTTTGTAATAGCCAACGGACTAATGAAGGAATTCGAAGTGGCAAGCATTCGACACATACCTCGACTAGAGAATCAAGTGGCTAATGACTTAGCTCAGATTGCTTCTGGGTATAGGGTTTTGAAGGAAAATTTACAAGAGGCGATCAAAGCCAGAGGTAAAGTCGTGTCTGTTGGATTATGTCCATCAGATCTAGAAGTGACAAAGTTTGGATACGCTGATGAAGAAAATTTTGAGATCTTTGCAGTAGACAGCCTGATGGATAAAGACTGGAGGAAGCCTTCTAGAAAACGAGTTATTTAAAAAGACCCATGAGGGAGTCTTACTTAAATGCCTTAGTGAATCAGAGGCATATCTGGACCTTTCGACGATCCATAGTGGGGCGTGTGGGACACATCAAGTAGGCCATAAGATGAAATGGCTATTGTTTCGACAAGGCATGTATTGGCCTACTATGCTAAAAGATTATATTGAATTCACCAAGGGATGCTAGGAATGCCAAGTTCACGCTGGCATACAACATGAGTTGTATTCCATAGTCAAACCATGGCCTTTCAGAGGTTGGGCTTTGGACTTGATTTGAGAGATTCGACCTGCATCCTCCAAGAATCAGAAATACATTTTGGTAGGAATTGACTACTTTACAAAGTGGATCGAAGTGGTACCTTTACCAAATGTGGATCAAGAAGATGTAATCAAGTTTATTCAAAAGTACATGATTTACAGGTTTGGAATCCCAGAAACAATCACAACAGATCAAGGACTAGTCTTTATTGGTCGAAAGATGCAGGGGTTTGCTAAAGAGATGAGATTCAAGCTCTTAACCTCTACACCTTATTATGCCAGGCTAATGGTCAAGTCAAAGCAGCTAATAAAGTGGTGATTGGTTTGATCAAAAAACATGTGGGAAAGAAGCCTAGAAATTATCATAAGACACTGGACCAAATCCTCTGGGTATGTCGAACCTCTCCCAAAGAAGCAACTAACACTACTCCATTTCGATTCACTTTTGGTCATGATGAAGTGTTACCCGTTGAGATCTACCTGCAGTCGACTAGGATTCAGAGACATCATGAAATTCCTCCTGAGTCTTATTGGATTATGATGTTGGATGAGTTGGTAGATTTGGACGAAGAAAGACTTAAAGCTCTAGAACTTTTAAGGAGACAAAATAGAAGAGTAGAGAAGTCTTACAATAAAAAGGTTAAGGTTAAGACCTTTTTGCCTGGAGACTTAGTTTGAAGGGTAATCCCACCTATGGATCGAAAGGACAGAGCCTTGGGCAAAGGGTCCCCAAAATGGGAAGGCCCGTTTTAAATTACACAAGTATTTTCTAATGCAGCCTATGAAGTTAAAGAGTTAAATGAGGATAAAAGAATCTTGAAAGTAAATGGCAAGTATTTGAAAAAATATAAACCAGCGCTTCAAGAAATTAAAATCTTCAAAGAATAATTTGACATAAAAGGCAGAGCCAAAAATGGTATTCATAAATGCCAAGATGGCTTAAAATCATTACATAATAAAGTTTGAAAGACTATAGCACATGGAATTCAAAAGTAAACAATTCAAAGAAAGTAGCAAGCTAAAATGGGAGATTCTCTTTCATCTTTAAATATTTCGACTTCTGGAGTTTGAAGCGCCTTTCACACAAGGTTTTGTTAGACCTCAGGCGTGCAACTCCTTTCTCCAGTTGTCAAGCTTCCTCAGCAAAAGTTATAGCATTGTCAAGCTCTTTCGAAAGGCCAGAATCATCAAATGCAGACAACTCAACATTGCGTTTTTTGGCCTTTGAGATCTTGGTTTGAAGCTTCTTTATCTTTCGCTTCAAGGAAGCAATATTTTGTTCATTAGAGGCAATCTCCTGCTTGTTCTTTTCTTTTGTTTCCTTCGAATCTGCTACCCTGTTCTCAGATTCAGTGGCCGAAGCCCAAGCGGCAGCCTCACTACCGGTTTTGGTCAAAATAGCTTTCTCAATCTGAGGCAGGCGCTTGAGATCACCATAAACTTGGTCAATCACAAAGTCAAGCTCTAGAATTATGGTGGCAGATTAAGGAGGAACAACGTGGATGTCTACTTGTTAGAGAAGATTCTTCAAGGAGATGTGGGTAATGTGATCCATCTGCAAGAGAATGAAATGGTCACCCTTAAAGATTTTTTCTTTGATCTTTAGGATGATGTTCTCCTCGGGCTTGCTCGTAGGTTGGTCTTCAGAGGTAGTTGAAGCACTGGGAGTTTTACTAGAGGAACTTCCTCGACTACCAAGGAGGATCTTGATGTATTATTGAGGGTTGATGGCCTTAAAGGAATCGAGTTCCTTTTCAGAAAGGCTTGCTCCATACAGAGTGGATGTTTCCTTGCCTTTAGTAGCAGCAACAGTGGCTGGAGTAGCAATGGTCTCGACTCGGGTCAGCTCATTGTCAGGTCCTTTCCCAGTTCTCTCTTCTTCACTTTTGCCCTCATCTTCTTTGTCTTCATCCATTTGGTCACCAGCATTTTCATCACTACGATCAAGTTCAGACTGATGCATAGTCTCATCATCTTCCTCTATCTCCTCACTCCCTTCTGGATCAACATTTTTGTCACCAAGAGTATCGTCCACTGGGGAGTTGTCTTCATCAACCAAAGTTGTGTTTTCCTCTATATGGGCGTCTCTTGGATCTTATGTCTCAAGATTCTACTGATCATCATCTTCCTCATGGTCAGAGCCATCTGTTTGAGACAGCTGAGTAGCGGTTTTTGTAGGTGAAAGGGGAGCTGTTTCAAAGTCAGGTTTATTAATTTCACCAAGTGAACTCATTCCAGAGCCCAAATCAGAAGTGGGATGGTATGTGGGCTCACCTTGGCTATTCAGAATGGTGGCCGGAGAAGGAGGATTATCCATGGTTGGCTTCGAGCCACCTGCGTCAGCCTGAATCAAAGGGGAAGCGAATTATGGTAAAAGGAAAAAAAAGGTATAAGTAAATGGGCATTTCAAAAAATTAAAGTGATGAGTTACCTTGACACCCTCAACAGCAGGGCTAGAATTAACACTCTCAGTAAGACATGTGGCTGGTTTAGAGGCAGCCTTAGTAGAGGTTTCTGCAGCACCACTAGTGGGGGTGGTCTTTTTGGAGACCTTAGCCGTTCTGTGGTCAGATTGGCTATCAACAGCACATGTTCCTTGGTTGGCTCTCTTCCTCTTCTTCAGCTTTAAGTCTTTAGGAGGAGATTCGTCATCATCCTCTGAGTCAATAATAATTTGGGCAGTGGACCTTTTCAACTTCCTCGGAGGTGTTGGAGGTATTTTGTAGGAAATCAAGGCTGATTAATGAAAGAAAGAGGCATGTGAAGTACCTTGCTGCCTTCAGCCTTTGTCTCAACCAGTTGTTGAGGTGTACTTTTCTTGGGGATAGCTAAAAAACAAACAAAGTTGCCACAAGTTAGTAATGATAAAGTTCAGATTAAAGAACATAACATCGAAGAATGACGGTCTTCAAGTATTTCAGATTCGATGCGAACATCTTTGATACCGACATGAAGGTGCCTTTTGAAACTTTCAAGTGTATGTTTAGTCGGAACCACCCACTGGGCCTTGAGTTTTGACTGTTGATGAAGGATCCTTATAGAATCCTCACAAATGAACCAATCTGGAAATAGAGGGGCAAGGGCCACTCCAAAATCAGCAGATGGCAGTCGAGGAGTCTTCGGGGGAAATAGGGTGAAAGCCACTTCATAGCGTTTCTCAGGAGGAACTTATGAAGAGAGTTTTAAACTCTCCATTTTCTTTAAAAAAATTTCTTTCAGCGTAACTGCGGCGTCGCGGATGGTTCGATTAACATCATTTGGTCGATAAGCAGTTTCAAAGTACTTCTGGAAGGTTTGAATCTCTTTGATGTGAGTGAATATACCTTTCTTGTTCTTCTCCTACACATCAATAAAAGTTTGGTCAATCAAACGAGTAAAGCTAGAAACGTCGAGGAACTCTGCAGTGTAATGCCTCGACCACCAGTTGTAGAATTCCTGGGTGCATAGGTGAGAAGGCTCGAAGTAAACAGGGGTAAGGAGAGATTTGTGGGCATGTCGAGCAAGGTGTGTCGAACTCTTTATGCTATTGTAGATAGTATGGGGAAGGATCACATGGACTTTCTTGTCATACTGACACTTGGGCAAAGTTTGGACCAGACCAAATTATTGAGAGACAAAGATTTGGTTGGTAGGCCATCAAAGTTGTTTGGCCCCTTAGAAGGTTGAGTCTGTGAACAATGAGCCGAGGGATCACAAAACCCTCCCAGACAAGTGTTGACTCTGTCTCATGGTTTTTGATTATAGAAAGGAAGGCCCTAGTAAACCATTTAGGACCGTATTTCTTTTCTGCAAATGGGGCCACCCTTGGTGTAAACTCGTATCGTTTGGCAAACATCTTGATGAAGCCAGAAAAAGATGCCCTAAGTGTCTTCCCCTCTTCACTAGGGGTTATCTTGACTAGTCGAGTCCATTCGACTCGCCTCTCCGTTATTTCTGGGTCTTCTTCGTCGACCGTCCCTTTGTTGGGAAGGCTAGTCTTGAATGTGGCATTAAGCCAGAGTTGGAGTAGCCAGAAAGGTCCTGACATCAAGAGATTCCCATTGCTCTCTTGGTGTTTCAGTCGACCAACACCTTCGCTCAGAGATTCATACAAGCTGGCCAGTATCATTTCACTTAGACAAACGCCTCGATTAAGATGTAGTTGGTTGGCTAGAGTGAGATACTTCCTTTCTACCTACAAAGATTTGGTACAGAACACACAACGAGAAAGCCACATAGCCAGAAATTTTATATGTTCTTGGTCTTTGACCGTGTCATTTTATTTATTGTGTTAGTGGTTGATGAAGTGGGTATAAGTGTGTTTAATGGTGGAAAACCCTATGGTGTCCTGAGTATCCATTTCAAGGTCATAGACCAATCCATATGGTTTTAGCCCTGTGATAGCGGCTAAGTCGAAAAGGGTAGGTGTCATCATCCCACAAGGGAGGTGAAATGTGTAATGGGTACTACCCCAGAAATACAAAGAAGAAGCTAACAGAGTGGGGCAGTAAGTGGGACCTGTCTTTGACATCACGATCAAGTCATAAATCCTAGTTTTCGTCTAAGCTTCTGCCTTGACTCTCTTTACCTTAGTCAACCAGTTTAAATAGAGGTTAGAATCTTTGAATTATGGAGTTACTCTAAACAACCTAGACCCATCATTCAAGTTTAGGTCTATATTTTTAGGGCTACACTATCAGGGCTTTTAGTGGCTACCTTGGTTTGATCTTTCTCCCCTAAGGGTTTATTCTTATGGTAAGAAGGGAAGAATTCGCTGATGTTTGAATAATCTACACCTAAAATGGATAAAGAACCAGATAAAGCTAGGGGTTTACTAGAAACAGTCACAGGAATCATTACCTGAGATTCATAGTTATGTCTCTTCTCTTCTCTGAGAGATTCAAGAATGAACTGTTAGTTCTTCAATACCTTAGGTACTCTTAATGTAGCAAAGGGAGGAAGTAATGACACACTCTTTTTCCCCTTGACCGTTGGGTTTTTTCTTATGATCTTGAGTAGCAGCGGTGGAAGATGCCATTGTTAAGGGTTTGGAGAAAATGGGTTTACTAAAGATGAAGAGTTGAGAGTGTTTGAAAGAGAAGAAGATGCTTAGTGATTGCTTTATAGTGGAAAAAGTAAAGATAGTTTCCGAGGAAAATATTTATAAAGCGTATGGAAGTAATAAAAGGTCACTAACCATCATTAAGGTCTAAAAGGTAGTGGGACACGTGGCGTCTAGGAGCGAAAGTAGGGGCGGTGGCAGTTATTACTTATGCCCACAATCTCATAGATCCTAGGAGAGGTGATGATGGTCTGGGATTTGGTGTGATTTCCAAGAAATTATTTTCATAATTGTTCATGATGTCATGGGCGTGTTTGAAAAGAAACTGAACTGTTTCTTAAGTCGTCGATTGGTCAGTTACGTTGACACCTATGTGGGGTCGAAATATGGCGTCGAATAGGACACTATCAAAAAATGGCCTTTTTCTCCAGCACTGTCGAAAAGGATATTTTTGGGGGGCAATTTGTTAGCTCATAAATTCGACGCCCATATTTTGGAAATATTGGTTGGAATGTTAAATTCTTGATATAGTGTAAAGGAGTCTTCAACCGGATTTTTATGGTGGGATAAATCGAAGGCACTTACATAAGGAAGACAAACTTTTTGGGACTTAGAAAATATTTCTAAGAGTTAAGAAGCTCCTTTAGACCGAGAATGTTATCCAATACTAAGGGAATTTGAAATTCAAATAAAGGAGGGAGTAGTTATTCTTGTCCACTCCTAAATAAGACAAGTGACGCACATCCAAGAGGTAGATACATGTAGCATAACACTTGTCAGATGTTAACTATCTTAAGGAAGTTAACAGCAGTTAGTTTTATTATTATAAATAGGGGTTCTAGCAATAGGATTCAGTGTGTTGTGTTCACTTTGTACAAGTCACTCCAAATTTACTCAAAGTATCCGTGTGTAGAGAAAAGAGTCTTGGAGAATGTATGTGATGTAAAATACCATTTTTTTTCTTCTTTAATTAAATTTACTTTCACTTTGTATCAAAAGAGTTTATCTTTTACTTTTATGCAATTTACATCTTCAGGATTATGTCTTGTTTCTTTTAAGACATTTTCTATTAAAGTCTTCAGCCCTTCTTTCAATTTAACGCTCTTATGTTTCTATCGAACCATGCACTCGAATTAACTTTTCTTTATAAAAATTGTCGAAGTGTTTAATCTTTAGAATTTTCTTTGAATTAAAATTTAGCACATGTCCTAGGATCAATCTGATCGAGAGTCACCAAAGTTAGATTTGGAAGATGAGCGGTTGTTTTCCAATTTTCATGGAAAATAGGACCATAAAAAAATCATGGAATCTGCTAATTGGGGATCGTGAAGCTTCTTTTTTTAAAAATAGAGACTAAAAATTTATCAAAATTGATAAAGGGGACTTAAACTACATTTAAGGCTATTAAATATCAATACATTTTTTTCAAGATATGTCAACAACGAACATTATCCCACTAAATAGTATTGGTTACATAAATTTATTTTTGTCATGATGTTCTATTTATGACCATATTTCTATCAAAATCGTTATTCTTAGGGTTTTTTTTTATAATAACTTCTTTTTTTCTAGATTTTTTTCTATCTCTAATTGTTTGATTTTTCTCAATCTGATATACTCTACTTACCACAGAATCTACAAATCTTCATTTATACATGTTTATATCATCTAAGTCTATTTTCTATAATCTTTTCTACTATAGATGTTATCTCAATCATCTCTCTCATATTATCATTTATAATCATATTATGTTTAATCTTATCACATATCCAATGTGATATCCTTATCTCTGTTACATTTACTTTATTCTCATGTTGATTCTTAATTTCTCAACATTATATCATGTATAACATCAAGATCTCACTACAGCTCTATAAAATTTTCATTTCAACTTGAGCGGTATGTTTATGTCACATAAAACCACTAAAGTGGTCCTCCACTTCAGTCATTCAACTTAAATTTGATGGTTTAAATTCCTTCTATTTTCCATCGTTTTGTGTTATGGACAAAAAAAAATATTTAAACCGTATAACTTGTGGGATGATATGGTTTCTAACTTTCTTCTATAGATTAGAAACACTTCTCTTTTTATTAAACTTACATTCCATATATTTCCTCTTGCTTATAATATTAGTGTCATAAATTTATAAATAACATCTTTAATATATGTAGGAATGCAAGGAATAATAATTAGGTAATATAATTAAAAATATTATTATATTGTAAACTAAAATGAGTTAATGCAATTTTTAAAATGTTATTTATTTTAAGATGAATATAGTGCTAAATTATTTCTTATTGGTCTTTTATATTTTTAAAATAACCTGTTAGTATGAAGTTAACTAGAGTTACATTGGAAAATATTATGTAGACATAATTTTTTTAAATAACTTGTTTTTGAAAAAAAAATAGATGAGATAATATTATTGGACCTAAACGAGGAAAATTTGTGAAAAAGGAACTCAAATCGAATTTTTCAATAGTGGATAGACACACACCGAATCACCTGATTGGGCCTAAGTCTCCCCACTTGAATCCATACCCATGTCCCATCCATTATCCGCATGTGGCTAGTTAGGTATCTTGGAAAAATGGTTTGGAATCCTGTTTTTAAAAGGGGGAAATGATTTCCCCCATAATTTAAAGAAGAATTAGGCTTCTTTCATTTCCACACCTTCACCAGAAAACTAGGAGAAAACTGTTTCTCTACTCCTGATATGACGCAAAGATTCTCCTAAATACTTCAACCCTAGGACTTAGAATATTCATTCACTAATAGGATACAAACCCTAATATGCATACACAAAGTCTCTTACGATCTATACGTAAGGTGATTCTCTTTAACCTCTATTGTACTGATTGTAACTATATGATTCACGACTACCATGAGGCCTCGGTAAAATTAACATATGTCACTCTTATTTCAATTTTTAAACCACCTCAGCTACCCTATTCAACATGGTGAATCGATGAGGCACAACCATGAGTAGCACTTCCAGCCTTTGCGACCAAGAAACCTTAATAGAGATGCATATCGTATGGAGTAGCTACACCGTTCCAATAAAACATTAGAGGGAAATGTTCTAACCCTCGAGAAGTGGGAACATGAGGATTTCTAGGAAGAAGACAAGGTATTGGAATCCCAACCTCTTTTTGATGATAATTGGAACACCCTGGTACTAGAAACTTCATGCCACCATCTCTGGTGAAGTTCGATGGGAATAGTGACCCCACAGAGAATATCATTATCATCAACACCTAGATGGAAATCATTGGCACGTCTGATTCTTTGAAGTGCAAGATCCTATCTAAAATTTTCAATAAGACGACCTAGAGTTTTGGGCGTGAATATGGATAAGAAACGATCTAGAAGGGAGGAGGTTAAATATATTGATCCTTTTTAAAAACAATTTTAAATTTTTTTGAAACAAAATCATAGATTTACGGCGAAAACGAAAACAAAATAAGACGGAAGCTTAGAAACACATCAAGAGGATTTCTAACCAAAATATTATAATGATATATGACGTACCTCGAAATATGAGAACACGACCTCGGGAAGCGCAACCGTACGCTTGCAGGATGAACTTAACAGAGTCGTCACCGAGTTTTATTTATTTCCAAAGAGGAAAAGAGAAAATATCAATAAAACCCCTAAAGAGAACGACTCAATGATATTGGTCATTGCAACTAAATCAAGATTTGGGAGTAGGTTACGTAAGGGGAAGATATTAGCATCCCTCATGTCCGTTGTACTCAACGGGAACCGTTTGGTTTATTGTGCGCGTTAGTGTTAACCTAGAAGTTTTAGGCTTCGCGAGTTATTAAAAGGGATAGGAATAGGATAAAAGGTTTATATTTATTAGGGTGCAAAGAAAAAAGGACCTAAAAAAGTTTTTTTTATTAGGGGGCCTAACAAGATTTCACAATCCTGCTTCTACGTATCTCCAAGTACAATAGAGAATTTAAGGCTTATGTAGTTTTAGGTAGAAAATGTTTTTTGTTGGTTGATTTTAGCAAAATTTATCTTGTATTAATCGATAGAAAATAATGTTTTACCCAAAACAGGCGAGGAGCGGGCGTTTGTATCATATTGAATGAATTTACAAATCAACATTCACAGGAAAACATCACTTATCTCAACTCAATGATTGTGGATGAAGCATTTTTTTGAATCATCTTAAGACAAAATGTCTTTCGTTTATTTGAAAAGGTTTTTAGGTTGTGCCAAGAGGCAAAAGGGTTTGAATGTGTTTGATGTATTTTTGAGTTAAAAGACGAGTATTTATAACTTACAAGCTCTTATAACTTGGGTCTAATACTCGGAACTACGTCTGGACCTTTCACCCAGGTAATATTTTTCTTCCAATTCAATTAAGAAAAGAGTTTAAATATCTACAAGTGTTTTGAGGGGGAAAACGAACACTTATGGATTGCAAGTTCTTACAACTTGGGCCTAACATTCAGGACTACGGCTGGACCTTTCACCTAGGTAGTCTTTTTCTTCCGATTTTACTAAGAAAATTTTTGAAGTGATGAAAATGATTAATGGAAAAAAAAGATTTGAAATTGATTAGAAGTGTTAGTGGAGTTAGTGTGAATTTGAAATGTTAGTAAGATGTTGAGCATGATTACTTACATGTGAGAGTATGAACATGGATAAAATAATCACCTAATTAAAAGGCTAAACACATCGAAATCAAATAACCACATATCTACTTAACAAATAAAAAAACAAATAGTTAGTTACAATCTAATCAATTAATCAATTAAATAAATAATCAATTAATTAATTACTAATTTAAATTAATCAAGAAAAATAAATAAATGACAAAAATATAAAAAGAACAAGAGAGGTGCATGCATAGATTGAGGGAGTGAATTAGTAAGTATTAGAGTCTAAAGCCCAAAGCCCAAATCCAAACTTCTCAAACCCTATAAAATAAAAATAAATAAATAATAAATAATAATAAAATAAATCTTAATGATTAAATTAAAAACAAAATATAAAAGCAAAGAAGATAAAGTCCTTAAAACTAACACACACAAAACATAAATTAAAGGCAATGCTTCAGCAAGAAAAACGTGCTTCACTATGAATTGAAGCATTGTTCATCATCTCTCCTAAAAAAATCAATGTGTAGCTTGCTACACACATTCAAACATAAGTCACAAATGAAATGCAACGATTGTAAACTGAGAAACAACAACTCGAAATGCTAAAGACATCAAAATAACCGGACATAAACACGCCATACACAAATAGAATCTCAATCAAAAAAGAAAACCAACAAAAAATGAAGATGTGTAACGATGTTGTCGCACTGAAATATTCGCAGTTGGATTTATGTTGTTGTGTTTCAAGGTGAGGAAGAGGACGAGTTTCCTGTATGGGTGGTGGTTGTGGCACATTTCAATGAAAGGGGTGGTGGTCTTGATATTATCGGCGGTGATAGAAAAAGTGTTTGGAGGTTGCGTGTTTTGGATCCGGAGGCATTGAGATTGTTGTTGAGATTCGTCGCTGGAAATAGAGCTTACATGGTCGGATTTGTGAAGAGGAACTGGAATGAGCTGCAAGGTTTTGTGATTTCAAAGGTTGTTTGTTGAAGTTTGAAAGATTTTACTTTCTTTATGGTTGTAAGTTGAAGTTGTTTAGTGAAAGAGAGTTGAAGTTTGTTTATGGAGTACGAGATATGTTTGGGTGTTGTAGTGAAGGTTTTGAGTGAGGTGGTGATGAAACTTGTGGTTTCACGTGGGGGATGTAAGGCCGTTGAAGTTGATGATGAAGGTGGATGAGTGGTGTTGGTCAGTTTTGAGGGAAAAAAGGGTGTGAGGTTGTGTTGTTTACATGAAGGAAAAGGTAGGGTGATATGAAGTAATCTTGACCATGCAGTAATCAAACCCCCAATGCAAAAAAATATGCCAATCCAAGATTGATTAGATGGATGATATTATTATAAGAATTTGATTCAGAAATCAGGGACAAGAATGGAATGGAAAAATTAGTTGTTGATCCCTTGTCAAGATCCCTTGATGAATTCTAGAGGCATGAAATTGAAGACACCATTGAGAGCTTTTCTTATGAGCACCCGATCATGATTACCTCTAGTGTGACACCATCATATGTAGATATTGCGAACTACTTGGTTAGTATGTATGTCCCCCCGAAGTTTAGTTCCCAGCAAAAAAAGAGGTTTTTTCATATGTCCAAAAGTTATTCCTAAGATAAACCCTTTCTATACAAAATATGTGTTGATCCATTGTTGAGGAGATGTGCGGACCATCCAAAGACGCGCCAGATCTTGAAAACTTGCAATGATGCGCCTTATGGAGGACACTTTGGATGGACTAGAACTGCTGCAAAAGTGTTACAATCATGTTATTTCTAGCCCTTTCTATTTAAATATGTTAATGAATTAGTCAAGGCTTGTGATAGATGCAACCACAAGCTGTTTTTTCACAACCAACAAATTTTATCCTTTCTAGCTCCTTTATAATGTGTTATATACACTGTCTTGAAATAAAGTTGTGGAATCTGGAGTAAAATGGAGTGTTATACTGATGCTCAATGTTGGCAACACCTTTTTGAAATGATACTCTAATTGAACCTAATTATAATTTCAACGTGGTGTTAACATCACCCCAACTTCTACATAAATCTCACATGTTACTTCTCAACATATTTTTTAGTCTCTATTTGGGCAGACTCAACCTGTTAAACATAAACATAACAATATGTCATTATTCTATAATTACTAATGTAACATATTCATATTCACATCAATGTACATGCTCGTGGTTGTGTTCCCTATATGAGAGACTCTATTAGTCTAATCAATAACAAATCTTTCTTTATAGGGTGTCAACCAAGTTTTATGCACATACTGAACAAGTTTTGGAATGCCAGCGCATACAACTTTAGAATGCTTTAGGTAATACCAACAAAGCAGTCTCTGTATTTGAATATATTATTGTTCCACATATCCATAAATCCTCATGCCTATGTGATTCAACATACTCCTTACACTTCAAACTAACATTTTTTGAAATATGGAACAGACACAACAGGTGAGTTGAGTTTAAAAACACAACTTCTACAACATTCATCAATCAATTCAAGGCCAGTAACCAAAACATTCGGTAATAACATCTTTGAAGTGAACAACTCTTTTAGCTTCCCTAGTTCCCATGTAAAATTTTCCTCCATTTCATGTTCCATATATGCAAATCCAACTGAAAATGTCAACTTCGTGGATGTAACACCAACAATCTCAAATAGTGGTAGACAATACCTATTTGTTTTGTATGTATCTTAAATCAACAACAGTTCGCAACAATTTCAAAATGTAATAAATCAAAATAGAAGCAATTGGCATAAGCCACACATGTTTGTTTTGTATGTGCAATAAAAAAATCAGCACAAGATGAAACATGTTCAACAACTTCACTGAATTAAGGTGCGTCCAAAAGATATCAACAATAACATTTGAAGAGTCCATGTTTCTAGTCTAGTACATGTATTTATATTTTTGAATAAGACTTAGTAGATGTTACATTTCAGTTGATGAACCGCTTTTTCTTGTCCAGTATGTAGATCATGCCTTTTAGACTTGGGTAACACTCGTTAGGTTTTCTAGATCTCTATATTTCAAAGCAGCAACTATGTATTTGAAAGCCATATTTTATTTGGTCATGTCACTCACAAGCTTTCTTTCATGATCTTTTAAACAACCTAATACGTCATTCCCATCTAAGTCCTTAGAAAGTGTATGATTATGAAACACACACCTAACTATAACCTTCCAACGAATTCTACTTGACACAAATCTCAACATAAATGGACATTTCACTTTCATAGTATAACTTCCTGTAATCACATCCTTCTTGTAATTTCCTTCTCTCTCTCTCTCTCTCTCTCTCTCTCTCTCTCTCTCTCTCTCTCTCTCTCTCTCTCTCTCTCTCTCTCTCTCTCTCTCTATCTCTCTATCTCTCTATCTCTCTCTCTATCTATCTCTCTTTCAAATCATAGTCAATTTATCTTTCCTCCCTCTCATTTAATTTATGGTATCAAAACAAATAGTAACAACAATAATACCATGTTATTTACCAACGAATTAGGCCCATGCCAAAATGTCATCCCAAGAGGGAATATCTGACATTTACAACATATACAAAATAAATTATCAATATCAGAGATGTCATAAATAAAAAGGAAAAATTTATGTATAACATACCATGTCACTGGTGAAAAACGAAGTAAAATCCACAAGGGAACCATCAGGATCAAGACCGCACAATTGAAGCATACTAAACTACCGAATTTTTAGGTTTATACAAATCCAGTATACAAATATACAAAAAAATTTATCGGATTTTGGAAAGCTCCAGTATAATAACGGTAGAATCTTGCAAATTCCAGATTTTCCCTAAAAACCCGGTAGAACTTCAAAACATATCCAGACTTTTATTAAAAAACCGAAAATAATTCAAAAATGTTTTCAGATTTTTCCTAAAATACCGATAAAACAACAGATTCAGAATCTTTTTGAAAAATCTGGTAAAAATTCAAGAGATTTTTGAGTTTTCCCAAAATTCGCTTAAACATCATACCAGATTTTAAAATGTCTAATAAAAAAACATAAAAGCATTGTTTGAAAAAAAATTTGTACCAAATTTTTAGTCTTTTCTAATTGTTACAGAGATAATTTATATGGAATGCAAAAATTTAGAAGATAAATAATATGAAAGATAAAATTATCATTATGACAAAAGGTGAGGGTGATATGTCAAAAATGGGGTTGTTGGAAGAAATCTCCCCTCCAAGTTGTTTTTAATTATTGTTACATTTTCCTCTAATGATTTCCAGCAAACTTTCGTATCTCCGGCAAATCTTGTCCAAGCGTTTCAAGTCATGGTTTTCGTTTCAGAACTTTACCCGAATGGTTTAAACTCCTAGTTCTTGGACTAGGGAATTTCGTGGTGTGTTTTGAATCTGGATATCAGAGGAATACGGGTCGAGGAAGAGGGAGGCCTAAGAGGAATAAGGTGTCGTCTCCGTTGATTTTAACCACCCTCTTGCAAAATAATGTAAGAAAAGATAATTCTGAGAGAGGCTCAACAATGGGTGCCGAATCTGACTCAGAAGAAGGATCCCCCAGAAGTTAAGTCTCCTGCTACCCTCATGGAGGAGAACCTTGAATTAGAAAGGATGGAAAAACTAGAAGAGCACACACCAAAGCTATGGGTTGATGTTTAAAAGTTGAAACAAAATCCCTTCAAATGAAGTTGCTATCGAATTTGTTGGGCCCAACATTGTGGAAGGATAGATTGAAGTTAACATTGAAGAAGCTGACATCGAATCTGAGGTAAGATTTTGGGAATCCGCCCTAATAATGTATGTCATAGAAAAAGATTTGAGTATGAATAGTATTAAGCAATACATGATCAAATTCTGGAATTTTGTGAATTTTCCAGACCTATATTATCATGAAGAAGGATATTTCATTATGAAGTTTAAGTCTCATCAGGAGAAAGATCTGGTTATGATGAGGGGACCATACACAATCCAAAATATGCTTATGGTTCTTAAGGATTGGTCCCCAAATTTAGAATTTAAGAGAGATATGCTTAGGACATTACCTGTTTGGATTAAACTCCCTAACCTACCATTACACTTGTGGGGTGTTAGAAGCCTAGGGAAATTGGTAGTGCCTTGGGAATACCTATGTTTACAGATGAGTGTACTACAAATAAACTGAGAGTATCCTATGCTAGAATTTTGGTAGAGATTGACATTACTCAAAAACAAAAGGAGTATATCATAATCAAGGATAATGAAGGGAACAAAAGAAAGCAGCCAGTGGAATATGAATGGAAAACTCTCTTTTGTGAAACTTTTAAAAACCTCAGAATGTTCCTAAAGTTAGAAATAAGTTTGGCACAAAATGGAAAATGGTTGATAATTACACAAGGCACAGTAGTGGGAGAATCTAGATTTTATGGGACGAGACTAGAATAAAGTTGGTTACTCATAGCATAGCGTAATACCCTAATTTTTACCCCTAAGATTTCCTGCATCTCATTTTTTGCATCTTCGCATTTCATACCACAAACAAGATCATGCTTTGGTTCCTCTATCCCTTCCATCTTTGGTTTTATTCCTGGCAGGGATCACCAAGCATCTGTGTGTTTCTTATTTGCCTTTATGTCTATGTTTACTAACCATTGATTAAAATCCAAAAAAAATGTCCGTTTTTCCTTTACTAACTTTTTCAGGAAGAATTTGGATCAAAGATATCAAATATCAGTCCCTCAGCTCGAGTGAATTTCATCTGAAAAAAGTCGAAGTTGATCCGCAAACAATTCAAAATCATCTGATCAAGAGTTTTCCAAGATTTGATTGACTTTTATTCAAGAGACTCCAAGGTTCATGTGTTTATTTCCATGCCTTCTTTGACAAGCAAAAGAACCGAGCCAGAGCCAACACAATCCAGCCAAAAGGGTATTTTTCAAGTTTTTCAACTATGTAATCGATTGCACTATTGGTCCAATCGATTGCATCCTATATTTTTTTGCCTAGATTTTGAAGTTTTCAGCAGTGCAATTTATTCGCGCTACAGTACAATCGATTGCACAATGACAGAATTGGCCAAAATCAGCATTTTTCAAATTTTGAAGCACCAATTTCATCATTTGAGAATATTCTAGATCACCCAAAAATAATTTCACTACGTCATCGCAATTAATTTCCACCATACACCTTCACTAATCACCACTTAATCTTGAAATTCCCTCCAAATTCAAATTCCAAGCCTAATTTTGATTCCAAACCAAACTCCAATCCACCAAATTTTCCAAGCCTAAATCCTATAAATAGAGGCCTCATTTTATTCATTTCACAAGCTTTTGATAGCCAAAATTACCTTGTCAAACTCTTTCTTGACTTTCAATTTTCTCCAATTACCAAATTCACCAAAGCTCTTTCTCCCTTTGAAAGATTAGTAAGTTCATCGCTAGAATTTACTAATCTTTGAGCTAAACCTTCATCCATTCATTTTTTCATTCTCAATTCTTGTAGATTAAAGCTTTGAAGTGATGTTTGTAGAGTTTGATTTGAAGAATTTTCAGACTTTAAGTGGTAAACCCTTATTCCACCATTGTTGTGCTTGATCCATCTTCCACAATGTGATCTATTGTTCATTCTTGTTGCTTGATCTTGGATATTGCAAATTGCATTCCATTGGTGCTATTTGCTGTTATTTTACTTGAATTTTCGTACTTAATTCCATCCTTGATCAAGAGATGTTTGAAGAAATGATTGATCATGGTTTTGCCTTGCAAATGCTGATTTTATTACTGTCTGTTAGTGTGTAATCGATTGCACCATTTGTGCAATCAATTGCACATTCATCAATTCAAATCTATCTTTAAAGTGAATTGTTCAATTCATTTTAGGTGCTTTGAGTTAATGATATGTTTAGTGCTTTAATCCACCAAGATGAGTGGATGAACTTAAAGATGGAATGATCTTGAACTTGTAATTCAATTTGGCATTCCCTCTCCTCTTCTCTTTTCCTTTGGATCGATGAAAATCTTCGATATTGTTTGAACTTATTTCAAGTTCTTGATGAATATGTGATCATTACCCATTTTCTTTTCGTGCGGTATTGCTTTCGGAAAGTGATCTACATATCACTTCTATAGCATGCATTAACACTAACATTATATTGACCGGCCTCAGATAGTCGTGGCTTCTACATAAACTTGATTACGATTGCTTAACATAGTGCTACATTGTCCCGTAATTGGAAAGTGATCATTCGTGACTCAAACATATGTTTGAAAGTCCAAGCATGATTGACTACTTGTCTTAAGTCCATCACATATGAAGCTTGTTGTTAGGAGGCTTTGATTTTATCAATCCTCTAATGAGCCTTCATTAAACTTGGTCTAAGTGCAAGAGTTAATTATCATTGATCATTTGCTCTAACGACTAATCACTTACTCACTAACCATATCATTATACTAATTTTGTTTATGTTTCCTTCTTGCTCCCTATCTCTCTTTTATGCTTATCATCTCATATCATATTATTGTTTATGCTTCCGTTATTTTTCCTTTGTCTGTTGGACACATGTTTATGCTTCTGTTATTTTTCCTCTGTTCGCTGGACACATGTTTATGCTTCCGCCTCTTTTCTTTTGTCCACTTGGACCATATCTTGTTAAAAGAATTAATAAAGGACTAAACCTCTAAAAACTTGGTGCTTTTAACTTTGTGGCTATGCTCTTGGACTATTTTTGGACCCTTGGACTTAGAATTAGGTCTCTTTCCCTTTGCTTGGAGTATTATGGATCTTTGCCTTTATTTGACTTGTTCATTTGCTTATGCTCAAGATGGATGGAATTCTTTCAGCTTGCTATGGAGTATGCTACGAGTGGGTTAGATCCTTCTTATCTCTAGCTTTTATTTTTCTCTCTAGGGTAGTCACTCCATCTCCTCCCCTTCTTCAATTTTCAAAACCTTCTCCCTTTTTCAAAACCTTTTTGCTTTCAAACTTCAAACCGCTTTCACAACAAAACCTTGACTTTTGTCAAGTGCCTTTTTTCAAACTTCTTTTTCTTCAATAAATGTCAATCAATGCTCACCATACTTTGACTCTTTTCGAAAAGACATAAAAAACATTCAAACTCATCCAATACTTTTGTGCCTTATGCACTTTCTTTCAAAAACTTTTCCATAAGTTTAGACACGAGTCATCTCTTTAAGCGAAACTATTCGCTTGGAAATGACGACTTGTCTTTTCACTTAAAATCAACCATAACAAACCTATTTTATTATTTGTACCACGAACTACGGGGTTTTGATCCTATATTGCATTTTGTGGGTACGTAGGAATGAGGCGACAAGTCTCTCCAAACACAAAAATCTTAAAAAAACAATTCTCTTCTCATCTCTCCAATCTCTTTTCAAACAAACCATTTTTAAGTCAAAAAGCATAAATATTTTAAAGGGCTCCTATAGAATACTATAGACGTTTTGGGTACTAACACCTTCCCATTGCGTAACCAACCCCCTTACCCTGATCTCTGTTCTTGTTCTTGTTTTAGAACTCTTTGGTTTTGTTCGCTCTTTTTCCTTTCCTTTTTGGTTAAAATAAAAGTGCGGTGGCGACTCTTGCATTTTTGGAGTTAAGTTAATCAATAGCTTATACTCACAAATTTCTCCGCTACATATAGTAGCTCAATTTTTTTATTGTAATGTGTCATATATCAGTGGTAATAGAGATTTCTGGCTAATTGCCATATATGCCTCCAACACCCTTGAGAAGAGGAAGAAGTTATGGAAAGATATCAACAACATTCATGACAATCTTTTTGGACCCTGGTGCCTCATGGGAGATTTCAATAATGTTTTAAGATCCCGTGACAGAATTGGTGGCAACTTGGTCAGTGAAAAGGAGTATAGAGACCTGAGTGATATGATGAATAAAACTGGACTTTTTCAAAATAACAGTCAGAGGGAACACTTCACATGGTGCAACAATCAGAGAAATAATATGATTTACTCTAGAATAGATAGGGTCTTGGGGAATATTGACTGGCAGCAGCAAAATCAGGATACCAAGCTCACCATAATGAACCATGGGGTATCTGACCATGCTTTACTTTTCCTGTAAGGAGACACTATTAAAAGACCTCATAGAACTCCCTTCAAGTTCCAAAATGTTTTCATTAATAAGGCTTAGTACTCAGATGCAGTGCACCAAAGTTAGGTGGAACCTATAGAGGGAAGTCCTATGTTTGTGGTGTGGAAGAAGCTCCAAAGGCTTTAGCCTGTGCTCAAGAAGCTTAGCAAGTCTTTCAATGGGATTATCCACCACTTAAGGAAAGCTAGAGAAAAGTTATCCATTGCTCAAGATAATTTGGTGAGAGACAGGATGAATCCTCAGAACATTGACATAGTCAAATTTTGCACTAATAAAGTCTTAAGGTTGAGCAGTCTGGAGGAAAACATCATTCAACAGAAATCTAAAGTGGACTGGATTAAACTTGGTGATGGGAATAACTCTTACTTTCGTGCTTCTTTGAAAGCCATACATAGGCAAAACCAATTAGATAAGTTGAAAGATGAAAGTGGGAAAGAGTTGCACCAGCAAGAGGAGATTGAAAATGAGATCATCAATTTTTACCATAAGCTCATTGGAACTTCCAATAGCAACCTGACCAGCATTGATATAGTTGCCATGAGAAAAGAGCCTCAATTGACTATGGAGCATAATGACTTCTTAACCGCTCCTGTGACTGATAGAGAGATTCGTAATAGATTGAAGGGTATTAAGGACCTATTTACTTCATGTATTGATGGGTTTAATGCAAAAAAATTTAAGAGCTCATCAAGCATGACATCACCAAAGCCATCCAAGATTTTTTTGAGAGGGAAAGGATATACGAAGCCATCAACTGCCCCTTGATCACCCTTATTCCCAAGACCAATGTTGCTAACATGGTGAAGGATTTCAGACCTATTTCATGCTGCACTGTCATCTACAAAGTAATCTCTAGAATTATGGCCAAAACACTTGGGTAGGTCTTGAACAGTATCATCCACAACAATCAAGCTTCTTCTGTGCCTGGAAAAAATATTCATGATCATATTCTCTTGGAATTTGAATTAATTAGAGGATATAATGCCAAATAAGGAGCCCTTAAGTGCATGTTGCAAATGGATTTACAAAAGGCCTATGACACTGTGGAGCGGACAGCCTTAGAGTCAATTTTGAAGGAGCATAGCTTTTCTCACCAGTTCATAAGGTGGATTATGCTGACTGTTAAAACTGTTTTTTACAAATTTCAAGTGAATGGAAATATTACTAAAATAATGGAAGCTAAGAGAGGGATTAGACAAGGGGATCCTCTCTCCCCCTTGTTGTTTGTGATAGTGATGGAGTATTTACACAGACTGCTATAAAAACTAAAGGATAAATCCAATTTTAACTTCCATTCCAGATGTGAGAAGATGGAGATCATTAACCTGAGCTTTGCTGATGATTTACTTCTGTTTGCAAGAGGAGACACACAATCAGTAGCAATGTTGATGAACGTGTATGTAGAGTTTTCCAATTCCACAGGGCTCAAGATTAACCCTACCAAGTGTAAGGCTTTCTTTAGCAATGTGGATGATGAGGTCAGGCACATAATTTAGGAGATTGCCAATTTCTCAGAAGGTCAATTGCCTTTTAGATATCTTGGTATACCTTTAACAAGTAAGAAGTTGAACATAATTCATTATCTTCCTATTATAGATAGAATTTGTGCTAGATTCAATCACTGGAGTTCCAAACTTCTCTCTATGGCAGGTAGAACTCAGCTTATTAATAATGTTCTTTTTTCCCTGTCCAACTTTTGGTTGCAATGCCTGCCTCTGCCTAAGGCTGTTCTGGCTAAAGTTGATGCCTTGTGCAGATCTTTCTTATGGTCTAGTTCAGACAAAGTCACCAGGAAAACTCCAATTGTCTGGAAATAAACTTGTGCCCCTAAGAAACAATGTGGTTTGAACATTATTGGTCTTACAAATTGGAACAAGTCTTGCATTGCCAAGTTATTGTGGAACATTAATAGGAAGTCTGACAATTTATGGATCAAATGGATCCATTGTTACTACATTAAAAACCAGAATGTGATGACAATGGGCCTAAAAAAGAATACATCTTGGATTTTAAAATTGATTATGAAGATGAAACTTATAGTGGTTGCCTTAAATATGTGGGATAATTTTGTGCAGGAAGACAAGTTCTCCATGAGGAAGCTCTACGCAGTGCTGAATGACAGGGATCAAGACATGGAATGAAGGAAAGTGTTTTACAATAACCCCGCCAGATCCAAAGCCTAAATCATTCTTTGACTGACCTGTCATGGGAGGCTGGCAACTAAGGAGAGGTTGAACAAATCTGGGCTCCTCAATGATGAAGAATGATTTTTCTGCAAAGAGAAGGAAACTCTTAATCATCTTTTCTTCAATTGCAGGTCTATGAAGATGCTTTGGATGTAAATATTGCAATGGCTCCAGGTTGTGCATACCCCTAGCAATTGGAATGATGAGCTTTCGCGGGCTATTATGATGAGTAAATCCAAGAGTCCTAGATGTAGAATCATCAAGTGTGCTATAGCTGAAACTCTCTATGAGATATGGAGAATTAGGAATGATACCTGCTTTGGTAATGATTGTAACTTTAGCAACATTGGATCCAAAATCATAAACTTCATTGTCTATAGATGTTGGATGAAAGACAACCTTAAAAAAACCTTAGATAGATTGCATATGCCTTGAATTTTGTTCGTGTGGTTTTTAGTCTCCTAGCTTAGCTGGATCTCTCTTTAGAATCACACGCAAAGTATTTTATTTAAAAAAAAATTGTTACATGATATTTTTTGGGATGTCATTGCCTCATAGAATTCTTAATTAGTTATTTTGTTTAAAGTTTATCTTTTTCTTCTAATAAAAAATAAAAATATATTAACTTATAATGGCAATAAAACGTGGATTCACTATGCAAAATAAAACTTAAAAGTTGAATCTTATTTTAACAAGTTCGTAATTCATACTTTTCTTTATTAAATTGTATTAAAATATTCATTTATTTTAAAATGAGTGTTGATTAAAAAATTTGTACACAAATTGAAAAAATACAATAATATTTATTTTCATTACTTTAAATGTAAAATAAAATAAAATATTTTGGGAATTATGAAAATAATAAATAAAAAGCACAATTAGAAGAAAACTCTATAATTCTATGTTGAGAAAGGAGAATAATATTTATTTTAAAACAGTTTTTTTTTATTTAAAAAGAAAAAAAGATAAAACTAGAATGATGTTATCCATTTGAGAAAAGGCTTCAACCGTTAATCTGTAACCTCAACCGAGTGGTCCTGGGATAGTTTCTCATTGTTAACGCATATCTATTTTAAGTCAAGTTTAATCGATAATAAATAATTAAATTAACAAGGAGACATAAAAGGGCATTTGGTCTAGTGGTATGATTCTCGCTTTGGGTGCGAGAGGTCCGGAGTTCGATTCTCCGAATGCCCCTTTTTTCGTGAACAGTTTTCTTCTCTTTGAAACTGATTCCAGAAATAGTTGTTCGATGCAGAGTCACTTCTCTCTCATCATGAAGGTGAAAGTGACTTTGGTTTTGGTTTGAAATTTAATAAAATCGATTCAGTTCGATTTGTAATTTATATTCTATAAATTATAAATCTAATAAAAACAAATCAAATCATATTATGCTATAAAATTTTACACCATCATATTTTTTTTAATTTTTAAAGAAATCACTTATAATATTTAAAATTCAATTATGATATGTACATTTTATCGTATTATACTATTTATTTTAATTTACATTAAAAAAATATAATATTATTTTTTTATAAATACTATTTTTTTATAAATACTATTTTTTTATTTGAAATAAAATTACTATATATTTATTTTAATTTTAATTTTTAGTTTTTTGACGTAGATAAAAATAGTATTAAAACAAAAATTTTACATATTGATAATAAATTATCAAACTAGCAAAGTCACATGTAGGTGTTTGTTTATAGCTACACAATATATTAATTCAAATTTATAGAATAAATTTCATGTATATTATTCTTTACATATTTGATAAAATTTGTAAGATATAATTCATATTTATGAATTAAATCATAAATTTATTATATAGTAATGTATGAACGATTAAATATAAAATTATGTTGTCCTTTACATATTCGATCATTTTATATATATATATATATATATATATATATATATATATATATATATATATATATATATATATATATATATATATATATATATATATATATATATATATATATATATATATATATATATATATATATATATATATATATATATATATATATATATATATATATATATATATATGTCTCAATACAAAATTTGTAAAAAACTGAACCAATTCAATCTAAACCACATTGGTTTGGTTCGATTTTACTTTTAAAATCAACTGATCTAAACCACACTAGTTTGGTTTAATTTGGTTTGATTATACTTCTAAAATCAACCGAACTAAATCAAACTGCATGTTTTTTCTCCCGCTGTTCAGATGACTTTTAGTGTCAAAAACGTCCAAACTGTACCGCGAACACTAGAGCTATCAATATGGACTAACTCATATGGACCGACATGCCAAGGCCGAAAAATCATATGGCTTGAACTTTAAAATTAGAGCTCAGATTTTCCCCGACCTTTTTAATCCGGCCCTAAAAATCTCACTACCTATTAGAGATAGTTCGTATGGATCGCGTGTTGCCCGTTAGGTCCACTTAACTATAATTTCCTAAAATATTTATTAGCATTTATGTTGTCTCACTCCTAGGGCTGACAATGAACCGAACCAACTCGAAAATAGTTCGGAATTCGATTCGATAAATAAATCGTTGAACTAGGTTCATGAACCAAATGAGTTGAGTATGAGCGAAAAATTAAGCTCGTTAAATAAATGAGTTGAACTTGAACTATACATAGTTCGACTCGTTAGGTTCATGAGTCAACTCGATTACATATGAAAAAAATTATACTGTTTTTAAGATTAGGTTTAAATATTTACTCCAAATCTTAGACAAATTTAATCTTCAATTTAGTAGTTTTTGAATTAGACTCTCAAATGTATCTCTTGAAAGTTGTGTAGGTTTTGAATTAGTAGATTTTGAAGATAAAGTTAAATTTCAATATGATAACTTTTATTTTATTTTAAAAATATATATTTATTTAAAATGTCAAATATACTAAAAAATATATATATTTTAAAAGAATAGTTTTTAAGTCCGTGAATCATGTGAGCTGAACCTAATGAGATGAACCTAACGAGTTGAACCGAACTGTTCGTGAACTTATAACGAGTCGAGTTTTGAGCTTAAAAAAAAGTTCGTTTCGAACTCGAACTCGAACTCGAATTCGAACCAATTCTAATGAGTCGAGCCGAGCTGAGGTGAGTTCGACTCGACTCGACTCATTTCCAGCCCTACTCATTCCAAATCAACACATTAATTTTTCTCATCACTATATTTTATCTCTATTCTATTTAATTTTTCTCTTTTAAATATTATACATTAATATATTCAAATTGATATTTAACTGTTGTGTTTTATTTCACATTTTTCTCATATTTTATTAGTTTCTCTTATGTTAAATATTTAGATATTATTTTATACAATTTAGACATCTATTAACATAATATAGTATTTTTTTAAAATATTATGAGATTTTATTTAAACTTTTGTGTAGAAGTTAATATAAAAAAATAGTTTGTTTAGGTTCGGGTAGCTCGAAGTTTGTAAAGGCCCAGACTCGGGTAGTGAATTTAGAGTCTATATTACAATAAAAGTTTTTTTTGCCCCGACCCTATAAAATTCGAGGCCTGTTTAGGGCCGGATACCCAGTTTTAACAACTCTAGCTAACACCCATATTCTCGCTCATTCGTATGCACATCGCATTTTTGGAATTTTACCTTATACCTGTAGGTTACCCTTTCATCCTTTACATTTTTTATAATATCTCATTTTTATTCTTTTTGCCTATCAAATAATTTACCTATTAGTAATAATTCATATTTTATTATATTACTTTCTTAAGCCCATAAGTTTGTTAGAGGGTATTTTAGTATTTATCTTATTCTAGTAACCCTAGTTTTAGCTTATAAATAGGGTGACAATCATTGTAACTCTTAATCCTGTTTCTTCTGCCGTCATTCTTAATAGAATATTTCTACCTTTCATCATTTATTCTACCTTTGCACCAACAATTGGTATCTAGAGCTCCGGTTCAGATTCATTGGGAAACACGGGAAACACGAGTGAACGTGAGGTCTTGTGTGTTTGATTTTGATCCTTAGATTCGTGTTGAATCTTGAACAAAATCTGATCAAAATTTTATTTTGTAGGTTGGGAAACACTGTGTGAGAAATCTGAGTGTATTGTGCAAGGTAGAAGATGAACGGAAACGGCAACATGAACACCAAACTTCCAGTATTTGATGGTAAAAACTGGAATCGTTGGATGATCCAAATGCGTGTACTATTTGGTGCTCAAGATGTTCTAGATCTTGTCACTGATGGTTATGTTCCAGTAGTAGCAGATGCAACAGATGAACAGAAAAACGCGCAGAAGGAAGTAAGGAAGAAGGATCAGAAAGCATTATTCTTTATTCATCAATGTGTGGATGTAAATGTGTTTGAGAAGATTGCAGATTCAACAACAGCAAAGGCTGCGTGGGACACACTGGTGAGATGTTATGGTGGTGACGCATCAGTGAAGAAGGTAAAGCTTCAGTCCTTGAGAAAGCAATATGAGAATCTCAACATGAAGAATAATGAGAAAGTCTCTGAATACATCTCCAGAATGATTCTGATCACTAATGAGATGAAGGCGTGTGGAGAAACTCTTTCAGAAGAATCAATAATGGAGAAAGTATTGAGATCCCTTACTCCTCAATTTGATTACATTGTGGTAGCAATAGAACATTCCAAAGATCTGAGCACCATGAGAATTGAAGATCTGCAGAGCAGTCTAGAAGCGCAAGAGTTGCGTTTGACTGAGAGAACTTCTGAAAAGGAAGTAGAGCAGCAGGCTCTGAAAGCAACTTCTGATAGGAGGTATCAAAAGCAGTCAGAAGCCAGGAGAAGATCTGATGGTGGTCAGAAGTCAGAAAGCTCAACCTCTGATAGACAAAAGAATGCTCAGAAGGGAAAAGAGAAGTATGACAAGAAGAAGATCCAATGTTACTGTTGTAAGAAGTTTGGTCACTTTGCTAGAGATTGTTGGTCAAACAAGGAGAAGAAATCAGAAGAAGCAAATATAGCCAGAAGTTCTGATGACGAATCTGTGCTATTGATGGCCTCTGAATCTGATGATCTGACAGACTGGTGGTATATGGACACTGGCTGTTCAAATCATCTTACTGGAAACAAGAAATGGCTGGTTGACTTTGACTCTGAAAAGAGGACAAAGATCAGATGTGCTGATGACAAATATCTTAATGCAGAAGGTATGGGAAATGTCAGAGTGACTCTGAACAATGGGAAAACAGCATTGATTCAGAACGTGTGGTATGTACCTGGCATCAGAAGCAATCTGATGAGTGTGGGACAATTAATTGAGAAAGGTTTTTCAGTTACCATGAAGGATAATCTTCTGAAGCTGTATGACTGCAATCAGAAGTTGATTATGGAGTCAGAACAGGGAAGGAATAGAACATTCAAGGTGAATGTCAGAACTGCAGACTCATAATGTCTTAGTGCAACATGTGCTGAGAAGGAGAGTGAGCTGTGGCACAGAAGATTTGGTCATTTGAATTTCAGAAGCCTAAAACATCTGAATTCAAAGAAGCTGGTACATGGAATTCCTGCAATTAAGAAGCCTGAAAAGTCATGCAAAGTTTGCATGGAAGGAAAACAACCACGTTTGCCATTTGCATCAGAAGTTGCTCCAAGAGCAAAACATGCCTTGGGAGTTGTACATTCTGATGTGTGTGGTCCATTTCCAGTAGCATCAATTGGAGGGAATAAGTACTTTGTGTTGTTTGTTGATGAATTCACAAGAATGACATGGGTATCCCTTATTAAGTTCAAACACGAGGTGTTTGATGAATTCAAGAAGTTCAGAGTGAAGGCTGAGAATCAGAGTGGTCAGAAGTTGAAGATTCTTAGAACTGATGGTGGAGGTGAGTATAACTCCAAAGAGTTCCAGAAGTTCTGTGAGGATAATGGAATTGAGCATGAGGTTACTGCTCCTTATACCCCTCAACACAATGGTCTTGCTGAAAGAAGAAACCGTACTTTGCTTGATATGGTGAGAAGCATGCTAAAGGAGAAGAAGCTTCCTCAGAAGCTCTGGGGAGAAGCTGTTGCCACTGCAACGTATGTACTCAACAGATGTCCTACGAAGAAGTTGAAGGAAATAGTTCCTATGCAGAAGTGGACTGGAGACAAGCAAAGTGTTAGTCATCTGAAGGTGTTTGGTTCTGTTTGCTATAAACATGTTCCAGAAGCCAGAAGACAGAAGCTGGATGATAGAAGCAAAGTGATGATTCTGATAGGGTACCACAGTACAGGTGCATACAAGCTCTATTGTCCAGAAACCAATAAAATTGAATTCAGCAGAGATGTGATTGTGAAGGAATCAGAAGTTTGGAATTGGGATAAGTCTCAATCTGATTCTGATGTTAGAACTTCTGAAGAAAGGTCAGAGTTAAGAATTTCTGAAGTTGAAGTAAACTCTGAAGTTGATTCTGACTCTGATAGTGATTCTGACTCTGGAGAAGACTCAGAAGATGAAGGTGACTCTGATGATCCAGACTCTGATGGTAATCCAGATTCTGGTGGAAATTCAGACTCTGAAGATGGCCAAGGCTCTGGAGGAAGTCAAGCCTCTGAAGCTAGAAATTCTGAAGTTCAAGACTCTGGAAATATGCCAGATCCTGAAGTTGGTCAAAGCTCTGGAGAAAGTCAATCATCTGAAGCTCAAGACTCTGAACAAGTTCAGAGACCACAAAGAATCAGAAGCGTTCCCAGAAGATTTGCAGAATTTGACATGCTGCAAGACACTGAAGTAGACTCTGAAGGAGAAGTTATTCAGTGTGCCATGTTAGTAGACTCTGAACCTATAAGTACAGAGGAGGCTCTTAAGCAGAAGCTCTGGCTGAAGGCCATGAAAGAAGAACTTGATGCTATAGAGAGAAACAAGACTTGGAAGCTGACAGAACTTCCAAAAGACAAGAAAGCCATCAGCGTTAGATGGGTTTTCAAGCAGAAGTTAAAGCCAGATGGTTCAATTGGCAAACATAAAGCAAGGTTGGTAGCCAGAGGATTTCTACAGAAACCTGGGCTGGATTACTCTA
Organism: Lathyrus sativus; assembly: GCA_963859935.3. Classification (NCBI taxonomy): domain Eukaryota; kingdom Viridiplantae; phylum Streptophyta; class Magnoliopsida; order Fabales; family Fabaceae; genus Lathyrus; species Lathyrus sativus. The sequence goes on along the minus strand of OZ012739.1, from coordinate 675,964,458 downwards.
AAGTGTTTGCACCTGTAGCAAGACATGAAACAATCAGAATGGTGATTGCAATAGCTGCTAACAGAAATTGGCCTCTGATGCATTTAGATGTAAAATCTGCATTTCTGAACGGTCCATTAGAAGAAGAAGTTTACGTGTCACAACCTCCTGGATTTGTGAAAAAGAATCAGGAAGGGATGGTGTACAGATTATACAAAGCTCTATATGGACTGAAACAAGCGCCCAGAGCTTGGAATCAGAAGATTGATTCATTTTTCAAGAAGCAAGACTTTCAGAAATGTGAGATGGAGTACGGTGTCTATGTTCAGCATACTTCTGAAGGCAATATGACTCTGGTATGTTTATATGTTGATGATATACTGCTGACTGGAAGTTCTGAACAGGAGATAACCAAGTTCAAGAAGGTTCTAATGAATAAATTTGAAATGACTGATCTAGGCAAAATGACATACTTTCTAGGGATGGAGTTCAGATATTCTGAGAAAGGTATCATTTTGCATCAGCTCAAGTATGAATTAGAACTTCTGAAGAGATTTGATATGAAGAATTGTAAGATGGCTGTCACACCTTCTGATACAAATCAGAAACTGGATTCAGACTCTGAAGGAAAGGATGTGGACGCTACAACCTTCAAACAGTTGGTTGGTTCTCTGAGGTATCTGTGCAATACCAGACCTGATATTTGCTACTCAGTTGGGATGGTTAGTAGGTTCATGAGTAAACCTAAGTGGTCCCATTACCAAGCTGCTGTCAGGATTCTGAGGTATATCAAAGGAACTCTGAAGTATGGAGTGTTATTTCCTTCTGGAAGAAAGGATGAGTCAGAACTTCTGAGTTATTCAGACTCTGATTGGTGTGGAGACAGAGTTGACAGAAAAAGTACCTCTGGGTACTTGTTCAAATTTCTGGGAGGTCCTATTTCTTGGTGTTCCAAGAAGCAACCTGTTGTGGCGTTGTCAACCTGTGAAGCTGAATACATTGCAGGTGCTGTTACTGCATGCCAAGCTGTTGGATTCTAATCTGTTGCAGGATCTGAAGATTAAAGTAGACAAACCTCTGAAGTTGATGATTGACAACAAGTCTGCAATCAATCTTGCCAGAAACCCAGTGTTGCATGGGAGAAGCAAGCATATTGATACCAAGTATCATTTTCTGAGAGATCAAGTTCAGAGTGGAGTGTTAGAAGTTGTACACTGCAGCACTCAGAAGCAGTTGGCAGATGTTCTGACGAAAGCTATCAAGACTGATCAATTTCTCAGATTAAGGGATGGAATTGGTGTTACAAGTTTTGATGGAATATGAATTAAGGGATGGTATTAGTAATAATTCATATTTTATTATATTACTTTCTTAAACCCATAAGTTTGTTAGAGGGTATTTTAGTATTTATCTTATTCTAGTAACCCTAGTTTTAGCTTATAAATAGGGTGACAATCATTGTAACTCTTAATCCTGTTTCTTCTGCCGTCATTCTTAATAGAATATTTCTACCTTTCATCATTTATTCTACCTTTGCACCAACATTACCATTCAATTTTTACTATTATAGTAAACTTCTTCAAAATTGGAGAATTCCACACTCTTACATCATTATAATATAGAATTATACTTAAAGGATTCTAATATGTAGTTTTTTTGAAACTGTAGTCGATATCATTTTTATTTTGATATTCTATTTAAATTTGATCTGTGTGTAATTTGATTTATCACTTATTTATAATTCGTTTGATTTATCACTTATTTATAAATTACTTTTTGACTCATGACAATGGGTTTTTAGCCTAAGAAATTTGGTTTAATTCAATATGTTTAGTGTAACTTGAATCACAAATTAGAAGATTTAAATCAAGAATTTTATAAAGCTTGATTTGAATCATACTTTTTAGTGATTTGAATCAAACATCAACATGAAGTCTATAATTTGGTTTGCTAGCTTGATTCAACATTAGGGATGTATGTGATTCAAATCATAACACTCCCTGACTCGAATCTCTTGAAAAATAACAATGATTCAAATCATGCTTTGCCTTGATTCAAATCAAATGACAAATTCATCGCTTTACTATCTTTTATAATTTTTTTTTCTTTGATTCAAATCATAACCTCATAATTTGACTAATATTTTTTTGTCTTTTCTTCACCTTTTTGTGAATAGCCTCTAGTACCTATTTAAATCCTCTTAGTGTGACTTTCTAAGATTGGAATTTTTGAGTTGATTATCAAGTTGGCCATTAGACACACAGTGTGGCTAGTGAGCTAATTTTGTTGATTGACCCAACAATATTTATCAAGAGAGAGAAGTCTCATGATGAGATTCTTCCAAAGTAAAATCTATTGAGTTTCATACCTATTTTCAAAGAGTTTGAGAAAAACTAAGAAAGTTTTCTTTATTCACAAACACACTTTCTCATTGATTCAAGTTTGTAAATTTTTTTTTAAAATGTTAGAAGTTGTGAGATTTTAGTTGTGTTGTGTGAGATATTTTAGATACCCTTCAATATCTTCATCCTTGTGCCAAGAAACTATAATTATGGTGCTCAATTTTAAAGATTAAGTGTGAGAGGTAGACCCAATATACATTCGGGAAGCTAATGCTTTTTGTTGTTGTTATGTTTATAGTATATTAACTTTGCAACTCTAAAGACCTTACAATTTACAATGGTAAAATCATTGAAGAGTGGACTAAACTTTAGCGAGGACAAATGAACTGAACCACTATACATCCGGCGTACACTTCTTCTTTTCTATATCTCTTTTATTTTATACATGTTATCTTATGCTTTAAATTTGTTGATCTTTAGAATGTTATCTAGATTTTTTATCTTACTTGTAGTATTTTATCATAAAAGTTTAGGTATGTGATGCATCTAGTTCATTCCTTGATTATAATTTTAAAAACTTTAATTTTGAATGAATCAATCTTATATATATTTCAATTTTGAGCTAGACACAAATTTGTATTGTGATCAATGTTGAATTGTTTTTCAAAGCAACTTATTTCATCTTAGTCATGTTGAACATTGATTGAATTATGTATATCAATTGACAATAAAACATATAATCTTTGGATCCATGGATCCATTGGTTATATTCTTCTTCCGCATGTCAATTATTATTTTGTTTATTGAACTTTAATTTTACATAAGAAAAAGTTTTGAAAATGGTTTAAGGGGATTGGTTTATTAAATCCCTCTCTTTCTAGACAGTTTAATCCTCATATTTTTGCCCAATAGTTATAATTAGATATGGTCATTAGATCAAGTCCTATAACTTCAAAAGTCGAGGATATAAGTAGAATAATTTGAAGGGTGTGTATTCAATTTATCTTATCTAGCCGATTCAATATATTTCATAGCCATATTATTACATGATTTATGTCATTATCTAAATGATCTAGAGATATTTGAAATAATCCAATATTATTATGTAGACAATTCTATAACCAATTGATTGAATTTCATAAAAACTATATACATCTTGGATTGAACTTACAAAGTTTTAAGTTGTGTGTAAGAAATCAGAAACATATTTTCATCTTCCTTTTATGCGCTTACCATTCATCATGTGTTGTCAAATGGCATCAATTTTTTTTCATCAAGCTTTTATTATAGGCATTAAAATTTCTTCTAGCATTAAAATTACTATACATTAAAGTTTTATCACGCATTAATCTCTTCAATCAACTGTGAGATTCACTAGTAACTTTCTAATGAAATGATTCTGCCATTGCAAACATATACACATATTTGAGCCAAACCAAGCAATCTAAATCAAAATATATATGCAAATTGGCTTTTACATTGAATTCTCAGATGACCTATGAAACCAGCAATTGATTCCTTCGAAACTAATGTCTTAGTGAATTACTAGTATATCCATCATACATTACTTGAGATAAAAATGATTTCTACATTTCTCATACTAAACTTCTAGACAGGTCTTCAATTTAATTTGATTTCTACATTTGGCTATCAGCTTTTACAAGTTCAGGGAAACAACATTAAGTGATAAAAATGATTCAAGTCTAAAACACATCATTTAACTTAAGTGTTTTGGTAATTCCGCCCACCCTACGCCAATTATCTGGAAAGGAGGAACACCAAGACTTGTTTTGGTATTGAGCATCATGATCCTTGATTGCTTCTAATACAAATGAATATGATGATTATATTTAGAAAATTATTCATAACAAACACAATAACAGTAGCAGTAATCTCAATCATGAAATTCACAAAAATACTAATCTTTCTGGACAAGAAAATTAAGTAGTAAGTTGTGACATTTAAAATTAAAATTAGATAATAATTAGAGCTAATTAACTTGAATCATTACTCTAAATCCTAACTATGATCGATGAACAATTAGAGCAGAGAAATAATGAAGAAAAGAAGAGCAATTGAAACTCTAACACATTTCGATATGTATAAATGAATGAGATAAAAAATAAGTGTTTCTTACTTTAACGTTTAACAATGTAGTGCACGCTTCTTTTAGTTCTTTCTTTTAGAAGTATCGCAACTGCGAAAAACACCCGGCAGAAAACAGAAGAGTCGCCACATTTCGTTATTTATCCCAAAGAGAGGGAAAGGAAACGATCGGAAAAACCTGACGAAAAGGAAAAGACAAGGTCATCGCAAGCAAGTCTGACTTCGGGAGTCGGTTACGCAAGGGGAAGGTATTAGCACCCCTCACGTCTGTCGTACTCGACGGGATCCGCGCATTGTTGTCTATCTAAAAGGATGATCAATCTATCTACACTAAAGGTCAAGGGATAAAAGAAAAATAAAAGAAACTCAACAGAGCATCGCCATGCTCTGTGCATACGTATTCCCTCGTGCAATGGAAAAGTCAGAGTCAACGTAGTTCGGCTAACAACGGGAGAAAGGGGGGAAAGGTTGCTCGCCAAGACGTCGCGTCTTGTGCCTACGTACTTTCATCTGGTATGAAAGATCAGAGCAAACGTAGTTCGGGCTAAAAAGACCACAGGTTGGTTCAAAGTTTTTTAGGCCCGAGTAGGGTTAACAAGTAGTTCTAGCAGTTGGTGTATGCAGCTCGATCATTGGAGACTTAGGGTTACCGTTTGCAGTAGAACTAAAAGTTAACAGCACTCTTTTATCTGAAAAGATTTTCCTGATTAGAATCCCAAAGGATGAAAAAGGTTTGAAGTGTTTCTATGTTTTTTAGAGAAGAAATGTTTTGAATTTGAGTGTTTATAATGTATGTTGTACTAAAGTCTAGAACCTAGGAGCGAATGTGTCGCATATCGTCCTAAGGACGTATACTAAACACTCTAGGCAATAGAGAGGTGGCCCCCCAATCACCATTTCTCAAGTATAAGGCTCATGGCGCAACATCCATTATCTTTATTAAGTGTGTTAAGATTGTATGAAGATGAGAAGAGAAGAAAGGACCACTAATGGGAGACTAATCAATCCTAAAAGTTATCATGCGAAGTGGACCTAAAGTTGGGATACAAAAGGGGAACTGCCTAATGTTATCATGCATAGTTAAGCACCTAATGTCTATCATAACCTCAAAAGGTTAGAGAACTTATGTGGATCATGGCAAAGAAAAGCCAAAGAAGAAGAAGAAGAAAGAACATGCAAATGGAAATGCAAACATAAGATGCACAAGTAGAATGAAAGTGGGAGGAAAATAGTGTGAGGCAGTAGCCTCTACAAGCTCATCTCAACCAAGCATGCATATGAGAAATGCCAAGAAAAAAAGATAAGAAGATGCACAAGAGGAAATCACACAAAAGGATGTAAACAAGCTATATATAGAAACCTTAAATGGAAGCAACAAAAGAAGCACACAAACGAACAAGCAAAACTAAATGTTATGACCTAAAAATGAGCAAGCATCATCCTTAACATGTTAACAACATGAATCAAAAGGCATTGTGGGCTCAAAGGATCCAAAAATGTCATCTCCAAGACAAACTAGGTCAATGTGTATGTATGAACTTCCCTTGGAGGTAAGTTACCTCAAAATTAGGAAAATGATTCGAAAATGATCAAATAAAATGCACAAAGTCCATAAACATGTTGGCAAACAGAAGCTAAAATATCACAATCGAAATCAATTCACAACACCACCAAAGAAATTGATTCACAAGGGTGTTCCATTGTGAATGAGGATTGTCGAGGGTCAAATGAAATGCAACAAAAGTCAACCCAAAAGTCAACCAATAGGAGCAAAATGGTCCTCAAAAATCAATCAACTCATCATGGATATGAGGATTGATTTTCAATCATTGGATTAAAAGGAAATGAGAGAAACAAATCAAGAACCAAAACATGTCAAGAATTAGGTCAAATAAAACACTTCTCATTGATTAATTCTTTTTTAAATGAAAAATAATTCTAAAATAAAATAAAAATATCCCAAAAATAAAAGACACCTCAAACTATCCAGAAAATATTTTTTGTGAATTTTATCAATGTTGGAAGTATTTTAAATTGAATTAATTCTAAACAACATCAAAATAAAATAAAATAAAAAAAGAAAAAAAAAACGGTGTGGATAGTAACCAGAATCAATGCAATCCATTGGGCTTAGTGTGTGTGGGGGTGTGGAAAGCAGAAATAGCCCAAGTCCATTCAGAATGGATCCAGTGGTACACGCTGCATGGTTCATAGGATACAGATCAAATCATACGCGCTCGTCTCACACAAGAACAGATCCAATGACTACAATGAAAACAAGTAAAACGTCGCGTTTCATTAAAACACCTCAGGACCAAATCTCATCCACTCATCTCAATAGGGGCCACGCAATCAAACGGTCATGGCTTTATTCAAACATCCAGTCAACTATCTAGATCAGATCTCACACGTCCAATTCAAATGAGTCAATAGATCTAATGGTTGTGTTTTAAAATGAAATAGCCTAGTCAACTCTCAAGTTACATCTTAACCATCCAAACCAGATAAGTCAAACACATCAACAGCTGAGAACACGTCTGGGATTAAAACGGAGCAAAAACCAGATGGACGGAGCACGGTGGCTCTGGTCATCTTCTCCGGCGAGCACAAATAGTGGCCGGTATCAAATGTTCACGAAACACAGAAATTTCTACATCATTCAAACCGTCTCACTACATACAACACAAATCCATGCTTGGTTTGCTCTAAAAGCTCATACATAGGCCAGATCGAAAGCAAACATAAAATGACATTCATCTGTATTCAGAAACCAACTACACAGTTCACACATCATGATTATGCAAAAATGGAGTGCAAACACATCATGTACAAAGAGAAATGGTGATTTGAAGTTACCTAGTGGAGAACTTCCACTGAGCCTTCAAAACTTGAGGAAGCTTGATGAAATCGATCCAGAATCACTCTATAATCTTCCCAGAAGCTGTTTGAATACTTGATTTGGCTTGAAATTCAGTAAATCTCCAAATTCGTGTTTCACTTTTTACTCCCTTTTTTCCACTGAGTTCTTGCTCCTTTCTTCACCAAATTCCTTTCTCTAGGTCTATGAAGCTTTCTGAAGTTATATATGATGGATTTGGAAGGAAATGAGGCCCAATTGTAGTTGTTTTAGGTCCAATTGAAATATGATATTTTTGCACATGGAGCTCCCAAATTGCACACGAAAACTGAGCTACAAGGCTTATAAATTTAGTCATTTAGCTTGTTGGGATCTCATATTGATCAAATGGCCAAGAATTGTTCCTTAATTTTGATTCTATGATGGATTTTGAGTTTGTTACTTAAGATTGAAGTAAGCATGGAAATGGCCACCAAAATGAGCTCAAATTGCAAATCCAAAATTTGCATCGTATTCAAAATGTGATTTGCACTCAAAATATGCACAAACTTGCACAAAATTGGTTCCATATGAATTAATTTGATTTTTGTACTTTTAATGCCTTTTCCATGGATTTTCCTTCAACAATTCTTCAATCCAAGCCAATTCAATGATTCTTTGATACTTGGTTGAGAAAATGACCCCATTTGGAGCAAGTTTCATGTTGGAAAGATTTTCATTTGAGATGTGCAAGATAGTGAAATGGACCTATAATGAAAATGACATGTAATCTTACTTTCCAAAATACCCCTGCCTTGCAAGCCTCATAACTTGAGTTCTACAAATCAGATGAAGTACTTCTAGTACTCTTTGGAAATCTAAGATAATGAGAAATAACTTTCATATTTGGGTCAAAGTGAGGAGAAACATCCTTCTAGGTCAAAAGTGACTTGGAAGGTGGTTGACTTTTGTTGACCAAAATCACATTCATCTGAGGACCTGTAACTTGTCAGCATCATAACTTGAGTTCTAGAAATCATATGAATTACTTCTAGTACTCAAAGGAAAACTAGAAACATGCTTTACAAGTTTCATGTTAGGGTCAAGATGATATGAGACTTGTATCTTGAGATAGGTGGTCTTGAAGTTAGACACTAAACAGAGGATTTTACACTGAGAACCCTAATTTAGTAACTTCTCACACTCTTGATTCTTCTTGACTTGATCTTGAAATTATATATTAGGCATCTCAACACAACATCCCATGACCATAGAGACTTGGAATTGAGTTTTAATCTCTTTCAATTTCACAGTTGACTGAGGGTTGACCAGATGAAAACCCTAGATGCACCACTCTTGATTGTGGCTTCTTACACATGACACAACAACTTGAACAAACTCCAATATGGCTCTCAAAGCACTCAAAGAGCTTTTTCAACATCCCATATCCATAATCATGAATTCACAACCCTCTGATGATCTTCAACTGGTCTGCAAGTTAGGAGATATTCTGCATACATCCATCAACCCTTTCACAAGACTTTGACCACTTCTTGGTGATTTGATAACCATTCATGCTTGAGTAAACCCCTTACTTAGGCTCAACACTCTGGGTAACCACCTCTTGCCATGCACAAACTCTTGATCCCCTGCTCAATGAACAAAGCTATGCAATGCAAATACTAGAAGAAAATGAAATGAAACATAAACCAAGTTAAGAAAAGGTTGGTCAAATTTTGGGGTGTAACAGCTGCCCCTATTCAAACGACTTGGACCTGAATGAGTGAAAAGCGAACGACTTTCACGCCATCAAGGTAAAAGGCGGATGAACACCAAAGAACCCGGAAATTTGCCAACTGTAATACCCCAAATTTTACCCTCGGATTAGTCGATTCATGTCGCACGTCGTCTCATTTTCGCATCAGCTAACTATTAACAGGTTACGTAGCTTGTTTCGTTTTGCAGGAACCGCATTTGGTACACTTTAGTTGTAAAAGGGCAAAAAGTTAATTTTCACATTTGTTTGCTGACTATTTTTGAAGATGAGCTGTCGTCGGGGTTTTTTTTAGTAATTAGAACCTCCGTCTCTGAGTTCTTTATTTTCTTTGAAGATAAATAGAAATTCACGGTAATTTTTGCATCAGGATGTTCAAGATACGGTAATTATGTCAATGGGCCGAGTCTCTGTCGCTAGTGGATTTCTAAGACATTTATTTTATCATATGGGTTGATTTAAGTGGAGATATCCATTTGGTTTGGTTCAAGTCGGTGCAAGAGTCCGTTCTGTGGAATTTGGTTTCAACAGACAATTATTTTCTGCTTCTTCTGCTACCTGCCACTTAAATTTCTCAAAAGGAAAGCGGTACAAAATTGGCTCAAGTTGGGGTTTGTTACATTTATTTAATTGAAATTTTTGGTCGAGTTGGTTCATGGCACTGGATTTATTAGTCGGAAACATAAATTGAATTTTTAGTGCGGAGTTTAGTTCTGTTCACTGTTAATTGGATTTCTCTGCTTTTTGCTGTTTTACTTCGTTCAAGGCCGGTACCGCTTCTATCACCAGCCACAACTTAATTTGGGGGAAATTTGGGATGTTTGATCTGTTTGATGAGGTTCAATCTGAATTTATGTCGGAGACGGATTTAGTCGGATAAATTGAAGGAGTTGGGAATTAATAAAAATATGTAATTTCAAAGTTCAATTTTTATTTCATATTGTTAGTTAATTTCATCGATATTTCATTTTTAAAATTCATAAATCAATGTTTCATTTTTAAAATTCATAAATCATATTTTATTTTATTTTTCATCATGTTTCATGTTCAAGTTCATTTATTATTAAATCAATTACACTTCGTTTTATTAATGACATTTTTTTATCAATAATATTTCATTCTTTTAACTAATTTCTTAAAATCATTCTCATTTCATTTTTATCAATCTCGTCTCATTGTTAAGTTGACTTCATTTTCAATATTTGATTTGCATGTCATTTTTTTTATCAAAAATAATATAGTAACAATATTATTTAATCCAAATGGAGTGATTGTTATTATATAGAAAAAATTAAATAGATAATAATTTACATAATTTACAATATCATACATTTCAATTACATTTTATTTTTTTAAAAAAACAAAAAATCATTAATTCCTAAAAGATCTTCGACTTTCTCCAACTTTCCGAACTTCCGACTATCCCTTCCGAACCTGCAAAACAAGTCAAAACAATAGCAAATAGAAGTTATTTGGTTAGTTGACACCCTCAGAACGGTGTCATCACCGGGTGTCCGTTCTCGGCCAATGGCCTATCCAGCAAAAATCCATTCTTATCAAAGGCGACCGAGAAAGATGAAGAAAAATCATGTCGAAATAAGTTGTTTGGCTAAAAGCGCTTATTCGGAAAGGCGGTTTGCCCGAAGAGTCGAACCGTAACGTCAACCTTTCCGAAAACAATTCCCAAACAGTTCAGAAATCAATCCAAAACCAAGTTCAGAATCAAGTGCAAAAACCAGTTCAAACTGAATCCAAAAAACCAGTTCAGCAAGTTGAACCCAAAAACCAGTTCAGTTCAGACAACTAGATGCAAATCAGTTCATGAAGAAACTGAAATCCAGCAAGTATCCGAAGTACATCTGCAAATCACAACGGGAAAAAGCCCAATTAAATCTGCAAAATAATCTCAACAGCTACCATCAGTAAAAAAGGTCCGTAACAACCAAGATTCAATCTAATAAATTCGTAGAATAACAAGCAACGAACCCGTCGCGGATCCATGAGAAAAACGACCCACAAATCACAGAGAAAGGTTGATATAAATATTACCGTAAGAAGGGTTACGAAAGACCTTAACAGAGTTCGAACAGGAGGACTCAGCGGCGGCCGTTTCAACAGTAAGACAGCAACAAAAATCAACCACACTGAAGCCTTAACAACAAATCAAACATAACGAGCTCACCGGAAACGAAGCACCATTAAGGCTCAGAACTTCCGCGAAGACATCATCGCCGGAGAGAATCATCATCTTTCGAAACCGGAACCGCGAACTCAATCGAAGACCACCTTCGCCGTTTCAAAACGGCGGGCAATCTTCATAGCATCAGTTTGTTCACATCATCGACTCTGATCCAAAGAAAAAGAAGCGGATTTTGCCGCCAGAAACCTCGTCGTCATCATCATCCATCCTTGAATTTGACGATGTAAACGTAAGCTTCATGATTGTTCTGTTTTTTATCTTTAGTGTGTGTTTTCAGGGACCGGGAAAAGGAAGAACCAACATGCAAATGGAGAATGAGAAGGAAAATTGAGTGGACAACCATGACGACGCGAGGAAGAAGAAATAGGGCTTCACAAATTTGAAAACCCTAAGTGCTCAAAATTAATTTAACCACCCATTTTTATCCGTCCTAGTTCATTTCCTTTCATTCTTTATTATTTTTTCCTATTTTCTTTCATTTTCCTTTCTTATTTATTAATTAATTAGGTGCTATTTAAATTGAGTTGTTAATGGAGTAAGAGTAATTATGTGGTTCTTATCTCTAATTAGTGGCTTTCTAATAACTTCCAGCTAGCATTTTGTTACCGTTAGTATTAGCCTTTGGTGATTTACATTGAAAAGCTTTCATAATTTAATATTAGCTTCTTTTGTTTGCGTTTTATAAAAATTCACATTAACTTTAAGTACATTATTATCAATAATCCCTTTTGTCATAATAAAAAGGAAAATCTTTTAAAAAATAAAAAATAAATTTTTTAACAACGCTTTAGGGTAGAACTTGTCTTTAAAGTAAATTTTTCCTTTCAAAAAAAGAACACAAATTAATCTTTCCTTTCAAAAATCAAAATTATTCTTTTATAAAATAAAAATTCAAAAATGATAAATTATTCTTTTTCAATAAATATCCAAGAAAATAAAAAAAAAAATCTCTAATTAAACCAAAACACTCTTTTAAAATTTAAAACAGTTTTTTAAAGTTAAACCGAAACAGTTTTTAAAATAAAATTAAAACATTTCTTAAATAAAAACTAAAACGTTTCCTTAAATTTTAAATTTAAAAACTAAAACCTTTTTTAGAACTAAAAAAATATTTTCAAAATTAAGCTAATTTTCTTTTTAAATTAATTTTTTTTTTAAAAATAATAATATCAATAGTGTTAAATAAACGTCCAAATTCGTAATTTTTCTTTTTTTTTTATTATTTTATTATTTGCCATGAATTTCTGTCTAACTCTTCACTAATGGTCTTTGTTTCTCTCTTCCAATCATACATAAATTTCGATTCATGTTTATTTCAAGTCATTGTGGTTCCATGGATGTATTTTACGCGAGGCCATGGTCGCGGTTATTTTATTTTTGGAATCTGTAATTTACGCGAGGCTATCGTCGCATTGCACTTATTTCTTTACAACTTTCTTTACTTTCTGCCCCTTCAATTTTGCCGTATGATTATATTTGCCGGATGCATGTTTTTACTGTTATGTGCCCCTCCGAAGGAATTAGGATTAGTCGTTTGCCCGCCGAGTCAATAACCCTAGTTTCAACCGTTTCACAATCCTAATAGCCTAGGCGTCCCGCCGTGGACGAAAATACCCTTTACCCTAGCATTAGGTCAAAAAGTCGCCGCACTCTGTTTTAGGATTTCCCGTCGTGGAATCCCTAATTTTAACCCTATTTTCAATTCAACATTTCAACATAGAAATAGGAGTTTCAAAACTCCACGTAAGCAGTTCCTTAAGAAATGCTTACTCCCCTTGAAACCTTGACCATAGTCAAGAAGTTTCTAACCTCCCTTACGAGGGGAACTACGATTACTCTGATTCCATTCTCTATCCAGGATACGTAGGCACAAGATGCGACGTCTTGTCGAGTAAACTTAGGACTAACCCTTAGGTCTCTTAGGTCACTCTATCCCTTAGCAATATATACCTTAAGTAAATAATAAAAGTAAAAAAGCATACAATAAATAAAAGGTTCCTGTAGAGTACTACAGAAGTTTAGGATGCTAGTACCTTCCCTAAAACTTAACCAACCCCTTAGCTAGGTCTCTCCCCGCATTGTGTTTATGATGCAAAAATGGGTTTTCCCTCTTTTGACCTTTTCCTTTGGATAAATCAAAGAGCGGATGTGAATCAAGAATTGTGATTCAAACTAATTAATAGTTTGATATCCTATTTCCACCGTAACAGAAAATGGCGACTTCACTGGGGAAAGCCATAATTTTGAAGGGTTATCCCTACCTCGTTTATTGCATGCTATTTACTTTATTATTTGTTTGCTCGTATATAATATGTTCATATTGTACCTTGCTTGGGGGGTATCTATTTTGTTGTGAGATAAGTCCTACACCCGGACTTGAGTGACCTTATTATAGGAGGTGAGATATTCGACGAGGCTTATAGGGAGTGATTCCCGACCAAGCCGACTTGAGAATCACCGCTCAGTTGAGACCCTTTCGAAAATGGTTCGGTTGAACGAGTATTCGTGAAAACTTTTACCATGGTCGATTGGAGTCTATGATATTGAGGACCGTAGTACCTTAACACCACCTTGGCCTTATCTAGGACGTAGTGCAAGGACTATGAGGGAATATTCTCGAAATAGTCGCTACGCGATACTACACTCAAAAGAGATTCTCTTGAGGATATTATCAACCACCGAGTTAATCGAGAAATTGATAATATCCAAAGGATGGATTGATGACTTTGGGCACCGCTTTAGAACCCTTGTTCTGCAGGTACAACTCACCTTAGTACATACCTCATTGAGATGGGTAGACCCTAACTCCTGGCATATACCTTTAACCTAGGACTTGTGAACATGTGTGCATTGCATCCATAAAGCATCATTTTGCATTACATTTCATGGAATTCAAGCTTTATTTATGAACATCGCAGGATACCATGGATTACAAAAGGAGAAATACTTTGAAATATACCTTCAAGAGTCCTAAGTTGGATGACCTAAGGAAGTTAGGAACTTTGGTTGAAGACCATGGAAGGTTCGCAAATAAGCATGGGAAGCTATTGGATTTATTGAGACTCCGAATGGACGAGGGACTTCTTTCCACTTTGTTACAATTCTATGATCCGGATTATCATTGTTTCACCTTCCCCGACTATCAGTTATTGCCTACTTTAGAAGAGTACTCTTATTTGGTTGGCTTACCTATTTTGGAGGACTCGCCCTTCCCCTTCTTGGAAAAGGGCCCTAATGAGCAACACATCGTTAAGGCTACAGGCTTGAAGGCATCCGACGTCAAGGGCAGCATGATCTCCAAAGGTGGAACTCTTGGGTTACCTACAAATTTCCTAATCAAGAAAGCTCGATACTACACCGATTATATGAGCAAAGATACATTTGAGGCAATCTTCACCTTACTTGTTTATGGAGTGCTACTCTTCCCGGGTTTTGAAGGATTCGTTGACCTTAACGCCATCAAAATCTTCATGATGAGAAATCCGGTGCCGACTTTATTGGGTAATACTTATCATTCCGTGCATCTCCTAAATTTCCATGGTGAAGGGATGATTACATGCTGTGTTCCTTTGTTATACAAGTGGTTTATTTCGCACTTGCCCAAGTCTGCTCCTTTTCTGGGTCTTGACAAAGGACTTTGGTCACAAAGGGTTATGGCCCTAACCCACTCGGATATCGATTGGTATAGCCGTGTGTACGATGGAATACTAATTATTGATGGTTGTGGGGACTTCGCTAACGTACCTTTGCTTGGATTTAATGGAGGGATCGGCTATAATTCGGTTTTAGCCCGCCGACAACTAGGTTATCCATTGAAGGAACCGCCTAAAAGTGTTCAGGTGGAGAAAATCTTTTTCAAGGACAATAAAGAACTTCAAGACTAGATTGTTTCTTCCTGGCGTCATTTGCGTAAGAAAGGTAAAGCAAGTCTAGGAAGGCCGAATTGTGTGTCTATGGAACCATACCTTCGTTGGGTCCGAGAACGAGCAATCAAGTTGAAGATGCCTTATCCTCGCCAAGAGCCTCTACCTCCAAGAGAAGAACCTGTTCAGTATTTCATGTCCGAAGCGGAAACATTGAAGATCGAATTGAAGAAAGCTCAGCATGAAGCAGAAACATGGAAGGACAAATACCATGTGTTGGTCAGCGAGTACGACGAACTTCAGAAACAGCTTCAGTCAAAGAATGAAAAGGTACTCTCCTACAAGAAGAGAAGACTCTACGAGGATTTATTTTCCTCCGATTCTCCGCCTAATCGTCAAAGTCATGAATAATGCTTCCTTAGGGCTTTCTAGAATTTTAGTTGGTTATTTTTATTGAGACTTTTCTTTTAAGAATATTATTTGTAATCTGTTTTTCAATCAATAAAATTTTTTCGTTACCCCGCAATGCTCGTAAATACTTGAATTCCATGAAATCATGTCATTCGCATTTTGCATCATATCTTTGCATTACCTGTGTCTCTCGGTTTCTCATACTCGGTTCTCTCGCCTTCCAGTTTCGTCACCCTGAGTCGATACAACACTAGAGCTCAAGCTCAAAGAAGGATGGAAGAACACGCTCAAGAGATAGATCGTGATAACAATGAGCTAGCAGACCTTCGAGGGAATGTTGGAACAATTATGGAATTGCTCTAGGTTATTAATGCAAAGATGGATACTCAGACTATTGTGGTTTCTGAGATTAACGCTAGTGTTGCCGTAGATCCTCCGGTTGTTTCTATTGAGAACCTGTTTCCTTATGGTCTTTCGCAAAGTTTCATACATCCGCCTGTTGTCACGTCAGCTCACCAAGCTATTCCTATTGCCGCATCAGTTCAACAATCTGTTCCTGTTATACATAATGTGCAACAAATTGTGCCTTTGGTTTCCGAGCCTCACAAGGTGCTCCCTACTTGCACACAAGCTAATGTCCGCACTCATGTGCAGCCTTATCTTAATGAGCCTGTTTATGAAATTCTGGATGATGATGATAGAGGGTACCAACCACGTGATAAGCTTCGCGAGGAGGTGGTTACTATCGATAAAAGATTAAGGAAGATGGAAGGGGATCGAATTTTCGGTGCTGCTGCTAGAGACATTTGTTTTGTTTCCGGTCTGGTTATTCCGCCAAAGTTCAAGACTCCGAACTTTTACTGCTATGAAGGGACTACTTGTCCAAAAAGCCATTTGATCATGTACTACCGTAGGATGGCTGCTCATGTGGAAAATGACAAGTTGATGATTCACTGTTTTCAGGACAGTCTGAAAGGTGCTTCGTCGAAGTGGTATTTGACATTGGACCAGTCTCGCATCAAGTCTTTTCAGGATTTGTTCGATGCTTTCATTAAGCACTATAAGTACAACATGGACTTGGCTCCTGACAGGAGACAACTTTTGAGTATGACGCAGAAAAGTTCTGAGACCTTTAAGGAATATGCCCAGCGATGGAGGGAAATTGCTTCCTAGGTGGAACCTCCGCTGACCAAAAAGGAATTAGAAGATTGGTTTGTTGACACGGTTCGTCTTGAGTTCTATGAAAGGATGGTGGGTAGTGTAACCACGAATTTTGCTGATATTGTTGTTGTTGGAGTAAAGGTTAAAATGGCTATGAAGAGTGGAATGATGTCTAGTGGTTCTAGCAGTACGAGTTCAAAGGACCAAACCAAGAGACTTCCGTCAATCCTCAGAAAAAGAAGGAAGGAGAGACTCACGCTGTGTCTTCAGATAAGAGAAGGAATGGGCAGTATCAGTATCCGCCACAGTATGCCCAACCCCAGGGTTACCCGGTTCAGTATGCACCACCTCCGTATGTAGTCGCTGTCGCACCATCCTTTAGTCAGCAAGTTCCTCAAGCTCCTGGTTACCAGCCTATGCCACAGGCTCCTGTGTATCCGCCTCCGGTTTATCAACAACCTCCGCCTAACTATCAGCAAACGTCCAACGCTCTGGCAAATCAACAACCAAGGAATCAGGCACCCCGCCAGAATGCTCCGAGGAGACCATACAAGCCTTGCCCACCAATACCAATGACGTTCACCGAGTTGTACCCTTATTTAGTGCAACGAGGTTTGGTCACTACCCGAGCTTTGGGACCGCCTCCGAATCCCTTGCCAGTTAACTACAACGCCGTCGCTCATTGTTTATTTCATGAGGGTGCGCCCGGTCACGATCTGGAAAACTGCTATGCTTTGAAGAACATTGTGAGGGGTCTGATCGAAAAGAAGATTTTGCCGTTCAACGATCCTCCGCCCAACGTCAAAAGTAACCCTTTGCCTGACCATGGGGCTGTTAATGCCATTGATACTTCGTCTGAAGAGAATTTTATCCTGGATGTAGCCCAGATCAAGACTCCGCTCAAGGCGTTCCATTCAAAGCTGTTTGAAGCAGGCCTAGTATTTGTTTCCCATGCCAGTTGTACGAGCTGTGAAGGGGGTGATAAAGGTTGTGCTATAGTTCGAAAAGACGTACAGAGATTGATTGATGATGGTTTCCTGCAAGTAGTTAACAAGACGAAAGAAGTAGTCGCGATTGAGCCTACCTTCCACTTGTCCGAACCAAGGGATAGGAGGCCAATGTTTAATCTACCAGCACCAAATTCTCTCATGCCAGTGTTCAGTATACCGACTCTTGTCACTCCAACAGTGGACCAGCCTAAACCTTTGATCATCCAAAAGCCAAGTTCATTTCCATTCAGTAATCCCAAAGCAGTACCTTGGAAGTATGATGTAACCGCGATTGACAAAGAATCTGGGAAGGTCATTCCAAGAGAAGAAGTGAAGGTTGATGTTGAAAGTGTGACTAATATAGCTAGGGCAAGCAGGATGACCCGCAGCGGTCGCATGTACACTCCCCGTTTTGATGAGGCTCCACCTAAAGAGACAACTAGTAACACTGATGTACCTGCCAGAGACAAAATTAAAGAGGCAGCCAATAATGATGAAGATGCTGAATTCTTAAGGATCATCTGGAAAAGCGACTACAAAGTTATTGATCAGCTTCATCAGACTCCTTCAAAGATCTCTATTCTATCTCTGTTACTGAATTCACCCGCTCATAGAGCTGCTTTGCAGAAAGTATTGACACAAGCTCATGTCGCTCAAGATATTACTACCGGTCAGTTTGATAGTGTGGTCGCCAATATCACTGCCTGTAATACTCTCAGCTTTAGCAATGAAGAGCTACCTAAAGAAGGCCCAAATCACAAATGTGCTTTGCATATATCAGTGAAGTGTTAGGAAGATAATTTAGCAAGAGTGCTTGTGGATACCGGTTCATCCTTGAACGTCATACTCAAGAGAGTCCTTAGCAAGTTGGCCTATAAAGAGACTATGGTGAAGCCTACTTCCTTGATTGTCAAGGCTTTTGATGGTTCTCGTAGAGCTGTGATTGGAGAAGTAGAACTTCCGATTCTAATTGGTCTGCATGTTTTCAATATCACTTTTCAAGTCATGGATATCAATCCCAACTATAATTGTTTGCTTGGAAGACCTTGGATCCATGCCGTTGGGGCAGTGACTTCTACCTTGCACCAAAAGATGAAGTTTGTAGTTGATGGTAAGCTGATTATTATACATGGTGAGGAGGATTTAATGGTTAGCAACTTATCGTCGTTCCGGTATATTGAGGCTGATGAAGATGCTTTGGAAACTTCATTCCAAACACTTGAAATTGCTAATGCTATTTTAGTGAAAGTCGAAGAAATTGTAGGAGTCCAGAGTAATCCATCTTTTGCATCTTTAAAGAATACCAGATCAACGATCGACAAGGGCATTCCTGAAGGTTGGGGAGAAGTAATCAATATCAAGACGAAGACGGACCGCTGCGGGTTGGGTTACAGACCAACTCATGAGAAGGTCTCCGCATCTATCAAAGGGCATCTGAAGGTTTTTCAAGAAGTGTTTATCAGCAGAGGTTTTCAAATTAATGCCATCAGTAATGATAACGAAGATGAAGACCTGAGCAGCCTGGTGTTCAAGAGTGACGCAACTTTGAACAACTGGGAGGCTATAGAGATTCCAGTCATTTTTCCATTGTCAAAGTAATTTATTTTTCATATGTGTTTTCAAATCCATAGCTCTGCCCAAGGCTATTGGATCGCTTTGTAGGGTCACCTTTCATTTCAAACAATTATTAATAAATTCATTTTGTTCCCGTTCCATCTTGTTTCATTAGCGTTTTTTCGTTTTCACCTTTTTAAAATGAAATTGGCAGTCTTTTTTCAAAAACTACAAACTAAAAACATTTTCATTTTCTCTCGCATTTCCATTGAACATTTAATAAAAATAAACCTTTCAACATGCAATGACATTACAACCCTTGTTGAATCCGAAGACTCTATTGTCTCTCCTGATTGGGATTCACCCATTTACCAAGCTGAAGATGAGGGTGAAGAAGATTTTGAAGTACCCGCGGTACTGACGAGATTGGTTGAGTACGAGTACACAGAGCTTCAACCGCACAAGGAGCAGGTAGATTTGATTAATCTTGATACAGATGAAGACAAGAAAGAGGTCAAGATTGGTGCAGTACTTGGGGCAGAGGTCAAGCAGAGATTGGTCAAGGTTGAGGGATTATGTTGACGTGTTCGCATGGTCGTATCAAGATATGCCCGATTTAGACACATATATTGTAGTTCACAATCTACCGCTTAAGCCAGAAAGACGAGTATCGAGACCACCCACACTACAGTGAGTATCCTGACTTTCGGAGAGGAAGAAGTTTACACTCAATCCTCTCTCTTTAATTCAATATAAAGAGAACTTTTATTAAAAGGGTTTGAAAATGCACTCGGTACGGGACCGAGGTTTTAGGAGAGAAGGTTTCAAAAAGAAGTTGTAAAGAAGAGAGGTGGTGAATAAAGTTGCGTCTTCGTATTGAAAGATGAGTATCGAGACCACCCACACTATAGTGAATATCCTGATACTTGGAGAGGAAGAAAACTACACTCAATCCTCTCTCTTTAGTTCGATACAAAGAGAAATCGATTTATTTATGAAAAGTGCACTCGATACGGGACCGAGATTTGAAAATGTACTCGGCACGGGGCCGAGGTTTGAAAATATACTCGGTACGGGGTCAAGGCTTTTAGGAGAGGAAGGTGGAAGCATCTTCATATTGAAAGACAAGTATCGAAACCACCCACACTACAGTGAGCATCTCGACACTCGAAGGGAAGAAGTCTACACTTAATCCTCTCTTTTTAATTCAATACAAAGATAATTTATTTTTAAGATGGTTTGATGGTATTTTGAATCGAATCGGGACAATGTAACACTAAACCGTCTTAGCTCGACTTATAAGAGAAGTCGAACTATAAGAGGTCGCGTATTGATTTCCGTGCTAAGGACAAGATAGAGAAATGATATTAAGGATCGTTCTCCGATTTAATCATGTTACACGGACCAAAAAATAGTGGGATCTTGTCTTGCGGATACAAGACTTCATCGATCACAGAAAGTCAAAATAAAATCGAAAAGAAGCAGAACAAGGAGAGAAAGGAGGTGGGTCTCGGATCCAACGATACTTATCAATATTGGCTTAGTAATCGATTTATGGAGGTCTCGTCATTGACCGAAACAGATAAAATAAAATAAAGTCGGAAGTGAGAAAGAAGACAAAGTCAAGAAGACTCAAACCTCGTCTTAATCGCAAACTTTAAGTTAATTTAATCAAAGGGAACCTCTCGCGATCCCAAAGTAAGGAAAATGACCCAAATGGTCATTCTCCTTAGATTTGAAATAGCGAAGGTTTCAACATCCTCGAAAATCAATGTTTGACGAATCGGAGACTTCATCGGTTTGAAAATAAAATTGTAATAAAAGATACGAGATGGAAAGATGGTGGGTCTCGGATCCAACGATACTTATCAATATATTGACTTAGTAATCGATTTATGGAAACTTCTTCATCGACCCAAAAGGCAAAAACGCCCAATAACAAATGAAGAATAGAATCTAACTCTAGAAGAGAATAAAGTTCTAAAACTATAATATATTTTACAAATCTCTAAAAAAGAATGAAATGAAATTTTAAATATATATAAGAAAATTTTTAAAAGAAATATAATAAAATATATTAAAACTAAAATAAATATAAACAAATATGTTTGAAAAGAATTATATCAATTAAAACTAAACAAACTGTATATAAAATAAACAAACTAAGTTTTCAAAATTAATTTACAAGAATAATTATAAAAAAAACAGAGGGGTATAAAAATCACGGTGGGTGTAGATCCAAATGGTTCAACCGAATGGGCTTTAGGCCCAATCAACAGTCAGTTGTAAACAAAACAACAACAAATCAGGAAAAAAAAGAAAATAAAAAACGAAAACCCCCAAAACGGTACTCTCTTTCTCATTCAGATCTTCTCCCTTCTCAGAACAAGATCAAAAAAACGCTCCTTCTCCTTCAAGTGTCCACATCCGCGTCAAAAGAAATCAACCTCCTCCGTCACGGTCTCACTCCAACTTCGCTCTGTTTCACTCTCCCCTTCCTCCGCTTCTGATTTGGGTTTATGATGGAGGAAAGTTTGAGAGTTTGTGTTGATTTGGGTTGAACAGAGGTTCGAATCTGGGTTTCCGGATGTTGGTCAGAGTTTCAAAAATGAAGCGGTTTGGGTATTTCGGTTCGTGATGGAGGTTACACGGGTCGCAACGAGGGTTGTCGGAGAATGGGGTTTTGTTCGGAGAAAGGGGCTTTGCGAATATGAAGATGGGTTTCTGGGTATGTTTGGGAATGGGTTTAGTTTGATGATTTTACGGTTTTCGGTTGAAGGTGAGTTATGGTGAGAGTTCGAGCTTGGTTGTTGGTTGTTTCAAGGGTTTCTGGGTTGATGTTAAGAGAGAGTTTTGAGATGGTTGGTTGATGGAAGGTTTCGAAACTTGTTGGTGGTGTAGGTGAGTTTCTGGGTTGTGTATGAAAATTGAAGCTGAAGGAGATGGATATGAAGGTGGTTGCTGGGTTTCGCGAGGAACGCGACAGAAGTTAATGGAAAAGAGTTTTGATGGAGGAAAACGAGGTAGATGGGTTTGAGGTTGGAGATTCTGGGTATGAACGAAAGTTGTTTGTTGGTGTTGAAGGTGGTTCGCGAAAATGGAGAAGGTGTTGGTGGTGGCTCGCCGGCGATGATGTTTGGAAGGGAGTGAGTATGGCTCAAAGTGGGTTGTGTTGTTTGGAGTTCGAAGTTGGTGGATAGTAGGTTGAGGAAGATGATGATGCTGGTTGGTAGAGAGTAGGGATTAGAAAGAAGAGGAACAATAACTGGCGGCTGTTTTTTGTCTAGGGTTTTTTTGGTAGAAGAAGATGAATAGTTACATATATACACATATGTTGACACATGACAGTTGATTAAGACTTAATGAATGATAATTAAACGGTAAATTAACAATAATAATGCTGATTAACGCGGTAATGACACGGTTAAAAAAAGATGATGACAGCTGACTTGATTAATGAAATTAATTTAAATAAAAAAAACTCTAACTAACAAAGCTGGTTAATTGCAAACAAGGTTAATTAATAAAATAAAATCTTAATTAAAGTTAAAAAAACCTAACTAATCTTAATTAAACTAAAACTTAATAATAATTCTAAAAAAATATCTAAAAAGATGATTCTAAAAACTATTAAATCTTAAAAAAAAAAAAGTCTATTTCTAAATTAATTACAAATCTAACTACTTAAAATTTTATCTCTATAAAAAAATCTATTAAACTATTTCTAAATCTAAATAATAAAATAAAACCTATTTAATATACATGTTAAAATAAAAATAATAAACAAATTGATATTTACAAGAAAAAAGATAAATTAAAAAGGATTGAAAATTAGAAAAATACTCTCTTGCCACGTGTCACGCTTTTTTTGGGCAAAAATATTAGAGATTTGAAAAACGCCCAATCGGGGACAGACACGTGTCTAAACGGCATGAAATTAAATAAAAAAAGCAAAAATGGAAAATACGAAAAATATTTATAAAAGCTGGCGGGCAAATTTAGGGTATGACAAGGTCAACAGAAGGGGAAGGTTTATCAGAAGATGAGGGTTTTACAGAGAAAAGAGAAGGAATGAGAGTGGAAAAGGGTGTAGGAATTTCATCAGGGTGGTTTGGGGAGTTATGTGTAGGTGAGGTAGCATCTTATAGGTCAGAGTCAGAGGAATCTGATGAGTTAGATGAGTCAGATGATCCAGAGGAAATAGGGTGAACGGTCCTGAGAGGTTGGATGTCAAGGATGTCATGTTCAGCTTCAGAGGGGTTAGGTTCAGAAGGATTTGGTTCAACTTCAGGTTCAGAGGGAATTGAAGCATTTGGTTGGTTTATTGAGGGGATTTCAGCAGAGTTAGTTTGTTGATGGATGTTAAAAGATTGTGTGGATGGTACAGATGTGGTATCAGGTTCAGAAGTTTGTGGTTGTGGGTGAGGAGAGGAAACAGATGCATGAACATTTTCAGATGAAAAATGTTCAGAAGAGATGTGTTAAGGAGAGGGAGTAAGAATAGGGTCATAGGGAGGAGGAGGTTGAAATGTTGGAGTTTCTATCATAGTTTCCCGAATTGGAGATAAACCAGCAGGAGGGTTATCCGAATGCTTGAAACGTTTAGCCTTCACAGAAGAGTCTTCTTCAGAGGCTTTCCTCTTAGAGCTTGTAGAAGTTTTCTCAGAAGGACCTTCTTCAGAGACCTTTCTCTTCTTACGTCTCTTCTTCTCAATCACTTTTGGAGCAGGTTCAGATGCACGCTTTATCAGATCAGGTGGCATAGGAGTGCCATCTTCCAAACAAGAAGCAATGTAATGAAGCAGAGCTTCCTTGGGCTCCTCTGCAGTGAAAAGTGGAAAGTCATCCACTGGGACTCTTCTTCTGCGTACTTCAGCTGAGTTTACCTTAACTAGATCAGAAGAAAGTTGTTCCACCAACTTCATCCTTTAAAGGATTTTGCCATCCAGAGGCTTCCCAAGTATTGAAACTAATTCTTCTGTCAGACCAGCCTCAGTCAGATGAGCTACCAAGCCATTCTCAGTGAGTACATCAGAGATCAATCTTCCCGTGGGGATCCAATCCCTGATCTTCTGATGTTTGGTTTTAATAACTTCTCTGGACATGTTCACATGGTTCCACAGATGAGTAAACAATAGATGTGGCAAATCCACCTTAATATTACTTCCCAAACAGTACATAAAATACAGCTGATCTGTATTAATGTAGTCTGGAGAGTTTGAAGCTTTTCTGTGGTGAATGCAGCCCATAAAAATCTTCGCCCAGATCTTGTAGTGTGTCTTTAGATCCTTAATCTTGCTTGAAGGCATCCCAGAGGTAAACACTTCAGTGAACACTTCAGTGAACACTTCAGCCATGTCTACACGTCCTACAAGGATGTTCCCAATACCTTCTTCTTCTTCATACCAATCAGTTTACGAATCATATCTTCGGTGACTATGATTTCTTTTCCCAAAACAGATGAATATATGAACTTAGGGTAAACTTTTGCATGTATCCAGAATTCCTTTACCAAATGAGGAAAAACTGGACCAACCAATCTATCAAAATACTTAACCCATCCTTGAAAAGTTACAGTTGGACAAAGATCAAAGCCATCCTTTGCAATATATTCAAAATCCACCATGAACTCATAAAGAACTTCTATTTTTTCAACCAGTGTGAGAAGAGTTCATTCTGGTTCTTCGTAAGTTTCGTTACCCATTTGTGATGTAGATGATCCAACCATTGTAGAAGCTAACTTTTGGGAAGATGAAGACGAAGTTGCCATTGACGAACTTGTGAGATGACGTGAGTTTCGTTTAGGTTTAGAGGAGAAGAGAAAATAGTGAAGCAGACCAAAATGCATAAAAGGTATGTGATAGAATGAAGGTGTGAGAAGTGTGACGTTGTGGAATATAAAGCAAACAAATTAGGTCACAAAATGAAATAAGCACGCCTTCAGCAATTACTCACATTAAATAAAACATAAATCAAATCAAAAATAAAATAATGATTTGAAGCATTTAATGATCTGACAACGTGGGGCAAAAAAACAAGAACTTTTAATTATTCAAACAGTTACCTGAAATGGCGCCTCAACTTTGTACACTCAACCATTCCCAATATTCAGAAACTAAGTGACACGTGTTTGATGTGTTGTACCTCTGGAGCTCTTTCAGGAAATGAAACGTTAGCTAACGTTCAGATCCTCTGAAGCTTGTTAGTTCAGATATTAAAAAAAATAAGGTAACTAAAGAAATTACAGATGCAACACTTTAGAGTATAGACATTAATCATTTTTCATCTGAATAAATTTGCTTATGAATAAAAAATTTATTCTGGACAAAAATCCATACTTATATTTTTCAGAATAAATTTAAATCTATCTTCAGCAAGGGGTTTTGTAAAAATATCAGCCCATTGATGGTTTGTATCAACAAAATTTAAACTTAAAATTCCCTTCTGAATATAGTCTCTGATGAAATGATGTTTAATTTCTATATGCTTTGCCTTAGAATGTAAAATAGGATTTTTAGATAGGCAAATAGCATAAGTATTATCACAAAAGATTGAAATGTTACTCTCATATATCTGATAGTCTTCCAGCTGACTCTTCATCCAGAGCATTTGTGTACTACAACCAGCAGCAGCAATATATTATGCTTCTGTAGTTGAGAGTGCTATTGTGGGTTACTTCTTGCTGTACCATGAGATCAGATTGCCTCCTAGAAACTGACAGTTTCTAGAAGTACTTATGCATTCAACTCTGTCTCCAGCATAATCAGCATCACAGAAGCCTACTAATTTGTATTCATCAGATCTTCTGTAACACAAGCCCACGTTAGTTGTACCTTTCAGATACCTCAGAATTCTCTTAACAACTTTAAGTGAGATTCTCTAGGATCTGATTGGAATCTAGCACAAACACAAACACTGAAGAGAATATCAAGCCTAGAAGCAATCAAATAATGAAGAGAGCCAATCATACCTCTGTACAACTTCTGATCTACCTTTTTACTTACCTCTTCTTTTCCTAGAGTGCTAGTTGGATGCATTGGAGTCTTAGTTGACTTACTCTCTGTCATGTTGAACTTCTTTAGAAGCTCCTTCACATACTTTGTCTGATGTATGTAGGTGCCTTTTGGAGTTTGATTGACTTGAATTCCCAAAAAGAATATGAGTTCTCCCATCATGCTCATTTCAAATTCTGCCTGCATAGACTCAGCAAACTCCTTTCCAAGTGTAATATTTGTTGTTTCAAAAATAATATCATCTACATAAATCTGACAGATTAAAATATCTTTCTTAATTTATTTATGAAAAAGAGTGGTATCAACCTTTCCTCTGATGAAATTATTTTCCAGAAGAAAATTACTTAGCCTTTCATACCAAGCTCTGGGAGCTTGTTTTAAGCCATAGAGTGATTTCTTTAATTTAAAAACATGTTCTGGAAATTTTTCATTTTCAAATCCAGGAGGTTGATGAACATAAACTTCTTCTTCAATTAAGCCATTTAAGAAAGCACTTTTAACATCCATTTGATACAGAGTGATGTTATTCTGTGCAGCAAAAGAAATAAGCAAACGTATAGATTCTAACCTTGCCACAGGAGCATATGTCTCTGTGTAATCAATACATTCTTGCTGACTGTAGCCTTGAGCAACCAATATAGCTTTGTTTCTGGTGACTTCTCCTTGCTCATTTAGCTTGTTTCTATAAACCCATTTCGTTCCAATGATATTAAATCCTTTTGGTCTTGGAACCAGATCCCAGACATCATTTCTTGTGAATTGATTTAACTCCTCTTGCATAGCAAGTATCCAATCGTTGTCTTGCAGAGCTTCATCTACAGAGGTAGGTTCAATAGTTGACACCAACCCAAACAATGATGTCCCAAATGATTTGAGAAAGGATCTTGTTCTTATGGGATCATCCTTCTTTCCAATAATCATCTCCTCTGGATGAGAAGATTTGATTCTGGAGGATCCTTTAGGAGTTGGTTCTTCAGAAATGGTTAAGCTTTGCAGATGAGCAGCCAATGGAGTAGCATCTGGCGTGGCTTCTTGTTTTTTAGCTGGAACTGTGTTTGCTTCTGGTTCTTCAGAGTCTGTGAGAAGAACTTCTTTATCTATAGAAATTTCAGACTGCTTTAGCTTTTGATTGCCAAGCTTATCATCAAATCTGACATGAATTGATTCTTCTACAATCTGTGTTTCAGTATTGTATACTCTGTAGCCTTTTGAGCGTTTAGAATATCCAAGCATAAAACACTTTTGTGCTTTAGAGTCAAACTTGTTCAGATTCTCTTTAGTGTTCAACAAAAAACAAGTACATCCAAAAGGATGGAAATAAGAAATGTTAGGCTTTCTATTCCTCCACAATTCATAAGGAGTCTTTTCCAGAAAAGGTCTTACAAAGATTCTGTTCTGAATATAACACGCTGTATTTATTGCTTCTGCCCAAAAATGTTTAGCCATATTTGTCTCATTGATCATGGTTCTGGACATTTCTTGCAGAGTTCTATTCTTTCGTTCTACAACTCCATTTTGTTGAGGAGTTCTAGGACAAGAGAAATCATGTGCAATGCCATTTTCTTTAAAATATTTTTCAAAATATTTATTTTCAAATTCACCACCATGATCACTTCTGACTTTGACAATATTAAAATTCTTTTCATTTTGAATTTGATTGCAAAAGTCAAAGAATACAAAGTGTGACTCATCCTTGTGTTTTAGGAATTTTACCCATGTCCATCTGCTGCAGTCATCAACAATGACAAGCCCATACTTCTTGCCTCTGATGGATGCAGTTTTCACTGGTCCAAATAGATCAATATGCAGAAGCTCTAATGGTCTAGAGGTAGAAACAACATTCTTAGGTTTGAAAGAAGATTTTGAAAATTTTCCTTTCTGACATGTTTCACAAAGAGCATCTGAGTTGAACTTCAACTTAGGAAGTCCTCTGACCAGATTGAGCTTGTTAATCTGAGATATACGTCTCATGCTAACATGACCCAATCTTCTATGCCAGACCCATTGCTCATCATTAACAGGCATAAGGCATTTAACATTTTGATTTTTCAGTTCTGAAAGTTTTATCTTATAAATATTGTTCTTTCTCTTTCCATTAAAGAGGATTGATCCATCTTTCTGACTAACAGCTTTACAACATTTTTGATTAAAGATTATATCATAACCATTGTCACTTAATTGACTTATGGACAATAAGTTATGAGTTAATCCTTGAACAAGCAGAACATTAGAGATAGAAGGGAGGTTACCATTACCAATTGTTCCAGAGCCAATGGTTTTGCCCTTTTGGTTTCCTCCAAACTTCACGTCTCCTATAGATTTAAGTTCCAGACTTTGGAACATAGACCTTTTTCCCGTCATATGTCGGGAGCATCCAGAGTCCAGGTACCATGACTGGTGTCTTAACTTTGCTGCTAAGGACATCTGCAACATAGATTATTGTATCCTTAGGTACCCATATCTTTTTGGGTCCTCTTGGGTTAGTTGGTCTGAAGTTCTGCCTGAACTTCTTTCCCTTAAAAACCTTTGTGCTCTGACGCAGTTTTGGTTTATTAAAATTTTTGGTGTTCTGATATGTATGTGTGTGCTTTATGTCATTTAGGTGACCATATTTAAAATGAGTGTATAGAAGAGTATAATTGATGATTAACTTATCAACAGGTTTTGGATTTGATTCCTTCCCAGAGGGTGATTCATATCCAATTCCTTTTCTGTTGTTCCTGCTTACACCATAGATCATAGAAGCCATTTTGCTTATATCTAGGCCTCTGGACAGGAACCTCTGAAAACTATGGTCGTACTCTTCTAAAATATTTTTAGAGCAGGACATAGTATCTGATTCAGACTTTTGTTGAGCTTTTTCTAATTCAATTTTTATTTGAAAATTATTTTATTTTAGCTCAGCAATTTCTGATTTCATCTGATTAGTCTCAGATGCAAGACAACTCTGAAGCTTCTTATATTTGAGTCTGATTCTACTATAGTTTTCAAGCATTTCAGATAAGCTTTCAATTAGCTCAGCTCTGGTAAGATCAGAAAATACCTCTTCTGAATCTGATTCTGATCCAGATTCAGATGACTCTTCATGGTCTTCTGTGTCAGCCATCAGTGCAACATTTGCACATTCGTCCTCAGACTCTGACGAGGCTTCAGAAGAATCTGAGTCGTCCCATGTAGCCATCAGGACTTTCTTCTTCTTCTCAAACTTCTTTCTGGGTTTATCCTTCTAAAGTTTGGGACATTCATTTTTGTAGTGTCCTGGCTATTTGCACTCATAGCACACTACTTCTTTCTTTCCAGATCTTTTGTGACTAGAAGATTCTCCACAGTGTTCTGATCTTTTGAAGTTTCTGAACTTCTTTTGCTTGTGCTTCCAGAGTTGATTTATCCTTCTGGAAAGTAAAGACAGTTCATCTTCGTCTGAAGAAGATTCTCCAGAGCTTTCTTCAAGTACATGAAAAGCTTTAGTTTCAGATTTCTTGTTAGATTTCAAAGCAATAGACTTACCTTTCTTCTGAGGCTCATCTTCTTCCAGCTCTATCTCATGACTTCTTAAGGAACTGATGAGTTCCTCCAGAGTGATCTTGTTCAGATCCTTTGAGAGCTTCAGCGCTGTGACCATAGGTCTCTACCTCTTTGGTAAGCTTCCGATTATCTTCTTCACATGATCAGAAGTGGAGTAACCTTTGTCAAGAACCTACAAACCAGCAGTCAGAATCTGGAATCTTGAAAACATGTTTTCCACATGTTCATCTTCCTCCATCTTGAAGGCTTCATACTTCTGAATTAGCGCCAGAGCCTTTGTTTCTTTTACTTGAGAGTTTCCTTCATGTGTCATCTTT
Source organism: Lathyrus sativus (assembly GCA_963859935.3). NCBI lineage: Eukaryota > Viridiplantae > Streptophyta > Magnoliopsida > Fabales > Fabaceae > Lathyrus > Lathyrus sativus. The sequence continues at coordinate 675,934,388 of OZ012739.1, read as the reverse complement.
AAAGACTCAAACATGTCAAACGTTGTATCTCTATTTGTGATTTTCTCATATTCAGTATGAGATATAGCATTCAGTAGAATAGTCCTAGCCTTTTGATGATTTCTGAAATCTTTCTTCTGTTGATCAGTCATTGACTTTCTGTCAATCTTTTTACCTTCACCATTTGTGGGGTGAATGTATCCGTCAACGACTATGTCCCACAGATCAGCATCATAGCCTAGAAAAAAACTTTCTATTCTATCCTTCCAATAGTCAAATTTCTCTCTATCAAACATTGGAGGCTTTGTGCTGATTCTATCTTTATCATCATATTTGTTCAACCCAGCGTTGTTTGACTGTTCAGCCATAATAAAATACATAGTTTTCCTACTGGATATTTTTCTGTCACTGTTAGGTGATTGCACTCAGAATCAGTACTCTAATGCCAACTGAAGGTAGGAAAAACACTTAGAATGGGGGGGGGGGGGTTGAATAAGGGTTTTAAAAACAACCATGATAAAGAAAAATAACAAGGTATTTTTATCCTAGTTCGTTTGAACTCAAACTACTCCAGTCCACCCGGCCAAGGTGATTTCGCCTCTCTCAAATGAGGACTTAATCCACTAAATCAAAAACTGATTACAGTGATAATACTAAGACAAACTGTCTTAGTCTTCTCAAGAAATCTGACCACAACTTGGTCTCTTAAGGAACTATTACAAAGTAATACAAAGATGTGTGTTTAAGTGCTTCTAAAAAGCTATTATCACAACAGTGATTTTTACACAAGTTAAGAACAAATGAAACTATTCAGTTTTCTAGTATGTTTGTTAAAATTGTTCAATGAAAATTGTTCAAGAGTTGTTAGCGTTGAAATGTTGTTAGAGACTTCTTTAAATACTCCACTTTCTCAAATAGCGTGTAGATGAAAAAGTACCATTGGATGTAGACAGAGTGTGCCGATACTTTTTGTCTTGTATTGACTTTTCCTTTCCAGAATGAGGAAAGTTCAGAGAAATCCTTTTTGTCTGAATTTCTGTGCCATACACAAAAGAGGAAAGAGTCGTTGAAAGTAGACAAGGAATATGCCAACGAGTCTTTATTTGAGCAGCATCTTTTCAAATGAATAGATATGGAATAATTCTTTCATCAGAACCTTTGATGATGTTCCATTTTATCAGAGTAACTTTCTTCCAGAGTTATGCAGCTTAGTGTTTAGCGTGAATATCATATCAAAGTATACTTAATTCTCAGAGCCTCTGTACTTGCAGCGTTTAGTACTTCCAGAGTTTTTTGAATCTTTGCTTCATACTCTTCGCTCAGAGTCTTCTGTAGCTGAGCTTTTACGCTCAGAGCCTTGCGTTACTCAACGTTCAGAGGAGTTTTTGCTTCTAGAGGAATATTAATTTTGATATCTGAAACAAAAACACTTGAACAAAATTAGAGTATATATTTTCTCCTTACAAAATTTCATTAATGTTATCATCAAAACATTGAGATATATCTTTGTATTACAAATTTCATTATTGAGTGTCAGAAACTAAAATTGATTTGGTCCCAAGTTCTTGATTGGATCCATGTGACACATATACCTCTCACTTGGGATAAAAAGCTTGCTTGGTTGATTCATAATACGAAGGGAAAGGGATGAAGGGCCTCGATATTAAAACTTGTTGCAACAAAGACACTTTATAGAGTCTGGAAATACCGTAACGACATTAGTTACGTAAACAATGTAGATAATAGTAAGTTAGTGGAAAATATTTTCGACATGATAGTTTATAGGGGAAGGTATAGAGGGAGTCTTAGAACACATATTGTTAAGTTTATGATGTTCTAAATTCCTATTCTTGCTCTGTTTTTTCCTTTTTTGATGGCTGAATTTGAGCGATCGCCGTGTACTTCTGACGTTTTTGAATTAATACAAAGCCTGATTGATTCAAAAAAAAATCATTATTATTTATATTATAAGAATTAAATATATGTATTTATATAAATATATAATTTCACATTTATTATATCTTATTCGTATAAATAAAATTACTCTATCAATATAGTAACTTTTTTTTACAATTTTTCTATTTTTCTATTTGCAATTAATATTCTATTTTTATATTATATTTTTACATTTATGCAAGAAATGTTTATAACGATAAAAATAAATAAAAAATTAAAATGTTAACGGGTCAAGTTCATCATTGATCAATATATATTTATCTATAAAATATTTATAAAAAAAATACTTAAATGTAACACGAAAAAATGTGTTATTTTTTAATTATTTATATTACTAATAAAGAAATAAATGAGACATATATTTATAAGTAAAATGATACTAGACAAAAAAATATAAGTAATGTCTGAATTAAATGACATTAAAATTAGGTTAAATATTTTATTTTTCTGTTTTTTCATTCTTATTACATTTTAGGAACAAATACGCGCAACACACCAATACTCAAACGAATGTACGAGTATTAAGACCTGAATGAGTGCTAACTTACGAGTTATTATATTTTTTGTATAATTAAAGAAAATAAAAGTAAATATATTTAAAATAATGAATGAACTCAAACACGAAAAAAATGTGTTCTTTTTAATTATTTATGTTACTAATATTTTTATTTTAAAATCATTTTTAAATTAAGATACAATATTTTTAAAGATAATATATGAAAAAAAAAGTGAGGTATTTATTATTGATGTAATTATTTCACTAATATATGTTATTAATAACAAATGTTCTTTTTAAATTAATGAATGAATCTTAATATATTTTTTAAAAATGGAAACAAGTTTTTTATTCAAATATTTTTATAAATAATATCATAAAAAAATAATATTACATACAGAAAAATATACCATTCATAAAAATAGTTTTATATATGGAAACATTATATGTGTAATCCATATATAAATCAAAATATGTATTTCTTTTTAAAAATAATAAACTCTTTTGATAAAAAAATTTGTTTTTTTTTTTTTTTTTTACATTTTGTTTATATTTTGAAAACAAAAGCGTGCATATCACACTAGTTTCCGTGCGAACGTACAAATATCTCACTATTGTTGTGTAAAAAAACTTATGGTTGATATGTTCTTTTGAATTTTATTTTGGCTTAACATGTCATTTTTTATATAATAAAGGTGTAATAATATTTAAAATGAGATTGTTTAAAAATTAACAACATAATAAGAGGTTTCTTTAAATTTTTATATTATAAATAATAATAAAATATATAAATATTAAAAATATTAAGAAATTGATTAAAATTTTAATGAATTAATGAGTAAAATTTATAATATATGACCGAAAATAATTAAGAATTTAATTGATATGCACCTATAATATAAAGATATTTTACACTCTCATTTAATCATAACTATAAGATATTGTAAGTATTTAATTTTTACTTTTTTTTAATGAATGAAAATTTGATTAACTCAAAAACCAAGGTGTACAAGGCGATCGCAAGGATCCAACATAAAACCTCAAAACCAAACAAAAGTCACAAAAAAGACACTAAAGAAGCATCAATCTAGCGAAGTGTGTGTGTAACTTCCTATTGGTGCAACCTCTATAAACTATCATATCTATGATTTTTTCATCTATTTTCTTATTAAGAACATCATTGCCAAAGCAATTATATTCCTATAGTGTCAAATCTCGTAAATACTTTTTGTTGTCGCTAGTTTTAGGATAGCAACTCTACTACTCTTGCCTTTAGTATGTTCGATAATCTAGTCAATCTCTTGCAACCACCCAACAGGGGTATGCTTGATCTAAAGTCAATCCAAGACTTTCATCCAAATGTCTTTTGGTTTGAGACATTCAAACAGAAGGTGTCGCTGTGTTTCCTCCTTATTGTAAAAGCAACATTTAGTCATGTCAACCATCCCATACTTGTACAATATAGTTCTTGTCGCAAATATCTCGTTGCACGCCATCCATAGATTGAACTTAGCTCTAGGGCACGTTAAATCACCATAGAACAAGGTTTTCTAAGTTACCTCTTGGTTTTTTTGCAGGGTCGTGTACATCTTCTTCATTCAGAATTTACTACTCTGCATCATGTTATTCCACATTGGGTTCTGCTGCGTTACATCCCGTTGATTCAAAATGGACTTTATTATCCAAGAAGTATTACTCTTTAATTGCGCTTCCATAATATTTTTGTCTTTGAGATTGTGAGATATTGGATCGAACTCTAGTATGTTATCGGAGTAATATGTGTTGTAGTCAAAGTTTGTTCTAACATGCATTAGTCAATATTGCTAAGTTTGTTAGCATGTTGAATTGGATCTTACTTGTAAGCCCAATTGTTTAAGTTAGCTTGTACCCCAAGTTAGCTTGTAATGAGTAATTGTTAAAAAGTCCATTAGATTAGTGTGCTATTTTTTCTTATAAATAGCATGCTAGTCTCTCATCTTGTATAAGGAAACATAGGAAGATAAAATCCTAATTCAAGAAAGAGAGGTTATTTGTTATTCTTGTATAATTGTAATCTTATTTGATAGAGAAAGGAAAGAATATCAGTTTATAACCAATCCTTGTTGTTTCTTCTTGTTCTTCTTGCTTATTTTCTTTGTTAACCCTAACCTTTGTGTGTTTCTTGAATATAAAGAAACCGTTTATATTTTGTTTCAAGGCATTCTATTCACAACAAATTGATGCGGTAAGCACAGAGAAGATACCTTAAACAAAGTATGAGATTGAAAAGTTCACCGGAGTGAACGACTTCGGTCTGTGGCGCTTGGAGATGAAAGCTCTACTAGTTCAGCAGGGTTGTTTGGAAGTGTTGAAGGGAGAGGCAGCCATGGACGCTGCGTTAACGGCAAAAGAAAAGACGAACATGATTAAAAAAGCCCACAACACAATATTGTTGAGCCTTGGTGATAAGGTTCTTCGACAGGTATCAAAGGAGTCTACAACATCAGGGTTATGGGTGAAATTTGAAAGTTTGTACATGACCAACTGTCTGGTGAATCGACTCTACCTAAAGCAAGCTTTGTATTCATTGAAGATGAGTGAAGACAAAGTATTGGCTGAGCAGTTGGATATGTTCAACAAGCTGATTTTTTATCTTGAAAATATTGATGTGAAGATCGATGATGAAGATCAAGCAATGTCGTTGTTGTGTGCTTTGCCCAGAACACATGCTCACTTTAAAAAAACTCTCTTGTATGGGAGGGAGTCTCTGAGCTTTGAAGAAGTTCAATCAGCCTTGTATTCTAAGGACTTGAACAAATGAAAGGAGTATAAACCTTCAACGGTGGGCGAAGGTTTGGCCATTAAGGGAAAATTCTTGCGAAAGGATGGTAAGTTCGACATGAAGAAAGGTAAAAGTCAGCAGAAGTCTTATAGTGGTGAAACATCTGGTATTCGATGTTATCACTGTAAGAAGGAAGGTCACATAAGAAAGGTGTGCCCTGAACGCCTGAAAGATCATGGAGGTAAGGATAATGGCAACGCAACCATTGCTCAAGATGATTTCGACTCATATGATATTCTTGTGGTTTCAAGTGGCGACTCAAGAAAAGAGTGATTATGGATTCAGGTTGCACTTGGCACATGACTCCAAACAGAGAATTGTTCGAGGAGTTATGTGATCAAGATGGTGGATCGGTGCTGTTGGGAAACAACAAATCTTGCAAAATCGTAGGTATTGGAACTGTGAGATTCAAGCTCCATGATGAGTCAATAAGGTTATTGACTGAAGTCAGGTATGTACCTGATTTGAAGAGAAATTTGATTTCTCTTGGTGAATTCGACAGGAAGGGATATGTTTTTTAAGGAGAGAAAAGTATCCTAAGAGTCACGAAGGGGTCGAAGGAAGTCTTGAGAGGCGTGAAGAAACAAGGCTTGTATACCCTTGAGGCTGAGATTGTAAGTGGCTCGACAAATGTTGCATCCATGAAACCTGTATCGAAGACAAAATTATGGCACATGAGATTGGGTCATGTCAGTGAAAGAGGCCTGGTCGAATTGGGGAAGTAGAACCTGCTAGGAGGTGACAAAGTCGAAAAGTTGGAGTTTTGTGAATCTTGTGTATTTGGTAAATCCTGTAGGGTGAAGTTTAACAAAGACAAACAAAGAACTCATGGATCTCTGGATTACATTCATGCTGATCTTTGGGGGCCTGCAAGGAATCCTTCACACTCAGGTGCAAGGTATTTTCTATCCATCGTTGATGACTATTCCAAAAAGCTATGGGTATTCATCCAGAAGACGAAGGATGAAACTTTTGAGAATTTTAAAAGTTGGAAGGTTCTGGTAGAAACTCAAACTGGCAGAAAGGTTAAGAGGTTGAGAACCGACGATGGCCTTGAGTTCTGCAACAAAGCGTTCAATAGTTATTGTGTTGAGTCTGGGATTGTAAGGCATAATACTGTAGCAGGTACTCCTCAATAAAATGGTTTAGCTGAGAGATTCAATCGAACAATCCTTGAAAGGGTTAGATGCATGTTGGTTAATGTTGGATTAAAGAAGGTATTTTGGGCGGAGGCTGTTTCGACAACAACCTATGTGATAAATAGATGTCCCTCGACTGCCTTAGGAATGAAGGCACTTGAAGAAGTTTGGTCGGGACATCCGCCTAGTTTCGACAGACTAAGAGTATTTGGTTGCGTGGCCTATGCTCACATTAGAAAAGACAAGGTCGAACCTAGAGCTCTGAAATGCATGTTCATGGGATACCCTGAAGGAGTCAAAACTTATAGCCTATGGTGCCTAGAGTCAGGTCATAAGAGGTGTATCATCAGTCGAGATGTAGTTTTCAATGAAGCAGAGATGGCTTTCAAGAAAACTGATGATACTGACGAAGAGCTGGAACATGGAGAAATTCCTGTTGAGGTGGAACATGTTGATGCTGAATTGTGTATCCCAAATGAACTCGAAGAAGAAACAAAAGCTACTGTCAAAGATGAGAAGACTGATAATGACTACCTGTTAAATTTGATATTTTATAATAATATAAATATGAACAAAATTTCCCATATAAAATTAATACTAATTAAAAGTAAGTAGCAATTGTCAATATTGTTATGCCAATTATCCAAGTTAAAGCTACGTATGGGATAGGTCAGTTTGTGGCTTCTATTTTTGGCTTTTCTTTTTCTTTCTTTTATGTTGCTTTTTATTTTTATATTAATCAAAATGTATCAAAAAAAAATTCTTCCTTTAAATTATCTTGCTTCAAGTTTTAGATTTCCTTCCACTAATGAATTAATAAATTAAAAAAAATATATATTTTGATATAAAATAAAATTCCGTTAAATCTATTTAATTAATAATTATATAAAAAATATTAAATTATAGATGTGAGTTTAAACCCGCAACATTTCTATCTGTTCAACGTTTAAAAAATTGGTTTCTAACCTTTAAAATATTTAACTAATGACCACGTGAAATCTTCCACTAACTTTTAGATTGCATTCCACTAATGAATTAATAAAAAAGATTTAATAGTAGAAAACCAACTTGTGAATGGCAAGATAATGCCTATATCTTTATTTTAAATTTCAATGCGGTCCTTTTCATTTATATTGTATTAAATAATGACCACGTGAAATCTTCACTTCTAATAAAAAGTTGACCACGTGCTACAATTGTAAGTTCATTTTACAAGTTTTGGAAGAGGAAAAAGGACTACACAAAAAAGAAAGTAATTATATTTTTTTTTAAAGAAAGTGGTTGTAATTAGAATATTAATGAAGGTTAACATTAATATATTTTTAGTTTTAAAAATATAAAAATAACAAAGATTAAATTTAAAAATTTACTTAAATAACATTTTTAAAATCTCGTTAAACTTTGTGTGAAAACTTTCAGATAAAATTTGGGATAACTATCATTATTATAGGTGTTTTGGACTGGAGTAAGAACTATCCTTCTGTCGGGCAGGTCCAACTTAATACTACTGTGATGAGACCCAACAAGGTCCAATTTCTTACGTCGGGGAGGAGCCTCAACAAGGTCTATCCCCCGGGCAGAAGACCTCTGGACGGGGAGGCCCACACGCTTTCTCCACGTTCTCCACATGTCCCCCACGCGGGGACACGTCATCAGACAACTACCCACTTCCGAAAGAGATGGTCAGCCCACCTTTCGAAGATCACGGGGCAGTTGATCTAGGGCGAAGACCACACGCTGTTCTTCACTACGCTACGTAAGTCCTGACAGTTACTTGTGTTGGGTTTGGCAATCTGACCCAATTCAATGTAACCGTTGGCCATGCGCTGGGGTCATATTATAAATACTCTCTTTTACTAGAGGGTCAGGTATTCTATTCTCCACACCTTTTCTTTGTACTTGCTCTTTCTAGTTCCGGTACTTACTTAGGCATCAGAGCATTTTGCAGGTACACCCCCCTTTTTCTCCTCCACAACTCCGGAGAAGGCAGCAGATCACGACGTGTGGCAGGTCACTGACACCTTTCTGATCAGGTGAGATCAGTGGCAATGTCTATGGGAAACCCGCTTCCGCGTTCTTTCTCCTGTCCGAACACATCAGCTCAAGAACCAAAGCGAAACTAACAACAACTTCCATTCCAATCATAACCAACCCGCGCCACAACAATGCCTCAGGATCTGCCCTTGCCCCCTTCTTCAACGGGGATGGCCACGATCCCAACACGTCTTCCCGCAACGAAGAGGGGGACCACCGGGACGGGCGCACCGCCTCTTCCTCCTCCGAAGACGCGGCCTACGACGTCGTCCAACGCTTAGACAACCCGGCTGTCTACCAGCCCATCCCGGCCCCAGCTAGCGTCGATCCTACCGTGGTAGCTCTATTCGCGGCCATCAACCAAACCAGCTTGATGATCTTCGGGAAAAACGAACGAATAGGGATACTCGAAAGGGAACAACCTTCACGCTCTCCCCCACGGAGACACCGTCGTCCCGTTTCCCTCAGTCTGTCCCCTCAACCACGGAGATGCTAGCGCCCGGTTTCCATCAGTCCGTCTCCTCCCCCGCGGAGGACGCGGTTCACCGAAGAACCACAGAGCCCCTCTCCCCTGCCGACGGGCACTGACCTCGTTTGGAGCGACCTTAACATCCAATTGCCTACAAACGGGACAGGTCGCCTCCCCAGAAAGAGCGACGTTCTCCGACACAGAAGAAGAAGGTCGTAGGGGGCCCCTCCAAACTGATATCCCGGCCAAGGAGTCCCTTATGTCGAAACCAACAAGACTCAGTTTCCCCCTCACTATCTCCCAACATGAGCGATGAGGACTTCCGGTGCTCCCCGCTATGCAGAGGCATCAGGGAGGCCCTACTGCCCGTTGGAATGGAGAAACCCCCGATCCTGGCTACGTATGATGGCACGACCGATCCAGACAACCATATCAAAAGCATAGACGCTATGCTCGACTACCGGAACGTCCAGGGAGCCATCAAGTATAGGTTGTTCCCCACCACCCTGGGGAAGAGAGCCATGGCATGGTACAAACGCCTCACACCCGACTCCATTACATCCTGGGGGAAATTGAGGCGAAAGTTCTCCGGGAACTTCACGGCTTCCCGGCGCCATCCGAAGACAGAAGCGACCCTGAAAGCCACCATCTAGGGGAGAAATGATCCTCTCTGTAATTATATAGAGAGGTTCAATCGCAAATCCGTCCAGGTATCCACCACAGAAGATATGAAGAGATTCTTGATACAGAGGGGCATACGACCACACTCTGACTTCACCAAAGCCGTGGGAACCACACGTCCCCGTACCTTGAATGCCCTCCTTTGTAAGGCTCAATCATACATTGGGTATGAGGAGATAGAGGCCGCCAACACCGCCTAAGACAGAAGGAATCAGGAGGGTGTCAAAGGCGCCAGGCACGAGGAAGTCCCTCAGCCTCGACGCAACAAACAAAGAAGGCGCGAGGACCGACCCCGCGAGCAGAAAGGACCGGTGGGCCGATTCACCGAGTACACGCTACTCACAGCTCTCTGCAAGCGCATTATGGCCGAATGCATCAATTCATAGTTTCAGAGGGGTAGAGTTCGGTTCCCGAAACCGACACCTCTGAAGCCGAACATGGACAAGTCCAAGTACTGTCGGTTCCACCGGAACCACAAGCACATCACAGAAGATTGCATCCACCTCAAATATGCAATCGAGATCTTAATTAAATAAGTGCATCTGAAATAGTATACCCGGAGGGGTAAAAACCCCCGACCTAAGGCCCGCGAGGCCAAGAGGGTCGAGGAGGCGTTAGTCCCCTCCGATGAATCCGGACTGCAGGTGGCTCTGTGCATCTCTCAACCAAAATATTTCCTCCTCTTTAGCGAGCCCACCAAACCACTAACCGCTCACAGTCCCTGGGAGGATTTCCCTACCGCATTGGTGATATCCGGGGGTGTAACAGCCCCATTTTTCAATAATTAATTATTCATATTAATTAATTTATTTATTTGGATTGTTTTAATTATTGGAAATTATTGGTAGATAATTGAGAGAAGAATATAATGGAAGGAAATAAAAGAGATAGAAACATAAGAGAAAAAGAAGAGAAAGAAAGAGGAAGAGGAGAAAAGAGAAGGAAAAGCTTGGAAAGCTCAAAATCAACTCTTTGGGATCGATTTAATCGAGGTAAGGGTGTGAAATATTGTTATTCTATCAATGTTTATGATTATGTATGGATTGTATGGATTGTTTGGGTGTTTTCTCCATTTTCCATTCTAGGGCATAAATGGGTTTAATCGGTAGAATCGAAGTTTTAACCGTTAAAATCGAGAATAAAGTGTGTAGTTTAGTCGGGGGATGTTAGACTAAGACTATAGGAATTGGTTTGGTGAGAATCGGTTGATTTTGTGAAGAGTTGAGGATTGATGACAGTGAGGGTTTTTGAGTTCGCAGACACTCGCTAGCATGTTCGCTAGGCGAGCTGGTCGCGAGCGTTCGCTGCAGCGAGTAGGTATCGAGAGGTCCCAGACTTGGACAGAATGGAATTGGTCTTCTTCGCTAGGCCTTCGCTAAGTGAGCTAGGTAGCGAACGAAGTCACTAGCTTCTGTTTGCCTTCGCGAGCTTGTTCACTAGGCGAACAAGTAGCGAGCACTCGCTAGACGAGCATGCTAGCGAGTGTGACAACATTTGGTTTTCTTGAGATTCCATCCTATGTTAATTTCTTGGTTCGATTGTGTTCGATCCTTGTTGGAAATAAGTAATTGTGTGCTGTGAAACATATTATGTGGGTAGCCATAAGGCGTGAATCCTAGATTGTGGAATTGATTATGAAATGTGGCCTTTTGGCGTATATAATGCATTATTTTAAATTGATTAAAAATGCATGATGAATTGTGATGAGTTTTTTTGCCGTTTGGCACGATGTTGTGAATATATATATATATATATATATATATATATATATATATATATATATATATATATATATATATATATATATATATATATATATATATATATATATATATATATATATATATATATATATATATATATATATATATATATATATATATATATATATATATATATATATATATATATATATATATATATATATATATATATATATATATATATATATATATATCGATTATATGTTATAGTATGTGAAGAATGCATGGGAACATATTGTGAATATGTGTGCATTGCTTGATAATGTGGTGATGATATTGAATTATGAATGCATATTGTTTGTATTCGATGTTGTGAAGAATGCACGGGAACATATTGTGAATATGTGTGCATTGCTCGATGAATATGATGTTATTGAATATGAATATGTTGTGTGTGCAATCATGTTATAATTCTTGAGTGATGAATCATTTGAATGCATGGGATTAATATGCGGGAACGGTCTTAAGTGCATTTGGTGGTTGATTGCATATGCATCATTTAGTCAAGAGGCAATGTTTGCTAGTTTCGTGGAGACTAGTGACTTGTCCCAAACCTAGAAGGATGGGTTTGAAAGCTTAGGGAACGGGCTTTTGTTGTTATCGGTCTAGAAGGGTGGACCCGGTTTAAGTGTAAAAACCGAAAAATGATAACAAGTGTTGGTACCACATGGCATGAGTTGCATTGAGTTGCATTGAGTCACATGATTAATGTGTATTGTTGTATGAAAGTATACTCGTATGTGAAGTATTGAATTGAGAATTATGGATGTATGCATGATGAAATGTGCTTGGTGATTATCCATGTTTGTTTATACATATGTTGTGATGTATATGATGATTGGAATGAATTGTGGTGAGAAATATGGAATATATGTATTCTGTACTTATGTAAGTGTATATAATTATATGCATTGATTATTATGATAATATTTCTCCCCCTTCTGTTGTTTTATAATGCTCTTTGAGGCATTGCAGATTAGGTTGCTGAAGGTCTTTGTGAGTATAGCTTCATTCTTTTGTCGGTCAACTCTGATATGTAGTACCGGGTAGTTAGGATTGTATAGTATTCTTTTGGGATACATTTTGTATAGGTATCCGATGACAAATGTGTATGTGAACATGAATGATGTGATGAAAGAAACCGAATGATATGCATTTATATGATTACCATTTTAAGTGATTCAATGTTTAGATTTTCCGCTTTAATTCTAAATATTTGAAAAGTGGGTGTAAGTTCCTCTATTTGAAAGCTACCCCACTGTTACATGTCTTTTGTAGAGCAGATGTTGCATGTTAATTTTGTGTATGATGTGGCATACTTCTTTTATACCATGTTTCAAATTTACTCTGATGAAATTTTATTATGTGATTTATTTGTTTGTTTGAGGATGTAGAAGGGGGTGTTACATTAAGTGGTATCAGAGCAGGTCGGCCAGTTGGCCGAGCTGTTAATGTGTTATTCCCTATATATATCTGATTGTGTGTGACACTATCGATATTGTTTGTTCTTATGAAGTTCTGTTGTTGAGATTCAGAATGATGGTTGCTGGTAGGAATGATGAAGTGATTGCTGAGGCTTTGACGAGGTTAGCTGGAGCGATTGGGCAGAATCCTCAAGCCAATATGAATACTGGAAACAATGCTGATGATGAATTTCGTGCTTTGGGAAGGTTTCAAAGGAACAATCCGCCAATGTTTAAGGGGACCCATGAACCTGACAAAGCACAAGTATGACTGAAAGCAATTGAGAAGATCTTTCAAGTTATGAACTGTTCAGATGCGCAGAAGGTGCAGTTTGGCACTCATATGCTTGAAGAGGAAGCTGAGGACTAGTGGGGTAACACTCCCCAAAGGTTTGAAGAAGATGCGATTGTGGTTACTTGGGATGTTTTTAGAGAGACATTTCTGGAGAAGTATTTTCCAGAAGATGTGCATGGTAAGAAGAAAATTGAATTCCTTGAGCTGAAGCAGGGTAACTCAACTGTAGCCGAGTATGCGGCAAGGTTTGAGGAATTGATTAAGTTTTGTCCTCATTACAACACTGTCAATGCTGAGAGATCCAAGTGTCTTAAGTTTGTGAATGGTTTGAGGCCGGAAATTAAGCAAGTCGTTGGTTATCAGAAAATTAGGCGATTTTTTGAGTTGGTGAACAAGAGTAGAATTTATGATGAAGATAGTAGGGCTCGGTCTAGCCACTACAAGAGTTTAAATGATAAGAAGGGAAATTGTCAATTCAGAGGGAAGCCGTATGTGACTCCTGCTGATAAGGGGAAACAGAAAGCTGGTTACGGTAAGAAGCCAAGTGGGGAAGAAGTTTCTACTCCGGTGAGATGTTTTAGGTGCGGTGAAGCAGGACATCGTGCTCCTGAGTGCACGAGTGTCGAGCAGAAGTGTTTCAAGTGTGGCAAGCCAGGCCACAAAGCTCTTGAGTGCATAAGCGGTGCGAATGTGGCTTGCTACAACTGTGGTGAGCAAGGGCACATTAGTACCAAGTGTGACAAGCCAAAGAAGACTCAAGGGAGTGGGAAAGTGTTTGCTCTATCAGGATCAGAGACTGCTAGTGATGATCGATTGATTTGAGGTGCGTGCTTCATTAATGGTATACCTTTGATCGCTATAATTGATACTGGAGCTGCGCATTCTTTTATTTCTTTGGATTGTGTTAAGAGATTAAATCTTGAGTTGTCTGTTATGAGTGGTGGTATGGTTATTGATACTCCTGCTATGGGTTCGGTAACTACCCCGTATGTGTGTTTGAATTGTCCTTTGAGTATTTTTGGTAAAGAATTTGGAGTTGATTTAGTGTGTCTTCACTTAGAACAACTTGATGTTATTCTTGGGATGAATTGGTTGGAATTCAATCGTGTCTATATTAACTGTTTTGACAAAACGGTTATTTTTCCTGAATCCGATGAGGAAGGAGATTTGTTTATGACTGCTAAGCAAGTAAGGGAATCAGTGCAAGATGGTGCGAAGGTATTTATGTTGGTGGCAACTTTGAGTATTGGTGAAAGTGGAGCAATTGATGCTTTACCAATTGTCCGTGATTTCCCGGAAGTTTTTCCTGAGGAGATAAGAGATTTACCGCCGGAACAAGAAGTGGAGTTTACGATGGACTTGATTCCTGGAACTAGTCCGATATCGATGGCTCCATATCGTATGTCCGCATCGGAATTGAAAGAGTTGAAGAGTCAACTTGAAGATCTACTTGAGAAGAGGTTTATTCGTCAGAGTGTGTCGCCGTGGGGTGCACCAGTGTTGTTGGTTAAGAAGAAAGAAGGTTCTATGAGACTTTGTGCGGATTATAGGCAATTGAACAAGGTGACTATCAAGAATAAGTATCCACTTCCGAGGATTGATGATTTGATGGATCAGTTGGTTGGTGCGAGTGTGTTCAGTAAGATAGATTTGAGGTCTGGGTATCATCAGATTCGTGTGAAGGTTGAGGATATTCAGAAGACTGCTTTTAGAACGAGGTATGGACACTATGAGTATTCTGTGATGCCATTTGGTGTGACTAATGCACCAGGTGTATTTATGGAGTACATGAATAGGATTTTCCATCCTTATTTGGAAAAGTTTGTGGTTGTGTTCATTGATGATATTTTGATTTATTCGAAGAGTGAAGAAGAGTATGTCGAACATCTGAGGATTGTGTTGTCTGTGTTGAAAGAGAAGCAGTTGTATGCGAAACTTTCTAAGTGCGAATTTTGGTTGAGGGAAGTGAGTTTTCTTGGTCATGTGATTTCGAGTAGAGGTATTACAGTTGATCCGTCGAAGGTAGAAGCGGTATCGCAATGGGAGACTCTGAAATCAGTTTTTGAGATTAGAAGTTTTCTTGGGTTGGCAGGATATTATCGGAAATTCATTGAAGGATTTGCCAAGTTATCATTGTCGTTGACACAGTTGACTAGGAAAGGTCAAGCTTTCGTTTGGGATGCAAAATGTGAGGGAAGTTTTCAAGAGCTTAAGAGAAGATTGACGACATCTTCTGTTTTGATTTTGCTTTGAGTCGACATTCAAAGGACTCAGCTCCATCAATGTCCCTCCCAAGTTGACCGGCAAAGCAGCCCCTGCAGAAGAATCGAAGTCCCTCCCGCACGTCAACTCTGTCGACCTCGACAACCGTTTCACTGGTAAGCAGGGACAAAGCGAAAGATCCAAAGACACGCCCCCAGTGGACAACGGGTAACTCCCTCATCCAACACGCCCCATTCCAGATGGGGACTTCGAGCTCATCATGTTAGTAAACGACACTGGGTGAAGCGTGAAGATCGGCACGGGACTCCCCAACTTAGCAAGGAAACAACTCAAGGCCTGCCTCTGGGAGAATGCTGACCTCTTTGCTTGGAGTGTTGCTGAGATGCCCGGGCTTAACCCCGACGTTGCTTTCCACCACCTCTCTATAGATTTGGCCGCTAGGGCCATAGTTCAACATAGACGTAGGAAGTCTCCCAAGAAAGCGAAGGCTGCTGAGAGAGCTGTAAAAGACCTCCTAGAGGCAAATTTTATATCGGAAGCCCAATACTCAACCTGCCTGTCCAAAATTGTACTTGTTAAAAAACATAATAGAAAATGGAGAATGTGTGTTGATTATACCGATCTCAACCGGGCATTGCCTCAAAGATGCCTACCCATTTCCTAACATTGATAAACTCGTCGATAATTCAGCATGCTTTAAATTGTTGTCGTTCATGGACGCGTATTCGGGATACAATCAGATCCCCATGGGCAAAACTGACAAGCAATACACGACCTTCATGACCGAGTCGGGCAACTATTACTACAATGTAATACCTTTCGGTCTGAAGAACGCCAGGGGCAATTTATCAAAGGATGATGAACAAGGTCTTTCGAGGAGAAATTAGAGACATGCTCGAAGTTTATATGGATGACATGATCGTGAAATCACGAGACGAGATCAACCATACCGCCCACCTCAGGAAAGTCTTCGAGATGGCGAGGAAGTGTAGGATGAGGTTCAACCCTGAAAAGTGCACCTTCGGCGTACGGGAAGGCAAATTCCTCGATTTCTATTTAACCGAACGAGGGATAGAGGCTAACCCGGACAAGTGCAAGGCCTTCTTTGAGTTCTCCACCCCGAACACAAAGAAGTCTATCCAGTCACTAAATGGGATGCACACGTCTTTGTCCCGATTTGTTGTCAAGTCGGTACAACATGCCCTCCCTTTCTTCAAGTTGCTACGCAAAGAGGCCATGTTCGACTGGACAAAGAGTGCGAGCAGGCTCTCATCCACCTCAAGCAAGTTCTTTCGGAACCTCCAGTACTGTCGAGACCCGTCGTCGGGGAAATTTTATATCTGTATCGCGCCGTCGCCACAGAAGTCGTCAGCACAACATTGATCCGTGAAACCCCCGAAGGACAGAAACCGATATACTTCACAAGCAAAGCCCTCCAAGGGCCCGAACTCAAGTACTAGCAGATTGAGAAAGTCGTTATGGCCCTCGTCACCGCGGCCAGAAGGTTACGACATTACTTCCTAGCCCACACGATCATAGTCAGAACCGACCAGCCCGTCAAACAACTACTTGGACGGCCAAACATGTCGGGAAGAATGCTTAGATGGTTGCTCGAACTCTTCAAATTCGACGTCCAATACGAGAGCAAAAAAGCCCTTAAGGCTTAAGTCCTGACCGACTTCGTCACCGAGATGGCTTCCACAGAGTCCCCGACTACCGGGGCCCACAAATGGACCATCTTCGTCCATGGCGCCTCTAGCTCGACGGGAAGTGGAGCGGGCATCATACAGGAAAACGAAGAAGGTATCCTGATAGAAGTTTTCCTCACCTTGCCGTTCCCAACATCGAACAACCGGGACGAGTACAAAGTGTTTCTCACAAGACTCCGTCTGGCTCAAGACCTTGGCGCAAAGGAAGTAAAGATCTTTACTGACTCCCAACTCGTGGCGTCCCAGGTCCGGGGAGAATATCAAGCCAAGAACGACAACCTCTTATAATACCTCTCCTTGGTAAGAGAAAAGATGAAGGCCTTCGATTCCGCAGAGGTGCAACATGTTCCCCGCGAACACAACACCCGAGCAGACATCTTGTCAAAACTAGCCAGCACGAAGAAGAAGGGGGGAAACAAATCTGTGATCCAAGCATTCCTTTCTCGCCCCAGCATTGAGAGAGGCACGATAACTGTCGAGGTAAACGCCATCTTATATTCCCTGTGGAGACGATAACAAAAACCCGACACTTTACCACTGTACCAAAAAAATGGCGCCGCTGCCGGGGAATGTAAATTGATATTGCGAGCATCGCAATAGTTGTTGAATTTTTAACTTTGAATTTTATTTACTTGTGCTTATAATCTGTTTGGTTTAGTGTGCAGCCTTTGTTTTATGCGAGGACAGATTCCTGAGGACCAACTTCTTTTTGATCCCGAGATCGAGAGAACCGCAAGGAAACTGAACAACAGAACAAGACGGAGGAGGCAACAAGCTAGGCAAAGACAAGAGTGTCGCTACTGCAAAAATCAGCGCCGGCTGACAGAAGAGTCGCCACCGTGCATTATTTATCCCAACGGAGGGAAAGGAAACGCTCGAAGTAAACCTCGCAAAAAACGGGAAAGGTATGGTCATCGCAACCAAAACCTGGGTTTGGGAGTCGGTTACGCAAGGGGAAGGTATTAGCACCCCTCACGTCCGTCGTACTCGACGGGATCCACGCTTGCTTGGGTTGTCCAAAGGATGCAAAACAATCTATCTACGGCTGCTAAATCTAAACAGAAGGGAATTGACTCGATAGAGCGTCGCACTCTATGCCTACGTATTCTCAAGAGAGAAAGTCAGAGTCAACGTAGTTCGGGACTACGGGGAAATTGACTCGCCAAGACCTCGCGTCTTGTGCCTACGTACTTCCACACTGCATGGAAGATCAGAGCTTTACGTAGTTCAGGCTAACTACGGCTAAACAGGGTGTTCTCACACAGCAGTGAGAAATTAAACTGGTTTTACAGGTACGGGAACCTATGGAAAAAAACTACGGTCTGGTCTCAAATGCCCTTGGGCAAGAGAAAGGGATAACATCAGTCGTCAGCGGGAAAGTCTCGATCGCACAGCCGCGATAGAACAAAAGGTTAGTTGTTAGTGTGCTCGCTAGGATATCGCATCCAATGCCTACATATCCTCGTCTGGTACGAGGAATCAGAGCAGCTGTAGTTCGGCTACTTCGGGACCACAACTCAAATCTCGTTTTATTAACATTCTGAAAAATGATTACAATGATTGAATACTGGAAAATAAACTCCTAGGAAATACTATCCTATCCTATCCTGAAAAATGAAATGGAAAATAGTCCCCTAACAAGTGGACTTCTAAAACTATCTCTAAAAGTGTAAAATAATCTCTATGAAAAATTATATCCTAAGAGAAAATTACAAGAATTTGCAATGAGAAAAATATAGCCTAAAGTCCTATACAAAATGTAGACTAAAGTATTCTAGAAGAAAATAAACTATAAATTTCCTAAATGAAAAATATGAGCTAATATTTTTATCCTTCTTTTTTCTCAATATTCCTCACTATTCTTTTCTAATATATTTTTCTTATTTTTTCTCTATTCTTTTATCCTTTCTTTTTCAAAATATTTCTTTTTCCAATATTCTTTCCTCTTTTCTTTTTCGAAATATTTCTTTTTCCAATATTCTTTCCTCTTTTCTTTTTCGAAATATTTCTTTTCATATTTCTTTTTTTTCAAAGTATTTTCATATATTTTTTTCTATATTTTTTCACTCTTTTTCTCTTTTCTCCTTTTTTCTCATATTCTGTTTTCTCCTTTTTTATTATTTCTCAATATCCTTTTTCAATAGAAAAACTAAGCACAATAAAAATAAAGAAGAGAAAAGAAAAGAAAAAAAATACAAAGGAGGGGAGGGGGGTACAGTCTGTTACAAGGGGGTAAGCAGAAAAATTCGTTGGGCCCAGCCCTATGTTCACCCAGGAGAGGAAAAAAACGGAGGCAGGTGTTGCCAAAAAAACTCTGGGCCTAGTGGCCCCAAACCCAAACCCGGCCCGACTTCCCCATTCTCTCCTTTCACTCTCATTCCCCTTTCTGAAACCCTAGAGAGACTCCCCCTTTCTCCCTTCTACTGCGCGGTCACCACCATCCTCCCTCTACCCCTCTCCGTCCTCAATCTTCTGCTCTATTCACACAAAACTTCATTCGATCCTTTATTCACTCCCTTCACGTCACAAACCAGAGCATTCTCAACATTGTAATCACCGGCGAACACATCATCGGAGCAAGCTCATCCACGGGTTCGTTGACGAAGACACACGAGCTTGATGCTTGCATGTTGAAGAGTCCAGATTCTTGGTGCGCGATGATGAAGTTAATGGAGTTCTCGGAGTCGTTGAAGATGATCTTGGCATTTCTGGTGGAAGATCTTGAAATACTGATGATGCTACGGAGAATTTCTGGATAAAGGTCTTGTTGAAGGCAAGCAGAGGAAGGTCCAGATGGAGAATCTCTTGGGGATGTTGAAGATCGTGAATGGATCTGGGGAAATATGACGAACAGAGGGATAATCTTTGAAGGTTGATGACCTCTGAAGCGTTTCTGGATGACCGTTGCAAAGGCCTTGAACAATTTCTGGGGGAGGATGTAACCATGGATGAAGATTGAAAATCGTCGCGAGGAGTGTTGGAGATTTGAAGATTTGGATGAAAACTGGAAAAATCATGATGACGAACATATGAGCAAGATGAAGTTCTTCAAAGATGTGGGGAAAAACCTGGAAAACGCATGAACACCAAGGTTTGGATGAATTCTGGAAAGCATGGTGGACAGGTGAAGAATTCTGGAAAACGGTTGGAGGTTGATGAAGATTGTTGAATCCAGAAGAAAGAATGATGAACTTGGTGGTGCTGAGATGAACACCGATGCTGATGATGATGATCGGAGATGATGATCGGTTGAAAGTATTGATGAGAGGAGAAAGATGAAGATCGGAAGGCATGATGAAGATTTCTGAGTTTTTTCAGTTTCTGACGGGTTAGACGGCAGCCGGAATTGGTTATGGGTTGGTTGCAGTGGCCGGAAGTTGGAGGTTGTGGTGGCCGGCGAGGTTAGGGACGGTGGTTGCATGGCCGCCTGCCATGCAACCGGTGAGGATCATGTGCGGACGCGTGTCACGGTGAAGGGGTTGGTGGAGCGTTGCATGGACGCCACGTGGTGAGGGGGAGAGGATAATGGGACAAGTGTGAGGATTCTGAGTGATGGAAACTGTGAGGTGGGTCCTCCAGTGAATTACACGTGTGTCGCTGAATTTATACCATGTGATAATTTTTGGACTTTGAACTTGGGCTTTTAGACTGGAAAATGGATAATGAGGCCCAACAAAACTGATGGATTAAGGAACGGATAATTGGACTATTATGGATTAAAATGACTAATGAAAATGATTAAATGGAAATAATATGGATTAGTGGACTAAGTGAAAACGTGATTAATGCAATGAGGATTTAAGTGGAAAGACTAATGGATTAGTTAATTGGTAAAACTGAAATGTTTTAATATTCCAATTAAAACTGAAAAACAATTAATTCTAATCTATTAAAAAATCTATCAATCCTCTAATGTCCACAAAATCTGTATTAATAAAACTAAATGATTCTATTAACTCTGAAAATCTATTAAATCCTATTAAAAGGAAAAATCTATCGTATTATATCTAAAAGAAGATTTAATAATATCTAATATATCTAAAACCTTATTAAAACTAATCAAAAGAAGAAAACATGTTTAAAAAGAAAAATCTATAATATCTAAAAAATAAAATCTATACTAATTTCTATAAAAGAACAAAAAAAAGTATATTAATCTATTTAATTTCTATTATCTATTAAAAAGAGAAAAATGCATTAAAATATATTTAAAGGTAGAAAAAGACCCACTAAACCCTAATACGACTAAAAATGCAATTTATTCAGTTAAAAAAATGAGATTGAGACCGGAGCGGAACCAGCGATAAAACCCGGACACCTGACGGTCCTCAAAACAACAGCACGAGCTGAAAACACCCGGGAAGCGCACAACTCCCCAAAAATAACCTCTGATTATATGCACAGGTCTGGAACCTCTGAAATGCGACAGCAGGGCTGTAATCCCGATAAAATCACCATGATTGAGGAAATGCACTATATGCAGTATGTGAATGCGAAATGCGAAATGCGTCGAAACATCGAGCCAGATACGGGACCCGGTTGGTCAAATTTTAGGGTGCAACAGCTGCCCCTATTCAAGCAGCTTGGACCTGAATGGTTGAAGAGCGCCCAGCCTTTGATCATTCAAAGGTAGAAGATGGTTGAATATAAATGGAACCTTGGAATTTGCCAATCGTAAAAATAAACTGCAAAGCTGCTTGAGAAGTAGCGTCTAATAAACTGAAGTCTGGTTGTCACGGCAACAACTGGTCAATTATCTGATAAAAATTTCTCTGTTTTTTTCACATCAATCACCTGTGTGACGCTACAAATACTGATTCTTCGGAATAATGCTTCAAAAAAGCAAACACCTTCCCATCTACCATGGGATCTTTTCTGTCGACTCATGGTTCACGGCGAATCTGAGGAAACTCTCCTGGGGAATTCTGAATTGAACTGCCTGGCACCTATTTCGACGAAGGCGGCAGCTTCAGAAGTTCGATATGTGTCAATCTTTGTTTTTTTCCCAGTGCTGACGTAACAACCAAATGTGAAGAAATCACTCCGCTGATGGAGAAGAGAAACTTAACCAAACAACTCTGCAGGTGAACAAATTCGAAAGCCAATAGGTAACCACCCTGGTCTACGTTTCGACATGCGTATGCTTGAAATGATGCAATGTCCTATATGACATGTAAATGTTATGCATTCGTAACTGCAATACCCTATACGGCATGAATATGCTATGTATTTGTGAATGCGATGCCCCATACGGCATGAACATGTTATGTATTTGTAAATGTAATGCCCCGTACGGCGTGCATATGCTATGCGTTTTGATAGATGCAAATCTGACGATATATGCAAATGCTAATGTAAGCTCTAGCTGCCAGAGAACACCAGGTCTAAACCGTCTGGCAAAATAAATGCCGGAGGCAAGGTCAATTCCACTGAAGGTAACCTGGTATCACAGAATCATCTCAGCAAAATAAATGCTGGAAAAGGGAAACCAAATCCGCTGGGGATAACCATCCTGCTGGAGAAATGGAAAAGCAACCCTGCTTGGGGAGAAAGAAAAAAACAACTCTGCTTGGGGATGCTCTCTTCAAACCATTGGCAACTGATTGTGCTCTGCGGGGATTGACCCGAACTGGGGCTGATTGCGCGCAACACGCTGCTGGAAATGCCCCTACTATCAGGGATATCAACCTTAATCTGCTGGGGATACTCCTGATCCTACTCTGGTACGGGGTAACAATACAAACTCAATTCTTGCGATAATACACAACTTTCATCTGCTGAAGAGTAGCAATTCTGATTTAACAACATCCACAAGGAATTCAAACATCAATCGGAGCACTGGTATCCGTCGGGCTTCGTATCGGGGAACATGACAACATGCGAGTCATTGGGAACTACTGTGTCAGATACCTTTAGGTTTTTGTTTTTCTGGTTTAGGATGAACATGGGCTATGTACACAGTGGAAGATATGGGAAATACTAGACGAGAACTAGCATCCAAAAGTAGACTACCAGGCGGGAACTGATAGCAAAATAGATTAGGAAAATTGAACGAAAATCGGTTTTTATGTTTTGAACGTCAAACGGGGCTGACTGGATATAGGCTAAGAAAAAGACAACCAGGCGAGAACTGGCTGAAAGCTGGCATGTACCAGACGAGAACTGATACAACAATAGGTTAAAGAAAAGAAAACAACCAGACGAGAACTGGTTGGAAGTTGACATGCATCAGGCGAGAACTGACGTTTACGGAAAAAGATCGACGATACGAAAGGCAGTACCAGGCGAGAACTGGTATTTACGGAAAAAGATCGACAATACGATAACTAGGTTAAACGAAAACAGGTACCAGGCGAGAACTGGTATTTACGGAAGCATGGGCCAGACGAGAACTGGTTACCGGTTTGCCAGGCGAGACCTGGGCTTGGGAAACGACTTGGTTACAAGTTTTTCTTGTCAAGTGACAGATTTAAACTGTAAGATAACAATCCACCGACAACACGGCTCTTTCTCAGGTTTTTGATAAGGGTATTGACACGATTCCCTGATACTCAACTCTTGCTGGGGATAAACAAACTTGCTTGAACAACTTGCCCCAGTATAATTCAACTTTCCCCAATCCAACTTTGGGAATACTCTGAACAGCTTGCCACGAGACGACCTCGAGATTATTTGCCCCGGTATCTGCACCACAAAAGGATTCAACCTCAATCAAACAATTGTCAACCCAGTTGGTCTCTGAAGTGACCTTGCCTCTGAATGAGCGTGTAAGCGACTTAACCTGATCTGATTACCCACTGGAAGGTTCTGCTTTCAAATCTCAGCATTCTGTATAACTGCCCCCTGATTGGCTCTCGAGAAGATTCCTTTTTGATCAACTGCTTCTCAAATAAACTGCCCCTGATCCACTGATGCTTCGGGATTTGTCCTCAGACTAACTGATACTGAACTTACTGGAAATTAATGCCCCTGATTCACAGGTCTTCACAACATACTATTCTGGTTCAGACTACTGTATTTTTCAGTCCTGTTTGATTATTCCCTGTTGGAATTTCCTTCGTGCCAACTACTAACCTGCAATTAAAATTGTCTATCTACGAATGGTAATCTTAATGCAGTGTTTATGCAGACTTTGAAAAAATTTTGAGTTGTCACTCATTTACATGTCATGATTGAGTGACGAATGAACCAAAGTTCAAACGTAGTGCTTACGTGGTCAGTGAAAAACAAGAATGTGACTAGCAAGTCAAGAAGGAGTCAGGTTACTCAACCTTATCGTAATGCGCTTTCGGAATAAACCCGACCTCAATTAGGTCTTTTAAGGGTTGTATCGTGGTCGGGTTCACGGTTCGTGAAGCAAAGGATGTTTGGCTCAAATTTTGATTTGTACCCACCCCTTCTACGTGATGATCTCCGATCCTAAGGTTCAGTTAACCTGGCACAAGCGCTCGCCTCTTCGAGAGGTATGTTGAATGGTAAGAACCATAACTAAGGAATCCACAAGGCTTTTCCGGAGTGGTAGTTACTCCTGCTTCGTTTTCGGTGTCTGTGTACACGACTTTGTGACTCGCTGGGGAAAAAATTTCTATTGATATCCTTTCTTTTTCATTCTTTTGATTCCCTAATTTTTGTCTGGACTGACTCCTTTCGAGTTCTTTTCGTTTTTTGAAGTCCAGCGGGATGCCCTGATTTTTGCCTAAGTATTAGCTTTCCAGCTTTTCTTTTCTTTTTACTTAGCGGGCTTTCTTCCTTCTTTCTTTTTCAGAACAAAGTCGTGTGACACTGGTTGTCTTGATTGCTCCGAAAGGATTGTAACTGTCTCACTCCTGATTGGTGAGGTATCACCCTTGAAAGGTATAAACTGTTTGGTCCTTGAAAGACAACACTCCTCTGTAAGACTTGAATGCTCGGTCAAGCTAACTGACAACTACCCTGCCCCGAGTTAAGATGTGAGGGTTAAAAAGTCCGAAAAAACTTCTACTTCCAGGCTCGAAGTGGTTAACAAGGGACTAACTCCTTATATCTCCAGTGTTTGGGGGATTTGAAACAATGCCTTGTACGTCATCGGTAAGGTCTTATCTGAAAGCATGCGATCATCGGTTATGAGTTTATTTTCGTCATCCTCCCTCCAATCTTTGCTAGTCACAGTGATAAAATGGAGTGAATAAAATGCAAGTGTCAGTGCAATGCAGTAAATGAGCGACAGCGACATGATTAATTCAGAAAAATGCATAGTCACATTATTAATATCACCATTCGAAACATACAATGTTTACAGCAAGTAGTAACTAACAGAAAGAAAACTACAAATGCAAATGGTATAAAAGTCTGAGGACTGCCAATGCTGATGGCGCCTGCCTGTCTGGATCACTGGCTTTTGCTGGGGAATACTCTCCGAATCTACGAGCTTAGACAGCTGAGCGGTTGGTATGAACAAACAGAAATCCTTCTCAAAAGGAAATGCAATCATGGTCGATCAACTGCTGTACCTTCGCCTGAAACGCTTTACAATCTTCCGTCGAATGCCCGGGAGAGCCACCATGGTAACCACACTGAACGTGGGGGTTGTACCCAGGAGGGTAAGGTTCTGGAACTGGCTTAAGAGCTTTAGGTTCCACCAAAGAACTCTGGATCAAAGATGGTAGCAGCTGGCTATACGACATAGGCACTGGGTGAAAAGGAGTTTTCCTTCGTTCCAAGTTGTTGCGAGGTCGATTCTGATTCTGACGCTGATTCTGATAACCTCGACCACGAGTTCGCTGATTAGCATGAGGAGTGACATAAGGTTCCTGATATGGTGCCCTAGGTACGGCTGTCTGTTCAGTATAACAAGCCACAGGAGGTACTGATCTCTGATAAGATGAAGAACCCACAAAATTCACTGATTCGCTTCGAGGATATTCAACCTTTGGCATGACCGCGTTGATCACAACTCCTCCTTCATTCTGATAGTCACAAGGGTATTCAGTTTCACCAGCTTGATCATTTGAAGTAATCTGAATCTTCCCGATTCTTATGGCATACTCAAGGCGTTCTCCTAATGTTACCACGTCAGAGAAACTTAACGGGAGTCCAAGCAATCTTTCGAAGTACGGATCTTGTAGGGAATCTACAAACATGCTCGTTAGCTCTTGGTCCAAAAGCGGTGGGTGCACCCTAGCAGCGAATTCTCTCCATCTCTGAGCATACTTCCTGATAGGTTCATTATTCTCTTGAGACAGTTCTTGCAACTGCATGCGATGAGGAGCTATGTCTAAATTATAATCGTACTGCTTCAGAAAAGCTCTGGCTAAATCCATCCATGACTGAATCTGATTTCTCTCTAACTGCATATACCACCTCAAAGATGCCCCAGTCAGACTATCTTGAAAGCAATGGATCATCAATTTGTCATCTCGCACAAACGAAGTCATTCTTCGACAGAACATCATCAAATGTTGCTTCGGACAGCTATCTCCCGTGTACTTCTCAAATTTCGGCACTTTGAACTTATAAGGCAACACCAGGTCAGGAACCAAACACATGTCTACAGCATTCAGGTTAACAGCATCTTTCATTTTCAAAGCTTTCATTCCCTCTTCCAACGCTCGGAGTTTTCTATCCGTCTCAAGAGCTCTTGGATCTACGGTCCTGGCTATTGGAATATATCTTCGTGGATTCATCACAGGGAAAACAACACCTTGATTGTTAACAGGAGGAGGACGTTCATTTCGGGCAACAAACTGCTCATGTCGATCTCGGTTCTCAACAGAAGGTTGTACAACTCGGTCTGCAGTAACGTTGTTCGCTTGCGGGAAGTCTTCCATAGAATCATACAGAGGGTTGGACGTCATAGTGAACCCTGTCAAGGTGTTAGGGGACTGGAAATTGCCTTCAGACATAGCTACCAATAATCTTCAGCTGACTTCAATGCTCGATTCTGCTCAAATCTACTCAACCCCTAGGTCGGTCTTCTGACAATCAACAGCTGCTCAGTCCAAACTCCGGGTAATCACCTTCAGGAAACAAAGGCTGGATCAGAACTCTGGCTAACTGGAGGATGATATGCAATATGATGCAACACTGTTATGCACATGATATGCAAGATGCAGCAAACAACGGGATCACAGCCCCACACAATCTCTAAATACTGCTGCACTGCTGACGGAGTACGTTCGCTCTGAAGAGAAGACCAAAATAATGGGTAGGTTGGAAGTCAAGTTTCCTGCAAACCCCCCCCCCCCCCCCCCCACTCACAGGTATGGACCTATATCTGACAAGGTACGGCATCCTATGCGGTCGTCAGCGTCACAGACTTTTAAAACTGACGATACGATTCCCAGAAGGAGTGGCATCATCAATTCTTGAAGAGGCCTCACTTAGCTAACTTCCAAATGATCGGTTCCCAGAGTCGACAATCCAACTAACCAGCAACCCGAGCCACCCAAAGGGTGGGACAAGAGGCCAACCAGAAGAACCTCGTCTGAGTGTAGATTTCGCGGGACACTAATACAAGCAAAGCCGGTAGGAGCCCACTAATCTCTACTCTAAGTCTAAGGTGCACTCAAGCCCAGGTCCGACTTATCTCTCAATCATAGAACACCCGTCACACCCCAACAGCAACAGATAATATCAATAAATAAACTCCAATAGACAAGCAAACAAGCGCTAGGATTGGCTCTCTTAAGGGACGTTGGATCCCACATGCGTAAGGAACTATCGCAGTCCCTAGCAGCCAGGGGACGTTGGGTCCCCAGCAGAGTCGCCAGCTGTCGCTACTGCGAAAATCGGCGCCGGCTGACAGAAGAGTCGCCACCGTGCGTTATTTATCCCAACAGAGGGAAAGGAAACGCTCGAAGTAAACCTCGCAAAAAACGGGAAACGTATGGTCATCGCAACCAAAACCTGGGTTCGGGAGTCGGTTACGCAAGGCGAAGGTATTAGCACCCCTCACGTCCGTCGTACTCGACGGGATCCACGCTTGCTTGGGTTGTCCAAAGGATGCAAAACAATCTATCTACGGCTGCTAAATCTAAACAGAAGGGAATTGACTCGATAGAGCGTCGCACTCTATGCCTACGTATTCTCAAGAGAGAAAGTCAGAGTCAACGTAGTTCGGGACTACGGGGAAATTGGCTCGCCAAGACCTCGCGTCTTGTGCCTACGTACTTCCACACTGCATGGAAGATCAGAGCTTTACGTAGTTCAGGCTAACTACGGCTAAACAGGGTGTTCTCACACAGCAGTGAGAAATTAAACTGGTTTTACAGGTACGGGAACCTATGGAAAAAAACTACGGTCTGGTCTCAAATGCCCTTGGGCAAGAGAAAGGGATAACATCAGTCGTCAGCGGGAAAGTCTCGATCGCACAGCCGTGATAGAACAAAAGGTTAGTTGTTAGTGTGCTCGCTAGGATATCGCATCCTATGCCTACATATCCTCGTCTGGTACGAGGAATCAGAGCAGCTGTAGTTCGACTACTTCGGGACCACAGCTCAAATCTCGTTTTATTAACATTCTGAAAAATGATTACAATGATTGAATACTGGAAAATAAACTCCTAGGAAATACTATCCTATCCTATCCTGAAAAATGAAATGGAAAATAGTCCCCTAACAAGTGGACTTCTAAAACTATCTCTAAAAGTGTAAAATAATCTCTATGAAAAATTATATCCTAAGAGAAAATTACAAGAATTTGCAATGAGAAAAATATAGCCTAAAGTCCTATACAAAATGTAGACTAAAGTATTCTAGAAGAAAATAAACTATAAATTTCCTAAATGAAAAATATGAGCTAATATTTTTATCCTTCTTTTTTCTCAATATTCCTCACTATTCTTTTCTAATATATTTTTCTTATTTTTTCTCTATTCTTTTATCCTTTCTTTTTCAAAATATTTCTTTTTCCAATATTCTTTCCTCTTTTCTTTTTCGAAATATTTCTTTTTCCAATATTCTTTCCTCTTTTCTTTTTCGAAATATTTCTTTTCATATTTCTTTTTTTTCAAAGTATTTTCATATATTTTTTTCTATATTTTTTCACTCTTTTTCTCTTTTCTCCTTTTTTCTCATATTCTGTTTTCTCCTTTTTTATTATTTCTCAATATCCTTTTTCAATAGAAAAACTAAGCACAATAAAAATAAAGAAGAGAAAAGAAAAGTAAAAAAATACAAAGGAGGGGAGGGGGGTACAGTCTGTTACAAGGGGGTAAGCAGAAAAATAAACACAGCCAAAAAAAAGCCCAGCCCAACAATACTTCAGCCAAACAAGACAATGAGGGAGGTGGGTGCAGAAATTGAAACGGAGGGTAAGCCAGGAAAAATTCGTTGGGCCCAGCCCAATGTTCACCCAGGAGAGGAAAAAAAACGGAGGGAGGTGTTGCCAAAAAAACTCTGGGCCTAGTGGCCCCAAACCCAAACCCGGTCCGACTTCCCCATTCTCTCCTTTCACTCTCATTCCCCTTTTTGAAACCCTAGAGAGACTCCCCCTTTCTCCCTTCTACTGCGCCGTCACCACCATCCTCCCTCTACCCCTCTCCGTCCTTAATCTTCTGCTCTATTCACACAAAACTTCATTCGATCCTTTATTCACTCCCTTCACGTCACAAACCAGAGCATTCTCAACATTGTAATCACCGGCGAACACATCATCGGAGCAAGCTCATCCACGGGTTCGTTGGCGAAGACACACGAGCTTGATGCTTGCATGTTGAAGAGTCCAGATTCTTGGTGCGCGATGATGAAGTTAATGGAGTTCTCGGAGTCGTTGAAGATGATCTTGGCATTTCTGGTGGAAGATCTTGAAATACTGATGATGCTACGGAGAATTTCTGGATAAAGGTCTTGTTGAAGGCAAGCAGAGGAAGGTCCAGATGGAGAATCTCTTGGGGATGTTGAAGATCGTGAATGGATCTGGGGAAATATGACGAACAGAGGGATAATCTTTGAAGGTTGATGACCTCTGAAGCGTTTCTGGATGACCGTTGCAAAGGCCTTGAACAATTTCTGGGGGAGGATGTAACCATGGATGAAGATTGAAAATCATCGCGAGGAGTGTTGGAGATTTGAAGATTTGGATGAAAACTGGAAAAATCATGATGACGAACATATGAGCAAGATGAAGTTCTTCAAAGATGTGGGGAAAAACCTGGAAAACGCATGAACACCAAGGTTTGGATGAATTCTGGAAAGCATGGTGGACAGGTGAAGAATTCTGGAAAACGGTTGGAGGTTGATGAAGATTGTTGAATCCAGAAGAAAGAATGATGAACTTGGTGGTGATGAGATGAACACCGATGCTGATGATGATGATCGGAGATGATGATCGGTTGAAAGTATTGATGAGAGGAGAAAGATGAAGATCGGAAGGCATGATGAAGATTTCTGAGTTTTTTCAGTTTCCGGCGGGTTAGACGGTGGCCGGAATTGGTTATGGGTTGGTTGCAGTGGCCGGAAGTTGGAGGTTGTGGTGGCCGGCGAGGTTAGGGACGGTGGTTGCATGGACGCCGGCCATGCAACCGGTGAGGATCATGTGCGGACGCGTGTCACGGTGAAGGGGTTGGTGGAGCGTTGCATGGACGCCACGTGGTGAGGGGGAGAGGATAATGGGACAAGTGTGAGGATTCTGAGTGATGGAAACTGTGAGGTGGGTCCTCCAGTGAATTACACGTGTGTCGCTGAATTTATACCATGTGATAATTTTTGGACTTTGAACTTGGGCTTTTAGACTGGAAAATGGATAATGAGGCCCAACAAAACTGATGGATTAAGGAACGGATAATTGGACTATTATGGATTAAAATGACTAATGAAAATGATTAAATGGAAATAATATGGATTAGTGGACTAAGTGAAAACGTGATTAATGCAATGAGGATTTAAGTGGAAAGACTAATGGATTAGTTAATTGGTAAAACTGAAATGTTTTAATATTCCAATTAAAACTGAAAAACAATTAATTCTAATCTATTAAAAAATCTATCAATCCTCTAATGTCCACAAAATCTGTATTAATAAAACTAAATGATTCTATTAACTCTGAAAATCTATTAAATCCTATTAAAAGGAAAAATCTATCGTATTATATCTAAAAGAAGATTTAATAATATCTAATATATCTAAAACTTTATTAAAACTAATCAAAAGAAGAAAACCTGTTTAAAAAGAAAAATCTATAATATCTAAAAAATAAAATCTATACTAATTTCTATAAAAGAACAAAAAAAGTATATTAATCTATTTAATTCCTATTATCTATTAAAAAGAGAAAAATGCATTAAAATATATTTAAAGGTAGAAAAAGACCCACTAAACCCTAATATGACTAAAAATGCAATTTATTCAGTTAAAAAAATGAGATTGAGACCGGAGCGGAACCAGCGATAAAACCCGGACACCTGACGGTCCTCAAAACAACAGCACGAGCTGAAAACACCCGGGAAGCGCACAACTCCCCAAAAATAACCTCTGATTATCTGCACAGGTCTGGAACCTCTGAAATGAGACAGCAGGGCTGTAATCCCGATAAAATCACCATGATTGAGGAAATGCACTATATGCAGTATGTGAATGCGAAATGCGAAATGCGTCGAAACATCGAGCCAGATACGGGACCCGGTTGGTCAAATTTTAGGATGCAACAAAGAGCAAGGAGAAAGTTCCTCTACACCACCACCATCACCACATTTCACACCAATTATGGCAGCACCTCCACCACCACTGCCTCCAGTTTCCACTCCATGCACAAACAGTCCAAGACATACAGCTCAGTTCGCACGGAATCTTCAAAACGGAAGGCAAGCTGAGATGAAAACAGGAATCCTAGCTCTAGTCTATCAAAATCCTTTCACGGGACTAGACCATGAGGATTCGTTCACCCATCTCACAAAATTCTATGAGTCATTGTTTAGGAGACTATTTCCTCATTCCTTGATTGGGAAAGCGAAGGAATGGTACCTTGATCAATCGGCAACAATCATGACGGATTGGAATCTTCTAGAGGAGAAGTTTCTTGAACGTTTCTTTCCACATAACCGATTCATGGAAGCTAAAACTGCGATTGCGGTATTTTCTCAAGGAGCTAGTGAATCACTAAACGAATCCTGGGGGCGATACAAATCTATGTTAAGAAAGTGCAAGGGACACGGTTTCGACGAGCTCACTCAAGTTCATATTTTTCGCAATGGACTCCTTTCGGTTCACAAGACCTTATTGGATGCTACGGCAGGAGGTTCTTTGATGTCAAAAAGTGCAGATGATGCAATTACAATTATTGATAAGA
This sequence comes from Lathyrus sativus, assembly GCA_963859935.3. NCBI lineage: Eukaryota > Viridiplantae > Streptophyta > Magnoliopsida > Fabales > Fabaceae > Lathyrus > Lathyrus sativus. Next base: position 675,902,099 of record OZ012739.1, on the reverse strand, counting down.
TGGCACTTAATGATCATCAAGGGAATCATAACCGTGGGGTGACTCAAAGAAAACCGGGTGTGCTCGAGTTAGGGACAAATGACGCTATTTTTGCACAAAACAAGCTTATCTCACAACAAGTGGAACTATTAACTCAACAAATAAAAGTGTTAAAAGAACCGTCAAAAGCTAAACAAATAGCTTCTTGTGAACTTTGCAAAGGTGAACACGACACTGGATTTTGTCCACCTCCAAGATTTGAAGAAGTTAATTACATGGCAAACCAAAGAGATTATCAACCGAGGCAACATCAACAACAACACCACCAAAATCCACAACAACAAAACTATCAAGGCAACCAAGGGTACCAACCTAGGGGAAACTATCAACATAACCAAGGTTATGGAGGTGGTCCTTCCAACCGTCAAAATCCCTATCAAACTCAACAACCACCGGTCGTAGCTTTAAAATTGGAAGAGACATTGACGCAATTCATGCAAATGTCAATGGCGAATCAAAAAAATAACGATGCGGTAATTAAAAATCTTGAGACTCAAGTTGGTCAACTTGCTAAGCAATTAGCGGAACAACAATCTGGATCATCTTTCTCGGCAAATACGCAAACAAATCCTAAGGAGCATTGTAAGGCTATAAAGACGAGAAGTGGAAAAGAGTTGGTTGACGAGAGTGAAAAGAGAGAGGTAGAGAAAAAAATTGATGATATTGATGGTGAAGTTGGGAATTGGAGTGAGGAGGATGTTGAAAAGAAAGAAAAAAATGGTGAAGTTGAAAATGAGAAAAATGTTGAAGTTGAAAATAAAACAAGTGAAAAAGTTATGGTGGAAAAAGTGAAGAAGAAAAAAGAGCGAAATTCTAGAAGGAAGGAGGTAGTGAGCACTACTCGGGTCCAAAATTTACCTTATCCACATGCTCCATCTAGGAGAGAAAATGAACGGCATTACGCCCGGTTCATAGATATCTTTAAACAACTTCAAGTCAATATCCCGTTTGCCAAAGCTTTAGAGCAAATGCCAAAGTATGCCAAGTTCATGAAGGACATACTCACCAAAAAGCGAAGGTATACGGAGCCGGAAACAGTTGTTCTGGATGCGAGTTGTAGTGCCATCATCCAAAGGACTCTACCGAGAAAAGAAGTTGATCCGGGGCGAGTCACCTTGCTGGTTACAATTGGCGATGTTTATGTTGGAAAGGGGTTAATCAATTTGGGGTGAAGCATCAATCTTATACCCTTATCTATTGTGAAAAAGCTTGGCAACATTGAGATTAAAGCCATCCGTATGACGTTGCAATTAGTCGATAAGTCTACTACTCACCCTCATGGAGTAGCTCAAGACGTATTGGTAAAGGTTGACAAGTTTTTCTTTCCGGTTGATTTTATTGTTATTGATATGGAGGAATACGATGATGCGCCGCTAATTCTCGGAAGACCATTCATGAAAACTGCTCGTATGATGATTGATGTAGACGACGGTTTAATGAAGGTGAGGGTACAAAACGAAGAAGTCACTTTTGACCTTTTTGAAGCAATGAAGCACTCAAATGACAAACATGATAGTTTCCGAGTTGATGTAATTGAAGAAGCCACCTTTGAAGTTTCGAAACATGTTCATGCTATAACTCCTATGGAGCTAGCTCTTAATGACTCTTTTGAAGTTTTTACACTTGAAGAAGAAGAAGCTCTTGATGAATGTTTAAAAGAATTTGATAGTCTTAAAGAGTTACAACCATGGGAAGTGGAGGAGGAAGTGTTGAAAAAGGAGGTTGAAGATGAAAAGCCAATGATTGAATTGAAGGAGTTACCAAATAACTTGAAGTATGCATTCCTAGATGAAACCGAAGAAAAGCTGGTTATCATAAGCAACCTTTTGTCCAAAAGTGAAGAATCTCGTTTAATTGATGTGTTAAAAAAGAATCGAGAAGCGATGGGGTGGACTCTTTCCGATCTCAAAGGAATTAGTCCCTCTTATTGCATGCACAAAATTTTAATGGAGGGGGATTTTAAGCCAGTGGCTCAACCACAACGCCGCTTAAATCCTACAATGAAAGAGGTTGTTAGGAAGGAAGTTGTCAAATTATTGGATGCGGGAATGATCTACCCTATTTCGGATAGCCCTTGGGTGAGTCCGGTGCATGTGGTTCCTAAAAAGGGTGGCATTACCGTTATTCGTAATGAGAAAGATGAGTTGATCCCAACAAAGGTAGCAACGGGGTGGAGAATGTGCATTGACTATAGGCGGTTGAATACCGCAACTCGGAAAGACCACTTCCCACTTCCGTTCATGGAACAAATGTTAGAGAGACTCTCGGGACAACAATTCTATTGTTTTCTAGATGGCTATTCCGGGTACAACCAAATTGCGGTTGACCTGGCCGATCATGAGAAGACGGCTTTCACGTGTCCGTTTGGAATCTTCGCTTACCGCAAAATGCCCTTCGGGTTGTGTAATGCGTTGACAACTTTCCAAAGATGCATGTAAGCCATTTTTGCCGATCTTATAGAGAAAACAATGAAAGTTTTCATGGATGACTTTTCGGTGTTTGGTGGTTCTTTTAGTTTATGTTTGGAAAATTTAGAAACCTTGCTTGAAAGGTGTGTGAAGACCAATTTGGTGCTAAATTGGGAGAAATGCCACTTTATGGTGATGGAGGGGGATTGATCTCGGTCACAAAGTCTCGTCAAAAGGGCTCGAAGTGGATCATGCTAAGGTAGATGTGATTGAGAAGTTGCCTCCTCCAACTAACTTAAAGGGTATCCGAAGCTTTCTTGGGCATGCCGGTTTCTACCGGCGATTCATCAAAGACTTATCAAAGGTGGCTAGGCCTTTGAGTAACTTGCTGGCCAAGGACCAGGTATTTCTCTTATCTGATGAATGTTTAAAAGCTTTTGAGATTTTGAAACAAAAGTTGGTCACCGCTCCAATCATAATTGCTCCGGATTGGAATTTAAATTTTGAGCTAATGTGTGATGCTAGCGACTATGCTATTGGAGCAGTGTTGGGCCAAAGAAAAGACAAAAATTTTCATGCTATACACTATACAAGCAAAGTTCTTAATGAGGCGCAAATTACTTATGCCACAACAGAAAAAGAATTGCATGCAATAGTGTATGCACTTGAAAAATTTAGGTCATATCTCATTGGGTCTAAAGTGATTGTTTATACCGACCATGCGGCGATAAAATATCTGCTAACCAAACCGGATTCAAAGCAAAGGTTTATCCGTTGGATCGTTTTGTTGCAAGAATTTGATGTAGAAATTAAAGACAAAAAAGGGTCGGAAAATTTGGTAGCAAATTATTTATCTCGCCTTGTCAATGTGGAGGTGACTACTTTAGAAAAGGAAATCCGAGAAGAGTTTCCTGATGAAAAACTCTTTAAAGTTCAAGTGAGGCCGTGGTTTGCATATTTTGCAAACCACAAGGCGAGTGGTTTTGTGCCACCCGACCTAACTCCTAACCAAAAAAGAAAATTCCTCTCGGATGCCAAGTACTATGTGTGGGATGACCCTTATCTGTTTAAGCTGGGAGGTGATAATTTGTTAAGAAGGTGTGTTACCGGTGACGAAGCGCAAAGTATTCTATGGCATTGTCACAACTCGCCTTATGGCGGCCATTTCAATGGGGCTAGAACGGCGAATAAAGTCCTTCAATCGAGATTTTATTGGCCTTCTATTTTTAAAGACGCAAATGCCCATGCGCAAAGTGTTGACTGTTGCCAACGAAGCGGTGGAATAGGTAAGAGAGATGAGATGCCTCTTCAAAACATTCAAGAGGTTGAATTATTTGATTGTTGGGGTATCGATTTTGTTGGACCATTTCCACCCTCTTTTGGAAATGAATACTTGTTGGTTGCAGTTGACTATGTGTCAAAGTGGGTTGAGGCGATTGCCTCACCAAGGGCGGATTCTAAAACGGTCATTAACTTTTTAAAGAAAAATATTTTTTCCCGTTTTGGAACCCCCCGAGTGTTGATTAGTGACGGAGGGTCACACTTTTGAAATTCACCGTTGGAAAAAGTTTTACAACATTACGGTGTAACGCATAGAGTGGCAACTCCGTACCACCCACATGCTAATGGTCAAGCTGAGGTCTCTAATAGAGAGATTAAGAAAATTTTGGAAAAAACCGTGTAGAACTCTAGGAAGGATTGGTCGCAAAAATTGGATGAAGCTCTATGGGCGTATCACACGGCCTATAAAGCTCCAATTGGGCAACTCCGTTTCAATTGGTTTATGGTAAAACTTGCCATTTGCCGGTTGAAATGGAGCACACGGCCTTATGGGCCTTAAAATTTTTGAATTTTGATAATGAGTTGGCCGGTGAAAAAAGGAAGGTGCAACTACTTGAGTTGGAGGAGATGTGCAATGCCGCATATCACTCAAGTTGGTTGTACAAAGAAAAAGTTAAGGAATATCATGACAAGAAGCTCCGGAAAAAAGAATTTGTGCCCGAGCAATTGGTATTGTTGTTTAATTCCAGGTTGAGATTGTTTCTTGGAAAATTGAGGTCAAAATGGTCCGGGCCATTTTGCGTGATTGAAGTAAAGGAGTATGGAGCTGTCGTGATAGAAGATTTGGAAAGGAAGGATAAATGGACAGTTAATGGTCAACGTTTGAAGATATATCTTGGCGGTCATGTGGACCGACACAACTGTGCCTTCCTTCTGGATGTTCCGGTGTGAACATCCTGGACCGTCGAGCTTATCCGACGTTAAACAAGCGCTTGTTGAGAGGCACCTCAACATTGTAAGTATTTTCTGTTTTTCTGTGTATTTTGGTATCTATGGTGGAAACTTGTGAGCCTTGAAGTTGCATGCTGTGCTGAGTTTATTTTTTTCAAACTTCTGTCATGCTCGCTAGCTCATTCGCTAAGCGAGCATGTAGCGAATGTTCGCTAGCAGTTTGCTGAGTGAGCTCGTAGCGAACGTGCACGAACAGACAATTTTAAGTTGGTTAGTGGGCCACTTGTGTAGGCCCAATTTCTATTTTTGTTTACAACTGCACTACACTCAACTTCACTTCACTTTCACAATTCACTTTCACTCTCACTGTGCAAACACTCTTTCCTCTGCAAATTCTTGCGAACCCTAATTCCTTGTCATCTCAATTTCTCTGCTGCCACAGGTTTGATTTCTATTCTCTTCTCTTTTGTTCTCTATTGCTTAATGTGTAGAAATTAGGATTTAGGTCAGATTAGGGATGTTAGGGATTTTGAGAAAAATTTAATTGCATGTGTGGTTAGTCTTAAGCTTTTCATGATAAACTTACTGGATATTGGAATGGTTCTTGTTGCCTTGTTGATTGTTGGAGAGGGTTTCTATCAGTGGCTACATTTTTGAAAATACGCAGCATTCGCCAGCTTGTTCGCTAAGCGAGCCTGTAGCGAGCAAGCCAGCGAGCATCTCAGTCTTGTTTTATTTTTGCTGACTAATGTTATGTGGTGCTGTTTGTGGTATCCTTCTGTGACTCTTTTGCAGATGGCCCCAGGAAACCAGCGACACCAAGGCAAGAAGCGAAAGGTTGTCTCAACACCCTGACAGGTTCCAATTCAGTTTGACAGTGACGTGTTCCTTGGACCAAAGCAAGCCGTTCGGCATTTGGCTTTGCAAAAGAGGAAGATCCTGCCGGAACGGAGGTTCATCATTGAACCTCGAGGCGAGTTTGGAACTTTTGCCGGGTTGATACAGCAAAAAGTGGGACAAGCTGATCTCCCCACTTGAACAATACAATATCGACATCGTTAGGGAATTTTATGCAAATGCATTACCAGACGATGACGCACCATTTACGTGGATGACACGAGTGCAGGGAAGACAGATAAGTTTTGATAGGGCTGCTATTAACATGATACTTGGGGAACCGCTCACTTTGGGAGCAGATGAATATGACACATACACCCTAAGTTTGAGAAGCCGCCCTGACATTGATGCTATATCAACCTCCCTTTTGTTGGAAGGGAAGAGTGTGGAAAGAAAACAATCTGGAGAGGCAGTGAGATTTCATCGAGAAGACATGACTCCAATGGCTCAATTGATCCTGGTACTGATTCTCACCAATATAAAACCAAAGTCTCACACATTAAATGTGCCGATCCCAGTGGCACGTCTTGTTCACAGCATCCTAACCAACGTTCAGATTGACGTTGCTAGGATCATAGCAAATGAGATAAAATCGATTGTTGAGAGTGGTTTGAAAGCAATGGTGCGAGCTAATTGCCCCCTCGCTTTTCCATGCCTCTTCATGGCATTATGCTCTCAATCGCGCTTAAAGCTCCCATCTAGGAGTATGGTGAAGATTCCTCCAGTAGTCAATGACAAGTATGTGAACAAGTTCTGCAAACCTAAGAATTACAGGGGTAGTTCATCGGCTGGTGATACCGGAACTGCTGATGGAAGTTTGCAACTACAACTGGGGCTGGATGGCCGCTCAACAGCGAGCCATGTATGATATTTATGATTCTTTACAGGTTTTGCAGCTGCAGGTCCGAGACCCTTCCACCGAGCGCTCCATGATGACTCGCGAGCAGTTTACGCAGCACGCGAACTTGCCTGTGGACAGGCCTATTTTTGGAGGGGGTGCGAGTGGCCCTACTGAGGCGACTGATGATGATGATGATGATGTATCAGGAGAGGAGGACTTTGATGAAGATGATGCCGATGATAGTGATGAGTCTGAGTCCGAGGAGGACTGATCTTTAATTCTATTTTGTTTTGTTTTGTTTTATTTTGATTTCTAGATTTTAGTTTGTTCTGTTATTTTGGGTTGTACTATTGGGGTGTTTTGTCCCCCAAGCACATTTCTATTTCTTTAATTTCAGTATGATTAATAGTTTTTCATTTAATTTTGTTTTTAATAATTTTTTGTGGATTGGTTGATGTCAAAACCTTCTAGATTGGTTGCTCTCCAAAAGAAGTATCCAATGAAGGTGCATCCGAGCTTGGATGGCGATGATAAAAAATTAACAAGCGATTAAAGCTAAGGTACATGGTTACCTTCGGTTAGAATTCTAGAATGCATGCGAAACTTTGTTCTTTTTGTGATTAAATATTGTCTCTTTGCAACATAATTGAATGAATGAGTCACTTAGGTTTAGAACCACAAATTTTGAGGAGACCTCCATTATGTACTTAAATGATGGATTCTGATAAATCATGTTGATTCATTTAATTCATGTTCTGTCTTTTATTATTATGAATTTGTAGAAGTTAGTTGAAATGATCAAGGCACTTGTTTCTTTCGAGTACAACCAGTTCCAAATACAAACTTACCCATGAGTTGAGAGAGTATTCGTGAACCCTTTGAGCTTAAACAGTTGAATCTCAGCTTGAAATAAAGTGAGACTTCAAAAATCTTTTTTCTTGAAAACCTGAAATTTTTTTATTATTGTTCTTGTGCCGTAAATATTAAAGAACATTCACTTTTGAAGGGAGTAGAGGATAAGTTGGGGAGAACGAAAATATAAGTGGGTAACTTGCCACAACTCATGAAAAACCAAGCCAGCATCGAAGAGGATTGTGAAAAAGAAAAACACTTGTTTTATGAACATGGTGTAGAAAGAAAATGATCAAAAGAAAAGAATAATCATGAATGCTTGCTTGGAAGAAAAATATTGAAAAAATTGAGTTGTGGAACAAGAGTTGTAAAGGTTTCAAATGAGTATCAAGATTGAACGAAGTTTGAATGTGTGAATTATTGTACAAGTGAATGTTTTTTTTTGCATCGGCAAATTCGTTTCAATGGCTTTAGATATGTCCCTTGTTTGTAAATCCGACCAAGCTACAACCGGAAAAGACCTTAGTGATCTTCGTACTTCCACATTTTCATTTATAATTGCTAGACATTATATGAATTGAATTGATTTTTGCATTGTTTATTGGAGAGTGAAATTGTCCCCGTGCTTGCATGTGCGAAATTTCTTCAATCCTTATTCGAAGAGGAGAGATAGGGTGATTCATTCAAGATAACATTGTTGTGATTTGATAAATGTTTGTATTGCTTTAAGATTTTAGTTCTTGTGCATTGTATTGTTCTAACCATGGGAAACACGTATTTGGTTGAGTCGTTTGTTTTTGAGCCATTTGATCCGAGTTCGGAAAATCCTTTTTCTTTAAGCAAATCCTCTAGATATTCAAGAGGCATACTTTGCTTGAGGGCAAGCAATATTCTAGTTGGGGAGAGTTGTTAGATGCCCAATTTTACTTATTTGAGCTATCAAATTTGGGCATCTTTCACTCCGTTTTTGTCTAATTTGTGCTCTAACCGACTTGTTTTTGCTAATATGCATCATAGTGTGAAATACTCTTGGTTCTTTTAATTTGTGTGTTACTGTGCAGTAATTGAGCATGAAAGAGTAGGATTTGAAGGCACAAGAAAGATGACAAAGGAACCAAGAAAGTTGAAAGCAATAGCAAGCTCGCCAGCATGTTCGCTGAGCGAAGCAGTAGCGAGTGTTTGCTAAGCGAGCTCATAGCGAGCAGCTAGCGAACACTCCCAGACTTGGGCAGAAGCACATTGGCATTGTTCGCTGGTAGCGAGGAGAATAGCGAAGCACTCGCTAGGCGAGCACCTAGGGAGCAAGTAGCGAAGCCAAATAGAATTATACCTCAAGTGTAGAAGCAAGCTTCATCTCAAAGTTTTGATGACGTCAACATCAAGATCAAGAATATTTCATCTGTGCAAAAAGGCAAACGCTTTCAAAAGACCAAGATCAAGTGGAATGGAAGTGATCAACATTCAAAGCTTCATGAACATTGGACTGATCAACTTTCAAAGTTTTCGACACAAGCTATGGTATATCAAAATCCATTAATTTAATTGATATACAAGTGTTCAACATCTTTATCATTTGATCACATTGCATAAGCATACTTTTTAAACTATTAGAATTGGTATAACACTATTTTTATAAGCATTTTTCTGAAAAATAGCAGTGTTAACCGATTAACCATATAGGTTAACCGGTTAACCATTTCAAATTTTGAATATTTTGGTATAACGTTCAAGTGTTAACCAATTAACCATATAGGTTAACCGATTAACACTGAACGTATTTTGAAAAATGGCTTTGTTTCAAGTTCAAAAATGGTTTGAAAATTATACCAGTTCATATTTTGAATTATACTCAAATATACCTGTTGGAAAAAGGTGTGTTTACACATATAAATTCTGAGTTTTTCAAATTGAAAAACATCCTCCAATAATCAATTTCAAAACAATTATTTGAATCAAATTCACCACTTTCAAATACTTTTCAAATCTTTTCAAAAGTGTTCATATTTATCATATCTTTCATATGCATAGCATTGAACACTTGTGTTGAAATTAAATGAGTGAATTTTGATCAGAAGGAGAAGATCAATCTCAGCATTGATATTACCATTATTACTCTCAAATCAAAGTATTAGATTACTTGTATTTTGACTTGTGATCCAGGATTGTTGGACACAAGGGTGAGTGTTTACAAGAGGATTGTTCTTGTACACTTGTTGATTTTTATTGTTTGATAGTAGGCCTCACCGGTTGATGGTGTGATAGGTTGTACTTTATTAAACAATAGTGAAAACTCTCTTTCGTGTTGAAAGGGGAGTGGAGTACTCTCGGATTGTGAGGGGAACCACTATAAATCTTGGTGTCCACTTTGTTTTTCTTTCTACTGCATTCATCACCAAGAACCTAACCAGTAAAATTTCAAGAATACCGAAAAACCGAAAAAAGTCCTTAAAAGCCTAATTCCCCCCCCCCCCCCCCCCCTCTTAGGCATACTCTGTACTTACAATTGGCATCAGAGCAGGTTAAGGTAACCTGTTCCTATCGATCCTAATGGCTTCCGCTAGTACTAACCCGGTTTTCAAAGATGGTGGAAGCAGTAACAAGCCACCACTCTTTTCTGGAGAATACTTTGACTTTTGGAAAATCCGTATGAAGGCACATCTTGAGGCTCAAGGAGATGGTATATGGGAAACCGTAGAAACTGGTCCGCATGTTCCTATGAGCGTCATAAATAACGTAGGCACTCCAAAGATAAAATCCTCATATGATGAAGATGACAAAAAGAGAATTTTGAATGAGAAGAAAGCAATCAACATACTTCAAAGCGCTCTCAGTATGGACGAATTATTCCGTATATCACAGTGTAAATCAGCAAAGGAAATTTGGGACACCCTGGTAGAAACGCATGAAGGGACAGTCGAAGTAAAAAGATCAAGACTTAATACTTTAAGTCAAGAATATGAAATGTTCCGTATGCAGCCTGGTGAATCCATTGTTGCCTTACAAAAGAGATTCGTTCATCTAACTAATCATCTGATTGCTCTCGGGAAGACCTTCACCAATGATGATCTCAACTTGAAAGTCCTAAGATCCTTAACAATAGAATGGCAACCAAAGGTAACCGCTATTTCGGAAAAGAAGAGTCTTTCAACAATGACATCCGCTTCCTTATTTGGCAAACTTCAAGAGCATGAACTAGAACTTGGAAGGCTTGAGAAGCATGAAAGTCAAGATAAGAAGTCCAAAGGAATTGCCTTGAAGATTGACACAAGGGATGACAAAAATGACGAATCTTCCGAAGACGAAAATTTCATGCTTCTAGTAAAGAAGCTTGGTAAGTTTTTTAATAATAATAAAATTTCCTATTTTTCTAAAAAGAATAGACATTTCAGGAAAAAGGAGGCACCCACATCAAACCAAAAAATTACATGTTACGAATATGGGAAACAAGGTCACATAAAGCTAGATTGCCCGAAACTCGCAAATAAAGGAAAATTCAAAGGCAAGAAGGATTTCAGAACAAAGAAGGTTTATGTCGCATGGGACGACAACGAAGTAAGTTCATCATCGGAATCGGAAAACGATGAATGTGCAAATATGGCGTTAATGGCCTCTCACCACTCCGATGAAGAAAATGAGGTTAGTAGTAATTTTTCTGTTTATGATAATGATGCACAATAAATTATAGATGAACTTCTAAAAGAGTGCAAGACTTTGTATAAAAACATCTCACCACAAAAGAAAAGAATCTCATCTTTAGAAGAACAAAACTCTGTTTTTATGAAAAATATTGAAGATGAAAAACAGAAACTGATGGATGAAAAACAAAGTCTTGTATGTAAGAAGTGTGAGTCTTTATCTTTCCAAATTGTTCAACTCAAAAGAGTTTTAGAAAGATACGAAAAAGGTCAAATTGGCTTGGAAGAAATTCTAAAACATCAAAGATATCCTAATGATAAAAGTGGATTAGGATATTCTAAATTTTCAAAACCAAGCACCAATAAGACCGTTTTCGTAAGAGCAAGTGAACAAATTGTTAAAGAAAAGGCCAACACGTCTAAAGTTCAGCATCAAAATCATAACAAGAAAAGCATTGCAAAGAAAAAGAATTATGTTCCTAGATATAGAAGTCACTTTCAACCTACATGTTCTTATTATGGAATTAAAGGCCATACACCTAATGCTTGCTATGTGCGCAATATTGGTGTTGCTAAAGGGCATTATGTGTGGGTTGAAAAAGGTACTAACTATCAAGGACCCAAAGCAATTTGGGTACCTAACACTACTTAATTTTGTGTTGTAGGTATGCTTGAAGACAACCACTAATCCATGGTATCTTGATAGCGGTTGCTCGAAGCATATGACGGGAGACATAAACAAATTTTCAAGTCTATCATTAAAGGCTAAAGGATACGTCACTTACGGTGATGATAATAAGGGAAAAATTCTTGGAGTTGGAACCATTGGTGCACCTCCATGTACTATCATCGAATACGTTCTTTATGTGGAAGGCCTTAAACACAACCTACTGAGCATAAGTCAATTGTGTGACAAAGGGTTCCGAATCAACTTCACAAAGGAGGAATGCTTGATAGAACATGAAGTCACTCATGACATTTTGTTAAAAGGTAAAAGATATAATAACATTTTTATGATTCCTTTTGATGACTCTTCCTTGAAGGTAAAGTGTCTTATGGCAAACAACAACGAGGCATGGCTTTGGCATAAAAGATTCGCTCACATTCACATGGAGCATTTAAACAAATTGATAAAGCATGATCTAGTTATTGGTCTTCCGAAGATAAAATTCATCAAGGATAAGTTATTCGATGCATGTCAAAAGGGAAAACAGACCAAGACAACTTTCAAATCCAAGCAAGTGGTTTCTACATCAAGGCCACTTCAATTGTTGCATATGGATCTTTTCGGTCCATCAAGAACAAAAAGCTTCGGAGGTAATTTCTACGCCTTAGTTATTGTTGATGATTTCTCTCGATACACTTGGACATTGTTTTTAGTGCAGAAAAGTGATGCTTTTAAAGCATTCAAGAAATATGCAAAGCAAATTCAGAATGAGAAATCACTCACCATAGCCTCTATAAGAAGCGATCACGGTGGAGAATTCCAAAATTCAGACTTTGAAGAATTTTGCGAAGAGTATGGAATTTCTCATAATTTTTCAGCACCAAGGACGCCTCAACAAAACGGTGTCGTAGAACGGAAGAATAGATCACTGGTAGAGCTTGCAAGGACAATGCTCAGCGACACAAATCTTCCTAAATATTTTTGGGCAGATGCAGTTACTACAGCATGCTTCGTAAGCAACTGTGTCAATATTCGACCACTCCTCAAAAAGACTCCGTATAAGTTGTTCAAGGGTAGGAAACCAAATATATCATTCTTCCACATATTCGGATGCAAATGCTTTGTTCTCAACAACAACAAAGATAATCTCGGTAAGTTTGATGAGAAATCCGACGAAGGTATATTTCTTGGTTACTCTCTCTATAGTAAAGCATTTAGAATTTTTAATAAGAGAACACTTACTATTGAAGAATCCATTCATGTTTCGTTTGATGAGACTAACCCCTCGAAAGAGGATAATATTATTATGAATGATGATGATGATATAGTAGGTTCTCCACAACAACAAGAAGAAACTTCAAAGAATCAAGCAATACCCCAAGAAGATGTCACTCAAATAATTGAAGAACATCAAGATCTTCCGAAGGAATGGAGAACGCATAGAGATCACCCAATAGATAAAGTTATTGGTGATATTAGCCAAGGCGTTGCAACTCGACTAAATCTTAAGGATGCTTGTCTCAACATGGCTTTTGTGTCTCAAATTGAACCAACCAAGATTGATGAAGCTTTAGGCGACGACCAATGGATTGTAGCAATGCAAGAAGAACTCAATCAATTCGAAAGGAATCAAGTTTGGAGTCTTGTACCAAGACCAGACCATAAGCACATCATAGGAACAAGATGGGTGTTCAAGAACAAACTTGACGAGAATGGGATCATAGTTCGTAACAAAGCAAGATTGGTCGCACAAGGCTACAACCAGGAGGAAGGAATTGATTTTGATGAAACGTTCGCTCCGGTAGCAAGGTTAGAAGCAATTAGATTACTACTTGCTTACGCTTGTTCTATGAATTTTCAGTTGTTCCAGATGGATGTCAAAAGTGCTTTCCTGAATGGGTACATTAATGAGGAAGTCTACGTCAAACAACCTCCGGGTTTTGAAGACTTCAAGAATCCCTCACATGTCTACAAACTGAAAAAGGCACTCTACGGACTAAAACAAGCACCAAGAGCATGGTATGACCGCCTTAGCAATTTCTTATGTGAGAAGGGATTTAAAAAAGGAAAGGTTGACAAGACATTGTTCATAAAGAAGATCAAAGGAAACACTTTATTGGTTCAAGTCTATGTCGACGACATCATCTTCGGATCAACAAACAAAGAGCTTTGCGAAGAACTCTCACTTATGATGCAAGGAGAGTTCGAGATGTCCATGATGGGAAAATTGAATTATTTTCTTGGACTACAAATCAAGCAAACTAAGGATGGCATCTTCCTCAACCAATCCAAGTATTGCAAGGAATTGTTGAAGAAATTCGATATGGACAGTTGCAAGGTGATGTCCACTCCTATGGGATCCGGAACGTACGTTGATCAAGATGAATTCGGTACTCCAGTTGATATAACAAAATATCGAGCCGTAAAGAGAATCATAAAGTATCTCAAAGGGACAATGAACGTCGGATTATGGTATCCTAAAGGTAGTATTTATTCTTTAGTTGGTTACTCTGACGCTGACTATGCAGGATGTAAGACCGATAGAAAAAGCACAAGCGGTACATGTCACATTCTCGGGAATGCATTAGTGTCATGGGACTGCAAGAAGCAAGCGTGTGTGACACTCAGTACAGCCGAAGCGGAATATATTGCAGCAGGAAGTTGCTGTGCACAAATTCTGTGGCTCAAGCAACAACTCCTCGATTACGGTATAGATCTCGGCTGCATTCCTCTTAGATGTGATAATACAAGTGCCATCAATATTACAAAGAAACCGGTCATGCATTCAAGAACAAAACATATAGATATCCGACATCACTTCCTTCGAGATCACGTATTGAATGGAGATGTAGATGTTACTTTCGTCGACACGCACAATCAACTCGCCGACATTTTCACCAAACCTTTGGAGAAAGAACCATTCTACAAAATTCGGCGAGAACTTGGGATTCTTGATGAAGGTGACATCTAACCTTTTCTCTAATATGTGTATGCATTATTTGTGTTGTGTTTTCATGTGTATGCATTCTGTTTTTAAGTATTTTTCAAAAATTCGAGTGTGTTAATCGATTAACCATATGGGTTAACCGATTAACACTGTTAAATTTTCAATTCTGACTCAATTTTTTAATGTGTTAACCGATTAACCTATATGGTTAACCGATTAACACTGTTAAATTTTCTAAAAATCAGAAACGAAAATTAATTAAAATTTTGAAAATATTATATATGATAAATGCATTTTTTATGTGGTCCATATTCTCTTAAGAGTCCAAATCCATATCCAAAATCCTATCCCCTCTTAAAGAGTTTTGTGGAACTTCCCTCTTCAAACCCTAACTTCTCTCTCCCACTCTCTAAAGTTGGATAACTCCTCATAACCATCCCCACAACTTCTCAAACCCTAACTTCCTCAGAACCCACAACTTCAGTTCTCTCAAACTTTCATCCATGGCATCCTCACGCAAAGGAAAGGGAAAGCTTCCTGAGTATGCATCAGAATCTGATGACGACAGCATTCCAATGGAAACCACCAAAAAGAGGCGCATGGATTTCAAAGTTCGTGTTCGTCAACTTCTGCCGGTAAAGTACGTAAATCTTCGAGCTTTTCTTGCAATTTCTTTTGACTTTCCTACACTATTGGAATACCAGCGCATCGACAAGTTCGTCATCGACTCTGGTATTATTTATCCTGATCTTGTTAAAGCTTTTATGAGTAAGATGGCTGTATATCTGGACATGGATGAGAACCACATGATCCGTTCCACCATTAGAGACCATGAGTTTGTTGAGAAATTATCCACCCTTGCTAGACACCTTAAGATTCCATCAAAAGGATGTTTCTTGAGGAAAGGTGTAAACCATGTAGATGGACCTTGGGCAAATTATGATAAAATGGAGTATTACTATCAGATTTGCAGGTTCCCAAAAGAAACAGTTATTGCAAACTCTCGCACCGCTCGTATGCTGTGTTATGCCAAGAATCTGACGGTATCTGATCGAATGCTTCATTACATTATCTGCTATGTCCTCATCCCAAAGGATTCCAACCACTCTCAGATTAATGACTTATAGATGCAGCTTTTGTACGCAATCAAGAATCGCATAAGGGTCAATTGGATTCTGACCATCATGTATCATCTGCAGCAGCAACTTTAGTGCATCACACGGTTACCGTATGCTCGGTTGATTTCGAGAATCCTGGAATTAACTGAACTAGACCTCAACAGGGAACCGTCCTCCAAGATGAAACCTACAACTAATGAGATCAATGAGATTAACATTGTCAAAAATACTGGTATCATCAAAGCGGCTGATGGTACCTACAGGTATACCGATGACGGTCCTGTCCATCACGCGTATCCAATGCTTGAAGGGGGTCTTACAAGTGAGTTTCTCTATACAACCATGATGAACCAGCATCGAGAGTCAATGAATATGCATAGAGAGACCTCCCGAGCCATTGCTTCCCTCAGAAACCTTATTCTTAACCCTCCATATTCCAACACCCGAGTTGTGGACGAAGAGATTGAAGAAGAGGATGATAGTGAAGAAGAGGAAGAAGATGATGTGGATATGCCTGATGAGGATCTTTAGAGAATATGTTGCTGTTGATGTCTTTTATTGCATTGTTTTCTAGTTTTTGATGTTTTATGCTTTCATTTATGTTTGAACTCTGTTTTTATTTGGCATTGTAACTCGTACAATATTCACAGTATTGTTGCCGTTTAATTTCATTATGCTTTGCTTCCATATTCTTGTGATTGCTTGCATTATTGGTCTATCTAGTTTTCTTTCTTGAAAGCTCCTTCCTTTTTGCTTATGACAAAGGGGGAGAAGAGCTTTGGCTTTCTTATGTCTATGTGTGCAGAATTTTTGCCTATGTATTCGATAGGGGGAGTTCATTGACATAGGGGGAGAAAACAAGATCACTGCTAATCATCGTCAAAAATTGCACAAGATCATTTTGGTTGTCATCATCAAAAAGGGGGAGACTGTAGAAGCAAGCTTCATCTCAAATTTTTGATGACGTCAACATCAAGATCAAGAATATTTCATCTGTGCAAAAAGGCAAACACTTTCAAAAGACCAAGATCAAGTGGAATGGAAGTGATCAACATTCAAAGCTTCATGAACATTGGACTGATCAACGTTCAAAGTTTTGGACACAAGCTATGGTATATCAAAATCCATTAATTTAATTAATATACAAGTGTTCAACATCTTTATCATTTGATCACATTGCATAAGCATACTTTTTAAACTATTAGAATTGGTATAACACTATTTTTATAAGCATTTTTCTGAAAAATAGCAGTGTTAACAAGATTAAACATTTCAAATTTTGAATATTTTGGTATAACGTTCAAGTGTTAACTGATTAACACTGAACGTATTTTGAAAAATGGCTTTGTTTCAAGTTCAAAAATGGTTTGAAAATTATACCAGTTCATATTTTGAATTATACTCAAATATACCTGTTGGAAAAAGGTGTGTTTACACATATAAATTATGAGTTTTTCAAATTGAAAAACATCCTCCAATAATCAATTTCAAAACAATTCTTTGAATCAAATTCACCACTTTCAAATACTTTTCAAATCTTTTCAAAAGTGTTCATATTGATCATATCTTTCATATGCATAGCATTGAACACTTGTGTTGAAATTAAATGAGTGAATTTTGATCAGAAGGAGAAGATCAATCTCAGCATTGATATTACCATTATTACTCTCAAATCAAAGTATTCAGATTACTTGTATTTTGACTTGTGATCCAGGATTGTTGGACACAAGGGTGAGTGTTTACAAGAGGATTGTTCTTGTACACTTGTTGATTTTTATTGTTTGATAGTAGGCCTCACCGGTTGATGGTGTGATAGGTTGTACTTTATTAAACAATAGTGAAAACTCTCTTTCGTGTTGAAAGGGGAGTGGAGTACTCTCGGATTGTGAGGGGAACCACTATAAATTTTGGTGTCCACTTTGTTTTTCTTTCTACTGCATTCATCACCAAGAACCTAACCAGTAAAATTTCAAGAATACCGAAAAACCAGAAAAGTCCCTAAAAGCCTAATTCACCCCCCCTCTTAGGCATACTCTGTACTTACATCAAGAACTCGCCAGCATGTTCGCTGAGCGAAGTTGCAGCGAAGCAAAACAGAATGATTGCATCAGACCTCGCTAGCATGTTTGCTGAGCGAGGCTGTAGCGAACATTCGCTGGAAGCTCGCTTAGCGAGCAAGGTCGCGAATGTGGCAGACCATCAACTTTGTCTATAAATAGCTAGTGTACTTTTTGTTGACTTATCACATCTTTTACTACTTTTGCTAAAAAGTGATTTTGTGACCTAAAAACTCTGCTTGCTCTCATTTCTTCATCTCTTAACATCATTCCACCAAAAAGAAGGTGGATTCTCGTCCAAGTTGGATTCTTCGACTCAGATGTTCATCAACCTTCTCCCGATACTTCTACCACAAGCTACCATGAAAATGAGTAGCTAAATACTTCCTTTTGTCAAGGTTAGATGTAGGTGATCATCAAGCTTTGTATGTAAATGTATTGATCTTCATTTGTAAACTCCTTGATGATGAATGTATGGTGAAAACTTTGCTTTATCGATAACTCTTTGTGTTGGTTTATGATCGAGAGATATTTTCCAACTCTTAACCTAGGTTTTCATCCATCTTTGTTTGTAAGCTAGAGATAGTTATGAATGAAATTGTTCACATTAATGTTGAACTTTAATGTTGTCATTTTGATAGATTGTGTGAGAGATCAACAATGGATCAAAATGACAAATCCCACAATGCGAGTTAGATATAATTGCATTGAGAGGATATTGTGAATGTATTTATCATTTAATGGAGTTTATGAATCTTGTTGATCGAACATATGCATGAATAGTGATCACCAAACCCTAACTTTGGCAATCTTTCTTTAAACCGCAAAACCCTAACTTTTACCGCGAAACATTACTTTTTTTTATGCAAGATACCGTTACTAAAACCAAAACCCCCCTTTTGTTACTATTAAAGTTACGAATTTTTCAACTGTCGAACGACAACAATATCTTATATTCCCTGTGGAGACGATAACAAAAACCCGACACTTTACCACTGTACCAACAAATTCATACCCAGACGATAAGTGGCAACCTCTTTATTAGAACATCTTGTTTTGTTCTCAAGTTTTCTATTTTGATGGAAAATGGAAGTCTCTTTTCAAGATAATTTGTATATCCCCAACAAATTATCTAGATTATCAACTCGTCCTTCATCAAATGGCTTCTCTTTGGAAATCCATCAGAGAAGTTTGGTGAAGACTTTACAAGTGTTTCTCTTTATTTAAGAATTCCTGATTCAAGGATTTTATTTGCTTCAATGCAATTTCAAACTACAATAATATTGCTCCTCAGTGATGTGCTCCCCAGTGAGTCCACTATTCAACTTGCTTCTATCTAATGGCATCTCTTCGAGAAGTTTGGTGAAGATTCTTACAATTGATCTTTCTCTTTATTTGAGAAGACATGTTTTACAAATCAACCAGCCTGTATCTCTTTTGAAGATCCTCGGTGAAGTTTCCTAATCTCCAGTAAGTTATGAATTCTTGCTGAAGTCCTAAATCTCCAGTGAAACTCCAATACCCTATGGAGAAACTCTCCCATAAGTATTCACTTATAGGAAGAAACTGAGAGCCGTTCGTGGCTTGTCACACGTGGCGATGGGAGGTTTTAAGGTGGCTCTATTTCAGATTCTTTGTTTAATCTCGGTAGTAGATTCTCCGATGGAGTTTAGAATGGAATTCTCAGCAAAAAGGACCTCAGCAGAAGATATTTTCTCTTATTTCCTGGAAAGTCTCGGCAGAAGATTTCTAGTAGACCTCAACAAAAGGTGTTTTCTCTTATTTCCTGACGAGTTTCGGCAGAAGATTTCCAGTAAACCCCGGTAGAAGGCGTTTCATTTTGTAAATTCTCTGGTTATTCTCGGCAGTAGATCTCCAGCAAAATTCAACAGAAGCTGTTTCTCTGTTTCCAGGATCTCGGCAGTAGATTTTTTGGTTAACTTTGATGCTTCTTTAAACATCAGCAGATAGTTGTCTTCTTTTCAGTAGGTTCCTTGGTTAATCTTGGCAGTTGATTCTTCAGTAATTTTAATAGTTGACACATTTTTCAATAAAAACCTTGGTGGAAGGTATTCCCAAATGAGGTCCTAAGTCTCGGCAGTAGATTCCTCCAGTTGATATCTCTTGAAATTCCCATGGTTGACCACGACAATAGGTTCTCCAAGTGGAATTTATTAAAGATTTCGTCACAAGTTCGTCACCCTGTGCTTAAGATACCTTGTGATTGTCAGTTGGTAGTCTCTTCCCCAGTGGAGTTGAGTCTCTTTCTCGGTGGAGTTGAGCCTTTTCCCCATTGGAGTTGGATCTTTCCCCATGAGTCTTGCTTTGCTAAGTTGTTCCTTGTCGGGTCTTCCATTCTTTAACTGTGTTTCGGCATTTTCTGTACACGACCATCCCCTGTGACATATTTCCTCACAGGATCTCTGTCTTGAATTCATCTCATTTCATGTTATATCATGTGCATCTTGTGGCATCTTAGGGCCAAAAATTGTGCATGTTTGTATTTAAGTCTCTTCTATCACATTGAGACAAAATTTTTAATCTCCATATCTCCGGATAGAAGAAACTTAAATAAGGGCATCTGTCATACCCTAATTTTTTACCCTAAGATTCTTTTTTTCATTTCACACTGTCTTCATGGCATATCACACATCTCATCTGTCATACCTCATTTGTCCTACCTTTCTCAGTTTTCTCTCTGTAAGGTCATCAGCCTTTGGCCATGATCTTCTGAGAATTAGGTCATACTATCTTTGTGTGCATGCTTATTATGACTAACAAATGTGTGCAGGTACATTGATTTCTAGTGTAGATGATACTTACTCTCACAGTCAAGCATTTCAGGGCATAACTATTCTGATTCAAGGATCCTAGGGTTTCCACGGATTCGAATTTTCTGTTTCGTTTTAACTGGTTCTTTCATGGATTGTGGAACTAGGATTTCAGCATATCCTTATCAAGGATTAAGGTCATCCTCTTCAGTATTTCTTAGAGGACTTGAGTCATTTTTTCATCCAGTGTATACCCCATAGATTATGGTTTTCTTCCCATTTGTGGAGCGGGTCATTGGAAGTGTAATTGCAGTTTTCGTGGCAAGTTACATCATAAGTTGTGTCATTATTTTCAAAGGGTTTCTCAGGGCATGGTTCACGTACCTAGTTTCATCATCATCTAAATCTTTGAATGAGCGAGCAACAAAGGTCGAGCCAGACTTCATTCTTATTCATGACGTTGAATCATCATTTAAAGTTCTTTCAATTTTAAGAAAAGAGTTGGGACTTTCTTATTGGTAGTTTGTGATGAATTTGTTTTGAAGTGGTAAGTTTGGATAAAAATCTTGAATCAAGTTTTGACAAGGAGTGCTTAAAATGAAATTCAAGGATCATGTTCGTTACAAAAATTCAAATGTTCAAAGTCAAGATATAATTCATTCAAATTGCAATATTTTCTACTTTCAATTTGGCAAATAATGATTCATACTTCACCATGAACATGTAAAGTCCATGTTCAAGATTTCTAGCTTCAAGCTATGTTGAAATTCATTCAAGTTGCCATATTTCCCATTTATTCATGAGTTTTCTTTGCAAGAAGTGGTTCCTATTTTAACATGAAAATTCACCAAACTAAAATCAATTCTAAAATTCAAGATTTCCAAAAATCTATCTTTGCTTCAAAACTTCATGATCATTTTTTCTTTGTTGCCATGACACATATCCAAGTACAAATTTAAGACTTCAAAATTCAAGTTTAACAAAATACGTCTAGGGATGTAAATGGATATCCATGGGGACGGATAGTATGATATCCGTGTCTGCCCCGTTGGATAAATATGATATCCGTATCTGCCACATATCCATGCGAATATCAGTTAAACGGGTAATCCACGGGTTTTAAGGTATCCGCGAATATTTACAGATATCCATGAATAACTTTTTTTGTCTAAAATTATTTTTTAAAAAGATATTTTTTCGCTCTCAATTTAACAACTAAACTTCATCATATTATTTTCATTCTTTTTTCACTAAAACATAATAACATTCAAACATAATATCCATACATTTCATTTTTAACAAAATAAAATTCATCATACCATATAATAATTGTTTAAATAAAACAAAAAGTAATAATGCAAATAGTTTTCATCAATCATTACAAAATTCCATATTATGCATTCCTTGCTTAACAAATAGTTTTCATCAATCATTACAAAATTCCATATTATGCATTCCTTTCATCAATCATTACAAAATTCCATATTATGAAAAGACTAAATTTCTTGGAAGATATAATGACGTCTATAATAAATTAAAAATATTTAAATACTTTTTATAATTTATTAACGGGTATGGATATCCGTGGGTACGAGTATCATTAAATCCGCATCCACATCCATTAAATAACGGATATTTAAATATCCATTTATTTTATCCATAGATATCCATTAAACTATCCATATTGTATCCGTGACGGATTATATCCGCGGATACCCGCAGACACGGGCATTTTTGCCATCCCTAAATACGTCTATTATAAGTTCAAACACAACTTCAAGTTACTCAGGTCCAATCTTTCATGACAAGCTTACAAGTTCAAGTATAAACAGTTCAAGTCATCATTATTCAAGTATCTAAGGTGCAAATATCATTCATCATGAAGGTTCAAGTTAAAAAATTTACAAGCTCAAATTAATTCCTAAATTCAAGATAATTCAAGAGTTCAAGGTTACAAAGTGCAAAGTGTACAAAAGATGATCCGAAATTCCAAAATTCAACAAAACACATAGTACAAAATCATGAACCAAAGTTCAATGTTTAAAATGCTAAATCCCATTGCTTCATGCTTGTCATAAGATTTGTTCAAAACTCGTCCATAAACCAAAACCAGTGCCTTGTTTCACTTGCATCCAAATCTGTCCAAACAACAACAAGGTATATAAATTGATCTCAATATTTAATACTAATTAAATTAACTCACTTAAAAATTCAAAGCCTAAGAAAGTGTAAAGTATGAGGTGAAGACCTCTCTTGTCTCCCCATTGGACTGGTTCTATATATATATATACTCATCGTTTATTGATATTAAATGTTAAATTTGTAAGATTTATATCATTTAATAATTATTAGTAGAAAATGAATTAACTTAATTTAATTGTTAAATTGATATTTTTTTTAAAAAAATAGATCAAATTTATAACTAAGTATGACAACATTTATTTATATTTATATATTAATATTTGATATTAATAAATATTATTTTTAAAAAAATATTATTAAATCTAATTTCACCATATAATATTATTTTAATATACAATATGCTATTAAAAATATATGTAAATATCTTTTATTAGAATAAATATATTAATAAATTATTAAATTATTTAAAATTTTGTATACATGATGATTAATATAATATAAAACGAGTCAACAGTGACTTGAATTTTTTATAAAGAAAAATTAAATATATAAATGTGTTAAATTTGATATTTTATAATTACATAAATATGAACAAAATTTCTCATTAAAATTAATACTAATTATAAATAAGTAGCAATTGCCAATATTGTTATGCCAAATTATCCAAGTCAAAGCTACGTATGGGTAGGTCAGTTTGTGGCTTCTATTTTTGTCTTTTTTTTCTTTCTTTAATCTTGTTTTTTATTTTTAGATTGGTCCAAAAGTATCAACTTTTTTTCCTTCCTTTAACTTATCTCGTTTCTTCCACTAATAAATTAATAAATTAAAAAATGATATATTCTGATATAAAGGGAATTGGTTAAGTCAATTCAATTTATAATTGTATAAAAATATTTAATAAAAAAGGTTTAATAGTAGAAAACCAACTCATGAGTGGAGAAAAAATAGTTTTATTTTATACATTAGATAATGCCTGTATCTTTATTTTAAATTTCAATGTAGTCCTTTTCATTTATATGGTATTAAATAATGCCCACGTGAAATCTTTACATCCAATAAAAAGTTGACCAGTTCATTTTACAAGTTTGTGGAGAGGAAAAAGGACTTTAAAAAAAAGTAAGTAATTAATTTTTAAATTTTTTTTTAAAGAATGTGATAGTTATTGGAATATAAATGAAGGTTAACATTAATATATTTTTAGTTTTAAATATAGTAAAATAACAAAGATTAAATTTAAAAATTTACTTAAACAACATTTTTAAAATCTCGTTTTAAAATAATTTTTAAGATGGACCACATTATATATATATATATATATATATATATATATATATATATATATATATATATATATATATATATATATATATATATACTTACTACAAGAATAAATTTTAAAATTTATTCTACAATCATAATTTTTAAATTAGATTTAATTGAATGATTATAAGTAAAAATATTAATTTAACTATTATATTAGATTTAATTTAAAGGCTATGATGTAGAGTAAGTTAAAAAAATTTACTTTTGAAGTAAGTTGATCCCCACTTTTATATATATATATATATATATATATATATATATATATATATATATATATATATATATATATATATATATATATATATATATATATATATATATATATATATATATATATATATATATATATATATATATATATATATATCATATTAAATGAGAGGGATTTTAAATGAAAGGTGTGAAAATTTTCATATAAAATTTGGGAATCATTATTATAGATTTTAGTTAAAATCAGTTATAATAATTGCAAAGTTTTAGTTAGATTTAGGGTGAACTATTATTTTATTATTATTATATTTTAATGTAAATTGTCTTAAATCGGTGTGAAAATTTTAGATGGATGTTATTAGTTTGCTTATAATTATAAATTTAAATTAAATTCGTCTCAAATCTGTTGGAAACTTTAGACATAGTTGAGATGAAAATCCTTATTTTGTTTATTATTAATATATGTTTAAATAAAATTTATCTTAAATTTATACGAAAGTTTGTGAGAGATTTGTCACGTATGTTATTATTTAAATAGAAAATATTGTTTTAAGAATGTTGAGTGAATGAGAGATTACTTAATCTATGTGTTTTATTGCTTGGAGAAATTTTTTAGTCTTTCATTTTGGGCATTGCAAATAAACTAGAACAGTTATCTCTCAAGTCTTTGTTTCGTCTTTGCAAAATGAGAATTTGTCGCATATGCCAATAAGCTAGATGTTTGGTAGGAACAAACAAAGAACCTTGTGGGACGTCACTTTCGTTGAGAACAAGCGCGTTACATATATTTCTTGTAATAGACAATGTTTCCCAAAGAGATTCTAATGCGTGTCCATTCGCTGGTCAGTAATGATGCCTTTTGTATATTATAATACTTGATTACTTTGAACAATCTTTGTTGAAATCTTAATTGTTGATGGTGCTTTTCACACATTCCAACATAGAGTATTGTAGAGTCCTTTGTTGGTGAAATTACTATGAAAAGCTCTTGGATAGTTGATGTTCTTGTAGCTTTTGGATTTGATAAGTTCTTATTCTTCTTTATTTGTGATTTATTACATTGTTGTTAACTTCGTTGTATAGGTCTCCGTCTCTGACTAGTTTGCACCCTTTCTTTCAGCGCGTGAATATTGGAAATCCATCCCTTTGAACATAACACCCAAGTCTCTCCTTCTTATAACTTTATTTTTCCTATTAAGTCTTATGGGAAAGAAGGCCATGGGCTTCTTGTCTATCTGTTTGGCATCTTAGGGAACCTTTTTCCATATATGCACTCTATTAGGGATGCTATATTCACCTTTATGCTTATCTTAGGGAGATTTTTTTGCTCCTCTTTTCCTTTTTCATGTGTTGGCAAATTCTTTATAATGGAAGACATTCAATCTTAAATTCATAAGGAAAAAGGAGATAACTTTTTGGCATGGGTGGACCAAGAGACATGATTGTTGCCTCTATCGTTACTATGGAAAGCAGGTTAGACTGTTACTTCATGATAATGGGATCTTATAATGACTAGTAGGTGATTCTCCATAAGGAAGATTATATGATCTTGAGTAAATTCGGTAGGTATCCTATAATGACTAGTAGGTGATTCTCCATAAGGAAGATTATATAATCTTGAGTAAATTCGGTAGGTGCATAATTCCTCTTCATGAATGATTATTCTCTTTGATAGGTTTTCGTCTTCCTTTTAGTGATTTCGAGGTCGACATGCTTAATCATTTACTGATTTCATCCTAACAATTATATTTGGTGATCTAGGCCTATATCAAGGTTTTCCATTACTGGTGTATATACAAGAATGGTGTAAATACAAGAATGATGTGTCGACCACACCGCTCATCTTACACCTTTTTAAACTTAATGCAGCTCTACTGATATGGCTCGAAAACAAGGTTGGATATCTCTTCGAAAATGTTCCAAGATTTTTTATGTTTATTTTGGGAGTTTGAAAGACTTCAAATATTAGTATTTCTTGGCTACCCACACCAATGAGTTAACACACTCGAACATATGCAACATATAACTCATACATCCTTACCATTGTTCTAGCAGGTTCTCTAAGTTTTGGCACCAAATTCATTTCTTGGAAGACTCGACGTCATATGTCTATAAAGTAAACTATTTGACTAAAGATACATTTATTATCTTTCTTAGAATATTTGGGTTACGTCAACGGTGTTGTTCCTTCTAATGCCACGTTGAAGAAGTAAGAGAAATAGTACATATAGACACACTTGCTGGTGGACATCGGTTTGAAAGAGGCTGGGCATACCATCTTTAATGAGTAACATAGGAGAATTCCATTCTTCTTGAATAGTCTTGCAGTGCTCTATTTTTGGCGTGTTTGTTTTTGTCATGCAGATAAGATGAACTGTTGTAAAACAATGCAGAAGACGAAAAGGACTCCTTGGATGATTCCTTCCTAGTTGGATGTTACCAACACCCTAGCTATTAGGGGAAGGTTCACGCTATTGTGACCTCAGTTGGTCGGGTTACTCTCTATTCACCCACCCCGACAAGGGCTAAATTTATGATTCTCCCGACTAGACCCTAGTGGAAGAGGCTTTGCGCCCGTCACTACTCATAGTCAAAGGAGGTCTGGTTGTGAACCCTGAGCTCGATGTGTATGATAAGTGATTATTGCATCATAGTTTTAGCTTATTTTCCTTTTTCTATCTTGTTTGTTTTTATTGTTTCAGTTTAATTTTATCTTCTTTTATGTTCTTTTGATATTTTTAAAAAATAAGAGAGCAATAGACCCAATTGGAGTGAAAGAAACCAAGGATCGCGTGAAAAGAAGCCTAAGCTTTTAATCCTAGATGGTCCAAAAAGGACCATATGGAGGAGTTCAAGAGGTCTCGTTGTAGAAACAACATTTTTAGATTTAAACAAGATTCTTGTTTGCTTCCCCATTTGGCACGCATCACATAAGTGATCTTTTAAAATTTTGATTTTGGATAAGCCGATTACTAGATCCTTAGAGACTACTTTATTTAGCAAATCGAATTTGACATGCGCTAATCGCCTATGCCATAACCTTGAATCTTCACTCACGGTGACAAGACATTTAGTGCTACTTAACAATACTTCACTCAAGTCAAGCATATATACATTATTAACCCTCATGCCTTTGAACACATCATTCTTCTTATCATTATGTTCAATCATGCAACAATCTTTTGAAAATGAAACTTTATAACCTTTGTCGCATAATGACTAATGCTAATTAGATTGTGTTTAAGACCCTCAACTAATAGGACGTCTGAGATAATAGTAGAAGAGGGATTACCTACACTACCTTTGCCGAGTACAGTTCCCTTGTTATTATCACTGTAGGTCAAAAATATTTTCTTCTTTTCCACAAAGTCAATAAATAAGGAAATGTCTCTCGTCATGTGTCTTGAACATCCAATATCAATAAACCATTTCTCTCCATAGACTCGAGATATTGTACCTACATAATTCAAATAAGGGAAATAGGTACTCAATTTTTATTGGGTCCTTGGGTGTGAGTGAATCTTTGGTTGCATTTGAACAACCATTAGAAAATACCATTAGGAACAAAAAATCTCCTAAATCGGCATTTGACAATGGTGTGACCCTTCTTGCAATAATATAGACAAGTAAGATTAACATGGGTGTTACTTTTTCTATTTTTATCTCTAATCACATAAGTGTATTTTTAATACGAATTATTCATACTTTCTCTAAAATGTGACTCATCAATAGCAAATGTGACTTTAGGTTTTAGAGTCTTGTTTAATTTGGCTTTAAGAGTGCTAACCTCCTTTTGCCAAATGTGGCAAGTTTCACAATCTGCCTAATTTAACCATGTACACTTGTCATCCTCAATTTTAGCTTTTGTTGCTTCCACCATAGAGTTCTTAAGAGCTTCTAATTCCTTTCCAGAATCAGAAACCTTTTTCTCTAAATGCCTAAAAAAAATTTGTTTGAAGCTAAGCGTTTAAAAGCTTCTTTAGCCTCATGGTGTAAACTATCAAAAGCCTTTTGCAACTCGAAATGAGAAATTTTATTAGAGTGTTCATACTTAGAGTGTCTTACCTCCTTTTTCTTCTTTCGATGATCCATGAAACAAAGATTGACGGATTCGTCTTCATCACTTGAGCTATCTTCACTAGAGGACTCACTATCGCTTTCCCAAGCAATGTATGCCCTTCTAGGTTTGTCCGATTTCTTTTTTTGACGATTCTTCTCTTTTCCTTTGTCTTTATTTATCAATGGATAATGCTACATGTAATGACCGACCTTTCCACAATTGTAGCATGACCCTTTTGATTTACCAATTTTGTTACCTTCATTCTTAGAGGACTTTGATTGTCGTCGAAATTTGATGAGATTCTTGTTCGAGTGTTGAATTCCATTTTTCCGAATATATCTATTATATCTTCTCACAAACAATCCCAAATATTCACTCGTATCTTCATCATCATCACTAGATTCACTTCCTCTATGCTTTTGTGTTGAGGACTTTGAGCTAGAAGCATTAAGAGTAATAGACTTCTTGTCTGTGTCTTTCGACTTCTCTTTCTTTTCTCTTTTCTCATGTTTGTCAAGACTAATGAGCACTTGCTCATGTTCATCAAGCTTACCAAAAAAAGTTTTGATGTCCAATGTAGTAAGATCATTGGCTTCCTTGACCGTCGTGACCTTTGGTTGTCATTCCCTATTAAGACATCTCAAAATTTTATTAGTAGCAACTCTTTGGAAATTGGTCTTCCAAGTGTGTTTAAACGATTGATTACATGAGAAAATCTCTTTTTCATTTCAGCAATGGTTTCACCTTGCTTCATGTGAAAGAGATCAAACTCTTGTGTCAAATTATTGGTTCGAGCTAGTTTTACATCATTAGTTCCTTCATGGGCAACTTGTAATGCATCAGACATAGCCTTAACAGTAGTACAATGGGAAACTCTATAATATTCATCAACTCCCAAAGAGGAAATGAGAATATTTCTAGCTTTCCAACCGTAACTATACTTTTTCTCATCTTCTTCGTTCCATTGTGCTTCCGGCTTAGGCATAACAACATTATTCGCATCGGTCATGGTTATTTCCATAGGACCATTTTGAATAACGTTCCATACCTTTCTATCAATAGAATTGATATGCACCCGCATACAATCTTTCCAATAACTATAGTTCTCACCTGTAAAAACCGATGCTCTATTGTACACCCCTTTTAGTTCGTTAGCCATTTTCTAATAAGCTATATGCGAATCACTAGATGAACCGGTGCTCGTGATACCACTTGTTAGAAGATGACAATGATCTAGAAGGGGGGATAGATCACTAATTTTTAATAAGAGTCGATGCTTAAAAAATTTGTTTCAAAAACGTGCGGAAGCGGCCGAGGATTTTAATTGTCTAATCGAATTGTTATTGGTAAGATCAAATATGCGTAGCCCAATGCACTAAATTCAATGAGAAAACGAGTCAATACGTTGCCAATTAATCAATACAAACAATTACCACTTTGTATCAACCAGTTTCCAATGAATTATAAAATGTAACAATTAACTTGACAAATTCACAAATAGGTTGTGTGCGATCAATGCGTCGAACACTTGGTGTGAAAAATAACCCAAGTTAAATTTCCAATGAAATGATAGTGCATAATTTTTCACTATTACAATCCAAGTGATTATAATGAATTTTCAAAATAAAATTTCAGCAATACACAACAGTGGAAATTTATCGAACAATTGATATTAAACAAATGTAATCAATGCAAAATAAAGAGAAAGAGTAAGAGAGAATGATACTAGATTTGTTTAGGCAGTTCCCTTTTTCGTCCTCGCTTCAAGTACGTCTGTCCCCAATTCTAAAACTAGAATTGAGATATTTATTATCAAGTTGCAAAGTTTATACAAGAGAAGCAATAGTCACCACACACTCAAGCCTAATTATTGAAGTTAATACTATTCCCTTCTATCCCCTTGATTCAAGTCAAATCAAGTGCATCAAATGCTTCGAATAAATCTCCGGTTACCGCTACTTGTTTGAACGAACCCACCGTTCTTCAAGCATTTCTCTCGGCTGATTCCGATCGCAAGATGTTTGTCCCCAAATCTTTCGTCAAAATCCTCCGGTTACCGCTACTTGTTTGAACATACCCACTGTTCTTCAAACCTTTCACTTAGCTGAATCTGTGAAGTAAAGATCTGTGAAAAAACCCCCAAATCCTCAAGATCTTGGAGGACAAAATCCCAAAGGTTTTATTCAAGAAAAACCCACTGAATTCTCAACCCAAACTAGGTACACAATCCTATGTTTGTACGTTATCACCTCGACAATGCACAAGATCAACAAAAATGATTATGTGTAATTGTTGAAGAATGCAAGTGTGATAATGAAAATGATGAGCAAAATCAGTGTATATTTTTCACTTTTCTTCTTCTGTTTTGTACAATAATGAGACAAATGAATATATATGATGCCTAGACCCGATAACTGACATAACAGCTTTTTGAAACACAACATATTAGAAAAATTGACTCATAACAGCGAGAGGTCGACCAAAAATCTATGTGGTTCGACCTGAATGCACCTGAATCCAAAACTACATAATGTGAGGACAAAGCCTCATATACTATACATGTGTGTTTCGATGATGTCAAAACTCAACCACATGGAAGAATCGGTACTTTGCATTATCACCACAAGGTATAAGCATACCTTATCTCTTACGTCTCATTTGCTTGTTTGTTGTGCCATCAAGTTAGCGTTATTCGAGTCAAACATCATTGGTGGATTATATGTTGCATCTAGAAGTGTCAAAAACATACAAATATGCATTTTTGAAAAATACAGGTCTTTGAGTCGACCACTCATTTTGCTCCGGCCGACTCATAGAAGGTGTCTACAAAGTGTATTTTCCACGGGTTGGTGCACGTCGACCTTCGGTCGATGCATACTGTTGTTATTTCTGTCTGTCTAAAAATACAGACTTTGCGTCGACACATGGTCCTGTTTTGATCAATGCATAGCCTATTACTTTGCATAATTTTTTCTGTCTGGGGAGTTCCGGTCGACCACTCCTTTTTGTATGGTCGACCATTCGCTGTTTTTTTTGCATAATTCTGGTCTTTCCACTTATTTCGAAAAGTGGTTTTGTCTGTTATTTTTTTGGCATACTATAAATAGAAAATTGCTTTTTTTTCATCAATAAAATAATTGAATCAATTGCAAAACAAGAAAAGTGAAAGAGGTGCCATTAGTTCTCATCATCTTCATCTTCTACATTTCAAACCACAACAATTATACACAATAATTCTTGTTGTGCATTATGGATTGTTCAAGGTGATAACGTCCGAAGCCATTGATTGGGAATCCGGTTCGGGTTGAGATTTTGGCAGGTTTTTCTTGAATAAAACCTTGAGGGTTTTATCCTACAAGATTCACTGAATTTGGGGGTTTTTGGTACGAATCGTCTCAACACATATTCAGCTAAGCGAAGGTGATCGAGAAGCGGTGGGTTCCGTCGATATAGTAGCGGGAATCGGTGAATTGTGAAGGAGAGGTTAGGGTTCGATTGGCAAGTGTTTGATATTAGCCAGGTTGGGGGTTTGAAAATGCAAGGTTGTTCAACCAAGGAGCTTTAATTGGAGGTTCATCTACAAGCAATCGAAGGACTTGATTCGACTCGAATCAAGGGACGAGAAGAGAAAGCATATTCAACAGCAAGGAAGTTTGTTTGTTCATTTGCTATTCCATTCTTGTATAAACGATTCAACAACAATTTACATTTATATTATACGAGCTCAATTCTATTGTTAGAATTGAGGAAAGACGTACCCGGAAGCGAGGACGGCGGGGGAACTGCCTCAACAAATCTTTGTGCCTTTTAATTTTTGCATTTTCATTTTGCTTAATATTTGTGTGAATTTCGTTCAAACAATAATATCGAATTAAGGACTGTTTTGAGTAAGCGTTGAAGTAATTTTGCCTATAGTACAATAGTTTATTGTACAAGGAAACTAATGCTACTTACTCAAAGCCGAAATCACTTGGAGTGCTTCGCACGCCAAGTGTTTGATAAATTGTTTGAACCAAAATTCTCGTGTGCTGTCCAATTATTTTGTTGGCATTTTGAGGCATTGGAACTAGTCATACCAAGTAGTGATATAAATCAATTGATAGTGTGACTAACATGGTGATTCTCTTTGCTCATTATCAATATCCATAGGCTAGACGCATATCCGATCCTCTAGTAACAGTTCATTATAGACGGTAGTTTTTCCACGGCCGCTTCCGCAATTTAAACAATTTTTTAAAAACCAATTTTATTGGTAGTGCCGACTGATTTTTTAATGAGGGATCTATTCAACCCCCTTCTAGATTCGTGCCAACGTCTAACATATAAAATATCAAGCGATGTGTCGATGCAAAGTTACCTTACAACAACAAAATTTTATTCCTATAGTATGAGTCGACGCATGGAGATCCAAGAGCAATAAATTGATCAATCAATATCATGCGTTGATCTCTACATGTCTGTGAGTCGACGCAAGGACTCTAGAATGCCAAAAATAAGTTTTTATGAGTATTTTGGTCGACCTAAACCATTTTTGTGTAGACCTAAGGTATCTAATATAATCAAGTGCACAAATATCATATATGAGATGCTTCTATATGCATATACACATGAACATGAAACATTTTATGCATATTAAATAATTAATGCAATCTAAGATGCGATGATACCGTCAAAAGTACAAGTACGAGATAATACTATTTTTGACATCATTAAAACAAGGACTAAGGAACCTCGCCCTCACACAATCTTTGTTGTAAACCACACTATGTTTCAGTAACTTGGCATAGTTGTTGATTTGTCTTAGTTGAGTTGTAAATTCAACATGTTTGTGTATACTACTCTATGTTTCAGTAACTTGGCATAGTAATTGGTTTGTCTTAGTTGAGTTTTAAATTTAACAATCAATAGATTTGTTATTGAGGTTGATCACTAGAGGTTAGTAGTTGATGAAAGTGAGTGGGCTCTCATGTTTAGAGAAAACACAATAAGATCTTGCATACCTACCAAGTAATCAATTGCAAGCTAAGAATATACTCAAATTTATGCCTACATTTTAAACAAATTTGTGTCAGAAATCATTTCTCTTACTACTATCCTCATTCTGTTGAGGACTAAGGATCTTGAACCAGTGATATTGATCTCCGTTACGATGACACGGGGTGGACCTACAAGGTTAGCACTCCAATGTTCAAGTCAATTCAAGATTCAAGATGAGTGTAGTGAAAAGTGAAGATCAGAGAATGTACCTTGCTTTTCTGTGTGAACTAATTTTATACCTTGGGTCAAGTTGAGTAGATTTTAGATGAATTTAGCGTTGGCTATTTGGATATTTGGGATTTTCCGGGCGCTGAGGGAGTTGGGGAAAACTTTAGTAATTTTGGTACCCCAAAGAATGTGTTATGATGGGAAATGAAGGCGAAACACTTGGATTCAATTTAAAAAAATAGTGGAGAACAAGAGTATTTAATGCGTCTCCATCGTTGAATTGTTTCATTGCTTGCTTATGGCACATTGATTGATGTGAAAAATTAGGGCATAGTGCAGCTTGTAATGCACTCGAGTCTGTATGTGTTTCCAAGGGACTTCTATTTATAGGCTAGAGGTTGACACAAAAAAGGAAAAATTTTAAGGGCAAGTTATGACTTGCCAGTTGATTGGCAACACACACCAATCAATTGGTTACCTTCAAATTAATGGATTACTATGCTCAAAAAGGAAAGTAAAGATATTTAGATTTTACTAGTCATTAATGCACTTTCCTAATCTATTAGGGTGCATTTTTGAACTTCTCCAATTGATTGCCACAAGGTGCCAATAGATTGACAAGAGCAAAAGTTTACACGTATCTTTTCAAACAGTTCCTAATTTGTCTGGCACAACTTCAAAGCATTTTTAGAAAAATTTTCTTGAGAAGATAAGTTTCTTGTTATGTGTGTATGCATGTGTGTGGGTGTGTGACTTATCCATGCACTTTTACGAGAAAGCTTTTATGTTGTACAATGTATTCACTCAAATAGGTCGAGCCAATATTTCATATACTTCAAGTCTTGTCAGGTGCTTCATCCTTATAGACACTTGTTTGAGTTTACTTTGGGATAAAGTTGAGTTATAATCCATTTGGTTGCCATCATCGGTAGAATCAAGTCCATCAATCCATAATACTATGGTTTGTATCTTTAACACTTTTACCGCTTTATGTCTGACTTTAATTATTCTCATCTTTAAGCACTTATTTATCATTTATTATTTGTCATCGTCAAAAGTATGTTCTATGGCCGACAAAACAAGGTTCCAAAGATCTTGCAAGATCGGCGAAACAAATGCCATATACAACAAGTGAGGATCAGGATAAGAAAACTAGTTATTTTTAGAAGTATCTTGTATCAAGTAGTTGTGTAATTTCTGTAAACAATTGCAATTTTGTTTAATAGTGGAAGAAAACAATTTTCAATGGGAAACCATTGAAAAATGGATTAAACTCCTATGATGATGATAGAGCTGAACCACTATATATTTGCATACTTTTGCATGCTTAAGCTTGTATCACTTTTGTAGAATAATATATTGTGAGAATTTATCTACTTATAGCGATTTCGTGATTAAAGTTTAGGTTTGTGATAAATCTATTTATTTGAACATTATCTCTTGTAATTATTGTTATATGTAATCTTGTTGTTAGATTGATCATTTGATTAATCAAATTCAATTTGAGTTTTGTGTGAAAATTGAATTATGATGATTGTTGAATTGTTTATTTAAGCAAATTTATATTTCTCAGTTGTTTTGATTTTTGATAAATCTGAATTAATTGAAATATCCATTTAACCGTATGTTTTATAACATCTTTGTCATCTTTCACTTCTATTTGTAATATGGTCTCATGGTATCAACAATTGGCCTCAGAGCTTCTAATATGAACATTTATATGTAAAACTCTAGACAATTTGATCTCCATATCATCCACCAAAATATATTGTCTCCATAAAAAGTAATTTTTGTAAATAATGAAAGAATTATTGACATCGAGGAAGATAACATTACTTATTTAGAGTACAACTGTCCTTGTAATAATTCAACTACTGTTAGAATCTTATATGTGTTGTTTAAGTTATTTATCATCACACAAACATGTGCTATGATTATAATATTATATATCCATATTTGACTGGCAACACATGAATTCAATTTGCTCACGTCCAGTTCTTTCTGAAATTCTTGTAGTAAATTAGACAATTCTCTTGCTTATTCATATTACACTACCATTTTTTTAATATATTCTCTCCTTCTTTTCTAATATTTATCATTTTTTTAACATATATCATATTTACTGTTTACCGTATTTATACAGGAATAATATTTTTTTTAAATAAAAAATATATTTTTATAAACAGTATATAAACAATACGGAAACAGTATTCATAAACAATATGTGAACAGTGTACGCGAACAATATCTGTGAACAGTAGTTTAAAGTAGTGAGATAAAATTAGTTAATGAAATGTAAAAAGTTGGTTAATAAAGTAATGAAGTTGGTTAATAGACGCCCAAAGTTAAAAATATTTTTAATAATAAACCAAAGTTGATTAATAAAGATACGAAGAATTGGTTAATAGACGTCCGGATATTAAAAAATAATTTTTAGCAACGAATAAAGTTAATTAATTAAATATAAAAGATTGGTTAATAAGGTTATAAAGTTGGTTAATCACGCAATCTTATATCAATATTATTTAATCTAAAAATAAAAATAAAAAATTAATTTTTTATATATATTTTTAAAATATATTATTATAATATTTTATCGGTAAACAGTGAAATGCGGTGTAAATATATGAATTTGGTGTAAGAATAACATTTTTTTATAGTAATCTAAATGTTGGAATTTTATCCATCCCTTAAAAGTTAAATAAAATGTCGCGTGTTTGAACTTGCATTCATATAATCCCATGTTCTTTTAACATTCAAATTCCTTCTTTGACAAAACATATTAAAAATATTATACTCTCATCTCTTAAAAGATGAATAAATTACATTATCCCTCATTTTTAGATTAAAATATTTATTTACATCTTATTTTATAAATTACTCTTCGATTGATTAAGTATTTTAGTTTAATTTAATATATTAAAATTTCTATGAGAAAATTCTCTTGAAATTGTCGGTGTCATGACCAACATGGTTTTTTTATATTAGATCTCGTTTAGTTGGTAATTTCTAATATTTGTCTCCTTTGCATTTCTTAGGGCTGTCTTGATGTTGATAGGAAATTCAATTTTCTGATATGGTGAATTTTTATTTCCCTAATTCAAAAAATTGGGTAAAATTATTCTTAGTGTAAAACGCTCACAACAAAACAAAATTATACTATTTAATAAACAATTAAATACGTTAGAATTAAATAATATATTATGATTGATTAAAAATACACTGTTCAAATTTTATTTTTTAATGATGGACAGAAAAGTTGTACTAATACCCAAACATTCATAACATGTGTTGATATATTCTTTCCTTTCTCTTTCATATAATAATTTATTGATCTTCCCATGCAAGTGACCTGTGTAATCATGTCTATATATATCATCGCTTCTGTTCTATCTCCAACATCCTACTCAATTATAATTCCACACTACTCCTTCTTTTCCACCAACCTCAAAAATGCCTACACTAGTATCTCAAGAATTCCAAATTCCCAACTTGAAGTCCATTTTGTGTGCTTCAGGAGTGAAAGGCAAACAAGTCACAACTCTATCCTCACAAATTACCATCTCTGATTTCATTCAATCCATTATAGAAACCAAATCAACTGAAATTGATTCACCATTCAGTGTCCTTGATTTAAGAGTCGTCATTGACCTCATGAACAAATGGTTAACTAAACTTCCAACTGTTAAACCTTTCTACGCTGTTAAATGTAACCCAAACATTTCACTTCTAGGTACACTCGCTTCACTCGACTCTAATTTCGACTGCGCTAGTCGCGCCGAAATTGAGTCTGTTTTGTCTCTCGGAGTTTCACCCGACCGAATCATTTACGCTAATCCGTGTAAATCTGAGTCACACATTAAATACGCTGCAAGTGTCGGTGTTAATGTAACAACCTTCGACTCCGTTGGAGAAGTCGAAAAAATAAAAAAATGGCACCCCAAATGCGAGCTGCTCCTTCGGATCAAGCCGGAGGAGGACAGCACTAGCGGCGCAACAACGTGTTTGGGTCTCAAATACGGCGCGCTTGAGGATGAAATTCCCGAGCTTCTCAAAGCTGCTGACATGGCCGGACTTAAAGTAACCGGCGTGTCGTTCCATGTAGGCAGCGGAGGAGCCGCTGCCAAAGCTTACCACGGAGCCATTTCTTCGGCTAAAAAAGTTTTCGAAACGGCTTCGCGGCTTGGAATGGCGAAAATGAAAATTCTTGATATTGGTGGAGGATTTATTTCAGGATCGAAATTCGACGAAGCTGCATTAAACATAAACGATGCAATAAAAACACATTTCGGAAATGAAGAGGATGTTGTTGTGATTGGTGAACCCGGTCGTTATTTTGCAGAAACATCGTTTAAGTTGGCAACGAAAGTGATAGGGAAACGTGTAAGAGGTGAATTAAGAGAGTATTGGATTGATGATGGAATATATGGAACTCTTAACAACATTCTCTTTGATTTTGCTACTGTCACATGCATGCCACTTAGGTTTGGTACTTCAAAATCTGAGAATGTTTCTAAAACTTACTATCCTTCGACGGTTTTTGGACCAACTTGTGATTCGGTTGATACAGTTCTGAAGGATTATGACATGCCTGAACTTGAGGTGAACGATTGGCTTTTGTTTCCTAATATGGGTGCTTATACAATTTCTTGTGGAACAAATTTCAATGGGTTTGGTTCATCGGTTAAGAACATTTACCTTGCATGTTCAAGTTCAAGCTATGTGGCACGAGAACAGAACAGGTTCTGATGAATTGTGGTATGCTACGTAATGTTAATCGCATGTTTTTGTTTAATTTAAGATATGTAATATTCTATTTTGGGGAACAGAGTTAATAATAAGGCATGGGTGGGAGTGGGATTCGTAGTGTTAAAGAATAATTGTTCCTTTCAATTTCTTCATTTGGTATTATTACCTTACCAAAAGCTATTTTATGTACTTTACTTTTTTGGTAAACCTATTTATCATTTGAGATTTAGAATGAAATTGTGTACTTTCCGTTTTTTTGACAATGTATTACTTCACATATTATTAGGGTGAGATTCATTTTAGTCTCTCACAAAAATTAGAGAGTCCAAATTAATCTTTAAAAAGAAAAAAAATTCATATTAAATTCCTTGTAAAATTTGATCGAATATATTATTCCCTCTATTAATATTTTTCTTAAATCGACTTGCGCTACCGCTAAAACAACATATTTTATTTGTTTTAACTTACAAATAACACTTATATCAACACAATTTCATATTATTTTTTAATTATTAGCAATACTTAATACATTTTGATCCCTAATAAAAAAAATACACTATTTAATCCCTTACAAAATTTAATTAGGTCTTGATCCCTAAAAAAAATATACTATTTAGTCCCTTAAAAAAAAATACACAATCTAAAAAGTACACATGTTCAATCATATATTATACTACCATCACATTGAAACCTGAGAGAAAAATTTCTACCTTACCATCACATATATTATATATGTACCATCAAATTCAAAATATTATAGTACCATCAAATTACAAAACATTGTACAAACAAGTAGAACTTCAAAATCTAAAATATCTACTATCACCAAACTAAACAAAACAAACAAAGTGCCATAAAATTGTAATGAACGTTGAAAAATTACAGAGTATTCTAAGTCATAACCACCAAAGTTGAAAAGACCTTTGTTCGGAGATTTGTAACAAACCAACCAAAATTTTCAGTTTTAGAGTTTTAAGATTTTTGAATTCTTGCATAGCTATGATAACATGATCAAAGTGATAGGTCAACGTACATATTACCTTCTCAAATATCATCTTATCAGTTATGGTTTCACCTTCATGAGATGGATGAGATTCTGCACCTTCGACACATAACCTATAATCTTTTCATCTTCTTCCATCTGCAGCAATTCATACTGACGTCACAAATGTCTGCAATTTGACGACTTTGACTTTCTCACCTCCTTTATAGTACTTGACAAGAATATTCCATGTCTCATTCGTCAATTCAGCATGAGAGATCTTGTCCAAATTCTCTGAATCGACCGTCGATTTAATGTAATACGTAGCCTTGCAGTCTTTCTTCTTCACCTATTTGTCCGCGTCTCTCTTAGTATTAGTTGCATTCTCACCAAGCTTAGAGACGCCATTAATAACCCCTTCTAGGGTTTCATGAAAGCCTAACAAGGATTTCATCTAGTTGCTCCATCGGTTCTAACTTTTGCCATCAGGAGTTGGAAGAGAATTTAGAATACCATTAGTACCATTCATCTTTGCAATAATTGATTAACAATCTACGATCTCGGAAACATGGCCACCGACGTGTGATTATTGAAAATACGATCAAGAAATTAAACGAAGGTCTAGATACCAATTTGTTAGTGCACAAGGCACTTTTATTGAAGAGAGAAAAAATGAGAAAGAATGAAAATAAGAATTTATATTATTGAATCATGATTGTACAACTGAATTACAAAATATGTCTGCTTATATACAACTAACTTGTATACTAAGTAACAAACCCTAAACTTTATTAACTTTGGATTTGGATACACAACTTGAATTATATTAGAACAATGTCAAGCCTTTAACCCATTAAAAAGTAGAAATTTTAAAGAAAGACATTATCAGCCTATTTAATTTGTATAAAATTCTTCTCAACGTCAATAGGAAGAGAGTAAAAAAATTAGAGAATTATAAGTGAGAACCATGTCAGTAAAAAAATGAGCACATGAATTTCCTTCTATACATGTGAGATATGAAAAGATGTCATACAAATGTTCCAACTAATTCTTACTTTTCAAGGTATCCATGATTGTTTGTGGAAAGCTTTCAGTTTCAATCCATTGCTCAGACCAATCCTTATGCATTACAAATGAAAAGGAATACTTATTTAAAAGGTTGATGAGGACTTGGATTTTAGAAATCTTTCCTTGGTAGAAAATTAAGGGTGTGTTTGGTTCGGGGTAGATGGAGGGGAGGGGAGGGGAGCAAAATCCCTCAAAAACACACTTTTTGGTTCCCTCCGAATTGGGAGGATTTGGAGGGGAGGGGAGGGAATATGAGTTTTGATATTTAAAAATTATTATATTTACTAAAATATCCTCAGTTTAATTTCAGTATTTCAAAACTATTTGTTATCTTTTGTGTTACTGTTTTTTCTCGATTGTTTTCATCAACTTATTATAATTGTTCTTCACCTTCAAATTATTTTATAATTTTTATAATTAATATAAATCATGATCATTGTCTTTTTTTTATAAAAAAAATTATGTTTCGTTATATTCGTTTTTTTCTTTTAATTTTGTTATGTACTCTATCATATTTTCTTTTATATCAAATTGTAAACCATATCATTTTATTTA
The DNA here is from genome assembly GCA_963859935.3 of Lathyrus sativus. Lineage (NCBI taxonomy): Eukaryota > Viridiplantae > Streptophyta > Magnoliopsida > Fabales > Fabaceae > Lathyrus > Lathyrus sativus. The sequence continues at coordinate 675,861,341 of OZ012739.1, read as the reverse complement.
TTTTTGTTTATTCATTTTATTAAATATTTTGAACCATTAATATTTAGTAATAAGTTATTTTATATATTTGTTTTGTTATATGATTCATCACAATTTAAACGATGTTATTGGCATATAGTTTAATTTATGTTGAAAAGTTATAAGTCGAATCGATTGTACTCAATTTTTTAACTTTATGCGACAAATAAATACTTTTTTAATCACTCAATATTAAAAAATTTATTACCAACAAAAATACGCAGGAATTTTTCACATTTTAATATCATATGACTTATATAAGCTCATAAGGATAAAAATATAAATTATTAATAAAACCCCTCCCCTCCCCTTCTGAACCAAACACATTTTTAATTAAAATTCCTCCCCTCCCCTCCCCTTCTCTCTTTTGAACCAAACACTTATTTGATTAAAAAATTCCTTCACCTCCCCTCCCCTTTATTAAAATCCCTCCCCTCCCCTCCCCCTCATTTGAACCAAACAGACCCTAAGATGTAATCTGCATACATATCATCTATCCAATTGCATAACAAGGAGCAATTTTTTGAAGGGACATTTCATGTGAAAAAATGGATAACATTACGTGAAAGAGAAAGAGAGGGAAGAAGAAGATGAATTTTAGGTCAACCGTATTTTCCAACTTTCTTAGAGCGCCATTTTCCTCACTCTTGTACATTGGCTAGTTAATTTCTGATAACTATTTAGAAAGAGTAATTAAACAACTTTTTTCTCTTCATTTTTATTGGCTCAATTAATAAATCCATATATAAATAAATGTTATTGAATGTAATAAAATAAAACTATTTATAGATCTATTATTATTAAGGTACGACGTGGTTCTGTAAAAAGTACTTATTAAAATGTATGAACTAATATTTTGTAAATTCTTAGGCTATTCTCTTAAACACTATTTTATTTCTCTCTTAATATATATATATATATATATATATATATATATATATATATATATATATATATATATATATATATATATATATATATATATATATATATTAAAAATATTATAATATTCATAAAATTGAGATTTTGGACCTTCATGTGATAATATAAAATTTTGACGGGAGTTGTTTCATTTGGACATTATGAGACCAATGTTAGGGATAACGTTATTTGGAGAGGCTGCTAATTGAGATTAAGGCTTTAACGATGAGTTATCCAAGAAGAGAACAACTCTGATTGTTGGGTTAATATATCTTTTGTCACAAGTAAGAGATACTCAAAGTGAGTTTATCCTCTTTTGATCTTGCATGGGTATTGCCAAACTCTTTTTTGGCCTTTGAATGTGTCACTTGAATTATATGGAGAATGAAAGTATTTGGTTTGATAAAAATTTGTGAAGGGAGGTTGAAGACATCGTAGTTGATGGAGGTCCTTTCTTTAGGGGCCTTCAATTAATGGTGGATTATTTACCTATTAGAGTTAAGGGAATGGATTTGTACTTGATAATAAAGGTTATCTCATAAACGTTTGTGGCTTCTAGGCCCAATATTGGCTGTTACAAGATCATATATTATAAGAGACAGTGAGATATATGGTATAGACTTTAATTTGGACAGAACTTTGGTTGGTCTTATTGCTATCATTATAGATTTTGACCTTAGTAGTTTTACTAGCAAGAACATCGTCCCTCCTAAAGCACAACACGTTTTGGTGAGTGTCATTTTTAGAAAAATTGTTTAGAACATAAATGCAAAGTTTCACATGAGCATACGACAGAAAGTAGTTTTTGATTGTTTGCAAGCAACACATGCTCATGATTTTCTCCTTACTATCAATATTGCTGCTCTTGGCCAACATATATCACTCTTAGAGTATTGTATCATTCTTAAATACCGGCTTATTTTTTGTTAATGAGGTTTTTCCTATTTGTCGTAAGGCGGCTTGAATACATTTGGAGAATACTCCATTCATTATAAGGAGTTTCTAGGATTTAAATATTGATATGACTTTGTTAGAGATGTCTTATTTGATATATTTTGATGTGTTGAATATTTATGAAAAAATAGGCGTTTGTGAATTTCTTGACTGACTGACAAAAGGGGAGATCAACACCTAAGTCAACAGATGTGTTGGTGTCCGAGTGGGTAGGAGGGAAAAATGCATGTGTAGGCTTGATTTGAGTTTCCCTACTAGTGGAGTTGAGAATTGTAGGTTTTACATGTGCGACATATAACTCTCAAAGCGATTTTGAATACAGTGGTCAAACATGAGAAAGTCTGTTCCGATAATCAACATGCTTTCATACCATTTGACTTTGAGATTTTTTATTTTCTAGCAGTAAAATCAGTGAATTTTTTATATATAATACAAAGGCTCATGCATATTAATGTTGTATCTCTTTGAATAATAAATGTAATTTTCAAAAAAAACTAATTTTGACATAAAAAATAGAATAGTGACACATCTTGTGATGTGTGGTCCTGCTATTTATTATAACCATTATTAATTTTTAACGGTGGTTATTAAAAAAATAATAAATTTGTCAAAACGTTTTACTACTTTTACATATTTATCACTACAAATATTTTTTAATAATATCATATAAAGATAAATATAATTTACATTTTCAAAGACACTTTTGAAAAAGATTAGAGTATGTAAAATTTTATGATAATCTAATACTAAGAGCATCTTTAATGCAGATTTTTAATAGTTAATTTTTTTATAATTAACGATGATTATAAATAATTTGTATTGGAATGGTTATGACATGATATTTAATTCACTAATTTTTAGTTTTCGACAATTATATAGCTGACATATGCTATTTATTTTAAAACATATAATATTATTATTTATATTATTAAAGTCTTATAATTTTTTAAAAATAACGGTCATACAATTAAAAAATATAAAATATAGAATTAGGTTTTAGTTTTTTTATAAACAACTATCATTAAAGTAAAAACAACTCAAATCAATTTTAAATTTTTTAAATTCTACAAATCACGTTGGTCCCACAAAAAATATTTTAGTTTACTCACTTAAAATACTTCTACTAAAGATGTTATAAAAAAACTGGAAAAAAAAATATAATTAAAGTTAATAATCTCTTTTTTTTTTAAAAAAGTTATGATTGCAATATTTTATTCTCAAACATTAAAAAAACGTGTTTGATTAGCGTGTAAAATTCCTGGGTACTTTTCATAATCATTATTTTATTTTAAGTAAATGATATAGGAATATATTTTATAACTATTTTAATATACTAATGGCATCACATATTTTATCATATTTTAAAACACATAATCATCTTTAATAAATAAATAAATAAATAAATAGTATACAATATATTCTAATTTGTGCTGAATTTTACACACACAAGAATATATGAATCAATTTTTATTGATTATTTTTAATAATTTAATATTTAGTTAAGTTTTTATTTAATACAATATATATAATTTGTAAATTAACAATCAATCATAATTGTCAAATTATTAAAAATACCTCAATATCTTTTACTTAACTTTTTTGTTTTGTTTTGTTCAATATTTTTTAAAAACCAATATAAACACATAAATAAATATATAGATAAAAAACAAAAAGATTCATGAAAGGGTGACGAGAGAAAAAGAGCAACCAAAAGAAAATAAAAAAGTACATTTGAGACATAAGGAAGGTTCAAGAGCCAAAGAATACAAAAGAAAAACAGTATTAAAATGAAAAGCAAAACCAAACAAGATCTAAAGAGCATAAAACTAACTACCTCAGCACCAATGAAAATCAAGATAGATCTTAAAAGAGATAACCACCATGTGAGAATATTTGTCAAGCATATATCATTTATTAAAGAGTAGGAATAATCTCTCAATCAATTCTAGTTGCATGTCCCTATTTTATTTATGAAGAGAATTTATATCCCGTTATTTTATTGATTATTTTATCGCTTTCATTTTTTATTTTATTTTAATTTATTGAGTCTCTTTTATGATTGTATTTCTCAGAATCAAGTTTGAAAAGATTTGTTTCTGACATTCATAAAACTTTGGTTAGATTTGATCTTAATCGTGATGTTCTTTGATCAATTGCATGAGTTAGTGGAATGAATTTTTTTTTATGTTTTTAATCTAAGTTTGATTTAAAGTAAAATCTCAAAATACCTTTAAAATTTTAAAATTTTGAGATTTTACATGTTTGATTCGAATCATGGAGTTTACACACATTTTACGATTCTGATCAAATTGGACAGAGACAAAACTGAGTCATTTGATTCTAATTATTTTTTACACTTGATTCGAATCATTTGATTCCGCTCACAATTTTTTTTGAAAACACTCTGATTTCAAAAACGGTGATTGAATTTTTTAATTTGGGTCTATTCACCCTCCTCTAGACCGTTTTTCTACTTCCATAATCACACCCAACAATTGGCGTAGAGTTGGTCTTTTGGTTATGTCTAATCGACATCCAAAAGTTTATGAATATGTCGGAAGATGACGATCCTAAAGGAGCGTACAATAGAGCACTAGTTTTCAAAGGCGAAAATTATACTTATTGAAAATCGATCATGTATGTACACTTGTTATCGGTTGAAAAAATCGGTGGTGTGTCGTCACTGAGGAACCATATATTCCTCAGGGTTCTGACGACGTTGTTAAAAATCCAATAGATTGAGATGATGCTGAAACCAAAAAGAATTAATATGATTTGAAAGCGATGAACATACTTTTGTATGCACTTAGTGCTAAAGTATTTTATTCGATTTCACATCATACGAGTGCTAAAGGTATGTAGTATGCTCTTAAAACTCTCTATGAGGGAACGAAGGATGTCAAGGATTCTAAAATCAATATTTTTACAGAGGAGTTTGAACTATTTCGTATGGAACCTAGAGAATTCATGGATTCCATGCAAACTAGATTACTCTATTTAATCAACAAACTGCGAGACTTTGGTAAAACCTTTTCCTACAAAGATTGTACTAACAAAATATTGAAATTCATGTGTAGGAAGTGGCAACCAAAATCACTGCTACAAAAGAGTCAAATGATCTTAGTACTTTGGACATTACAAAATTGTTTGGGAAGTTTGTCGAGAATGAGAATGAGCTAAAATAACTCACCAATAGCAAAGTAAAGTCGAAAAAGAAAGAGAAAGATAAATATGAAAAACAAGATCTTTCTTTGAAAGATTCATCTTCTAAAGGGAAGAAGTCAAAGGCATAAATTGACAACTCTGACGAAGAAGTTTCCAAAATAGAAGAAATAAGTTTATTCGTCAGACGTTACAATAGATATCTTTAGAGAAACGAGCTTAAGCATACCGACAAAGGTCTAGTAAATTTCAAAAATACTCATCCACCCAATAAATATCATGTATTACGAATGTGGTAAATTGGGACACTATAGAACTACCTGTCAAAATCTCACCAAACATCATAAAAGCAAAAACAAGGTTTTCTACAAAAGAAAGGGAAACTCTTCCAAAGGTCTTAGAGCCTACATCGTGTGGGAAGAAGAGGTTGAGAGCTCCTCCTCCTATTCTTGCTCGAATTCAGATGATGAATGTGTCAACTTTTGCTTGATGGCATGCAAGAAAAGTGGAACTTCAAAGGCATATAATTCTGATTCTGAAAATGAGTATGCTTATAGTGAATTGTCTAATGCATTCAATGACATGTATGCGGATTCTATAAAACCGTTTAAGAAAATTTTCTCCAAAAAGAAATGATTTCAAAACTTGAAGAGGAGATAAATAATCTCAATCGTGCTTTAGAATCTCTCAAGGAATCTCATACATCTCTAATGACTTTTAAAACTTAAAATTGAAACTCTTAAGGGACAATTAACACATGTTACTTCACCATCTTATACTTGTTCTATTTCTTCGAGTGAAAGAGGGAAAGTTTTTAAGAAAAATTCTCATGTCACTAAAAGAAATAGATAAAGCATTTCATTTAAATCTATTTTCCATTGTTGTGGGGATAAGGGTCACATTAGGCCTCTTTGTCATGTTAGGAACATTCAAGTTCCCAATGGAAAAATGACATAGATTCCTTAATGTAACTCAATTAACCCTAAAGAGCCCACTAGTTGAGGACTTAAATTACCTATTTGATTTGTCATAAGAAAGTCTTGTTGCCTCTGCAAAAAGATTATGGTTTCTAGATAGAGGATGTTCAAGACACATGACGGGAGATTCTTCCGTGTTCATCAAGTTCGATGAGAAGGAAACTTGTCACGTCACATATGGAGACAATATAAAATTTAAAATTCTTGATGAAGGTATTGTGGAAAGTCCCTCTACCATTACCATAGAAAATGTACTGTTAGTGAAAGGGCTTAAACACAACCTGCTAAGTATTAGCCAATTATGTGATAAAGGGTATTATGTTTTTTTTTTCCCAGGTTGGGTGGAGCGTGTGGGTGGAGGGGTAACATCTTCCTCCATAGCGCTACCTACATGAGGGTTAGAATTTTCAGGTTCACTATCACTCTTGGATGTGGAATATAGAGGAAGTTCTCCCACTTGATAAAGCCAACTGCTCAGAATCCCAATTCCCACCTTCCTTGGATTGGACAAGTCAAGAATGGACTTATATCAGACCATCACCGTATAGATGTTCCCATCCACATAAATCATCCCTTGGTGAACAAAGGCTTCCATGTCAATCTTATTTTTTCCTTCAACAACAACATCCTCCACCAAGTTGAATTCAAAACCAAGGTATTCGACAATTAAGGTAATCATATCCTCTATCGAAATGTCTCCAGTAGCCATCCAAGAAACCTTGCCCAAATAATTCGCCACAAAGGCGGTGACACTAAGAATTCCATTATTAGTCATGAAATGCATAAAAATAAATCTCTTTGGGTAGCAACCCCGATACTATCATCTTTTCCAAATAAGGAGTAGGCAAGCGCCTTTTGCGCGTACTAGAAGCATGTGTTTTAAATTAGGGAGGCCTTGGCCCCCACGGTAGTGTAGTATGGATCACCAAAAATAGCACACCAAAAGCTAGTGGCATCAAACTCTTTTGGCACATCACCTGGCCCATAGATAGGCAATTGGAGGATGCGCCCCAAATCTTCTATGTTAAGCTCTTGGTTTTGATAAAGCAACCGAAATTTGATAATACCGTAATAATACCTCGTTCCAACGATATATTTCCTTTGCAACTTTAAATCTAAGGTGCTTAGGAACTCAAGAGTAATGCGGTCAAAAGTGGGCATTTCTCTTTGCATCAACTCTAACAGACTTTCCTACCATTTTATGTGATTAATCTTAAGCTCATATAAAAGATTTTTGTCATCATTTCTCACATAACATCTATCTTTCTGATCATAATTTTTCATCGTGATTTAAGTGAAAAATCAATTTCCTCTGTTTTGAGTGTTCAAAGTCTTGCAACAAAATTCTCGCATCTTCAACTTCAATTGAGTTCAGATCTTAATAACGAGATAATTATAATTGATTGAAGGAGGCGCGTCCTTGAAACTAATCGTTCTTGGAGCACTGTTACAGAAAACTTGTAACACCCCAAATTTAATTGGAATACTTTAATTTATTTATTTAATTGAGAATATTCATTTTTCGGTGATTTTCGGTGGTTTTGTGGATTATTGAGAATTGTGCATTTTTTGGGTTATTTATTTTGAATAATAGTATGTAATATGAATTTATTAATATTATTATGAATTAAAATAAATATAAGATGAATAAGGGCAATTGGGACAATTCAGTGGAGTTAGTGAGGGTATTATGGAGAAAGCCCAATTGTGAGGCCCAAGACTAGGTTTAACAAAAAGAAAATTGGAAAGGGATTAGGATTCATTTTTGTTAGACCGTGAAAAATATTGAGGCTAGAGCTCTGAGGAAAGAATTGGAGGCAGAAGCTTCGAGAGATTCCCTGAAAGATTTGTGAAGGCTTTGATCGACGATTAAGGTATGGGGAGTATTACCTTCATGATTTTCCAAGTGTAACTTTCAATGTATTTAAGGTCGATTTAAGGTTTAAGGGTTTTGAGGGTGGATATGAGAATTAGTGATCTTTGTCCTTCGTGGCCTAAAATCTATTATTGTGAATCTAACTGTGGAATTCATTGGGGAAAAGGGAAAGTTAGGCCTTCATGGCCAAACCATGAATTGTTATTTGTCTAACCCTGAAGGGATAGGAATATTAGATAATGAGTAACTCTAATGCCTTGGGATAATTGTAGAGAAATTTGTGATTTAGGGCGTGAATATGATACGGGATTGACCTAATAAACCGTAGGTTATGTGCCTTTATCTCCGTAAGACCTTAGGGATGATTTAGGGATGTTTTGGGGGCATTGGGGAAGTGAATCGTGTGGACATTTGGGTGGATTTAGGTTTTGGTGCGTAGTAGAATTTGCTATTATCGCACTGTTCTCCTAGCGAACCATGTTGTTCCCAGACTCGCCTATCGAAGAATCCTTCGCCTAGCGAAGAAACTCGCCCCAGACTTGCCTAGCGAATATGCCAGCAAACGTAGCAGAGTTTCGCGAATGTTGATCGTGTGCAGCGATGCCTTGATGTTTGATTCTGTGATTTCTTTGACGAATTAACATGAGTATGACTGTGAATTTTATATGATGTGTACATGATTACATGATGATTTCTATGATGTATTGATTGGAAAACTATGATGATATTACCATGACTTTGATGAATTATATGATGACATGAGATATGATGATGAATATGATGAATGATGATGCACCGTGCTGTTATTATGAGGATGATTATTGACGTGTGCATCATGCATTTATGTGCATCCGGACTTCGTGTCGCGGTGAAATTTGGATACCAAACTATTGATTAGTTTGAATCTTATTCATTTGCAACCGGTCTTTGATTTGTCCAAAGGAAGGGATAAAGATCGAAATACCCATAATGCAATGCAAATGCAAACTAGAGAGTTATAGATTCGGGGGTTGGTTAAACTTAGGGAAGGTACTAGCATCCTGAGTTTCTGCAGTACTCTACAGGAACCTCTTGTTTTATGTTTGTTTATTGCTAAGGTTTATCTGCTTAAAGGTTGAAAGACCTAGGGGGTTTATTTCTAAGTATACTCGATAAGATATCGCATCTTATGCCTACATATCCTTACGGGAGTGGAATCAGAGTATCTGTAGTTCCCCTAAAGGGTTCGAGGAGTTCTTTGACTGTGGTCAAATTTCCTACGGGTTTAGGGTAGTTGATTGATTGAGTTTAGGAGAAAAGACGAGTTATCATTTTAAGAGAGATGTAACCGCCACAAGTGTAAGAGATTGTATTTGTTGTAGGGTGGAGATTCTATCTCGCTTAAGATGACTAACATCTTTCTCTAATGTTTGAATATTTGTATTGAGTTGTTTCGTTTGTCTCTATGTTGTAAAGAAAAGGTCCTTCCTATGGGGTAAGATCTATCTTAAGTGATCGACTTGAATGAGATCAAGGATCAAGTGGGGGGTATGATGCAAATGTAGATACGATACACACAAGTGTTAAGTCATGTGTAGGTTCCTCCTTTGGACGAAATGCGAGGCAAGAAAGATAAATGCGATAAATGTAAAATTGCGGAAAGAAAATAAAGCGGATAAAGTAAACATACACACGCATGAAAGCGCTAAGTGCACAAATGTGTAAATCATGAGTGTGAGGGGAGGCGTGCACGATTGATTGAATTACAATGTTGATTATCTTTAGGCGAGATTAACTTAGGTGAGTTGATTTTAGTAAAAAGTTGTATTTGATTATTAATAGTGAGATGGACTAATTTAGTTGAATTATACTTATGAGAAAATAAGTTATATTTGTGGCGAGATTGGTTAAAAAGTTGTAACTTAGTTTTATGTGGAATGATTTGTAAGAAGAAAAAAAAGGGTATATTAATTTTTAAATTATGAACTTAAATTATAAGTTGATTGGTTTTTAATAAATAAATAAAAAATTAGTTATTATCAAATAAAATTTAATTTTAAACAAAATGTTATTATTACTATTAAATAAGTTATTATGAGATAGGCCCTAGAAACAAATAATTTTAATTATTAATAAAATAAGTTATTGAATAAATTTGCGTAAAAGAAAATTAATTAATAACTAAATAAGTTAAAGAACCTAAAGGGTTATAAAGGTTTACTAATTGTTTTTAAATTAAAAAACTGATTATGATAAAAATTAATTATTAATAATTGGTGAAGATAAAATTGAATTAATTATATTAATAGTCCAAAAAAGGTTTACTAGTTAAAAGAAACTTAGTTAAGATTAATTAAATTAATTTTAATAAAATAGGTTTTAAGTTGGTTTAAATAAATAACTGATTAGGAAAGATTAATAGGTTAATTAATTAGTAAAATAAAGTTGAAATGATTAAACCAAATTAAAACAGTTTAATTAAGATTTTAAAAGGGTTAACTAGAGTTACTGGGTAGATTAAGTGGGGCGGACGGATCCAGTGTGTAGGGTGTAGCGGGTTATCGTGGACAACAACATGTGGATCGTGCAATTGATTCGATCGTGAGAGTGTGTGGCTGTGATGTGAAGTGTATAGTATGTGTGTGTGAGCAGATACATGATTACAAACATAAACAAAAACTGCAAAAACAAAAAAAAAATGAAGGTAACCCTAGTCCCAAATTCTCTTCTCCCCCAAGTCGAATCCTTCAATCCTCTCATCTTCCTCTCTTCTTTCCCGATCGTAATCGCCCTTCGTTCTCCTTAGTCCCTCATTTCCTTTCATTTTTGAACCTGAAATCAAACCAACAACATCAATAATTCAATAACATTGATAAGAACAGAGGTTTACCGAAGGTGGGTAGCGGCGGAATCGAACGATGATGGCTTGAAGATCTCGGTGATTGAAGATAGTGGCGACGGCGGTAGTGACGTCGAAGAGAGATAAGTGCAAATCTTTTCTCTTCTTCTCAATTTTTAGGGTTTTTGAACTTTGTGGTTGTCTGTGGATTTTGTGGTTACCGTGCTTTTTCTCGCCCCAAATCCCTCCTTTTATAGGCTTCAGAAGGGATTCTCTGTGCTTAAATTCTGATTATATGCCATGAATGTTGTGTTTGTCCTTCTGTTTTGGTTTAGACAAAATTTGAAAACTTCCCTTTTTCGTATGATTGTGTTAATGTCCGTTAATGAAAAATCCTTTTTTGCGTGATTTGATTTGAAGGATCTCTTGATTGATGCTGAAGAATCTGATAGCTGTTGGGATTGGATCTTCTTTCGAAAAGAGCATATTCCTTACACGATTACTAACTCTGAATTGTGATTTGGCAGGTGTGAATAACAAATGATTTGGGCCAAAGGGAAAATTAACAACCCAGAGTAACAACAACTCAACTCCTTGACATCTGATACGCTTTGCAATTAACTTCAATCACTCTTGATATTCTATGGTGAAGGTTCACATGAAGATGCTTGGGATGATGAACATCAACTCAAATGTCTCTTTTGTGAACCAAACTGAATGTAGGATATGTTGTCTTGTGGATTATAGGCGTTGTCAGCTGCAACATGACATGAGTGAGTAGGAGATAAGAAGAAGAGCAAGGTTGTTGTTTTCCTTTCCATTTCAATCTCCATTCTCGTTTTTAGGTCAAATTGGATGTGTATCTAACACTGTTTTCCTTTCATGTATTTGGTGATGGTGCTTGGGGAACTGGAGTAAGGTATTGCACAAGTCATCGCCCTCACCATTGTTATCTTCATATGTACTAACTATAACAGGATGTCTTTGCAGGCTTCAAACTTCTTTATGTGACATTCGCATCATCCCAACATCAGTGGTATCCCTGCAGAACATTTGAGCACCTGATCCATATCAGACTGTATAGGAACTGATGACTGGAAGCAGAGAGGGCAATGTATCCATGGGAGCATCCAACACTGTAGGTGCGTCAATAATTTCTGTAACATCTCCAGCTTATCATTTTCTTGAAATCTTAATTCTTATTTTAACACAACAACCTTAATCAGAGTTTCAGGACATATAGCATCAAACATCCCCTGGGAATGTTATCCATGTGAGGGCTTCCTTAGCCTTAAGTTCTTGAATATTGCTGCTACCAATGAGGGTGTTGCTTAGGAGATCTCACACGCATTAGCTTTTCAGAGGTAAGCTAATCCCTTTCCAACATCTTGTAGGAGCTGATCAATAATGGCATTGACACCATACTGTTGCAGCATATTCACATAATCCTGTTATTATCTCGCAGGTGTTAGCTTCATTGGCAATTGCAGTCAGCACTTCAAGTTTAACCTCTTGACACAGGGTGGCGTATTGTAGTGGCGATAATAGTGTTTGCAATCTGAGGAGAAAATGTGAGGGTATCGCGTGACCAGGAGGTGCAGGTGGCTAATAATTGCATAGGACTGCTCTTAGATCTGGATATGCTCATATGCCTGCTGATGGACATCAGCCGTGGACAAAGTCAATTGCAGAAAAACCTTTAGCTGCCAAGACAACAGCAACAAATGCCCACTGGGGTCTGTTCTCAAAGAGAATCATTGCATCCAATATTCACTGTTATCTAGAAATGTGTTTGGCCACCAATTCATCCATAAGACATTGTGCTTACTCATTGAATTCCTGAGTGCAGAACATGGTTACGAAACTTCAATATATCAAATCAAGAGGGTAATGAACAACTGGCTTGCTATGTATAACCTTGCTTTCCTTGGTTGCTGCTGATGCATACCTGCTAAGTTAACTGTTGTTGCTGCTATATTAACTGTTGTGCTAATGTCGCAGGTACATGAGATTGCTCTGTTGATTTGCGCAAAATACAAATAATGAGGATGCATCTTGGTGCTACGACAACTTTGCCAATAACATGGCACTGAAATTAGTGGATAACGTCCGACAACGTCTAGTGTGTATCATGGCTTGGTTTAACTGTTCATGGCATAAATAGAGTCAAATGTGGAAAGCCTGCAGCAAATGGATACTGAAAATCTTCTCTCTGTCAATCTCATTTGAAGGTCCAACATACAGCAGACGGTCAAAGCGTCCTTGTCGTAATAGAACAGAGTCTTGGTTTTGGTTGGAGGGTTTTTCCCTTGGAGAAGCTCTTCATATGTCTCCTATGATTAATAGTGAACTATAGTATTCATGGTATTTTAGTAGCATATTTTTCAAGTTCAGGACCTTGAGGATATTAAAGTAATTCCTGGTTCGAAAGAAATCTGATGTATGGTTGAATATGTAGTCTTAAGTTGTTCACTTGTGTTGCGGTGAAAATCGGATATCAAGCTATTGAATTAACTTGAACCTTAATTCTTTTACAACCGGACTTTAATTTATCCAAAGGATAGGTCTAAAGAAAGAAAGAACCTTTTGCGCGATGTGACAACAACGCTTTAAGAGATTTCGGGGATCGGGGGTTGGTTATGCATAGGGTAGGTATTTCACATCCTAAACATCTGTAGTACTCTACAGGAACCTTTTGTTTATTTGCATGCTAGGTTGGTAAATGTTTGCTAAGGTTTGGGTTGGGTAAAGAAGTGAGGTTTATGATAGATGAAGACCTAAGATTGTTTCTAAGTTTGCTCGCAAAGATGTCGCGTCCTCTGCCTACGTATCCTAACTAGGATAGAATCAGAGCAATCGTAGTTTACCTCACTAGGGTTGAAAAACACTTGATTATGATCAAGGTTCAATGGGGAACAAACATTACAATGCTTGTATAGAGTTTTCCGCAACTCTCTATGTCTACATTGAACTCTCAAAGGGGAATAAGTAATCATCACTATGATTCTTACATAGAGTTAAACAAACTCTAACCTAGGGTTCTAGTTGAGGAACACTCCTAGTAAAGGTGGGTCTTTTAGACTTAAGCAAAGTCTAATGGCTTATGGGCTCTAATCTTAACTAAGATTTAAGATGACCTTACAAAGTCAAAAGGGGTAATGAGCTATCCATGACACAAAGGTCAATGGAGAGACTTTCCTTTGGAAGGGAGGGGATGAGGCAACTTGGATGAGAAATAAAAAGTTCCATCCTTTGGGGAAGAAAATACTTAACAAAGTACTAAAAATTTAAACATGATGAATACAAGGAATATGGTCACAACCAAGCAAGGAAACAATGCCACAATCAACAAGGATTAGAATAATACAATTGGTTTCAACCAAGTATGACACATCTTTACAAAGATGAAAGTAACAACTTGAGGGATACATATTAACAAATATGGAAGTAACAATCATGCAAGTAAGTCACAAATTGAGATAATCATGTTATAAGTTCAAGGTGTATCAAATATAACCACATTAAGCATTGGTGATAAGCAAGCAGGTAAGAAATGTCATAACAGTTTAAGTTCAAAATTTTAGGAAGGAAACAATAAATTTATGGTAACAACCAACAGAAGACAAAGCCTTAACATGTTACAAACACAAGAGAGTAAAACATGATCAAATCTTACAAGGTAAGTCAAACATGGTTTAAAAGACATTCAACAAGATGCCAGGTAACGAACCTAACAAGGAACCAACTTTCAAGTAGGCAAGAAGCATTATAAACATGAACAATTTGAAATATTCTTTCATTAAATGAAAATAGACAATATTATGAACATTTTGCAAAAAGAATGGAGTAAAAAAAGTAAGACATGAAGAAGTTATGATATTTTGAATTTTATGAAGAAAATATAAAAATAAATGATAAAAACAAAAGAAAGGGCCATGGGAGGTGTTGAACCCACGCCCTCATGTTTGCAAACACAAGGCTTAACCAAACCCACCACTGTGCGCGCGTGTTCACTAAATGGAAAAGAAAGAGCAAGTAATAGAAACAGGTAAACAAAATAAAACGTAAAAAAAAATTGTCCCATTGAGGGATCGAACAGAGGACTAGCAAGACACAAGGTATAACGCGCGCATGTTGTAACCACTGGGGTGGCGATACATCCAGTATGTAAAGCCACCCCAGTAAAACATATATCTAACCAAGTACATTTCCTGGGCCAAGCTACAAAGCAATACAAGTGACAACTCAAAACGGTTTGATTCCCAAATCCTCAAAACTTGATCATTTTTCATGAAACTTTAGTCAAAACTGTTTGAAATTTTATGAAGATTGCAAAGATATCAACCATGTTTTCAAATAATGCACGCATCATAAAACTCAAATGATCATGCAAATGGATGTTAACAAATTTAGCATGAATTGATTAGTGAGTAGAAACCAACAAACACTAGTTAACACAAAGACTTCATGACAGGCCCTATCATAAGGATCAACTTTTGTCAACAAGCATCACAATATCAGAAAATTGTCAAGAAGTAAAGAACATCAGCTCATGGCAAAGAAATCAGGCATAACCATAATAACATTCATGGTAAGGGCATGCATACTACATTATACTGCAAGAACTGTTGACAGTCATCAAACACTAAAGCAAAGGCCTGACAGTGTGTTTGTGGCATTTCAACAATGACAGCTCCTCACTCACACAAACAAGGACTGGCAGGTGAGATAAAATCATAACAACCTTAACACAATGATTAACAAAACACAAATTGGGAAAGCTGAAGCAGCACCAAAGTTTATTTTGGCATCTCAATCAATATCTATTGGTGAATTCCAATCATGATTCCAATAGCAATTTAATACAAAGCAAAACTTAAAGGTCCTTCAATCTAGATACATGGCCAATAAGGTTTTTTTTTAAAAGACAGAAATAGAAACCTATCTTGAAGGAAGTCAGGATGCAAGCCCAGGTTCAATACAAGCAACTACCAATTCCTACCATAAATTCATCAGCCTAGCCACAAAGAAATGCAAACATACATATGCAAGGTGATCAAAAAAGGATGAGTTTAAGACCAACATAGGTCTGTTCAAGCTTGGAGTATCAAACTTATGATGAGCTCCAAAGGAAAAAACTCATTTTGTCATGGATAAAAAAAAGGTTGTCAAGCTGTAAATTTAATGAACAGGTTATGAACAAAACTTGTAAAAGCCAAGACAAATGATTCAAGATAGCCTGAGTTCAAGAACATGACAATGTTCAACTGAACTATCCTACACCAATAACACTCACTAAATCCTAATAGGCCTTAAAATACCAAGGCAAAATCTGATGAGACACTCAAATTAATTTCCTAACAGTTAAACACAAAGCAGGCTCAACATGAAACCAAGATGTCAACAAGACTTTGAAATTCCAAAAAAAAAAATCACAGGCTTATGACAGTACTATGTACATTATGCTAAAAACTTGATTAAACCAAATGCAACAAGTTAATCAATACTCACAAAGTGCAAAAGTTTAAAACTGAAGCTTAATGGTAAATGAAGATGTACTCAGAAAATCCAATTTGGAAGAGTTGTTAAGTAATTATAGACAGGTATGCATACACCAAGGCAAACAAGAGAGAGTGAGTCTAGGACCAACATAGGTCTGCTCATGTTTAGAGCACCAAACTCATGATGAGCTTTAAAGGGAAAAAAGTCTACTGCTGTTATGAACAAACAAACTATCAAGCTGCAATATTAAAAAAAGAAGTTAAGAACCTGCTGCAAAAACCAAGGCCAATAATCATAATGGCTGGCTCTCAAGAATATGAAACATTCAGTTGGTTCATCCTACCAAAACACTTACTAAGCCCCAACAGGCCTTAAAATCCTACACACACTGCCCACTGGAATAAGGCATCCAAAATTATCAACAAATAAACAAAAGGACATAGCACAATGCAAAACCAATTTATAGTAGTATATCTGGTATGGATTAAACAAGTTCAAATCACAACCAATTTTCATTCATGACAAATTAATGAAGCAGTTGTAAAACAAGAATTTAAGGAATGCAGGCAGTGATGACATGGACTGATTCACACACAACCAAGGATTAAAGCCAAATGCTGGCAAAGATCAGATTAAAGTTTCAAACTGTGACAGTTTGACAGCAGCATGGAAAACAACAATCAGATTTTGGTATTTCAAATGAATTTCAATGAGGAATTCCAAACATCATGGCTATATGCAACTAGTTCAAACCATATGGATTTTAAGAAAAATGCAATGGAAGTTTTAAATGAAGAAACCAATGTTGACAAACACTAACCATAATGCCAACAGTGAGATATTAAAGTTGGACAGAAACATGGAGACAAGCTGTCAGTTCTAGTTACCTACCAACCTGAATGCTGACAGAATAATCTTGCTTTTAAAAACAGTCATCAATTTGTAAAATACCAACCAGTTTCAGTTTGGGGACCAGTTCTTTAAAAACAACAAAGCATTGGAAATTGACAAGCTCCCTTTCACATAGTTTTGGTATGCAGACACATGACTTCTTTACCACACATATCAATGCTCACACACCTCATCAGTCTAGCAGAAACAGAACTACATTGCCCTAGTGGCAATCTAAATAGGTTGACAAACTTAAAGAAAAAAACCAACTTAAGCAAAATCAAAACAACTTTAGGAACATGTTGCTAATCTTAACAGATCACCACATATACCAAATGAGCAATATGCAACATAGTTCTTCATTGTGTTGTAAACATGTAGCTTTCAAAACAGTAGAGCAGATTTATATCAAAGACAAATACTGAAACTTGTAGTATTAGTTATCAAACATGACAAACCTAAGTAACCAACCAATTCTGTTTTTGAAAATGATTTGAATGCATTAAAACAGATGACAATGTCAACAGACTTAATAAATCTACTGCATGTCAACAAGCTCAAACCAAACACAAATTTTAGCAGCAAACCTTATGAACATAACTCCAATGCAAAAGCACAAATGTTAGACAAATCACTCATAAACAGAATTTAAACTACACCTAACATGGCAATGTTAGGGTTTACTCCATTTAGGTCTTGACAGTAACATGGTTTAATAATTGCTTTAACATAACAATGCTAACATCAGAAGCTTGTCTCAACAACACATTTTGCAAAAAGTACCAATCACATACATATTGTTCTAACAGTCACTAATACATGATATTGGCTTCACAAGTATGGGACAACAATAGTACATAGCCATAACAGTATGTGTGCATAAGCAAAAACAAACAACAATGAATTTTATGTCATGATAATGGGTGGGATGAGTTTAGCCACTACATACCTGTGATGATGAACTTAAGCAAGCAAAGAAATACTCCTAGAAACCCAGAGATTTGTGCTCCACTCCTGGGCCTTGAGACTTTTCTTCAACTTTAAGTAACAAATCACTTGTGAAGCTAAGTGTCAAAATAAAAGTATCCAAGTGTTGCTAGGGGTTTGGACAGTTGAGGAATGATGTTGGTGAGATGTTAGAGGGATTAGAATGGCAAGAATCTATATGGGATGAGTTTTGGCCATTTTTGTGACTTTGGTCAAAGTATGGTGGTGATGAGTTTGACTTTTGGGGTTTTTGAGTTTTTTGATGGTTTGATGGATTGTACACCTTCTATATGTTATTTAGAAGGTGTAGGGATGGTTGTGGGAGTGTTGGAAGTGAGGAAAATAAAAATGGTGTGAAAAGTACCAAGTGACCAACTTTGGTATTTCTTGAAAATCACTTACAAGCAAAGAGAGAAAGAGGAGGAGAGCTATGAGACTTGTGTATTCTGAATGGCTCTGGTGTGAAAAAGAAGTGAGGGTGAGGCCTCTATTTATATTAGAGATGAGGGTGAGGGCAGCTTGGTAACTTGCCACTTTTGGAGGGAGATTCATGAAGTTTTTTTACAAAATCTTGCCAAGATCTTCTTCCATCAGCTCCATGGCTCAAGAAAGATCAGAAACATCAAGTGGAGATGTCCATGAAATGACTGAGGTGAGCTTAGAGGGTAGGATGGCACAGCTGCAACAGTTGGAGATGAAAAGTTTCTCTCTCATTCTTACACATTTCAATATTTTATTCCATAAATCACAACTTGCATCTCTCTCTCCAACCTCTCTCTTTCTGTCATTTCCTTCCTCTACACATATGAATATCATAATTTATCATGATCCAAGGGTGGAGAGTGGTTAGAGATGAAAAATTCTGATTTTGAGAAGTTGGACCAAGTGGATTTCAAGTGTGAGAGGCCCAACTTCAATGCATCATAACTTCCTGCTCACAAATCCTTTTGAGGAGTTCTTGCACTTTTTAGAAAGCCCTTGTGTAGCTCTACAACTTTCATGTTTTGGGAATTTCCAAATTATTGATGGAACTAGGTTGAAAAACCCTTCAAAGTTCTGAAAACGGTGATTTGTATGGCCAGAATTTAATGAAATTTCTCTAAGTATTTTGTACTAGACAAATGATTTTTCTATAACTCCAATTCCATGCATTTTTTGAATATGGACCACTGTGGGACTTTTGTAGGGTTTGTCAAGACCTTTCAAACAAGCTTAGAACCACCTCAATTGGACGTGTGGTTGAGGAGTTATGGTTTTGCCCCTTTCGAAACCCTAATTCCCGATTTTTGCAATTACTTTCTAACCCTTGATCCAATGGTCATGAAATTTTATGGGGAAGTGTAATATGATATAAGGAACATTTTTCATTCACACCTTGAAGTCAAATTCCTTATTGTTGGAGATTTGACGTTTTGGTCAACTTTTCGATCGATCGGTGTCTACCGAGTCGCCCGTTGGTGATCCGGACATCCTGAGGACTTGAAACTCTTTGGACGGACTTTACTAAGCCATAGGAGCTTAATGTACCTTGATCCCATCATTGAAATACTCTTTGAATCAAAAGTCAAACTACAGTTGACTTTTTCTAGTCAAAAACCCTAATCGGGTGTCTCAAATTGCACTGTTCTCGAACCCCGGGTGACCACCTCAAATTGGATTCATACTTGACCCAATGTTGTATTCTTGATCTTGTTTGAAGTTGAATCAATCCAACATATTGATTGATCAAACCATCGAAGCCTCGATTTTGACGGTACAGAACCCTGATTTATCTGCATCTTGACAAAGATAAACTTGGAATCGGTTAAGGTTAGTTAAACGAATGAATATGATCCTACAATGGTGGTGAGGATCTAAGGGGTCAAAATTTAGGGTGCAACAGATGCCCTATTTAAATATCTTCACTAGATGGTAATGAGAGATGACAATCCTCATGGAATCGCAGTGAAAGATATTTAAATATAGCAAACCATAAATTTTGTCCCTTAGATCCGATGGTATGCAAAAGGACAAATGCAAATATGCCATGATTCTAAATGACGTTATATGATGCTTGAATGTCAGTCAGATGCAGACACACGAACAAATATGAAAGAACGGCAAAACGACGAGTAACCACTCACAGTGACCCAACACACTGGGGAAAGATTCAAGGCAAGGTAAGCAGAATAGTTCAAACATGATTAACGATGCTGTTCAAAGAAATCTCTCACGCAGGGGACACAAATTTTACCCGGAAGACACACATTCATTAGGGAAAGGAGATATGATCCTCACTGGAGGTAACCAAATGATGAAGCCCTCCGGGGAAGATGACAATTCTTCACTGGGGAAACGAAAGAAAAGAAATGAAAACCACACTGGGGAAAGAAAACCCAATGGGGAAAACTTTGTTGGGGAATGAATCCACTGGGGAAGCACAGCTTCATCGGGGAAAAGACGGAACAAAGACACGATTCTCACTGGGGATAACCAGATTGAGAAAAATTTCCTATAACAAAGAGTTCAAACGGGATCTTCAGGAAGAGGTTAGAAATAAGACCGGACACGCCGGGGAAACTAGTATCCACTAGTTCTCCGAGACTCGACTGGAAAAGCAAAAGCTTCAACTAGGGAGACTGATGACAAGAATGACAAATAGCTTCAAACAGTGCTAGTTTCCACTAGACTTACTGGGGATATGGTGACGACCAAAACAATAACGGTTTCCAAGAAGTGTTAAATATCCTTAGACTTCCTGGGGGTATGGTGACGACTAAATCGAATTTCCAATTACGATTGGGAAATTCCAAGCAATGTTGTCAAAACAACAGGCCCCTGGCTGGGGAAGTTGGTAACAATCAACTTTCGGTACTAATAACGATTAGTTTTCAAGCAATGCTAGTAACCACTAGATTTAGAGGGGACTGGTGATAACCAAATCAAGATATACCAATAACAATTGGTTCTGGACAATGCTAGTAACCACTAGACTTAACTGGGCTTTCAGTGACGACCGAGTCCAGGGAGACCAATGACCATTGGTTCCTTTTTTTACAAAGTTTGGTAACGACCAGAGGATAACGACCTGCTTCAAGCGATGCCAATAACTATTGGACTTAGGTCAATTGGTGACGACCGAATTAGGCATACCAATATCAATTGGTTCTAGATAGTGCTAGTAACCACTAGATTTTCCAAACAAGGCTAGTGACCTCTAGACTTATAGAGATTGGTAATAACTGAATCAAGGGGTACCAATGACAATTGGATTTGAAGGTGATGCCAATAATCATTGGACTTTTAGGGAACTTTGGTGACGACCAACTCCAATGTTAATGATCATTGGTTTTTTAGAGGGCAATACTAGTAACCACTAGATTTTTAGCCAAATTTGGTGAAAACCGAATCAGAGGGACTCCAATAACAATTGGTTTGCTTTATAACAGAATCAGTATCAATTGGGTTTGAAAAACAGTTGGTGACGACCGAATTACTGTACCGAACGTAATTAGTTCTGAACATGTGCTAGTGACCACTAGTCTTTTAAAGTTTGTTGGTGACAACCAAATCGAAGGTGAAAATTGGTAATAACTCCCTGTTTGTGTAAATTAGACATTGCTAGTCACCACTAGCTTCCCAAAGCAGATAAGGAAACCCCAGGATGTCAACTTTGAAGCGAACTTGTAACAACAAAACAAAGATAAAGGTAACGACCAAAGGATCTCGACGGCGGGAATGCAAACAAATGCGTATGCTGGCATGATGCTGTATGCAAGACGCAGAACGACTCGTAGGAACAAAAGAAAACCAAATAAAGAGAGAACTTGTCACGCTGAGCTTCAAAAGGCCTCAAGTCAGGCGACATTTCCTTCTTTGGTGCAGATAACAATTTTTTCTCAGTAATATCTTCGTAATTTTACAGGGAAGAAGTCTTAGCTTAATAGCTAGAACTGCTGTCGGACGCACCTATCTCGGTTAAAGGTAACAGCGATTTCCACAACTTCAAGAACTGTGTAATATCATCATATTACCTCTAGAAATTTTCAATCATTTTGTCAAATTGTGCTTTCTTTTTAAAACAAGAATTAAGTTTTTCAAAACACTTTGCTTTCATGAAAATTCTTATTAACAAATAAGTGAAATTGCATAACAAGAATAGCAGATCGTAACAATGATTTGGCCAAAAATTAATTTTATTGATAGACAAGAACTTTACAAAAGGCAAAGCCTTGGGAATTTTATAAGTTTTTGAAAAATGGCAACAGAAAAGGTTACAGAATCCCCTAATAATCCAGTCCTTCCGACTGCCGGTTCACTTGCTTTGCCACTTCTAACGAGAACAACAAGCGTTGACCTTTCTTCTAATATTCTGCACAGGAGTCTGCCCCTGCGTCTGTCATCTTTCAAACATTGGGCTTTCGTCTTGTCGAGGCACTGGAATCCTCCTTCTATGTATTTCGTTTCAAGCGTAGTATTTTCTTACTGCGTCTGAGTTGATGGGATACTTGAGGGGTTCGCCATCCATAGTCTCGAGAATCAGAGATCCTCCGGAGAAAACAGTCTTCACAATGAAAGGGCCATCATAGTTGGGCATCCACTTGCCACGCATATCCTTTTGCGTTGGCAGGATCTTTCTAAGCACAAGCTCCCCTTCCCTATACTCTTTGGGACGAACCTTCTTGTTGAACGCCCGGGCCATCCTTTGTTGATAGATTTGACTGTGATACATGGCCGTCATTCTTTTCTCGTCGATGAGATTCAATGAATCGAATCTTTCTTTTATCCACTCGTCTTCATCCAACTTTGCTTCCGTCAAGATCTTCAAGGAAGGTATTTTGACTTCAATGGGTAGCACAGCGTCCATCCCGTACACTAAGGAAAAGGGAGTTGCCCTTGTCGAAGTGCGTACTGATGTTCGGTAGCCGTGCAAAGCAAATGGTAACATCTCATGCCAATCTTTGTAAGTTACGACCATTTTTTGTATTATCTTTTTGATGTTTTTGTTTGCAGCTTCAACTGCACCATTCATCTTAGGTCTGTAAGGGGACGAGTTGTGATGTTTGATCTTAAAATCGTCACAAAGTTCCTTCATTGTTTTGTTGTTCAGATTCGACCCGTTGTCAGTGATGATCTGGTTAGGGATACCATATCGGCAGACGATCTCCTTTTTAATGAAGCGTGCAACCACTTGCTTCATCACATTTGCATATGACACTGCTTCCACCCATTTGGTGAAATAATCAATTGCGACAAGGATGAATCGATGGCCATTAGAAGCTTTTGGCTCTATTGCTCCGATCATATCTATGCCCCACATTGCAAAAGGCCAAGGTGATGTCATCACATTGAGAGGATGTGGAGGGACATGCACTTTATCAGCATAAACATGACATTTATGACACTTTCGAGCGAAGAGTATGCAATCTGTCTCTAAAGTTAACCAGAAGTAACCCGCTCTTAAGATTTTCTTAGCCATGGCGTGGCCATTTGCATGGGTGCCGAAGGTTCCTTCGTGTACTTCGGTCATTATGAGATTCGCCTCGTTTTCATCGACGCATCGGAGTAAGACCATGTCATGGTTTCTTTTGTACAAGATGCCGTTGCTGGTGAAGAATTTAGATGACAACCTTCGTATTGCTCTTCTGTCAATTGTGGACGCGTTAGCGATATACTCTTGGTTTTGAAGGAAATTCTTGATATCATGAAACCATGGCTTCTCCCCAGATTCTTCGTCTACTGCCATGACGTATGCGGGTACTGTCCTTCTTTTGATGCGGATCAGAGGTGCCTCGTTGACAAACTGGACTTTCCACATGGACGCTGTCGCTTGCGCAAAAATAAGGTGCCGGCATGACAGAAGAGTCGCCACCTTTCGTTATTTATCCCTCCGAGCGGGAAAGGAAACGATCGGAAAAACCTGACGAAAAAGGGTAAGACAAGGTCGTCGCAACCATTGTCTGGGTTCGGGAGTCGGTTACGCAAGGGGAAGGTATTAGCACCCCTCACGTCCGTCGTACTCGACGGGATCCTCGCTTGTTTGTTTACTTGGATGGGTTGGTTATAATCTATCTACCTATCAAGGCTGGCTGAAAAAGAAAAGAAAATGACTCGGCAAAGCGTCGCGCTTTATGCCTACGTATTCTCATCAGAGAATGAGAAATCAGAGTCAACGTAGTTCGGCTAACTACGGGTGAAGGTGGGGAGAGGTTGCTCGCTAGGATGTCGCATCCTATGCCTACGTACTTCCACACAGCATGGAAGATCAGAGCAAACATAGTTCGGGAAACTACGGGTTATCTCCTAAAAGAAGTGTTTTTTTTATTGTGTTTGCGATCTCAACCGCACTAGAGACTATGACCTGAGAGTGAATGTGTCGCATGTCACCCAAAGGGTACCATACTAAACATCCAGACTGCGGGAAAGAAACTCTCCCACAATCCTTTCTCAGATAGCTTAAGGCTCGTAACGTACGAAAGAAATCTTTCATGCTTACTGTATTTTAAACTGCTTCGAGATGAGAAGAGAACAGGCCCAACTAGGAGGAAGACTATCAAGTCCTACTGTTGTCATGCCATGGATTCATCCTATGGTTGAGGTTTGAACAGGGAACTCCTAGATGTTGTCATGCATAGGTTTCAACCTAAAAGTCTATCATCAAATCCTCATCAGAGGAAATGAGAGTCCTAAGGGATCATGTCAATGATACACCAAAACAGACAAAAGCATCAGCTTTAACAGTAAAATGCATGCAATGCAAGTGAGGGAGGAAATGTGTGTGGGGCTTCAGCCTCCACAAGCTCGTTTCGACCTCAAGCCAGTCATGAAATATCAGTAATCATACTGAAAATAAACGATATGCTATCAAGCAATAGACAGTAAACTGTAACCATACAGACAAAAGAAATGAAATTCTATCAAGCAAGATAAACACATGGGCAAGGGAGCTGGGCTCTACCGAATACCCGCAAGCAAAGCCAAGCAGTAACAATACAAACAGATGCACTCATGCTCTTGGACTGAACTTATTCTAGATGAACTTAGTCTAATGCAGCAGACAGATCAGACAAAACACACAATACATCAAAGAAAACAGAAGAAAGCTTCAGCTCCTCCAGCAGCAACCCAGTCTTCAGACTTCAGAGATCAATTACTTTCCAGGTATCAACCCTACAACATGAGTATCAACTCATCTTCTCCCTTGAGCTTAAGCTCCTTTGATCAGCTCCACCTTCAGGCTTCACCATCTTCAGGGATCTTCAAGCATCAACTTGATCTTCACAAAGTTTTCAGACTTCAACAATCTTCAAGGAATCATCCTCTTCAAAGCTTCAATTTCCATCTTCAATGGCTCAAAGGCTCCAGCAAACAAGATTTAGTCAACAAGATGAGGTGGGGATGTTACAGTGCTCACTGACTTCCAAAGGATGCCATTGAGGACTTACCATCAAAGGAAAGACTCTCTCAAAGTTCTACCTCAAAGGGTAAGGTCACTAATTCCTCCAAAGGAGAGAGGTGAATACCCTTAAGGGACTCTATGTCACAGAGAAGGAAGGAGGTGAACAAAACACTCCTTGTTTATTGAATGGAAGTATCCTATCTAGGGCTCTACCTATGCACCTGTAAACCTATAAACAAACAAACAAAAGCTATGCTAAACTCCTCTGCAAGGTCTTCAAAGCTTCAATGATGATCCATAAGGTCTTCAACTCAATCTTCAAAGCTCACACACTCAAAGGAGAAGAAAAAACAAACACAACAATACAACTTATGCCTTTAAGCAACACCTACTATCCCTACATTCAAAAATCAATGAGAAATACTAAAACACCATACAATATTCTAGTAAAATTCTAGGGGATTCTATACATACTTACCCTTTACCCATATATTCCCCATACACTAATTTGACCTATAAATCCCAAAACAAAATTGTTCAACTCTACCTATACAACCTAAAACCCTAATTAGAACACCTAAATGTCTAACAATCAAACTATATCAAATTTTAATCTACAAATTGAGAATTAAATCCTATATGAACTAGGGTTCAATATCTAACTATGCCAAAAAGAATGGCTCAAAAATCCTAAGGGAAAGTCCTAAAACAAATTGTACAAAACCAAGGGTTAGCTAAAACATATTAAAAAGACTATTTACAAGGAAATATGCTAAAAAATATTAAACTAAAAATAAAATGGAATTTTTATTTTTATTAATTTTCTAGACAAAATCATGATTATGTGAAAAAAATAAGAAATGAAAAATATTAATTTTTGGATTTTTTATGATTTTTATAAAATGCAAGGAAATTAAAAGAAATAAAAATAAAAGAATAAAAAATAAGTGGGGAGGGGGTGTCAAAAGTAGGGCGCCCCAGTTGTTTTCAAGATGGGCCAAAATCCTGGGAGGTGTGGATAGAAACGAATGCTGAGGCCCAGTTCCATTACTCAATCAAAACGGTGCGTTTGGTTAAATGGTACGCTGCGTTTTGATGCTTCAGTCTTCCCTCCGTTTACCAATTTGAATCGTGGCCGTACGATGAACTGAACTAGTCAAACATTCTGGACGATCCAACGATGGAGCTTCATCGCCCCCAAATGAACCCTAGGGTTTGCAGAAACCCTAACCCCATGCAAGGATCTTCTTCAAGCTCGTTCTCACTGATTACCCAACGAAACCACAAACTTCCAACGGCAAAAATGTTCTATTAATCCCCAATAACACAATGATACCAATAGACTTCCCTGAAACCTCTTGAATCATCCTAACAGAGAGCTCCAACATCATGGTTTCAATTCTTTCCTCTGCTATCAATCTTAAGGGAACTTCAAACTAATGATCCAGAATTATTCTACATGCTTCCCTAACCAAATTACTCAATACCATATCCATTAATGCACACAAAATAGCTTGCTATCAATTCTGCAAGAAATGGTACCCTGCCTCGAAACCTCATGAATCTTCCTCTAATTCTCAGAAAATGGTCCTCTACCCTAGCTTAACCAGTCTAAACCTATAACTATGGTGGAATGCACATAAATTAGGTGATACGAGCAAGATTACCAACCTGTCAAACTTTAATGGTGGATGTGGTTCCCCTACAATTCAGTGCCTGAAACCTTCCTTGATTAATCTCCAATGGCAGATATGGATTTTGTATGCAACAAGATGGATGAACAAGGCTTGAATCTTGTGTTTGATCTCAATATGCACTTCTTGCAAATTCTTCAAAACAGCTTCAAACCTCCATGGATATTTCTCTATCTCAGTATGCAATCAATCACAAGGATCAGAGTAGTGTGTTTGTGGATGAGAAATGAATGAAGATGGAAGAGAAAGAGAGTTTGCAATGGAAATTCAAATGGAAGAATCTCACTTTTTCACACTCTAATCTCACCACTCACCAACAATTATCACCAACCCTAGCCTCATTGAGTTTCACCCTTCTTATAGCAATCAAAAGAATGATCTAGATACATCTAGAAACTTGTGGAAAGTGCTAGAAAGTTTGAGAACTTCTCATGGAATGATACATTGGATATCCATTATCTCATGCCTTAGGCTTGCCACATTGACTTTAAAATCTCCTTACAAGAGATATTGAGAAAGAATGAGTGAAAAACATGCATTTCCTTGCCTTTGGTGAAGCTTTGTTTAGTTGCCTTATTATGCAAGAATGAGAATTACAAAGTAACCCCCATTTCTAAGCTTCAAGTCAAAATTCTACTTGAACCATTGTTTTTAAAATATTGTTTGGAGTCAAAATGACATATTGGATGACCCATTTTGGATTTGTACATCTCCTAAACCAATTTCCAACTTCAACTTTTTCAACTTATAAGCCATTTTTAGGTCATTTTCACCCAATCTTGTAAATCCTTGCTACAAGCTCTTTCAATAACTCATGACCACTTTTCTAGACTTAAAATCCCATTTTGAACAACTTTCATGTTTTGAGTTTTTTCATTTGAGGCTTGGAAATAGGAGATATGACCATTGCTTAAAATGACCTATAACTGCCAAATGACCAAAATACCCCTGTCTTGTTCAAACCATAAGTTGAGTTCTACAAATCCTATCAAGGACTTCTAGTACTCTATAGAAAGATAAGAAGATGCCCTTAAACATTAATGTTGACCAAGAAATCATAGGAATCATCCTACTAGGGCAAAAGTTGTCTGCAAGTTGGGTGACTTTCAAGGACCCAGATTCACACACCTCTGCTGACCTGTAATTTGTCAAAACCATAACTTAAGCTCTGCAACTCCTATCAAGGACTTCCACCACTCAAATTAAATCTAAGAACAAGCTCTAAAACATTCATGTTGTGGGGAAGATGATATATCAATCACATCTAGAGCTAAAACTGCCTGGAAGGTAGGGATCAAATTAGGGTTTTTTCACTGACAATCCCTGGAAACCCTAACTCAAAACTTCTCAAACCCCTCAATCATGATGAGTTGGTCTAGGAATCTTCTTTATAACATGTCCATGCATCATTCCATAATCTCATGGCCCTTGGATTAGGTCTCAACCTTCTCCAAATCTTCAGTTATCCTAGGGTCGACCCAGTCAAAACCCTAATTCTACCATTCATGGTTGAATCTCCTGAATCCTTGCACAATGACTTCTCTGAGCTTCATGATGGCTGTCAAGACATCTCATATACTTTCTCAAAGCACCAAGTTCATTCTCAAAGTCTCAGAATCATCTGAGGAGCACCCACAACTCTCAAGCTAGGAGACACACAACTCTGGCTTCAACCAATTCTCTTGAACTTTCTGATGAAGGTATCAACTTGATGGATAAATAATTGTTGGTCAAATTTTGGGGTGCAACAGCTGCCCCTATTCAAACGGCTTGAACTTGACTGGGTGAGAAGCGAACGGCTCTCAACCAATCAAGGTGCGAGATGATTGAATACCGGTAAACCTGAAAATTTGCCAACTGCACGAGCACACGATACTTTGCGGGGAACAAATCTCCGAATACTGCAACACTAGCTGCTCAACAACTAGCTGGAGAAATATCGACCTGACATTGCTGTCATTTATCCACGTTAACTTCCTCTGACATTGCCTTCAGATACTCAACCTCGCCGTTGGAGAACTGAATCTGACATCGCCATCGGAAACACACATCATTTGGAGACACTGGACATTGCCGTCGCACAGACATAATCTCTGCTGGGGATTTAAAGAGTCTGACCTCGCCGTCAAACATTCAACCTCGCCGCCGAACAAACATCCAACCTCGCCGCTGGAGAAAATATAATCTGACCTCGCCGTCAAATCCAAACGTTCAACCTCGCCGTCGAACAAACATCCAACCTCGCCGCCGGACAAAACATGATCTGACCTCGCCGTCAAATCCAAACGTTCAACCTCGCCGTCGAACAAACATCCAACCTCGCCGCCGGACAAAACATGATCTGACCTCGCCGTCAAATCCAAACGTTCAACCTCGCCGTCGAACAAACATCCAACCTCGCCGTCGGACAAAACATGATCTGACCTCGCCGTCAAATCCAAACGTTCAACCTCGCCGTCGAACAAACATCCAACCTCGCCGCCGGACAAAACATGATCTGACCTCGCCGTCAAATCCAAACGTTCAACCTCGCCGTCGAACAAACATCCAACCTCGCCGCCGGACAAAACATGATCTGACCTCGCCGTCAAATCCAAACGTTCAACCTCGCCGTCGAACAAACATCCAACCTCGCCGCCGGACAAAACATGATCTGACCTCGCCGTCAAATCCAAACGTTCAACCTCGCCGTCGAACAAACATCCAACCTCGCCGTCGGACAAAACATGATCTGACCTCGCCGTCAAATCCAAACGTTCAACCTCGCCGTCGAACAAACATCCAACCTCGCCGCCGGACAAAACATGATCTGACCTCGCCGTCAAATCCAAACATTCAACCTCGCCGTCGAACAAACATCCAACCTCGCCGCCGGACAAAACATGATCTGACCTCGCCGTCAAATCCAAACGTTCAACCTCGCCGTCGAACAAACATCCAACCTCGCCGCCGGACAAAACATGATCTGACCTCGCCGTCAAATCCAAACGTTCAACCTCGCCGTCGAACAAACATCCAACCTCGCCGCCGGAAAAAACATGATCTGACCTCGCCGTCAAATCCAAACGTTCAACCTCGCCGTCGAACAAACATTCAACCTCGCCGCCGGACAAAACATGATCTGCCCTGGGGTTCACCCCTGGTAAATGGAACAAAAAGGTACACTTGCGTATTTGAAACTACTCCGCTGGGAATGAGAGCCTTAACCGAGCACACTCTGATCTGGGGTTCACCCTCAGCACCATAACGAACATCGGAATACTGCTGCGCAACTGACCCACCGTAGAACCTCAACATTAAAGATATATGAAACCCTGGCCCCTGGCCATTTCCAGCTTCAGCTAGAAAAAATCTCCAAGTAGTTCTGAAGATAGATGAAACCCTGGCCCTTGGCCACTCCAGATCCGCTGGAGAATCTTCAAGTTCTTCTGAAGATAGATGAAACCCTGCCCGTCGGCGATTCCAGCTTCAGCTAGAAAAGATCTTCAAGTACTTATGAATATAAACATCCTTGACCTTCAAGGATGTAAACTTTGCCCGTCGGCAACTCTGCAGGAGATATCTTCGACTTCAGTCTGAAGAAATGGTCCTTGGCCTTCAAGGATACATGGATCTGCCTTCAGGCAACTCCACCTCTGCTATAGAGCATCCGCGACTTCAGTCAGGGAAATGGTATCCTGAGCCATTCATGACTCTACGGGGATTCAAACATTTTTTTGCCTTCAGGCAAAACTCCGCTTCAGCTGGAGAAACATCTTCGACCTCAGTCAGAAGAAACACTATTCACTTAATCGCGATCAATCATCACCTCAGGACAACTGACTTGATCTTCAGGCCAACACGGATCACTTGAATACAAACTTTGGAACCTTGTCTTCAGCCACCCGTTGATTCATCAACAAGGAAATCTGAACTCACAGGAACCTTCTGATACTGCCTTCAGGCGCTTACGAAATCCATCCTCAGATTAGACATCGCTGCTGGAGCAGACATATCACGCTGCTAGGGGTTTCAAGAATCATCTTGAACCAACAACTCCGTCGGGCACCTTCAAGAATCATCCTGAACTGCTGACCACCCTGGAGACTTTATTCTGCTGGGTATTCCAGGAATCTTCCTGGGCAACTCTTGCTGGGGGACGCTACTGGGGAGCTCAAGAATCATCCTAAGCAAACAACTCGGGAAGCGGTACTGAGGTCTTAATAAACATCTTAAGCAAATGGCCCTGCTGAGGGATTCAAGGGTCGTTTGGAACTGACTTCACTGGGATCTCGAGAATCATCCTGAGCGAGCGACTGTGGGGATTACACCGGGGTCTTAAGAATCATCTTAGGAAAACGACCTCGTTGGGGAGAATACCAGGAATCATCCTGAGCAACTGGTCTCTTGGTGGAACGCCTGTAAAACAAGAATGATAGTGACCTAGATCATGCTTATGATGCGTATGCTTCTGCGCCATGCCCCACACGGTGGGAACGCTATGCGTTTATGCTAGATGCTATGCAATCATGCACAGTGCTATGCAGTGTTAAATGCTATGCAGTGTTAAATGCTATGCAGTCATGCACAATGATGTGATCCCGTCAGCAAAATAAATGCCGAGGGGAGATTCTCCTGTCAAGGTGAAAGAACTACTCAGATGAAGGAATCATCCTGCTGAGGAGAACGTGGACACGCCAATATCAATCGGACTCTGTCTGGGGAAACGATCTTCTGGTTGACTGCTGCAGGGAAAACAACTTCAGTTGATCTGCTGCTGATATCAATCGCGGGAATGAGCTGCGTGGCTGTCCCAGCTACTCTTCTGGGGATAACCATTCTGTGGGGAAACAACTTCAGCTGCTCAACACTCCACTGGGGAAGAGGGAATCATCCGACTTCAGGAGAGAATATAACTCTGGTGGGGAATCTCAATTCCGCTGGAGACTTCAGTCTGGCACCATCAGTTACTGCATAATTTGGCATGAGAATAGCTTCCTGCGAAACCTGCGCTTGTGACCCGGCGCTGGGAAGACACCTGCTGCGGCGACTTTACTGGGGAAACACGAGCTTCGGCACCCGAACATTTCTACGAAATCTGCACTTGTGACCCGGTGCTGGGGAAGAAGACATCATTCTTCGGTGTTTGACTCATCTGATGAGGTGACATTCCTTCAGGATGCGTCTGCTTGGGGAAGAGAATCATCTCTGCCAGGGGAGACGTATCAATGCTCACCATCTTGCGTTCAGATTCTGCGGAGGAGAGATTACTGAACTCTGCTGGAGAAGGAGGGCTCGCCCTGCTTCGGGGATGCGCACGACACATCTTCTGGAAGGTGCTACACCTGCAACAACACAGACAAGATACCCTCCTCAAAGGGGCCTATCCAGGTTATTATCTCGTGACAATATTCAGGTAATTAATTGTTTCAACAATCGATGGGCCTAGGCCCGTAAGTTTATGTATGCGCATTTTGTCAAAAATATCGGCATTTTCATTCGCAAACAAAACAGATAAATGCTAAACAGGAAGGCAGAATTGCTGAATAATATGCACTTTATTGATGGTGAATCCCTGAATGGGTAAAAAATGTTTTACAACAGAGGCAAGCTCCTGGAATGAGGAAGCCGCGCAAAAATAAAACACAAATATACATCAATATATACACATGTCGGCAACGAGGCGTAGACGAACACCATGAGTTGATCCCTCTAAGACCCACTCGACTTCGATGTTTCTCCGACGCTTCAGCTTCGGAGGAGATTGATTCAGATAAACGGCCCTCAGGTCTTCCGAACCACCAAACAATGAAAGTCCACACGCGGAACGCAGTCATTTGCTTATTCCAATCCCTAACTTTTGCGTGAACCGCCCTTTACGGGTTTTCAGTTCACCGGGATACCCTTTTTTGCCGAAGCCGCCCAGTGTAGGTTTTCGACTTCGCGGGTGTACATTTTTTCAATATATCCCTAATTTTTGCCCGAACCTTTTATTCTGTTTTTGGTTCGCCGGGATGCCCCTTTTTTGCCTGGACTCTTTCTTTTTTGTCCAGCGGGTCTCTTTCAAGCAAAGTATTTTTTAACTGCGTCCGCGTTCACCGGGGATGCAAAATCTTCACCATCCATCGTGGATAACAACAAGGCTCCTCCCGAGAAGACCTTGCTAACGACATACGGCCCTTCGTAATTCGGAGTCCACTTGCCCCGGTGATCGGAGTGTGGCAGAAGAATTTTCTTCAGGACGAGATCACCCGTCTGAAAGCTTCTAGGACGCACCTTCTTATCATAAGCTTTCTTCATTCGGCTTTGGTACAGGCAACCAAATGCTAACCTCTTCTCGTCCATCAGGCTGAGTTGGTTCAAGCGATTCGTAATCCATTCTGCCTCATCGAGTTTCACGTCAACCAAAACTCGCAAAGAAGGAATCTCCACTTCTAACGGTAGGACAACTTCCATACCGTACACCAAGGAGAAAGGAGTTGCCCCGGTCGACGTACGCACCGTCGTACGATAACCGTGCAAGGCAAACGGCAACATATCGTGCCAATCTTTGTACGTCACAACCATCTTCTGAACAATCTTCTTGATGTTCTTGTTGGCCGCTTCAACAGCGCCATTCATCTTCAGCCGGTAAGGAGATGAGTTGCGGTGTTCAATCTTGAAGCTCTGGCACAACTCCTTCATCATCTTGTTATTCAAATTCGAACCATTATCAGTAATGATCCGCTCGGGAATTCCATAGCGACAGATGATGTCCCTCTTTATGAATTTAGCTACCACCTGCTTGGTCACATTAGCGTACGAGGCTGCCTCCACCCATTTGGTGAAGTAGTCGATAGCCACCAGAATGAAACGATGACCATTGGATGCGGTGGGCTCGATCTTGCCTATCATGTCGATGCCCCACATGGAGAACGGCCAAGGGGAGGACATGACATTCAATGGGCACGGCGGCACATGAACTTTATCAGCATAAATCTGGCATTTATGACATTTCTTCGCGAATCTGAAGCAATCCGCCTCCATAGTCAGCCAGTAATATCCTGCTCTCAGGATCTTTCTTGTCATGGCATGCCCGCCGGCGTGCGTACCAAACGTTCCCTCACGGACTTCTTCCATGAGCATACTTGCCTCTTTCTCATCTACACATCTGAGTAGCACGAGATCGTGGTTTCTCTTATACAGCACTCCATCAGGATTGAGATAAAAGTTTCCAGATAGCCTCCTTAGAGTCTTCTTATCCTGGGTTGACGCACCCGCAGGATACTCCTTGGTCATAAGGAAGGTCTGGATGTCGTGGAACCATGGCTTGCCGTCATTGGCATCCTCGATGGCAAAGACAAATGTCGGTCTATCAAGACGCGAAAGTACAATTCTTGGAGCCTCATTCCAATAATTGACTTTATACATTGAAGCCAACATGGCTAAGGCATCAGCCATTTGATTTTCAGCCCTGGGTACATGATGAAGTTCCACTCGGTCGAAGAACGGGAGCAGCCTCCTGGCATAATTCATGTACGGCACTAAATTCGCTTGACGGGTTTCCCACTCCCCTTTAATCTGATTGATTACAAGCGCTGAGTCACCATATATGTCTAGATTCTTGATTCTCAAATCAATTGCCTCTTCTAGACCCATAATACATGCTTCATACTCTGCTTCATTGTTGGTAACCGGAAACGTCAGTCTCGCAGTAAACGGGATGTGGGATCCGTGAGGAGTCGTGATGATAGCCCCGATACCACTTCCATAGGAATTAACCGCTCCGTCGAATATCAGCTTCCACTGAGACTTACTATCTGGCCCCTCATCGGGCAATGGCTCATCGCAATCCTTCGCTTTGAGAAACATAATATCCTCGTCAGGGAATTCGAACTTCATCGGCTGGTAGTCTTCGAGTGGCTGTTCGGCAAGGTAATCAGACAATACGCTTCCCTTAATGGCTTTCTGGGAGACATACTGAATATCATATTCTGTTAACACCATTTGCCATCTGGCAATCCTGCCCGAAAGAGCCTGCTTCTCGAAGACGTACTTGATCGGATCCATCTTCGAAATTAGCATAGTGGTGTGGTTGAGCATATACTGTCGTAGACGTTTGGCGGCCCAAGCTAATGCACAACACGTCTTTTCCAGCATCGAGTATCGAGATTCACACTCAGTGAACTTTTTACTTAAATAATAAATGGCGTGCTCTTTTCTGCCCGTCTCGTCGTGCTGACCGAGAACGCACCCCATACTATTCTCCAGAACCGTCAGGTACATGATTAATGGTCGTCCAGCCACTGGGGGTATCAAGATTAGGGGTTCTTGAAGATACTGCTTTATTTTGTCGAATGCCTTCTGGCAATCCTCATTCCAAGTAATCGCCTGATCTTTCTTTAAGAGCTTGAACATCGGTTCACAAGTGGCCGTGAGCTGAGAGATAAACCTTGCAATGTAATTTATTCGGCCCAGGAAACCACAAACTTCTCTTTCTGTTTTCGGCGCTGGCATTTCTTGGATAGCTTTTATTTTCGCAGGATCAACTTCGATCCCTCGTTCACTGACGATAAACCCCAATAACTTTCCGGACCGCACTCCGAAAGTGCACTTGTTAGGATTCAACCTCAGCCTGAACTTCCTAAGCCTTTCAAACAGCTTCAACAAATTGACCAGATGCTCTTCCTCCTTTTGGGACTTTGCAATCATGTCATCAACATAGACCTCGATCTCATGATGAATCATATCATGAAACAAAGTTACCATTGCTCGCTGGTAAGTGGCCCCTGCGTTCTTCAGACCGAAGGGCATTACCTTGTAGCAAAATGTTCCCCAGGGGGTGATAAACGTCGTTTTCTCCATGTCCTCCGGCGCCATCTTAATCTGATTGTAACCGGAGAAGCCATCCATGAACGAAAACACGGAAAACTGGGCTGTGTTGTCGACCAACACATCGATATGAGGCAACGGGAAATCATCCTTAGGGCTCGCCCTGTTCAAATCCCGATAATCGACGCACATGCGTACCTTACCGTCCTTCTTCGGTACAGGCACTATGTTGGCGACCCACGGAGGGTAAGTGGTGACGGCTAGAAACCCTGCGTCCAACTGCTTCTGGACCTCTTCTTTGATTTTTACAGCCATGTCTGGTCTCGTCCTCCTGAGCTTCTGCTTGACTGGAGGGCAATCTTCTCGCAACGGCAAGCGATGAACCACGATATCTGTGTCAAGTCCGGGCATATCCTCATATGACCAAGCAAAGACGTCACTATACTCTCGAAGCATCTCGACCAGTCTATGCTTGACATCATTCTGCAGCGCAGCCCCCACTCTGACATTTCTGACGAGCTCCTCAGAACCCAGATTTATGATCTCAATATCCTCTTCATGAGGCAGAATAACCTTTTCCTCTTGTCTCAACAAGCGGGCCAACTCTTCCGGAAGGTCTTCGTCTTCGTCAATCTCATCCTCGGCTTGATATATCGGGCAATCAAAGTCGTAGTGAGCCGTAGAGGGTCCAGAGTCGATGTCGTCTGTTATGTGGATCCTGCAATAACAAGGGTTAAGTTTAAAGCAAGAATATGCAGGTTAGCACAAACCTCGTTGCCATTTTGCTGTTTTTTTTCTTCGAAATAAACATAAGACAGGAATAACAGAGAACACAATATTCGAGTACGAAGAAAACGCCTTTTATTTATTAACAAAATGCATACACATAATCCAACAAGGCCCTGACAGTAAAACCACTATGCCCCGGGCAGGACATAGGGTTGTACAAAGATTGTAAAAAGCAAATCATTACTCTTCACTTGTCAGCTTGATAATCTCCTTGATGGTCCAATTGTTGAGGCGTCGCCTGGCTTGCTCGGCTGCATCCAGGTGTCAAGATCGCAATCACTATCCCCGCTGTCCTCAGACGCCGCGTTGATGCTCTCGAAAATGACTCCGCCCTTGGTGAATAGGATCGGCCCCTTCCCACGAGACGAACCGCCAGAAGAAGATGAAGCTTCAGCTTCAGGAGAATACCCCAATCCAAACTTATCCTGCTTGATTGGTATATCCAAAACATGCCCCCAACCTGAGGTTGAACCGGCTTCGACAACGGCCCGAGCTTCCTTAAACGAGGAGAGATTCATCTCTTGCTTCTCTGCGATGACAGAGGCTACCTCTTTTACCCTGACGGTTTCAAATGCTTGGCAGAGAGTTTCGTGGATCTCGCCATCCATTTCAACATATTTAAAGGACGACAGGTGGCTCACCATGATGTCCTCCTCACCACAGACGGTTACTATGCTGCCTCCGACAGCATATTTAAGCTTTTGATGCAGCGTGGACGTCACGACACCAGCAGAATGGATCCATGGCCGACCTAAAAGGCAGCTGTAGGCAGGCATGATATCCATGATATAGAAAACCATGTTGAACGTCTCTGGACCAACTTGAATTGGCAGGGTCAACTCTCCGAAGACGTGGCGCTTGGTTCCGTCAAAGGCTTTCACTACCAGATCAATGGGCGTGCAAAGCAATCCACGGGTATCTAACTTCATCAGTGCCTTCTTCGGAAGCACATTAAGGGATGAACCTGTATCCACCAGGACATGCGACATGATAGTACCTCTGCATTCTATTGAGACGTGCAAGGCGCTGTTGTGATCTCTTCCCTTGGGAGTCAGCTCTAGATCTGTGAATCCTAGCCCATTACCAGCATTGACATGGGCCACCACCTCCTCCAGCTGATTTACTGATATCTCCTGCGGCACGTATGCAGCGTTCAATACCTTCAGTAACGCGTTGCGGTGCGCTTCAGAACACAGCAACAAGTTAAGAATAGAGATCTTTGATGGAGTCTGATGAAGATGATCTACAATCTTGTAGTCGCTCTTCTTGATTAGTCGCTTGAACTCTTCAGCATCTTTAACTAACAAATCTTTTTCTGCCCCTGCAGGGCTCTCTTCGACAGCTTTACCTTTACCCTTATCCACAGCGTCAGCTCGGACCACTTTCTCTGCTGCAACCTCTGCTGGCGCAAACACTCTACCGCTTCTAGTGATACCACTGATTCCGGTAAGATTCTGCACAGTTGATCCGAATGGCTCTAGCTCTATCTTCTGACCATTACAATAAACTTCGGCGCCATAATGCCATGGAACGGCATTAGTGCTTTCGAATGGGATCGGTCCGGCCCTGGTGATAGTGATTGTAGGCGGACGGGGCGCAGAAATAGTAATAGGGTGACGAGGAATAGTAATGGTAGCGACTTCATCTGCCTGCTTCAGCACGACTTCCCCTGATGCACTTTCAACGCTCCGGCTGAATTGCAAAATACCCTCGGACATCAGACTTTGGATACCTTCGACCAGCTGCTCACACCCATCAGGAAGTGTAGCACAAGCCATACATAACTCTCCGCATCCAGGGAAGAAGCCCTTCTTCAGCAACTTAGCCTTGACAAAACTCAACGGCGTCTTCAAATCTTTGACATCGGTCAGCAAGTCCGCACTCTCTTCAGTGATAACAGCATTCACTCCGCCCCCCTTATGATGAGGCATGGGGTTTTTGGTAACGTTGGGCACGCTGTCAGAAAAGTTGATAACCTTGGCGTCCACCAAGTCCTGCACTTTGTGTTTGAAAGCTTTACAATTCTCAATCGTATGGCCTGGTGCCCCAGTATGGAACTCACAAGTAGCATTGGCGTCATACCCCGGTGGTGGTGCCCCTGTTAAGGGAGCCAACGTCCTCTTTTGAACTAACTGGAGCTGAAGCAACGTTTGCAAAAGCTGTGCATACGACATAGGTGGAGTTTCAAAATGACGGTTTGCCATAGGAGCCCGATTCTGATATTTCCTGTACCCCTGCTGATTCTGCTGCTGAGGCTGCTGCTGCGGCTGCGGCGGGGCAGCTGGGATATTTATGCTAGCAATCTGCTGCTGAGGGCCCTTGCCCTTCCTCCGAGCATTAGTGACAGCACTGGCATCTCCCTCTCGACGCTTGCCAGCGTAGGGTTTCTTACTACCTCCTCCAGCTGAGGATGATTCGCCCTGAATTTTTCCGATCTTTATACCATTCTCAACATGCTCGCCCATAGTGATGAGAGCCGAGAATGTTCCGGACATGCCACTGACCAGCTTTTCATAGTAGATCCCAGGAAGGGTAGCCACGAACATTTGCACTAGCTCGCGCTCAACCATCGGCGGTTGAACCCGAGCAGCCAATTCACGCCACCGCTGGGCGTACTCTTTAAAGCTTTCATTGTTCCGCTGTGAGAGATTCTGAAGCTGGACTCGGTTGGGAGCCAAGTCGCTATTGTATTGATAGTGGAGGACGAACGCTTCTGCAAGATCTTTCCAGGTGCGCACAGTAGCGGGCTCCAAACCCATATACCATTCGAGTGACGGACCAGAAAGACTATCCTGAAAGAAGTGCATCAGCAACTTCTCATCGTCAGAATAAGCGGACATCTTTCTATAATAAGATCAAAGGTGGACCCGGGGGCAAGTAGTACCCTTATACTTCTCGAAGACAGGCACCTTGAACTTATGGGGTACCTTAAAATCAGCAATCAACCCGAGCTTGGACATGTCAACGCCCAATGTGTTCTGATTTTCAATGTCTCTCATCTTGTCTTCCAGCGCCTTGAACCTGAGTCGAGCTTCAGCATTCAACTCTGCTTCTACACCCCTCTGAGAGAATACGTCATCCTGATGGTCCTCCAGCCACGGTTGAGGTACCAACAGATTTCCTGCACCAGCATTGCCGTTGACCGGCCCTAGGTTAACATTGGCTCCCAAACTACCATTGCCGACGCCTGCCACGTTGAGTCCGAGATTAGTCATCAGATTGCCGTTAGCACTGTCGTTGCCCCCGGCAACAGGAACAACGTTCTGTGGAGCGTCCACTGGAGGAGGAGTAGGCACGGCCCCTCCATGCAGTATGCCATTACTGTCAACCCTGGAGATCAGAGGTTGAACCAGAGTACGAAGCTGGTCTTGGCCATTCGTGACCACCTGCATCAGCTCCATAAAACGGTCCATCCGTTCACGGAGCTCTTGAACATCTGACTGCACCTGGTCCATTATCCTCGTCTGATTAGCGCGAGTTGAGTAGCGGTGAATGAGTCTTTGATCAATCCTGGAGATCGAAAGCAGCTCGGAACCTGAAAAACCTGTCAACAATAAAGGTTAGGAAAAGCAATAAGATATACACCATGCAAATATGCTTCATGCAGATGCATGCGTGTGTCTGTATGCGTGGGAGATTTTCCCCCGATCCTAGTGCCTTAGTGCCAGTGCCGATAATAATAAGAAGACAAAGAAATCCGAGCCCAATCGTGGAAACATCAATCTCATATATATATGGAGAGGCCTGTCAAGGCGGTACACAGTATCAGAGAGTACAAACAAATCAACAGCATGACCTCAGCCAACAAGTCTGGTGATGGTTAGCATACATCAAAGATCAAAACAACAGGAATGCAACTAGTCAAGCACGGCCACGGGCGCGATACTCTGCTAACAACTCCTTCGTCTCTGAGTGACCTGGCGAAGTGAGCAACCCCTCGACGAGTAGTTCTCTCTGCCTGATGGTATGCTGAAGCCCCTGAACTGAACTCTCCCAAGCTCCCTTGCCAAAGCAATCCTCCAGCTTCCGCTTCTTAGACTCAAACATCAGCTTATGCTCCTTCAGGTTAGCAATAGCTTTGTTGAGACGGGCTTCAGCGGAGTACCTGCGGGCGGTCTCTTCATC
The DNA here is from genome assembly GCA_963859935.3 of Lathyrus sativus. Classification (NCBI taxonomy): domain Eukaryota; kingdom Viridiplantae; phylum Streptophyta; class Magnoliopsida; order Fabales; family Fabaceae; genus Lathyrus; species Lathyrus sativus. The sequence continues at coordinate 675,820,459 of OZ012739.1, read as the reverse complement.
AAACCTCCGCTCACTGTCTTTTACTTCGGCTTCTAGCTTAGAAATCTGCAGCATCAACTTGTCCTCTCGCTCCTTCCGGGTGGCCATGGAGGTTTTCCAATGCTGGTCAAATTTAGATATCCTACGATATGCTTCCTCCAAATGCTGCTTCTTCGTAGCTAGTACATCATTATCAGCCCTGAAGTCTTGACCTAAGCGTTCCCGATCAGCAATCTGCTTTGCCAAATCCGCACTCAGTTGGTTCACCGACTCTGCTTGCTTTTTGAGAGCATGCACGACTTCATTCCTCTCACTTCGAAGCTGAGCTAACTCCTTCTCTAATTCTGCATTTGCCCTCTTCAGTTCATCACACTCGGCTAGTACCTGGTTGTGTCGATGAATGGACACAGTGGTAGGCTCTTCAACTGGTGGAGGACTCTCTGGTCTGACATGAGGGAATGGCATCCCTATAGCGCTGGCTCTGGCTCTGATCCAATCTGAATAAGGAGGGTAAGCTTGGTTGTTGCTCTTCCCCAACAAAGGCTTTCCTCTCGTGCTGATATTGTTCCACGCATACTGAAGCTTGGACAACAAATCCCCCTCTAGAATACCCGTGAGGTACAGAGATTCCCGTACCTCTTCCTCCTTCGGTGGAGTCCTCAAAGCATATGCAAACTGACGAACTAGCAATGATGGATTGTAGTTGATGCAACCCTTCCTGCCTATCAGAGGTACATTAGGAAACCCACTGCAACTGAAGATCAACTCGGTGCCTAACCTGTCTCTGTCAACGAACCAATCAATGTCTTCTGCTGACAAACTCATCAGACGCTCAGGCCGCTCAGCTGTGGCTACAGACAAGACAGAAGGACCCTTCTGTAAGAGCACAGATTGTGTCTTAGTAATATCTCTATGTTTTGATGATAACATTAATGATAATTTGTATACAAGAATTATACTCTCTAAATTTGTTCTAAACTGTTTTCTACAGGCACAAAAGATTTTAATCTTAAAGAGCAAATTTGATGTGAACAATAAATTCTGAATGGCTCAAGGGCATCTGAAGATTAGAAGAATCTGAAGTATAAGAGCTTAGTCATCAAGATTCTGAAGATACAACACGCTGCATATATTATCAAGAATCTGAATGAGAGAAGACTCTGAATGAAGAGACTCTGAATGAGAGAAGACTCTGAATGAAGAGACTCTGAATGAGAGAAGACTCTGATCTAAGAGCATGTTACGCTTCAAGCACACAGCTGCACCAGACTCTGATTCATCAACATCTGAAGAACATCTTATGCTCTGAAGTTTCCAGAAGATTCTGAAGACTGAAGACTCTGATATTGATTGTTGATCTGAACTATCTGAAGAATTATTTGAAGAAGATTATTTTAATATATCCGTTGGAATATGCCAGCAAATCTTTCCTTAATTGGGATAGACAAAATTCTCTGCAAGAATATTATTCCTCTGGTACATTCCATATATGGTATAATCACAGCTCAGCAGACAATTGCTACACCCACATTTTGTGCGCCGTCTCTCTGCTGCAATAGTACAAAGGACAGTACTATTTGATATTGGAAATATCTTCTCTAACGGTAAAATATTCTCTCCAATATTCAAGTGGCTATATAAAGGACATCATAGCTCATTCTTCAAGTGACGAATTTGACAAACTTACTCTCAAGCGAAGAAACTCTCAAGCTCTCATATTCTTCATAAGTTCATACATTGTTCTAAACTTAGAGAAATAACACAGTTGTGTTTATAGCTTTCATAGAAGCATTTCTTACTCTTACATTGTATTACATTAATTTGTAAAGGAAGTTTTCCTTAAGAGGATCTAGGTTAGATCAGTAGCTCTTGAGAAGACTAAGAACAGTTGTTCTTAGGTGTTGCTATTTGTAATCAGTTGATTTGAATAGTGGATTAAGTCCTTGTTGAGAAAGGCAAATCACTCTTGAAAAGGGTGGACTGGAGTAGTTGAGTTCAACGAACCAGGATAAAAATACTTGTGTTTTTATCTTTGAATATTTTCTGTCATACTTATTCAACCCCCCCTTCTAAGTATTTTCTCACCTTCAGTTGGCATCAGAGCTCCGGTTCTGAGTGTGCATTCGCTTAACCGTGACAGTTAAAGATCCAGTGAGAAAAATACTCTGTTATTTATTTGGTTGCTAATATGGGTGATATTCCTACATCAAGCAACAAATATGAAGGAGACAGAATCAGCACCAAACCTCCAATGTTTGATGGAGAAAAATTTGATTATTGGAAGGATAGACTTGAAAGTTTTTTCTTGGGGTATGATGCTGATCTCTGGGATTTAGTCATTGATGGGTATGAACATCCTACTAAGGATGGCAAAAAGATTGATAGAAAATCAATGACTGAGGAGCAGAAGAAAGAATTCAAGAATCATCACAAAGCCAGAACCATACTTCTTAATGCAATATCTCATACAGAGTATGAGAAGATTACCAACAGAGAAACTGCTCATGATATGTTTGAGTCTCTCAAAATGACTCATGAGGGAAACTCTCAGGTGAAAGAAACAAAGGCTCTGGCGCTGATACAGAAGTATGAAGCGTTCAAAATGGAAGAATCTGAGAACATTGAGACTATGTTTTCCAGATTTCAGATTCTAACAGCTGGGTTGAAAGTTCTGGACAAGGGCTACTCAACATCTGATCATGTCAAGAAGATCATCAGAAGTCTTCCTACCAGATGGAGACCTATGGTGACTGCATTGAAGCTGGCCAAGGATCTGAACAAAATCTCATTAGAAGAACTCATCAGTTCTTTGAGAAGTCATGAGATTGAGCTGGAGGAAGATGAACCCCAGAAGAAAGATAAAGGTAAATCCTTAGCTTTTAAATCTAACAAATCTGTTAAAGCTTTGCAGGTAAATGAAGAAAGCTCTGAGGAATCTTCTTCTGAAGAAGAAGATGAACTATCCATGCTGTCCAGAAGGATCAACAAACTCTGGAAGCACAAAGGGAAGAAGTTCAACAACTTCAGAAGATCTGATCAAAAGAGAGAATCTTCTGGACACAGAAGATCTGGCAAGAAAGAGGTCACTTGCTTTGAATGTAAAGAACCTGGACACTACAAGAGTGAATGTCCCAAACTTCAAAAGGAAAAACCCAAAAGGAAGTTTGATAAAAAGAAAAAGGTTCTGATGGCTACATGGGATGACTCAGATGAATCTGAATCATCTTCTGAATCTGAGGAAGAATGTGCAAATGTTGCGCTGATGGCCAACACAAATGATCAAGATGAAGGAACGTCATCATCTGAATCTGAGTCAGAATCAGACTCTGACTCTGAAGAGGTATTTTCTGAACTCTCCAGAGCTGAACTTGTTGAAAGTTTATCTGACATGTTGGAAAGCTACAGCAAGATTAAACTCAAATACAAGAAGCTGAAAAGCAATCTTGAATCTGAGATTGATCTTCTGAGAACAGAACTTGTTGAGCAGAAAGAAATAAATTTAAGACTCAAAAATGATTTAGAAACAACTCAACAAGAATCTGATACTGAAACAGAGTCAAGTGAAAATATTTTAGAAAAATATGACTCTAGTTTTAAAAGATTCCTCACTAAAAGCATAGACAGAAGCAAAATGGCTTCTATGATCTATGGTGTTAGTGGGAACAACAGAAGAGGCATTGGATGTGAATCTTCCTCTGGAAGCAATCCAAAACCTGTTGATAAACTCTTCATCAAGAAGACTCCTCTGTATTCTCATTTTAAGTTTGGTCATCTGAATGATATTAAACATACAAGCTCTGAAAAGAGTACTTATGTGTTTAAGCCAAGGGTTAGCCAGAATAAACACTATGTTGAAAAACAGAAGTTTAGGCAAAACCACAGAACATCTAACCCCAAAGGACCCAAGAAGATCTGGGTACCTAAAAGTCAAATAATACCTGTTGCAGATGTTCTTAGTAGCAAAATCCAGACACCAATCATGGTACCTGGACTCTGGATGCTCACGACATATGACGGGCGAAAGGTCTATGTTCCAAAGCCTGGAACTTAGATCTGGAGGGGACGTGAAATTTGGAGGGAACCAGAAGGGCAAGATCATTGGCTCTGGTACAATAGGTAATGGTAACCTACCCTCTATTTCTAATGTTCTGTTAGTTGAAGGATTGAAACATAATCTATTGTCCATAAGTCAATTAAGTGACAATGGTTATGATATCATCTTTAATCAAAAATGTTGCAAAGCTGTATGTCAAAAGAATGGTTCAATCCTATTCAGTGGAAAGAGGAAAAACAACATTTACAAAATTAACCTTTCAGAACTTAAAGTTCAAAATGTAAAATGCCTTTTATCTGTGAATGATGAGCAATGGGTCTGGCATAGAAGATTGGGACATATTAATATGAGACGTATATCTCAGATTAATAAACTCAATCTGGTCAGAGGACTCCCTAATCTGAAGTTCAATTCAGATGCTTTGTGTGGCGCATGTCAAAAGGGTAAATTTTCAAAATCTCATTTTAAACCAAAAAATGTTGTTTCCACCTCTAGACCATTGGAATTACTTCATATTGATCTGTTTGGACCAGTGAAAACTGCATCCATCAGAGGCAAGAAGTATGGGTTAGTCATTGTAGATGACTACAGCAGATGGACATGGGTAAAGTTTCTAAAACACAAGGATGAGTCTCATTCTGTGTTCATTGACTTCTGTAATCAAGTCCAGACTGAAAAAGAATGCAAAATTATTAAAGTCAGAAGTGATCATGGTGGTGAATTTGAAAACAAATATTTTGAAAAATATTTTTCTGAAAAAGGAATTGCACATGATTTCTCCTGTCCTAGAACTCCACAACAAAATGGAGTTGTAGAGAGGAAAAATAGAACATTGCAAGAAATGGCCAGAACCATGATCAACGAGACAAATCTGGCAAAATACTTTTGGGCAGAAGCAATAAATACAGCATGTTATATTCAGAACAGAGTGTCTGTAAGACCTCTTCTGGAAAAGACTCCCTATGAATTGTGGAGAAACAGAAAGCCCAACATTGCTTATTTTCATCCATTTGGATGTATTTGTTATATGCTTAACACTAAAGATCATCTGAACAAGTTTGATTCCAAAGCACAGAAGTGTTTCATGCTTGGTTATTCTGAACGCTCTAAAGGCTACAGAGTATTCAATACTGAAACACAGATTGTGGAAGAATCTATTCATGTTAGATTTGATGATAAGCTTGGCTCTGAAAAGCCAAAGCAAGTTGAAAGTTCTGCAGATAGAGAAGTTATTCTCACAGACTCTGAAGGCTCAGAGGCAGACAAGACTGAAGACAAAGACTCTGAAGCAAATCCAGATGCTACGCATCTAACTTCCCAACTTGACAATCTGCATATTTCTGAAAGACCAACAGTCAGAGGATCTTCTTCCAGAATGAAAGCTTCTCATCCAGAGGATGTGATAATTGGAAAGAAAGATGATCCAATAAGGACAAGAGCATTTCTCAGAACTTCTGAATCTTCCTTCTGTGGCTTAGTGTCAATTATAGAACCAACATCTGTTGATGAGGCTCTGGAAGATAATGAATGGATTTTAGCTATGCAAGAGGAGCTGAATCAATTCACAAGGAATGAAGTCTGGGATCTGGTTCCAAGACCTAAAGGTTTCAATGTCATTGGAACAAAATGGGTTTTCAGAAATAAACTTAATGAAAAAGGAGAAGTTGAAAGGAACAAAGCAAGACTGGTTGCTCAAGGCTACAGTCAACAAGAAGGCATAGACTACACAGAAACATATGCTCCTGTTGCAAGGTTAGAGTCTATACGCTTGCTTATTTCATTTGCTGCACAACATAACATCACTCTTTATCAGATGGATGTTAAAAGTGCTTTTCTTAATGGAATTATAGAAGAAGAAGTGTATGTCCACCAACCTCCTGGTTTTGAAAATGAAAATTTTCCAGATCATGTTTACAAACTAAAAAAATCTCTTTATGGACTAAAACAAGCTCCCAGAGCTTGGTATGAGAGGTTGAGTAATTTTCTTCTGAAGAAAAATTTCATCAGAGGAAAAGTGGATACCACACTATTTTGTAAAACCATTAAGAAAGATTTGTTGATTTGTCAAATTTATGTAGATGATATTATTTTTGGATCAACAAATATTATGCTTGGAAAGGAGTTTGCTAAATGTATGCAGGAAGAATTTGAGATGAGCATGATGGGAGAACTGAGATTCTTTCTGGGAATCCAAGTAAATCAGACTCCAGAGTGCACCTACATACATCAGACCAAGTATGTTAAAGAGCTTCTGAAGAAGTTTAACATGCTGGATAGCAAAATGGCAAAGACTCCAATGCATCCTACAAGCACTCTAGGTAAGGAAGAGGTAAGTAAGAAGGTAGATCAGAAACTCTACAGAGGTATGATAGGATCTCTTCTTTATTTGACTGCTTCTAGACCAGACATTCTGTTTAGTGTTTGTTTATGTGCTAGATTCCAATCAGATCCTAGAGAATCACACTTAACTGCTGTTAAGAGGATTCTAAGGTATCTGAAAGGTACTGCTAATGTTGGTTTGTGTTACAGAAGATCTGACAAATATTCACTAGTTGGATTCTGTGATGCTGACTATGCTGGAGATAGAGTTGAGCGCAAAAGTACTTCTGGAAGCTGTCAGTTTCTTGGAAGTCATCTGATCTCGTGGTACAGCAAGAAGCAACCAACAATTGCACTATCAACCACAGAGGCAGAATACATTGCTGCTGCTGGATGTTCCACTCAGATGCTCTGGATGAAGAGTCAACTAGAAGATTATCAAATCTATGAGAGTAATCTTTCTATCTTCTGTGACAATACTTCAGCTATATGTTTATCCAAAAATCCAATTTTACACTCTAAGGCTAAACATATAGAGATTAAACATCATTTCATCAGAGACTATGTTCAGAAGGGTGTAATAAATTTAGCCTTTGTTGATACAGATCATCAATGGGCAGATATTTTCACAAAACCCCTTGCTGAAGATAGGTTTAAGTTTATTCTGAAAAATATTTGTATGGATTTTTGTCCAGAGTAATATTTCTCAGAGTCAACTTCTCAGATGCTAAGTGTTTAACACTCTGAAGTATTTCATCTGTCTTGCTTGTTTATTTTATCTGTGATTTATTTTTTTTGTGAAACTCTATACTGACCATCTCAGAGGATCTGAAAGTTGAAAACGTTTCATTTCTTAAGAGTTATAGAATCACATGCAAGCAAACACGTGTCACTCAGAATCTGAAAAGATGGAGTACACCTACTGATTATGACGTTTAAGGTATTGCTTTGAAAATCTCAATCTGTCTTGATTTTCCCCCAAATGTCATATCATAATTAAAAATGATTACTTTTCATTTAATGCAAACGTGCGTATGTGTCCTATGTATGTCTGTTGTGTTTCCCATGCGTGCTTTATTTGTCTATATAAACCACTCTCTTAACACATTCACACTTTTCACATTCTCAAACACATATGCGCTTTTGTCTGTTGTTCTCTCTCTTTTCAAACCCTAAAAGAACCCAGAAACCTTCATCTTCTTCATCATCATCAACAATGGCATCTACTTCAAACGCTGTTACTACCAAAAATGCTACCACTGTCATAGAACCAGTACGCACTCTCCTAACTCCTGTTGATTCACTTGAAGTACTGTGTGAAAGTTTCGTGGATTTAGAAGATCTTGCTGAAAATGGGTTTGATCTGATTTCTTCAATCAAAGCACAAGGCTGGGACGGTTACTTTGACAGGCTTATGGGTTCTGTGTATCCAAAGTTAGTGAAGGAGTTCTGGATCCATGCATTTGCTACTCCAAAGTTCATTCATTCCTCTGTGCTGGGAAAGAAGATAGTTATCACTGAAAATCTGATAAGGAAACTCATTGGTTTTAAGGCAACTGATGGAGTAACCTCTCTGTCTTCTGCGCGTGAAGATCTGAAGGATGTTTGTCAAGAAATCTGTACCACTGGTGAACCTTGTAAGAAGGTTAAGTTCTTGAAACCCACTTACAAGATATGGGCTAAGATTTTCATGAACACCATCTTTCATAGACCCTCTTCAAACTCTTCTGATTATGTTAATGCTGAACAACTTTACTTCATGTATTGTTTACACCAAAACATTCAGATTGATCTTCCATATCTGTTGTTTAATCATCTGGTGTCTCACGTCAAGGAAACAAGGGAAACAGCCAGAGATAAATCTGGAAAAGTCAGAACATGGATTCCTATGGGAAGGCTGATTTCAGATATTCTGATAGAAAACCAACTTGTGGCGCATCTGCAAGAGGCTGGGTTGACAGAAGATCTGACTTATATCATTGGCTCTGAAATAAATGGTTTAACTCTGAGAAGGATGAAACTGGTTGAAGACTTATCTGAGAAACCAAGGAAAACTAACTCTGAAGAAGTTAGGGGAAGAAGGATTCCTGTTGAGGATTTTCCTTTATTCACCTCAGATGAACCTAGAGAACTTATTGCTGAGTATGTTGCTCGCTGCATAAGAGATGGTGTTGAGATTCCTGCCAATCTTGTGCAGAAGGAAGGCCAAGTTCTTCCTGATTTGACAAGGGAAAGAAGACGTAAGAGAAAAGCTGATAGTGAAGGTCATTAGAAGAAAAGGAAGCATTCAGATGCTGAAAAGAAGAAGAAAAGGAAGAAGCTGAAGAAGGTTCAACCAAATCCTCCTGCAGCAACTTTTGAAGAAATTAGAGATACTCTGAAACAGGTATTTAACACTGATTCTAATCCTGTTCATCGTTCTGCTACCCCCACACCATCTGACTCACCCCTTATATTTAAAAGATCTAGACCATCTGAGACTCTTACACCACAATCCAAACAAACTCAACAAACAACACCACAACCACAAAACACTATCCCAGAATCTACCATTCCAGAGGATGTTCACCCTGAACACTCTAACCAACCTGAAAATCTCATTGATCCTAATGAGATATTAGATATCACACCTTTAAACCGTTCTATCATTTTATCTTCAACTTCTGAAAAATCTAACCACTCTGATACATCATCTGATGATGAATCATCTGGTTACATTAATGAATGCTTGAATGATCTCAAACAACCTCGTTCTGAGAGTGTTTGGAAACAGCTGTTTAAATCTCCAACTTCTGAACATCCACCTTCTCCACAAAATTCCCTAACTCAAACTCTCACTCCACAACCTATTGAAATTCAAAACACTCCACAACCAACAGAAGCCCAACAAACATCTGAACCACAAAACAACCAACCAACATCTGAACATCCATCTTCACAACCTAAACCTTCTGAACCACAAACATCTGAACATCCATCCTCACAACCTAAACCTTCTGAACAAACACCACAAACACAACCAACCCAACCCAGAATCCCTGATGAAGCAGAATTGGGATCAAGTGTTTATACTCTGTTAAGAGATTTTGATAAGGATAATGTCTCAGACTTTGCTGACATTATGGATGTTTGCATGACTACTATGGACAAAGAGGCTGCTAATGCTGTTTGGAAGAAATATCTTTACAGACTGAATAGGGAGGCTTTGAAAATCAGGACTCAATGTCTTAGATTGTCAAAAGTAAGGCTTGCTGCTTATCAAAAACGAATTAAGAGAAACCCTCCTCCTATTCTTCTTCTAGAAGCTCCTCCACCTCCAGAAATTCCTGCACCTGATGTTACTCAGATTGTTTCAGAATCCATTGTTTCAGAATCTGCTATTTCAGAATCTACAGATCTTCAGAAGGATGTCAAAGAACTTAAGGATTTTATGGTTGATCAAAAGAAATCAAATGAAGAAATGAAAACTTGGATGGCTAAGCAAGATGAAAATTCAGAAAGGATTACAGCACTGCTGCAACTCATTGCTTCTCAACAAGCCTCATCTGCTAAACCTACTTGATGTTTTGCACAAGTTTTTCATGTTTTGCTTTGTTTTTGATTGTCTTCTGATATGTTTTGTTTGTTTTTATCTGAATCTGAATGTTCTCTTGACTTAATGACAATGATCTTTTTGCTTATCTGGATATGTGTTTCTTCTGCATCTTACTGTCTTTTAAAATTCTTTTTGATTATGACAAAAAGGGGGAGAAACAAAATAGAATCTGATTGTTCAAATCTATAAGCAATTATCTGAACTAAGTCAGACATGTTACTAACATTCTTTGAATTTAACCAGACTCTGACAAATTTCATTAACCAGACTCTGACAAAATTCATTGAAGTTTTTCCTGAGATCTATCTTTTCAGAACCTGATCAAAAATAGCTAAATCTGAGTAGACCAGACTCTGATATCTAACCTTGAGTACTATGATCTAAAAGATAACTCAAGACAGGAAATGGCAAGATAAACAACCAGGTGTTCTGAAGTTGTTCATCTGGCATCAAGATTTAATATGGCATCAAGCTTTGACTCTAGAAGTCAAACATATGTCAACCAGGCTTCAATCAGGATGTTAACCAGGATTCAATCAGGCTCTGAATCTGAAATGTAATCAGGCTCTGAATCTGAAATGTACTCAACCAGAAAGGGAAGTATCTAATTCCATTAGAGTATTCATTTCAGGGGGAGATTGTTAATCTCAGGGGGGGTAATTTTAATTCATACTTTTATTGAACAAATTGCTCATGTTTTGTCATCATCAAAAAGGGGGAGATTGTAAGAGCACAGATTGTGTCTTAGTAATATCTCTATGTTTTGATGATAACATTAATGATAATTTGTATACAAGAATTATACTCTCTAAATTTGTTCTAAACTGTTTTCTACAGGCACAAAAGATTTTAATCTTAAAGAGCAAATTTGATGTGAACAATAAATTCTGAATGGCTCAAGGGCATCTGAAGATTAGAAGAATCTGAAGTATAAGAGCTTAGTCATCAAGATTCTGAAGATACAACACGCTGCATATATTATCAAGAATCTGAATGAGAGAAGACTCTGAATGAAGAGACTCTGAATGAGAGAAGACTCTGAATGAAGAGACTCTGAATGAGAGAAGACTCTGATCTAAGAGCATGTTACGCTTCAAGCACACAGCTGCACCAGACTCTGATTCATCAACATCTGAAGAACATCTTATGCTCTGAAGTTTCCAGAAGATTCTGAAGACTGAAGACTCTGATATTGATTGTTGATCTGAACTATCTGAAGAATTATTTGAAGAAGATTATTTTAATATATCCGTTGGAATATGCCAGCAAATCTTTCCTTAATTGGGATAGACAAAATTCTCTGCAAGAATATTATTCCTCTGGTACATTCCATATATGGTATAATCACAGCTCAGCAGACAATTGCTACACCCACATTTTGTGCGCCGTCTCTCTGCTGCAATAGTACAAAGGACAGTACTATTTGATATTGGAAATATCTTCTCTAACGGTAAAATATTCTCTCCAATATTCAAGTGGCTATATAAAGGACATCATAGCTCATTCTTCAAGTGACGAATTTGACAAACTTACTCTCAAGCGAAGAAACTCTCAAGCTCTCATATTCTTCATAAGTTCATACATTGTTCTAAACTTAGAGAAATAACACAGTTGTGTTTATAGCTTTCATAGAAGCATTTCTTACTCTTACATTGTATTACATTAATTTGTAAAGGAAGTTTTCCTTAAGAGGATCTAGGTTAGATCAGTAGCTCTTGAGAAGACTAAGAACAGTTGTTCTTAGGTGTTGCTATTTGTAATCAGTTGATTTGAATAGTGGATTAAGTCCTTGTTGAGAAAGGCAAATCACTCTTGAAAAGGGTGGACTGGAGTAGTTGAGTTCAACGAACCAGGATAAAAATACTTGTGTTTTTATCTTTGAATATTTTCTGTCATACTTATTCAACCCCCCCTTCTAAGTATTTTCTCACCTTCACCTTCTTGGGCAAATGACTATCAAACCACCTGTACAGCAGCGGTACGCAGCATGAGACATTCTTCCCTCTCCGGTTCTCATTCTTGTAATGCACTGAATGGTAGACGTCTCCGATTAGAGTAGGGACTGGATTCCCTGAGGCAAAGATATGGAATGCATCAAAGTCCACGAAATCAGGCATGCTGGGGAATAGGATAATGCCATATATGCATAAAGCAAGGATGGCGTTGAATGCGTCCCAACATTTGTCCTTAGCACACTGCTGAGCCTTAGCTATCAGAAACTGCAGAGAGAACCCTGGGACCTTGTTCCAGCTCGTCACCACTAACTCAGAAGCGCTCAAATGGAGTGAGGAAGCTAAACCAGCCAGATCAGGCTCAGCATCCATGTGTACGAAAGGCATCTGCCTTTTGATAGGCACACCCAACATATCAGCATACTCTTCCAATGTCGACGCGAGAACGAAGTCATGAAAAGTGAAACACCTCAAGGGAGGGTCATAAAACTGCAGAAGAGCATGTAACCCGTTCAACTCGGACGTAGAAGGTTTGCAAACCAGACTAAGCAACCTGCCATAAGACTTCCTGAACCTATCCTTCACAGAATCCCCTGCCAGGGCTATCAAACCAATCAGCTTCGACACATCGGGGGTCGGGAACTTGTACGCAACGGTCTTCCTGAGGGAGGCCATAATGACAGCAGAAGGCGAGAAATCCGGGATCGGGGAAACGGTACCTGCAACACAGACACACGTTAATGGAATGCAGATGAATGCGCAAACTAATGCGAAATGCAGGCATGCAATAATATATCCAGGTGGCTGCTGTGGAGATTCGGTATCAACAGCCACTGATGAGAAGGAAACCCCGGTGTAAGGCCACTAATCTGATCTGCTGAGAATGACCATCTGATAGGACCGAGATCAAAATTCTGCTCTGACAAGAATAAGGGCCTGATAATAAGGACCCCGGGTGCAATATCAAGGAATATCCGTTGATGAAGTCTTCAGACCCCAAATCAAGATCTGCCCTATCAAGAACAAATACACAACTGCTGATGAGATCTTCAGATCCCCACTCAAAATCTGCCCTATCCAGAACAAACCACTGATGATAATACACTGGTCACAACCTGCTCTATCAAGAACAGGCAAACACCCGACGATAAGATCCTCCGATCAAAAACTTGCCCTGTCAAGAACAAACATATCTGCAACTGAGAACCCAACACAACTGATTCACTGTCAAGAAAACCAGGTAGTCTGAAGGTCTAAGTTCCCTGCAATAAACCCAGTCCCGCTCACAGGTATGGACCTAGACTGACTCAAGGTACGACATCCTATGCGTTCATCAGCGTCACAGACTTTCAAAACTGATGATACGATTCCCAGGAGGAGTGGCATCATCAAGTCCTGAAGAAGCCTCACTTAGCTGAATCACAAATGATCGGTCCCCAGAGTCGACAATCCACCAAACCAGCAACCGTCTCAACCCAAGGGGTTGAAAGTGAAGCCAACCGGATGAACCTCGTCTGAGCGTGGGTTTCATGAGACACTAGTGCCTGCAAAGCAAGCACGCGCCCACTAATTTCCACTCTAAGTCTATGGTGCACTCAAGCCTGGGTCTGGCTTCTCATTCAATCAGAACTCCCATCCCACAACAGCACACATAAACATATTATACTGAATATAAAATGCGGGAAAATAAAGTGCGAGAAGTAAAAATGCGATAAATAAACGCAACCCAACAAGCAAACACACAAACGATAGGATTGACTCGCACAGGGAACCGTTGGAGTCCCCAGCAGAGTCGCCAGCTGTCGCTTGCGCGAAAATAAGGTGCCGACATGACAGAAGAGTCGCCACCTTTCGTTATTTATCCCTCCGAGCGGGAAAGGAAACGATCGGAAAAACCTGACGAAAAAGGGTAAGACAAGGTCGTCACAACCATTGTCTGGGTTCGGGAGTCGGTTACGCAAGGGGAAGGTATTAGCACCCCTCACGTCCGTCGTACTCGACGGGATCCTCGCTTGTTTGTTTACTTGGATGGGTTGGTTATAATCTATCTACCTATCAAGGCTGGCTGAAAAAGAAAAGAAAATGACTCGGCAAAGCGTCGCGCTTTATGCCTACGTATTCTCATCAGAGAATGAGAAATCAGAGTCAACGTAGTTCGGCTAACTACGGGTGAAGGTGGGGAGAGGTTGCTCGCTAGGATGTCGCATCCTATGCCTACGTACTTCCACACAACATGGAAGATCAGAGCAAACGTAGTTCGGGAAACTACGGGTTATCTCCTAAAAGAAGTGTTTTTTTTTATTGTGTTTGCGATCTCAACCGCACTAGAGACTATGACCTGAGAGTGAATGTGTCGCATGTCACCCAAAGGGTACCATACTAAACATCCAGACTGCGGGAAAGAAACTCTCCCACAATCCTTTCTCAGATAACTTAAGGCTCGTAACATACGAAAGAAATCATTCATGCTTACTGTATTTTAAACTGCTTCGAGATGAGAAGAGAACAGGCCCAACTAGGAGGAAGACTATCAAGTCCTACTGTTGTCATGCCATGGATTCATCCTATGGTTGAGGTTTGAACAGGGAACTCCTAGATGTTGTCATGCATAGGTTTCAACCTAAAAGTCTATCATCAAATCCTCATCAGAGGAAATGAGAGTCCTAAGGGATCATGTCAATGATACACCAAAACAGACAAAAGCATCAGCTTTAACAGTAAAATGCATGCAATGCAAGTGAGGGAGGAAATGTGTGTGGGGCTTCAGCCTCCACAAGCTCGTCTCGACCTCAAGCCAGTCATGAAATATCAGTAATCATACTGAAAATAAACGACATGCTATCAAGCAATAGACAGTAAACTGTAACCATACAGACAAAAGAAATGAAATGCTATCAAGTAAGATAAACACATGGGCAAGGGAGCTGGGCTCTACCGAATACCCGCAAGCAAAGCCAAGCAGTAACAATACAAACAGATGCACTCATGCTCTTGGACTGAACTTATTCTAGATGAACTTAGTCTAATGCAGCAGACAGATCAGACAAAACACACAATACATCAAAGAAAACAGAAGAAAGCTTCAGCTCCTCCAGCAGCAACCCAGTCTTCAGACTTCAGAGATCACTTACTTTCCAGGTATCAACCCTACAACATGAGTATCAACTCATCTTCTCCCTTGAGCTTCAGCTCCTTTGATCAGCTCCACCTTCAGGCTTCACCATCTTCAGGGATCTTCAAGCATCAACTTGATCTTCACAAAGTTTTCAGACTTCAACAACCTTCAAGGAATCATCCTCTTCAAAGCTTCAATTTCCATCTTCAATGGCTCAAAGGCTCCAGCAAACAAGATTTAGTCAACAAGATGAGGTGGGGATGTTATAGTGCTCACTGACTTCCAAAGGATGCCATTGAGGACTTACCATCAAAGGAAAGACTCTCTCAAAGTTCTACCTCAAAGGGTAAGGTCACTAATCCCTCCAAAGGAGAGAGGTGAATACCCTTTAGGGACTCTATGTCACAGAGAAGGAAGGAGGTGAACAAAACACTCCTTGTTTATTGAATGGAAGTATCCTATCTAGGGCTCTACCTATGCACCTGTAAACCTATAAACAAACAAACAAAAGCTATGCTAAACTCCTCTGCAAGGTCTTCAAAGCTTCAATGATGATCCATAAGGTCTTCAACTCAATCTTCAAAGCTCACACACTCAAAGGAGAAGAAAAAACAAACACAACAATACAACTTATGCCTTTAAGCAACACCTACTATCCCTACATTCAAAAATCAATGAGAAATACTAAAACACCATACAATATTCTAGTAAAATTCTAGGGGATTCTATACATACTTACCCTTAACCCATATATTCCCCATACACTAATTTGACCTATAAATCCCAAAACAAAATTGTTCAACTCTACCTATACAACCTAAAACCCTAATTAGAACACCTAAATGTCTAACAATCAAACTACATCAAATTTTAATCTACAAATTGAGAATTAAATCCTATATGAACTAGGGTTCAATATCTAACTATTCCAAAAAGAATGGCTCAAAAATCCTAAGGGAAAGTCCTAAAACAAATTGTACAAAACCAAGGGTTAGCTAAAACATATTAAAAAGACTATTTACAAGGAAATATGCTAAAAAATATTAAACTAAAAATAAAATGGAATTTTTATTTTTATTAATTTTCTAGACAAAATCATGATTATGTGAAAAAAATAAGAAATGAAAAATATTAATTTTTGGATTTTTTATGATTTTTTATAAAATGCAAGGAAATTAAAAGAAATAAAAATAAAAGAATAAAAAATAAGTGGGGAGGGGGTGTCAAAAGTAGGGCGTCCCAGTTGTTTTCAAGATGGGCCAAAATCCTGGGAGGTGTGGATAGAAATGAATGCTGAGGCCCAGTTCCATTACTCAATCAAAACGGTGCGTTTGGTTAAATGGTACGCTGCGTTTTGATGCTTCAGTCTTCCCTCCGTTTACCAATTTGAATCGTGGTCGTACGATGAACTGAACTAGTCAAACATTCTGGACGATCCAACGATGGAGCTTCATCATCCCCAAATGAACCCTAGGGTTTGCAGAAACCCTAACCCCATGCAAGGATCTTCTTCAAGCTCGTTCTCACTGATTACCCAATGAAACCACAAAGTTCCAACGACAAAAATGTTCTATTAATCCCCAAGAACACAATGATACCAATAGACTTCCCTGAAACCTCTTGAATCATCCTAACAGAGAGCTCCAACATCATGGTTTCAATTCTTTCCTCTGCTATCAATCTTAAGGGAACTTCAAACTAATGATCCAGAATTATTCTACATGCTTCCCTGACCAAATTACTCAATACCATATCCATTAATGCACACAAAATAGCTTGCTATCAATTCTGCAAGAAATGGTACCCTGCCTCGAAACCTCATGAATCTTCCTCTAATTCTCAGAAAATGGTCCTCTACCCTAGCTTAACCAGTCTAAACCTATAACTATGGTGGAATGCACATAAATTAGGTGATACGAGCAAGATTACCAACCTGTCAAACTTTAATGGTGGATGTGGTTCCCCTACAATTCAGTGCCTGAAACCTTCCTTGATTAATCTCCAATGGCAGATATGGATTCTGTATGCAACAAGATGGATGAACAAGGCTTGAATCTTGTGTTTGATCTCAATATGCACTTCTTGCAAATTCTTCAAAACAACTTCAAACCTCCATGGATCTTTCTCTATCTCAGTATGCAATCAATCACAAGGATCAGAGTAGTGTGTTTGTGGAGGAGAAATGAATGAAGATGGAAGAGAAAGAGAGTTTGCAATGGAAATGCAAATGGAAGAATCTCACTTTTTCACACTCTAATCTCACCACTCACCAACAATTATCACCAACCCTAGCCTCATTGAGTTTCACCCTTCTTATAGCAATCAAAAGAATGATCTAGATACATCTAGAAACTTGTGGAAAGTGCTAGAAAGTTTGAGAACTTCTCATGGAATGATACATTGGATATCCATTATATCATGCCTTAGGCTTGCCACATTGACTTTAAAATCTCCTTACAAGAGATATTGAGAAAGAATGAGTGAAAACATGCATTTCCTTGCCTTTGGTGAAGCTTTGTTTAGTTGCCTTATTATGCAAGAATGAGAATTACAAAGTAACCCCCATTTCTAAGCTTCAAGTCAAAATTCTACTTGAACCATTGTTTTTAAAATATTGTTTAGAGTCAAAATGACATATTGGATGACCCATTTTGGATTTGTACATCTCCTAAACCAATTTCCAACTTCAACTTTTTCAACTTATAAGCCATTTTTAGGTCATTTTCACCCAATCTTGTAAATCCTTGCTACAAGCTCTTTCAATAACTCATGACCACTTTTCTAGACTTAAAATCCCATTTTGAACAACTTTCATGTTTTGAGTTTTTTCATTTGAGGCTTGGAAATAGGAGATATGGCCTTTGCTTAAAATGACCTATAACTGCCAAATGACCAAAATACCCCTGTCTTGTTCAAACCATAAGTTGAGTTCTACAAATCCTATCAAGGACTTATAGTACTCTCTAGAAATCTAAGAAGATGCCCTTCAACATTCATGTTTACCAAGAAATCATAGGAATAATCCTACTAGGGCAAAAGTTGTCTGCAAGTTGGGTGACTTTCAAGGACCCAGATTCACACACCTCTGCTGACCTGTAATTTGTCAAAACCATAACTTGAGCTCTGCAACTCCTATCAAGGACTTCCACCACTCAAATTAAAGCTAAGAACAAGCTCTACAACATTCATGGTTTGGGGAAGATGAGATATCAATCACATCTAGAGCTAAAACTGCCTGGAAGGTAGGGATCAAATTAGGGTTTTTTCACTGACAATCCCTGGAAACCCTAACTCAAAACTTCTCAAACCCCTCAATCATGATGAGTTGGTCTAGGAATCTTCTTTATAACATGTCCATGCATCATTCCATAATCTCATGGCCCTTGGATTAGGTCTCAACCTTCTCCAAATCTTCAGTTATCCTAGGGTCGACCCAGTCAAAACCCTAATTCTACCATTCATGGTTGAATCTCCTGAATCCTTGCACAATGACTTCTCTGAGCTTCATGATGGATGTCAAGACATCTCATATACTTTCTCAAAGCACCAAGTTCATTCTCAAAGTCTCAGAATCATCTGAGGAGCACCCACAACTCTCAAGCTAGGAGACACACAACTCTGGCTTCAACCAATTCTCTTGAACTTTCTGATGAAGGTATCAACTTGATGGATAAATAATTGTTGGTCAAATTTTGGGGTGAAACAGACGCCATCATGGATAACGCATCGACAATGTGATTTTCTGCCCTTGGTACGTGCTTGAAGGTAATTTCATCAAAATATTCAGCCATCTCTAAGATGTGTGTCTTATAAGGAATCAATTTTTCATCCCTGGTTTCCCATTCTCCTTTGAGTTGGTATATCACCAAAGCAGAATCACCAATTACTTCCAAGATTTTGATACGGAGGTCAATGGCAGCCTCCAATCCTAGGATGCAAGCTTCATACTCTGCTATGTTGTTTGTACAGGAGAAACAAAGTCGGGCTGTGACCGCAGTGTACCCTCCAGTTGGATTTTTCAGAACAGCTCTGATGCCATGTCCATTTTTGTTTGACGCTCTATCGAACATCATCTCCCAACGGGATCCCGGCTCGGGACCTTCCTCTGGACCAGGCTCCGGTTTCGTGCGTTGAATATACATCACATCTTCATCAGGAAAATCGAACTTGAGCGGTTGATAATCCTCCATAGGATGCTCTGCAAGGTGTTCTGACAAGATGCTCCCTTTGATGGATTTTTGAGCAACATACTGGATATCGTACTCTGATAGGAGCATGTGCCATCGAGCTAATCTTCCTGTTTGGGCTGGCTTCTCAAAGATGTATTTGATGGGGTCCATCTTAGAAATCAGCATCGTAGTGTGACAAATCATGTACTGCCTCAGACGTTTGGCAGCCCATGCTAACGCACAACAAGCTTTTTCCAGGGGAGAGTAACGACTCTTGCAATCAGTGAACTTTTTGCTTAGGTAATAGATTGCATGTTCTTTCTTCCCTGAATCATCAGTCTGGCCCAAGACACAGCCCATCGAATCTTCTAACACTGTCATATACATGAACAAAGGCCTTCTAGGTACCGGAGGAATCAGCACTGGAGGTTCTTGCAAATACTGCTTGATTTTCTCGAACGCAGCCTGCCAGTTTTCATTCCATACCACCGTTTGATCTTTTCGTAACAACTTGAAGATCGGTGTGCAGGTAGGAGTTAGATTGGAGATGAACCTGGAGATGTAATTCAAACGTCCAAGGAAGCCTCTAACTTGTTTCTCAGTTTTGGGAGCAGGCATCTCCTGGATTGCTTTAACCTTGTCAGGGTCTACTTCAATTCCTCGCTGACTAACGATGAAACCAAGTAACTTGCCTGAGCGAACTCCGAAGGTGCATTTTTCCGGATTTAATCTCAATTGATACTTTTGGAGTCTCTTAAATAGCTTCAGCAGATGATCCAAGTGGTCTTCTTCACTTTGGGATTTTTCAATCATATCATCCACGTACACCTCGATTTCTTTGTGTATCATATCATGAAAGAGTGTGACCATAGCTCTCTGATACGTTGCCCCTGCATTCTTCAAACCAAAAGGCATTACCTTATAACAATAGGTGCCCCATGGTGTGATGAAAGTTGTTTTCTCCATGTCATCTGGATCCATTTTTATCTGGTTATAACCAGAAAATCCATCCATAAACGAGAACACTGCAAAGCTTGTTGTGTTATCCACCAAAGTGTCAATATGTGGTAGCAGGAAATCATCCTTCGGACTTGCTTTATTTAGATCCCTGTAGTCGACGCACATCCTGACCTTGCCATCCTTCTTCGGGACCGGTACAATGTTTGCCACCCATTCTGGATACTTGGATACTGCTAGAAAGCCGACATCTATTTGCTTTTTGACCTCATCTCGGATTTTAAGCGCCATGTCTGGTCTCGACCTGCGAAGCTTTTGTTTGACCGGAGGACATTCTGGTTTTAGGGGGAGCTTGTGCATGACAATGTCAGTATCCAACCCTGGCATATCTTGGTAGGACCAGGCAAATACGTCAACAAAATCTCTGAGGGTTGTTATCAGCTTGTCTTTAATTTCTGGCCTTAATGATGCCCCAATCTTGACTTCTCTTTTGTCCTCCTCTGACCCCAAGTTGATGACTTCCGTATGCTCTTTATGGGGTTGGATATAATCATCTTCCTATTCAGCCATTCTCTTTAACTCTTCTGGGACTTCTAACTCTTCTCCGTTCTCTTCTTCAGCTTGAAAGACAAATGAACCGCTAGTAGAAGGAACCAAATGATCATAGGATTCAGTGGTTGATGGGGGTATTCTGCATGTTTTATTTAGGAACAATCAGGCACTCACACACAAACATGCAGATGAAGGGTTGTTATTATTATTATTTTTCTCAAAAGAGATTGCCATTTTTTCAAAAAGAGTGAAAGTGATGCGCAAAACAAATAACAAGAGTTTTAACAAAAACACTTTTTCATTAATGATTTTCAATTTTTGCAAAGTGGCCCAATACAAAATAATTCGCAGGTCTTGGGCAAGACTAGGAAGTTTTTAAAGAAAAACACAAAGCTAACAAGCAGAATGAATTACTCTAAAGGTAAAAAGATGGGAACTTCCACAGCCTCCCAATTGCGCAACGCTCCTCCTCCTCTAGTTATTAGACGATCCAGATTACCATCCTCATCTTCAGTAATAATGGCATTGACTTGCACACAACCACTGGTGAATATCTCTTTTAAGGACTTCCTCTTCATGGTGCTTTCTTCTAGCTCGCCTTCCGGAGTTGGTTTGTAACCCAACCCTTGTCGATCATTCTTGGCTCGAGCATTGAATTCGATGACCTCTCCCCATCCCAGTGGGACTTTGGCCTTCAGTGTTGCTTTAATACTTTGAGCAGAGGTAAATGATGACCCTTGGGTTATGTCTGATTCATCAACCAGAACAGCGTGAGCTATTTCTAGTGCTTGGAAGGCTGTCTCGAGAGAGTCTTCATCAGCCTTAATATACCGGAAAGATGACAAGTTGCTCACCATTAAGTCTTCTTCTCCATGGACAATGACTAGTTGGTCATTCACAACAAACTTCATTTTTTGGTGGAGCATGGAAGTGACAGCGCCAGCTGTATGAATCCACGGTCTTCCCAATAGGCAACTGTAGACCGGATTTATGTCCATCACCTGGAAGGTGACTTCGAAGATTTGTGGTCCAATTAGGATAGGAAGATCAACTTCTCCTATCACAGTTCTCCTGGATCCGTTAAATGCCTTGACTATAAGAGAGGTTGGTCTCATGGTAGCGCCTTGATATGCCAGCTTGGTCAAAGTCCTTTTAGGCATTACGTTGAGCGCTGATCCCGTGTCAACAAGAACTCGGGACATTGTATCCTCTTCACACTTGACCGACACATGCAAGGCACGATTGTGCTTACGCTTCTCAGTTGTCAGGTCATTATCATCAAAGCTCAAAGTGTTACAGGCAGTGATATTTGCTACAACGGAGTCAAACTGCCCCACTGTAATATCTTTAGTGACGTGGGCCTGTGTCAGGATTTTGAGCAATGCCTGGCGGTGTGCTGGAGAACTCAAAAGCAAAGCCATGACCAAGATCTTGGAGGGTGTTTGATTCAATTGGTCCACCACCCTATAATCGCTTCGTCGAATGATTCTCAAGAATTCTTCTTCATCGTTCTTGAGACTTTCTTTTCCTCTAGCTAAAGGTTCTTTGGCGGTGGTTGTCTCCGGAACAGGCTTCGGAGGAACAGGCGTCTTTTGAACAGAAACTGCTGGTGGAGGAGCCTCGTTGTATGTTCGAGGTTGATAGACACGACCACTCCGGGTCATTTTGCTTCACTGGCAATGTTGGCCACACTTACTGGTTTCTTTTCTTTGAAAATCCCTTCACACCATGAATAGTCTTGTTTTGGTGTCACGGCTCTTGGGTGAGGCTGGGATCCTCCCCTTGGCTCAAACCTAGTCTGTCCCCTCCCAAATTTCGGGGGTGCATCATCACGAAATACTGGCCGAACGTTCTTGTAGTTTTTGTTACTGTTATCATCTCTGAATGCGGCTCCTTTGTGGGATTCTCCTGGTATGTTAAACACAGGTTCGATGACTGCCACATCTTCTTCCTTTTTCCGGTGGGCAATTTCTATCATTCGATGTTCAATCATAGCCCGAATGTCCTTTTTCACAGCGTCACAACCCTCAGGATTCAGCATACATTCTTTGCAATCTTCGTGAGATGTCTTGAGTGACCACACCTGAGCGAGGCGTTTGTGTAGGTCTGCTAGTGGCACTTTGATCTCACCAACAGTAGTAACTTTCTTGTCTTCTGACCCCTCCCCTTCTTCAGTAATGGCATTGACTCCACCATGATTTGGAAGAGGGTTGCTCTTAATGTTGGGCGGATTATCTTTGAAGGATAGAATTTCCTTTTCAATAAGTTCACGAACTAGGTGCTGAAGAGCGAAGCAACCTTCGAGATTGTGGCCTAGAGCAT
The DNA here is from genome assembly GCA_963859935.3 of Lathyrus sativus. Lineage (NCBI taxonomy): Eukaryota > Viridiplantae > Streptophyta > Magnoliopsida > Fabales > Fabaceae > Lathyrus > Lathyrus sativus. The sequence continues at coordinate 675,797,445 of OZ012739.1, read as the reverse complement.
TCTCATGAAATGGGCAGCGAGCATTTGCATCATAATAGAACGGGAGTGGATTAGGTGGAGCACCTAATTTTCTTGTTTTAACAAACCCTCTTTCTATTAGCATGGGAAACAGGTCGGTGTAACTCATTGGAATAGGATGTATTTTTGGCCTATTTGCTGGATAATTTGCCCTCGGGGCCCTGTTCTGAGGTTGTTGACCCTGCGGCTGCTGGTATTGTTGTTGATTATTGGTGCGATACTGTTGCTGACTGCCAGACTCATACTGGTGTTGATTGTTGAATGCCCCAGGTTAGGGACCATGCTGTGAAGAAGGTTAAAAAACCGGGGTCACTGCCGCTATATATGATGGTTGGTACTGTTGGTGGTGGCTTCGTGAACTTTGTACTTTCTTTCCATATGTGATTGCACTCACCTCTCCCTCTTTCTTTTTGTGGAACATGTTGACTGGCTTCTTTGCCGTGCTGGCGCTTGAGGTAACATTTGGAGTGGTCACTTTTCCACTTTTTAAACCTGCTTCCACCTTGACTCCCACTGCCACAATATCAGAGAAATTTGTTGTAACGCTGCTGATCAAACGTTCATAGAATTCTAGTCGAACTGTATCCACAAACCAGTCTGCCAACTCCTTCTCAGTAAGGGGAGGCTCGACTTGCGTTGCAGTTCCGCGCCATCTTTGTGCATACTCCTTGAAGGTTTCAGTATTTTTCTGCGTCATGCTGAGAAGCTGAGGGCGGTCGGGAGCTAGGTCCATGTTGTACTTGTACTGTTGAATAAAAGCATCTGAAAGGTCTTGGAAACTGTGGATTTTAGCTTGATCTAAACCAAGATACCACTTGGCCGACGCCCCTTTAAGACTATCTTAGAAACAGTGTACTAACAGTTTATCATTTTCAATATGCGGAGCCATCCGCCTACAGTACATGATTAAGTGCTCCTTAGGACAAGCGGTCCCTTCATATTTGTCGAAGATTGGTGCTTTAAATTTTTGAGGAAACACCAACCCAGATACCAGACATAGATCCTTGGCATCAGATCCAAAGACATGATTTCCTTCAATGGCCCTCATCCTTTTGGCCATGATGTCCATCTCCACTCTCAACTTTTCGTGTTTTTCGTCCTCAGCTTCGGGTCCATCGGGTATATCGAAGATTGGCTGTTGATTGGCGAAGACTGGTCGTACTGTGGTAGGTCCACCTGCTGGAGTAAAAATGGGGTTTCTGATTGTTGAGTCGAACATTGGATTGAGACCTGAAGACTGCATGTTGTTGAAAGGTGGCATAAAATCCCGGGACATGCCATAGGGAAACTCCGCTGAAGTAACAGGAGCTATTGTGACATTAGCTGCTGCTGTGGCAACTTCGGAGATCACTGTAGGTTGTGTATCCATTTTTTCTTTGATCACGTTGAGGGCTTCCAGGATCTGGTTGACGTCCCCTTTGATCCCTTCAATGTCATTATCCATTCGATCGAACCTTTGGTCGTTATCTGCCATCTTCTTTTGAGCTTGGGACCGTGTGTTGTATCTGTGGGTACTCAGCGTGACTCCTTATCTCCTCTTTCTGGACAAGAACAAAAGATGAGCTGCGGAATCCCAAATGCAGGACTGATGTAGGATGACATGCAAATACGGATGCATAAACCATTCAAGGAAACTCAAAATTTTCGTTTACAAACAAAAAGTTAGACCAACACGTAACGACATGCTTAAAAAGCGTTTTTCATTTGATAGTTGGAAATCTATTACAAAAGAGTGGCCTTTGCTAAAATGAAAGACTTTTCTTACAATGAAAGTAAATGCAACAAACAGGATATCAATCCTTTTTTAGGGAAAGCAGGGAAATGGTGAAACAAAGATCAATCTAACAAGACGACCCTTCTCCTTCTTGGACTACTGACATGAACTTGATCCTGGCGGATGATCTCCCACAGGTCTTCGTTTTCTCTTTGCGCTTTAACCAAAGCTTATCTTAGCTCTTCCCTAGTTGCGGGGACCTCAGGTTCCATGGTTATCTCATAGTCATGAGTGTAGAACATGATTAAGGCAATTTCCTTTGACCATAGCAGGTACCCCCTGGTGGTTAAACAACTTGAATTCTCTATTGGAGTTGGGCCCACAAGGTGCGGATCTCTTTGAGCGTATTGAGCATTTTCTTCTAGTTCTTGGTTGCGACCTGTCTCACAGAAGCGAGGCCTCAACAGTTCTGGTTTAGGCTCGGGCCCGGTAGGATACCCATGTTGACGTCGAGCGAGAATAGGATTATAAGTGATTACCCCTTCTATCCCAATGAGAGGCACATTGGGGAAATCTCCGTAGCTGGAAATCATGACTTGGTCACCGATGCTAGTGTCATACCATGTGATATCATGGTGTATGAGAGTGACAAGTTTAGAGACCCATGCGCTTTTGGTAGGCAGCCTCCAAAGGATATGGGTCCTTGGTAGATGAGAAGTGAACCATCGGTCGAGCAGTGCAAGACAACATGAGAATCGTCCACAATCATACAAGGCGAAACGGTGAATGACTACATAAGTATCAGCCAGTATTGTGTTGACCGGATTGTTGAGGATGAAAAGGCGGATTGCTTCTTCGCTGATGAAGTCGTAACTGCTCGGGAACAGATACAGTCCATATATTAGTAGTGCCAAAATTGCCTCAAAAATGCCCAGGTTTCTGCTTTCATAGTGATACTCGGCCATCTCCATTAGAGGCCCGACATCCATTCCATACCACCCTCCTTTCGCCCTCATTGGTGGTAAGTCTTCTAGCTTGATATGCAAGGCTTTAGCTAAGTCCTTCTTCTTTGGTTTTCCATAAGGGAGCGTAAAAGTCCATGGGATCTTTAAGTAAGCATTATACTCTTCGAGGTTCGGGAGTAGCTGAAAATCTAGAAACACAAAGCAGTGGTAAGTTGTATGATAGAATTCCACCAAGGCTTGCAACATGGGCTCATTGATCAGAGCGCTTATTAATGGCAATAGGTCCCCATATTTGGCTATGAAAGCAGCAGGGTTTCGGACAAGTCTGGTTAACATTCTTAGACGACCCAATCTCAGATCCGGGACTCGAAGCATGTCTCTTCTTACCATGTTGTTGCCTATGAAGAAAAATATGAATTTCCTTGAATGGTTAGAAGAAGTGCAAATGCAAATGCAAATGATTGTCATGGAACTCAGATATTTCTGAACATCAGAAGTCATCATTTCATTGATTAACAAAACAGATTACAAAACATCGTTTCCTCTTACAAGAGTTTTAACTAAACAAACTAGGTGAATCCTATCAAGGTTCTCCTAGCAGCCTGAGGTTGAGCTTCTCGATCTTTCTTTCCATCTGAGTCTTCTCAATGATGAGTCTGTCCACAATTATCTTCCATGGATTAGACTGCGGCTCATAAGGTTCCTCTAGTACTTTCCTCTTCTTACAAGAGATGATTTCTTCATCTTTCAACTGGAGTTGTCTCTGGAGCTCCGCATTTTCTTCAATGACTATCTGATACTTGTGCTTCCAAGCTTCTTCAGTTTGCTGTGCTTTGACCAAAGCAATTTTCAACTTTTCTTCTTCAGACATGAAGACCAACAGGCCTTCTTCCTTTAAGGCCATAGGCTCTTGTTTAGGATACGGCATCTTTAGTGTGACGGCTCTTTTCCGAACCCATTGGAGGTAGGGTTCCAAAGAAACACAGTTGAGTCTTCCAAGATCTTTCTTTCCTTTCTTGTGTAGACGCTTCCAAGCTTCTAGAATTTTCTCTTTTAATCCTTGACTATCTTCCCCTTCTTTGAAGAAGATGCTTTCTACTTGAACACTTTTGGGTTTGTCCTTTAGAGGGTATCCCAATTGTCGGCGGGCGAGTATTAGATTGTATCTGATCCCTCCATTAATGCTGAGGAGAGGTACATTGCCAAATTCCCCACAACTGTCAATAATCATTGTCCCATCATAATATCGACAATACCAATCAATATCGGAATGGGTAAGAGCCATGATCTTTTGTGACCACCATCCTTTCTTTGGATCCCAAAAAGCGTTGGCTTTGGGTAAGTGTGAAGTGAACCACTTGTACAATAAAGGAGCACAACAAGTGATCATTCCTCCATTATGGAAGTGCCTCAGATGAACGAAATGGTATGCGTCTGCTAACAAGGTAGGCACAGGGTTCTTCTTCAAGAAAATTTTGATGGCATTAAGGTCCACAAAATTCTCAAAGCTCGGAAAGGTAGGCACAGGGTTCTTCTCCATGCTTAAATGATCTGCATAATACTGAGCTTTTTCAACCAAGAATTCTGCCTTCAACCCAAAGACTCCCCCTTTTGTAATCAGATTCTTTTTTATATCAGCCACTCCCAAACGCGTAGCTTTGGCGATATCTTGCTCTTTAGGGTCCTTCTCTACAATCGGAAAAGGAGAATCTTCAAGAATAGGCAATCCAATTAATTGAGAATACTCTTCTAGTGTGGGCACTAGTTGATAATCAGGGAATGTGAAACAGTGGTAGAGCGGATCATAAAACTGGAGGAGAGTAGAAAGAAGTCCACTATCCATCTTTATCTTCAAGAGTAACAACAGCTTCCCATACCTGCTTTGGAATTCTTCTGGATCTGTCACTAAGGTGCTCAACCTTCTCAAGTCATCTAGGTTAAAACCCTTGTAAGTGTACTTCAAAGTTTTCTTTCTTTCACTGTTCATGACGACCTCTGATATTTACAAACAACAAAGTCTGAGTTCCATGAAACCATATGATGATATGATGATATGAATGCACAAACACAAATAAGATGCATGTGCACACAACACAGGTTTAGGTTTAAGATCAAGCATGAGTCCAAGGGTCTACCCATCCCCAAAGATTGTACTATGGATTGATTGTACCTGCCGAACGGGTTCTACAAAGTTCCCAGAATCATCAACCCATCTTTCGGATATTATCAACTTCCCAAATCACTTGGTAATCGATAATATTCTTAAGAGAATCTTGTCTGAGTGTAGTATCGCGTATCAACTATTTCGGAAATACTTCCTTATAGCTATTGCACTACGTCCTAATAAGGCCAAAGTGGGGTAGAATGTAATCTAAAAGTCCACAGTGTCATGGGCTCCTTCATTGAAAGTAGCATTATTTTCACGAATACTCGATCAACAATACTAAACTTTCAAGAGGGCCTACACTGAGCGGTGGTTTCTCAAGTTAGCTTGGTCGGGAATCAACTCCCTATAATCCTTCTTAAATATACCACCATCCTATCATAATTTTACTCAAGTCCGGGTATAGGACCGTCTCACTACTCAAAGAACCCAATACCCAACAATTAACAAATATATTGGCAAATATACATGTTAAACAAATATTTACAAATATAACATGCAATTAAACAAAATAGGCTAAACCCTCAAGTTAAGAAAGTCTCCCCAGTGAAGTCGCCATTTCTGTTGCGGTGAAAATCGGATATCAAGCTATTGAATTAACTTGAACCTTAATTCTTTTACAACCGGACTTTAATTTATCCAAAGGATAGGTCTAAAGAAAGAAAGAACCTTTTGCGCGATGTGACAACAACGCTTTAAGAGATTTCGGGGATCGGGGGTTGGTTATGCATAGGGTAGGTATTTCACATCCTAAACATCTGTAGTACTCTACAGGAACCTTTTGTTTATTTGCATGCTAAGTTGGTAAATGTTTGCTAAGGTTTGGGTTGGGTAAAGAAGTGAGGTTTATGATAGATGAAGACCTAAGATTGTTTCTAAGTTTGCTCGCAAAGATGTCGCGTCCTCTGCCTATGTATCCTAACTAGGATAGAATCAGAGCAACCGTAGTTCACCTCACTAGGGTTGAAGAACACATGATTATGATCAAGGTTCAATGGGGAACAAACATTACAATGCTTGTATAGAGTTTTCCACAACTCTCTATGTCTACATTGAACTCTCAAAGGGGAATAAGTAATCATCACTATGATTCTTACATAGAGTTAAACAAACTCTAACCTAGGGTTCTAGTTGAGGAACACTCCTAGTAAAGGTGGATCTTTTAGACTTAAGCAAAGTCTAATGGCTTATGGGTTCTAATCTTAACTAAGATTTAAGATGACCTTACAAAGTCAAAAGGGGTAATGAGCTATCCATGACACAAAGGTCAATGGAGAGACTTTCCTTTGGAAGGGAGGGGATGAGGAAACTTGGATGAGAACTAAAAAGTTCCATCCTTTGGGGAAGAAAATACTTAACAAAGTACTAAAAATTTAAACATGATGAATACAAGGAATATGGTCACAACCAAGCAAGCAAACAATGCCACAATCAACAAGGATTAGAATAATACAATTGGTTTCAACCAAGTATGACACATCTTTACAAAGATGAAAGTAACAACTCGAGGGATACATATTAACAAATATGGAAGTAACAATCATGCAAGTAAGTCACAAATTGAGATAATCATGTTATAAGTTCAAGGTGTATCAAATATAACCACATTAAGCATTGGTGATAAGCAAGCAGGTAAGAAATGTCATAACAGTTTAAGTTCAAAATTTTAGGAAGGAAACAATAAATTTATGGTAACAACCAACAGAAGACAAAGCCTTAACATGTTAACAAACACAAGAGAGTAAAACATGATCAAATCTTACAAGGTAAGTCAAACATGGTTTAAAAGACATTCAACAAGATGCCAGGTAACGAACCTAACAAGGAACCAACTTTCAAGTAGGCAAGAAGCATTATAAACATGAACAATTTGAAATATTCTTTCATTAAATGAAAATAGACAATATTATGAACATTTTGCAAAAAGAATGGAGTAAAAAAAGTAAGACATGAAGAAGTTATGATATTTTGAATTTTATGAAGAAAATATAAAAATAAATGATAAAAACAAAAGAAAGGACCATGGGAGGTGTTGAACCCACGCCCTCATGTTTGCAAACACAAGGCTTAACCAAACCCAACACTGCGCGCGCGTGTTCACTAAATGGAAAAGAAAGAGCAAGTAATAGAAACAGGTAAACAAAATAAAACGTTAAAAAAAATTGTCCCATTGAGGGATCGAACAGAGGACTAGCAAGACACAAGGTATAACGCGCGCATGTTGTAACCACTGGGGTGGCGATACATCCAGTATGTAAAGCCACCCCAGTAAAACATATATCTAACCAAGTACATTTCCTGGGCCAAGCTACAAAGCAATACAAGTGACAACTCAAAATGGTTTGATTCCCAAATCCTCAATACTTGATCATTTTTCATGAAACTTTAGTCAAAACTGTTTGAAATTTTATGAAGATTGCAAAGATATCAACCATGTTTTCAAATAATGCGCGCATCATAAAACTCAAATGATCATGCAAATGGATGTTAACAAATTTAGCATGAATTGATTAGTGAGTAGAAACCAACAAACACTAGTTAACACAAAGACTTCATGACAGGCCCTATCATAAGGATCAACTTTTGTCAACAAGCATCACAATATCAGAAAATTGTCAAGAAGTAAAGAACATCAGCTCATGGCAAAGAAATCAGGCATAACCACAATAACATTCATGGTAAGGGCATGTATACTACATTATACTGCAAGAACTGTTGACAGTCATCAAACACTAAAGCAAAGGCCTGACAGTGTGTTTGTGGCATTTCAACAATGACAGCTCCTCACTCACACAAACAAGGACTGGCAGGTGAGATAAAATCATAACAACCTTAACACAATGATTAACAAAACACAAATTGGGAAAGCTGAAGCAGCACCAAAGTTTATTTTGGCATCTCAATCAATATCTATTGGTGAATTCCAATCATGATTCCAATAGCAATTTAATACAAAGCAAAACTTAAAGGTCCTTCAATCTAGATACATGGCCAATGAGGTTTTTTTTTAAAAGACAGAAACAACAACCTATCTTGAATGAAGTCAGGATGCAAGCCCAGGTTCAATACAAGCAACTACCAATTCCTACCATAAATTCATCAGCCTAGCCACAAAGAAATGCAAACATACATATGCAAGGTGATCAAAAAAGGAAGAGTTTAAGACCAACATAGGTCTGTTCAAGCTTGGAGTATCAAACTTATGATGAGCTCCAAAGGAAAAAACTCATTTTGTCATGGATAAAAAAAAGGTTGTCAAGCTGTAAATTTAATGAACAGGTTATGAACAAAACTTGTAAAAGCCAAGACAAATGATTCAAGATAGCCTGAGTTCAAGAGCATGACAATGTTCAACTGAACTATCCTACCCCAATAACACTCACTAAATCCTAATAGGCCTTAAAATACCAAGGCAAAATCTGATGAGACACTCAAATTAATTTCCTAACAGTTAAACACAAAGCAGGCTCAACATGAAACCAAGATGTCAACAAGACTTTGAAATTCCAAAAAAAAAAAATCACAGGCTTATGACAGTACTATGTACATTATGCTAAAAACTTGATTAAACCAAATGCAGCAAGTTAATCAATACTCACAAAGTGCAAAAGTTTAAAACTGAAGCTTAATGGTAAATGAAGATGTACTCAGAAAATCCAATTTGGAAGAGCTGTTAAGTAATTATAGACAGGTATGCATACACCAAGGCAAACAAGAGAGAGTGAGTCTAGGACAAACATAGGTCTGCTCATGTTTAGAGCACCAAACTCATGATGAGCTTTAAAGGGAAAAAAGTCTACTGCTGTTATGAACAAACAAACTGTCAAGCTGCAATATTAAAAAAAGAAGTTAAAAACCTGCTGCAAAAACCAAGGCCAATAATCATAATGGCTGGCTCTCAAGAATATGAAACATTCAGTTGGTTCATCCTACCAAAACACTTACTAAGCCCCAACAGGCCTTAAAATCGTACACACACTGCCCACTGGAATAAGGCAGCCAAAATTATCAACAAATAAACAAAAGGACATAGCACAATGCAAAACCAATTTATAGTAGTATATCTGGTATGGATTAAACAAGTTCAAATCACAGCCAATTTTCATTCATGACAAATTAATGAAGCAGTTGTAAAACAAGAATTTAAGGAATGCAGGCAGTGATGACATGGACTGATTCACACACAACCAAGGATTAAAGCCAAATGCTGGCAAAGATCAGATTAAAGTTTCAAACTGTGACAGTTTGACAGCAACATGGAAAACAACAATCAGATTTTGGTATTTCAAATGAATTTCAATGAGGAATTCCAAACATCATGGCTATATGCAACTAGTTCAAACCATATGGATTTTAAGAAAAATGCAATGGAAGTTTTAAATGAAGAAACCAATGTTGACAAACACTAACCATAATGCCAACAGTGAGATATTAAAGTTGGACAGAAACATGGAGACAAGCTGTCAGTTCTAGTTACCTACCAACCTGAATGCTGACAGAATAATCTTGCTTTTAAAAACAGTCATCAATTTGTAAAATACTAACCAGTTTCAGTTTGGGGACCAGTTCTTTAAAAACAACAAAGCATTGGAAATTGACAAGCTCCCTTTCACATAGTTTTGGTATGCAGACACATGACTTCTTTACCACACATATCAATGCTCACACACCTCATCAGTCTAGCCGAAACAGAACTACATTGCCCTAATGGCAATCTAAATAGGTTGACAAACTTAAAGAAAAAAACCAACTTAAGCAAAATCAAAACAGCTTTAGGAACATGTTGTTAATCTTAACAGATCACCACATATACCAAATGAGCAATATGCAACATAGTTCTTCATTGTGTTGTAAACATGTAGCTTTCAAAACAGTAGAGCAGATTTATATCAAAGACAAATACTGAAACTTGTAGTATTAGTTATCAAACATGACAAACCTAAGTAACCAACCAATTCTGTTTTTGAAAATGATTTGAATGCATTAAAACACATGACAATGTCAACAGACTTAATAAATCTACTGCATGTCAACAAGCTCAAACCAAACACAAATTTTAGCAGCAAACCTTATGAACAGAACTCCAATGCAAAAGCACAAATGTTAGATAAATCACTCATAAACAGAATTTAAACTACACCTAACATGGCAATGTTAGGGTTTACTCCATTTAGGTCTTGACAGTAACATGGTTTAATAATTGCTTTAACATAACAATGCTAACATCAGAAGCTTGTCTCAACAACACATTTTGCAAAAAGTACCAATCACATACATATTGTTCTAACAGTCACTAATACATGATATTGGCTTCACAAGTATGGGACAACAATAGTACATAGCCATATCAGTATGTGTGCATAAGCAAAAACAAACAACAATGAATTTTATGTCATGATAATGGGTGGGATGAGTTTAGACACTACATACCTGTGATGATGAACTTAAGCAAGCAAAGAAATACTCCTAGAAACCCAGAGATTTGTGCTCCACTCCTGGGCCTTGAGACTTTTCTTCAACTTTAAGTAACAAATCACTTGTGAAGCTAAGTGTCAAAATAAAAGTATCCAAGTATTGCTAGGGGTTTGGACAGTTGAGGAATGATGTTGGTGAGATGTTAGAGGGATTAGAATGGCAAGAATCTATATGGGATGAGTTTTGGCCATTTTTGTGACTTTGGTCAAAGTATGGTGGTGATGAGTTTGACTTTTTGGGTTTTTGAGGTTTTTGATGGTTTGATGGATTGTACACCTTCTATATGTTATTTAGAATGTGTAGGGATGATTGTGGGAGTGTTGGAAGTGAGGAAAATAAAAATGGTGTGAAAAGTACCAAGTGACCAACTTTGGTATTTCTTGAAAATCACTTACAAGCAAAGAGAGAAAGAGGAGGAGAGCTATGAGACTTGTGTATTCTGGATGGCTCTGGTGTGAAAAAGAAGTGAGGGTGAGGCCTCTATTTAAATTAGAGATGAGGGTGAGGGCAGCTTGGTAACTTGCCACTTTTGGAGGGAGATTCATGAAGTTTTTTTTACAAAATCTTGCCAAGATCTTCTTCCATCAGCTCCATGGCTCAAGAAAGATCAGAAACATCAAGTGGAGATGTTCATGAAATGACTGAGGTGAGCTTAGAGGGTAGGATGGCACATCTGCAGCAGTTGGAGATGAAAAGTTTATCTCTCATTCTTACACATTTCAATATTTTATTCCATAAATCACAACTTGCATCTCTCTCTCTCCAACCTCTCTCTTTCTGTCATTTCCTTCCTCTACACATCTGAATATCATAATGTATCATGATCCAAGGGTGGAGAGTGGTTAGAGATGAAAAATTCTGATTTTGAGAAGTTGGACCAAGTCGATTTCAAGTGTGACAGGCCCAACTTCAATGCATCATAACTTCCTGCTCACAAATCCTTTTGAGGAGTTCTTGCACTTTTTAGAAAGCCCTTGTGTAGCTATACAACTTTCATGTTTTGGGAATTTCCAAATTCTTGATGGAACTAAGTTGAAAAACCCTTCAAAGTTCTGAAAAAGGTGATTTGTATGGCCAGAATTTAATGAAATTTCTCTAAGTGTTTTGTACTAGACAAATGATTTTTCTATAACTACAATTCCATGCATTTTTTGAATATGGACCACTGTGGGACTTTTGTAGGGTTTGCCAAGACCTTTCAAACAAGCTTAGAACCACCTCAATTGGACGTGTGGTTGAGGAGTTATGGTTTTGCCCCTTTCGAAACCCTAATTCTCGATTTTTGCAATTACTTTCTAACCCTTGATCCAATGGTCATTAAATTTTATGGGAAAGTGTAATATGATATAAGGAACATTTTTCATTCACACCTTGAAGTCAAATTCCTTATTGTTGGAGAGTTGACTTTTTGGTCAACTTTTCGATCGATCGGTGTCTACCGAGTCGCCCGTTGGTGATCCGGACATCCTGAGGACTTGAAACTCTTTGGACGGACTTTACTAAGCCATAGGAGCTTAATGGACCTTGATCCCATCATTGAAATACTCTTTGAATCAAAAGTCAAACTATAGTTGACTTTTTCCAGTCAAAAACCCTAATCGGGTGTCTCAAATTGCACTGTTCTCGAACCCCGGGTGACCACCTCAAATTGGATTCATACTCGACCCAATGTTGTATTCTTGATCTTGTTTGAAGTTGAATCAATCCAACATATTGATTGATCAAACCACCGAAGCCTCGATTTTGACGGTACAGAACCCTGATTTATCTGCATCTTGACAAAGATAAACTTGGAATGGGTTAAGGTTAGTTAAACGAATGAATATGATCCTACAATGGTGGTGAGGATCTAAGGGGTCAAAATTTAGGGTGCAACAACTTGGTGTTTGGATGAATGTGCTGCTTTCTATGTAGCTTTTGGTGTAAGTTCAAGGTAGTAGCAGCAAGATTAAAGGGCATATACTTTGTAATTCTTGTAAGGCCTCAATGGGTAACGCCGACATGGCTGAGGTACGATTGTACTTAGAGGAACCTAAATGGAGCTTTTGGATGATTACATTCTTGTAATGATCTCCTTTTTAAAACTTGCAATGGCTTTTGTCTTGCATTTAAATTAAATAAAGGTCTCTTAACCTTGTATTATTGAATTATGAATACGATGCGGATAACTCCTTGGTTTTGAATTTTGAAATTTCCATGTGATCGCGACTTTCTATGTCTAATACAACTTAACTGCAAGTGCACAGTCTATCGCGTAGTAATAAAAGATATCAATCCCACAGGGACTCGTAATCAAACTAGTGTTCTCGGGAGTTACTATGTTTAGCTAGGTAGATAATGTTTAAGGAAATAATTTCTGTCACTAAAGGGAACTAAAAACGTTACTTGAATTATAATTACGTGAATCGATATGCAGTAATTATGTTCTTCGGGGATTTGACAAGTTACCGGTATATGAAATATTTTTCAGAATTTATTTAAGCAGAAAATAGTGATCTGAAGACTTTCGTCTCACGATGGTTGTTGACGCTAGTCATAATTCTAAGGGCCGAATGTACGCTTTCGCCATCCCATTCGGGGTTAAAACTACTTTTTGGAAATCTCTAAGTTCTAATCCATTTTAAAGTGCTTTCGCTGTTATTAAAACAAATGCCTAGTGTTTACTATCTGGTCTTACCGCAGCTGTCGCTTGTTGGTTCGTACCTTAATTAATTTCCCACTATCGTGGCAAAACTACTTTTAAATAAGTTCTCACTTTCACGACGAACGTTTATTCAGTAAATAAGTTTAAACACTCAGACCATAAACAACTTTTGAAAAAATAAAGTTTTCAACCGGTTATTATCAAATCCCGTCTGAATTATTATTACATATCGATTACTCTGATTTAGCTAGACATGGATTTGGGAGAGGTAAAACATAAATAAAAACAGAAACTTAGAACATTCATATTACTGAGAATTAAAGTTACAACTAACGAAATAATGAAAAACCTGTAACGTATCCAATTGACTTTTGGCCAAATCCCAACGATGTCCGCAGGATTATGTCTTCAAACCAATAAAGCGCACAAATGAATATTGTCGAAATGGAATACAGGAATAAGGAAAGGAAACAAAAACAGACAGAATAAAACTAAATTTTTGCTCTGGAAATAAAATTGGGCAGCACTTCGTTGTCTGAATGCGGCTCCCTTTCTCAGCTCCCCTCCTTTCCTTTTTATAGAAGTAGAATTCTAACGGTTGTAATTTGAAGAAGGTGGACTTGGAGGCAGAAATATCAGGGAGTAGTGGTCCATTATTTGGGACTTGGAACTGCATTTTGCACGTTCAATTGAAGTTGTGCGTTTTTGCCTGCATGACGGTCGTCATGGTGTGTGGCGGTCGTCATGGAGGTGTGACGGTCGTCACAACAGCAAAATGTGCATTCTGCGTTTTTCATGTTGTTTTCATCTGGTTTTCGTCCATATTTCATCTGTAATTGCTTCTTTTCTTCATATTGCTTTGTTTAGACATGATCATAAAATACCTGCAAAATATCAGACAAATAACATGGAAAGAACCCGAAATCGGATTGAAAACAGTCAAACATTAGTTGAATTATGCATCAATATATATATATATATATATATATATATATATATATATATATATATATATATATATATATATATATATATATATATATATATATATATATATATATATATATATATATATATATATATATATATATATATATATATATATATATATATATATATATACGATTTCGTGTTATCAAACTCCCCTAAGCTTGAATCTTTGCTTGTCCTCAAGTAAAACAGGAAAAAGTCGGCAAGCACGAGGCAGCTTCCTGATTCACAAAGTTGGGAAAAACCGGGATTCTTAGTAGGAACAAAACGAGTACGGTGACGACACTGGACTACAAGTCTTCGGAAGTCTCCTTCTTATGCAAATCGGTCCCAGTCATGCTACTGTAGCTTGGTATCAAGGTTCTCGCGTCAAGTTCACCCTGTTTGTTCTAGCGCAATCACATTAAGCCCGTTGTCCATACACTTTCATGGCAAGTCAACCTGTTAGTGAATATGATCTCATTTCTGTTTTGATCTTTTTCATTGCTCATAAGCTTATACCATTGATTTTTCAATGAGTTTTTGTACCGTTGGGCTAAATGCTCGGGTGAGGAGCACCTAACTTAGAGGGAACATGTCTCTATACTTGGGCTAAATGGCTTTCTTTTCATGATTTTTCATCTTTTTGGAGATCATACACTTATTTGCATTGGTCGCTCGCTTAGAAGTGTTTTAGGATGGCGCTGACTGCTAGCATAAACTACTTGGGGCTGAGTTTGCGTAGAAATTTGAAACTTTGGTACACGCAGGTAGTGAAACCGACTCGCATAAACCGGAGGTCTAAGGTGTCAGGACGGTACTGGTTTTGTTAGAATTTTCGTTTCGGAGTTTCAAAACTTGGTTTGAACTTGGGCGCATTCTCGTGATGCTTTTGCTTTTGAGGAACGAACGAAAAAGTTTTTGTTTATGTCGAATAAAGTGGGGATGTTTGCGTAACGGAAGAAGATATATAAAAGAGCTTTTATTTGCTAAAACGTGAAAATGTTCGAATTGAAATTACGGAATTAAAAGTACAAGGGAATGGGAAATAAACGCTCCGCTCCCACACTATCTCAATCAGTGTCCCCACTGATTTGAAAGAATGCAAGAGGGAAATACAAGGTAAATGAAAATACAAAGAAACTGAAAATATAGTAAACAAATAAGGAAAACAATAACTAATCACGGCCTCTGCCTCGGTCATGTCCTCTGTCGCGTCCTCTGGCTCTGACTTGGTCGCGACGGGCCTCAAAGTCCAGTGCTCCGGTGTGATAGACATAGTCGCGGAGTCCTTCGAACTGCAAGGTAAGATTCGCCAGGTTCTCAGTGATGGTTTCCTGGCCGGTTTGGAGTTGTTGCATTTGGGTCCGATGTCAAGCTTCGAACTGCTCTGCTCGCTGATTCTGCTGCTGCATCATAGCGAGTATCTGGGCCTGCTGGTCGAGGGATCGGCGGAGGTCTTCTTCAGAGTAGTCGGGCTCTGGACGATGGCGGCGGCGGCGGTAGGATGTGCCTTCAGAAGGAAGTGGTTGCGATGCCTCCGGTTGCTCGGTTCTGTCCAACTCGTCTTGCATTTCGTCACCAGAACCTTGGGTGTGGGTCAGAGTTGGAGCAGCGGTAGCAGCAGGGGCATTAAGGTCAAAGAGCCAGTTGGCACGATCCTGTGGGTGCATCCAGGTGCGTGATGGCAGGATGATGCTTCTGACGGTTTTGCCACGCACGACCGAGTGGTACTTGCCATCGGCCCTGGAACGGATGAGGTGAGAAGCTCTGCAGTGGTCGGTGTCGAGGAATACCGAGGGAATGGCATGGAGATGCTGGAGGCGGTCACCAAGGTTCAGCCCGAGTGCAATGGAGGTAACAATCCCGCCAAAGTAAAATGGCTTAGAGCTACAGTTACAGTTGTCCTGAATGTGGGCCAGGAGGAACGGAGCGGCGTTGATGGGCTCGGAGTTGAACACACAGCGGAGAAAGAAGAGCTCTTTCGAGTTCACCTTATGGTTGCTATCCTGGGTGAAGATGGTGTTGCTCAGTGCTCGGTGGAAATACCGGATGGTCGGGTTGTGGATGTGCGTTGCATGCAGAGAATCCCAGACATCGGCATTGATTCCGGTTAACTGGTACCAGAGTGCAAAGGCTTCATGCTGAAACTGTTCGGTGAGGCGGCGGTGAGCATTGTCGCCGCGAGGGAATTGTAAGATGTCGACAATCTGGTTCTGGTTCAGTTGATAGTTTGTGCCGAACATACGGAAGCATGTGGCGCCGGAGTGTTGGCTGAGGTCGCCGCTGGAAGTGAAGTAGCTGAACGAACTGAGGAACTCGAGGGTGAGTTGTTCGTATGTCGGCTGCGGATTTGTGCAGAGGTGCCAGATGTCGGCTCTTTGGAGCATCCAAGTGACGCCGTCAAGGAGGCCGAGCTCCGTGAGCGATGGGATATGCGGATAGTGGGTCGGCTGTAGCGACCGTTGATGGAAGGCGATATAGTCGGCTGTAGCGACCGTTGATGGAAGGTGATAACAGTTTTGGGCTCGTGACGTTGTCACGTATTTGTGACGGTCGTCACCCGTGTGACGGGCGTCAGGCTTCTTGACGGTCGTCACACCAGCAAAATCTGCAGAACGCAGAATTTTGCTATGGGGGTGTTCTTGCAATGGTTTTAAGGCCTAGGATAGATGTGGCAATGCATTATATCGGCCAAGAAACATAGGATAACGTAAAAACAGAATCAATGAACAAAGAATAAAATTGAAATAGTATGTAATTAAAATGATTGTTTGTAATGTAATACATAAGGTAAATTAAACAATGTAAAAATCAAAATAATTGAAAACAGACGGAAAACAGAAAAAAGGTAAACTAAACTAAACTAAATCTAATAACTCAGTCTTTTCGTGCCTTCAATTCGTCGAACTTCCGGGCGTAGTAGTCGAACTGGTTACATACTAAGTCCATGAAGACTACGAGTTCGCTGTGTATGCTTGTGATGTCTTCTTTTACGGTGGTCAGAGCTGCGTCAACGTTGTCTAATCGGAGCAGAACGGTATCCATTTTGTCGATGGTTTCCTCAGGAATGGGCTCAGGATAGGTGTTGTAATGCGGAGGGGTGGTAGGGTCTACCTCAGCTTCTGATACAACATCCTCATAGTACATATAATCATGTGCTTCAGAGATGTGATCACTGTCGTACATGTAATTCTGCGGTGTTGATTGAGGTGAAGGAGGTCCCATAGGCTCATCCAATTCATAAACCCAGTTGTCCTTGTTATGGGTACTTGTCATCTGATGATTTGGCAATGTGAATAGCTGGACAAGTTTGTCATTGATGAGGTACTCGTAGGGTCCAGGTCCCATAGTTCTTAAAATGCGCCTGTTAAAGCAAAACTGGATATTCATGGATTGGATGGTGCCAAAACTAGTGCTTGCATTTAGGTGGAATCTAAGGCCAAGCTCGTGGGCAATCATTGTCACAAGGCCTCCTATTAGAATAGGTGATTGTGGGTCCTGAGTGAGGCGTCAGAAGGATCTCATCATAAAAGGTACGACATTCACTGTACGGCCCTGAGAAGCACAGAACATGATAAATAACTCTTCTTTAGATACTGAAGTAATATTTTCTTCTTTTCCGAAAAGGGTGTGAGCTAGTATCTTATGAAAGTATCTGAAGGCTGGGTTATGAATCTCATCATTATACATGCTGTTTGGGTCAGGGTGATAGTCGCCTGTGATTCTACCCCAAAACTGGTTGAGTTCAAAATCAAGATCGTCATCTTCGGCACTGATGAACACATGTGGTCTGCTAGGAAATCCTAGGAGGTTAGCTAATGACATCCGGCTATGGGTTTGGTCCATTCCAAACATCCTAAAGGTGATCAGCTCTGTGTTGGATCCAAAACCATAGTTGGGTAAGTACCTGAAGGAACTAAGGAATTCATAGGTGAGGTCCTTATAGGTAGCAAAACGGGTTTTCAAAGAAGTGTTCTCCCAGCCTAATTGATTAAACAGGTATTGGATGCTATCAGTAATTCCTAGTTTCTCCATGGTAGACTTATCATAATACATTGTTAAGGCTATGTATCTTTCAGTTAATGCTTCAAATCTTGCCTTTTGAGCTAATCCTCGAAAATGAACCTTTGTGAAGTCGTATGCGGCCATACTCGCAGGTAAGTCGGAGAAAAAACAGGAGGAAAGTTTGAAGGCTTTTAAAATCCTGAAAAGTTTAAAACAGAAATTTGAAGTCAGGGTTTTTAAAAACAAAAGGCGGTAAAAACAAAAAAATAAAAGAGAATAATAAAATAAAAAATTAAAATAAAAGAAAGTAAAAATAGTAGCAATTTTAAGTTTAGAATTTTTGTTAAAGTTTCAAAGTAGAATTTTAAATAAAAAATGAGAATGAAATACAGTAACGAGGAAAATACGGGAAAATTGGGTTGCCTCCCAGTAAGCGCTGCTTTTAACGTCTAAAGCCTGACGATAGCTTGGTGACAAGCTATTTGGGTGTTTGAGCTGGAAGCTCAAGCAATACTAGACTGCAGACTTGAGGGTTGTTTTCGTTCTTATTATAATGTTTTAGACGTTGCCCGTTTACGATAAATGGTGCATTCGTCTTATCGGTAATTTCAACAGCTCCACTCTGAAGTACTTTAGTCACTTCAAAAGGTCCAGACCACCTAGATTTTAGTTTACCTGGGAAGAGTTTTAATCTTGAATTAAATAGCAGTACGATGTCTCCCACACTGAATTGTTTCTTGACTGAACGTTTATCATGCCACTTTTTAGTTCGTTCTTTGTAGATATGGGCATTTTCGTAAGCGTCCAATCAAAGTTCTTTTAATTCGTGTAAGTTCAAGATTCGTTTTTCTCCTGCCTCGGTGTAGTTGAAATTAAGTGTCTTAATGGCCCAGAAGGCCTTATGCTCTAATTCTACAGGGAGATGACAGGATTTACCGTAAACTAATTTGTAGGGTGTAGTACCTATTGGTGTCTTAAAAGCGGTCCTAGAAGCCCATAAAGCTTCATTTAGCTTTGATGACCAATCTTTCCTTGAGGTGGCGACAGTCTTTTCCAATATCTGTTTTATTTCCCTGTTCGAGA
Organism: Lathyrus sativus; assembly: GCA_963859935.3. Classification (NCBI taxonomy): domain Eukaryota; kingdom Viridiplantae; phylum Streptophyta; class Magnoliopsida; order Fabales; family Fabaceae; genus Lathyrus; species Lathyrus sativus. Next base: position 675,778,405 of record OZ012739.1, on the reverse strand, counting down.
CCTCTACTTGTCCTCTAGTTTGCGGATCATAGGGTGTAGCTACTCGATGTCGGACTCCATATTTAGAAAGAAGTTTATCAAAGATTCGCGATATGAAGTGTGATCCGCCGTCACTAATGACGAGTCTGAGTACACCGAATCTAGGAAAGATTGTGTTTTTGAAGAGTTTGATTACTACTCGTGCGTCATTTGTTGGAGCAGCAATGGCTTCTATCCATTTAGACACATAGTCTACAGCGACGAGTATGTAGTTATTACCAAAAGAAGGCGAGAATGGTCCCATGAAATCTATTCCCCATACGTCAAAGATTTCTACCTCTAAGATTCCTTTCTGAGGCATTTCATCGCGTCGTGAGATGTTTCCAGTTCGTTGGCATCGATCACATTTTAGCACAACGATGTGAACGTCTTTCCAGAGGTTAGGCCAGAATAAGCTGGCTTGGAGAATCTTAGCGCACGTCTTGGATGTACTAGCATGACCACCATATGGTGCTGAATGGCATTGGGAAATGATATTTTCTATTTCTTCCTCTGGGACACAGCGACGGTATATGTTGTCGGACCCTCGCTTGAAGAGTAGAGGTTCGTCCCAATAATAGTGTTTCAGATTGTGGGAGTGTTGGAAGTGAGGAAAATAAAAATGGTGTGAAAAGTACCAAGTGACCAACTTTGGTATTTCTTGAAAATCACTTACAAGCAAAGAGAGAAAGAGGAGGAAAGCTATGAGACTTGTGTATTCTGAATGGCTCTGGTGTGAAAAAGAAGTGAGGGTGAGGCCTCTATTTATATTAGAGATGAGGGTGAGGGCAGTTTGGTAACTTGCCACTTTTGGAGGGAGATTCATGAAGTTTTTTTTACAAAATCTTGCCAAGATCTTCTTCCATCAGCTCCATGGCTCAAGAAAGATCAGAAACATCAAGTGGAGATGTTCATGAAATGACTGAGGTGAGCTTAGAGGGTAGGATGGCACATCTGCAGCAGTTGGAGATGAAAAGTTTATCTCTCATTCTTACACATTTTAATATTTTATTCCATAAATCACAACTTGCATCTCTCTCTCTCTCCAACCTCTCTCTTTCTGTCATTTCCTTCCTCTACACATCTGAATATCATAATGTATCATGATCCAAGGGTGGAGAGTGGTTAGAGATGAAAAATTCTGATTTTGAGAAGTTGGACCAAGTCGATTTCAAGTGTGACAGGCCCAACTTCAATGCATCATAACTTCCTGCTCACAAATCCTTTTGAGGAGTTCTTGCACCTTTTAGAAAGACCTTGTGTACCTCTACAACTTTCATGTTTTGGGAATTTCCAAATTCTTGATGGAACTAAGTTGAAAAACCCTTCAAAGTTCTGAAAAAGGTGATTTGTATGGCCAGAATTTAATGAAATTTCTCTAAGTGTTTTGTACTAGACAAATGATTTTTCTATAACTACAATTCCATGCATTTTTTGAATATGGACCACTGTGGGACTTTTGTAGGGTTTGCCAAGACCTTTCAAACAAGCTTAGAACCACCTCAATTGGACGTGTGGTTGAGGAGTTATGGTTTTGCCCCTTTCGAAACCCTAATTCTCGATTTTTGCAATTACTTTCTAACCCTTGATCCAATGGTCATGAAATTTTATGGGGAAGTGTAATATGATATAAGGAACATTTTTCATTCACACCTTGAAGTCAAATTCCTTATTGTTGGAGAGTTGACTTTTTGGTCAACTTTTCGATCGATCAGTGTCTACCGAGTCGCCCGTTGGTGATCCGGACATCCTGAGGACTTGAAACTCTTTGGACGGACTTTACTAAGCCATAGGAGCTTAATGGACCTTGATCCCATCATTGAAATACTCTTTGAATCAAAAGTCAAACTATAGTTGACTTTTTCCAATCAAAAACCCTAATCGGGTGTCTCAAATTGCACTGTTCTCGAACCCCGGGTGACCACCTCAAATTGGATTCATACTCGACCCAATGTTGTATTCTTGATCTTGTTTGAAGTTGAATCAATCCAACATATTGATTGATCAAACCACCGAAGCCTCGATTTTGACGGTACAGAACCCTGATTTATCTGCATCTTGACAAAGATAAACTTGGAATGGGTTAAGGTTAGTTAAACGAATGAATATGATCCTACAATGGTGGTGAGGATCTAAGGGGTCAAAATTTAGGGTGCAACAACTTGGTGTTTGGATGAATGTGCTGCTTTCTATGTAGCTTTTGGTTTAAGTTCAAGGTAGTAGCAGCAAGATTAAAGGGCATATACTTTGTAATTCTTGTAAGGCCTCAATGGGTAACGCCGACATGGCTGAGGTACGATTGTACTTAGAGGAACCTAAATGGAGCTTTTGGATGATTACATTCTTGTAATGATCTCCTTTTTAAAACTTGCAATGGCTTTTGTCTTGTATTTAAATTAAATAAAGGTCTCTTAACCTTGTATTATTGAATTATGAATACGATGCGGATAACTCCTTGGTTTTGAATTTTGAAATTTCCATGTGATCGCGACTTTCTATGTCTAATACAACTTAACTGCAAGTGCACAGTCTATCGCGTAGTAATAAAAGATATCAATCCCACAGGGACTCGTAATCAAACTAGTGTTCTCGGGAGTTACTATGTTTAGCTAGGTAGATAATGTTTAAGGAAATAATTTCTGTCACTAAAGGGAACTAAAAACGTTACTTGAATTATAATTACGTGAATCGATATGCAGTAATTATGTTCTTCGGGGATTTGACAAGTTACCGGTATATGAAATATTTTTCAGAATTTATTTAAGCAGAAAATAGTGATCTGAAGACTTTCGTCTCACGATGGTTGTTGACGCTAGTCATAATTCTAAGGGCCGAATGTACGCTTTCGCTGTCCCATTCGGGGTTAAAACTACTTTTTGGAAATCTCTAAGTTCTAATCCATTTTAAAGTGCTTTCGCTGTTATTAAAACAAATGCCTAGTGTTTACTATCTGGTCTTACCGCAACTGTCGCTTGTTGGTTCGTACCTTAATTAATTTCCCACTATCGTGGCAAAACTACTTTTAAATAAGTTCTCACTTTCGCGACGAACGTTTATTCAGTAAATAAGTTTAAACACTCAGACCATAAACAACTTTTGAAAAAAATAAAGTTTTCAACCGGTTATTATCAAATCCCGTCTGAATTATTATTACATATCGATTACTCTGATTTAGCTAGACATGGATTTGGGAGAGGTAAAACATAAATAAAAACAGAAACTTAGAACATTCATATTACTGAGAATTAAAGTTACAACTAACGAAATAATGAAAAACCTGTAACGTATCCAATTGACTTTTGGCCAAATCCCAACGATGTCCGCAGGATTATGTCTTCAAACCAATAGAGCGCACAAACGAATATTGTCGAAATGGAATACAGGAATAAGGAAAGGAAACAAAAACAGACAGAATAAAACTAAATTTTTGCTCTGGAAATAAAATTGGGCAGCACTTCGTTGTCTGAATGCGACTCCCTTTCTCAGCTCCCCTCCTTCCCTTTTTATAGAAGTAGAATTCTAACGGTTGTAATTTGAAGAAGGTGGACTTGGAGGCAGAAATATCAGGGAGTAGTGGTCCATTATTTGGGACATGGAACTGCATTTTGCACGTTCAATTGAAGTTGTGCGTTTTTGCTTGCATGACGGTCGTCATGGTGTGTGACGGTCATCACCCGTGTGACGGTCGTCATGGAGGTGTGACGGTCGTCACAGCAGCAAAATGTGCATTCTGCATTTTTCATGTTGTTTTCATCTGGTTTTCGTCCATATTTCATCTGTAATTTCTTCTTTTCTTCATATTGCTTTGTTTAGACATGATCATCAAATACCTGCAAAATATTAGACAAATAACATGGAAAGAACCCGAAATCGGATTGAAAACAGTCAAACATTAGTTGAATTATGCATCAATATATATATATACGATTTCGTGTTATCACCATGATGACATGTAAATCGTCTCTTGAATCATAATTTGTATTGTTGTTATCCCTTGAAATAAATAGAGCTTTATAATTGATTTTGTACACGGACTTGTATCCACAATTTGAATCAATGATTTATGTAAGAACATGAATCTTTATTATTTTTGCATACTTGAACTTGATGGCCTTGTAATCTTGTCATAGAATTTTGGGAGCATGCCTTCTATGGCTCTTAGAACATATTATAAAATTACATTCACGGCACAAATGAATTTGAACCCTTTCTCCAAAATATTGTAGGGCCTGACCAACAATCACTTAGAACCCAATGGAAATATACTTAAAAACCGTTTTTAAGTACTCTTGCCAAGAATCCAATTGAATACATCCTCCAACTAAACCTTGACAGCCCTGGTAGAATTGAACTCGTGGCCACCCTAACACAATCCTCTGGCGACTCTAATTCAAACTCTGGGGGAATCTCTGAAGAGGAAGAACTTTGGAACATAATGATGAAACTTTAAACACGTGGTCTTCAAATATATTCTTCCTGCTCATGATGATCTTACCATGATAAAAGTCATGCCCACCACCCATGGGCTGCAATGATCTGATATACACTTGGATTTGTTGCCTGTATAAGACCGGTTAGTCGTACACAAAAATAAACGATAACATGCAATAAAAAGCCCAAAGAGGTGGGATCTTAAGGTCAAAAAATTAGGGTATGACAGATGCCCCTATTTAAGTTACTTCTATCCGGAGATACGGAGATTGAAATCTTCTTCTTGACGAGATAGGAGGGACTTAAATATAAACATTGCACGAATTTTTGACCCTAAGAAGCCACCGAATGCAAATGATATACAATGATATGAAAATGCAAGACAAACAGTCCTGTGAGGAAAAGATGTCACAGTGGAAAAAGAAAAAACTAGACACAACACGCGAGAAATAAAGGAGCAGCAGACTCAACGGAGCGGGACACCAAGGGGACAGGAGACAACCAGCAAGGGAATTCTCCAAAACGTGTAAAAGTGTAGCACATACACCAGGAATATGGTGATTTATCAACAGGTGAGAAACTTGTAATCGAATGGTAGCCTATGACCATAGCGACTTTTCTGAATAATTCAGTTTTGTTTTTTCTTCTTCTTCTTTTTTTATGTACATTATTTTTTGAAATCCGACTGGAAATAGTAAAATGTGTAGACCTCCCCACGCGTCATGATCTGAGTACCATGAACGAGTCTTAGCTCTGAAAAACGCCTCCCCACGCCTCATGGTCTGGGTACCATGAACGATCTTAGCTCTGAAAAACGTCTCCCCACGCCTCATGGTCTGGGTACCATGAACGGGTCTTAGCTCTGAAAAATTCTTCCCCACGCCTCATGGTCTGGGTACCATGAACGGGTCTCGGCTCTGAAAAACGCCTCCCCACGCCTCATGGTCTGGGTACCATGAATGGGTCTCGGCTCTGAAAAACGCCTCCCCACGCCTCATGGTCTGGGTACCATGAACGAGTCTTAGCTGTAGATTTTGTAGATCTTAGATGTCATTGTAAATTGTAGATGTCATTGTAAATTGTAGAACTTTGTAGATGTAAGTTGTAGATGTAAGTGTCAATGTAGATGTAGTTTGTTGTAGATATAATTTGTAATGTAATTTGTAATGTAATGGAGATTGTAAAGCTTCACCGGGGATGCTCGGAAGAGATGTGAGCCGGTTGAATTTTAATGTATGTCTTCTCAAATAAAAGGACTAATGAGATAAACTTCTTCGACTTCCCTGGGGAGATGTCACTTGATGGAAATGAACTTGTGTGATGAATTCACTGGGGAATTTATTCCTGAGGAGCATCCTTGTTGTAGTTGCCAAATATTCTGTTGTGAACTCTCTAATAAAGATAAGTGTTTTGTAATGTCTTCGGTAAACTTCTTTGATGGATTTATGAAGCGATACCATTTGACAAGTTGATGATGTTGAAGAACCCACTGAGGGTGAATGAACCGTCTTGTAGAAACTGTCGTTTGTTGTTTTGAATAAGATCTTAGTCAAAACGAGTTGCTCAAATAAAGAGGTTGTTTAAAGTCCAAATGTAGAGGGTTTGAGAAAACCTGTGATATTATCGTTGGAGAAATGTCTGTCTTCATGAATATTCTCCTGGGGAATATAATGCAAAATAAATGCATACTTAATCCAAGTCCGAAAGTTGGAGATGTTCCTCATGCGATTGCTACAAGCCAAAGTTCAATTCAGGGAATAACTGAAGAGAAACTGTCAAGCAAGACTCGACCGTTGAGGTATGAACTCAAATGGAATGTACTAGAATAACCGTCTTCCACGAGGATCGAACTTCATGGGGAAAGTAGGAACATTGTGCTCTTTCTGCCTAGGGCTGACAACTCTATCTAGAGGGATGAGACACGCCCAAATGCCTGGGGGTAACCACGGCCAAAGCGATAGAATTAAAACAAACACGAAGAGATGCAACAAGATGCACATGCCTTGCTATCTATCTATATGCTATGCGTATGCTGACAAACGGGGAGAGGCGAAAATAAACGCCTCAAACGGAAAGGTACCCAAGCAAAATCTCCGCAGACCTCTTACCACCTGTAAAGAAATCTCGAACGTAAACAAAACCTCATCTCTAGATAAAATAAATATCCTCTGCTTGTGGAATCATATATGATTGTCGTTTCTCCGTGGATGAAATAAACGTCCATGGTCATCCTTTTGTTATTCATATATCAGGTAAAACAATTTTTTTAATCAATTTGGATTTTGCTATCAAGAATAAAGATTCTGAAAGAGGAAAGAAAACTTTTATTGAATGGTGGTCCGCAGAAAGGCGTGACCCCAATATTACAGTGTTGGAAAATAATAGAGATTACATCAAGGGAATAACAACTTGCTCTTCCTAAGTTAACGAGAACTTCCCGAGTTCTAAGCGAAATACTTTTTGACAGCGTCCGTATTCACAGGGCGAGTGATCTCTTCTCCGTCCATTCTTGCTAACATTAAAGCACCTCCTGACAAAACCTTTCCTACCACGTACGGTCCATCATAGTTCGGGGCCCATTTCCTCTGACATCAGTGAGGAAAGACTGGATCTTCTTGAGCACAAGGTGGCCTTCCTTGAATACGCGGGGGCGAACTTTCTTGTCAAATGCCTTCTTCATCTTTTGCTGGTACAACTGCCTATGGCACAACACCGCCATCCTCATTTCTTCGATTAAGTTCAACTGATCGTATCTGTTATGGAACCATTCAGTTTCTGATAACTTTGCATCCATCAAAATCCTCATAAAGGGAATCTCAACTTCTATCGAGAGTACTGCTTCCATACCGTAGACAAGTGAAAATGGAGTTGCCCCAGTTGATGTGTGCACCGTCGTACGATACCCATGCAAGGCGAACAGGAGCATTTCATGCCAATCCTTATAAGTAACGACCATTTTCTGAATGATCTTTTTGATATTCTTGTTGGCGGCTTCAACAACCCCATTCATCTTTGGTCTGTAAGGAGAAGAATTATGATGCTCGATCTTGAATTCTTCGCACAATTCTTTCATCATTTTGTTATTCAAATTGGAACCATTATCTGTAACGATCCTGTTCGGCACACCATATCGGCAGATAAGCTGATTCTTGATAAATTTAACAACCACATGTCGAGTTACATTAGCGTAAGAGGCTGACTCGACCTACTTGATAAAATAATCAATGGCTACTAAGATGAATCGGTGTCCATTGGATGCTTTCGTCTCTATCATCCCAATCATATCAATTCCCCACATAGAGAACGACCACGGGGATGAGATGACATTCAACAATGTTGGAGGCACATGAATCTTATCTTCGTAAATCTGACACTTTTGACATTTTCTAGCAAACTTGTAACAATTTGATTCCATTGTAATCCAATAATAACCAGCTCTTAAGAGTTTCTTAGCCATGGCATGTCCATTGGTATGAGTGCCAAAGGATCCTTCATGAATTTTCGTCATCAACATATCTGCTTCTTGCTTGTCAACACATCTCAGCAACAACATGTCAAAATTCCGTTTGTATAACACATTGTTACTCAAAAGAAAACTCCCAGCCAGCCTTCTCAAAGTTTTCTTATCTTTGTTGGAAGCTCTCAAAGGATATTCTTGAGTTCTAAGGAACACTTCAATGTCATGGTACCAGGGTTTGCCATCTTCCACTTCCTCGACGGCAAAGATGTAGGCGGGTCTGTCAAGACGCTTCACTTTAATCCGAGGACAATCATTCCAAAAGTTCACCATAATCATGGAGGCCAAAGTGGCTAATGCATCTGCCATTCTGTTCTCATCACGAGGGATATGATGAAATTCGACTCTATCAAAAAATGGTAACGATCTTCTAGCATAATCTCTGTATGGGACCAAATTATCTTGTCGAGTTACCCATTCTCTTGTGATCTGGTAGATTACCACTGCAGAATCACCAAACACATCCAAATTCTTAATTCTCAAATCTATCGCTTCCTCAAGACCAATAATACACGCTTCATACTTAGCTTCATTATTAGTACACTTGAATGTTAATCTGGAAGTAAACGGGATGTGGGACCCTTGAGGGGTCACAATGACAGCACCTATCCCTTTTCCATGAGCGTTAACAGCTCCATCAAAAACTAAACCCCATTGAGATCCTGGTTCTGGTCCTTCACCATGCAAGGGTTCTTCACAATCTTTCATCTTTAAAAACATAACATCCTCGTCGGGAAAATCATCGTTTGAAGGTTGGTAATCCAAAATAGGCTGGTGAGCCAAATGATCAGCCAGAACACTTCCTCTAACAGCCTTCTGATTATGGTACTCGATATCATACTCGGATAACAACATCTTCCATCTAGAAATCTTCCTAGTCAAAGCGGGTTTCTAAAAAATATACTTGATATGATCCATCTTCGAAACTAACCAAGTGGTGTGATTCAGCATATACTGGCGCAAATGTTTGGCGGCCCACGCCAAAGCACAACAAGTCTTCTCTAACATAGTGTATCTTGTTTCACAGTCGGTAAATTTCTTGCTCAGGTAATAAGTGACATGATCTTTCTTTCCTGTTTCATCTTGTTGACCGAGTATACAACCCATTGAATCTTCCAAAAAGTCAAATACATAATCAAAGGTCGGCCTTCAACTGGCAGTATCAGGATAGGTGGTTCAAGCAAATACTCTTTGATACTATCAAAAGACTTTTGACAATCTTCAGTCCAAACATACCCTTGTTCTTTCCTTAGAAGCTTGAAAATAGGTTTACATATAGCAGTCATGTTGGATATAAACCTAGAGATGTAATTCAAACGTCCCAAAAATCCTCTGACTTGTTTCTCGATGGTAGAAGCTGGCATTTCCTGGATAGCTCTCACCTTGTCGGGGTCCACTTCAATTCCTCTTTGACTGACAATAAAACCCAATAGTTTCCCTGATCGTACTCCAAATGTGAATTTGTTGGGGTTCAGACGGAGCTTGTATTCCCTCAAACGACCAAACAGCTTAGGCAGGTGTTTAACATGATCATCCTCAGTCTTGGACTTAGCTATCATATCATCCACATAAACCTCGATCTCCTTGTGCATCATATCATGGAACAAAGTATTCATAGCTCTCTGATATGTTTCCCCCGCATTCTTCAATCCAAATGGCATAACTTTGTAACAAAAGGTGCCCCAGGGCGTGATGAATGACGTCTTCTCTCTATCTTCGGGAGCCATTATAATATGATTTTAACCTGAAAAACCGTCCATAAAGGAGAAAGCCTCATATCTTGTGGTACTGTCAACCAAAATGTCAATGTGAGGTAACGGAAAGTCATCTTTCGGACTGGCCTTGTTCAAATCCCTGTAATCTACACACATGCAAACCTTACCATCCTTCTTCGGAACAGGCACAATATTAGCCAACCAGAGTGGATATTCGGCAGTGACAAGGAAACCTGCATCAATCTGTTTCTGTACCTCCTCCTTAATCTTTAGAGCCATGTCGGGTCGAGTTCTTCTGAGCTTCTGTTTTACTGGCGGTCACTCTGGCTTCAAAGGTAGACGATGCTCAACTATAGCAGTGTCTAATCCAGGCATATCCTGATATGACGAAGCAAACACATCGACAAACTCTTCAAGCAAAACGATCAATTGTTTCTTCACCTCAGGCTTGAGCAAAGCTCCAATTTTCACTTCTCTACGGATTTCTTCTGTTCCCAAATTGATTACTTCCACTGGCTCTTGATGAGGTTGGATAGCTTTCTCTTCTTTCTCAAGCAATCTGGAAATCTCTTCTGGAATATCATCTTCTTCGTCTTCAGCTTCATACACGGGAAACTCAAAATTCGGAGAAGGCAGCGGATCATTATTCCCAGGATGTAATTTATGTAGCAATCTGCGCAAGTGATATGATTTTTAATAAGTTTTCGTAAAGTGGAAAGTGTGTGTACGCGAGATGCTACTTATTATTTTCCAACATCGTAAGTAAATATATAAAAAACACACAAATGAAAATGAAAGTGATTTATTGATGATAGCAAAACCAAAGAGACACGCCCAACAAAGTCACCTTTGCCTTGGGCAGAGCAAAGGGAATTATTTTAAAAGTAAGCCCCAACAATGCAGTTTCGCCTTGGGCAGAGCGAAATTTTTTTAAAAACAAATGCTTTACTTAGATACATGAACGACAGCAGGGGCCTCAACCACACTCCAGTTTTTAACCAAAATTCCTGGGGTTACAAAGCTTGGAACATCCCCATCTGAATCTTCCTCGGTCACAGCGTAGACTCCAAAGCTGTAGTCGAACTCATCTGAAACATAACCTGGATCTTCCATATAGGGCTCATAATCTTCGTAAGGAATGGAGGACCTTGTAGAACCATCTGATATGTAACCTTCATGCTCATCTTCTAACACAACATTAACTTGAGGATGATGGACGACCCCTCCACTACGGAACACTTCATTAATCAGTGGAAACCCTTGACTCTTGGTAGTTTGTTGAGCAGAACTGCTGGTGAAACCAAGACCTCTCTTATTTCTGTTCTCTAGCAAAGACAACACCTTACCCCAAATTGTCTGAGAACCGTCGTTCACTACACGCTGTGCGTCTTTGAAAGATGACATAGATGCCTGAGATCTCTGGACACCCTCGCCCATAATAGACAAAGCTTGAAATTATGTACCAACTTCTTCCTCAGCTTCAACATACGAGAATGATGACAAATGACTCACCACTAAGGCTCTTTCCCCACAAACTGTGACCGTTTTTCCTTCAAAAACATATTTCAACTTCTAATGCAGGATGGAAGTGACTGCTCCAGCTTCATGTATCCATGGCCTCCCTAGCAAATAGTTATAGGCGGCACGAATGCCCATGACTTGAAACGTGATCATAAAAGTCTGCAATCCAATAGTCATTAGTAAATCTACTTCGCCAATTACTGTCTTTCTAGACCCATCAAAAGCTTTGACGATAACATAACTTGGCCTCATCGGCGGTCCCTGATAGGATAGCTTAGATAGAGTAGTTCTAGGCATAACATTTAGAGAAGATCTAGTATCAACTAACACACTGGACAAAGAATTATTTCTGCAATTCACAGAAATATGTAAAGCCATGTTATGTTTCTTCCCTTCTTCAGGGAGATCGTCCTCATTAAAACCCAGATTGTCACATGAAGTAATACTATCAATGATGTTGTCAAATTGTTCCATAGTCACATCTTGTTCAACATATGCTTGCTCTAAAATCTTCTGGAGCCCTTCTCTATAAGCCTCAGAACTCATCAGCAGTTGCAACACAGAAATCTTCGACGGAGTTTGCAGAAGCTGATCTGCAACGTTATATTCACTTCTCTTGATCACCTTTAGACATTCATCTGAATTGGACAAATTGTATTCACCAGATTGCCCCACAATTGGATCTTTTGAGCCTGGTTGTTCGGATGAGACCTCCTTTTCTTTTGGTAGTACAGTCGAGTAAACTCGACCACTCCTTGTTACTCTACTGACATCTGCAATGTTAACTACTGAAGGTACAGTGGGCAAAGGCACTTCCTTTCCATTTTCCAACATTGTGGCGTTGTATCTGTAGGGGATAGCCCTACTAGAAGTGTAAGGGACGGGTCCAGGCACGTTGATTATCAAAGGAGTAACAACTAGCTTTCTGCTATTATACACGATTTCGATACGCTCCACTTCCTTAAAGTGAGGCACTATAACACAAATTTTAACCTATTACAATGGTGTATATGAATCCTGTTCTATATTAGACTGGCAGGTGGCCCACAGTTGGGCAAGACCCAATCCAGTCCAGCTTTAGACAAGGCCCAACAAGGAGATTAGCACAATCTAGACATTGGGCACAATATGACCATTGGGCCCAATATAGCCATTGGGGAGAATATAATCGTTAGAGCATTATAGATGTTTAGGACTTTCCCCTCACGCGCTCCACAGTTCACGCGACCAACTGCCCCTGCAAATTTCATAGGGACAGTTGGACCAGGTCAAAGATCACGCGCTAGAATCTTCCTTGCTCCTCGTAAAATTGGAAGTCTCTAATTGGTGGACCATATATCCTGGCCCATAATGAGAACCTTGGCCCCGCGCTAGGGGTTTCTTATAAATACCCTCTCATTTGAGAGGGTTGGGTATTCAATTCACTCTAACACAAACCTAAACACTTTGTACTTGCTCTCTCTCCTCTGATTCTTACTATAGCACTGAAGTGCCTTGAAAGTGCACCCCCTCCTCTCCTACCATCATCATTGATGCCCTACATCAAAGGCCACGAGGATCCAGTCTGATCATACCAGACCAGTGGTATCATCTGTGGGAAACTTTGCTCCCCCGTCTTTCTTGAACCAAGATCCCCAATATTTTTAATCCAAAGACCAAAGCTTTTCTTTCTAAATCTTCCTTGATTGTCATGGCCTCTCACCGTAACGATGATGTCCCTCAAGATCTTGTCATCGCCGTCGCCTTGGATAACGATGATAACCCTAATTCTGGAGTTGTGGCCTACGAGACCGATCACAGGGATAGAAAGACTGCCTCTCCATCCTTCGACAACGTGAAACCCTGTATCCAGAATTCTAATCACATCTATGAGCCTATCCTCATTCTTCAAGATGCTGATCCTAGCATTGCGACTTTCATCGCCGCCCTCAACAAATCCAACTACATGATTTTCTAGTAGGGCGAGAAGATCTACATGCTAGAAAACGCCCTTCAAGAACGACCTCCCTCACGGAGACCTCACAGTACTTCCCCCTGTTCTCGTTCTCCCCCTTAGAAACATCGACAAAACGAGTCTCGAAGCGTTTCTCCAATCAATAAATGATCAAAATTGGAGAAACTAGGGCAAGAAATCATGAAGAAACGACATTGTACCTCTCCCCAAAGGACAAGAAATTCTCCAGCTCCCAATACTAGGGCTTTGGAGAAATCTCGTGAACGTCCAAGACAACGTAAACATTCTCCTCAATATAGCAGAAGCCTTCGTTATAGCCATTCCCCATGCATATCGTCGAGCACCAGTAATGAAGACGATGTGCATGGGCCTCTATCCTAGGAAATCATGGACACTCGTATCCCTCGTGTGTTGGAGAAGCCTCCTCCTCTGGATCTCTACGACGGAACCACTTCTTGGCCCACACGGTAGTTGTACGAACAGACCAACCCATAAGACAGCTGCTTGGCCGACTAGATATGGCCGACAAGATGCTTAAATGGTCTCTAGAACTATCAGAGTTTGACATCCATTACGAAAGCATGAAAGCCCTTAAGGAACAAGTCCTGGCCGACTTCGTGGCATAAATGACACCTCCAACATCCCAAACAAGTAGAGCACACAAGTGGACCATCTTCGTTGATGGAGCATCCATCTCTAGGGCAGTGGAGCAGGCATCATCCTCGAAAACGAAGAAGGGATTCTAAGCGAGGTATAATTGGTTTTGTCCTTCCCAACGTCGAACAATCAGGCCAAATATGAAGCGTTCCTTATAGGTTTACGTTTGGCTAAGGACCTAGGCGCGAATGAAGTAAATATCTTCACCGACTCCCAGCTCGTGGCCTCCCAGGTAAGAGGAGAATATCAAGCCAAGAATGATCACCTCATCAAATACTTGACATTAGTAAAGGAAAAAATAGCTAAGTTCAACATATATGAATTCTAACACATCCCCCGCGAGCGAAACAGGCGGGCAGATGTCCTGTCAAAATTGGCCAGCACTAGGAGAAAAGGTGGCAATAAGTCTATCATACAAGAGATACCTCCTCACCCAAGTATCGAAAAATCAACAGGGCTGCTCGACGACAATGCCATTGGCGACAGCAATTACTGATGACCCCGGTATACAACTACCTCACCACATGGGAGCTGCCCGAAGACAGCAAAGAAGCCAGCACAACTAAGCAAAGGGCATGTTCCTACGTCCTAGTCGAAGACAAGCTCTACCGACGAGGATTATCCACCCCTCCTAAAATGTGTTGAGGAGGACAAGGTCCCCGACATTCTCCAAGATATTCATGACCGGATCAATGCACAACACTTAGGAAGAAGATCATTGGCACGAAAAGCCCTGCGAGCAGGATATTATTGGACGACTTTGCAGCATGAGGCAAAAGAGCATGTCAAAAACATGTGACATATTCCAACGCCACGGGGACATGCACTTAACACCCCCAATGAACTAAAGACTATGTCCTCCCCATGGCCCTTCGCTTGGTGGGGGATGGGCATCCTTGGCCTCTTCACAATGGGGTCTTGTCAGAATAAATTTTTGATTTTGGTAGTTGATTACTTCATAAAATGGATTGAGGCCAAAACCCTCGCCAAGATCACAACATTAAACATACTTTGTTTTTACAAAAGAAACATCCTCGCACAATTCGGTGTGCCCCAGGCCCTTGTGACCGACAACGGGACCGAGTTCACGGACATGAAGTTTCAAGAATTCGTCGCCAAACTAGGCACCAAGCAACACTTCACATCCGTCGAACATCCTTAGACAATCAGGCAAGCAGAGGCCGCAAATAGGGTGATCCTTTGAGGTCTAAAAACGAAGATTAGACGAGGCCAAAAAGATATGGGTTGAAGAGCTACATAGCGTGCTCTGGGCCTATATAACAACTCCACACTCAAACACCGGGGAGACTCCCTTTCGACTAGCATACGAAACCGAGACAGTAATCCTGGTGGAAATTAGAGAACCCTCTAAACGAACAGAGGCTCCTCTCAACGAGGAACTGAACGACGAAGCATTAAGAGAAGAACTCGATCTGGTCGAAGAAATCCGATCAGGGGCAGCCTTCCGCGAAGCTTCACTAAAACAAAAAATAACATTGCGCCACGATTCAAGAGTCATAAAGCGTGATTTCCATGTGATCAGCTTGGTCCTACGTGAAATAAAAAAGATTCACGCGAGGGCAAGCTGGCCGCAAATTAGGAAGGCCCCTACCGGGTAAAATTAAAAATGGGCATCGGGGCCTACTACCTCGAACATGTAAACAGAGAGCCATTTGATCGACCATTGAATGCTGAAAAGCTCAAAAAATATTACAATTAGTACCAACAATCAGTCATAACTAACATCCGACGAACTCACCTCACAACGGAGAGATTACCCAGTCAAGGGAGCATGCCCTGGTGCAAGCACAATCCTTAAATTTACAACGAAGGCAAGTTTCTGCTCATGGAATGAGTAGACTCTATGCCCAACGGGGATACCTTAATCTAGATCTGTCGTTGTCGTACCAGCGTGGCAGGACACCCAACTTGCGATGGGAATATTCTAGGCCCTGTGGGATCAGGACCTCGACCGAGATCCTAGTCCTGCAACTAACGGAAACTACTTTCGCCTCCTCAACAAGTTCCCTAAACAGTCGAGCATTATAACAAGTCGAGCAAACTTCTAGCGAATATAATTTGCGAAACTTAATACTTCAGGCAAATAGAAAGCATATACATCTACAAAGATAAAGCGCACAAGCAAGGCATATAATTTCAAACATAAATATTATATAAATCCGATCACCAGGCCGAAAATTGTCAAAATATTACATAACATGGGCCTAGCCCAACCATCAAAAGATTACAACAAGTTCCCTCTAGCTCCACTCAAGCACATCCTCCTCGACAAGACATGCAGGATATTTTCCGAGTACAACCTCATCGACAAGAAATTTATGTGCCTTAAGCGCAAGGCTGGTCGACTTAAAACATCCCTTCTACGAGCATGTCCTCGCATCCAAAATAACCTTTAAAGTTATGAATAACCAATTGTCGACAACAATAGTCATAGACATTCGAAGGGTACGTCCCCTAGGATTTTCATTCAAAAACAACTGTCTCAAAGGCATCCCCGTGACGCAATTCCTGCCCATCGAACAACCAACAAGGTTAACTCAAAGTCATTGCTCCTCACCTAAGAACAACGACTTGGAGGGCTTCTGTTTTGGACTGGACTGGCAGGTGGCCCAGAGTTGGGTAAGGCCCAATTTAGTCCAGCTTTAGACAAGGCCCGACAAGGAGATTAACACAATCTAGCCGTTGGGCACAATACAGCCGTTGGGGGGAATATAGTCGTTGGAGCATTGTAGTCGTTTGGGACTTCCCCCTCACGCGCTCCACAGCTCATGCGACCAACTGCCTCTTCGAAGTTCACGGGGACAGTTGGACCAGGTCGAAGATCACGCGCTAGAGTCTTCCTTGCTCCTTGCAAACCTGGCAGTCTCTCATTGGTGGACCAGATATCTTGGCCCACAATGAGGACCTTGGCCCTATGCTGGGGGTTTCTTATAAATATCCTCCCATTTGAAAGGGTTAGGTATTTAATTCATTCTAGCACAAACCTAAATACTTTGTACTTGCTCTCTCTCTCTCTCTCTCTCTCTCTCTCTCTCTCTCTCTCTCTCTCTCTCTCTCTCTCTCTCTCTCTCTCTCTCTCTCTCTCTCCTTTGATTCTTACTATAACATCAGAGTGTCTTGCAGGTACACCCTCCTCGTCTCCTACAATCATCGTTTCTGCCCTACATTGAAGGCCAAGAGGATCCATCCTGATCATACCAGATCAAATCCGTTGTAAACCTGGCATTGTTGTTTGCACGTTTTGTAGTAGTGGAGATCTTGTTTAGTTTTTTAGGTTGTTTGCAAGCTTGAGGTGATTGTCAACAGATTTCTCCAAAATTGCCTTAGTAGTGACTATGTGGAAGGTTACGGATAAGGTGGACTAATACTAAGATATTTGAATAATTTCACCACTCAAGGAATCAGTAGGATCAAGGGTTTGATTGCTACAAAATAAGGGTTGGAGCATAATTGGTGATATAAGAAGATTGAAGAAACACAATTCGAGTAAAGATTGCGTAGAAGAGTTTTGTTGTGTGATTTATATAAGTCAAGATTCAAATAGAAGATTTTATTTTCTCAGATGTATTTTGGATGGGTGATTGTATGAAATCTTGGAAATATTTTTTAAATAACAAGGAATTATGTATGTTCTAATGGGAAACTATTGAAGAGTGCATGTAGGCAAAGCGAGGACGAACGTCGAAGCACTATAAATCATGGTTTCGTGTCTCTCTCTCTCTCTCTCTCTCTCTCTCTCTCTCTCTCTCTCTCTCTCTCTCTCTCTCTCTCTCTCTCTCTCTCTCTCTCTCAGTCATATTTTCAAATAATCAACTAGGTATCCTTTATACACACTTAACTGATTATCAATAAATTCGCCACTATGATGAATTTTCAGATGTAAATATTTGTCCATTTTGACCTATTCAAAGCAATCTTGAAATTAATAAATTTCAAAAAAGACAAAGCCGTAAAAGATAATACATTTTGAGACCTTAAACATTAAAATAACTAACTGCATAGAATCCTTAAATCTAATACAGACAACATTTGAAAAAGAAAATATCCCTAAAACTAGCACAAAATCCCTAAAACGGAATCGTGAAAGTACCTACTAACCTGTATTCAACAATGGTGTCATTAATAGCGTCTCCACCCCCTTCTTAGAAATTGCCTTTGAATTCACCTTCAAAAGCACTATCGATCTCAAGGAAATCGTCATGTTCTTTGAAAGTGCATTTGTCTTCACGCAGAGACTCCTTTGTTAGGCTTTGTTGATCTAAATAAGTGAATTGGTGTTTAAGTGATTTCTAACTTTTATTATAATGTTATATCCACGTAAGGGCCATGTCTGTGCCAATCAGACCCTATTTTAAGTGATTTTTGACTTTGACTAACGTTATTTACAGAAAGGATTAACATGGCCATGTTTTAAGAGTTAAAGGATAATTTTGATCTTTTTAAAATATAAGAGATCAAATTGGATCCTGAGGTAAAGTTAAAGGTCTAAAAAGAGTATTTTGTCTATTGTTTTTAAAGAATAGTACTTTTGATATGAAAAATACACGCGCAAAATGAAAAATGTCTTTGAAATGACAATTTAAAATGTTTTTTACTTCAAAAAATTTTGTATTTTTAAATAGTTACAAGTTTAATTCATCACTAAAACGGAAAGTGGCAGATTTTGTTCGTGAGACAAGACTACATTTCCAAAATCTTAAAACTTGAGCCCTTAAAAAAAGCCTTTTAAGTACAAATCAATTACTTAAATGATTATTTGCATGAAGTTCTTTGATTACACACATACACATTTAGAGCATCCACATCAAGAATTTCCCATACCTCTTTAGTGTAGTTGTTAATGATCCTTAACATGTTTTGTTAACTCCATTATAAATATAATAGAACTAAGGGTGCTGCAATTTTCAAGAGAAGCTTCATTTCAATAGGTTCTCAACTCTTTTTAAGTTTCACTTTCATCAGTTTTAATCGTAGGAGGTGTCCCTCGATCGATGATAATTTAAAATATTTTTCTATTCATGTACTTGAGAAAGGTAACCATGAGAGCCTTCCATTAGTCATGATTTTTTAAATCAAGAATCGACAGACGATTACTAGGTCTCAGATAAATATTTTGTGTGAGATATTTAATCCTTTTACACTTAAATTTTAAGGTAGATTAGGACTTTAGTAATGTCATTTGTTTATATTTTACGTTAATTTGATTAAATTAGGATAGAGCATACTAGGTGCTCTCTTTTGTTAATTTTATGTGTTTTATGCTTGTGTTGTAGTGGCTCTTATGACAAGTTTTGTCACGCTAGGAATCTTTGAACACCATCCAGTTGACCTTGAGTAAGAAGATACTTGTGTGGGTTTTCAACTTCAGTGTTAATGCTAACGTGGCAGAGGTTTGGGAAGAAAATAGAGTTGAGTTGGAGAAAACAAATGGATAAGGATGAAACACTACGAGATAAATCCTAAAAAAGTTGAAATTGAGGCGTTGATGCACCACCCTTCACCGAAGACCTGGTGTGAGACGTGTTGTCTCCTATAGGTTATATGGACCAATACAATATACGTACTATGGGACGGAGAAAAATATATTTCTTATTCTTTCGGGCCATATCAAATGAACAACCAAGAAGCTCATGATCTAAGGTCTGAAGTTAACCCTATTTTTGAAGGAGTTTAGGGTTAACTTTAATGATAAGGAATCTTTTTGTAAATGGATTTTAAAGCCTCTGACAACCCTTATCTACTAGAGATTGTTAAATATTTGTATTTTTAGCGAGTACATCTCTCAATTGTGATTCTCTTTTCTTCCAACGGTTATGCATAGAATGGAACTATATCCCTTAATTTTAAGCTCATTAACTAGTGTTAAGTACAATGCCTTGAATGTTTTAATTACTAAATTAAAAAATTTATAAAAATTAAAGATAAATATATAAAGATAAATGGATAAAAATACGAAAAATATTTACAAATCCAATATTTATAAAGAAACATTAATTCTATTGACCAAAATAGTGTGTTGATACATGAATATTTCATTATTGAAGTGACTTGGAGGTGGAAATAAGTTGGGTCGAGTTAGGCTTTGCCAAGTTTGGGCCTGACCTGCTAAAATATTAAAAGGCAAAGTCTGATCTATGGTCTATCAGAGACTCATTTTTTGGCCTGAGTCTGACATTTTTAAAGGTCTAATTAGCCTACTTAAAAAGTCTATATTATTTGAACATATGTAAATAAGCAATTCAACTAATGTTTAAATATACTAGAGAATCAAAAATCAATGAGACTAAATGTTTATTTACATAGACTTATTTGAGTTTACATAGAAACATAAGTTTTGTGAGATTATTTGTTTAGAAGAATTTGTGAAAACAACTTATGACATTATTCATAAAGTTTTTTCAACTTATTTCCACAAGTTCTTCAAAATAACAAAACTTTAATTTTCTATTTTAATGTAAAATACAAAATAAAATATAAAAACTAATATATTTATTAAAATAGGTTGGTCTAATATGCTTAAAATACTTTTTACAGCAATGTGGCCTTGTCTATTTAACTACATAGATTTATAAAAAAAACATGAATCTTTTTTATTTAATAAAAAAAAGTCGGGTCTAACTTTGACCTGTATAGATTATGTCGTAGATCTCTGTTAATTGCGCTAACATATTTTCATCTTGATCTTGAACGTGACTCATGTTTGAGTCCTATTTATCATTTCTCAACATTTTTATATTACTTTTTGCACGCGTTCACAACTTTACATTTTTTATTTATTAATGGTGCTATAAATATAAAGTACACGTAAATATTCAATTCTCAAGTTTAAGGCTATGTTTGGATAATTTAAAAATAACGGAGCGGAGCGGAACGGAACAAAATAGGATGAAGTGGAATGGAACGAAATATAAACTTCATTCCACTGTTTGGATATTTTACAACGGAACGGAACTAATATCTCATTCCACTATTTGGGAATTGGACGGAGCGAAAAACATTATAACTTTTTTATTCCATTTTTACCCTTTGCTACAATATTGATAGATCCAACATTCTCACACTAAAATAATATATAAGTAACCATAGAAAAATATCAACTTAACACTTGAAATAAATTAAAACATACAGTAATAAATCAAAACGTTCATAAATGAAACATGATTATTATAACTTTAAATTGCAAAGACCAAGTGCACAAGTTTTGATCAACACCATACTGGATATTCATAGTAATTCATAAATAAAATCAAGTTTTGCTAAAATTAAATGATAAATATATGTCTATAGTAGATAATGATATCAATTCTTGCTAATAAAAAAGATAAATATTGATCCATAATAGATAATGACTCTCTTCTTTAAGTATTCCACAAAACCTGCAAAAATAAAATAAAATAAATTACGCAAATATTTCATTAGTTAAAGATAAAAAAATACTCAAAAGTGATAAATAAATATGTTACCATTATCAAAAGGGATAGTCTAGAACAATGAGATGCAACATTTCCTTCCGCTTATCGATTGGAATTCCATTAAAAGCTTTCAATGCATCGGCATTCTTAACAAGGTACATGTATACAAGAGGCAAAGAACTTGGTTCAACCCCAATCTCGACCAATTCAGCCCAAATATCTCCACCATTATCATTTTTACTCTGTTTGACCAGCTCCATGGAATTCATTTCAAACACATCAACCATTTTTTTGAAAGTTTTGGAAATCTCAATCATGCTTGTATCATCTTCAATAACCTTCTTTACTTGCTTCTTAGTCCTAGATGATGATACATCTTGAGAATTGGTAATAGAAGGCCTTGTAGGAGAATTGTTGGAATGATGTTCATCATCATCAAATCCCTCCAAAATAACTTCATTGGTTTCAACTAAGTGGTCTATTTCTTCGATGGTTGTGCCATGACTTTTTTCAACATTTACAGCCTTTTTTGCTCTCATTTCAACAGTTGTACCTTCATGCTTTTCTGTTGCTCGATCTTTTCCAAAAAGTTTGGTCAATTTATCATAAAATAATATTGGCTTGTTTTTCCATTTAACAGCTTCGAGTTTTGCCTACACCAAAATAAACGAAACGATGCATCACTTAAAAAGTTTTTAATGAGTGAACTCAAATAAAAATAATCGGGTAAGTGTATAAAACAATTATAGTAAATAATACCTCAATTAGCTTGTTCCAAACTTCATCTTCGGCAATCCATATATTTGTTGTTGAATCCCATCTAAACTCACTCAAGCCATTCTGGAAAAGGTCATAACAAGAATTGAACTTTGTTTTGATGTGTTTCTTGTAATAAGGTGCACAAGTTTAAGAAAGTTTTAGGACTCATACGAATGATATCATAACATCGCTCACTTCCTACAATATATTTCATCAACTCATTTCTAACTTTCTCTCTTTGCTCTGTGATTCTATAAGGTATTTGGGATCTTCTACGCTTGTTTTTTAGTGAACGTATTAGAACAATAATGATAGATACTTGAAGAATCATCATTTGAACCAATTTCATATACTTGATTCTTATGTCTTCGTTAGTCATCTATAACAAATTAAACAGTAAAATTTACTCTAATTATAAATCCATATACAAATAAATCAAATTAAAATATTTATAACAAATAAAATAAATCATATCAAAATCAGAACAAATAGATTAAGAATTTTTAAAACAAATCAAATATATAATTTCAATCCCAAATTAATTAAGAATCTTTATAACAAATCAAAACTTTAGTTACTAATAATTATTTTCCTATTATACTACATAATATTATTAGCCAATTTTATGTTACAGTAACTAATTTTTAGTTTTTCTCTATACATAATAAGAATACAATCAACGTGAATAGTAGTGAAAAACTACAGAAACAGTAGTTTTGCAACAAATCTAATTTCTACTTTTGTTCTTAATAAAAAGTTAATTTAACATACAAAACACTATAAAGGAACATAAATCATAATTTTAGGTTTTATTTTTAGTAACTATACCTAATTTCTGAAAAATGAAAAAGACATGAACATGAAGATAAATCAAGATATTTAATTTAATAGAGCACACATATAAATACAGATAAAAAAATAAGAAGAAATATGATATACCTTGTTAGGGTAGAAGAAGGATAGACTCTTTGCAAGCAAGAAGAAGGCATGTGAAGGAGAAAAGTTGCACTGAATGAATAAAAAAATATCACGTTGATTAAAATAAAGAATATGAACGGTTAATAATAAAAGTGAAAATTTGGAGGAGAAAATTGTAATTGTTTTATTAATTGATTCCATTCCATTTGATACACCCTAATTTGGGGGAATGAAAAATGGACCAAAATAGTGGTATTTGATAGAATGTGTTCAATCATACTCAATTTCATTCCATTTAATTTTTATAAATCCAAACGATGGAACATAACTCCAGTCTACTCCATTCTATCCCTTTCTAACAGTTTTGCGATCTTCATGAAGTTTAATAAATTTAAGAAAGATTGAACTTCTTCATATTCAACCGTATTTGTATTCGTCTAATCTTCTCTCGGTTGAAGGAGCATCACCTAATGGTTAAAGTGTATGTCAGATGATTTAGAGTGATATTATTTTTTTTTATCAAAACATATTTTTTATTTTTAATTATAAGAAATTACAGATAAAAAGTAATAATTAAAAAACGTGTAGAAAAACATATAACAAACTGATTCATAATTGTTTTTTGTTTTTGTTTATGTCAACATAAATTAGAATATCATTTTTAGAAAATGTTTTGAATACAAGACAATAATTGAGTTAAAGTTTTCAGAGAGAACATAATAATTTACTCTTTTAAAATAACAACAACAACAAAATCTCTTTTGATATGGTGGGAATGTGGGATAGACTAAATTAATGTAGCAAGTAGCAACTCCATAATTGTTTGCAGTTGCATGATTGAGCACAAGTATATTTGTCAAGATAAGGATTTGTTGGATCTTGCCAGGTGAAGCATTGACTGGATACTGTATTCTGCTTACACCAGATGCCACCTCCATCAGCTTGGTGCTAGCTACAATCAGGTTACTGCCAGCTATGGCTACTCAAGCAAAATTAAAATAATATTTGAATAATGATATAAACAAATCGGTTATAAAATTTATGTCTTTAGATAAATATATAATTGATTATCTTATAAATATTTTAAACAGAAAAAGCAGTACTTCTAATAAATACTTTTAATAATTTAATTATAAAGTATATTGAAGTAAAAGTGATACAAATAGTTTTAATAGGAGACAAAATAGTTAATGACATATGGAAAATTAAAATATTAACCATAAATAACTTTTTATTTACGAGTAGATTACTAAATTTGTAATGAAGAGTACGTTATTTGTCACTTTTATAAGAATTATTTGTAGTATTTATATATTACTAAAATAAATTAGATGAATTATTCATACACTACTCCTTACACTTACATCATATTTATTGTTCACAAATATGATGAATAGTAACATGAATAATGAATACTGATATAATTAGTGATGAGAATAATATATGAACAAAGATAATAAATAGTGAACAATATCTCTAATGAACCGTACAAGAATAATGACTTTTAGTAGTAAAATAAAATCGATTAATGAAATATAAATAGTTGATTAATGAAATGAAAAAGTTGACTGAGAAACGCTCAGATATTAAAAATAATTTTTAACAGTTAAAAAAAGTTAGTTAATGAAATGTACAAATTAATTAAAGAAGTGATGAATTTGCTTAATAAACCTCCAGATAGTAAAAATAATTTTTAGGAGTAAAACAAAGTTTATTAATGATAATAAAAAGTTAGTTAATGAAGTGATGAAGTTGGTTAATAAACGCTAGAATATTAAAAATAATTTTCAGTAGTAAAACAAAGTTGGTTAATAAAATATAAAATGTTGTTTAATAAAGTTATGAAATTAATTAATCACACAATTTTATATTGTACTCTTTATTCTATAAAATAAAATAAAGAATAATATATATATATATATATATATATATATATATATATATATATATATATATATATATATATATATATATATATATATATATATATATATATATATATATATATTATTATAATATTTTATTATTCATCATATTGGTGATCAGTAAAATACAACGAAGTGTAAGAATGTTATTTTTCTATTAACATATATTTTGTATCTATGTTTAAGGGTAGTTGTTTATGTGCTATAACAGTTTTTACATAATGTTATGTTCTGATTGTTAGTTGACACTGATTATGAGTTTTTTTTTTTAGTTTTTATGTTATGTCGTTTTGTTGTAATTATGTTCTTAATTTTATCTATGTTGATTTTATCAGCAACTGATCATAGTTTTTGGTTGGATTTGGTATAAGAGTTCTTAGTAAGATATGTTGTTGCAACTTTGTCTAATCTTTCGCATCATAAAAGATTAGTGGTTTGTGAAAGTGTTGAATTGCAATCACAACTTCCATTGTGGAATGTAAACTAGAGCGAATTGGCGAAATACTCATTTTTGTCTAGTGGAATATTCAAGACAATGATGTGTTGATACAATCAAGATTACATAATGTGTTTATTAGTATATGAGTGTTGATTGACATTGATGCAAGGTGTGTTATGAGATTATGTCGGAGGTTCACTATTAAAAATAAGACATTTGGTTAAATAATTTTACATCAGATTTTAAGATATATGATGTAAAAAATATTTGTCAAAGGATTTTACATCAGATTTGTTAATAATATGATGTGAAAAATATTTGATTTAATGGTTTTACATCAGACATATATTTCCACTGATGTGAAAAATAACGCAGTGGCAATGTCATAAATAATAAGAAATTTTGTTATAAAGGATTTTACACCAGGCCATTTAACCCAACCGATGTAAAAAGTTCTGAAGAAAAAGTAAATAAAATGGGTTAAACATTTTACATCGGGCCTTTTACACCAACCAATGTAAAAAATAACGCGGTGGCAGTTTCGTAAATAATAAGAAATTTTGTATAAAGGATTTTACATCGGTCCGTTTACCCCAACCGATGTAAAAAGTACCTCAATAAAAAAATAAATAAAATATATTAATTAAACATTTTACATCGGACCATTTATCTCAACCGATGTAAAAAGTACCTCAAAAAAAAATAAAAAAAATATATTAATTAAACATTTTACATCGAGCCATTTATCCCAACCGATGTAAAAAATTCTAAATAGAAAAATAAATAAAATGGATTAAACATTTTACATCGGGCCATTATCCCAACCAATGTAAAAAATGGTTTGAAGGATTTTACATCGGTCCTTTAATTACAACCGATGTAAAAAGTGCCAGACCTTAACAGGATTTTACATCGGTCCATTAACAGGATGCGATGTAAAATGTTTTAAGTTAAAGAATTTTACATCGGCCCATATGCCAACCGATGTAAAATCTTTCTTAAAAGCCAAAACCCTGCCTGTAATGTTTACATTCTCAAAATTCCAAAACCCATTTTTCTTCTTCTTCCTTAAACGCTCCGCCATTTTCGTTCCACCTTCTTCTTCCACCGTCCCTCTGTCGTTTTTCTTCTTCTTCCTTAAACGCTCCGCCTTTTTTGTTCCACCTTCTTCTTCCACCGTCCCTCCGCCGTTTTCGTTCCACCGTCGCCATCTTCTTCTTCCATCGTCCCTCCGCCATTTTTGTTCGCATGGTTCTCCCTCCAAAATTTTCGTTCGCGTGGTTTCTTTAAGGTATCTTTAATACTACATTATTTTACTATTTTTAATAATAACTTTTTGTAAGAATTCTGGATTTTGAAATTTAGTGTGTAGAAAATTCAGTTTGTTTCATATATTTTCAACATCATATTGTTAAATTTAGTAGTGATATTTTTAACATGTAGTATGTAGAAAATTTAGTGACAACCTTACACTGCAATTTTTAACATCATATTGTTGCTTAAATTAGTAGTGATATTTATCATAACGTGATTTCAGATGGTAAAATACCAATTTCTCATTATTTGGATAAAGTCTTAGGAGAAACAACCTTGTGCTTGTTGGCTTGGAGAGACAACCTTGAGCTTTTTCTACTTTCTAGTACTTTGCCGATAACAACGATCTATAAGATATCTTTAACAATACATAATTTTACGGTTTATAATAATAGCTTTTTGTAAAAATGATTGAAATATTTCGATGTCAATTTGGTTCTATTTGCGTTAAAATTGAAGATAAAAATGTTAAATAATTTTGATGTTAATTTGGTTCTATTTGGATTAAAATTGAGTAATAGAATTTTTATGATAATATCATTTTGTTAGGAATAATTTTTATGATTTTAATTTAATGCCACGTGTTTGCACGTAGAGACTTTTGTTCTCTCTAATGTATCCAAAAGAGGGACTATTGTAGGCGTCACAATGATTTAACTATGTATGTGTTAATTTAGGAACATAGGTATGGATCGTGGTTGGATGAGAGCTAATCGATTAAGTACTGAGTACGAACATGGAGTGATGGAATTTATACAGTTTGCTGAAAGTAATGCTAAAAAAAATCTCCCTCCTCCTAAAAATAATGCTGAAAAAAGTCATCATGTGCGTTTTCTATTTTTTTATTTTTGATAACATATATATTTTATGTGACTTTTGTGTTTTCACGCACACGTAAAGAGACCATGGACAATTAATAGTCATTTCTTCAAGAGACAATATTGTGGTCGTCTTTTGTTCACTTCATCGGGAACTTAATCCAACCATGAAGAAAATTGTTACAAAGTAAGTTTATATTTTATCTGACTTTTGTTATAATATATGCTATATCCCATATACATAAAATTTTACAAAATTAATTTAATATTTTATGTTGCTTTATATGGTTTTTTCCTGAATTAGTGCTTTCAGGGTTTATCAAATGACAAATGGCAATAGAAAAAAGGCTACATGACTCCAACCCAAAGTAAGCGTGATGTAAATTATAATTCTATATTTAATTTTATCATAAGTATTTACTAATTGTATCATTCATTTTAGACAAGACTACAACATAACTCTATTGATTGTGGGTACTATATTATGAAAAATATGTTGGATATTGTCTTTGCCAACATAATTGAGTCTTGGTTGCAGGTAAATAAAAATAATTTTACTTTGTTATTTACTTTGCGTTTTGCAACTTAAGGTGAATTTTCAAAGAATAACTTTATATTATTATTTACGTATTGTAGGTATTTGATGACCCAATAGAATTAACACAAGATGATTTGTATGATTTACGACTCCGTTGGGCAAAATGTTACTTTGAGTTATATAAAAATAAAGTTTTATATGGTGAGTTATATAGAATTGTCTATATATATCTGAATTGAGTTTCTTGACTTTGGTATTGTCTGCTGATGTTTATTGGTATTATTATTTATTGTCAGCAAATGTGATTTTGGTGTTGTCTACCGAAGCTAGCTACAACTCATTTCTTGTGGATTGCACGTTGGTATTCAAGTGAAGTAAAGAACTTATAAATGGTTGAATATTTTTATTTGTTTTCACTGGTTTTGTTGTTGTATTAGTCCACCGTGTAAAAATACATATAATTTTGTATACTTGTGTGCATACTAGTTTATGACTTTTGTAAATCAATTTGTTCATGTTGAAGAATATGTGCATCCTAACTATTTGGTGCAATGAAACTAAAAGGTTAGTTGAAAAAATATGAAAATTAAATTGCATACCAAATAAGGACTAAAATGTGATATGTGTGATGTTGAAAAAATATGAAAAATTAGGTACCAAAAAAACTACAGGGATTCCACATCAATTCGGATAAAAATTAGTCAAATTTTTTAAGAAAAACAACCTACATTTTACATCGGTTGCGCCTAGAAACCGATGTAAAAACATAATTTTTGAAGACACGTAGCACACCTTTTACATCGGGCCAAAAAGGCAACCCATGTAAAAAAACACACGTATGACACCTTTTACATCGGTTCTTCTGAACAACCGATGTAAAAACTCACCTATGACACCTTTTACATCGGGGAAAGTAATGAAAAGGGGGAGAAACGTATTGATTTTGGTATATCTATATTCAAGAATCAGAATCCAAACATTTTTAATGTTTATGCTAACAATTACTTCGAGAATAATATGTTAGTTGTTTCGGGGAAAGTAATGAAATATCAGAAGCTCCTGAAGTTTTCAAATCAGATCTTAAGACAATCAATTTTTGAAGAAATGGTTTACTTTCTGAGTTTGAAGAATTAACTTCAAAGGTTGAGAAAGACTTCAAACCAGACGTTAAGTTTGTAAAGCTTTAACTAGGATCTGAAAATCTTTCAATAAGATTTCAAATCAGGCTAAGTTTTCAAACCAGACTTTTGAAGCGAAGTTCATCAGAAGTGTTGACTCTGACAACCAGTATTATGAATAAGTTTAAGTAACTTTTGAAGAAAATCATATTCTGATAGAAGATCATTCTGGCTCTGCAAAAAGGTTAATCAGGAAAGTGCTCTCTCGTTTTGATTTTATCTCTTTGGGATTGTACATCTCAGGGGGAGCTTTGTGCTTCTTTCTGATATGTCTTTCTATGATTACCCTGTACGAGTTGTTCATCAAAATACATTGTTTTGTCATCATAAAAAAGGGGGAGATTCTTAGAATAAGATTTGGTTTTGTATCTATACTTTTGAGTTTTGATGATAACATGGTAGTATTTATGTGAGAAAAATTTTGGTACCCTAACGGTTTATTACTGTGTAGCTTTAACAGTCCGTTTTGATTATGAGAAT
Organism: Lathyrus sativus; assembly: GCA_963859935.3. Taxonomy (NCBI): domain Eukaryota; kingdom Viridiplantae; phylum Streptophyta; class Magnoliopsida; order Fabales; family Fabaceae; genus Lathyrus; species Lathyrus sativus. The sequence continues at coordinate 675,748,790 of OZ012739.1, read as the reverse complement.
ATGACGTGCAACATCATTAGTTTCTGAACTTTATGTTTAAAAATTTGCTTATGCACTGATTCACTTCTAAGAAGCTTCTGAAAAGACGTCATTCGTTTGCTCTTCTATCATAATTCACAATCACAATATCTTTCATTTATTTTAGTTAAAAACGAAATGTATGAATATTATATTAAAATGTTATTAGTTTTTATGAAAAAAAATTAATATATGAAATTTTGTTGTTAAATTAAAAAACGAAATATATAAGAACAAATCATTTTTGTATGAACAATTTGAGATAGTTGTGCCTTTGTCCTTTATAAAGGCTAGCTATTATAATATAAAAAAGCAATTATATGAAACATAATCACAAGTATTCATGAGCCGGAGCGTAAGAACTCTAGGATAGTATTGTTACTTGCCTTCTTACTAATAAGTTAATAATTTAGTTATACGACATATTCTCAAACATTAAGCTACGCCTCCAAAAAGGCACAGAAAAATTATTGTGAAGGTATTGGATACATACTCTTTCAGTTCATGGGCCCTTTGCACAGGAAATATCTTGTCATCTTCCCCCCAAATTACGAGAACTTCCTGCTAATTACGTAATATTTATTAATCAGCCACAATAATACTCAATTATTGAGATTTGCATGTAATTAAAGTATTAAGTAAAAATGTTACCTGTTGAAGAGGTGAAATTTTGAAGTATCAATCTTTCTGAGGGACAAGCCACCTAGAAGCTCCAACTTTTCCTTTCTATTTTTTAGAGTATAATTTCTGCAATATATTATATTTATATATCATTCAAAGAAATTTATACATTAATTTCTTCCCTGTTTTTCATAAAAATTTCAAATCACATAATATGTATGTATTGTGTGTATAATTAAATTTTATTTTTAATTAATATTTTAAAATTAATTTTTATGAAAAATTATTCAAAATAGTAGAAGTTGTAGAGTTTTTTACCAACATGAAAATTGCACCATAATTTTCAACTTGATTTCTGACATTTGAAAAATCATGAAGTGATTTAGTTTCAAATGAAATATACTATTCTTCCTCTGGAGTATGATAGTTCTTTTTAAACTATGAGTGTCACTGAAGACAATATGAAAACTCTTGAAGTAATGTAACTTTAAGTAATTTTGCTCTTTTTATGGAGTATGATAGATCTTTTGACTTATGATTAAAGTTGAAGGCAATAAATTCTTGGAGTTGTTTAGTTTTAAGTGATTACGCTCTTTACGGTAGAGTATCGTAGTTCTCTTGAAATATGATTGTTGGTGAATACAATGTTAAAATTTGATCTGACCTGATCAGAAGGGAATCAATGGACCGCCGCGCGTCTTTAATCTACTGTCTGTTCACGGGTAGTAAGAAGGAGGAGGGGGTGTACCTGCAAGACACTCCGATGCTAAAGTAAGGAACTGGATAGAGTGAGAGCAAATACATAAAGTAGGTTGAGAATTGAATACCTGACCCTCTGGTGAAAGAGGGTATTTATAGTGAGACTCCAGCGCAGGGCCAACGGTCATTTGCGTTGGGCTGCATGGCTAGGCCCAACCCAAGTGACTGCTAGGGCTTACGTGGCGTAGTGAAGACCAGGACGTGGTCTTCGCCCTAGATCAACTGTCCCATGATCTCCGAAAGGTGGGATGACCTGCTCTTCCGGAGGTGGGTAGTTTGTCTGATGACGTGTCCCCACGGAGGAGAGCACGTGGAGAACGTGTGATTTTATTTTATTACTAAAATAAATTAGATGACATTATTTATAAACTATTTCTTACACTTACATCATATTTATTGTTCACAAATATGATGATGAACAGTAACATGAATAATGAATACTGATATAATTAGTGATGAGAATAATATATGAACAATGATAATAAATAATGAACAATATCTCTAATGAACCGTACATGAATAATGATTTTTAGTAGTAAAATAAAATCGATTAATGAAATATAAATAGTTGTGATCTGACCTGATCAGGAGGGATCACGGACTGGCCACACTCTGTTGGGCTGTTATCTGTTCGCCGGGGTGAGAAAGAGGAGGGGGGTGTACCTGCAAAGCACTCCGACGCCCAAGTAAGAGGTTGGACAGAGAGGAAGCAATAGTACAGAAAAAGGGGCAAGAAGAGTTACCTGACCCTCTTGAAGAAGAGGGTATTTATAGAGAGACCCCAGCGATGGGCCAACGGTCATTCGAGGTGGGCTGGACGACCATGCCCAACCCTAATGACTGCTAGGACTTACGTGGCGTAGTGAAGACCAGGACGCGGTCTTCGCCCTAGTTCAACCGCTCCTAGATCTCCGGAAAGTGGGTTTGACCTGCTCTTTCGGAGGTGGGCAGTTGGCCGGTGACGTGTCCCCGCGGAGGGGAGCACGTGGAGAACGTGCGCCGAGCACGTTATTCTCCCCGCGGAGGGGAGCACGTGGAGAACGTGCGCCGGGCACGTTATTCTCCCCGCGGAGGGGAGCCCGGGTGGTCCTGCTCGTCCGGCGTGGCGGACGACAAAAAAGGACGTGGAGATGTAGCTTGTGCTCGGCGGCCAGCTCCTGCTCGTTCGAAGGGGCGCGTGCCAGGCGTGCCCAGTTCGCTTGTTGGGCCGCATGTGGTATCGGGCCTGCCGAGGTGAGGCCCATACCGGAACAGGAGCCCCCCAAGTCGAAGCTCTGGGGAAGAGCGAGGACTTAAGGTCGTCGTGTCTGGAGCGGGGACTCGCACGAAGGGCTCCGGTCGTCGGCAGAACGGGGAGGAGGCAGGTGAAGGGACGCGACTGTCAGGTTGCCGCCACGTGTCTTGTGTTAAGCGGTCGTAGGGGCGGCTACCCTATGTCATTAATGAGCCTAGGGTCGCTTCGAGTCCCGCGCCGGGTTATAAATATGGAGGTCCCCGCTCATTCTGTTACTTTTCTCCCTGCTAATCTTTTATCGTCTCTGCTCGTCCGCCGCTTGCCGCCGATCGCCGCCGTACCGTTTGCTCCTTTCTTCCGTCCGCCGCCGTTACAAGTGAGTTCCTCTTTTCCTTCCCTTTTTATTTCCGTCGTCTAACTGGAACGTGTGGTCGGGGCGGGATGAACGCCCCGAGGAGGGACGCGAGTTCCGCCGCGTCTGGCGAGTTTTCCGATGAATGTCCCGGGGACGGTAGGCTAGTTCCGATGAATGCCCCGAGGATGGGGGGTTTTCTCCGATGAATGCCCCGAGGACGGGGGCTTTTTCTGGTGAATGCCCCGGGGAGAAGTACCTTCTCCGACGGCCGTCCCGAAGGGGGTGAGGGGTCGTTCTTTGATCCCCGAGGAGGGTAGACGGGGAGCGAGTGTCTGCTCGTCGCTTCTCGGTCTTTGTCGCCCTTTCACTTGACTTGCGGTGGAAGGGTGGATTTGATCCTGGCTATCGAATTCACCGATGTCCTATGCTTTCAGGTGTAGATGTCGGCTCTGGTGCCGGGGATAATGGTTGAAGATAATGAACCTGAGGTCCCGGAGTATGACGACGAGCGTATCGCCCCGTCCGAGGAGTGGGCGGCCGAGGAGCCACTTTCCATCCCCTCTTGCTTTGTGGCCGACTCGTCCGACGTGTACGCCACAGTCGAGGACACGCCGATAGGAGAAACACAACACTGGCAGGTGTACTGCCCGAAAGAGCATCACCGAATCTGTTCGCGATATGGGCGGAAGATGTTCCCGATGTATGAATTTTATTTTAAAGAAGCTCGGCTCCGGTTACCGTTTTCCGCCTTCCATCTGGGGCTTTTTGACTGGCTGCGTCTTGCCCCGTCTCAGCTGCACCCAAACGCTTTGGCTTTCATCCGGGCTTTCGAGGTGGTGTGTTTCTACCTCTCGGTGGAGCCGACGGTGCCGTTATTTTTCCGCATCTTTCATTTGCAGCGGCAGACGGTGCGAGGTCGCCACGGATGGGTCTCCTTCAAACAATCGACCAAAATTTTCAAAGCGTATAGCGATTCTGTTAAAGACTTCAAAGGTCGGTTCTACCTCGTCAAACCGATCACGCAGCACGGCTCGGACACTCTCTTCGACGAGGGCGAGCGCACGGTAGATGGCCAGCGGTTCCGCGCGTGGCTTCCTAAGATACATCTACTGTGGACTGCGGAGCATTTCAGCCGAGGGACGGATAGGTATATCGTCCGGGCGGGGACCCTAGAGGAGAAGGACATGGCCGCCTATTTGAAAATAATTGCCTTTGTGCGGTCACTCCCCCCGTCGAAGCTGGTGACGCCCGACGGTCGGTATATCCTCGACGCCCAGGGGAACATACGCACCAAGAAGCGTTTGATAAATACTAAGACTTTGCTCGGTTGCGCGACCGGGGCGGCCGCTCTGGATTATCTAGGTAGGGATGTTCGTTTTCCCTCGTGGTCAGGGTTTTTGATCGTCGCTAACCCATTTCTTTGTTTTTGCAGCGAACATGTCTACTGTCGACGAGCGGGTGAAGCAGTTGCGCGCTGCTAGGAATGCCGTGGCCCCGAGGACGAGGGTGAGTCAGCTGGTCGGTCAGGAGGTCGCGATGCAAGGGGGGCAAACTTCGTCCTCGTCGCCTCAAGAGAGCCAATCCCCTGTGTCTCAAGGAGTGTCGAAGAGGCAAAGGTCCGAGGAGCCTCGGGTGGTGGATCTGACGGTCGGCGCCGTCGAGGAAGATTATGTCGTCCCTCCCTGCCACCAGCACCCGAGATATTTTCATGGTGCCCGTTCCCCCACTGTTTCCGCCGGGGAGGTGAAGGTTGTTCGCCAGGCTGATCGGGAGACCCGTCGACGTGTCCTGGCTGAGGACTTGGCCGCAATGATGCGGACGTTTACGACGGCTCTCGTGCTGAACGAGGAGGGCTGCTCCGCTGCTGAGCTGTCCAAACTGCAAGGGGATCTCACTTTCACGCAGTCGCGGTTGGCCAAGCTCACTGAGGAGTTGGAGAAGAGCCAGAAGGATGCCGCCGAGCAGCGGAAACGGGCAGAGGGTGCTGAGGCGAAGGTGACTTCGCTGGAGGAGAAGTTGGGGACAGCGACGGCCGAGGTGCAGGCGTTGAAGGTTCGCACGGAGGTTTTGGACAGCCCTGTTCGTCCTGCCGAGGACGAGACTGATCGGGATCGACGGTTAATCACCCGTGCTGACTTGATCGCCCGTATCCGGGTGTTGGAGAGCGATTGTCTGGAGGCCGTTGAGGTCGGGTTCAAGAACGCGGTCGAGCAGATTCAGGTCGCCAACCCTGGTGTCGTGCTGGTTGTGGACGGGATAGGGCCGTACCACGAGATTGTTGATGGGAAGGTGATCGATCCTTATCTTGTTATCCCCGAGGAGGAACCCGTGGCTGCTGACCGGGCGGACGAGGAAGCATAGGTTGCCGGGCCTGCGTGCTCGTTGTTTTTGTGGCCTGCGTGCCGATGTTTGTTATCTTTTTCTTTGGGCCTGCGTGCTCGTTTTTGTACCATTGACTACTGGGCTGGTGCCCGCTTTTGTTAAATATATTTATCGTGGATTTTCTAAGTGTGCGCTCGTTATTTGCATGTTGTTTTATGCTCGTTTTTCGTATTTGTTTGAATGCCTCTGATGTGTATGACATTTCTTGTAAATTTTCTAAGTGTGCGCTCGGTGTGTTTAGCTCGACAATTTGTTACCGGTAGTGTAGGGAACTGGCCGGTTTGGCTGGGGATGTAGCCGGGCCGTGTCGGGGGTAGTTTTCCCCGGGGCGTGGACGGCTCATCGCGAGCTGGGTGTCCTGCCTGTTTTGGTACGGCGGTGAGGAGCCTCGGTCGAGGTATTCCCTGCCGAGCAAGGCCTTCTGCCCGCGCACACGAGAGGCAGGGCTTGCTTTTCTTTGGTCGCTGATGGACGCGGGGGTGTGCGGTGGTACCATGTCGCCCCCCCCAGTGGCCGGGACGATGGGTCGTCGCGGGCAATATGTTAACTGTAGTACCGCTTAAGCTTCGCGGCGTTCCATGGTCGAGCTAATTGTTCACCGTGCAGGTTTTCGAGGTAATAGGCCCCGTGCTCCGTTTTGTCCCGGACTCGGTACGAGCCTTCCCAGTTCGCAGCCAGTTTGCCCTCGTGGGAGTCTTTCTGGTTTCTGCGTAGAACTAGGTCGCCTGTTTGAAAATTGCGTTTTATGACTTTGTTGTTATGGCGAAGTGTGAGTTGTTGCTTCAGCCGGGCTTCCCGGAGAGCTGCTCCTGAGCGGATTTCTTCGACGAGGTCGAGCTCTTCTCGGAGGGAGCCGTCGTTGTCGTCGGTGTCCAGGGGAGCTTCCGTTCGTCTGGACGGTTCGCGGATTTCGACCGGTATCACGGCCTCGGTTCCGTACGTGAGGCGAAATGGGGTCTCCCCCGTGGTTGAGTGGGGGGTAGTACGGTATGCCTAGAGGACGCTGTGGAGTTCTTCGACCCATGCTCGTTTGGCATCTCCGAGGCTTCGTCTGAGTCCTCTGAGTATAACTCTGTTCGCCGACTCCGCCTGGCCGTTCGTCTGGGGATGTTCGACCGAGGCGAAGTGATGTTTGGTCCCGAGTTTGGTGACGAAGTCGCGGAAGTTTTTGTCTGTGAATTGTGTGCCGTTGTCGGTGACGATGGCGAGCGGCACCCCGAATCTGGCGAGGATGTTGCGTTTGTAGAATCGGAGTATGTTGTGGGCGGTGATTTTGGCCAGAGCTTCAGCCTCGATCCACTTGGTGAAGTAGTCGACTCCCACGATGAGGTACTTGTTCTGGTATGAACCGAGGGGGAAGGGTCCGAGGATGTCCAGCCCCCACCAGGCGAACAGCCACGGAGATGAGAGGGACGTGAGGTCGTTTGGGGGGGCAAGGTGCATGTCTCCGTGTCGTTGACACTTATCACACTGTTTGACATGTTCTTTCGCGTCGGACTGCATTGACGGCCAGTAGTAGCCTGCGCGTAGGGCCTTGCGCGCTAGGGATCTGCCGCTGAGGTGCTGGGCGTTGATACCTTCGTGGATTTCTTCTAGAACGGCCGTACTCTGGGATTTATCTATGCATTTGAGGAGTGGGATTGCGAAGCCTCAGCGGTACAGTCGTCCCTCGAGGAGGACGTATGAGCAGGCCCGTCGTTTCGTTGCGTTGGCCTCGCTAGAGCTGGCCGGCAGACGGCCGGTGCTGAGATAGGTGTGGAGGGGGGTCATCCAGCAGTCCGCGTCTCCAATGGCGTTGATGTCGAGGGGTGTGGTGGTCGGGCTGGTACTTGGTTGGGACAAGATTTCTTGAATGACCGATTTGTGACCGCCTCGTTTCTTGGTGCTTGCTAGTTTGGAGAGGATGTCGGCGCGGGTGTTCTGCTCCCGAGGAACGTGCTGAATTTCTGCTGAGTCGAACCCTCTTAGTTTTTCATTGATGAGCGCGAGGTATCCGGCGAGGGTGTCGTTTTTTGCTTGGTATTCGCCTCGGACTTGCGAAGCGACCATCTGGGAATCCGTGTAGATTCGGATGTCCCTGGCTCCCAGGTCGGATGCTAGGCGAAGGCCGGCGAGAAATGCTTCGTATTCGGCCTGGTTGTTAGTCGTTGGAAAAGCTAGCGTGAGGGAGACTTCGATGACCGTACCCTCGTCGTTATCGAGGACGATGCCGGCGCCGCTCCCCGTAGAGTTGGAGGAGCCGTCCACAAAGATGGTCCAGAGATGGTTCCCGGTGGTAGGGTCGGGGGGCGTGGTCATCTCGGCGACGAAGTCGGCCAAAGCTTGAGCCTTGATGGCGTGCCGACTTTCGTATGTGATGTCGAATTCGGAGAGCTCTAGCGACCATTTCAGCATGCGCCCAGCCATGTCGGGGCGGCCGAGTAGCTGGCGGATGGGTTGGTCGGTGCGGAGCACGATGGTGTGTGCTAGAAAATAATGTCGGAGTCGGCGTGCCGCTGTTACGAGGGCCAGGGCGACTTTCTCGATCAGCTGGTATCGGGCCTCCGGGCCGTGGAGGGCTTTACTAGTAAAGTAAATGGGCTTTTGTCCTTCCCCGGCTTCGCTCACGAGGACGGCGCTGACGGCTTCGTTAGAGACGACCAGATACAAATACAGGGTTTCGCCCGTCGCGGGGCGCGTCAGTACTGGCGGTTCGGAGAGGACGCGTTTGAGGTGGCGAAGGGCTTTCTCACACTCGTCCGTCCATTCGAACTTGGTCTCTTTCCTGAGCAGTTTGAAGAACGGGAGGGCGTGTTGGGCCGATCTCGCGATGAATCGCGAGAGGGAGGCTAGCACGCCGTTGAGGGACTGGATGGCACGCTTCGTGGTCGGCGTGGTTATATTGGAGAAGGCGTGGCATTTGTCCGGATTGGCTTCGATCCCCCGTTCGGTCAAGTAGTAGCCGAGGAATTTACCGGCGCAGACGCCGAAAGTGCATTTCTCCGGGTTAAAACGCATGCGACATGATCTCGCGGTCTCGAAGACCTTCTGGAGGTGCGCCGCGTGGTCGTCTTCCGCGCCGGATTTGACGATCATGTCGTCCATATATACTTCGAGCATGTCCCCGATCTCGTCGCGGAAGACGTGGTTCATCATCCGTTGGTACGTGGCCCCGGCGTTTTTGAGGCCGAAGGGCATCACGTTGTAATAGTAATTGCCCGATGCTGTCATGAAGGCCGTGACTTGTTTGTCGTGTTCGGCCATCGGGATCTGGTTGTATCCCGAGTATGCGTCCATGAAGGATAAAAGTTTGAAGCCCTCCGAGTTGTCGACGAGCTTGTCGATATTGGGGAGGGGGTAGGCGTCCTTAGGACATGCCCGGTTGAGGTCAGTGTAGTCAACACACATGCGCCATTTTCCATTATTCTTTTTAACAAGTACAACGTTGGACAGCCAGGTGGAATACCGGGCTTCCGAAATAAAATTTGCCTCTAAGAGGTCTTTTACAGCTTGTTCGGCTGCTGCCGATTTTTCGGGGGACTGGCGACGTCGGCGTTGTACCACGGCCTTTGCGGTTGGGTTGATGGACAGCTGGTGGCAGGCGACCTCAGGGTCGAGTCCCGGCATTTCCGCGGCGCTCCAGGCGAAGAGGTCGGCATTCTCGCGGAGGCAGGCTTGGAGCTGTCGTTTCGCGAGGTCTGGGAGTCCTGCGCCTATCCTCACGGTTCTGGTTGTGTCTTCCCCGAGGGGAATGAGCTCGAATTCGCCATCCGGGATGGGGCGTGCTGGGTGCGGGGGCTGCCCGTTGGCTTCGTCGGTCTTTTTATTGTCGAGCTCGTCGGTGAAGCGACTGTCGAGCTCAACGGATCCGACCAGCTCTGTTGGTTTGTCCTTTGGTGTAGCGCTTGGCGCTTTCTTTTTGGTCGGTGGAGCGATAGAGTCGAGGCCTTTCAGCGCGGCTTCGAAACACCTTCGGGCAGCTTCGATGTCGCCGTTGAGGGTGACCACGGCTCCCCTTCTCGTGTAATATTTCATCTTCAGGTGGACGATGGAGGGTACCGCGGTGAGTTCTGCTATCGTCGTCCTGCCCAGGATGCAGTTATATAGGGACGGGCATTCGATGACTAAGAAGCGGACGCTGATGTCCCTGGCCGTTTCCTCTTCCCCAAAGGTGACTTTCAGTTCCACGTATCCCCAGGGTCTCGTCGTCGTCCCGTTGAACCCTTGGAGGTCGGAGCCTACGTAGGGGGAGAGGTTGGATTCGTCGAGCTGGAGAGTTGTGAACAGATGTGAGTACATTATGTCAACCGAGCTCCCGCCGTCGACGAGGAGGCGCCTGACGTCGAAGTTTGCCATTCGGGCACGTATGAGCAAGGGTATGTTGGAATTGGGAGATCCCCTGGGTAGTTCCTCGAGGTAGAATGTGATCGGGTTGGAGCGGCCCCGGAATTTGTCGAGCGTTCTCATCTTGCCGGAGTTGCCCGCGATGAGTTCGTCGAATTTCCTTTTCACAGATCCTATGGACAGACTCCTCGTAGCTCCATCAGAGATGACCATGGCTCTGGGGAAGTATTCCCATCGGCTGGTTGGTCGGATTGGCTCGTCGACTAGGCTGGGTCCTTCGGGGATGCCGAATCCTCTGCTCGCGAACCAATCCTCGGGGCGGCTGACGCACAGCGCGACCTGGAGTCTCCCGCCGTCCTCTGGAGAGGGGAGTTCCTCGATTTTCTTAGCCTCCGGAGCCTCTGACCTGGGTGGTTCACCTCCTCGGGTGTATCGCTTTAGGTGCCCGTCTTTGATTAGGATTTCGATCGCATCTTTGAGATGGATGCAGTCTTCCGTTACGTGCCCGTGGGTCCTGTGGAATCGGCAGTACTTTGACTTGTCCACGTTGGGTTTGGGCGGCGTTGGTCGTGGAAAACGGACACCTCCCTGCACAAACTCGGTTTTAGCGCATTCGGCCAGTATGCGTTCGCGTGAAGCGACCAAGGCGGTGTATTCGGTGAATCTTCCTGCCGGGCCGCGTGGCTCGCGCTGTTCGCGGGGTTCGCGGGGGCGGTCTTCCCGACGACGTTCCCCTCCTCGTCGGTGGCTCGAAGCTCCGTCGTCTCGGTGCCCGCGGGGGGCTTCTCTGTCTCGGGTGTCGCGAGCGGAGTTGGCCGCTTGTGTTTCCTCGAACCGGATGTAATGCGCGGCCCTGTCGAGGAAGTCTTGGAGGGACGTGGGCCGGTGTATGCCTACGGCCTCGTAGAATTTGGAGTCGTGGCGCAGGCCTTGTTCCATTAAGTAGCGTTTCATTTCGTCGGAAGTCGTCACCTGCACGGCTTCCCGAGTAAACCTTTCGATGTATTTCCGGAGAGGTTCGTCGGGGCCTTGGATGATTGCCCCGAGGACTGCTTCCGTCTTCGGGTGACGCCGGGACGCCGTGAAGTGTTTGGAGAATAGGTCCTTCAAGACCCTCCACGACGTAACTGATTCGGGCTCCAGACTTTTGTACCAGGTCATAGCGCCTTTCCTCAGAGTCGTCGGGAAGAGTCTGCATTTAATAGCTCCCCGGACGTTTCGGTAGTCGAGCATAGCCTCGATATCTTCCAGATGATCGTCCGGGTCGGAGGTGCCGTCGTACGTTGACAGCGTCGGTGGTTTCTCCATTCCCTGGGGTATGGGGGCTGCCATGATCTCCCGGGATAGTGGGGTGCGATAGTCATCCTCGTCGCTGTGCGCCGGGGATCTCAGGGGAGATGAGCCGTTCGCGGTGTGTCCCGGGTTTCGGGTCCTTGATCTTCGGCCTGAGTTCCCGCCTCGGGGTTCCTCGGTTGGGATCGCCGCGGCGTTCTGGTTCCTCCCGCGACCGTGTCTCGCCGGGGATCTGGTGCGCTCCCGTGTCGCCTGCGGGCGGTGTCTCTCCAGCCGTGGCCGGCGGTTCCTGAGTCGAGGTGAGGGGCTCCTCGAACCTCCGTTCTGGTCTTCCCGCTGGGGGTACCTCGGGGAGCCGACGCGTTCCAATGCTCCAATTCTAGCATTCTGTTGGAACAGCAGCTGGTTCGTCTGGTTGATGGCTGCAAAGAGAGCGGCTACCGTTGGGTCTGCTCCCGCCGGGATGGGAACGGGGTGGAATGATGGTGAAGCAGTTCGCCCGTCCCTTTCGTCGGCTTCCGTCAGACGTGTCGTTCCTATCTGCTTCCCGTTGGTGGCGGTGTTGAGCGCAAGATCGTGCGGAGTGTCATCGCGGCGTGGGCTGGCCATGACCGTGGAGGTTTGGTGAAACTTTTGGTTTTCTGCTCGGAGTAACGGGGAAGTTTCAGGTTCCCACAGACGGCGCCACTGATCTGACCTGATCAGGAGGGATCACGGACTGGCCACACTCTGTTGGGCTGTTATCTGTTCGCCGGGGTGAGAAAGAGGAGGGGGGTGTACCTGCAAAGCACTCTGACGCCCAAGTAAGAGGTTGGACAGAGAGGAAGCAATAGTACAGAAAAAGGGGCAAGAAGAGTTACCTGACCCTCTTGAAGAAGAGGGTATTTATAGAGAGACCCCAGCGCTGGGCCAACGGTCATTCGAGGTGGGCTGGACGACCAGGCCTAACCCTAATGACTGCTAGGACTTACGTGGCGTAGTGAAGACCAGGACGCGGTCTTCGCCCTAGTTCAACCGCTCCTAGATCTCCGGAAAGTGGGTTTGACCTGCTCTTTCGGAGGTGGGCAGTTGGCCGGTGACGTGTCCCCGCGGAGGGGAGCACGTGGAGAACGTGCGCCGAGCATGTTATTCTCCCCGCGGAGGGGAGCACGTGGAGAACGTGCGCCGGGCACGTTATTCTCCCCGCGGAGGGGAGCCCGGGTGGTCCTGCTCGTCCGGCGTGGCGGACGACAAAAAAGGACGTGGAGATGTAGCTTGTGCTCGGCGGCCAGCTCCTGCTCGTTCGAAGGGGCGCGTGCCAGGCGTGCCCAGTTCGCTTGTTGGGCCGCATGTGGTATTGGGCCTGCCGAGGTGAGGCCCATACCGGAACAAGTTGGTTAATGAAGTGATAAAGTTGACTGATAAACGCTCAGATATTAAAAATAATATTTAATAGTTAAAAGAATTTGGTTAATGAAATGTAACAAATTAATTAAAGAAGTGATGAATTTGCTTAATAAACGTTTAGATAGTAAAAATAATTTTTAGAAGTAAAACAAAGTTTATTAATGATATGTAAAAAGTTAGTAATGAAGTGACGAAGTTGGTTAATAAACGCTAAAATATTAAAAATAATTTTTAGTACTAAAACAAAGTTGGTTAATAAAATATAAAATGTTGTTTAATAAAGTTATGAAATTGGTTAATCACACAATTTTATATTGTACTCTTTATTCTAAAAAATAAAATAAAGAATATATATATATATATATATATATATATATATATATATATATATATATATATATATATATATATATATATATATATATATATATATATATATATATATATATATATATATATATATATATATATATATATATATATATATATATATATATATATATTAATATATTTATTATTATAATATTGTATTATTCACCATATTGGTGAACAGTAAAATACGACGGAAGTGTAATAATATTATTTTTCTATTAACATACTTATATTTTGTATCTATGTTTAAGAGTGGTTGTTTATGTGCTATAACAGTTTTTACATAATGTTATGTTCTGATTGTTGGTTGACACTGATTATGAGTTTTCTTTTTAAGTTTTTATGTTATGTTGTTATGTTGTAATTATGTTCTTAATTTTATCTATGTTGATTTTATCAACAACTGATATCATAGTTTTTGGTTCGATTTGGTATAAGAGTTCTTAGTAAGATATGTTGTTGCAACTTTGTCTAATCTTTTGCATCATAAAAGATTAGTGGTTTGTGAAAGTGTTGAATTGCAATCACAACTTCCATTGTGGAATGTAAACTAGAGCGAATTGGCGAAATACTCATTTTTGTCTAGTGGAATATTCAAGACAATGATGTGTTGATACAATCAAGATTACATAATGTGTTTATTAGTATATGAGTGTTGATTGACATTGATGCAATGTGTGTTATGAGATTATGTTGGGGGTTCACTACTAAAAATAAGACATTTGGTTAAATGATTTTACATCAGATTTTAAGATATATGATGTGAAAAATATTTGTCAAAGGATTTTACATCAGATTTATTAATAATATGATGTGAAAAATATTTGATTTAATGATTTTACATCAGACATATATTTCCACTGATGTGAAAATAACGCGGTGGCAATGTCATAAATAATAAGAAATTTTGTTATAAAGAATTTTACACCAGACCATTTAACCCAACCGATGTAAAAAGTTCTGAATAAAAAATAAATAAAATGGGTTAAACATTTTACATCAGGCCTTTTACACCAACCAATGTAAAAAATAACATGGTGGCAGTTTCGTAAATAATAAGAAATTTTGTATAAAAAATTTTACATCGGTCCGTTTACCCCAACTGATATAAAAAGTACCTCAATAAAAAAATAAATAAAATATATTAATTAAACATTTTACATCGGGCCATTTATCCCAACCGATGTAAAAAGTACCTCAATAAAAAAAATATTAATTAAACATTTTACATCGGACCATTTATCTCAACCGATGTAAAAAATTCTAAATAGAAAAATAAATAAAATGGGAAAATATACCTGCACTCTGATCCAGTTAATGTTGTTAGCCTTGCTTTTTGGCACCGTTGCTTGTCTTTGTGCTCTGAATATTTGTGTAGCTCTAACATAATATAAACGCATATTTAGAACAATGTCACATAATAAATAAAGATATATAATTATTCAGAACAGTATATCTCGTCACCTACGTATCAATCATATTGTTCATATCAGGATATTTTGTTTGATCGTCATCCAATGAATCTAGATAATACACTATTTCTTTCATCGAATTAATCACGACCAATAACCAGTGTCCACTATAAAATAAGACAACAGTTTAGAGGGAAATGTTATATAGAATGGCAAAAATCGAATAATTATAATAAATGAATTTAGAATGAAATCATACCCATGGCTAGTATGATATGGCAACAAGAACAACTTCTCTGTAGTCGAGGCCATAAATCTTTGGCCTATGTAATCTTTGACTATATTTGGTGTGTGATCTATTTCCCGTGAGTTGATAAAGCTAGCAGATAAGAATGTGAATATTGAAGTCAAATCATGCGGGACCAACAACTTGTCATACAAGAGCCTAAAAGAAAAACATAATCAACATTAGAATATTCAGTTAAATGAGCAAATTTTAAAATGTTCAATTATTTAATTAAAATGGATCGGAGTACCTGATGTAAGAATGCATAACACCGACGCCCAATTCAGAATGTTGGAAAACCTGGTCCAAATCCTCCTTAGCAATTGTTTCGGTATATTCAAAACCGAAAATACCTTCCTCCATAGGTATTTGACGGATGCCACCCTCAGTCACATCTGTTATTCCTACATATGTTTCAAAGCACAACCTAAATCGAGGAACAAATGCTTTTTTTGGCTCGACCTTTTTTTTGTTGGGCACCTTGGAAGATTCAGGCATCTTACCCTTGCTAACTTGTTGCAACTGTTGATCATGAACCTAAAAGTCATATAAGTTTAGTAATTAATGTATAATAAGATAATCATGTAACTGTAGTAGTACCTGTTTCTTTGATGCAGCTGAATCGGTTTCCCGCACAATGATTCTCTTATCTTTTGATTTGGATTTTGTAGGAGTCTAAGATCATCATGTAAATAAGAAAATGTAAATGTAAGAATAACTTTCATCTATGGGTCGTAAAACATTTGAATATTACAAGGTTCACAATGGTGTTCAACATACCTCATCATCTATGAAAATGAGATTTGTCGGCCATGCAACATACGCTTCTATTGCGTCTCCCACCATTGTTGCGTCTGAAATAACATATGGTATAGGCAACAACGCACCCCCCTCTAACGCAATATCAACTGATACTTTTAAAAAATCCAGCAGGGAGCGGTTTATGGTGAAGTAAGTCTCCCACAGTGTTATGCACCTTTCCCTTGCCAACCATGCGATAAGTCGGTGACGATAAATATAGCCGACAAGGTGAAATTCCCTAAACAAATAATGATGCCGATTAATGTGTCAATTAAGAAAATTATGCTAAATTAATTTCAATGTAATATATACAATTACCTCTGGAAGCTTCTGCGGATAATTGATACTATCTTTGTCACTAGTATCTTTACCCTCTGGACCGAGCCTTTCCGACATGTATCTTTCTTTGTCCTTCTATAATTCGCAAATCTGAGCTTTCAATTCCTCCAACGTATCCATCACTTCTTTATTTCTAGGATTTTTTCTTTGCCTACTTATACAGTTTTGATGGAGTGACACCAAATCCCTTACCCCTCACACGCCCAGAATACTCAGGGATATTTAACACCCGACTCAGTATGCTCCTGCAATCATCGTCCTCAGCTGGAGTTATACTCTGGGATAGAGTCTCCTGAAATATAGATAAAAGCATATATAAATATATTATACACTTTTGATCAGTTACTGACAAAACTAATGTTGTACTTACACATTGTTCAAATACTTGTTGAACTTCTTCCTGAACGACTCCATCTCTTCCCACACGGGCAGCCTTCCACACAACATGGTCCAGAAGAGATGTTGCATCACTTTTCTCCTCTTCTAACTACGCATTAAGACGGATAATAAAGCATTCATATCTTATTATATATACTTACTGTTTTTGGTAACTATATCATATTAAAGCATTTATATATACTTACTATTTTTTGTTCTAAGCGTGCATATCCCAAACGTCCTTTTTTGTATGGATACGCGGGTTTTGATGTCCGTTGCCGATTTACGCCACTCACAACCTGAAAAAACAAGTTTAAGTCATATTAAAACTCTTGTGGAAGAAGTATATATACTATACATTGTTCATGATAAGTTGTACTTACTAAAAATTCTTTGGTTCTTCGCTTTGCAACAAATTTCTCCCATTCTTCTTCTGAAATCAGATCAGCGTACTTCTTTGGATGCTCCGAGTCGACAAAGTTTCCATCAGAATCTTTAAGAAACTTGTTCGTTAAAAACGCTCTAAATCTCCTCAGTCATTTTCCGGCCAATTGAAGACAATATTTTCTCCTGCAATCATCAATATTAAAAGATCTCTGCAAACAAATACACATACATATAACATGTTAGTATAATTAATTTAAAGATGTAACCGTCAACATAATTAAAAATAATCAAATATCATACCTGTATCTCGCTCCAAATTTTGTCTTTAGCTGGTTGTAGCGAGGGAATTCTCCAATTATCGCAAGTAATCAGAATTTGCGAACGTACAAGTGCTCCAATGTAACTTGTCAGCATCGCACCGTTAGGCTCAACTAATTGATCTCTTTCATTCCAATGCACATCATACTTAACACCCTTATCTCTCGCACGAATGATTTTTTTCATAATCATTATTCCTCTTTTGATATCGCCTTCCATGTCTTTTGTTGTTTCATTTCCATCATGTGATGTTTTCTCATTGGTGGCCATAATACTTATAATTCAGAAAAACCAAAGTATCAAATGAATGAC
This sequence comes from Lathyrus sativus, assembly GCA_963859935.3. Lineage (NCBI taxonomy): Eukaryota > Viridiplantae > Streptophyta > Magnoliopsida > Fabales > Fabaceae > Lathyrus > Lathyrus sativus. The sequence goes on along the minus strand of OZ012739.1, from coordinate 675,731,814 downwards.
ATGCAAATATGTAAATAAAAAATATATACATAAGAAATGTATAAATAAGAAAAACACATACATAATTTTATTGAATGACATAATATGTAATTGTATTGCATGATATAAATATGTAATTTTATTCAATGAGACAATATGTAATTTTACAAGTACCTTTGTCACTAAGATCTCTTTCTTTTCTTAGTTGAAACGTGGTTTACTTGTCTCTTAACAACACAGACGGATGGATTGATCCAAATTCCCTCGTTTTAATCATTTCTAATATATGATTCGTCCGCTCTAATATTCTCATCTGGGTCATCTATAATATAAGATTCCTTCTCAACATCAACATCCCCCTTGTCTCCATTGTTATCATCGATTACTTTGTTGGAAAAAAGAACTATAGACCATTTCGTACTTATCGGATCAGTGACATAGAACACTTGTTTAGCTTACGTGGCTAGAATAAAAGGCTCATCTTTGTACCCCACCTTATTAAGATCCACTTGCAAAAATCCTGACTTATCCATTCGTATGCCACTATTATTTTTAACCCACTTGCATCCAAAGATAGGAATCAGAAACTTTTCATAATCAAATACCCAAATGCGCTCGATAACCCCAAAATACGACAAATTCGCATATTTAGGGTTTAAGTTCTTCACACTTGAAATGTGCATTGCTTCGGCAAGCACGGTGACACCACTATTTTGTATTGTACTCTTATCATCTTGTTCTTTGGTATAAAATGTGTATCCATTAATTGCGTATGCGCTATAAGAAAACACATGCAAACTTGGACCATATTCTAAACATCTCAACCTTTATGTTATTGAAGCGGGATCAGAATAAAATTTTGAAAAAATATGATCCTTGAACCATGTTATAAAACTTCGATTATGCTCACGTACTATCCAATTCTCATTTTGATTCAGATTTAAAACTCGGAGAATGTCCTTGTGCATTTCAACATACGACTCAACCTCAATGTCATTGTGCAGAACATACAAATGCACTTGCTCCCGTTCATCCCTTGAAACTGTCACAACTTTATTTCCAATTAATTGTTTACCTACTATTTTTTCAACAACATTAGATTTTGGGAGGCCAATGGATTGAATGTTGGACAAATATTCAGTACAAAACTCAATAGCTTCTTCAACAGTGTATCGTTCAACAATACATCCCTCTGGTCGACTTCGGCTTTTCACATACCCTTTCAATATTTTCATATAACATTCAACAGGGTACATCCATCTCATATAAGCTGGTCCACACAATTGTGTCTCTTTCACAAGATAGACAACTAGATGTACCATTATGTCAAAAAATGATGGAGGAAAATACATTTCAAGCTCACACAAAGTAATAACTATTTCTTTTTGCAATGTTGGTAAGATCGCATGATCGATCACCTTACTACAAATTGACCTGAAGAAAAAACACAATTTAGTTATTGCGCCTCTCACTTTTTTTGGAAAAATAGAACGTATACCTATTGGTAGAAAGTGTTCCATTATAACATGGCAATCATGTGTCTTTAAACTCTTTAACTTGAGGTCTTTCATAGAAACAAGTCTTCTAATATCTGAAGAGTATCCTTCTGGAACTTTAACTTCACTCAGAAACTTACACAATATCTTTTTCTCCTTTCTAGATAAAGTATAAGCAGCAGGTGGTAGATATGTGCGATTTCCTTTTTTCAAGGGTCCTAATTCATTTCTTATTCCCAATTGCTACCAATTCCTTTCTTACTTTAAGTTCATCCTTAGACTTTCCTTGTATATTGAGTAACGTACCAATAACACTTTCAAATACATTTTTTTCAATATGCATAACATCAAGAAAATGTCTTACATACAACGACTTCCAGTACGACAACTCAAACAAAATTGACCTCTTCTTCCACCCACGCGTGACAAGCGTATGAGCAAAAGGCTTTCCAAACTGAGTACTCACATCTTTCACCTTTTCAAAAATTTGTTCGCCAGTCAATGTAGGTGGAACTCTACGTTGTTCTGAATTTCCATTAAATGCTTTTCTCCACCCACGGTAGTGATGATTAAAATTTAAGAATCTACGATGACCAAGAAAGACATTCTTCTAACCAAATTCCAACCGCGTCCAATCTGTGTTTTCTTTACAGATAGGACACGCACATTGACCTTTAAAGCTATACCCCGATAGATTTCCGTATGCTGGAAAATCATTAATTGTGCCAAACAACATCGCCCTCAAATTGAAACTTTCTTTCCTATATCCATCATAAACCTCCACACCGTTCTCCCACAAACTCTTTAAGTCTTCGATTAAAGGTGTCAAGTATACGTCTATGTCATTCCCTAGTTGTTTAGGGACAGAAATTAACATAGATAACATCATGTACTTACGCTTCATACATAGCCATGGAGGTAGGTTATAAATCCTAATAATTACAGGCCAGGTGGAATGTGAGATACTTTGCAGACCATGCGAATTCATTCCATCAGTCGATAATGCCAAGCGAAGGTTTTTAGCTTCTTCTCCAAAATCAGGATACTCATTATCAATTTTCATCCACTGTGGTGAATCTGCCGGATGTTGATACTTCCCATCTATAATTCTATCATCTGCATGCCAAGTCGGGTGTTTTGCATCTGTTTCACTACGAAACATGCATCTAAATCTCGGAATTATAGGAAAATACCATAAGATTTTTGCTGGTGACAACTTTTTCTTATACCGAGATACACCGCATTTAGGACACTCGTTTAATGATACATATTCATTTCGAAACAAAATGAAATCATTTGGACAAGCATGTATCTTATCATAGCTCATGCCAATAGAGCATAACATTTTTTTAGCTTCATTTGTTTGATTGGAAAGAACATTATCCTCCGGAAGCATCTCTTGAAGTAGGGCTAACAACTCTGTGAAACTTTTATCCGACCATCCATTACCCGCCTTTAAGTTGTACAACTTTAATACCGCAGACAATCTTGTGAAAGTAGTGCAACCTTTATACAACAGTTTCTCTGCATCTCTTACCAACCTCTCAAACATCTTAGGACAATCTTGAAGATCTTCTTCAAGTGTTTCTGCAATCTCTTTGACTCGATCACAATCATATGTATCTCTTCCATTGTCCTTTGAAGCATAGGTCGTATTATCCCCGGGTTTGACATTCTCGTTACTTATCTCACCATGTAATGTCCAACATGTATAACTTCGATCAATTCCATGTCTCATTAAATGAGATTCCAACTGAACGGCGTCAATTCGACGCCCATAACAACAACCTAAGCAAGGACATGTGATCCTACTGGGGTCTTTGGCGTGTTCAACAGCAAACTTAACGAATTTCGATACCCCATTCTCGTACTCTTTAGACAATCGATTAGAAGACATCCATTTTTTATCCATACTAATTGAGTAGTTTAAACTAAACTAAGAAAGTTAAACAAAAACATAGAATATCTGTAAAGAAATCAATAACTTCTATGAAAGCTACGCAGTAGGATGCTTGAAAACGATCACAACCTTGCTCTTCACAAGTAACCCCTATAACAGACAAAATTAATAACATCATCAACATTAAATAATTCTTGGAACATCAATTGTTGATAAAACTTGCAATAAAATTAATTAATTTGCAATTTATATGGCTAAAGAGGTCATGAATGAATATTACTTGGATACTAACTTTTCATTATTAAATAAGATTCTACATACTAAACTAATTCTTCATATTGTTACCAATTTTCAAAATTGTAAAATTCTTATCTCTTAGCAATAAAATATTTAATCTTAAGATAACCCCAAATATTTTAGTAAATTTAAAATTATGGTTGAGTTTATATTTATCTAAAATTTTATAGATTTCAAGGTTACAAATGACAATAATATCTAATAACCTCAAACATTTACAAATTTCACCCTCATTTACAATTGTAAACCGTAAATCAATTAAAAGATATTGAAATGATAAAAAAACATTAAGCATAGAGATTATATAAACAATGAAATATAATTCGGCCAAATATATATTGGGATTTGAAAATACAAACATTTCTCCAATTTTAGCTCATACCTAAGAACAATCAAATTAACTAATCATGATAAGATTTAGTAAGATGAGAGAGAAATAGCAACTTCTCTCTAGATAACTCTTCAACTTCTTAAGTTCAGCAATCATGGAATGGACAAAGGTTCTAAGGCGTGGTAATAAGAAGGAATTTAGGGGAATTCTTGCAATTGTATTCAAGTAACAAACCAGACATTTGCAACAAACAATATCTATTTGCAAACGTGTTACGATCATTATAAACTGAGATATACTCAAAGTTAACATAAGTAAACTCATTGTGGCATTTCAACAAACACCCTGTTTACAAAACTCAAGCCAATATCAAAAGAGTAATTCTCATCAACGATATCAACAGAAACAAGTCAATAACTCATAAAAGAAGTAACACTAACATCATATCAAACAATAATCCAGAAAAATGAAATACTAAGACAATAATTTAGAAAAATGCAAAATGAAAAACTTCAAATACCGTAACAATGGCGGAAATGCACTACAGAATGAACGAACGGAGGCTGTAAAAAACGAACGGACAAATGACGGAGAAATGCAATACAGACTGAATGAACGGAGGAGGGCGACGGTCGGCGACTGTCGGACGGAGGGAATCGACGAAATCGGTCGTGGTGAATAGGGCAACGTTCGCCAGAGGAGAAAGAAGGAAAGAAGATGCACGTACGACTGTTTTGTTTCTTTTAAAAATTCTAGTGGGTATTTTAAATTAATTCTAATTATACCTATAGCAACGCTTCTTAATGACATATAGCAGCGCTTTATAAAAGCGCTTTCTTTCCTACAACATATAGCAGCACTTATAAAGAAAGCGCTCTCGTAGGTTACACCTACAACAGCGCTTTCTTAGGGCATACATTTAGCAGCGCTTTAAATAAAGCGCTTTCTTAGGATCCCCCTTTAGCAGCGCTTTTCAAAAAGCGTTGTCTTAGGTATGCTGTTTTTTTTCTTTTTTTTTTAATGACTCTTTAGTAGCGCTTTTTCTAAAAGCGTTGTCTTAGGTATGCTGTTTTTTTTCTTTTTTTTTAATGACTCTTTAGTAGCGCTTTTTCTAAAAGAGCTGTCTTTGTATGTGCTGCTAAAATTCAATTCTGGCGTAGTTGGGCTTTGAACAAGAGAAAAACTTCTCTTTTAGCTTCAATCTTGGGTTTTGAACAAGACACAAACACTTTTAGCTTCCATCTTGGGCTTTGAAAAAGACACCAAACTTTTTTTCCTCCCATAGACTAGGAGGAACTACGAACGCTCTAATTTCTTTGTTTTCTTTTTTGAGAATATGTAGGCATAAGATTGTGAAATCTTAGCGAGCGCACTAATCAAAAACCTTAGGTCCAGATACCTTTCTAAGAACAATAGAAAATCCTAAAACAACAAAAACATTTTCGCAACCTTCGAAAGGTGAAATCTTTCCCACATGACAGCAAATAGGCTCAAGAAAGCAATTCAAACAGTAAAAACAAATGTAAATGAAGGTTCCTATAGATTACTATAGACACTCTGGGTGTTAATAGCTTCCCTTTGTATAACCAACTCCCGATTCCAGATCTCTTTGCATTTGTAGGGAAAACACTTGCGCACATGGTTAGTTTAAGATATCTTCCCCTTCCTTTTAAGCTTCATAGTTTAAGATATCTTCCCCTTCCTTTTAAGATATCCAGGAGCGCTAGTGGTCTTCCGCCATAAAAACTGACCGCTACAATTATTATGAATCATCTGATGTCCTTGTGGTGTTGAGCAACAACTCTTAAAAAGACTGGATTATGGATTCTGGATGTACTTGGCATATGACTTCAAACAAGAATGTGTTAGAAGAATTATGTGATCAAGATGGTGGATCAGTGATGTTGGGAAACAATAAAGCTTGCAAGATTGCAGGTATTGGATCTGTAAGATTCAAGCTCCATGATGAGTCAATAAGGTTATTGACTGGAGTTAGGTATGTACCTGACCTTAAGAGGAATTTGATTTCTCTTGGTGAATTCGACAAGAAAGGATATGTCTTTAAAGGAGAGCAAGGGATCCTGAAAGTCATGAAGGGGTCGAAGGAAGTCTTGAGAGGCGTGAAGAAACAAGGTTTGTATATCCTTGAGGCTGAGGTTGTAAGTGGTTCGACAAATGTTTGATCCATGAAACCTGTGTCGAAGAAAGAATTATGGCCCATGAGATTGGACCATGTCAGCGAAAGAGGTTTGGTCGAACTAGGGAAATAGAACCTGCTAGGTGGTGACAAAGTCGAGAAGTTGGAGTTTTGTGAACCTTATGTATTTGGTAAATCTTGTAGGGTGAAGTTTAACAAAGGTAAACAAAGAACACATGGATTCCTTGATTACATTCATGCTGATCTTTGGGGGGCCTGCAAGGAATCCTTCACATTCAGGTGCAAGGTATTTTCTATCCCTAGTTGATGACTATTCCAGAAAATTATGGGTATTCATTCAAAATACTAAGGATGAGACTTTTGAGAATTTCAAAAGTTGGAAGGTTCTGGTTGAAACTCAAACTGGCAAAAAGGTTAAGAGTTTGAGAACCAAAGATGGCCTTGAGTTCTGCAACGAAGCTTTTGATAGTTACTGTGTTGAATCTGGGATTGCAAGGCATAAAACTGTAGCAGGTACTCCTAAACAAAATTGCTTAGCTGAGAGATTCAATTAAAAAAATCCTTGAAAGGGTTAGATGCATGTTGGTTAGTGCTGGATTGAAGAAGGTGTTTTGGGTGGAGTCTGTTCGGCAGCAACTTATTTGATAAATAGATGTCCCTCGACTACCTTGGAAATGAAGACACCTGAAGAAGTTTAGGGAGTCAAGGATTATATGATGTGGTGCCTAGAACCAGGTCATAGAAGATGTATCACAAGTCGTGATGTAGTTTTCAATAAAGTCGAGATGGTATTCAAGAAAACTGGTGATGCTGGTCGAAGTGCAGAAATCTCTGAAGAGGAGCTGGAACAGGTAGAGATTCATGTTGAGGTGGATCATAGTGATGTTGAAGTGTATAACCCAGATAAAGTCGAAGAAGAAGAGCAAGATACTGAAGAGACTGAGGAAATTGTCGATGACTACCTACTGGCAAGAGATAGGTTGAGAAGAATCATCAAGCCACCTCAGAGACTTGGTTATGCAGATCTTATAGATTTTGCCTTAATCTCTACAAGTGAGGTACTTGAGGAAAAACCTAGAGATTACAAGGAAGCTATAAAGAGCTGAATTAAGACCGAATGGCGAAAAGCCATGGATGACGAGATGAAATCTCTTCATGATAATAAAACTTGGGAGTTGATTGAGAAACCTGCAGGGGCCATGTTAGTCAGTTGTAAGTGGATTTTCAAGGTCAAGGAAGGAATCAAAGCACTGATGTCGAAGCCCTTTAAGGCAAGGTTGGTTGCTATGGGGTTAACTCAGAAAGAAAGATTCGACTTCAATGATATGGTCTCACATGTTGTAAGGCATATTTCCATTCGAAAGTTGTTAGCTATGATGGCAAAGTTTGAGCTGGAACTTAAACAAATGGATGTGAAGACAACCTTCGTGTATGGTGATCTAAATGAAACGATCCTGATGCGTCAACCTGAAGGGTATGCAGAAAAGGATAAAGAAGATTATGTGTGCAAGCTGAATATGTGCTTGTATGGCTTGAAACAATCTCCTCGACAGTGAAACAGGAGATTCGACAAGTTTATGGCACACATTGGTTTCACCAGGAGTCAGTTCGACCTGGAAACTCACTTGTTATTTTATTGCTTTATGTGGATGATATCCTCATAGCTAGCAACAGTGTTGAGGATGTAATGGTGGTGAAGGTTGAACTCAGTAAGGAGTTTGAAATGAAGGATCTGGGAGTTGCCACCAGGATTCTTGTGATTGACATTCTGAGAGATAACAAGCAGTCAAAGTTATGCTTATCTCAAGAGACGTACTTACGGAAGCTTCTCGACAAGTTTGGTATGTCGAATTCAAAGTCTGTTGTGACTCCGGAAAATCCTCAGTTTAAGCTTAGTACTACTCAAAGTCCAAGTACTGAAGCTGAAGAATCTATATGAGTAGCATTCCATATGTTAGTGTGGTAGGTTCTTTGATGTATGCTATGGTATATACGAGGCCAGACATAGTGTATGAAGTGAGCCTTGCAAGCAGGTACATGGCCAATCCTGGAAAGGCGCACTGGCAAGCTTTGAAGTGGATTTTCAGGTACATAAATGGATCTCTGAGTCGAGTCCTGATTTACGGTGAAGCATGTGGTGATGATAGCAAAGTCGAAATCGAAGGTTATGTCGACTCTGATTATACATGTTGTATGAATTCCAGAAAGTCTATTTTTGGATATGTCTTCACTATGTTTAGCACAACAATTAGTTGGAAAGCAACACTTTAGAAGGTTGTTGCCTTACCAACCACTGAAGCTTACTATATTGCCCTCACTGAAGTTGTGAAAGAAGCATTGTGACTTGAAGGTTTTACAAAGGAGATGAAACTTCAAGGTCGAAGTATCACTGTTAAATGTGATAGTCAAAATGAAATACACCTATCGAAGAACTCATCCTATCATGAGCGAACCAAGACATTGTTGCTGATGATCACCAAGACATTGTCAAGTTGCAAGTTTTTCCACTGTATGCAATTGATAAAGTTGCTGATATGATCACCAAGACATTGTCAAGTTGCAAGTTTTTCCACTGTATGCAATTGATAAAGTTGCACGATGAAAGCTAGTTTATTCCCTATTTGTAGAGTTAGATCCAATGTGGAGATTTGTGAGATTTTGGATCGAATTCTAACTCTTTCGAGGGATAGCTTTCATGTGTTTCGACAGGAGACAAGTATGAAGTCAAAGATGGTTCGCATGCCGATGTCAAAGGGTTACATATTGTAGTCGAAGTGAATTCTAATTGGTATTGTCGAAATGTTATATCGAATTGGATCTTGTGTTAAGGATCCAATTGTTTAGTTAGCTTGTAATGTAAGATAGCTAATTAGTCTATAAATAGGATAGATCACCCAGGTTGTTGAGTGAGGCCAATTGTGTTATTCATTCGTAATCATTTGTAAACCCTAAATGAGAAAGTGAATAGAAAACAGTTTGCCAAAGAATTCTTCTTCATTCTTTCTTCTTTATCCTTTCTTCTTTCTCTCTTTGTTTATAATCGTTTTTCATTGTTCACCCAAGAAATCCATTTTTCAATCTTTATTTCTTAAAAGTTATCGTTTGTGATCACAACAAAAATGAATTCAAATATCCAAATATCAAATCTTCCCAGAATCAAAATTCCAAAATAAATTGAGATTTATACTCAAAAACGTCCAAATACATGAGCCATAAATTCAAAATCGAATCTGATACAAACATTCCAATTATTTCAAATAAACATCAATAGATAGCAAATCAATAATAAATGCAAAACCAAAAATTCACTCTAAAAGAACTCGAATTTCTTTATAAGGAAGACGGACTTTAGCAACCGAAAAACTTTGCACCAGCATCCCCAGATTCTTTATTGAAAAGCTCTTCAAAAGAAAACCGATAAAAGTTTCATATCGGAAATCTTATCGGTTGAGCATAGACCCTCACGGTTACAACCTCACAGCAAGCACAAGAGAAAAAATATGAAGAAAGAGGGAAACGGAAAAATCAGTTCGAAGGGAAGAATCAAGCTTACCGGCTAGACTTGCGTACCGAGAGAATCCTCTCTCTCTCTCTTAGGTTTGTTTGTTTTCTTTATGTGACTATCAATCGTGTGACATAACTTGAAGTTGAACATGCAAGATAAATATTCTTAACTGATGAACTAAACCCATTGAAATTTGTTCCGGAAGAAATTGTATAAGCACCCATATTAGGAAACAGAAGCCAATCGTTCACCTCAAGTTCAGGCATGTCATAATCCTTTAGAACTGTATCAACCGAATCACAAGTTGGTCCAAAAACCGTCGAAGGATAGTAAGTTTTAGAAACATTCTCAGATTTTGAAGTAGCAAACCTAAGTGGCATGCATGTGACAGTAGCAAAATCAAAGACGATGTTGTTAAGAGTTCCATATATTCCATCATCAATCCAATACTCTCTTAATTCACCTCTTACACGTTTCCCTATCACTTTCGTTGCCAACGTAAACGATGTTTCTGCAAAATAACGACCAGGTTCACCAATCACAACAACATCCTCTTCATTTCCGAAATGTGTTTTTATTGCATCGTTTATGTTTAATGCAGCTTCGTCAAATTTTAATCCTGAAATGAATCCACCACCAATATCAAGAATTTTCATTTTCGCCATTCCAAGCCGCGAAGCCGTTTCGAAAACTTTCTTAGCCGATGAAATGGCTCCGTGGTAAGCTTTGGCAGCGGCTCCTCCGCTGCCTACGTGGAATGACACGCCGGTTACTTTAAGTCCGGCTATGTCAGCAGCTTTGAGAAGCTCAGGAACTTCATCCTCAAGCGCGCCGTATTTGAGACCCAAACAAGTACTTGCGCCGCTAGTGCTGTCCTCCTCCGGCTTGATCCGAAGGAGCAACTCACATTTCGGGTGCCATTTTTTTATTTTTTCGACTTCTCTAACGGAGTCGAATGTTGTTATATTAACACCGACACTTGCAGCGTATTTAAGGTGTGACTCAGATTTACATGGATTAGCGTAAATGATTCTGTCGGGTGAAACTCCGAGAGATAAAACAGACTCAATTTCGGCGCGACTAGCGCAGTCGAAATTGGAGTCCAGTGAAGCGAGTGTACCTAGAAGTGAAATGTTTGGGTTACATTTAACGGCGTAGAAAGGTTTAACAGTTGGAAGTTTAGTTAACCATTTGTTCATGAGGTCAATGACGACTCTTAAATCAAGGACACTGAATGGTGAATCAATTTCAGTTGATTTGGTTTCAATAATGGATTGAATGAAATCAGAGATAGTCATTTCTGAGGATAGAGTTGTGACTTGTTTGCCTTTCACGCCTGAAGCACCAAAAATGGACTTCAAGTTGGGAATTTGGAATTCTTCAGTTACTAGTGTAGGCATTTTTGGGGTTCTTTAGTGCTTGGTAGAAAAGAAGAAGAAGGAGAGTGAAATTATAATTGACTAAGATGTTGGAGATAGAACACAAGCTATCATATATATAGACATGATTACACTCAATTATTATATGAAAGAGAAAGGAAACAATATATTAACACATGTTTTGAATGTTTTTGTACCAAAATTTGGTGACCCTATTCCAACTTTAAAAATGGATCACAATAAAAAGAAAGATAACTAGTTTACATTATAAATAAAATTTAACAACTAATTTATATATTTATTTTAAATTTATAATCCATAAAAAATAATTTTGAGACTCTAATCTTTTAAGACGCTCTGAACTGTAGGCCTCCTTTCCTGGACCCAAAATCGACCCTGAATTTACACTAAAGGTAATAAGAATTCACCTTGTCAAAATATTAAAATTTCAAAACTAAATTAAAAATTAAAAATAAAATAAAAAATATTTGAGTAAATTACATTCCCCTCCTTTCAAAAGAGATGTGCATATTATACTATTTTTTCATATTGTGTTAAAAATATATATTTTTCTCCTAAATATATTATTTTTCTCTTTTTGAGAGATATATATTACACTACCATTTTCTCTTAGTGTTAAAATATACATTCTCTTATTTTATGCAAAATATTTTACATATTTTTTTCATGAGGGGTACTCATATTACACTATCTTCTTCTTTTATATTTTTTTTTTATCTAGTAGTTTAGTGACCGAATTTTACCCCTTAAAGAGAATAAGTAGAATGTCGCAATTTCAAACCCACTCACATGACGCTAGTTAAAGGTGAACAAATTATACAATCACATCTCTTCTTCAACATAATATATTATTAAAAATGACACCCCATTCTTCTAAAAGATTAATAAATTATATTCCTCATTCTTCTTAGCGACTCATCCTTCCCTTGTCTGCGAGTCTCACCCAGGTTTTTGAAGGTTATGAGGACACCAGTAGAAGCTTTAGACTTAATAGGCACTTTTTTTCTCTCATTGTTGGTGCCCTTGACTAGTATCACTTAAACCTCTTAATATAGGATCGTATCGACTTATATTTCCCGTGTTTGATGGATCACAGGCTTTCAACTAATGTGGGTTGTCTTCTTGAAACCATGAAGTGCACGAAATACATCTCCTTCTAGTTCCATAACTTTCAACGAAGTGTTGGTTTTTCGTACACTTGATGGGGCCGAGAAGACAATCCATGTTAATGGAAAGTATGAGATCCACCAAACAAGAGAAAAATGATTTGCTACGATCCTACATCTAGAGGTTCAATGGAGAAGTGATACTAGTTCTTGGGCGCCAACGCGACGATGAATAAGAACCTTTAATTCTACGACTCCAACGAGGGTCCGAATTTGCCGAAAGTATTGAAATCAGGCCCGTAAAACCTTTAACAGCCTACTGGCAAGGGTTGGAAAGTTCATATATCACGAGGTAAAGTTGGTCGTCAGTAAGACAATTTATGAAAAAGGGATAAAGAAGGAAGAAACAAGCAGAATGGGAAGCGAAGAAACCAAACAAGAAAACAAAGACATCCTGACCATAGAGAAGAAAACAAATTACTATTTGCATACACTGTCGTAGCGAGGATATTCAGCTCATGGGAATAACTAATCATCTTAATGAACATTGAAGAGGAGCCACAACAATTGTGGGAGATATTTCCTTTAAACGTCAAGATAACCTTAGAGGATGCAAATATAGAAATACTAGAAGTGACCGACTAAATGAGACCTCACATAAAAAAAACTACGTTGGTCATGACAGAGGTAGTTTCAAGAGGGTTCTCTCATATAAATTTTAATATATTAAATTAGACTATAATATTTAACAAGATGTTAAAGAGTAATTTTTAAAAGAATGATGAAAATATATATTCTTTCTTCTATCCCAAATTATAAGTCATTTTGTTAAAAAATTTGTCTCAAATTATAAGTCACTTTACATTTCCAATGCAATATTAATGATATTTTCCCCGATATACCCTCAAATATTTATTATTATTTATTCTTTCAACTCTTTTAATTTCTCTCTCCCATGTAATTATGAGGGACATTACTGTAAAATTATACATAATTTGTTTTTCACATAAAGTAATAATTAAGTTTTTTAATTCATGTGAAATACTTAAAACGTCTTATAATTTGGTATGTAGGGAGTATAATCTAAAAATGAGGGATGATATAATTTATTCATCTTTTAGGAGATGAGAGTGAAACATTTTTAATATGTTTGTCAAAGAAGAAATTTCAAATTTAAAAGACATGTGATTGCATGAGTGTGAGTTCAAATATGCGACATTCTACTTAACACTTAAGAGATAGATAAAATGCTAATAACTAACTACTAGAGAAAAAAAATAAGAGGAAAAAAATAGTGTAAGATTATTAGTAATAATTCATATTTTATTATATTACTTTCTTAAGCCCATAAGTTTGTTAGAGGGTATTTTAGTATTTATCTTATTCTAGTAACCCTAGTTTTAGCTTATAAATAGGGTGACAATCATTGTAACCAAATATCATGTTTTATAGTCGTCATTCTCTTTAATAGAATATTTCCCTATTTCATCATTTATTCTATCTTTGCACCAACAAATTGGTATCTAGAGCTCCGGTTCAGATTCATTGGGAAACACGGGAAACACGAGTGAACGTGAGGTCTTGTGTGTTTGATTTTGTTTCTCAGATTCTTGTTGAATCTTGAACAAAATCTGATCAGAATTTTTTAATTCTGTGGGTTGGGAAACACTGTGTGAGAAAACTCTGAGTGTATTGTGCAAAGTAGAAGATGAACGGAAACGGCAACATGAACACCAAACTTCCAGTATTTGACGGTAAAAATTGGAATCGTTGGATGATCCAAATGCGTGTACTGTTTGGTGCTCAAGATGTTCTGGATCTTGTCACTGATGGTTATGTTCCGGTAGCAGCAGATGCGACTGATGAACAGAAAAACGCGCAGAAGGAAGTAAGGAAGAAGGATCAGAAAGCATTGTTCTTCATTCATCAATGTGTGGATGTAAACGTGTTTGAGAAGATTGCAGACTCTACAACAGCAAAGGCTGCATGGGACACTCTGGTGAGATGTTATGGTGGTGACGCATCAGTGAAGAAGGTGAAGCTTCAGTCCTTGAGAAAGCAATATGAGAATCTCAACATGAAGAATAATGAGAAAGTTTCTGAATACATCTCCAGAGTGATTCTGATCACTAATGAGATGAAGGCATGTGGAGAAACTCTTTCTGAAGAAACAATCATGGAGAAAGTGTTGAGATCCCTTACTCCTCAATTTGATTACATTGTGGTAGCAATAGAACATTCCAAAGATCTGAGCACAATGAGAATTAAAGAGCTGCAGAGCAGTCTAGAAGCGCAAGAGTTGCGTCTGACTGAGAGAAACTCTGAAAAGGAAGTAGAACAGCAGGCTCTGAAAGCAACTTCTGATAGGAGGTATCAGAAGCAGTCAGAAGCCAGGAGAAGATCTGATGGTGGTCAGAAGTCAGAAAGCTCAACCTCTGATAGACAAAAGAATGCTCAGAGGGGAAAAGAGAAGTATGACAAAAGAAAAATACAATGTTATTGTTGTAAGAAGTTTGGCCATTTTGCTAGAGATTGTTGGTCAAACAAGGAGAAGAAATCAGAAGAAGCAAATATAGCCAGAGGCTCTGATGACGAATCTATGCTGTTGATGGCCTCTGAATCTGATAATGTGGATCTGACAGACTGGTGGTATATGGACACTGGCTGTTCAAATCATCTTACTGGAAACAAGAAATGGCTGGTTGACTTTGACTCTGAAAAGAGAACAAAGATCAGATGTGCTGATGACAAATATCTTAATGCAGAAGGTATGGGAAATGTCAGAGTGACTCTGAACAATGGGAAAATAACATTGATTCAGAATGTGTGGTATGTACCTGGCATCAGAAGCAATCTGATGAGTGTGGGACAATTAATTGAGAAAGGTTTCTCAGTTACCATGAAGGACAATCTTCTGAAGCTGTATGACTGTAATCAGAAGTTGATTATGGAGTCAGAACAGGGAAGGAATAGAACATTCAAGGTGAATGTCAGAACTGCAGACTCAGAGTGTCTTAGTGCAACAAGTACTGAGAAGGAGAGTGAGCTGTGGCACAGAAGATTTGGTCATTTGAATTTCAGAAGCTTACAACATCTGAATTCAAAGAAATTGGTACATGGAATTCCTGCAATTAAGAAGCCTGAAAAGTCATGCAAAGTTTGCATGGAAGGAAAACAACCACGTTTGCCATTTGCATCAGAAGCTGCTCCAAGAGCAAAACATGCCTTGGGAGTTGTACACTCTGATGTGTGTGGTCCATTTCCAGTAGCATCAATTGGAGGGAATAAATACTTTGTGCTGTTTGTTGATGAATTCACAAGAATGACATGGGTATCCCTTATTAAGTTCAAACACGACGTGTTTGATGAATTCAAGAAGTTCAGAATGAAGGCTGAGAATCAGAGTGGTCAGAAGTTGAAGATTCTTAGAACTGATGGTGGAGGTGAGTATAACTCCAAAGAGTTCCAGAAGTTCTGTGAGGAGAATGGAATTGAGCATGAGGTTACTGCTCCCTATACCCTTCAACACAATGGTCTTGCTGAAAGAAGAAATCGCACTCTGCTTGATATGGTGAGAAGCATGCTAAAGGAGAAGAAGCTTCCTCAGAAGCTCTGGGAAGAAGCTGTTGCCACTGCAACGTATGTACTCAACAGATGTCCTACGAAGAAGTTGAAGGAAATAGTTCCAATACAGAAGTGGACTGGAGATAAGCAAAGTGTTAGTCATCTAAAGGTGTTTGGTTCTGTTTGCTATAAACATGTTCCAGAAGCCAGAAGACAGAAGCTGGATGATAGAAGCAAAGTGATGATTCTGATAGGGTACCACAGTACTGGTGCTTACAAGCTTTATTGTCCAGAAACCAATAAAATTGAATTCAGCAGAGATGTGATTGTGAAGGAATCATAAGTTTGGAATTGGGATAAGTCTCAATCTGATTCTGATGTTAGAACCTCTGAAGAAAGGCCAGAGTTAAGAATTTCTGAAGTTGAAGTAAACCCTGATATTGACTCTGACTCTGATACTGATTCAAACTCTGAAGAAGACTCAGAAGATGAAGGTGACCCAGATGACCCAGACTCTGATGATTCAGACTCTGATGGCAATCCAGATCTTTGTGGCAATTCAGACTCTGGAAATATGCCAGACTCTGAAGATGGTCAAAGCTCTGGAGGTCAATCATCTGAAGCTAGAAACTCTGAAGCTCAAGACTCTGAACAAATTCAGAGACCACAAAGAATAAGAAACGTTCCCAGAAGATATGCAGAATTTGACATGCTGCAAGACACTGAAGTAGACTCTGAAGGAGAAATTATTCAGTGTGCCATGATGGTAGATTCTGAACCCATAAGTACAGAAGAGGCTCTTAAGCAGAATCTTTGGCTAAAGGCCATGAAAGAAGAACTTGATGCTATAGAGAGAAACAAGACTTGGAAGCTGACAGAACTTCCAAAAGACAAGAAAGCCATCAGCGTCAGATGGGTTTTCAAGCAGAAGTTAAAGCCAGATGGTTCAATTGGCAAACATAAAGCAAGGTTGGTAGCCAGAGGATTTCTACAGAAACCTGGGCTGGATTATTCTGAAGTATTTGCACCTGTAGCAAGACATGAAACAATCAGAATGGTGATTGCAATAGCTGCTAACAGGAATTGGCCTCTGATGCATTTAGATGTAAAATCTGCATTTCTGAATGGTCCATTAGAAGAAGAAGTTTATGTGTCACAACCCCCTGGATTTTTGAAAAAGAATCAGGAAGGGATGGTGTACAAATTATACAAAGCTCTATATGGACTAAAATAAGCGCCCAGAGCTTGGAATCAGAGGATTGATTCATTTTTCAAGAAGCAAGGCTTTCAGAAATGTGAGATGGAGTACGGTGTCTATGTTCAGCATACTTCTGAAGGCAATATGACTCTGGTATGTTTATATGTTGATAATATACTATTGACTGGAAGTTCTGAATAGGAGATAGCTAAGTTCAAGAAAGTTCTGATGAATGAATTTGAAATGACTGATCTAGGCAAAATGACATACTTTTTAGGGATGGAGTTCAGATATTCTGAGAAATGTATCATTTTGCATCAACTCAAGTATGAATTAGAACTTCTGAAGAGGTTTGAACTGAAGAATTGTAAGACTGCTGTCACACCTTCAGATACAAATCAGAAACTGGATTCTGACTCTGATGGAGAAGATGTGGATGCTACAACCTTCAAACAGTTGGTTGGTTCTCTGAGGTATCTGTGCAATACCAGACCTGATATTTGCTATTCTGTTGGGATGGTTAGTAGGTTCATGAGTAAACCTAAGTGGTCCCATTATCAAGCTGCTGTCAGGATTCTGAGGTATATCAAGGGAACTCTGAAGTATGGAGTGTTATTTCCCTCTGGAAGAAAGGATGAATCAGAACTTCTGAGTTATTCAGACTCTGATTGGTATGGAGACAGAGTTGACAGAAAAAGTACCTCTAGGTACTTGTTCAAATTTCTGGGAGGTCCTATTTCTTGGTGTTCCAAGAAGCAACCTGTTGTGGCGTTATCAACCTGTGAAGCTGAATACATTGCAGGTGCTGTTACTGCATACCAAGCTGTGTGGATTCTGAATCTGTTGCAGGATCTGAAGATTAAAGTAAGCAAACCTCTGAAGTTGATGATTGACAACAAGTCTGCAATCAACCTTGCCAGAAACCCAGTGCTGCATGGGAGAAGCAAGCATATTGAGACCAAGTATCATTTTCTGAGACATCAAGTTCAGAGTGGAGTGTTAGAAGTTGTACACTGCAGCACTCAGAAGCAGTTGGCAGATGTTCTGACGAAAGCTATCAAGACTGATCAATTTCTCAGATTAAGGGATGGAATTGGTGTTACAAGTTTTGATGGAATATGAATTAAGAGATGATATTAGTAATAATTCATATTTTATTATATTACTTTCTTAAGCCCATAAGTTTGTTAGAGGGTATTTTAGTATTTATCTTATTCTAGTAACCCTAGTTTTAGCTTATAAATAGGGTGACAATCATTGTAACCAAATATCATGTTTTGTAGCCGTCATTCTCTTTAATAGAATATTTCTCTATTTCATCATTTATTCTATCTTTACACCAACAAAGATGATCATCTCTCGATTGAAAGAAATTTAACATATTTTATATAAAAGGAGATGAGTGTGTATTTAACACAAAAAGAAGGATAGTGTAGTAAGTATATATTGAAAGAATATAATTTGTATAAAAAAGAAGCAGAGTATATATTTAAGAAAAATGTAGTGTAATATGAATATTCAAGAGAAGGGAGTCTAATTTACTCCTAGAATTTCAGAAAGAACTGGATGTGAGCAATTTGAATTCATGAGTTGCCAATCAAATATGGATAGATAGTATTATAATCATAGCACATGTTTGTGTGAAGATAAATAACTCAAACAACACATTTTATTAAGTGAAATGTATTATAACGTTTCAAATCTAGTTTTACATTGTAACTTTTTGTTTTAATATGTACTATGAAGTTTTACTATATGGAATATGAAGTTTTACACTGTAACATTTTGTTTTCCAAAAATGTATATATTGTTACTATATGGAATATGAAGATTTACACTACACGGTTCCTTTTTTAATATTGTTAATATTTTATTTTATTTAATTTTAATTAGATTGAATTATATAAATATATTGTATGCATATTAGTGTGCATGAGGCATGATATTTGTGTTGGTTCGATCCGGTTGCGATGATCGCACTTCTGCGTTAGCAACACAGTTGTTTTTTAGCACGTTTTAAAATTCATTTTTTCGTTGTGTCTCTTTTAGATAAATTCAGATCCGCACAATTTTGATCCCTATTGTGATGATCACGTTAAGTGTAGCATGCTGATGGTTGATTTTTATTGGTTCATGAGCGATTCTATATTTATTGTCGTACTTCGATTTTACGCGCGTTTGACGGTTTAGCATAGTGACAATTCACTTTTTGCGCTTACGAATTCGCGTTTCGATTGACAATTTAATTTTCTTTGATATTGTTGTTCTTGATTTGACTTGCGATGACCGCTAATGCGGTAGCAATTTGCTATTTTAATTTGTATTATTTATCAATGATTCAACGCCGTTATCTTTAGATCGATCAATCTATTTTTTTGGGTAGCCTTTGCACGTTTACGGGTATGCGACATCGATTCGGGTATTTGCGTCATGATTTTAATCTGTGCACTTTTCTTTACAATTTACGTTTTGATTCATTTGATATGTGATGTTAATATTTTGTATGCATCTTATTTCCATCACGCCTAAATTACTTTTAAAACTAATTCTTGATTTAATCAAGCCATTTTTAAACCCTATAAGTCGATTGTTTCTACGATCGCCATCAACCAAACGCATACCCTTTATCCAACGTCAAGTGGTTTTTTTCCTCATAAGTCGGTTACCTTTTGCAACCGTCATCACACAAATTCAAACATTGATTTTTCATCAAGTATTTTTCTTAAATCAAAATCGAAACATTTTTTATTAAAATAAAGGGAGAGGTTTTGAATCTTCAAAAGTTCTTTTCATTTGTTTGGATGTGAGAGATCTTTCTCATGTTTAAACAAATGTTCCCTAAAAGTTTTCCATCCAATCAAATTCAAATTATTTTCACAATCACTTGAACAAAATAGAAGGGGAATGGAGTCTTCCATTTTTCTTCTCGAATGCCTAGGATACAATGAGTCTTCGTCGTTGTTCAACGCACTCGTTGTCCTTACAACAACTAATCATACTCTAATACTTTTTTTTATTAAAGATGAAAACAGAGGGGTGTGGCGACTCTGCTGGTGATCTACCATAATTAGTCCATGCAAGAGAGACTCGAGCCTAACTTAGGTTAATTTGTTAGGAGTGTTAACTTCGTGATCCGTTGTCGCGCACGGATCAAAAACGAGTATTTTTGAAAAATAATAGTAACGGTAACGACAACTCGAGTATCGTTCTCACAAGGATTCTTGTAATGAATTAACCGATTATAATAACTGCTTATGGAGGGTTTGGTTTTGATTAAAAGAAAATAGTGCAAATAAGTGATTAAAATAAGTGATTATAAAAATAAGTCAATCTACTGTTTCGATTTCTGGCTAATCACTGGTTTTTTCCTTACCAATTCCCTAAGTGGCTTCGATCTCTATTCGATTTTAATATCAAATGACAAGTGCACTAAGATATCAAACAAATTGGCATTCCTATATTCCAAATTAAGCAAACGGATAAAGACAATCGTGAATTAAGCAAGAGATCATTCACTTATTTGCATCAGCTTAATTACTTAGTGTGTGATTTCTAGATGGTCTTGACTGCTAGATAAACTACTTAAGAGCTATTAAAGGATGAGAACTCAAGGCTATGTCATAACAAGTATTTAAATTGATTTCCATATTCGGGATACTTAAGGTGTTAAAACTGTATCGATCTTATAGATTTTTTTCAAGTCTCCACAATCTAACCTCAAATTAATCTATAGCATAAAATTTTCAAAAGATGCATTGTGTTTCTAAGTAAGTTTTTTTAAAAAAAAAAAATTCACTTAAAGAAAACAGAACAAAACAAAGAAATGGTTCCCTCCCCCATACTTAAAACATACATTGTCCTTAATAAAAGAACAGAAATATAAAATAAGAGTGAAGAGAGATAGGAAAGGACACACCCGAGGAGTCAGATGCAGCAAGTTCTCTTAAGGTTCTTTTTTCACTCATCTCATAGTAATGAAACTTAAAATCAGAATCAAACAAATTATGAGAGAACAAGAATCAGCAATGCAACAAGAAATAGGAAAATATCAGCAATGTCCATAAATAGCAAAATAGATGAAAAACACAAAAAAAAAAAAAGATTAAAATAAAATACAAAATACAAAAAATACGAAATTTAATCTAATTAAGCAAAATAAGAATTTTGGGAGTTTTTTCGAATTTTTCTGAAATTATGAAAACAGTAAAAAATTCATACAAAATAGAAAAATGATAAATTTTGGATTTTTAGGAAGACGTCCACTATTTAGTTTCTAAATAGAGGCTTTTGATCCCTGATTTTTCTAATGAATCCAAAAAGAATCAGACTAATCTGAGACAATTTTCCTAAAATCGATTTTTTTGACTAGATTGGACGCGAGATGGGACGTCTGGACGCGAAAATGAAAAATAACAAAAAGAAAGTTCAAAACGCACTAATCACCACCTGTTACTCAACTAATGGTTAAAATCGACAAGAATCCCCGACAATGGCGCCAATTTGATCCGCTGTCACGCACGAATTAGAAACGAGTATTTTTGAAAAACAATAGTAACGGTAACGACAACTCGAGTATCGTTCTCACAAGAATTCTTGTAATGAATTAACCAATTACATTAACTGCTTATGGGGGTTTGGTTTTGATTAAAATAAAAATAGTGCAATAAGTGATTAAAATAAATGATTATAAAAATAAGTCAATCTACTGTTTCGATTTCCAACTAATCGCTGGTTTTTTCCTTACCAATTCCCTAAGCAGTTTCGATCTCTATTCAATTTCAATATCAAATGACAAGCGTACTAAGATATCAAACAGATTGACATTCCTATATTCCGAATTAAGCAAACAGATAAAGACAATCGTGAATTAAGCAAACATGATATAGAAACGCGATTTAACGACAAAGCGACGTAAACAGCGATTAAAAGTTAGGAATACGATCATATGAATTAAATCAAAACATTCCAAAAAATAAAAGATTAAGAAAATTCAATTTCATAGAATAGAATTGAAAGAGAAACTAAATTGAATTGATAGAATAAAAACCTCAAAGTGTTGGAAACGCGATTACAGTATATCGACTATAAGAAGTTAGTTCTCCATAAGATTCGTACGAAAAGGCAAAAACCAAAATGGTGAATAGTGAAAAGAACGTCACCAACACTAATACGGATTCTACTAGTTATAGGGAAGCATAATAAAATTCAGGTTTAACCTAACTGGGTCGAAAAACATAAAAAAAAAACCCGGCCTAAAACTAAATATTCTTAAAGGTAGAATTCGGGTCCAGACTTCAACGAATTATTCAAGTCTTCTAGACTCCGAATCAGCTTCTTCGTTCAACGTGAAAGTTGTATCTCTTTGTCTTAGCTTTCCAACGTCTGGTATAACACGTAAATATGGTTCTCGTAGCTCCAATTATGATTCGAACAGTGGACATGTATCAAATAACCGCTAAAGCTGAAAATAAGCTGCAAAAATATATTAACGGTAAACAAAAACTTAATTATAAAAACATAATAAAATAGTAAAATAAACAAAACAAACTGAGTAAATGCCTAAGTACAAACATTAGAGAATATGCATTAAAATTCACTGATCACTTAGCTTAGTTGTCTTCTTTTTCGTTTGTTTGTTTTCTTTTTATTTATTTTATTACTTGTTTATTTTATTATTTGCTTATATTATATTTCTATATTATTATTATGATGTTGGGTTTTTTGATCATGGGATTTGTGATATAGGCTCTATACCCGATCCTAAGAAGAAACATAAGATTAGGATGGTGGTTGTGTAGTAGAGACTTGTGATGAATCTTCCTCGTGAGGCCGATACAAAAACTCCGCTTAGAGTAGATTCCCTCGAAGATGTTATTGTATTGATGAAACTTCATTACAATGATAATTTTTTAGGCATGAATCGTTGACTCTAAGGACCTTTAACTCTTTCTATCCACAATTGTTATGTAGTTCTAACCTACGAGACCTTTGGACTCGTTGGGTTAATACAAAAGCCCCAAATAGATGAGATCTCTTAAACATATTACTAGTTGACAGTAATGGGTTCGACCTCGATCTATGACTCTGAGAACCTTGTTTTAGAAACCTTGTGTCGATGGCTGTGTAGTGAAAACCCACGAGGAATCTTTTTCGTTGGATCGATATGAAGACCTCACCTAGAAGAGATCGTTTCAAGGATATTATTGTCAGATCAACCTTCATCATGGCAATAATGTCTTTGATAAGGGTTAATGACTCTAGGCACCTACCTGTTTAGAGCCTACCCATGAATTTCCTTTGATCGGTGATACTAATCATTTACCCGTTTTAGAACCTACCTAGGGGGTCCCTTTGATCAGAGATATCCGTCATATACCTATTATTTTGACCAACATCAGAACTTGACTGATCCTGTGATCCTGGATCTTATGTTTTAACATTGCATTCATGCATATCATTTCATCTTGCATATGCATCAAGTGTGCACCTTGCATATCATTACTAAAAACTCATTTCATTTCATCTTCATTCGTCTCCAGTAAATCAAGTTGATTCCCCAACACCAATACGTTACTCGAGCCAATACCAAACGAATGATGGATCAGATTCAAGAAGGAAAATTCACCTTTAGAGATGAGTTGGACTCTATCAAGGGCAAGATTGACTAAATTCTCGAAGCCATAACTATGGCCAGAAAGGAAGAAGAACTGTGTGAGGCTGCTGCCACAAACAATAATGTTCCTGTGCAAGGATCTACCTCAAGACTTTCAATTTCCGTTCCCAATCCCATCATCTATGGAATGCCTATGTGTTGCGGTGGAAATAGGATCACAAACTATTAATGAGTTTGAATCGCAATTCAATTCACAACCGCTCTTTGATTTATCCGAAGGAAAAGGTCAAAAAGGGAAAACCTATTTTGCATCGTAAACACAATGCGGGGAAAGATCTAGGGTTCGGGGGTTGGTTAAATTTAGGGAAGGTATTAGCACCCTAAACTTCTGTAGTACTCTACAGGAACCTTTTGTTCAGATGTTTACTATTTTTGCTTTATTTATTTGCTTAAGGTATATGTACAAAGGGATTAAAAGTGAGAAAAGAGACCTAAGGGGTTAATTCTAAGTTTACTCGGCAAGACATCGCATCTTGTGCCTACGTATCCTTATGGGAGTGGAATCAGAGTAATCGTAGTTCCCCTCAATAGGGAGGTTAGAAACTTCTTGACTGTGGTCAAGGTCTCAAGGGGAATAAACGCATCTTAAGGACACGCTTACGTGGAGTGTAGAAACTCCAAATCTCTACGTTGAAATGTTAAGTTGTAATTAGGGTTAAATTAGGGATTCCACGGCGGGAAACCCTAAAATGAGCGCGGCGGCTCTTTGACCTAATGCTAGGGGTAAAATTGTAATTTTGCCTGCGGCGAGGCATTTGTGAAAATTAGGGTTTGTAAGGGTGTAGTTTTGAAAGTTGAATGTGTGAAGTTTTACGGACTATTGGCGCGGCGGCCAAACAGTTAGACCTAATTCCTTCGGAGCGTGTAATGTGACAGAAATATTGCAATACATCAGCAGAAATTTAAACCATACATCAGCAGAAATTTAAATGCGAAAAGTAAACGCGATTATTAGGTTCGCGAGATTACAACTGAGAAGCAGATACAAATATAAACGAAACTTAAATGAAAACTCGACATGATAAATATGAACTGCAAAAACGAACACCCGTTAGTAGGCAGAGAAGCTTGAGATTTCACTACTGTTTATTTAAAATCTTACTAATTTAATGTTGGCTTGCAAAGGAGAAATTTAAAAAGGTTTTTTATTTTTATATTTTTTTAAAAAAGAGTTTTTATTTATTTTATTAAAAAAGTTTTTTCATTTTATATTTATAAAAGTTTTAATTTAATAATAAAAAAAAAAGTTTTAATTTATATTTTTAAGAAAAAAAAGTTTTAATTTATTCTTATGTTTTAAAAGGATTAAAATGAGAAAAATATTTTTCAAAAAAAATTATGAAATTGAAATGTTAAGAAAAAGTTTTTTAAAACATATAACAAATTAAATTAAAAAATGAAACAAAAAATAAAAAGGGAAAGGGTTGGGCCGGTCATCACACCCGGACCCAACCCAAGTGGCAGACAAAATGAAAATTAGGGTTCCCTGACCCCAGCTCGCGGCGCCGTTTCCATTCGTTCTTCCTCTCGTTTCTTTCTCCTCTCTTCACCGTCTTTCTTGCTTCTCTTCACCATAATATCTCTCGTTTTCATTTTCCTGCAACAAAAATGGACATGCAAAATGTCTAATGAAGAAGCGGATGATTTACATTTTGTTTTTGCGAGCAATTGACGGCCAATGATGAAGGAATTCTGAGGCTGGACGGTTAGATTGCCCGTCGTTCTTCGCGAACGATGAAGGTGATCTCTCTGGGCAACGATTCGCGTTCGGTGATGGTGATCTCTCTGAGCGATGATGACGATCGCTTCGTCTGAGCTCACGCCGTTTAGGGTTTTCTGCGTGCGACTTCTTCGCTAGGGTTTCTCCGCGATCTGGGTGTTCTTAGTTCTCTCTCTCGCGGTTACGTTCTAGGGTTTGTACCTCCCTTCCATCAGGTTGTATCTCCCTTTTTATACACGCTTTATTTTTCTTTTTGGGCCTTGAACTTGTGTTATTCTGAGATCTGATTTTGTGGTGATATTATTTGATTTTGATTTTTCCAGATTGAGTTCCAATACGCTGCTTTCTGATATGATTGGAATCTCAATTCATTTTTCTGGTATGACTTTGATTGATTCAAAATGAGTTCTAATGGGATACGATTTGGTTACATCTGATACATTCCTCTTTTAGGATTTGATTGGTATTCGATTTAATCACCTGACCTGATTTGTTTTGATCTGCTTTGACATCGAATCAAAATCTCTATTACTTTCTGATATGATTTGCCTTCAGATTGGGTTGATTGGCATCTGATATTAATCCACGGGATTTCTTGATGGATTCATTTTGATTTGTTTCTATTTTTCCCAGATTGAGTTCCAATGGGATATGATTTGGACCTGACTCGAAACTTTCCATTTGCGAATTGGATTGCTTTTGGGGAATTTAGATACTGATTTGATTCCTGCTGCGATTTTGTTTTGATTCAATCCTGATCATTAGCACTTACTTTTCTTTTTCTTCTTTCAGGGTGGACATTTTGCCTTGATCTTTGCCGCCGAGACGGGTACGTGGTAGTGATGACGTTTAGTCTGAACCACTTGGAGCAGGATACTTCATCCTGGCTTCTGATCATATTGCTGCTTCTGATTGACTTGGTGATGATGATTGGCTATCATGTTGAGCTGAGCCATGTATTTGTTCGTTTGTTCGTTTCATGAACTGAGTATGATTTGATAACTTGTTTTGGTGACTTATTTGTTGGGGCGATGATGCTCATGACTGAGCCCCATTCTGCGCTATGCTTTGTGCTGCAACTTGGTGTCCATTTCTTTGTGACTTGCCATCTGCATCGCGTGAAGCTGGCCCTCCTAACTGACAACCTTTTGGTATGTTTTATGCAGCTGGATGCAGTTTTGTGTGGATACTTCATTCTTCTTGCTAAACTTGCTTTCTTCGTATGCTGTTACCTTTCTTTTCTTTGGATCCTGTTGGGCATGATTTTACAGGATGTTTTCTGTGGCTTCTTATGCATAATTCTGCCTTTTGATGCATTGTTTAGTTTGCATATGGTATTTGGTTTGCAATGTGATGCAGCTTTGGCTTCAATTCTCTTGTCCTGTTTTGGTATGCTTTTGAGCCGAAGGCTTTGATGGTGTATGATGCTGTTTGGTTTCGTTTGTTCTGTTTTGAG
Organism: Lathyrus sativus; assembly: GCA_963859935.3. Classification (NCBI taxonomy): domain Eukaryota; kingdom Viridiplantae; phylum Streptophyta; class Magnoliopsida; order Fabales; family Fabaceae; genus Lathyrus; species Lathyrus sativus. The sequence continues at coordinate 675,705,031 of OZ012739.1, read as the reverse complement.
CTTGATATTCATTCTGTTTGGTAACAGATTTGTTTCTTTGGTGGCTATTCATACCTGTATTGGCGCGAGCCCCTTCCTGGTTTTGTTTATGCTGATGATGCTTGTGGCTTTTCAGGTGTTGGAAGTTTTGAAACCAAGGTGACTCAGACCTGCCGGCATCCGGGTCTGAGTCAAAACTTGCCTATGTTGCCTTATTCTCGTATCAGTTTGGAAATCCAATCGCGGCAAAACGAATCAGTCCCACTTCATTTATTTTTTCTATCTCTCGGATGTCCCGTATCGATAAGAACAGGTATTACCTGATCTGACGCCCACGGCGCGGATCGGTAACGGGGGTAGGACGCAGCTTCGGTTGTGCCACTCCCGGCACTCGATGATGACATTGTTCTGAGAGTGTCAAAAAAACTTCTAACATTTTTTCTGTACTATTTGTTTTCTTTTTGGTGTGCAGGTTAGCCGAGGATTCGTGGAGAAGTTCAAATACAACATGAAGACCTTTAGATGCTCTTAGGATTTAGGATAGATGCTTTAATGTAATCCCTTAGGATTGAGAACTTTAATGTACTTCCTTGTAACAGCACTTTATAAAATATGAAGCAACATCCACTTCTTGTATGATGACATTATTTATGAAATAAAAATTCTCAAAATTTTGAATTTATTTATATTTTATTCTTAGTTAAAAAACATAAACAATTGTGAATAAATCCACAAGTATTTAAATTCATTAACATAGGCATAAAACATAAATATTCCCAAGTGATATTCTTATTGGTGCACTCGTCCCATTTGTAATCCTAATCTCATCATCCGATTAAAATGTTAACCAACCATTTCATAACCAAACATATATGGGCACCGTAATCACAACATTTTCAGCATCAACAGTAACACTACTCGTAATTAAATTCCACTGACCAAATGCCAAAATCTCAATATGATCAGCCCTGGTGATAGGTAAATGCCTCAAAATCATAACGTATCAAATGCCTCAGAATTTTAATAACAGACCATCTTCAAGGCATTGGTAGAATTTGTGTAAATTGACCAAAATACCCCTGGGACCAAATCTGCAAAACAAACACCTTCATAACTTGTTAGTGGTTAGCAAATGTACATATGAGATGATATGCGAAATGACTGACTAAATATAAGGGTAAAATTTGGGGTATTACAGTTGCCCCTATTTAAATAGCTACACCGGACGATTTGAGTGACAGAGACTCGAGGAATCGTGGTGGAGCGATTTAAATATAGATAACCGAAAATTTTGCCCTTATATGCGATGGTATGCAATGCTATGGACAAAGTGAGGACCGCTTAATGCAGATGATATGAATATGATATGATGCGTATGCTGGAATGATGAATATGAAAATGATGACAAGCGCTACGAGGCAGACGCTACGAGAAGAACACAATGGGGAAAATGTCATGCTGAGACACAGTACAAACACTGGGGAATTCTAAAATGATAGTCAACTGGTGCGAACGCGACCAATTGTCATCTTGGGAACGAGATTCTCAAATGGAGATGGCACCTGTGAGACGGCCTCCACTGGGAATCTAAAAGTAAATCTGGATCACGTACGATTGCAAGATCGATCACAGAAGGCATGGAGCATTGAGCAAAGAATAACATCCAAGTTTCTGTAAACTATCTCTCGTGACGGGATCAAACGGACTTTTCGGAACTCCGTAACAAATATACAGGGTAAAGACCGGCTGTATGCCAAAATAAATGGACTTTGATGGGAGATGCCCTGATAAGCTTCTCGCGGGAGAATTGTTACTCATCGTTGGGAGGGACTTATATGCCAAAATGGATAAGCACTCAAATAAAGAGGCTGCCGCTTATCTGATAAATAAATCTTCTCGCATTTAAGGTCGGCGCCTGGAATACGATTCTGATTCTTCTCTTACTGAAGGATAAATAAACTTCTTCATGCTTCAAGATCGTGCTCTCCTGAACATGAAAAGGGTAAACTGAACTTCCTCATACTTCAGAATCGTGCTCTCCTGAATATGATTCGGCTCTTTCGGGTAAATGAAACTCTCCATACTTCAGAATCGTGCTCTCCTGAATATGAAAAGGGTAAACTGAACTTCCTCATACTTCAGAATCGTGCTCTCCTGAATATGATTCGGCTCTTTCGGGTAAATGAAACTCTCCATACTTCAGAATCGTGCTCTCCTGAATATGAAAAGGGTAAACTGAACTTCCTCATACTTCAGAATCGTGCTCTCCTGAATATGATTTGGTTGTAAATGAATTTTTCATACTTCAGAATCGTGCTCTCCTGAATATGATTTGGTTGATCGAACTTCCTCATAACTCAGAATCGTGCTCTCCTGAATATGATTCGGCTCTTGAAATTTCTTCATTCTTCAGAATCGTGCCCTCCTGAAAAATAGCCAATTGAACTTCCTCATAACTCAGAATCGTGCTCTCCTGAATATGATTCCGCTCCTTCTTTTACTAAAGGATAAATGAACCTCTTCATAACTTCAGAATCGTGCTCTCCTGAATATGATTCCGCTCAAACCTCCCCGTATTTCAAGATCGTGCTCTCCTGAATACGATTTGGTTCATACCTCCTATACTTCAAGACGACAGGTAAATGGAAGCCCAACTGCTCCATGGAGATGGCCATTTGCTGCGAGTCATAACGAAGATAGGATCGACTTCTTAGGTGAGAATTGTTGTATATTGATGCTGTAAGATGTAAAGTGTAAAGTGTTGTTGTAACATGTAGGATTGTAGAGTGTTGTACTGGCGTGAACTGGCATGTATCTGTAAAGGATTGTAGTTGATTTTCTTGAAAGATAGTGCAAAATAAATGCACGTCCGGGTACAGTGATAAACTTCTCGGGCGAAAACAGTCGCGTATCTGCCATGGTATGGTGAAAACCTTTAGATGGTGCAAAATAAATGCACGTCCGGTTGGGATTTGACGACCGACAAGACTGAGATTCAATCTAGGATCGAGCTAGAAAGAAGACTGGTAATCAAGACTCCATCGAGGGAATGATCTCGGAGGGTAAATACCTTATCCTGGTGAGGAAAGATAGCTGAAGTAACCGTCATCCACGAGGATCGAGCTCTGTGGGGAAACTGGAAACAAGTAAGTATTTTATGCTTAGGGCTAACGATCTATTTGGAGAGAATGGACAAACCCCAGTTACTCGGCGGTAACGACCAATGATGGAGACACGATGAACCTGTGCATATTATCGCGTATGTTAATGAATATGTTGATATGAATGTATGTTAATGTCTATGTAGTTAAATATGCAAGATGTTATGAAATGAGTATGTAATGAGTATGTAATGAATATGTAATGAATATGTAATGAAATATGTAATGAAATGGGCATGTGATGCTTATGCCCTTGCGTATGCTGACGAAACAGACTAGAGACGGGACGAGAGATGAAATAAACATCTCGACGGAAATACCTTGCGTTCTCCGCAACCAATACGTCAATCATGGGAGAGAATGGTAGGATCAACTCTGGTTTCTGAATTCTGAATTTTCTGGGGAGAAGGTAAATTGCTTAGGTGCACAGTATCATGTCTTCACATGGGGAGAAGAAAACCTGAGGGATACTTTCGAGTTACCCAATAAAAAATTGTCAGCTTATAGTCTCTCTGGGGACTGTGTTAGAGCAATGGTTTGAAAGTGTTTCTGCAATAACGATATTTTCGGGGAGTGAAAAGATCCTTCCGAAATTTCCACCAGTCAAAGTAATTTATTACATTTCATTTTTGAAAAACAGTTTTGAAAAATCTACAATGCACCTTTCATTTTCAAATTTTAAGAATAAACGCATTTTGCATAAAAATAGAAAACAAAGAGCAATGCACCAAGGAATGTAAGTAACGAGATGGTTTCTTTTATTTAAAGGGCGGTAGCTCGCTGAAGGCATAGCTCCACAGATGATTATGTTTTGAAATTGGCAACATGGGAAAAAGTTACATCGAATCCAATGACACCTACTGATACTAATAACTAAGACTAATCCAGAATCTTGCTTCGGGCAAGGATGAAAGAACTGAAACATGGCTCTCATGCGGAAAGTGTGTTCGAGATGATCAGTGTCCTCTGATGCAATGAAATGCCTTTGTCCCTAACTTTTGCCTGGACCGCCCTATCGGGTTTTCAATCCACCGGGACGCTCTTTTTTGCCTAAGCCGCCCTTTCGGGTTTTCAACTTAGCGAGCTTTTTATTATTATTTCTTTTTTTCAACCCTTACTTTTGCCTAAGTCGCCTTTTGCAGGTTTTCGACTTAGCGGGTTTTTAGGCATAATATTTTCGGACTGCATCAGAATTCACAGGATGTGCTAGTTCTTCCCCGTCCATTGTCGTAAGTATCAGAGACCCTCCAGAGAAAACAGTCTTTACAACAAATGGGCCTTCATAATTGGGCATCCACTTTCCACGCATATCTTTGTGTACTGGCAAGATCTTTTTGAGTACGAGCTCTCCTTGGCGGAACTCACGGATACGAATCTTCTTATCAAACGCTCTTTTCATCCGTTTCTGATATAATTGCCCATGGCACATGGCTGTCAAGCGCTTCTCGTCAATGAGGTTCAACTGATCCAATCTGTCCTGAACCCATTCAGCTTCCTCAAGTTCAGCTTCCATCAACACTCTTAAAGAAGGTATCTCTACTTCGATGGGGAGCACGGCGTCCATTCCATATACCAGTGAGAAAGGTGTTGCCCCTGTCGAAGTTCTCACTGAGGTTCTGTATCCATGCAAAGCAAACAGTAACATCTCATGCCAATCCTTGTAAGTCACCACCATCTTTTGCAGGATCTTCTTGATATTCTTGTTCGCAGCTTCAACGGCCCCATTCATCTTAGGACGGTACGGAGAAGAATTGTGGTGAGTGATCTTGAAACTATCACACAGCTCTTTCATAGTCTTGTTGTTCAGATTGGTGCCATTGTCAGTTATTATCCGGCTTGGGACTCCGTAACGGCAGATGATCTCTTTCCTGATGAACCGGGCAACCACTTGCTTGGTCACGTTGGCGTAGGAGGCAGCCTCTACCCACTTGGTGAAATAATCAATGGCAACAAGGATGAAACGATGTCCATTAGAAGCTTTCGGCTCAATTGCCCCAATCATGTCAATGCCCCACATAGAGAACGGCCATGGTGAAGACAAAACATTCAACGGTGACGGAGGTACATGCATTTTATCAGCATAAATTTGGCACTTATGGCATTTTCTAGCGTATTGGATGCAGTCGGCTTCCATGGTTAACCAATAATACCCAGCCCTTAACATCTTCTTGGACATAGCATAGCCATTGGCATGAGTTCCGAAGGTTCCCTCATGAATTTCCTGTAGTAACATGTTCGCTTCCCGTTTATCAACACATCTGAGTAGGACCATGTCGTGATTTCTCTTGTACAACACACCATTACTGACAAAGAATTTGGACGCCAGTCTTCTCAATGTCTTTTTGCCCAGACCAGTAGCACCATCGGGATACTCCTGCTTGACGAGATAGTTCTTGATATCATGAAACCAAGGCTTTTCATCCACCTCAACTTCTTCGACCATCTGACAATAAGCGGGCTCAACCTTGCGCTCAATATGGATAAGAGGTGCTTCATTAACGAATTTAACTTTCCACATGGATGCTAACATGGCTAAAGCATCAGCTACGTGATTCTCTGATCTAGGAACATGCTCGAACTCTATCTCGTCGAAATACTTGATCAGCTCAATAATATAGTCCTTATAAGGGATCAGCTTCTCATTCTTCGTTTCCCATCTGCCTTGTACCTGGTAAATAACCAAGGCTGAGTCACCACTTACTTTAAGAAGTTTGATTCGGAGGTGAATCGCTGCTTCGAGGCCAAGAATACATGCTTCATACTCCGCGACGTTGTTAGTACACTCGAAGTCCAACCTTGCTGTAAATGGAGTGAATCCACCTTTTGGGTTCATCAAAACGGCGCCTATACCATGCCCATTGACATTCGAGGAACCATCAAACATCATCCTCCACCAAAGACCAGGTTCCGGACCTTCGCTCGGGTCTGGCTCTTTACAATCTCTTTTAATCAACAAGATATCCTCATCGGGAAAATCAAACTTAAGAGGTTCATAATCTTCAACTGGCTGGTCTGCAAGATAATCAGACAAAATACTACCCTTAATCGCCTTCTGGGGTACATACTGGATGTCATATTCGGATAACAACATGTGCCAACGGGCTAGCCTCCCGGTTTGAGCAGGTTTTTCAAAAATATACTTGATCGGATCCATTTTAGAAATCAATAACGTGGTATGACAGACCATATATTGCCGAAGGCGCTTAGCGGCCCATGCCAATGCACAACAAGTTTTCTCCAACGGTGAGTATCTATTTTCGCAATCGGTAAACTTCTTGCTCAGATAATAAATCGCATGTTCCTTTTTCCCAGTCTCATCATGTTGTCCAAGCACACAACCCATAGACTTCTCGAGAACAGTAAGGTACATAAACAACGGTCTTCCAGGTACGGGCGGGATCAGAATAGGGGGATCTTGCAAATAACCCTTAATCTTCTCAAACGCTTTCTGACAATCAGGGTTCCACTCAACTGTCTGCCCCTTGCAAAGCAACTTGAATATCGGCTCACAAGTAGCGGTCATATTGAAGATAAACCTGGAAATATAATTCAACCGTCCCAGAAAACCTCTAACTTGCGTCTCGGTTCGCGGAGCCGGCATATCTTGAATGGCTCGGACTTTGTCAGGATCCACCTCAATCCCTCGCTGGCTAACATTGAAACCAAGCAATTTTCCAGATCTGACACCGAAGGTACATTTAGCAGGGTTCAATTTCAACTGATATTTCCTGAGTCGTTCAAACAATTTCACCAAATGGTCTAGATGCTCCTCTTCACTCTGAGATTTGGCTATCATATCGTCCACATACACCTCGATCTCTTTGTGCATCATATCATGAAAAAGAGTGGTCATAGCGCGTTGGTAAGTTGCCCCCGCGTTCTTTAAACCGAAGGGCATGACTTTGTAGCAGAAGGTTCCCCAAGGAGTAATAAGAGTAGTCTTCTCTCGATCATCGGGATCCATCTTGATCTGATTATAGCCAGAGAAACCATCCATAAATGAGAATAACGCAAAACTGGCTGTATTGTCTACCAGTGTATCAATGTGTGGCAGTGGGAAGTCGTCTTTCGGACTTGCTTTGTTCAGATCCCTGTAGTCTACACACATCCTAACTTTACCATCCTTCTTAGGCACTAGCACAATGTTGGCAACCCAATCTGGATATTTTGCGACTGCCAAGAAACCTGCATCCAACTGCTTTTTAACCTCATCTCGAATCTTCAAAGCCATGTCGGGTCTCGTCCTTCGAAGTTTTTGCTTGATAGGCGGACAATCCGGCTTAAGTGGCAACTTGTGAACGACAATGTCCGTGTCTAGGCCCGGCATATCTTGATACGACCACGCAAACACATCAATATACTCTTTTAACAACTCAATCAACCTCGGCCTAATCTCTGTCCCAAGCATTGCACCAATCTTGACCTCTTTCTTGCTCTCATCTGTACCGAGATTAATTAAGTCCACCTGCTCTTTATGCGGTTGAAGCTTTGTGTACTCGTACTCAATCAATCTTGTCAGTTCAGCGGGTACTTCAAAATCTTCTTTACCCTCGTCCTCAGCTTGATTGATGGGTGCATCCCAGTCAGGAGTGTCAGTAAGGTCATTGGATCCAACAAGGTTTACGATGTCTCTGCATGATGGAAGGCTTACTTAGTTAAAATGCTCGAAGATATGTAAGAATGAAATGCTGTTTTTTTTTTTGTTTTTTTTTCGGAAAAATTTTTTTTTTTGCCAATTTCATTTTTAAAAGTGAAAACGAAAAACGCAAATGAAACAAAAGTGGAATTGAACAAAATGCTTTTATTAATATCTTTTTAGGAATGAAAGGTGGCCCAATAAAAGCGACCCTATAGCCTTGGGCAGAGCTACGGATTTTTATTTGAAAATGTAAATGAAACTTTTAAAAAACAATTACTTTGACAAGGGAAAAATAACAGGGATCTCTACGGCCTCCCAGTTGTTCAAAACTGCATCACCCTTAAACACCAGGTTGCTCAGCTCCTCACTTTCCTCACAGTTACTGATGGCATTGACTTGGAAACCTCCGCTGACAAATACCTCTTGGATAACCTTCGGACGCCCTTCGACAGTTGTGGTAACCCCATTCTGAGTTGGTTTGTAACCCAACCCCGAGCGATCAGTCTTGGTCTTGACATCGATTACCTCTCCCCAACCTTCAGGAATACCCCTGTCAATTGTTGATCTGGTACTCTTCAGAGATGCAAAAGATGGATTACCCTGACCCACTGTCTCTTCGACTTCTAGCAGAACGGCATTGGCGATCTCAAGTGCTTGAAAGGAGATTTCTAAAGCATTCTCATCGGCCTCGATGTAACGGAACGAAGACAGGTTACTGACCATCAGATCCTCCTCACCGTGTATAATAACCAACTTTCCATCGATCACGAATTTCATCTTTTGATGTAAAGTTGAGGTTACTGCCCCAGCGGCATGGATCCACGGCCTTCCGAGTAAACAACTGTAATTGGGATTAATATCCATGACTTGAAACGTGATATTAAAAACTTGCGGACCAATCAGGATAGGAAGCTCAACCTCCCCCATTACCGACCGGCGAGAGCCATCGAAAGCCTTGACGACCAAAGGAGTAGGTTTCAACACAGTCTCTTTACAAGCCAACTTATCAAAAACCCTCTTGGGTAGAACATTCAGAGAAGACCCAGTGTCCACTAGCACTCTCGCTAAATTGTCCTCTTGACATTTCACCGATATATGTAAAGCACGATTATGGTTCGGACCCTCCTTCGGTAACTCTTCATTGCTGAAACTAAGGGTGTTACAGGCGGTCAAATTGGCAATCACACTATCAAATCGACTGGTGCTGATATCTTGATCCACATGTGCTTGAGTCAAAACCTTCTGCAAGGCCATCCTATGAGCGGGTGAACTCATCAACAGAGATAAAATCGAAATCTTGGAAGGAGTCTGATGAAGTTGGTCAATAACTTTATAGTCACTTTTCTTGATGATCCTCAAATATTCGGCATCTTCATCATTCGTAATGGCTCCCTTACCTTTGTCTTTGGCAGGCACTGGGATACTAGTTGTTTCCTTAGGTGGGACCTCATTGGAATGGGGAGTATACACACGGCCACTGCGAGTCATCCTGCTTACCTCTGCGATATTGGTCACCGTGCCCTTAACCTCTTTATTTGGAATAACCTTCCCAGACTCCTTGTCAATCATCGTCACATCATATTTCCAAGGCACAGCTTTAGGATCACTGAAAGGAAACGGACTTGGTCTTCGAATAACTATAGGCTTAGGCTGATTCACCTCAGGGATATAAGACTTCGGTATATCGAATACGAGATTGGCGGAACCTGCCCCTGATAGATTAAACACTGGTACCTTACCCTTTGATTCAGGCTGATGGAAGACAGGCTCAACCACAGCGACCTCATCTTTCTTGTATTGGCTTGTCACTTGTAAAACACCCTCATTAATTAACCTCTGAACATCATTCTGAACTAACACGCAACCCTTAATACTGTCTTCGCAACTTACGCATGCAACATGGGAAGTATCCACCAAACCAGCTTCAAAAAATTTCGAATGGAACATCTTGAGAGGAGTCTTAATCTGTTCAACGTCAAGGGCGTAACCTTCTCCCGAATCAGCACTAATGGCATTGACACTCTCATGGTTAGGAAAAGGGTTCTTCTTAACATTCGGTTGAGGATCTTCAAATGACAAAATCTTCTTTTCCAATAAATCCCTGACAATATTTTTGAGAGCATAACAATTCTCCAGATCATGACCAGGCGCACCCTCATGAAATAAACAATGAGCGGCGGCGTTGTAATTGGCGGGTAGAGGATTAGGAGGCGGACCCAAAGCCCGAGTGGTGATTAGACCTTGCTTGACCAAAGAGGGGTATAATTCCGTGAAAGTCATTGGAATCGGCGGACAGGGCTTATACGTCCTTCTACTCGGAACATTCTGGCGAGGAGCCAGACTCTTTGGCTGTTGAGGAGCAGGAGTATTGGGCGCCTGTAGGTAGTTGACAGGAGGCGGATAAACAGGAGGTTGTTGCATAGGTTGATACATGGGAACCTGTTGATTGAAAGAAGGTGTAATAGCTGCCACATAGGGTTGTTGAGCATATTGGACCGGGTACCCTTGAGGTTGAGCATAACTTTGCGGATGTCGATAAAAGCGTTCTCTGGGTCTACCAGAGGATATAGCATTAGTCTCACCTTCCTTCTTTTTCTGGGAGCTATACGGAGGTTTCTTCGGCTGATCCTTAGAAGTACCATGATTATTTGTCATTTTACCACTTTTCATACCCAGTTCAATCTTGACACCCACAACAACGATGTCGGAGAAATTTGAAGTCACACTACCTACCATCCTCTCGTAAAATTCTGGACGGACCGTGTCGACAAACCAATCAGCTAACTCTTTCTCGGTCAAAGGAGGTTCTACCTGCGAAGCAGTCTCTCTCCACCTTTGGGCATACTCTTTGAATGACTCAGAATTCTTTTGTGACATACTCAGCAACTGTCTTCTGTCAGGAGCCAGATCCATATTGTACTTGTAGTGTTTGATGAAAGCGTCAGATAAATCTTGAAAGCTCTTAATGCGAGACTGGTCTAAAGTTAAATACCACTTGGAGGAAGCACCCTTCAAACTATCTTGGAAGCAATGGATCATCAGTTTATCATTTTCAACATGGGCAGCCATTTTGCGATAATACATGATCAAATGACTCTTAGGACAGGTGGCACCTTCATAGCGATCGAAGTTCGGAGTTTTGAACTTCGGGGGAATAACCAAACCTGAGACCAAACAGACATCCCTTGCAGCAGTCCCAAAAATTTGATCGCCCTCTACTTTTTTCAATCTCTGGACGATGGTGTTTACTTCCTCACGAAGCTTATCATGTTTCTCGTAACCCTCAACATTCTCATCAAGATTATCAAAAACTGTCTCATTGAAGTACGGTTGCGCACGAGTATGTACAACAGGTGGTGCAAAGATAGGAGCCCCCCTAGAAACTTCAGAGAATAAAGGCACGGCTTGCTGAACAGGCTGATTAATCGGAACATTGGCTTGAGGAGGCACAAAACCTGGAGCAAGACCATAAGGTGGGTCCCTTGCTACGGTCACACTTGGTGGAGGGTCCACAGTAACGCCGACAATCTCAGAAACAACAGTGGGCTGGGTATCCATCTTAGCATTCATGACATGTAACAATTCCATCATACGCCCCATACCCCCTCGAAGGTCTTCAAGTTCATTGCTAAGGCGATCAATCTCTTTTGCCTGATCTTCCATTCTTTTCCGAGTTTGAGCTCTGGTGTTGTATTGGTGCCGAGAACTCAGGGTGACGAAACTGGAAGGCGAGAAAACCGCGTATGAGAAATCGGGAGACACATGCAATGCAATAAATGATGTTGTGATGAAGATTTCATGGAATTCAATCATTGACGAATGTCATGGGGTACCAAGGAAATCTTTTTCTTGTTTTTTTTCACTTTATTATTATTTTTTATTCGTGGTATCCCGCGATATCCATAAATGATGATTGAACTCCATGAAATACAATGCAATGAGATGCTTTATGGATGCAATGCATGAAAACACACAAAGTCCTAGGTTAAAGGAACGTGAGCGGAGTCAAGGTCTACCCATCCCAAAAGGAGTGTACTATAGGTTAGTTGTACCTGCCGAACAAGGTTCTAAAAAGTGCCCAAAGTCATCAGCCCATCTTTTGGATATTATCAACCTTCCGACTGACTCAGGGGTTAATAATATTCTCAAGAGAACCTCTTTTGAGTGTAGTATCGCGTAGCAGCTATTGTAAGATTACTCCCACATAGCTCCCGCACTACGTCCTAAATAAGGCCGAGGTGGTGTTAAGGTACTACGGTCCTCAATATCACAGACTCCAGTCGACCATGGAAAAAGTTTTCGCGATTACTCGTTCAACCGAACCATTTTCGAAAGGGTCTCAACTGAGCGGTGATTCTCGAATCAGCTTGGTCGGGATTCAACTCCCTATAAGTCTCATCGAATATATCCCCATCCTATAATAATGTCACTAGTCCGGGCGTAGGACTTATCTCACAACACAAGGAACAGTCCTCCAGTCAAAGTACAAATATATACATGCAAATGAATAATAACACAAATAGTAATAAATATGAACAAGTTAGGGATAACCCTTAAAAAATTAAGACACTCCCCAGTGAAGTCGCCATTTTCTGTTGCGGTGGAAATAGGATCACAAACTATTAATGAGTTTGAATCGCAATTCAATTCACAACCGCTCTTTGATTTATCCGAAGGAAAAGGTCAAAAAGGGAAAACCTATTTTGCATCGTAAACACAATGCGGGGAAAGATCTAGGGTTCGGGGGTTGGTTAAATTTAGGGAAGGTATTAGCACCCTAAACTTCTGTAGTACTCTACAGGAACCTTTTGTTCAGATGTTTACTATTTTTGCTTTATTTATTTGCTTAAGGTATATGTACAAAGGGATTAAAAGTGAGAAAAGAGACCTAAGGGGTTAATTCTAAGTTTACTCGGCAAGACATCGCATCTTGTGCCTACGTATCCTTATGGGAGTGGAATCAGAGTAATCGTAGTTCCCCTCAATAGGGAGGTTAGAAACTTCTTGACTGTGGTCAAGGTCTCAAGGGGAATAAACGCATCTTAAGGACACGCTTACGTGGAGTGTAGAAACTCCAAATCTCTACGTTGAAATGTTAAGTTGTAATTAGGGTTAAATTAGGGATTCCACGGCGGGAAACCCTAAAATGAGCGCGGCGGCTCTTTGACCTAATGCTAGGGGTAAAATTGTAATTTTGCCTGCGGCGAGGCATTTGTGAAAATTAGGGTTTGTAAGGGTGTAGTTTTGAAAGTTGAATGTGTGAAGTTTTACGGACTATTGGCGCGGCGGCCAAACAGTTAGACCTAATTCCTTCGGAGCGTGTAATGTGACAGAAATATTGCAATACATCAGCAGAAATTTAAACCATACATCAGCAGAAATTTAAATGCGAAAAGTAAACGCGATTATTAGGTTCGCGAGATTACAACTGAGAAGCATATACAAATATAAACGAAACTTAAATGAAAACTCGACATGATAAATATGAACTGCAAAAACGAACACCCGTTAGTAGGCAGAGAAGCTTGAGATTTCACTACTGTTTATTTAAAATCTTACTAATTTAATGTTGGCTTGCAAAGGAGAAATTTAAAAAGGTTTTTTATTTTTATATTTTTTTAAAAAAGAGTTTTTATTTATTTTATTAAAAAAGTTTTTTCATTTTATATTTATAAAAGTTTTAATTTAATAATAAAAAAAAAAGTTTTAATTTATATTTTTAAGAAAAAAAAGTTTTAATTTATTCTTATGTTTTAAAAGGATTAAAATGAGAAAAATATTTTTCAAAAAAAATTATGAAATTGAAATGTTAAGAAAAAGTTTTTTAAAACATATAACAAATTAAATTAAAAAATGAAACAAAAAATAAAAAGGGAAAGGGTTGGGCCGGTCATCACACCCGGACCCAACCCAAGTGGCAGACAAAATGAAAATTAGGGTTCCCTGACCCCAGCTCGCGGCGCTGTTTCCATTCGTTCTTCCTCTCGTTTCTTTCTCCTCTCTTCACCGTCTTTCTTGCTTCTCTTCACCATAATATCTCTCGTTTTCATTTTCCTGCAACAAAAATGGACATGCAAAATGTCTAATGAAGAAGCGGATGATTTACATTTTGTTTTTGCGAGCGATTGACGGCCAATGATGAAGGAATTCTGAGGCTGGACGGTTAGATTGCCCGTCGTTCTTCGCGAACGATGAAGGTGATCTCTCTGGGCAACGATTCGCGTTCGGTGATGGTGATCTCTCTGAGCGATGATGACGATCGCTTCGTCTGAGCTCACGCCGTTTAGGGTTTTCTGCGTGCGACTTCTTCGCTAGGGTTTCTCCGCGATCTGGGTGTTCTTCGTTCTCTCTCTCGCGGTTACGTTCTAGGGTTTGTACCTCCCTTCCATCAGGTTGTATCTCCCTTTTTATACACGCTTTATTTTTCTTTTTGGGCCTTGAACTTGTGTTATTCTGAGATTTGATTTTGTGGTGATATTATTTGATTTTGATTTTTCCAGATTGAGTTCCAATACGCTGCTTTCTGATATGATTGGGATCTCAATTCATTTTTCTGGTATGACTTTGATTGATTCAAAATGAGTTCTAATGGGATACGATTTGGTTACATCTGATACATTCCTCTTTTAGGATTTGATTGGTATTCGATTTAATCACCTGACCTGATTTGTTTTGATCTGCTTTGACATCGAATCAAAATCTCTATTACTTTCTGATATGATTTGCCTTCAGATTGGGTTGATTGGCATCTGATATTAATCCACGGGATTTCTTGATGGATTCATTTTGATTTGTTTCTATTTTTCCCAGATTGAGTTCCAATGGGATATGATTTGGACCTGACTCGAAACTTTCCATTTGCGAATTGGATTGCTTTTGGGGAATTTAGATACTGATTTGATTCCTGCTGCGATTTTGTTTTGATTCAATCCTGATCATTAGCACTTACTTTTCTTTTTCTTCTTTCAGGGTGGACATTTTGCCTTGATCTTTGCCGCCGAGACGGGTACGTGGTAGTGATGACGTTTAGTCTGAACCACTTGGAGCAGGATACTTCATCCTGGCTTCTAATAATATTGCTGCTTCTGATTGACTTGGTGATGATGATTGGCTATCATGTTGAGCTGAGCCATGTATTTGTTCGTTTGTTCGTTTCATGAACTGAGTATGATTTGATAACTTGTTTTGGTGACTTATTTGTTGGGGCGATGATGCTCATGACTGAGCCCCATTCTGCGCTATGCTTTGTGCTGCAACTTGGTGTCCATTTCTTTGTGACTTGCCATCTGCATCGCGTGAAGCTGGCCCTCCTAACTGACAACCTTTTGGTATGTTTTATGCAGCTGGATGCGGTTTTGTGTGGATACTTCATTCTTCTTGCTAAACTTGCTTTCTTCGTATGTTGTTACCTTTCTTTTCTTTGGATCCTGTTGGGCATGATTTTACAGGATGCTTTCTGTGGCTTCTTGTGCATAATTCTGCCTTTTGATGCATTGTTTAGTTTGCATATGGTATTTGGTTTGCAATGTGATGCAGCTTTGGCTTCAATTCTCTTGTCCTGTTTTGGTATGCTTTTGAGCCGAAGGCTCTGATGGTGTATGATGCTGTTTGGTTTCGTTTGTTCTGTTTTGAGCTTGATATTCATTCTGTTTGGTAACAGATTTGTTTCTTTGGTGGCTATTCATACCTGTATTGGCGCGAGCCCCTTCCTGGTTTTGTTTATGCTGATGATGCTTGTGGCTTTTCAGGTGTTGGAAGTTTTGAAACCAAGGTGACTCAGACCTGCCGGCATCCGGGTCTGAGTCAAAACTTGCCTATGTTGCCTTATTCTCGTATCAGTTTGGAAATCCAATCGCGGCAAAACGAATCAGTCCCACTTCATTTATTTTTTCTATCTCTCGGATGTCCCGTATCGATAAGAACAGGTATTACCTGATCTGACGCCCACGGCGCGGATCGGTAACGGGGGTAGGACGCAGCTTCGGTTGTGCCACTCCCGGCACTCGATGATGACATTGTTCTGAGAGTGTCAAAAAAACTTCTAACATTTTTTCTGTACTATTTGTTTTCTTTTTGGTGTGCAGGTTAGCCGAGGATTCGTGGAGAAGTTCAAATACAACATGAAGACCTTTAGATGCTCTTAGGATTTAGGATAGATGCTTTAATGTAATCCCTTAGGATTGAGAACTTTAATGTACTTCCTTGTAACAGCACTTTATAAAATATGAAGCAACATCCACTTCTTGTATGATGACATTATTTATGAAATAAAAATTCTCAAAATTTTGAATTTATTTATATTTTATTCTTAGTTAAAAAACATAAACAATTGTGAATAAATCCACAAGTATTTAAATTCATTAACATAGGCATAAAACATAAATATTCCCAAGTGATATTCTTATTGGTGCACTCGTCCCATTTGTAATCCTAATCTCATCATCCGATTAAAATGTTAACCAACCATTTCATAACCAAACACATATGGGCACCGTAATCACAACATTTTCAGCATCAACAGTAACACTACTCGTAATTAAATTCCACTGACCAAATGCCAAAATCTCAATATGATCAGCCCTGGTGATAGGTAAATGCCTCAAAATCATAACGTATCAAATGCCTCAGAATTTTAATAACAGACCATCTTCAAGGCATTGGTAGAATTTGTGTAAGATGACCAAAATACCCCTGGGACCAAATCTGCAAAACAAACACCTTCATAACTTGTTAGTGGTTAGCAAATGTACATATGAGATGATATGCGAAATGACTGACTAAATATAAGGGTAAAATTTGGGGTATTACACTATGAACTTCACTCCTGCAGTTGAAGGAGTCACTACTCAACCAATTCCAACATCTGGAGTTACTGTTGGAGCTATCTCAAAGACTCAACCTATTGTTATTCAAATTCATATTCCTCGTACTGAAGAGAAAATACAAGAAGAGTATGACGAGGAAAATTATCATGAGGTTGTCCCCATTATCAATCCTCATTATGCTCAAGATTCTGAAGCCATCAAGATGTGTCGTGCTTTATTCGAAAAACTCTGAATCATGGAAGGACATAACCCAACCTTTCTGAATGTCTTGGAGATGTGTCTAGTGCCGGATGTGGTGATCCCCTCTAAGTTCAAGGTGCCAGAATTCGAAAAATATAAAGGTCTCAGTTGTTCTAACATTCATCTAAAGATGTACTGTCAAAAGATGATTGTCCATGCTAGGGACGGCAAGTTGATGATCCATTGCTTTCGAGGCAGCCTATCTGGAGTGTCGCTAGAATGGTACGTGCAACTAGAACGCAGTAGTGTGCGTACTTGGGCAGAGTTGGCTGAAGCTTTTGTCAAGCAATACAAATACAACACTGACCTGGCTCCAAACTGCACTCAACTCCAGAGTATGGCTCAAAAGGACAACGGATCCTTTAAAGAGTATGTGCAACGTTGGAGGGAGTTATGTAACACCCCAATTTTTTTTATTAATTATTTATTTATTTATACTAATTAATTAATTGAGTGATTTCGTGCATACTTGATTTATTTAATATATTCTAATTAATTGATTTATGTGATTTATTTGAATTAATTAATTTATGTGAGTTGTTCCATTTATTTGAATGATTTGATTTATTGAATTTATATGAACTGTTTGATTTATATGAATTATTGGGTTTATATAAACTAATTGACTTATTTAATTTATATGAGTTAATTGATTTAATCTAAATATGTGATTTATTGAATTAATTAAGTTAATTGATTCATTCTATTTGGTAGAATAATGTAGAATTGTTAGATTATTTAGTTGAGTTTAATTAGGTGTGTGAATAGTAAGTGGGAGTGGGTTGAGTTAAGCCCAATTGATTAAGACAATGTTAGAGTTTAACAAAAGAATAGAAAGAGAGAAAAAGTTGATAAAGAGGAAGAAAAAGACAAGAGGGAAAGAGGAGTGGAAAAGAAGAGAAGAACTCAAGAATCATCTAAAAACTAAGGTAAGGGTGAATTTTCACTCATTTATTGAGATTATTTGATAATGATTAATGGGTAGAAATATGTTTAGGATAAAATCTCAAATTTTTAATGAGATTAGAAATTATTAAATTTTAATGTTAATATTTGAAATGAGTTAATTTTATTGTGTTTTAGAATTGATATTTGATATAATATAAAAATCCATTTAATATTTCGAGTATCCAGAATTGAAATATATTTATAAACTGAACTGTAGCTTAAGGAGACAAATAGAAGAAATGAAATTCTGAACTTTTTCCCTCTTTTTTCTAGATATGTAGCGCATGAACCATAGCAGATGAATGAAATCATTCTTTCATATCGTATACTGTAGCGGAATAAGTAAACAATTAATGTGGTGATGCTTTAACTATAATTATAACCTGTAGCACAACTCAGGTGCTAAGAATGAAACTTGTGGCTTTTATCCTGTAGCGAATCAGCCAATTATAGGATAGGATATAAAAAGTAGCTATTTAATTTTTATCACTACTATTGATATATAGTTAATATCAATAGACAATGGAAATGAATACTCCAAATTTCATGCCCAGTAACATATATATATATATATATATATATATATATATATATATATATATATATATATATATATATATATATATATATATATATATATATATATATATATATATATATATATATATATATATATATATATATATATATATATATATATATATATATATATATATATATATATATATATATATAAAGATTGTTAATTAATAAATCATGAATTTAATTAATATTACTAATATATCTTATTTTATTAATCTAAATAATAATAAGTGATTTTATTTAATTATTGATAATTTTTTTAGTGATTATATGAATATTAGATTTAATTATTGATTATTTATTAAATTTGTATTATTTATTAAATATTGATTAGTAGTGTCATGAATTAAATTGTTAAACTATTAATTTGTTGAAGTTTGGTAAATTAGAAATTAATGTTATTTTTTCTCATTAAGACTATTGCATATATTTTCTAGACTAAGACTAAATTGCATTACAACTAAAACTTACTAATGTTTTTTAGACTAAAGTTATAAAATGATATATGTATTATTATAAATTAGAATATTTATTAAAGTACGAAATGTTTATTAAATACTGAATATTTTATTAAAACATTGATTATTTATTTAAAATATTCAAGATTTATTTAATATTGAATATTTTTTACACATTTATTAAATATTGACTATTTATTAAAATGTTGGTTCTTTATTAAAATATTGATTATTTATTAAATATTGAATAATTATTGACTATTTATTGAGTAGTGGATGTTTATTGAATATCAAATTTTAATTATTGATGATGGATTAATTATTCTATGTTTAAATTAGTGATGTGTGTTTGTTAATTGAAGTTGAATTGTGTTGATGTTTGTGTATGTGCAAATGTGTGGTAATTCAAGTGTGATGAATTATTGAAGATATGAATATTAAGATGATCTTAATTGCATATGATCGTTGAATTTGCATACACATCATTTGTGTCAAGAGGCAATGCTTGTTAGTTCCGCGGGAGCTAGTGACTTGTCCCAAACCTAGAGCGAGGTTTGAAAGTTTAGGGAATGGGCTTTTGTGTGTTATTGGTCAAGGGAACGGACCCGGTTTAATGTAAAAATCGAAAAATAGTAACAAGTGTTGGTACCACACGGCATGAGTTGTATTTGAGTCTTGCATTGAGTCTCATTGTGTATATGCTTGTTATATGAAATTATGTGTATTTATGTGAATTGATGAATTGGTGAATTATGGATTTGTGTGTGTGTGTGTGTGTGTGTGTGTGTGTGTGTGTGTGTACAAACACTTGTGATTAGTATGGTTACTTGAGTAATACTATATTGATGAAACTTTGAAGTGTGAGAATATTTGTAATCATGCTTGTATGCCTTAAATTATATATTAACTTATAATTTCAATAATTATGTGAATTCTCACCCTTCTGTTGAAATGATGCTTTATGCTGTTGTACCCTAAAATTTGACCAACCATTTCTTGTACTTGACTTATGTTTTCTTTGCATTTTTGCATTTTTTTCATATCATATTATTTGTTCTCGAGGCAGGGGATCAAGGTTTTCCTGTGGCTCAGAGTTCTCTTTCGGTGCAAGAATTTGAACAGCGAGCATCGGCTCCGGCATTTATTTTGCCCAGCAATCGAGCGGTCGATTTTATTTCATTTTGCATGACATTTTCAGATCCAGAGGCAGCATTCAGGCTATCTCAAGCATTATCACAGTTATAGTATCCAAGAGCAAGTTTCAGAGGCTGAACAGGGCTTAAAACAGTTGAAAACGGGCAAATGTGCAGATTTTCCTCCAAAAGGCGCCAAATTTCAAATTTTTAAGGTGTTAACCAATTAACCAAGTCAAAATCAGGTCAAATTTGAATTTTTGAAGGTGTTAATCGATTAACTCATATGGTTAACCGATTAACCAAGGCAAGTTTTGCCTATGCACGTGAATTTTCAATAGAATTCACTTTGGGGTCCATTTTGATCACTTGAGAAATTGATTTTACACCAGAGGAAGGATCTAGAATCACTTTAAATTTTGGTTAATTTTCAAATTAAGTCAGATTCCCTCCAAATTTCCATTCCTAATCCCATTCCAGTTTTCACAAACCACACTCCAAACCACATTTGGATCCTAACCAAGAGCATATTTAAATGATTTGCTCCAAACCTCACACACACAATCCCCATAATTCCATTTCATTTTCAGAATTCATACACTCTTGAATTTTGCTCTCAACTTCTCCATCTCCAAAACCTTCACTAAAATACTTTTCACCTTGAGTTCTTTGATTCTCCATTGGAATCATTGAATTCTAGAGCTAAAACCTTCATCCTTCATCCTTATCATCTCCAATTCTCCATTCAAATTCCGTGCTATTGTGGATCTGAATTTTGAAGTTGATCTAAAGGAGCTTATTTGGATAATTCTTGCTTAATTTTGGTGGATCTTCATTTCTACTACAAGAACTCACTTGGATCTTGAAGGAATTCCATATTTCTTGCTTGGATCTACTCAATTGAAGTTGAATCAACATTTACCAAAGCAAATCTCTGCTTTGTAGGTTGGAAATTCTTGATCCGATTCTATTTTTGAGCTTATTTGCATAATCATCATGTTGATCTTTATTTTCGATTAATTTTGTTGATGTTTGATCCATGTGATTTATGATCTTGTTGTTTGAACATGTTTATATGTTGATTGGATCACTGAATTCTAGTTTTATTTCGTGCGTAATTGATTATGTAATCATCTGGATTATTGGAGAAGTGATTAATTGCTGAAAAATGCTTTTGAGCTGCTGTTTTCTGCCTCTGGTACAGTGTTAATCGGTTAACCAGATGCAGTGCAAACTGGTTAATCGATTAACCAGTGCGAATATTCAAATTTTCAAACATTTTGAACTGGTTAATCGGTTAACTCTTGGTGTTAATCGATTAACAATGTGCCAACAGACCTGTTTTGTTGTTTTTCAAGGTTGTTTTGGTGTCATTTCACTTCTATTTCTCATGGATCAGTATGACGCATTAGGAGTGAGATGTTTTGGATATTATGTTGTTGTTCTTGATCATTTAATCATGATTTCTTCGACACGCGTGTTCGATTTCCACTTGAAGGCATACTTTCATAGTTTGTTGTTCAAAGTGATGAGTGTTCATTCTTTTGCTTGCATTTTTGTTTTGCTTTGCATCTCTTTGCTTGCATTTAAGAGGTTGAGATGTGCTTGTGGTGGTTGCTGTCCCACACTTTTTTTCTCCCTCTTTTTCTTTGTGTTGCATTTCATGTTTGCATCTATTCCTTTCTTTTTCACTTGTGATTGATTTATCTTGTGCCTTCTTGGTTTTCTTTGCCATGACCCCTTAGGATGTTTTGTCCCTTTGGGAGTAGGAGAGACATTAGGTGTTCAATCCAAGCATGACAATATTAGGGTAGATTTTCCCATCTTAATCTCAATCATAGGAGCACGTTGCATGATAACATTAGGGTTGAGTTAGTTTCCCCTTAGTTGTGTCTTCTCTCTTCTCATCTTAAAACTTTTCAAAAAACATCTAATAAAGGATAATAAGTGTTGTACGCTACGAGCCTTAAGCATTTGGGAAATGATGATTGAGGGGCTTCCTCTCATACCGTCTAGAGTGTTTAGCGTATGTCCTTTGGACGATATGCGACGCATTCGCTCCTAAGTCATAGTCTTTAGTGCAACATGAATTACAAACACAATTCAATTCACTTCTTCATAAAAGACTCTAAAATAAACATCAAACCTTTTTATCCTTCGGAATTAATTAAAAATCATTTTCATAAAAGAGTGTTGTTAACTCTTGGTTCTATCATAAACAGGTAAAGCCTAAGTCTCCAATGGTCGAGCAGCAATACACCTAACTGCTAGAACTAAGGTTTAACCTTACTCGGCTAAAATACTTGAATCAATTTGTGGTCGTGTCAGCCCGAACTACGTTTGCTCTGATTTCTCGTACCAGACGAGGATATGTAGGCACAAGACGGCGATGTCTTGGCAAGCAACCTTCCCCACCTTCACCTGTAGTTTTCCGAACTACGTTGACTCTGACTTTCCCATTGCACGAGAGAGTACGTAGGCATAGAGCGGTGATGCTCTATCGAGTCTTTTTTCTTTTCTTTTGTCCCTGTGGCCTGCAGCATAGGTAGATAAACACCTTTTAGATAGATAACAAGCGTGGATCCCGTCGAGTACGACGGACGTGAAGGGTGCTAACACCTTCCCCTTGCGTAACCGACTCCTGAACCCAAGATTTGGTTGCGATGACCTGTCTTTTCCCTTTTTCTTATGTTTTCTCTGATTGTTTCCTTTCCCTCTTTTGGGATAAATAACAAACGGTGGCGACTCTTCTGTCCTTGTCGGCCCCTCTTCGCAGCGATGCACCATATACGACATTGCTCAGGTACCGAGGAGTAAAGTTGCTTTTAGCGCGAGGTAGTCGTTGGCGTAGATTGATTAGTATCTTTATTTATGTTGGGTCGAGTCATGCTCTGATCATGTAACACTGAGATCATTTTGATTTATGTTTGATAAATACATTATGTACTCTTCTTTATATCGTTATGTTTATTTGAATTATGTGGAGTATTGAATTTTATGCCTAAGTATTTGGTTATGAGTGAGATGAGCATGACACTTTCATTATATCTTTTATGATTGAATTAAATCTGCTGCTACATGCTAAGGTGAAAGTTTATGAAAAGTACAAATTTATTTTAAGTGTTAATGAGCATGATGGGTATTTGTGTGATGTTTTGAAAATTTATGTGACACCCTTTTGTGAAATGCATGATAATTACTCTGATTTATTTATATTTATTCCGCAGGGTTTATAAGGGTGTTACAAGTTAGCTACAAGAGTGCATCCACCATTGGTTGATCGTGAATTGATTGATATTTTCAAGGGTACCTTGCAAGGCTAATACTATGGAAAGTTGATCAGCAGTGTGTCTTCTGGATTCTATGACATGGTAATCGTTGACGAGAGAATTTAAGAGGATCTGAAGAGCGGAAAGATCCAAGGAGGATCTAACATCTAGACTGGAGCTAAGAAGCCTTTCAATGGGTACAAGAAAAAAAGAGGGTGAAACAAATGTTGTCTCTTCTCATGGGGGGAAAACACATCAGAGGGCGTTTACCTCAGTACCTTACTACCAACACCCATATGTTCTAGCTGCACAATATGCCCATGTGCCTTATCAGCAAACTGCTCTATCTCCAGCTTCTGCTCAGGTACCTCCATAACAAAATCCTTATCATCAAGTTGCTATCGTTGCACCTATTCCTAACCAGCATCCGGCTTACCAACAGCAAATGCCATATCAGCAACAAGGGTATCAACAGTAACACCTGAATCAACAGCAATGCGCTCCATAACAACGCCAACCTAACCAACAAAGGGCGAGGAGTCCAGAGAGACACTTTGATTCTTTGCTTGTACCATATGGCCAAATCCTCCCTTATCTGCTAAAGGATTGAGCAATTGCCTTGAGAGATCTAGCACCTCCAACTATTATCCCTCTAGGGTATGATGCTAACACTCACTGTAAGTATCATAAGGGTGCCCCGGGGCACACGATTGAGAATTGCAAAGCTTTCGAGCACAAGGTTCAAGACTTGATTGATGCGAATGAGCTCACCTTTACAGGGAACAATTCAAATATTGCAACAAACCCCATGCCACCGTATGGTGGACGTCAGTGAATGATATTGAAGAGGTCGTTGAAGATAAGCATATTGGTTTCTGAAGAAGCTAGTTCAGTAGCCAGTCAGTTAATAGGAGTTCAAATGAAGGCGATCATTATGCCATGTTTCCATTTTTTGCATTCTTATGCTCTCTTCTTGCTGTCTAAGTATTGTTTGCTTTAAGCATTGTTATTTATATTTGGTTTTATTAATGAGACGATTATGCATGTTTAAATTAATTTTTTTCGTATTCACTCATATTTTTTCATATTATCCCAAAAATAAAAAAATATATACACCCCTACTTCTCCACTTCACTTTCTTTATCAAATTGTTGTTTTAGCAAAATTGGAGGGATGATGATTTAAACGAAATACCCATAACTGTTGTGGTATGCTTTTGGATAAGACCTTGCTGATGATGTACATGCATTGTTTCAAATCTCCAAACACTGGAGAGATAAGGAGTTAGTCCCTAGTTAACCACTTTTAGCCTAGAAGCAGGAGTTTCTTTCAGATCTATAAAACCTTACGCTTAACATGGGGCAGGGTAGTGTTCAGTTAATCTAATCGCACATTTGAATTACAAAATGAATACATCCCATCTAAGGATCAACCACTTGATATTTGTTCTTGAATAACTAATGACTTGGCAATCACAATCCTTCAGCAAAATAAAATTTAAAGTCAAAAAAGGAAAAGTCTGCTAAGTCGAACACCCAAAGAGGAGACTTAAGCAAAAATTAGGGTAATCCCGATGGACTAAGCTTCAAGAAGCAGTCTAGGAAAAATTTGGGGATTAAAATAAAAATCAAAGAGGTCGTGTAAATCCTCAGCATAAAACATGATAAGATTCAGTGACCACCATATCCAAAATCAAAATGGTTACTAAAGTCCAAAAAACAAAATAAAGTGACTTCCATTTTAAAAAAATCTTGAATCATCACCTTCACTCTTACACCGTCAAATCCCTTTTGAAAGACGAATGTACGTAGAATTAACTAAACATAGGACTGGAGATCATCACAAAGAAGGAGTGGATACAAATAAAATTTTGAGTCTTATATCCTTTGTTTCAAGAACTGTGAACCAGACCATGTTACAACCCTCAAAAGACCTAATTGAGACAATATTTACTCTAAAAGCATAATACATCAAGGTTGCATAAACTGACACCTAAAGACTTGTTAAATCTTCTATTTTTGTGTCATATTCTCGCTGTATCTTTCACACACTAGCTAAATCAACACTGCATTTAGACTAATGGTCGATTCGTCATACACTTGCACATCATTCAAATAAATTATTCTTTTTTAAAACATGCATGAACGTCGCATTAAAATTACCATTTTTGAATGAGTAACTTTTAACTATAAATCAGTATTTGACATCAAGGAGATTCCAACAAGGGGCAAACCAAGTCATGATAACTCTCAGAGTTTCCCCAGCAGAATTCTTTCAGAAACCCAACTGACTGGGGCAAAGCAAGTTGTAATAAGGCGGGTCTTCCCTGTACTTTCAAGTTAAACAATCAGATCTTTCTAGGCACTAGCAACCGTTGAGTTCAGAGCAAAAGTGTGATCTGCAGGCGTTGATTATGTCGCTACACTCATTTTCAAGCCATCTGGATCCTCATGCATAAGAGTTATGGTTCTCTTAAGAACAAACACAGCTTGTCAACAAGTGATCAAACTTGGAAAGCCAAAGCATCCGGTTCCATTCTCCGACTATAGCATCTTCAGAGATCGAGTGTTGAGGAGTCATCCCCAACCTATCCAATCACCTATCTGCATTCAAACATCATATGCATCATACGCATCATAAGCATCATTGCATACATGGCCAAAATTTATATACATCCCAAACATTTGCATCCCTATGTGCATCTCAGTGCATCAACATTTGCATCATATTTCTATTCGATATGGAATACTTTTCACAAAATTAAACATGCATACATGCATAAGTCAAGACTCAGGATCTATCATGAGATTCCAGGCCAATCCTCAGCTAAGCCAATGGGCGTTCCCCATGGAATTGTTCTCTTCAACCTTTTGTTGATGAAGTTGTTATCTTCAGACCGAATCATTCATTAGTATTCTCTCCAAGTAAATTTCTTACCAAGTGTTATTCAGTAGGTGTTCCCCTTTGAGTCATTTCCTTCAACCTTTTGTTGATGAAGTTATTATCAGACCATTCATGTGGTATCTCTCTGAATAATTCCTACCATACTTATTAGGTGTTCCCCAGTGAGTTGATTCCTGTTAACCTTTTGTTGATAAGGACGACTTTCCTTGACGAATTCTTTTTCTTCAACCTTTTGTTGATTCTGTAAGTCAATCTTATTGTTATCCTTTTGGTGGTAGTGAGATTTGTGATTTTGATTTCACCTTCATCCTTTTGGTGATAGTGATCATTAAAGTGATATCAAGTTTTTTTTTACCTTACTTTCATCTTTTTGGTGAGGGAGGTAATGGAAATCTTGTGTTTACTATCACCCTTTTGGTGATAGCAAATTGGGTTATTTGGTCTAACCTTCAACCTTTTGGTGTTGGGAATTTACTATCAACCTTTTGGTGATAGCAAATTATGTTGTTTCCTTCATCCTTTTGGTGTTGGGAATTCACTATCATCCTTTTGGTGACAGAAAATTATGTTGTTGCCTTCATCCTTTTGGTGTTGAGAATTTACTATCATCCTTTTGGTGATAAAAAATTATGTTGTTGCCTTCATTCTTTTGGTGTTGGGAATTTACTATCATCCTTTTGGTGTTGGGAATTTACTATCATCCTTTTGGTGTTGGGAATTTACTATCATCCTTTTGGTGATAGCAAATTATGTTGTTGCCTTCATCCTTTTGGTTTTGGTATTTATTGAATTTGGAAATTTACTATCATCCTTTTAGTGATGGAAAATTGTGTCATCACCTTCGTCCTTTTGATGCTGGTGATATTTAGAGTTGAGAATTTACTATCATCCTTTTGGTGATAGCTAATTATGTTATCACCTTCATCCTTTTGATTTTAGTGATCTTTAATGTTGGGAATTTACTATCATCCTTTTGGTGATAGTGAACTGTGTCATCACCTTCATCCTTTTGATGTCGGTAATCTTTAACGATTGAGAGCTTACTATCATCCTTTCGGTGATAGCAAGTTATGTGTTCACTATCATCCTCTTGGTGATAGATAAGTCATTATTTTGATGTCAGAGATCTTTATGTGTATTTACTATCATCCTTTTGATCATAGCAAGTTGTGTGCGTTTATTGTCATCCTTTTGGTGATAGAACCGTCATCCTTTTGGTGTCGATGTTCTTTGCAGTATGATCCCACCATTTTCCTTTTGTCAATGACAATCTTTGCAAATTGTGGCCCTATTATCATTCTTTTGGTGCTAGGCAAATTTCATTCTAATCTGACCATCGTCCTTTTGTTGATGACGATCTTTTTCAGTCTGATTTAACCTTCATTATTTTGGTGATGACAATCATTGAAGACATTGAGTTAACTATCGTCCTTTTGGTGATAAAAAGTTTTTTGAATTGATAGTTGTTATCCTTTTGGTAATATCAAGCTTCATTGTTATCCTATCATCCTTTTGGTGATACTGATCTTTGAGTTTTAATTTACTCATCATCCTTTTAGTGGTGGTTGTTATCCTTTTGGTATTAGCAATCTGTGAGTCGTGGATCCTACTATCATCCTTTTGATGATGTTGACTTTAGTTTTGATGTCTAATCATTATCCTTTTGGAGATGACAGTCGTTAAAGTTTAATAATTGTCATCCTTTTGATGTTGGAAATTTTGAAGTCATTGTGAACTTACTATCATTCTTTTGGTGATAGTCAACTTGGTTGATCTTACTGATATCCTTTTGGATTCAACGTTCTTTGTAGTTTTGAGTTTATCTTCACTCTTTTGGTGTCATTAACTTCTGTCATTGTGATTTCTTTATTGTCCACTCTAAGGCCGACAATGATCTGTTTTTTTTTAAAACTCATCACACTTTCTTTTCTTGGAACAAATTTGAGGTCTTTTAGTATTTAATTATCTTCCACCACGAATGTATGAAGATCGTTATCATTCATACCTTCTGGTTTAATTTAATTAAATAGGGACATCTGTCATACCTCAATTTTGTCTGGGCATTTTAAAATTCTCATGCATCTGACTTTATTTTTACTTTGCATAGCATAGCATGCATTTCATCTCACATAGTGCCTAAAATGTCACCCGGAATAATTTCTCAGATTTACAGACAGACTAGTCAAACTAAATCTCAACTATGCGTAAAATCAGCGGACGGAAAAACTCAAAATCGAGCGTGCAAATGTCAATTATATTAATCTACAATTCACGTAGTTTAGCATGACATGCTCATTTTTTTCGACTATTTTTCGATCGCATTTTGATCAACTTGAGCATTTTAACGGGTCAAATTTTATTTTAAAATCTGACCAAACGCTTTATTTTTCTGAGTCGTTTATTTGTGTTGATCATTTTGATGCACTCGATTTATTTTTTGAGCACTTAGGCGCCCGACTTTTATTTATTTGGAGTCTGTTTTTTTTTTTTACATTTTTATTTAAATATCTAAAATAAATAAATAATATAATTAGTATTTTTATTTTAACTTTATTTTAAATGTTTATTTTATTTTAGATTTAAATAATTATTTAATTTAGACTTTAAAATAAATATTAGAGACACTATTGACAATTTAAAATTAACTCTAATTTAATCTCTCTATATATAGAGACATAAGTTGCATTGTTGAAAAGGAGGAGGAGGAGGACCAAGAGGCCAACACGGCGCATCTGGTCGAATTACTAGCTGCTAAATTCCATTTAAAAACTTTCTGACCAATTTCATGTTTGCACAAGTTAATTTTTATATATTTGTTTCTGGCACGTTATATATATATATATATATATATATATATATATATATATATATATATATATATATATATATATATATATATATATATATATATATATATATATATATATATATATATATATATATATATATATATATATATATATATATATATATATATATATTCGTCTATAATTGTTTCGAATATGAAGTTATAAATTAGCAGGACCCAAAAATGTTACTATGTGGAATGTATTATAATGTTTCAAATCTAGTTTTACACCGTAACATTTTGTTTTTCAAAAATGTATATATTGTTATTATATGGAATATGAAGTTTTACACTATAATAGTTTTACACGGTTCCTTTTTTAATATTGTTAATATTTTTTTATTTTTTTATTTTAATTTTTCTTATTGAATTATATCAATATATTGTATGCATATTAGTGTGCATGAGGCGTGTCATTTGTGTTGGTTTGATTTGGTTGCGATGATCGCACTTATGCGTTAGCAACACAGTTGTTTTTTAGCACGTTTTAAAATTCACTTTTTCGTTGTGCTTCTTTTAGATAAATTCAGGTCCGCACAGTTTTGATCCCTATTGCGATGATCACGTTAAGTGTAGCATACTGAAGGTTGATTTTTATTGGTTCATGAGCGATTCTATATTTATTGTCGTACTTCGATTTTACGTGCGTCTGACGGTTTAGCATAGTGACAATCCACTTTTTGCGCTTACCGATTTGTGTTTCAATTGACAATTTGATTTTCTTTGATATTATTGTTCTTGATTTAACTTGCGATAACCGCTAATGTGGTAGCAATTTGCTATTTCAATTTGTATTATTTTTCAATGATTCAATGTCGTTATCTTTAGATCGAATCTAATTTTGTGTGTATCCTTTACACGTTTACGCGTATGCGACCTCGATTCATGTATTTGCGTCATGATTTTAATCCATGCACTTTTTTTTTCAATTTAAGTTTTGATTCATTTGATGTGTGATGTTAATATTTTGTATGCATCTTATTTTCGTTCACGCCTAAATTGCTTTTAAAACTAATTCTTGATTTAATCAAGCCATTTTTAAACCCTATAAGTCGATTGTTTCTACGATCGCCATCAACCAAACGCATACCCTTAATCCAACGTCAAGTGGTTTCTTCCCTCATAAGTCGGTTGCCTTTTGCAATCGTCATCACGCAAATTCAAACCTCAATCTTTCATCGAGTATTTTTCTTAAATCAAAATTGAAACACTTTTTATTAAAATAAAGGGAGAGGTTTTGAATCTTCAAAAGTTCTCTTCATTTGTTTGAATGCGAGAGATCTTTCTCATGTTCAAACAAATGTTCCCTAAAATTTTTCCATCCGATCAAATTCAAATTATTTTCAATAGGGTCCACTTGGTCTAAATATTGATGCTTAGGCAGTAAGTTTGAATTCAGAATTTGACTCCAAACAGCAGCATCAGGAAGAAGATTAGAAACCACTGATGTATTAGATGGATCTCAAAAGATACGCCAAGTAGGAAGACAGTGTTCCCAAACAAGAGTTCCTAGAATTTCTCCAATCTCCTCACAATTGATCACATTTGCAACCGCTTTAGAGGTTACTATAATAGAAACACCAGTTACTCTAGACATAATAGCATACTTAGAATCCAACTCAATAATGGAGGCATTAATCCAAAAACTCTTTGACAAGACTTGAATAAGTGAAACCACAGAGCATCTCAAAGTAGCCATTCCACCTTTATTTAGACATAGTCTCCCAGAAGTTAAAACCAATCTTAAGCAGCTCATCAAAATCCACAAACTTTTCATTGATGACAACCAGGTGATTCAAAGGAGAATAAACTGGTTCCTCCTTTAACTGAAAGTAGTCAAGTCCCCTTGTCTCACAAAAGCTTTTCATTATAACCACTCCATGATTACAACCGCTTATGCTTCTGCATAAAACTTTTACAACTGCTAAGACCAACTGTCTGAGACTTCCCTTACTTATAGCACATGCCTAAGACTTACCCTTTGCTCACACCATCAGACTAAGTCGCATGCTCATCTATCTTTTGGGGTGTGTGTGTGTGTGTGTGTTTATATATATATATATATATATATATATATATATATATATATATATATATATATATATATATATATATATATATATATATATATATATATATATATATATATATATATATATATATATATATATATATATATATATATATATATATATATATATATATATATATATATATATATATATATATATATATATATATATATATATATATATATATATATATATATATATATATATATATAAACACTAAGATACACCTTTATATGATTCTTTTCTATATTCATGTTGTACGCTTTTTTCAAGTAATTGACCTACGCTTATTAATTTACTTGTCATTGAAGGTACATACAATACATCAGTGATGCTAGCTTTTCGACCATCTTTTCTAACAACAGAGATGTCTCCCTTTCCACCTGATGTTATGTGCCTGCCATCTACAAACTTTATCACTTTCTCAACTTATTCATCTAACTTGGTGAACTAGTCTTTATTACCAGTCATGTGGTTACTGCATCCTGAATCCAGGTACCACATGTTCATTTGCCCAGTTTTTGACTGAGTATTGTCCATGAGAATAACATCCTTAGAATCATTATCTTCAACATGTGCATATTGCACTTCATCACTATCTTTTGCTCGTGCTTCCTTCTTTCTTCGACATTCTCGAGCATAGTGATCAAATCATTGACAGTTGTAACATTGCACCTATTTCATGTCAACTTTCTTCCCATAATACTTGTTTCCCAAGCCTTTCTTGATCAAATCAGAGTGATTCTTTAAGATCTTTCTTGAATTCTCTTCATTAGATAGATTCTTTCCCTTCTCTTTCCCAGATTTCTTGATGAATCTTTCTTGTAGTTCCTGTTCATCCACCTTCTCCCTTTTCGAGTTCCTCTATTTCAGCTTCATCTCATGAGCCTCTAATGAAGCTTGAAGTTCTTCTAACTTCATCTCAGCTAAGTTTTTGGACTATTCAATTGACACTACAATGTAATCAAAATTCACAATCATATATCTCAACACTTTCTCAATCTTATGCAAATCATTGGTTGATTCACCACATGACTTCATATGGTTCGTTAACAACACCACATGTGAAAGATATTCGGAGACTGATTCATCCTCCTCCATCTAAGCCATCTCAAATTGTTTTTTCAACGTCTGCAACTTTACCCTTTTCAACTTTTCATCTCCGCTGTACAAGCTCTTCAACTTGTCTCACGCTCCTTTGGTCGTTTTGTCTTCAATTATCTTCTCAAACACATTAGGATCCACACATTGGTGAATCAATAACAAACCTTTTCTATCTTTCTTTCTCTGTTCCTTATGCGCCGCTTGCTGAACATCATTCACATTTTCTTCAAACACAAGTAATCGTTCACAATTTCAGTCACATCTTGAAATTTATAGATGACATTTATATGCGCAGCCCACCATTTACAATTCCCACCTTTGGAAACTGGTAGATTTGCTGGAAATTGTGTTGATGTTGTTGTTCCGTTTGTAATTATGAATTCTCTAGAAATTGCAATCGGCCTCTTTGATACCAATTTGTTGGGATAAAATTGTTTTCAAGAAAGATGAGAGAAGAAGAAGAAAAAGAAGAAGATGAGAGAAAGAGAGAAAACTGAATTGTAAAGTTGTGATTTGTATTGAGTGTTATTCTATGTGGTTTACAACATACTATATCATTTATATAGACAATTAAAATTAAAATTCAAAAACTATACAAACCGACTCAAATCCAAAACATACGAAAGATAAATGGCTCTCTTTCTCAGTTGCTGGAATCTAAGAGAGGGTTTAGGCAATGTGACCCCTTGTCCCTCTTGCTTTTTGTGCTTATCATGGAGTATCTTCATAGAGTATTACAAAAGTTAAAGGAGCATCCTAATTTCAATTTCCACTCAAAGTGTGAGAAAATGACTATTATTAACTTAAGCTTTGCAGATGATTTACTGCTCTTCTTAAGGAGAGACCCTAAATCAGTAGAAATGCTTATGAATAAATTTAACCTTTTTTCCAAGTCTACAGGTTTGAAGATAAATCCTGCAAAGTGTAGGGTATTTTTTTGGGAATGTGGAAGATGAGGATAAGTCCAGAATCAAAGAGACTACTACTTTTGATGAAGCTATGCTTCCTTTTCGTTACCTTGGTATTCCCTTGACTAGTAAAAATCTCAACATCAACCAATACATGCCTTTGATTGATAAGATTCTAGCTAGAATTTATTATTGGAGCTCGAGGCTTTTATCCTTTGCAGGAAGGAATCAATTGATCAATAGTGTCATTTTTTCCATGACCAATTTCTGGCTCCAATGTATACCATTGTCCAAAAAAGTAATTGCTAAGATTGATGCTACTTGTAGATCTTTCTTTTCGTCTAGAACTGATACCATCACCAGGAAATCTCCTATTGCATGGAAAAAATTATGCTCTTCTAAGAAGAAAGGTGGCCTTAACATCATCAACATCACCAACTGGAATACAACTTGTTTGGCCAACCTTTTATGGAATCTCTGCACCAAAGCAGACAATATGTGGATCAAATGGATCCACTGCTATTATGTCAAAAAGCAGGACATTCTAACCATGGACATTAAAGGGAATACATCCTTAGAAGTTCCATTGGAAGGTTGCTTATGCCTTAAGTTCTGGTTGTTTTGTTGTTGTTGGTTTGTGAGTCCTTAGGCTTAGCTGGATCTCCTCTTTGAGATTGCTTGTGTATCTGGTGATTTTTGAAGTAATAAAGTCTCTTTTTCTTTTTAAAAAAAGTAATAATTAATATCTTAAAATTTGTTTACATGAATTTAAAATATAAAAAAAATCATTAAAATTTCAATACATACATATTAGTTTTCAAATAATTTTCTATAAGAATAATGTCATTCATTAAATTTTTCAAATGTCATTTTTACTCGCCCATAATCTTGTAGAGAAATCATCAATAATGGAAGGAGAATAGAATTCACCCCTATGAATTGTCACTTTTGCTGAACCCATAAATTTGAGTGAACATATTCAAAAAGTCTACTACATTACAGTAGCCTATATCAATAGCTTGATAGAAAAAGTGTTATACCGTCCATATTGCCCTTGCAAGGGCGGACCCTATTTAAAAACAACACTACCGCCCATTGAATTGGGCATAGGTAGGGCTGACAATGAACCAAACCAACTCGAAGATAGTTCGGAATTCGACTCGACAATTAAATCGTTGAACTAGGTTCATGAACCAAATGACTTGAGTATGAGCGAAAAATTAAGTTCGTTAACTAAATGAGCTGAACTTGAACTATACATAGTTCGACTCGTTAGGTTCATGAGTCAACTCGATTACATATGAAAAGAATTATACTGTCTTTAAGATTAGGTTTAAATATTTACTTCAAATCTTAGACAAATTTAATCTTAAATTTAGTAGTTTCTGAATTAGACTCTCAAATGTATCTCTTGAAAGTTGTGTAGGTTTTGAATTAGTAGATTTCGAAGATAAAGTTAAATTTCAATATGATAACTTTTATTTTATTTTAATATTTTATTTAAAAAATATATATTTATTTAAAATGTCAAATATACTAAAAAATATATATATTTAAAAAAATAGTTTTTAAGTTCGTGAACCACGTGAGATGAACCTAATGAGATGAACCTAACGAGTCGAACCGAACTGTTCGTGAGCTTATAACGAGTCGAGTTTGAGCTTAAAAAAAAGTTCGTGTCGAACTCGAATTCGAACAATTCTTAACGAGTCGAGCCGAGCTGAGGTGAGTTCGACTCGACTCGACTCATTTCCAGCCCTAGGCATAGGCTAAATTGATTTTTTTTTAATTTTTTAATAATTGACATAAATATTATAAATAATTAATATATATTAATATTTATATATACTAATTAATAAACATTAGGGTCAGGTATTCTCTTCTTACCTTTTTTTTGTATTTGTGATCACTCTGCTCATACGCTTACTTTAGCATCGGAGTGCCTTGCAGGTACACTCCCCTCCTCTTCTTCAACACCAGTGAACAGGCAGTGAGTCAAAGACGCGTGGCAGTCAGCGATCCCCTTCTGATCAGGTCAGATCAATATATACTAATATATATATATATATATATAAATATTAGTATATATTGATCTGATCTGATCAGAAGGAGATTGTTGACTGCAACGCGTCTTTGACTCACTACCTGTTCACCGGTGTTGAAGAAGAGGAGAGGAGTGTACCTGCAAGGCACTCTGATGCTAAAGTAAGCGTATGGGCAGAGTGATCACAAGTACAGAAAAAGGGTAAGAAGAGAATACCTGACCCTCATGTGAAAGAGGGTATTTATAGAGAGACCACAACGCAGGGCCAACGGTCATTTGAGTTGGGCTGGATGGCCAAGCCCAACCCAAATGACTGATAGAGCTTACGTGGCGTAGTGAAGACCAGGACGTGGTTTTCGCCCTAGTTCAACTGTCCCGTGATCTCCGGAAAGTGGTTTTGACCTGCTCTTTCGGAAGTGGGCAGTTGGTTGGCGACGTGTCCCCGCGGAGGGGGTAACGTGGAGAACGTGTGAAGGACACGTTGTTCTGCTCGACAAGGGAGAATGTCCTGCCCGCGGAGGGAGGTTCTACCCGACGGGGGCAGTGTCTGCTCGACACGGGTGAGGAAGATTCTGCCCGCGGATGGATATTGTCTGCCCGGTGGGGACTCTGTGCTCGATGGTTGTGGCCCAAGCTGGATTGGGCTTGACAGAATATTGTTGGGCTGGGCCTGCCTGGTCACGTCGGGGTCCAAGCCAGAACAAATATATTAACAATTAATATAATTATATAAATGAATAATATATATTAATATTAATAATTAATATAATTAATATTTTTTATTAATATATAATTATGTTAATATAATTATTATTGATATATTGATAATTAATATAATAAATATTAATTATTAATATAATTAACAATAAATAATATAAATTTAATATTAACAATTAAACTTTATTATTTTAGTACAGTTCCGTCACTGCAATAGGTGAATCTTTTGAATATTTTATTAATTAAGTATAGTTTCTACAGTACGATGAGCGGATCCTATGAATATTTTATTATTTAAGAAAACTTCTAGCGCTGCAATTGGCAGATTCTTTTAATATTTTATTATTTAAGCACAGTGAAGGTCTTATATAAACAGAGGTGTGGTGTGAACTATTTTTTCACATCTATTATAATTTTATTCTATTAGTTTTAACATGTATCTTCACCGCAACGGGAAAGGGATTTTTTCGAGAGACAAACCGCCTATGGATATGCTTTTCTGAAACATATGTAGTTTAGAGCAACTACAGAGGGAGTTGAATCGTTGGTTAGATGAAGACATTCCGGAAGAGGAAAAAATTAGAAGTATTGAGAGGTGTGATGCCCGACGTGGGTGGGTGCGAGTTAAGAATGATAAGGAAGCGAGAGAAATTATGTTTGGACAAAATGAAATCAAATTGATAGTTGTGATCATTTAGAAATATTGTGTTAAATGTTGTTTTTAAGTATTTTTATATGTCTTAATATTTGTTGTATGTGTTGTGTTGTTCATTTAAGCATAAAGTTGTTTGTTTTGTGATATTTCTTGTTATTTATATTGGGTACTCAATGATTAATGGTTTAAAAAATTGAAAAGCTTGATATTAATTTGAAAACGATACACGATAAAAAAATAAAACATTAACTATTACTAGTTCCTACATTGGGACACCGAGTTCGGTTGTGACCAGTTTGACGACACACAAAACATTTTCTCTCAAGCTTATCAATGTTATCCATTTTCGTTTTGGTACATGTGCACACTGGGCGATCTTTCTTGTTCCTCCGCATTCTTAGATTGTGAAAATTTTGATCTCCTTTATGAACGGTCCAATATTCATCGTATGACAGCATTGGAAAGCTTGTGTTGTAAATTCCAAACAGGTTGCAACCCTGTAAATGTTAGATAAAAGAGCATAGGCGTCGTGGAACACATTAGAACATGCAACGATAACATGTGAACAAGGGACATGGTATGCCTGCACGAGCTCTAAGTAAGGGAAGTATTGGACAAGAGGTCTGAGCAAAAAGAAAAGTCATATACAAGTGTGTATAAGCAAGTATAATTTGGTTGATTATAGTGGAAAATCTCTTGCTTAACAAGGGGTAATCTGATTAATAATAGTGGAAAATCTCTTGCTTGACAAGAGGACTGGAGTACTCTCACTTGGAAGAGGAATCAGGATAACTATTGTGTGTTCTTTGCTATTTTACTTTACATTTGTCTTTAATTCCGCTGCACCCTATCAGATTCTGAACTCAGTTTTAGAATCTGAACTCTGATTTAGAAGTAAATCTAACGTTTGCAAAACACAATTCAACTCCTCATTCTTGTGTATTTTTCTCACCTTCAATTAGGAATCATGATCTATAAAGATAAATCACGAAGACTGTTTGACCTAAGTCAGAGTACATACATAAATAAAGTGTTGAGACATTTTAATATGCATGATTCTAAGAAAGGATTCATACCTATGAAACATGATTGTGTCTATCAAAAACACAACCTCCTTTAACTAAGGAAGAAAGGGATTCATGTGAATAAGGTTCCATATGCATCTGCAATAGGATCTATCATGTATGCCATGTTATATATTCGATCAAATGTCACTTATGCCTTAGGTGCAACGAGTAGGTACCAATTTGATCCCGTTGGTGCTCATTGGGTTACTGTGAAAAATATCATTAATTACTTGAGAGAGATTAAGGATTTATTCTTGATATATGAAGGTCAGGAAGACCTCACTATAATTGGAAACACTGATGCTAGATTCCAAACAAATAAGGGTGGTTTTAGATTGCAATCTGGTTATGTGTTTTACTTAAATGGTGGTGTTGTGAGCTAAAAAAGTTTAATGTAGGATACAGTTGTTGATTCTACAATCGAGGCTGAGTATATTACTGCCTCAAATGCAGCAAAGGAAGTTATTTGGATCAATAAGTTCATTAGTGAACTCGACATAGTTCATAGCATTATAGATCCTATTGATCTTTATTGTGATAACAATGGTTCTATCGCACAAGCCAAAGAACCTAAATCTCACCAACGATCCAAACACATACTTAGGCAATATCAACTCATTTGAGAGATAATAGATATAGGAGATATGAAGATATGTATAGTACCAACACTTGAAAATA
This sequence comes from Lathyrus sativus, assembly GCA_963859935.3. Classification (NCBI taxonomy): domain Eukaryota; kingdom Viridiplantae; phylum Streptophyta; class Magnoliopsida; order Fabales; family Fabaceae; genus Lathyrus; species Lathyrus sativus. The sequence continues at coordinate 675,666,800 of OZ012739.1, read as the reverse complement.
TTGTTGACCCACTAACAAAACCTCTTGCGCAGCAGAGGCATGATAGCCATACTAGATCTATGGATATTAGGGGTATACCCTATTGGCTATAGTGCTAGTGGGAGATTGTTGGTGTAAGCCCTATAGGCCATTAGTTTTATAAGAACTTGGTATTTGTATCGAATTATTTATTAATAATTAAAAGGTATTTATTTATTATGTTTATTTTTCCAAAATAATAAAGTCCCTAGAATATCTAGTCCGGTTAATGAAACATTAAGTATTACATAATCATGAGATTTCAATAAAAAATAAGGACTTATTCTTAAATTATTTGTAGTCGAGTTTTATTGTGAAGTGGGATAACATTAAAGTATTGACACTATTATCCGGATAGACTTATGATCGCATCTCATGGATCATGGATAAAGAGTTATCAAGTCTTCGCATATGTATGAATATTAGGAGTAATATTTATATCGAATTGACTCGATATGAGAATACTACATAGAACGTTATGCAAAGTGTTATAACTTATTCTCATGGTGATAGTGGTGTATACCACCATTATACCTGAAACCACTATGGACCATAGATGTGGAGTCGAGTACAATTTTGAGACATGTTATATCAAGGTCATGATACAAAAGCATGTACAACTAATATTGATTGGCTATTAGGGCTTACTCCAATAATCTCCTACTAGCACTAGAACCAATAAGATATTTGTTGGAACAAGATTGATTATACATCTACAATCTTTAAGTTATAACAAAGTATAAAGAAAAATTTTGTACTCTAATAATTTATTGATTGTGCAGTCTCTAGACAAACCATATGCTAGATAAAGTAGATAGTAAACCTGCAAAGGCTCCTATGCATCCTACATGCATTCAAGAGAAAGAAGAAGTAAGTAAAAAGGTTTTTCAGAAGCTCTATTGTGGTATGATAGGTTCTCTTTTGTATCTAACTGCTTCTCGTCCAGATATTCTATTTAGTGTATGTCTTTGTACTCGTTTCCAATCAGATCCAAGGAAAACTCACTTAACAACTGTTAAGAGAATCCTAAGATATATAAAAATAACAACTAACCTTGGCTTGATGTATAAGAAAACATTAGAGTACAAACTTTCTGGTTATTGTGATGCAGATTATGCTGGAGACATATTAGAAAGGAAAAGTACTTCTCGAAACTGTCAGTTTTTGGGTAACGACCTCGTCTCTTGGGCTAGTAAAAGACAATCAACTATTGCACTTTCAACTGCATAAGCAAAATATATCTCAGTGTCACTATGCAACACTCAGACTCTATATGAAGAATCAACTAGAAGATTTTCAAATACATGAGAGTAACATTCCTATCTTCTGTGATAATACTTCTGCCGTTTGTTTATCCAAGAATCCTATGTTTCATTCTACGACTAAACATATTAAAATAAAACATCATTTTCTACGTGACTATGTTCAGAAGGGTGTTTTCAATTAAAATTTATGGATACAAATCACCAGTGGGATGATATTTTCACAAAACCCCTTGATGAGGATAAATTCATATTCATTCTGTAAAACTTATTTATAAAATCGTGTCTAGAATGAGTTAAATGAAATTTTGATGTCTCAAGTAACCAGAATTTATGAGATAAGATTCTGACATTAAGCAGATTGTTTCTCTTTTATTTAATGTTCTTCTGATTAATGATACTTCTACATGTTAGAAAATGTCTTAATCAAAAACTTGTCTAGTCAGATACCTCTTGGTATTCTTGATTTTGGAAACATCAAACGTGTTCTTTTAAACAGACGACTGTGATTTTCTTGTGACACTTGTCCAAAATTAAATCATATCTTACTGTTGAATAGACACCTCGAGCGTTGTTAATTTCGTGAGACTAAATTTCAAGTAATTATTTCTTATCTCCCTATTATTGTCGTAATCATGATTTAACGCATTGGGTTTGGTGAAATTCTTGAGAATAGATTAAATCTTTACGCCTTCCCTTATTACTGTGCATTCATTAAGATGTTTTTAAGACAGGGTTTTCTTATCTAAGTGTTTCTTTCTCAACCATTATTCCTTGTCAGATTCCTTCCTTCCATTTTTAAGTATGCATTTTTTCGTCTTTATTGACTGATGTCAAGATTTGAATAGCGTATACCTAATTGTGATATCTTGGAAACTACTACACTCTTTTCCCATTCCTTGATAACTTTGTCTCTCACCCTGCATTTGTTCTACGTCATTTGTCTTGAAAATGATGAATTTTCATTTCATACTCATCTTAACTTAACTGCTATTTATTACTGATATATCTCTTATATATATATATATATATATATATATATATATATATATATATATATATATATATATATATATATATATATATATATATATATATATATATATATATATATATATATATACTTGTTTATCCTCCTTATTTATCTTCCTCAGTCCTTCAACTTGTTTATCCTTCTATACTGTTTTTGCTTCCATATGTCTATCAAAACGTTTTTTGGCAATGAAGAAGTCATGGAAGTGATTTCTGAGAAAAGACCAAACCTACCTAGACTCAGAGCCTCAGGGTTACTCATACCCACTAGGGTGCAGATTCAAGGATGGTCCGGCTACTACAAAATCTTGCATGGACCTATTTATCCTGTCCTTGTAAAGGAATTTTGGACATATGCAAGAATTGGTGATGACAACAACTCGATCTGGTCTTCAATTTTTGGTGTTCCGTTCTTCATAACACCAACCTCCATCGCTCAAGCTATCAACAGTGTTCAATCTGGAGTTACTGTTGAATATTTTCATATGAACTACTCCATTGTTGAAGAACTCATCAGCATTCATAAAGGTTCTCTCAACAAATATGAACCTTACAATTCTGAAGGGCTCCTTCCCACTGACAAAATGTGGTTTCAACTTCTGCTAACCAACTTTCGACCCTGAGGAGTGACCAAAAATGCTTTGTCTCATGATGATAGACTCTTTATCTACTTCATGATGTATAATTTCCGGGTCAACCTACCTCAAACTATCTTCAATCATCTGAAGTAATGTGTTGAAATCTCCAGAAATCAGCATAAGTCCTCCATTCCCTATGGCAAAATTATGTTTGAGTTGTTTTTTTAAAGCTGAAATCATTGGTTTAGCTAGAATACTTGGACCAGAAAATGCTATGGTTGAAGAAAGATGTGAGAGGATTGATAAGGTGGAAGAATTTTGATGGTTGGTGGTCTTTCAAGTGTTTTTGTTTTGCTTGTTTGTTTGTCAGTTTTTTGTTTGTGGTTGTTTTGCTTCTTGCTCATGTACCCGCGCCTGCGGCATTGTTTTTAATCAATGAGAATTTATCTTTTATTACTTTTTTTACATCTTATTGCATTCTTTTATGATTGCTAACAAAAAGGGGAGAAATATTGATTTTAATTTACCTATTTTCTCTTGAATCAAATCCAATACTCCAAATGATTGAACTAACTATTATTTACCTTTTTGATTATGACAAAAAGGGGGATCATATTAATGGAAAATCATTTTGATAAGAATACATTGTCTCTGAATCATAGCTCTGACATTCTAACTTTTTAATTGCACACAATTTTTCTTAGAATATTTTTTTTTTCAGGAACAAAATTGATATCTTGGCAATCAAGCTCTAACTTAACCATCATTACCACTATAATCAAGCACTGTTATTCTGGATTTGACAAGATCTTTATAATCAGTCTCTGGTATCCCAAATCTAATAAGATTTTTTTAAGCCTTAAATTCAGAGGGAGCTTAATAAAAGGAAGTTATTTCTAAAACTTATCTCTATCATTTCCTATTGATTATCTTCGTATAAAATTGTGTCATCAAAATACATGGTTTTATCATTATCAAAAAGGGGAAGATTGTTAGAACACGATTTGGTTCTACAAGATATCTCTAAGCTTTGATAATAACAAAGTAGTATTTGTACGATTACAATTTCGGTACTCTAATGTTTGTTTTCTAAAGAATTAACAAACATGTTCTAACTCTGATAGAGAAAGCTCTGAATCTGATAGAGACCATGTGAAACGTCACTCTGATCTAACCAAAGTTTCTCCTGCGCCACAAAAGCAAGTCTGCTTCTAATATACTCACATTCAGAAAGATTCTAAGAAGACAATATATTGTTGCTGCAATGCTCTCTTGGATTCTGGTTCTAAGCGTGACTCTTATGTCTTACTTCTGAAGGTTGTCTAGCTTCTAAAGTCATTATCTTCTGAAGACTAAGTGCTAAAGACTCTGAAGACAAGGTTCTGCTGAGCAAAGTTATGAAGACTTGAGTTTCTGAAGATTAAGTGTTCAAGACTCTGAAGACAAAGTTCTGCTGAACAACGTTCTGAAGACTTAAGTTACTAAAGACCAAGGGTTCTAAAGACTGAGTTCTTAAGACTCTGAACACAAGGTTCTGGTGAACAAGTTCTAAGACTATGAAGACTCAAGACTCTGAAGAACCAGTGATCAACTATTCTACTCATGCTTCAATCATCACTATTCAGAAGCCTCGGATGTACAGAAGATAAGATCAAACATTTACAACGAAAATAGTACATAGTACATGTCAAACACGTTCTATTCCACTACCATTCCACTACCCTTATTTGGTGGTACAAAGGACAACTTTTGTGTATGATTGTCATCCCTGTAACAACATTATTTCAAGTCGCCAACTATCCAAAGGATATTCTTGATCTGCCCTCCAACTGATCTTTTTCTGCCTACATAAGAACTTGATTACTTGAAGAAAACAAGAAGAATGAATGACAAGAGTTAAACAAGCTATGAAGAACTGAAACAACAATATTGAAATCACCACAATACAAAGAAATAACATTATTCATACTGTTTAAGTTTTCTTTAAGTCATTTAAGCTATTAATAGTGTTTATATATGCTTGTGTAGAGGAAATTCATTGTAAACATATTTGTTCAAACAGTTGTTTGTGATTCCTTAAGGGACCAGTTAGGTCAGAATCCTTAAGAAGAGACATTTAGTCTTTTGGTTGTTAGTCACCAGCAGTTGCTAGTGCAGTGTAATTAGTTGATTATAGTGGATTAAGTCCTTGTGTATAAGAAGAAATCACCTTGGCGGGTGGACTAGGTTAGCTTGATAGTTTTCAAGTGAACCAGGATATATCGTGTGTCTTTCTCTCTTGTTAGTTTATTTGTGATCTTTGTTTGAGTTTCACAAAAGCTTTCATTTTAAAAACCAAATTCAAACCCCCTTTTCTTGTGTTTTCTCACACCTTCAGACTCTAGTTCTTATACTAAAAGGAAAACGTGTCATTGGAGCCAAGTAGATCTTCATAAACAATTTGAATGAGCAAGGTGAAGTGGTAAGAAACAAAGTCAGACTAGTTGCACAAGGCTATAGTCAACAAGAAGGAATTGACTATACATAAACCTTTGCACCGGTGACCAGATTATAATCTATTTGTCTTTTAATATCCTTTGCAGTTAATCATAATATTATTCTATACCAAATGGATGTTAGTGCATTCTTGAATGGATATATAATAAAGGAAGTGTATGTCCATCAACCCTTGTTGAAAATCAAAAAAATCTTGAATTTGTTTATAAACTTAAAAAATATTTGTATGGTCTGAAACAAGCTTCGAGAGCATGGTACGAAAGACTTAGTAATTTCCTTCAACAAAATTTTTTTTCAAGAGGAAAATTTTACACAACTCTTCTTTGTAAATCATTCAATAATGAAATTTTAATAGTTCAAATTTATTTTGATGACCTCATATTTGGATCAGCTAATGTTTCTCTTTGTCATGTTTTTTCCAAGTCAAAAGGTGGTTTAAGTGACCATTCTTCGATGAGGATTTTATGACAATGTCATCAATGTACACCTGCATGAACTTTTCAATGAAGTCATGAAATATAACATTCATGGCCCTTTAATAAGCTGCTCCAGCGTTTTTTAAACCAAACGGCATCACAACCCTTTCGTATGTTCCCAAGGACCCAGGGCATCGGAGCACAGTCTTAGGAACATCATCTTCGGCTATGAGAATTTGATTATAGCCTGAATACCCATCAAGCATACTCAAATATTTGAAACCTGCAGCTGAATCGACTAACATTTCTGCTACAGGCATTTAATACCCATCTTTTGGGGTAGCGTTGTTCAGGTCCCTGAAATCTATACAGACTTTCAAAGTTCTATTCTTTTTGATAACAGGCACTATGTTCGTTATCCATTCGACGTACCTTGCAGTTCTGCCACATTTGCTAGGTGTTGGTCAAAATATTTCTTCGTACCCTTTGCTTCATCGATCTTATAATAGCTTTGATTAGGTCCAATATTTTCGACGATGCCATCTTTTCTCCAAATGCTTAATCTTTGATGTAAAGTCGATGAAACTACCCCTATCACATGGATCCACTCTCGACCCAACAACAAGTTGAAATTGGCCTTTGAGTTTATAACCATGAAGAGCGTTGATCGGGTGGTTGTACCCCCGACTAAGTCGACTTGGACAATCCAAGAATGTTGTTGGTTTTCCCTTCATAATTAGATAAAACCATGTTATGTTGTTAGAGATTAGCCTCAGTCTCCCAATCTTCTTAAACAACGTATGAGGCATTAGATTGACAACTTCCCCTCCGTCCACGAACACTTTGTTGACTGCCACTCTGTCGACCTTTGATTTTATGAATAACAACTTTAAATGGTACATCATTCCAGGACTAGTTCTTTCAAACATGGTCTTTCGTTCTTCCACCACACCACTGTTCATAACATAATAGTATAACGACTTATCTTCCGTAGTCTCGTCTAGAACGAAATCTTCCTCTGCTTTAGAGACTTCTGACACCCTATCATATTCTACTGGTAGGATTGACACGACGCCGCAGTTTACAATGAAATCCTCATTGTATGTGTCATCATTGGTGTCGTCATACATATCCTCGTCGAAATCTCCTTCTGGTGACGGGGTATATTCCTCATTTGACTGGGGAGTGTACTCTAGTTCTTCCTCATCTGACTAAGGAGTGTACTCTAGATCTTTCTTGTTTTTGACCCCAAATGTGTACTTTGAACTCTGGGTTGAAACCACCCCATTTTCTCCTGAAGCTTCCACAGTCACTACCGTAGTTTGATTTGTCAAGATTTTCTCCTTCTCGACCCACCTTGCTTTCGGGTATTGCCTTTTCAGTCCAGAGGCCCCGACATGCTTCAATTGTGAAGTTGAAGCCTCTTTGGCCACCTTTTTATTTCATTAATATTTCCTCCACTGAGTCCTTGTCATAGGATTCTTCCCTTTGTAATTGGGGGACACCACACAACCCCTAAGTTCAGTCCTCTTGTCGGAGACCTTTGCCTCCTTCTCTAGATCCAACACCTTCTATTTCAGCCTCTTGTTCCCCTTCTGACTCACGGGTGCCACCCACTTATTATGTGGAGTGTCTGATGGCGACACAAAAGTATTGGATCATGCTTACTGGAACAACTTCCTGTAGTCTTTGTTTCGATGAGGAGCACCGTTCTGGTCGAACACAAACCTTGGGACCGGTGGCTTACTACCTTGCAGTGCCATTTTATTATCAACTTTATACTTCTCAGCAGCCTTTTCATCAAAGATGGCGTTGCATCTCGGACATAACATAACCTTCGACCCACTCACCCTGCATTCCTCTTGGAAATCCGTCAGACTTTCGCCAACTTGAGGGTAAACTGCCTTGAGTTCCTCCTCAGACTTGTCAAAACCATTAGTAGTCTCGACCATCATGCATTGGAAAGTTTCAATTGTTAACTGTTTGTTGAGACTATCAGTAGTCTCAACCATCATGCAGTCATACAACTCAGAGTATAAGGTTTCTTCGACCTTCAGAGGGTCTGCGTCAACTTGCATCTTTGGCCTTTCGCCAAATTGAAGTTGACCTTCCTTCAAAGGTTTATGCACCAAATCCCTGAAAAGAACACATTGAGATGTCTTATGACCAATGAAATTATGAAATTTACAAAATCCTCTTTCCTCTTTTGCTCTAAATGGGGATCTTTTGTCCCAAGAGGGACAATAATCCGATTGTCTTTAACTAATAATTCAAATATTTTGTCGCACTTAGATACATCAAAAGTATAAGTTTTTTCAACGTATTTATCTATTTTTTCAGTTTCGACAGGATTTTTTTCCATTTGATGGTTTTAATAATTTACATGTGTAAGGAGGCCCTGACTTGAGTTCAGCCACGTTAACCTCACTTTCGTCGACGAGATCCTCATTGTTTGAAGAGCATCTGTCAGCGGCTACGTACGAAAATTTCTCTTTCTTGCGGTATCTGTTAGCCTGAGTTTTTTCATTTTTTAAATGTTCGACCTGTCGGACCCTATCAGCTAGTTGCACCATACCTCTAAGATATTGTGTGTCTAACTTTTTCCTGAATTAGTAATCTCAGCCGCCATCTCGACTAACTCATGTTCAGGGACTTGAATGAAGCATTGTGCTTTCAAAAGTATAAACATGTTAAGATATTGGTCCACCGGCTCCGTGGCCTTCCGTTGTGAAACACCCCAAAATTATTGGAATATTTATTTAATTTATTTAAATATGAATATTCGTATTTTTGGTGATTTTCGGTGGTTGGTATGAAATATTGAGAATTATGAATTTTGGGTTATTTATTTAAATAATAGTATATAATATTAATATATTGGTATTATTATTAATTTAAATAAATATAAGTGAATTAAGGGCAAAATGGACATTTAAGGAGGAGTTAGTGAGGGTGAAATTGGAAAGCTCATTTTAAGGCCCAAAGTTAGGTTTAACAAAAAGGAATTTTGAGGGAATTAGGATTCATTCTTGTTAGACCGTGAAAAAAGAAGAAATAGAGGCCAGAGCTCTGAGGAAGAGGGTTGAGGCAAAGCTTCGTGAGGTTTTCAAGAACTCAAAGGAGAAAGGTTTGGAATAGACAAATTAAGGTATGGGGAGTAATGCCTTCATTGTTTTCAATATATGATTCAATGTATTTAAAGCCGATTTAAGGATTTATGAGGTTTTTGAGTTTGAGGAAATTAGACCTTCGTGGCCAAATCTGCTTTTGAGGTTGTTTAAGTATGGAGAGTATTTCCTTCATTGTTTTTAATATATGATTCAATGTATTTAAAGCCGATTTAAGGATTTATGAGGCTTTTGAGTTTGAGAAAATTAGTCCTTCGTGGCCAAATCTGTTTTTGAGGTTGTTTGAGTATGGGGAGTATTGCCTTCATTGTTTTCAATATGTGATTCAATGTATTTAAAGAGGATTTAAGGGTTTAGGGATTTTGAATATTGAATTGTTGTTGTTTTTTTGGTGAGTTTAATGAGTTTGAAGGATTTGAACTGATGGTCTGATATATTTGAGGCTGATTTGACAGTAAGGGAAATTAGGCCTTCGTGGCCAAAATCTGTTGTTGAGGTTTTAATCGTATAGGGTAATTGATTATGAGAACCCTAATGAATGTGGAAAAATTGTAAGGATTTTATGGGAATTGGAGGCATAAATATGATACGGGATTGGTCTAATAAGTCGTAGATTTTGTGCCTTTATCGCCGTAATACTTAGGAAGGATTTAGGGATGTTTTGGGGCATTGGGGAAGGAAATCGTGGGGACTCCTTGGCTGGTTTTGGTGCTGGTGCGTAACAGCGTTTTTCTATAATCGCGAGTTTGCACAGCGAATGATCCTTCGCACGACGAACATTCGCCCCAGACTCGCACGACGAACTTGCCAGCGAATGTAGCAAAGTTTCGCGAATTATGTTCTGGTTCAGTGATATCTTGATGTTTTGATGCTGTGATTTTCCTGATGAATTACCGTGAGTATAATTGTGAATTTTATGAGAATAATACATGATTGTATAATGAATTCTCATGAGTAATTGTGATGATTTACGATGTTGATTTATGAGGCTTTGATGATTTTATGACGACATGATTATTGTGATGATTTTGATGAATGATGATGCATCTAATGATTTTATTATGATGATGATATTGACGTGTGCATCATACATTCATATGCATTTCGGACTTCGGTCTAGTGTTTAATTATTGTGCCTTCAGTCCCATTGTGCGGATGTGAAGTATTTTATTATGCTCCGGTTCTTGTGTAGAATCGATCCTATTGATGGGGATCTATGGAGGATTGATGGACCACTGTCCATCGAATTTTGTTGAATTGGTACCACATGCATGAGTCTTGTTGCATTTGCATTTATGTGACAATTTGGTGTAATTTATGATGTTATGGCTTTTTTATGTTTCCTTGATGATTATGATGGTGTTGGACATGAAAATGACGCTATTTTATATATTGATTCTTATATTGATTATTATGAGTCATTTTACTCACTCTGCCTGTTTGAGTGTTGCCTCCACGTGGGTAACGTACAGATGACCAGGTTTAGCCGTGGATGCCGTCAAGGACTTTTTGGAGTTTTTGACATTTTGGTTGACTTAGAGGGTCTTGCTCTGATAGTGTAACATCGGGTTGGGGTCTTTGAGTTAAATCATGTTTTATTGATTTTTGTTATTTTGATTATGTTGTTGTGCAAGAAAAACATTGGATTTGCCCTTTTGAGTTCCGCTGCCATTTGAGCAATTTTTGAGTAATTTTGGGAAAACCCGTTGCTACAGAGCATTGACTTTGAGTTGAATTATTGAGAAATGTACGCCCTTTGAGGTGATTTTTATTGTGTTTAAAGTAGTACTCTGATAAATGTGATTGATTTGCCATTATACTTTTGGGGTAGAAAAGGGTGTTACACGTTGGACACTAGCTAACTCTTTCAGACTAATTTTCGATTGTCCCATGTAAAACTGTTCATGAAACAACCTTTCTAATTGTGCCCAGGTATGGACAAACTGTGGGGATAACGTGGTAAACCAAGTAAACACATTCTTTATGAGGGAACTTGGAAAATACTTCATTTTCAAGTCCTCATTGTTTGCTATCTCACCAGCTTCAGTTTGATATCTGGCAACATGTTCGACGATGGATTCTAAGTTTTGTTCGCTAGCCATGGCTTCGTGTCGAACATGTCTGACCACATAGTCTGAGTCTTGGTTCCTATAAACTAAAACAACGAGAGGCCTTTGGGAGACCCTAGGTGTGTGTTCAACCTCATGAGATTGCTGATCAATTGTTTCGTCAAAGACTTCGTCTTGTCAAATTGACATCTCTGGTCGAGGCGGAGGAGTCCGTCGACCCGGGGCCCTAGGAGCACCTAGGAAATCACCTATTCGTGTCATCTGAGTCGCCAACTGTTGGTAACTCTGCGTCAAATATTGTATTAATGGTATTGATATGGTCCTCATTTGCTGGGTTAACATGTGAACCATTTCGTGGTTACTTTCATCCATCTGCTGTCTCATAACGGCGACAGAACTTGAGGTGAAAGTTGGAATTGATTGAGTTGGAAGACTAAACCCTAGGGGCCTAGTGACTTGGTTCTTCAAAGTCCCTAATCCTTGATACGGTGAAAAAGTTGACGATTAACTTTCTCTAAAGAGTGGACCACTATAATGTAAGCTCGACATGAACTCTGTTGGCATCACAAAGGCTCGAGGCATGGGCATTGTGAACCCCCTAGTTCCCGTCATCATAGGCCTAGGTTCAGGTAGACGTGGCGTCACGACAGACCCCTTATGTGCAGTCAAAACCGCAGACACAGTGTCAGCGCCAACATCAGTTGTTTGCGTCACAACCGTATTTCTCTCCGAAGACGGTTCTTCGTTTGGACGTGGTATCACCACCTTACCACTACACAAATGCATACACCCAAACCAACGGGTCCCACTGAGCGTGCCAATTTGTTCACACACGGTTTTCTGCGAACAACCTATGGCCTCCTAATGCAGGTTTACTTGCGGGACCGGCCAAACAAGTCCTAGAACAATCTAGTCGAGTCTATGCGATGCTGGTAGAATGTGTTTTGTTTAGAGTAAATTAGAAACACACTTGAAGAAAAATGTACATGAATTGATAAACAAACAAAATAAACAAGTAAAAGGCAAGATATCTTAAAATTTGGTAATGTAAATTGCTTTAAAAAGAAATGTGGAAGTTATTATACATTTTACATGAGTGAACTCTTTTCTCTTAACGCTTGGTACTCAGAGTGTATTCCTTTGAAAATGTTACAAAATGCGTCCCCTCAAATGAAAATAGACATTGCTTTAAATAGAAAAAGAAAAATAACTACTTTTCTCACAATGTTTGTTCTGGTGGTGACATGTGTTGCTCCACCATCTTTGTAACTTCCCCACGTTCTCAGCCTTTCAAATTCCTTCCCGTTTATCATACAACCTTCAAAGAAACTAAATCTACACAACTTATGCAATCCAGTAAAAAAATATAAAAGAAGAAGTTTATTTTGTGTACCTTAACAACAACAACAACAACAACAACTTTTGAAGAAGATTTAAAAAAAAAAAAAAGATCTGAATTCACCCATCAACAACAATAGAACTTGCTCCTAAAGACAAAGATATTTGTGTTGAAGATGAAGGATTTGAAGAATTTATTTGTGTAGTAGGACATGAAGAGAGAAAGAGGAGTTAGAAGTAAAGTATTTGTGTATTAATTCTCTTTGAATTCTGGAATGTGGAGGAGAAAACGAAGCTGTGGAATATATAGGGAGGTTGTGGCGTGGAAAACATCTCGCTACATTTAATGTCGTTGGGAGTTGCAACGTGATAAAAATCCAGCAACGTATGTGTTAGAAAGTTCACCTGCTACACTGATGCCTCATAATTGAGCCTTTTAATTTTCCACCAATTTTATTCAGAAGCACTGTGGTGTGCTTTTCATCCCACAACTGACTTTTCAAAAAATTTGAATTTCCCACCATCAGTTGAAAGATGAAAAACATTATAAACTTTTTTTTTTAAAATTTCTGCGTTGCGTTGCGGGGTGAATAACTATAGGAGATAGGAGTTGACGACTCCTATAGTTTGATAAATAAATTAAAAATGTATATAATTTGAAAAAATTGATTATTTAAAAAAAAATCGCAAAGGAGAAATAAAAAATATACTACTACTATTTACTAAAAAAATCTAAGCCACGTCGGAGGATAACATCCAACTCAACCAATCACAGCAATGTTCATCAGATAACCCACCTTAATTCCACGCACTCTGTGGCACATCTACATTATCTAAATCACATATTCTTCCACACATCTTAGCCACACAAAAACCCAATCCACATCTTTATCATCCATTCTATAAAAAATCACCTTCTGTGTGTCTCTCTTTCGATTCCCTTCAAACACATACAAATTCAGTAGAGAAGAACCTCATTACTCTTGAGAAAAAATGGCCACAGTCACTTCCACCACCGTTGCTATTCCATCATTCTCAGGCCTCAAGGCAAACGCAGCAACTAAAGTTACTGCCATGGCTAAGATTCCAGCTTCAACTTCTCAATCTCCAAGGCTTTGTGTGAGAGCTTCACTCAAAGACTTTGGAGTTGCTCTTGTTGCCACTGCTGCAAGTGCAGTGCTAGCTAGCAATGCCTTGGCTGTTGAGGTCTTGCTTGGTGCTAGTGATGGGGGTTTGGCTTTTGTGCCAAGCAGTTTCGAAGTGACCGCTGGAGACACCATTGTATTCAAGAACAATGCTGGTTTTCCTCACAATGTTGTCTTTGATGAAGACGAGATTCCTGCTGGGGTTGATGCAGCAAAAATTTCCATGCCTGAAGAAGATCTTCTCAACGCGCCTGGTGAGACTTACAGCGTTAAGTTGGATGCTAAGGGTACCTACAAATTCTACTGCTCACCTCACCAAGGAGCTGGTATGGTTGGACAAGTCACTGTTAATTAAATTATAATGCTTTGTCTCCTCTTTATAATATGGTTTGTTCATGTTAATTTTGTTCTTGTTGAAGAGCATAATTAATCGTTGTTGTAATGGAATACTATTGTATGAGATGAACTTGTGTAATGTAATTCATTTACTTAAGTGGAGTCAGAATGTTTTGCGCCGTATATATATAGTATATCATGCCATGCATCCTAAATTGTGTTTTCTTTATCATATAATCGTATAATTTCATTTAAAGAAAGAAAATTTCTTATATTAATTGGGTGATAATTAGTAACAACAATCAGGAAGGAATAATATGGTAACAATAGTAATATATGTCAGTGGATGAACATCAATTTATATTGATCTGAATACACTTTAAATTTATAAAAATAAAACAATGAAGTATAAAATTTTAAACAATTGTTTCACCTGGTAAGTGTGAAGTTCTCGTTGGAACATTTATATGAACAACAACCTTGAAATCAAGGGCATTGGAACTGGTGTGGGTCTTAAAGAAATGATGGTTTAATATTAAGCACTTTAAGAGACCCAAACTATATGCAACAAGCATTCAACACAAACAAATATACAGTGTGACTCTGGCTGGCATATGCAGCCTATTGCATACTATACAGTAAATAGTGATAAAAAAATTTTGGGCAAGTACCCGTGAAAATTTGTGGAGCTGTTAAAATTTTTGCCCAACACGTCTTGCGATCCAATTCTCTCATTTGAGAATGGGAGGTTATGTTATGTCTATGTAGTTAGAGCATCAGGAAGAGTAGATCGGGCACCAAGCACCTTGCCGCCGACATCTGGGAAAGACTCAAATCCAGGTAAGGGCCTTACTTTCCCATCTGCATTCACTTTGATGGGATACTTCATAATGTGCCCTTGCAATGGCTTAAAATCATCCGCTGTAAATTTCTTCCAGTTTTGTTCTGCGATGTTGTTCACAGTCTCCACACATTCCAAACTTTCAGGTTCTTTGAAGCAGTCATGTATGGTTCCTAAGTGCTCTGCCCACAAGGACATTCTATATCCATATACCTGCAAATATCAGTTAAACAAGTCCTTGTGAAAGTGATGTCTGGAGAAATGTGGAACCATAACTTCATGTAATTAGTGAATATTATTATACAAACCTGCCCATGAGGGTGCCCCTTTTTCTTGTTCCATGTATGCTGGGGTTGATATGCACCCATTGCTATCTCGGTATCTCTTGATCCGCCCATAGATCGTTGGTTGATATTGGCAGATCCAACCATCACATACTCATCATCCACAACCATTCCTTTGGCGTGCACATAAATCATAAACCGTTGGAATTTTTGTGAAGCTGAAACCTGATGATTGCAGGAAAATATTAACTTAATGATATCAAAATAACAATACCAACCCTGAACTAGATATCTACCAGCAAGGAGATTGAGCATATAATTTACGTTCACAACCCAGTAGTACTGTAGTGAAATGTAGCAAGCAAGAACAATAATAGACATTGAAAATGTAGCACGCTAGAACTATAATAAATAATGGACTAACTATTTGAAGTTTGAAATCCATAAAACATGAGTGATGCTTTTTTTTTTAACCATTAGTGACGATTTTTAACCATCACTAAATATTATTATTTATTTTGTGACGATTTTTACCGTTGTTAAAAAAATTTTAGCAATGATTTTTAACCATTACTAAATGTTCTGTTCACTTTGTGACACTTTTAGCGTCATTAATAATTTAATGTTCATTAGTGACGGTTAAAAACCGTCGCTAATTATTGAAAAAAAAAAGACATTCCTCACGTGAGAGACCTATTGACGGCGCAATAAAACATTCTATCTTGAAGATTTAATTACGGACTAAAATTAAGATTCTTCCTTTTTCTTTTTTTTTTACAAACCTCTCTTTTATTAAATATAGTTCTATTTTTCTCACCCTTCTCCTTTAAAATAATAAAAAAGGCAAATTACACTCACCTCTATTAAAATAATACAAACACTACCATTTAATCTAAAAATATACACTAACCTCTTTTGAGGTCTATTAAAATGACACTAATACTTCATCTAATTTTTAGTGACAATAAAAATTGTAAGTATAAATGACATTTACTTCTAGTTTTTTTATTGTCCTTAAAAAGTTCCGTTGGCGTATATATATATATATATATATATATATATATATATATATATATATATATATATATATATATATATATATATATATATATATATATATATATATATATATATATATATATATATATATATATATATATATATATATTAGGGAGGTTAGTGTATATTTCAAATTAGAGAAAATGTTAGTGAATATGTTTAAACTAAAAGAAGTGTAACTGTCATATTAATAGATCTAAATCTCAGGGTGAGTATAATTTTCCTTAAGGAAAAATGACCAACAACTAAAGGCACGCTCTACAAGCCCACAAGTGCCAGGAGCAAAGCAATAAATTAGTATAGATAATGTAGAACACTATTAGAGATGAGACTTCCTAGTTGCTCTTTTTTTCAGTTGTTGATTTTCAAGGACTAGTTCAAAAGTATAGTTTACGACCATAATATACAAATATACCATCATAACAGGTTTTCAACTGCAAGATGATTCATTCCATCATTAATACATAAGTCAGAATAACATTTTGAACAATTACCGTGACGCCATCATCTGAATGTGAATTCTTTGGATTTGAATCTTCAGTTGCAAACTTCTCTCTGTTACCAAGACAGTAAAAGTTGAGGTAATCTTGTGGATGGCTATTGTTAAGGTTCATATATTTTAATTCCCTGGCTATGATTCCATACATCATTTGCATAGTTTGTCCCTGAAAATGCGAATTACTCTTTAATAAACATACCAATAACAATTGAGGGATGTAAAATTATCCACTATTTTAAAGTTTTACATATACTATGTTAATCACATCTTTTACACTATATTACCTGAAAATAGAGAATCTCTTGCACTGTGACAGAAGAAGGCACGCCTTCTGGCCACATTGGAATAACAATATAAACAGTAAATCTCTCCCGAGATCTAATCTTACTGACAATTTTCAGCGCCAACTCCATGGGAATTAAGTTATCAGCACCTGATTATAGAATGGATTATTAGAATTAGTAGAAAATGTTGTAATAAAATACTAATAAAAAATATCACGACAAAAAACATTATCCACTGGACAGATTTGAAGGTAAAACAATGATAAAGAATGGATATTTCAAGTCATATAGATATTTTGGCTATACAATTACTGTGTATCACATATTTATTGAGTCAGTTTGTCATATCATCAGTATTAGGAAGTTGCTCAAAATACAGGATGAGCAAAAGAGCATGGCTTGGGCAGGTTTCAGGTTTTGAGGAAAAACAACAATGAAAAATGATCATTTCTATGTTCAAGTGATATTGATAGTTTAGCCACACAACAACAGAACATATGAAGATGCACGATAGACAAAAGAGCACGAGCATGGTTACAATATTGAAAAATAGTCTTAAGCTAAAAGTAAGAAAACTTCTGTCACACTCTAATTATGAGCAATCAAAATTGTAAGCAAAATATCATCAATATTCTGTCAAAACCTGCTTCTTTGTAAGATGGCCAAGCAAAGGATGATCCAATAAAGTATTGATTCTCTATATAAATAAAATGCTGGGCAGATCTAATGGCATGTATGTAAGCTGTTTGAATACTCTTGTCTATGACCAAATTTTTAGCACAAACAAGATTCTGCAATGAGCGGTCGACAAAAAAATTAGTTAGTGAGACAGGGAAAACCCAAGGTTCTGTAACATCCATAGATCAGCTCTATGTTGGTTAAATTCATCTTATAAAAGATTCAGTCACCTGAGCCCTGGCTTCATGTATATCCTTAGGAAATCCTTTCAAAGAGCCCGAATCTATGGATCGAAAAACCTGTGAAAAACAAAAATTAAGTAAAAAAATTATCTCTAAAACACAACAAAAAAAGTAAACAGATACTATACTTTAAAGACAATGAACTGATAACCTGAACATGCCAATTTTCAGGGTCATCTTCCTTTGAAACCCATAATTCAGGATCGTCATTTGGCATTGATTCAGAAGGACTAAGAATCCAAGAGATGCGTTCTAACTTAATTAAAGAATCATCATGCCAGTGTGATACTCTTTTTAATTTTTGACCTAACTGAGACCATTTGGTGGCTCTCTTCCAGCGCTGCTCAAAATTAGTGAGTATATCATATGCAGCAGGGCCTTCAATTTTACAATGCAGATCATGCCATGGTTGCCTTGGACCCTTGGTTCCTGCCTATTATTAAAAAGGAGGACGAAAAGAATTTTCACTTAGTAAGAGTGCCTTGGCAATCTCAATCTTATTATTTAAAAATAAAAAAAACATTACGACAATTTATGTTTATGAAGTATCACAGTATATATATGTATCAATTATATAGAAAGCTTCACCTAAGCTATAGTAGTTACCAACTGTTAAGTTATTTTGAAATTATTGAGTTAGTTAGACACTCATTGTCCTCTTATTGTCATATAACTATCTAGCTCATGTATTCAGTTTTATCTTGTAATCATTTCCTAAAGATTCAATGAATTATGCAGGAATATTCATTCTCTCTAAAACTGTGCTTCTCAAGTTCTTTCATTTACTACAAGATTCGAAGTGCCAATAACACTGCTAGAGTTTTGACATGTCAAACTTGCTGAAGGTTTCTTTCTCTACTTTAACATTTTAACCACTAGATGCTAAAACAATGACGTATATGAATATTAACACTACAGACCAAGAAATGGTACTAGCTTTTAAACTAAGAGGTTTTTTTTTTTTCCGATTATTTGAGAAGGGAACAGAAACTGGGCATGTCGTGTTCAAAAGAAAAGGTCATTCTAATGTCATTTGGAATGTTAATATGAAGTATTGTCAGAAATTAACTTACACAAAATGTGGGATTATGATAATCATCCTTATAAACAGTGTCAAGATCACGGCAAATTCTATGCTCAGGTGTATCATACCGACCATCACAAAGATCTAGACCACCTATAAATGCAGTTATCTTTCGGTTATTTCCATGTGCTTGAGTATCAACGATCACACATTTCTGATGGTGTGTAAAGAGCGTTCCAACAACCTGAAATTTGGTGCAACATAATACAGTTAACAGGTCTTCCAATTTTTTTAAAAACAAAACAAAACTTTTCCTTTCAAAATTTCCTGTTGGGATTCATAAAACTCAACTACTGATTGTGAAAAAAGAAAAACAATTCTTTTTTTGCTTTCAACTATCAGGCCATATAGAAGAAAAGGATGGCTACCAACCCAGAATCTCATCTATAGACATTAAAAGGATTGAGGCAAAGAAAGAGGAATAGATGGATAAAAGAGACCATAATATTCTTGTGTAACTTGATGTGATATGCTGTGATAAAAGAAAGACCAAGCATTAAGCTTTACCTATATCAATAGATGTTTTTTCCCTAAAAGTAAAAGATAGGAGTATTGCACTCTTCTCTTTTTTGTAAACTAGACTATATCTCTTACTAGCGCCAAACCATATTGGTTTTTTACCATATTCTAGTTAAATATGGCAAAACAATTGACAGAAAATAAAAATAAATAAACTGAGATATAATAAAAGACATAAACTATAACTAAGAGATATTCTATGATATTCAAAATTATTCTAGGATACAATCCATATAACATGAGTTTTCTTTAATATATTTAAACAATATCAATGCAAAGATTCAAAAAGTTTATCCTGTGCATAGAAATATATCCCCGCATGTTAGATTTCCATATGAAAACTTGTTGTGCAAGTGAACATCTCAGATGAGAGTATCCAATCCATCTCGTATGAAGAAAAATGTATTAAAAGTAGAGGTATTATGAAAGGATGGAAAGAACCATAAAATATGCATAACTTTTAAACAGAAACATAAAAAAGTCTAGGAAAGCTAGTAAACCATAGCATAAAGCATGCCTGCTGCTTGAAAATGCTAAGCTTACTGCTGCCATATCTTGGAGACAACACACATGTAACTGAAGAATGCTTGAAAAACTTTCGAGTTTCTTCATCATGAGTTTGCATTATTCCATTCTGCAACCAAATTATTAACTCATAAGGTTCAGAAAATGTGCAACAAACACCAAGTTGAACTTGGCAGCATGCCTGCCAAACAAGAAGATATGCCCAAAAGGCCAAACAAGTAACACTGTTCAAGCAACGTGTATGTATAAATCCATGCCAAACAAGAATATATGCCCAAAAGGCCAAATTATTTACTTTTTAGTGGGTCTCAAGTTTTCACATGTGATTTAAGAACATTTGCCTATTTTTACTCCAATGCAAGAACAATACTTTTGTTCTTAGTTTACTTTAAAGGGTCCCACAATTCTCCACTTTTTACCTTTAGAACGCGTCCTGGTATAGAAACTCTAATTTTATTGACATGTCACTAAACATCAACGCTAGAAAAAAAAATCAGAAACTGTTTTTGTTCTTAAAATTTTACAACATTGCATTGGAGATGCAACATGTATGAAAGCATCTGTCACCAGCCAGATATTTAGATCCAGATTGGAGATCTGGAACGCTGTATAATCCAATTTGGTTACAGAAATTTTATTTTAAAGAAATAAGGAAGATCATCAAACTGTTTCTATATAAGGTAAGGTATAAGGAATTTACCTAATCAGTCACTTCTGTCTGATACTAACCATTAAAGTTTTTCTTTCTTTCCTAATTTGGACAACCATTATTAATATGTTTATTATCAAATTATTTCAATGCCTCATTTTTAATTTGTTTTTGAAAAACGGTCTATTGCCGCAACAAAACACTATTAGCAGATTTCAATACCAATACCGTTAGTCACATCGCAGCTATTGAAATCTCAAAATCTTTTGTGCGATTGCAACAGTTATTTAAAACCTTCTGCATACCATCAATATTAATCAAGACTATCTTCCCTTCAAGGCTAGGAGCATGATAAATTCATGAAAATCAACATTGAAAAACCTAATGAATTATTTCCACCTAAATTAAAATGATAAGTAGGAACACAAAAAACAAAAAAGTACCGTGTTAATGAAAAATTTACTGTGTGAAGTTTTATCATCCCAAACCAACAGTAAAACTCGCAAACCTTCTTGTGATTTGTACTTGAGTAACTCCCCCAAATTCAAATTTCCACCACTTGGCAAGGGTTTGGTTGGTTCTCTAACAAGCTTCACCTTGTGAAAAATTGACCAACCGACAATATACACCATATGATGCGCTTCCAAGATCGCGTGACAGATATCTTCCCAGCATTTCCCCTGCTGAAACTCCACACCATCATCCAATTCAATCCTCGGTAACATTGAATCCGGAACATGCGCATCTTGATACAGCGTTACCGATCCTCCACGTCTCACCGGAAAATACGATTCCTTAACCGCAAACCGATCCGGCTCAAGCGAAACACCGGACCGATACAGAGGATCATCATCGCACCTCGTGAATTTCATCTCAAGAAAAACCGCGCAATCAGGTTTCGGCGGCTTACCGAAAGAACCTATAATCGGAAACCAGTCACATATATTATCACCTGATAAAATCCTCGTCGCCGAAACGGTTGCGATTCCGATCAAATCAGCGCCAAACATATCATTATCTTTCACATAAAATTCAACCTGAGAAACAGGATGAGCCAAAGGAATCCTAAAATGCTCTTCCCATTTCGGCGACTGCGAATTCGAAATAACTCTGGTTCGCGCCACCGTAGCACCGGCGAGACAAACCGTTACGTAAGGATCACTGGTGATAATCTTATGATGATGATGACGTGGCTCACGATTCTTTCCTTTTCCAGACATTGAAGTTGTGCATGAATTTAAAGCGGAGAAGAATCTCCGAAAACGCTCTGAGAACATGTCCATGTTCGGTAGAAAACGAGCCTCAACGATTTTCAAATCAAGATTACCGTGAAGGTAGACGACGGAGTCAGATTTATTAGTCATTGTTGTTGTCGTTTATAGTTAATAGCAAGATTTAGAGAAAAAAATGTGATAGAGAGCGTTGTTGAATGAGGAAGATGATGAAACGCTCACTATCACGGATCGCCGGAACGGAGGGGTATAGAGATTACAGCATTATTGCGGTGATTTCTCCGGCGGAGAAACGGAAACTGTTTTGTGCTGTAAAATGAAATGTGAAGAAAATGGAATATATATGAATCAAATATAGAAATAATATTTGGTAAATGGATTGGTGAAAGAGGTTGTGGTGAGGAAGAAAAAGGTAGAAAGATTAGAAAGCCTTTTTTGTTGGGTCTTGGCGTCTATTTTTGAACTTCATTAATTATAAACACGTGTAGGTAGCGGGAATGCCAAGTTCCAAGTGAACATGAACATGCATTATTAATAGCTAATAATTTAATTAATTATTGATACAGGTTACAAGATTCAAGTTCTTTGACCTTTTTAGGATCGGGACTGGGTTAGGTCATTTCGATCGTTGACTGTGGTGTTTAAAAGAGGTGATTCATTGGGCTACCCTACCAATGGAGGGCTTCCATGCCTCAGATGTTCATGTACATTATTTGATGTTTTTTTAAAAGTTATTATGCAAAATTATTTAAATATTTTTAAAATTTTAAAGATATATATTTTTTTTGTAGGTATTAAATTCGAATGAAAGTTGAAATATTTTGAAGATGTATTTCTGTAATAATTTAAAATATTTTAGTCTATCACACTCGTACACTATTATATATGTATATTGTATCGGAGATACATCTTCGTGAATTTTATAGAGATACGTTTCTGTAACGTATCAGAATATATCTCTTTATGTTATGCTTTACTTACGTGTATTTAGATGCAGATTTAAACCATATCATACAATTGAAATAAAAAATAAACGTACATAAATCCAGATGGTCCAAAAATGCCATATATAAATAAAAGACCAATAAATATAAAAAAATGTCATACAATCGAGACCAATACAGTAGCATGATGTCAAAATAAAATACAGACCACATTACTACTACTATATACTAATAAACTACTGTGTATGTGTGACTATCTCTCCTCTACCTCCTCTGCCTCATATGCCTCATCTATCTTCTCAGCTAACAATCTCCACTGTCCTCCGACAGTGTCTCCAATACAACAATGCTCCACGTGCCTCCGTCATGATGGCATCTATGACTTGTCTCACATCAGACCCATCAGGGAAGATACATGTGTCAAACCCTGCCTCCGTAATCTCCAATTTGCGACAACACCTAGGCAAGACATCTTCGATCTAGTTGTGCCTGCTCCCCCTCTAGTATCTCATGAAGAGTCAGCCTCGACGGATATCTTTGAACAACATGCACCATGTACGGATGTGACATCCTGAAGAACCATCTGATGTACCCTTAGACGTAGCTCCAATCACTCTCAATTATGGTACTTCATGCCTCCTCCAGTACCAGATGAATCTCTTAATCATCAAACATGTCATTTATCTGTCTACGTGTCAAGGCAGGAGGAGCAGAGAAAACAGGGTGTTTGGGGATGGTCTGAGTGTAGCCGAACTACCGCATGACACACTCAGGAAGTTAAGGAACAATGAGACGTGATTTGTAGGCCAACCATCCAGAGTATAACATTATCTCGTCAAATGGTCGCGTCTCACGGTGATCTACATAGTTGTTAAAGTGCATGTCCTCAACAACCAAACAGTCAGATATACTTTGTAAGGCTCGATCTTCTAGTTCCCTCTGTGCGGGGAAAAAGTAGTAGCACGCGGCATATCCTAAATGTAAGACGATACACTCACCCAACCAGAGATACGCGAGAAGCACTAGAAGATCCAAGTCTGAAATGAAAAGTTAGAAACACACGAATCATCAGTAATAGCTTTGCAAAGATGAAATAAAAATGATAAAGAAACATTCAAAGACCAATAATTATTATCGTCAGTAGTGTCATGTTGTCCGTGACTTATTTCGTCTTCCACATAGTTGGAAAAAAACTTGTTTATGCCCTTAAAAAGTTTTGATGATAACAATGTATTTAAAGAACAATAGGGTTTGCTAATAGTTGTTCAAGTGTGCGGGCTCTGGAGTCAAATTATATCAAGGTTTCAAGCCTATCAAAAGATTCAGTTCCACAAAGAAGTTACTCAAATTCAAGTTGATCAAAATCTGAATATGTTCATCAACATTTGTAGGTTCAAACTATGGTATGATATTTCAACCTCTGATGACAGCTCAGACCGTGAAGGCTTGAGGAGCGACTGATCTGTACTCTGGACCAAAGTTGACTAGCCTTGTCAAAGCGACAGATTTATGGACAAAGTCAACTAGGGTTTAGTTTTGCAAAGCTCAAGGATAGTGATATGACCTCTTCAGTCTGTTCTACCTTTTGGTAGATACCTAGTTATCCGAAAGGTGTTATGGACATTGCTTTTATTCAGTGGGCAATACTTCTGACTAGATACAACTTTCCATGTTGTCTGAGTTGTTTGCCTATACTCATGGCTATCTAGTTCCAACTGTTATGGTTACCGTTTGAAATAGAATGGTTAAAAAGTATGATTTAAATATCTATTTTGCAATGACTCAAAATCTAACTTGGAACTAGTTCTTCATTTCTTCAAATAAGCTACTTTCAACGGCTATTTTCCAAGTCCTATAAAAGAAAGTTCAAGGATATGAAGAAGATGTTGACAAAGATGATCAAGTTGATCAATATTGGTTTATTGATTATTGTTGAATACTTTGAAAGTGCTAAAGACTCAAATACTATGGAAGTTTTTAAATAAGCTGTCAACAGAACCACACAACACAAAAAGCATTTGATACAGACAAGAACATGTTAGAACACATATTAGTTCTTAATAATATCTCTATGTTTTGATGATAACTCTTATGAAATTTTGTATTAAAGATTTATATACTCTAAAATTTGTTTGAGAATGTTTGCTGCAGATGTTAAAGTGAATATTACTCTAGAAGCAAATTAGATCTGAACATGAGAAATATGCAAGGCTCTGAAGCGTCAGAAGCATCTCTTAGAAGATTCTGAATGCTGCCTCCAGAAGATTCTGAATGCTGTCTACAGAAGAATTTGGAGGAGAAGTGAAGTTTAGAGGGAATCAGAAGGACAAAATTATTGGCTCTGGTACTATTGGTAATGGTAATCTTCCCTCTATATCTAATGTTCTTCTTGTAGAAGGATTAAAGCATAATCTATTGTCCATAAGTCAATTAAGTGACAATGGTTATGATATAATCTTTAATCAACAATGTTGTAAAGTTGTTAGTCAGAAGGATGGCTCAATCTTATTCAATGGAAAGAGGAAGAACAACATTTACAAAATAAATCTTTCAGAACTTAAAGTTCAAAATGTTAAATGCCTCTTGTCTGTTAATGATGAGCAATGGGTCTGGCACAGAAGATTGGGACATATTAATATGAGACGTATATCTCAGATTAATAAACTCAATCTGGTTAGAGGACTTCCTAAGCTAAAGTTCAACTCATATGCTCTTTGTGAAGCATGTCAAAAAGGAAAGTTTTCAAAATCTTCCTTTAAATCTAAAAATGTTGTCTCAACCTCAAGACCATTAGAATTACTTCACATTGATCTGTTTGGACCAGTGAAAACTGCATCCATCAGAGGCAAGAAGTATGGATTAGTCATTGTTGATAACTACAGCAGGTGGACATGGGTAAAGTTCTTGAAACACAAGGATGAGTCACATTCTGTGTTCTTTGACTTCTGCAAACAAGTCCAGAATGAAAAAGATTTCAAAATTATTAAAGTCAGAAGTGATCATGGTGGTGAATTTGAAAACAAATATTTTGAAAAATATTTTATTGAAAATGGCTTTGCTCATGATTTTTCCTGTCCTAGAACTCCACAACAGAATGGAGTTGTAGAGAGGAAAAATAGAACTCTGCAAGAAATGGTCAGAACCATGATCAACGAGACTAATCTGGCAAAACATTTTTGGGGAGAAGCAATCAACACAACCTGTTACATTCAGAACAAAGTGTCTGTAAGACCTCTTCTGGAAAAGACTTCCTATGAATTATGGAGGAACAGAAAGCCCAACATTTCATATTTCCATCCTTTTGGATGTATTTGTTATATGCTGAATACTAAAGAGAATCTTAACAAGTTTGATTCTAAGGCACAGAAGTGTTTCATGCTTGGGTATTCTGAACGCTCTAAAGGCTACAGAGTATACAATACTGAAACACAGATTGTGGAAGAATCTATTCATGTTAGATTTGATGATAAGCTTGGCAGTGAAAAGCCAAAGCAGTTTGAAAGTTCTGCAGATAGAGAAGTAGTTATCACAGACTCTGAAGGCTCAGAGGCAGACAAAGTTCAACTGAAGGAACCTGAAGCAACGCCAGATGCAATTCCTTTAGCTTCTCAGATGAACAACTTGAACATTTCTGAAGAATCAACTGTTAGAGGATCATCTTCCAGAATCAAGGCCTCTCACCCAGAGGATGTGATCATTGGAAAGAAGGATGACCCCATCAGAAGAAGATCCTTCCTCAGATCTTCTGAAGCATCATTATTTGGGTTGGTGTCAGTTATTGAACCAACTTCTGTGGATGAAGCTCTGCAAGACAATGACTGGATTATTTCCATGCAAGAAGAGCTCAATCAATTCACAAGAAATGATGTATGGGATTTAGTTCCAAGATCAAAAGGATTCAACATAATTGGAACTAAATGGGTCTTCAGAAACAAGCTTAATGAGAAAGGAGAAGTTGAAAGAAGTAAGGCAAGGCTCGTTGCTCAAGGTTATAGTCAGCAAGAAGGAATTGATTATACAAAGACTTATGCTCCTGTAGCAAGGTTAGAGTCTATTCGTTTACTCATTTCTTTTGTTGCACAAAATAACATCACTCTATATCAGATGGATGTTAAAAGTGTCTTTCTAAATGGTATTATAGAAGAAGAAGTGTATGTGCACCAACCTCCTGGGTTTGAAAGTGAAAAATTTCCAAAACATGTTTTCAAACTAAAGAAATCTCTTTATGGCTTAAAACAAGCTCCCAGCGCTTGGTATGAGAGATTAAGCAATTTTCTTCTGGAGAAAAATTTCATCAGAGGCAAAGTGGACACAACTCTCTTTTGTAAAACATTTAAGAAAGATCTTTTAATTTGTCAAATATATGTAGATGATATTATATTTGGATCTACCAATGTTATGCTGGGAAAGGAGTTTGCTCAATGTATGCAGGTAGAATTTGAGATGAGCATGATGGGAGAATTAAGATTCTTTCTGGGAATTCAAGTCAACCAAACTCCAGAGTGCACTTACATTCATCAGACCAAATATGCTAAAGAGCTTCTAAAGAAGTTTAACATGACTGATAGTAAGATGGCAAAGACTCCCATGCATCCAACAAGTACTCTTGGTAAGGAAGAGGTAAGTAAGAAAGTAGATCAAAAACTCTACAGAGGTATGATAAGATCTCTTCTCTACTTAACTGCTTCTAGACCTGACATTTTGTTCAGTGTATGCTTGTGTGCAAGATTCCAATCAGATCCTAGAGAATCACACTTAACAGCTGTTAAGAGGATTCTAAGGTATCTGAGAGGTACTTCTAATATGGGTATGTGTTACAGAAAATCTGATGATTTCAAATTAGTTGGATTCTGTGATGCTGATTACGCTGGAGACAGAGTGGAAAGAAAAAGTACTTTTGGAAGTTGTCAATTTCTAGGAAGAAATCTAATCTCTTGGTACAGCAAGAAGCAACCCACAATTGCACTATCAACTACAGAGGCAGAATATATTGTTGCTGCTGGATGTAGCACGCAGATGCTCTGGATGAAAAGTCAACTAGAAGACTATCAGATTTTTGAAAGTAATATTTCTATATTCTGTGATAATACCTCTGCTATATGTTTGTCTAAAAACCCTATTTTACACTCTAAGGCAAAACATATAGAAATTAAACATCATTTCATCAGAGACTATGTTCAGAAGGGTATTATAAACTTAGCCTTTGTTGATACAGATCATCAATGGGCTGATATTTTCACAAAACCCCTTGCTGAAGATAGGTTCAAATTTATTCTGAAAAATATTGGTATGGATTTTTGTCCAGAATGATATTTATCAGAAGCAAATTTCTCAGATGCAAAATGCTTAAAACTCTGAAGTATTTCATCTGTTGTTTATTTGATTTATTTATTTAATATTATTTGTGTGTATCTGAACGTTGGCTAACGTTTCATTTCTCAAGAGAATTCAGAATCACATGCAAGCAAACACGTGTCACTCTGAATCTGAAAAGATAGCATGTACACTACTGAAGAGACATTTGAGGTATGGTTTGAATAGTGAATATCTTGATTTCCCCCCAATTTGTCAGAATCAATTAATGTTTGAAATGATTTTTATTCTCTTTCATTAATTGTCATTTAATGTTATGTGAGAACGTGCTATGTGTGTCTGTTGATTGCCCTAATTGCTTTCTCTCTAAATACCATATTTCACACCTTTTTCACACTTTTCACTTCACAAACCATTTTATGCATTTCTGCCTTCTCTTCTCTCTTCACAAAAACCCTAAACCTTCGTCTCAATCATCTTCATCCTCTTCAATGGCAACCTCATCCTCTACAGCAGCTCAATTTCAATCAACTATGGCTGCAGTTACGTCAACAAATATGGGAGTTACTCCATTCACGGTACCTAAGAGGACATTGTTAACCCTTGTGGACAAACTTGAAGTTCTCTGTGAATCCATGGTGGAATTTGATTCTTTAGCTGAAAATGGGTTTGAATTTCGTTCTATAATTGATGCACAAGGCTGGGTTAAGTATTTTGACAGACTGTTTGGACCAGTTTACCCTCATCTGGTGAAGGAATTCTGGATACATGCTTCTGTTTATCCGAAATTCATTTTATCTTC
Source organism: Lathyrus sativus (assembly GCA_963859935.3). Classification (NCBI taxonomy): domain Eukaryota; kingdom Viridiplantae; phylum Streptophyta; class Magnoliopsida; order Fabales; family Fabaceae; genus Lathyrus; species Lathyrus sativus. Next base: position 675,638,027 of record OZ012739.1, on the reverse strand, counting down.
TGTTCTGGGAAAGGAAATCATCGTAACTGAAGATCTCATCAGGAAACTCATAGGGTATGAGGAGACTGATGGAGTATGTCATATGCCAGTTGGGCGTGTGGACATGGAGGAAGTTTATGAGGAAGTCATCACATCTGGACAGGCCTCTAACAAATTTAAGGATCTGAAGCCTGACTATAAAATCTGGGCAAAGATTTTTCTGGGATGCATCCATCACAGAAAATCTACCAATTCTCCAAATTATGTGAATAATGAACAACTCTACTTCATGTATTGTTTAAGTCAGAGTACAAAGGTAGATCTTCCTTACATCCTCTTTGTTGCACCCCAAAATTTGACCAACCGGGTCTCGCATTTGGCTCGATGTTTCGACGCATAACCGCATTCGCATCTGCATATTGCATACACGGCATTGTTCATTTGTTTTGATTTTATCAGGGATCACAGCTCCCGTCTCGTGTTTCAGGTGTTTTTGATCAGTAGAATCGATTTTTGGGATATTTCGGTGCCCGTTTATTTTTACCGATTATTTTTGTGTCGTTCAGTGCTTATTTTGTCCCTCTGGGAATTATCGGGATTTTTCTGGATTTTATAGGATTTTTTAGGGTTTAAATAGCTTTTAAATCATTTTTAGGATTTAATAGAATTTTTGATATTTTTAATTCTTTTTAAATCAATTTTTAGAATTTTATAGAATATTAAATAGATTTTAAATCATTTTTAGGGTAATAGGATTTTTTTAATAGATTTTAAATCATTTGTAGATTTTTTTAATAGATTTTAATATTTTTAGATAATATAGTAATATAGTTTTTTAGAAATTTTAAATAGAATTTAATAGCATTTTTTATTTTAGGATGATATAGGATTTTCTAGGATATTAGTATAATTTTTAAATAGTTTTAAATAGCTTTAATAGTTTTTAGAAATTAATTGTTTTTTAGAATTTCTTTTATAGGAATAATAAATGAATAGAACTTTCTTTTATAAAAATAAATAGATTTTTCATTTTATAGAGTTTAAATAGAAATAATAGTATTTTTCAGAATTTAATATAGATTTTAGAATATTTTTAATTAGAGATTTATTAGAGTTTGGTTAATTGAGTTTAGTCTAGGTTAATCAGATTTAATTAATCTTTTAATTCAAGTCAGATTTTTGTGGGTTTTTTATTTTTTTTTCGTTGGGCTTTGTCCCATTTTCGCAGCCCAATTAGTGCAGAATTCGTCCAGATAAGTCCAGTAATTGTCCAAATTTTCCAGCATGTGCCAGAAAGATCCAGAACCTTCCAGAAACGGCTCAGTATAAAGCCCAGAAGCTAACACGTGTTGAGAGAAGGAGAGGACCCACATTGCTGCACCAAATCACGCCACATCACCCCTTCAGACTCTCCCTCTTCCCTCCACGTTTCACCCACCATCCTCTCTCTGCGCCACGCCGTACCACACGCGTCACGCATGCATGGATCGCCCCCACTAACCACCACCACGTGGCTCCATCACGTTGCCTCGCCTGAAAACCTCGCCGGCCGGCCTGCATGGCCGGCGGCCACCGTGACCCCACCGGAAACTGGAATTTCCAGATCTTCTTCTTCCTCCCTTCATCTTCATCCCTTCCCCTAAACCTCGATCCCCATCGTTCTCAACCATCAACCACCAGAAATCTCCGTTCAACAATCATCATCCCTCAACAGCAACTTCATATCAAGCTCTCCCCAGAAATTTCTTCAAGATTCAACCGATCCACATGTCAAGATTCTTCAGAACCAACCTCCAAGAACGCGTCTCCAGAAGAAACACGCAGCAATCATCAACATGAAACCACCACTCAACCGATCCTCAACGACCACCATTGATGATTCACGAGATCCTTTCAACGTCAACAACACAAGCTTCAGAGAAAATCACCAATCGCGCGTGTATCAAGAGTCATTCCCAGAAAACCTCCAACAGCGTGTTCATCATCTATCAACGAGCTTCAATCTCCAGATCTTCAAACCCGTCACAAACTTCATCCAGACATGGATCTCTAGACGACGCCTTCAACGATCATCGTCGTTCCCAGATAATCATCGACGATCTCAAGGATCTTATGCGCCGTTCTTCATCGTTTTCGTTCAGGAAAGTTCTACCAAGATCACCTTCAACGTTCTTCAATGGAAGGCCCAGAAGATCTTCACCAGAAGCACGCATGAACGAATCAAGAAGGTTCTGAGAAGAAAATCAAGATAGGAAACTAGACGAAGGTTGAGAGCTCTGAGAAGGTAACTTGGAGAGAGGAGATCGAAGGTGAGAAAGGTCCATGACGACGGAGAAAGAAAGGACGGCGGCGGCGCCTTGGAGATGAGAGAAGGGAGACAAAGCTAGGGTTTCAGAAAGGGGACTTGGGAGTTTGAGATTGGGCCTCAGGGCCCAGTTCACCTTTTTTTGGCACACGCCCCTCCGTTTTTGGACAAGGTCTGGGCTTTGGCCCAATGCATTTCTGGCATACCCCCAAGTTCCACCATACCCCCTGCTGCGTTTTTTTGAAGAGATTGGGCTGGGCCCTTCAATTTTTTTATTTTATTTTTTGTGTAATCCCTTGTAATTCAGTATTCCCCCCCCCCCCCCCCCCTTCATGTTTTTTCTTTTATGTTCTTTTACATTTTTTTATGCATATTCCATATAAAAAAATAATAATAAAAAAGAGGAAATAGTAAAAGAAAAATGAGAAAAAAAAAGAGAAAGGAAATGTCATAAAAAAATATTGAAAAAAAGAAAATCATATTAAAGAAATATTTGAGAAAAATATTGTGAGAAAAAAATAGAAAAATATTGTGAAGAAAAATAGAGAAATATTTGTGGAAAAAATAGAGAGAAAATATTCAATAAGAAAAAGAAAATATGTTGAAAAGAAAGGGAGAAAAAAGAGAAAAAATATTAAAGTGTCGATTTAATATTTTTAAGCATTTTCTTTTAGGTTTTTCATAGAGATTATTTTCCGACTTTTAGGATAGCTTAGAAGCCCATATGTTAGGGGGCTATTTTCATTCGATTTTTCAAGATAGAATAGGATAGCGTTTCCTAGGGGATTTATTTTTCAGTATACCCATTGTAACCATTTTTCAGAAGATTAATAAAACGAGATTTGAGCTGTGGTCCCGATAGTAGCCGAACTACAGCTGCTCTGATTCTTCGTACCAGACGAAGATATGTAGGCATAGGATGCGATATCCTAGCGAGCACACTGACGACTAACTTTTGTTCTCTCGCGGCTGTGCGATCGAGACTTTCCCGCTGACGATTAATCGAGTACCCTTTTTTCTCTCTTGCCCAAGTGCATCTGAGATCGAGCCATAGTTTTGACCATAGGTTCCCGACCCTGTGAAGCCAGTTGTGTTTCTCACTGCTGTTTGAGAATGTTTTGTTTAGCCGTAGTTAGTCTGAACTACGCAAGGCTCTGATCTTCCATCCAGTGGAAGTACGTAGGCACAAGACGCGAGGTCTTGGCGAGCCAATTTCCCTGTAGTCCCGAACTACGTTGACTCTGACTTTCTCTCTTGAGAATATGTAGGCATAGAGTGCGACGCTCTATCGAGTCAATTCCCTTCCGTTTAGATTTAGCAGCCGTAGATAGATTGTTTTGCATCCAGTAGACAACCCAAGCAAGCGTGGATCCCGTCGAGTACGACGGACGTGAGGGGTGCTAATACCTTCCCCTTGCGTAACCGACTCCCGAACCCAGGCTATGGTTGCGATGACCATGCCTTTTCCCCGTTTTTTGCGAGGTTTACTTCGAGCGTTTCCTTTCCCGCTCTGAGGGATAAATAACGCACGGTGGCGACTCTTCTGTCAGCCGGCGCCGATTTTCGCAGTAGCGGCAGCTGGCGACTCTGCTGGGGACTGCGATAGTTCCCCATGCATGTGGGATCCAACGTCCCCTAAGAGAGAGTCAATCCTAGCGCTTGTTTGCTTGTCTATTAGGTGCTTATTTATCGATATTATCTGTTGCTGTTGGGCTGTTACGGGTATTCTATGATTGAGATAAGCCGGACCTGGGCTCGAGTATGAGTATACACCTAGATATAGTTGCGGAGAAGTAGTAGACGAACCTGTCTGCTGAGCAGGCACAGTTCCCTACGAAAATTCGCGCTCGGACGAGGTTCTCACAGAGGTGCTCCTTTCCGGTCCTGAGGATCTGAGGGGAGTCCAGACGTGAGGATTGTCGACTCTGGGAACCGATCAATTGGAAGTTAGCTAAGTGAGGCCTCTTCATGAGATGACGATGCCACTCCTTCTGGGAATCGTATCATTCCTCATGAAAGTCTGTGACGCTGACGACCGCATAGGATGCCGTACCTTGTCAGATATAGGTCCATACCTGTGAGTGGGGGGTTGTTTTTGTGCAGGAAACTTGACTTCCAACCTACCCGTTATGCTGGTCTTCTTTTCAGAGAACGTCTCCGTCAGCAGCGCAGCAGTATTCAGATTTTGTGTGGGGGCTGTGGTCCCATTGTTTGCTGCATTTTGCATATCATATGCATATCAGTGTTGCATTGCATATCATCCTCCAGCTAGCCAGAGTTCTGATCCAGCCTTTGTTTCCTGAAGGTGATTACCCGGAGTTTGGATTGAGCAGCTGTTGATTTGTCAGAAGACCTACCTAAGGGTTGAGTAGATTTGAGCAGAATCAAGTGTCGAAGTCAGCTGAAGATTATTGGTAGCCATGTCTGAAGGCAATTTCCAGTCTCCTAACACCTTGACAGGGTTCACTATGGCGTCCAACCCTCTGTATGATTCCACGGAAGACTTCCCGCAAGTAAACAACGTTGCTGCAGACCAAGTTGTACAGCCTTCTGTTGAGAACCGAGATCGACATGAGCAGTTTGTTGCCCAGAATGAGCGTCCTCCTCCTGTCAACAATCAAGGTGTTGCTTTCCCTGTGATGAATTACCGAAGAGATATTCCAATGGCCGGGATGGTAGATCCAGGAGCTCTCGAAAAGGCTAGAAGACTCCGAGCATTGGAAGAAGGATTGAAAGCTTTGAAAGCCAAAGATGCTGTTAACCTGGATGCTGTAGGCATGTGTTTGGTTCCTGACCTGGTGTTGCCTTACAAGTTCAAAGTGCCGAAATTTGAGAAGTACACGGGAGATAGCTGTCCAAAGCTGCATTTGATGATGTTCTGTCGAAGAATGACTGCGTTTGCGCGAAATGATAAGTTGATGATCCATTGCTTTCAAGATAGTCTGACTGGGGCATCTTTGAGGTGGTATATGCAGTTAGAGAGGAATCAGATTCAGTCATGGATGGATTTAGCCAGAGCTTTTCTGAAACAGTACGATTACAACCTAGACATTGCTCCTTATCGCATGCATTTGCAAGAGTTGTCTCAAGAGATCAATGAACCGATCAGGAGATATGCTCAGAGATGGAGAGAATTTGCTGCTAGAGTGCGTCCCCCGCTGTTAGACCAAGAGCTGGCAAGCATGTTTGTAGATTCCCTACAATATCCGTACTTCAAAAGATTGCTCGGAATTCCGGCAAGTTTCTCTGACGTGGTAGCATTAGGAGAACGCCTTGAGTACTCCATAAGGATGGGGAAAATTCAGATTACTTCGTATGATCAAACTGGTGAAACTGAATACCCTTGTGACTATCAGAGTGAAGAAGAAGTTGTGATCAACTCAGTCATGCCAAAGATTGAATATCCTCGAAGCGAATCAGTGAATTTTGTTGGTTCATCATCTTATCAGAGATCAGTACCTCCCGTGGCTTGTTATACTGAACAGACAGCCGTGCCTGGGGCACTCTATCAGGAATCTTATGTCGCTTCCATTGCAAATCAGCGAACTCGTGGCCGAGGTTATCAGAATCAGCGTCAGAATCAGAACAGACCTCGTAACAACTTGGAACGAAGGAAAGCTCCTTTTCACCCAGTGCCGATGCCGTATAGCCAGTTGCTACCATCTTTGATCCAGAAGTCTTTGGTGGAGCCGAAAGCTCTTAAGCCAGTTCCAGAACCTTACCCTCCTGGGTACAATCCCCACGTCCAGTGTGGTTATCACGGTGGCTCTCCAGGGCATTCAACCGAAGATTGTAAAGCATTCCAGGCGAAGGTACAGCAGTTGATTGATCAGGATCGCATTTCCTTTCGAGAAGGATTTCTGTTTGTTCATCCCTAACCGCTCAGCTGTCTAAGCTCATAGATTCAGAAGGGTGTTCCCCAGCAAAAGCCAGTGGTTCAGACAGGCAGGCGCCCCAGCAGTGGCAGTTCTCAGAGCTTTATATCATTTGCATTTGTAGTTCCTTTTCTGTTAGTTACTACCTGCTTTTAGCATTTGTATGTTCCGAATGGTGATAATAATAAAGTGACTATGCATTTTTCTGAATTAATCATGTCGCTGTCGCTCATTTATGGCATTGCACTGACACTTGCATTTTATTCACTCCATTTTTTCGCTGTGACTAGCAAAGTTAGGAGGGAGGATGACGAAACTAAAACTCATAACCGATGATTGTATGCTTTCAGATAAGACTGTACCGATGACGTACAAGGCATTGTTTCAAATTCCCCAAACACTGGAGATATAAGGAGTTAGTCCCTTGTTAACCACTTCGGGCCAGGAAGTAGAAGTTTTTTCGGACTTTTTTAACCCTCACATCTTAACCCGGGGCAGGGTAGTTGTCGGTTAGCTTGACCAAGCGTTCAAGTCTTCCAGAGGAGTGTTGTCTTTCGAGGACCAATCAGTTTATACCTTTCAGGAGGTCAAACCTCACCAATCAGGAGTGAGACAGTTATAATCCTTTCGGAGCAATCAAGACAACCAGTGTTACACGACTTTGTTCCAAAAGAAAGAAAGAAAGAAAGCCCGCTAAGTAAAAAGAAGGAAAAGCTGGAAAGCTGAATACTTAGGCAAAAATTAGGGCATCCCGCTGGACTTCAAAAGAAATCGAAAAATCGAAAAGAACTCAAAATGAGTCAGTCCAGGCAAAAATTAGGGAATCAAAAGAATGAAAAGAGGGTTAAAAAGAAATTTTCCCCAGCAAATCACAAAGTCGTGTACACAGACACCAAAGCGAAGAAGGAGTAACTATCACTCTAGAAGAAAAGCTTGTGAATTCCTTAACTATAGGGTCTTACCATTCAACATACTTCTCGAAGAGGCGAGCGCTTGTGCCAGGTTAACTGAACCTTAGGATCGGAGATCATCACGTAGAAGGGGTGGGTACAAATCAAAATTTGGGCCAAATATCCTTTGTTTTACGAACCGTGAACCCGACCACGATACAACCCTTAAAAGACCTAATTGAGGTAGGGTTAGTCTGAAGCGCATTACGATAAGGTTGAGTAACCTGACTCCTTCTTGACTTGCTAGTCACATCCTTGTTGTATTTTCACTGACCACGTAAGCACTGCGTTTGAACTTTGGTTCATTCGTCACTCTCAATCATTGCATATAAATGAGTGACAGCTCAAATTTTTTCAAAATCTGCATGAGCACTGCATTAAGATTACCATTCATAGACAGACGATTCTAATTGCAGGTTAGTAGTTGGCATGAAAGAAATTCCAGGGAGTAATCAAGCAGGACTGAGTAATCCAGCAGCCTGAACCAGAATGGTGTATGTTGTGAAGCCTTGTGAATCAGGGGCATTATCTTCCAGTAAGTTCAGTATCAGTCAGTCTGAGGACAAGTCCCGAAGCTTCAGTTGATCAGGGGCAGTTCATTTGAGAGGCAGTTGATCAGAAGAGAGTCTTCTCGAGAGCCAATCAGGGGCAATAATGCAGAGCACTGAGATTTGAAAGTAGATGCTTCCAATGGATAATCAGATCGGGTTGAGTCGCTAGAACGCTCATTCAGGGGCAAGTCATCGCAGAGAATGTTGAAATCAACTGGGTTGTTAGGTGTTTAATTGGAGATTGAATTCTCTTGTCGTGCAGATGCCGGGGCAAGTATTCTCGAAGTCTTCTCGTAGCAAGCTGTTCAGAGCAAGTATGCCCAAGAGTTAGATTGGGGCAAGATTGAATTGTACTGGGGCAAGGTGTGCAAGATAGTCTTGTCATCCCCAGCTGAGTATACTGGGGCAAGTTGTGCAAGCCAGTCTGTTATCCCCAGCTGAGTGTACCAGGGGCAAGTCATTCAAACCAGCTTGTTTATCCCCAGCCAGAGTTGAGTATCGGGGAATCATGTCAATACCCTTATCGAAAACCTTTCAAATAAGAAGATCTTGTTGTCGTTGGATCATTATCCTGCAGTTTAAACCTGTTGCGTGTCAGTAACCAGTCATTTCCAAAGTCCAGTTCTCGCTTGGCAAATCGGTAACCAGTTCTCGTCTGGCCCACCATCTGTAAGCATCAGTTCCCGTCCTGGTGCAGTTTATTGTAAGCAGCAGTTCCCGTCCTGGTGCAGTTTATTAGTAACCAATTCTCGTTTGGTCACCGTTTCTTCAAGTGTTGTATCAGTTCTCGCCTGGTACATGTCATCGCGTAATCAGTTCTCGTGTGTTCTAACCCGAGTGTTATACCAGTTCTCGCCTGGTGTACGTTAGCTTTCAGCCAGTTCTCGCCTGGTTGTCTATACCTCAGTCTGTTATCTAGTCAGCCCGTCTGATGTTCCAAAAAAAAAAATCAATTTTCTTAACCTATTTCCCTATCAGTTCTCGCCTGGTAGTCTACCTTTGAATGCTAGTTCTCGTCTAGTATTTCCCATATTTCCACTGTGTACATAATCCATGTTTATTCTAAACCAGAAACGAAAAAAACCTAAATAGATCTGACACAATATTTCCCAATGACCCGCAAGTCGTCATGTTCCCCGATACGAAGCTCGACGGATGCCAGCGCTCCGAGTAATGTTTGAATCCCTCGCAGATATTGTCAAATCAGAATTGTTACTCTTCAGCAGATGAAAGTTGCTTATTATCCCCGGAAGAGTCGAGATTGTCTTTTACCCCGTATCAGAGTAGGATCAGAAGGTACTTTAGCAGATTAAAATTGATATCCTTGATAGTAGGAGCATTTCCAGCAGGGTGCTGCGCGTAATCAACCTCAGTTTGGGCCAATCCCCGCAGAGCGTAATCAGTTGCCAATGGTTTGAATAAAGCATTCCCGAGCAGAGTTGTCTTTCCTTTCCCAGTGAAGCCTCCAAGCAGGGTTGCCTTTTCATTTCTCCAGCAGAACGATTATCCCCAGCGGATTTGATTTCCCGTTTCCGGCATTTATTTTGCTGAGATGGTTCTGTGACTTCAGTTCATCCCCAGTAGAGTTGACATTACCTTCGGCATTTATTTTGCCAAGTGGTTTTCAGACCTGGTGTTCTCTGGCAGCTAGAGCTTGCATTAGCATTTGCATATATAGTCATAGCATTTATACAAGCATATAGCATATCCATGCCGTCTGGGCCTCGTATTTTCAAACAAAACGCATAGCATTCACATGTCGTATAGGACATTGCATCATTTCAAGCATACGCATGTCGAAACATGGACCAAGATGGTTACCTATTGGATTTCGAATTTGTTCACTTGCAGAGTTGTGTGGTTCAGCTTCTCGTCTTCCCCAGCGGAGTGATTCTTCATTTGGTTGTTACATCATCATCGGGAAAAACAACAACAACAACAACAAAAAGATTGACACATATCAGACTTCTGAAGCTGCCCCCTTTGTCAAAACAGGTGCCAGGCAGTTCCATTCAGAATTCCCCAGGAGAATTGTCCTCAAGTTCGCATTGAACTGTGAGTTGACCAGATTTGATCCCATGAGAGAGATGGGAATCAAGGTGTTTGCTTTATGAAGCATTATTTCAATACTTGTGGCGTCACACAGGTGTTGAAAAGGAGAAGAAAATTTATCAGAAAATTGACCAGATGTTGCCGTTACAACCAAACTTCAGTTTATTGGAAGCTATTCCTCAAGCAATTTTGCAGTATATTCTTGCGGTTGGCAAATTTCAGGGTTCCATTTGTATTCAACCGTCATCTACCTTGAATGTTTGAAGGCTGAGCGCTCTTCACCCATTCAGGTCGAAGTCGCTTGAATAGGGGCAGCTGTTGCACCCCAAAATTTGACCAACCGGGTCTCGCATTTGGCTCGATGTTTCGACGCATAACCGCATTCGCATCTGCATATTGCATACACGGCATTGTTCATTTGTTTTGATTTTATCAGGGATCACAGCTCCCGTCTCGTGTTTCAGGTGTTTTTGATCAGTAGAATCGATTTTTGGGATATTTCGGTGCCCGTTTATTTTTACCGATTATTTTTGTGTCGTTCAGTGCTTATTTTGTCCCTCTGGGAATTATCGGGATTTTTCTGGATTTTATAGGATTTTTTAGGGTTTAAATAGCTTTTAAATCATTTTTAGGATTTAATAGAATTTTTGATATTTTTAATTCTTTTTAAATCAATTTTTAGAATTTTATAGAATATTAAATAGATTTTAAATCATTTTTAGGGTAATAGGATTTTTTTAATAGATTTTAAATCATTTGTAGATTTTTTTAATAGATTTTAATATTTTTAGATAATATAGTAATATAGTTTTTTAGAAATTTTAAATAGAATTTAATAGCATTTTTTATTTTAGGATGATATAGGATTTTCTAGGATATTAGTATAATTTTTAAATAGTTTTAAATAGCTTTAATAGTTTTTAGAAATTAATTGTTTTTTAGAATTTCTTTTATAGGAATAATAAATGAATAGAACTTTCTTTTATAAAAATAAATAGATTTTTCATTTTATAGAGTTTAAATAGAAATAATAGTATTTTTCAGAATTTAATATAGATTTTAGAATATTTTTAATTAGAGATTTATTAGAGTTTGGTTAATTGAGTTTAGTCTAGGTTAATCAGATTTAATTAATCTTTTAATTCAAGTCAGATTTTTGTGGGTTTTTTTATTTTTTTTCGTTGGGCTTTGTCCCATTTTCGCAGCCCAATTAGTGCAGAATTCGTCCAGATAAGTCCAGTAATTGTCCAAATTTTCCAGCATGTGCCAGAAAGATCCAGAACCTTCCAGAAACGGCTCAGTATAAAGCCCAGAAGCTAACACGTGTTGAGAGAAGGAGAGGACCCACATTGCTGCACCAAATCACGCCACATCACCCCTTCAGACTCTCCCTCTTCCCTCCACGTTTCACCCACCATCCTCTCTCTGCGCCACGCCGTACCACACGCGTCACGCATGCATGGATCGCCCCCACTAACCACCACCACGTGGCTCCATCACGTTGCCTCGCCTGAAAACCTCGCCGGCCGGCCTGCATGGCCGGCGGCCACCGTGACCCCACCGGAAACTGGAATTTCCAGATCTTCTTCTTCCTCCCTTCATCTTCATCCCTTCCCCTAAACCTCGATCTCCATCGTTCTCAACCATCAACCACCAGAAATCTCCGTTCAACAATCATCATCCCTCAACAGCAACTTCATATCAAGCTCTCCCCAGAAATTTCTTCAAGATTCAACCGATCCACATGTCAAGATTCTTCAGAACCAACCTCCAAGAACGCGTCTCCAGAAGAAACACGCAGCAATCATCAACATGAAACCACCACTCAACCGATCCTCAACGACCACCATTGATGATTCACGAGATCCTTTCAACGTCAACAACACAAGCTTCAGAGAAAATCACCAATCGCGCGTGTATCAAGAGTCATTCCCAGAAAACCTCCAACAGCGTGTTCATCATCTATCAACGAGCTTCAATCTCCAGATCTTCAAACCCGTCACAAACTTCATCCAGACATGGATCTCTAGACGACGCCTTCAACGATCATCGTCGTTCCCAGATAATCATCGACGATCTCAAGGATCTTATGCGCCGTTCTTCATCGTTTTCGTTCAGGAAAGTTCTACCAAGATCACCTTCAACGTTCTTCAATGGAAGGCCCAGAAGATCTTCACCAGAAGCACGCATGAACGAATCAAGAAGGTTCTGAGAAGAAAATCAAGATAGGAAACTAGACGAAGGTTGAGAGCTCTGAGAAGGTAACTTGGAGAGAGGAGATCGAAGGTGAGAAAGGTCCATGACGACGGAGAAAGAAAGGACGGCGGCGGCGCCTTGGAGATGAGAGAAGGGAGACAAAGCTAGGGTTTCAGAAAGGGGACTTGGGAGTTTGAGATTGGGCCTCAGGGCCCAGTTCACCTTTTTTTGGCACACGCCCCTCCGTTTTTGGACAAGGTCTGGGCTTTGGCCCAATGCATTTCTGGCATACCCCCAAGTTCCACCATACCCCCTGCTGCGTTTTTTTGAAGAGATTGGGCTGGGCCCTTCAATTTTTTTATTTTATTTTTTGTGTAATCCCTTGTAATTCAGTATTCCCCCCCCCCCCTTCATGTTTTTTCTTTTATGTTCTTTTACATTTTTTTATGCATATTCCATATAAAAAAATAATAATAAAAAAGAGGAAATAGTAAAAGAAAAATGAGAAAAAAAAAGAGAAAGGAAATGTCATAAAAAAATATTGAAAAAAAGAAAATCATATTAAAGAAATATTTGAGAAAAATATTGTGAGAAAAAAATAGAAAAATATTGTGAAGAAAAATAGAGAAATATTTGTGGAAAAAATAGAGAGAAAATATTCAATAAGAAAAAGAAAATATGTTGAAAAGAAAGGGAGAAAAAAGAGAAAAAATATTAAAGTGTCGATTTAATATTTTTAAGCATTTTCTTTTAGGTTTTTCATAGAGATTATTTTCCGACTTTTAGGATAGCTTAGAAGCCCATATGTTAGGGGGCTATTTTCATTCGATTTTTCAAGATAGAATAGGATAGCGTTTCCTAGGGGATTTATTTTTCAGTATACCCATTGTAACCATTTTTCAGAAGATTAATAAAACGAGATTTGAGTTGTGGTCCCGATAGTAGCCGAACTACAGCTGCTCTGATTCTTCGTACCAGACGAAGATATGTAGGCATAGGATGCGATATCCTAGCGAGCACACTGACGACTAACTTTTGTTCTCTCGCGGCTGTGCGATCGAGACTTTCCCGCTGACGATTAATCGAGTACCCTTTTTTCTCTCTTGCCCAAGTGCATCTGAGATCGAGCCATAGTTTTGACCATAGGTTCCCGACCCTGTGAAGCCAGTTGTGTTTCTCACTGCTGTTTGAGAATGTTTTGTTTAGCCGTAGTTAGTCTGAACTACGCAAGGCTCTGATCTTCCATCCAGTGGAAGTACGTAGGCACAAGACGCGAGGTCTTGGCGAGCCAATTTCCCTGTAGTCCCGAACTACGTTGACTCTGACTTTCTCTCTTGAGAATACGTAGGCATAGAGTGCGACGCTCTATCGAGTCAATTCCCTTCCGTTTAGATTTAGCAGCCGTAGATAGATTGTTTTGCATCCAGTAGACAACCCAAGCAAGCGTGGATCCCGTCGAGTACGACGGACGTGAGGGGTGCTAATACCTTCCCCTTGCGTAACCGACTCCCGAACCCAGGCTATGGTTGCGATGACCATGCCTTTTCCCCGTTTTTTGCGAGGTTTACTTCGAGCGTTTCCTTTCCCGCTCTGAGGGATAAATAACGCACGGTGGCGACTCTTCTGTCAGCCGGCGCCGATTTTCGCAGTAGCGGCACTCTTTATGCATCTGTGGAACCATATCAATGCTTCAAGAGAATCTGTGAAGGATAAGGGACAGAAGATCAGGACATGGATTCCCTTTGGAAGATTAATTTCAGACATTCTGACAGAAAATGGTCTTGTAACTGCTCTGTATGAAGCTGGAGTTAAGGATGAACTTGAATCCATTGTTGGAAAACCACTAAATGCAAAGAGTCTTCAGAGACTAAAGATATTAGATGAACTCACAGCTGCACCTAAGAAGTTAAATATTTCTGAAACCAGTCAGAAGAGAATTCCTGTTGACAATTTTCCACTTTTTGGTGCTAAAGAACCAAGGGATATCATTGTTAGGTATATTGATTCATGCAAAGCAGATGGAACGCCTATTCCTGCAGATATTCTGATAAGAGCAAGAGAACCTATGCAAGATGTATATAATGAGAACACGAGGAAAAGAAGTTAATCAGAGGCAGAAGAAGCTGCTGCTCAGAAGAAGCCAAAAGCTACTGACAAGCCACAGAAGCAGATCAAGAGAAAAGCTTCTGGAGAAGTTCCCTCTGTTCCTACCAAGCGTATCAAGACTAAAGGTACTAAATCATCTGTATCTTCTTTCTCTAAAATTGTTATAAATGAATCAACATTTAGTTCTATTCTAAAACCCCCTCCCACTCAAAAACAATCTATTCCTGCTCCATCCCAAAAATCTGAACCATCAAAAATTCCTTCCCCACAAAAATCATCTGATCCTGTGTCTACTACTCCACTAAAAACTTCTGTTACTCCACAATCTGAACCAACAACAAAAACACCAGCAAACCGAATTCCAACCCCTCAACCTACACAAACAGAATAACCTACACCACAACACTAACCAGAAATACAACAACCAGATACATCTGAACCCATACAATCTAATCCAGTTGCATCTGATCCTGTTGCACCTGAACAAGTTGTCTCTGAACCTCCATCCAAACCTTCTGAGAATCAACCAGAACCAACCAATCCTCCTGAAACAAATATACCTGAGACAGAGATTCTAAACATTACACCTCTCAAGACTGTATTTGAAGTTTCTTCTACATCTTGTACCCCAACCACCGCATCTGATTCCTTAGAATCTGATATCCATCCAGATATTCTTTCACCTCCTTCTCTCAGAACTTTTGAATCTAACCAACCTGAACCACCTGTTTCATCAGACTCTCTCATTCCAATAACCATTCCAAAACCTAAGCCAAGGAGATCTGAATTTGTATCCTTTGCTTCTTTTAAACCATTCCCCTCTGATCCACTTCCTTATGTTTTTAAGTTTAAAAATTTCTATGACATAATTGAACCATCTGACTCTATCACCCCTTTTAAACCTAAGCTTTCCATCATTCTACCATCTGTTCTTCAAACCTATATAAAAGAACTGCCAGAAATGATTTCATCAGATCCCCTATTGTCTGATAAATCCGCCTTCATTCCTTACACTTCCACCTCATTTGATGTTGTTTCCTATGCATCAAATGCAAAACCATCTCTGATTAATGCCTTAATCAGATCTAAATCTATCACTTCATCTGACCATCCATCCATTCCTTTCTACCCTCACCCTCTGCTCATTATTCCAAAATTCATCATTCCTCCACCACCTCAACCTAAGCCTTTCACTTTGGAAACCCTTCTAAAACCAAAATCTAGGCTGAATGTTGATAATTTATTTACAAGTTTTCTGAAAGAAATAAAGATGAATTTAGGCTCTGTTCAAAAGAGATGCTTATCAACAATGGATGCAAATGAATCTGATGTATCTGGAATAACTTCATCAATAGATTCAATACTGTAGCCTCAAATCTGAAGAACGTATGTTCTGATGATGTGAAGCTCAGATTTGTTGAGACTGCTAGAAGTTTGCTCTGGACTGTTAAAAGATCTGAACCATTGCTTCTTGAAGATGTTCCTTCATCCTCTGAAGTATTTGATACAGATGTGTCTGCTGAATCTACGTCTGAAGAAAATCCTCTGGCTATGACTCTTGTGGAACATCCCTCTGGATCTGGTGCTAATGACTATGCATCTCCTATGGAAATTGACTCTGTTCCTGCTTCAGAATCTGCCCCACCTTCTTCATCTGAGATTAAGAAAGAGAATCCAAATTTGGAAGATAAGATTGCAGTTTTGGAAGCTGGACAATCTGAGATCAAGTCATGGATGGTCAAGCAAGACCAGAAGTCTGAAGACATGGCTCAATGGATATCCAAACAAGATCAGAAGAATGAGAACATGGCTAAGTGGATGACAAAGCAAGAAGAGTCTTCATCTGAGATCACTAACCTGTTGAAGATGATTCTGTCCAAACAAACCTAGTTTATCTTTTTCTGAATCTGATGTTTATGCACATGTACTTGAATTTTATCTGATGTTTGTATGTTTTTTCTCTGCATGAATGAATGACTCAGTGTTTTCTCTACATGACATATCTTTTATGTATTTCCTTTTATTTGTCTTTTTAAAAGTATTTCCTTTTTGATTATGACAAAAAAGGGGGAGAAAATGGATCTGACTGTTCAAATAAACTCTACCCAAATGAAACTTCAGACATATCAATTTTTTAACTAACGTAAACTCTTAGTGTTTCAGAACGTTTGATAATTCTGACATAATCGTTAAAAGAAACTCTAAGACTCCCAAATCATATTTTACTTATCAGACTCTGACTATGAAACATGCAAGATCTAATGTTTGGAACATTCAGGCTCTGATTCTGAAAAGAATACTCATGCAAAAAGGGAAGTTTCTATTCCTTATTAGTATTCAATTCAGGGGGAGATTCATCATCTCAGGGGGAGTTATATTTATTTTCTTTTCTATTGAGCAAAATTTCTGATGTTTTTGCCATCATCAAAAAGGGGGAGATTGTTAGAACACAGATTGGTTCTCAATAATATCTCTATGTTTTGATGATAACTCTTATGAAATTTTGTATTAAAGATTTATATACTCTAAAATTTGTTTGAGAATGTTTGCTGCAGATGTTAAAGTGAATATTACTCTAGAAGCAAATTAGATCTGAACATGAGAAATATGCAAGGCTCTGAAGCGTCAGAAGCATCTCTTAGAAGATTCTGAATGCTGCCTCCAGAAGATTCTGAATGCTGTCTACAGAAGAATCTGAAGCAGAAGTCAGAAGCGTCTGAAGCATTGAGGAATTCTGTATGAAGAGTTTTAAGCACAGTTTCTTCAGAAGACTCTGATAGTACTAACGCTGCCAGTACTGAGGATCTGATCCAAAACTCTGCTATGAACATTTACATGCTGATAGCACACTTGCTGCAAAGACTCTGATTCAACAAACTCTGATGAACATCAGAAGGCTCTGACCAATCCAGACTCTGATGATTCTTGCTGAAACTTGTTGAAGAAGAATTCAAAGTTATGTCTGTTGGAATGACCAAACGACTCTTTCCTTATTTATGCTAGACACAAGAACACAGACAAAAAGGATTTTTCTGTGCATTCTACTTCTAGGAAAAGTCATGTGATGTGAAGACAAAAAGGCTCAGACCTTTTTGGTACACAACTCTCAACGTGAAAGACTTCATGGACCTTTGTGCCTATAAAAGCAAGACTTCATTCATCTTCTTCAGTTGACGAAATACTTGAAAGAATTCATTACAAGCTCTCATACAACTTATACTCTTTGCTAAATTTATTTCATTGTTCTTCATATTAAGTGAAAAATCACAGTTGTGATAAAGCTTTAGTAGAAGCATTTTTAACACTTGTATTATTATTACATTTAATTGTAAGAGAACCTTAAGAAGATCCAGTTAAGATCAGTAGTTATTGAGAAGACTTTGAACAGTTGTTCTTAGTGCTTACTATTGTAATCAGTTGATTAAATAGTGGATTAAGTCCTTGTTTGAGAAAGGCAAATCACTCTTGATAGAGTGGACTGGAGTAGTTGAGTTCAACGAACCAGGATAAAAATCCTTGAGTTTTTATTTCTAAGTTTTATCTTCATACTTATTCAACCCCCCTTCTAAGTATTTTCTCACCTTCAGAACACTTTAGTATATTTGTTAGTTTGTACATGGGGTCTTAAGATTTATTATTAGTGTTTATCTTAAAAATCTTAAAGACATTAGAATCTGTGTTGTAACTGTGCACCCGTGATAAGAGTATCAAGTGCATTTGTATTTATTATCCTAAACTATTGTTTAGAATCAGTAAATGCCTCATACTTAGTGTTTGATCAAGAAAAGCCTCTTGCTTGAGGGCAAATCAAGGAAGCCTCGATCAATGTGATTGAGCATTAAAGTCTAATGCTTGAGGGAAGAGAAAGGAAGTTTCGATCGGTGTGATTGAGCATTGAAGTCTCATGCTTGAGGGTAGAGCAAGGAAGTCTTGAACCTAGAGTTTAGGCAAGGAAGTCTCATTCTAGTTTGATTGAGCAGAAAGTCTTGAGCTATTGGCTTAAGCAATTGTAATCTGATTGATTATAGTAAAAAAAAACTCTTGTGCTACAAGGGGACTGGACTAATCTCAATTGATAGGAACCAGGATATATTGTGTGTCTCC
The DNA here is from genome assembly GCA_963859935.3 of Lathyrus sativus. Classification (NCBI taxonomy): domain Eukaryota; kingdom Viridiplantae; phylum Streptophyta; class Magnoliopsida; order Fabales; family Fabaceae; genus Lathyrus; species Lathyrus sativus. Next base: position 675,619,909 of record OZ012739.1, on the reverse strand, counting down.
TTATTAACTTCTAATTTTACATTCTGTTGTGCAACAAACTCTAAAGTCAAACTCTGATCTAATTCAGCCTCTTGCTTGGATCAAAATATGAGCTTCATATCTTAGGTTCTAAGACATGTTTAAGAAAAAGAAGCAAACTTTCCCATACACAATTTAACCCCTTTCTTGTTAATATTTTCTCACCTTCAGTTAGTATCAGAGACCGGATGTACTTTTTCACTTAACATTGAAACAAAAAAGATCCAGTGAGAAAAACTATTCAGTCAGTGCTTCAGCTTTTAATGAAGTTTCCTTCATTAGTCAAAGAATGGAAGCTACATAAGATAAAGAAAGACGAGCTAAAGAAAATCATGCTAACGTTGTGCTGAGTGCTTGGTCATAAGCATGTAACTTGTAAGAACTTTTGAATAACCAAAAAAAGGGAGGGGGTTCTTTTAAACTTTTGTGGATCAAGAAACTTGTTTCTACTATGAGTCATTTATTTTGTGAGTATGAAAGGATTTTTAATCTTTAAGACTGACTCGTGGGACAAGTGTACTTGTTGAAGAAATCAAGAAACCTTTTCTGCTTTAAGTCATTTGCTTTGTAAGTATGAAAGGATTATTTAATCCTTAAGACTGACCCGTGGGGAAAATGTGCTTATTGTGGGAATCAAGGTTTAATCTTAATTTGCTTGTTATGGAAAAGAAATATGTGCACTCACATCATTGGTCTTGATGATAAGATATGGGACATTTTTGAAGATAGCATTGATATTGAGATCAATGGTGTTGGTATGGTAACAGATAGAAAAATCCTTACACCAATACAAAAGAAAGCCTACATAAAACACCACAGAGTGAGAGGAATTATGGTTAATGTTTTACCACTTTCAGAGTATATTAATATCATTGATAAGTCAACTACTAAGACTAACCTTGAGTCTTTATGTGCTACCTATTGTCGCTACTGCAAAAAAAGGTGCTGACAATGACAGAAGAGTCGCCACCTATCGTTATTTATCCCAAACGAGGGAAAGGAAACGATCGGGAAAAACCTAGCGAAAAGGGATAAGATTGGTCATCCCAACCAAATCTCGGGTTCGGGAGTCGATTACGCAAGGAAAAGGTATTAGCACCCCTCACCTCCGTTGTACTCAATGGGATCCACGGTTAGTGGTTTATCTATCTAACTAATGGTCCGGGTTAAAAGAAAAGAAAAAAGGACTCGACAGAGCGCCGCTGCTCTGGGCCTACGTATTCCCTCGTGCAATGGGAAAGTCAGAGTCAACGTAGTTCGACTAACTACGGGTGAAAGGGGAAAGGTTGCTCGCCAAGATATCGCATCTTGTGCCTACATACTCTCAACAGGTATGAGAGATCAGAGCTTACGTAGTTTGGGATAAAATAGAACACATGTTTGTTCGCATGTTTTTTACCCGAGTAGGGTTAACAGGTAGTTCTAGCAGTTGGTGTATGCAGCTCGCTCGTTGGAGACTTAGGCGTTACCGTTTGCGGTAGAACTAAGAGTTAACAACACTCTTTTATCTGAAAATATTTTCCTGATTAATAGAGCCCCAAAGGGTAAAAGAGGTTTGAATGTTTGTTTTGAAGTCTTTTATCATAAGTGTTTTGAATGAATGTTTGTAATTCATATCATACTAGAGACTATGGCCTAGGAGCGAATGCGTCGCATATCGTCCTAGGGGCGTATGCTAAACACTCTAGGTAATTCAGGAGAAGCCCCCCAATCACCATTTCCCAAGTAGCTCAAGGCTCGTAACGTACAATACTCATTAGCCTTTATTATATGTTTTATTATTGTCTGAAGATGAGAAGAGAGAAGGAACTCTAAAGGGGAACTAATCAAAACCCTAATGTTCTCATGCAAGATGGTCCTAAGGTTGAGTTTAGAAAGGGAAACTATCCTACTTGTTATCATGAAAAGGGTTAGAACCTAGTGTCTATAATCACCATCCTTGAACAAGGATGTGAGAACCCTAAGGGAAAATGGCAATAGAAAGGAAACAACAGAAAATCATCATGATTATCCAACTGAAATGTAAAATGTGAATGAATGCACATGCAATGCAACAATACAAGCAAGGGAGGACACCTTAACCTTCAATGCAAACAAGGCAAACATAAAAGAAAACAACACACAAGCAAAGGGAGGCAACCTCAACCTTTAGATGCAAACATGGACTTAAGAGAAAGAATGCCTACACATGCACATCTATCCTAATGCACCAAATCAAACTAATATGCAAAGGAGATGATAAACCAGATAATGGGAAAGCAAAAGGAGAACTAAACTCATCCAGCTCAATGTGTATCAACACAGGAGTCCACAAAGGCTCAGACTTCTTTATGGAATGCACTAAGTTCTTCCTAAGGAAGAACTAGGCTCTCACAAGAAGGGTCCTAAGATCAAAGGACAGATAAGAAGGAATGATGGGAATCATAGTGTGAACCAAGGGAACCCACTATGTCCAATATGTATCAACATAAGAGTCCATCAAAGGCTCAACCTCTTTATGGAATGCACTTGGTTCTTCCTAAGGAAGAAATAGGCTCTCACAAGAAGGATCCTAAGATTGAAGGACAAGAAATAATGAGTGTACAAAGCACTTGAGTCCTCAAAGGTTCAACTTCTTTATGGAATGCACTTGGTTCTTCCTAAGGAAGCACTAGGCTCTCCCAAGAAGGATCCTAAGATTGTAGGACATGAGGGTCTAATTAGGAGAATTAGGATGGGAAGAAAAGTGAGAACCTAAGGAACTCACCATGTTCAACCAAACTTACTTCCTTCAATGTGTAAAGACACAAGAGCCCATCAAAGGCTCAACTTCTTTATGGAATGCACTAAATTCTTCCTAAGGAAGAAATAGGCTCTCATAAGAAGGATCCTAAGATTGAAGGACTTGGAGGAGAAAAGAAGAGGATGATTATGGGAAGCATGGTGAAAACCTAAGGAATTCACCATGTCACTCAACCAAGTTCATCACACAGGAATAGTCCTCAAAGAATCTACCACTCATGGAATGCATAGAGTTCTTCCTAAGGAAGAACTAGGCTCTCACAAGTGGGATCCTAATATCATAGGACTAAAGGATTGGAGGATGAATCATGTAAAGATGGAAATCATTCAAGGGATTCTTATGGAAAGACTAAGGAAAAGGTCCTAAAAGAAGCCTAGGTTAGGAACTAGTTAGGAACAAGATGTGAACAGGATTTAGCATTGAAAATTCATATACAAGTGCCTTAAGATGTCTAGGATATGAACATGGAAGATTTGGATGTACAAGCATTGCAAAAAGTTCACACAAAATACAAACTAGGCAAGTGGTAAGGTTGAAACCACACAAATATAGGCCAGAATGTAAAATCTACCAAAAATAGTGAAAGGAGCCTAAAACATCTAGGAAAATTCTTAGGGGGCCCTTATGGTCTTAGGAACCAGGGGTCCAAATTTGAGAAGGAAATTCTAAGTCTAGGAATGCCAACAGAAGGCAAAAGCCTAGGTTGCTCTATGGACAAGGCAAAAAGAGAAGGTTTTAAAGGCACTATCTAAACCCTAATCAAATGATACCTAAAAATATCGAAAAAAATGTCACAATGTCAATTGAAGTATCAAGAATAAGCACAAAAAATATCATGAATTTATCTGATGTTTTGAGCAAGAAAGAAAATCAAGCAAGAAGATATGCCATTTTTCACATTTACAAAAGCATACTAAAAAGAAAGTACATAATTAAATGGAAAATGAATGAAAAATCAATTAAAAAAAATATGTAAAATTCAATTACATGTTAAAGTATGCAAAACATATTTTTCATGATTTTTAGGATGCATTAAGTATTTTTTAAGAATTAAAATACAAACAGCATTAAAAATGGAAGAATAAGGAAAATAAATGGAAATGGAAAAGTTTGTGGTGCAGAAAGTAAGAATATCACGTGTAAATGTTGGGCCAGAGCGTATGGGAGGTGCAAACAACATTTAGGCCCAGGTCAATTAACCTCAGTCAACTACAACTAAGACTCAATCACAACCCTACGTTTCAATTACCAACAAAGCATCCTATGGCTACAAAGGTGACACGCGAGCTTCAGCATCAAAACATAAAACGAAAATAAATCTCAGCCTTACAATCCAAAGACTGGTCAAGCAATCTAATGGTTGTGGTGCACGCCAATGAAACGCACTGTTTCATTAAAAGGGAAGTCAATCCCTGAGATGCAATCGTGGCCACTGGATACGAATCAAGTCATGTAATCCTAGGGATGTCATAATGCAACGCAAGCAACTGGAACTCAGCACAAAATGGAATTAAATCAAGGCCGTGTGATCCATTCTGAGTCAAAGGTCAATCTCGGATCTAAGGGTGATGATGAAGCCACATCTCACCTGAGGATTTAAAAGGGAAAAAGAGAGGGAAGAACCAGACGGTAGCCAGGGGGATTCCGGTCATCTTCTCCGTTCACTATGAACAGTACCAGTTCCACGAGTTCAACAAAACTTGCAATTTCTTACATCAATCTCTTTGTCTCACTGCCTAGGTTACTAATCCATGGTCTGTTTTCATTAATTCCTCATAACAAGCCCTAACCGAGTCCTACAAGTTCAGAGGTCAATTCAAGAATGGTTGCAAACAGCCCTAAAACTTATCCTAAATCCATCTATGCATCTTAAGGAACACGAATCCACAAAAATGGCAGCCTACATGTACATGTATGAAGAGAATTTTGGAGAAGTTACTTACTCAACGGAGAACCTTCGTTGGGTCTTCAATTGATGGTGAAGCTTCAGCAAAACCAACCAGAATCCTTCCCTGATTCTTCTTGGAGCTCTTGGCAATCTTGATTTGGACTGAAAATGGCTAATTCTCCAAAAACGAATTTTACTTTTCCTTCACTTTTTCTCAACTTTTTTCTGTTATTTCTTGATTCAAGTTCAGTTATTAATGATTGTACATGATCAAGAGTTTATATAGAATGGATTCTGATCCTTTTGAAGCCCAATTACAACTTGTATGGCCCAATTGAAAATCCAACATTCACTCACTTGAAGCTTTATGAAACTCATGAAAACAGAGCTTGGACTCTTGTAACTTTGTTCATTCATGTTTCTGATGATGCAATGAATCCAATGGTGGAGATTAGACCCTTGAAATGGAATCAATGGTTGATTTGGAATTTGTTACTTCAAGATGAAGTAACCTTGAATTTATCCATGGAAATGAACTCAAAATTGGTTTATGATTTTGACATTATGTTTAGACTATTTTAAGCACTCAAAATATGCACACATATGAAGGAAAATGGTTCCAAATGAGTTTGATCCATTCTAGGCCTTTTAAAGCTTCCTTTCATGGAAATTTCTTTACCAATTCTCCAATCCAAGCCACTTCACTGATGTCTTGATGTTTGGATGAGCAAATGACCTCATTTGGAGCAAGTTTCAAGTTTGAAAGATTTTCATTTGAGTTGTGCAAGGTGGTGAAATTGACCTATAATGAAAAGTGGTCTATAATCTTAGTTTCCCAAAATACCCCTGCCTTGCAAGCTTCATATCTTAAGCTCCACAAATCAGCTTGAGGACTTCTAGGACTCTTTGGAAATCTAAGATGATAAGGGATAGCTTTCATGTTTGGGTCAATATGAGGAGAAACATCCTTCTAGGTCAAAAATGTCTTGGAAGTTGGTTGACTTTCATGAACCAAAATCACATTCATCTGATGACCTGTAACTTGTCTGCTCCATAACTTGAGTTCTAGAAATCAGATGAATGACTTCTAGTACTCAAAAGAAATCTAAGAACATGCTCTACAAGTCTCATGTTGGAGTCAAGATGAGATGAAACTTGTATCTTGAGATATGTGGTCTTGAAGTTAGGCACTAAATAGGGGATTTTACACTAACAAAGCTTAGCAACCCTAGCTTAGCAACTTCTCACCCTCTTGAATATTGATGAATTGGTATTGAAATGGTATATGACATGTCTCAACACAACATTCCATGATTACAAAGACTTGGAATTGAGTTTTAATCTCCTTCCAATTCACTGTTGACTTAGGGTTAACTAGATGAAAACCCTAGCTTCACCACCTTTGGCTGTGGCCTCTTGCACTTTGAATAATGACTTGAATAAGCTCCACAATGACCCTCAAGGTATTTCATGAGCTTTCACGATAGATTCTATCCATAACCCTGGACTCAACATCATCAGATGACTTTCAATGACCCCCCAGATAGGAGGTAGGCAGACTTGTATCCATCCCTTTTTCCCAAGGAGTTTTGACTTCTTCATGAAGGCTTGATGGGGATGATAACTTGACTATAGATTCTTGATTAGCCCTAGAACCTTTGGTATCCTCTTGTTAATAGGCACATCTCTTGATCCCCTGCACAACTGACAATGCAATGCATATGCTAATGCTATGAATGCAATGAAACACAAGCTAGGTAAAGAAAGGTTGGGAAAATTTTGGGGTGCAACAGCTGCCCCTATTCAAACGGCTTAGACTTGACTGGGTGAAAAGCGAACGACTTTCAAACAATCAAGGTAAAAGACGGTTGAATACCAACGAACCCAGAAATTTGCCAACTGCAAAAATAAACTACAAAACTTGATTGGGGAGACAGAAACAAAAGGTAATAACTTAGCTTATGTTTATGACGCACATGTTTGAATATGGCGTAATGATCCATACGAAATGGAAATGCTACGCGTTTGGGTGGATGCTATGCACAATGCAAAATGCAAAGGAACCGTTTCAACAAAATAAATGCTGGAGAAACAAAGCCAACTCCGCTGGGGAAAGAAACAACCCTGTTGGGGATAGCTTACACGTGCCAATAACAATTGGAATTACGCTAGGGAAAACAAGCCTTGGATCTGAATTAGATAGGTTAGGAAAGAACTGATGACCAGGCAAGAATTGAGTTCCACGAAACAAGTCAGACGAGAAGTGACTACCGAGCGAGAATTGGTTTCCTGTTTTTATGTTGAACGATGACTGGACTTCAAAACGCTTTTTACCAGACAGGAACTGGTATTAAAGACAACGGACCACGAGAACTGGGGTTTCAACTTTAGGCTAAAGAGAAAGCGACCGAGCGGGCACTGGCTTTAAACAACTGGTGCTTACTAGGCGAGAACTGGACTCACATGTTGTCTACTAGGCGAGAACTGGTATTCCATGAAGACTTATCATACGAGAACTGAGCTTCAAAAGAAAGACAGGCCAAGTAAGAACTGGACTCTGAAACTATTATCTGGACGAGGATTGGAACGTGCCAAGCACGGTTGGGTTTTTGGTTATTGGATTTATCTCTGGTTACTAACAAGAATGGATTTACAAGGGGAATTACTAGACAAGAACTAGTATCCGAGGATGGACCACCAGACGAGAGCTGGTGTCAACAAGGTTAAGCTGTCACGCGAGAACCGACTACCAGGTGGGAACTGAAGTTCAAACAACAAGGCCAGACGAGAATTGATTACCAGGCGGGTACTGGAATTCAAAAAAAGGTCAGACGAGGACTGACTACCAGGAGAGAACTAGAATTCAAAAAGAGGTCAGACGAGGACTGACTACCAGGCGAGTACTGGAATTCAAAAAGAGGTCAGACCAGGACTGACTACTGTCATACCCTAAATTTGTCCCACCTGCACATATATTCATTTGTGCATCCAGTCCCTAACCGTTTATCAGAAAATCAAAATGCATTGTTTTGGCTTTCACTTTGAGATGTCAAGGCAAGTGTGTATGGGTAGGGATGTGTGAGGTTCAATGATTAGGCATGAGTATGTTCCACAGTCCAGGTGATATGTGGGAATTTTCAATTAAGGGTTTGTAACAATCCAAATGGTTGGTGAACGGATCAGGTTGTTAGGATGTACCAAGTTAATCATTGTCTATTGATCACTAAGAATTAATTCTTTTCCAATCAGGACTTTGAGATCAGGCATCTCTTATCAGGTTATGTTTTATTAATTTCAAGACATTTTCTTATTCAAAAAGATGCAAGGTGAATATGTTGATTCATCAGTATTCAAAATGGCCAGACTCGAGGTTGTTCCATTGTTCATTTGTGATTCAAGACCCTTTTCCACCCAAAAGATTAAGATAAACATTCATTCTTACTTCCGTCTCTGGAAAAGCATGATGTTGCTTAGTTTCAACCAATAATTTTGAGAGTTAATTGTCATTTGCAATCTCATGATTAAATGTTTCGAATGCATTTCAAGTGTGTGAAAATAGAGGTACAAATTCAAGCCTATTAGCATTTTTCATTAAAAAAAATCCACCATTTGTTCATAAGGCCTATTGTTTTTCTCCACTTTTACACATTATCACCAAATTATAAATAATATCACAAAGAAAATGGAAAACAAAAATTGATGAAGAAAAGCAAGCCAGGTCACACGCATATACTAGCCATACGCACATAACAATCTTCATGATTCACCAAAATCACAACCTTATCAAACCATAAACCTATAGCTTAACATGATCCTACACAATACTAAAGCTGCTTCCCACACTACACGCCAGACCACAACATCATGAACTTCAGCAGGAAATCGTATGAACCACAACCAACACCACATGGCTACTTGTTGCTACTCTTGTATAGTGCATAAGACAAATTCCAGACCATCCTTACCATGTATAACCATCACGCAACCATGATTCTTGTGCGTGCCTCAATATCCCACAAATTTCCAACGACAGCCACGACAAAACCTGCACAACAATTTCGTCCAAAAACTTTACACCAGACAATACAACCACAAATTTGCAAAATTGCCAAACCGCACCAGTCTTCATAAGCAGCTTTTCATTACACATCTGCAGCCTTTCACCTGGATGGTTCTATTTTGGGGACAAAGGCAAGACGACCTATCAGTGCTACGATAACGGCAGCATGATCTGCAATAGCAAGAAGCAGGATCAACACACCTAGTTATAAGCAATGCGTGAGATGAGACGTGACTTATGTGCAAAGGCACCAGCAATGTACCTGTGACGGTTTCTATAAAGCCGACATATTCTGCACCCGACGTACACAAGAAAGAATCCTCCAAGCTGCTCAAGTCTCGCTCCAAATTTACAGGCCACGCAAGGAAAGAAACAAGAAAGTCATTTGAAGAAGTTTCAAAAAAAAAAGAACAGAGGGAGAGAACTTTCGGCTTGCCGTTTCGAAATACCTCCAACCGTGCCTTAAAAAAACACCATTTCTCATAAGCATGGGATTTCTTTACGATTGCTTATCATGGCCAACAGCTTCATAATCCTGAAAAGAAATTGGACATGAGTTACATAGGCAACATCATTTTCAATACATACTAAAGTCACCATAAACTTACAGCAAAAGGTATAATCCGCAAAACTGTCACACCAATGCACATCTTGCCTCATAATACAAGCACGAGGTTTTACGCAGCTACCGCGTAAAACATGGAGCAGCAGCTGGTTTCCAAGCAATGTCATGCACAACCTGCTTCTTTTCAAATACCGCAGCAACGACACAACATATGATGCGCGTTCCGCGTGGCCACCAATTGAGAGCATGTGCACCATGACCTGCACACAATAAACAAACTCGTAAAAACACAGACCTGCAAAAAAACACTACAAAGCAACCACCAGCCTCCGTACAAATTGCGCTTTCACGGCAAACTGAGGCAACACAACAATCCACGAAATCTTTCCTGCCCGTAGTACTCGCCACCTGCAGAATACCATGCGAATTCCTTGACAAAATGCCACATTGGTTGAGTTGTATTCACAACAGATAAAGAGGATGATGACGAACCATGTGATTTGCAAAGTCATTCACGCGCAAAACCAACGCAGCCATGGAAATCGTATGCTTTCTTTCTCCATTCATACCACCATTACCTCGCAGCGTCATTACACATTCACAAAGCCAATAATTCCATGACACGAGCCGCGCATACAGCTAGCAATTTCCATGCTAAACCTCAATGCGTGAAGCTATATCTTGGACAAGGAATTCGACTCACCCACGTCTGTCGCAACACGCCCGACACATGGCCCATATGACCTGAAAAGACAATGAAAAGCTCGGAAGGAAACCGTAACAGTACGGGATTTGACCGTGTTATACACCTACGAAGTGATCCCAGAACACAGCAGCAATTGGTAATATCAAAATGCATCCAACAATACGCCCCAAAACCTCCTGAATAAATCTCTCCTCATTGCCCTTGCGCCTGTAAAAAGAATGAAAGAAAAACAGGGTAGTTATTCGCCATGTGCAAGATTCCTTAAGATAGAACGTAAAACTTGGCGCGTAATGCACCAACCAAGTGGCAAGGGATGCGACGTACACAAGGTAATTCACTATCACAAGGCTTACAGAAATTTCAGATTACAAATAACCATGTTAAGAGCATATAAGGCAGTGATAAAACTCAAGAATAAACTTACTTCAGAAGTTGGAATTGAGGTCATGAAAACCACGGTCTAGCAATCTTTTCACCAGGTGGATACATCACTAAGAAGGGAGTTGTGATCCAAGCACTGTAGCTACAAGAACGATGTCTGGTCTTAGCTCAAAGAATAATTCGTAGCAGCATCCGCATCACGGTTTGAACGAGCTTGAGGGATCCCCGAGCAATATAGTCGTTGACAGGACCATCCACATAATTACTTACAAGCCCTGCATCACATATGAAGGAGAATTAAAAATTGCCAAAAGAGCACGGTTGGTTTTAGAGATCAAGCAAACAATGGTCAGACTTCTAACAGTATGAACAATACAGATTATGAAACCAGGGACTCATATTCAAATTCATAAGTTTTATAACACAGCAGTTGGCTAAAGCAAAATATCATGTAACCACAATAAAATCCCAAAGTTCACGGTAAAAACTCGGTAAAGAATATAGATATTTTAAACCTCATTACAGACAAACAGTGTGGTCCCCAACAAACTCACAAACCCCCACCGAATTTGAGAGGGATTTTGCTGTAATGGATTCCAAATCCTTCATGCTAGCAATCACACAGAACCCGTACAGCACCCCCAGTCACCACTCATTTTTGTACAATTCCCATGCCCCTTTCAATTGGTTTTCCTTGTTCTGCCCTTGGTATCCCCATATAAAATCAAAATGAAGTCTGCAGAAAGAGGGGGCCTCCAAAAAACCCTAGCAGCCTCCATTCAGAAACCCTCATCTCTTCTTCAAAATCAGAATTCCAATACACCATCTCCTGAACCTTCATAAAATGTTCTTCTGATTTCTCAACCGAAAACCTTTCTTCTGGGACAAAATCGAACAGAGCAGAAAACAATAATCTCATAATATCGATACAACATTTTCTCCCTTCAATGATCTTCTGAAACCTCTCCTAAAAAAGAGAAACCCTTATCAAACCTAAACAAGCCGCAACAACACTCATCTTCTTCAAAAAATGCAAAACCCTTCACAATCCCCTTTCAACCTTTTTGAAACCTTAAAACCCATAACCACACGAAAATCCTAACCCTCACAACTCTTCCATCTTCAACCTATGACTCTACAGATTCACACATAAAACCTCCTTTCTTCTTCAATCTCTGATCTTCAGCAACCCAAACTTCAAACAACAACACTTCAAACCCATTACCTTTCTTTCCACGATTCTTCATCTTCTTCCAAACCCATTTTTTCAGAAACGACCTCCTTCTATAAATCCTCAAAACTCATAACAGAAATGATACCTCAAACAGAAATTGAGATGAGGAATAAAATTTGAAACCAAGAACTGGGATTAAACCGAGCCTGGAAGACGATTTGGTGACGAGACGACGTGCCTGAAGAAGGTCTTGTCGTGATTCCGTTTTTATATTCTCTCTTTTAATTGGTTGCTGATACGCGAAGATGAATATTTAGGTCTGAGATCCTTGGATGTTGATTACTGCTATGTTGTTGTTGTTATTTTCACAATGACATTGAATCTGGGAGCTTTTTCTTTTAATAAGTTAAAAACATAGATTTGTTTGTTTTTTTAATTATGTGGAGTTATTGTAGGACTGGACCTTCAGGCCCGTTTTGCTAACTGTCATTTTGTGCATAATGCTCCTCTTCTGGTGGTCCGTGGTTCTTTTTGGAGAGTGGGTGATGGGCTCCCAGCCCACATGATCCCACATGTTATTCACACCACCCTTATGACTTATGTTCTACCTCCCCTTCATATTTTTATTTCAAACTTTTTTTTCTTTCTTGGTTTTGTTTTTTTAATAATCTCTTATTTTTTTTTTATATTTTTGGCTTATTTCATTCTTTTTTATTTAAAAAAAAACAACAAACTTATTTTTTTATAAAAATTTATTTTCATAGATCTTATATGTTTACTTTATACTTTGATCGGATTTTCAATTTTATTTCAATTTTCGGTCGATGACGATACCCCGAGTTATAGTTTGTCAAATTATTGACAGATAATAACAAACCCGAGACCATTTCTTTTCAAAACTTTCATTTTCGTTTTTATCCACTTTTTCTTATTCCCTAGTCAATGATGACTTTAATGATTATTATCGGTCAAATTATTGATAGATGATAATTCAGTCAAGACTATGTCACTTTCGCTTCAAATTATCTTTTAAACATTTTCTCGAAAAAACTCCAAAAGAAGGGGATTCTTGAAATCTAGCATTTCTTGGATCTTCGAATGAGCAACTCTCAAGACTCGCTCTTGAGTTGTTGTTCATTCAATCTTTTGATTTTCTCAAACGCATTTTCTCAACTTCTTTTTCTCGATTAAAACTCCGAAAGAAGGAGATTCTTGGAATCTAGCATTCCTTGAATTTTCGAGTGAATAATTCTCGAGGCACGCCCTTTGAGTTGTTATTCACTCAACCTTTCAACTTTTTCAAACTCAATTTCAACGCTCTCCTAAGTCGAGTGTTCATACGCATTCGCAACCATCGGCATTTCGCACACAGTTCATAATTCCTCATGGTTTCAATATTAGGGGCACCCTTAGGGACTAATATCGTTTATTACAATCTTAACCCTTGACACGTCGTCAAGTCGGTTTCATTTTCAATCAAATCCTCGACACGTTGTCGAACTACTTCCAAACCAACTTCCTTTGGCCTCGCATGCCATTCTTCGATTCGATCCTTTCACAAACATTTTTAAAACTTACGAAAGAGGGATATTCTCAGAATCTAGCATTCTTTGAGTATTCGAATGAGTAACTCTCGAGGTGCACCCTTGAGTTGTTATTAATTCATTCTTTCGATTTCAAAACATCCAACTCTTTATCTTCAACTTATTCAGTCAATTCCCGAAAGAACTGAGTTCTTGGAATCTCGCATTCCTTGAATTTTTGAGTGACAAGCTCTTGAGACGCGCTCTTAGGTTGCTTGTCAGTCACTCTTTCGTCTCTTTCTCAAACTTCCAACTTATTCAACCTCATCTTTCGTGGTTGTTACCACGAACTACGAACGCTCTGATTCTTTATTCATTCTTGAATATAAGATACGTAGGCACAAGATTGCGATGATCTTGGCGAGCACATTTCCCTCCATCTTCCGTTTCCCCATCTTTCTCGTAGTCGAACTACGACGCTCTGATTTCTCATTCTCGTCCGAATGAGCATACGTAGGCACAAGGGCCCCAATCCTTGGCGAGCACCCTATCCTCTAACTACCCCCCTCTCCTTTGTGTCTTTAACCTTTTAACCTACCAATTCTACCTTTAAACAACGAGAAGAAAACAAGTAAACCTAAACAACACTCCCCACATTTACCTTAAGAGGTTCCCGTCGAGTACGACGGACGTGAGGGGTGTTAATACCTTCCCCTCACGTAACCGACTCCCGAACCTGGAACATGGTTGCGACATCCCTGTTCCTATCCTTTCGTTTCAAGAGGTTTTCTCGATATTTTCCTCTCCCGTTTGTTCGGGAAAAATAAAGTTCGGTGGCGACTCTGTCGAACCGCATTTCCGCGCCTTTCGCGCGAGGGTCGTTTCTCCGAAATGTCTTCGTGATTTTTCGAGGTGCGACAACTACCAGCCGAGTACTAGAATTCAAAACGGGTCAGGCAAGGAATGACTACCAGGCGAGAACTGGAGTTCAACACGAGGTCAGACGAGGACTGACTACCAGGCGAGAACTGGAGTTAAGAGGTTAGGTTGTCAGGCAAGAACTAACTACCAGGTGGGAACTGGAGTTCAACACGAGGTCAGACGAGGACTGACTACCAGGCAAGAACTAGAGTTAAGAGGTTAGGTTTTCAGGCAAGAATTGAGCTTCTAACTTCAAGTATCAAACGGGAACTGATTTATGGTTTTGGATATCGGACGAGAACTGCTTTCTAGTGGGCCCGACATGCACTGGACTTTGAAATTGTGTTTGCCAGACGGGGACTAATTAAACAGTGAGCTACAGAAAGGGTGACCGGACAAGAACTGGTCGGAACTCTGACATATACCAAATAGGAACTGGTGTTTACTGAAGGTTGACCAAACAAGAACTGGTTTTCCAGGCGAGAACTGGGCTTCGGAAATGATTTCGGTTACAACGCTTTGACATGTAACAGGTTTCAGGTTATTTGATGAGGTAATGACATGATTCCACGACACTCAACTCTTACTGACAAGAACAAACTTGCTTGAACAAACTGCCCCGATGTAATTCCACTTGCCCCAGTTTGATCTTTGGGACAGTGTTCACCTTGAGAAGAAAGCATTTTGCCATGAGACGACCTCGAGATGGCTTGCCCCAGTATCTATACCGTGAAAGGATTCGTCCTTGATTGAATAATTCTGATAAGCTCTGAAGATATGAAGAGGAACATTTCCTTTGCTCTTAGGGTAGCCTGCCCCAGCTTTGCAACGACTTTGCCCCTGATTGGATGGCCTATGGAGTAGTATCCTTGGCTGCGAGAGATTCGCCGAATCTCGACCTGATTGCCCCGGACTAACTGACTTCTGGGTGGCTGACTCCCATGCCGTGCTTATCTGATATAAATTGCCCCGGTTCATCGGAGTATTCAAGCATTCTACATTCTATCCTGATCAGACTTTCCATTATGGAAACTTTACTGTTATCAAGCGCTTACTCGCAAGTAAAACAAATTGTTCTGCATAAAAGATATATTAAATGCAATGCACATGACAGTTTTTTGAAATCCAATTCTGTTCACTTGAAAATAATTTGTAACATAAAGCGTATGAATTAATTATTCAAAATGTCAACATTAATGCCAACGCGGTAAGAGGAATCTTTTTAGGAGTCAGTTTCGATGCGATCTTTACCGAAGTATGCTTTCGAAATAAACCGGCTTTAGTTAGGACTTTTAAAGGTTGTAACGTGGTCAGGTTCACGGTTTAAAAGAAAGGATAAAGGCTCAAAATTTATTGTAACCCACCCATTCTCCTTGATATCCTCCGATCCTATGTTCAGCTAATTCGACCTTAGCGCTCACCTCTCAAAGGTTGAGTGACAGGAGTGACGATGTGGGGAACCACAGATTTTCCGGAGTGACAGTCACTCGCTTTTCGTCTTTGGTGCCTGGAGTCGCACGATTTTGTTCTTGTTTGAGGATTTTTCTTTTGTAATCCTTTTCGCTTTTTGTTTTTTCGTTTTCCCCTAATTTTTCCTGGACTAACTCTTTTGAGTTTCTTCGATTTTGAAGTCCAACAGGGTGCCCTAATTTTTGCCTAAGTAGCTTGTTTTAAAGATTCGGCTTAGCGGGCTTTTTTCTTTTGATTTTTTTTTCTTTTTTGAACAAATCGTGTGACATCGGCTTGCCTGACTTATTTGAAAAGAGATTGTGACTGTTTCACTCCTTGTCGGCAAGGTTTAACCATCACGGTTTTTTAGGCACAACCTATAGAGGTGTGATTGATCCTCGAACGGAAACACTCCTAGCATGATTTGAACGTTTGGTCAAATTAACTGATACCTACCCTGCCCCAGGTTAAGATTGAGGGTTTTTCATTTTCAGAAAGAAACTCTTACTACTAGGCTCAAAGGGGTTGACAAGGGATTATCTTCCTTATATCTCCGGTGTTTAGGAATTTGAAACAATGCCTGTACATCATCAACAGGTTTTTATTCAAAAGCATACAGTCGGAAGCTTACGCGTCTTTCGATTTCGTCATCCTCCCCGGATTCCACTTAAACAAGCGTTGGACAATAATAAAAAGCATAGAGTGAACACGAATGGATTTAATCAAAAACATGCATATTCATTTCATTATTATTATTAATTGAAAACAATACAAGTTTTACAAATGATATTTGCATTCTAATAGGAAAAAAATTACAAATATAAAGAAATGTCATGATAAAACATAGATTCCCAGCTTCGGAGAACCGGGCTTCTTATCTGAACCACTGACTAGGGAGATGCGACGCTTGAAGTCTTCAAATTCAATCAGATGAGAGGTCGACGTGCACAACCAAGCTTCCTTCGGGAAAGGAAATGTACTCTTTGTCCATCAACTGTTGCACTTTAGCTTGAAAGGCTTTGCAGTCTTCAGTTGCGTGCCCCATAGATCCTGCATGGTATTCGCATCGAGTATTGGGATCATACCCAGGAGGGTATGGCTCTGGCAACGACTTGAGAGCTTTAGGCTCCACCAAAAAATTCTGAACCAACTGTGGAAGAATATCACTGTATGGCATAGGCACTGGATGAAGAGTGGCATTCCTTCTTTCCAAATTGTTGCACGACCTATTCTGATTCTGGCGCTGACGGTTATTTTGCTGTCGAGGAGCATGAGATTGTTGGCGACAGGCTGACTGTTGAACCAGAGCAGATACGAAATTAGCCTCTTTTTCCTTCCCGACATAAGGCTTCTTGGCATCTTTCGAGGAATCAAGAGCAACTTGAATCTTTCCCATTTTGATACCGCTTTCGACTCTTTCTCCCGCACTTACCAGCTCTGAAAAGCCTGCAGACATGCAACCTATCAGCTTCTCATAGTACAATCTGGGAAGTGTAGCCATGAACATGTCAATCATTTCTCTCTCCGCCATGGGAGGTTGCACTCTAGCCGCTAAGTCTCGCCATCTCTAGGCATACTCCTTGAAACTCTCAGTATTCTTCTGCGACAGACTCTGCAATTGTATCCTGTTTGGTGCCAAATCACTATTATACTGATAGTGACACACAAACGCTTCGGCCAATTCTCTCCAGCTACGGATGTGATTTCTCTCAAGCCCCATATACCATTCCAATGATGCTCCTGTCAGACTATCTTGGAAGCAATGCATTAGCAGTTTTTCATCCTCGGAGTAAGCAGACATCTTCCGGAAATATGCTCAGATGTGTACTCTAGGACAGGTCGTCCTTTTGTACTTATCAAACTCCGGTACCTTGAATTTGGGAGGAATCCTGATCCCAGGAACTAAACCAAGATCTGACATGTCGAGACCCAGAGAGTTCTGATTTTCAAGAGACTTCATCTTTTCCTCGATCAGTTTGAACCTTCTGTCAGCTTCGGTCGATAAACCATCCTCCAAATTTCTCATGGAAAAGATATCACTCTGGTGATCTTCCCAATGAGGGCCAACGGCCCTATGCACAACGCGCACACTTCCGCCAACAACGTTACCATTATCATTCACACCACCTCCGCTCGGAGGTACGACAATAGTAGGAACAACTCGTGGACCAGATCCACCGGTGGGAGGAATAACATCAGCTCCTCCATGCAAGACACCCTCTTCATCAGCTCGTGCTATCAACGGCTGGACTATAGTCCTTAACTGTTCCTGCCCGATGACAACGTTCTGCATCAACTCCATGAACTGGGACATGTGAGCTCTGACCTCATGCAATTCATCTTGAACCTGATCCATTGCTATGGCTGATTCCCTTGAGTCGGATATTCGTGGACACTGAACTGCTCAAACCTGTTACTGAAGAACACCACGCGGAGATAAGAACACGAGGCTACCGAGAACAACCTGCGATGCAAATGAGAATGCAAGATGAAAAATGCAAACACGTTATGAAGATGCAGATGCAAATACATTGGATCAAGGTTGACGCATTGTAGAGAAGAACCGATGCTTTGCTTTGGCAAGAACAGTAGCATAATCCTGATAATAGGAACCTCTGATATCGGGAACAAAGTTCACGCTGTAGGGAAAACCGGGTAATTTGGAAGTCAAGGTTTCCTACATAACCCAATCCCTCTCACATGTATGGACCTATCCACTGATAAGGTTCAACATCCTATGCGTTCATCAGCGTCACTGACTTTCAAGAAATAATGATACGTTCACCATTTCTGGTTTAGCATCATCATCCCCTGAAGAGGCCTCACTTAACTGAATCACAAATGATTGGTTCCTATAGTCGACAATCCTCAGATCGAACAACTCGTCGAGCCCTCAGGGCCAGAAAAGAAGTCATCAAAGAGAATCTTGTCTGAGCGTGAACTTCATGGGAACTTGTGCTTACTAAGCAAGCAGGTTCACCACTAGTCTCCACTACTAATGCTATGTTTACACTCAAGCCTGGGTCTGGCTTATCACTCATAAGAACTTCCCTCCCCACAGCACAACAATGATGATATATAATGCTGAAAATAAATGCGGGAAAAATAGAGTGCGGAAGTAAATAAAGTACAACACGTATGTACAAAACCCAAAAAGATAAAAAAAAAACAAGCGCTAGGATTGACTTGTATAGGGGATTGGAAACAGTCCCAACAGAGGGGATGGAAAAATTCCCCAGCAGCTATATATTCCCAACAGAGTCGCTAGTTGTCGCTATTGCGAAAAAAGGTGCCGACAATGACAGAAGAATCGCCACCTATCGTTATTTATCCCAAACGAGGGAAAGGAAACGATCGGGAAAAACCTAGCAAAAAGGGATAAGATTGGTCATCGCAACCAAATCTCGGGTTCGGGAGTCGATTACGCAAGGGAAAGGTATTAGCACCCCTCACGTCCGTTGTACTCAACGGGATCCATGCTTAGTTGTTTATCTATCTAACTAATGGTCTGGGTTAAAAGAAAAGAAAAAAGGACTCGACAGAGAGCTGCTGCTCTGGGCCTACGTATTCCCTCGTGCAATAGGAAGGTCAGAGTCAACATAGTTCGACTAACTATGGGTGAAAGGTTGCTCGCCAAGATATTGCATCTTGTGCCAACGTACTCTCAACAGGTATGAGAGATAAGAGCTTACGTACTTCGGGATAAAACGGAACACATGTTTGTTCGCATGTTTTTTACCCGAGTAGGGTTAACAGGTAGTTCTAGCAGTTGGTGTATGCAGCTCGCTCGTTGGAGACTTAGGCGTTACCGTTTCCGGTAGAACTAAGAGTTAACAACACTCTTTTATCTGAAAGATTTTCCTGATTAACAGAGGCCAAAAGGGCAAAAGAGGTTTGAATGTTTGTTTTGAAGTCTTTTATCATAAGTGTTTTGAATGAATGTTTGTAATTCATATCGTACTAGAGACTATGACCTAGGAGCGAATGCGTCGCATATCGTCGTAGGGGCGTATGCTAAACACTCTAGGTAATTGAGGAGAAGCCCCCCAATCACCATTTCCCAAGTAGCTCAAGGCTCGTAACGTACAATACCCATTAGCCTTTATTATGTGTTTTATTATTGTTTGAAGATGAGAAGAGAGAAGGAACTCTAAAGGGGAACTAATCAAAACCCTAATGTTATCATGCAAGATGGTCCTAAGGTTGAGTTTAGAAAGGGAAACTATCCTACTTGTTATCATGAAAAGGGTTAAAACCTAGTGTCTATCATCACCATCCTTGAACAAGGACGTGAGAACCCTAAGGGAACATGGCAATAGAAAGGAAACAACAAGAAATCATCATGATTATCCAACTGAAATGTAAAATGTGAATGAATGCACATGCAATGCAACAGTACAAGCAAGGGAGGACACCTCAACCTTCAATGCAAACAAGGAAAACATAAAAGAAAACAACACACAAGCAAAGGTAGGCAACCTCAACCTTTAGATGCAAACAAGGATTTAAGAGAAAGAATGCCTACACATGCACATCTATCCTAATGCACCAAATTAAACAAATATGCAAGGGAGATGATAAACCAGATAATGGGAAAGCAAAAGGAGAACTAAACTCATCCAGCTCAATATGTATCAACACAGGAGTCCACAAAGGCTCAGACTTCTTTATGGAATGCACTAAGTTCTTCCTAAGGAAGAACTAGGCTCTCACAAGAAGGGTCCTAAGATCAAAGGACAGATAAGAAGGAATGATGGGAATCATAGTGTGAACCAAGGGAACCCACTATGTCCAATGTGTATCAACACAAGAGTCCATCAAAGGCTCAACCTCTTTATGGAATGAACTTGGTTCTTCCTAAGGAATAAATAGGCTCTCACAAGAAGGATCCTAAGATTGAAGGACAAGAAAGAATGAGTGTACAAAGCACTTGAGTCCTCAAAAGTTCAACTTCTTTATGGAATGCACTTGGTTCTTCCTAAGGAAGAACTAGGCTCTCACAAGAATGATCCTAAGATTGTAGTACATGAGGGCCTAATTAGGAGAATAAGGATGGGAATCAAAGTGAGACCCTAAGGAACTCACCATGTTCAACCAAACTTACTTCCTTCAATGTATAAAGACACAAGAGCCCATCAAAGGATCAACTTCTTTATGGAATGCACTAAATTCTTCCTAAGGAAGAAATATGCTCTCACAAGAAGGATCCTAAGATTGAAGGACTTGGAGGAGAAAAGAAGAGGATGTGTATGGGAAGCATGGTGAAAACCTAAGGAATTCACCATGTCACTCAACCAAGTTCATCACACAGGAATAGTCCTCAAAGAATCTACCCCTCATGGAATGCACAGAGTTCTTCCTAAGGAAGAACTAAGCTCTCACAAGTGGGATCCTAATATCATAGGACTAAAGGATTGGAGGATGAATCTTGTAAAGATGGAAATCATTCAAGGGATTCTTATGGAAAGACTAAGGAAAAGGTCCTAAAAGAAGCCTAAGTTAGGAACTAGTTAGGAACAAGATCTGAACAGGATTTAGCCTTGAAAATGAATATACAAGTGCCTTAAGATGTCTAGGATATGAACATGGAAGATTTGGATGTACAAGCATTGCAAAAAGTTCACACAAAATACAAACTAGGCAAGTGGTAAGGTTGAAACCACACAAATATAAGCCAAAATGTAAAATCTACCAAAAATAGTGAAAGGAACCTAAAAAATCTAGGAAAATTCTTAAGGTTCCCTTATGGTCTTAGGAACCAGGGGTCCAAATTTGAGAAGGAAATTATAAGTCTAGGTATGCCTACAGAAGTTAAAAGCCTAGGGTGCTCTATGGACAAGGCAAAAAGAGAAGGTTTAAAAGGCACTATCTAAACCCTAATCAAATGATACCTAAAAATAATGAGAAAACTGTTACAATGTCAATTGAAGTATCAAGAATAAGCATAAAAAATATCATGAATTTATCTGATGTTTTGAGCAAGAAAGAAAATAAAGCAAGAAGATATGCCATTTTTCACATTTACAAAAGCATACTAAAAATAAAGTACACAATTAAATGGAAAATGAATGAAAAATCAATTAAAAAAATATGTAAAATTCAATTACATGTTAAAGTAGGCAAAACATATTTTTCATGATTTTTAGGATGCATTAAGTATTTTTAAAGAATTAAAATACAAACAGCATTAAAAATGGAAAAATAAGGAAAAGAAATGGAAATTGAAAAGTTTGTGGTGCAGAAAGTAAGAATATCATGTGTAAATGTTGGGCCAGAGCGTATGGGAGGTGCAAACAACATTTAGGCCTAGGTCAATTAACCTCAGTCAACTACAGCCAAGACTCAATCACAACCCTACGTTTCAATTACCAGCCAAGCATCCTATGGCTACAAAGGTGACACGCGAGCTTCAGCATCAAAACATAAAACGAAAATAAATCTCAGCCTTACAATCCAAAGACTGGTCAAGCAATCTAATGGTTGTGGTGCATGCCAATGAAACGCATCGTTTCATTAAAAGGGAATTCAATCCCTGAGATGCAATCGTGGCCACTGGATACGAATCAAGTCATGTAATCCTAGGGATGTCATAATGCCACCCAAGCAATTGAAACTCAGCACAAAATGGAATTAAATCAAGGCCGTGTGATCCATTCTGAGTCAAAGGTCAAGCCCGGATCTAAGGGTGATGATGAAGCCACATCTCACCTGAGGATTTAAAAGGGCAAAAGAGAGGGAAGAACCAGACGGTGGCCGGAGGGATTCCAGTCATCTTCTTCGTTCACTATGAACAGTACTAGTTCCACGAGTTCAACAAAACTTGCAATTTTTTACATTAATCTCTTTGTCTCACTGCCTAGGTTACTAATCCATGGTCTGTTTTCATTAATTCCTCATAACAAGCCCTAACCGAGTCCTACAAGTTCAGAGGTCATTTCAAGAATGGTTGCAAACAGCCCTAAAACTTATCCTAAATCCATCTATGCATCTTAAGGAACACGAATCCACAAAAATGGCAGCCTACATGTACATGTATGAAGAGAATTTTGGAAAAGTTACTTACTCAACGGAGCACCTCCGTTGGGTCTTCAATTAATGGTGAAGCTTCAGCAAAACCAACCAGAATCCTTCCTTGAACCTTCTTGGCGCTCTTGGCAATCTTGATTTGGACTGAAAATGGCTAATTCTCCAAAAACGAATTTCACTTTTCCTTCACTTTTTCTCAACTTTTTTCTGTTATTTCTTGATCCAAATTCAGTTATTAATGATTGTACATGATCAAGAGTTTATATAGAATGGATTCTGATCCTTTTGAAGCCCAATTACAGCTTGTATGGCCCAATTGAAAATCCAACATTCACTCACTTGAAGCTTTATAAAACTCATGAAAACAAAGCTTGGACTCTTGTAACTTTGTTCATTCATGTTGCTGATGATGCAATGAATCCAATGGTGGAGATTAGACCCTTGAAATGGAATCAATGGTTGATTTGGAATGTGTTACTTCAAGATGAAGTAACCTAGAATTTAGCCATGGAAATGACCTCAAAATTGGTTTATGATTTTGACATTATGTTTAGACTATTTGAGGCACTTAAAATATGCACACATATGAAGGAAAGTGGTTCCAAATGAGTTTGATCCATTCTAGGCCTTTTAAAGCTTCCTTTCATGGAAATTTCTCCACCAATTCTCCAATCCAAGCCACTTCACTGATGTCTTGATGTTTGGATGAGAAAATGACCCCATTTGGAGCAAGTTTCAAGTTGGAAAGATTTTCATTTGAGTTGTGCAAGGTGGTGAAATTGACCTATAATCTTAGTTTCCCAAAATACCCCTACCTTGCAAGCTTCATATCTTGAGCTCCACAAATCAGCTTGAGGACTTCTAGGACTCTTTGGAAATCTAATATGATAAGGGATAACTTTCATTTTTGGGTCAATATGAGGAGAAACATCCTTCTAGGTCAAAAATGTCTTGGAAGTTGGTTGACTTTCATGAACCAAAATCACATTCGTCTGATGACCTGTAACTTGTCTGCTCCATAACTTGAGTTCTAGAAATCAGATGAATGACTTCTAGTACTCAAAATAAAGCTAAGAACATGCTCTACAAGTCTCATGTTGGAGTCAAGATGAGATGAAACTTGTATCTTGAGATATGTGGTTTTGAAGTTAGACACTAAATAGGGGATTTTACACTAACAAAGCTTAGCAACCCTAGCTTAGCAACTTCTCACCCTCTTGAATATTGATGAATTGGTCTTGAAATGGTATATTAAATGTCTCAACACAAAATTCCATGATCACAAAGACTTGGAATTGAGTCTTAATATCCTTCCAATTCACTGTTGACTTAGGGTTAACCAGATGAAAACCCTACCTGCACCACCTTTGGTTGTGGCCTCTTGCACTTTGAATAATGACTTGAATAAGCTCCAAAATTACCCTCAAGGTATTTCATGAGATTTCATGATAGATTCTATCCATAACCCTGGACTCAACATCATCAGATGACTTTCAATGACCCCCCAGATAGGAGGTAGGCAGACTTGTATCCATCCCTTTTTCCCAAGGAGCTTTGACTTCTTCATGAAGGCTTGATGGGGATGATAACTTGACTATAGCTTCTTGATCAGCCCTAGAACCTTTGGTATCCTCTTGTTAATAGGCACATCTCTTGATCCCCTGCACAACTGACAATGCAATGCATATGCTAATGCTATGAATGCAATGAAACACAAGCTAGGTAAAGAAAGGTTGGGCAAATTTTGGGGTGCAACACCTATATAGGTACCCAACAGGTTAAGGAGGCTAAGGCCAACCTTTTGGTTTGACTGTATGAGCTTGAAGTATGATGAAGCCATTGAAATTATGATCTATAGGTTTCAAGTTCTTGTATCAGGACTTCATGTCTTAAACAAAAGCTATTCCACAGCTGATTATGATAAGAAAATATTGAAGAAGTCTTCCTGCAAGATACACCCCAAGGTTATTGCAATTCAGAAGGTTAAAGATTTGAATACTCTAGGTCTTAAAATATTGATCAGTAACCTTCAGAGCCATGAAATGGAACTGAATGGTGATGAACCTGTGTTGAAACTTAGATATCTTACTTTGAGGTCTAATGCTGAAAGATCTGGTGATGAAACTTCCAGATCCTCAAAAGTCAGAAAAACCAAAAGAAGTTTCTGATGTAAAAGATCCTAATAGGGAAACTGATGATAAGGAATTGGATTTCATCATCAAGAGCTTTCAACAGTTGCATAAGAGAAACACGATATTTTGTGTTAGAAGTTCTAACTTCAAAGGTTCCAGTTCCAGAAATAGGGAAGATGACCAGAAGATCTGCTACAACTGCAATAAGCTTGGTCACCTCAGAAACATTCATCCTGATCTGCAAAAGGAAAAAAATTCAAGAAGGGAATTTTAAAGAGAAAGTTCAAGAAAAATCTCATGGTAACATGGGATGAACTTGATGATGAAGAATATTCAAACGGAGATGCTGAAGAAGCCAACCATACACTAATGGCTCACACACTCTCTGATTCAGAATTCAAGTCAGGTTCTGGATGAGAATCTGATGAGGAAGATGAGGAAAAACACATGATGGTTGTTAAGAAACAACTTGATTTCTTAAGGAAGAATTGAAATCTTCTAAAGAAACTGTTGAGACATTGGAAAGAAATATAGTTGCTTAAGCTAAAAAGGATTATATGGAACCTTTAAATGAGTAAGTTATGGCTTTCCAAGATTTCTTAACAATGGGTCTTAACAGAACTTAGCTTGCATCATGATTTATGGAGCAAGCAGGAGCAAAGGAAAAGGTTTGGGCTTTCATGAAAAATGTCTTGATTCCAAAATATTGACATTAAAGAAACCCTCAGAACCATTTTATTCAAGCTATGTTGATAAAGGGCTTAACGACTATTTTGTGCTTGTTACTAAAAGTATCAAAGTTCTGAACCCATCAGAGTCAATAATAGAGAAGTTAAAGGCTCTAACTAAAATGGAACCAAAGACCTCAAGGTCAAAAGCTCAACAGAAGTCAAAACCCGAGATCTCAAAGTTAGTGGTTTTGGAGAAACCAGACACTATGATCCAAAGGTCAAAAGGTTAAAGGAATTCAGAACTTAATACCTTTAAGTCAAAGGCTATAAGAACACCTATACCTAAGACTTCTGGATCTAAGTTTATGAAAAAGTTCAGATATTAATGTTAAAGCTTATCCAAGATAGAATTTCTATAAAAAGAAAGTCTGAAATGAGCCTAAACATTACTAAGTTAAGGGCACATAATAAGAAAAAGCCTAGAGTAACTAACGCAATAGGACCCATAAGACTGTGGGTACCAAAATCTGAAATTGTGTTTGTAGATATGCTAAAAGGAAAAGATAAAGCATTTGTCCTAATGTTTGGACAATTGATAAGTGCCAAATTGTGTTAAATATGTGTGCAGTTTTGTGGCACTTATTGACTATTTTAATTGAATTTCTTAGATAAACCTCAACTTTTGTGTACATATTGTGTAGTTTGATCATTTGCAACTTGTCTTGTAGGTTTGTATGCATTGGAGGAGCTTTGAGAATCAAAGGACATGTATTTTAATTCTAAATTGCAAATTTTGAAGTTCCTGAGCAGGCTAAGCGCGGTCCTAGCACGCTTAGAGAAATGAAGGTCGTGGGAAATCACATTTTTTGCACTAGGAACGTGCTCTGGTGGGGCTTAGGGTGGGTTGTGCTTAGCCCAAATCCACTTTTTGAATTTGTATATGTTAATTTCTTCTTAGATATTTTAAAAATCTTAACCATTTTTAATATTCTCTCTTGGCACAACAACACAAGAAACCCATTTTTGGGAGAGAAGCTTGGAAAACAATAAGAGAGGGCGCACCTTGAAGATTCAGAGTTGGATTCGCTTCTATCGGCGAGACACTGTGATAGATGCTTGTTCATCTTCATTCTTATCTTTGTATTTAGATACCATGGGTAGCTAAATCTCTTTCTTGTTGGGATTGGATGTAAGTTTACAGTTAAAGTATGTATTTTTATTGATCATGGTGTTTTGTACAATCTATTTTATGAACCTATATCAATGTTATCCTTGTTTACTTGTTTTAAATTTTGATTTGAGCCATGATTGAGAAATACTCTTCGAATCTCGATCTAGGATAATCATATGTTAAATTATAAATGCTAAACATAGATTTAGATCTAACATTCACCATGGGTATTGAATCTTAATTCTCTGTGTTGTTTAATAGAGTGAGAGATCATCGATTAAATGATAGGATAGAACTCGCGACATCGACTAGACATAACGATGTTGATGAGCGATACATGATGATATTGATGAATGTTTAAACTGTGCATAACTGATTGGTAAATTTATGTATTTGATTGGTAGAGGAAATCCAATCCTGACAAGTTCTCTACTCTCTTCAAAACTTTATTCATTTATTCATGCATTTTACATTCCACATCTTTAAAATTTCAAGCACCCTCCAAAAAACAAGTTTCGCGGTGAGAATTAGATATCAAGCTATTAATTAACGTGAATCACAAATCATGAAGTTCACCATCGAGCTTTGATTTATCTAAAGGAAGGGGTAAAGATCGAAGAAAACCCTAAGTGCATTATGTAACAACACATCTAAGAGATCTAAGGTTTGGGGGTTGGTTATACCTAGGGAAGGTGTTAGCATCCTAAGTATCTGTAGTACTCTACAGGAACCTCTTGTTAGTATTTGTATTATGCTAAAGTGTGCTTGCTAAAGGGACAAGTGCTAAGGTAAAGATCTAAAGTATATATAAAGTATGCTCACTAAGACATCACGTCTCGTGCCTACGTATCCTAACGGGAATGGAATCAGAGCAATCGTAGTTTCCCTCAATAGGGGTGAGGAACTCTTGACTGTGGTCAAGGTTCCAAAGGGAAAAGTAAATATCTGCAGTGAGACACCTACATAGAGTGTGGCGAATTTGAACCCAAGGCTAGGTTAAACGGGAAAGGAAATGTCCATGGCGGGACACTCACATAGAGTACGACGACTCTAATCCTAAGGTTAGGATAAAAGGGTAAGAACCTAAGGTTAGGCCAAGTATGACATGGCAGTCAACAAGGGGAATCCTTTCATTTGGAATCAGGCAGAAACAACCAAAATAACAAGGAGCGAAGGAAGAGAGCTTTAAGCATACATCACCAAATCACTAGCCACACTGGTTAATAACTAGTTCACACAAAGACAAGTAAGAAGAACTCAAACAAAGATCACCAAAGCTCTACAAAACTAACTCAAACATCACATATTCATGTGTCAAAATGTGGTAAAAGATTGGCTCAATAAAACATACTTAAGGCATTCAAAATCAAAATCTTAGTCTAAGGGTATTTTAGTAAGCACATCTCACAAATAAATTAAAATAAAATAGCAAAAAAAACCTTAAAAAAAATAAAAATTGATAAAAAGGTTAAGACATCAAAGGGTTAAAAAATATTTTTGGAATTTTTTTTAAGTGAAAGGAAAGTAGAAAATAAAGATAAAAAATAAAACATGAAGAAGAAAGTGAATAAAAAGATAAAATAAAAAAGCATGGAGGTGCATTAGTAAAACATAATAAGAAAAATGAAGTTCAAATGCCAATGGGCCTGGAAAATAGGGGTGCAAACAGGAACAGGTTGAGCTTATGGTCCAAAGAGACCCAGGGTGGACCATCCTATGAGTTGAGTCTTTGAGACTTTTTCATACACCTGGATCATGACCGTCGGATCCCAAGATCTGACTTGGTCAACAGAATCATGCGGTCCAGGGGATAAAGTGCATGATTGTGTTATGTAGGATACATATAGGGAAGCAAAAGGTCAGGTGAGAGGTGACGGTGACACGTGTCACCGTTTTGGGTTGCCATTAGGGGTGTGCATGGATTATAAACCAAACCAAACCAAACCACATATATGGTTTGGTTTGGATCTTAAAACCATTTATATAAAACCGGTTTATTTTTTAAAACCGGTTTACAAGTGGATTGGTTCGGTTTCAAACTGGTTTTTAAAAAAAATAACAGTTTTTTTAAAAACCAGTTTTAAACCGGTTTCTCTCAAAACCAATTTTTTATTTTAAATAATCTAAACATTTCCGCAAAACCATTTTCCTATTTAATCATCAAAAACACAATTTCACACAAAATCGATTAATATCTCCACAATGACAAACCAACTTATGAAGACTATTATTCCTATGAGAAAATTAAAATCAAATCATTAACAAACCCACTAGAAGATACATGAATAATTAAACTTTACACTTCACAAATACAAACAGTACTATATGAATTTGAATATATAAGTGAATGAGTATGATGAGACACATACACTAGCTCACACTCTCATGCTATGTTTAAAGCAGAAAAAAGTCTTGCCAATTTATACAAGTAAAATCTCACTTTCAATTTGACCCAACAATTTTACTGAGTTATATACGTTTTTCTTGATTCATTTGATTATAATCATTGATGTAATTAGCATCTATTAATCATCATTAATTGTTAATTATCATCAATTTATATATAAAAAAACAACCTTCCTCGTATCATTAACCGTCCCCCACCGTTACTTAACCGCAACTTTCTCCGTCGCAGAACTATTTCGATAAATCCATGATTGTGATTTAGAGAATTAAGATACAAATGAGATTAAGATTTCTGAAATTTGTGTTGATCTTGATTTTTCCAACTATTATACTTTTATTTTTGAAGCTTATTGAAAAATGGTTACCAAATCTCAAACCGGTTTGAAAAAATGGTTACCGATTTTTTTTTATTTGATAAATGGGGCACCGAATTTAAAATATAAATTTGGATTGGATTTTAAAATTTGGATTAATTTGGATAGAAATTTGGTTTATGGTTATTGGTTATTTTGCACACCCCTAGCTGCCATTCAAACAAAATCTTTGCAAGGAAAAGGAAAGAAAGGTAACGTAAAACCACTTCTGATGAAACCACAACGTCAATCAATTCTCTCTTTATGTCACCTTCATTTTCAAAACCCTCTCTCTCTCTCTCTGCAATTCAAATAATTTCACCAGAACTCGCCACCCGCCGGAGACGATGGTGGTTGGTGTCCAACCACGACGATGCCGCCACCTCTCTCCGGCCAAAAACTAAAAATCAAACCTTTCTCCCCCAAACAATCCTTCTGAGTTGGAATCTGGGGTCAGAAAGTCAAGGTTCATGCTTTAACACCCAAAAACCAATCACGATCCAAAACCCTAAACTACGAAATTGGCCTTAGATCGACATAAAACAAGGGAGACGAAGGCTTCGTGACAGGAGGGTGTAAGCAAATGAACGGAAAGGCGGAATAAGGAGGGAACATACCAAATGGAATCATCGTCCAATTACCGCTCCGACTAACTTAGATAAGTCTTCTTTTTTCCTTTTCTCTTTTTCGTTTCAATTCCAAAATGCTCATTCTTTCTTGGATTTTTCGTATAGGTTCAAAACTTGTAGGTGTTTTTGTAGTTATTCTTTTTTATTTTTTTATTAATTCTCCCCCCTCTTATCCTCTGATTCCATCCTCCTTTATGTTGAGCCCAAAAACTAGGTTTTGCCAACAATTTTGAATTCCTGGTCTACCGTGAAATTAATTCCCTGCTATGAAATTTTGTTCTTTTTCCATTTTTGTGTTAGGCTCTTTGCATTGTTAATCCTGTTACTCTGAATTATTTCCTTTTTTATAAACTCTGAACAGCTGTGATGCTGCCTTGAACTGTCTATTTTACTCTGAATTTCCTCTGCATTTTTTGTCTCGAATTGGGTGTGTGTCGTGTGCCATGTGTTCGAAAACAAAATTCTGAAATCTGACATTGAAGTATAATGGTTTGGACTACATGGAAATTTGTTAGATTAGGCATGATTAAATGAATATGTTATGTGATACATTTGAAGTATGAAGGTACATGGCTTGAAACGTTTGTGAATAGAATGTGAATGAAATGGTTGAAATTGTCTTGGATTAATGAATTTGGATCTTGATATTGAGAACAACTTGTATTCGTGAACTTGAAAATTTTGGTTTGTCTTGAATTTGATATAATTTGGTATGAAATTGAAAAGGATTGGCTTGAATGGTTTTGCGTGAATGTGATGTCACAGTTTTATTGACCTTGAGATTTTTGGTTATGAATTTGAAATGGATTGATAACTCTTGGCATAATTTGAGCTTGTTCTTCTTTTGATCCCTTTGTGTGTTTGATCTTGAAATATTGGTTGAGTTGATAGGTTTGATGAATAGATGAATTTCATGGATTGAATTTGTTGTGGCATTGAATTGAATAGCTCATGATTGGTTTTGTAGATTGGTACAACGTGAGTTTTGGCAAGGAAAAGGCATGATGGTTGAGGCATGAAGATGAGGCGAGAAGAAGATGATTGACGGTGATGCATGAATAGTAAGATTGAGGCGTGGTGTGCAAGTGAAAGACTTAGGCATGATGATGAAGACATGAGGCGTGAAGATGATGATAGTGAACACGAAGCAACCTCATTTTCTTATCTTATCAATCCAAAAACAAAAACTCATGAATTTGTAACATGTTGAATAATTGTAATTTCCTTTGAATTAGCACCAAAACAAACTTGTAACTTGAACATTTGAAATCAAAGAAACTCTTCCTATTCAATCTCAATTATATCTCAAAGTTAAACATGAACCATGATAGCCCTTAGGATTAAAGTGTAAGAGCAAGAATTGTATTTACATGTTATCTCTATGTTTTGATGATAACAATTAAGTATTTGTGAAAGAACCATTTTATGTTCTAATGTTTGTTGTGTGCAGATCGTTAAATAAAGATATCAAATCAACAAACAATATCAAGAAGTGCATTAAATTCAATATGGAGTTACTTTGTGTGACGTGACATAAAGCGCTTATTAAAGAAGCAAGTTTGCCTCTGTATCTGTTCACGATCAGAAAGTTCCAATGATGATGTATATTGCAGTTGCAATGCTCTTGCGGATCCTACTCTGAGAAGTGTATCTGATCTGGAAGCTATCAACGCATCTGAGATATAGTCCTCTGAAGACCAAGTGCAGAAAGACTCTGAAGACTTAAGGGTTCTGAAGATCAAGACTTTGAAGATATAATCCTCTGAAGAATTACGTGTTGAAGACTCTGATAACTTGAAGCTCTGAAGGCTGAAGGCTCTGAAGACCAAGTGCAGAAAGACTCTGAAGACTAGATTCTGAAGATAAAGATTATGTAGCTTCACCCAGATTAAGACGTGTTAATCAGATAAGCTGTTGCTATCAATTTTGATAAACAAGGTGTTGAGTTCAGACTCTGATGTTATTACGCTATCATACCAAAGTAGTTTCTGAACTACTCATGTGATACATCATCAGAAGAACAAAAGCCAGAAGCTAATCTGTCCTAGCTAATAAATGAAGATCACATCATTTGTGGATAAGAGCTGTCTCCCACAATGATATATTAACGTTGCAAGAAAAGGAAAAGAAAGTGATGTCAGTACTATACAACACGTGAGTATCCTATCCATTGGGAAATGACCGTTGGAATATTTGAATGGACATCTCTACCCTCACAACGTCTTTTTTGAATGCACTATAAAAGAAGAACATTTGATTCATTCAAATGTCAGCTCATTAAAAAGCAAGCCAACTTGTTACAAAGCAATGATGCTGACGAGTGAAGTTAGCAACATAGTTGATTAACAAGAAAAGCTTTATGCTAAGAAGCCGCAGTGCTCACATAAGAAAGCTTTTAAGCAATATGGAAACTACTGTTCTAATAATCTCACAGAGATTTATCCTTAGATTAGTTTCTGTATTAGTATGCAAGGAGCTGTTGCTCAATACTTGCCATGTACTTAATTAGGAGTAATCTGCTTGAAAAGAAGCACTCATGTAATCTCCGGCAACACAAATTCAACTTAGAATTAGTGGTTCCTCAAGTGATCTTGTGAAGATCAGAATAATTGAGATGACAAGTGATAGTTGTCATTTATGGTATCTAATAGGAGATCTTAATTGATCTGATTCTATTAGATATCAATGAACATTATATCCTAAGGGATCCCTGAACGTGTCATTGTCTATTTGTTAGTCACCTGCAGTTAGCTTGTGCAACTGTAATCAGTTTGGTTATAGTGGATTAAGTCCTTGCTTGAATGAGGCAAAATCACCTTGGAAGGGTGGACTGGATTAGCTTGAGAGTTGCTCAAGTGAACCAGGATATATCACGTGTTCTATACTTGTGTCATGCTTTATTATTTATGCTTCTACAATGCATCTTAAAGAACTCTATAGAAAACAACAAGTGAAGAAACCCAGAAAAAGTTTTAATAGAGTGAATACCCAATTCATACCCCCCCTTTCTTGTGTATTTTTCACACCTTCATAAAGAGATGGTATCACTTAGCTTGTATGAGTCAAAGAATAATGAACATCTCAAAGAAACAAATTGGAATTGAATGGGTGATATGAGTGAAATTGAAGTTGAGTTTTGACATGTAAAAATTTGACATAGAAACAAGTCTTGACATTATGAACATGGATGAAAAAAATGATAATGGAAACTAAATGGTGAAGAAAACCTGAAAAGATGATGTAGAATGAGACCAAAAAATAGTGATAAAGCCTCTAACTTAGAAATCAAATGCAAGGCCATCCAAAGAAACCTCATCACAAATCGTACTCCAAAACAAAACTCATAAAGACATCACAAACAACAAAAAAAAAACGAAACATCAAGTTAACAAAACAACACCCAAAAGGAGGTCCCTAAGGGTTTAAGAAAATCTTAGTGGCATGAGATCATAATAACAATCTAAGATCTAGGTAAAATAAAAAGAAATAAAAGATTCCCACATGATTCATGATGATAACAAAACCTCATGAATGAAATGGAATAGATGAACAAAAAGCAAAGGGAAAAATTTAGGGTATGACAGTTGCCCCTATTTAAATATCTTCATCATACGGCATGAGTGATGGCAATTCTCGAAAAATCATGGTGAAAGGTATTTAAATACAAATAACCGAAAATTTTGCCCTTAGATGCAATGACGTATCATGCTATAGACAAAAAAACTAATTGTTACTGACATGCCATGAGTTCTAGCTTGATGAAATGATGGAATGATAAATACAAAATGCAGACAAAAACGAAAGCTTGATGAAAATTATCACCATGAGAGTAACTTATGACACTTTGCATAACATTCTATGTAGTGCTCTCATAGCGTGTCAATCCAGTATAAACATTACTCCTAATAGGCATACATATGTTAAGACTTGATAACTCTTTATCCGTGATTCATGAGATGTGATCATCAGTCCTCTACATAATAGTCTTAATGCTTTAAGGTTATCCCACATTACTGTAAAGCTCGACTACAAATACTTTAAGAAAATGTCCTTATGTTTAATGGGATCTCATGATTAAGTCACACTTAATATTTCACTAAACGAACTAGCTATTCTAGGGACTTTATTATTCTGGAAAAAAAACATAATAAAGAAATGTCTTTTATTATAAATAAATAATTCAATACAAATACCAAAAGTAATGGCCTCTAGGGCTTACACCAACACTTTCTAATTCCCCAATGAGTTTATTCCTCGTAGAAGATTTTGCTTTAGCTTTCCTTTTCATCCTTGGATATAAGAAATCCCTAGTTGAGTTTATTCCTCATTAGATAGAGTCTTGTTTGATCGTTTCTCTCCACCTTGTACCTGGATTAAACTTTGGTCTATGACAATCATGATTTTGAATCTCTCTAGGCTGTTAAACATAGATCGAAGATGCATTTATTTTGCACATTTGGATACTTTGTCTCTCCAGGAAGAATCTGCTTATGGATCCCCATGGAAGACAAACTTTTACTCCCCATCAGTGTTGTTATAACACTTTCTCAGAATTTATCCCAAATAACAAGGGAAATCTCTTTATTTGAGAAGCTTGTTATGTTCTCGAACTTTATATTAGGCGTCAAATAGAAGTCTCTTTTGCGGATAGTTTGTCTATCCCTAGTGAAATTATCAACTTTTCTTTCATCAAATGGCATCTTTCCAGAAGTCCGTCAGAGAAGTTTGTTGAAGACTCTTACAAGTGGTTTTTCTCTTTATTTGAGATATCCTGTTACAAGAATTTTATTTTCTCTAATGCAATTTCAAACTATAACTTGTAATGCTCCCTAGTGAGCTCATTATCAAATTTTGCTCCTGTTGCGGTGGAAATAGGATATCAAACTATTAATTAGTTTGAATCACAATTTTGATTCACAACAGAGTTTGATTTATCTGAAGAAAAAGGTCAAAAGAAGGAAAACCTATTTTTGCATCGTAAACACAATGCGGGGAGAGACCTAGGTAAGGGGTTGGTTAAGCTTAGGGAAGGTACTAGCACCCTAAACTTCTGTAGTACTCTACATGAACCTTTTGTTTATTGTTTGCCTTTTTTGCTTTATTATTTGCTTTGGATGTATATATAATAAGCTAAGGGATAAAGTGACCTAAAGACCTAAGGGTTAGCCCTAAGTTTACTCGGCAAGATTTGCATCTTGTGCCTACGTATTCTGGATAGGGAATGGAATCAGAGTAATCGTAGTTCCCCTTGAAAAGGAGGTTAGAAACGTCTTGACTGCGGTCAAGGTTTCAATAGGGAATAAACGTATCTTAAGGACACGCTTACGTGGAGTGCGGCGACTCCTATTTCTACATTGAACACAGTTAATTGAAATTAGGGTAAACTAAATATTCCACGGCGGGAAACCCTAAAGCGGAGTGCGGCGACTCATTATCCTAACGCTAGGGTAAATGGTAAAATTGTCCACGGCGGGACACCTAGTCCATTTAGGGTTTTGAAATGGTCAAAGGTTAGGGTTATTGACTCGGCGGTTAAACAACTATACGTAATCCTTCGGAAGGTGTTTAAATAATGAAAAACAAGCAGATGATGAATTATTACATGACAGGAATAAAGCGTGAAACTACGGAAAGCGGTAAAGCGTCGCTACGATCACTCGCGTAAATTACAATTCCCAACAAAAAATGCGAAAACTAAATAATTGCGACAACAACCTCGCATGGTTACAATTGAAAAAAAGGACAGTATGAACGAAAAAAGATTAGTAAGCTGAAGCACATCAAGAAGCGACGGGGTTAGACAAAATTGAACGGCTAAATCAATAATCTTATTTTCCGAATTTTTCAAAAGGGAAGAGTTAATTTTTTGCGTTAAAGGGGAAATTGCTCTTTGATTTTTTACTTAAAAACAAAATTTGTTTTAATTTTATTAAGGAAAATGGGTTAATTGCAATTAAGAAAAAAGGTTCAACTTTTGATTAAAGAAAATGTTTTAAAATTTTATTGAAGAAAATGTTTTTAAAATTTAATTAAAGGAAGTGTGTTAAAGGTGATTAAAGAAAATATTTTTTTTAAAAACGTTTTAATTTCTATTTACAACACAAACTAGATTTTAATTATGAAAAAGATGGTTTTTATTTAATTGAGAAAAAAAGGTTCTTGATTTAATTTTTTTTTACTACATAACTACAACTAAAAGGATTATATGATCTGAGGTCATTACTAAAACAAAAAATACTAAACCTGCATTAATTTAACAAGAGAAGAAAGATATTAAATAATATGAATAAAAAATTAAAAGGACATAAATTAACAAGGAAAGGGTGTTAACATGAAACCCTTAGGTTTCTTTCTGTTAAACTTTCCCTTCTTCTTTCCATCTCGCCGGAGGCGATGATGCTCCACCTTCATCCTTTTATTTCCGGCGCTTGCATGCACGATATTTTCCTTTCTCCTTCCTAACCTATAAAACAAAACCTAAAAGCCCAACTTGTTAGTCAACTGATCACCTCTTTTGAGGTTGGGAGCGATTGGAACTGGTGGCGGTTCACGGTGGCTCCGATGATGTATAAGAAACTGAGGACGATGATGTTTGGCCTCTGGGAGCTTGGCTGGCATCGAAGCTTTGAAGCTTCCATCGCCGCTTCCGACTTGGATTGATGAACTTCTTCCTCTTCTTCTCCGAACGGCGACAATGATGCTGAAGATTCTGTTATCTGAGCCAACCGAGTAGTGACGGATCTCTCTCTTCGAACTCGACCACCCCTTTGCCTTCTTTAGTCTTCCTCTTTCTATTGATGGTGTGATGATGATGGATCCTGAACGCCGCCGCTTGTTGGTTGCTTTAGGGTTCTTGCTTTGCTTTTTTCTGGGTTCGATGATTATATAATTCTGATGAACCCCCCCCCTCCTGACGTATTTCTTATTCTTCTTATAATAGTCTGGGTTTTTCGTTTAGGTTCCGAAAATGTTGTCCCCTTTTGCGAATTATGAGCGCTGGATTTGCGTTATGGTTGTTGAGTTTGACTGTGTTTGCTGTGATTTTCCTTCAGGATCTTTGGTTTGATTGTTGGATGCTGACTGTGTGCTTGAATAGGTTACAATTCGTTGAAAATTTTCCGGAAAAAATTTATGACTTATTTTGGCAAAAGCTATCTTGAACAAGTGATTTTTTTCAAAAGCACTTTTTTGAATAAGCAATTTTCCAAACCAGCTTTTTCATAAGCATTTTTATCTCTCTCTCTCTCTAGTTGCCTCAAATAAGAACAACTTGCTGCCGATACTGCATTTGGCCGAGAATCGAGTCGGGAGCCGGCTTCGGAGTAATTTGTTGCCCTCCCGACACATCCAATGATGATATTGTTCTGAGGATGTCAGGATCGACCTAACCGATTAAACTGCTGCTCATTTTAATTATTTTGCAGGTTCGACATGGATAATCAGAAGACAAAGTCGGAGGATAAAAAAGATTAATCTTAGGACAAAATAGAAATTTTTTAGGATTTTTAGAAAGAAAGAAAAGAAATGTAAATTATTTTTCTTTTATATAATAAAATTATTCAATTTAACTTAAACAATATTATTATTAAAGAGTGAAATAAAATACATTGTTATAAAATAAAATAAAAGACTACTATCAATTAAAGAAAATCAAATAAAAAATGAAATGAGAACAAATTTTAATAAAATTATTTAAATGAATGAGAACGATATACAAAAAGAAAATGAAGCGAAAACAATATGAAAATGAAATGAAAATAAAATTAAAATAAGATAAAGTTATTTTTGTTTTTTTTATGTGAAATGAGATGAAAGACAACATTAGAATTCTATTTTTTTTTATTAATTCCCAATTCGCCTAATATCCGATTAACTTCGTCTCCGACACCATTTCCGATTAAACCTTATCCGAATAAATTCAACCGTCCGATTAAACTCAAAAATGACCGTACTCTCGGGCCGACTGCAACCCCATGACTCGAGTCGACTTTATTCCGAACAGCTCAAACCCTTCATAATCAAACAAATCCAACCACACGTCGATCCCAACTCATATCAACCACATCAAACGACCCAAATTCCTGACCACAGCTCAAAATTCGTAAATTGACGACCGACTGCAAGCAAATGACCATTTTATCCTTCATGAACTAAAGAGCGCGAAATGCGACTTTTCCTGCAAAAACCAAACAACTACACAAACCTGTCAGCGGTTAGTTAAATGCAATATAAAAATGTAATGAAATGCGAGATGAGACAACAAATCTTAGGGCAAAATTTGGGGAGTTACAGCTCCCATCAAATGAAATCTCTCCGAAAGCCCCGTAGGAGAAGTTTGATGAAGATTCTTACAGATGATCTTTCTCTTTATTTGAGAAATCAGTTTTGTAAGTCAGTCGACCCGCATCTCTTTTGAAGATCCCCGATAAAGTTATGAACCTCCAATGAAATTCCTAATCCCCTGTGGAGATATTTTCCCACAAGTGGTTACTCCCTCAGGAGTTTATTTAAACATTTTCAAGTGGAAGACTTGATAAGAAGAAACTGATACCTGTTCATGGCATACAACCTCGAAGCGTTGGGTAAGTTTATTTACCTTTTTCTAAATGGATCATTTAGTTAAATAAGAAGTTGAATCATATTTTGATCATGGAAGCTTATTTTGGCCAGATACCTTTGCTTAGGCTACTACGTGTTTGGTAGTAAGTCATCTTTCCTTTTAAGTTTTTTACCTTTGCTTAGGCTATATATGTTTAATAGTAGATAATACACCTTTCTTTCGGTCGGATACCTTTGCTTAGGCTACCATATACTTGGTAGTAGGTAATCTTTCCTTCTGAGTCTATCACCTTTGTTTAGGCTACCATATGCTGGGTAGTAGGTGATATGCCTATCTGTTCAGTTAGATACCTTTGCTTAGGCTACCATGTGTTTGGTAGTAGGTGATTTTTCCTTTCAAGTTTATTACCTTTGGTTTAAGCTACCATATGTTTGGTAGTAGGTAATATATCTTTGGTTGGATAACTTTGCTTAGGCTACCATATGTTTGATAGTAGGTGATTTTTTCTTTCAAGTTTATTGCCTTTGCTTAGGCTACCATATGTTTGGTAGTAGGTCATCTTTCCTTTCAAGTTTATTACCTTTGCTTAGATTATCATATGTTTGATAGTAGGTAATACACCTTTCTTTCGGTCAGATACCTTTGCTTGGTAGTAGGTAATCTTTCCTTATAAGTCTATCACGTTTTTTTAGGCTACCATATGTTGGATAGTAGGTTGTCTATCTTTTCGATCAAATACCTTTGCTTAGGCTACCATGTGTTTGGTAGTAGGTGTTGCAGTGAGAATAGGATATCAAATTATTAATTAATTTGAATCACATCTTTAGTTCACAACCGGTCTTTAATTTATCCGAAGGAAAGGTTAAAGAAAGGAAAAACCTATTTTTGCATCGTAAACACAATGCGGGGAGAGATCTAAGGTTCAGGGGTTGGTTAAGCTTAGGGAAGGTGTTAGCACCCTAAACTTCTATAGTACTCTATAGGAACCTCTTGTTTTAATGTTGCTATTGCTAAAATTATCTGCTTAAGGGATATGCTAAGGGTTAGAAGGTGAAAAGAAAGACCTAAGGGTTAGTCCTAAGTTTACTCGTCAAGACTCGCATCTTGTGCCTACGTATCCTGGGTAGGGGATGGAATCAGAGTAATCGTAGTTCCCATCGAAAGGGAGGAATTGAAACTTCTTGAATGTGGTCAAGGTTTCATGGGGAATAAGCGTTCTTAAGGAAGCGCTTACATGGAGTGCGGCGACTCCTATTTCTACGTTGAAAATTAAATTAATTAAAAAGGGTAAAATAGGCATTCCACGGCGGGAAGCTGTTGCACCCCAAAATTTGACCAACAATTATTTATTCATTGAGTGTTTGGAAGTGGATACCTTCATCAGAAAGTTCAAGAGATCCTCAGAGGAATGGGTTGAAACCAGGGTTGTGTGCTTCATAGTTTGAGAGTTATGGGTGCCCCTCAGATGGTTCTGAGACTTTGAGAATGAATTTGATGTCTTGGGAAAGCCTATGAGATGTCTTGATAGCCTTCATGAAGCCCAGAGAAGTCATTATGCAAGAGTTCAGAAGATTCAACCATGAATGATGAATTAGGGTTTTGACTGGGTCAACCCTAGGATAACTGATGATTTGGGAAGGGTTGAGA
Source organism: Lathyrus sativus (assembly GCA_963859935.3). Taxonomy (NCBI): domain Eukaryota; kingdom Viridiplantae; phylum Streptophyta; class Magnoliopsida; order Fabales; family Fabaceae; genus Lathyrus; species Lathyrus sativus. The sequence goes on along the minus strand of OZ012739.1, from coordinate 675,579,847 downwards.
CCAATCCAAGAGCCATGAGATCATGGAATGATGCATAGAGATGTTATAAAGATGATTCCTAGGCCAACTCATCATGATTGAGGGGTTTGAGAAGTTTCAAGTTAGGGTCTCCAAGGATTGTCAGTGAAAAACCCTAATTTGATCCCTATCTTCCAAGCAGTTTTAGCTCAAGTTGTGATTGATATCTCACCTTCCCCATAACATGAATGTTGTAGAGCTTGTTCTAAGCTTTAATTTGAGTGGTGGAAGTCCTTGATGGAGTTACAGAGCTCAAGTTATGGTTTTGACAAATTACAGGTCAGCAGAGGTGTGTGAATCTGGGTCCTTGAAAGTCACCCAACTTGCAGACAACTTTTGCCCTAGTAGGGTGATTCCTATGACTTCTTGGTCAACATGAATGTTGAAGATCATCTTCTAAGCTTTAATTTGAGTGGTAGAAGTCCTTGATTGGATTTGTGGAACTCAACTTATGGTTTGAACAAGACAGGGGTATTTTGGTCATTTGTCAGTTATAGGTCATTTTAGCCAATGCCTAAAACTCCTATTTCCAAGCCTCAAATGGAAAAACTCAAAACATGAAAGTTGCTCAAAATGGGATTTTAAGTCTAGAAAGAAGGTCACAAATTGTTGGAAAAGCTCATAGCATGAAGTTACATGATTGGTCAAAAATGAACTAAAAATGACATATAAGTTTGAAAAGTTGAATTTGGAAATTGATTTGGAAGATCCACAAATCCAAAATAGGTCATCCAATATATCATTTTGATTGGAAAAATCATTTTGAGAACATTGGTTTAGCTAGAATTTTGATTTGAAGCTTTAAAATGGGTGATGCTTTGAAAATTTGTTACTTGAAAAAGAAGGCAATGTTGAAAAACCCTACACAAGCCAAAGATGAGCTTGTTTTTCACTCATCCACACTCAATATCTCATGTAAAGATATTTTAAGACCACATTGCAAGGCATGAGGCATGGAATGTGAGATTTTCAATATGTCACCACATGAGATTTTCAAGAAACTTCCACCATATTCTAGATGAATCTAGAAGCATCTAATGATCATTATAAAAAGAAGGCCATGAAGAGAGTTCAAGGTTGGTGATAGCAAGAGGATTCAGAGGGGAGAGAGAGAGAGAAGGATCCATTGAAGCACTTTCTTCAACTTCAAGCAACTCTGAATTTCATCCACTACAAGCATTCTCCTTCCATACAAGTGCATACAGAAGATCTTCCACCATTAGAAGGGCATTGTTGAGAAGTTACAAGCTCTGAATCGTGCTCAACATCACCTCATCTCATCTTCTTGACAGGTTTCTTCTTCACCCTCTATCTCCTAAATTATTGAGCTTTAACTAGTTTCTTAGGCATAGAAAGGTTAGGCTAGGGTAGAGGACTAAATTCTGATAGTTACAGCCCATGCCATGAAGTTCCATAGCAGGACCATGAATCTTTGATTTGCAAGAATTGTTTGAATTAGGAGTTTTAATCATCAAGAACTAGTGTAGAATAGCTAGGGTATCTTGTAGAACATCTGGATATCATTAGAATCAAGATTGAGGAAGGTTAGTAACAGGTGGTATTAGGTGGATTTCATTTGGACCACGATCTTGCAAGCTTCTGTTAGAGCAGTCTAGGTTGAATCAATAAAAATGGCACGTGTGATCTTGTTCTCCTCTGTGAATAGTTCATTTTTCGTTTTGGAAGTTTGGAATTTCATGGAGTCTAGAGGAAGAACGAGGAGGAGGAACTTGTGTGCATGGAATAGGGTTTTCTGAAAACCCTAGCTTTCAATTGAAGAAGAAAGCCACGAACCGTTGGATTAATCCCTGAGCCTTGACTTCTTCAATCCATCTGACGGACCATATTCAAATTAAAACGCGGAGGGAAAAATAAATGAAACGCAGCGTTGAGTTGAATCCAAGGTAATGGGCTTCAGACTCAATTGCTACGTGAACCCCCTCCAAGCCAGCCCAATCACTCCACACGTGTATCCCCCTTCTATTTCCACCTCCCTGCGTTTTTTTAATTTTTGTTTGTTTCTGGGTTTAAATGGGCCTTGCGCCACTTACTAAACACACCCCCACCCTCATGGCCCATCAGTATTATGAACTAGCGCCTATTGCTTGTCACACCCCCCTCCCTTTTATTTGATTTATATTCTTTTATATTCTTTTAATATTTTTCTGTTTTTGAAAATTCATTAAAAATTGAAAAATAATTCTTTTTTGTCCATTCTTTTTTCCATGATGAGATAATTTTGTGTAGAAAAATATAAAAATAAAAATGGAATTTTATTTTTAATGTAGAATTTTTAGTGGTATTTTCTTTAATATAGTGTATTTCCTTTCTTTTAGTTGATACATGATTTTGCAAGAATTGTTTTAGGACCTTCCCTTAGGTTTTTTTATCCATTCTTTTTTGTGCAATTAGATGATGAATCATAGTTCCCCATAGGATTTTTTCTATAATTTTAGAATTAATTTTTGATTAGTTTAATTAGGGTAGACTTAGGGTATCCTAATTAGGGTTTAGGTTGTGCTTAGGTGATGAACTCACTTTCTTTGATAAGTTTTGTCTTGATTTTTAGGTAGAGGCCTATGTAGATGTTATGAATAGACTTTGTAGACCCTTGTGAATAATTGTTAGATTTTTTCCCCTTGATCTAGTATTTTTAGGTATTTTCTGAAGTTGCCTGTTGATTTTGTCTGCCCTGTGGTTATCTGTTCATCTTTGGGGTTCATTGTGGGGAATTTGTTGAGGGGCTTGTGTTGCCTTGAAGACCTTGATGGAGAGCATCATGAAGAGAAGATTGTAGATCAAGATTCAGAGACCCAGAGCTTGGCTTGTCCCCTGTCTGTGAGGTTTGAGATCCTGAAGTTTGAAGGAAGTTCATGGTACTTTCCTGAGGAAGGCACTGTGAATGACTTTCATTCTTTCTTCTCACCTCTTTCTTAAGTATCCAATGATGTTGGAGCCAACTTGTGAGTTTAATTTCTCCTGAGGAGGAATGTAAACTGATCACATGCTGTTGAGCCACATGGGATACAACTCCTAAGTGGAAGCCTCCTAGTACTTTCCTGAGGAAGGTCCTATGGGTCTATTCACTTAGTTCCATTAGTTTGTTTAGGATTTCTCAAGTATCCAATGATGTTGGAGCCAACTTGTGAGTTTAATTTCTCCTGAGGAGGAATGTAAACTGATCACAGTTGTGGAGCCACATAGGATACAATTCCTAAGTGGAAGCCTCCTAGTACTTTCCTGAGGAAGGTCCTATGGGTCTATTCACTTAGTTCCACTAGTTCAGATAGGATTTCCTAAATATCCAGTGATGTTGGAGCCTGCTTGTGAGGTTAATTTCTCCTGAGGAGGAATATAAACTGATCACAGTGGTTGAGCCACATAGGATATGACTCCTGAGTATACACCTCCTAGTGCTTTCCTGAGGAAGACACTATGAGTCTGCTTGCTTAGCTTCCTTTCTTTGGCAAGCTTGTTCTGAAGCTTGAAGACTGGGATTGATTTATCTTGTTTAGGGTCTTGCTTTAGATTTGATCAGATTTTGTTTTAGGGTAGGAGAGTAGATTCTTTCTTTCTCAAGCATGTGTGTTTGTTTGCCTGGTGGCACTTCATTTCCCTTACTTGTTCATTGCTTGATAGTGTGTTGTTTATTTTCAGTATGATTACTGTTATTTCATGACTGGCTTGAGGTCGAGACGAGCTTGTGGAGGCTGAAACCCCACACACATTTCCTCCCTCACTTGCATTGCATGCATTTTACTGTTAAAGCTGATGTTTTTGTCTGTTTCGGTGTATCCTTGACATGATCCCTTAGGACTCTCATTTCCTTTGATGAGGATTTGATGATAGACTTTTAGGTTGAAACCTATGCATGACAACATCTAGGAGTTCCCTGTTCAAACATCAACCATAGGATGAATCCATGGCATGATAACAGTAGGACTTGATAGTCTCCCTCCTAGTTGAGCCATTTAACCCGTAGTTTCCCGAACTACGTTTGCTCTGATATTTCATACCAGATGAAAGTACGTAGGCATAGGATGCGATATCCTAGCGAGCAACCTTTCCCCATTTCCCCGTAGTTAGCCGAACTACGTTGACTCTGATTTCTCATTCTCTGATGAGAATACGTAGGCATAAAGCGCGACGCTTTGCCGAGTCATTTTTCTTTTCTTTTTCAGCCAGCCCTGATAGGTAGATAGATTATAACCAACTCGTCCAAGCAAACAAACAAGCGAGGATCCCGTCGAGTACGACGGACGTGAGGGGTGCTAATACCTTCCCCTTGCGTAACCGACTCCCGAACCCAGACAATGGTTGCGATGACCTTGTCTTACCCTTATTCGTCAGGTTTTTCCGATCGTTTCCTTTCCCGCTCTGAGGGATAAATAACGAAAGGTGGCGACTCTTCTGTCATGCCGGCACCTTATTTTCGCGCGAGCGACAGCTGGCGACTCTGCTGGGGACGCTAAGCATCTAGGGACTTTTCCCCTCCCTTATGCTGGGACCGTTTCCCATCCCCTACGCGAGTCAATCCTATCGTTTGTGTGTTTGCTTGTTGGGTTGCGTTTATTTATCGCATTTTTATTTCCCGCATTTTATTTCCCGCATTTTATTTCCAGTTTGATATGATTATCTGTGCTGCTGTGGGAGAGGGATGTTACTGTGAGTGAAAAGCCGGACCTGGGCTTGAGTACACACCTAGATATAGTTGCGGAGAAGTAGTAGACGAACCTGTCTGCTGAGCAGGCACAGTTCCCTACGAAAATCTGCGCTCAGACGAGATTCTTGCAGAGGTGCTCCTTTCCGGTCCTGAGGATCTGAGGGGAGTCCAGACGTAAGGATTGTCGACTCTGGGGACCGATCATTTGGAAGTCAGCTAAGAGAGGCCTCTTCATGACTTGACGATGCCACTCCTTCTGGGAATCGTATTGTCACTCATGAAAGTCTGTGACGCTGACAACCGCATAGGATGCCGTACCTTTGTCCGTGGATTAGGTCCATCATACCTGTGAGTGGGGTTGGGATATTGCAGGAAACTTTGACCTCCAGACTACCCGGTTTTCTTGACAGTGAATCAGTTATGTTGGGTTCTCAGTTGCAGAGATGTTCTTGACAGAGCGAGAGTTTGATCAGAGGATTTTATCATCGGGTGCATGTCTGTCCTGATAGAGCAGGTTCCGATCAGGATATTGTTATCAGTGGTTTGTTCTGGATGGAGCAGATTTTTGAGTAGGGTCTGAAGATCTCGTCGGCAGTTATTATTTGTTCTTGATAGGGCAGATTTTGAGTGGGGTTTGAAGATCTCACCGGCAGTTGTTATTTTGTTCTTGATAGGGCAGATTTTGAGTGGGGTTTGAAGATCTCATCAGCAGCTGTGTGTTTGTTCTAGAAAGGGCAGATTTGTGATTTGGGGTCCGAAGACTTCATCAACAGATATTCCTTGATCTAGCATCCGGGGTCTTTATTATCAGGCCTTCGTTCTTGTCAGGGCAGAATGCTGATCTCGATCCTATCAGATGGTTATTCACAGCAGATCAGATCGGTGGTTTTACACCGGGGTTTCCTTCTCATCAGTGACTGTTGACATTGAATCTCCACAGCAGCCACCTGGATATATTGTTGCATACCTGCATTTTGCATTAGCTTGCATAATCATTCCATTAGCGTGTGTCTGTGACAGGTACCGTTTCCCCGATCCAGGATCTTTCGCCTCTTATTGTGTTACTGCAGCCGTTCTCAGAAAGACTGATGCGTATGAGTTCTCGGTCCTTGATGTGTCGAATCTGACTATTGCTATGTGAGGTTACTATTTCCATGATTGGGCCTGGATTCCTCTCCTTATTATTGCCAGCAGGTGCCAGGATCGGGGGATAATCTCTCAAGCACACAGACTCACGCATGCATCTGCATAAAGCATTCTTGCATGACATACATTCTGTTACCTTTTCCTAACCTTTGATGTTGACAGGTTTTTCAGGTACTCAGGTTCCGAGCTGTTTTCAATCTCCAGGATTGATCAAAGATTCATCCACCGCTACTCAACTCGCGCTAATCAGACGAGAATCATGGACCAGGTACAATCAGATGTTCAAGAGCTTCGTGAACGGATGGATCGTTTTATGGAGTTGATGCAAGTAGTTGCGAATGGGCAAGATCAGCTTCGTACTTTGGTTCAACCTCTCATCTCCAGGGTTGATAGTAATGGAATACTTCACGGCGGGGCCGTGCCCACTCCTCCTCAAGGGGATACTCCACAGAACGTTGTTCCTGCTGCCGGGGGCAACGGCAGTGCTAACGGCAATCTTATGACTAATCTCGGACTTAACGCGGCTGGCGCCGGCAATGGTGGTTTGGGAGCCAATGTTAACATGGGGCCGGTCAACGGCAATGTTGGTGCAGGAAATATGGTGGTGCCTCAACCGTGGCTGGAGGACCATCAGGATGACATTTTCTCTCAGAGAGGTGTAGAGGCTGAGTTGACTGCTGAGGCTCGACTCAGGTTCAAGGCGCTGGAAGATAAAATGAGAGATATAGAAAATCAGAACACATTGGGCGTTGACATGGCCAAACTCGGGTTGATTGCTGACTTTAAAGTACCTCACAAGTTTAAGGTGCCTATCTTTGAGAAGTATAGGGGCACTACTTGTCCCCGTGTTCACCTCCGATCTTATTATAGAAAGATGTCCGCTTATTCTGACGATGAGAAGCTGCTGATGCACTTCTTTCAGGATAGTCTTTCTGGCCCATCGCTCGAATGGTATATGGGTTTGGAGCCCGCTACTGTGCGCACCTGGAAAGATCTTGCAGAAGCGTTTGTTCTCCACTATCAATATAATAGCGACTTGGCTCCCAACCGAGTTCAGCTTCAGAATCTCTCACAGCGGAGCAATGAAAGCTTCAAGGAGTACGCCCAGCGGTGGCGTGAATTGGCTGCTCGGGTTCAACCACCGATGGTTGAGCGTGAGTTGGTGCAAATGTTCGTGGCTACCCTTCCTGGAGTCTATTATGAAAAGCTGGTTAGTGGCATGTCTGGAACATTCTCGGCCCTCATCACTTTGGGCGAGCATGTTGAGAACGGTATAAAGATCGGAAAGATTCAGGGCGAATCATCCTCAGCTGGAGGAGCTAGCAAGAAACCCTATACTGGCAAGCGTCGAGAGGGAGATGCCAGTGCTGTCACCAATGCTAGGAGAAGGGGCAAGGGCCCTCAGTCTCAGATCGCTAGCATAAACATCCCAGCTGCACCCCCGCAGCCGCAGCAGCAGCCCCAGCAACAGAATAATCCGGGATATAAGAGATATCAGAATCGGGGTCCCCTGGCAAACCGTCATTTGGAAACTCCTCCTATGCCGTATGCACAGCTTCTGCAGACGTTGCTTCAGCTCCAATTAGTTCATAAAAGGACAATGGCTCCCTTGACAGGGGCACCACCACCAGAGTATGATGCTAATGCTACTTGTGAATTTCATTCTGGGGCACCTGGCCATACGGTTGAGAATTGTAAAGCTTTTAAGCACAAAGTCCAGGACTTGGTCGACGCCAAGGTTATCAACTTTTCTGACAGCGTGCCCAACGTCACCAAAAATCCAATGCCTCATCATAGGGGGGGCGGAGTAAATGCTGTTATCACTGAAGAGAGTTCAGACTTGCTGACAGATGTCAAAGATTTGAAGACGCCGTTGAGTTTCGTTAAGGCTAAGTTGCTAAAGAAGGGCTTCTTTCCCAGATGTGGAGAGATGTGTATGGCTTGTGCTACACTGCCTGATGGGTGTGAGCAGTTGATCGAAGGTATCCAGAGTCTGATGTCCGAGGGTATTTTGCAGTTCAGTCGGAGCATTGAGAATGCGTCAGGGGAAGTCGTGCTGAAGCAGGCAGACGAAGTTGCTACCATTACTATTCCTCGTCACCCTATTACTATTTCCGCGCCCCGTCTGCCTTCTATCACCATCACCAGGGCCGGACCAATCCCATTCGAGAGTACCAATGCCGTTCCATGGCATTATGGCGCCGAAGTTTATTGTAATGGTCAGAAGATAGAGCTTGAGCCGTCCGGATCGACTGCGCAGAATCTTACCGAAGTCAGTGGTATCACTAGAAGCGGAAGAGTGTTCGCACCGGCAGAAGTTGCGACAGAGAAAGTGGTCCGAGCTGACGCTATGGATAAAGGTAAAGGTAAAGCTGTTGAAGAGGTTCCTGCAGGGGCAGAGAAAGACTTGCTGGTTAAAGATGCAGAAGAGTTCATGCGGCTAATCAAGAAGAGTGACTACAAGATTGTAGATCATCTTCACCAGACTCCGTCAAAGATCTCGATTCTTAACCTGTTGCTGTGTTCTGAAGCGCACCGCAACGCATTATTGAAGGTATTGAATGCTGCATACGTGCCGCAGGAGATATCAGTGAATCAACTTGAGGAAGTAGTAGCCCATGTCAATGCTGGTAATGGGCTGGGATTTACAGATCTGGAGCTGACTCCCAAGGGAAGAGATCACAACAGCGCCTTGCACGTCTCAATAGAGTGCAGAGGCACGATTATGTCACATGTCCTGGTAGATACGGGCTCCTCGCTTAACGTGCTTCCGAAAAAAGCACTGATGAAGTTGGATACCCGTGGACTGCTGTGCACGCCCAGTGATCTGGTCGTGAAGGCCTTTGACGGAACCAAGCGCCACGTCTTCGGAGAAGTGACCCTGCCAATTCAAGTTGGTCCAGAGACGTTTAATGCGGTTTTCTATATCATGGATATCATGCCCGCCTATAGTTGCCTCTTAGGTCGGCCGTGGATCCATTCTGCTGGTGCCGTAACGTCCACGCTGCATCAGAAGCTTAAATATGCTGTTGGGGGCAGCATAGTGACAGTCTGTGGAGAGGAGGACATCATGGTAAGCCACCTGTCGTCCTTTAAATATGTCGAAATGGATGGTGAGATCCATGAGACTCTTTGCCAGGCTTTTGAAACCGTCAGGGTGAAGGAGGTAGCTCCCGTTGTTGCAGAGAAGCAAGAGTTGAACCTCTCCTCGTTTAAGGAAGCTAGAGCCGTTGTCGAAGCGGGTTCCACCCCAGGCTGGGGGCATGTCTTGGATATACCAATCAAGCAGGATAAGTTTGGATTGGGATATTCTCCAGGAGCTGAAGCTTCATCTTCTTCTGGCAGTTCGTCTCGTGGGAAAGGGCCGATCTTATTCACCAAGGGGGGAGTAATCTTCGAAAGCATCAACGCTGCGTCAGAGGACAGCGGAGACAGTGATTGTGATCTTGATGCCTGGATTCAACCGAGCAAGCCAGGCGAGCGCCTCCACAATTGGACCATCAAGGAGATTATCGAGCTGACAAGTGAAGAGTAATGATTTGCTTTTTACAATCTTTGTACAGCCCTATGCCCTGCCCGGGGCATAGTGGTTTTACTGTCAGGGCCTTGTTGGATTATGTGTATGCATTTTGTTAATAAATAAAAGGCGTTTTCTTCGTAATCAAATGTTGTGTTCCCTGTTATTCATGCTTTATGTTTGTTTCGAAAAACAGCAAAATGGCAACGAGGTTCGTGCTAACCTGCATATTCTTGCTTTAAACTTAACCCTTGTTATTGCAGGATCCACGTAACAGATGACATCGACTCTGGACCCTCTACGGCTCACTACGACTTTGATTGCCCGATCTATCAAGCCGAGGATGAGATTGATGAAGACGAAGACCTTCCGGAAGAGTTGGCCCGCTTGTTGAGACAAGAGGAGAAGGTTATTCTGCCTCACGAGGAGGATATTGAGATCATAAATCTGGGTTCTGAGGAGCTTATCAGAAATGTCAGAGTGGGGGCTGCATTGCAGAGTGATGTCAAGCACAGACTGGTCGAGATGCTTCGAGAGTATAGTGACGTCTTTGCTTGGTCGTATGAGGATATGCCCGGACTTGACACTGATATCGTGGTTCATCGCTTGCCGTTGCGAGAAGATTGCCCTCCAGTCAAGCAGAAGCTCAGGAGGACGAGACCAGACATGGCTGTAAAAATCAAAGAAGAAGTCCAGAAGCAGTTGGACGCAGGATTTCTAGCTGTTACCACTTACCCTCCGTGGGTCGCCAACATAGTGCCTGTACCGAAGAAGGACGGTAAGGTACGTATGTGCGTCGATTATCGGGATTTGAATAGGGCGAGCCCTAAGGATGATTTCCCGTTGCCTCATATCGATGTGTTGGTCGATAATACAGCCCAGTTTTCCGTGTTTTCGTTCATGGATGGCTTCTCCGGTTACAATCAGATTAAGATGGCGCCGGAGGACATGGAGAAAACGACGTTTATTACCCCCTGGGGCACGTTTTGCTACAAGGTAATGCCCTTCGGTCTAAAGAACGCAGGGGCCACTTACCAGCGAGCAATGGTAACTTTGTTTCATGATATGATTCATCATGAGATCGAGGTCTATGTTGATGACATGATTGCAAAGTCCCAAACGGAGGAGGAGCATCTGGTCAATTTGCTGAAGCTGTTTGAAAGGCTTAGGAAGTTCAGGCTGAGGCTGAATCCTAACAAGTGCACTTTCGGAGTGCGGTCCGGAAAGTTATTGGGGTTTATCGTTAGTGAACGAGGTATTGAAGTTGATCCTGCAAAGATAAAAGCTATCCAAGAAATGCCAGCGCCGAAAACAGAAAAAGAAGTTCGTGGTTTCTTGGGCCGAATAAACTACATTGCAAGGTTTATCTCTCAGCTCACGGCCACTTGTGAACCGATGTTCAAGTTGTTAAAGAAAAATCAGGCGATTACTTGGAATGAGGATTGCCAGAAGGCATTCGACAAGATAAAGCAGTATCTTCAAGAACCTCCAATCTTGATACCCCCAGTGGCTGGACGGCCATTAATCATGTACTTGACAGTTCTGGAGAATAGTATGGGGTGTGTTCTCGGTCAGCACGACGAGACGGGCAGAAAGGAGCATGCCATTTATTATTTGAGTAAAAAGTTCACGGAGTGTGAATCTCGATACTCGATGCTGGAGAAGACGTGTTGTGCATTAGCTTGGGCTGCCAAACGTCTACGACAGTATATGCTCAATCACACCACTATGCTGATTTCGAAGATGGATCCGATCAAGTACGTCTTCGAGAAGCAGGTTCTTTCGGGCCGGATTGCCAGATGGCAGATGGTGTTAACAGAATATGATATTCAGTACGTCTCCCAGAAAGCCATCAAGGGAAGCGTATTGTCCGATTACCTTGCCGAGCAGCCAATCGAAGACTATCAGCCGATGAAGTTCGAATTCCCTGACGAGGACATTATGTTTCTCAAAGCGAAGGATTGCGATGAGCCATTGCCCGATGAGGGGCCAGATAGGAAGTCTCAGTGGAAGTTGATATTCGACGGAGCAGTTAATTCCTATGGAAGTGGTATCGGGGCTATCATCACGACTCCTCACGGATCCCACATCCCATTTACTGCAAGACTGACGTTTCCAGTTACAAACAACGAAGCCGAGTATGAAGCATGTATTATGGGTCTAGAAGAGGCAATTGATTTGAGAATCAAGAATCTAGACATATATGGTGACTCAGCGCTTGTAATCAATCAGATCAAAGGGGAGTGGGAAACTCGTCAGGCGAATCTAGTGCCATACATGAACTATGCCAGGAGGCTGCTTCCGTTCTTTGACCGAGTAGAACTTCATCATGTACCCCGGGCTGAAAATCAAATGGCTGATGCTTTAGCCACGCTGGCTTCAATGTATAAAGTCAATTATTGGAATGAGGCTCCAAGAATTGTGCTTTCGCGGCTTGATAGACCAGCATTTGTGTTCGCAATCGAAGATGCCACTGACGGCAAGCCATGGTTCCACGATATCCAGACCTTCCTTATGACCAAGGAGTATCCTGCGGGTGCGTCAACCCAGGATAAGAAGACTCTGAGGAGGCTATCTGGAAACTTTTACCTCAACCCTGATGGAGTGCTGTACAAGAGAAACCACGATCTCGTGCTACTCAGATGTGTGGATGAGAAGGAGGCAAGTATACTCATGGAGGAAGTCCATGAGGGCACATTTGGTACGCACGCCGGCGGGCATGCCATGACGAGAAAGATCCTGAGAGCAGGATATTACTGGTTGACTATGGAGTCGGATTGCTTCAGATTCGCGAAGAAATGTCACAAATGCCAGATTTATGCTGATAAAGTTCATGTGCCGCCGTGCCCATTGAATGTCATGTCCTCCCCTTGGCCGTTCTCCATGTGGGGCATTGACATGATAGGCAAGATCGAGCCCACTGCATCCAATGGTCATCGTTTCATTCTGGTAGCTATCGACTACTTCACCAAGTGGGTGGAGGCAGCCTCGTACGCTAATGTGACCAAGCAGGTGGTAGCTAAATTCATAAAGAGGGACATCATCTGTCGCTATGGAATTCCCGAGCGGATCATTACTGATAATGGTTCGAATTTGAATAATAAGATGATGAAAGAGCTGTGCCAGAGCTTCAAGATTGAACACCACAACTCATCTCCTTACCGGCCGAAGATGAATGGCGTTGTTGAAGCGGCCAACAAGAACATCAAGAAGATTGTTCAGAAGATGGTTGTGACGTATAAAGATTGGCACGAGATGCTGCCGTTTGCCTTGCACGGTTACCGTACTACGGTGCGTACGTCGACCGGGGCAACTCCTTTCTCCTTGGTGTACGGTATGGAAGCTGTCCTACCGCTAGAAGTGGAGATTCCCTCTTTGCGAGTTTTGGTTGATGTGAAGCTTGATGAGGCAGAATGGGTTACGAACCGCTTGAACCAGCTCAGCCTGATGGACGAGAAGAGGTTAGCATCGATTGCATTTGGTCGCCTGTACCAAAGCCGAATGAAGAAAGCTTATGATAAGAAGGTGCGTCCTCGAAGCTTTCAGACGGGTGATCTCGTCCTGAAGAAGATTCTTCCGCCACACTCCGATCACCGAGGCAAGTGGACTCCGAATTACGAAGGGCCGTATGTCGTCAGCAAGGTCTTCTCAGGAGGAGCTTTGTTGTTATCCACGATGGATGATGAAGATTTTGCATCCCCGGTGAACGCGGACGCAGTTAAAAAATACTTTGCTTGAAAGAGACCCGCTGGACAAAAAAGAAAGAGTCCAGGCAAAAAAGGGGCATCCCGGCGAACCAAAAACAGAATAAAAGGTTCGGGCAAAAATTAGGGATATATTGAAAAAATGTACACCCGCGAAGTCGAAAACCTACACTGGGCGGCTTCGGCAAAAAAGGGTATCCCGGTGAACTGAAAACCCGGAAGGGCGGTTCACGCAAAAGTTAGGGATTTAAATAAGCAAATGACTGCGTTCCGCGTATGGACTTTCATTGTTTAGTGGTTCGGAAGACCTGAGGGCCGTTTATCTGAATCAATCTCTTCCAAAGCTGAAGCATCGGAGAAGTATCGAAGTCGAGTGGGTCTTAGAGGGATCAACTCATGGTGTTCGTCTATGCCTCGATTGCCGACATTTGTATATACTGATGTATATTTATGTTTTCTTTTTGCGCGGCTTCCTCATTCCAGGAGCTTGCCTCTGTTGTAAAACATTTTTGCCCGTTCAGGGGTTCATCATCAATAAAATGCACATTATTCAGCAATCCTACTTGTCTGTTTAGCATTTATCTGTTTTGTTTGCGAATGAGAACGCCGATGTGTTTTTTGATAAAATGCGCATACATAAACTTGCGGGCCTAAGCCCATTGATTGTTGAAACAACTAATTAACTGAATATTGTCACGAGATAATAACCCTGATAGGCCCCTTTGAGGAGGGTATCTTGTCTGTTTGTTTGTGTTGTTGCAGGTGTAGCACTTTCCAGAAGATGTGCCGTGCGTATTCCCGAGGCAGGAGGAGTCCTCCTTCCCCAGCAGAGTTCAGTAGTCTCTCCTCCGCAGAATCAGAATCAGAATAGTAAGCATTGATATGTCTTCCCCAGGTAGAGGTGATTCTCTTCCCCAAGCAGACGCATCCTGAAGGAATGTCACCTCATCAGGTGAGTCAAGCACCGAAGAATAATGTCGTCTTCCCCAGCACCGGGTCACAAGTGCAGAGTTCATAGAAATGTTTGGGTACCGAAGCTCATGTTTTCCCCAGTAAAGTCACCAAAGCAGGTGTCTCCCCCCGCACCGGGTCACAAGTGCAGGATTCGCAAGAAGCTAGTCGTATACCGAAGTATGCAGTAACCGATGGTGCCAGGCTGAAGTCTCCAGTGGAATTGAGATTCCTCACCAGAGTCAGGCTCTCTCCTGAAGTTCGATGATTCCCTCTTCCCCAGTAGAGTGTTGGAACAGCTGATGTTGTATTCCCCTGCAGAGTTGTACTCTCCCCCGAAGGCAGATGATCCTTTCTTCCCCAGTAGAGTGTTGGAACAGCTGATGTTGTATTCCCCTGCAGAGTTGTACTCTCCCCCGAAGGCAGATGATCCTTTCTTCCCCAGTGGAATCGAATTCCCCAGAGTCGCACTCTCTCCAGCAAAGCAGAATGACTTCTCCTTCCTCAGCCGAGTTTGCAGATGTCCAAGAGATCCGAATCCTTGGAAGTTGATCAGATCATGATTGGTTTTTCCCCAGCGGAGTGTTGAACAGCTGAAGTTGGTGCCCCACAGTGTGGTCATCCCCAGAAGAGTAGCCAAGACGGCCGCGCAGTTCATCCTCAAGATTGATATCAGCAGATCCAAGTTCTCGTAGAGCTTCATCCCCTGCAGCAGTCAGCTGAAGTTGTTCCCCTGCAGCAGTTCGCGGAAGATCAATCCCCCAGACAGAGCCTGATTGATATTGGCGTGTTCACATTCTCCTCAGCAGGATGACTCCTCTACCTGAGTGGTTCTTTCTCCTTGACAGGAGGATTCTCCCTTTTGGCATTTATTTTGCTGATGGGATCGCATCATTGTGCATGACCGCATAGCATTTAACGCTGCATAGTATTGTGCATGATTGCATGGCATTTAGCATAAATGCATATCATTCCCACTGTGTGGGGCATAGTGCAGAAGCATACACATCATAAGCATGATCTAGGTCATCATCTTCCTTGTTGAACAGGTGTATCCCCAAAAGACCGGTTGCTCAGGACGATTCTTGATGTTCTCCCCAGCAAGGTCGCTTTCGAGATGATTCTTAAAGACCCCGGTGTGATCCCCGCAGTCGCTCGCTCAAGATGATTTTTGAGATCCCCAGCAAAGTCTTCAGTTCGAGATGATTCTCAAGTCCCTCAGCAGGGCCATTTGCTTAAGACGATTCTTAAGACCCCAGTACAGCTTCCCGAGTGGTTCGCCTAGTATGATACTTGAGCTCCCCAATAGCACCTCCAGTGAGAGTGGCCCAGGAAGATTCCTGGAATACCCAACCAGAAGGTTTGCTCCGGGAAGGTTATCAGTTCAGGACGACTCTTGAAGACGCCCGACGGATCTGTTTGGTCAAGATGATTCTTGAAGTCCAGAGCAGCATGATATGTCTGCTCCAACAATGATGTCTAATCTGAGGATGGATTTCGTAAGCGCCCGAAGGCGATATCAGAAGGTTCCTGTGAGTCCAGATTTCCGTGTTGAAGAATCAACGGGTGGCTGAAGACAAGGTTCCAGAGGTTGTAGATACAACAAAGTGATTCGCGTGGGTCTGAAGACCAAATCAGTTATCCTGAGGTGATGATTGAGTGCGATCAAATGAAGGATATGTCTTCTGATTGAAGTCGAAGATGTTTCTCCAGCGGTGACGCAGAGTATTTCGATCGTCCGACGGTGATGTCAAGTTTAGTTCTCCAGTGGTGACGCAGGGTACTTCGATCGTCCGACGGTGATGTCAGCTTTGGTTCTTCAGCTAGTTGTTGAGCAGCTAGTGTTGCAGGATTCAAAGATTTGTTCCCCGCAGAGTACTGTGTGCTCGTGCAGTTGGCAAATTTTCGGGTTTACCGATATTCAACCGTCTCGTACCTTGATTGGTTGAGGGCCGTTCGCGTCTCACCCAGTCAGGTTCAAGCCGTTTGAATAGGGGCAGCTGTTGCACCCCAAAATTTGACCAACAATTATTTATTCATTGAGTGTTTGGAAGTGGATACCTTCATCAGAAAGTTCAAGAGATCCTCAGAGGAATGGGTTGAAACCAGGGTTGTGTGCTTCATAGTTTGAGAGTTATGGGTGCCCCTCAGATGGTTCTGAGACTTTGAGAATGAATTTGATGTCTTGGGAAAGCCTATGAGATGTCTTGATAGCCTTCATGAAGCCCAGAGAAGTCATTATGCAAGAGTTCAGAAGATTCAACCATGAATGATGAATTAGGGTTTTGACTGGGTCAACCCTAGGATAACTGATGATTTGGGAAGGGTTGAGACCAATCCAAGAGCCATGAGATCATGGAATGATGCATAGAGATGTTATAAATATGATTCCTAGGCCAACTCATCATGATTGAGGGGTTTGAGAAGTTTCAAGTTAGGGTCTCCAAGGATTGTCAGTGAAAAACCCTAATTTGATCCCTATCTTCCAAGCAGTTTTAGCTCAAGTTGTGATTGATATCTCACCTTCCCCATAACATGAATGTTGTAGAGCTTGTTCTAAGCTTTAATTTGAGTGGTGGAAGTCCTTGATAGGAGTTACAGAGCTCAAGTTATGGTTTTGACAAATTACAGGTCAGCAGAGGTGTGTGAATCTGGGTCCTTGAAAGTCACCCAACTTGCAGACAACTTTTGCCCTAGTAGGGTGATTCCTATGACTTCTTGGTCAACATGAATGTTGAAGAGCATCTTCTAAGCTTTAATTTGAGTGGTAGAAGTCCTTGATTGGATTTGTGGAACTCAACTTATGGTTTGAACAAGACAGGGGTATTTTGGTCATTTGTCAGTTATAGGTCATTTTAGCCAATGCCTAAAACTCCTATTTCCAAGCCTCAAATGGAAAAACTCAAAACATGAAAGTTGCTCAAAATGGGATTTTAAGTCTAGAAAGAAGGTCACAAATTGTTGGAAAAGCTCATAGCATGAAGTTACATGATTGGTCAAAAATGAACTAAAAATGACATATAAGTTTGAAAAGTTGAATTTGGAAATTGATTTGGAAGATCCACAAATCCAAAATAGGTCATCCAATATATCATTTTGATTGGAAAAATCATTTTGAGAACATTGGTTTAGCTAGAATTTTGATTTGAAGCTTTAAAATGGGTGATGCTTTGAAAATTTGTTACTTGAAAAAGAAGGCAATGTTGAAAAACCCTACACAAGCCAAAGATGAGCTTGTTTTTCACTCATCCACACTCAATATCTCATGTAAAGATATTTTAAGACCACATTGCAAGGCATGAGGCATGGAATGTGAGATTTTCAATATGTCACCACATGAGATTTTCAAGAAACTTCCACCATATTCTAGATGAATCTAGAAGCATCTAATGATCATTATAAAAAGAAGGCCATGAAGAGAGTTCAAGGTTGGTGATAGCAAGAGGATTCAGAGGGGAGAGAGAGAGAGAAGGATCCATTGAAGCACTTTCTTCAACTTCAAGCAACTCTGAATTTCATCCACTACAAGCATTCTCCTTCCATACAAGTGCATACAGAAGATCTTCCACCATTAGAAGGGCATTGTTGAGAAGTTACAAGCTCTGAATCGTGCTCAACATCACCTCATCTCATCTTCTTGACAGGTTTCTTCTTCACCCTCTATCTCCTAAATTATTGAGCTTTAACTAGTTTCTTAGGCATAGAAAGGTTAGGCTAGGGTAGAGGACTAAATTCTGATAGTTACAGCCCATGCCATGAAGTTCCATAGCAGGACCATGAATCTTTGATTTGCAAGAATTGTTTGAATTAGGAGTTTTAATCATCAAGAACTAGTGTAGAATAGCTAGGGTATCTTGTAGAACATCTGGATATCATTAGAATCAAGATTGAGGAAGGTTAGTAACAGGTGGTATTAGGTGGATTTCATTTGGACCACGATCTTGCAAGCTTCTGTTAGAGCAGTCTAGGTTGAATCAATAAAAATGGCACGTGTGATCTTGTTCTCCTCTGTGAATAGTTCATTTTTCGTTTTGGAAGTTTGGAATTTCATGGAGTCTAGAGGAAGAACGAGGAGGAGGAACTTGTGTGCATGGAATAGGGTTTTCTGAAAACCCTAGCTTTCAATTGAAGAAGAAAGCCACGAACCGTTGGATTAATCCCTGAGCCTTGACTTCTTCAATCCATCTGACGGACCATATTCAAATTAAAACGCGGAGGGAAAAATAAATGAAACGCAGCGTTGAGTTGAATCCAAGGTAATGGGCTTCAGACTCAATTGCTACGTGAACCCCCTCCAAGCCAGCCCAATCACTCCACACGTGTATCCCCCTTCTATTTCCACCTCCCTGCGTTTTTTTAATTTTTGTTTGTTTCTGGGTTTAAATGGGCCTTGCGCCACTTACTAAACACACCCCCACCCTCATGGCCCATCAGTATTATGAACTAGCGCCTATTGCTTGTCACACCCCCTCCCTTTTATTTGATTTATATTCTTTTATATTCTTTTAATATTTTTCTGTTTTTGAAAATTCATTAAAAATTGAAAAATAATTCTTTTTTGTCCATTCTTTTTTCCATGATGAGATAATTTTGTGTAGAAAAATATAAAAATAAAAATGGAATTTTATTTTTAATGTAGAATTTTTAGTGGTATTTTCTTTAATATAGTGTATTTCCTTTCTTTTAGTTGATACATGATTTTGCAAGAATTGTTTTAGGACCTTCCCTTAGGTTTTTTTATCCATTCTTTTTTGTGCAATTAGATGATGAATCATAGTTCCCCATAGGATTTTTTCTATAATTTTAGAATTAATTTTTGATTAGTTTAATTAGGGTAGACTTAGGGTATCCTAATTAGGGTTTAGGTTGTGCTTAGGTGATGAACTCACTTTCTTTGATAAGTTTTGTCTTGATTTTTAGGTAGAGGCCTATGTAGATGTTATGAATAGACTTTGTAGACCCTTGTGAATAATTGTTAGATTTTTTCCCCTTGATCTAGTATTTTTAGGTATTTTCTGAAGTTGCCTGTTGATTTTGTCTGCCCTGTGGTTATCTGTTCATCTTTGGGGTTCATTGTGGGGAATTTGTTGAGGGGCTTGTGTTGCCTTGAAGACCTTGATGGAGAGCATCATGAAGAGAAGATTGTAGATCAAGATTCAGAGACCCAGAGCTTGGCTTGTCCCCTGTCTGTGAGGTTTGAGATCCTGAAGTTTGAAGGAAGTTCATGGTACTTTCCTGAGGAAGGCACTGTGAATGACTTTCATTCTTTCTTCTCACCTCTTTCTTAAGTATCCAATGATGTTGGAGCCAACTTGTGAGTTTAATTTCTCCTGAGGAGGAATGTAAACTGATCACATGCTGTTGAGCCACATGGGATACAACTCCTAAGTGGAAGCCTCCTAGTACTTTCCTGAGGAAGGTCCTATGGGTCTATTCACTTAGTTCCATTAGTTTGTTTAGGATTTCTCAAGTATCCAATGATGTTGGAGCCAACTTGTGAGTTTAATTTCTCCTGAGGAGGAATGTAAACTGATCACAGTTGTGGAGCCACATAGGATACAATTCCTAAGTGGAAGCCTCCTAGTACTTTCCTGAGGAAGATCCTATGGGTCTATTCACTTAGTTCCACTAGTTCAGATAGGATTTCCTAAATATCCAGTGATGTTGGAGCCTGCTTGTGAGGTTAATTTCTCCTGAGGAGGAATATAAACTGATCACAGTGGTTGAGCCACATAGGATATGACTCCTGAGTATACACCTCCTAGTGCTTTCCTGAGGAAGACACTATGAGTCTGCTTGCTTAGCTTCCTTTCTTTGGCAAGCTTGTTCTGAAGCTTGAAGACTGGGATTGATTTCTCTTGTTTAGGGTCTTGCTTTAGATTTGATCAGATTTTGTTTTAGGGTAGGAGAGTAGATTCTTTCTTTCTCAAGCATGTGTGTTTGTTTGCCTGGTGGCACTTCATTTCCCTTACTTGTTCATTGCTTGATAGTGTGTTGTTTATTTTCAGTATGATTACTGTTATTTCATGACTGGCTTGAGGTCGAGACGAGCTTGTGGAGGCTGAAACCCCACACACATTTCCTCCCTCACTTGCATTGCATGCATTTTACTGTTAAAGCTGATGTTTTTGTCTGTTTCGGTGTATCCTTGACATGATCCCTTAGGACTCTCATTTCCTTTGATGAGGATTTGATGATAGACTTTTAGGTTGAAACCTATGCATGACAACATCTAGGAGTTCCCTGTTCAAACATCAACCATAGGATGAATCCATGGCATGATAACAGTAGGACTTGATAGTCTCCCTCCTAGTTGAGCCATTTAACCCGTAGTTTCCCGAACTACGTTTGCTCTGATCTTTCATACCAGATGAAAGTACGTAGGCATAGGATGCGATATCCTAGCGAGCAACCTTTCCCCCTTTCCCCGTAGTTAGCCGAACTACGTTGACTCTGATTTCTCATTCTCTGATGAGAATACGTAGGCATAAAGCGCGACGCTTTGCCGAGTCATTTTTCTTTTCTTTTTCAGCCAGCCCTGATAGGTAGATAGATTATAACCAACTCGTCCAAGCAAACAAACAAGCGAGGATCCCGTCGAGTACGACGGACGTGAGGGGTGCTAATACCTTCCCCTTGCGTAACCGACTCCCGAACCCAGACAATGATTGCGATGACCTTGTCTTACCCTTATTCGTCAGGTTTTTCCGATCGTTTCCTTTCCCGCTCTGAGGGATAAATAACGAAAGGTGGCGACTCTTCTGTCATGCCGGCACCTTATTTTCGCGCGAGCGACAGAAACCTAATACGGAGTGCGGAGACTCCTTACCCTAATGCTAGGATAAAGGGTAATTTGGTCCATGGCGGGACGCCTATGCAATTAGGGTTTGAATGGTGAAAGATTCAAAGGTAAGGACTATTGACGCGGTGGTCAAACGGTTAGACCTATTCCTTCGGAGGGAAAATTATGGTAAATAATGCAATGAAAATAATTAAGCAATGGAATGGAATATGGGAAAGTATGTAAGCATAACAACAAAATAAAAGCGACGATTTCCTCGCATAAATTACAACCATGAAAAATGCAAGAATAATGACGAAATAAAAGCGGTGATGTCCTCGCATAAATTACAACCATGAAAAATGACATACGAACTGATACGAGATTAGTAAACAAGTACAATTGAGAAATATGAAAGGAATAACATAAACGTTAGATGAAAATAAATGGGGTAATGTTAGGGATCAAACCCGCTATTATGTGACGGTTCAATTTGAACTAAAAGTAAAATGCTAGACATAATTTTAAGAAACAGGTTTAAAATTAATTGAAGAATATATAAAAAGAATTTTAATTTTACAAGTTAACTTTTTTTTGTTTTAATTTATTTTGAGTGTCAGAAATTGATATTTACAAAAAATTTGTGAATTTTAATTAGAAGAAAAAATAATTGTATTAATAAACCTATAATTAAAGAAAAAAATGTTAATTTTAGATTAAAACCTTAGACTTATTTAAAAATGGTAATTTTAAATTGTAAAGTTTTATTTTAAGTTATTTTAAAAAATGGATCTACTTTAAATTTTTTTTAAAAATGGTTTTTAATTCTAATTTAAAAAATGGTTTTAATTTTAGTTTTAAAAATTGGGTTTGATTAACTTTTAAAAATAAGTGTCAATATGAGTTTTAAAAGATGGTTTTACGTTAGGTTTTAAAAATTAAATTTTAATTAAGAAACTAAAATGGAATTTATGCTTTTATTACAAAACTAATAATTATATTAACTAAATAAATCTGAAATTAAAATAAGGAAGAAAAAAAAAGAAAGATAATATAATAATATAAAGGGGGAAGGGATGTTATGCTGAACATTTAGGGTTCTGTTTAACCCTTTCTCCTTCATCTTCCTCGCGGCGCCGTTTGCCTCCATGTCTGAGCTTTTCGCAGCTTTTTCTTCTTCTTCTTAGCCATTCTCGTTCTTCTGCTTCTGAATTCCATGATGATTCTGTAAAACAAAAATTAAAACACACGGTTAGCACAAATTGCTCACCCTTTTATACCGGGTTGGAAGCGATCTGGAGCTAACGGTGGCTGATGAACGTTGATGATGGTGCGTAGCACACCTGTCTGAGTTCACGGTGGAGATAGTGTTCTTGCCCGTTGATTAACTTTGATGATGAATGGTCTGTGATGAGCTTTGCTCTTTCTTGACGAACTTTGATGAATTCATGAACTTCTTCCCCTTTTCCTTATGAACTGATGATGTATTTATAATGTTTGATCTGATTTTTGTGGGCTTGGGTTGCTTATGATTTTCATGACGAATTTGTTGCTGCTTTGACTCAACCTTACGGATTTGTGGCGATTTTTGTGGCTTACTTGTTGGATTTTCCAGGATTTGTTTAATTTGTTTTGGAACTGAAATTTGTTGCGTTTTGATCTTGTTTTGGTTTGGCTGAAATTTGGGAAAGGTTGTTGTTGCTTGTGTTTTGCTGGGAAATTGGTTTTGATCCCGTTTGGTTGTTAGGACTTGCGAGATGCTGTTGTTGCTGAAATGGATTTGGATATCCATTTGGTTTTATGGATTTGCTGGACTTCCTTATGACTTGTTTGGCATTGAACGCAAAAAACAATTTTCAGAATAATCACTTTTCCAAAAAAGCACTTTTCCAAAAAATCACTTTTTCTCTCTCTTGGAATAAACTTGAATAGATATTGCCGGGTCCGTGCCGGGGCCGGAGTCGGGGGACGCGGCGGCATTTATTTGTTGCCCCTCCCGACGTACCCGATGATGAATTTTAACTGAGGGTATCGGAGTAACAACAAACCACTTTTGATTAATTCTAACCATTTAACAATTATTTTTCTCTGTTGTCGGTTTTTTTTGCAGATACAAAAAATTGAAGGTTGAAGACTTGGACGCGAAGACAATCTTAGAAAAATTAGGAATCCTTAGAACTTAGGAATTAATTTTGTAATTATTCTTGTACATTGTAATAAAAAAATATAGAATTTGAATAAATTCGATTTTCTTAATAAACTGAATTTATTTCCTGATCAGATTTCTCCAACTAAATTCATCTGATTAAACTCAACCGAATAAATTCATTTAATTAAGTTTATCCGACTAAATTCAACTGATTAAGTTCCTCCAAATAAATTCGTCTGATTAAGTTCATTCAACTAAATTCATATGACTAAGTTCATTCAAATAAATTCATCTGATTAACCTTAGACGTTCCCAACTCCGAATTCAACAATTAGAATCACATCCAACGTAAAACTAACCCCTGATGATTAATCTGTATTCGATGACGAATATAGGTGAATATTGCCTTTGACCAGACAAACAGAAAAGTCCAATTTTTAATAACATGAATTTTCCTCTGACCAAATTCCTCTGAAAATTTAGCGTTTCAACGTTCAACTTCGATAGCTAAACATCTCGCACAACATAGAATTAAATCCGACGTAATTCCTGAGTTCAAACAACTCCCTTTGCAAATTAATTCATATCCGACAATAAAATCGGTGAATATGGTCCTGAACAAGTAACCAGAGAAATCATCCATTTAACGGCGAAACGAACCGTCTTCCGCATCGAAAATTCAAATTGTATCTCGAATAATCTAGCCCCGTGACCTGAATCCGCTCGACTGATAATCACGACCAAACCCACAGATATTCATTATAGATTCAACGCGAACTGAAATTCTATTGTTCCTTTAAAATCGACTGGTAACTAGCAGAAAGCAGGAAAACATGTGTCTGTTAGAATAAATTCTTCCAAACAAATTCTCGCACCGATTTAACCCGAATCCACCTGTATTGCAACGCACTCAGCTCCATATGGTTTAGGGAGTAAATAACACTTCAGAATCCAACTGGCGACTAGATCTCGGCTCTTGAATAAAAGGTACTGTGTCACGAGAAACCTGACGTCAAAACCGTCATAAAATTCAGCTCATTCTCAACTGAAGTCACATGACTCGGAGATGGAAACCCTAATCGTTTAAGGCACTCCTGATGACGACTTCGCTTCATAAATTGTCAGCAAGCTACAAATCAATGACCTTTTTGCCCTTCATAAATTAAATCACACACAGTGTGATTTTCCTGCAAAAACCAACAGACAGGGCAAACCGGTTAGCGGTTAGCTACAATGCAATGCAAAACGAGATGAGATGCAAAATGAACCTAATAATCTAAGGGTAAACTTTGGGATATGACAGTAGGTGATCTTTCCTTTCAAGTTTATTGTCTTTGCTTAGGTTATCATATGTTTGGTAGTAGGTGATCTTTCCTTTCAAGTTTATTGCCTTTGCTTAGGCTACCATATTTTTTGCTAGTAGGTAATACATATCTCTCTCTTTTAGAGATACCATATGATTGTCAGAGTTGTTATCTTTCCTCAGTGGAGTTACAACCTCTTCCCTAGTATATTCATCTCCTGTGGCATTATTCTCCACAAAATCCTTGTCTTGCATTCATATTATATCATGAGCATCTTTGTGGTATCTTATGGCCAAAAATTGTACATGTTTGTATTTAAGTCTCCCCTATCGCGTCGAGACGAAGATTTCAATCTCCATATCTCCGGATAGAAGAAACTTAAATAGGGGCATCTGTCACACCCTAACTTTTAACCCTAAGATTCCACCTCATTTGCATAATTTTGTCATAGCATCAATCATCTCATGTGTGTTTTTTTCATGCATTTCTAACTCCATTAAGATTACAAGAGTATGTGATTTGGTTTACTTTGACTGCAAGCTAGGGTTTTAGGACCAAGAGCTCAAGAAGCTGGCCAATCAAGGCGCAATGTAATCTTCAACCTCTCAACATAATCTAAGTCTGCTTACATCAATAATCAAGTGCAAGATTACATCAATACCATTTCATCAAGCCCCAAGTCATTTGATGCGCCAAATTAGGGTTTTGACCTAATTTAGTATTGGGTTGAATTTTTGAGTAAGGCATGATCCTACACTTCAAGACATGATTCAAATACCTCAAGTACATCATATTAGTCCATTCACATGTTTGGATTGGCTCTAGAGGCTTGATTTATTGGCAATTGAAGAAATCAAGTTCAACTAGAAAAAGTCAACTGTTCATCAAAGTCAAAGTTTGACTTTTGAGATTTTTGGTCAAACATGAACTCCACAAGTCAAGGATCATGAAAATAGGTGAATTTGATCATGACTAATCAAGAAAATCAAAGAAAACATCCATAGATCATGATTGGTGCAAATTAGGGTTTTGAAGATTTTTCTAAGTTACAAAATTTTGTGAACAAGTGACCTACTTTCCAAAACCCTAATTTCCTTCTCAAGAATCCAATGAAGACACTTGAGGACTCCTTTTAAATATGGAATCACATACTTCAAATTGGTGAAATAATGAACCCAAAAGCATTTACCAATTGAAAGTTATGATTTATCAAAGTTGGGAATTTTTAAGATGTGAAAGTGCCAATACTTAGAATTTTTTATAGATATAAAACAGTGAAAAATCCAACCTTGATGGCCAATCATCCAAATGATCCAATTTGAATATTTCGAAGTGATCAAAATTAACGTTTTAGTATGTGATCACATCTTTGTAATGGTACCAAGAGCATGAAATTATCTTGCTTGAGCATGAAGTTATGAATTTGCAAAGTAGCCATGGTGAGGCAGTTTGGACCAAGGCAGATTGTGCATCCAGATTTTACACGACTTAGATGACACTTTTACCAACTTTCCAAGTATTTTCAGAGGATAAGATTAACTTGGAACTTGTTCTTTGGCTTGTAATCTTTCCAATGGTACCAGATCTTACACTATTTGATCTTGTTTCATCATACAAAAGCAGCATCCAGTGTGCTACCTTAAAATTATTTGCATATGAAAGCAAAAGGCACCTTTTGGCAACCAACCATTTTCCATGAATCAAGGAAAGCATGACCTGAGCCAGAGCTAGGTGGTACAAGTTATGCAGCTCATGAGATCTTGTGAGAGGAAGTCAACTTGTAATCTAGAAAGCAATAAGCATTTTTTTGTACTTGTTGTCCAAACATTTAGTTTTGATCATGATCCACCAAATAATACCATAGTCCACTGATCCTTGGTTGAATAATTTCCCTATAAATAACACTCAATACCATATACAAAACATACAACAATGTAAGCTGTAACGCCCGTTCATTTTAATTAAATTATTTATGAATTGTTAGTGTGCCTTTATGTGGGAGTGTGTCTGAGAGCGTTGGTGGGTGTCCTTAAAGTATAGGAAACCATTTAATAAATCATTGAGTTTGATAATAATATAATATAATTAATAATGATGATAATTTAATAACTAGTAGTAATATATTATTATTATTATTATTATTATTATTATTATTATTATTACTATTATTATTATTATTACTATTATTATTATTATTATTATTATTATTATTATTATTATTATTAGTGGATGGAATAAAGGGAATTAGGGAGTTATTAGAGAAGTTGTGGGAGAAAGAGCAAAAGAACGATAAACTGCTCAGAAAACCAAATTGGAGGAAAAAGGCTGAGAAAACAGGAAAAAGGACGTGGCTGTGGAAAAAGGAAGAACAAAAGAATTAACCGCCAGAGAGAATTGAAGGTTGTTGCAGAAGAGTCACCGGGAGAGCAAACCGAAACCAAAAGTTTAGAGTTGTCCTCAATCCAAAGGTAAGGGTGGGGTTCAATTCTATAACTGTGGGTATGATGGATTTCATGAAGGGAATCGAATCATAGGATTAATGTTCCTGTAGATCGATAAATATTAAGGATTAATATTCCCGTAGTAACGTCACCGTAATGTCCCCGTAAGTTGAAGAAATATTAAGGATTAGCGTTCCCGTAATGTTCCCGTAGTAACATTACCATAGTAATATTCCGTAAGTTGAAGAAATATTAAGGATTAATGTTCTCGTAGTAATATTCCCGTAGGAACGTTACCGTAGTAATGTTCCCGTAGATTGAGAAATATTAAGGGTTAATGTTTGTCTACGCCTGCATTAATGGTTATGTCATTAGTTTATGTAGTAATGTTGGGAATCGGCGCCGACACGCGCTAATTTCCCATTTGTTGAGAAAAGGTTGTTATTAGGCTCTTACTTGATCGACTTCAGGTAGGGAATCAAATCATAGATATAGTTCCCGTGACTCGATAAATGTTAGGGACGAGGTTTTTCTGTGTAGGAATGAATGTGTTATATCGTCAGTGTTGTACGATGTTGTATGGTTGCCCTTAATGAGGCAAGATTAGTTTCCCCGTAGTTAACGAACCTTTTCAGGGACTATAATTAATTTAGTGAGTAAAAGTTGTAATGTTGTCCTTACAATAATGTGCTGAATTCTTAATTGTCGAAAGTATGTTGTTATTGTTCCCCTACATGAACAGATTACCCGTATGAAGGTATATGAAAATGTGTTGAGTTCTTATTTGTAGTAATGATGTTGTCAGTTGTTCTCTGACATGAAAATGCTGTTGAGTTCTCATTGTAGAGACGAGGTTGTTTTTAATTGTTCTCTGCGAAAATGTGTTAGAGTCTTATTCGTAGGAACGATATTGTTGGTAGTTCTCTGATATGAACAGATTGAAGTGGTGAGTACATGATGTATGCGAAATGTGATGTTTCTGTTACGGATAATTGGTTGTAGGCGTGATGCCTTGTTGCACGGTTGTTGCACAGTTGTTGTTGTTGTGTTATAGTCCATAATAGTTGCATCTCATAGCATATCATTTGGCCTGGATTAGCGACGGTTGTGTCTTTAATGACAAAATAAAATGATTGTGGAGAGTTGTCTCCCGAATTATTGTGGAGTGTTATCTCCCGAATTATTGTGGAGTGTTGTCTCCCGAATTATTGTGGAGAGTTGTCTCCCGAATTATTGTGGAGTGTTGTCTCCCAAAATGGTACCACATGCATATGCACAGTTGAGTTGCATTGTTGAGTCGCATTGTTGAGTTGCGTTGTTGAGTTGTTTTGATGAGTTGCTGAGATATGATGATAATTGTTGTGGTTATGAATAAAGGGTGGTTGTAGTTTATTATTACTAATATTTATGCGAACTGCTGGAATTATAATGCTGTGATAATATTCTGACATGACTTTTATCATGCCTTATGTTATGTTGTTGATATCTCACCCTTTACGTCGTATGTTACCTCCGTTGGTGGTAATTTGCATGTAATCCGGAATAAGTGTAGCTTTCCGTTTAAGGTTGTTGGTCGCTCTGATACGTAGCACTCTTGGGGGGATGAACGATTGATGTTATTGCTTGTATTTAATTTCCTTGTTGCTGAATTTTATCAAGTATTTTTCATTAAATTGATGGCTGCTGTTAAGTGCCAAATGTTGGTTAGATGCACTATATCGATGAATTAGTAGTGCTGATTTTTATGGTTGAAACTCGTTGTTTATGTTGAATTGATGTAAGATAATTACTTGCTGAATTTTAATGGAGTTTTGTTGCAAGTTTCATGGTCTTGCTTTAATCATGCTAAATGTTGGAAATGTTTTATATTCCGCTGCAAATTAATAAGATGCCTTGAAATCAAAATGTTAATCAAGTTATTGTTGTATGTTCATCCAAGCTTCTGTGTTATGTATCATTACTAAATGCATGCTGTCTAATTGAATTGTGAAATGTATGTTTCTATGAGTTGAAATTGTAACGCCCAGAGTTTGCTGATGTGACGGTCGTCACAACTTCCTTACGATCGTCATGACCGTCACGGTCGTGACAGCCCCTTACGACCGTCATGCTTACAAAATTTGCTGCACTCTGATTCTGTTTTCCTTAATTATCCGTCGGGTTAGATTGGGGTGTTACATTAGTGGTATCAGAGCAGGTCGGTCCGTCCGGCCAAGTTGTCTAATGTTGTTTGTTCCCTTGTATGCGACATGTATGTGAAAACACTGTCGGTACGTGTTTGTTGCCTAACCTCATCTGCAGAAGTGGGAATGATTCAAGTGGGGGAGAAGCTTGTGCTTTTCCAGGATGCTGCAAGTGTGGAGTTGTAGCTCGGTGTGTGGTTGAATGCTCTTATAGTTTGGTAAAGATGGTTTGGACCCTATCATGATTTTCGGCTGTCTATTGACAAATTGAGGAACTGATCACCCTTAATCTCTTGTTGATAGTGGACGAAGTCATGTTGGATGGGATAGACGTGTCTTGCAAGCTTGGATGGCGTGAGCAGTGAATTGTCTTGAGTTAAGCTAAGTGCTTAAGAATGGTTTTGATGAGTCGGTGCAGGAGGATGCTGAGGTGTTTAATTTTGATGGGAATTTTTGAATTATAATGAAAGCGGGAAGTTGGCGATTGCCGATTAATTGTGGTTGGCTGGAAGTTTTCTGAGGAGATAAGTGATGTACGGCCAGGACGTGAAGTGGAGTTGTGACCGACTTAGATACGGAAACTAGTCCGAGAGTGAGAGCTCCGTATTTTATGTCTGTTTGGATGGTCAATGGATTAAACTGATTAAGTAGTGTTGAGAGTTGGGTCTCGCGTGTGTGCTAAGGCAATAAAGTGTGAAATTATTGTCGTATGTTGAATTCCGAAATCGCAGATTTTTACGGAATCGATGTTTTTATGGACGAAAGTTAGAATAGATTACGCAGTTGTGTCAGGTAATGTTAGGTCGTGATCGAGTATGCTTGTTTTATCGAATTTGATTGATCTTGTAAGTTTTTGCATTTTTGAAGAGTTGAGGATTTAAGATTCGGATTGAAATCGGAAGTCGTAGATTTCACGTTTGATGGTTCTAAATCACTAATATATGTTTCGTGTGAATGAGTATGTGGTTGTTTCGAAGAAAATAATTGAATCGGTCGGATTTTCGGGCGAAAATGCTCAAACCCGTAGCAGTCCTTATGCAGAAAAATTCTGTTTTGGAAAAACTTCGAAAATTCATATCTCTTGATCCGTAAGTCGGTTTTAGTCCCCGTTCGAAGCGTTGGAAAACTAACAAGATGCTCTTTCTAGGAAAAGAAATTTGAGGCCTGTACCTGGTTCAATTATAGCAGAAAATTGAAAATGTGTCATGTGTTGATTTTTGACGAACCCGACAGGACCATTTGTTGTGTTTTGTGATGCTTTGTTGATATGATTGGGAGGTATGTTAAGTGAAACTTCAGCGAGTTTTGGTTATGCTTTGAGGCAACTTGAAGTACATAAGAGGGATCACCTAACAAGTGACTTAGACTTGGTTGCTGTTGTGGTTGTACCGGAGTTAGAGGCTTCAATTAGTTAGTGTGAGACTTGGAATGTTTGGTGATCTCAAGAGCCTAAGGTATTTGCTTGAGTTGGAAGAGTTGAATACGAGGCAGAGAATAATTGGAACTCCTGAAGGGTTATGGTTTTGTGTTGAATCACCATTCGGGTGAAGCGAACGTGGTAGCTTATGCGTTGATTTGAAAATCTTTGCATATACCGATGATGATGGTGAAAAGAGTTAGGACTGATTGAGCAATTTCTGTGATATGAGTTTGGGTTGTGAAGAGACTTCTTATGGAGTTTAGCTTAGTATGTTGGACCTTACTAAGAGTATTCTTGACGAGATTTGATAAGGTCAGAACTCTGGTTTGAGTTGGTAGATTGGTTGAATATGAGGAATTAAAGTCGAAGGGATGATTTTCGGAGTAAGGGAAATAGTATCACGAGATGTCGTGATAGAGTTGTGTCCCAGATATTATTAAGTGGAATAAGAGTATTGAGGTAGATGGAGTATCCACCCCGGTGCTATGAAGATGTGACCGTATTTGAGGAAATTATTTTGAGGGCCATAGTTGAAGAGATAAGTGGTTGAGTTTGTATGTGCTGATTAGACTTGTTGGAAGTCGAAGAATAAACGTCAGAGACCGTTGAGTCCGATGCAACCGTTGAATATTCTAGAGTGGAAATCGGATAGTATTCCCATGGATTTTGTGTTGGATTTTCCGGAGAATTTGAGGGATATGATTTTACTTGGGTGATTTTGGATAGAATGACTAATTGGCTCTTTTCCTAACAAGCGAGATTAATCATTCTATGTTGAAGCTAGCTGAGATTGTGCAAGAGACGACTGAAAAAAAAAATCCAAAGGATCCAAGAAAGACGTGTTTTGAGAGTTACGATAGTAACTGGTGTTGGTCGAGCTTGAGGTCTCGGAAGCACACTGTGTTTTGTGATCTGCACCAGAGTGGCGGAGCGGAAGCGTGGGAAAAATAGCAGGTTAGACTGTTTTACCGCTGTCACTCGTGGGAATTTAAATGATGTGGCATGTGCCTAAGTTGAAGAAGTACATTGATTCGGATGGATGGTGTACAAGTGAAAGGTAATTTGACTGTTGAGGCATTGCTAGTTCGGGTGGATGAACAAGGAGCAACTCGAGGTGAAGAGATTGCTTTGGTGAAAGTGGTCTAGTTGGGAGCTGTTTGATTGAGGTAATTTCGAGGACGAAATTCTTTTAAGTAGGGGAGAGTTGTAACGCCCGTTCATTTTAATTAAATTATTTATGAATTGTTGGTGTGCCTTATGTGGGAGTGTGTCTGAGAGCGTTGGTGGGTGTCCTTAAAGTATAGGAAACCATTTAATAAATCATTGAGTTTGATAATAATATAATATAATTAATATTGATGATAATTCAATAACTAGTAGTAATATTATATTATTATTATTAATATTATTATTATTATTATTATTATTATTATTATTATTATTATTATTATTATTATTATTACTATTATTATTATTACTATTATTATTATTAGTGGATGGAATAAAGGGAATTAGGGAGTTATTAGAGAAGTTGTGGGAGAAAGAGCAAAAGAACGATAAACTGCTCAGAAAACCAAATTGGAGGAAAAAGGCTGAGAAAAGAGGAAAAAGGATGTGGCTGTGGAGAAAGGAAGAACAGAAGAATTAACCGCCAGAGAGAATTGAAGGTTGTTGCAGAAGAGTCACCGGGAGAGCAAACCGGAACCGGAAGTTTAGAGTTGTCCTCAATTCAAAGGTAAGGGTGGGGTTCAATTCTATAACTGTGGGTATGATGGATTTCATGAAGGGAATCAAATCATAGGATTAATGTTCCTGTAGATCGATAAATATTAAGGATTAATATTCCCGTAGTAACGTCACCGTAGTAATGTCCCCGTAAGTTGAAGAAATATTAAGGATTAGCGTTCCTGTAACGTTCCCGTAGTAACATTACCGTAGTAATATTCCGTAAGTTGAAGAAATATTAAGGATTAATGTTCTCGTAGTAATATTCCCGTAGGAACGTTACCGTAGTAATGTTCCCGTAGGTTGAGAAATATTAAGGGTTAATGTTTGTCTACGCCTGCATTAATGCTTATGTCATTAGTTTATGTAGTAATGTTGGGAATCGGCGCCGACACGCGCTAATTTCCCATTTGTTGAGAAAAGGTTGTTATTAGGCTCTTACTTGATCGACTTCAGGTAGGGAATCGAATCATAGATATAGTTCCCGTGACTCGATAAATGTTAGGTACGAGGTTTTTCTGTGTAGGAATGAATGTGTTATATCGTCAGTGTTGTACGATGCTGTATGGTTGCCCTTAATGAGGCAAGATTAGTTGCCCCGTAGTTAACGAACCTTTTCAGGGACTATAATTAATTTAGTGAGTAAAAGTTGTAATGTTGTCCTTACGATAATGTGCTGAATTCTTAATTGTCGAAAGTATGTTGTTATTGTTCCCCTACATGAACAGATTGAAATGATGAATACTTGATGCATATGAAGTTGTTATGTCACTGTTGAGAAAATTTTATTATA
Organism: Lathyrus sativus; assembly: GCA_963859935.3. Taxonomy (NCBI): domain Eukaryota; kingdom Viridiplantae; phylum Streptophyta; class Magnoliopsida; order Fabales; family Fabaceae; genus Lathyrus; species Lathyrus sativus. The sequence goes on along the minus strand of OZ012739.1, from coordinate 675,547,052 downwards.
ATATTCTCCTTGAATTATGTGGGTAAGTTGTAGTTATATTACCCGTATGAAGGTATATGAAAATGTGTTGAGTTCTTATTTGTAGTAATGATGTTGTCAGTTGTTCTCTGACATGAAAATGTTGTTGAGTTCTCATTGTAGAGACGAGGTTGTTTTTAATTGTTCTCTGCGAAAATGTGTTAGAGTCTTATTCGTAGGAACAATATTGTTGGTAGTTCTCTGATATGAACAGATTGAAGTGGTGAGTACATGATGTATGCGAAATGTGATGTTTCTGTTATGGATAATTGGTTGTAGGCGTGATGCCTTGTTGCACGGTTGTTGCACGGTTGTTGCACAGTTGTTGTTGTTGTGTTATAGTCCATAATAGTTGCATCTCATAGCATATCATTTGGCCTGGATTGGCGACGGTTGTGTCTTTAATGACAAAATAAAATGATTGTGGAGTGTTGTCTCCCGAATTATTGTGGAGTGTTGTCTCCCGAATTATTGTGGAGAGTTGTCTCCCGAATTATTGTGGAGAGTTGTCTCCCGAATTATTGTGGAGTGTTGTCTCCCAAAATGGTACCACATGCATATGCACAGTTGAGTTGCATTGTTGAGTCGCATTGTTGAGTTGCGTTGTTGAGTTGTTTTGATGAGTTGCTGAGATATGATGATAATTGTTGTGGTTATGAATAAAGGGTGGTTGTAGTTTATTATTACTAATATTTATGCGAACTGCTGGAATTATAATGCTGTGATAATATTCTGACATGACTTTTATCATGCCTTATGTTATGTTGTTGATATCTCACCCTTTACGTCGTATGTTACCTCCGTTGGTGGTAATTTGCATGTAATCCGGAATAAGTGTAGCTTTCCGTTTAAGGTTGTTGGTCGCTCTGATACGTAGCACTCTTGGGGGGATGAACGATTGATGTTATTGCTTGTATTTAATTTCCTTGTTGCTGAATTTTATCAAGTATTTTTCATTAAATTGATGGCTGCTGTTAAGTGCCAAATGTTGGTTAGATGCACTATACCGATGAATTAGTAGTGCTGATTTTTATGGTTGAAACTCGTTGTTTATGTTGAATTGATGCAAGATAATTACTTGCTGAATTTTAATGGAGTTTTGTTGCAAGTTTCATGGTCTTGCTTTAATCATGCTAAATGTTGGAAATGTTTTATATTCCGCTGCAAATTAATAAGATGCCTTGTAATCAAAATGTTAATCAAGTTATTATTGTATGTTCATCCAAGCTTCTGTGTTATGTATCATTACTAAATGCATGCTGTCTAATTGAATTGTGAAATGTATGTTTCTATGAGTTGAAATTGTAACGCCCAGAATTTGCTGATGTGACGGTCGTCACAACTTCCTTACGATCGTCATGACCGTCACGGTCGTGACAGCCCCTTATGGCCGTCATGTTTACAAAATTTGCTGCACTCTGATTCTGTTTTCCTTAATTATCCGTCGGGTTAGATTGGGGTGTTACATAAGCCAATAAACCTTATAATCTTAGCAAGCATACCTTGAAGACACACTGTTCACCACTTTTCACCAAAACAACAAAACCTTCCAAAACCTGTTACAGTAGAAAAATCTTCAAACTTTCTATCCCAACACACCATAAACATCTCATATAACCTGTCCAAACCATCCAAATCATCATAAACCTCCTATAACTAAAAGTCAATCCTCTTTGGTCACCATTGTTGACCAAAGAGGAAAAACTCAAGAACTTTCAATCCTGGCCATTTCCATACATTCAAACAATTCAAACACCTCATAAACACTTCATAGAAATTGTCCAAATCATCAAATACCAACTGTAACCACTCCATCACAAAAATCAAATTTCACTTTTTTGACCATTTGCAAGAGGAATCAAGTTGTGAATTTGGAGGCATTCTAGGTCAAGCCAAACATTCAAACATCTTTCTGAAGGTCTAGTGGATCTAAAGGGATCACTTTCTTGTATCTGGAGCAACATTTGAAGGTGCATTGGACACACTTCAATAGATAAGCTTTCTCACTCTTCAAACTCCATGATTTAGACATCATTTACATCCATTCAAGTTATCATTTTGTTTGTTATAATGTAAGGATAAAACCCCTTATGCTTGTGCCCATTGATTGATCATATTTGTAATTTAATTTTAGTTTAGAAAACTAGGGTTCTTCTGGTTTTGTTCATAATTCATGAGCTAGGATAAAAATAAATAAATTTGGTGGACATGCTTGAATTCCTTGTGAAAAACTGAGTGAAATGCTATATTGGATTGTCTTGTTTGGTTCATGAACCAGAGAGTTGGAAATTCAGATTTTGGTGTCTTGATGTTAAAGATGACACATATTTCGTGCGTTATCATTTTTAAATATTTGTTTTTGATATATTTTTATCGAAGCAAAAACATGACAGGCCAACTGGCATGACGTGGTGACAATTGCATTTTGTGAAATGGACGAAGGTGCATGGGTTCGAATCTCATCCCCCACCCCTTTCTTTTAGGCCTTGTTTCCTCTTTGTTTTTCTTTTTCATATTTTATTTTATTTTATTTTTATTTCTCAGAATACCAATTTTTTTTATTAATTTAATTTCACTTATTTATTTTATTTATATTAATTCATTAAATAATATTATTTAGTTTTAGTTATTTTTTTTGTTTTATTTAAAACCTTCAAAATCATAACATTTTATTCTTCTTATTTTTATTTTTCCATTTTAATATCTAAAAACATTGTTTTTTAATTTATATTTTAAATTTCATGATCACATATTTTTCCTTGTATTTTATTAAAATATTTTTTATTTTTTATTAAGATGTGATGTTCATACTTTGTTTAGGGTTTTTTTGATCTTTTATTCATGCCTTTGATATTTGCTCATATAAATGTTGTCTTGTATGATCATATTGTGGTAATAATAAAGTGTTGGTCTTCAATATCATCTTAATTTTATTTTGAATACTTTGAATGGTTGATATTTGTCTTACTTGTTTTAAAGTTTGTCCATGTGTTTAAAACTTGTTTAAATTGTCTCCTTTACCTAAAAATCCATGATGAAACCATGACTTGATCTCTTGCCCTTGTGTTGATATTTTGCTGTATACATGTTGTAAATAATTATGATGTATACATGTTGTACATAATTATGATGTATCATGTTTACCCAAGATAACTCATGTTAATACTTGTTCTTGTAAGTCATGTTCTATGTGTGTTTTTCTTCATATCTTGGTGAACATCTTGTTGAAACTTGTCTAATGATTTAAGTATCCATGTTTATTCATATTGAAAATGTTAACTTGTATTCAAACATGCTTTTGTCAAATGTAAACCGTTAGACGCCAAATTTCACTTATTTGATCTATCAAATATTGGCATCTTTCACTCATTTTCGTCAATTAAGTGTTGAAAATCACTCTTGTTTTGGTTGGTTTGCAACATTACGAGAAAATCTCTTGGTATCTTTGATTTGTGTGTTATTGTGCAGGAATTAGGCACAAAACAAGTGAAGAGTAAGACACAAGAAATGGGCAAGGAAACCAAGACAACATGCAAACCACCAAAATGCTGTTACGCTCGCTAGGCGAGCAGGTAGCAAATGTGCCAGCGAAGGCTTCCCTAGCTTGCTCGCTAGGTGAGCAGGCCAGCGAACGCGCCTAGAATTGGACAGTGCCAAAAGTACCAAAAGTTCGCTAGGTTCGCTAGTTGTTCGCTAGGCGAACATGACAGATCCTGAATGTGTATTTAAGTGATTTTCTTGCTTTTTTAGGTCATAATTTTATTTTGTAACATTAGATACATCAGAACTTATCTCTCTTCATTTCTTCTAGAGAGAGAAACACAAAACCCTAAGAGGGAGGAGGTAAGATCTTCGATCTCTTGTTGGGGTTTGGATTGTAATCTTTTGATACCTTATGTATGTCATCTAATTTATGTTTGTGAACTAGTTTGGATTCTCTATTGAATGTTTATCTTTGATTGCTTATTTGTGGGGCTTGACAAAACCTTTTCACATCTTTGATCTCAGATTTTCTTTTATCAATGAACAAACTTTTGACATGGTTTTGAAGTTGATATTCATTGTATCTTCTATGGTGTTGTGTTGATTAAGTAGCATGGGTAGCATGGGTAGGATCAACATGATATTGTGTGGGTATGTGATAATAGTGATGAAGAATGATGTTCACAACCATTTGACGGATTAGATGAATACATGTAAAAAGGGTTAAGTGTGTGTACGTATTCTGATCATTGTGTTTTATATGAAACAATCGTTTATCCGATATGGGTGTCGTCTTTGCTTACTTGTTTATCTTTGATTTGAACCGTGATAGAGATATACTCTTCAGATATGGATTTAGGATGATTACCTGTTAGGTCCTAAATGCTAGAGATAGTTTTAGGCTTAGCATTTGCGTGAGTATCAGTTCTTAATGCTCTGTGTTGTGTTTTTGTTGGATGAGAGATCACCAATGAGACAACATGGTTGTTCTCTCGACGCTGCATTAGAGATAAGCTTTGTCGAGAGTGATACGCAAGGGTATTAGGTGGATGATTGTGTTGTGTTTAATTTGATCAGAAGAATGCATATGTTATCAATTGATAAAATCCAATCCCAACAAGGCTCCGTTTATATTTCAGTCTTTATTTTATATTTTCTGTTTTTATTTATGGTTCCCTGAACCTTTTAAACCAAAACTTTTGAACAATAAGCTTAGAAATGTAGAGGTCGTTGAACGACGTTCATATCGCACTAATCCTTGTGGAAACGACAAAACTGAGTACTTAATATTTTTTGCTTGCTGCTTTACCGTATCAACAGTAAACCTTGTACATGTTTGTTGAATCATTTTAGTTCTTACTTGTACCATGTCTCTCATGTTTAACTCCTTTGTTGAATATTTGGTTGCACTTGTATATTCATGTTGCTTAAATTCAAGTAAGAGACTTATTGTTGACACCATTGTCATTCTTACATATGCATATTTACATCTTCTTATACATATTTTACATGTTGTAATCCTTAACTTGCTATCCCTTAAAAAGTTTCCCTTTAGGATGAATCAACTTAGACAACTCAATTAGGATTTTTTCTCTTTCAAACTCAAAACGACTTTCAATTAAAACCTTGGCTTTAGGCTATTGACTTCTTCAAACCCTTTCTTAACAAATGCTTCAAGACATCTTAAGCATATTCAAAACTCTGTCACAAACACTAAAACACACAGACTTCAATTCAAACCTTTTGCCACTTTACCTTTTCAATTTAAAACCCTTTTAAAATAGATTAGATATTAGTCATCCTTAGTTAAGATATAAATCTCCTACCCCACGACATTGTTAAGAAAGTTGTTGATTCTTTTCCACTTGAGAGAGGTATGTGACATACTTGTTGATTCTATATTCAAGTTGGAGTTATTCTCTCAATGTGAAACAAAGATCCCTCTCCACATGTTTGTGGTGGTTTATATGAGTATTCTCCTTAATATGACAACTTGTCTCTTCTTTATTAAAATCCACCATAACAAACTCCTTTTTAATTTATACCCCAAACTACAAAGTTTTTATCCTTTATTCGTACGTAGGCACAATACTGTGTGTCTTGCCAAACACAAAAACAAGAAAAAAAAATTTCTCATCTCATCTATCAATCCCAAATATCCAACAATTTTAACATAACACAAAAACAACGAGAGGTTCCTATAGGATACTATAGATACTTAAGTTGCTAATACCTTCTCTTAGAGCATCTTTAGTGGGAGTAAACTAAATGGGTAAACTAAGATACTTTTTGTGGGTCCAAAGTGATTTGTAGGATTTAAAAAATTTATAGTTGATTTGAGTAGTTTTTACTTTAATGGTGGTTGTCTATAAGAAACCAAAACTTGACCCCACATGGTATTAAATGGTTAATAAAAATCTATTATTTATTTTAAATAATTAATAAAAATGTATTATTTTTGTTAAATGATGAGTTAGAGTACGTTGCTTGTGTAGAGCACGTAAACTAGTTTTAGAGCATCCCATATGCCATGTCAGCACTACTATAATGCAAATTCCTTATTACTAACGTAAGCTATAAAGAATTTTGGTTTAACAACCCTGCATTAAAGTTGCTCTTAGTATAACCAATCCCCGAATCTTATATCTCTTTATTGCTTTGTTTTGCATTGCATATTTATTGGTTATTCTTTCTTTACCCCTTCCCTTAGATAAATTAAAGATTAGTGGTGATATCTTAAGATTTGTGAAACCTAGCTAATATAATAACTATGATCTCCGATCCTCATCGTGACACATTAGATCCAAAGAAATTTTTGTATTTCTGATACACATGTGATCTTAAGTATTTGAGATTGAATTTCTTTTTCATATTCTTTTTTATTTAGAGTCAATCAATAAAACTTTTGTACAATAAAATTTTAGAAATGAATATCCTATGAAATACGAAAACTCCAAATACAACTCCAACACTAATAGAGCAACATCAATAATAATTTTAAAAAATAAATAAATTATATATAATTACAAGTGTTAATACAGATGACTGATACCAACACATACACGTTTTTTTTCCAGAGATATCAGTGCTACTCCCTTCGTCCTATAATGAGTGGTCCATTTAGAATAAAAGGAGTGTTCTAAAATGAATGATTCATTTAAAGTTCTAATGCATTTTTTTTCTTCTATTTTACCCTCTAGTTAATATTACTTTCACCATTTTCGATACGTGATAACGTATTTTAGTAAAAATATCATTATCTCATTTATTTATTTCATTTTCTTAATTTGTATGAAATGATCAATCAAATCACTTATTGTAGGACGGAAGGAGTATATAATCAACAACTGAAAGTTAAAAAGTAAATTTTATTTTATAAATAGGACCGGAGAGGGAGGGAGGACTGATTAACAATTTCAATAACATGATGAGACCTACAAAGAGACCCAGGCCATGATTTGTATCATGCAGAGTTATAACAATTCTGCCAAACTCACCCCTAATGTTTGTCTACATATACCCTGCACATTCAAACTTGATAACTGTTTCCAAAGTGTTAAGAAACAGCACAATAAGAATGACAACAAAAATCAAAATATATCTATGTCTTTTGATCTGAAAACCAAAACAGACTAAAGTACAAACAAACATGATGTCTACTAGGATAAACTTAGAAAAGCTAATCAAATATCTACTTCAAGGAATGTGCTTATTCAACATCTTGCTTTATATGCTTATTCAATATCCTGCTTCCTTGTTAAAAGCACAGCTGAAGACAAAGCTCCTATAGATAAAGAAGTATTCCACTTTGTTTTAAATTAGCTTCCCGTCGATTATGTCCATCTAACTCAAAATGGGAGGAACCACTCTAAGCATCATACTCTGAACAAAAGATATCATCTGCAAACAAAACTTGATCATATGAATTTGCCATTCGAAAAATTAAACAGAGAGAGCGTGGAGAACTTCGATTCAAGTGAGTTCTTACCGAAGCAATTCCAATACACATTATACTGAAGCCAGGAAAATCAAAAGGTGCCTTTTCAGATAGAAAGAGAGCTGAAAGTGAGAATAAGTGTTTGTTAATAACTTTTGGTGATGATATGAGCCTTAATGGAACATAATAATGACTTTACACTCACCTGTTAATGGAGAGAAAGCCAAGGGAGAAACAATATGTGCAATTGAACATATGCCTGAGATGCAACCTTGAGCCCTTCCCTGAAACAAGATAAGTGAGACAAAATTGAACTGAATAGATTCTAACCAGTCTAACAAGAAAAAAAAGCCATTAGAGAGCATTCAATCATGCAAAACAAAGCTTTTTTCATCCATTAGAAGTTGACACAACTTTTTCTTATTTTTTATGAAGTGAGCCAAAGAAAACAAATAAGAAATTGATATAATGCTATGTATTAAGGAAAATATTATTAGTGTGAAGTACTATTAACATGATACCTGCTCATGGGGATCAACTTGTTTCGACACAATACTTCGAATCTACAGAAATGCAAAAGTAAATTACTCAAAATTATATTTTGAGCAACTAAATCATTGAAGGTCAAAGGGGAAGCTCATTTAAAATGATAATAAAAAATAAAATAAAATGAGAAAAGAAACTCACACACGGTTGCGAAAAAACAAACAATATTGAGAACATTGCAGCGGCATAGGGAACCTGTCAACATGGACACCATAGTAGTTCATACAACATAAAAAGAGAATATAGTAAAGGGATACTAGAATAACACGTAGGCAGAAGCAAGTTTTTAAATATTGGTCGCGATCGCGTAAAGGCTTTTGCGATTTCGGTCAGTACAGGTGATGCGTGAGTAATTGCAGTTGTCACGGTGTGAATTAATCACAACATTTATAAACAATATATTTTGTGATTTGCCCTTTCATATTCTAATTGTGAAAATTTTGCGTCTATAATGGAATGATAACGATGTTTTGTGGCCGGGTGTTTCGTCGACGTAACGGTGTTTTGTCACGGTCAAAATGACTTTTCATTTGTGATTTTTTGTTAGCATAAAAATAGTGAATAACGGTATCGGCGCCTTCTGATACCTTTTTGTCGCGGCCGTTTCCGTAGTAACCGACCGTTTTTGAAAACCTTAGGCAAAAGTTATCAAATAAACTATGCAAGTTTCCACCTATAATTTACTACGTGTCTGTACAATAACAGAAAAAAACTTGGAATTAGCAATAGAGTAGCAGAAGACATACCCAGGCTGACCATGCTATGCTGTAAATGAACATCTGCATTCCATTTGATATATAACTAATTTAGAATTTTATAAAAGTGTGTTTTTTTTTTTATAATTTCACAAAAGGGCAAAATGCTTACATGTACACAGTGAAAAAACAGTCCAATCGAAAGAAGCCTTGCCTCACCCAAATAAGGAGAAAAAATAGGCATAAGAAAAAGCTGTGATCATCAATGTTCAATATTAGTATTTACATCAAACTCAAAAAAACTGAAGATTAACAGGACAAAAGGAAAATGATCATGAAGTCATAGCAAAAATTACCTGTGACACAGTCCCTGCAACACCGGAAATGATCATTAAGTCAGCAAAGTGATTCTTATCAAAATGAAACTGAGCCTTCAAGTAATACTGCACACGAAGAATAAAGTGTTATTACACACCAGTTACGGAACACGACTTCGGTCCTAACACGTCTACACTGATAATAATTTGAATAACCATTTAGCAACACTAAAGCTCAAAAATTAAAATAAATTACATGATATCTAAACTATACAATAAATCTTGAACATGTTACAAAAATTAAAAAATAAGTATAGAAAGGGAAAAAATAAGAAAAATACCATCATTGAACCATGAAGTCCAACATCAGCAAGGTTACTGAAAAATGCAACAATTGCTGCTTGTGTAATAGTCTTGCTGCAAATTAAACACACATTCATAAAAATATACTAATTATTCTTCAAACATCAAATCAACAATTCTTAATATTCAAATAACATACACAATTTAGTGACAAACTAACTAAAATTAGAATTCAATAATTTCTCCCATAACTATTCCAATTTAGGGATTCATAATGCATTAGTGCAACACATACTTAGAATTGAGGAAGGAGGTTAAATCCTGCAAAGAACGCAATGCTTTCAACAACGGAACATTGGGTTTGGATTTTCCATGTGAAATGATAGGGGCATAAAGGTCATTCTGAACGATGACTGAATCCCGAAGGAAAACTTGCATGTAAACTGCTCCAAGCACCGCAACAAAAGTAGAAACCTTATAATCGAAACAGAAAAACACAATTAATAAATAATAAAAATAATCAAATTAAAATTAAACACTCACATCAACGTCGCTTTGGCCGAGTGGTTAAGGCGTGTGCCTGCTAAGTACATGGGGTTTCCCCGCGAGAGTTCGAATCTCTCAGGCGACGAAAATTTTTCTTATTTTTTGAATTTCAAAATAATTATTTATATGCACCTGAAAACTTTGAGCAGCGGATAGAAAACGAGCTGCGAGGGTCCCACATACGAATGCAGATGAACCTATTCCTGAAAGAATTCCAAACGCACTGCTTCGTCCACTTTCTGGAACATTATCTGCCTAAATTAATATAAATCAAAATTATTAATTAATTGGATACTAATATTTAATTAACGTTAATTTTGCTTAGAGAAAGAAAATGTGGTTGGATTGAACTTACAACGTAAGCTAGAGCGAGGCAAGGGATACATCCATCGCAAATCATGTTGATTATGATCTTAAAGACGTAGTAAATGTAGAAGAATGTTTTGGTTCTACTGTAAGCTAATATGCCTGTGAAATAGATAACAGTGGATTAGAAACAGTAAACCATTTGATAATGAGTATTAAGCGTGTTAAGTTTCACTGCATCGATTAATCTGATTTAAGAGTCAGTTCTGACATCGAATCCTGGATTAAAGTGTACCTATGGGAATAATCATGAGGATCATTGGAAGTTTGAGAACAGCCTTTCTTCCATATTTGTCTGAGAGACTGCCTAAGATTGGCATCATCACAAGAGTTCCCACTCCTATCATCTGCACATAAAAAAATTAATATCAAACTAGTTATATGTTGTTTTTCATTATTAATTATTTTTTGAGTTAATTATTAATTTTTAATGTCATGCAATTTATTTAAATATATTTTTGAGTTTAATATATTACTACAATTTTTTTAAAAGATTACGTTGATGTACTCTTTTGTCTCATCACTGTGAACTTCCTTTTTCCTTCTTGTTGGTTAGTAGAAGGAAGACTCTCTTGTCTATTCATTACTATGGATAATATGATAAAAGAGTTTGTTTAAAATCAAAATAAAAAATAAAACCACATACTAATAAAGACAAGAGAATCAACAAAGTCAGAAAAAACCACGAAATATCGTGGAAAAAGCAAAGCAATGAATCACACTGAAAAGTCTATACTAGTGGGCCAGTAGCAAAGTTAGTTTTAACTTTTAAGTTAAAGAAAAGAAAAATGGGAGCCAAATTATGAAAACTATAAAAACCAAAAGGAAGGTTCTTTGGTTGAGTGGGGACAAACTTCACCAAAACAGGTAAAGAGATGTATTAAATCAAACTTTCATTTTCTCCATCTATGAAAACATATTTTTAGCAACTAAATCTATAAAACAATCATGGGAAACTTTTCTTAAATTTTTCATTTTCCCCCATAATATTTATTATAAATATATATATATATGTATATTTTAATTATAATATATTTTCAAAAACTATAATATATTTTTGAGTATAATATAAATTAAAATTTTTTATTATAAATATATATGTATATTTTTATTATAAATAATATTTAACACAAAAAATTGTATAAGAATATACAATACTAATTATTATCAATATAATTTTAAAAAGACAAATCTTAATAAAATAATAGAATTCAATGTGCTATTTTTGAGAATACAACATAATATAAATATTATGATTTATAGAATTTCTAATTATGCAGAACAAAAGAAATACAATTGTCCATACATGTTAGCCTTGTGGATAGCAAATTTATTCCAATCCGAATTTTAAGGTTCAAAATTTATATTTTTATATCAAACTTGAAGAATCGGTGCATTAGACTAATTCATTTTAATAATTCTATTTTATAGTATACTATAGGATAATCATTGTCAACTAACTCTAAATGTGTATTTCACATTGTTTAATATTAAAGTAACCGATTCTCTTTCTCAAAAACTTTTTAAAACAATAGTTTTCATTCAAAATAAACATAAATATATATAGATGAAATAGTTTTCACATTGTCTAATCTTAGTCAACAAAACTTGCAAGGAACATAAAAAGCCTCATCCTTTACCATTTATATTAGTTTATCGGTAGTTATGACATAATTTTTAATTTATTAATCTAATTAATATCACATTGAATTATTTTTTAAAAGTAATATAATAAAATAATGTAGTTCATAAGTTGCCAATTTAATAATCAGAGTTTTCAAATAAAATTTAAATTTTACATGAAACACATTAAAATAGTAATAATTAGTATTACCATTAATAATAATAATCTTCATCCTCCAATTATGTGTAACAAAAAGCAGAAACATATGAAGAAACAGAAATGAATGAAAAAGATATAGTTTGAAAGATAAGAAGTACCGCTTGTTGAAAACCAGTGAGGTAGATGGCAAGTGAGCATTCATCTTGTCCGGGACAAAGCGCAGCCATTGTGACATCGGTGATCGCCGGCACCACCATGAACATCGATAAGTTATGCAGAAAGACAGTCATGAAGAGATGGCTACATCCATACAAATTCAGTTTCTCCATTATTGTTTGTACCTTGCATGGAAAGCCACCACCCTCTTTATATACAATGCAATGCAAGATTCACTTAGAAGCGCCAATATATGTGTGTTTGTGTGTGGGACCTAGATGTAGTGTACTCATGTTGTTGCTTCCCAAGTGTGCATGTAAATCTCTTACACAAGTTATTTGTTAATTCTAAATTCATACAAGAGATGAGTAGCTTCTAAGATAAGATACTAGTAATACAAATAGACAAGGTTAATTAACTAATTACCAATATTTCATTTTTAATTTCATATTTTCAACTACTGATATGATAGTGTCTAAGTGGGCCAAGGCCCAAACTCATCTCACCCCACATCTAATATTTCTATTTTCTTTTTAAATAGATTTTAAGGGTCTTTTTTATTTGGTTTTGTTAATTGTTTTTTTAATTTTTAAAATTTGAAAATAATAAAATTTGTTTGATAGTCTAATTTAATAAATAAAAAATTGAAAAAAATTATTCTCTATTTAAGAATTTTGAAAACTAAAAAAATGTTTTAGGGATTTTAATTTTGATTTCTAGTTTTGTAAATTAAGAAAACAAAAAGTAAGGAAAAGTGGTATATTTTTCATTAGTGGCAAATTTGTAATATTATGTAAGTTTAAAATAGTTTTTAAAAGTAAAATTACCAAACATAATTTCTTTTATTTTTTTCTTCAAAATTGTTTTTAAAAATTAATTTACAAAATACTTTTAAAAATTAGAAAATAAAACTCATTTAAATAAGCCTATTCGTTTATACTTTTCTTCAATATAAAATATAGAAAACAAGATAGTAGTGTATTATACTTCTAGCTTATGTATAGAAACTCGCTATTAGGATTAGCCTAATAACACAGATTTCTAAAATATATATCTAATTTTGTTCTGATGTAATTATATATTTTTGAAAGATTAACAATAAATAACATATACAAAAATTAGAAAGAAGGTAGAATGTAGCATAAATTTATTCATTTAATTGTGTGTGTTGTGTCTGGTGAGAGAGATAAATATTTGGAGGGCACAGACAATAACTTTTAAGCACACAACTTGAAGCTTTTCTCGAATTAGATGTCATTGAGGTTATCATGATATAAAATAAGATGTTTGGAACAAGAAACTATGATGTCTTAAAGGAGGTATAATAGCCATTGAAGTTCACAAGTTTTTATAGATAAAACACAATATTCTACCTCTAAATATGATATAGAGAATGTCAACTAATTCTTTCTGATCCATGAAATTAATGATTTTCCTAATCTTTTAGATTTCATTTAATTTAGCCAGACAACATTTCAAAAGCCAATAAATTGCATGGAAGACTCCCTAAAAAATCCTTAAGCATGACATTGGTTTGTGTATCTAAGGGTTTTTGAAGCTCTATTGTAATGAGTTGTGGTTTGTTTGGTGAGGAATTAGATCAATTGTTGTGTTATGAAGGTGATGTTTGGTTGTGTGGTGGTGAGGGAGAACAATCGGCTAATGACTCGTCTATAAGCAGGTATGTTATTAAAAATAAGATTGACTTCAAGGTATAATTTGATAAATGAATCTACAAGAGTCATGACAAGTTTAGTATAACACCTTAATTTTTCACGCGTAATTATAAATAAAATCAGAGTAATATCAAACCAACAACAATTAGGATGCTACTCAAACACTAACTAGCTCACAAGATATGATAGTAACACATACAACTTTTAAAATTATTATTAATAATAATACTAGTAGCAAAAATCAACAAGTCTAAACTTCAGTATTTATTTAGCAGCGAAAAGACATTAATAACAATTTATTTTGATATCTCAAAACATAATCAAAATTCATAGTAATTATAAGAATAACAGACTTCAGAAATAACATAGCAATCTCCACGATAAAATAAAATAAACGTAAAAGCATTTCATTTCCTCAGTGTTACATATCAGAGCAGACGTCGGCTCAACAAAAATAATAAAAAGAGCAATCTCTTCCACTCACATCCAAGCCCTTACTGCGGATTATCTGCACGATGCCCATGTAAAGGCATCATTCAAACAGACGAGGTGATAAATCACAATCATGTAAAAGAATGCATAATAATATGTTAGCACCCCATCAACATATGCATAATCACACAATTCACAGTTCAAACTCCACACAATCCACACATAATAATGCAACATGTATGCAAATACAAAAAGACTCAACTCATGACTCAATGCATGTGGTACCAATAACAAACTCTCAGATTCACTCGATTTGATCCCCACCATAGGATCAGAGCCCATCAAAAATCATCACCATCATCATAGGCAACACTTCACTAATTCCATAACCATAGAAATTAGCTACTCGCACTCGGTCTATCACAATGGGGTTGAGGCTCACCAAGAATATCGTTATCATCATCATCATAGATAACGCTTTACTAATTCCATCACCATTGGAATTAGGTACTTGCACCCAATTCCCACCATAAGATTGAAGCTCACTAAAAAACGGACCACCATCCAGACACCATGATGCATGATTCATACAAGACATGCAACAACAACATCAACAATGCAACGTACAACGGTATTTACCATAACCATTGTACCACGCAAATGATGGTTACCATACACCATACACATGATATAAATGTTCAGCAACAACAATATAATAGTATAGCAAGCAAACATCATATTCATACATGTTCCACAATACGACACGCAATCCACACATTATCCAACCCCATTACGCAACATTCAAATCAAGTCTAGGTACTAAAACTATTTTTGAAAGAAATTTCACTGCTTTAGCTTTCCAATGCTTCGAATGATACCTCAATCAGACACCCGGAACTCAAGTTATGAATTTTCAAAATTTTCTAAATTTTTCCTCCCGGTGTAACCGGTTACACCAAAACTGGTAACCAGTTACTCCCTCCAAAAATTCAGTTTTCATGTTTATAAGTTGTCTCAGGTGTAACGGTTACACCAAAAGTGGAAACCGGTTATCACTGCGGTAGAAGCAATTTTCTGCTATATTTTAACATGAAAATTAGTTTCCAAAGCATCCCAAAACCCCAAAAATTTCATATCAATTCATAACTCGGGTTCCGACTCTAATTCTAAACATCACACAACAAAACAAACAACTCATCATCACAACGTTTAACCAACACACAATCTAAACAGTATCAACACATAATTTCAATAGCATCAACACACAATTACATCATTATACATCAAATTGCTCACAACATAGAGAAGAGAATAACAATCCTATAGAGATTACGACACCCACCCACATGTTATCATGCAAAACCCTATACAAAAGGAAATCCCACCCTTACCTTGGTATTCATACCAAAATTTTTGAATTGGAACTTCCTTCTCTTTCCTTGATCATATTCCTCTTCTTGCCCTAACACTCTTTCTTCTTCTTTTATCTTTTTCACGTTCTGTCAATATGATCTACACTCCCCATTTTTTCTTATTTTATTATATTATTATTATTATTTCTAAATAACTATTATTCAAACTAAACAAACATTAATCCACTCAATATTTATTTAATATAACACCATAATAATAATTAAAATAAATATTAATTATTACTATTACTATTATTTTATTTATATAGTTCCAATTTAAATAATAATAATAATAACACTCTCCCACCACCCCCAAGTCTCTACACTTTTACTCACACACTCCAACCCCTTAATTTCTACTCTCTAAGGCTACTACTCTACACCAAAGGGTTCCCTTAACACACCAATCATCAATTAACAAATACATTTCACACAATATTATTTAAGAAAAATAAATAAGTAAATCAGGGCGTTACATTTAGGACCAAAGTGGCATGCATCTGATAGAAGATTTGAATAGTATTTTATTTGACATAATGAAATTTCTTGCTTGGAATGAGACACTTTGAGGCCTACGAAATATTTCAGCTGGGCCAAGTTTTTAATTTTTAAATTATGGTGTAGTGCTAATTTCATCTTTTCAAACTCATATAAGGAATATCTCGCAATGATGCTATCATCCACATAAACCAATATAAAAGTAATTGAATTGGAGTTTTATTGATGAACAAAGATTGTTTAGTATTAGCTTGAATATAGTTGTGTGTAAGAAGATTGATATAAGATTCTCATACCATTTCCTACTAGATTACTTAAGGCCATATAAAGATTTTCTAATTTTGCATACGTGGTTCTGTTTTGAAGAAGTAACGTTAGGTGGAACTATCATATATACATCTTTTTGGGTTCACCATGGAAAAAATCATTATTTACAACCAATTGATGGTTGAACTAGTTGTTTATTGAAGTGAGGGCTATGAATAATTTGACTATGGTGAGCTTTGCAAGTGGCGAGTATGTATCCAAATAATTCAAACCTTCAAATTGATTGTAGCCTTTTTCAATAATCATGATTTGATTCTTTCCACAGAACCATAAACATGGAACTTGGTTTGTATGTCCATCTACAACCAATAGGTTTATTGTAAGGTGGAAAATCCACAATTTCCCATGTACATGTTCACTCAAGTGCTAAAAGTTCAACTTGCATAGTTTGTTACCAACATTCAAACTTGTTAGATCCAACAAATTTCTTTGGTCCAATTAAATTATTAAGGGACATAACATAGTGACTATGTGAATGATTCAAGTTTGAATAAGACATGTAATGAGATAAAGGATAATTTGAAGGTGGGAAAAAGTACACAAGAAGGGGGGTTGAATTGTGTTTTCCATTTTCTTAATTTGCGTATGATCAGAGTTCCGAATCTAAACTGGTGTTCATATTTAGGTTATACTTATGAGCAGAATGTTAAGAGAAGCATATAAGTAATTGCAGAAAACACAAACATTTATACTGGTTCCTCCCTATCATACCCTAATTTTTACCCCTAAGATCCCACCTCATTTGAATTTTCATAATGCATCAAGATCACAAACTCGACTCTCCTCTAGCCCTCTCATCCTTGGGTTTGTCTTTGCATAGATCACCAAGCACCTTTTTTTGTATATTTTTCCTTTGTGTTTATATGTTTTATATTTCACTAACTACTAACCAAAATATCAAAAAAAAAAATTCTTTGTCCCTTTTGTTTCTTTGCAATGTAGGGTTTTGTATCAAAAGCATCAAGCATGGTTCCTTAGCTAGGGTTTCAATCCCTCAATCAAAGTGTGGTCAACCATTGATTCTCAAGGGCTATCTCATTTAGTCACAACCTCTAATCTATAAATGTTTGATCTCAAGCATCATCCAATCTCATTTTGATCAAGGATATATCAAGTCTTAATAGCCAGTTCCTCAAGAAAAGTCAAAGGTTCATGTGTTTATTTTCATGTCTTCTTCAACAAGTTACCTCAATATTTGGTCAATTTAATCAAAGTAAATTCAAGGGCACATTATTTTGAGTTCATATGATCATCCATGTACCTCGAAATACAAGAAAAGTCCAAGATCACAAGTTGGTTCCAAGAGGTTTGACCTAAAAAGTCAACATTGAAAGTCAAAGTTCAAAGGATAACAAATCCTTTAATTCTCAACATTTTTTAATTTTTCTTTTTGCATATGACTCTTATCAACATCCTCTTTAAATTCTCTTTACATGACAAGAGCTAATTATGCTTGGAGGAGCACCAAAAGTTTGAAGACATTATAGGTCATTTGTGGACTTAGTGAAATTTTGATCTATTTTCAAGTGAGTTTTTCTCAACTTTCAAGAATCATAACTTCTTCAATTTTCAACATTTGAGGATGGTTCTTTTTACTACTTACTCTTTGAAATGCTCTCTACAAGTTTGCATTAAGGTTCAAAAGCTAATTGTGCTTGGAAGACCATGAAATTCATTGATACATTATAGGTCATTTTTAGCCACTTTGGACATAGAATTTTCATGATCACATTGCCATATTTTTGTGCCAACTTCAACATGCCATACAAATTTCTCCACAATTATCCAAATTCAACCTTACTAGGCACATTGTGATTTTGTTATGATGTTAACAAGTGGGAAAAAGAATGGAATCAAAAAGCCTCGTGTACAAGATGTCCCATTGGTGTAAACATGACCTCATGAAACTGATTTTCTTGCACCATGATCAGATTTTAAGTTCACTAATTCTTAATTTTAAGAAAAATTACCACGATTTATCCATCTAAGCATGATTAGTGAAGTCTCTAAAAGTTAAATGATTCATAAAACATATTATTTGGCTGAGTTTTGATGCATTTCAAGTCATACTTTCTTCATGATGAGGGTGCACACGAATTCAACCAAATCTGGATCATTTCACCCCTCTCAACATTCCATCATTCTCTCTTATAAATAGAGGGAACATTCCATTCATTTCTCAAGCTTTTGAGAGCCAAAAACACTCTGCCCAGATCACACATGAATCTTCCATTTGTGAGATTTTGTTTTCATGCTTTAAGGCTTTCTCATCACAATCTCTCACATCCAAACTCTTCATCCTTCTTCTATGAAGCTAAGGGAATAAGAAACAAGGCCTAAGGTGCTCTGAATTGCTCATACGATCTGTACCGATTTGCTCATTTTACACCTCTTCGAACATGTAGTTAGAAGCATCCTTTTGCTTCAAATGTGATACCACAATGTAGTCCTTGCCTTGTTGTTGCTTTATGGACCCTCAATTTTGATTGACTGATACATTTACCTTTCACATATTTGAAAATTTATTTTATATTTTGTTTCTTATTCTTCAAAATCCTCTTCATAGAGTTAGCATAAATTTGTTTTAAGCATATGGTTGCATTCGCCTCAATGAAACAATCAGGGTGATGGTGGTTTTGTGCCCCAACGAAACTATTTTCCAAACTCTAGTGACTGGTTCACCAGAGAAGATGACTGGAGAGGATGAATGACCTTCATGTGTAATCTTTGAATCTCAGTCGTTCAAATCATGTCAGGTGTTTTAATTTGTTGCATATGACCTCATGCACGCTTTTAAGTGATGTCTACCATGCACCATCAGCTGAGAAGCGTTGGATCTTCCACGTCAATTAATGATGCCAAATCCAACGCTTGTGGTATTTTCCATGTTTATTTATTTTTCTTTTTTCATTTTTAAATTGTTTTAACTTCAAAATTTCATAACAATTTCATTTTTTATCCAAAAATAATTTCTAAAATTTTCTTTTATTTTTCTTCATCTAATTTTATTTTCGGAGATTTTATTTTTATGATTTTCTATTTTCCTTTGATTTTCTCTTTTTTTTCCTTTGTTTTAATTGGTTTAAAAATGCTTGTATGCCTTTAAAAATTATGAAATTTTTTTCATATGCTTTTTGATTTATTTCTGACCTACCATGATTTTCTTGACCATTTATTTAGTGTTTTGAAGGACTTTATGTATTTTTTCTTTTATTTTCCTTTTAAAAATCTTTTTGGTGCATTTTTTTTTTATTTTTTGCATTTTATATTTGTTTAGCCTATGTTGACTTCTGTTGGCCTTGGATCTTGGTTGATTTGATCTTAAGTTTCATCAAACTCAATGAATCTTAGGTGTTGATGGGGTGAAAACCCTAATCCACAAAATGGATGGTTGATTTTAATTATAACTTGATTAATGTCTTGATCCAATTTGGTTTGCTCTTTATTTTGTTTTCTCCTTCTATCTTCATCTCTTTCTTTTTCTTTTTCACCTTTCCTCTTGATCAATTGGAGGATGTGTAATCCATCTTGTTCATGAGATCTTGATTGGTGCTTAATGAACTTTCATCATTTCAAATATACCATTTGATTGATCAATAATCAATTGAGGTACTTTAGATTGATACATAAGTTTATCCTAAATATCATGAAGGATTGATTGATGTAATGAATCAATCTTTCTGACTTAGGTCTTGATCCACCTTGTTTTGACTTGTGCTACATATTTTAGGAGTATGATCTCTATCATATCTCTAACATGTATGGTACATAAATTATTATTGACCGGCCTCCCATAGTATTATCTTTCTTATAGATTATGCTATGATTGCTTAACATAGCGCTAAATTTGCCCCGAATCAGATTATTAATTCTAACACTAACATTAACCATATAATTGTGCTAACATTTTTTTATGTCATTTATTTTTATGCACATTTATATTTAAGTCATTTACTTTCTTGTACTTTATATTGCTTTATTATCATCATTATTATATCATTTTCTATTGTTTATATTTATGCCTTTTCCTTTTGCCCACTTGAACTTTCTTTTTCTTTTTCTTAAGACATTAATAAAGGCTAAACACCAAAAAACTTAATCTTCCTTGGACTATTTGGTGACTACCCTTTGCTTGGATGATGGGCTTATGGACTTAAAATTAGGTTCTTTGCCTTATGATTTGGAGTTGTGACTTGAGACCTTGAAATTAATCTGGTGTCTTGACTTTGAGTTGACTTGTGGAAGACTTAGCTTTGCTACCTAATCTTTGGCCTTGGCTTAAGTTCTCCTTTATGTGATGCTTGGTTATTTCTCTACTTATCTTGTGGCTTGTTGCTTGAATCCAAAGGATGATATAGCTTGGTATCTTGGTTAGATATTTCCTTCCCTAACTTTTATTTTATACTTTAGAATAGTCTCTTCATCTCCCCCCTTCTTAAATTTTCAAAATTTTCTTCCTTTTTCAAAACCTTCTTATTTTTAAACTTGAACCACTTTCTTAATAAACCTTGATTTTATTAAGCGATTTTCAAACTCTTTTTCTTAAATAAAGTGCTAATCAATCTTAAGCATATCGAGATCATTTTCAAAAGACTCAAAAAATACTTAAATCATTCAAATCATTTTGTGCCCTTTTTCCTTTTAGACTTTTCTTAAGGTTTAAAACATGAGTCATTTTCATAGTTGAAATGTAATTCTTCTATCTCGATAATGATGGTTAGTGTTGATTCTTTTCCATTTGAGAGAGCTAGTGACATACTTGTTGATTTTAATCCAATTTGGAGCCCTTCTCAATAGTGATGCAAAAGTCCATTTTCATACATTTGTGGGTGACTAGTTGAGTGCTCTCCTTAAAATGACAACTTGTCCTCCCATTTAAAATCAATTAAAACGGATCTATTTATGTTATTTTTACCATAAACTACGAGGTTTTGATCCTCTATTGCACTTTGTGGGTACGTAGGCACAAGATTCTAGAAGTCTTGTCAAACACAAAAATCTTAAAAAATACTTCTCTTCCCATATCCACCATCTTTTGCAAACAACACCTTTTTAAGCCAAACATATATTTTCAAGAGGTTCCTATAGAGTACTATAGATGTTTTGGATGCTAGCACCTTCCCATTGCATAACCAACCCCCTTAAAATTGTCTCTGTTTTTTTATTAGTTTTGTTTTAAAACTTCTTTGAATTTTCTTCGTTCTTTTCCTCATTCCTTTGGAAAAAAGTGTGGTGGTGAATCTTGCTTTATGAGTTAAGTTAATCAATAGCTTAATCTCAAATTTCTCCGCTACAGAAAAGTTGCGACTCTGATGGGGAGTAGTCCCTAGTGGGTTTAGCCTAGCTTATTTATCTGTGTTTGTATTATATTTGTTGTTTGTTGTTTTGTTTTTCTGGTGCTTGGTGATCTTTGAGTGGTAAGATAAGTCCTATACCCAGACTTGAGAGCACTTATGATATGAGGGTGGTATAGTCATATTTGGCTTACGTGGAGTTAATCCTTAATAAGCTGACTTGAGATCCACTGCTCAGTGGAGGTGTCCTTGATGGTAAATATGCTGAACAAGTAGTTGTGAAGGAATTTTACTTTTGGCCCGAGAAGCTGAGGACCTTAGAACCTTTTAACTCATCTTGGCATTATTAGGACGTAGTGCAATGACTATTCAGTTGTAGACTTGAATTAGTTATTACACAATACTACACTCAGGCGAGTTTGTCTTGAGAATATTATTGGCTGATGAGTAGTCATTTAAGCCGGTAATATCCAAAAGATGGAATCGCGACTTTGGGAGCCTTTGCAGAACCTTGTTGTACAGGTGATTACTAACCCTTAGTACAAAACTTGTGGGTGGTTCTAACCCTTGGCTCCATGCTCGTGACTCCAAACCCTTAAACCTTTTTAGTGATCTTGTTTGTGGTTTTTGCATAATCATGTAATCATGCATTCATGAACATATTATTCCACTCAGTTTTCAAGGAAATTAGAGATTCTCTTTGCAAACATCACAAATATTGAGATTATGGACATTGGAAGGAGAAACACTCAGAAGTACAGTTTTAGAGCTCCTGATCTTAAAGATTTGAGAAAGCTAGCATCCTTCTTGACTGATCCTGTGGACTTCAAATCTCTTCGTGGAAGACTTTTGTCTATTCTTTCTACCAACATTGAAGACGAAATTCTCAATACTCTTGTGCAGTTTTGTGATCCTATCTACCAATGCTTTACGTTTTCAGATTATTAGCTCTTGCCTACCTTGGAAGAGTATGCTTATCTTGTGGGTATACTAGTTTCTGATAGAGTCCTTTTTACTGGTTTGGAGGAGGTTCCTAAGTCCCCAAGTTATTACTGCAACCATTCATTTGAAGAAATATGATATAGACACCAATCTTACTATTAAGTGAGACATTCAAGGGTTGACTTCTAAGTTCCTGATTGAGAGAACTTCTACTTTTGCTAGTGCTGGTAATATGATGGCTTTTGAGGCTATTCTGGTTTTACTCATCTATGAATTGGTCTTGTTCCCTATCATTGACAAATTTATTGATGTTAACTCTATTAGGAACTTCTTGATTGGAAATCTCGTTCCGACTTTACTTGGAGATACTTATTTCTCCATCCACCATATTACTTCTAAGAGAAATGATACTATTGCTTGCTGTGCACCTTTGTTGTACAAGTGGTTTACCTCACACTTACCACAGTCATCTGTTTTCAAGGAGAACAAAGGATGTTTGAGGTGGTCTTAAAGGATCATGTCCCTTACCAACATTGATATTACTTGGTATTCTTCTATGTATGATAGTGTCAAGATCATTGATAGTTGTGGGGAATTCTCCAATGTGCCTCTTCTTGGTACACAAGGTGGAAATTCTTCTGTGTATGATAGTGTCAAGATCAGTGATATATTGTTCCTATTTATTGACCGATTTTATTAGTGTATTGTTGGTACTCTTATTTTTGTGTTTAAACTTGGTTCTTTTCACTTTTTATTTCAGCATATGGTTCCTTTTTTGTTATATAAAAAACTAACTAACTTTATTATAACTCAACTATTATGAAATAATTGAGTTAAATGAGTGCAAACTCATGGTTTAGTGTCAAGATCAATGATATATTGTTCCTATTTATTAGCCGATTTTATTAGTGTATTGTTGGTACTCTTATTTTTGTGTTTAAACTTGGTTCTTTTCACTTTTTGTTTCTGTATATGGTTCCTTCTTTGTTATATAAAAAACTAACTAACTTTATTATAACTCAACTATTATGAAATAGTTGAGTTAAATGAGTGCAAACTCATAGTTTAGTGTTCCATCTTTTACGACAATATTTATTTATATTTATGTATTAGTATAAACAAATTTTTGATATTTATAAATCACCAACTTTAAGAAAAACAGTTTTATCATATCAAAATTTAGGAAAATATGCTTAATTTGTGTAAAATTTTATATATATATATATATATATATATATATATATATATATATATATATATATATATATATATATATATATATATATATATATATATATATATATATATATATATATATATATATATATATATATATATATATATATATATATTATCCCTCTTAAGTTAAGAAAATCAAATCCATCGAAAATATCTAAATAATAAAAGGAAATTTTATGGTCAAACTTTTTCTAAAAAAGTTTTAAAAAAATAATGTTTTTGTTTTTAAATATGACAGCATTATCTTTTCATTTGTATTAAGTATCTAATTAATAAGAAGTTGTTTTTTACCTTTTATGATTTTTTATTTGTTATAATTTAAAATTTTCAATTGTAAAAAGCAATTCAATAATAGCTAAATAAATTCTCAAAAAATATAAATCTTAAAACAATTTTAAATAAAAGTATTTTTTGTTTTGTAGATAAGGCCTCGAGATCAAATCTAAGTAATAGCGATCAACATATTAATATTATTTATTGTTTTGTAGATAAGGCCTCGAAATCAAATCTAAGTAATAGCGATCAACATATTAATATTAACATTATTTAGAGTTACGATTTCTAAACAAATATATTTTTAAATTTGTTTATTACAAGAATACGTATTAATTATAATATTTTCCAAAATATGATAAATATTTTTTTTTAATATTTTTATAATTTTAAATTGTTGAAAATATTCTATTATGATGCAAAAATATAATAATTAATCCTTAGTGTTAAATTCAACTTATTCCATATTAATACTAGATTTTTATTTATTGAAAAGGGTTAGGATCTATTGTAAAATTTAAAACGTCATAGAATAAACTATGTTCTAATGAATTAAATTACTAGAAATGAAAATTTAAATCACTTGCATAATTAATAAACAAGCTATATGTACATGTGAAATAAACAAGCTATATGTACAAGTGTATGCCAAGCTTACTAGTTAGTTACACAAGTTAAGAGTTATTCTAGCTAACTCTCATAATTAATTCTAACCACCATTCTAACTAACTTTCTAAAGTAGTTATACTACATTTAGTATACTCTAATACCCCCCTCCAAAAGGTCATGGTTAGTGATAGGAAGCAACTCTGAGCTTGAACCAAAAATCTTGGACAAGTTGGTGGATAGAGGTGTTGTTAGCATCTTTAATTTGTGCAATCTCAGGTGCATGTTAAATTTTGAGTTTGTTAGCGACAACCCTTTCATGAACAAAATGGATGTCTACTTCGATATGGTTTTTTCTAGCACGAAGAATCGGGTTTTCAGATTGCATGACAATATTTAGGCGGTCACGTAGAAGATTTGGTGAAAGATAGTTGACATTTAATTCTTTGATACTTGATAAAGAGTCTACAACTATTAAATTAAGATCTAGGATTACCAAAATAAGGAAATAACAATTGGCGAAGGAAGTGATAAAGATAACAAATTCATTCATAATCCTCCCTCTAACAAAGTAATCCTTTAAATACATAAGATAAATTCTGGATATTTTCTAATAGACTAATGGGCCCAGCCCATACAGAATAAAACACATTTAATTAATTGTAGAAATCTTTCATCCATTTGGGCTGAGTCCTTTTTCGAGTGGGCCTGCTATCACTACTTTCCGGCTCAGTTACAACCTTGTCCTCAAGGTTGGTATTGAGATAGTTAGGCAAAGAGGTTTTGAAAGCTGCAGTCCAAGTGATAGGCCCAACAGATTGGGATCCAATAACCGAAGTTGGAGAGATGTAAGTGGGAGGCAGCTCATGCCCACGTGTTGGAGAGGGATCGATCGCCTGGACAGATGTCTTGCTGCATGCAAGGGTAAGTGGGGCAGGTGCGTTGCGTGGCTCGATGCATGCTAGTGGCGCCTTGATCACCGTGTTTTGCTTTTGGGAAGTGTGGAAATCAGACAAGTCATTAGTGTCTTTGGGAAATGGTTTCAAAACTTCATTCACTTCAACTTCAGAAGTTTCTCGTTCCTTTTTCTGCTCACCCTTTCTTTCTTTACTCTCCTTCAAAATTTCTGGTTTTCCGGCTTGGTTCGTAACCTTTTCTGTGTTGTGTTTGGCTGTTGTCTCAGCGCTTCTGGTTTCATCATCCGCCGTTTTTTTTGCATGTAACTGATCTGGCTTCGCGTTTGGTTCAGTGGTTCCGATTAAGTCGTCAAAAGTGGTTGCATGCGGTGGATCTTCATCAACTGAGGTTGCTTCTTCAGCAGGGAGAGGATGGAACTGCACTTCCGGATCTGTACCATGGAATGAACGCAGTTGTGAGACATGGAAGACGGGGTGGATTCGAGATGTGTCCGGAAGATCCAGATGATAAGCTACACTTCCGATCCGGCGAAGAACTTTGAAGGGTCTAAAGAAGCGTTTGGCAAGTTTATTGGAAGTACGTTTCTGGACGGAGCTCTGACGGTATGGTTGAAGGCGAAGCAAAACCAAGTCTCCTTCTTGAAAGGTTACGTTTTGACGTTTTTTGTTGCTTTGAGTCTCCATATAAGATCGACTTCGCTCCAGGTTGCGTTTTAATATGTTAATAATTTCCTCTCTGTTTTGTAGGGACGAATCCACCATGACCAAAGATGAGGAGCCTGGTTCGTAATGGGGGAAAGAAGGAGGGGGCCGACCGTAGAGGGCTTCGAACGGTGACATGTTGATGGAACTATGAAACGCGGTGTTATGCCAGAGTTCTGCTAAGTGTAAGTATTGAAACCATTTCTTTGGTTGTTCACTAGTGAAACATCGTAGATAAGTTTCCAAACATCGATTAACTACTTCTGTTTGTCCGTCCGTTTCAGGGTGGTAGGCGGTGTTGTACTTCAAGGTGGTGCCTTGTGCTTTAAACAATGCCTTCCAAAAGGTGCTGAGGAAAATGGGGTCACGATCAGAAATAATGGTGCGTGGTATTCCATGAAGCCTACAGATCTCGACCGAAAATCGTAGAGCCAAATCTTTTGCAGTGAACTTGGTGGGGAGGCCGATGAAGTGGCAGAACTTGCTGAGACGGTCACAAATTACCCAGATGACTGTATGGCCAAAGGAAACAGGTAAGTGAGTAATGAAGTCCATTGTTAGATCTTCCCAGACTTGGTGTGGTATTGGTAGAGGTTGAAGCAGTCCTTGTTTCTTTTTGGTACTGTATTTATTAGTTTGACAGATTGAGCAAGTTTTAACGAACTCTTTTGTGTCTCTGTAGATACCCGGCCATAGGAAGGCGCTAGAGACTCTGACAAGGGTTGGTTGGAGTCCTGAGTGGCCAGCAACCGGTGTTGAATGATATTCTTTCAGGATGCTTTGCCGCAGATTTTCAATGGAAGGTATAAAGATCTTGTCTTTGTAGTACAATAATTCATCCTTGAGGTAAAAAAAAACTTGATGGTCATTTTCAGCTAATAGTTTCTTGATAAGGTTTTGGCCGTCTGGTTTGGTTTTGTAGTACTGCTTGAGGTGGGAAATTAGCTGAAGTATTGGGGATGAAATAGAGAACAACATAGCATTTTCTTCTGTTGGAATTCGGCTCAAGGCGTCTGCAACTTGATTACACTTTCCAGGTTTGTAAAATATCTCGAAATGGAACCCTCGTAATTTTGCAGCCCACTTTTGTTGTTCGGGAGTTTGGATTGTCTGTACTAACAAATTTTTCAAACTCTCCTGATCAGTGTAGATATGGAAATGTCTGCCTATCAAGTACTGGCGCCACTTTTTAACTGCCTCAGTGATTGCATACATTTCTCGAACATAGACGGAGGAAGCTTAGAGGCGAGTGCATAACTTCTTGCTGAAGAAAGCTAATGGGTGGCCTTGATGAGAGAGAACAGCTCCGATTGCAACTGCGGAGGCATTTGTTTCCAAGACGAAGAGTTGTGAAAAGTCCGGAAGGCATAGCACATGCGTCTTTGTCATTTGCTGTTTTAATGTTGTAAAAACGAACTCTGCTGGTGTATTCCATACTAATTTAGTGGACCGTAATAAATCGGTGAGAGGAGCGGCGAGAGAGGCGTAATGACGAACAAAACGTCTATAAAAGCCGGTGAGGCCTAAGAAACCCCCGAGAGTCGTGAGTGATCGTGGCCTTGGCCAATCAAGGATAGCTTGAATTTTAGCTGGATCCGGGGTGACGCCGTCGCTTGAAATAATGTGACCTAAATAATCAACACTTGGGACAGCAAAAAGACACTTGGAGAGCTTTGCATAAAATTGGTTAGACAATAATGATTCTAAGATTAATTTTAAATGAATAGCATGATCAACTAGGCTGGAACTATAAATTAAAATGTCATCAAAGAAGACTAAAACAAACCGACGTAGATACGGCCGAAGCAAATCATTCATAGCGGATTGAAATGAACTAGGGGCGTTTGTTAAGCCAAAAGGCATAACCAAAAACTCGTAATGACCATCGAATGTCCTGAAAGCTGTTTTGTGTGTATCACTTGGTGTAACCCTTATTTGGTGGTAACCTGAGCGTAAATCGATCTTAGAAAAAATAGTTGCAGAACCCAATTCATCAAAAATTTCATCAATTGTTGGGATTGGAAAACGGTCCCTAACTGTCACGGCATTTAAATCCCGATAGTCAACACAAAATCTCCAAGATCCATCTTTTTTTCGTACTAGCAAAACAGGGGAGGAGTAGGGGCTGTTACTGGGTTTAATGATCCCTTCATGTAACATGTCTTGAATGATGGAGGTCATGGTGTCCTTTTGAGAATGAGGGTACCGATAGGGTTTCACGTTGACAGGAGAGGTGTGAGGAAGAAGTGGGATGTGATGATCATGAGGCCTTGGTGGGGGAAGGCCTTGTGGTTGTTTGAAAACAGCTGCGAATGAGTGGAGGATGTTTGTGATTTGTTTGGGAAGTGAAGTAGGGAGTTGCGCCAGGGTTTGGGGTACATTTTCAGAGTTGGGGGCAATTGTTTCTAGAGGTGGTTGATATAGGAGGAGGTGTATGGAAGCGATGGAGTCCGTTTGAAGTAAATGGCAAAGGTGGTTGTAAGATGTGTGTAAAGGAAGGGCTTTGGGGTCCCCGGTGATTGTGATTTGATTGGTTTGGTATGTGAAGGTAATCTTGGGGATTGAGAAATCTGCTAGGATTGGCCCAAGGGTACACAACCATTCCATTCCTAAAACAACGTCTGCACCTTCAATAGGTAGTAAATGGAAGGGAATCTTGAAGGTATGGTTCTGTAGGGTAATAGGGACTGCTGGGCAAAGTCCTGAGCAAGATAGTTTGGAGCCGTTACCAACCATCACAGAGAAGTTGGGTATAGGAGTCGTAGGTAGTCGCAGATGTTGGGCGATACGTGGTTGGAGAATGTTATGGGTGCTGCCGGTGTCAATTAAAACTGTCACTTTAAGACCATGAAGTAGGCCAGTAAACTTCAGTGTTTTTGGGGAAAAGTGGCCGTTTGCTGCTTGGGGGGATAGTTGAAAATAGGTGTCCTCATTTTGTGTGGGGGGAATATTGGTTTCATTAAGTTCAGGTGTGTCTTCTGGTGTTGCAACGTCCTCTTCTTCAATTAATAAGAGGAATTTGCTGGTGGAACACTTATGACCTGGGATGAATTTCTCATCACAATTAAAACACAACCCTTGTGCTCTACGCTCTTGGAGTTGAGCATTTGATAAGCGTCTGATGGGAAGTTTGACGGTGTGAGGGGGTGTTGGGGATTTATGGGTTGGGTTGTTTATGTTTTGGGCGGGTACTGGTGGAATGGATTTGGGTGTTGGGGCTGGGGATGGGAATGGCCTATTGTATTTAGGTTTAGAATCCTTGATTTTGGATTCAAGCAACTTGGCTAGACCAATGGCCTGGGAAATCGTTACCGGCTTTAAGACTGCAATCTCATTTTGGATCTCGGAGGTGAGCCCAGAAATAAAACAGTTTAGGATAGCATCCTGAGATAATCCAACCACTTGAGTACCCAGCTTCTCAAAGGCTGCTTGATACTCCACAACTGAACCAGTCTGTTTTAACTTAAAAAGCTCAGCTTGATGATTGACATATGTTGATGGGCCAAAGCGTAGTTCTAACGCTCTAGTAAAGGCTGGCCAATCCGTTAAAAGATGACTTTGGTACATCCATTTGAACCAACATAAAGCCTCACCTTTCATATAGAAAGACATCATTGCAAGTCTATTTTCATGGGAAAGATGATAAAACTCAAAAAATTGGTCTGCTTGAAACAACCATTCAAGAGGGTTGGAGCCGTCGAACATTGGAAGTTCGAGCTTCGGGGTACGAAATGGGGGAAGTGGGGCGTGTGAGTGTAGAGGTGGAATGGGGGTATTTTGAAACAGAGGTAAGGTAAAGGTCTGTGAAAAGGGTGCGGTAGTGGGTTGGGTAAGTGGAGGAGAAGTAGAAAAAAACCTTGGTTGCGGTAATGGGGTGGGACGAGAAATCCCGCCGGATAGGTTTGGTTGGGGATAGAAGGCGTTGAGGGATGCAGATCCAGAATGTAACAATGGGGATAATGGGGACTGTATATGGGGTGAAGTGATGTTTGTAACAGATTGTGAAAAAAAGGTAGGGATATGTGTTAAACCTGATGAAGAGGCCGCTGAATTGGGGGATGGAACACGTTGCTGGAGATCTTTTTGAGTAGATAATTTTTGCAGCATTCCCATGATATTCTCATATCGAGAATCAGAAATTTGTTTCTCATTATCCATACGAGTTTGAATCAATGCGAGGTCTGCGGTAGCTTTGTCGAAACGTTCATCCATTTGTTGCTGAGTTAGGTTTAGTGCATTATCAAGATGAACATGAGCTGTTTGGACAGCTTCTTCAATAATATCTTTAGGGTTAGGTGGTTTGGGTTGGGGGGCCATGAATTCAAAAGATGAAAGCACCAATTTGATAAAGAGTCTACAACTATTAAATTAAGATCTAGGGTTACCAAAATAAGGAAATAACAATTGGCGAAGGAAGTGATAAAGATAACAAATTCATTCATAATCCTCCCTCTAACAAAGTAATCCTTTAAATACATAAGATAAATTCTGGATATTTTCTAATAGACTAATGGGCCCAGCCCATACAGAATAAAACACATTTAATTAATTGTAGAAATCTTTCATCCATTTGGGCTGAGTCCTTTTTCGAGTGGGCCTGCTATCAATACCTAACTACCATTTTTCCTTTGAAAGAAGGTTTGCATGTTTTTCCTCGCCTCAAATCGCTCAAAAATGATAGTCTTAAGGTATCTTGTATACTAATCATTTAAAAAACCTCACAAGAAGGTCTCTATTATTGGAGTATTAAAGATTGACTTGAAGGACATATCCTTGACCCAATTCATGAGACCCATGACGTAGGTAGAGTAGGGATGTTGTGGCACTTGCTACTCCAGCTCTATTGGTCGAGCTTCTTGAGGTTGTGCTCTTGTAGATGGTGGAGGGAGTTCTTTCATTATCTTATCGAAATATGTTTTGTTCATTGGTGTTTTGGGTTTCTCCAAAATATGAACTGATGAAGACAAGACCACTGTGGACTGAGACATGTATTGATGAGAGAGAAGAGTGTACTTGTACTTTCTTGAGGTGATATGTAAATCAAGTTAATTGCATACCTAAAATGAGATATGTTGTTAATGGCCTGCATTCACCAGTAAAATAGGACTGGACTTCTTTGATATTGACATTAAATTATGTCTTTATATAACTTTGAAACAATTTGAAAGCAGTCAAAATATTACTTTTTTGTTTTAACAAGTAAATGCAAATGTACCTTGTAAAAGCATCTACAAAGGAAATATAGTAAGAGTATCAACCACTAGATGGTGCAGGTGATGGCACCCATAAGTTAGTGTGAATCAAATAAAGGAATTGCTATACTTAGTTAGAGTTAATGGAGAATGAAACCTATGAGACTTTCCTAGACAACAAGCATCACAAAAATCAATGAAATTCTTATTTTTTATATAAATATTACATATTGCAAGAACACTATGAATTTTTTAGGATGAGCATGCCATAGTCTAGAGTGCTATATTCCACCATCATTTCAAGCAGGAAAAACATTACCAGTCCTAAGAATAAGAAATTTATTATTTACAATAGAGTACACATTTTGGGATTGATTGGAAAAGGAATTATAAGAGGGTTCTAAATCTAGATTGTTGAAGCAGTGCAATCCATTTTCATTAGGAACCCTTCAAGCAATACCAAGCTAGATGCTTTTAATTTATCATAACACTTATTAGTATGAAGATCAATAATGCACATTTTGCAAGTTTGAAGATCAATAATTATATTATGTGATGCACATGAGTCTTCTAACAAGGTCTGAGGCTTTAGACCTTGAGGAACCTAAAGGCTATCTTGATCAGTTAAGAGTGCAGTTGCTTTAGCAGATGTGAAGTCTTGATTTTTCTTATTGGCATGACTCTAATCAGGTCCACTTGAGGGAGAAGGAGTTTCTTGAGGTTTCAATGGTGGAGGTTCAAAATACACTTCATATTTGTGTCAACAATCAATGATTACATGTCCACACTTGTTGCAAAGTTGACAGGTTGGTTCATTACCTGTAGTGCTAGCCTATCTCTCGTAACCACTTCCTCTAAATGCATGAGCTCAACCATGAAAATGATGATAGGTACCTTGTGCAAATCTATTTATTCTAGGAAATTTGTTAGACACAACATGAGTAATATTAGCTTTTGCATTTGGAGTCGAAAGCTCTTTACAAAATTTATCCAATTGTGCTTCTTGAACATAAAAAATTATTCCATATTATAAATATCAATTGATAACTTCAGATCAGTTACCATAGGTTTCCAACGCTTAGGTAAACTTCTTATGATCTTTTTTAACATGATCACTAGTATAATATCCTTTGTCTAGAACCTTAAGCCCTGCGACAAGAGTTTTAAAACTTGAGAACATATTCTCAACAGTTTCCTCGTCCTCTATCTTGAACACTTCATATTTTTGAATCAAGGCAAGAGTCTTGGTTTCTTTCACTTGTGCGTTTTCTTCATGCTCCATTTTCAAATAATCAAATATGGATTTATAAGTATCTCTATTGGTGATCTTTTAATACTCAGTGTATGAAATAGCATTTAGCAAGATGGTTCTTACTTTGTGATGATTCTTATTATCCTTTTTTTGTTGATCTGTCATCACTCTTTTTTCAATTTTGTTGCCACTTGCATCTATTGGGTGCACATAGCCATCAACTACCATGTCCCATGAAGGTGTGAGAAAATACAAGAAAGAGTGGGTTTGAATTGGGTTTTCAAAAATGAAAACTTTTTGTGAAACTCAAACAAAGATCACAAAGAAACATAACAAGAGAGAAAGACACACGATATATCCTGATTCACTTGAAAACTATCAAGCTAATCCAGTCCACCCGCCACTAGTGCAGAAATGACTTTTTACATCGGGCGAAAATGACTTTTTACATCGGATCTTAGTCCGATGTAAAGTCAGGCGATGTAGTAAATCAAAGACATTTTACATCGGGTTTTGGCCCGATGTAAGAAATACACCAAGCACATCGATTAAATTTTTAAGTCTGATGTGAAAAAAAATATAATTGTAAATTTTAATTATAAAAGGGTGTTTTTACATCGGTTGTAAGGAAAAACCGATGTAAAAGGTGGACTTTTTACATCGGTTGTGTGGAAAACCCGATGTAAAAAGTATTGTAGTAAACAAAATAAAAATGTCCTTTATGCGCCTGGTTGTGACACTTTTTACATCGGTTCTCTGGTTAAACTGATGTGAAAGGTGGTTTTTTACATCAGTTGTGTGGTTAACCGATGTAAAAAGTACTGTAGTAAACAAAATAAAAATGTCAAACACGTGTCTGGTGACACTTTTTACATCGGTTCTGTGGTTAAACCGATGTGAAAGGTAGTTTTTTACATCGGTTATTTCGTTCACCCGATGTAAAATGTACTGTTACGAGTATAAATTATTTGCCTATTTTTGAGCCGTTCCCTGTAACTTTTTTGGTACCTAATTTTTCATATTTTTCCAACATCACACATACCATAATTAGGTCTCTATTTTCCATAGTTTCCCAACATCATATATGCCACATTTAGGTCGCTATTTTCATAGTTTTCCAACATCACATAGACCATATTTAGGTCGTTATTTTCATATTTTTCTCACAAATCTAATTTCATTGCACCAAATATCTAGTATACACATAATTGATTTACAAGAGTACTGATATAGGATATACACAAATGTACTAAATTATAAGGAGGTTTACACGATGGACCACTACAACAACAAAAAGCTTAACCTTTATATAACTCAAAGAAACATGTTGCCCAACGGAGTCGCAAATCATCATTTGTTAAGTTCGTTGGGTCATCAAATACCTACAATACGTTAATAACAATAGAGTTATTCTTTGAAAATTCACATTAAGTTGCAAAACGTAAAGTAAATAACAAATTAAAGTCATTTTTATTACCTTCATCCAAGAATTGGTTATATTGGCAGAGACAATATCCAACATATTTTTCATCACATAATACCCACAATCATTAGAGTTAAGTTGTTTCCTTGTCTACAAATGAATGACATAATTAGTAAAATTTGTGCGTCCCGGGTACAAAGGTTTATCCTTGTCACTGTATAAAGTATCATAGCATGTGCCTTCTTAAACGAATCTTGTCCAATATCACGCATCATGTCTTCCAGACGATCATCCATTTCTGCACTAACATTATCTCTTTGGGACACATTTGACTTTGCTACTACCTTACCGTGTCATATCCATTGTGTATAACTTTGACAAATCCCATGACAAATTAGATGATCCATGATTTCTTTCTTATTGAGTTTTGGTTCGTGATTTGCACAACGAACACATGGACAGAGAAAAAAATAGATGAAGACTTTTTTCAACATCACTCCTAAGAGGAGCAAGATTTTGTTTAGCATTACTTTCAGCAAGCTCTAGAAATCCTATCACTTCATGTTCGTACTCGACACTTAATCGATTGGCTCTCATCCAACTACGATTCATACCTATGTTTCGAAATTATTAATGCATACAGAGTTAAATCATTGGGACACCTATAATAGTCCCTCTTTTGGACATTAGAGAGAACAAAAGTCTCTACGTGTAAACATGTGGCATAAAAGAAGAATTGAGAAGTTATAAAGAATGAAAAGAGAACCTGCAATGTCGCGACGGCCGAATGACTCGTGGTTAAGAGAAAAAGAGGGACACAAATTCTGCGAGAAACGAAATATCAATAAACTGAAGCAATTGGAGTTTATTTGATTAATTAGTTATTTTATTTCCAGATAACAAAATAAGAGAAACAACAAAGAGGGTACAGAACTTACACTATACACTCAAGGTTGTATTTAGACAAAGTCAATGATAGGATTTAGACTTTGTCACCAAGATTAGGATTTTCATAATTTATTTTCATAATCAACCATTGTAATAACAGCAGAAAGTTTTTCACTACTTTTTTTTTCCGGAACAACCAAAAAACAAATTTATTGAAAAAATGTCGTTTAAACTCAAAAGTCACAACTTTCTTTTCAAGAAGAATCATTTCTAAAAAAACATAGTCAATTCTATTTTAAAAGCTCCAAACATGTCAAAATTAAATTCTAGATGCTCCAAACGTGAAAACAAACATATACTAAAATACATTGGACAACACTAGCATTCACCAATCTCAGAAATTCACCATCAAAAGAGAATCAATCTCAAAAAAACAAACAACCATAAATCACTATAAAAAAACTCACTTACTTGTTACCCTTAATCTTGAACCAAGTCTCAGCATAATGTTTATGCACAGCAGTCAAACGAAACAGAAGAGGTGACAAAATCGGCGAGGGGATGACGGAGGAGGGAGGTTTCGTCGTGGGTCGTGGGGCGGAGGAGGACGGTGCACGGTCGGAGGGAGGAACGACCGTGGGTCGTGGGGCGGAGGGAGGACGACGCTGTCATGGGGCGGAGGGAGGACGACGTGAGTCGGAGGGAAGGGAGGAACGACGAACGGACGTCGTGGGCGGGAAGGAGAAATGATTTTCGTCGTGGGTTTGAAATGCTTGAAATGTGCAGGTTTGGTGAACGAAACCATATTTTGGGGGTTTAGGGGTTTTTTTAAATCGGTTGAATTTAAAACCGATTTAAAATCCATTTAAAATCCCATTTTTTAAATATTTTTTTAATATTACTTTTGGGGGGGCTTTTAAATCGGTGGAATTTGAAGCCGATCTAAAATCCATTTTTAGTTTACTTTTTAAATCGGTTGGAACCAAAACCGATTTAAAATCCCATTGTTTAATTTTTTTAATATTACTTTTTGGGGGATTTTTAAATCGGTTGATTTGGAAACCGATCTAATATCATAATGCAAACCTTTTTAAATCGGTGGAAACCATAACCGATTTAAAATCTATTTTTTAATTTACTTTTTAAATCGGTTGGAACCAAAACCAATTTAAAATCCCATTTTTTTAATATTATTTTTTAAATCGGTTGGAACCATAACCGATTTGAAAACCCATTTAATAATATTTTTTCAATTTTTTACATTGGTGGAATAATTGGCCCGATGTAAAAGCTCTAATAATTTTTTTTATATTATTTACGATATTGCCACCGTGTTTATAATTTCACATTTTACATCGCTTCGAGTGAATATCCGATGTAAAATCATTTTCTCAAATGTCTTTTTTCTGTAGTGCGCCAAGGTGATTTTTCCTTATACACAAGGACTTAATCCACTATAATCAACTGATTACAATTTGCACTAGCAACTGCTGGCGACTAACAACACAGATTAACTGTCTCTTCTTAAGGATTCTAACCCAACTGGTCCCTTAAAGAATTACAAACAACAATTTGAGAAAATAAATGTTTACAATAAATTTGCTTCACCACAAGTAGATATAAACACTAAGAATGTCAAAAATTACTTATATAACTTTTTTAGAGTATGAATATTATTCTTGCTTTGCATTTCTTTACTACTGTTCTTGTATATTTCGTTGTTGAGTAGTTGTTTTTCTTTAAGTGGTCAATTCCTTATAAAACCAGTAATAGATATGTTGGAGGGCACATCAGGAATATCTTTGAATGAGCTGGTGGCTTGAAGAAATTTCATTACGCAGGGATGAAAATTGTACACAAAAGTTATCTTTTGTTACACCAAATCCGGGTAGTGGATTGAAAAATTTTAATACGTACTTTGTACTATTTTCCCTCGTAAACTTGTGATCTTATCTTCTGCACATCAGAGGCTTTTGAATAGAGATGATTGAAGTATGCGTACAAGAGTTGATCACTGGGTCTTCAGAGTCTTCAGAACTTGTTCACCAGAACCTTGTCTTCAGAACTTTAAGCACTCAGTCTTCAGAAACTTAAGTCTTCAGAGTCTTCAAAACTTCGTTCATCAGAACCTTGTCTTCAGAGTCTTCAACACTTAGTCTTCAGAAGATAGTGACTTCAGAAGCTAGAAATACTTCAGAAGTAAAACATCAGAGTCATGCTCAGAGATAGAGTCTAAGACAATATTGCAGCAGCAACATATTGTCTTCTTAGAATCTTTTTGAATGCGAGTAGATCAGAAGAAAACTTGTTTCTTTGGCGCTATCATACCCTAAATTTATCCTATCTCTTTTCAAATATTTTTGCATTTTTCGATTCTATTTTCAATTTTGCATTGCCTGCTTATTTTCACGTCATTTAGACACGTGTCCACTCACAATTGGGCGTTTTCCAATTTTTATCATTTCTGGCCAATAAGAGCATGACACGTGGCCTAAAGCTGTTTTTGTGAATTTTAATTCTATCATGTTTTCCTATTTCTTTGTACATATATTGTTTGTTAATAGAATTTATATTTTTTTTAGTTAATTAGATTTTAGAAATAGAATTATTTAGAATAGAATTCTTATAGGAATTTGATTAGAAGAATTATTTAGAATTTTTATTAGAAAGATTTTTTAAAGTTAGAATAGAAATAGTTATTTTAATAGAATTGAATTAGAATTTTGTTAGAATTTAGAGTTTAGAATTATAATAGAATTTTATTAGTTTAGAATAGATTAGAAATTGATTTAGATTTTTATTTAGAGAATATGATTATATTATTTATATAATTAATTAGCTTAGAAAATAGAATTAATTAGATTTTTAATTTAGAATATAGAATTAGTTAGATAGATTTAGAAATTAGAATTATAATATTAATTAAGAAATTAGATTTAGGATTTATTTAGTTTAGTTAGAATTTTAATTTTTAATTAAAAATAGATTAAAATTAGATTAGTGCTAGTTAATTAGAATAGATTTTTTAAAACAGAAAATTAATTAGTTAAAAGAAATTAACAAAAAAAAGAGGATCAGATTATTGAGAGAGTGACACGCGGAGGGGGGAGAGGAGAAAGAAAAGAATAGAGAGAGAGAAGAGTGGACACGCGAAAGAGAGAGGGGGACGAGCAGTGCGGTATAAAGAGAGGGAATTCATTGTGGTGAGGGAACCCTAATTTTACTATGCATCTTCTTCCAAATTCATCAAAACGGTGCCGCCCAAACCCTTACGAGACCCCCTCAACCACCGTTACCGTCAAACCTTCCTCTGTTTGTCATCATCACCTTCACCTCTCAAACTCAACCCGCCGGAACCCTTCACGCCGTCTTCTCTACACCCCAAATCCGTTTTCACTAAACCCTATATATCTCCTTCCTCCCTCAGCAAAACGGCGTCACCCACCCTAACTCTCAAATCCATCATTCTCCACATAATCTTATCATCACCTTCACCCCACTAAAACCCTAACGGCCGCAACTCAAAACCAAATCCGCCGTTACCCAGCTAAACCCTTCCACCTCCGTTTTCACGCCACCACCCTCAATCGACACTCACCATATCCGCTCGCAACCAAAACTCGCCTTCCGTCTTATATCATCAATGGCGCATTCGAAATCATCACCAGCCTGGGCCTCTTTGCTTTCTCCGCTTTAATGAGCAAGAGACCACAACTTTCGATGTTCCACCTTGCTGACAACATCGCGGTTTTAGTTCAGCAACATCTCAGAGCGTCTTACACTAGCTCAACAAAAGCACCACCACAATCACCGCAAAATACCCTAAGAGGTTCCCGTTGAGTACAACGGACGTGAGGGGTGCTAATACCTTCCCCTCGCGTAACCGACTCTCGAACCCGGAACATGGTTGCAACAACCCTATTCCTATCCTTTCGTTTTAAGAGGTTTTCTCGATATTTTCCTCTCCCGTTTATTCGGGATAAATAAAGTTCGGTGGCGACTCCGTCGAACCGCATTTCCGCGCCTTTCGCGCGAGGGTCATTTCTCTGAAATGTCTTCGTGATTTATGGGTAAACATTTAGATCTTCCCATATAGGGCTTACTTGTCAGAGTTTTTATGACCGGAAACTGTGGTTACTTATTTGTTACAGTTACCAGTTTTAGAAGCTATTTGAACTCTGTTCCTGTGATCCTGGATCTTGCATCTTGCATATCATTTGTATTGCATCTGCTGTGCATCTTGCATTTTCCCATCCTTCAGCAGAATCTCATTTCTCCTTCCTTCATCTCCAGTAAATCAAGTTGATTCCTTGACACCAGTACGCAACTAGAGCCAATACAAGACGAATGATGGAACAAATTCAGAAAGAACAAGTTACCTTCCGAGAAGATTTGGACTCCATCAAGGGAAATATCGACCAGATTCTGGAAGCCTTCCTCACAACCAGAAGAGAGGAAGAACAGCGTGAAGCTGCCGTCGTCGTCAACAACGGTCAAGTGCAAGGTTCTGCCTCAAGACTCTCAGCCCCCGTCCCCATTCCCTATGGGATGCCAATGAACTTCGCTACTGCGGCTGAAGGAGCCACTTCTCAGCCAATCCCAACGCCTGGAGTTACTGTTGGAGCTATCCCTCAGGCCCAACCTATTGTTGTTTAGATTCCCCTTCCTCATGTCGAAGATAATCTGATGGATCAGTATAATGATGTTCAGAACTATCATGTTGCTATCCCCATTTCCAGTCCTGTTGCCGCTCAGGATTCAGAAGCTATGAAGATGTGTCGTGATCTAGCTGAGAAAATTCGAGTCATGGAAGGCCACAATTCATCTTCTCTCAGTGCTTTAGAAATGTGCTTGGTGCCTGATGTTGTCATTCCTCCCAAGTTCAAAGTGCCTGAATTTTCGAAGTACAAAGGTCTCAGTTGCCCGAACATTCATTTGAAGATGTATTGTCGCAAGATGGTCGCATATGCCAGAGACAAAAAGTTGATGATTCATTGCTTCCAAGATAGTTTGTCTAGGGCATCTCTCGAATGGTATATGCAGCTAGAGCATAACAGTGTGCGCACTTGGGCTGAGCTAGCTGATGCATTTGTCAAGCAGTACAAATACAACACTGATCTTGCTCCGAATCGTACTCAACTTCGGAGTATGACTCAGAAGGATTACGAATCCTTCAAGGAGTATGTGCAGCGATGGAGAGAGCTAGCCGCAAGGGTGCATCCACCTCTTGTTGACTGTGAGCTAATTGATATCTTCATGGGTACTTTACAAGGCCAATACTACAAGAAATTGATCGGTAGTGTCTCCGCTAGATTCTCTGACTTGGTGATCGTTGGTGAGATAATTGAAGAAGGTTTGAAAAGTGGAAAGATCCCAGGAGGTTCTAACGGCCAGGCTGTTGCCAAGAAACCTTTCAACAGATATAAGAAGAAAGAGGGTGCAACAAATGATATCTCTTTGCAGAAGGAGAAAGCTCCTCAACAAGCTCCCGCTCTTATGCCTTATCAAGTCCCTTACTACCAGTATCCATATGTTGCTATTGTGCAATATGCTCTGATGCCTTATCCACTAGCTATTCAAGCAGTTCAAGCGTAAATGCCACAACAACAGGCTCCTCAATAACAAGCCTACAACCAGCAAGGGTATCAATATCCTCCTCAACAACAACAAATGCAAGCCGCTCAACAACAGCAAGGTGCTCGCCAACAGCGTCAGCATAGGACTTGGAGGTCAAATAGGGTTTTTGATCGCCTGCCAATGACATATGCTAAGATCTTTGCTCAATTGATGGAGAAAAAAGCTATTGTTCTGAGAGATTTGGCTCCCCCAACTGTCATTCCTGCCGACTACGATGCAAATGCTCATTGTGAGTTTCATAAGGGTGCTCCAGGTCACACCATTGAAAATTGCAGGGCTTTCAAGCACAAAATTCAAGACATGATCGACAGTGATGCTATCGACTTCAATCAGAAGTCTTCAAACGTCATCAACAATCCAATGCCACGGGCCAGCTAGTGCCAACATCAGATCAAATCAAACAAAGTCAAGTTCATTCCTCGAAGAAGGCAGTCATGTTGCCATTCCATTATTCCCATTCTTGTATTTTGTCTTTGTTCGTTTAAGTACTGTATGCTTTGAATAATTGCCATTAGTATATGGTTTTATTAATGTATTGTTTATGCATTTTTTGGATTAATCATGTCGTATTCACTCATTTTTATCACAAGCACCGACACATGCTTTGTTCACTTCACTCTATTAACTATTGTTTAGCATGATTTAAGGGAGGATGACGAAAACCGAAT
Source organism: Lathyrus sativus (assembly GCA_963859935.3). Classification (NCBI taxonomy): domain Eukaryota; kingdom Viridiplantae; phylum Streptophyta; class Magnoliopsida; order Fabales; family Fabaceae; genus Lathyrus; species Lathyrus sativus. The sequence continues at coordinate 675,505,524 of OZ012739.1, read as the reverse complement.
ACTCATAATTGCAAATTGTATACTTTAAGACAAAATCTCGTCAATGGTGTACAGGCATTGTTTCAATCCCCAAACACTGGAGATATAAGGAGTTAATCCCTAGTAAACCACTTTGAGCCTAGAAGTAGCAGTTTCCTTCAGATATTTAAACCTTTACACTCAACCTGGGGCAGGGTAGTGTCCATTTAATCCAACTCCGCACTTAAATCAATAAAGAAAAATCCAGAAGATAGTTGCTCATCAATGACCCATGACTCGGCAGTCACAATCTTCCAACAAAATCCAAAAAAATCAAAAGCCTTCTAAGTCAAGCACCTCAAAAAGGGGGCTTAGGCAAAAATCAAGGCAATCCTGATGGATTTGACAAGCAAAACAAATCCATGCAAAAGTTAGGGGTCAAAAAACAAAAGCAAAAGAGGTTCTCAAACTCTAAAAAAAACAAAATAAGATTCAACGGCCGCCCAAAAGGGTCACTGACATCCATCAACATCACAATAAGGTGGCTGCCATTTCAAGCATACCTTGAACCATCAAGTTTACACCGTCAAGATAGGTGCAGAATTAATTGAACATAAGGCTGGATATCATCATGAAGAAGGGTTGGGTAAAAATCATACTTTGAGCCTAATATCCTTTGTTTCATAACCATGAACCAGACCATGTTACAACCCTCGAAAGACCTAATTGAGGCGAGGTTTATTCTGAAAGCATGTTATTGCAAGGTTGCGTAAACTGACTCCTCACATGTTTGTTAATCATCAGCATTGGTGTCATCATCCTTGCTATATCTTTTGCACTAATCAAAATTAGCACAATGTCTGGGCTAACAGTTCATTCATTACACTGTCACGACACTTCAATAAACGACACTTTTTCAAAACTTGTATGAACTTTGCATTAAGATTACCATTTGTGAATGTATAACTTTTATAGCAAATCAGTGTCGGACATCAGAGACACTCCATCAAGGGGCAATCAAGGAAGAATTTGACTTTCAGTGGCTGACACGAAGCGAGGTTACCTCAAAACCCACAGGCTGGGGCAAATCATTCAATAGCTCGAGCAGGGGCAGGCCATCTCAAGTCATCAGAGTTCAGCTTCAACTTCAGAACTGGTTAATCAGGGGCAAGTCATCCAAGTTCAATTTCCATACTTCAGAACTGGTTACCATGTTCAAACTAGGGCAAAACCAGGTTATCCTGACCATTAGGCGGAGCTGCAACCTTCTCTAAAAAAATTTCACAACAAACCACCAAGTGCTCAGACTTGGGGCATCCAGAATATCATCGTATGCTCCAATCATGGCGTCTTCAACAGAACTGCGTGTCGAGGAAGTCAATCCCTCCCACCACCCAAAGTCCAATCCGCATTGGCAACTACCAAAAGTCTACCACGCTGGTGTCATCCACCTGCATTTCCAATCACCCGTTTATAATCATGCGTATCATATACATTACATTCGATATCATAAACATCTTGCATCATATGCATACCTAAAATTATATCATACTCCCACAGCTTTTGCATCTCCGCGTGTCAGTATTTGCATTTGCACTTCCATTCATTATGGAACCTCATTTATCATCAAGCATTCGCATATGCAAGTCAAGGTCCAGGATCAATCTCGAAGATTTCCAAGACTATCTACAGCCCAATTAGGGGAATCCACCGCAAAACCGTGGGTTTCTCCCATGAAATTCAAGAGCTTTAAAGCAATCATCAGCCCAGTCAGAGGCATTTTTGCAGGATTGTGGGTTTCCCCCACGAGATTCAAGAATATCAAGCAAGATTCAGCCCGGTCAGGGGCATTGTTTCAAGACCATGGGTATCTCCCATGACGTATTTCAACCTTGTGGTTAACCAGATCTCAAAATCAACATTCAACCCAACCAGGGGGATATCATTCAAGACCGTGGGGGTTCCCCATGAAGTTGTTCAACCTTTTATTGGGAAAATTCAAGAGTTTCAGTGCAAGATTTAGCCCAGCCAGGGGCATCTTTTTCAAAGCCGTGAGCGTTCCTCACGAAGTTGTTCAACCTTTTGTTGACCAAGATAAAACTTCAAAGACAAACTCAGCCTAGTCAAGGGCATCTTCTTCAGTTCATGGGCGTTCCTCATGAAATTATTTCAACAAAACTGTGACCTCCAAGCAAGACAGTGGGCATACCCCGTTAGTTCATTTCAATCCAATCTTCCTCTAGGGTGTTCCCTAGTGAGTTGTATCCGGCAAGCATGAACGTTGTCAATTGCCTTGCTATCATCCTTTTGGTGATAGCCAAACCTCTTCGATTCAGCCTAGCCTGCATTCTTTTGGTGTCGGTAACCATCAAATTTGTGTCGTTCTATCATCCTTTTGGTGATAGCAACCTGTGTGTGTGTGTGTTTCGCTCCGTCATCCTTTTGGTGAGGGGTCTGTTATCTTAATTGATGTCAGATTATGCGATAGTGTTTGTCATATCATCCTTTTGATGGTAGTGGCCGGTGTGAGTTTCGCTCCGTCATCCTTTTGGTGGGGGGTCTGTCATCTTAATTGATGTCAGATTGTGCGATAGTGTTTGTCCTATCATTCTTTTGGTGGTAGTGGTCGGTGTGAGTTTCACTTCGTCATCCTTTTGGTTGGGGGCCTGTCATCTTAATTGATGTCAGATTGTGCGATAGTGTTTGTCCTATCATCCTTTTTGGTGGCAGTGGCCGGTGTGAATTTCGCTCCGTCATCCTTTTTGTGGGGGGTCTGTCATCTTAATTGATGTCAGATTGTGCGATAGTGTTTGTCCTATCATCTTTTTGGTGGTAGTGGCCGGTGTGAGTTTCGCTCTATCATCCTTTTGGTGGGGGGTCTGTCATCTTATTGATGTTATATTGTGCGATAGTGTTTGTCCTATCATCCTTTTGGTGGTAGTAGCCGGTGTGAGTTTCATTCCGTCATCCTTTTGGTGGGGGGTCTGTCATCTTATTGATGGTGGATTGTGCGACAGTGTTTTGTCCTATCATCCTTTTGGTGGTAGTGGCCGGTGTGAGTTTCGCTCCGTCATCCTTTTGGTGGGGGGTCCGTCATCTTATTGATGGTAGATTGTGAGAGAGTGTTTTGTCCTATCATCCTTTTGGTGGTAGTGGCCGGTGTGAGTTTCGCTACGTCATCCTTTTGGTGGGGGGGTCTGTCATCTTATTGATGGTGGATTTTACGATAGTGTTTTGTCCTATCATCCTTTTAGTGGTAGTGGCTGGTGTGAGTTTCGCTCTTTCATCCTTTTGGTGGGGGGTCTGTCATCTTAATTGATGTCAGATTGTGCGATAGTGTTTATCCTATCATCCTTTTGGTGGTAGTGGTCGGTGTGAGTTTCGCTCCATCATGCTTTTGGTGGGAGGTCTGTCATCTTATTGATGGTAGATTGTGCGGTAGTGTTTTTTCCTATCATCCTTTTGATGGTAGTGGCCGGTGTGAGTTTCGCTCCGTCATCCTTTTAGTGGGGGGTCTGTCATCTTGATTGATGTTAGATTGTGCGATAGTGTTTGTCCTATCATTCTTTTGGTGGTAGTGGCCGGTGTGAGTTTCGCTCCGTCATCCTTTTGGTGGGGGGTCCGTCATCTTATTGATGGTAGATTGTGCAATAGTGTTTTATCCTATCATCCTTTTGGTGGTAGTGGCCGATGTGTGTTTCGCTCCGTCATTCTTTTGGTGAGGGGTCTGCCATCTTAATTGATGTCAGATTGTGCGATAGTGTTTGTCATATCATCCTTTTGGTGGTAGTGGCCGGTGTGAGTTTCGCTCTGTCATCCTTTTGGTGGGGGTCTGTAATCTTAATTGATGTCAGATTGTGCGATAGTGTTTGTCCTATCATCTTTTTAGTGGTAGTGGTCGGTGTGAGTTTCACTCCGTCATCCTTTTGGTTGAGGGTCTGTCATCTTAATTGATGTCAGATTATGCGATAGTGTTTGTACTATCATCCTTTTGGTGGTAGTGGCCGGTGTGAGTTTTGCTCCACCATCCTTTTTGTGGGGGGTCTGTCATCTTAATTGATGTCAGATTGTGCGATAGTGTTTGTCCTATCATCCTTTTGGTGGTAGTGGCCGGTGTGAGTTTCGCTCCTCCATCCTTTTTGTGGGGGGTCTGTCATCTTAATTGATGTCAGATTGTGCGATAGTGTTTGTCCTATCATCCTTTTGGTGGTAGTGGCCGGTGTGAGTTTCGCTACGTCATCCCTTTGGTGGGGGCTCTATCATCTTATTGATGGTAGATTGTGCGATAGTGTTTTATCATAACATCCTTTTGGTGGTAGTGGCCAATGTGAGTTTCGCTCCGTCATCCTTTTGGTGGGGGATCTGTCATCTTGTTGATGTCAGATTGTGCGATAGGGTTTTGCTCTATCATCCTTTTTGTGGTAGTAGTTGGTGTGTGTTTTGCTCTATCATCCTTTTGGTGGTAGTAGTCGGTGTGTGTTTGCTTTATCATCCTTTTGGTGGTAGTAGCCGTGTTTGTTTCATCCCATCATCCTTTTGGTAATGGCGACCTTTTGTCAGTTATTTACAGTTTACTCAGAGGTTTACATTTATCCAGTTTTTTAATTCCCAAATACCTCTTTTTTTTTCCGGACAAATTCAGGGTCTTCTTCGTATCTAATTGACTTATACCTCGGGAAAAGGAACGCTGTAGCAGTTCATTTCCCTAGGTTTAAGCCGATTAGATAGGGGCATCTGTCATACCCTAAATTTGTCCTACCTCTTTTCAAATATATTTGCATTTTTCGTTTCTATTTTCAATTTTGCATTGCCTGCTTAGTTTCACGTCATTTAGACACGTGTCCACTCACAATTGGGTATTTTCCAATTTTTAACATATCTGGCTAATAAGAGCATGACACGTGGCCTAAAGCTGTTTTTGTGAATTTTAACTCTATCATGTTTTCCTATTTCTTTGTACATATATTGTTTGTTAATAGAATATAGATTTTTTTTAGTTAATTAGATTTTAGAAATAGAATTATTTAGAATATAATTCTTATAGGAATTTGATTAGAAGAATTATTTAGAATTTTTATTAGAAATAAATTTTTTTAAATTAGAATAGAAATAGTTATTTTAATACAATTGAATTAGAATTTTGTTAGACTTTAGAGTTTAGAATTATAATAGAATTTTATTAGTTTAGAATAGATTAGAAATAGATTTAGATTTTTATTTAGAGAATAGGATTAGATTATTTATATAATTAATTAGTTTAGAAAATAGAATTAATTATATTTTTAATTTAGAATATAGAATTAGTTAGATAGATTTAGAAATTAGAATTATAATATTAATTAAGAAATTAGATTTAGGATTTATTTAGTTTAGTTAGAATTTTAATTTTTAATTAAAAATAGATTAAAATTAGATTAGTGCTAGTTAATTAGAATAGATTTTTTAAAATAGAAAATTAATTACTTAAAAGAAAATAACAAAAAAAAGAGGATCAAATTATTGAGAGAGTGACACGCGGAGGGGGGAGATGAGAAAGAAAAGAATAGAGGGAGAGAAGAGTGGACACGCGGAAGAGAGAGGGGGACGGACAATGCGGTATAAAGAGAGGGAATTCATTGTGGTGAGGGAACCCTAATTTTACTATGCATCTTCTTCGAAATTCGTCAAAACGGCGCCGCCCAAACCCTTACGAGACCCCCTCAACCATCGTTACCGTCAAACCTTCCTCGGTTTGTCATCATCACCTTCACCTCTCAAACTCAACCCGCCGGAACCCTTCACGTCGTCTTCTCTACACCCCAAATCCGTTTTCACTAAACCCTATATATCTCCTTCCTCCCTCAGCAAAACAGCGTCACCCATCCTAACCCTATATTTCTCCGCTTTAACGAGCAACAGACCACAGCTTTCGACGTTCCACCTTGCCGACAACGTCGCAGTTTCAGTTCAGCAACATCTCAGAGCGTCTCACACTCAGCTCAACGAAAGCACCACCACAATCACCGCAAAATACCCTAAAAGGTTCCCATTGAGTACAACGGACGTGAGGTGTGCTAATACCTTCCCCTCGCGTAACCGACTCTCGAACCCAGAACATGGTTGCGACAGTCCTGTTCCTATCCTTTCGTTTTAAGAGGTTTTCTCGATATTTTCCTCTCCTGTTTATTCTGGATAAATAAAATTCGGCGGCGACTCTGTCAAACCGCATTTTCGCGCCTTTCGCGCGAGGGTTGTTTATCCGAAATGTCTCCGTGATTTTTCTAGGTGCGACAGGCACAAAAGCAACTTTTGGTCAAACCCGTTTTCATTGTAAATGGTTGCTATCAGAGTCAGAACTTGTTTGTTAATGCTTTAGGAAAAAAACGTTAGAGTACCAAAATTGTTCTCAAACAAATACTAATTTGTTATTATCAAAACTTAGAGATAATGAGAAGAACCAAATCTTGTTCTAAAATAGGAGGTTCTGCATTGTAGTGATCTCTATCATTTGTTTGAAAAACTGGAGGTGGAACGACAACCACTGTGTTTCACACTAGATCTTTATCTGACACTGTTAGGTGTATAATAATCTTATCAAGACTAGAACCGGAATTCCGATGCCAAATAAAGGTGCCACAAAACACAAGAAAAGATGGTTTGAATTGAGTTTTTAAGAATCAAGACTTTTTCAAAATTGATATAAACACATTATTTTTATACTGGTTCACTATTAACTAGGATACCTTCAATCCACCCTACCAAGGTGATTTCTCCTTCTCAATAAGGACTTATCCACTATAACCAAACTAATTACATACACCACAAAGACAATTGTCTTTGTCTTCTCGAGTATACTGACTAAACCCTAGTCACTAAAGGAAATCACTCAAACAGATTTGAGATTTACAGTTTGTGTATTGCTTCTAGTAAGTAGATTAACACAACATTTAAGTAAAATGAATTAATCCCACAATATGAGCAAAAGCTCTATGTGTGTCTTGATATCTCGAAAAATGAGTGACGATCTCGCGAAGCACAATCATACGCTCGCGAGATGGACTTAACAAAGTGCCACCGATCTTTTTTTATTCCCATAGAGGGAAAGGGAAAATATCGAATAAAACCCATAAAAAGAAAGACAAGGATATGATCATAACAACCAATGTCTGAGTTCGGGAGTCGTTTATGGAAGGAAACGGTATTATCACCCCTCACGTCCATTGTACTCATCGGGAACCGTTAGGTTAATTGTGCGTATTAGTGTTTGTTTAAATATTAGGCTTCTCAACTTTAAAAGGGAAAAGAAAAGAGAAAAATGAACTAAAAATGTTTTTATTATTAGGGGGCCTGACAAGATTTCACAATCCTGCTCCTATATATCTCAATAGAGAAATCAAGGCACACATAGTTCTGGATAAAAAAAAAATTTAGTCGATTTTAGCAAAAGTTATCTTATATTAATCGATGGAAAACATTGTTTTATCCAAAACAAGCGAGGAGCAGTCACATTCACGCCACTTATCTCAACTTAACGGTTTTGGATGAAGTATTTCTCTGCATCATCTTAAGACAAAATGTCTTTGAGTTTTTGAAAAGGTTTTTGGTTGTGCCAAAAGGCAAAAAGGCTTGAATGAGTTTGATGTATTTTAGATTGAAAAGAAGATTGTTTTTTATTTGAATTTCACTAAAGATTATGAGTAGAGTTGAGTATTTCAAACTACCAAGCCAAGCGTCTTGTGTCCAAAATACTCATATTGAGGATAGGAAAACTCCATTCTCACTCCTTCTCCACCACTTAAGGCTCGTGGCGTGCAATCCTAATCGTATTTTTAGTGTTTTGAATTTGATTGAAAAAATGGATTGACATTGGATTAAGCTTTTATTCATGATTATGAAAGGTGTTTGAAGTGATTGGAAGTTTTGAAAATGATTTGAGTGTGAAGTGGAAATGGTTGACGGTTTATAAAAAAAGTTTGATAACGGAATGAGACTAAACGCTGATCAATTGGTGTTGACCAAGTTATTTGATTTTTTTTTGAAAGATTGATTCTATACATATTTTTTTTTGTTTTTATATCTAATTAATTAATTAGTTATCCTACTTAAATATGAACAACATGAACAAAGAGATAAAAACAATTACAACCAAAGGGTGGGGGATACATTTTGACAATTGAGAAAATGAAATTCAATAAAACTAATGAATATGATAATATTAAACAAGTTAAACAGAATAAAAAAATATCAATAAACAAAATATAAATATAAACTAGATAATAGAAACACAATATCAACTTAAAAAATTAAAATAATTTTTTTTAGACTTTTTGAAATAATATTACTATACTTTTTTAGATTTTTTAAAAAATAATGAAGACTTAATAAAAAAATTTATTTTGTCATTTTGTTAGATAAAGGAAATAAATAAACAACTGTATTAACTTAGAAAATCCTTTTTAATTTTTTTATATGAAAATAAATTAACAAACAAAATAAAAACAATTAAGTATCTTCATAATTTTGTAAGAAAGAAATATTAAGCTTCTTTTTTTTAGACAAGGCTAACATATATATATATATATATATATATATATATATATATATATATATATATATATATTTTCATTATTTAACGAAATAGAAAAAAATAACTAATATGAAAACAAACAAAATGAAATAAATAAAAACAAAAGAAATAAGAATGAAATAGGAATTGGGCTTCTGGGTTTCAAACAACAAACATGGGGGTTAAGCCCAATTGGGGCGCAGGCCATAGGGAGAAGGAAGGCAGGTCAGGCCGAGTTCTTGGATCTGGTTCAAATTTATTCCAAAAGGGTAAAGAAAACCCTAGCAACAAGACGTTTGTCATTTTTCCCAAAACGATCTCCTATTTCTTTCTAAAACACAATCTCTCTTTTTTCTCATGAAACCTCTCCCTCCAACTTCTCTGAAGAAACAAACTCAACAAAGTCGAACCTAAAAGCTATGATCTCTCATGGCCAACTCTTACTCTCTTCTAATAAAATAAAATTTCTGTGAAAGAAGAACCTACAGTGAAAGCTTAAGATTTCACTTCAACAATGCAAATCCCAAACCCAAGAACAAAATGAATCGAGGTATCCACACAACACCTTAAAAATATTTACAAACAAGGAAACAAATTGAGTTGGCAGGAAAAAAACAGTGCAAATGTAAAAGGCGAAAGAGAAAGAAATTACATACAGTCGCAGAAGAATAGGCAACAATCCGTTTCAACTAAGTTAGAACACTCTTTATAGTTTCTCTTTCCGCGGTTGTCACTTCTCTTCCTCTTCTGGCGTTCGTTGTTGTTGTTATTGTGAGGCTAGATTTTTTTGTGAGTTCTCTGTATGCGAATGTGATGGCTACTAGTTTTCTTCTATGTGTATGGGTTATTTATGGCCGTTTTTTTTTTGAAATTTCTTATGATATGTGTATGCTGAAGATGGTGGATGGTGGCTAGCGTTTCTTGGTGTTTGAGACCACTAAGATTTTTTTTGTGTGCACTGTATGTTGCAGCTAGGTCTATTGATGATGACTCTCTCTTTTCTCTTCCAATTACTCTTATTTTATATTGAGGATTATAGTTTTTGATTTTTTGTTACTACTGAGTTTTACTAAAATGATGGAGCCTTACTTATGCTTTCAAGATGCCAAAACATGTGTTTTTGCCAAAATGGTGAAACTCTTTTGTACTTGCTGTTTTATAAAACATTTTCTTTGTATTTTTATTGTGAAATGGCAGTAAAAAATTTGTTGAAAAAAAAGTGTTGTCACAATAGGAACCATCTTACTTTCCCTCTTCTTTTTTGAATATTTGAATTTGGGTTATGCAAGTTGAATATTGATTTGAATGAAATCTTGGTTATTCTTCTTTGTGTAATAGGTGTTGGATCATGATGGTCATGGCTACGAGACTTAGTCACGATGAAGAACACAAACAAAGTTTGAAACAATATCTTGGCACAAAGGAAATTCGGTCTTGGAAGAAGATTATGTGATTGTAACTGCTTAGGTTTTAAGTTTCTCAAACTTGGATTTTAGCTTGTAAATGGTAAATGTCTAGGCTATATAAAAACTTTGGAAAATTCATGTATGATCCAACAATGGTTCTATGTAACCTTGATATAAAGTTCTTGTACATCTCTAGGGAAATAAACATGATTTGTTTTGAAATAATGGTAATGAAGCTTGTCTGGTGGTGAAACCATAATCATGTACCATATTTATTATTTTCTTGCATTTGAAACAAACTTTTCCTACTTGTTGGTCTTTATGATTAATGCTTGATGGTGAAACATAGTTATAATAGCAAAATGATGAATTTGATTAAAAGTGAAGCAATGCCACCATGCACCATGTTCACTTTGGATCCATATTGAATTTGTAAATGAAGGATACTTATAATGATGCTTTAGGCTTGAATTGAATCTAAAAATCCAAATAAGACAACCTTGAAACTTCCTTGGCACAAACTTGAAACTTCATCTAGACCAAATGTGCAAGAGTTCACTTTGAACATTCTTAAGAAACCTGGCCATGAATGAACATAGTTTCCAAGTTCCTTGTTACTTAAGAACTAATGAAACTAAGATCAATAATTGAATTTTCTGGGAAACTAAATCCATCATGGATCAAAGTGGCCTTATCTTGAGAGATAATGATCAAACGTGGCATGACATGGAGCAAATGAGTTGGAATCTAGCAAGTTTGTGGTGATGAAATCATAAGAAAATGCCAATGGATCCTTGGAGACAATGGCTTAGAATTCTTAAGTCTTCTATGAGTGGATTAAGTTTAGGGTTGTAATAAACAAATCAAGAATAAATGTAAAAAGAGTGAAGTTTTTTTGTTGTTGTAATTTTCTGAAAATTTTGTAATGAGAAACAGACGCTAATGTGTATGCAAATGTGTATGGATGAAAAAGAGTTGAATGAAGATGAATGAATGGTTACAGATGAATGAATGCCAATGAATGCATGCAGATGAATTAGGTGGGGAAAATTTTAGGGTATGCCATTTTTTTATACAGTGTTCACAAGAATACTATTATCAGAGAAAATAATGCAGCAGTGTGTGAATAACGTATCGATTAGCAGCTTGTTCCATTCTTCCAAGTCTTCTTTATATTTCCAAAGAAAGATTTGTTGGAGGTTAGAATGGGAATCCTCATAAATGAGCTGGCGGTTGGAATAACTGTCATCAATGGTGGGAGACAAAATCGTACAGAATAAATGTCCTTGCTCCATGAAATCTGCATAGTAGAAGGACTGTTTTAATTTTGTATTGTATACTATTTATCTCACATAAAACGGTTTGACCTGATCTTCCAATTTTCAGAGGCTTTAGAATGAATATTGTTTGAAGCATGTTTAGAAGAATCAAGGGCCTGGTTGAGAGTCTTCAGAAATTAAGTCTTAAGAGTCTTGACATTGTTCCTTAGAACCTGGTCTCAGAATCTTCAACACTTCATTCTTCAAAATCTTCAGCACTTCATTCTTCAAAATCTTCATCTTGAGCGCAGAATCTTGAAGGTAAGAAATCCTTCAGAGGCTTCTTCAATCAAAGTCACGATCAGAAGCCTTCGCATGAAAGTTCTTCAAAACCGGTGTCTAAGAGCTTTTTAGAACTTGACATCATCTTTTAATGCACTTGGTTCTCTTTAGAGTCTGTGTTGATTCAAGAATACGATGACATCACACATTAGAGCTTTAGAGTCAGAACATGTTTAGCAAAAGCTATACACTAGACAAAACCCATTAGTATATAAAATTGTTCTCTAAGAAACAATGTATTGCTATCATCAAAACTAAAGGCCAAATGAAGAACCAAAACTTGTTCTCACAAGTTGTATGTGTCATACCCATAAATTTGACCCCTAGATTCCATCATCATTTTAGGAACGTCAAGCATAGCATTGCTAACCTTAACCATATTCAAGTTTGTTCTTGCGTGTTTTCATCTGAATTAGGGTTTTGACCCAAGGGAATCAAGAGGATCTTTGCTTGATCAGCCAATGTCTTGGATTGATCATCAACCAATCAATTTCTCATACACTCAAGAAGCCTTTATTCATCAAAATTCAAGTACAATTGGGTCCCATTACAAGTTCATTGAAGCCTAACTTCATCTGGCCCAAACTAGGGTTTTATCAAGAAAAGTCAACTGTGCCTTTGACTTTTGATCAAAGAATGATCCCAAGCCTTGGTACATGATTTAATATTATCATACACATCCTTAGAGTCCACCAATTATGATTTAAAAGTTCAAGAATTCAAGATCATTGAAGATCACACAATTGAACTTATCTGATACATAAGCTTTATCTGACAAAGTCAACCTTCTGACTTTTAGGGTTTTTGGTCCAAATTGAAGAATCCAAGAAAACTTTCACTAATAAATGTTTGATTGATGGATTTGAGCATGAAGAATCAAGATTTGGGAGCTTTCTTGCAAAAGGGATAAAGTTAAGGAAGTGAATTTTTTCTACATGTGGAGAAAAACCCTTGTTTTTGTGCCAACTTTGAAAAATCATAACTTTTAATCCACACAACTATTTTTTGAGTTCAAAAGGTCAATTTGTAGTTCTCATCATATACTACAAAAGTTTCTAACTGACCCATGGGCAAAAAAGGCTTATATTTTGAGATATGGAGCTTCAAAGTTTGGAAAAATTTCAAAACACTTAGAGAGATTTCAAGGCAGATTTTGGTCATCAAATGCAACAATCTTTGGAGCCAGTTTTCACCATGACCCTTGAGATTCAAGAAATTCATCAAACATAAAAGTTGTAGATAATGTTTAGGGCTTTTCAAAAAGTACGAGAACTCCTCCATAGCATGTTTGAGCTAAGAGTTTCGAAGAGAGGAAGTTGAGGTCCAAAACTTGAGTTTTAGGTCATGGCCATGATGAGTCACCTTGCAAAACCACTTCAAATCCTCAAGATTTCATTTGGCAGACATTGTTACTTGCTGATATGTCTCAAATCAGATGAGTACACTTGCATTTCATGCATTATCCAAGTAGTTGAAGCTTTATTTTCAATATCCTTCCATTTTTGGCAAAAAGGTGGACAATACCATTCTTGTAAAGCCACTTTAAACCATGTCAATTTGTCTTGAGCATTGTGAATGTACATTCTACACCATAAAGGTTTTGTACTAAGAAGTAACATGCCTGAACCTCTCAACAACCCTAGAAGAGACTTGTACATTGCATTGGAATGACACAAAATCATGAAATCACCAAGTTACATTGGAACCGAGCCAAAAGGTTGAAAACTTGACAATATGGTTATAACTTTTTCTCTCCTCTTTTCCAATAAATAGAGGACATCTCTAAGCTTCAAAAAAACAAGAATCATACATCAAAAACTCTCAGTAGCTACCCTCTCCAACAGAATTTGCAAGAACACACCATTTTTGCAAATTCTTGAGCCAAACACATTCCACTCGTGCAAATTACCAAAAAAAACACCACAAACCTTCTATAAACATTCAATAGAACTTGTACCAACCATTAAACAAGTATTTTATCAAGCCCAGCCATATCCACCATTTCCAACCTTCATTTTACAAGAAGGTATGGGTTTGAATGTTGAACCTGTTTCCAAGCCATCCAATCACTCAAATCAACTCTCTGAGGATCAACAAAGCCAAAAAGGTCATCCTTTCCTTTCTATAAGAACATTTGAAGAAGCCTTGGACTGTCTCCAAGAGGTAATCATCTTATTCCTCAAATTCATGATTCATGTACATTATTGATTTCTTTGTGAAGCAAAAATGTAGTCATTACTATGTGGTAGATGTTTGAAACATTGGTTATATTATTTGATTTACATATGTGTTGTTTTGACATGTGATAGCTTTGTTATATTGTACTGTTGTTGAGCTTCGTGTGTGTTATATGGTTGTTTTTAGGATGAGATAATAGTATATTTTAAATCCTTGTGAAAAATTCTCCAAGTTTGATCTTTACAATTTTGAAATTGATTGAGTGTTGAGAGAGTTAGGAGAGGTTGAAAATCTGGCCATGGAAGAAGCTAGGGTTCATGGAGAGAGAAAGAGAGGGTGAGCGTGTGAAGAAGATGAAGCTAAGGTACAGATGATATGATGTTGATTGTCGCATCGCTGCGAAGAGGGGCCGGCAAAGACAGAAGAGTCGCCACCGTTCGTTATTTATCCCAAAGAGAGGGAAAGGAAACGATCAAAGAAAACCTACGAAAAAGGGAGAAGACAGGTCATCGCAACCAAATCTTAGGTTTGGGAGTCGGTTACGCAAGGGGAAGGTATGAGCACCCCTCACGTCCGTTGTACTCAACGGGATCCACGCTTGTTGTCTATCTAAAAGGCTGTTAATCTATCAAAAGGATGGCTCACAAGGACAAAAGAAAAGAAAAGAGACTCGATAGAGCATCGTCGCTCTATGCCTACGTACTCCCTCGTGCACTGGGAAATTCAGAGTCAACGTAGTTCGGAAAACTACGGGTGAAGGTGGGGAAGGTTGCTCGCCAAGATATCGCCGTCTTGTGCCTATGTATCCTCATCTGGTATGAGAAATCAGAGCAAACATAGTTCGGGCTGACACGACCATATATTGGTTCAAGTGTTTTAACTAAGTAGAATTAAACCTTCGTTCCAGCAGTTAGGGACGATGCCTACTTGCAGTAGAACCAAGAGTTAACACACTCTTTCTAAAAATGATTTTCAAAACAATCCCGAAGGATAAAAAGGCTTGATGTTTTATTTTGTGTTTTTTAAACAAGAACTGAACTGAGTTAAGTTTGTAACTCATGTTGCACTAAAGACTATGACTTGAGAGCGAATGCGTCACATATCGCCCAAAGGACATACGCTAAACACTCTAGACAGGTGAGAGGAGCCCCCCCCAACTATCATTCCTCAAGTACTTAAGACTCGTAGCGTACAACAGTTATTATCCTTTATTAGGTGTCTTAAGATGTTTAAGAGATGAGAAGAGAAGACACAAACTCTAAGGGGAAACTAATCAACCCTAATGTTGTCATGCATAATGCTCATAAAGTTGGGATTAAGAGTGAAGAAACTATCCTAATATTATCATGCAAAGGATTGAACATCTAATGTCTCTCCTACTCCCATCCTAAACGGAGGGACTAGGAATCCTAAAGGATCGTGACAAAAGACCAAGAAAACACAAGACAAATCAATAACAAATTAAATGTAAGAAAGAGATGAAAGTGACTTAAACAAGTCAATGGAATAAGAGATGTAGGCATGAAATGCAAACACAAATGCAAGAACACAACAAAACTCAACCAACACAAGAGAGATGAGATGAAATGGGAGAAGCAAGCTCCTACAAACATCAATCATCAATCATCAAAGCAAAGGTGTTATCCTAAGATGCACACACAAAGAAAAGAGGGAGGAAAAAAGTGTGGGGCAGCAACCACCACAAGCACATCTCAACCATACAATTCTTTAAGATCAATCAAAGAAATGCAATAAAACGACTCATCACTTGAACAACATCCACATGATATGCATTCAAACGGAAACCAAACATTATGTGTCGAAGAATCGAGATTAACCACTCAAGAACAGTGGAACACGTCCAAAATAATCCACATAAATGCATCATATCGATCCATGAAGATTTACATGTGAGAAGGTATCAAAACATGCTTGAAACAACCAAAATTTGCATTCTGGTACAGTATTAATCGGTTAATACTATTGGTTAACCGATTAACCACTTGAATTTTTTTTTAAATTTGCACTGGTTAATCTGTTAGCGCCTTGAAAACGTTAGAAATTGCACTGGTTAATCTGTTAACGTTGTACCAGAAGCAGAAAAAACAGCAATTCAAAAGCACTTTCAGCAATTAATCACTTATGTAATAATCCAAATGATCTTGTAATCAATTATGCACGAATTTAACACCAAAAAGTCAGTGATCCAACGACATGTAAACACATTCAAACATGAAGATCATAATTCACATAGATAAAAATTAACCAAATCAGTAAAAAATGAAGATCAATATGATGATCATGTAAATAAGCTCAAAAACGGAATCAGATCTAGAATTTCCGACCTACAAAGCAGAGATTTGCTTTGGTGAGTGTTGATTCACTTGAAATGAGTAGATCCAAGCAAGAAACCCATAAATTCTTCAAGATCCAAGAGCTTCCTTGTTGTAGAAATGAAGATCAAGCAAAACTAAACAAAAACGATCCAAATAAGCTCTTCCAAAATAGCTTCCAAATTCAGATCCAAATCCAAACAAAAATTGAATGGAGAATTGAAGATAATGGAGATGGAGGATAGAGGTTTAGCTATAGAATTCAATGATTCCAATGAAGAATCAAATAGCTCAAGTGAAAAGAGCTTTAATGGAGATTTTAGGAGTGAAAAAAAAGTTGAGAGAAAATTGAGAGAATGAGAGTGAATTTTGAAAATGAAATGAGATTATGAGGATTAATTTTGAGGTTTGGAGCAAATTCATTTAAATATGCTCTAGGTTAGGAGTAGAATGGTGGTTTGGAGTGTGGTTATGAAAATTGGAATGAGATTAGGAATGGGAAATTGGAGGGAATTTTGAAACTAATCAAAATTCAAAGTGATTCTAGATCCTTCTTCTAGTGTAAAATCAAATTCACAAGTGATCAAAATGGACCCCAAAATGGCTACCTTTGAAAATTTACGTATAGAGGCAAAATTTGCCTTGGTTAATCGGTTAACCATTTTGGTTAATCGGTTAACACCTTTCAAAATTCAAATATGTCCTGGTTTTTCTATGGTTAACCGGTTAACCATATTGGTTAATCGGTTAACACCTTGAAAATTTGAATTTTGGCGCCTTTTGGAGGGAAAAGTGCACATTCGCCTGTTTTCATCCGTTCTAAGCCCTGTCCAGCCTCTGAAACTTGCCCTTTGACACTATATCCGTGGAAATGCTTGAGATAGCCTGAGTGCTGCCTCCTGAGCTGAAAATTATCCTGCAAAATAAAATAAAATCGGCCGCTCGATCGCTGGGTAAAATAAATGTCGGAGTCCCTGATGCTCGTTGTTCAGTCTCTTGCACTAACAAGAAACCTGAGCCACATAAAAACCTTGATCCCCTGCCTCAAGAACAAATGCTATGATATGCAAAAATGCGGAAAAAAATGAGAAGAAACATAAGCCAAATTCCAGAAAAGGTTGGTCAAATTTTGGGGTACAACAACTGCCTCTATTCAAACGACTTGGACCTGAATGGGTGAAAAGCGAACGACTTTCACACAATCAAAGGTAAAAGACGGTTGAATACCAAAGAAACCGGAAATTTGCCAACTGCAAAAATAGAACTGTAAACTTGTTTACTGGAATAGAATAACCCGAGATAACTGTATCTGATAACCGCAACGACAATAAGCTGACTGATTACCGATTAGGATACATCGATACGCATTCGAAAGAACATCTGCTAATACGCAGGCAATGACACTAAGTCAGAAAGGAATCTGATTTCACCATCAGGCGTCTGTTAAACAAACCAGGCAGCGAACTCGTAGGCCGGATCAACACGAAGTTGAGAACATCTGCTAACCAGCAGGCATTCTCTAAATAAAAGCGAGCATCGAACCCGAAGGCCGGCTCAACACGAAGTTGAGAACATCTGCTAACTAGTAGGCATTCGCTAAATAAAGCGAGCATCGAACCCGAAGGCCGGGTCAACACGAAGTTGAGAAGATCTGCAAACTAGCAGGCATTCGCTAAATAAAAGCGAGCCTCGAACCTGAAGGCTAGCTCAACACAAAGTTGAGAATATCTGCTAACCAGCAGGCATTCGCTAAATAAAAGAGAGCATCGAACCCGAAGGCCGGCTCAATACGAAGTTGAGAGCATCTGCTAATCAGCAGGCATTCGCTAAATAAAAGTGAGCATCGAACCCGAAGGCCGGTTCAACACGAAGTTGAGAACATCTGCTAACCAGCAGTCATTCGCTAAATAAAAGCGAGCATCGAACCCGAAGGACGACTCAACACAAAGTTGAGAACATTTGCTAACCAGCAGGCATTCGCTAATTAAAAGCGAGCCTCGAACCCGAAGGCCGGCTCAACACGAAGTTGAGAACATCAGCTAACCAACAGGCATTTGCTAAATAAAAGTGAGCATCAAACCCGAAGGCCGGCTCAACACGAAGTTGAGAACATATGCTAACTAGCAGGCATTCGCTAAATAAAACAAGCATCGAACCCGAAGGCCAGCTCAACACGAAGTTGAGAACATCTGCTAACCAGTAGGCTTTCGCTAAATAAAAGTGAGCATCGAACCCGAAGGCCGACTCAATACGAAGTTGAGAACATCTTCTAACCAGCAGGCATTTGCTAAATAAAAGCGAGCATCGAACCCGAAGGCCGACTCAACACGAAGTTGAGAACATCTTTCAACGATTCATAATCTAAAAGAAGAATTCCGCTGGGGAAATAAACTTAAACCATGTAGACTACATTGGGGAGAAATGCTAGAATAAATACATCCGTCAAAGATTTTGCGGGGGTCTGGATACCACACAGGCTCAAGAAAACACCAATGTGCTTGCCGGGGTCTGGATATCGCACGGGCTCAAGAAATATACTGCTGTCTGCTGGGAAATACAGCTAAAAGCACGAGGTAACAACCTGGCTTATGTTTCAAATGCATATGTTTGAATATGGCGTAATGCTCCATACAAAATGGAAATGCTACGCGTTTGGGAGGATGTTATGCATAATGCAAATGCAAAGGAACCACTCTAGCAAAATAAATGCTGAAGAGACGAAAGAAACCCTGTCGGGGATAGGATATGCCAATTATGATTGGACTTATGCTGGGAACAACAAGCCATGGATGGATTCCTGGAAAAAGAAACTTTCCTGGGTAATACTGCTCTGACAAGAACAAAAATCCACTCCGCTGGGGATCAACTCAAATTCTGCTGAGGAAGGCGCCCTGAATGGCCTACCAAAATACAACTCTTCTGGGGGAAAAGACTCGACTGGGGAAAAGCAGCCAACCGCCGAGATCAACTAAACTCTACTGGGGAAATTAGCCTAGAATGGCCTCCTAGAACAACGAACTCCTCTTCTAGGGTACAAAAGCGACTCTATAGGGAAATAACTCCAATCTGCCGGAGATTCCAC
This sequence comes from Lathyrus sativus, assembly GCA_963859935.3. NCBI lineage: Eukaryota > Viridiplantae > Streptophyta > Magnoliopsida > Fabales > Fabaceae > Lathyrus > Lathyrus sativus. The sequence goes on along the minus strand of OZ012739.1, from coordinate 675,486,421 downwards.
TCCGCTGGAGATTAAACCCAAACTGTTAGGGATATACGAATACGATTTACTGGGAAGCTGTCCCAAACTCTCTCTGCTGAGGGTGAAGAATAACAGTCTCTGAATCAACCCTACTCTGCGGGGAAGAAACCTACTCCCCAACTTCGTAGGGGATTAGTCAATGAAGGAATTGACCTCTGCCTGGGGAAAAAGAGTCAATGACCTAGTCTCTGAGGGGAAAGGAATCATGAATTTAGACTCTGTGGGGATACACAACCCTGAACTTGCTCTGTTACTAGGGATAACCCTATATTTACCTGTCAAAAGATTAGGGCACGCCACTACTAGGGATGGCTCTACTCTGATATCAACCTGCTAAGGAATAAGGTACACACATCTGACCTGCTGAGATTAGGTGCACAAGCTCCACCTGCTGGGGATAAGCGCAAACATTCAATCTTTTAGGGAAAAGTGTACCCGCTCAACTTGCTGAGATTAGGTGCACAAGCTCCACCTACTGAAGATAAGCGCATACATTCAATCTGCTGAGGAAAAGTGTACACGCTCAACCTGTTGGGGAAAAACTATATTCTGCCAAGAATACCAACCATAATCACATGCTGACTCAACCTACTGGGGAGAGATTAGTCTCAAACCACACATCTTCCTCTTGTGGAATCACGGTGATCTTACCGGGGATACACCTCTGAAATATGCCCTAGGCCCTGCAAATGAACAAACAAACAAGATTCCCTACGCAGCAGAAACTATCTCAGTCATTATCCATGACTTCGTTCAAGCAAATCAAAGTTTTAATGATTATCAACAAAGCCCACAAGTTTATGTGTGCAAAGTTTTATCAAAACATCAGGCGTTTTTTGCAAACAAAACAGTAAAAGCTAAAGCAGAACAAGAGTTTTCTGAATAGTATATGCTTCATTGATAGATGTCCTATAAATAGGCAGATTTTACAACAAACGCAACTTCTGAAAAGAGAAAGCTGCGCAAAAATACAGAAATGCACAAAGATATACAAAATGTCGATAATGTGGTACAGAAAACCATCATTTGTCGGTTCATCTATGACTCGCATGACCCCGATGCTTTTCCAATGTTTCGCCCTCTGAAAAGGCTGATTCGAACAGAAGGCCCTCGGGTCCTTCCCATAATCCACTACACTCTGAAGATCAATACGCAAACCGCAGTCACTTGCTTTTCAAATCCCTAACTTTTGCCTGAATCGCCCTTGCGGGTTTTCAATTCACCGGGATACCCATTTTTGCTAAAGTCGCCTTTTTAGGTTTTCAACTTTGCGGTTTACATATTTTCTTTTTATCCCTAACTTTTGCCTGAACCCATTCTTTTTATAATTCACTGAGATGCCCCATTTTTGCCTGGATTTTCTTTTTACTTTCCAGCGGGTCTCTTTAAGCAAAGTATTTTTTAACTACATCTGTGTTCACAGGGGATGTGAAATCTTCACCATCCATGGTTGATGGTAGTAAGGCTCCTTCCGAGAAGACTTTCCTTACGATATATGGACCTTCGTAGTTGGGAGTCCATTTTCCCCTGTGATCTGTCTGTGGAGGGAGAATCTTCTTCAACACTAAATCACCTGCCTGAAAGCTCCAAGGACGCACCTTCTTATCAAAAGCTTTCTTCATCCTGCTTTGATACAAACGACCATATGCAATGGATGTTAATCTTTTCTCATCCATCAAGCTGAGCTGATTCAATCTGTTCCTCACCCATTCTTCCTCATCAAGCTTGACGTCAACCAGAACTCTCAAAGAAGGAATATCGACTTCCAGTGGTAGAACAACTTTCATACCATACACTAGCGAGAAAGGGGTTACCCCAGTTGAAGTATGTACTGAAGTACGATATCCGTGCAATGCAAAGGGAAACATCTTATGCCAATCTTTGTAGGTCACAACCATCTTTTGCACAATCTTCTTAATATTCTTATTGGCCGCCTCAATAGTGCCATTCATCTTTGGACGATGGGGAGAAGAATTGTGATGCACAATCTTGAAACTCTGGCACAGTTCCTTCATCATCTTGTTATTCAAATTTGAGCCATTATCAGTAATGATTCTCTCGGGCACTCCGTAACGACAGATGATATCCTACTTGATAAACCGGGCTACGACTTGTTTGGTGACATTGGCATAGGAAGCTGCTTCAACCCACTTAGTGAAATAATCAATTGCCACTAAGATGAAGCGATGTCCATTGGATGTGGTCGGTTCAATCTTGCCAATCATATCAATGCCCCACATGGAAAAGGGCCAAGGAGACGCCATGACATTCAAAGGACTTGGCGGCACATGAATCTTATCAGCATAAATCTGGCATTTATGTCATTTCTTCGCATACTTGAAGCAATCAGACTCCATAGTCAACCAATAATAACCTGCCCTCAACAACTTTCGAGACATGGCATGCCTGCCTGCATGTGTACCGAAAGCGCCCTCGTGGACCTCTTCCATAAGCAAACCTGCTTCTTTTTCTTCCACGCATCTCAACAGAACTAAGTAAAAATTTCTTCGGTAGAGTACACCATCTTGGTTCAGATAGAAATTTCCAGACAACCTCCTCAAGGTCTTCCTATCCCGGACCGAAGCCCCAGGCGAATATTCTTGGTTCTTGAGAAAGTTCTGGATATCATAATACCATGGCTTCCCATATGAATCTTCCTCTATTGCAAATACGAATTCCGGCCTATCCAGGCGCGAGATGACAATTCTCAGAACATCGTTCCAATAGTTCACTTTATACATTGAGGATAACGTGGCCAAGGCGTCCACCATCTGATTCTCCACTCTTGGTACGTGATGGAACTCCACCCTGTCAAAGAAGGGTAATAACCTCCCTGCGTAGTTCATATAAGGAATCAGATTAGGCTGCCGAGTCTCCCACTCTGCTTTGATCTGATTGACCACCAAAGCTGAATCACCATAAATATCAAGGTTTTTGATTCTCAAATCAATCGCTTCTTCGATACCCATGATACATGCTTCATATTTAGCTTCGTTGTTGGTGCAGGGAAATGTTAACCTGGCAGTGAATGGGATATGAGAACCATGGGGAGTTGTAATAATTTCCCCAATTCCGCTGCCATATGAGTTAACGGCACCGTAAAAAATCATTTTCCTTTGGGAGCCTAGCTCAAGACCCTCATCAGGTAACGACTCATCACAATCCTTCATCTTTAATAACATGATATCCTCATCAGGAAATTCAAACTTCATCAATTGATAATCGTCAATCGGCTGCTCTGCGAGATATTAAGATAGAACACTCCCCTTAATTGCCTTTTGGGAGACGTATTGAATATCGTATTCTGTCAAAACCATCTGCCACCTAGCAATCCTTCCCGAAAGTGCTTTCTTTTCAAACACATACTTAATCGGATCCATCTTCGAAATTAGCATGGTTGTATGGTTTATCATGTATTTCCTTAGGCGTTTGGCAGCCCAAGCAAGTGCGCAACACGTCTTTTCCAATATTGAGTACCTAGACTCAAAGTCTATGAACTTTTTACTCAAGTAATAAATGGCATGCTCTTTTCTTCCCGTCTCGTCGTGTTGACCGAGAATACAACCCATGGAATTCTCAAGAACCATTAAATACATTATTAATTGTCTTTCAGCCACTGGAGGCATCAGTATCAGAGGCCCCTGCAAATACTCTTTTATCCTTTCGAATGCCCTTTGGCAATGTTCATTCCAGACCATCGCTTGATCTTTCTTTAACAATTTGAACATTGGTTCAAACGTGACTGTGAGGTGAGATATGAACCTTACAATGCAATTCAATCTACCCAAGAAACCACGAACCTCTTTCTCAGTCTTCAGTGCTGGCATTTCTTGTATAGCTTTTATTTTTGCGATCCTCGATTCCTTTTTCACTGACTATGAACCCCAGTAACTTTCCTGACCGTACACCAAAAGTGCACTTTTTCGGATTCAACCTCAACCTGAATTTCCTTAGCCTCTCGAACAGCTTCAACAGATTCACCAGATGTTCTTCCTCCATTTGCGACTTCGCGATCATGTCATCAACATAGACCTCGATCTCATGATGAATCATATCATGAAACAAAGTCACCATTGCCCGCTAATAGGTTGCCCCTACATTCTTCAGTCCAAAAGGCATTACCTTATAGCAAAAAGTCCCCCATGGTGTGATAAAAGTTGTTTTCTCCATGTCCTCCGGCGCCATCTTGATCGGGTTATATCCGGAAAAACCGTCCATGAAGGAAAACACTGAATACTGCGCGATACTATCAACAAGTACGTCAACGTGAGGGAGCGGGAAATTATCTTTCGGGCTCGCTCGATTGAGATCACGGTAATCTACACACATTTGTACCTTACCATCTTTCTTAGGTACAGGTATGATGTTAGCGACCCACAGAGGGTAGTTTTTCACGGCAAGCAATCTTACGTCCAATTGCTTCTAGACCTCTTCTTTGATCTTAACTGCTATGTCCAGTCTGGTTCTTCTTAGCTTCTACTTCACAGGTGGACACTCTTCACGAAGAGGTAAGCGGTGAACCACAATATCTGTATCAAGACTAGGCATATCTTCATATGACCAAGCAAAGATATCTTTATACTCTCGGAGCATTTCTACTAGTCTTTGCTTGACATCATCCTGCAGGCCAACCCCTATCCTGACCTCTTTTCTGGATTCTTCGGTGCCCAAGTTGATGACCTCAATTTCCTCCTGATGAGGCAGAATAACTTTCTCTTCTTGTTTCAATAGCTTGGCGAGCTCTTCGGGTAGGTCTTCGTCTTCTTCGATCTTTTCTTCAGTTTGAAAAATTAGATTATCAAAGTCATACCGAGCCATAGACGAGTCTGAATCGGTGGCATCTGCAATGTGAAACCTGCAATGATGATGATTTAATGCTTAAAATGATATGCAAACAAGCACAAACCACATTGCCATTTTATTGTTAAAAATAAAACAAGAAAAACAGAGATCACAATATTTGAATGCAAGAAAAATCCCTTTGATTAATGATAGAACAATTGTTCAGACATAAAGATAAGGCCCTTCAGACAAAAAAACACCAACAAAGTTTCTTTCTCACCACTCTGAGAACTCTCTTCAACCACAACTTTTCCTTTTCCCTTATCGGACCTTTCAGCGTTCACTTCCGGAGGTGAAAATACTCTCATGCTTCTGGTTATCCCACCGGTTCCTACCAAATTATCAACAGAATCCAATGGCGAATTCTTCAGCTCCTGCCTTTGACCATTGCAATAGACGTCAGCCCCATAGTTCCATGGGATCACTTTGGTACTCTCGTAAGGTATGGGTCCCGCCTTAGTGATTATAATGGTGGGTGGCCTTGGCGGCGCAGAAATAGTGATTGTCTTATAAGGAATGGAAATTGTAGCCATTTCATCCTTCTCTTTATCAACTACTTTCTCTCTTTCTCCAATTTTATCAAACTGTAGAACACCGTCATCCATCAACCTTTGAACATGACTCTTCAATTTCTCACATCCCTCAGGATGAGTTAAATAACTTGTGCAGTCTCTGTCACAACCGGGAAATACTCCTCAGCTCAATAACTTATCCTTCACAAAACTCAATGGAGTTTTCAGTTCTTCAACATCGGTCACCAGATTTAAACCTTCTTTCTCTACAATGGCATTTACCCCAGTCGCTCCATGATTTCGCATAGGATTTTGCACAACATTAGGCGCGTCATGTGAAAAATTGATAGCTTTACTGTCGATAAGGTCTTACTTCTTATGCTTGAAGGCTTTACAATTATCACTGTTATGGCCGGGAGCTCCGAAGTGAAAATCGCACCTGGCATTGGCATCATACCCTGGGGGTGGTGCGCCAGTTAAAGGAGCCAAAGTCATTTTCTGGATCAATTGTAATTGCATCAAATGTTGTAGTAACTATGAGTAAGGCATCGACGATGCATCAAATTGTCTGTTCACTGCTCTTCCCCGATCTTGGAATCGTTGCAAAGCGTAATTTTGTTGTTGTTGATGTGGACGCTGTTGTTGTTGTTGTGGTGGTGCAGCTGGAATTGGAATGCTTGCAACTTGAGGTTGCTGCTGACGATATTGTTGATTTATGCTTTTATTTATGCTTCAGAAACCTGATATTGCATTTGTTTCCCCCTTTCTCTTCTTATTGCCAAAACTTTTCCTGCCTCCTCCAGCTGAGGACTCTAGAGGGATTCAATTAGTTTCAAACATTGACAAAATGAAGACATCTTTTTCTATTATTAAAGAGCAACTCTTGTTAAAGAACATTTATCCTAGTTGTCCAACAAACGGTCACATTTGTTTGATTAATCCTCAAGATTGTATTGAGCTAAATAATGGTATCCAAGGTCTGATTGATCAAGGTGTGCTTGTGGTAGAATAAATCTCAAAAGCTGAAGAAGTTGCCACTCTCAATATTCCTTTTGATGCACTGGATATACCATACGATGATGAAGATGAACCATGGGATCTTCCTAATAACCTGGCTTGTGCTCCATTGACAATTCCTTGTGATGAGGAAGATTGGGATAATGTATATGGTCAGACCCATGTTCCTTTATGAATCCCATGTGATGAATCATTTGTGCTTCCCTATGGTTAAGGCAGAAGGCCTCTTGATATACCTTATGATCCTATTGAAATACATATGTCTTCACATTCAATGAACTAGCTTGTTATTTCAACTCCTGCTCCGTTTCCTTACGAGAGCACAAAAGTTGTTCCTTGGGTATACGATCAAGTTGTCTTTCTTAATGGGAAGAAGCTTAGGGAAGAGGATATCCTAGAAGATAAGAAGGCAGTAGAAAACATTTTTGGGACTGGTGGCGTCACCAGGAGTGGTAGAATCTTTGCGCCAACACTACCGCCCATTAACAACCATGGTACTGCTAGCAAAGATGTTGGAAAACAAGTTATCATTGAATAGGAGCAATCTTCCAAGCAGAAGGTTGTTTCTGGTGAAGAAGCAGAGGAGTATCTGAGGATTATACAGAAAAGCAATTATAACGTGGTTGACCAGCTCAACCAAACTCCCTCAAAGATCTCTATGTTATCACCGTTGATGTGTTCAAAAGCTCATCAAGAGGCATTGTTTAAATTCTTGAGGGCCTCCCATGTGCCTCAAGAAATATTTGTAGTGCAATTTGAAGAAGTAGTAGGAAACATAGCTTCCGGCCATATTCTAAGTTTCAATGACAGAGAATTACCCCCTGAGGGTAAGAATCATAATAAGGCCTTACACATCTTTGTGGAGTGTGTGGATGTTGTTTTCTCTCGAGTTTTAGTTGATACTGGGTCATCACTGAATGTGTTACCCAAGAATCCGCTATGTAAGTTGTCAATAGAAGGACTTACGATGAACCTAGTCAGACGATTGTGAAGGATTTCAACGGAGCCAGGCAGACTGTCATTGGTGAGGTTGACCTCCCAATTAAGATCGGACCATACACATTTATTATCACATTCTATGTGATGGACATATATCCTACTTACAATTGCCTTCTCGGCCGGCCATGGATACATGCAGCTAGTGTCGTGACATAAACCCTTCATCAAAGGCTTAAGTTCATGATCAACAACCAAATGGTTGTCATTGAGGGGGAATAAGATGTTCTCGTGAGCCACTGGCTTCTTTTCGGTACGTTGAGGTGGGAGGAGAAATGCACGAAACTCTGTAACAAGCTTTTGAGGTGATTAATGTTGAGATGATTCATAAAAGACCTGCGTCTTTGGTCGTGACATGGAAGTATGCGAAGACGGTTATTGAAGAAGGACACCCTCGGGGATGGGGCAGAGTGTTGGAACTGCCAGTCAACAAAAATGGTGTCGGTCTAGGCTATACTAGCAAGCAGAAAGCGCAAGAGAAGAACACCTCTGACAAAGGTAAAGGACTTGCAACTCCATTGGTTTTTACTAGTGGAGGCCATCTCGATGATGGTCAAGTCACATTTCCGGAAACCAAAGATGGCGTGCCTAAAGAGTTGTGTATAGTGTACCCAAGAACACCCAATCAAACGCTAAACAATTAGAGCATTATGGAAATCCCTGAAGTGACTCTTTTGGAAGAGTAATTCCCCGTTTTTTTCTTTCTGTTTTCCTGAAATCCTATGCTCTTCCTAAGGCAAATGGATCATGTTGTAAGGCCCTTTCGCTTTAAAAGCATGAACTTATCATTAATAAATAACTTTTGCATTCAATTGTGCTCTCTTTCTTTCATTTTTTATTTTTGCATATAAAATAAAAAGGCTATGTTTGTTTTAGAATTTTTATTTTACATTTTTCTTAAAATAAAAGCATGCAATTATCCATCATGCATATCTTCTCCTATTCTTGTTGATAACGATTTTGCTATGGTCCCATATGACTTTGATAATCCAATTTACCAAGCTGACGAAGACTACGAGGAAGATTGTGATCTCCTAGAAGAGTTGGCTAAACTGCTAAAACAAGAGTCAAAGTTCATCATCCAACCGTATCAAGAAGAGATTGAAGTCATCAATATTGGAACTGAAGATGACGCCAAAGAGATCAAGATAGGTTCCACCTTAGAAGCAGAGGTAAAAACAAAGTTGGTCATGTTGTTGCGAGAGTATAATGACGTGTTTGCTTGGTCCTACAAGGACATGCCCATTATGGATGAAGACATTGTAGTGCACAAATTTCCCCTCAAGGAAGACTACCCGCCAGTGAAGCAGAAATTAAGGAGAACAAAAATTGAGATGTCCTTTAAGATCAAAGAGGAAGCCCAAAAGTAGCTAGACATTGGTTTCTTGGCAGTATCCAGTTACCCACTCTCACACCCTCATTTTCGCCTTTAGCCTTTATACCCTACATTCGCCATATCATACATCATTTTATTGCATATCGAGCATGTGGGTACGGATTGGGTCGATTTGTCATTTTCCATGAGATAACTTGTCTATCTTGGACTACATGGAAGGAAAGGTTCATCATCTAAAGTTTGATCTAAATTGGAAAGTCTACTCTTGTAGATTTCTTCAAAGAGAAGTTACTTGATGAAATATTAGGATATTCAAGATATATTCCTAATGACCATGAAATGCAAGGCATAATTCAAGATTGCTTCATCTAATTTTGTTTTAAATTCTTGATCAAGTGGAGTTCAATTTTGCAAAGCATGAGTCAAGATTACAAGTCCATAATTCAAGACTTCATCCATTTCAAGCTTAATGGTTCTAAGGAAATTCATCATGAATTCAAGATTAAAGGCAAGAATATTGCAAAGAGAAACTTTATGACATTACAAGAATGTCATTTGTTACAATGTATCCAACTCGAAGTAATGATTAGAATTTATTTCTAATCTTCATTCAAGCTTCTAATCAAATTCATGCCACACCAAGTCCACCTTATGCTTACAAACATCCAAGAAATATGTAAGGATTAAATCAACATTGGATTGTTTTAAGACCAAGATTATGCATGTTAATCATAAGCAAAATAGTCCCATGCAAAAGTGACAAATTTCCTCATGTCACAAAATCTACATGTCACAAGACCAAAGGCATAACATGTGACAATGCTTCTACACATAAGAGTTTTCAAAATGCTGTCAAGAATTGGTAGCATTGACCAAGAGGAGCTGTCCAAGCACAAGCCAACAAAATGGGTGCAAGGCACAAGGTGCTGCAGAAAAATAGCATAGGAAAGTAGTGCAGAAAATGCAGCATAACACCTTGCATGGAAATGGAAAGAAAGAGAGTGACATAAGGAAAGGTGGTAAGAAACATTGCCCCATGAAAAATCTGAAGTGTGGGAAGAAGTAAAAACCCTAGAGGAGCTGAGATAAGAGGGGGGGGGGGGGCTGTAAACAAAAAGGGGACTCTTCACTCATTCAACATTCATTCTACACATATTGGCAAAAACCAGAAAATAGAGAAAGCAAACAAAACCCTAAAAAAACCAGAAAAATAGGAAGCTTTGCAAACCAGAAAAAGAGAGTGATATAGAACCAAGAGGATCATAGAGAAAAAAAACTTTCACAACATAAAGTGAAGAGGAGTGAGGTACATTCAACCAAGACCAAGGAGGACTTGCAAGAAGGATAGAAAGTTCTTGGGTATCCATTTCCTCCAACCTTTCTCTCTTTACTTTTTTGCTATTTACATTCATTTTGTCTACTTTTTTTGTATTGTTGCATTGTATGTTTCATGTAAGGTTCCAAAGGGACCAAGAAACCGTTCTTAAGAAACCACAAAAACGAAAGAAAAACATAGAAAAAGTTAGTTTTTTTACTCTGGTAGCACGACACGGGCCGTGTCATACAACACGACCACCCATATCACGCAACACGGGTCGTGTCACACAACACGGCCACCCGTGTTGCACTTCTTTTTGACATTTCAAGATCCAAAAAAACCCAGGCCTCACAACACGGGCCATGTCACACAACACGGCCACCCGTGTTGCACCCCTGTTTGCCCTAAAACTCATCTTTTTCAGACATCACAACACGGGCCGTGTCACACAACACGGCCACCCGTGTTACACCACTGTTTTGCTACTTTTTTCGATATTTTACCTCAAAAATTTTTTTCCGTTTTTATTGCATGTCTCGAGTTTTTTATGCGAATAATCCGATATGTTTGTATATTTTAGTATGAATGTTGCTATTATGCTTGGTGACTTTTGATTCAAAAAACCATTTTCAAAAACAAACTCTCGATTTTATCGAGCCATTTTCAACCCTTGTAAGTCGGCCGCCTTGTGCGTCCGCCATCGACCTTGTTCATATCACCTCAAATACTTTTACAAACAATAAACCTTGATCCAACATCAAGTGGTTCTCTTTTCTCATAAAAAAATCCAAAACACAATAACATAAACAATTAGAATTATGCACCACGAACTTTAAAGTGGTAGAAAAGGAATGAGAATGGAGTCCTCCTACACTCGTTCCGAATGTTTTGGATACAAGGCGCTCGACTTGGTTATTCGAAACATTCATTTCTATCCAAAGTCTTTTGTGCACAATCCTAATCAAGAACAATTTCTCTTAAGAAACTTAAAAATAACATCAACTCATCAAACCTATTTTCGCCTTAGGGCATCAATCCAAAAACCCTTTTTTAAGGTATAAAATCAACCAACAAACAACAATTTCACAAGCCTCCGAACTACGGAGCTCTGATTCTTCACTTCTTTTAAGTGAGGATACGTAGGCACAAGGGCCACAATCCTTGGCGAGCATTAAAATAAATAAACCAACCCCTCTTCTCCGTAAGCAAGCAAATTTTTAGAATAAAACACCCATTCACGCGAAATAACCTAGGAGGTTCCCATCGAGTACGATGGATGCGAGGGGGTGCTAATACCTTCCCCTCGCATAACCGACTCCCGAACCCTAAGACTTGGTTGCGATGACCACGCTCTTTTCCCAAAGGTTTTATCGCTATTTCCCTTTCCTTCCGCGGGATAAATAAAATCCGGTGGCGACTCTGTGTCATTTTTCGCGTAGCGACACCCACAATGGGTAGCAAATATTGTTCCCGTGCCGAAGAAAGATGGGAAAGTGCGAACGTGCGTTGACTATAGAGATCTCAATAGAGCGAGTCCAAAAGATGATTTTCCTCTGCCGCACATTGACGTACTATTGGATAACACAACCCAGTTCTCTGTCTTTTCATTCATGAATGGGTTTTCCGACTATAACCAAATCAAAATGGCTCTCAAATATATGGAAAAGACAAATTTTATCACTCCATGGGGAAATTTCTGCTACAAAGTTATTCCGTTCGGACTTAAGAACGCGGGCGCGACATATCAACGAGCTATGGTTACTCTCTTTCATGATATGATACATAAAGAGATTGAATTTTATGTAGACGATATGATCGCAAAGTCCCAAACTGAGGAAGAACACCTCATTCATTTGGAGAAACTTTTTGCAAGACTAAGAAAATTCTGATTGAGATTAAATGCCAACAAATGCACTTTTGGTGTGAAATCTGGGAAGCTGCTAGGTTTTATTGTAAACCAAAAGGGGATTGAAGTTTACCCAGATAAGGTCAAAGCTATCCAAGACATGCTGGCACCTAAAACTAAAAAAGAAGTCTGAGGTTTCCTTGGGAGATTGAATTATATTGCAAGATTCATATCTCATCTGACAGCCACTTGTGAACCCATCTTCAAACTACTCAGAAAAGACCAAGTTGTTGTGTGCAATGAAAATTGTCAGAGAGCTTTGGAGAAAATAAAAGACTATCTGCAAGAACCACCGATATTGATGCCTCAAGTGCAAGGATGACCTCTGATCATGTACCTAAATGTGTTAGAAGGATCCATGGGATGCGTATTGGGTCAGCATGATGAAACTGGTAGGAAAGAACATGCAATCTACTACCTTAACAAGAAATTCAACGACTGTGAAACGAGATATTCAATGTTCGAAAAGACGTGTTGTACATTAGCTTGGGCTGCAAAGCGCCTAAGGAAATATATGTTAACCCATACAACTCTGCTGATTTCCAAGATGGATCCTGTCAAATACATATTTGAGAAGCCTGCTATCATCGAACGAGTGGCCTGTTAGCAAATGGTACTGACAGAGTACGACATCCAGTATGTAACACAAAAGACCATCAAAGGAAGTGTGTTATCTGACTATATTGCCCACCAACCTATGGACGATTACCAATCTATGCGCTTCGATTTTCCTGACGAAGATGTCATGTTCGCCAGGGACTATACAATGCCCGGCCTAAACGATAGACCTGAACTAGGATCGCGATGGACGCTCATGTTCGATGGTGCCACAAATGCTAAAGGCTGTGGAATTTGGGCAATAATTACTTCCCCAACTGGATTTCATCTACCATTCACTGCCAGATTGTGCTTCATATGTACTAATAACATGGATGAGTATGAAGCCTGTATCTTTGGGATTGAAACTGCCATTGATAATAGAATTAAGATTCTAGAAGTCTATGGAGATTCTAATCTTGTCATATGCCAAATCAAAGGGGACTATGAAACACTTGATATTAAGCTGATCCCTTACAGAGATCATGTCTTGAAGCTAATCTCATACTTTGATGAAATCACTTTTCATCACATTCCCAGAGTAGACAACCAATTGGAAGATGCTCTAGCAATATTAGTATCCATGTTCCAAGTCAAGTGGAAGAATGAGGCACCAGCCATTTGTTTAGAGTACCTTGGCGAACCTCCTTATTGCTTGGCAACTGACGCATCAGAGTTTAAAGTTGATGATCATCCTTGGTTTTATTCTATCAAGCGGCATCTCAAAACACAAGAATATCCAGAAGGCATCACCATCACTGACAAGGAATATCTTAGGAAGCTCTCGTCAAAGTTCTTCCTCAGCGGTGATGTGTTATGCAAAAGGAACTATGATCCGGTTCTGCTCAGATGCGTGGATAGACACGAAGCAGAACATATCATAAATGAAGTGCATGAAGGGTCTTTTGGGACACATGTCAGTGGCCACTCTATGGTTAAGAAGATCTTGAGGGCAGGATACTATTGGATGAAAATGGAAACAAACTATTATCGTCATGTCCAGACATGTCATAAATGCCAAATCTATGCAGACAAAGTACATGCTTCACCACTTCCTTTGAATGAGTTGACTTCACCTTGGCCTTTTGCCATGTGGGGCATAGATGTAATCAAACATATCGAGCCAACTGCATCCAATGGACACTGTTTCATCTTAGTGGCCATCGATTATTTCATCAAATGGGTGGAAGCCATATCTTACGCCAACGTCACTAAGCAAGTGGTGGCCCGTTTCATTAAGAAAGAGATTATCTGCCGATATGGGGTTCCGAATAAAATCGTTACTAATAATGGTTCGAACCTCAATAATAATATGATGAAGGAGTTGTGCGAAAGTTTCAAGATCGAACGCCACAACTAGACACCATATGGCCCAAAGATGAACGAAGCTGTTGAGGCGGCGAATAAAAACATCAAGAAAATCGTCCAGAAGATGGTGAAAATAGATAAAGAGTGGCACGAGATGTTACCATTTTCCTTGCATGGTTACCGCACTTCAGTGCGCATTCTATAGGGCAACCCCGTCCTCTCTCGTGTATGGAATGGAAGCATTGTTGCCCATTGAAGTAGAGATTCCTTCCTTGAGGATTTTAGCAGACGTCAAGCTAGACGAAGTAGAATGGGTGCAAGCAAGACTCGACTAACTTAATATCATCGATGAGAAGCGCATGAAATCAACCGTCATGGTCAATTAGACCAAAAGCGGTTGAAGAGAGCCTTTGACAAGAAAGTTTTCCCGTGACACAATGAAGCAGGAGACCAGGTCTTGAGGAAAATTCAGCCAACTCACACCGATCCAAGGGACAAATGGACACCAAACTATGAGGGTCCGTATATGGTGAAAAAGGTTTTCACCCTAACCTTTAACCTCCATATCATTAGCATTTGCACCTAGCATGGATCTTAGTCAGGGAATCAAGGTATCTTATCCAACAATCAACAAAAGAGCTTCATGTTCAAAGCTCAGCCAAGAGCTCAAGCTCAACTTTGTGGCAATCTCAAGTCACAAGGTCTCCATCCTCATCAAGGTATGTCACTCAACCAATTGAATCAAGTTAAGATTTTGGTTCAAAAGAGATTTGTGGCTAATCCTTTGGGAAAGACATGATTATAAAGATGAACACACACCTTGAGGGTCCTCTACATGGATTATGTGTCATCATAAACCATCATAAGAGCCTCAGTCAGTGGAAATGGTCCTAGGTTTTCATCTGGTCAATAAAGGTCAACTGTGATTTAATTAGATCAAAATCTTGGATCTCAAGGTCAATCAAAGGCAAGATAGGTGTTTTCAAGTGATGTCATGTGTTTGGAACAAGAAGAATCAACAAGGAACATAAAATCAAGAGTTTGCTTAAATTAGGGTTTTGATTGAAAATTTTCTAAGTGTAGAAAACCCTATTTCTAGCCATTTTGCAACTTCCATAAATTTATCACTTTTTATCCAATGAAGGAAAACTTGCTATAAAATTAAAGAGGACATCATGAACTACAAGTTTATGGAAGGAAGCATGTTCAAAAGATTCATGGTTTAGGAGATATGATGAGATAAAGTTTTAAAAGTGGAGATTATGACATTTCAACACTTAGAATTGTTCTAAGTATAGAAGATCAGTTTGAGGTATCTACTTTCAAGCCCATTTTACATGATTATTCAAGCTTTAATGATTTTTCCTTGAACATGAAAGTTGTAGAGCATCCTCCAAGCTTCCGTTTGAGTATTAGATCATCTCCATTAGATGTGTAGAGTTCAAGTTATGATGATCCCAAATTAGGGTTTCAAAGATGTCAAGATTGGCAAGTGACTAGGCAGATTTTTGGACCAAACTTCCAAGACATTTTTCACTAAGCTCCTGATCTCAAAGGAATTTTCCCATAACATGAAAATTGAAGATCACTCTTCAAGCTTTTCATCTATTACTAGAACTTTCTCATTGGATCAAAACTCAGCAAGATATGTAGCTTCGAAGTCAAGGTTTCAAAACGGGCAAGGTTCAATAACTTAGAATTTTTTTCTAAGTCATTTGTGACATAATGGTGGACACACTTTCAACTCAACTTATCCCATGGATCCAAGCATTGTTTCAACTTGATTTGAACATGAAATTTATTCCCTAATCTCCCTATTTTTCATTAAGCTCAAGATTGCACCATTTGGGCAAAAATTCATTAAGTTATAATGGATTAAAATGAGCCATTTGGATGGAAAATCATGCATGATGTTGTCACCAATTCACTTGTTTCATGCAATCATCATTCTCACCAAAATCACACGCACCAAAACCACATTTCTTGCCCAAAGAATACTAACTTAAGTGGCCAAGCATACACCACATCCAATACACCTTTCATGCTATTGTCTTTCCAAAAGAAGAAATATTCCAAATGTTGTAAAAACTCACAAAACCTTGCCTCACCACTCATTTTCCCATGTGCTTTTCTCATGCTTGAACTCTGATTTTTCTTTGCTCACAATAATGACAACCAACACCTCCCTCATGTTGAGAAAATCGTGCCACTCTCACTCACCTCACACATTTTCAAATTTCACAAAATCATTAACCATAAATTTTAGCCATAGTCACTCACTTTTAACTCACTCAAACCCTCATATAAAATACCTAAAAACCCTAGCACACACGGAGGAGGCTTCATTTTGCTCATAATCATAACAAAAATTCTCTCATTTGCATCAAAGTTTCATTTCTTTGAATCTCATTATACAAGGCTCCTCATTCATTTTTCTTGCTCAAGACACTCTTCTGAGAAGTTTTGGAGGTTAAATAAGGAATTTGGAAGCTTGCTTGCACGTGGAAAAAGCCATTTCAAGCTCAGAGGTAATCTTTTGACTTTGTTTTACCCCTTTCTAAGTAACCATTAAGCATGTTGTGAGCTCCCCTAAAGTCCTACAGAGATGTAGGCATTGTTTGGACTAGTTTAGGTGATGTTTGAGCATGTTGAGATTGACACCTTGATTTTTGTTTGCTTCGATTCATCAGTTTTTTGCATTTTAAAATTGTGTTTGATCATGGATTTGAAACCAACATGAGAAGCTTTTCATTTTGATAGCCATTTTTTGTTGTTTGGTGGTGGTTTATGGTCTGGATCTATGGCACCATGGCCGAAGAAGACGACCGGAGCTAGGGCTCCGACGTCTGAGACCAAGGTCTTAAGCTGATGTGGCTTGTTGGACTTTCACGCGTGGCCTTTTGACATGCTGAGGTGTATTAATGAAACGTTGCGTTTCATTTAGTATGCTGGCTTTTTTTGTTTGGTCGTTGGGTTAATTGGTTAATGGGCCTAGCTTGATTTTCACACACCCCTGATTTGGGCCCAATGTGTCATTTAACTAGCTCTCAGTTCATTTTCAAATTGCTGATGCACCCCCTTTATTTTATTTCTTTTTATATTTTTCTTTTATTTTCACACTCTCATTTTATTTTATTTTAACTACTTCCACTTATTTTAAAAATACACAAAAATATAATTTTGTTCCTTTAATGTCTTATGTTATTTTTCACAATTTTATTTTATTTACTTATTTTCTATTTATTTTGGATTTAATTTGAATAAGTGCTTCCACTGATACCTTTGCATTAGGGTTGAGGATTTGAGTGGCTTATGATCATCATTTGAGGCTAATTTTTTAGCCAAATTAAGACCATTGAATAAGGGTTATATGATGATGTTTGAGCTTGGTCTGAATTACCTAACGTGACTTGCCATTTCCCACTTTTTAACCTTCGATTCACTCCCGATTTGATGCATATCTTGCATAATTCAACCATTTTGAGAATTGTCCTTAGCCTATTTTCTTCTCATCTTTTGTAATTGTTTAAATATATGTTTGAACTTGTGTTTGTTTATTTTTTGGTATTTCATTTGAGTGTCTTTCTATTTTTGGTGGAGCCCTCTTTGAGGGTTGTTGATAATTCCTCATGTTTGAGCCATATGCCTAACTTATTAATCCCTTGACCTAGTTGAGTTTGATTATAGCTTGTGGAATTTTGGAATATGATAACATACTACCTTGAGGTTATTCTTTCTTTGGTTTCATGGTCTTTGAACCTTTTTCCTATTTTTGGTTTATTTTACAAGTTTGGTATTGTTTGAGTGTTTCACTTAGCTACCTTTTGAGGTAGTCTTGCTTTGATACTTCTTTACATGTGTTAGTTGAAGCTTATTGATATTTATATGTTTCATGTAAGATGTTTAAATTGTTGGTCAAGGTGTTTGTACCCTCATTTCATGATCACATTATCTCACACACACTTCACATGGTCTTTTGTTCATTGTGAGATTACTTGACTTGTGTTTTGTGCATGCTTTGGATATTTTTCTCATGACTTGTTTAGATTGATCTTCGATGAGTTGTGGATTGATGTGAGTGCTGCCCATGTTGTTTTCATCTCATATATTACATGTCTTGATCATTTGCTTCATGTTTTACATGTTTTTTGCACTCATTACTATTCTTGTCTTATCCCGAGTGCTTGACATTACCTTTAGGGTTCACTGTCATAAAGTACTTACCATTCAAAAAAATCAAAACATCTTTAATAAGAGAATAAGGTTCTCTTTGTATTGAATTAAAGAGAGAAGATTCAGTGAAGACTTCTTCCTCTCCTAGTATTAGGATACTCACTTTAGAGTGTGTGATCTCGATACTCGTCTTTTAATACGAGGGCGTGACTATATTCACCACACCATTTTTACAATAAATCTTATGAGATAAAGAACTGGGTACTACCCGAAAGGGGTTACTATCTGAGGACTTATTTCACCCCTAAAATCAACTGTCAACAAATCAAATGTGATATCTTGCCTTGATGGCGAAAACTATTTCTTTTCAAAAAGGATATGTTACGTTTGTTCTATTGCAAAGAGGTAACGCCTAAGACTCCACAAGCGAGCTATAATACACCTAACTGATAGAATGTGAATGTTGGCATCGTCTATAAAAAAAACCAACAAACCGTAGTCCAAACTACCGACGCTCTGATTCTTTACTTCTTTTAAGTGAAGATACGTAGGCACAAGGGCCCCAATCCTTGGCGAGCACACTTCCATCTTTTTCATCTGTAGTCCGTTGAACTACGTTGACTCTGAAGATATGTAGGCACAAGGACCGTGAGGTTTTACCGAGTCTCCTCCCCATTTTTCACCTTCTCTTTTCTCTCTATTTTTGTTTTATACCCTTCTATCTCCCCTTAGAACACTTTTAGAATGCAACACCCTTTGGAAACATCCTCACACATAGACAAGCAAATGGTTCCCATCGAGTACAATGGATGTGAGGGGTGCTAATACCTTCCCTTCACATAACCATCTTCTGAACCCTTTCTCTTGGTTGCGAGACCATTTTATCCATTTCCTTCTTTTAGGGTTTTCTCGATGTTTTGCCTTCCCCTTTTGGAATAAATAAAGTTCGATGGCGACTCTTCTGTTCTTCCACTTTTTCCTCTCCGTCGTTGCATTTTTTTCCGAGTAGTTACAGTGATGATTTTCTATCCCTTGTGAAGTTAAAAACCCGCTAGGTTAAAAACCCGTAAAGGTAACTTAGGCAAAAAGGGGTTTCCCGGTAGGCTGAAAACCCGAGAAGGGCGGTCTAGGAAAAAGTTAAGGATTCAAAAGGAAAAAACTGCATTCTGAGAGGACGTGTGAATTTTCTTCCTTGATCACTAAACTCTAATTAGAAGGATCAATGCAATCGTTGTGCTAGGAAGCAAGGCATAAAGGGTCTTCAGATATATATGGGTCATAGAGAAAATTGAAACCCAATAGAAACTGATTTCAACATTGCCATTTCTATTTTTTATCCATTTTCTTTCAAAGAAATGACCTCTTTTAGGAATTGCCTCCTCTTGTAATTTGCCCATTTATGGGTCTTCATAAATAAAGATTATTTTCATCAAAACATTTTCTCTTCTGATTCTTACCATGTGATTGCAAAGCTTATTTTATCGGTGATAATTATTGCATGTGATCTTAGGGATGATAATTTTGTGGTAGAAAGAAAGTGTGAGATTACTTCTCCTCTTAGGGTGTTTATAAGGTGACCATGTCCCTAGGCAACATGCGGAAACACCATTGAAACCACAAAGTGACTTGGCCGAGACAAGAATCATTTAGCCCTGAGGAAGCTGGCACCAAAATTGGGGGTCCAAGCATCTCCAAAACTTGATTGCATCATGAAGAAGCGGTGTCGGGAAGTCAAGCTCGTTCTCCTTCCAGCCCAATTCCCAATCATATTTGGCACCTTTTTGTTGTAAAGCCGCTTTAGGCTGGTACTTCTTTATAAAACCACCTCTGACTGGTACCTTTCACCTTACATATCTACTCTTCCCCACCAAACCCAGTTACGCTTGGCACGACTATTACCCACTTCAGAATCTCATATCCCCAACATTTTGCATACATTTCTGCATCATTTGCATGTTTGTTTAGCTAGTTCCTATAGAAGGTAGAGCATTCCTGTGGACATTGTCTCTTTCGACGATTAATATTTGCAACTCCTTCCATGCCTTTTTGCATAGGAGTTACCTTGTCTGTTGTAAGGTATTTCATTGCCTTTTGTGTAAAATCTTATCCCTTTGCTTTCCTTTTGTGAGCATCTTCGCTGTCTTTTACACGTGGCCAAACTTTATTTTGGGTATCTTCGATCAATTTGAACGTTTGATGCATATGTAGCCAAAAACTGAATGGTCACTACACACAAAGAATGTCATATCTGCCTTTGTCCCTGTGAGGTTAATGTTTTTATGATACCTTATACAAGGGTGGTTATTGCCCTCAACGTACCTTATGTGAGTCTTGTTCATGCCGTCATCGTAAGACTTTTGGTTTGTGCATTTTGCACCTTTCCGTACCCGACTACGTCTTTTGCATATTATCCTCAGCAGTTCGTCTTTGCGTATTACGTTTATCTCCCCACAAAGTATCCTATCTTTTGTAGACCTTTGCCTTCAAACATTTTGTTCTGGTGTCTTTCTCTACCTTTCGTAGAAGAAATTTGCTTCCTAGTTGTGACTAGCAATAGGTCAGTCGCTGACCCCGTCTGATATTGCTAATTGGTGGTTACCAAACTTTAGTCGTTACTAATGTTGTAGCTTATCCTTGAGATCTAGTGTTTACCTGATTCTATCCCCCAGTAAATGTTTTGTTTGTTAACTAACTCAGCTAAAGACCAGTAGTCACTATCATTGTTCTAAATCCAATCGGCATTGGTATCGTTGATTTGGTTGTCACCATATCCTCCTGAGGTCTAGTCGTTACTAGCATTCCCTAGAAAGTCCAGTGGTTACTGTAATTTTTTAAAGTCCAGTTGTAATTGGAAAATTTCATCCAAATATGTTGTGTTTCTTAGATTATTGGTTATCACAAATATTCCCCCATTGAAGTCTAGTAATTACTAACATTCCTCAGGAAGTCCAATAGTCGCTGGCATTGTTTAAATCCCAATGGTCATTGGCAGTTTTCTTCAAAATTTGATCTTAAGGTGGTTGGTCATTACCAGCATTCCTAATGAACCCCTAGATACCCCCAGCAGGTCTCGGAGGTCTAGTAGTCTTTAGCATCCTCGGTGAGTCTGGTCTTATTTCTAGTCCTTTCCTGAAGATCCCGTTCAAACTCTTCGTCACAGGGAAAATCCCCATTAGTTTGTTCCCTAATAGGGACCGTGTCTCTGGTCTTTTGCATCCCAGTTGGAATCTGTGTCCGTCTAACTTTGGTTCCCCTTCATGGTTGCTTATCTATACCTCCCTTAATGCACTTCCCCAGTGGAGATTTGCATTTCTCCAGTGGAGATTGGCCTTTTCCTCAGTGAAGATTTATATTTCCCGTTGGAGTTGGTGTCCCCTGTGAGGAAGATCCCCGTAAAGTACCACCTTTAGTCATGTCTGAACTACTGTTTATTTTGCTTTGGGTCTCTTCCCAATGTGTCTGCTTTCCCAGTGAGTAGTTACTTGTTGTTTTGTTCATCTTTTTTCTTTCGCTCGTGTGTCTGTGTTTTCTTGCACTCTAGCATTATAAAGCATCATTCTTATAATTCATTGCGTGATCAACATTTTTCCTTTGCATACCATCGCATCTAAGGGACAAAATTTTTGGTTTGCTATATTTAAATACCTTTCACCATAATTCTATGAAGATAGTTATCTCTCATTGCCATCTGGCAAAGATATTTAAATAGGGGCAACTATCATACCTTAAATTTTTACCCCTAGATTCCATCATCACTCTACAAGCATCAAGCATGTGTTACCTAACCTTAACCTTTTTCAAGTTGATCTTTGTCAAGATGCAGGTGAATTAGCGTTTTTCACTATCAAAATCAAGGATCCTGTGGACTGATTAGTCAAGATTTTGGATTTATCTTCTATAAATCAAGTCTTCATGTCATCAAGAAACTCACATCTTTCCAAGAACAAGTGTTATTTGAGGTTGTTACCAAATGAATATAGGCATTACAGTGCAACACCCTAATATGTGTTTCTATTGGAAAAAGTCAACTGAAGTTTGACTTTTGGTTTAAAGAATATTCCAAAGCTCGAATCATAATCCATGACCCTCCTATGACTTATTAAAGTCTCCCCAATAATTTTGAAAGGCTCAAAGAACCCAGAACACTGAGGATGGACCCTGAAGATTTCAGTCGTTCGGTTCGTCTGTCTAGAAAGTCAACTCTTTGACTTTTAGGGTTTTGATCCCAAATTGAAGCAAGCAAGTCTTCCAATATAATTTTGTGCCTAACTATTGAGTTTTGTGGAGATTCAATCAATAATTGATGGATAACTTGTAAATCAAGAAACTAGGGATCATGAAAAACCCTAATTTTAAGCCAACTTGGAAGGTCATAACTTCTTAACCACACATCCAAATGAAGTGGTTCAAAACTTGTTGGAAATCTCTCAAGGAGTACTACAAGGGTTTGAGGTCCAAAAATCATAGATTTTGAGTTGTGAGCTCATCAAGTTGTGAAGAATTTCAACACTTAGAGAAATCTTCATGTTTCTTGGCTTGTAAGTTAACTTTTGCAACAATCTTCAAGAGTATTTTTGACATAGTTTCCTTTGGAATTTGAAATTGTGTAAAATATGAAAGTTTTAGATCATGTTTGGGTATTTTTAAAAAGTACAAGAGAATTTTCTCAACCTTTGTAGTTAGGGAGAATCGAAGAAGGCGAGTAGGGCATTCTCTATGTCATGAAACCAAGTTCATCATTGGTATTTTCTTGCATAAACCCTTAAAACCTCTTCTAATCCCTTGCTTAACTCATTATTTAATGCTTACGAACCTAATTTAGGAGATTATAATGCATAGCCATGAGCAAAACTCAGATTTTGGATTAATTAAGTTGTTTAATCATGCAAGTGGATGCAAGTGGCATGAGAGAGAAACTTTTCTTGCAAGTTCTGTCACAACTCAGCAACCACATCATCTTCTCCCTCCATTTCACTTCAAGACCACTATTTGTAGGCTATAGGTGATGATCAAACTCATAGAGAGGTGGCTAGAACTCAGAAGAAAGATATCAAGTTGATCTTGCACATTTTGCCTCCAAAAAGGGCAAAGTTGGCGAGATGAGTCAATCTGTCCATACCACTTGATTTCCAAGCTTGTCTATAAATAGATCCTTCTCCTCACATATAAACTACACCATATTGATCTAGAAACTAAGCAAAATATCTTATTTCTCATATCACATTGTTCTTGCAACTTGTGAAGCTTGCTCCCTTAAGGCAAAAATTATGCCTTTGCATAAACCTTGCCAAAACCTCATACAACCATCAAACACTTCCAAAAACACTTCAAAAACATCACATATGATGTATTGAATCTTATAAAACACTCACTTTCACTATAAAACTTCTCACTCAAAAATTCAACTGTCAATTCACAAAAGTTTGACTTTCTGCACTTTCACAACCACAACTTTGTCCAACACTTTTCCAGCCACTCTAACCCTTCAAACACCTTGCATATAAGTTCTCTAATATTTCTAAAGCATTAACACACTTCTGTAACACCATCTACTAGTATTTCACTTTGGAAGTCCTTGGTCATTTTGGCAAAAAGAGGTTATTTTGTCAAGGCAGCCACTTTGAGGGAGTTTAAATCACTTGAATAGCTCATTTGGAACATCTTGAGGTTGTTTGAATCATCACACCTCAGCTGGAACTCTTGCTTTGTGTATTGGCTTGAAGAGGCTACAAAAGGTAAATGCTCTTACTAGTCACCTTTAGAATCATGCTAATGTTTGATGTACATTGAGTTTGGACATGTTTAATATCAATTATAGGTCATGTTTGAACTTTGGTTTGCCCTTAAACTTGTGTGGTTTTGACTGCCCACTTATATTGGTTTGATAGCTTACTTTTTATGTCATTTCCATATGCAAATCATGGATTCTGTTTAGGCATAGGTTTATGATGTTTGTAAACATCATTTGTATGTCTTATAGGTTATGTTTGATCATTTGGTTGATACTTAAACATGTATTCATGACTGTCATCATGTTCATGCTCAAACTTGCCATTTTGGCCACTTCATGTGCAATCTGTTGTTTGAACTCATCTCTTGATGTGTGATGTTTGTAAACATCATTTATATGTTCCATGTGGTATGTTTGATCACTAGTTTGCTGCTTAAACCATGTATATTTGACTGTCCACATGTTCTTGCATATAACTTGCCATTTTCAATGATGTCTTTGAATTTTCCAAATGATGCATGATCTTTGAAAACCACCACCACCATTGGATTTCTTGTGAAAAAAATACACAATTTCCTTTTTTGTTTCACTCAATTTCATTGAGTTTTGAGCAAGTTATGGTTTCTCTTGCAAATCTGCCTAAAGTTGTCTTGCCTTGACTTGGTTTTTGCCCTAGTTTGCCTCATTTTGGACCCAATTTTCAAAAGGGCATAAATACTTTGATTTTTATCATTTTGATTCCATTCTTTTTGAAATATTCTCCTTGATATGTATAATTTCATTTTGTGAAGAAATAATTCAAGAATTGTGATTTTTTAAACACTTTGACTCACATGAAAGACATGACCTTTTTTAGGGTTGTTTACTTGTTTTCATGAGTTTCTTTGACTTAGTACTTGATTTTCTTGCATGATTGATCTTGTATGAATAACTTTTGGATGTTTAACATGTTTGTGTGTTTTAAAACATTTGGATATTTACTTTACCATGCTTATTCATGCCTTTATAAATGTATGAACATGAAAACCATGCCTTGAAACTTTTTGTTGGTTGGTGATATGCTTCTTGATGTTGTAACATGATTATGTTAGAACCATAACATGCCTTCACCTTATATTACTTTTTTATGTATCTTGTTAGAACCATAACATGATTAGAGTTTAATTATTGCCTTCGTAAGTGCATGAATGTGAATGTATGATTTGAAACTTCTTTGTGAATCCTTGTGTGTTTCTGGATGTTGTAACCTCTTGAGCATGAACCCCTATCTCACCTTGACTTGTTTATGTGTCTTGTTAGAACCATAACATGTTTAGGTTTGACTCTCACTTTGGTTATTTCCATGAGTCTTGATCATCTTGTCTTTGTGAATGCATGAATGCTTTGAAACTTTCTTTGAAAAACATGATATTTTCTTCATGTTGTAACCTCATAAACATGATCCTCTACCCTCATATTATTTTATTTATATGTCTTGTTAGAACCATAACATATTTAGGTTTGATTCTTGACTTGATTGTTACCATGATCTTGTTTACATTCCCCTATGTGAAGTTTTAATCCATGCTTGATTTGTTGTCACTCTTCTTGCTTATCCATGTTTGATTGTCCTCAATATGCTTTGGAAATGATTAAATATGGTTACATTTATATTTGAGTGATTCATATGCCAAGTTGTAACTTGTACGAATGTGTTTTGTTTGTTTACCATTGATAAACTTGTTATTGCCACACATGTTTCCTGCTTGCTTTTGTTGGTTGTTACCTTCATAATCTTTGAACCTTGCCATGATAAGTGATGTCTTAACTTATACTTGATGATTGAAATGTTTGGTCTTGTAAAAACCTTTATCACCATTGTTCGTAACCATTTGGTTTGATTATATTTGGTTGTAACCTTGTTTTTTGCTTCATGTTGTTACCATGACTATTATATCTTCATCATGCTTGAATGAATGCTTATATGTGTTTTAAATTTGATAAGTTTCTTTCCCAAAGTGATAGAACTTGTTAGTTTTCATCCAATTGCCTTGTTATTCCCTTTTTCCAAAGGAAAGTTTCTCTATTGACTTCATCTGTCATAGATAGCTCATTACCCGTCCCCCTTGACTTGGTTAGGTAATTAGGTCCTTTAACTTAGTCAAGTTAGAACCTACATCCATTAGACTTTTCTTTAAGTCTAAAGACCTACCCCTTGTTAGGAGTATCCTTCAATTATAACTTTAAGATAGAGTTTGTTAACTCTATGTAAGGATCATTGTCATGATTACTTACTCCCTTCCTGGCTTTTGTCAAAGTCAATCCCTTTGAGTGTTAAACTTAGAACTAGAGAGTTTTGTTAAAATCTACATAGATATTGTTATGTTTGTTACCCTTGGAGTCTTGACCATAGTCAAGTATTCCTTAAACCCTAGTGAGGAGAACTACGATTGCTCTGATTCCATCTTAGTCAGGATATGTAGGCATAAGATGTGATATCTTTGTGAGAAAATTTAGAATTATCCTTAGGTATTTACCTAGAACATTACCCTAACCTTGACCCCATAACCCTAGCAAACAACTTAGGTAACTTATCATACACACACGCAAAAGGTTCCTATAGGGTACTGCAGATGTCTAGGATGTGAAATACCTACGCTAGGCCTAACCAACCCCTGATCCCCGAATCTTTAGCATTGTTGTTACATTGCGCAAAATGTCTTTCTTTCTTTAACCTTTCCTTTGGATAAATCAAAGCTCGGTGGTGAAATTCAATGAATTAAGATTCAAGTTAATTAATAGCTTGATATCCGGTTCTCACCGCAACATATTTCATGAGCATTGCATATGCATTTTCCTGTTCTGTGGCTTATTCTGTGTTGTTTTACCTCCAGTATATCACACTGAGTCCTCCACATCTTTACAAAACTAAGGCTCAAGCTCGGGATAAGATGGACCATTTGGAACAAGAAAATCGGGCACTTCAAGATGAAATTTCTGCTTTAAGGACTAACATGAAGGCCTTCTCTATCGCCATTAAGGATTTGATAGATGCTCGAGAGAAAGAAAATAAAAAACTTTAGGATGAAGTAGAAAGCCTAAGAGCTGCTAAAAGGAATCTGACTAATTTGGTCAAAATTTGGTTATATCCCAGCGACAGGATGGCTCTTCTTCATCTACCAATCAGCTATCAAAACAAAGTGATTACTCCAAAGGTATTCATGTACGCTATGCTCGGTTGTTCCCTATACTCTTACATAATGGATTGATCAAGAAAGAAACTCCACCAGCTATCCCTCAGGCCCACAAGAGTTACTTTAAGGTTGATGCTTTCTGTGCCTTTCACCAAGGAGCACCTGGCCACGACATTGAAGAGTGTTATGTTCTTAAAGAGAAGGTGAAGGAGATGACTCAATCAGGGGTTCTATCTTTCAAAATGTGCAAGCCCCAGGTTTGGATCAACCTTTTACTTGGGCAAGAAGCAATTCACTTCCTGCATATGGTGGATTAATGAAGAAGACTCTGGATTTGTAATATCAGATTGTAGCATTTTATTTTTTTGCATTTGTTATTGTAGATGTTTTTGATTCGCTGCATTTTGTGGCAAAACATTGATGTATGTGTGAATGTCATAACTGATGTTATGGCATACATGTGTAGTGTTCTGCAGGGTAAGTTTGGTTATCTAGCACAAAGTAAATTGGATGTCATACTGAATGTCATGACATCAGGTAGCTAACATCAGGGCGCGCGTGTTTTATTTTTCTGGTATGGTTCCTGATTTATCTCAGGCTAAAATTCAGGATTCCTTAGTTATATCAGGCAAGATTTCAGTCAGGGCTGAGAGAACATGGAACGGCTGTGACCTAATTCGTAGCACCTGAATTATGTAAATTGGTTTAACTGAGTTAAACCTAATATATGTTCTGCAGGCCCAAGACCCATGCACTGCATATAAATAAAGGAGGAATCCTTCTGAAGACTAGCAGATTGGGTGGTGAAGAATTCTGTCTGAGTAATTTATTCTTCACGTGTGGTTTTGTGTTATAGGGTTTTGAGAGTCTCTTGTGTGTGTGACTTTGTAAGTCACCCTTTGTTTCTTTTGATGCATTGTGGTAGACATATTTATGGGTTAGTTTTGTGAGCCATTCACACATTAATTAATGTGTGAATTGGAATAAGTTGTAATTGTAAATTGTTCACTCAAAGCTTTTAAGTAAGAGTGTATGGTTCTTGATCAAAGCTTGTAAGCAAGATCAAGTTGTGACTTTGAAGAATGTCTTCTAAAGTCTTCTTTTTGTTTTGAATTATTTATCACTGTTGTGATTATGGGGAGTGAGAGGTGTCTCGTGTCTAGTGGGTTCTAGGCAGAAACTGCATTGGGTAGAGATTAAGTGAGGAGTTGTAAACTGGGAGTTTAGCTCTGAATTAATTATGCTAATAGTGGATTTCCTTCCTGGCTTGGTAGCCCCCAGATGTAGGTGATGTTGCACCGAACTGGGTTAATAATTCATTGTGTTATTTATCTTTCAGCATTTACAATTCTGCACAACTTAAATGGTTAGATAAATAGTTCTGTCAGTCTGGCGATGTTATAACAGATGTCATGACATTGTGATTTCTGAAAGAATTTTAAAATGGTCATGTTCTGTCCTTGTTCTGTTTTAGTAGAGATTAATGTTCTTTGCATCTCTTAGGACATCTGAGATCCGCATACCAGAATTTCAATTGGTATCAGAGCAGGCATCCTGTCTGTTATGGATGAGATCTTGGGACATACTTTCTGGTGTTTTTGAACAAGGAGAAGTGGTAGCTGATTTGCTGATCTTGCCAAATGTTTGAGCTGTTACTTCTGGAGTTAAGGGGGGAGTTTGTGCTTACTCCTGTTTTGGAAGGATTCTGGGTATCTGCTGATTTGCTATTTGATATAGGTGTGTCTACAACAACTGCAGGAGGAGTGGTTGTTTCTTCTGTATGATGTCCTATAAGATGTTATGACATCTTGTTTAGGGCATGTCGAAGATGTTCTTGTGGTGGTTCCGCTGCATATTTTTCTGATGGAAGAACTCTGATAGACCGGTTATTCTTGAAGATATCAATGTTTCTGAAAACTCTAATCATTCCAACGTCGGGAGCAATGGAATGAAGAGAGTTATTTGTTGATATATACCATTGCTGACTTCATACTTGGAAGATTGGTTTTTTTTCATGTACCTTGAAGTCAATTTGAAGATAAGAGCTCTTTCAGGGAGATAATCCGGTTCTCATGCTAAAAAAGGATTTTTGAAGGTCTCTGGTGCTGATAAATGATATAATGGGAGGTGAGCTCTATTAGCAAGAGGAAGTCATAGGCAGGTTGAGTCAAGGGTGGCAGCCTTGTTGTTTCAACATTAAAGATATTTATACTAAAAAATATTGTTGGTATTATTGAAGTGTAAATATCTATCAGATGGTCTTCTCGACAAGTTGTGGATTTAAGATCAATTGATATTTGTGGATTACACACATATTTAATTGGTTATCCATGAAGTTCAAGATTGCTGAAGTTCAGAGAAGGATTTATTATAAGGATTTAAGATTCATTGCTATTTGAGATAGATCTTCACAAATATTTAATGGATTATCCTTAGTCAATGATCAAGATGTCTCATCAGTTGTAGCACAAGCTTCAGACCCTTGATCTGTTTGAGGATCTGATGTTCAACCAGATGTTGAGACATTCCATCAGCAAAGATTATGCAGAGTTCTGTTGATTCAAGGAGTGAATCACTAGATCAAAGGAGATATAGCTGATGATCTTGGTACCATACACATGTGTGGTAGGATCTGTCTTTATTCTAGTAAGGTTCTTGGCAAGAAACTAAGGCTAGAATATAGTGCTGATGGAAGTGAAGATGAAGACATTTTTCTTAGATCTGTTTATTGGAGTGCAGTAGGTGTGTTCTAGTTTCTACTAGAAGCATTTGATATTTATCTAGAAAGTTTCCTGGCAAGAAACTTGTCTAGAATATGGTGATGGTGATAGAACTGCTTGGGTTAGTTTGTTTCTGATCTAAGTGCATAGGAGCATGTGACCTTGCTCATTTTGGAGGACAAGGATAAGTGGTAGTTATCTTTGATTTTCTGAAGAAGTGTCTACTTAAGGAAAGCGGGATTCCTTTTGTAAAGATCTTTTGTGACTAATCCTCTTTGAAAAATCAAGTTTTGGCATGTTTGGGTTCTCTAAAGAGGAGGTTCTGAAGCAAATATACTTCAAGGGATTTGTTGTGGTACAATAAAGCAGAATATAGGTTGTCTACTCAAACTTGCTATTAGCAATCAAGTTTATGTGAACATGGTACTCTTGATGAGGTTCTTCTAAATGGCATAATGAAGGACTAAAGTCACCAGCAGGATGTCTTATCAGATGTTGTAACATCAAGCAAACTTCAGGGCATTAATTGATGTTGTGGCACATCATTGTAAGATAGGTTGATCTTCTCGGGTATGAATGGAATTGATACTATCTCATACAGTTTGCAGGAGCTGTGTGAAGGAGTAGATGTTACAGGTCCAAGTCTTGGTGTATCTAAGTTGCCTTGTAGCATGTAAGATATCAAGATCAAGTTTGCTTAGATTTTCTAGAGCTCTGAAAGAAGCTGAGTTAACCAAATAGTAGCATTTGGTTGGTCTCTAATGTGATTCCAAGCAGAGAGCATGGAATTAATTACACTTGTGCAGAAGGGTAGTTGGTTGAAGATCAAAGAAGGTTCTGGTTCTGTTCATATATTAGTGCTTGTGGTAGAAGCCCTAAGTTGTTTATGGAAGATTACCTTCTTTTGGAGATGTATGATAGTTTATCTCTTTGGTTGTCTGAAGTTCTTATTGATCAAGCTGGTGGAGCTGTGTTTTCTGAAGACCTTCAGTTGGATTACTAGGCATTAGTAAGTCCAGTTGTGGGCATATAATGAACCATTAGATGTTATGTCTGTGATATGTATCATCTGGGTTGTTTTTCCTTGGAGAAGGACTTGAAGATCTGTTGATTCACATCTTGACTAAGAAGTACTCTATCTTGTCATACGGGAGAATGATGAGGTAAAAGGACTGTCTTGGAGTATGATGTGAAGGTATTGTACAAGACTGGAGTGGATCATTGGTTGATTGAATGAAAGTCTGGATTCTAATGTGAATATGCACCAATTAAACCAGAAGGGTTCTAACTTATCATATGGGAGAATGATGAGGAAAGAATGTCTTGGATTATGGGGTGTCTATCTTGCTTTCTAACTAAGGCCAGAAGTCTTGTGGAGAAGTGGTAACTCTAGTAAGATGTGGAGCAGTCTGGTACCTTCTCACTGTATGAGCATGAAGTTGGTCTTGAGATACTGTGGTGATCTTGGAGCATCTTTTATAAAAGATAGGGCGAGAGCTTTTGTCTGATGGATGTACTAGTTGCCTATGGTTCAAGCACTGAGTGAATGTGTTCAGCAGGTGTGTTGAACAAAGAGTGAGCTCTTGAAGACATGAAGATGAGTCTTATGTTTTCCATTCACGTGCTTCTGGAAAAAGAGAACTGGTTATCCTTGATATGGGGAGTGATACTTCTATCTAGGATCTGTTGCTGCAACAGTACAGGTCCTTTTAGATTGTTTGTGGTTTCAAGTAGTTTATGGTTGTTTTCCTCTAGGAGGATGGAATGTCATACCAGATGTTGTGACATTATGTTACTGCTCTAGCTCATGGTGAACTTGACATTGTATTGTTTTTGGTTCTGTCATTGGGTATCAATGGATCAAATCAAATTTTTGGGCCTTTCTCCAAGTGTTTTATCTTGTAGTTGTATGAGTAAGTGAAGATGAAGATCAAGGCATCATCAACTTTGATTTTGTGCATATAGAAGGATATTCATCCTGACATCCTGGAGATTTGTCTAGGTCTTCAAAGCTGAATCTGAGTAATCTATCAGATAGTTATGTCTATCCTGCAACTACTTCTGCTATTGATTCTAGTGTGGTGTGTGAATCAAGGGGAGTAAAGTTGCATGTGTTTCCAGTGTGTGTATATGAAGATGTTGAAGTAAGTCTTCATGTGTTTGGATTATCTCTTTTAGGGGGAGTACTGATTATGCATGACAGGGGGAGCTATGTACTTGTCTGATGTGCAGCTGCATTGCTGTAGCCTGTGCAAAGTTTTCTAGTTCTTAGGCAAGCTTGTGTTCTTGGACCACTGATGAGGTTGTAATGTCAGACAAGATGTCTTGACATTGTGTTGGCTTGTGTACTTTTTGTCTTAACAATGTGTTTATGGAATACTTGTGTGTCTCAAATTGGGGATTTAAAATCAATTGTTACTTGTGGCAAGTATTTAATTGATTATCCTTGAATTGGTGATGTCAAAGGTGTCACTCCTGAAGGTGCAACTTCAGATAAGGCAAGAACTCAAGATTCAATGACAATGTTCATGGGGTAAAGTTATGTGGATTTTTTATTGTGGAGGTTGTTTCTCATCATGAAGCACGATGTATGATGGTCATGGTGAAGAATCGTTGTTTGATGGATATGTGCAAAAGGGCAGTAGATAGAAAGCAGAAGGAGAAGTAGTTTATGTCCATGACTTGCTGCTTGTAGTTTGTCTGATTGATGAAGGAATCAATTCTTAAGGTGCTTAAGAATAATTATTGTAATGCCAGACAGGAAGTCAGAACATTATGTATCTAAGGAAGCTACAAGAGAGCCTATTTCTCTCCTTACCACTAGAGTGTTTGAATGAGTTCAGAAGGGGGTTTAAATCTGTGTCCATGGATTGTTGCTGCAGTGGTGCAGTCTGTATATTGATGGAGGATCAAGCAGTTTGTGTATCACTTGGGAGGTTGTGAGATATCATTCAGTTTGTTTGGGTTGGCTCTGTTTGATGTGTGCATCTAAGTTCATATTTACTCTCTTGGCTAAACAAAGGGGGAGTAAAGTGTTGTTATTTGTGGCTACTACTGTGGAAAGAGTAGTGTTGTAATAATCCCTTAAATTTGTGTTTCCAACCTTATTTGATCTATACTAAGTCTTTAGTTATGATCTTAATTTGTGGCTAAAAAGGGGGAGAATTAGCTATAGATTTCAGCTGCCTAGTTGTGTTTAGATATGTCCCTAACATGTGGAGGATGAGCAACACTGAGCAGGTTTGCAGATGTGGTGATATTGTGTTGCTGTTATGTGCAGAATGTTGTTCCTGTGTGTGTGAGTTTTGCTGATGTTGTTAAGAGTTAGTGTGTTCCTGGTTGGAACTGAGTAGCTATCCTAGTTGTTGTTAGTAGTAGTTATCCTAGCTGTTGTTAGTAGTGTGTGTGTCTGCAGGTTGCTTGCAGAATGTGTTTGGTTGTGCATCAGTTGAGGGGAGTATCATAGGATGTTCCACAAAATGTTGTGACATCTGTAGTTTAGACTAACAGGTGATATTTGTGTGATGTTGAACTGTGTGTTTTAAGGAGGTCATCCTTTGTGTGTTGTGGAACAGTGTGTTTTCAGGAGGTCATCCTATAAGTTTTGAAATCCAGAATAGACTGTGTAAGTGTGTGTAAACAGGTTGATCCTGAGTGGCTAGAAGCTGATACTATTAGTGTGTGTAGTTGACTATGATATGGTACTACAGCATGTGTGTGTTAATTAGTAGTATTAGCTAGTTGTTATCCTGCATGATTAGATATGTACTTTTTCTGCTGCTTGATCTCGGATATGATGACAGAGTGTTTTAGCCAAAAATTTGCCAAAGGGGGAGTTTGTAGATGTTTTGGATTGTCTGCATTTTGTGGCAAAACATTGATGTATGTGTGAATGTCATAACTGATGTTATGACACACATGTGTAGTGTTCTGCAGGGTAAGTTTGGTTAGCTAGCACAAAGTAAACTGGATGTCATACTGAATGTCATGACACCAGGTAGCTAACATCAGGGCGTGCGTGTTTTGTTTTTCTGGTATGGTTCCTAATTTATCTCAGGCTAAAATTCAGGATTCCTTAGTTATATCAAGCAAGATTCCAGTTAGGGCTGAGAGAACATGGAACGGTTGTGACCTAATTTGCAGCACCTGAATCATGTAAATTGGTTTAACTGAGTTAAACCTAATATATGTTCTACAGGCCTAAGACCCATGCACTGCATATAAATAAAGGAGGAATCCTTCTGAAGACTAGCAGATTAGGTGGTGAATTATTATGTCTGAGTAATTTAATCTTCACGTGTGGTTTTGTGTTATAGGGTTTTAAGAGTCTCTTGTGTGCGTGACTTTGTAAGTCACCCTTTGTATCTTTTGATGCATTGCGGTAGACATATTTATGGGTTAGTTTTGTGAGCCATTCACGCATTAATTAATGTGTGAATTGGAATAAGTTGTAATTGTAAATTATTCACTCAAAGCTTTTAAGCAAGAGTGTATGGTTCTTGATCAAAGCTTGTAAGCAAGATTAAGTTGTGACTTTGAAGAGTGTCTTATAAAGTCTTCTTTTTGTTTTGAATTGTTTATCACTGTTGTGATTGTGGGGAGTGAGAGGTATCTCGTATCTAGTGGGTTCTAGGCAGAAATTGAATTGGGTAGAGATTAAGTGAGGAGTTGTAAACTGGGAGTTTAGCTCTGAATTAATTATGCAAATAGTGGATTTCCTTCCTGGCTTGGTAGCCCCCAGATGTAGGTGATGTTGCACCGAACTGGGTTAAAACTTCATTGTGTTATTTATCTTTCAGCATTTACAATTCTGCACAATTTAAATGGTTAGATAAATAGTTCTGTCAGTCTGGCGATGTTACAACAGATGTCATGACATTGTGATTTCTGAAAGAATTTTAAAATGGTCATGTTTTGTCCTTGTTCTATTTTAGCAGAGATTAATGTTCTTTGCATCTCTTAGGACATTTGAGATCTGCATACCAGAATTTCAGTTATGTATTTGCTTTAGTATAAATCCATACGTAGTCAGTGGAAGCAAGAGCGAAGACGAATCGTCAAGGGTTGAGTTACAAACCAACTCGTGACAAGACTCAAGAGTTTTCCAAAAGACGACTAAAGACCATCAACGAGATGTTCATCAGTAGAGGTATCCAAATCAATGCAGTTGAGGAGGATTTTGAGGACGACTATGTTGATCAGTTGGTATATCATGATGAGGCCATGCTAAACAAGTGGGAGGCTGTTGAAATTCCTGTCATCTTTCCTATGATGAAGTAATTTGCTTGTTTTGTTTTATAGTTTCCTTCAAAAAGTTTTCCATAACCATGCCTGAGGTTATCAGATTATTTTGTATGGGTCACATGCTTTAAAATTATTATGATAAATGAAGATGTTTTATTAAAATCCTCATTTGTTTGTTTAGTGTTTTTTGCTTTTACTTTTAAAGAAAATGGCATTTCTTTTGAAAACTAGCAAAAATATATTCCTTTTGTTCTGTGCATTTATCTTTGTGTGTTTTAATAAATCAAGTCATTCCAAACATGCAGAGAAACTCCAAAACCCGTTGAATCCAATGACTATGTTTTCCCTCCTGAATTTGATTCACCCATATATCAAGCCGAAGACGAAAATAATGGAGATTTTGAGATTCCAGATGAGTTGGCAAAAATGTCTGAATAAGAGTACACAAATCTTCAACCTCACAAAGAGCATGTAGATGTCATTAATCTTGGCACTGATGAAAATAGAAGAGAAGTCAAGATTAGGGCAATGCTTGGGGCATAGATCAAGCAAATACTAGTGAAGATTCTAGAAGAGTATGCTGATGTGTTTGCTTGGTCATACCAAGATATGCCTGGTTTGGATACCGCCATAGTTGTTCACAAGTTACCTCTTTGACTTGAGTGTCTGCCTATCAAAGAGAAGCTCAGAAGGACCCAACCCGACATGGATCTCAAGATCAGAGATGAGGTCAAAAAGCAGATAGATGTAGGCTTCTTGGCAGTGTCAAAATATCTGGAATGGGTGGCCAACATTGTGCTCGTTGTTGCGGTGGAAATAGGATATCAAACTATTAATTAGTTTGAATCACAATTCTTAATTCACAACCGCTCTTTGATTTATCCGAAGGAAAAGGTCAAAAGAGGGAAAACCTATTTTTGCATCGTAAACACAATTCGGGGAGAGACCTAGGTAAGGGGTTGGTTAAGTTTAAGGAAGGTACTAGCATCCTAAACTTCTGTAGTACTCTACAGGAACCTTTTGTTTATTGTATGCTTTTTTATTTTATTATCTGCTTTAATATATATTGAGCTAAGGGATAAAGTGACCTAAAAGACCTAAGGGTTAGTCCTAAGTTTACTCGGCAAGATTCGCATCTTATGCCTACGTATCCTGGATAGGGAATGGAATCAGAGTAATCGTAGTTCTCCTCGAGAGGGAGGTTAGAAACGTCTTGATTGTGGTCAAGGCTTCAAAGGGAAGTAAACGTATCTTAAGGACACGCTTACGTGGAGTCTTGAGACTCCTATTTCTACGTTGAAAAGTTGAATGAAAATTAGGGTTAAATTAGGTATTCCACGGCAGGAAAACCTAAACAGAGTACGACGACTCTTTGACCTAAAGCTAGGGTAAAGGGCAGTTTCGTCCACGGCGGGACACCTAGGCTATTAGGGTTTTGAAACGATTGAAACTAGGGTTATTGACTCGACGGTCAAACAAATGGACCTAATTCTTTTGGAGGAAAATATGACGGTAAAACATGCAAACACGGCAAAATATTATATGGCAGAAAGTAAAGAAAGTTGTAAAGAAATAAGTGCAATGCGACGATAGCCTCGCGTAAATTACAAATTCCCAAAATAAAAATACGAAAATAAATTAACCGTGACCATGGCCTCGCGTAAATTACATCCATGGAACAACATAAATTGAATAAAGATGGATCGGAATTTAAGTGTAATCCGAGGAGAGAAACAGGAGAATGTTAGCAAAAAAACAATTAATATTGAAAAGAAAGACAAAGTGCAATTTGGAGATATGGTTTGATTAATTTTGAAAATGGAAGTTTAATTAAAAACAAAATGTAATCTTAATTTTAATTTTAATTTTAAAAGAAAAATTAACTCAAATTTTAAAATATTTTAGTTTTAATATTTTAGAAAAAGCAAAAAAAAAATCAATATTTTGTAAAAAAAGTTTTAACTTTAATTTTTAAAGAAATGTTTAGTAGTTTTAATTAAAAAGTTTTATTTTTAACTTTTTAAAAAAAAAAAGGTTTTAGTTTTGAAAAAGGTTTTAATTTTAATTAAAAAAACAAAACAAGTTTTACAAAAGTTTTCAATTTATTAAAAAAATAGTTTTTTTTATTTTATTATGAAAAATTTGGTTCCTATTTAAAAAAGGTCTTTAACTTATTTAAGAAAAGGTTTCACTTTTTTAAGAAAAACAGTTTTTAATTTATTTTATAAAAAGCAGAGTTTTTAATTTATTTTATAAAAAGCAGAGTTTTTAATTTATTTTATAAAAATAAAATTTTTTATTTTAAACCAAGAAAACTACAAGGTATTATTAAAAAACAAAAAAAAAACATAACAAAGGAACAGAAATTGGGTCGGGTGGGTCACCACTTCCCAACCCGACCCGGTCGGACCACATAAAAGGAGACTGGGAGCATCTTTAGGGTTTTAGAACCCTAATTCACAAACACCACAACGGCGTTTCATCTGAGTTCTTCTTCCGTCATTCGCTTTGCATGTTCTGATTTCACCTGCAATAACCATGATTAGATAGACATTGCTTCTTCTTCTTACCAAAAAACCGTTCGTTATGATGACTTTGTTTGATCTTGGTTTCCGCTGATGGACCTACGGTAGCTTACGACTTTGTCCCCGGTCGATTTATGGCGTCTTGATCTTAGGGCGATGATGGATTCCTGAGCCCTCTTGCCGGTAGGATTGCTCGCCGTTCTTCACGGACGGTGCTGGTGGTCTTCTCGTCTTCGGTGGTGGCTGTTTGCTGAATGAAGGCGCTGTTGGAGCTCTTCTCTTTCGCCGGTGATGGAGATGATGATGAGGTCCCTGTGGCTTCTGAATCTCCTTAACGGTTGGCGATGATGATGAATCCCTAGGATTCTCTTAGCCGCCGTTTGGGTTTTTTCTTTTGAACTCGGTTACGGTTCTCCGTAACCCTTCTTACGGTAATATTTATACCACTCTTTTTTTCTGTGATTTGTGGGCTGTTGTGATTCTTATGGATTACCATGTTTTCCGGCGATTTTATTGGCTTGTTTGACTTGATTTTAGCATGCTGGGATCGAGGCTTCCGGACCTTACATTATGATTCTGTTTGATTTCTTTTATGATGTTGGATTTTTGATTTTGTGATTTTACAGATGGATTGGATTTTCGGCTTACCCATCATATGCTGGGTTTTCAGTTTGCTACAGTAAATCCGGGTTTACTTTATCTGGATTCGATTTTTTCTGATAAATGGATTTGGTTTATGCAGTAATCCGGATTTGGTCCGCTTGATATCCAGATTGGATTCCCTTGATATTTACCTGATAGAATGGACATTGTTCTAGATTTGTGTTGGGAATTTCGGTCCTTTCATTTTTGGATTAAATCTGTTTGGCTTTGGAATCCATTTTCGGCAAAATCACCTTTTCGGCCCAAAACTTCTTTTCTTCTTCTTCTCGGCTGTCCCGAAAAGAACAGATATTACCGATTGGTATCTGAGGTCGGGAATCGTAATGGGAGCTGGCTTCGGCATTGGTCGTTGCTCTCCCGAAACTCGATGATGTGTAACTGAGGGTGTTTAGCGGGTGCGAAAATGAGATGTCATGCGACCTGACTCGACTAATCTGAGGGTAAAATTTGAGGTATTACACTCGTGCCAAAGAAGGATGGGAAATTTAGAATGTGCATAGACTACAGGGATCCAAACAAAGCTAGTCTGAAGGACGACTTCCCTTTGTGTGTTTTAATAAATCAAGCCATTCCAAACATGCAGAGAAACTCCAAAACCTGTTGAATCCAATGACTATGTTTTCCCTCCTGACTTTGATTCACCCATATATCAAACCGAAGACAAAAACGATGAAGATTTTGAGATTCCAGATGAGTTGGCAAAAATGTCTGAATAAGAGTACACGGATCTTCAACCTCACCAAGAGCATGTAGATGTCGTTAATCTTGGCACTGATGAAAATAAAAGAGAAGTCAAGATTGAGGAAACGCTTGGAGGCATAGATCAAGCAAATACTAGTGAAGATTCTAGAAGAGCATGCTGATGTGTTCACTTGGTCATACCAAGATATGTGTGGTTTGGATACTGCCATAGTTGTTCACAAGTTACCTCTTCGACCTGAGTGTCCGCCTATCAAATAGAAGCTCAGAAGGACCCGACCCGACATGGCTCTCAAGATCAGAGATGAGGTCAAAAAGAAGATAGATGCAGGCTTCTTGGCAGTGTCAAAATATCTGGAATAGGCTGAGGATGGAAACAAATTTTTCAAGTTTGCGAAGAAATGCCATAAATGCCAGATTTATGCAGATAAGATTCATGTGCCGCCAAGCCCTTTGAATGTTATGGCATCCCCGTGGCCTTTCTTCATGTGGGGCATTGATATGATTAGAAAGATTGAGCCCACTGCCTCCAACGGACACCAGTTCATCTTAGTAGCTATCGATTACTTCACCAAATGGGTCGAAGCAGCGTCTTACGCTAATGTTACCAAGCAAGTAGTAGCCCGGTTTATCAAAAAGGACATCATCTGTCGTTATGTAGTGCCCGAAAGAATCATTACTGAAAATGGTTCGAACTTGAATAACAAGATGATGAAGGAATTGTGCCAGAATTTCAAGATTGGGCATCACAACTCATCTCCCTATCGGCCCAAGATGAATGGCGTTGTCGAAGCGGTCAACAAGAACACCAAGAAGATAGTTCAGAAGATGGTTGTAACATACAAAGACTGGCACAAGATGTTGCCCGTCGCTTTACACGGTTATCGTACGATGGTACGCACATTAACCGGGGCAACACCTTTTTCATTAGTGTATGGTATGGAAGTTGTCCTACCATTAGAGGTTGAGATTCCTTCTTTGAGAGTTTTGCTTGATGTCAAACTTGATGAGGCATAGTGGATAAAGAATAGGCTGAATCAGCTCAGTTTGATGGATTAGAAGAGGCTGGCATCTATCGCATATGGTCGGTTATATCAGATCCGGATGAAGAAAGCTTTTGACAAGAAGGTGCACCCTCGAAGCTTTCAGAAGGGCGATCTTGTGCTGAAGAAGATTCTCCCACCACAATCAGATCACAGGGGCAAATGGACTCCCAACTATGAAGGTCCATATTGTTGCACCCTAAAATTTGCCCAACCTTATTCATTTGGTTCATGTTTTAATATCATTAGCATTTGCATATAGAGTCATGTACATAGACTAACCATCTGCATAGCATAAGCATAGCAAGTCATTCAACAGGGGACCAATCATTATTTTCATCTCTAGAGGCCTAGCAAGAGGTTAATATCCCAATTCCATCTCATTCAAGTCATCAGGAAATAATTTGAAAGCAAAGAGTTCAGCAGATCAATCCTTGAGATCATCTCCTAGCTGAGGGTATCTGAGGGTCAACAAGAGGGTTATGAGCTGTGGATTGAAGGTATGGAGAGCATCTAGACATCTTGAGAGACTTAGAAAGTCATTTGGAGAAGAAAACAAGTCATTGGGGAGAGCACAAGAGCTATAGTTGAAGACAGTCAACTAGGGTTTCATCTGGGTCAACCCTAGGTCAACCCTAGGTCAATTGACTGACTTTAGAGGGCATTCAAGTCTATTGGAGAGGTGTGGGGTTCATCATTGGACATATAAAGAAGGATATGGAGATATGCCAAGGAGAATTCAAGAGAAATCAAGGAGAAGAGGAGTTACTAAATTAGGGTTTCTCTGTAAAATCCCCTAATTTAGGTCAAATTTCCAAGCAAGATAAGTCAAAATGCTAACTTCAAATGGCTTCTTGGCCAACATGAAACTTGTATAGGATCTCAAGACCTTTAATTTGAGTGGTGGAAGACATCAAGGAGATTTATAGAACTCAAGTTATGGTCCTTGCAAGTTACAGGTCATCTGAGGTATCTGAATTTTTGTCTGTGAAAGTGACTTGACTTCCAAGCTAGTTTTACCCCTCAAGGAGATTTCAAATGAATTCTTGGTCAACACAAGGATTGTTCCTCATTGTCTTAGCTTTCTAGAATGGTATAGTATGCCTTCATATGATGTGGAGAACTCAACTTATGGTCTTGGCAAGCAAAGGGTATTTTGGGCATTTGTGAATTACAGGTCATTTTAACCTATGTCCAAAACTCATACAAGGAGGCCTCAAATGGAAAAACTTACAACATCAAACTTGCTCCAAATGGGATTTTAAGTCTAGAAAGAAGGTCACAAATTATGGGAGAAGCTCATAGCATGGAGTTGAATAATTGGTCAAAATATGAACTAAAAAGGCTTATAAAGTGAATAATTTCAAAGTGAAAAATGGTTTGGGAGATTTACAAGTCCAAATGGAGACTTCCAATATATGATTTTGCATGGAAAAACAATTCTAAGAACAATGGTTCACACACTTTTTTGAGTTTAGAAGGGAAAAAGAAAGTTATCCATGGTTGCTTGCCTTTTAAGAAACATAATCAAAATGAACCAAAGTTGAAAAACAAGGGAATGTGCAAGATGGATCTAGAATGTAACATTGGGGTCTATATATTCATGAAATGAGAATTTGGCAAGGGTTGGCTTCATTTGCACCAAGAATTTCACAAATTCCCTCATTCTTTTCATTGAAGTTTCATTGCAATTCTCTCAAATTCTTCACAAAATCATCATCCACATTGATTCAATCTTGCTCCATTATCATCATAGATCAGGATTGAAGCAAGGTTTTGGTGATTCTCATCCATTTTCGAGTGCTTTTTTTCAAGAACATCAAAGTTGCAAGTTCAAGTGGACAGCACAATTCAAGCAAGGAAGCTCCAAAATATTGCATACAGAATTGACTACTAAGTTTGTGGATCAAGATCCAACACCTAGAAGCCTCAGATCTTCAACCTCCATAGCTGTTTGCAAGGTTTTACATCAGGTATGTTTTCACTCAAATTGCTCGATTCAGTTAGTTAGGCATGCTATTGTTAGTGTAGATTTGATCTAGGTGGTTAGGATATTAGTTAGGATGAATTTGGAACGATTTGGCGATGGTTGGTGACAGGTGCAACAAACTGTTAGTGCTTATATCTCTTAGATTAGTGCATCATAATTGTAGCTTGATAGCGCAAATTAATCTCCATTAGGCATAGGTTAGTTTAGGTCAAGTTTGAGGAAGAATGGTGATGGTTCATATCAGTGTAATCTCATGGAGGCCAGAGTTTGATGTCATCGGGTTTGTTGTTGTGATGAGTTTCAAGATGAATTAGTGCCATAGGTGTGTAGAGGGAGAGTTGTAGAGCAATTTTCATGTTCACATCGTGTGGATTGGTTGCCTGTAGAGTGAGAACAGAATGGGATAAAGTTGCTCGTGCATGGAGTCTCATGGGGATGAAACCCTAGGTTCAGTTGAATGGAGGAAGAAGACGAAATCTGGATCGTCTATTGTGAGTAAGACCTTTGACTTGGAGCGCAATCCAATGGCTAGCGTTTAATCTGATTTTGGGAGGGAAACGTTTTGGCCAAAACGCACCGTTTCATTAATTGAAACGGGCGGGCCTGAGAGTATTTTGTTATCCCCACCCCCAATGTGAGCCCAATTCCAAGTTTCAACGTGTTTTGGTTACTTCTCTCACCCCCAGCGCTTTTCTATTTTTTTTCTTTAATGCTGAGTGATGACTGGGCTTTGGTAAACTGCTAAGCGCACCCCTATTGTGGGCCCATCCTGGGTTTTGAACTGCGCGTGGGTTCTAAATGCACCCCTCCTTCATTTTTTATTTCATTTAATTTTCTTAATTCACTAATATTTTACCAATTTCATAAATCCATAATAAATTCATAAAAAATGCATTTTCATCCATTCTTTTTACATCTTTTACATTAAAATGTCTAGAAAATGTTCATTAAATAAAATTTCATTTTTAGTTTTATTTCATATTTTTTCCATATTTTCTAAATAAATGTCATATTAAATAGATTCATTTCATGCATCCTTTTAATGATTTTTGTTCTCTTACATGCTTTAATATTTTTTGGTCATTCTTTTTATATTGTTTAGATGAGATATTCAACTTGTAGAAATATTTTAGTTCCCATTTTTAGAGGTTAATTTTAGGGGATTAATAAATGCTTGAACATCATGTACAAAACTAGGGTTTTAGGTGGCAACTTAGGAGTTTGATTTCATTTCCCTTAGGACTTAGGGTTTGAATAGATTAGTTATGGGACTATAGGGGCTATGGGTAGTTATTAGATCCCTTAGAGAACAGTTAGGATTCCCCTACTGCTATTATTACTGTCTGTATATCTAATTGTCTGGTGTGGTGTGCCCTCTGGGGTTTATTGTTTGCTTGCTTGGGTATTGGGTTTGTCTGGGACCTGGGAGAGCTGAAGATTTGTGAAGATGAAGACCATTGGAGATCCAGAGATTGAAGATCAACTGTCAGAGTTGAGGAGGAGTTTCTTGCTAGCAGATGCTGAGGAGACTAGGGTTTAGGAGCTAGGCAGAGCTCTAGACTAGAAAGATTGTTTCTCAAACATGGATTGCCTTGTCTGCATCCATTCTTCTCTGTGATTCAGAGTCTCTCTAAGACACTCACCCCCTTCCTTTGGAAGGCTTGGTGATAGTGTCTGTGAG
This sequence comes from Lathyrus sativus, assembly GCA_963859935.3. Taxonomy (NCBI): domain Eukaryota; kingdom Viridiplantae; phylum Streptophyta; class Magnoliopsida; order Fabales; family Fabaceae; genus Lathyrus; species Lathyrus sativus. The sequence continues at coordinate 675,442,926 of OZ012739.1, read as the reverse complement.
ATAGAACTCTTGAGAGAAAATGTCTCTTGTGTTAGAAGCAGTTTGTTCACCACCTTTGGTAGTCAACTGATTGCTTAACACCCAATTCACTCTTGTGACTAATCCCTCATCCTGGAGGTTTGAGCTTGAAGAAAAGCCATTGCAGATAGAAGACTGATGATCAAAGCCCTTGCCTGAAGGCCATGAAGATGGAGATTGATGCTTGTTGAAGCCTGTAGCTAATTGGAGATTGCTTGAAGCCAGATGCTGAGCTGCTGATGCTGTTTCTTTTGCTGTATTTCATTTGCTGATGTATTGAGTGGTTTTCTGAACTGTATTGTTTGCTGTTTATCCTGTTGGGTTGAAAGTGAAGCCTGTTCACTTTTGCCTATTGTTTTCTAGGTTCGAGGTTGAGTGGGACTCCCTTGCCTCGCTTGTATTGCTGCATCCATGCATTTTACTGCTTTACTGTATATATCTGATATTGTTTCTGTTTCTGCCTATCCTGTAGGATCTCTGTTTCTCTCTGTGCAAGAGAGGAGCATGATAGACACTAGGTCTTAACCCATGCATGATAACATTAGGTTAGTTTGTTTCCCTTCGCAACCGTAGGTTAGAGTTCTGTCTCTTTCTTTCTCAAAACAAACAGAAAAACACATAAAGATTTCAAACACAATAAAAGACACTTCTTCCGTAAAAGAATGTGAACTCATCAAAGCGTCATTTTTGTCCGCTTGGACTGCTAATCAGAAAAACCTTTTTCAGAAGGAATAAAATCAACCAAGACAGACTTGTGTCGTACGTGGCCCGAACTACGTTTGCTCTGATCTTTCATGCTGTATGAAAGTACGTAGGCATAGGATGCGATATCCTAGCGAGCAACCTTCCCCTCCTTTCCCGTAGGTAGGCGAACTACGTTGACTCTGATTTCTCGTTCCAGACGGGAATACGTAGGCATAAAGTGCGATACTTTGCCGAGTCATTTTATTTTCATTCTCTTTTCTTTTTAACCCCTGACCTTTAGAGTAGATAGAGTAACAATCCATACCCGAAAACGAGCGTGGATCCCGTCGAGTACGACGGACGTGAGGGGTGCTAATACCTTCCCCTTGCGTAACCGACTCCCGAATCCAGGTTTTGGTTGCGACGACCATACCTTTCCCGTGTTGTGCGAGGTTTACTCTGAGCGTTTCCTTTCCCTCCCGTGGGATAAATAACGCACGGTGGCGACTCTTCTGTTCAGCCGGCGCCGATTTTCGCAGTAGCGACAGCTGGCGACTCTGCTGGGGATCCAACGTCCCCTGGCTGCTAAGGACTGCGATGGTTCTTATGCATTTGGGATCCAACGTCCCTTGAGAGAGTCAATCCTAGCGCTTGTTTTCCCGTCGAGGATTTTGTATGGAGTTATTGTATATTTCTAATCTTGTATTGTCAGCTTTGTATATTGATTATTATTGCTGTATCTGGGGTGTGACGGGTGTTCTGATATTGAGAGATAAGCCGGACCTGGGCTTGAGTGCACCTAGAATTAGAGTAGAAATTAGTGGGCGCCCGCTTGCTTTGCTTGCTTTGGTGTCCCATGAAATCTACACTCAGACGAGGTTCCTCTGGTTGGCCTCCTGCCCCTTCCTTTGGTTGGCGTGGGTTGCTGGTTAGGTGGATTGTCGACTCTGGGGACCGATCATTTGGAAGTTGGCTGAGTGAGGCCTCTTCAGGATTTGATGATGCCACTCCTTCTGGGAATCGTATCATCAACCCTGAAAGTCTGTGACGCCGACGACCGCATAGGATGCCGTACCTTGTGCCAGTTATAGGGCCACCCACCCGTGAGGGGATTCAGGGTTATGCAGGTAACTAGACCTCCAGACTACCGGTTATTTCTTGATCAGAGATCCTGGTTATTTATGGAGAGTTATGAGGTCTGTCAGAGACCATTTCGAGATGTGTTCTGAGGTCTGTCAGAGACCATTTCGAGATGTGTTCTGAGGTCTGTCAGAGACCATTTGGAGATGAGTTATGAGGTCTGTCAGAGACCACTTGGAGAGGTGTTCTGAGGTCTGTCAGAGACCAATTATAGATGTGATGTGAGGTCTGTCAGAGACCAGTTGGAGTTATGGTTTGAGGTCTGTCAGAGACCAGTGTTGGAGTTTATTGTAGGTCTATCTGAGACCAGGGTTTGATGACTTCTGGATGGTCTATCTGAGACCTTTCTTGATTGGGTTTAGGCTATTCAGCTGCAGATCTTGTCCCTGTTGAATGTCACTTGCATTGCATTCCTGCATATCCATTATCATTTGCATTTCACTAACATGTGTCTGTGCTGCAGGTGCATTTGCATTTCCCTAGTTCTAGTGCCCAGACTTCTGAGTGTTTGATCATGACTAGCTTACGGAGAACAGTTGCTTACAAATTGCCTACGCCTGATATTGTTCCTTTACTGGGGTTGATCTCTCTTGCTGATGAGGGTGTTCGTAGGAGTTTCCGGATGAGCTATGGTAGACTACTGAGATTGGTGTGCAAACCTACAGAGGTAGAGTTAGATGGGCTGTATGCTTTGATGCAATTCTATGACCCTGCTTTGAGGTGCTTTACGTTCTCTGACTTTATTATGGGACCAACCTTGGAGGAATACGCTGAGTATGTTGAGCTGCCCGTGCAGAACCAGGTTCCATTCATTCATTATGATGCCAAACCTAAGCCGGAGGAATTGGCAAAAGCCTTGCATGTTGATGCTTCTGAACTTGTGACTACTGTTTCCCGTGGAGTTCCAGGATTCTCATTTCAGTTCTTAGTGGGTAAAGCCCAAGAGTACGCCAAGAGCGGGTGCTGGGTTGCTTTCAATGCTGTGTTGGCTTTGTGCATTTATGGCATAGTTTTGTTCCCCAACATACCGGATTTTGTGGACTTCGATGCTTTCTACTTGTTTGCCGCTGGTAATCCTGTACCTACCTTACTCGGAGACCTCTATCACTCACTGCATTACAAGAATGAGAAGGGAAGAGGGAAGAATGTTCATCTTTGTGTACCCTTATTGAGTATGTGGTTTGAGAGTCACCTTCCTAAGAGAGGATCTGATGCAGAGACTATAGTTCCAGTTGGTTGGCCAGAGCGTCTGATGAGGCTATCGTCGGAAGATATGGAGTGGTTTGATAGAGATTTGTTGGGATCTGAGCTCATCCTCAGTTGTTCGGGGTACCCTAATGTGCCGTTGATAGGAAGGAAAGGGTGTATCAACTACAACCCTTCTCTATTCATTCGCCAGTTCGGATATGCGCTGAAGAATCCACCTCAGGAGGAAGAAGTACAGGAATCTCTGTACTTCACCGGTGACGTGAAGGGGGAGTTATTAGCCAAGTTGCGACGTGCCTGGACGAGTATTAACCGCAAAGGGAAGCCGTTGTTAGGAAAGAATGACTGTCAGGCCTATGCACCTTATAGAGCTTGGATTCAGGAGAGGGCTAGTCAGTTGAAGATGCCGTTTCCAGAGGCACCAATTCTTGATCCTATTCCGGTAGAAGAGCCGACTACTGTTTCTAGAGAAGCATATGAGCAGGTTGTGAGGGAGAAAAAAGCCTTGATGAAGATTAATGAAGGGTTAGAGCAAGAGTTAGCTCAAGTACGCAGCGAGAAAAACAAGGCCGTATATGCTTTCCAACAACAGATTGAGCTGGTAAACAGGTTAGGATCTGAGTTGACCGAGGAAAAGAAGAAGCGCGAACGTCTGGGGCAAGAGTTCAGAAGTTCCCATGACATGCTGGAAGCCAAAAAGAAAACGCTCGACGCAGCACACCGAGAGATATCTTCTTGCAATAAGACTTGGAATGCTACACTCACTAACAACAAGAAGAGGGAAGATAAGCTGAAGCAGCAAATTTCCGATCTTGAAGAGAAGTTGAAGTCTAGCATCAAGAAGTGTGAGGAGGAAGTGATGAACCGGTATAGTGTCCAGCATGCACTGAACAAGGCAATCAAATCCAGAGATGAAGCAGTGTCTCAGAAGCGAAAGCTAGAGGATTGCTTCGGAGAAGCAACATGGGAAGAAACTGCTGAAGACGTACGCCGTGTCCTTAAGAGGAGAAACCTGCTTGTTGAAGGGCTGCTTGATCGACCAAGCCATCCGGAGACCAAGAAGTTGATAGAGGAGTATCAGACCTTCGGGAGGATTTGATCATTTCACGTAGTTATTTGTATGCTTTATTTGCATAGTGCTGACCATCACCAGGATTGTTGGTTGAGGTCATGCCTTCTTTGTACTCTCAGTGATATTGTACCCTGGGCTTATTGATTCTCTCTGCTATATATGAGGCTTTCTATGATTCAACTCCGATATTCCTATTGTCAACACTGTCACTGCACCGGCACCTTCGCACTAGAACTGGGGGAATGAACTTCCCTAATGCACAGACACATTGCATTGCATTCATATTCATATTGCATAACAGGTAATCTTTGAATGGTGTCTTATCTCTTGCTCTGTATCAGGTACTTAACAGGATTCCAGATCAACATCCGCACCGCTATTCTACACGATCCAACTGTCGGAAAGTCATGGACCAGATTCAGAACGAGATGCAGGATGTACGCGAGAAGCTCGCCCTCTTCATGCAAACCATGGAAGCTATAGCAAAAGGGCAAGAGAACTTGCAAGCCATGGTCCAGCCTCTGTTGGCTCGCAACGCTGGTCATGGTAACGAAGATCATCAGTCTGTCCGGGTTGATACTGCTCATGGAGACGGCACTCCCACGCCAGTGGCTCCGCCTGTCGTCAATATGAATGCTGCTAACGTCAACAACGCTACCGCTGCTGTGAATGGTAACGTCGGAGTAGGAAATGAGACTGCTGTCCACAATGCTGGGCTGGGTGATGTCAATTTGGGAGATAATCTTGGAGGCAATGGCTTTGTCAATACTGGGTTCGGATTTAACGATCAGGGATTCGACAACACTGGCAAGTATGGCTTTAATGCTCAAGGCTTTGGGCAAGATGGTTATGGTATGGTCAATCAGGGTTACGGAGGCTTTGGAAACGGAAACGGTGCTGGTTTTATGGCTGGTGGTCCTGCTGGAGGTGTTCAAGGGTATGGCAACAGAGGCCGAGGTCCGGGGATGAATCAGGTCAGAGCTGGACGTAATAATGCGTACGATGGGTACGGGGCTGGAAACGGTATGTGGCAAGAGGATCAACAGGAGGACGCCTTCTCTGGAGGAGGCTTTGAAGGGCCGATGGATGATTCTCAAAAGATTAGAATGCTGGAAGAGCAAATGAAGGGAGTCTTGAATCAGAGTGCTGTGGGATTGGACATGGCAACTATGGGCTTGGTACCTGGCTTGAGGGTGCCCATTAAATTCAAAGCTCCTGCGTTCGATAAGTACAAAGGAGATACATGTCCGAAAGTGCATGTACGAGCTTATTACAGAAAGATGTCTGCATACTCCACTGACGAAAGAATGCTCATGCATTTCTTTCAGGATAGTCTATCGGGTCCTTCCCTAGAGTGGTACATGGGGTTGGAGCCAACTGATATCAAGACTTGGAAGCAATTAGCGGAGGCGTTTGTAGCCCATTACAAGTATAACAGCGACCTGGCACCCAATCGGGTCCAGTTGGCCGGGCTTTCACAGAAGAAGGGGGAGAGTTTTAAAGAATACGCGCAAAGGTGGCGCGATATGGCTGCCAGAGTCCGTCCTCCTGTGGAAGATAAGGAAATGAACGATATGTTTGTTGGTACATTCACCGGGCTGTTTCATGATATGCTGTTTCATACGTCTCTGGCCAGTTTTTCAGACCTGATTTTGATGGGGGAAAAGATTGAGCGTAATATTAAACAAGGAAAGTTCCAAGTCGATGAGTCAGCTGCATCTGGCAGTAATAGGAAAGCTTATGGTGGGCGCCGTCAGGGCGAAGCTAGCGCGGTATTTGGAGGCCGAGGCCGAGGCCGAGGCAGGGGAAGAAATCAATATCGTCAGCAGCAGCAAGTGTCGAGTGTCACAATCCCGTATCAACAACAACCAATTCAGCAACAACAATCGGTTCAGCAGCAGCAGCCTCAGCAGGGGGCACAGCAAGCTCAGCGAAAATTCCAGGGTGGTAAGCCGAGAAGGGTGTTTGAGAAGCCTCCCTCTAACTATGCTGATTTGTTGCAGACATTGTTGGGATTGAATCTGGTAGAGAAAAGAACCTTGGCGCCGATAACGGGAACTCCCCCGTTCGGCTATGACGCCAGTAGGCACTGCGAGTTTCATTCTGGGGCCCCGGGCCATGATATCGAAGGTTGCCATGCTTTTAAGCACGTTGTGCAGGATCTCTTGGACAACAAGTCTATCAATTTCGGAACGACAGTTCCAAATATAGTCCAGAAACCCATGCCTAATCATGGGGCGAACGCCGTGCTGACTGAGGAAGGTCTGAATCTGATTTTGAATGTTGAGGATTTAAAGACGCCGCTGAGCAAAATAAAGAGCCGACTGTTGCGAGGAGGTGTTTACCCGGGTTGTAATGAGTACTGTTTAGATTGTTGGACCCTATCTGGGGGGTGTGAGGATTTGAAGAAAGGCATCCAGGCCTTGATTGATGATGGTATATTGCAGTTTGATCGAACAGCAACTGATGAGCCGGCAGGGGCAGTAGTGGATAATTGGAGTGATGTTGCCACAGTGACAATTCCTAGGAAGACGATCACCATTGCAGCACCAACTCAGCGACCACCGATTACCATAACTAAAGCCGGGCCAATCCCGTATGAGAACACGAAAGCGGTCCCATGGTCATATGGGCTAGAGGTGTATTGTGACGGGATTAAAATCGATGTTAACAAGCAGTCAGCGGAGGTTGTGGATAATGTTGTTGGCTCAGGAGGCATGACGAGGAGCGGCAGGATCTTTATATCTCCTGAAGTGGAGGCTGAAAGGCTAGCGAAAGGAAAGGGGAAAGCGGTGGAAAATGTTCCGGTTCAAGCAAATGAAAAAGAAGCAGCATCGAAAGATGTGGAAGAATTCATGCGCTTGATTCGGAAAAGCGATTATAAAATTGTGGAGCATCTGCAGCAAACACCGTCCAAAATATCTATCCTGTCATTGCTGTTGTGTTCGGAAGCTCACAGGAACGCTTTGCTGAAAGTCCTGGACACTTCTTTTGTACCCCAGGATGTCTCCGTAAACCAGCTAGAAGGAGTATTGGCACACGTAAATGCAGGCCACAGTCTGGGCTTTACTGATTTCGACTTGACTCCGAAAGGAAGGGATCATAATATGGCATTACATGTATCTGTTGAGTGCAGAGGGTCGACAATGTCGCACGTATTGGTTGACACCGGGTCGTCTTTGAATGTGCTGCCTAAGAAGGCTATGATGAAGCTGGATGTTCGAGGGATTTTGTGTACACCCAGCGATTTGGTAGTCAGAGCGTTTGACGGCACGCGGAGAACAGTCTTCGGATCGATTACCTTGCCTCTGCAAGTGGGGCCGGAAGTGTTTGCAACGGAGTTTTATATCATGGATATACAGCCTGCGTACAGCTGCTTGCTGGGAAGACCTTGGATTCACGGGGCAGGGGCAGTCACGTCTACCCTGCATCAGAAGTTAAAGTATATGGTCGGAGACAGTGTAGTCATCGTGTGCGGAGAAGAAGACATCCTGGTCAGCCATCTGTCTTCGTTTAAATATGTGGAAGTCGACGGGGAGATCCACGAGACGCCATGCCAGGCATTCGAAGGTTTGCGCATAAAGGACAAGGGTCCCAGGCCAAGCAAAGTGCCAGAGATAGCTGTTTCTTCGTATAAAGAGGCTCAAGCTCTAGTGGAAGCAGGAGAAGCCAAGGGCTGGGGAAAAGTATTGGACATTCCTGTGAAAATGGACCGGTTCGGACTGGGGTACAGACCGTCGTCATCAACTCCTTCTGTGGGGGCCCCTCATTTCAGAAAGTCAATCACCATCTCTGCCAGTGGAGTATGCCATGAATCTGTCAATGCTGCTTCAGAATCTGATGAAGGGGACAGCGACTGTGATATGGATGCCTGGATTCAGCCAAGCACGCCAGGACAAGGACTGTGCAACTGGTCTATTCAGGAGCTTGTTCCTGTGACTTTTAAACAGTAATGCTTTGCTTTATTAATTGTTGAATAATCTGATGTCTTGCCCGGGGCATCAAGATTTGCTTAGGGCTGTGTTGTTATAAACATTGCTTCGTTAATCATTAAATAAATGGCGTTTTTCATGTGCAAATACTGTAATCCCTGTCTTTCTTGTTTTGTATTTTTCAATAAAATGGCAATGTGGTTAATCGCTTTATACGCATTTTGAAGCACTTAACCCTTCCTTTTGCAGGATAACATTTTCAGATGACATCCTTGAGCCACCTATGACTCGTCCCGACTTTGAGCACCCGGTATTCCAGACCGAAGAAGAGGTTGTCGAAAATAGCGACGTTCCTGAAGAACTGTCTTGGTTGGTGAAGCAAGAGGAAAGAGCCATTCTGCCTCACGACGAGGTCATCGAAATTATCAATTTGGGGTCGGAAGGGGTTGAGAAAAATATTCGTATCGGAGCCGCACTGCAGAGTGATATCAAGCGAAAACTGGTTGAAATGCTCCGAGAGTATAATGATGTATTCGCTTGGTCATATGAAGACATGCCGGGGCTCGATACTGATATGGTTGTGCATCGTCTGCCACTGAAAGAAGACTGCCCGCCTGTCAAACAAAAGCTTCGCAGAACTCGACCAGATATGGCAATGAAGATCAAAGAGGAGGTTCAGAAACAGTGGGACGCTGGTTTCCTGGCTGTGACGAAGTATCCCTCATGGGTTGCTAACATCGTACCAGTGCCAAAGAAAGATGGCAAGGTTCGAATGTGCGTGGATTATAGAGATTTGAATAAAGCAAGCCCAAAAGACGATTTTCCACTTCCTCATATTGACGTGTTAGTTGATAATACCGCTCAATACTCTGTATTCTCCTTCATGGATGGCTTTTCAGGCTACAATCAAATTAAAATGGCGCCAGAGGATATGGAGAAGACTACTTTCATAACGCCTTGGGGAACATTTTGCTATAAAGTGATGCCCTTTGGTTTGAAAAATGCTGGGGCAACATATCAGCGTGCGATGACGACTCTCTTTCATGACATGATGCATAAAGAGATCGAAGTTTATGTTGACGATATGATTGCCAAATCCCAGACAGAGGAAGAGCATCTGGTGAATCTGTTGAAGTTGTTTAAAAGACTTAGGAAGTTCAGGCTGAGGCTGAACCCTAACAAATGCACCTTCGGGGTGAGATCGGGTAAACTGCTGGGGTTTATCGTAAGCGAAAGAGGAATAGAGGTCGATCCTGCTAAAATAAAAGCGATTCAAGAAATGCCGACGCCTAAAACAGAGAAAGAGGTGCGCGGGTTTTTAGGGAGATTAAACTACATTGCCCGGTTCATATCTCACCTAACGGCCACGTGTGAACCATTATTCAAGCTCTTGAAGAAAGATCAAGCTGTAACATGGAACGATAATTGTCAAAAGGCGTTCGACAAAATAAAGAAGTATCTGCAGGAGCCTCCTATTTTGATACCCCCGGTGGCAGGGAGACCCTTGATAATGTATTTGACGGTTCTTGAGGGAAGCATGGGTTGTGTTCTCGGTCAACACGACGAGACGGGGAGAAAAGAGCATGCGATCTATTATCTGAGTAAGAAATTTACAGATTGTGAATCTCGGTACTCAATGCTGGAGAAAACTTGTTGCGCGCTAGCCTGGGCCGCCAAGCGTTTGAGGCAGTACATGCTAAATCATACAACCATGCTCATCTCGAAGATGGATCCAATCAAATATATATTCGAAAAGCAGGCGTTGTCAGGTAGAATTGCCCGGTGGCAGATGGTCTTGACTGAATATGATATTCAATACGTCTCGCAAAAGGCGATAAAGGGGAGTGTGCTGTCTGAGTATCTGGCGGAGCAGCCTATTGAAGAGTATCAATCGATGAGATTTGATTTTCCTGACGAGGATATCATGTATCTCAAGATGAAGGATTGTGAAGAGCCGTTACCAGACGAAGGACCAGAGCCGGGGTCCAAATGGCAGATGATATTTGACGGAGCTGTGAACGCTTACGGTAGCGGAATAGGGGCAATTATCACTACGCCACACGGGTCGCACATCCCGTTTACTGCCCGATTGACCTTCGCCGTTACCAATAATGAGGCCGAATACGAAGCTTGTATAATGGGGCTTGAAGAAGCCATTGATTTGCGAATCAAACATCTAGACGTATACGGAGACTCAGCTCTGGTGGTGAATCAGATCAAAGGGGAATGGGAAACACGGCAACCTAATTTGGTACATTATATGAATTATGCAAGGAGATTATTGCCTTTCTTCGACAAGGTTGAATTGCATCACGTACCACGGGCAGAGAATCAAATGGCTGACGCCCTTGCCACCTTGTCCTCCATGTACAAGGTCAACTTCTGGAACGAAGCTCCCCAGATCACTATCTCTCGGTTAGACAGGCCAGCTTATGTATTTGCTATTGATGAAGCGTCTGATGACAAACCGTGGTATTTTGATATCCTTAATTTCCTAAAGAACAAAGAGTATCCGGCTGGGGCATCCAGTCAAGATCAGAAGACTCTCAGGAGATTAGCGGGCAATTTTTATTTGAACCCGGATGGCGTCTTATACAGAAGGAACCACGATTTGGTGTTGTTGCGTTGCGTAGACGAGAAGGAGGCAAAGCTTCTCATGGAGGAAATTCACGAAGGTGCATTTGGTACGCATGCTGGTGGACATGCTATGACAAGAAAGCTGCTGAGGGCAGGTTATTTTTGGCTGACGATGGAAACTGATTGTTTCAAGTTCGCGAGGAAGTGCCACAAGTGCCAAATCTATGCTGACAAGATACACGTGCCTCCGAGTCCTCTAAATGTGATGTCATCACCTTGGCCATTTTCGATGTGGGGAATCGATATGATTGGGAAGATCGAGCCGACGGCTTCTAACGGGCATCGGTTCATCCTAGTAGCAATCGATTATTTCACCAAGTGGGTGGAAGCGGCGTCTTACGCGAATGTAACGAAGCAAGTGGTGGCTAGATTCATCAAGAGGGATATCATTTGCCGATATGGGATCCCCGAGCGGATAATCACGGATAACGGTTCAAATCTGAACAACAAAATGATGAAGGAGCTCTGTCAGAATTTCAAGATCGAACATCACAACTCCTCCCCTTATCGACCCAAGATGAATGGCGCTGTCGAAGCGGCCAATAAGAATATCAAGAAGATAGTCCAGAAAATGGTGGTGACTCATAAAGATTGGCATGAGATGCTACCTTTCGCTTTGCACGGTTATCGTACGACGGTACGCACATCAACCGGGGCAACCCCGTTCTCATTGGTATACGGAATGGAGGCGGTATTACCATTGGAAGTTGAGATCCCTTCTCTGAGGGTATTGCGAGACGTTCAGCTGGACGAGGCAGAATGGGTAACGAATAGATTGAATCAACTGAGTTTGATGGATGAGAAGAGGCTAGCTTCTCTGGCATATGGTCGCTTGTACCAAAGACGAATGAAGAAAGCGTACGACAAGAAGATAATTCCTCGAAGCTTTCAGACGGGCGACCTTGTGCTGAAAAGGATTCTCCCGCCGCAAGCAGATCACAGGGGCAAGTGGACCCCCAATTACGAAGGGCCATACATTGTCAGAAAGGTTTTTTCGGGGGGAGCTTTATTGTTGTCCACCATGGACGGAGAAGACTTTGCGTCACCTGTGAATTCGGACGCAGTTAAAAAATACTTTGCTTAAAATAGACCCGCTGGACAAAAAAAAAGAGAGTCCAGGCAAAAATGGGGCATCCTGGCGAACCAAAAAACAGAATAAAAAGGTTCGGGCAAAAGTTAGGGATAAAATTGAAAAAAATGTACACCCGCGAAGTTGAAAACCTACACTGGGCGGCTTCGGCAAAAAAGGGTATCCCGGTGAACTGAAAACCCGTAAAGGGCGGTTCACGCAAAAGTTAGGGATTTGAAAAGCAAATGACTGCGGTCCGAATTCAATGAGCATCAGTGCGGGAGAATATGTTTGAGGAGTCAGTTATCGGATACAACCTCTTCAGAAGTGGGGATACCGGGAAAGTATAAGAGTCGAACGAGTCATGGGAGGATCAGTCCGTGGTGTTCATCTGCATCCAGTTGCCGACATGTGTACAAAATTTAATTTGTCAATATTTATGCTTCCTGTGCATACTTGTATATCTGCTTTGCGTAGCTTCCTCTTTTCAGGAGTTACATCCCGTGTACAAAAACTCCGCCCATTCAGGGGCCCAATCAATGAAAATGTGTTATTCAGCACTTGATGATTGTTCTTTACTGTTTTGCGCATGATAAAACGCCTAAGTTTGATGAAACTAACATGAGTATAACATCATTGGCCCTTGCCAACAATTGCTAAAGCTTTGAATTGACTGAGTGTAACGTCACTAACCTGAATTGATTTGATTGCATAGGCTTGTCGTGTCTTGTTTGTGTTGTTGCAGGTTTCATGACCCTACGAGGAAGAGGATCAAAGGATTGTGATAACGAAAGACTCGATCTTCACGCAGGTCATGCATGTTCTTCCTGAAGAAGGATAGAATTCCCCAGCTAGCCGTAGCTTATCCAAAGGACGTGCCCCAGAGAATTATTCGTCCACAGCAGAGTTTGGCGATTCTAAGATTGTAAGGCTGTATTCAGACAGGTTCATCTCCCCCCGCAGGGTCAGGCACTCTCCCCCAGTGGAGTCAGTTAATTTTCCCTTAGAGAATCATCCCCTCTCCAGCGGAATTCTCTTTGCAAGTGTTTTCATTCCTCCCAGTGGAATTCGAAGATCAAGACTCTCCCAGGCAGAGTCGATGGTGGGTCCTGTCACTTATTTTGTCAGAGATACTGGTGATATCAGTTTGCGGTCCAGCAGAAAGTCCGATCGAACTATGCGCATCTGCTATTCCCCAGCAAAGTTATATTCCCCAGCAGGGGGTTACCTCAACAAGACGTGTGGTTTGAGTTCCCAACTTCCCAGCAGGGTCGATTTCACCATTCCAGCATTTATTTTGCTGGAATAATTTTGTAGCATCAGGCTATCCCCGGCGAGTCGGCATTATCCTTCCAGCATTTATTTTGCTGAAGCAGTCTCTGTACTCTAGTAGTTCAGGAGGAGAGAGCTCTCGCTCAGATGAACGATCAAACATTCAAGATCTCGGCAGGAGATATCCAATGTCAGTTTTGGCTGCATTCCCCACAGAGTTATCATGATAAAACTCTCTTTGTCTCCAGCAGAGTCATTTATGCAAATGTCTCTTATTTTCCCCAGCCAGAGTGGCCAGGATAAGTGTCTTCTTATCCCCAAGCAGAGTTTGTTTGTCATCAACGGGTCCCATGAATCAGAATTTCAGAGGCCACCGCCGGTTATCAGAGCAGGCGTCCGATAGTTGGTTTTCAGACATCCCCAGTAGAGTTCATCTCGAAGTCGCTGTCACGTCAGTGCTAAGAAGTTTGTGGGTGAGGATCATTGAAGAACCAAGTCCTAACGCGGACAGTTTATTCCTAGATTGGCGGGATTTCTTCAGAAGTGGGCGTCCTAGCGTGGACAGGTCTATTTCCCTGGGCTGATGGGAGGTGCTAGTCCTAACGTGGGCAGGGTCGATTTCTCAGAGCTGTTGGAAGGTGGAGTCCTGAAGTGGACATTTCCTCAGGTTGACGATATGTGCTAGTCCTAGCGTGGACAGATTTGATTTCTCGGTATTGATCGAATGTGAAATCCTGACGTGGACAAGATTGGTTACTTTTCGTGTTGGTGTCCTGACGTGGATCATTTGTTTCCAGCAGATATCTTTATTCGTAAGGGTGAAATGTGCGTCCTCACGTGGACAAGTTTGTAGTTCTTTGTGATGACAAGATACAAGAGTCCTGACGTGGACAAATTTATCCTTCTTCGTGTTGTTGGCAAAGTGTAAGTCCTGACGCGGATATTTCCCCAGCAAGTCGAAGACGCGTGAGTCCTTACGTGGACAAGTTATTTCCCCAGTGGGTCGAGGGTATGAGTCCTCACGTGGACAAATCTTATTTCCTCAGCGAGTCGAAGACGCCTGAGTCCTAACGTGGACGAATCAAGACGAGATCAGTGTCCTTACGTGGACAAATCAAAGAAATTATTATTCCTTACGTGGAAAGAAAAGATTCCTAACGTAGAAAGGTTGTAGTCCTTACGTGGACAGATTAAGATCGTGGAAATGACAGTATTCCTGACGTGGAAAGAGTGAAGTCCTTACGTGGACAGGTTAAGATGACATTCCTTACGTGGAAAAATGAGTCCTGACGCGGACAAATCACGAAGAAGTTGGTATTCCTTACGTGGAAAGATCAGAGTCCTGACGTGGACATATCAAGAGCATTCCTTACGTGGAAGAAAAAAGGGTTTCCTTACGTGGAAAGACGAGTTTATTCCTTACGTGGAAAATAGATTGATTCCTAACGTGGAAAGAAATGGTTTATTCCTGACGTGGAAGAGTTTAGTCCTGACGCGGACGGATTCAAAAGAAGATTTATTCCTTACGTGGAAAAATTGGGGTCCTTACGTGGACAGAGGCAAGGAAAGTTGAGTCCTGACGTGGACAGGTTCAGAAGAGTTGTTTTCCTTACGTGGAAAAAGAGCAGTCCTGACGCGGACATGTGGACAGATCGATATAGTTTTCCTGACGCGGAAAGAAGATTGTTTTCTAACGTGGAAAGATGAAAGGGTTAGTCCTGACGTGGACAGATACAGAAGATGATTCCTAACGTGGACAGGTTACTCCTAACGTGGAAGAGTATTGTTCCTAACGTGGATGATTCAGTTTATGGAAATGCAGACGAGGTATCCCCAGCGGAGTTGCTGAGATTTTTCTGGGTTAACAGTAAGTGGAGTCCTAACGTGGACAAGTTTTAGTTGAGATTTCTTCGTGTTGATGACAGACAGAGTCCTAACGTGGACAAGCAAGCAAGTTGTGATGACAGAATCCTCTTCAGAACGATGAAGACAATCCCCAACACGGTCGCGCGAGATCAGTGGGTTACTATAACAGTCAGATTCAGCTGACGAATGTCATTCCTCAAGCAGGAGCGCAGTTTAGTTTTGCGGTTGGCAAATTTCTGGTTTCACTAGTATTCAACCGTCTCGTACCGCGAATGTCTGAAGGCTCCGGGCTCTTCATCCAGTCGGGTCCAAGTCGCTTGAATAGGGGCAGCTGTTGCACCCTAAAATTTGCCCAACCTTATTCATTTGGTTCATGTTTTAATATCATTAGCATTTGCATATAGAGTCATGTACATAGACTAACCATCTGCATAGCATAAGCATAGCAAGTCATTCAACAGGGGACCAATCATTATTTTCATCTCTAGAGGCCTAGCAAGAGGTTAATATCCCAATTCCATCTCATTCAAGTCATCAGGAAATAATTTGAAAGCAAAGAGTTCAGCAGATCAATCCTTGAGATCATCTCCTAGCTGAGGGTATCTGAGGGTCAACAAGAGGGTTATGAGCTGTGGATTGAAGGTATGGAGAGCATCTAGACATCTTGAGAGACTTAGAAAGTCATTTGGAGAAGAAAACAAGTCATTGGGGAGAGCACAAGAGCTATAGTTGAAGACAGTCAACTAGGGTTTCATCTGGGTCAACCCTAGGTCAACCCTAGGTCAATTGACTGACTTTAGAGGGCATTCAAGTCTATTGGAGAGGTGTGGGGTTCATCATTGGACATATAAAGAAGGATATGGAGATATGCCAAGGAGAATTCAAGAGAAATCAAGGAGAAGAGGAGTTACTAAATTAGGGTTTCTCTGTAAAATCCCCTAATTTAGGTCAAATTTCCAAGCAAGATAAGTCAAAATGCTAACTTCAAATGGCTTCTTGGCCAACATGAAACTTGTATAGGATCTCAAGACCTTTAATTTGAGTGGTGGAAGACATCAAGGAGATTTATAGAACTCAAGTTATGGTCCTTGCAAGTTACAGGTCATCTGAGGTATCTGAATTTTTGTCTGTGAAAGTGACTTGACTTCCAAGCTAGTTTTACCCCTCAAGGAGATTTCAAATGAATTCTTGGTCAACACAAGGATTGTTCCTCATTGTCTTAGCTTTCTAGAATGGTATAGTATGCCTTCATATGATGTGGAGAACTCAACTTATGGTCTTGGCAAGCAAAGGGTATTTTGGGCATTTGTGAATTACAGGTCATTTTAACCTATGTCCAAAACTCATACAAGGAGGCCTCAAATGGAAAAACTTACAACATCAAACTTGCTCCAAATGGGATTTTAAGTCTAGAAAGAAGGTCACAAATTATGGGAGAAGCTCATAGCATGGAGTTGAATAATTGGTCAAAATATGAACTAAAAAGGCTTATAAAGTGAATAATTTCAAAGTGAAAAATGGTTTGGGAGATTTACAAGTCCAAATGGAGACTTCCAATATATGATTTTGCATGGAAAAACAATTCTAAGAACAATGGTTCACACACTTTTTTGAGTTTAGAAGGGAAAAAGAAAGTTATCCATGGTTGCTTGCCTTTTAAGAAACATAATCAAAATGAACCAAAGTTGAAAAACAAGGGAATGTGCAAGATGGATCTAGAATGTACCATTGGGGTCTATATATTCATGAAATGAGAATTTGGCAAGGGTTGGCTTCATTTGCACCAAGAATTTCACAAATTCCCTCATTCTTTTCATTGAAGTTTCATTGCAATTCTCTCAAATTCTTCACAAAATCATCATCCACATTGATTCAATCTTGCTCCATTATCATCATAGATCAGGATTGAAGCAAGGTTTTGGTGATTCTCATCCATTTTCGAGTGCTTTTTTTCAAGAACATCAAAGTTGCAAGTTCAAGTGGACAACACAATTCAAGCAAGGAAGCTCCAAAATATTGCATACAGAATTGACTACTAAGTTTGTGGATCAAGATCCAACACCTAGAAGCCTCAGATCTTCAACCTCCATAGCTGTTTGCAAGGTTTTACATCAGGTATGTTTTCACTCAAATTGCTCGATTCAGTTAGTTAGGCATGTTATTGTTAGTGTAGATTTGATCTAGGTGGTTAGGATATTAGTTAGGATGAATTTGGAACGATTTGGTGATGGTTGGTGACAGGTGCAACAAACTGTTAGTGCTTATATCTCTTAGATTAGTGCATCATAATTGTAGCTTGATAGCGCAAATTAATCTCCATTAGGCATAGGTTAGTTTAGGTCAAGTTTGAGGAAGAATGGTGATGGTTCATATCAGTGTAATCTCATGGAGGCCAGAGTTTGATGTCATCGGGTTTGTTGTTGTGATGAGTTTCAAGATGAATTAGTGCCATAGGTGTGTAGAGGGAGAGTTGTAGAGCAATTTTCATGTTCACATCGTGTGGATTGGTTGCCTGTAGAGTGAGAACAGAATGGGATAAAGTTGCTCGTGCATGGAGTCTCATGGGGATGAAACCCTAGGTTCAGTTG
The DNA here is from genome assembly GCA_963859935.3 of Lathyrus sativus. Lineage (NCBI taxonomy): Eukaryota > Viridiplantae > Streptophyta > Magnoliopsida > Fabales > Fabaceae > Lathyrus > Lathyrus sativus. The sequence continues at coordinate 675,425,442 of OZ012739.1, read as the reverse complement.
AATGGAGGAAGAAGACGAAATCTGGATCGTCTATTGTGAGTAAGACCTTTGACTTGGAGCGCAATCCAATGGCTAGCGTTTAATCTGATTTTGGGAGGGAAACGTTTTGGCCAAAACGCACCGTTTCATTAATTGAAACGGGCGGGCCTGAGAGTATTTTGTTATCCCCACCCCCAATGTGAGCCCAATTCCAAGTTTCAACGTGTTTTGGTTACTTCTCTCACCCCCAGCGCTTTTCTATTTTTTTTCTTTAATGCTGAGTGATGACTGGGCTTTGGTAAACTGCTAAGCGCACCCCTATTGTGGGCCCATCCTGGGTTTTGAACTGCGCGTGGGTTCTAAATGCACCCCTCCTTCATTTTTTATTTCATTTAATTTTCTTAATTCACTAATATTTTACCAATTTCATAAATCCATAATAAATTCATAAAAAATGCATTTTCATCCATTCTTTTTACATCTTTTACATTAAAATGTCTAGAAAATGTTCATTAAATAAAATTTCATTTTTAGTTTTATTTCATATTTTTTCCATATTTTCTAAATAAATGTCATATTAAATAGATTCATTTCATGCATCCTTTTAATGATTTTTGTTCTCTTACATGCTTTAATATTTTTTGGTCATTCTTTTTATATTGTTTAGATGAGATATTCAACTTGTAGAAATATTTTAGTTCCCATTTTTAGAGGTTAATTTTAGGGGATTAATAAATGCTTGAACATCATGTACAAAACTAGGGTTTTAGGTGGCAACTTAGGAGTTTGATTTCATTTCCCTTAGGACTTAGGGTTTGAATAGATTAGTTATGGGACTATAGGGGCTATGGGTAGTTATTAGATCCCTTAGAGAACAGTTAGGATTCCCCTACTGCTATTATTACTGTCTGTATATCTAATTGTCTGGTGTGGTGTGCCCTCTGGGGTTTATTGTTTGCTTGCTTGGGTATTGGGTTTGTCTGGGACCTGGGAGAGCTGAAGATTTGTGAAGATGAAGACCATTGGAGATCCAGAGATTGAAGATCAACTGTCAGAGTTGAGGAGGAGTTTCTTGCTAGCAGATGCTGAGGAGACTAGGGTTTAGGAGCTAGGCAGAGCTCTAGACTAGAAAGATTGTTTCTCAAACATGGATTGCCTTGTCTGCATCCATTCTTCTCTGTGATTCAGAGTCTCTCTAAGACACTCACCCCCTTCCTTTGGAAGGCTTGGTGATAGTGTCTGTGAGATAGAACTCTTGAGAGAAAATGTCTCTTGTGTTAGAAGCAGTTTGTTCACCACCTTTGGTAGTCAACTGATTGCTTAACACCCAATTCACTCTTGTGACTAATCCCTCATCCTGGAGGTTTGAGCTTGAAGAAAAGCCATTGCAGATAGAAGACTGATGATCAAAGCCCTTGCCTGAAGGCCATGAAGATGGAGATTGATGCTTGTTGAAGCCTGTAGCTAATTGGAGATTGCTTGAAGCCAGATGCTGAGCTGCTGATGCTGTTTCTTTTGCTGTATTTCATTTGCTGATGTATTGAGTGGTTTTCTGAACTGTATTGTTTGCTGTTTATCCTGTTGGGTTGAAAGTGAAGCCTGTTCACTTTTGCCTATTGTTTTCTAGGTTCGAGGTTGAGTGGGACTCCCTTGCCTCGCTTGTATTGCTGCATCCATGCATTTTACTGCTTTACTGTATATATCTGATATTGTTTCTGTTTCTGCCTATCCTGTAGGATCTCTGTTTCTCTCTGTGCAAGAGAGGAGCATGATAGACACTAGGTCTTAACCCATGCATGATAACATTAGGTTAGTTTGTTTCCCTTCGCAACCGTAGGTTAGAGTTCTGTCTCTTTCTTTCTCAAAACAAACAGAAAAACACATAAAGATTTCAAACACAATAAAAGACACTTCTTCCGTAAAAGAATGTGAACTCATCAAAGCGTCATTTTTGTCCGCTTGGACTGCTAATCAGAAAAACCTTTTTCAGAAGGAATAAAATCAACCAAGACAGACTTGTGTCGTACGTGGCCCGAACTACGTTTGCTCTGATCTTTCATGCTGTATGAAAGTACGTAGGCATAGGATGCGATATCCTAGCGAGCAACCTTCCCCTCCTTTCCCGTAGGTAGGCGAACTACGTTGACTCTGATTTCTCGTTCCAGACGGGAATACGTAGGCATAAAGTGCGATACTTTGCCGAGTCATTTTATTTTCATTCTCTTTTCTTTTTAACCCCTGACCTTTAGAGTAGATAGAGTAACAATCCATACCCGAAAACGAGCGTGGATCCCGTCGAGTACGACGGACGTGAGGGGTGCTAATACCTTCCCCTTGCGTAACCGACTCCCGAATCCAGGTTTTGGTTGCGACGACCATACCTTTCCCGTGTTGTGCGAGGTTTACTCTGAGCGTTTCCTTTCCCTCCCGTGGGATAAATAACGCACGGTGGCGACTCTTCTGTTCAGCCGGCGCCGATTTTCGCAGTAGCGACAGCTGGCGACTCTGCTGGGGATCCAACGTCCCCTGGCTGCTAAGGACTGCGATGGTTCTTATGCATTTGGGATCCAACGTCCCTTGAGAGAGTCAATCCTAGCGCTTGTTTTCCCGTCGAGGATTTTGTATGGAGTTATTGTATATTTCTAATCTTGTATTGTCAGCTTTGTATATTGATTATTATTGCTGTATCTGGGGTGTGACGGGTGTTCTGATATTGAGAGATAAGCCGGACCTGGGCTTGAGTGCACCTAGAATTAGAGTAGAAATTAGTGGGCGCCCGCTTGCTTTGCTTGCTTTGGTGTCCCATGAAATCTACACTCAGACGAGGTTCCTCTGGTTGGCCTCCTGCCCCTTCCTTTGGTTGGCGTGGGTTGCTGGTTAGGTGGATTGTCGACTCTGGGGACCGATCATTTGGAAGTTGGCTGAGTGAGGCCTCTTCAGGATTTGATGATGCCACTCCTTCTGGGAATCGTATCATCAACCCTGAAAGTCTGTGACGCCGACGACCGCATAGGATGCCGTACCTTGTGCCAGTTATAGGGCCACCCACCCGTGAGGGGATTCAGGGTTATGCAGGTAACTAGACCTCCAGACTACCGGTTATTTCTTGATCAGAGATCCTGGTTATTTATGGAGAGTTATGAGGTCTGTCAGAGACCATTTCGAGATGTGTTCTGAGGTCTGTCAGAGACCATTTCGAGATGTGTTCTGAGGTCTGTCAGAGACCATTTGGAGATGAGTTATGAGGTCTGTCAGAGACCACTTGGAGAGGTGTTCTGAGGTCTGTCAGAGACCAATTATAGATGTGATGTGAGGTCTGTCAGAGACCAGTTGGAGTTATGGTTTGAGGTCTGTCAGAGACCAGTGTTGGAGTTTATTGTAGGTCTATCTGAGACCAGGGTTTGATGACTTCTGGATGGTCTATCTGAGACCTTTCTTGATTGGGTTTAGGCTATTCAGCTGCAGATCTTGTCCCTGTTGAATGTCACTTGCATTGCATTCCTGCATATCCATTATCATTTGCATTTCACTAACATGTGTCTGTGCTGCAGGTGCATTTGCATTTCCCTAGTTCTAGTGCCCAGACTTCTGAGTGTTTGATCATGACTAGCTTACGGAGAACAGTTGCTTACAAATTGCCTACGCCTGATATTGTTCCTTTACTGGGGTTGATCTCTCTTGCTGATGAGGGTGTTCGTAGGAGTTTCCGGATGAGCTATGGTAGACTACTGAGATTGGTGTGCAAACCTACAGAGGTAGAGTTAGATGGGCTGTATGCTTTGATGCAATTCTATGACCCTGCTTTGAGGTGCTTTACGTTCTCTGACTTTATTATGGGACCAACCTTGGAGGAATACGCTGAGTATGTTGAGCTGCCCGTGCAGAACCAGGTTCCATTCATTCATTATGATGCCAAACCTAAGCCGGAGGAATTGGCAAAAGCCTTGCATGTTGATGCTTCTGAACTTGTGACTACTGTTTCCCGTGGAGTTCCAGGATTCTCATTTCAGTTCTTAGTGGGTAAAGCCCAAGAGTACGCCAAGAGCGGGTGCTGGGTTGCTTTCAATGCTGTGTTGGCTTTGTGCATTTATGGCATAGTTTTGTTCCCCAACATACCGGATTTTGTGGACTTCGATGCTTTCTACTTGTTTGCCGCTGGTAATCCTGTACCTACCTTACTCGGAGACCTCTATCACTCACTGCATTACAAGAATGAGAAGGGAAGAGGGAAGAATGTTCATCTTTGTGTACCCTTATTGAGTATGTGGTTTGAGAGTCACCTTCCTAAGAGAGGATCTGATGCAGAGACTATAGTTCCAGTTGGTTGGCCAGAGCGTCTGATGAGGCTATCGTCGGAAGATATGGAGTGGTTTGATAGAGATTTGTTGGGATCTGAGCTCATCCTCAGTTGTTCGGGGTACCCTAATGTGCCGTTGATAGGAAGGAAAGGGTGTATCAACTACAACCCTTCTCTATTCATTCGCCAGTTCGGATATGCGCTGAAGAATCCACCTCAGGAGGAAGAAGTACAGGAATCTCTGTACTTCACCGGTGACGTGAAGGGGGAGTTATTAGCCAAGTTGCGACGTGCCTGGACGAATAACGCACGGTGGGATAAATAACGCACGGTGGCGACTCTTCTGTTCAGCCGGCGCCGATTTTCGCAGTAGCGACACATATGTCGTTCGAAAGGTCTTCTCTGGAGGAGCCTTATTGTTATCCACCATGGATGGCGAGGATTTTGCGTCCCCTGTGAACTCGGACGCAGTTAAAAAATACTTAGCTTAAAGAGACCCGCTGGACAGAAAAAAGAAAGTCTAGGCAAAAATGGGGCATCCCGGCGAACCAAAAAGAAAAAAAGAAAAGGTTCGGGCAAAAATTAGGGATAAAAATTGAAAAGATGTACACCCGCGAAGTCGAAAACCTGAAAAGGCGACTTCGGCAGAAAAGGGGATCCCGGTGAATCGAAAACCCGAAAGGGCGATTCAGGCAAAAGTTAAGGATTAAAAAAGCAAATGACTGCTGTCTGAGTTTGATACTACATTGCTCAGTGGTTTGGGAGTACCTAAGGGTCGGTTATCCAAGTCAATCTCTTCCGAAGACGGAGCATCGGGAAAGCGTCAGAGTCAGGTGAGTCATAGGAGGATCAGCTCATGGTGTTTGTCTATACCACGTTGCCGACATGTATACAAATTTCTTTATACCTATGTACATATCTGTATTTGTTTTTGTAACTTCCTCTTTTCAGGAGATGCATCCACTGTAAAAACTTTGCCTATTTACAGGCCCATTATCAATAAACGCATACTATTCAGTACTTGATGGTTGTTTCTTGTTTTAACTTTTACTGTTTTATTTGTGGAAAACGCCGATGTTTTGATAAACTTGCATGTGCATTAACTTGCAGGCCTCGGCCAATAATTGTTAAAACTTTGAATTAACTGAACAATTGTCACGGATATTGACCAAGATAGTTCCTCTTGTGTAGGATGTCTTGTTTCGTTCGTAATTTGCAGGTCGTTACCTTTGAAGCAAACAGCCAAGGGATCGTGTTTCCCCAGCCAGAGTCCCTTAACGTAGGGGCAGGCTCTATGTGAAACTTATTCCTCCCCAGCAGATGGAATTCACATTTTTCTCCCCGGAAGAGTTAGATGCAGGCTAGTAGGCAGTCAGGCAGACATGTGCATTCCCAGCAGTTGGTCATGTGCACCTTTAATCCCCAGTGAAGTCCTCACAGAGTACAACCAGGTTGTCGATGTTTTGAAAGGATCATCCCCATGCAGGATTGTTCTTTCGTTTCTCCAACAGGTTGTCTTTCCTCCAAGAGGGTTGATCATCCTATGCAGCGTTTGTAACTCCGGATTTGTTAAGCTATCCCTCCAGCAGGATTGTTTCTTCCCCCAGCGGAAGTTTGGCTTCGTTCCTCCAGCATTTATTTTGCTGGAACGCCTCTTTGCATTTGCATCGTGCATAGCATTTACCCAAACGCATAGCATTTCCATTCCGTATGGAGCATTACGCCATTTTGCAAACATATGCATTTTGAAACATAAGCCAGGTTGATTACTTCTTTGTTTTCAGGTGTTATTCCCTGCAGGTAATTGGAATTCTTGTTCAGGATGGTTTTCGAATATTCAAATTCTTGACATGAGATATGTGATGATAACGTTCGTCCTATCATGTGTGCCCTCATCAGAGTTGCTTGACGGAGTTTCTCTTCTCCCCCAGCGAAGTTTTCCTCGGATTGCTGTTAAGTCAGCATTAAAAGATTTCATGGACTGGACCTTTGAAGTCATTACCTGTTGTCAAGGTAAGTGTCTGGCAGTTGACGTCAGAATTTCCCCAGTAAAGTTTTCCTCAGATTGTTGTTACGTCAGCGTTTGAAGATCTCATGGATTAAACCTTTGGAGTTGTTACCCGTGTTGACGAGGTTGTTGCCCGAGTTGACAGGTTTTCCCTGCAGAGTTGTTTATTCAAGTCTCCGGATGGACGGTCCGCACTTTTATTTAGTGCGATGCTCGTTTCTTCGGAAATGGAAGGTCAAGGATAGTATATTGACAGTCCGCGCTTTTATTTAGTGCGATGCTCGTTTCTTCGAAAATGGAAGATCCAGGATAGTACATGGATGATGCGCTTTACATAGTGCATGCTCGTTTCTTCGAAAATGGAAGGTCAAGGATAGTATATTGACAATCCGCGCTTTTATTTAGTGTGATGCTCGTTTCTTCGAAAATGGAAGATCCAGGATAGTACATGGATGACACGCTTTACGTAGTGCATGCTCGTTTCTTCAGAAATGGAAGGTCAAGGATAGTATATTGACAATCCGCGCTTTTATTTAGAGCGATGCTCGTTTCTGCGGAAATGGAAGATCCAGGATAGTACATGGATGACGCGTTTTACGTAGTGCATGCTCTTTTCTTCGGAAATGGAAGGTCAAGGATAGTATATTGACAATCCGCGCTTTTATTTAGTGCATGCTCGTTTCTTCGGAAATGGAAGGTCAAGGATAGTATATTGACAGTCTGCACTTTTATTTAGTGCGATGCTCGTTTCTTCGGAAATGGAAGATCCAGGATAGTACATGGATGACGCGCTTTACGTAGTGCATGCTCGTTTCTTCGGAAATGGAAGGTCAAGGATAATATATTGACAATCTGCGCTTTTATTTAGTGTGATGCTCATTTTTGTGGAAATTGAAGATCCAGGAGTACATGGATGACACGCTTTACGTAGTGCATGCTCGTTTCTTCGGAAATGTAAGGTCAAGGATAGTATATCGACAGTCCGCGCTTTTATTTAGTGCGATGCTCGTTTCTGCGGAAATGGAAGATCCAGGATAGTACATGGATGACGCGCTTTACGTAGTGCATGCTTGTTTCTTTGGAAATGGAAGGTCAAGGATAGTATATTGACAGTCCGCGCTTTTATTTAGTGCGATGCTCGTTTCTTCGGAAATGGAAGATCCAGGATAGTACATGGATGACGCTTTACGTAGTGCATGCTCGTTTCTTCGGAAATGGAAGGTCAAGGATAGTATATTGACAGTCCGCGCTTTTATTTAGTGTGATGCTCGTTTCTTCGGAAATGGAAGATCCAAGATAGTACATGGATGACGCGCTTTACATAGTGCATACTTGTTTCTACGGAAACAGAAGATCCAGGATAGTACATGGATGACGCACTTTACGTAGTGTTTTCCCGTTTCTTCAGAAATGGAAGGTCAAGGATGATATTTTAATATGGGCATGTGGCTCAGTGCCCGCTCATTGTAGTGTATATTCGAAGAGTGATTGTTGTTGATCTAGTATGTGGATTCAATGCCTGTGGTGTCACACAGGTGGTTGATGTTGAAATCAGGTTCTGTATCAGATGATTGATCAGTTGTTGCCGTGACAACCGGATTCAATTGTCTGGATTTTTGTTCCCCAAGCAGTTTGTGTGGCTTATTTCTTTGGTTGGCAAATTTCCGGGTTCTTTGGTATTCAACCGTCTTTTACCTTGATTGTCTAAAAGTCATTCGCTTTTCATCCAGTCAGGTCCAAGTCGCTTGAATAGGGGCAGCTGTTGCACCCCAAAATTTGCCTAACCTTTTTCTTACCTGCTTTATGTTTCATTGCATTAGCATATCATTGGTCTAGCATTTACATAGCATAGCATTATTCATTCAGCAGGGGATCAAGTGTGGTTTATATTAAGAGGAGCCTATCTAGAGGTCTTATTCAAGCTTGAGAGGTCACCAAAATCATCAGAAAGTGGGTTGTGTTCTTGAGAAGTTTGGATGCTGGTATGTGGTTCATCTCCTAGCTTTGGGGTCAATTGAACACCATCAGGGGATTGTGAAGCCCTGATCATGGATAGGGTATGTGGATAGAGCTCATGGAGTGCTTTGAGGGTCATGGTGGAGCTCAGTCAAATCATTATGCTAAGTGTGAAGAGCCACAGTTGAGGGTGTGGCAGTTAGGGTTTTTGTCTGGTTAACCCTAAGTCAACTATGCAGTTGAAAAGGATTAAGACTCAATTCTAAGCCTTTGCGATCATGGGATGTTGTGTTGAGATACATGAGGTGATATTCCAGGATCAATTCAAGAAGAGTTCAAAGTGTGAGGAGTTGCTAAACTAGGGTTCTCAGGGTAAAATCCCCTATTTAGTGCCTGGCTTCAAGACCACTTATCTTAAGATACAAGTTGCATCTCAACTTTTTACCAACATGGAACTTGTAGAGCATGTTCTTAGCTTTAATTTGAGTATTAGAAGTCCTTGATTGAATTTATACAACTCAAGTTATGATCCAGACAAGTTGTAGGTCTTTGTCTTAGCTTTCCAAATTGTACTAGAAGTCTTTCATCTGATTTGTAGAACTCAAGTTATGAGGTTTACAAGTTAGGGGTATTTTGGGAAAGTGAGATTATAGGTCATTTTGCTTTATAGGCCATTTTCACTATCTTGCACACTTCAAATGAATTTTTGTCCAACACAAAACTTGCTCAAAATGGGATTTTAAGGTCAACCATTTATCCATGAGGCATTGATTTGGCTTAGAACAAGAGTTGGTTTGAAGAAATTTGACAAAGGCTTTTTAAAAGGCATAAAAGGAGAAAGTTCAAAATAAATTCACAAGTGTTCAAAACTTCACAAGTTTGTGCATTTTCTGATTGGAAATGGTATTTTAAAGAGATTAGAAATTTCACATTTTTGATTTGAGTCACATTTCATAGACATTGAATGGATTACTTCATGATGAAGAAACATAATCAATCTTGGCCATTGGATCAATTCAAGCCTTCAAACTGGTCCATTTACATTCAAGGGGTGTTATGTAGTGAATTTGAGTGAAGTTTGAGAGGAAACAAAGCCACTACATGCATGTTCCATTGTTGAACTTTGGAGGAAAATGAAATTTTGGATATCTCAATTTGGGCCTCGAATGGGCCTGAGAATTGTCAAAACTGGTCATATATAAGTTTCTAATCGTGTTCAGATGGTTTTTTTTGGAGGAAATTGGTGGAGAAATCAGTTACAACAGTTGAAGGTTGAAGCTCTCAAATCCAAAATCGGTTTTTCTTTTCCAGAAGATTTCAAGGAGAATTGAGGATTCTAATAGCTTCATAATTCATCAAGGAAGGAATCTGCACAATTTGGGATCAAGAATCGCACTCTAACCACTACAATTTCAAGCTACATCTCAGGGTTTTATCCTTCGAATTTCCTCTTGATTCTGGCTGTTTTAGATAGAATTGAACATGTGGTTAGGTTTAGGGAAGATCATAGATTGATTTAGGATCAGAATTTTGGAGTTTAGAGACAAATTAGGATATGGTGCAAATTCTGTTGAGCTTCGAAACTACTTGATCTTGAGGTATTAGGACGATTTGAATAGCTTAAGATGATCTCTAAAGAGTGAGGAAGAGATCCTTGGCTTTAATTTGAAGTTTGGTGATGATCAAGATTATGGAATATTTTCTGTTCATCTTCGTGTTTCAAGATCCATGAGGATTTAGCAAGATTGGAGTGGATATTCATGATCAGGAAAAAACACAAGAACGGTACCAATTTTAGTCGTTTTGGTGAAGATTTGTGGCTGAACCACTGTTTGCCTCGCCGGAGAAGACGACCGGAGGTCTTCTCCGGCCACCACGCTAGCTTCCCTCCCAGTTGCAGGGTTTAAATGGAGAAGATGAACCATAGCCATCAGATCTAGGTTATCCCTTGACTTGGTACTCTGATCCTACGCGCCAAATTCATTTTCAATTCAGGCTGACTTTGACCCTCCTAAACGCTGCGTTTAAATAATCTGACCTGGCAGAATGAGGTGGCATGCGTTCTATCCTTGGATGAGCATACTTGGTCAAGGGATCCAGTGGCCACGTTATTTCTGTTTCTTTTTTATTTCTTTTATTTGATTTTTGTTATTTCTTTAATTGTGTTTATCTTTTTTAATTCATATTAAATTGTATAATCATCAGAAAAATATAACAAAAATATGTGCATGATCCTGATTTAATTTCTGATTTTTTTGATACTTTTAGATTTTATTTTGATGCAATTTCCAATTTATTTGCATTTTTTCCATTTTCTTGATTTCTTTTAATTTGGCATTTTATGCTTGTTTCTTTCTGATTTTTGTACTCCTTTTTGGTATAGAATTTGATCTTGATTTTTTGCTGGCTGGTTGTAGACTCATTGATGAGATTGTAGGATTTTTATCCTAATTTTTAGATAACTCTAAGTTCTGTTTTGGAGTGGGGTTTTAGAAGTTTCCCATCTTGAACCTTTCATTTGACAAACTTTGGGTTAGATTTTCTTTAGTGCCCTTAAGCATAGACTTAGGCCCTGATCTTTTTACCCTAGGTTTCCAACACCTTTAGTATCCCTTAGAAAAATTCCTAGATTTTTAGAGGTGGATTTAGTATTATTAATTAGGTTTAATACTTAGGTAGTTTTTAGGGTGCTTATAACATAATACTTCCCATAGTTGAACTCCAAAAGTGGCCATTAGTTCATGATAGGTTTCCTAATCCCTTTTGATGGTTTAGTAGGAATGTTGATGCTTCTGCAGGCTTAATTGTAAGGCTTGGTTATTGGTGTTTTGGTTCCCTTTAAGTAGCTTTCTTTAAGCTTGTAGGATTAGGGTTTTGTAGAGCCTTAGAAGTTGTTTTCTTCTTTCACAAACATGGTTTGTTTTGGTGTGCATTCCATTCCCATCCTATGATGCAAGGTCCCTATGTGGAAGCCTCATCCCTCATTTGGAAGGATGTGTGGCATACCACAAAAGGTAGAACCTTTGAGGTTGCCTATCTTAGATGTATGGTTGAGTGCCATGATGGATTCCCTTGGTTTCCATCATGCTTCCCATCATCATGCATTAATCTTGATGTTGATTCTCATTTCTCTTGTTGGAGCAAGTTGAAGCTTGAAGGTGAAGGCCTTATTCCCTTTTCTCTTGAAGGATAATTCGGACATGAAGACAACTATAGACTGTTGGGTTGCTTTGCTGCTAGAAGATTGCTTTGCTGTTGAGCTGCTGGTTTGCTGTTTTGTTTGTTGTGCTTGTTGATGGACTGTATTTGTGTGACTGTTTATTTGGTGTGTTGCATTAGAATAGGCTCTTCTATAGTTGATTTAGGCCTAAGTGCATTGAAAGGTTGAGCTTGGCTCCCTTTGCTTGTTTGCAATAGAGGTTGAGCATGTCTCCCTCTGCTTGTCTGTTACTGTTTGGCTTTGCTTGTTGGCTGAAGGTTGAGTCTGTCTCCCTTGCCTGTGTTCTGTGTTGCTTTTGCTTGTTTGCTCTAGAAGTTGAGTTTGTCTTCTTCTTCTTGTAGTGCTGCATTGCATGCATTTTACTTACAGTTATTTCTTTTCAGTCTATTTATGTTGTTGTTGCTTTCCTTTGCCATGTTCCCTTAGGGACTCTAGCTTCTCTTGTTCAAGAGAAGTTATGACAGACATTAGGATTCTAACCATGCATGATAACATTAGGTAGCTCCCTCCTAACCTCAATCATAGGATCAACTTTGCATGACAACTTTAGGATTGGATTAGTTCGCCTTTAGTGCGTCCTTTCTCTCCTCATCTTCAAACAAATCAAAATACAGTAATAAAGGTTAATTGATGTCGTACATTACGAGCCTTAAGCTACTTGAGAAAGGGTTGTTGGAGAGTTTCTTTTCAACAGCTTGGATGTTTAGTGTGGTACCCTTTGGGTGACATGCGACGCATTCACTCTCAGGTCATAGTCTCTAGTGCGATATTAGTTGCAGACATCCATAAAAGACACTTCTTCCGTAAAAGACTTCAAAAACAAACATTCAAACATCTTTATGTCCTCTGGGACCTTTAATCCTTGGAAACCATTTTCATAAGGAGTGTTTTGTTAACTCCCGGTTCTACCGCAAACGGTAAACGCCTAAGTCTCCGACTAGCGAGCTGCATACGCAAACTGCTGGAACCGTTTGTTAACCCTACTCGGGTAAAGCTTTTGAACCAAACCTGTGGTCTTGTTATCTCGAACTACGTTTGCTCTGATCTTTCACGCCGTGTGAAATTACATAGGCACGAGATGCGATATCTCGGCGAGCAACCTTCCCCCGTAACCCGTAGTTATGCGAACTGCATTGACTCTGATTTCTCGTTCCAGTCGGGAATACGTAGGCATAGAACTGTTGTGTTCTGCCGAGTCATTTTCTTTTCTTTTCAGATCAGACTTTTAGCGTAGATAGATAAAACCAACCCGTCAGATAAACACAACAAGCGTGGATCCCATCAAGTACGATGGACGTGAGGGGTGCTAATACCTTCCCCTTGCGTAACCGACTCCCGAACCCAAACATGGTTGCGATGACCTTGTCTTATACCTTTTCGTCATGTTTTTCCGATCGTTTCCTTTCTTTTTCTGTGGGATAACTAACGAAAGGTGGCGAATCTTCTGTTTTGCCGGCACCTTATTTTCGCGGTAGCGACAGCTGGCGACTCTGCTGGGGACCCTGGTTCCCTACGCGAGTCAATCCTAGCACTTGCGTGTTTATCTGTTGGGTTTATTTATCGCATTTTACTTTCCGCATTTTATTTTTAGTATGATATATCATTATTGTGCTGTTGTGGGAGGGAGGCTCTGATGAGTGATAAGCCAGACTCAGGCTTGAGTGGATACCTAACATTAGTTGTGGAAAGTAGTGGGCGCGTGCATGCTTTGCATGTACTAGTGTCTCACGAAATCCACGCTCAGACGAGATTCTCCCGGTTGACTTCTTTTCCGGCCCTTTGGGCTTGAGGGGTTGTTGGTTTGGAGGATTGTCGACTCTGGGGACCGGTCATTTGTGACTCAGCTAAGTGAGGCCGCTTCAAGAGATGATTATGCCACACCTTCCTGGGTATCGTATCATCATTTCTTGAAAGTCTGTGACGCTGGGAAACGCATAGGATGCCATACCTTGTCAGTGTATAGGATTCATACCTGTGAGCGGGGTCGGGTTATTGCAGGAAACCTTAACCTTCAGATTACCTGGTTTTCTTGACATTGAATCAGTATTGTTGGGATCAGAGGGTTCTTATCATAGAGATATGTTCGTTCTCGACAATGCATAATTATTGGTCCTCTTCAGGGTTTCGTTATCAGAGCAGTGTTGTGATTATGTTGAAATAGAGCCTCGGTCTCCTCAACAACACAATCTTGATCCCCTGTTGCATGATTGCATTTTGCATTTTGCATACTCATTTGCATATCATTAACATGTGTCTGTGTTGTAGGTGCTGTCGCTACCGCGAAAATAAGGTGCCGGCAAAACAGAAGAGTCGCCACCTTTCGTTATTTATCCCTCAGAACGGGAAAGGAAACGATCGGAAAAACCTGTAGAGAAGGGGCACACAGCATGAGACATTCTTGCCTCTTCTGTTCTCGTTCTTGTAGTGGACGGAATGGTAAACATCTCCAATCAATGTAGGGACTAGATTCCCTGATGCAAAGATGTGAAAGGCGTCGAAGTCTACAAAGTCAGGCATATTAGGGAACAAAATGATGTCGTATATGCAAAGAGCAAGAATAGCGTTGAACACGATCCAACAACCATCTTTGGCGCACTGCTGGGCCTTTCCCACTAAGAACTGCAAGGAGAAACCGGGAACCCTGTTCCAACTAGACAAGACCAACTCGGAGGCATCTAGATGAAGTGAAGGAGCTAGACTAGCCAAATTAGGCTCAGCATCCATATGAATAAAGGGCATCTGACTCTTGATAGGCACACCTAACAAATCAGCATACTCCTCTAGTGTGGGTGCGAGAATAAAGTCCGGGAAAGTAAAGCATCTCAAAGGAGGGTCGTAGAACTGCAGCAAGGCGTGCAACCCATTCAACTCAAACACAGAGGGTTTACGAACCAGGCTGAGCAGTTTCCCATAAGACTTTCTAAATTCACCTCTCACAGAATCATCTGCCAAAGCAATCAAACCAGTCAGCTGAACAACATCAGGAGTGGGGAGCTTGTAGGCCACAGTCTTCCTCAGAGAACCCATAGTAGCACAATAGAAGGCAAGAAAACCTAAACCAGGGGAAACGGTACCTGCAACACAGACACACGTTAATGAAATGCAAATGGGTATGCAAAGCAATGTAAAATGCAATCATGCAGCAGGAGATCAAGACAACTGTGATGTTGAAGAGATGAAGGTTCTGTGTCAACAAAACCACAATACTACTCTGTCAAGAACAACCACTATCTCTGATAAGAAGAAGACCCTGGTATCGGACCATAAATCTGCTCTGTCAAGAGCACACACACATCTGAAGATAAGGACCTCTGATACAGGACCATAACTCTGCTCTGTCAAGAACACACATATCTGAAGATCAGGACCTCTGATACAGGACCATAACTCGCCTCTGTCAAGAACACACATATCTGAAGATCAGGACCTCTGATACAGGACCATAACTCTGCTCTATCAAGAACAAACACACATCTGAAGATAAGGACCTCTGATACAGGACCATAACTCTGCTCTGTCAAGAACAAACACACATCTGATGATGAGAACCTATGATACCAACAAAACTGATTCACTATCAAGAAAATCAGGTAGTCTGAAGGTTAAGGTTTCCTGCAACAAACTCGACCCTGCTCACAGGTATGGACCTAAACTGACACAAGTTCGGCATCCTATGCGGTCACCAGCGTCACAGACATTCAAGAAGGGTGATACAATACCCAGAAGGTGTGGCATCACCATCTCCTGAAGCGGCCTCACTCATCTGAACTCCAAATGATCGGTCCCCAGAGTCGACAATCCTCCAAACCAACAACCCCTCAGGCCCAAAGGGCCGGAAAAGAAGTCAACCAGGAGAACCTCGTCTGAGCGTGGATTTCATGAGACACTAGGGCCTGCAAAGCAAGCACGCTCCCACTAATTTCCACAACTAATGCTAGGTACACTCAAGCCTGGGTCTGGCTTCTCACTCATCAGAATGCCCCTCCCATAACAGTACAAATAATCATATTATACTGAAAATAAAGTGCGGGAAATAAAATGCGATAAACAAACACAACCCAACAAGTAATCATACAAGCGCTAGGATTGACTCTCGCAGGGGACGTTGGATCCCCAAACTGACTCGCATAAGGGACGTTGGATCCCAGGAAACTATCAAGTCCCCAGCAGAGTCGCCAGCTGTCGCTACTGCGAAAATAAGGTGCCGGCAAAATAGAAGAGTCGCCACCTTTCGTTATTTATCCCTCAGAACAGGAAAGGAAACGATCGGAAAAACCTGACGAAAAGGTATAAGATAAGGTCATCGCAACCATTGTCTGGGTTCGGGAGTCGGTTACGCAAGGGGAAGGTATTAGCACCCCTCACGTCCATCGTACTCGATAGGATCCACGCTTGTTGTGTTTATCTGACGGGTTGGTTTACTATCTACCTATCAAGGCTAGTCTGAAAAGAAAAGAAAATGACTCGGCAAAGCGTCGCGCTTTATGCCTATGTATTCTCATCAGAGAATGAGAAATCAGAGTCAACGTAGTTCGACCAACTACGGGTTACGGGGAAGGTGGCTCGCCAATACGTCAGTATTGTGCCTACGTACTCTCAACAGGTATGAGAGATCAGAGCTTATGTAGTTCGGGATAATACGGATTACGGGAATTCAGATTCATCTGTTTTATCGAGTAGGGTTAACAAACAGTTCCAGCAGTTTGGTGTACGCAGCTCGACCCTTGGAGACTTAAGCGTTACCGTTTGCGGTAGAACTGGGAGTTAACGACACTCTTTTCTTCAGAAAAGCTTCCTTTGAATTATGGGCCCACGGGGCAAAAATGTTTGAAGTTTGTTTTCTGTCTTTTACGAAAGAACTGTTTTTTATGGATGTTTGCAACTAATATAGCACTAGAGACTATGACCTGAGAGTGAATACGTCGCATGTCACCCAAAGGGTGCCATGCTAAACATCCAGACTGTTGAAAAGAAACTCTCCAACAATCCTTTCTCAGATAGCTTAAGGATCGTAACGTACGACGTCAGTTAACCTTTATTACTGTATTTTAATTTGTTTTGAGATGAGAAGAGAGAACGGGCTCAACTAAAGGGAGACTATCAAGTCCTAATGTTGTCATGCCAAGGATTCATCCTATGGTTGAAGTTTGAAACAGGGAACTCCTAGAAGTTATCATGCATAGGTTTCAACCTAAAGTTCTAATCATCACTTCCTTATCAAAGGAAGTGAGATTCCTAGGGGATCATGTCAATGATAAACAGAAACAGATAAAGCATCAGCTTAAACAGTAAACAGATATACAGTAAACGACTGTAAAATGCATGCAATGCAAGTGAGGGAGGAAATGTGTGTGGGGCATCAGCCTCCACAAGCTCATCTCAACCTCAAGCCAGATATGAATAAATGCAATCATACAGAAGGAATGAATCTAAAGCGCCATCAAGCAAATCACAAACCACATAGGCAAGGGAGATGGGCTCTACCAAATACCAGCAAGCAAAGCCATACAGTAAAAATACAAGCAGAGGGAGCAACTCAACCTCTAGTGCAACCATGCTCCTAGCTTACATCAATCTAGATATGGACTTATTCTAATGCATCAAGCAAATCAAACAAGTCACAGCAAAACAGTTGCACAGAAAGAAAACAGACAGTCAAGAAAGCAAATCAACAACTCCCACAGCTTCACAGCAAAGCAATCTTCTGACAGCAGTTCAATCCTCAGTCTTCAACTGTTCTTCAAGGCTTTCCTCTTCAATAGCAAGTATCAACTTGCTTCTTCAAGCTTTCAACACATCAAACACTAGTATCAACTTGTTCTTTCTTCTTCAAGCCTCAGCTCCAAAGTAGACTCCACCTTCAAGTTTCAATCCCCATTGCAAGTATCAACTTGTTCCTTCAGGCACCCAATGCATTAAACACACAAGTATCAACTTGTTCTCCAACTTCAAACTCCAGCTTCTTCATCTGATCCCAACTGGATTCCCTTTACAAGTGTCAACTTGTTCTTCTTGGTCTTCAAGTCTCAGCTCCAATGGCAGTTTTCAAATACAAAGAAGTAGCAACCTCTAGCATCTTCAATCTTCTAACAAGGAACTCCCTCCTCTAGCAAGGGAGAAGGATTCATCTAACAAGAGCAAAGTTTGGATAGTGGAAAGCAAAATGAAGACCAAAGGTCACCACTAAACCTTCCACCATCAAGGCAAGGAACCCTCAAAGGTTCTACCAACTTGTGAAGAGCCACACATCCTACCAAAGGAGGGATGAGGCCTTCACAAGGGGACCTTACATCATAGGGAAGAATGGAAGTGATCAACACCTTCCATGTTTATGAAAGAAGAGAATCTATCTAGAAGCTCTGCCTGCAAACCCTAATCTTAACACCTAATCAACACTACACCAAAAGAAGGGAAGTCTTCACATCCAAGCTTCTTCAAGCATTCCATGGTAGCCCAAGCTTGTCTTCAACATCATCCAAGAGTAAGAGAGGCAAAACCCTAATCTAAGGGGACTAGAGAAATCAATCTAATTGAATTAGCAAGTTAGGATCACCTAAAACCTAGTACTAAAGTTAATCTTAACTAAAATACTAAAGCCAATTTTAAAATCCTACAAAAATAACTATGGGACCCTAATTCAATCATGAATCTACCATACAAAATTCAGAGGTTGAATCACCCACAAAGTCCTAGAAATAAAACCTAGATCACAAGGTACTAAGCATAAACCCTAAAAAATAGAGCACCTAAAGTTTCAACTTAAAACTACCACCTATATTCATCACAAAAATGTGAGAAATATCCAAGGGGAACATGAATATCTATGCTAGCTACACACAAAAAATCAAGGCAAGAATCATCACTAAATGCTCAAACAAAATTCATCCAAAACAAGGTATCAACCATGACCATTTTAATATCAATTAATATTCAAAAACTGCAAATAAAATCACAAATGCATGAATTCCTAATATTTTTAATCTACAAAATTCTAGATTCAATCATGAATCAGGGGAAAAAAGTTTGGAATTAATTGAGTTAATTTCCTATTTTTTATGAATTAATCTCTAAGTCACATGAAATGATGAAAATAAAGAAAATAAAAGGAAATTAATAAAAAGCGCGTGGCAAATAGCAATCCCAAGCAGTTCATTTCTTGAATTGGGCCAGAAAGGGGGTGTAGATAACAAGGACTTCATAGGCCCAGGCGCTTGGATCCACTTGCATTTTCTTCAGCAATTAAGATGAAAGAAAAACACACACAAGCCATGGTTCGAACTCATGCTCACTCAGTCCATTCAAAGTGTAAGTGAAACGGTGAGTTTTGGGGGAGGGGTACGTGGCACAACACACACGCTTAGATCAGTGGACCAAGTCAAGTCTTCAGCCTGAATGGAGGGTGGAGATTTCATCTTCCCCAATTTGAACCTGAATCCTGCGCGCGAACCAGCCATCGCCGGTGGCTTTTCCGGCCACCCCTGTAGAACCCTAACTTCCTCTACAGCCAACCATTTGCCACGATTCCTGAACGAATCTTGACCAGAATCTTCCCAGCAATTCAACCATACCAATTATTCATCCTCAAAACGCATGAATCGCGAAATATCAATCTCAACCAAAAATGGCATCTGACCTAAATCATCTCTAATCAAGCAATTAAACATCCTAAATCCAACTACTCATCATCAGGATCCTAACCGCATATGAATTTCTATCTATCACTGCCTAAATCATGCATAATCAAGAAATTCACCAACCTGTGTTCAAGCTTGCAACGGAAGTGGTTCTTGCACGATTCAACCTCCACAACAATCCAGATTCACTCCAAATTTCCCTCTGAAGCTAATGCACACCTCAAATTGGCTTGGTTCTTCCTTGAATTGAAAATTCGATCTCAACTTGAATTCATGAAACTTTGATCTCCCTCTCTGCAACCAACTTTAATTCCTTCCAAAAAAAAGGCTGAGTTCACTCAATGGCTTATATAGAAGTGATTGGGATTGTCTAGAAACTTCTGGATTCATCCAAATGAGATTTTGGATTTTCAAAATCTCTTCAAAATCTCATCCATGGAAATCACCATTATGACTCCCTCTTGGCATGGCTATGTGTGTAATCAAGTTCTCATGAGATTTTGAATGAGTTTGATAAGTTATCTTCCTTGTTTGCAAGCCAAAGGTATGAATTGAAGATGTTGCTTCATCATGAAGAAATGAAATGGGATGTTATGCAAATGACCTCAAATCAAAATTCTAACATTTCCATTGTTTCTAAAATCATTTTTCCAATGAATTTGACCTATAATTTTGTTTCATTTGGTCACAAAATGAATTACTTGAATTTTTGGCCATTAAATCCTTTTAATTCTTTCTTTTTTCAAAATTTCTTGAACCAAGTCTCTCCTTGAGCCATTTAAATGCCTCCTTGATGCATGGTCAAGGTTAAAACCCCATTTTGAGAAACTTTCTAGTTGAACAAAATTTCATTTGAGGCCTCTAAGTTGGTGAAAATGGCCCATGATCACAAATGACCTATAATCACCAAATGTCCAAAATACCCTTGACTTGTCAAAGCCATAACTTGAGTTCTACAAATCCTATCAAGGACTTATAGTACTCTCTAGAAAGCTAAGAGGATAAGGAACAACATTCATGTTGACCAAAAGTTCATAGGAATCATCCTTCTTGGGAAAAAGTTTCATGCAAGTTGGGTAACTTTCAAGCTCCAAATTCACATTCCTCAGATGACTTGTAACTTGTCAAAGCCATAACTTGAGTTCTACAAATCCTATCAAGGACTTATAGCACTCAAATTAAAGCTAAGATCATGATCTACAACAATCATGTTGGGGGAAAGATGAGATGACAATCACATCTTGAGCTAAATTGCCTTGAAGATAGGGGTCAAACTAGGGGATTTTACACTGTCAAGCCTTAGAAACCCTAGCTTGAAACTTCTCAAACTCTTCAATCATGATGAGTTGACCTTGGAATCATCCTTAAAACATCTTAATGTATCAATCTATGATCACATGGCTCTTGGATTATGTCTCAACCTTGTTCAAATCATCAGTTGACTTAGGGTTGACCCAGTCAAACCCTAGCTACACCAATCATGGTTGAGCCTTCTTACTCTTGCACAATGACTTGTCTAGGCCTCAAAGTGATTTTCAAATATTCTCATGATCTCTCTCAATATCTCAAGGCCATCTTCATGGCTTCAGAATCATCTGATGACTTCCCACAACTCTCAAGTTAGGGGACACACCCTCTTGGCTTCAATTACTCTCTCTGAGGATCTTTTAACTTCTCTGGAAAGGATATCAACCCTTGAACACCTGAATAAGCCTCCCAACTAGCTTCAAAGTCTTGTGTAGCCCTTGATTGGTAATCATACCTCTTGATCTCCTGCATACATGTCAATGAAATGCAAATGATAATGCTAATGTGAATGAAATGAAACATAAGCCAGGTAAAGAAATGTTGGGCAAATTTTGGGGTGCAACAGGTGCATATACTATCCCCCGGTTCCGGTAATCTTGCCTTCTGTTGTGCTAGCATGGGATCTTTGAAGAGGAATGTGGCCTACAAGCTCCCTACCCCAGATGTTACTTTGCTGTCTAGTTTGATTGCCTTGGCAGATGATACAGTGAAAGGGGAATTCAGGAGATCTTATGGGAAGTTGCTCAGTCTGGTTCGTAAACCTTCGGTCTATGAGTTGAACAGGTTGTATGCATTGCTACAGTTCTATGATCCTTCGTTGAGGTGCCTCACTTTTCCAAATTTCATTCTTGCGCCTACCCTAGAAGAGTATGCTGAGTTATTGGGTGTATCGGTTAAGAATCAGATGCCATTTGTTCACATGGATGCTAAGCCTAATCTGGCTAACCTAGCTGTTGCTCTTCACCTGGATGCCTTAGAGTTGCTTCTGACCAGTTGGAATGGGGTTCCTGGATTTTCTCTACAGTTTCTAGTTGGGAAAGCCCAATAGTGCGCTAAGGACGGTTGTTGGATCGTATTCAACGCTATTCTCGCCCTCTGCATCTATGGGATCATCTTGTTTCCCAACATGCCAGACTTTATAGACTTGGACGCCTTCCAGATTTTCGCATCGGGAAATTCGATTCCCACCTTGATTGGTGATGTATATCATTTCGTCCATTACAAGAATGAAAATAGAAGGGGTAAAAATGTATCGTGTTATGTCCTTACTCTACAAATGATTTGATAGTCACCTGCCCAAGAAGGGTCTCTTTGTTTCCTCTATAGCCACAGCTGAGTGGTCTGAGCGCTTGATCGGTTTATCAGCAGAGAGCATTGTTTGGTTTGATCGGGATATGCTGGGTACTGAAGTCATCTACAGCTGCAGTGGTTTTCCTAATGTGCCCTTGATTGGAATAAAAGGTTGTATTAACTACAATCCTTCATTACTTGTCAGACAGTTTGCGTACGCCTTGAGAGGTCCTCCAAAAGACGAAGAGGTGCAGGAATATCTGTACCTCACGGGGCTTCTAGAGGGGGATATGGTATCCAAGCTTCAACATGCTTGGAATGACGTCAGCAGACGAGGGAAAACATTTTTGGGTAAGAGCAATAGCTAGGCTTATGCTCCTTATGTGACTTGGATTCGAAGCAGGGCAGAAACAGTAGGGATGCCTTTTCCACCTGCTAAGCAAGAGTGCCCTCCAGTAGTTGAAGAACCTACTACGGTGTCTATTCAGAAATATAATCAGGTATTAGCTGAGAAGGAAGAGTTGAAGAAGACCAACGAGGAGTTGGAAAAAGAACTGGTACAGCTCAGAAGCGAGAAAAACGAAGTCCTCTACTCCTTCAAAAAACAGATAGAGTTGGTGAATCGGCTAGGCACAGACTTGACCAAACAGATAGCTGACCGTGAACGTTTAGGTTTGGACTTCAAAGCTGTCAACGATGTGCTCGCCACCAAAAAACAGAACCTGGATGATGCATATCGGAGAATCTCCAAGTTCAACCAGCAGTGGAATGCCACTATAGCCAACAACAAAGAGCGGGAGAACAAGCTAAAGCAACAGATCTCCAAGTTGAAGGCTCAGTTGAAGGCCAGCGAGAAGAAGTTTAATGAGGAAACTGCTCGTAGGTATGCCACTGAAGACATGTTAAACAAGGCTATTTCAAACCTGAAGGATCGCAAGCAGATGTTTGAGTCTAAGAAGCGAAGGTTAGAAGACTGTTTTGGCCAAGGAGCGTGGGAAGACTCTGTTGAAGGTCTCCAGTATACCATTATGCATAGGGAGTTACTTGTCGAAGGGTTACTCACTCAGCCTGATCATCCCAAAACGAAGGAATTGCTAGAAGAGTTTCGCGCCCAGTGTCGCACTTGACTATCTTTGTAATCCTTTGTATTTTCTGATCATTGATGTATGCTGACCATCACCAGGCTTGTTGGTCGAGGTCATGCTGTTGATTCTCCATGTATTTAGTGACATTGTATGCTGCCTTGTTGGGATTTATATATATATACGAGACGTTATTCCCATGACTGGATCCGGACTCCTTATTATCAGCACTGGCACTCTGGCACTAGAATCGGGGGAGAAATCTCCCTAAGGCATAGACACACGTTTGCATTTGCATGAATCATTTGCATAGCAGGCACCTTGTGTTATTTTCCTAACCCTCTGTTGATGCAGGTTTCAGGATTTCCGATCAGCGAATTCATCGCTACTCTACAAGAAGTAATTGCAAGAAAGCTATGGATCAAATGCAAACTGAGATGCAGAAAATGCACGACAGGATGGTGCAGTTCATGCAGGTTATGGAAACTGTGGCCAAGGGCCAAGAGTAGCTTCAGACTCTGGTGCAGCCTCTGATTGCACGGGTTGACGGTAATGGTGTGCTACATGGTGGGGTTGCTACTAATCCTTCTCAAGTCGAGACTCCTTGAGCAGGTGATGCTGTACCGGTGGTCGTTCTCAATGCTGATGAGAACGGTAATGGAGCTGGGAATGGGAATATAGCTGGTAATGGTAACAGACATGTGGAAATCAACGAAAATGTTGGAGCTGGGAATGCTGGTTTTGGTGTTGGTGCTGGAAACACTGGTGTAGGTATTGGTGTTGGCAATGCTGGTTTAGGTGGTGCCAATGTAGGTTACGGCAATCAGGGCTTTGGCAATGCAGGTTTTGGCAACGCAAGTAACAACGGTGTTGGAATGGGTGCCTATAATGCTGGTTTCGGGCCGGGTGTTGCTAATCAGGGCTTTGGTAATGTGGGGTATGGTCCCAGGTTTAATCAGAATGACTTTGGTCCTAATGCCGCTTACGCTGGATATGATAATGGGGATTCTCATTGGGGCGAGGATCGTCAAGAGGATGCTTTCCCTCCGCTGGGCAGGGATCTTGAGATGCCCACAGAAAATGACTGAAGGTTTAAGCTGTTGGAGGAACAAGTGAGAGGTCTTGCCAACCAGAATTCCATGGGATTGGACATGGATAATATGGGGTTGGTTCCTAGCTTGAGGGTGCTGCTCAAGTTCAAAGCGCCTACTTTTGACAAGTATAAGAGGGATACTTGCCCAAGAGTTCATGTACTGTCTTATTATCGGAGAATGTCCGCGTATTCGAGTGATGAAAAGATGTTGATGCATTTTTTCCAAGATAGCTTGTCCGGACCGTCATTGGAATGGTATATGGGGTTAGAGCCCACTCAGATCGGTAGCTGGAAAGAGTTGGCGGAAGCCTTTGTAAGGCATTACCAGTATAACAGTGACCTTGCTCCAAACAGGGTCCAACTTCAAAATCTTTCTCAAAAGAATGGCGAGAGTTTTAAAGAGTACGCTCAGAGGTGGCGCGAGCTTGCAGCTAGGGTGCAGCTACCCATGGTAGAGTGTGAGTTGATGGATCTCTTTGTGGGCACTTTCTCTGGTATGTATTATGACAAGCTTCTCAGTTGTACGATGAGTAGTTTTTCTGATATGATACTCTTGGGAGAACGTATAGAGAATGGCGTCAAGATCGGTAAGATTCAAGCAGGAGAGTCAGCCTCAGCTGGAGGAGGGAAAAAGGTATTTGGAAATAAAAAAGCAGGGAGACACTAATTCGGTGTATAGTGCTCGGAGAAGGGATAGAAGTCAGACTGGTCGCAGACAGCAGGTTGCCAGTGTAACAATTCCTGTACCTCAACAGCAATAACAACAGTCGCAGCAGCAACAGGGACAACAGAATTTAGCTCCGCAAAGGTTCCAAGGTTGGGATAGAGCCGTGAAAAGAGTATGTGATGTACCTCCAATGCCGTATGCTCAGCTTTTTCAAACTTTATTACAATTGCAGCTGGTTGAGAAAAGGACGTTAGCTCCGCCGAAGGGCACGCCTCCTTTTGGTTATGATGCCAATGCACATTGTGAATTCCACTCCGGGGAACCCGGTCACAGTATAGAGAATTGTCATGCATTCAAGCACAAAGTGCAGGATTTGATAGATAGTACATCTATAAACTTTGGTCATGAGGCACCCAATGTCGAGAAAAATCTGATGTCGTCTCACGGATCTGCAAAGATGGGTGCTATCTTGGAGGATATTAGTCTGAATTTGATCAGGAATGTAGATGAACTGAAGACGCCTCTGGGTTGTGTAAAGAGCAGATTGCTAAAAGGGGGAGTTTTCCCTGGTTGTGATGCAGATTGTGTTGACTGTATAGCCCGACCTGAGGGGTGTGATAGTTTAAGAAGAGGTATTCAAGGTCTGATTGATGAAGGAACGTTGCAATTCGACCGTACTGTTGAAGAGAAGCCTGTTGAGGCAATAGCTGAAAAGCAGGGCGAAGTTGCAACGGTTACGATCCCGTTTAAGACTGTCACGATATCGGCGCCTCCCAAGAGGCCGACCATCACCATAACCAAAGTTGGACCCGTTCCATATGAAAGCACTAAATCCATCCCTTGGAACTATGGGGCGGAGGTTTACTGCAATGGAGAAAAGATTAACCTGGAAAGCCCGCCGGTTGGGTCCGTTGATAACCTTGTGGGAGTGGGGGGCATAACCCGCAGGGGTAGAATTTTCACGTCACCAGAAGTAGAAGCTGAGAGAATTGCCAAAGGGAAGGGTAAAGTCAATGAAGAAGGACCTTCTCAAGAGAAGGAAAAAGAGACATTGACCAAAGATGTGGAAGAATTTATGAGACTAATCTGGAAGAGTGATTATAAAATTGTTGATCATCTGCAGCAGACGCCTTCCAAAATCTCGATTTTGTCATTGTTGCTTTGTTCCGAAGCTCACCGGAATGCTTTGCTGAAAGCTCTTGACACTGCTTATGTACCCTAGGAGATATCCGTCAATCAGATCGAAGGAGTGATTGCGCACGTGAACGCAGGGCATGGTCTGGGATTTACAGATTTTGATTTAACACCCAGGGGCCGCAACCACAACAGTGCGTTGCATATCTCAGTTGAGTGTCGAGGCACTGTTATGTCTCATGTCCTCGTTGACACTGGTTCGTCCTTGAATGTGTTGCCCAAGAAGGCACTGTTGAAGCTGGATACCCGAGGCATAATATGCACGCCAAGTGACTTGGTGGTGAAATCTTTTGATGGGACTAGAAGGTCCGTGTTTGGAGAATTGACTCTACCAGTCCAGGTCGGTCCAGAGGTGTTTGATACTGTGTTTTACATCATGGACATTCAGCCAGCTTATAGTTGTTTGCTTGGACGACCTTGGGTTCACTCTGTAGGGGTTGTAACGCCTACGTTGCACCAAAAGCTCAAGTATATGGTCAGTGGTAGCATTGTCACCGTATGTGGGGAAGAAGATATCCTGGTAAGTCACCTGTCGTCATTCAAATATGTCGAAGTGGATGGTAAGATCCATGAGACATTATGCCAAGCTTTTGAAGGGGTGCAGATCAAAGAAAAGTCTCTTGTCATAAGCGAAGGGCCAGAGGTGGCTATGTCTTCGTACAGAAAAGCCCAAGCGGTAGTTCAGGCCGGGGAAAATAAAGGTTAGGGTCAAGTTCTGAAGATTCCTGTTAAGCAGGACAAGTTTGGCTTAGGATATCGCCCTTCGTCGTCATCTTCATCACAGAGCGCACCACGGTTCAAGGGGCCGATTGTGTTTACTCCAGGAGGAGTCAGTTTTGAAAGGATTAATGTTGTGTCTAACAATGAAGATGGAGATAGCGACTGTGACATGGATTCATGGATCAAGCCCAGCGTGCCAGGACAAAGCCTATGCAACTGGTATATTCAGGACTTTATTCAAGTGACGACGAAACAGTAATGCCTTGTTTTTTCGATTATTGTACAATCCTATGTCCTACCCGGGGCATAGTGGTTTTATTTCAGGGCCTACTTGTTTATGTGTATGTTTTGCTTTAATCATCAAATAAAGGTGTTTTTCTCATGCAAATTTTGTGATCCCTGTTTTTCTGTTTGTATTTTATCAATAAAATGGCAACATGGTTGTGTGCTTTGTTTGCATGTCATTTGAAGCATTTAACCATTTCTCTTGCAGGATCCATATTACAGATGACACCCATCAAGAACTCCCTATGACTCGCTTCGACTTTGAACATCCGATGTTTCAAGCCGAGGAAGAGATTGTTTAGGATGATGACTTACCAGAAGAGCTGACTCGAATTTTAAGACAAGATGAGAAAATCATTCTGCCTCACCAGGAGGAAATTGAGGTCGTTAATTTGGGTTCCGAAGAGGTTGTCAGGAATGTCTGGATAGGGGCTGCACTACAAAGTGATATCAAGCAAAGACTGGTCGAGATGCTTCGAGAGTATAGTGACATCTTTGCTTGGTCTTATGAAGATATGCCTGGGTTAGACACTGATATTGTGGTCCACCGCTTGCCACTGCATGAAGAATGTCCGCCGGTCAAGCAGAAGCTCAAAAGAACGAGACCAGATATGGCCGTAAAGATTAAAGAGGAAGTACAGAAACAGTGGGACGCTAGTTTTCTAGCTGTTACAACTTACCCTCCTTGGGTCGCCAATATAGTACCTGTACCGAAGAAAGATGGTAAGGTACGGATGTGCGTTGACTATCAGGATCTGAACAAGGCGAGCCCTAAGGATAACTTCCCGCTTCCTCATATTGACGTATTGGTCGACAATACTGCTCAATTCTCCGTGTTTTCCTTCATGGACGACTTTTCGAGCTATAATCAGATTAAGATGGCACCAGAGGATATGGAGAAAAAAACTTTCATTACCCCTTGGGGAAAGTTCTGCTACAAAGTGATGCCCTTTGGTTTGAAGAATGTTGGGGCAACATATCAGCGTGCTATGACAACTCTCTTTCATGACATGATGCATAAAGAGATCGAGGTCTATGTTGATGATATGATTGCCAAATCCCAGACAGAGGAAGAGCATCTGGTGAATCTTTTGAAATTGTTTGAGAGGCTTAGGAAATTCAGGATGAGGTTGAATCCTAATAAGTGCACCTTTGGGGTGAGATCTGGAAAGCTATTGGGGTTCATTGTTAGTGAAAAAGGAATTGAGGTTGATCCTGCAAAAATAAAAGCTATACAAGAAATGCCAGCGCCAAAAACAGAGAGAGAGGTTCGTGGTTTTTTGGGGAGACTGAACTACACCGCTCGGTTCATATCTCATCTCACAGCCACGTGCGAACCAATGTTTAAGTTGTTGAAAAAAGATCAGGCGATTGTCTGGAACGAGAATTGTCAAAAGGCGTTTGAAAAAATAAAAGAATACTTGCAGGAACCTCCGATATTGATGCCCCCAGTAGCCGGAAGGCCACTAATCATGTACTTGACGATTCTTGAGAACAGCATGGGTTGTGTTCTCGGTCAACATTACGAGACTGGACGAAAAGAGCATGTGATTTATTATTTGAGTAAAAAGTTCACAGATTGTGAGTCTCGTTACTCAATGCTCGAAAAAACGTGTTGTGCATTTGCTTGGGCTGCCAAACGTTTGAGACAATACATGCTAAATCATACAACCATGCTGATTTCGAAGATGGATCCGATCAAATATGTCTTCAAAAAGCAGGCGCTTTCAGGAAGGATTACCCGATGGCAGATGGTACTGACAGAGTACGACATTCAGTATGTTTCGCAAAAGGACATCAAAGGTAGCTTTCTATCAGAATACCTTGTCGAGCTTCCAATCGATGATTAGCAGCCAATGAAGTTTGATTTTCCTGACGAGGATATCATGTACTTAAAGATGAAAGACTGCGAAGAGTCGTTGCATGGTGAAGGTCCTGAGCGGAGTTCCCAATGGCAATTAATATTTGACGGTGTTGTTAATTCATACGGAAGTGGAATTGGGGCAATCATTACGACTCCCCATGGGACTCATATCCCGTTCACTGCCAGATTGACATTTCTAGTTACCAACAATGAGGCTGAATATGAAGCGTGTATCATGGGTCTCGAGGAGGCTATTGATTTGAGAATTAAAAATCTTGATGTGTATAGAGACTTCGCGCTAGTCGTGAACCAGATCAAGGGAGAATGGGAGACTCGTCAGCCTAATCTGATACCGTACATGAATTATGCAAGGAGGTTGTTGCCTTTCTTTGACAGAGTAGGATTTCACCATGTGTCGCGGGCAGAAAATCAGATGGCTGACGCTCTTGCAATGTTGTCTTCAATGTACAAAGTTAACTTCTGGAATGAGGCTCCCAGAATAGTCATCTCTCGCCTTGATAGGCCCGCTTTCATATTCGCCATTGAGGAAGCTTCCGATGGCAAGCCATGGTATTTTGATATCCAGAATTTCCTAAAGAACCAAGAGTATCCGACTGGGGCATCCAGTCGCGATAAGAAGACTCTTAGGAGATTGGCTGGCAACTTCTACTTGAATCCAGATGGTGTTCTATACAGGAGAAACTACGATTTGGTGCTATTGCGATGTGTGGATAAGAAAGAAGCTAATCTGCTCATGGAGGAGGTCCACGAAAGAACTTTTG
This sequence comes from Lathyrus sativus, assembly GCA_963859935.3. Classification (NCBI taxonomy): domain Eukaryota; kingdom Viridiplantae; phylum Streptophyta; class Magnoliopsida; order Fabales; family Fabaceae; genus Lathyrus; species Lathyrus sativus. The sequence continues at coordinate 675,396,063 of OZ012739.1, read as the reverse complement.
GCACGCATGCCGGCGGTCATGCTATGTCTCGAAAGTTATTACGAGCTGGGTATTATTGGCTGACGATGGAAACAGATTATTTCAAGTTTGCGAAGAAATGCCATAAATGCCAAATTTATGCAGACAAGATTCATGTGCCGCCAAGCCCTTTGAATGTTATGGCGTCCCCGTGGCCTTTATCCATGTGGGGCATTGATATGATTGGCAAGATTTAGCCCACTGCCTCCAACGAACATCGGTTCATCTTGGTAGCTATCGATTACTTCACCAAATGGGTCGAAGCAGCGTCTTACGCTAATGTTACCAAGCAAGTAGTAGCCCGGTTTATCAAAAAGGACATCATCTGTCGTTATGGAGTGCCCGAAAGAATCATTACTGACAATGGTTCGAACTTGAATAACAAGATGATGAAGGAATTGTTCCAGAATTTCAAGATTGAGCATCACAACTCATCTCCCTATCGGCCCAAGATGAATGGCGCTGTCGAAGCGGCCAATAAGAACACGAAGAAGATAGTTCAGAAGATGGTTGTAACATACAAAGACTGGCACGAGATGTTGCCCTTCGCTTTACACGATTATCGTACGACGATACGCACATCACCGGGGCAACACATTTATCACTAGTGTATGGTATGGAAGTTGTCCTACCATTAGAGGTTGAGATTCCTTCTTTGAGAGTTTTGCTTGATGTCAAACTAAATGAGGCAGAGTGGATAAAGAATAGGGTGAATCAGCTTAGTTTGATGGATGAGAAGACGCTGGCATCTATCGCATATGGTCAGTTATATCAAAGTCGGATGAAGAAAGCTTTTGAAAAGAAGGTGCACCCTCGAAGCTTTCAGACGGGCGATCTTGTGCTGAAGAAGATTCTCCCACCACAATCAGATCACAGGGGCAAATGGACTCCCAACTATGAAGGTCCATATGTCGTTCGAAAGGTCTTCTCTGGAGGAGCCTTATTGTTATCCACCATGGATGGCGAGGATTTTGCGTCCCCTGTGAACTCGGACGCAATTAAAAAATACTTTGCTTAAAGAGACCCGCTGGACAGAAAAAAGAAAGTCCATGCAAAAATGGGGCATCCCAGCGAACCAAAAAGAAAAAAAGAAAAGGTTCGGGCAAAAATTAGGGATAAAAATTGAAAAGATGTACACCCGCGAAGTCGAAAACCTAAAAAGGCGACTTCGGCAGAAAAGGGGATCCCGGTGAATCGAAAACCCGAAAGGGCGATTCAGGCAAAAGTTAGGGATTAAAAAAGAAAATGACTGCATCGGGAAAGCGTCGAAGTCAGGCGAGTCATAGGAGGATCCGCTCATGGTGTTTGTCTATACCACGTTGCCGACATGTATACAAATTTATTTGTACCTATGTACATATCTGTATTTGTTTTTGTAACTTCCTCTTTTCAGGAGTTTCATCCATTGTAAAAACTTTGCCTATTTACAGGCCCGTTATCAATAAACGCATATTATTCAGTACTTGATGGTTGTTTCTTGTTTTAACTTTTACTGTTTTGTTTGTGGAAAACGCCGATGTTTTGATAAACTTGCAGGCCTCGGCCAATAATTGTTAAAACTTTGAATTAACTGAACAATTGTCACGGATATTGACCAAGATAGTTCCTCTTGTGTAGGATGTCTTGTTTCGTTCGTAATTTGCAGGTCGTTACCTTTGAAGCAAACAGCCAAGGGATCGTGTTTCCCCAGCCAGAGTCCCTTAACGTAGGGGCAGGCTCTATGTGAAACTTATTTCTCCCCAGCATATGGAATTCACATTTTTATCCCCGGAAGAGTTAGATGCAGGCTAGTAGGCAGTCAGGCAGGCATGTGCATTCCCAGCAGTTGGTCATGTGCACCTTTAATCCCCAGTGAAGTCCTCACAGAGTACAACCAGGTTGTCAATGTTTTGAAAGGATCATCCCCAAACAAAATTGTTCTTTCGGTTCTCCAACAGGTTGTCTTTCCTCAAGGAGGGTTGATCATCCTATGCAGCGTTTGTAACTCCGGATTTGTTAAGCTATCCCCCCAGCAGGATTGTTTCTTCACCCAGCGGAAGTTTAGCTTTGTTCCTCCAGCATTTATTTTGCTGGAACGCCTCTTTGCATTTGCATCGTGCATAACATTTACCCAAACGCGTAGCATTTCCATTCCGTATGGAGCATTACGTCATTTTGCAAACATATGCATTTTGAAACATAAGCCAGGTTGGTTACCTCTTTGTTTTCAGGTGTTATTCCCTGTAGGTAATTGGAATTCTTGTTCAGGATGGTTTTTGGATATTCAAATTCTTGACATGAGATATGTGATGATAACGTTCGTCCTATCATGTGTGCCCTCATCAGAGTTGCTTGATGGAGTTTCTCTTCTCCCCCAGCGAAGTTTTCCTTGGATTGCTGTTATGTCAGCATTAAAAGATTTCATGGACTGGACCTTTGAAGTCATTACCTGTTGTCAAGGTAAGTGTCTGGCAGTTGACGTCAAAATTTCCCCAGTAGAGTTTTCCTCGGATTGTTGTTACGTCAGTGTTAGAAGATCTCATGGATTAAACCTCTAGAGTTGTTACCCGTGTTTATGGGGTTGTTACCCGAGTTGACAGGTTTTCCCCGCAGAGTTGTTTGTTCAAGTCTCCGGATGGACGGTCCGCGCTTTTATTTAGTGCGATGCTCGTTTCTTCGGAAATGGAAGGTCAAGGATAGTATATTGACAGTCTGCGCTTTTATTTAGTGCGATGCTCATTTCTTCGGAAATGGAAGATCCAGGATAGTACATGGATGATGCACTTGACATAGTGCATGCTCGTTTCTTCGAAAATGGAAGCTCAAGGATAGTATATTGACAATCCGCGCTTTTATTTAGTGCGATGCTCGTTTCTTCAGAAATGGAAGATCCAGGATAATCCATGGATGACGCACTTTACATAGTGCATGCTCGTTTCTTCGGAAATGGAAGGTCAAGGATAGTATATTGACAATCCGCGCTTTTATTTAGTGCGATGCTCGTTTCTGTGGAAATGGAATATCCATGATAGTACATGGATGGCGCGCTTTACGTAGTGCATGCTCGTTTCTTCGGAAATGGAAGGTCAAGGATAGTATATTGACAATCCGCACTTTTATTTAGTGCATGCTCGTTTCTTCAGAAATGGAAGGTCAAGGATAGTATATTGACAGTTCGCGCTTTTATTTAGTGCGATGCCCGTTTCTTCGGAAATGGAAGATCTAGGATAGTACATGGATGACGCGTTTTACGTAGTGCATGCTCGTTTCTTCGAATATGGAAGTTCAAGGATAGTATATTGACAATCCGCGCTTTTATTTAGTGCGATGCTCGTTTCTGTGGAAATGGAAGATCTAGGATAGTACATGGATGACGCGCTTTACGTAGTGCATGCTTGTTTCTTCAGAAATGGAAGGTCAAGGATAGTATATTGATAGTCCGCACTTTTATTTAGTGTGATGCTCGTTTCTGCGGAAATGGAAGATCCAGGATAGTACATGGATGACGCGCTTTACGTAGTGCATGCTCGTTTCTTCGGAAATGGAAGGTCAAGGATAACATATTGAAAGTCCGCGCTTTTATTTAGTGCGATGCTCGTTTCTTCGGAAATGGAAGATCCAGGATAGTACATGGATGACGCGCTTTACTTAGTGCGTGCTCGTTTCTTCGGAAATGGAAGGTCAAGGATAGTTTATTGACAGTCCGCGCTTTTATTTAGTGCGATGCTCGTTTCTTCGGAAATGGAAGATCCAGGATAGTACATGGATGACGCGCTTTACATAGTGCATGCTCGTTTCTTCAAAAATGGAAGGTCAAGGATAATATATTGACAATCTGCGCTTTTATTTAGTGCGATGCTCGTTTCTACGGAAATGGAAGATCCAGGATAGTACATGGATGTCGCGCTTTACATAGTGCATGTACGTTTCTTCGGAAATGGAAGGTCAAGGATAATATATTGACAATCCGCGCTTTTATTTAGTGCATGCTCGCTTCTTCAGAAATGGAAGGTCAAGGATAGTATATTGAAAGTCCGCGCTTTTATTTAGTGCGATGCTCGTTTCTTCGGAAATGGAAGATCCATGATAGTACATGGATGACGCGTTTTACGTAGTGCATGCTCGTTTCTTCGGAAATGGAAGGTCAAGGATAGTATATTGACAATCCGCGCTTTTATTTAGTGCGATGCTCGTTTCTACGGAAATGGAAGATCCAGGATAGTACATGGATGACGCGCTTTACGTAGTGCATGCTCGTTTCTTCGGAAATGGAAGGTCAAGGAGAGTATATTGACAGTCTGCGCTTTTATTTAGTGTGATGCTCGTTTCTACGGAAATGGAAGATCCAGGATAGTACATGGATGACGCGCTTTACATAGTGCATGCTCGTTTCTTCGGAAATGGAAGGTCAAGGATAGTATATTAACAGTCCGCGCTTTTATTTAGTGCGATGCTCGTTTCTTCGGAAATGGAAGATCCAGGATAGTACATGGATGACGCGCTTTACGTAGTGCATGCTCGTTTCTTCGGAAATGGAAGGTCAAGGATAGTATATTGACTGTCTGCGCTTTTATTTAGTACGATGCTCGTTTCTTCGGAAATGGAAGATCCAAGATAGTACATGGATGATGCGCTTTACATAGTGCATGCTCGTTTCTGCGGAAATAGAAGATCCAGGATAGTACATGGATGACGCATTTTATGTAGTGCTTGCCCGTTTCTTCAGAAATGGAATGTCAAGGATGATATTTAAATATGGGCCTGTGGCTCAGTGCCCGCTCATTGTAGCGTATATTCAAAGAGTGATTGTTGTTGATCTAGTATGTGGATTCAATGCTTTTGGTGTCACACAGGTGGTTGATGTTGAAATCAGGTTCTGTATTAGATGATTGATCAGTTGTTGACGTGACAACCAGATTCAATTGTCTGGATTTTTGTTCCCCAAGCAGTTTGTGCAGTTTATTTCTTTGGTTGGCAAATTTCCGGGTTCTTTGGTATTCAACCATCTTTTACCTTGATTGTCTGAAAGTCGTTCGCTCTTCATTCAGTCAGGTCCAAGTCGCTTGAATAGGGGCAGCTGTTGCACCCCAAAATTTTCATAACCTTTTTCTTACCTGGTTTATGTTTCATTGCATTAGCATATCATTGGTCTAGCTTTTGCATAGCATAGCATTATTCATTCAGCAGGGGATCAAGTGTGGTTTATATCAAGAGGAGCCTATCTAAAGGTCTTATTCAAGCTTGAGAGGTCACCAAAGTCATCAGAAAGTGGGTTGTGTTCTTGAGAAGTTTGGATGCTGGTATGTGGTTCATCTCCTGGCTTGGGGGCCAATTGAAGGCCATCAGGGGGTTGTGAAGCCCTGATCATGGATAGGGTATGTGGATAGAGCTCATGGAGTTCTTTGAGGGTCATGGTGGAGCTCAGTCAAGTCATTATGCTAAGTGTGAAGAGCCACAATTGAGGGTGTGGCAGTTAGGGTTTTTGTCTAGTCAACCCTAAGTCAACTGTGCAATTGAAGAGGATTAAGACTCAATTCTAAGCCTTTGTGATCATGGGATGTTGTGTTGAGATACATGAGGTGATATTCCAGGATCAATTCAAGAAGAGTTCAAAGTGTGAGGAATTGCTAAACTAGGGTTCTCAGGGTAAAATCCCCTATTTAGTGCCTGGCTTTAAGACCACTTATCTTAAGATACAAGTTTCATCTCAACTTTTGACCAACATGGAACTTGTAGAGCATGTTCTTAGATTTAATTTGAGTATTAGAAGTCCTCGATTGGATTTATAGAACTCAAGTTATGATCCAGACAAGTTACAGGTCATCAGATGAATGTGAAATTTGTCTGTAAAAGTCAACCAACTTCCAAGGAACTTTTGACCTAGAAGGATGTTTCTCCTCAACTTTTGGCCAACATGAAAGTTGTGGGTATTGGTCTTAGCTTTCCAAATCGTACTAGAAGTCTTTTATCTAATTTGTAGAACTCAAGTTATGAGATTTACAAGTTAGGGGTATTTTGGGAAAGTGAGATTATAGGTCATTTTGCTTTATAGGCCATTTTCACTATCTTGCACACTTCAAATGAAGTTTTGTCCAACATAAAACTTTCTCAAAATGGGATTTTAAGGTCAACCATGTATCCATGAGTCTTTGATTTGGCTTAGAACAAGAGTTGGTTTGAAGAAATTTGACAAAGGCATTTTTAAAAGGCATAAAAGGAGAAAATTCAAAATAAATTCACAAGTCTTCAAAACTTCACAAGTTTGTGCATTTTCTTATTGGAAATGGTACTTTAAAGAGATTGGCAATTTCACATTTTTTATTTGAGTCACATTCATAGACATTGAGTGGATTACTTCATGATGAAGAAACATAATCAATCTTGGCCATTGGATCAATTCAAGCCTTCAAACTGGTCCATTTACATTCAAGGGGTGTTATGCAGTGAATTTGAGTGAAGTTTGAGAGGAAACAGAGCCACTACACGCATGTTCCATTGTTGAACTTTGGAGGAAAATGAAATTTTGGATATCTGAATTTGGGCCTCCAATGGGCCTGAGAATTGTCAAAACTGATCATATATAAGTTTCTAATCGTGTTCAGATGGTTTTTTGGAGGAAATTGGTGGAGAAATTAGTTACAACGGTTGAAGGTTGAAGCTCTCAAATCCAAAATCGGTTTTGCTTTTCCAGAAGATTTCTAGGAGAATTGAGGATTCTAATAGCTTCATCATTCATCAAGGAAGGAATCTGCACAATTTGGGATCAAGAATCTCACTCTAACCACTACAATTTCAAGCTACATCTCAGGGTTTTATCCTTCGAATTTCCTCTTGATTCTAGCTGTTTTAGATAGAATTGAACATGTGGTTAGGTTTAGGGAAGATCATAGATTGATTTAGGATCAAAAATGACTTTGAAATAACTCAACAAGAATCTGAATCTGAGACTAAGTCATGTGAAAACATTTTAGAAAAATATGACTCTAGCTTTCAGAGATTTCTTACTAAGAGCATAGACAGAAGCAAGATGGCTTCCATGATCTATGGTGTTAGTGGAAACAACAGAAGAGGTATTGGATATGAATCTTCATCTGGAAGCAATCCAAAACCTGTTGACAAACTTTTCATCAAGAAGACACCTATGTATTCTTAATTTAAATTTGGTCACTTAAATGACATTAAACACACAAGCTCTGAGAAGAATACTTATGTGTTTAAACCCAAGGCAAGTCAGAATAAACATTATGTTGAAAAACAGAAGTTTAGGCAAACCTACAAACCAACTAACCCCCAAAGGACCCAAGAAGATCTGGGTACCTAAAAACAAAATAATTCATGTTGCAGATGTTCTTAGCAGTAAGGTCAGGACACCAATCATGGTACCTGGACTCTGGATGCTCACGACACATGACAGGAGAAAAGTCTATGTTCCAAAGCCTGGAACTTAGATCTGGAGGTGACGTGAAGTTTGGAGGGAACCAGAAGGGCAAGATCATTGGATCTGGCACTATTGGAAATGGTAAACTTCCCTCTATTACTAATGTTTTACTTATTGAAGGGTTAAAGCATAACTTATTGTCCATAAGTCAATTAAGTGACAATGGTTATGATATTACCTTTAATCAAAAATGTTGTAAAGCTATTAGTCAAAAGGATGGCTCTATCCTATTTAGTGGTAAGAGGAAAAACAACATTTATAAAATAAATCTTTCAGAACTTAAAGTTCAAAATGTTAAATGCCTCTTGTCTGTTAATGAAGAGCAATGGGTCTGGCACAGAAGATTGGGCCATATTAATATGAGACGTATATCTCAGATTAATAAACTTAATCTTGTCAGAGGACTCCCTAATCTGAAGTTCACTTCAGATGCTCTTTGTGAAGCATTCCAGAAAGGGAAGTTTTCAAAAACATCTTTCAAATCAAAAAATGTTGTTTCTACTTCTAAACCACTAGAATTACTTCATATTGATCTGTTTGGACCAGTGAAAACTGCATCCATCAGAGGCAAGAAGTATGGATTAGTTATTGTTGATGACTTTAGTAGATGGACATGGGTAAAGTTCTTAAAAAACAAGGATGAGTCACATTCTGTGTTCTTTGACTTCTGCAAGCAAGTCCAGAATGAAAAGAATTTCAAAATTATAAAAGTCAGAAGTGATCATGGTGGTGAATTTGAAAATAAATATTTTGAAAAATATTTTTCTGAAAATGGCATTGCTCATGATTTTTCATGTCCTAGAACTCCACAACAGAATGGGGTTGTAGAGAGGAAAAACAGAACTTTGCAAGAAATGGCCAGAACCATGATTAATGAGACAAATCTGGCAAAACATTTTTGGGCAGAAGCAATCAACACAGCCTGTTACATTCAGAACAGAGTGTCTGTTAGACCTCTTCTGAAGAAGACTCCTTATGAACTGTGGAAGAACAAAAAGCCCAACATTTCATATTTTCATCCTTTTGGATGTATTTGCTATATGTTAAACACTAAGGAAAATCTGAGCAAGTTTGATTCCAAAGCATAGAAGTGTTTCATGCTTGGATATTTTGAACGCTCTAAAGGCTACAAAGTATACAACACTGAGACACAGATTGTGGAAGAATCCATTCATGTCAGATTTGATGATAAGCTTGGCTCTGAAAAGCCAAAGCAGGTTGATAACTCTGCAGATAGGGAAGTAGTCTTTATTGACTCTGAAGTTCTAGAAGCAGACAAAATTCAAGTGAAGGAACCAGAAGCAACTCCAGATGCTACTCCTTTAACTTCTCAAATGAATAATTTAAACATTTCTGAAGAGTCAACTATTAGAGGATCATCATCCAGAATTAAAGCTTCTCATCCAGAGGATGTCATTATTGGAAAGAAGGATGATCCCATCAGAACAAGATCCTTTCTAAGATCATCTGAATCATCACTATTTGGACTAGTGTCAGAAATTGAACCATCTTCTGTAGATGAAGCTCTGCAAGACAATGATTGGATTATTGCCATGCAAGAAGAGCTAAATCAATTCAGCAGAAATGATGTATGGGATCTAGTTCAAAGACCTCAAGGATTCAATATAATTGGTACAAAATGGGTCTTCAGAAATAAGCTAAATGAGAAAGGAGAAGTTGAGAGGAATAAGGCAAGGCTGGTTGCTCAAGGGTACAGTCAGCAAGAAGATATTGATTACAGTGAGACATATGCTCCAGTGGCAAGGTTAGAATCTATACGCCTTCTTATTTCCTTTGCTGCACAAAATAACATCACTCTGTATCAGATGGATGTTAAAAGTGCCTTTCTTAATGGTATTATAGAAGAAGAAGTTTATGTCCACCAACCTCCTGGTTTTGAAAATGAAAAATTTCCAGATCATGTTTTCAAATTAAAGAAATCTCTATATGGTTTAAAACAAGCTCCCAGAGCTTGGTATGAGAGATTGAGCAATTTTCTTCTGGAGAAGAATTTCATCAGAGGCAAAGTGGATACAACACTCTTTTGTAAAACAATTAAGAAAGATCTTCTAATTTGCCAAATTTATGTAGATGATATTATTTTTGGATCAACAAATATTATGCTTGGAAAGGAGTTTGCTACATGTATGCAGGCAGAATTTGAAATGAGCATGATGGGAGAACTCAGATTCTTTCTAGGAATCCAAGTTAATCAAACTCCAGAGTGCACCTACATACATCAGACAAAGTATGTTAAAGAACTTCTGAAGAAATTCAACATGTCTGACAGTAAGCTGGCAAAGACTCCAATGCATCCTACTAGCTCACTTGGCAAGGAAGAGGTAAGTAAGAAAGTAGACCAGAAGCTCTACAGAGGTATGATTGGCTCTCTTCTTTATCTTACTGCTTCTAGACCTGACATATTATTTAGTGTTTGTCTGTGTGCTAGATTCCAATCAGATCCTAGAGAATCACACTTGACAGCTGTCAAGAGGATTCTAAGGTATCTGAAAGGTACTTCTAATGTGGGTTTGTGTTACAGAAAATCTGATGATTTCAAATTAGTTGGATTCTGTGATGCTGACTACGCTGGAGACAGAGTGGAAAGAAAAAGTACTTCTGGAAGTTGTCAATTTCTAGGAAGAAATCTAATCTCCTGGTACAGCAAGAAGCAACCCACAATTGCACTTTCAACCACAGAGGCTGAATACATTGTTGCTGCTGGATGTAGCACGCAGATGCTCTGGATGAAGAGTCAACTAGAAGATTATCAAATTTTTGAAAGTAACATTTCTATCTTTTGTGATAATACTTCTGCTATATGTTTGTCCAAGAATCCCATTTTACATTCTAAGGCAAAACATATAGAAATTAAGCATCATTTCATCAGAGACTATGTTCAGAAGGGAATCATAAATTTAGCCTTTGTTGATACAGATCATCAATGGGCAGATATTTTTACAAAACCCCTTGTTGAAGATAGATTCAATTTTATTCTAAAAAATATTGGTATGGGTTTTTGTCCAGAATGATATTTATCAGAAGCAAATTTTTACAGATGCAAAAATGCTTAATGCTCTGAAGTATTTCTTCTGATTGCTTATTTTATTCTGATCAATATTTCTTTTGTGAAATTTTGAACTAACAATCTTTAGAAGATCTGAACGTTGGTTGACATTTCATTTCTTAAGAGAATTCAGAACACATGCAAGCAAACACGTGTCACACCAAATCTGAAGAGGTGGCGTGTACATAACTGAAGAGACGTTTGAGGTGAAGTTTGAATAGTGAGAATCTTGGTTTTCCCCCCAAATTGTCAGAGGCAATTAATGTTTTGAAATGATTATTATTTTCTTCATTTATTGCTTGTTCAAACGTGCATATTTCTGATTGTTGATTTGCCTAAGTGTCTTAGTATATATACTTGACTTGTATTCACTTTCACACTTTTCACACTCTCAGAAATTACATGTGTTTTCATCTCCTCTTTTCTATGCATAAAAACCCTATACCTAAGCGTTTGACAAAGCATCCTTCAATGGCAACTTCATCATCAACAGCTGCTCAGTTCCAATCTTCTATGGCTGCTGTAACATCAGAAAACTTGGGTGTTGCTCCCTATTCTCCTCCCAAAAGAACACTTCTAATGCCTGTTGATAAATTGGAAGTTCTATGTGAATCTATGGTTGAGTTTGATTCTCTGGCAGAAAATGGGTTTGAGTTTCGTTCCATCATTGGAGCCCAAGGATGGGTTAAGTATTTTGATAGGCTCTTTGGACCAGTTTACCCTCTCCTTGTGAAAGAATTATGGATCCATGCATCAGTTTATCCCAAGTTCATCTTATCTTCTATGCTGGGAAAAGAAATTATTATCACAGAAGATCTGATAAGAAAACTAATAGGTTATGAAGAAACAGATGGTGTTTCCCACTTGCCAGCTGGGCGTGTGGACATGGATGAGGTTTATGAAGAAGTAATGACTGCTGGTCAAGCTTCTAACAAATTCAAAGATCTGAAGCCTGATTACAAGATCTGGGCCAAGATCTTCATGGGATGCATCCACCACAGGAAGTCAACCAATTCTCCAGACTATGTCAATAATGAACAGCTCTATTTCATGTATTGCCTTAGTCAAAGCACCAAGGTAGATCTTCCATACATTCTGTTTATGCATCTGTGGAACCATATCAACGCATCTAGAGAATATGTGAAAGAGAAAGGACAGAAGATCAGAACTTGGATCCCCTTTGGAAGGTTGATCTCAGATCTTCTTACTGAGAATGGTTTAGTAACTGCTCTGTACGCTGCTGGAGTCACAGAGGAATTAGAATTTATAATGGGAAAGCCTCTGAATGCTAAAAGTCTTCTGAGACTCAAAATTGTTGATGAACTCACAACAGCTCCCAAGAAGCTAAATATATCAGAATTGAATAAGAGGGTTCCTGTAGATGACTTTCCTTTATTCTTTGCTGAAGAGCCCGGACATATAGTGGTTATGTATATTGATGAATGCAAGAAGGAAGGAAAACCTGTTCCTGCTAATGTGATTCAGCTAGCTAGACAACCACTACCAGATGCAGGAGAAGAAGAAGCACAACTCCAGAGGAAAAGGACTCAGCCTGTAGAAGAATCTGCACCTGCTCAAAAGAAGGTCAAGATTGCTGAGAAGCCCAAGAAGCTCTTGAAGAGAAAAGATTCTGAAGAAGCTGCTTCTGTACCTGCCAAGAGGATCAAAGTAAAAGGTACTAAATCTTCTGTATCTTCTGCAAAACTTGTTATTAATGATTCTAATGTTAAGTCTGTTCCAAAACCACCTTCTACACAAACCACTTCTGTTACTGCTCCCAGTTCTGTTTCTCCACAAAAACAAACACCTGTTCCAACTCAAACAACAACACCAACAGTTTCTGTACCAAAACCATCTCAACCCAAAATTCATATCAAACACTTTGTTCCACGACCTCAACCATCAGATCAACAACCATCAGAACAACAACCATCAGATCAACAACCACCAGAACAACAACCATCAGATCAACAACAATCATCTGAACCTCCAGAGAACCAACCAAAAGACTCTCAACCAGAAAAAGCCTCTAAAAATACACCATCAAATAATCCACCTTCTGAACCCATTGCACCTGTTACTTATGAACCTACAAAAGTAACTTCTGCTCCTGTTTCATCAGAACCACCATCCAAACCATCTGAAATTCCTTCAGAACCTACCAATACTTCTGAACCTCACATCCCTGAGACAGAAGTTCTTGATGTCACACCTTTAAAAATGGTGTTTCAAGTATCTTCTACCTCTTGTACACCAACAACATCCTCTAAATCCTCAGAATCAGAAATCCACCCAGATTTTCTAATCTCTCCATCTGACAAATACTCTGAGATAAACCAACATGAACCTACCATACCTTCTAAAACTCCCATTCCAGATCCTATTCCTCCACCTGCACCAGCATCTGAGATATTAATCCCCAATTCCAATCCAACATCTTCTATATCTTGTGCCCAAGTTTCTTCTCTTTTTCATAATCTATCTTATGGTTTCAAACTAAAAGATTTTTATGACAGAGTTGAACCTTCTGAACCCATCAACCCTCTGAAACCAAAATCCACAATGATCCTTCCATCTGTGATTCTTGATTACTTAAAATCTATGACAGATGTAGAACCTTTAGCAACCATATCACACTTTGCAAAATCTGATAAAGTTGTTGTTTCAGCTCTGCAAATTGCATCTGATAACACTGTTGCATCTGTTGAACCACCAAAATCTACTTTCAAACCCTACTCAAATGCACCTTTTGATGTAGTTACCCCTCACAGAAGAGCAAAACCTCATTTGCTTAATGCTTTAGTCAGATCTAAAGAAAAATCTCCTGAGATACCCTTCATTCCATATTATCCTCCTCCTCTGATTTCCATCCAAAAATCACTTTTTCCACCAACTCCCCAACCTAAACCTATAAATCTGGTAACCTTGTTAGGACCACAGCCCATACTTAATATTGATCATTTATTTCAAACATTTTTGTAAGAAATACAGATGTATTTAGGTACTGTTCAGAAGAAATGCTCAGAAACAATGGATGCCAAAGAATCTGACATCATCTGGAACGGATTCATCAACAGATTCAACACTGTAGCTTCAAATCTGAAGAACGTCTGCTCTGATGATGCAAAGCTCAGAGCTGCAAGGACTCTATTCTGGACTCGCAAATCTGAACCTCTGCTTCGTTTAGATGCTCCTCCACCATCAACAGAATCTACTGATAATGCATTGGCTATGACTCTGGTAGACCCTTCTCCAGGATCTACAGAACCAATGGAAATTGACTCTGTTCAGGCTACAGAACCTCCTCATAATTCTTCATCTGAGATAAAGAAAGAACATCTAGATTTTGAAGATAAGATTGTTGCTCTGGAAGCTGGACAGTCAGAGATAAAATCCTGGAAGGCTAAGCAGGATAAGAAGTCTGAGGATATGACAGAATGGATGTCAAAGCAAGATGAAAAGAATGAAACTATAACTAAGTGGATGTCCAAGCAAGAGCAATCCTCCTCTGAGATTACAGATCTATTGAAGATGCTTTTGTCCAAACACTCTTAGATTTTTTTTCATTCTAATGTTTTTGCATCTGTTGTTTGCATCTGTACTTTATCGCTATATCTTCTGATGTTTGCCTATGTACTCTTGATCTGATCTTTTGAATGAATCAAAGTTTTCTCCATTGAATTATCTTATTTACTGTTTCCTTTTATTTGTCTTTTTAAAAGTTTTTACTTTTTGCTTATGACAAAAAAGGGGGAGAAAATATAGATCTGAACTGTTTAATATAACTTCACCAGAATAAATCTTCAGACATATCTATTCTATCTAACATTTAATTTGACTATTTCAGAACATTTGATAAGTACACTATATAAAAGAAACTCTGAGTCTCTCAGATCATTTGTCTATTATCAAACTCTGAATCTTATATCTGTAAGACATTCTGACCTTCAAATGTTATAAGAACAAACAAGATCTAACTCTGAAGATTACTCAAGACAAAAGGGAAGTTTCTATTCCTTTTTGTATTTAACTCAGGGGGAGATTCATCATCTCAGGGGGAGTTATAATTCTTTATGTTCAGTTAAACAAAATTTCTGATACTTTTTGTCATCATCAAAAAGGGGGAGATTGTTAGAACACAGATTGGTTCTTAATAATAACTCTTTGTTTTGATGATAACTGTTAGGAAATTTTATATTTAAGAATTATATACTCTAAAATTTGTTTGAGAGTTTTATTGCAGATTGAAATGAAATTAACTATCTAGAAGCAAATATGAATTGTATACAAGAAGTTATCTAGACTCTGAAGCTCCAGATGCACTCATTAGAAGATTTTGATTGCTGTTTACAGAAGATCTTGAGCGTAGTCTCCAGAAGGATCTGAAGCAAGAAGCTCCAGAAGATTCTGAAGCCAGTCAGAAGCATCTGAAGCAAAGAAGAATATTGTATGAAGAGTTTCTCAAAGCATAATTTCTACAGAAGTTTTTGAAAGTACTAACGCTGCCAAGTACTGAAGATCTGTGTCAAATATGCTCTGATGATCAACACGCTGAAAGCACACATGCTGCAGAAGACTCTGATACAACAAGGTTCTGAACATCATTAGAAGACTCCGACTCATTCAGATTCTGAAGAACTTGCTGAAAACTGAAGAAGAATTATTCAAAGATTATATCTGTTGGAGTAAATCAAACGTCTCTTTCCTCATTTGTGCTAGACACAATAACACAGACAAAAAGGATTTTTCTGTGCTATCTACTTCTAGGAAAGGTCACTTGATGTGAAGACAAAAAGGCTCAGACCTTTTTGGGACTCTCTTTTCAACGCTCAGCTTCCTTGGATCAGCTGCCTATAAAAGGAAGACTCCACCAAATTCTTCAGTGACACATTTTGCTGAAAAGAAATCATATTATTCAAAGCTCTCATTCTTTCATATTCTTCTTAGAATTTCTTGTACTTAAACTTAAGAGAAAAATCACTGTTATAATAAAAGCTTTATAGAAGCATTAATACTCTTGTATTTGATTTACATTATTTGTAAAGGTTTTCCTTAAGATGATTCAGTTGGAATCAGTAGCTCTTGAGAAGACTAAGAACAGTTGTTCTTAGGCGTGACTATTGTAATCTGTTTGATTAAATAGTGGATTAAGTCCTTGTTGAGAAAGGCAAATCACTCTAGGAAGGGTGGACTGGAGTAGTTGTGTTAAACGAACTAGGATAAAAATAATTGTGTTATTATTTTTTAAGTCTTAATCTTTCATACTTATTCAACCCCCCTTCTAAGTATTATCTCACCTTCAGACTCTAGCTTCTCTTGTTCAAGAGAAGTTATGACAGACATTAGGATTCTAACCATGCATGATAACATTAGGTAGCTCCCTCCTAACATCAATCATAGGATCAACTTTAGGATTGGATTAGTTCCTCTTTAGTGCGTCCTTTCTCTCCTCATCATCAAACAAATCAAAATACAGTAATAAAGGTTAATTGATGTCGTACGTTATGAGCCTTAAGCTACTTGAGAAAGGGTTGTTGGAGAGTTTCTTTTCAACAGCTTGGATGTTTAGTATGGTACCCTTTGGGTGACATGCGACACATTCACTCTCAGGTCATAGTCTCTAGTGCGATATTAGTTGCAGACATCCATAAAAGACACTTCTTCCATAAAAGACTTCAAAAACAAACATTCAAACATCTTTCTGTCCTCTGAGACCTTTAATCCTTGGAAAACATTTTCATAAGGAGAGTTTTGTTAACTCCCGGTTCTACCGCAAACGGTAAAAGCCTAAGTCTCCGACAAGTGAGCTGCATACGCCAACTGCTGGAACCGTTTGTTAACCCTACTCGGGTAAAACTTTTGAACCATACTTGTGGTCTTGTTAGCTCGAACTATGTTTGCTCTTATCTTTCACGCCGTGTGAAAGTACGTAGGCACGAGATGTGATATCTCGGCGAGAAACCTTCCCCCATAACCCGTAGTTAGGCGAACTACATTAACTCTGATTTCTCGTTCCAGACGGGAATACGTAGGCATAAAATTGTTGTGTTCTGCCGAGTCATTTTCTTTTCTTTTCAGATCAGACTTTTAGCGTAGATAGATAAAACCAACCCGTCCGATAAACACAATAAGCGTGGATCCCATCGAGTATGATGGACGTGAGGGGTGCTAATACCTTTCCCTTGCGTAACTGACTCCCGAACCCAGACATGGTTGCGATGACCTTGTCTTATACCTTTTCGTCAGGTTTTTCCGATCGTTTCCTTTCCCTTTCTATGGGATAAATAACGAAAGCTAGTGACTCTTCTGTTTTGACGGCACCTTATTTTTGCGGTAGCGACACTATGGACGAAACGAAACGAGAGATAATGCCAACAATGATATGACTATAGTATGGTGCGTATGATGGAATGGAAAAAGCAAAGATGCAGCTGTCATACCCTAAATTTGTCCTACCCTTTTGTAATTATTTTCGCTTTTTTTGTTCCGTGCCATTTAGACACGTGTCGTCTCGCAATTGGTCGTTTTTTCAAAAATTTATCTTTTGACCAGTCAAAATGTGACATGTGGCCTAAAAGGACATTTTTTGTGTATTTTATTTCTTTTCTTAATTTCATAAACCCTTTTCTTTTTTTCTTCCTTTTTTCAAAAAAAAAAGTATTATTGATACCAATATTTTATGCACACATATAATTCTTTTATTTGTAAATATCTTTTTTATTTTTTAGGCTTGTTTTACATATACATTTATTAATATCTTTTATTTTATATTTATATTTAATATTCATTTTTTAAAAAAAATATAGTTTTAATTTAGTTTAAATCAATTATTATTTTTATGTTTGTTAATGGCAATGGAAAAGAAGCAGAAAACATGATTTAGGGAAGGCCCAATTGGGACGGCCCGTTAGGGTTGGCATTGGAGCTGATTATTAAAAGAGGAGGGAGTCTAACTTTGAGGGAGGAGAATCACTGTTCATCATCATTCTCACTTCTCTCAAAACGGCGCCGCAAACCCTAAATTTCGATTTCCACTGTTCATCTCCTAGAACAGCAAAATTCGTCGCCTGGAAACCCAAACCCTTGCCATCATCACTCCGACCAAGCTCCATCGCCTTCTCCTACCTTTCATTTCCGCCGTTAACCTCAACGAAAACCCACCATCATCATGATTGTGCTTCATCATCATCATAAAACCTAACGGTCGTGACCACCCCTTTCCATAAACCCTCAAATCCCTCACCACCATTCTCTTGTAACTCACCATCCTCACCAAAATCAACTCCTCTTTCCGTTTCCATCGCCGCGAAATCCACAATCTCTTTTTCTTTTCATTACCATCACCGGAAAATACCACCGTAATGTAACATCGACCATCATCTTTCGCCACCGCGATTCACCGCAAATATTGACACCGTCGAATTACTATTCACGAGTTACAACTGAGCTCAATCTCACCAACCTCGTACACCATCGTATCTGCTCCGAGCTAGGATGCGACATCCCCAACTCATAGCGGAAAAATACTTTGTTTAATCAAAAAACTTCATCGACTTCGACCTCGCAGCTTCTCTTCTCGATTCCAGTTGTGCTCCTCACGAAGCCGCTGAGGACCATGATGTTTAGACGTCGGTTCTGTTTCATAAATGTCGCTTTTGTTACATTGAACTTCATAGCTTAGAACTTCAACAATTTGATAAGTTCAGCAACAATATAGTCAACAACAACACGACAGTTCTGGTGAGCTCCCTTGTTTTGAATCCACAACAACACGCATCAGCAATAATAATATCAGCAACGAGGATATCAGGACAGCCAACTTGGTGCTATTTTGCAACTGCATCTCGTTTCGGTTGGTTTTCTTTTTCTTTCCGATTTATAACTCTGTTACGATTCAATTATTACGGTTGTATTAGTAATTTTTATGATGCGTTCGAGTTGGTTTTTTTTTTTCAGTTGAATGATTTGGTTCGAATTATAGCTGCCGTTGTTATCGAAATTATAGATCATTTGCCACCTGTGGTTATAAGGTTGTTTCAATGATGGAATCTCTTTTTGATATTATTGGCGTGTTGTTGATAGCAATAGTTTTGTGTTTATGATGTAGTCTCATTGTTTTACTGCTATGGTTTTGTGTGTATTTAACATCACAGTGTACTGTTGCTCAATTTTTGTATATAATTTCGTTGCATTTGTGACTTTTACTAACACCATATCATATTCTCAATGTAACAATCATGTAATACTGCTACTTCTCATGGATATCTCGAAATTCAGTTTTATTTGGATTCTAAAATAGAACGATTATGTGGAACTGCAGTTTTTTTCATTATCTTTTGAACATGTTCAGTTAATTTTTGAAGGCAGATGTTGATTACGGCATTCTTGTTATGTGACTTTGTTTGATGCAGTTTTAACCTCTAATTTGCCTTAACTTCAATCTCACAAGCTTTAGATGTTACTGTCAATTAGTGAGCATTGTTATTAATTTATGTTAATATATCTAATTTTCTAGGCAATGCTGTGAATAATTTTTAAGCAATAAAATTGTTGAAATCCTCAAGTTATAGCTCATTTGTTTTTTCTATCAAATTCTATGATAATGTTAAATTGCTTTCTACTGTTATTAGAAATTGACTTATGTATATTTTATTATTTCAATTGTTTTATTTTCAAGAGTTGATTTGTGTAAATTATTAGTTATAATATGGTTGCGTTGTTACAGCTATCAGTTTACGAATTCACACGCGAATATCATTTTTGCGGTTTGAAAGTAACAGAGTAGTAGCTTTTCGGTTCATGACATTTGGTTTGAATAGTCTGTTGGAATCCAATAGTTAATTAAATGATTAATCATATTATTGTCTTTGAATTATTGTTTTAAGTACTATTAGACTAATTGATAATGGATCTTATGCTAATTAGATAACTAAATACATAATTTTGACTTTACTCTAATTTTTTTTATATAATTGATTAATCAATTTTATATATGAAAATTAAAACTTTTTTTTCCTAACCAAATTAAACTATCTTTCTAAAACAAATTTCAAAACAATTAAATTCTTGGATCTCGCCTTCCTTGAATTTTTAAGCGACCGCTCTCGAGGTGCACACCTTGAGTTGTGATCCTTCCGATCTTATTTTCTAGAATACCTAGCGCGCCTAGTCCGAGTACGCTAATCCATTCAAATTATTTTCTAATCAAATCATGAAAAATTAAATCTTTGAAGTCTAGCATTTCTTGGATTTTTGGATGATCATTAGCGAGGTGTACACCTTAAATAATGTATTATTCAACTTTTCGTTTTAATACGCTCTTTCGGACAAAGGAATATTATAGGAATCAAGCATTCTGTGTGATATTTCTATCGTTCATTCAAATATTCTCCAAATGAAAAAGGTGTCGTCGAGATCCAGCATTTCGATAATACCCCAATTAATTGGTTGTGAGGCCTACGTCTCATTTATCAAATAATTGTCATTTCTCTCATTTTCAAATCCAATCTCATGTCCTCACATCTCGTACCTTAAATTATTTTCATACCATTATTTTACTTCAAATTATCTTTTAAAACATTTTCTCGATCAAACTTCAAAAGAAGGAGGTTCTTGGAGTCTAGCATTCCTTGAATTTTCGAGTGAATAATTCTCGAGGCACGCCCTTTGAGTTATTATTCGTTCAATCTTTCGACCTTTTTAAATATCTTTTTTCGATTCACACCTCGAAAGAAGGAGGTTCTTGGAGTCTAGCATTCCTTGAATTTTCGAGTGAATAATTCTCGAGGCACGCCCTTTGAGTTATTATTCATTCAATCTTTCGACCTTTTTAAATATCTTTTTTCGATTCACACCTCGAAAGAAGGAGGTTCTTGGAGTCTAGCATTCCTTGAATTTTCGAGTGAATAATTCTCGAGGCACGCCCTTTGAGTTATTATTCATTCAATCTTTCGACCTTTTTAAATATCTTTTTTCGGTTCACACCTCGAAAGAAAGAGGCACTTGGAGTCTAGCATTCCTTGTGTCTTGGAGTGAGTAATTCTTGAAGCACGCCTTTGGGTTGTTATTCACTCAACCTTTCGACTTTTTCAAACTCAAACATCTTCCAACGTTCTCCTACGTCGAGTGCTCGTACGCATTCGCAACCTTTGACACTTCGCACACACATTCACAATTCCTCGTGGTTACGATATTAGAAGCACCCTCAGGGACTAATATCGTTTCTCACAATCCTAACACTTGACACGTCGTCAAGTCGGTCCCATCTTCGATCAAATCCTTGACACGTCGTCGAACCACTTCAAAACAATTCCCTTTTGGCCTCGCATGCCATTCTTCGATTCGATCCTTTCACAAACACATTTTTTAAACTTACGAAAGAGGGATATTCTTAGAATCTAGCATTCTTTGAATATTCGAACGAGTAACTCTTGGGCGCGCCCCCGAGTTGTTATTAGTTCATTCTTTCAATTTCAAAATATCCAACTCTCATCTTCAACTCATTCAACCCAATTTCCGAAAGAACTGAGTTCTTGGGATCTCGCATTCCTTGAATTCTTGAGTAACAAGCTCTTGAGGCACGCCCTTAGGTTGTTTGTCAGTCACTCTTTCGTCTCTCAACTCAACGTCAAACCAATTCAAACCTCATCTTTTCGTGGTTGTTACCACGAACTACGGACGCTCTGATTCTTTATTCATTCTTGAATATAAGATACGTAGCCACAAGATTGCGATGATCTTGGCGAGCACATTTCCCTCCATCTTCTGTTTTTCCCCCATCCTTTCCCGTAGTCGAACTACGACGCTCTGATTTCTCATTCTCGTCTGAATGAGCATACGTAGGCACAAGGGCCCTAATCCTTGGCGAGCACCCTATCTTCTAACCACCCATCTCTCCTTAGCGTCTTTAACCTTTTTAACCTACCAATTCTACCTTTAACAACGAGAAGAAAACCAGTAAACCTAAACAACACTCCCCACATTTACCTTAAGAGGTTCCCGTCGAGTACGACGGACGTGAGGGGTGCTAATACCTTCCCCTCACGTAACCGACTCCCGAACCCGGAACTTGGTTGCGACAGCCCTGTTCCTATCCTTTCGTTTAAGAGGTTTTCTCGATATTTTCCTCTCCCGTTTATTCGGGAAAAATAAAGTTCGGTGGCGACTCTGTCGAACCGCATTTCCGCGCCTTTCGCGCGAGTGTTACACCCCAAAATTTGCCCTCACAATACAAGACTTTGTGTTCCAAGAAGGTTCACAAGGTTCACAAAGTTCACAATTGGTCAGAAGAGTTGACAATCCCCTCAGACAATGCACCTCCTAAGCAGTGCATCCAAAACTAGGGTTTTGACTTTAATCAGGCTAAATGGACTTCCAAGACTTCAGATTTGGTCCCAGGGGTATTTCGGTCATTTTTACGTGGATCCCGCTAATTCTTTGAAGACGGGCTGTTACTGAGCTGTGAGACACTTGAGACACTATTTCTGAGGCATTTATTTATCACCTGTTTTGATTATATCAAGGTGCCAATTCGATGTGTTCGGTATCGAAATTTGTCGGGCATAACTGGATTTAAGGTCCATTTTATCGCTCATGGTTTATTTCCAGAGCATTTCCGTTGCTGTTAATAAGGCGCAGTTTAATTGGGTATTATTGGATTGTTGCTTATATCATTTGGTCAGTGGAATTCAATTACGGGCAATATCATCATTGATACTAAATCTGTTGTGATTACGGCGCACATTCGCGTTTGGTTAGAAAATGAGGAGAATATTGTTGGCTAGAATCCAAATGAATGAAGTCAGGTGATGAGATTAGGACTACCAACGAGACAAGTACATGAGCAAGAATATCATTCGTGAGTATTTATGGTTTATGACTAGAATAATGAATTTAAATATTTGTGGATTTATTCACAAATGTTTATAATTTATAACTAGAAATAAATATAAATAGATTCAAAGTTGAATGATCATGGAATTTTTATTTCATAAGAATATCATTTTACAAAAGGAAGTGAATCATTTCACATTTGAATTGCTGTGAGATTACATTTACAAATGTTACATCTACTCTAAAAAATCCTAAATCCTAAAAACTCCTAAGGCTTCTTCATGGTATCCTTCCCTTGAGTGTTCCTCGAAGTTCCCGATCACCTGCAGAAAATAAGAGAAACAAAACAGAACAGAGTAGGAAGATGTTAGAAAGATGAATTTGACACTCTCAGAACATTGTCATCATCGAGTGCCGGGAGTGGCACAACCGAAGCCGCATCCTACCCCCGTTACCGATCCGCGCCATTAGCGTCAGATCAGGTAACATCTGTTCTTATCTAAGGGGCAACCGAGAGATGAAGAGTAAAAAGAAGTTTCGGGTCGAAATGGATTTTGCCGAAGGATTGCTTCGAAACCAGTACGTAATTGGAATCTATCAAGTAAATCCGGATGCCAACAGATTGCTAATTAGATCCATGGATAATCCACAACTGAATGTAGAAAATCCAAACCATACGGATGTCCCAGATCAGAGAGAGGACTTGTCTGCAAAAATCCAATAGATAATATTAGAATCAAAGTCCATATCAGCATCAGTATCCTGGCAAGTACATTAAAAGAATCAGGTTCAAGTCAATTCGAAAACAAGAAAGAACCAAGTCAAACAAATCTGCCACAAAAGGCTCAGCATACAAATCACAAGCTGCATAGAATTGGAAGAAGCAATCTAATTCACAAATATTAGAACTAAATCAGAATCCACTCAGGAACGAACAAACCCGTAGGGCACAACAGAGGAGTTCGAAGAAAGGAGAGCCAGGCGGTATCAGAAAGAAAATAAATCCATACCATGACAAGCATATTAGTTTCACCATGACGTTTCATATCAGTTCGTAATAACAGGTGCCTCAGTATCAACAGTTCAGGTCCAAAGCAAACCAGCATTCTACAGATGTGTGTTGCCACAAAACACCAAAGCCAGGGCTCAGCTATCATACATCACGGCCCTTTGCAAATTCAGGAAAGGAAGAGATCAGGGTACGAGAAGCAATGGGATGTACCTCAAAGGACAAAAGAACCGCATATCACACCAGAGTAAGCAAATAAACGCAGGTCGAAATCCTCAAATATCCAAAGCACATCGAAAACAAAGCGGCATGAAGGGCTCAGTCGAAACATCATGGCCCAACTCGCAGGTTCTGAAAATGAGTGTCAATGGAAAGCATATCTGGGCAACACATGCCGTAATCCCGCTCAACTACACAAGAAAGTCGAATGTTAGAAGTTGATAGTATCAGTAAACAGGTGGTTCGAAAACCAGAAAGGTCGAAATAACATCCACAGCAGCGAAACAATGCCCTTGTTGCCACAACAACCCTTACCAGAAGAATCAAGTTCGAATAGATCAGAAAAGAATCAGACTATCACAAGGCAACTCGAATGGGAGCATAACAGATAACTCAATTAATTGAAGCCTACCAAAATATCCTTCGAGTCCAAATCAGGTATCCAATGCGAAAATTAGAGCGAAAACAGATATCTGAATAGGACCTGAAATTAAGGGAATCAAGTTAAACTGAATCAGTAAATCCAATTGAAACAGAATAAGGAAACAAAATCAAATCAGATCTTTGAGAATCTCAGAGAAAAAGTAACGCAAACATAGATCCAAAGCCCACAAAATCCATTCAAAAAGAATATAAAAGGGAACCATATCACCTCAGAGAAAAACCCTAACTGCGGAGAACACCAAAAAGCGGCGAAGAGGACGAATCGCGAAACCCTAAATGATCGTGAATCTGAACGAAGGGGAGTTAAAAAGCGAAGATCGCCACCGTTGTTCGTGGAAACAAGGGCAATCAACGCGTAGCCTCAGTTTCCATCATAGGCTTTCCGACGTGGGACCTTTCACCGAACCACTATCGAAAACGTAAGCATCATATTTTTCTCACGATTGTCGTTTTCTTTTCAGGTTTGGAATGAGAGAAATCGGAGGGGACAAGATCATGATGAGATTGCGAGAGAATGAAGACGAATGCGGCGCCGTGGAGGCCAAAGGGGGATTAGGGTTACCCTAATCTAATCCCTCCCCCCTTTTTCCTTTGTGTTCGAAGACAGGGTTGGGTCCGGGAGTGATGACCGGCCCAACCCATTTGTTTTAAGTTTTTTTTTATATATATTTTCTAACAATAAACTCTTTTTTAAAAAAAGCTAATTTCTGTTTTTAAAATAAATAACATTTAAATTTTTAATAAATAAATTAATCTCTGTTTGTTTTAAAATAATAAAAACCTTTTTTATAATAATAAATAAAAACTTTTTTTTAAAATAAATAACTTAAAATCTTTTTTAAAAAAATAAAAATTAAAAACTTTTTCTTAATACAAGTTGAAACCCTTTTTTTTAAGATTAAAATTAAAGTATTTTTTAAAAAACTAACATTATTCTTTCTTTTATAAATTAAATTAAAATCTTTTTTCAAAACAATAAAAACTCTAAATTTACATCCTTTTCTGGACTGTCTCATTATCCACTGTATTTATGCCTAACCCTACTAACATCCTCTTGTTTTGTGTTGTTCAACTGATTGTTTTAAATTCGTTTATCATTGATTAAATTTTTCATTATCATATTGTATCTGCTCCTCTCATGTAACCTCGCGAACTTAACAATCGCTCTTTAAATTCTGCCTTTAAATTTTTGCTTGCATGATTAAATTAGGACGTTATCTCTCTGTTTGCATGATTCAAATATCTCACGCCTTTACCGTTATTCTGTCACATTACACACTCTGAAGGAATTAGGTCTAGCATTTGACCGCCGTGTCAATAGTCCTCACCTTCAACCCTTACGCCTACAAACCCTAATTTTCACAAATGCCTCGCCGCAGGCAAAATTACAATTTTACCCCTAGCATTAGGTCAAAGAGCCGCCGCGCTCATTTTAGGGTTTCCCGCCGCGGAATCCCTAACCTAACCCTAATTACAACTTAACATTTCAACGTAGAGATTTGGAGTTCCTACACTCCACGTAAGCGTGTCCTTAAGATGCGTTTATTCCCCGTGAGACCTTGACCACAGTCAAGAAGTCTCTAACTTCCCTTTTGAGGGGAACTACGATTACTCTGATTCCACTCCCGTAAGGATACGTAGGCACAAGATGCGATGTCTTGCCGAGTAAACTTAGAATTAACCCCCTTTATTATTTATTATTGCTTATTTATATTTTATTTATCTTTGCTATTTAATTATTTTGCTTATTATTTTGTAATTGTTTCTTGGATGTAAAGTTGTTTAATTATTTAATTATTATTATGGTTAGTAATTAGGGAGTGTAACAACATGTATGTAATATTAAAATAAATTTAGATCACTTTTAAATAAAGATAATTAAAATAAACACGTCACACACGTAAGTCGATTTTAATCGCCGTCTCACTTCCTAAGGATATCCCTCAAGTTGCCTACGAATAATGGTTAAGTGGGGTGTATAAAGCAAGTCCCTCAAATAGAAAAATCATCAAAGTCCCTTATGGTTGCCTTTACGAATCGAGTCCCTTTCGAAAAATGATGATGGTCCCTTATATGTGCTTATTACATCCCACAATGGCCTTCAAAGTCAAATTGTCCCTCACATGTCCCTTAACATCCAAAGTAAGGACTACCTACTCCATTATAGTAGGGATAGTCTTACTAAGGAAAGGATAAAGAATAAGAAAGACCTTTAAACATTAGGGTAGGTTACTCCTAGGTGCTTGCTCACTTCAAAACTGTTTCGCACTTAAACAAATTTTCAACAAGTTTTCAAACAAGTTCTTAACACATCCTTACATGGATTATTTATTAACTATTCTGAAAATTTTCTATTCACACACTACAATTTCAAAACAATTCAAAAGTGAGCTTAAGTACCTAAGAGCCCATGGATAACCATGGATGAAAAGGATGCTAACACCTTCCCTTTTCATAACCTACCCCCCGGACCCAAAATATTCTCTAAGGTCTTTCCTGTTCTTTTATAACCTTTCCTTATGGATAAAATAAAAGTCGGTGGCGACTCTTGCTATCCGCAACATTGTTTAAAGTCAGTTCTCCCACCGTGTTACAGAACTGGCGACTCTGCTGGGGATCTATTTAAGAGGGGTACCCTTAGGAATTAAGATCACTTTAAATTGTTTGCCTTGTTTGCTTTATTATTATATTGTTGGGGTGCTCTTATGTGTGAAAGGTCCTAACCCGGATCTAGTGTACCTTAGGTAAATGGCAATAGACCAAGGAAACTGTACGACGTATATCGATACGGTTGATCTGGTGGCCATAGTTAGTGCGACTTCTTGGTTGGTGCTTATATTCCTTAAGTCAAGTTGAGGATAATATTGAGGCTGCCATATGTTGTCAATGCACTAACTGACTTTTAGAACCCTAGTTAACTCATCTTGGCCTTTAGAAAGTAGTGAGGTAACCGGCTTTGGTGCAGACTGAAGTTGGTTGACACTCGATACTACGCTCATTGAGATCTTAAACTTGGAGGGTTTTGGTTGGCAAGTAAGTTGCCTTCTGAACAACCACCCTTGTGAAGGATCAATGATATTGAGATCCCTTAGAACCTGGTTACTTTTGTAGGACAGGATGAACCATCTAACTTCAGAGGAGGGTACTTGCCTTTGAACCTCATGCAAGCCTTTAAACCTAGGGCTATGGTGTGACTTGTTTGTGTGTGCCACATGTTTGTGATTGAGCATGACATCATGACATTATCATGCATCATAAGCATATCATTTTCCCTAACCATTTCAAGGACCAAAGGATTTATCTTTGTTCTTTGTTGCAGGTCATGGCTTCTGCTCGTAGAAACACCATCAGGATCAACTTTGTAGGGATACCTGCTAAGCTCAAGGAGTTGGTTTCCCTAGTGCCTGATCATTCCCAGTTCAACAAGAGACATGGTCACTTATTGGATCTAGTTACTTCAGGGTTCAGTGAAGACATGATGAGTGTGCTGTTTCAGTTCTTTGACCCTAAGCACCATTGCTTTACATTTCCTGATTATCAGCTGGTTCCAACCATGGAGGAGTTCTCTAAACTTCTGGGTATACCTGTTCTTGATCAGAAGCCATTCACAGGCTTAGAGAAGGAGCTTAAACCAGAAGTTATTGCTGCAACTCTACATCTGAAGAAGTCTGACATTGTTCTAGAGACAAGAAGTGGAGTTAAAGGTATTCTTGCCAAGGTATTAGTGGATAAAGCTCAAATGTTCTTGAAGGCTATGAGCTACGATGCTTTTGAGGAGATCTTAGCCTTATTGATTTATGGCTTAGTGTTGTTCCCCAACCCTGATCAGTTCATAGACGTTCATGCCATCAACATATTCCTGAGTCACAATCCAGTGCCTACCTTACTTGGAGACATCCTACATTCTCTTCACACCCGTACTACAAGGGCAAGAGGAACTTTGATGTGCTGCATACCTTTACTTTCTAGGTGGTTTATTTCTCACCTTCCTCGCTCAGTAATGAAGAATGAGCAAGGGTTCAGATGGTCCAAGAGGATCATGTCACTTTCTCACTCAGACATCCATTGGTGCTCCAGATCTATGGAGAATGTCACCATCATTGACCGTTGTGGGGAGTTTCCTAATGTGCCACTTCTAGGCATAAGAGGAGGCATCACCTACAACCCATCTCTAGCTTTACGACAGTTTGGTTGCGCCCGGAGCGATGGTCCACATGACATGTTGATTCAGGGCATTATGTTTGATTACGACAACGATCTTCAGGGTTACCGTCAGAGATTCATCCGAGCTTGGGGAAAGGTAAACAGGATTGACAGCAAGACACTGGAGCCTAAGTACACCATTCCTATGGAGGCTTATCTCAGATGGGTACGATTTCGTGCTCAGACACTCATGATGCCATATCCTGCCATCCTACCAGTTACCATGGAACCTGTTGCTGAAGGAGACACAGCTTATACCATCCTTCACCCAGACATGCCTACTGATATGGAAGACTTGCAGAGATCATGGATCCAACTGAAAGAACAAAGGGATACTTTCGAGGCTCATTACAAAGCAAGCCAAGCAAGGATCCTAGAGCTAACAAAGCTACTTCATGAGGAACGAAACCTCAACTCATACCTCAACACAAAGAGGAAACGTCCATGGGAGACTTAAAACCCCATCTTTTGTACTTATTTCGTTTTCATTTTTTGTAAGCCTAAAAGGCAAAACAAGTTATTACTAATAAAAAGTTACTTTCTTGTTTGTTTAAGCAAATTTAAATCCTGCGGTCCTTGAAAACATTGCATATGCATTCCCATATCATTGCATCACAGGTTTATAATGGTGCACAGGTTTCTCATCTTCTCGCTGTTTATTTCAGCAATGGCTCTTGAACAATCAGTTAAGGATCTCCAGGCACAGAATGCACAGTTCCAAGAGCTGATCCTGAACCTATCCAAGGGGCAGGATGAATTGAAGACACTGCTGGCCAAGAAGACTAAGAAGGCTAGAAGGTCTGCTGGGTTGCTCAACATGGGAAGAAGGTTCAAAGGTCCTGTCAAGACCAAGGAACATGTTGAAGACTATGAATCTGAAGAATCTGAGCAGGAGAGAGGCAGTCTCCACAACACTATGGGGGACTCTGATTCTGAGGCTAACTACTACCATGAGCCTAACGAAGACAAATTCAAGATGCTGGTGGATAGAATGGATGCTATGGAATTACAGAAATCATCTGGGCTGGATTTTGAGGATTTGAGCTTGATATCTGGGGTGGTCATACCCATTGGGTTCAAAGTTCCTACATTTGTTGTCTATGATGGGGTCTCTTGTCCCAAATTGCATCTGAGGTCTTATGTCAGAAGAATGCAACCCCACACTGCTGATAAAAAGTTGTGGATCCATTTCTTTCAAGAGAGTTTATCTGGAGCTCAGCTAGAGTGGTATTATCAGTTGGAGAGTGTCAACATCAGAGATTGGAATGACCTTGCTGAAGCTTTCTACAAGCAGTATCAATACAATGCTGACTTAGCCCCCACTCGCATGCAGCTTCAAAGCATGTCTATGGGTGCCAAAGAAAGCTTTAAGGAGTATGCTCAGAAGTGGAGAGACTTAGCTGGAAGAGTTCAACCCCCTTTGACTGATAGGGAGTTGGTTGATATGTTCATGTGTACGCTGAATGGTCCGTTTTACAGTCATCTCATTGGAAGCTCATCATCTGGCTTCACTGAGTTGATCATGACAGGAGAGCGAGTAGAGAATGGTATCAAGAGTGGTAAGATCCAAGTGGGCACTTCTTCATCAGGTGCTGCAAAGAAGCCTCCCACTGGGAAGAAAGAATCTAATGCTGTGTATGGTCAGCCTGATCGTAACAGAAGGCATCAGTCTGTTAGTGCAGTTCATATTTCAAATCCAACTCCTGCAACAACAGAGCAGCCTCAAGGCAACCAACAGAGGGCTAGAAGACAGTTCACGAAGATCAACATGTCAATGGCTCAGGCATTGCAACACTTGTTGAAGGCTGAACTTATTACCCTGAGGGAGGCTCCTCAGAATCCCAATGTTACCTCTCCCAAGTACAATCCCAATGCACGATGTGCATATCATTCAAACTGTCCAGGACATGATACTAATAACTGCTGGGTCTTGAAGAACAAAATTCAGGATATGATTGATGCTGGAGAAATTGAGTTTGATCCACCAGGTACTCCAAATGTGATTACAGCTCCAATGCCAAATCACGAGAAGACTGTCAACGCCATTGATGAAGATATTGATGAAGATCTGCATGTCTATTCAGTTATGGAGTTGAGCACACCATTGTCTGTTATCAAAAAGAGGTTAGTACAAGCTGGGATCTTTCCAGGTTGTCATGAAGATTGTCTATATTGTACCTATAAGCCGGATAGTTGCTTCATTTTGAGAGATGGGATTCAACGTCTCATGGATAAATATACTATAGTGTTTGAAAGAAGACCAGCATTTGTAGAAAGTATGGTGGATCATCTGACTCAGGGTAAGAAGATTGAAGAGGTTGACATGGTTGACAAAGTACCACTAAGAATCACTTCAAAGGGTCCCATTAAAATCACTCATCAGGGCCCAATCAAGATTATTGCTGAAGGTCCTGTGAAAGTTGTTGCTGAAGCCAGAGTAGCTCCTCTGATCATTACCACTCCTGGTCCTATTCCTTATACATCTGACAAAGCTGTGCCTTGGCACTATGGGTCTGATGTTTACATCCATGGTGTCAAGCAGGAGCCTTTACCTGATATGCCTGTTGACATTGATAATATTGCTGGATCTAGCAAGATCACTCGTAGTGGAAGAGTCTTCTCTCCTCCAGTTGCTTCTAAGAGTGCAGTTACTCCTGCTGTTACTTCCACCACTGATGCTCGGGGCAAGGGTCCTGTTATTGAGCCTGTATCTACTGATGTGCCAGCTGCTGATGACCTCTCTAAGCAGATGGAAGAAGTATTGAAAATCATTCGCAAGAGTGATTATGATATTGTTGATCAGCTGGGGCATACTCCCTCAAAGATTTCTATGCTCTCCCTGTTATTATGTTCTGAGGCTCATGCCAAGTCATTGATCAAGTTTCTAAAGATGGCTCATGTACCCAGTGCAATTTCTGTGGACCAGTTTGAGAATTGTGTTGCTCACCTGACCTATGACAACGGGTTAGGATTTTCTGATGCTGACTTGACCCCTGCCAAGAGGGATCATAACAGGGCCTTGCATATTTCAATTGAATGCAGGGGCACTACCCTGTCTCATGTGCTGATAGACAATGGTTCCTCTCTGAATGTGTTGCCTAAGGAAGTCCTGAACAAGCTGAGTCCTAAAGATACGGTATTGAAGCCCAGTAATATTGTGGTAAAGGCTTTTGATGGTTCTAGAAGAGTAGTGCATGGGGAAATTGATCTTCCAATCAAGGTTGGCTCTCAGGTGTTTACCGCTACATTCTATGTGATGGATATTCGTCCTTCGTACTCATGTCTGCTTGGTCGTCCCTGGATCCATGGGACAGGTGCTGTGACCTCCACATTACATCAAAAGTTGAGATATCCGGTGAATGGAAAAGTTGTTACTGTCTTTGGAGAGGAAGAATACTTTGTCAGCCATGTAAACACTTTCAAGTATCTGGAAGTAGAAGGTGAATACATTGAAACTCCATGTCAGTCATTTGAAGTGGTTCCCTGGGCTGTTAAGGATTGTGTGACTCCTCCTGCTGTGAAGAAGGTTCCTGTGGTCATCAGAAACCCTCCAACAATGGCAATGGCCTCCCTCAATGATGCAAAAGCTGTGGTGGAAGAAGAGTCCCAGAAGGCTGTCCGTCGTGCCCGTGCTGTTCGTATCACCAATCAAGGGGTTATCAATGCTGTGGGAGATCAAGATGAAGACTACAACTTGGAGGCATGGATTTTTCCTACTGTGGGTGCTGGACTCAATAATTGGACAGCTGAAGATGTTATCCCTATCTCCTTTAGTCAGGAGTAAATACTATTACTGTGTTATGTTTTTAAATTTATAATTTCTGGAACAATTAAAACTTTCAAGCCATGTGCCTTACCCGGGGCACAATGGTGTGCTTGTTACGGGTTGTCATTTCATTTGCATACTTCATTCAATAAAATCAGTGGACGTTTCGTTTTCGTAAATATTGTGTTCCTTGTCTTTCTTTTTCTTTTATTTTTGCTTTATCAGCTATGTGTTCTTACACACACCCACGTCACTAAAATGCAGATCCTCATCCACTCTGGATCCAGTTGATAACAGTTCTACTATTGCCAATTACAATTTCGAGAATCCGATCTATCAAACTGAAGACGAAAACGAGGACGATTGTGAAATACCTGTAGGGCTTGCTAGGTTGTTACAACAAGAAGAGAAAGCTATACAGCCACATGAAGAGCCAGTCGAAGTTGTGAATCTGGGAACTGAAGAAAACAGAAAAGAGGTCCAGATAGGGGCTGATTTAGAGGACAGTGTCAAGAGCAGGTTGATTCAGATGCTACGTGACTATGTGGAGATCTTTGCTTGGTCTTATGAAGATATGCCAGGGTTGGATACAGACATTGTGGTTCACCGTTTGCCAGTGAAAGAAGATTGTCGTCCAAAGAAGCAAAAGGTTCGTCGTATGCGTCCTGAAATGTCAGAAAAGATCAAAGCAGAGGTAATGAAACAGTTCAATGCAGGGTTCTTGGCCGTAACTTCTTATCCTCAGTGGGTTGCAAATGTGGTACCAGTTCCTAAGAAAGATGGTAAGGTACGTATGTGTGTAGACTACAGAGATCTGAACAAGGCTAGCCCTAAAGATGACTTTCCACTTCCTCATATTGATATTCTGGTAGACAACACTGCTCAGCATAAGGTATTCTCTTTTATGGATGGTTTCTCTGGTTACAATCAAATCAAGATGGCACCTGAAGATATGGAGAAGACTACATTTGTGACACAGTGGGGCACCTTTTGCTATAAGGTAATGCCATTTGGTTTGAAGAATGCAGGGGCAACATATCAGCGTGCTATGGTGGCTTTGTTTCATGATATGATTCATCATGAGATAGAGGTATATGTGGATGATATGATAGCCAGGTCTCAGAATGAAGAACAACATCTTGATCATCGGCACAAGTTGTTTGAGAGGTTGAAGAAATACAGGTTGAGATTAAATCCAAACAAGTGTACTTTTGGAGTTAGATCTGGAAAGCTCCTGGGTTTCATTGTCAGTGGAAAAGGTATTGAAGTGGATCCTGCAAAAGTGAAAGCTATACGAGAGATGTCAGCTCCCCGTACTGAGAAGGAGGTTAGAGGTTTCTTGGGACGATTGAACTACATTGCAAGATTTATTTCCCAATTAACTACCATCTGTGAGCCAATCTTCAAGTTGTTGAAGAAAGATCAGGTGATGGAATGGAATGATGAGTGCCAGACTGCCTTTGATGAAATCAAGAGATATTTGCTAGAACCTCCAATTTTAATGCCACCAGTTGATGGAAGACCCTTGATTATGTATTTAACAGTATTAGACAACTCAATGGGGTGTGTATTGGGGCAACATGACGAGTCTGGTCGAAAAGAGCAGGCAATATACTACCTTAGCAAAAAGTTTACCGACTGTGAAACAAGATACTCACTGCTCGAGAAAACTTGCTGCGCTTTGGCATGGGCCGCTCGCCGACTAAGACAGTATATGTTGACCCATACTACCTTGTTGATTTCGAAGATGGATCCAATCAAGTACATATTTGAGAAACCTGCTCTCTCCGGAAGAATTGCAAGATGGCAAATGATCTTGACGGAATATGATATACAGTATACTACTCAGAAGGCCGTTAAGGGGAGTGTTGTTGCTGATCATTTGGCTCATCAAGCAGTAGATGATTACCAGTCAATGAGTATCCCTGAAAGGATTATCACTGACAATGGCTCTAATCTGAACAACACTATGATTACTGATCTCTGTACGCAGTTCAAGATTAAGCATCACAACTCTTCTCCGTATCGTCCAAAGATGAATGGGGCAGTTGAAGCTACTAATAAGAACATTAAGAAGATTGTACAGAAGATGACTGTTACTTACAAGGATTGGCACGAGATGTTACCATTTGCTCTGCATGGTTATCGTACTACAATACGTACTTCAACAGGGGCAACCCCATTCTCCTTAGTCTATGGTATGGAAGCAGTTCTGCCTATTGAAGTTCAGATCCCCTCCTTGAGAATTATGAAGGATGCAGGCTTGGATGAAGATGAGTGGATTCAGACTCGACTTGACCAGATAAATTTGATTGATGAGAAAAGGTTAGCAGCAGTTTGTCATGTCCAGATGTACCAGAAACGGATGATCAAAGCTTTTAACAAGAAGGTTAAGCCAAAGGTATATCAGGCTGGTGACTTGGTAATCAAGCGTATCATATTACCACAGGGTGATCCTAGGGGCAAGTGGACTCCAACATATGAGGGACCATTTATAGTCAAGACAGTGTTCTCAGGAGGTGCCATGATACTGACTACAATGGATGGTGAAGACTTCCCACAACCTGTAAACGCAGACATAGTTAAAAAATACTACGCATAAAAAGAGACCCGCTAGGTTGACAGGCCTAGGCAAAAATAAGGGCATCCCGGCAAACCAAAAGGGTTTGGGCAAAAATTAGGGATATATATATATAAAAAGATGTACACCCGGCAAGTCGAAAACCTGAAAAGGCGGCTTGGGCAAAAAAGGGTATCCCGGTGGATTGAAAACCTGAAAGGGCAATCCAGGCAAAAGTTAGGGATTAAAGCGTATGACTATGTCTCGTTTGGATCACTCATGAAACTGCAACCAGTTGTACTACTTGCTCAAGCTCAAATAGATAAAGCTCAATCCAATCGTTTCCGTCTCAACAGCAAGAAGATGAGATACTTGAGTGGCAATAGTAGAATTGAAACTCAATAGGATTATTTCCCACATAGCTGATTCTTTTTGTAAAGCTTCATGACAAAATTCTCTTACTAGGGTTTATGTCTCCTTGTACAAACTTACCCGTGTATGGGTCACTTTTGATATAAATAAATTCCATCTTTTGAATCCAGATTCACTTTTACCCTATTTACATAAGCGAAACGTCCATTGGTTGTGTTTGAATGTATGTATGCCTTTGAATATGATTGATGTTTACCAGAAACGCATGTATGCTTTTAATATGATTGATGTTTACCAGAAATGCATGAAAATGCAGTAATAGTATTTACTAAGGACGAACGAGGGAAGGATTTCAACGAAGCTTCGCCGGTTCATCTTTACAAGACAGTTACAAACCATCAGTAGGACTAATCCATTTTCACAAAGTCTAATCTCCCCTGGAATTTATATCCATCTCTTTTATCCTCATACGGATATACGGGAAATTACTTTCCAATAAGGGCACGATGAACGAAGACGGGATGTTATACTTATCCTACTATCAAACGAAAACGAAGGTTATCTATACCCTACTATCCCCAACAACGGGAGGTTATCTATACCTTGTTATCCCCAACAACGGGAGGTTATCTATACCTTGTTATCCCCAGCAGACGGAGGGTTATATATTCTTCAACAACGAATCGGGATTTATTTTCCTTGGCCAGCAGTTGTTATACAAGGATATCCAGACACTTCCAGCAGTGTCATAGCATACATACATCATTTACATCATACCATAACATATATGCCTATAGTACATTACCTAAGTGCATCATGTCATACATGCATACATAAAGCATAAACTAATGTTGTTATACAGAATGCTACCTTGTTTTCAGGTTAATTATCCAACAAACAATCTTATGATCTTTGGGACTGCTTTATTGTAACCTCAGGGTTACTTTATCCTCCTGATGAGCTTCTTATTACTTTGGGACTGCTTTATTGTAACCTCAGGGTTATTTTATCCTCATGATAGCCTCTCATGACTTCAAGACTGCTTTAGAGCTACTGATTGCTCTATCCTCCTGAAATCATCCTATTACTTCAAGACCGCTTTAGAGCTATTCATTGCTCTATCCTCATGAGGTCATATTACTACTTCAAGACTGCTTTAGAGCTATTCATTGCTCTATCCTCCTGAAGCCATCTAATTATTTCAAGACTGCTTTAGAGTTATCCATTGCTCTATCCTCCTGAAATTACATTATTATTTCAAGACTGCTTTAGAGCTATCCATTGCTCTATCCTCCTGAAATCATTACTTCAAGACTGCTTTAGAGCTATTGATTGCTCTATCCTCCTGAAGACATATCACATTATTATTTCAAGACTGCTTTAGAGCTATCCATTGCTCTATCCTCCTGAAATCATTACTTCAAGACTGCTTTAGAGCTATTGATTGCTCTATCCTCCTGAAGACATATCACATTATTACTTCAAGACTGCTTTAGAGCTATTGATTGCTCTATCCTCCTGAAGACATATCACATTATTATTTCAAGACTGCTTTAGAGCTGTTGATTGCTCTATCCTACTGAAGCCATTCTATTACTTCAAGACTGCTTTAGAGCTATTGATTGCTCTATCCTCCTGAAGCCATTATTACTTCAAGACTGCTTTAGAGCTATTGATTGCTCTATCCTCCTGAGGTCAGATTTATCACTTCAAGACTGCTTTAGGGTTATCATTATTGATTGCTCTATCCTCATGAAGACATGCTGTTACATCAGTATTACTCCAGACTCCTGACAGTTCTCATTATACTACTGAAGAAATTTCCCCTAGTGGCATCTTTAAGCCCACTCAATCATGTTCAACCAACCATCAATATCACTCCATGCACTGGTGAGTGCAAATTTTTGGGCTTTTGTGTTCAATCCCCTTCAACCTTCCAGGTTACGACTGGCAAATATACCAATCTAACCCCTCAGGTTTCAGAAAATTGAACAGGGGCAGCTGTTACACCCCAAAATTTGCCCTCACAATACAAGACTTTGTGTTCCAAGAAGGTTCACAAGGTTCACAAAGTTCACAATTGGTCAGAAGAGTTGACAATCCCCTCAGACAATGCACCTCCTAAGCAGTGCATCCAAAACTAGGGTTTTGACTTTAATCAGGCTAAATGGACTTCCAAGACTTCAGATTTGGTCCCAGGGGTATTTTGGTCATTTTTACGTGGATCCCGCTAATTCTTTGAAGACGGGCTGTTACTGAGCTGTGAGACACTTGAGACACTATTTCTGAGGAATTTATTTATCACCTGTTTTGATTATATCAAGGTGCCAATTCGATGTGTTCGGTATCGAAATTTGTCGGGCATAACTGGATTTAAGGTCCATTTTATCGCTCATGGTTTATTTCCAGAGCATTTCCGTTGCTGTTAATAAGGCGCAGTTTAATTGGGTATTATTGGATTGTTGCTTATATCATTTGGTCAGTGGAATTCAATTACGGGCAATATCATCATTGATACTAAATCTGTTGTGATTACGGCGCACATTCGCGTTTGGTTAGAAAATGAGGAGAATATTGTTGGCTAGAATCCAAATGAATGAAGTCAGGTGATGAGATTAGGACTACCAACGAGACAAGTACATGAGCAAGAATATCATTCGTGAGTATTTATGGTTTATGACTAGAATAATGAATTTAAATATTTGTGGATTTATTCACAAATGTTTATAATTTATAACTAGAAATAAATATAAATAGATTCAAAGTTGAATGATCATGGAATTTTT
Source organism: Lathyrus sativus (assembly GCA_963859935.3). Taxonomy (NCBI): domain Eukaryota; kingdom Viridiplantae; phylum Streptophyta; class Magnoliopsida; order Fabales; family Fabaceae; genus Lathyrus; species Lathyrus sativus. The sequence goes on along the minus strand of OZ012739.1, from coordinate 675,358,370 downwards.
ATTTCATAAGAATATCATTTTACAAAAGGAAGTGAATCATTTCACATTTGAATTGCTGTGAGATTACATTTACAAATGTTACATCTACTCTAAAAAATCCTAAATCCTAAAAACTCCTAAGGCTTCTTCATGGTATCCTTCCCTTGAGTGTTCCTCGAAGTTCCCGATCACCTGCAGAAAATAAGAGAAACAAAACAGAACAGAGTAGGAAGATGTTAGAAAGATGAATTTGACACTCTCAGAACATTGTCATCATCGAGTGCCGGGAGTGGCACAACCGAAGCCGCATCCTACCCCCGTTACCGATCCGCGCCATTAGCGTCAGATCAGGTAACATCTGTTCTTATCTAAGGGGCAACCGAGAGATGAAGAGTAAAAAGAAGTTTCGGGTCGAAATGGATTTTGCCGAAGGATTGCTTCGAAACCAGTACGTAATTGGAATCTATCAAGTAAATCCGGATGCCAACAGATTGCTAATTAGATCCATGGATAATCCACAACTGAATGTAGAAAATCCAAACCATACGGATGTCCCAGATCAGAGAGAGGACTTGTCTGCAAAAATCCAACAGATAATATTAGAATCAAAGTCCATATCAGCATCAGTATCCTGGCAAGTACATTAAAAGAATCAGGTTCAAGTCAATTCGAAAACAAGAAAGAACCAAGTCAAACAAATCTGCCACAAAAGGCTCAGCATACAAATCACAAGCTGCATAGAATTGGAAGAAGCAATCTAATTCACAAATATTAGAACTAAATCAGAATCCACTCAGGAACGAACAAACCCGTAGGGCACAACAGAGGAGTTCGAAGAAAGGAGAGCCAGGCGGTATCAGAAAGAAAATAAATCCATACCATGACAAGCATATTAGTTTCACCATGACGTTTCATATCAGTTCGTAATAACAGGTGCCTCAGTATCAACAGTTCAGGTCCAAAGCAAACCAGCATTCTACAGATGTGTGTTGCCACAAAACACCAAAGCCAGGGCTCAGCTATCATACATCACGGCCCTTTGCAAATTCAGGAAAGGAAGAGATCAGGGTACGAGAAGCAATGGGATGTACCTCAAAGGACAAAAGAACCGCATATCACACCAGAGTAAGCAAATAAACGCAGGTCGAAATCCTCAAATATCCAAAGCACATCGAAAACAAAGCGGCATGAAGGGCTCAGTCGAAACATCATGGCCCAACTCGCAGGTTCTGAAAATGAGTGTCAATGGAAAGCATATCTGGGCAACACATGCCGTAATCCCGCTCAACTACACAAGAAAGTCGAATGTTAGAAGTTGATAGTATCAGTAAACAGGTGGTTCGAAAACCAGAAAGGTCGAAATAACATCCACAGCAGCGAAACAATGCCCTTGTTGCCACAACAACCCTTACCAGAAGAATCAAGTTCGAATAGATCAGAAAAGAATCAGACTATCACAAGGCAACTCGAATGGGAGCATAACAGATAACTCAATTAATTGAAGCCTACCAAAATATCCTTCGAGTCCAAATCAGGTATCCAATGCGAAAATTAGAGCGAAAACAGATATCTGAATAGGACCTGAAATTAAGGGAATCAAGTTAAACTGAATCAGTAAATCCAATTGAAACAGAATAAGGAAACAAAATCAAATCAGATCTTTGAGAATCTCAGAGAAAAAGTAACGCAAACATAGATCCAAAGCCCACAAAATCCATTCAAAAAGAATATAAAAGGGAACCATATCACCTCAGAGAAAAACCCTAACTGCGGAGAACACCAAAAAGCGGCGAAGAGGACGAATCGCGAAACCCTAAACGATCGTGAATCTGAACGAAGGGGAGTTGAAAAGCGAAGATCGCCACCGTTGTTCGTGGAAACAAGGGCAATCAACGCGTAGCCTCAGTTTCCATCATAGGCTTTCCGACGCGGGACCTTTCACCGAACCACTATCGAAAACGTAAGCATCATATTTTTCTCACGATTGTCGTTTTCTTTTCAGGTTTGGAATGAGAGAAATCGGAGGGGACAAGATCATGATGAGATTGCGAGAGAATGAAGACGAATGCGGCGCCGTGGAGGCCAAAGGGGGATTAGGGTTACCCTAATCTAATCCCTCCCCCCTTTTTCCTTTGTGTTCGAAGACAGGGTTGGGTCCGGGAGTGATGACCGGCCCAACCCATTTGTTTTAAGTTTTTTTTTATATATATTTTCTAACAATAAACTCTTTTTTAAAAAAAGCTAATTTTTGTTTTTAAAATAAATAACATTTAAATTTTTAATAAATAAATTAATCTCTGTTTGTTTTAAAATAATAAAAACCTTTTTTATAATAATAAATAAAAACTTTTTTTTAAAATAAATAACTTAAAATCTTTTTTAAAAAAATAAAAATTAAAAACTTTTTCTTAATACAAGTTGAAACCCTTTTTTTTAAGATTAAAATTAAAGTATTTTTTAAAAAACTAACATTATTCTTTCTTTTATAAATTAAATTAAAATCTTTTTTCAAAACAATAAAAACTCTAAATTTACATCCTTTTCTGGACTGTCTCATTATCCACTGTATTTATGCCTAACCCTACTAACATCCTCTTGTTTTGTGTTGTTCAACTGATTGTTTTAAATTCGTTTATCATTGATTAAATTTTTCATTATCATATTGTATCTGCTCCTCTCATGTAACCTCGCGAACTTAACAATCGCTCTTTAAATTCTGCCTTTAAATTTTTGCTTGCATGATTAAATTAGGACGTTATCTCTCTGTTTGCATGATTCAAATATCTCACGCCTTTACCGTTATTCTGTCACATTACACACTCTGAAGGAATTAGGTCTAGCATTTGACCGCCGTGTCAATAGTCCTCACCTTCAACCCTTACGCCTACAAACCCTAATTTTCACAAATGCCTCGCCGCAGGCAAAATTACAATTTTACCCCTAGCATTAGGTCAAAGAGCCGCCGCACTCATTTTAGGGTTTCCCGCCGCGGAATCCCTAACCTAACCCTAATTACAACTTAACATTTCAACGTAGAGATTTGGAGTTCCTACACTCCACGTAAGTGTGTCCTTAAGATGCGTTTATTCCCCGTGAGACCTTGACCACAGTCAAGAAGTCTCTAACTTCCCTTTTGATGGGAACTACGATTACTCTGATTCCACTCCCGTAAGGATACGTAGGCACAAGATGCGATGTCTTGCCGAGTAAACTTAGAATTAACCCCCTTTATTATTTATTATTGCTTATTTATATTTTATTTATCTTTGCTATTTAATTATTTTGCTTATTATTTTGTAATTGTTTCTTGGATGTAAAGTTGTTTAATTATTTAATTATTATTATGGTTAGTAATTAGGGAGTGTAACAACATGTATGTAATATTAAAATAAATTTAGATCACTTTTAAATAAAGATAATTAAAATAAACACGTCACACACGTAAGTCGATTTTAATCGCCGTCTCACTTCCTAAGGATATCCCTCAAGTTGCCTACGAATAATGGTTAAGTGGGGTGTATAAAGCAAGTCCCTCAAATAGAAAAATCATCAAAGTCCCTTATGGTTGCCTTTACGAATCGAGTCCCTTTCGAAAAATGATGATGGTCCCTTATATGTGCTTATTACATCCCACAATGGCCTTCAAAGTCAAATTGTCCCTCACATGTCCCTTAACATCCAAAGTAAGGACTACCTACTCCATTATAGTAGGGATAGTCTTACTAAGGAAAGGATAAAGAATAAGAAAGACCTTTAAACATTAGGGTAGGTTACTCCTAGGTGCTTGCTCACTTCAAAACTGTTTCGCACTTAAACAAATTTTCAACAAGTTTTCAAACAAGTTCTTAACACATCCTTACATGGATTATTTATTAACTATTCTGAAAATTTTCTATTCACACACTACAATTTCAAAACAATTCAAAAGTGAGCTTAAGTACCTAAGAGCCCATGGATAACCATGGATGAAAAGGATGCTAACACCTTCCCTTTTCATAACCTACCCCCCGGACCCAAAATATTCTCTAAGGTCTTTCCTGTTCTTTTATAACCTTTCCTTATGGATAAAATAAAAGTCGGTGGCGACTCTTGCTATCCGCAACATTGTTTAAAGTCAGTTCTCCCACCGTGTTACAGCGAGGGTCGTATTTTCGAATGTGATTTTTCGAGGTGCGACAGGTGGCGACTTCACTAGGGATCGTAGTTGCTCCATGCAAAGAGAGAGTCGAGCCTATCTTTTGGTTTGTGAGGAGTGTTTGCTTTTTATTTGTTTTCTTTTTGTATTTGTTCTCTTGTAGATTTTATTTGTGCTTTGTCGCCTGTTGGTTACTGGGATGACATCATGAGTAAAGCTCTACACCCGAGCTTTGGTAAAAGCAGAGAGAACACATAGTTTAGAATTGGTAGTCGAGTAGTGTTAGTCTCCGAGGACTTGCTCCTTGTGGGCCTAGCATGAAAGCTCCTCCAGAGGAGACCTATTCGTAGATCTTGTTGTAACACAGCTAGCCTGTTGCACGACTTGATTAATGAAGGGTCCGTGATTCTGGGAACCTTTTGTTAGCACCAGTTCCGATATTGGTGGTCGTGTAGTGTTAGTCTCCAAGGACTCGCTCCTTGTGCGCCTAGCATGAGGACCCCGCTCAGGAGAGACCTTATCGTCATTATCATCGTAATGCAGCCAGCCTGTTGCGTGACGCTAATACGACTAGTGTCCGTGATCCTGGGAACCAAACATAGAAACCATCCCGTGAGAGGGTTTATGGGTAGAATGTTTAGACCTTCCCGTGTAGGTTGTACCTGTCGGTTTTCTTTGAGCAGGAATTATGGTTATTTACCTATTACGGTTACCAGCTTCAGGAGTTGTTGGAGTTGTGATCCTGTGATCCTGGATCTTGTATCTTGCATTGCATCTTGCATATCATTTGCATTGCATTTCATATGTTGTGCATTTTGCATTTCCGGTCCTTCAACAGAGTCTTATGTCTTTGTTCCTTCCTCTCCAGTAAATCAAGTTGATTCCTCGACACCAATACGCAACTAGAGCCAATACCAGACGAGTGATGGAGCAGATTCAACAGGAGCAAGTCGCCTTCAGGGAAGAGTTGGATTCTATGAAAGGAAAGATCGACCAAATCCTCGAAGCCATCCTCACAGCTAGGAGAGAGGAAGAACAGCGTGAAGCCGCCGCTGTCGTCAACGGACAAGGGTCTACTGCTATCCCTTTGGTCCCAATTCCGAATTCTCATGGTATGCCGTTAAACTTCAACAACGCAGCCGAGGGAAACACTTCTCAACCAATCCCAGCGCCTGGAGTTACTGTGGGAGTTATCCCGCACGCCCAGCCTGCTGCTGTGCAAATCCCGGTTCCTCATGTTGAAGATACTCTGATGGATCAGTATGACGACGTTCAGAACTATCATGCTGCTATTCCCATCGCCAGTCCTGTTGCTGCTCAGGATTCTGAAGCCATGAAGATGTGCCGAGATCTAGCCGAGAAACTCCGAGCCATGGAGGGGCACAATTCAAATTCTTTCAGTGCTTTGGAGTTGTGCTTGGTGCCTGATGTTGTCATTCCTCCAAAGTTCAAGGTGCCCGAATTTTCAAAGTACAAAGGTCTCAGTTGCCCAAACATCCATCTGAGGATGTACTGTCGCAAGATGGCTGCCTATCCCAGAGACGAGAAACTCATGATCCATTGCTTCCAGGACAGCTTGTCTGGGGCATCACTCGAATGGTATATGCAGCTGGAGCGTAATAGTGTGCGCACTTGGGCCGAGCTAGCTGATGCATTTGTCAAGCAGTACAAGTACAACACTGATCTTGCTCCGAACCGTACTCAGCTTCAGAGTATGACTCAGAAGGATAACGAATCCTTCAAGGAGTACGCGCAACGATGGAGAGAGCTAGCCGCAAGGGTGCATCCACCTCTTGTTGACCGTGAACTGATTGACATCTTCATGGGCACTTTGCAGGGCCAGTATTATGAAAAGCTGATAGGTAGTGTCTCCGCTGGATTTTCTGACTTGGTGATCGTCGGTGAGAGAATTGAAGAAGGACTGAAGAGTGGGAAGATCCCAGGAGGTTCTAACAGTCAGGCTAATGCCAAGAGGCCTTTTAATGGATACAAGAAGAAGGAGGGCGAAACAAATGCCATCTTCGTGCAGAAAGGGCAAGCTTCTCAACAAGCTCCTGCTCCTATGCCTTATCAAGTTCCCTACTATCAGTATCCATATGTTGCTGCTGCGCAATATGCGCCAATGCCTTATCAGCCAGCTGTTCATGCAGCGCAAGCTCAGATGCCACGGCAACAGGCTCCTCAGCAACAAGCCTACAACCAGCAAGGATATCAATATCCTCCTCAGCAACAGCAGATGCAAGCTACTCAGCAACGACAAGGTGCTCGCCCACAGCGTCCGCAGAGAACATGGAGGCCAGATAGAGTCTTTGATCGTCTACCAATGTCATACGCCAAAATCTTTGCTCAGTTGATGGAGAAGAAAGCTGTTGTTCCGAGAGATTTAGCTCCTCCAACCATCATTCCTGCCGATTACGATGCAAATGCTCATTGTGAGTTTCATAAGGGCGCTCCAGGTCACACCATTGAGGACTGCAGGGCTTTCAAACACATAATTCAAGACATGATTGATAGGGATGCTATCAACTTCAATGGGAAGTCTCCAAACATCATCAACAATCCGATGCCACCAGTCAACTAGCGCCAACGGCAGATTGTTTCCAGTCAAGTTTGTTCCCCGAAGAAGGCAGTCATGTTGCCATTTCATTATTCGCAGTTTCTTATGTTTTGTCTTTGTTTATTTAAGTGATGTATGCTTTGAACAATTGCCATTCGTATTTGGTTTTCATTAATGTATCGTCTATGCATGTTTTGAATTAGTTATGTCGTATTCACTCATATTTTTTCACTTATCACCGACACCTTTATTCACTCCACTCTATTCATTGTTGTTTAGCATGATTTGAGGGAGGATGATGAAAACGAGATACCCATAATTGCAAATGGTATGCTTTCAGATAGAATCTCGTCAATGATGTACAGGCATTGCTTCAATTCCCCAAAACACCGGAGATACAAGGAGTTAATCCCTAGTAAACCACTTCGAGCCTAGAAGTAGCAGTTTCCTTCGGATATTCAAACCTTTACACTCAACCTGGGGCAGGGTAGTGTTCGGTTAATCCAATTCCACACTCGAATCAACAAGCAAAATCCAGAAGACGGTTGTTCATCAATGACCCATGCTATGGCAGTCACAACAAAAACAAAAAGCATCAAAAGCCTGCTAAGTCAGACACCTTAGAGGGGACTTAGGCAAAATCAAGGCAATCCCGATGGATCTGACAAACGAAGTCAATCCATGCAAAAGTTAGGGATCAAAAACAAAAGCAAAAGAGGACCCCGAAACCCTCAATAAAAACAAAGGAGGATTCAGTGGCCACCCAAGACAAGGGGCACTGGCATCCATCAAAAAAACTAAAATAAGATGACTGCCACGTCGAGCAAACCTTGAACTATCAAGTTTATACCGTCAAGACAAGTGTAGAATTAACTGAGCTTAGGACTGGAGGTCATTAAGAAGAAGGGGTGGGTACAAATCATACTTTGAGCCTAATATCCTTTGTTTCATAACCGTGAACCAGACCACGTTACAGCCCTTGAAAGACCTAATTGAGATGGGGTTTATTCTGAAAGCATATTATCGCAAGGTTGCGTAACCTGACTCCTCACATGATTTCTAATCATCAGCATTGGTGTCGTTTCTTTTGATTTATCTTTCACACCAATCAAAACAGCACAACGTCTGGGCTAGCGGTCCATTCGTATCACTATCACGACACTTCAATAAAAGACACTTTTTTTCAAAACTTACCTTGAACTTTGCATTAATGTTACCATTTATGAATGTACAATTATATCTGCAAATCAGTGCTAGGTATTCAAAGACACTCCAGTAAGGGGCAATCGAGGAGAAACCTGACTTTCAGTGGCGTACACGAAGCAAGATTATTTCAAAGCCCACAGGCTGGGGCAAGCCATTCAAACAGCTCGAGCAAAGGCAGGTTATCCAAGTTCAGCTTCCATATGCCAGAGTTGGCTAATCGGGGACAGACCATTACCATGTTCAGACTGGGGCAAGACCAGGTCGTCCTGACCAACTAGCAGAGTTGCAACTTTCTCTGAAGTAAATTCACAACAAATCACCAAGTACCCAGACTTGGGGCATCCAGAGTATCTTCTCCTGTGTCTTCAGCAAAACTGCGTGTCGAGGAAGTCAATCCCTCCCACCACCCGAAGTCCAATCCGCATTGGCAACTACCCAAAGTCCACCACGCTGGCGTCTCCCTGCATTTCCAATCGCCCATTTGCAATCATGTGCATCATACGCATCGCATCCGATCTCATAAATATCTTGCATCATATGCATACTCCAATCATACCATACTTCCTCAGCTCTTGCATCTACGCTCGTCAGCATTTGCATTTGCACGTCCACTCATATGGAATATCATCCAGCATTCATATATGCAAGTCAAGGTCCAGGATCAATCCCGAAGATTTCCAAGACCATTGGTAGCCCAGTCAGGGGCATCTTCCGCAAGTTGGTGGGTTATCCCACGAGTATCAAGAGCTTCAAAGCAATCGTCAAACCAGTCAGGGGTAATCTTCTATAATGGTGGATTTCCCCCACGGATTTCAAAGTATTCAAATCAGGATTCAGCCCAGTCAAGGGCATCTTTTTCAAGACCATGGGCGTCTCCCGTGACGAATTTCAACCTCGGGGTTGATCAAGATCTTCGAATTAACATTCAGCCCAGTCAGGGGCATACCATTCAAGACCGTGGGCTTTCCCCACAAAGTTGTTCAACCTTTTATTGGGCAAATCCAAGAAGTTCAGTGCAAGATCCAACCCGAACAGGGGCATCTTCAGCAAGACCGTGAGCGTTCCTCACAAAGTTGTTCAGCCTTTGTTAAGCAAGACAAGGCATCAAGACAAATTCAGCCCAGTCAGGGGCATCCTCTTCAGAATTCATGGGCGTAACCATGAAATCATTTCAGCAAATTATGATTTCCAAGCAAAGACGGTGGGCATACCCCGTCAACTCATTTCAAATTCAATCTTCTTCTCAGGGGTTCCCCGATGAGTTGTGTCCAGCAAGCGTGACCGTTGTCAATTGCTTTACTATCATCCTTTTGGTGATAGTCGAACTTCGTCAGTTCACCTTAGCCTGCATCCTTTTGGTGTTGGTAAACTTCAGATTTGTGTGGCCCTATCATCCTTTTGGTGATAGCGACCTGTGTGTTGTGTTTCGCTCTACCATCCTTTTGGTGGTGGGTCTGACATTTCGTTGATGTCAGATTGTGTGATCATTTATTTATGTCTTCGCTCTACCATCCTTTTGGTGGTAGGTCTGGTACTTCGTCGGTATCAGATTGCGCGATGTTTTCTTTTATGTTTTCGCTCTACCATCCTTTTGGTGGTAGGTCTGGTATTTCGTCGATATCAGATTGTGCGATGCTTTCTTTTGTGTTTTCGCTCTACCATCCTTTTGGTGGTAGGTCTGACATTTCGTCGATGTCAGATTGTGCGATCATTTATTTGTTTCGCTCCGTCATCCTTTTGGTGGGGGGTCTATCATGGTCATTAGTGATAGATTGTGCGATTTGTTTTGTGTTTCGCTCCGTCATCCTTTTGGTGGGGGGTCTATCATGGTCATTAATGATAGATTGCGCGAATTTTGCTTGTTTTCGCTCTACCATCCTTTTGGTGGTAGGTCTGGTACTTCGTCGGTATCAGATTGCGCGATGTTTTCTTTTGTGTTTTCGCTCTACCATCCTTTTGGTGGTAGGTCTGACATTTCGTCGATGTCAGATTGTGCGATCATTTATTTGTTTCGCTCCGTCATCCTTTTGGTGGGGGGTCTATCATGGTCATTAGTGATAGATTGTGCGATTTGTTTTGTGTTTCGCTCCGTCATCCTTTTGGTGGGGGGTCTATCATGGTCATTAGTGATAGATTGTGCGATTTGTTTTGTGTTTCGCTCCGTCATCCTTTTGGTGGGGGGTCTATCATGGTCATTAGTGATAGATTGTGCGATTTGTTTTGTGTTTCGCTCCGTCATCCTTTTGGTGGGGGGTCTATCATGGTCATTAGTGATAGATTGTGCGATTTGTTTTGTGTTTCGCTCCGTCATCCTTTTGGTGGGGGGTCTATCATGGTCATTAGTGATAGATTGTGCGATTTGTTTTGTGTTTCGCTCCGTCATCCTTTTGGTGGGGGGTCTATCATGGTCATTAGTGATAGATTGTGCGATTTGTTTTGTGTTTCGCTCCGTCATCCTTTTGGTGGGGGGTCTATCATGGTCATTAGTGATAGATTGTGCGATTTGTTTTGTGTTTCGCTCCGTCATCCTTTTGGTGGGGGGTCTATCATGGTCATTAGTGATAGATTGTGCGATTTGTTTTGTGTTTCGCTCCATCATCCTTTTGGTAGGGGGTCTATCATGGTCATTAGTGATAGATTGTGCGATTTGTTTTGTGTTTCGCTCCGTCATCCTTTTGGTGGGGGGTCTATCATGGTCATTAGTGATAGATTGTGCGATTTTATTTGTGTTTCCGCTCTACCATCCTTTTAGTGGTAGGTCTGGTACTTCGTCGGTATCAGATTGTGCGGTATTTTATTTGTGTCTTCGCTCTACCATCCTTTTGGTGGTAGGTCTGGTACTTCGTCGGTATCAGATTGCGCGATATTTTATTTGTGTTTTCGCTCTACCATCCTTTTGATGGTAGGTCTGGTGCTTCGTCGGTATCAGATTGCGCGATGTTTTGTTTGTGTCTTCGCTCTACCATCCTTTTGGTGGTAGGTCTGGTATTTCGTCGATATCAGATTGTGCGATGTTTTGGGTGTGAGTTTCTCTCCCTCATCCTTTTGAGGGGGGGTCTATCTTGATCATTAATGATAGATTATGCGATTGTGTTTTGCTTTGTCGTCCTTTTGGTGGTAATAGTTGTGTGTGTTTCATTCCCATCATCCTTTTGGTGATTACAACCTGTGCCAGTTATTTACAGCTTACTCAGAGGTTTACATCATCCAGCGTTTTCAACTCTCTAGCTTCTCACTTTCATTCGGACAAATTCAGGGTCTTTTTATATCTAATAGACTTCTACCTCAGGGATGTGAACGCCAATGCAATTCATCCTCCTAGGTTTAAGCCTATTAGATAGGGGCATCTGTCATACCCTAAATTTGTCCTACCCTTTTGTAATTATTTTCGCTTTTTTTGTTCCGTGCCATTTAGACACGTGTCGTCTCGCAATTGGTCGTTTTTTCAAAAATTTATCTTTTGACCAGTCAAAATGTGACATGTGGCCTAAAAGGACATTTTTTGTGTATTTTATTTCTTTTCTTAATTTCATAAACCCTTTTCTTTTTTTCTTCCTTTTTTCAAAAAAAAAAAGTATTATTGATACCAATATTTTATGCACACATATAATTCTTTTATTTGTAAATATCTTTTTTATTTTTTAGGCTTGTTTTACATATACATTTATTAATATCTTTTATTTTATATTTATATTTAATATTCATTTTTTAAAAAAAATATAGTTTTAATTTAGTTTAAATCAATTATTATTTTTATGTTTGTTAATGGCAATGGAAAAGAAGCAGAAAACATGATTTAGGGAAGGCCCAATTGGGACGGCCCGTTAGGGTTGGCATTGGAGCTGATTATTAAAAGAGGAGGGAGTCTAACTTTGAGGGAGGAGAATCATTGTTCATCATCATTCTCACTTCTCTCAAAACGGCGCCGCAAACCCTAAATTTCGATTTCCACTGTTCATCTCCTAGAACAGCAAAATTCGTCGCTTGGATTAAGTCCTTGTTGAGAAAGGCAAATCACTCTAGGAAGGGTGGACTGGAGTAGTTGTGTTAAACGAACTAGGATAAAAATAATTGTGTTATTATTTTTTAAGTCTTAATCTTTCATACTTATTCAACCCCCCTTCTAAGTATTATCTCACCTTCAGACTCTAGCTTCTCTTGTTCAAGAGAAGTTATGACAGACATTAGGATTCTAACCATGCATGATAACATTAGGTAGCTCCCTCCTAACATCAATCATAGGATCAACTTTAGGATTGGATTAGTTCCTCTTTAGTGCGTCCTTTCTCTCCTCATCATCAAACAAATCAAAATACAGTAATAAAGGTTAATTGATGTCGTACGTTATGAGCCTTAAGCTACTTGAGAAAGGGTTGTTGGAGAGTTTCTTTTCAACAGCTTGGATGTTTAGTATGGTACCCTTTGGGTGACATGCGACACATTCACTCTCAGGTCATAGTCTCTAGTGCGATATTAGTTGCAGACATCCATAAAAGACACTTCTTCCATAAAAGACTTCAAAAACAAACATTCAAACATCTTTCTGTCCTCTGAGACCTTTAATCCTTGGAAAACATTTTCATAAGGAGAGTTTTGTTAACTCCCGGTTCTACCGCAAACGGTAAAAGCCTAAGTCTCCGACAAGTGAGCTGCATACGCCAACTGCTGGAACCGTTTGTTAACCCTACTCGGGTAAAACTTTTGAACCATACTTGTGGTCTTGTTAGCTCGAACTATGTTTGCTCTTATCTTTCACGCCGTGTGAAAGTACGTAGGCACGAGATGTGATATCTCGGCGAGAAACCTTCCCCCATAACCCGTAGTTAGGCGAACTACATTAACTCTGATTTCTCGTTCCAGACGGGAATACGTAGGCATAAAATTGTTGTGTTCTGCCGAGTCATTTTCTTTTCTTTTCAGATCAGACTTTTAGCGTAGATAGATAAAACCAACCCGTCCGATAAACACAATAAGCGTGGATCCCATCGAGTATGATGGACGTGAGGGGTGCTAATACCTTTCCCTTGCGTAACTGACTCCCGAACCCAGACATGGTTGCGATGACCTTGTCTTATACCTTTTCGTCAGGTTTTTCCGATCGTTTCCTTTCCCTTTCTATGGGATAAATAACGAAAGCTAGTGACTCTTCTGTTTTGACGGCACCTTATTTTTGCGGTAGCGACACTATGGACGAAACGAAACGAGAGATAATGCCAACAATGATATGACTATAGTATGGTGCGTATGATGGAATGGAAAAAGCAAAGATGCAGCTGTCATACCCTAAATTTGTCCTACCCTTTTGTAATTATTTTCGCTTTTTTTGTTCCGTGCCATTTAGACACGTGTCGTCTCGCAATTGGTCGTTTTTTCAAAAATTTATCTTTTGACCAGTCAAAATGTGACATGTGGCCTAAAAGGACATTTTTTGTGTATTTTATTTCTTTTCTTAATTTCATAAACCCTTTTCTTTTTTTCTTCCTTTTTTCAAAAAAAAAAAGTATTATTGATACCAATATTTTATGCACACATATAATTCTTTTATTTGTAAATATCTTTTTTATTTTTTAGGCTTGTTTTACATATACATTTATTAATATCTTTTATTTTATATTTATATTTAATATTCATTTTTTAAAAAAAATATAGTTTTAATTTAGTTTAAATCAATTATTATTTTTATGTTTGTTAATGGCAATGGAAAAGAAGCAGAAAACATGATTTAGGGAAGGCCCAATTGGGACGGCCCGTTAGGGTTGGCATTGGAGCTGATTATTAAAAGAGGAGGGAGTCTAACTTTGAGGGAGGAGAATCATTGTTCATCATCATTCTCACTTCTCTCAAAACGGCGCCGCAAACCCTAAATTTCGATTTCCACTGTTCATCTCCTAGAACAGCAAAATTCGTCGCTTGGAAACCCAAACCCTTGCCATCATCACTCCGACCAAGCTCCATCGCCTTCTCCTACCTTTCATTTCCGCCGTTAACCTCAACGAAAACCCACCATCATCATGATTGTGCTTCATCATCATAAAACCTAACGGTCGTGACCACCCCTTTCCATAAACCCTCAAATCCCTCACCACCATTCTCTTGTAACTCACCATCCTCACCAAAATCAACTCCTCTTTCCGTTTCCATCGCCGCGAAATCCACAATCTCTTTTTCTTTTCATTACCATCACCGGAAAATACCACCGTAATGTAACATCGACCATCATCTTTCGCCACCGCGATTCACCGCAAATATTGACACCGTCGAATTACTATTCACGAGTTACAACTGAGCTCAATCTCACCAACCTCGTACACCATCGTATCTGCTCCGAGCTAGGATGCGACATCCCCAACTCATAGCGGCAAAATACTTTGTTTAATCAAAAAACTTCATCGACTTCGACCTCGCAGCTTTTCTTCTCGATTCCAGTTGTGCTCCTCACGAAGCCGCTGAGGACCATGATGTTTAGACGTCGGTTCTGTTTCATAAATGTCGCTTTTGTTACATTGAACTTCATAGCTTAGAACTTCAACAATTTGATAAGTTCAGCAACAATATAGTCAACAACAACACGACAGTTCTGGTGAGCTCCCTTGTTTTGAATCCACAACAACACGCATCAGCAATAATAATATCAGCAACGAGGATATCAGGACAGCCAACTTGGTGCTATTTTGCAACTGCATCTCGTTTCGGTTGGTTTTCTTTTTCTTTCCGATTTATAACTCTGTTACGATTCAATTATTACGGTTGTATTAGTAATTTTTATGATGCGTTCGAGTTGTTTTTTTTTCAGTTGAATGATTTGGTTCGAATTATAGCTGCCGTTGTTATCGAAATTATAGATCATTTGCCACCTGTGGTTATAAGGTTGTTTCAATGATGGAATCTCTTTCTGATATTATTGGCGTGTTGTTGATAGCAATAGTTTTGTGTTTATGATGTAGTCTCATTGTTTTACTGCTATGGTTTTGTGTGTATTTAACATCACAGTGTACTGCTGCTCAATTTTTGTATATAATTTCGTTGCATTTGTGACTTTTACTAACACCATATCATATTCTCAATGTAACAATCATGTAATACTGCTACTTCTCATGGATATCTCGAAATTCAGTTTTATTTGGATTCTAAAATAGAACGATTATGTGGAACTGCAGTTCTTTTCATTATCTTTTGAACATGTTCAGTTAATTTTTGAAGGCAGATGTTGATTACGGCATTCTTGTTATGTGACTTTGTTTGATGCAGTTTTAACCTCTAATTTGCCTTAACTTCAATCTCACAAGCTTTAGATGTTACTGTCAATTAGTGAGCATTGTTATTAATTTATGTTAATATATCTAATTTTCTAGGCAATGCTGTGAATAATTTTTAAGCAATAAAATTGTTGAAATCCTCAAGTTATAGCTCATTTGTTTTTTCTATCAAATTCTATGATAATGTTAAATTGCTTTCTACTGTTATTAGAAATTGACTTATGTATATTTTATTATTTCAATTGTTTTATTTTCAAGAGTTGATTTGTGTAAATTATTAGTTATAATATGGTTGCGTTGTTACAGCTATCAGTTTACGAATTCACACGCGAATATCATTTTTGCGGTTTGAAAGTAACAGAGTAGTAGCTTTTCGGTTCATGACATTTGGTTTGAATAGTCTGTTGGAATCCAATAGTTAATTAAATGATTAATCATATTATTGTCTTTGAATTATTGTTTTAAGTACTATTAGACTAATTGATAATGGATCTTATGCTAATTAGATAACTAAATACATAATTTTGACTTTACTCTAATTTTTTTTATATAATTGATTAATCAATTTTATATATGAAAATTAAAACTTTTTTTCCTAACCAAATTAAACTATCTTTCTAAAACAAATTTCAAAACAATTAAATTCTTGGATCTCGCCTTCCTTGAATTTTTAAGCGACCGCTCTCGAGGTGCACACCTTGAGTTGTGATCCTTCCGATCTTATTTTCTAGAATACCTAGCGCGCCTAGTCCGAGTATGCTAATCCATTCAAATTATTTTCTAATCAAATCATGAAAAATTAAATCTTTGAAGTCTAGCATTTCTTGGATTTTTGGATGATCATTAGCGAGGTGTACACCTTAAATAATGTATTATTCAACTTTTCGTTTTAATACGCTCTTTCGGACAAAGGAATATTATAGGAATCAAGCATTCTGTGTGATATTTCTATCGTTCATTCAAATATTCTCCAAATGAAAAAGGTGTCGTCGAGATCCAGCATTTCGATAATACCCCAATTAATTGGTTGTGAGGCCTACGTCTCATTTATCAAATAATTGTCATTTCTCTCATTTTCAAATCCAATCTCATGTCCTCACATCTCGTACCTTAAATTATTTTCATACCATTATTTTACTTCAAATTATCTTTTAAAACATTTTCTCGATCAAACTTCAAAAGAAGGAGGTTCTTGGAGTCTAGCATTCCTTGAATTTTCGAGTGAATAATTCTCGAGGCACGCCCTTTGAGTTATTATTCGTTCAATCTTTCGACCTTTTTAAATATCTTTTTTCGATTCACACCTCGAAAGAAGAAGGTTCTTGGAGTCTAGCATTCCTTGAATTTTCGAGTGAATAATTCTCGAGGCACGCCCTTTGAGTTATTATTCATTCAATCTTTCGACCTTTTTAAATATCTTTTTTCGATTCACACCTCGAAAGAAGGAGGTTCTTGGAGTCTAGCATTCCTTGAATTTTCGAGTGAATAATTCTCGAGGCACGCCCTTTGAGTTATTATTCATTCAATCTTTCGACCTTTTTAAATATCTTTTTTCGGTTCACACCTCGAAAGAAAGAGGCACTTGGAGTCTAGCATTCCTTGTGTCTTGGAGTGAGTAATTCTTGAAGCACGCCTTTGGGTTGTTATTCACTCAACCTTTCGACTTTTTCAAACTCAAACATCTTCCAACGTTCTCCTAAGTCGAGTGCTCGTACGCATTCGCAACCTTTGACACTTCGCACACACATTCACAATTCCTCGTGGTTACGATATTAGGAGCACCCTCAGGGACTAATATCGTTTCTCACAATCCTAACACTTGACACGTCGTCAAGTCGGTCCCATCTTCGATCAAATCCTCGACACGTCGTCGAACCACTTCAAAACAATTCCCTTTTGGCCTCGCATGCCATTCTTCGATTCGATCCTTTCACAAACACATTTTTTAAACTTACGAAAGAGGGATATTCTTAGAATCTAGCATTCTTTGAATATTCGAACGAGTAACTCTTGGGCGCGCCCCCGAGTTGTTATTAGTTCATTCTTTCAATTTCAAAATATCCAACTCTCATCTTCAACTCATTCAACCCAATTTCCGAAAGAACTGAGTTCTTGGGATCTCGCATTCCTTGAATTCTTGAGTAACAAGCTCTTGAGGCACGCCCTTAGGTTGTTTGTCAGTCACTCTTTCGTCTCTCAACTCAACGTCAAACCAATTCAAACCTCATCTTTTCGTGGTTGTTACCACGAACTACGGACGCTCTGATTCTTTATTCATTCTTGAATATAAGATACGTAGGCACAAGATTGCGATGATCTTGGCGAGCACATTTCCCTCCATCTTCTGTTTTTCCCCCATCCTTTCCCGTAGTTGAACTACGACGCTCTGATTTCTCATTCTCGTCCGAATGAGCATACGTAGGCACAAGGGCCCCAATCCTTGGCGAGCACCCTATCTTCTAACCACCCATCTCTCCTTAGCGTCTTTAACCTTTTTAACCTACCAATTCTACCTTTAACAACGAGAAGAAAACCAGTAAACCTAAACAACACTCCCCACATTTACCTTAAGAGGTTCCCGTCGAGTACGACGGACGTGAGGGGTGCTAATACCTTCCCCTCACGTAACCGACTCCCGAACCCGGAACTTGGTTGCGACAGCCCTGTTCCTATCCTTTCGTTTAAGAGGTTTTCTCGATATTTTCCTCTCCCGTTTATTCGGGAAAAATAAAGTTCGGTGGCGACTCTGTCGAACCGCATTTCCGCGCCTTTCGCGCGAGGGTCGTATTTTCGAATGTGATTTTTCGAGGTGCGACAGCAGCGATACAAAGACCTAGGGGACGGACGCAACGAACGCACCACACTAGGGACTATGACGGACTGGGGAAACTGCGCGACACATGTGAGTTCTAACATGATGGCCAACCAGCACTAGCACGACCAATTGTCACTTTTAGACAAGGAAAGGTAAGAACGAGATCCACAATGGAGATGGCACCGGCGAGACGGCCTCCACTAGGGAATACCGAGAGTACTTGTTCAACAGGTTTAGGAGTGATCAACTGATACTCTATGGTAAAAAGTAAAAAGTAGATCTTCACGACTGTAGGATCGATTAACAGAATGTTGGAGCATTGAGTAAAGAATAACATCTGAGCTTCTAGAAACTCTCCCTCGTGACAGGATCAAACGGAATTTAGGAATCCGTGGAAAATATACAAGGTAAAACCGGCTGTATACCAAAATAAACGGACTTAATAGGAAACGCCCTGATAAGCTTTCTCGTGAGAGAACTGCCACTTATTGTTGGAAGGGACTTAAATGCCAAACTGGATAAGCTCTCAAATAAAGACACCGTTGCTTATCTGTGAATAATAGATGAAAAATTGGTTGATGAGCTCCGCTGGAGGGATTGTCACTCATCTGATAAATAAACCTCTTCATATTCAAGGTCGGCGCCCGGAATATGATTCAGATTCTTGTTTTACTAAAAGATAAAATGAACTTCCTCACACTTCAAGGTCGGCACCCTGAACACGATTCAGCTCCTTCTTTTACTAAAGGATAAAATGAACTTCTTCATACTTCAAGGTCGGCGCCCTGAATACGATTCAGCTCCTTCTTTTACTAAAGGATAAAATGAACTTCTTCATACTTCAAGGTCGGCGCCCTGAATACGATTCAGCTCCTTCTTTTACTAAAGGATAAAATGAACTTCTTCATATCTCAAGGTCGGCGCCCTGAATACGATTAAGCTCCTTCTTTTACTAAAGCATAAAATGGTTTGCGGCGGAACGCCTAAGCATGAGTACGACAACTCAAACGTCTTAAAGTTTTAGGAAACGATATGTCCACGGAGGGATGCCTAAGCATGAGTGCGGTGACTCAATGTCTTAAGGTTTGAATGTTGTGTCCACGGAGGGACGCCCAAGAATGAGTACGGCGACTCAATGTCTTAAGGTTTGATGTAAGTGATACGCTCCTCGGCTAGGAACTGTCATTTGTCTGCAAAGGATTGTAAATGATTTCCTTGAAAATA
Organism: Lathyrus sativus; assembly: GCA_963859935.3. NCBI lineage: Eukaryota > Viridiplantae > Streptophyta > Magnoliopsida > Fabales > Fabaceae > Lathyrus > Lathyrus sativus. Next base: position 675,339,198 of record OZ012739.1, on the reverse strand, counting down.
GTGCAAAATAAATGCACGTCCAAGTAGGTTCAGTGGCCGACGGGACCGAAGTTCGATCTAGAATTGGGCTAGAAAGGACTAACGAACAAGATTCCATTGAGGAAATGAACTCGAACGGGGACTACCTTATCTTGACGCAGAAAGATAACTGAAATAACCATCGTCCATGAGGGTTGAACTCTATGGGGATTAGTTGGAAACAAACAGTATTTTATGCTTAGGGCGAACGATCTATTTGGAGAGAACGGACAAACCCAGTTACTCAGCGGTAACGACAAAGGATAATGACAACTAACAAACATGTAAATTCCAATGTGTTTGCAAAAGCGTACACTAATGCGCATGGTAATGTGTATGAAAATATCAGGCAATGAGTATGTAATGCTTAGGCTTATGCATATGCTGACAAAACGGATGAGAGGATACATGAGATGAAATAAACATCTCGACAAGAATACCCCGCGACCTCTGCAGCAGTACATCTATTAGGGGATAAGAAGAGTTGACGGTAGAACCCAATCTTGCTTCAAAGTTCTAACTTCCCTGGGGAGAAAATATCATTACTTCCACATGAAGATATGATACGGCTTTACTGGAGAGTATGATATCATGGCTTCAACTGGGGATCCCTGATCTCTACATGGGGATACGATGTCATGACTTCACGGGAAGGATTGCTATCATGAACCGTAATCAACCAAAGGAATCTTAGGATCAGATACTTCCAGGGATAAAAGAAATATTCGTTTCGTGGGGAGATGTGGGGAGCTAGGCAGTTCCATAGAGATAGTGTAGCAACTTTCTGGAAATAATACCTCGGCTTCCTGGGAATTAGCACATTCGATTAGGGATCAAGTATATCAAAATTCCCTGGGGAGAGTTCATCAGACCTACCGGGGAGAAATCAACAGACATTTTTGAGGACAGCATCTTGACTTCTTGGTGAGAATATGGCAATCTCCTGGGAAATACTCTTGAGGAAGGTAATGCAATTTCACTGAGGATCATATGATTCCACTGAGAAGGGGTCTTCCAGAATATCATTTGGAGGATATTAGGGATATCTCTACAGTCTTGGGAGTCACTGGGGATTTATTGGATGGAATCCCAAAAGTGTTGTCAGGTTAAAGTCTCGCTGGGGACTATCACCGGGAAGATGCTGGTAACGAACAAATGCTTATGCCATAATGAGGCTTACCGGGGAGCAAAGAGATCCTTTACAAGTTTCCAAGAGTCAAAGTAACTTTCATTTCCAAGTGTATCTTCGAGAAAATAATTTTTTTAAAAGTTTTGAAAACACTTTTCACGTTCAAATTTTATTAACAAAAGCAAATTGCATAACAAAATAAAATGGAGATAATGTGAACAAGGAAATTGAATAGAAAAAGGTAAATTTTATTGAAGAATGGTAGCTTGCTAAAGGCATAGCTCCATGGGAAATTACAATTTGAGATTGACAATATGGGAAAGGTTCTATTGAATCCACCGACCTACTGACCCTAACGACTAAGACTACCCACGACCTTGCTTCTGACGAGAGTGATGGGATTTGAAAATGGATTTCTGTAAATGCGTCTGCAATGCTCGGTGTCGTCCGATGCACTGAAATGCCTTTGTCCCTAACTTTTGCCTGAACCGCCCTTTCGGGTTTTCAATCCACCGGGACGCTCATTTTTTCCTAAGCCGCCCTTTCGGGTTTTCAACTTAGCGAGCCATATTATTATTATTATTATTTTGTTACTTTTCTTTAGGCATAATATTTTCGGACTGCATCGGAATTCACAGGATGTGCGAGCTCTTCTCCATCCATTGTTGTAAGAATTAGCGATCCTCTAGAGAAGACTGTCTTAACAACGAATGGGCCATTGTAATTGGGCATCCATTTCCCGCGCATGTCTTTGTGAACTGGCAAGATCTTCTTGAGTACAAGTTTTCCCTGTTGAAACTCACGGATTCAGACTTTCTTGTCGAAGGCTCTCTTCATCCGTTTCTGGTATAGCTGACCATGACACATAGCTGTCAAACGCTTCTCGTCGATGAGATTCATCTGGTCCAACCTATCTTGAACCCACTCAGCTTCATCTAGATTGGCTTCTCTCAACACCCTTAAGGAAGGTAGCTCAACTTCAATGGGGAGGACGGAGTCCATTCCATATACTAATGAGAAAGGGGTTGCCCCTGTTGAAGTTCGGACTGTAGTTCTGTATCCATGCAAAGCGTACGGTAACATCTCATACCAATCCTTGTAAGTTTTGACCATCTTTTGTAGGATTTTCTTGATATTTTTATTAGCGGCTTCAACAGCTCCGTTCATCTTAGGACGGTAGGGTGATGAATTGTGGTGTGCAGTCTTGAAGTGGTCACACAACTCTTTCATAGTCTTGTTATTTAGATTGGTACCATTGTCGGTTATGATTCGGCTCAGAATTCCATAGCGACAGATGATTTCGCTCTTAAGGAATCGAGCAACAACTTGCTTGGTCACATTGGCATAGGACGCGACTTCTACCCATTTGGTGAAGTAATCAATAGCGACTAGAATGAACCAGTGACCGTTAGAAGCTTTCAGCTCAATTGCCCCAATCATGTCAATGCCCCACATTGAGAAAGGCCACGGTGAAGTCAAAACGTTCAACGGTGCCAGAGGTACATGCATTTTGTCGGCATAAATCTAGCCCTTGTGACATTTCCTAGCGTATCGGATGCAGTCTAATTCCATAGCTAACCAGTAATATCCAGCCCTCAAGAGTTTCTTGGACATGGCATAAACGTTGGCATGAGTTCCAAACGTCCCTTCATAAATCTCCTGGAGTAACATGTCCGCTTCACGTTTATCAACATATCTAAGCAGAACCATGTTGTGGTTTCGCTTGTATAGTACGTCATTGCTGATGAAGAATTTGGATGCCAGTCTTCTCAAAGTCCTTTTGTCAAGGTAAGAAGCATCTGCGGGATACTCTTGCGTGAGCAAATAATTCTTGATGTCATGAAACCAAGGCTTTTCATCAGTTTCATCTTCTTCAATCACCAAACAGTAGGCGGGTTCAATTCTATGCTCGATTCGAATGAGTGGCGCTTCATTGACAAATTTTACTTTCCACATGGATGCTAGCATGGCTAAGGCATCAGCAATATGATTCTCGGACCTCGGAACATGTTCGAACTTGATCTCATCGAAGTATTTAATCAACTTCACAATGTAGGCTTTGTAAGGGACTAGCTTCTCATTCTTGGTTTCCCATTCACCTTTCACTTGATATATAACCAAAGCTGAATCTCCACTTACTTCAAGAAGTTTGATCTAGAGGTCAATAGTTGCTTCAAGGCCAAGGATGCAGGCTTCATATTCGGCGACATTATCCGTGCATTCAAACTCTAACCTTGTTGTAAATGGGGTATAGCCACCCTTTGGATTCATCAAAACGGCGCCTATGCCATGCCCACTGTAATTGGAGGAACCATAAAACATCATCTTCCACCAGAGACCCGGTTCGGGACCTTCCTCGGGTTCAGGCTCTAGCTCTTCGAAATCATTTACCCACATAATGTCTTTGTCTGGGAAGTCAAACTTAAGAGGCTCATCATCTTCGACTGGTTGGTCTGCAAGATAATCTGACAAGATACTTCCTTTGATAGCTTTCTGTGGTACGTACTGGATGTCATATTCTGATAACAACATGTGCCAACGACCAAGCCTCCCTATCTGAGCAGGCTTTTCGAAAATGTACTTTATTGGGTCCATCTTCGAAATCAACAAGGTAGTATGACACATCATATATTGCCTGAGACGCCTAGCAGCCCATGCTAGCGCACAACAAGTCTTCTCCAAAAGTGAGTATCAGTTCTCACAATCAGTAAACTTCTTGCTTAGATAGTATATTGTGTGTTCCTTTCGTCTGGTCTCATCGTGTTGCCCAAGTACACAACCCATAGACTTCTCAAGAACAGTGAGGTACATAAATAACGGTCTTCCATGAACAGGAGGCATCAAGATGGGAGGCTCTTGCAAGTAGTCCTTGATCTTTTCAAAAGCCCGTTGACAATTAGGATTCCAATCAGCGGTCTGCCCCTTGCAAAGCAACTTGAATATCGGCTCACAAGTAGCAGTCAGGTTAGATATAAACCTGGAAATGTAGTTCAAACGTCCAAGAAAACCTCTGACTTGGGTTTCGGTCTGCGGAGCCGGCATGTCTCGAATGGCTCGGACTTTATCAAGATCTACCTCGATTCCTCGTTGGTTGACGATGAAACCAAGTAGCTTTTCAAATCTGACACCAAAAGTACACTTAGCAGGATTTAGTTTCAACTGATATTTCCGGAGTCGTTCAAATAGTTTCAACAGATGAACCAAATGTTCCTCTTCATTATGAGATTTGGAAATCATATCATCCATATACACTTCGATCTCTTTGTGCATCATGTCATGAAAGAGAGTCATCATAGCACGTTGATAGGTTGCCCTTGCGTTCTTCAAACCGAAGGGCATAACTTTGTAACAGAAGGTTCCCCAAGGAGTGATGAATGTAGTCTTTTCTCTGTCGGCGAGATCCATCTTGATCTGATTATAACCGGAGAAACCATCCATGAATGAGAAAACTGCAAAACTAGCTGTATTGTTGATAAGTGTGTCAATATGAGGCAGAGGGAAATCGTTTTTTGGACTGGCCTTGTTCAGATCCCTGTAATCTACACACATTCTGACCTTACCGTCCTTTTTAGGCACGGGAACAATGTTGGCGACCTAATCCGGATATTTCGCAACCGCAGGGAACATGCATCCAACTGTTTCTTAACCTCATCTCGAATCTTCAAAGCCATGTTAGGTCTCGTTCTTTGAAGTTTCTGCTTGACAGGCGGACATTCTGGCTTAAGCGGTAGCTTGTGAACTACAATATCTGTGTCTAAACCGGGCATGTCTTGATACGACCATGCGAACACGTCAACATAATCCTTCAACAGCTTGACCAATCTCTGCTTGACCTCTGCCCCAAGTACTGCACCAATCTTGACCTCTTTCTTGTCTTCATTTGTGCCAAGGTTAATCAAGTCCACCTACTCTTTATGCAGTTGAAGTTCTGTGTACTCGTACTCAACCAATTTTGTAAGCTCAGCAGGCACTTCAAAATCCTCTTCACCTTCATCTTCAGCTTGGTAAATGGGTGAATCCCAATCAGGAGAGACAATAGAGTCATCGGATTCAACAAGGGTTGTAATGTCATTTGACAATGGAAAAGTGACTGGAATCTCTATAGCCTCCCAATTGCTCAAAGATGCGCCACTTTTGAACACTAGGCTGTTCAGGTCTTCATCTTCATCACTGTAGTTGATGGCATTAACTTGAAAACCTCTGCTGACAAACACTTCTTGAAAAACCTTCGGACGCCCGTTGATAGATGCAGAAACTTTCTCGTGAGTTGGTCTGTAACCCAACCCGTAGTGGTCAGTCTTCGTCTTGATATTGATTACTTCTCCCCAACCTTCAGGAATGCCCCTGTCGATTGTTGATCTGGTACTCTTCAAAGATGCAAAAGATGGATTACTCTGGACTCCTGCAATTTCTTCGACTTCCACTAAAACAGCATTAGCAATCTCGAGTGCTTGGAATGAAGTTTCTAAAGCGTCTTCATCAGCCTCAATATACCGGAACGACGATAAGTTGCTAAGTATTAAATCCTCCTCACCATGTATAGTAACCAGCTTACCATCAATTACAAACTTCATCTTTTGGTGCAAGGTAGAAGTCACTGCCCCAGCGGCATGGATCCAAGGTCTTACAAGCAAACAACTATAATTGGGATTGATATCCATGACTTGGAAAGTGATATTGAAAACATGCGGACCAATCAGAATCGGAAGTTTCACCTCTCCAATCACAGCTCTACGAGAACCATCAAAAGCCTTGACAATCAAGGAAGTAGGCTTCACCATAGTCTCTTTATAGGCCAACTTGCTAAGGACTCTCTTGGGTAGGATGTTCAAGGATGAACCGGTATCCACAAGTACTCATGCTAAATTATCTTCCTGACACTTCACGGATATATGCAAAGCACGGTTGTGATTTGGGCCCTCTTTAGGTAGCTCTTCATTGCTAAAGCTGAGAGTATTGCAGGCGGTAATATTGGTGATCACACTATCAAACTGAACGGTAGTAATATCTTGAGCGACATGGGCTTGCGTCAATACTTTCTGCAAAGCAGTTATGTGAGCGGGTGAATTCAGTAACAGAGATAGAATAGAGATCTTTGAAGGAGTCTGATGAAGCTGATCAATAACTTTGTAGTCGCTTTTCCTGATGATTCTTAAGAATTCAGCATCTTCATCATTATTGGTTGCCTCTTTATTTTTATCTCTGGCAGGAAAAGTAGTATTACTAGTTGTCTCTTTAGGTGGAACCTCATCAAAACGAGGAGTGTACACGCGGCCGCTGCGGGTCATCCTGCTTGCCCCAGCTATATTAGTCACACTTCCACCATCAATTTTCACTTCTTCTCTTGGAATCACTGAATGGAAACGGACTTGGCTTTTGGATAATCAACGGTTTAGGCTGGTCCACTGTTGGAGTGAAAGGAGTCGGTATACTGAACACTGGCATGACAGAATTCGGTGCTGGCAGATTAAACATTGGCCTCCTACCCCTTGGTTCGAGCATATTGAAGGTAGGCTCAATTGTAGCTATTTCTTTCTCCTAGTTAACTACTTGCAGGAAACCAACATCAATCAATCTCTGTACGTCTTTCCGAACCATAGCACAACCTTTATCACACCCTTCACAGCTCGCACAACCGATATGGGAGACAGATACTAGGCCTGCTTCAAACAATTTTGAATGGAATGCCTTGAGCGGAGTCTTAATCTGAGCTACATCAAGGATAAAATTCTCTTCAGACGAAGTATCAATGGCATTAACAGCTCCATGGTCAGGCAAAGGGTTACTTTTGACATTGGGCGGAGGACCGTTGAACGACAAAATCTTTTTTTCCATCAGATCCCTCACAAGGTTTTTGAAAGCATAACAGTTCTCCAAATCGTGACCTAGCGCACCCTCATGAAATAAACAATGAGCGGCGGCGTTGTAGTTGGCTGGCAAAGGATTCGGAGGCGGTCCCAAAGCTCGAGTAGTGACCAAACCTCGTTGTACTAAGTAAGGATACAACTCGGTGAACGTCATTGGAATCGGAGGACAAGTCTTATATTGTCTCCTTGGAGCGCTTTGGCGAGGTGCCTGATTCCTCGGTTGTTGGTTTGCCGGAGCGTTGAACGCTTGCTGATAGTTAGGCGGAGGTTGTTGATAAACCGGAGGCGGATACCCAGGAGCCTGCGGCATAGACTGGTAAACAGGAGCTTGAGGAGCCTGTTGACTAAAAGATGGTGCAATAGCGGCTACATACGGAGGTGGTGCATACTGAACCGGGTAACCCTGAGGTTTGGCGTACTGTGGCGGATATTGATGCTGCTTATTCCTTCTCCTATCTGAAGACACAGCATGAGTCTCTCCTTCCTTCTTTTTCTAAGGATTGACGGAAGTCTTCTTGGCTTGGTCCTTTGAACTCGTACTGCTAGAACCACTGGACATCTTTCCACTCTTCATAGCCATCTCAACCTTTACTCCAACAGCAACAATATCAGCGAAATTTATGGTTTCACTTTTTTAAGAAAAACATTTTTTAATTTATTTTATAAAAAGCAGAGTTTTTAATTTATTTTATAAAAAGCAGAGTTTTTAATTTATTTTATAAAAACAGAGTTTTTAATTTTAAACCAAGAAAACTACAAGGTATTATTAAAAAACAAAAAAAAAACATAACAAAGGAACAGAAGTTGGGTCGGGTGGGTCACCACTTCCCAACCCGACCCGGTCGGACCACATAAAAGGAGACTGGGAGCATCTTTAGGGTTTTAGAACCCTAATTCACAAACACCACAACGACGTTTCATCTGAGTTCTTCTTCCGTCATTCGCTTTGCATGTTCTGATTTCACCTACAATAATCATGATTAGATAGACATTGCTTCTTTTTCTTACCAAAAAAACCGTTTGTTATGATGACTTTGTTTGATCTCGGTTTCCGCTGATAGACCTACGGTGGCTTACGACTTCGTCCCCGGTCGATTTATGGCGTCTTGATCTTAGGGCGATGATGGATTCTTGAGCCCTCTTGCTGGTAGGATTGCTCGCCGTTCTTCACGGACGGTGCTGGTGGTCTTCTAGTCTTCGACGGTGGCTGTTTGCCGGATGAAGGCACCGTTGGAGCTCTTCTCTTTCGCCGGTGATGGAGATGATGATGAGGTCCCTGTGGCTTCTGAATCTCCTTAACAGTTGGCGATGATGATGAATCCCTAGGATTCTCTGAGCCTCCGTTTGGATTTTTTCTTCTGAACTCTGTTAGGGTTCTCCGTAACCCTTCTTACGGTAATATTTATACCACTCTTTTTTTCTGTGATTTGTGGGCTGTTGTGATTCTTATGGATTACCATGTTTTCCGGCGATTTTATTGGCTTGTTTGACTTGATTTTAGCATGCTGGGATCGAAGCTTCCGGACCTTACATTATGATTTTGTTTGATTTCTTTTCTGATGTTGGATTTTTGATTTTGTGATTTTGCATATGGATTGGATTTTCGGCTTACCCATCATATGCTGGGTTTTCGGTTTGCTACAGTAAATCTGGGTTTACTTTATCTGGATTCAATTTTTTCTAATAAATGGATTTGGTTTATGCAGTAATCCGGATTTGGTCCGCTTGATATCCAGATTGGATTCCCTTGATATTTACCTTATAGAATGGACATTGTTCTAGATTTGTGTTGGGAATTTCGGTCCTTTCATTTTTGGATTAAATCTGTTTGGCTTTGGAATCCATTTTCGGCAAAATCACCTTTTCGGCCCAAAACTTCTTTTCTTCTTCTTCCCAGCTATCCCGAAAAGAACAGATATTACCGATTGGTATCCGAGGTCGGGAATCGTAATGGGAGATGGCTTCGGCATTGGTCGTTGCCCTCCCGACACCCGATGATGTGTAAATGAGGGTGTTTGGACCGTCAAAATAATTTTTCCGTTAACAATCTGCTTGCTCTGTTCTTGTTTGTCTATGCAGGTATGTGTCGCTACTGCGAAAATCGGTGTCGGCTATGACAGAAGAGTCGCCACCGTGCGTTATTTATCCCACAAAAGGGAAAGGAAACGCTCAGAGTAAACCAAACGCAAAGAGGGAAAGGAATGGTCATCGCAACCAAACCCTGGATTCGGGAGTCAGTTACGCAAGGGGAAGGTATTAGCACCCCTCACATCCGTCGTACTCGACGGGATCCACGCTTGTTTTCTATCTAAGGGTGTGTTATTCTATCTACTCTACAGGTCTGGGTTAAAAAGAAAATAAAATGACTCGGCAAAGTATCTTACTTTATGCCTACGTATTCCTGTCTGGAACGAGAAATCAGAGTCAACGTAGTTCGCCTACCCACGGGAAAGGAGGGGAAGGTTGCTCGCCGAGATATCGCACCTCGTGCCTACGTACTTTCATACGGCATGAAAGATCAGAGCAAACGTAGTTCGGGCTACGGAAGACACAAGTTTGTCTGACAGTTTTTTTATCTCCTTAAGAAAGGGTTTCTGATTAAGAGCCCAAGAGGACAAAAATGACATTTGAGGTTTGTTTTCAGTTTTTTACGAAAGAACTGTTTTTTAGTCTGTTTGCAACTTGTACTGTACTAAAGACTTGTGATCTGAGAGTGACTATGTCGCATGTCACCCTAAGGGTACCATACTAAGTAGCCAAATTAATGAAGAGTGACCCTCCAGCAACCTTTTGTCAAATAGCTTAAGGCTCGTAACGTACAACACGCGTTATCCTTATTACTGTGTTTTTGAATTGTTTTGAGATGAGAAGTGAAAGACGTTCTAAAAAGACTATGGTTGAAAGGGAAACTAACCTAATGTTATCATTCATGGGTCAAAACCTAATGTCTGTCATAATTTCCTCTTGCACGGAGGAAATCAGAGATTCTAGGGGATAAACAGCAAAAGACAGCAAGCAATTACAGTAAACAGTAAACAAATAAGCATGCAACAGTATAAGAGAGGCAAGAGAGAAAACAATAGGCAAGAGGAGACAAGCTCCACCTTAAACCTAGAGGTAATCAGCACAAGCAAACAGACAAATCAGAGAAAAACAAAAGATACAGAGGATACAGCCCAAGCAGCAGCAACTAACTCCTACAGCAAACAGCAACAGCAAGCTCTAAACAGCAAAGTTGAAAAGACAACAAAGTTGACAGCAAGGGCTTCATCTTCAAGCAAGCTTATATCTTCAAGCTTCATCAATATTCAAGCTCCAACAAGCACACTCCAAGAGGAGGATTAAACATCAAGATCAAGTTATAATGTTAAGGAACTTAATGACGACCAAAGGAAATCACTAAGAACTCAACATTGCAAATGAAAGGTATGGAAATGCTACGCGTTTGGGTAGATGCGAATATGACAATGGCGTAATGCTCCATACGGCATGGAAATGCTACGCGTTTGGGTAGATGCGAATATGATGATATATGCAAATGCTAATGCAGGCTCAAACTGCTGAGAAACACTCTGGTATGAAATGGCTAAGAACAAAACCAACTCCGCTAGGGATGAACGGGTATCACAAAGTATTCCAGCAAAATAAATGCTGGAAACAACATCCAAATCTGCTGGGGAGAGATCAGACATTCGGGAAGAAAACACAAACCCTGCTGGGGAAAGATGCGACCCTTCTGGGGGAAGAACTACACTGTAGGGACACAGTCTACAACCTCAGAGCTACAAACTCTGCTGAGGATAATCATCCTGACGGAAGAATGACAACCTGCGGGGAAAGGGATAACCATCCTCTGGGGAGGTGTCCTCTGCCGGGGATATTGATTTTGACTTGCTGGGGATATCCTATGGACAACTTCCATGAGGATACTCTTCAGGCGACATTCTTGGTGATACTCTCTCGGGGAGGACAATTCCACATTTGGTAGGAATAAGCGTCGTCTCCACTCTCATGGGCTAAGATACGACTTGCTAAGGAACGACATCAATTGAAGTCAGGCCCTACATCAAGAGACTTTGGCTGGGGAATACACTTCCTGGCCGTTTGCTTTAAAGGTAAGGACCCTGCAAAACACAAACGAGACAAAACAAATCTACACAACAAAATCTATCCGAGTTAATATCCATGACGTTCATTCAGTCAATTTGAAGTTTTAACAATTATTGGCAAGGGCCAGTAAGTTTATGCAAGTGCAAGTTCATCAAAAACATCGGCGTTTTTCACAAACAAAACAGTAATGAACAAGCATCAAATACTGAATAACATGCTTTTATTGAATGGGCCTGTAAATAGGCAAAGCTTTGTACACTGGATGTAACTCCTGAAAAGAGGAAGTTACGCACAAGCAAAATACAATATATGTACAAGAAGCACACAGAAAAAATACAAAATAAATTTGATATACATGTCGGCAACGCGGTACAGACAAACACCATGAGCTGATTCTCCCATGACTCGCCCGATTCTGGCGCTTTCCCGATACTCGATCTTCGGAAGAGATTGTTTTAGATGAACGCCCCTCAGGTATTCCCAAACCACCAAGCAATGCAGTATCAAACTCGGACCGCAGTCAATTGCTTTTTCAATCCCTAACTTTTGCGTGAATCGCCCTTTGCGGGTTTTCAATTCACCGGGATACCCTTTTTTTGCCGAAATTGCCCTTTTCAGGTTTTCAACTTCGCGGGTGTACATTTTTTCAACTTTATCCCTAACTTTTGCCCGAACCTTTTATTCCTTTTTTATGGTTCGCCGGGATGCCCCATTTTTTCCTGGACTCTCTTTTTCTGTCCAGCAGGTCACTTTAAACAAAGTATTTTTTAACTGCGTCTGAATTCACAGGAGACGTAAAGTCCTCACCATCCATGGTGGACAACAGTAAGGCTCCTCCAGAGAAAACCTTTCTAACGACATATGGACCTTCATAGTTGGGAGTCCATTTGCCCCTGTGATCCGATTGTGGTGGGAGAATCTTTTTAAACACAAGGTTGCCCGTCTGAAAGCTTCGAGGGCATACCTTTTTATCGTAAGCTTTCTTCATCCGGCTCTGATACAATCGACCATATGCGAGAGAAGCCAGTCTCTTCTCATCCATTAAACTGAGCTGGTTCAGTCTATCTCTTACCCATTCTGCCTCATCAAGTTGAACATCGCGTAAACCCCTCAAAGAAGGAATTTCAACCTCCAATGGTAACACTGCCTCCATGCCATACACCAATGAGAAAGGGGTTGCCCCGGTTGATGTGCGTACCGTCGTACGATAACCGTGCAAAGCGAAAGGCAACATCTCATGCCAGTCCTTATAGGTCACAACCATCTTCTGAACAATCTTCTTTATGTTCGTATTGGCCGCTTCGACAGCGCCATTCATCTTGGCCGATAAGGAGAAGAGTTGTGATGCTCGATCTTGAAATTCTGACATAGCTCTTTCATCATCTTGTTATTCAAGTTTGAGCCATTATCGGTGATAATCCGCTCCGGGATTCCATATCTGCAGATAATATCTCTTTTGATAAATCTGGCTACCACTTGTTTGGTGACATTAGCATATGACGCTGCTTCCACCCACTTGGTGAAGTAATCAATAGCTACCAAAATGAACCGGTGTCCGTTTGATGTCGTGGGCTCAATCTTGCCAATCATATCAATTCCCCACATCGAGAAAGGCCACGGTGATGACATAACATTCAAAGGGCTCAGAGGCACATGAATTTTGTCCGCATAAATTTGACATTTATGACACCGCTTCGCAAACTTGAAACAATTTGTTTCCATCGTTAGCCAATAGTAACCGGGCCGCAACAGTTTTCTTGTCATTGCATGTCCACCAGCATGCGTACCAAATGTACCTTCATGAATCTCTTCCATGAGCAACTTAGCCTTTTTCTCGTCCACACATCACAACAACACCAAGTCGTGGTTTCTCTTGTACAGGACGCCATCCGGATTCAAATAAAAATTGCCAGCCAATCTCCTAAAAGTCTTTTGATCTCGACTGGATGCCCCAGCCGGATACTCTTTGGTCTTCAGGAAATGCTGGATATCGAAATACCACGGTTTGCCATCGGATGCTTCCTCAATGGCGAATATGAAAGCGGGCCTATCAAGGCGAGAGATAACAATCCTAGGAGCCTCATTCCAGAAGTTAACTTTATACATTGAAGACAACGTCGCAAGAGCGTCGGCCATCTGATTTTCTGCTCATGGCACATGGTGCAATTCTACTTTGTCAAAGAAAGGCAACAATCTCCTTGCTTAATTCATATAGGGTATCAGATTGGGCTGCCGCGTCTCCCATTCTCCTTTAATATGGTTGACCACTAGAGCAGAGTCTCCGTACACATCAAGATATTTGATTCTCAAATCAATAGCCTCCTCGAGACCCATAATGCACGCCTCATATTCAGCCTCATTATTGGTAACTAGAAAGGTCAATCTGGCAGTAAAGGGAATGTGCGTCCCTTGAGGAGTAGTGATAATTGCCCTTATTCCACTACTGTAGGAGTTAACATCGCCATCAAATATCAACTGCCATTTGGAACCCAACTCTGGACCTTCATCCAGCAACGGCTCATCACAATCTTTCATTTTCAAGTACATGATATCCTCGTCAGGAAAATCAAACCTCATTGGTTGGTAATCTTCAATCGGCTGCTCCGCTAGGTACTCTGACAGAACACTACCTTTGATAGCCTTTTGAGAAACATATTGAATATCATATTCTGTCAGTACCATCTGCCATCGAGCAATCCTCCCGGAGAGTGCTTGCTTTTCAAATACGTATTTGATCGGATCCATCTTTGAAATTAGCATGGTTGTATGGTTTAACATGTATTGTCTCAAACATTTGGCAGCCCAGGCTAGCGCACAACACGTCTTTTCGAGCATTGAGTAACGGGATTCACAATCTGTGAACTTTTTACTCAAGTAGTAAATCGCATGCTCTTTACGTCCAGTCTCGTCATGTTGACCGAGAACACAACCCATACTTTCCTCAAGAACCGTTAAATACATAATCAGTGGTCTCCCGGCTACTGGGGGTATCAATATTGGAGGTTCCTGCAAATATTCTTTTATTTTTTCAAACGCCCTTTGACAATCTTCATTCCAGGTCACAACCTGATTCTTTTTCAACAATTTGAATAATGGCTCGCATGTAGCGGTTAGGTGAGATATGAACCGAGCAATGTAGTTCAACCTCCCTAAAAACCCACACATTTCCTTTTCTGTTTTAGGCGTTGGCATTTCTTGTATTGCTTTTATTTTAGCAGGATCAACCTCGATTCCTTTTTCGCTCACAATAAACCCCAATAGTTTACCGGATCTCACCCCGAAGGTGCACTTGTTAGGATTCAGCCTCAGCCTGAATTTCCTAAGCCTCTTGAACAATTTCAGCAGATTAACCAAATTTTCTTCCTCCGTCTGGGACTTGGCAATCATATCGTTAACATCAACCTCAATCTCTTTATGCATCATGTCATGAAAGAGCGTCGTCATAGCACGTTGATATGTTGCCCCAGCGTTCTTCAAACCAAAGGGCATCACTTTGTAGCAAAATGTTCCCCATGGGGTAATGAAGGTTGTTTTCTCCATGTCTTTTGGCGCCATTTTTATCTGATTGTAACCCGAGAAGCCATCCATGAAGGAGAACACGGATAATTGAGCAGTGTTATCGACCAGCACATCGATATGAGGAAGCGGAAAGTCGTCCTTTGGGCTCGCCCTATTCAAATCACGATAGTCTACGCACATCCGCACCTTACCGTCTTTCTTTGGTACCGGTACTATATTGGCGACCCATGATGGATAAGTTGTAACAGCCAGGAACCCAGCATCCCACTGTTTCTGAACTTCCTTCTTAATCTTCACAGACATATCTGGTCTGGTTCTTCTGGGTTTCTGCTTAACAGGCGTACATTCTCCTCGCAATGGCATATGATGAACAACCATGTCAGTATCCAATCCTGGCATATCCTCGTACGACCAAGCAAAGATATCACTGTACTCTTGCAACATCTCAATCAGACCTTGCTTGATGTCGCTTTGCAGTGCAGCCCCTATCTGGATGTTCCTGACAACTCCCTCGGACCCCACGTTGATAATCTCAATCTCTTCCTGATGAGGCAAAATGATTCTTTCTTCCTGTTTCAACAGTCGAGTCAGCTCTTCTGGCAAGTCGCTATCCTCAACAATCTCTTCCTCAGCTTGAAATACCAGGTGCTCAAAGTCAAAGCGAGTCATAGGAAGTTCGTGTTCGGTGTCATCTGAAATATGAATCCTGCAAAGGAAATGGTTAAATGCTTCAAATGAGTGCAAACAAAGTTCACAACCACGTTGCCATTTATTGTTAAAATAAAAACAGGAAAAACAGGGAACACAAAATTTGTATGAGAAAACGCCTTTATTTAATGATTAAACAGTGCATACACATAAGCAGGTGGCCCTAAAACAAAATCACTATGCCCCGGGTAGGACACAGGATTATACAATAATCAAGAAAACAAATCATTACTGTTTTGTAGTCACTGGGACAATTTCTCGGATGGACCAGTTGCAGAGACTTTGTCCTGGCACGCTAGGCTTGACCCACGCGTCCATGTCGTAATCACTATCTCTGTCTTCAGAGTCGGAAACAACATTAATCGTCTCAAAGCAGACTCCCTTTGGAGTAATCACCACCAGTCCTTTGAACTTGGGTGCTTTCTGTGAAGAAGATGCTGATGTTGGGCGATACCCTAGTCCAAACTTGTCCATCTTGACAGGAATTTCCAGCATTTGACCCTAACCCTTGGTATCACCAGTATGAACCAATGCTTGAGCGTCTTTGTACGAAGCCACAGCAACCTCTGGCACTTTGCTGGGAACACCGGACTTGTCTTTGATTTGCAACCCTTCGAAGGCTTGGCATGGCGTTTCGTGGATTTCTCCATCCACTTCAACGTACTTGAATGATGAGAGATGACTGACTAAGATATCCTCTTCCCCACAAATAGTAACGATGCCACCACCGGCTTCAAACTTAAGCTTTTGATGCAGCATGGACGTCACAGCCCTTGCAGAGTGTATCCATGGACGCCCAAGTAAATAGCTATAGGCTGGATGAATATCCATGATATAAAATTCAGTGTCAAATATTTCCGGCCCGACCTGCAACGGCAACCTTATTGATCCAAACACCGACCTTCTCATTCCATCAAACGCCCTCATAACCAAGTCACTTGGCGTGCAAATAATTCCCCGGATATCCAACTTCATCATGGCCTTTTTAGGCAATACATTTAGAGATGATCCGGTATCCACAAGAACATGCGACATTACGGTGCCCCGGCATTCCACCGACATGTGCAAAGCCATATTATGCTCTCGGCCTCTGGGTGTTAGATCAAAATCAGTGAAACCCAAACTATGTCCAGCATTGACATGCGCCAGTACCCCCTCTAGCTGGTTGACAGAAACCTCCTGAGGTACAAATGACGTGTCCAATATCTTCAACAAAGCGTTTCGATGAGCCTCAGAACAAAGCAACAAAGATAGGATTGAAATTTTTGAGGGTGTCTGTTGTAAGTGCTCAACAATCTTATAATCGCTCTTGCGAATTAGCCTCATGAACTCTTCTACGTCCTTGAGCGACGTGTCTTTCTCTTTCAACTGGGATGGTCCACTTTCATTCACCTTGTCCTTGCCTTTAGCAATCTTCTCTGCTTCAACTTCAGGTGCGGTGAATATTCTTCCACTACGGGTCATGCCTCCCGTTCCAACAACATTGTCAACTTCCCCTGCCGACCGGCTATTCACCTCAATCTTTTCTCCATTACAGTACGCTTCTAACCCATATGTCCATGGAACAGCTTTTGTACTCTCAAAAGGAACAGGTCCTACTTTTTTTATTGTGATAGTCGGCCGCTTGGCGGGCGCCGATATCGTAATAGTCTTCCTTGGGATCGTAACCGTTGCAATCTCATCCTGCTTTTCAAACAATGCCTCAACAGGCTTCTCAACAGCAGTCCGATCAAATTGCAAAATCCCCTCATCCATCATGGCTTGGATACCTCTTTTCAAATCAGCACAACCCTCTGGTTGGGTCCAACAATCTAGACAATATTCATCACATCCGGGGAATACACCCCCTTTCAACAATCTGCTTTTAACACAACTTAACGGTGTCTTCAATTCATTCACATCCATAACCAAGTTCAAATTCTCTTCCGTTATGATAGCATTCGCTCCATGATTCGGCATGGGTTGTTGTACAATATTGGGACCCTCCTGACCAAAGTTAATGGCCTTACTATCAAGCAAATCTTGAACCTTGTGTTTGAAAGCATGACAACCTTCAATATCATGTCCGGGCGCCCTGGAATGAAAATCAAAATGTTTACCAGCGTCAAAACCAAATGGAGGAGTGCCCGTCAACAGGGCCATCGTTCTCTTTTCAACCAAATTCAAACCCAACAGCGTTTGAAGCAGTTCGGCATAAGTTGAAGGAGGTGCTTCAAATACTCTCTTCGGCCTACCCTCTTGAATTCTACGCTGAGCAGGGTGCATTCTCTGTTGCTGCGGCTGTTGTTGTCGTTGCTGTTATTGTTGTTGTTGTTGTTGTTGTTGTTGTTTTTGCTGAGGCATCGGGATAGTAACACTAGCAACTTGTTGTGGCTGATACTGATTCCTACCTCTTCCACGACCTCAACCACCATATACCGCACTGGCGTCGCCTTGTCTCCTTCCACCAAAGGCTTTCCTTGCACCTCCAGCTGAGGTGGATTCACCTGCCTGAATCTTCCCAATCTTAATTCTGTTTTCAATCTGTTCTCCCATGAGAATCATGTCGGAGAAACTGCCCATCGAGACATTAAGCAATTTGTCGTAATACATTCCAGAGAATGTTCCAATAAACATATCAATCACCTCTCTTTCAACCAAAGGGGGATGAACCCTAGCCGCAATATCACGCCAGCGCTGCGCATACTCCTTGAAGCTCTCACCATTTTTCTGAGACAAACTCTGCAGCTGGACCCTGTTTGGCGCCAAGTCACTATTATATTGGTAATGTTTAACAAAAGCATCAGCCAATTTTTTCCAGCTTCTAATTTGGGTGGGCTCCAGTCCCATGTACCATTCCAGCGATGGTCCTGATAAACTGTCTTGAAAGAAATGCATAAGCATCTTCTCGTTGCCAGAGTATGCAGACATTCTTCTGTAATAAGAACGTACATGAACTCTAGGGCATGTATCCCCCTTATACTTGTCAAATGTTAGAGCTTTGAATTTCAAAGGCACCCTCAGCCCAGGCACTAGTCCCATGGTAGTCATATCTAACCCAGCAAAGTTCTGATTGGATATCCCTTTGATCTGCTCTTCCAACATTTTGAACCTCCTATCATTATCATTAGGCCTTTCAAATCCCACGCCTTGTCCAGAGAAAGCGTCTTCCTGGCGATCCTCGCCCCAGTTCAGATTCTCATTGCCATATCCCTCGTAACCAGCGTTACGACCATATCCCTGTTGATTGAAAATAGGATCCCGTCCTCTGTTACCAAATCCTTGGTTGACCCCACCTAGTCCATAACCAGTATTAAAAGGCACCATCCCCGCACCGTTGTTGTTCATGTTACCAAAGCCAACATCACCATATCCATACCCTTGATTGTTGTTACCATAGCCATCATAGCCAAAGCCAAAAGTACCATCACGATTACCAATGCCAAACCCTTGGTTATTGTTTCCAAAACCAGTGATGTCACCTAACCCTTGATCAGCATCACCAGCATTGCTAGTATTGTTAACAACATTCCCATCACCATTTCCAGCGTTTCCAGTACCAGTGTTACCATTACCAGCACCAGCACCAGTATTTCCATTACCATTGCCATCACCGGAACCAACTCCACCACTTGTGGGAACGACCACTGTAGGTATCCCATCCTCCCTGTGAGGAGTTCCAACAGAGTGATAATCAGTATTTCCATTCGCCCGCACCAACAGCGGTTGTACCAGAGTCTGGAGATTCTCCTGGCCCTTAACCACAATTTCCATTGCTTACATGAAAAGTGCCAACTTCTCACGAATTTCCTGCATCTCGACTTGAACTTGATCCATGATTCTCTTGCAGTTGTTCCTGGTAGAATAACGATGCGTTCTCTGGTTGTCAATCCTGAAACCTGTGAGATACAGGAAATAAGATACAGATTCAAAAAACACTGGTCATGCAATATGTAGATGCAAATGTATAAATATGCTACAGGTTATCTTCCCCCTCGATTCTAGTTTCAGAGAGAAGGCCATCACGACAATGGAGTCCCAATCAAGCAAGCAAGGAATCAGAAAATCCTCCTACATAAACAAATGCCAAGAGGCAAAGTACAGGAGTACAACTGAATACAACTGAAAAGACCTCGGCCAACAATCCTGGCGATGGTCAAAATACAAGTACAGATAACAAAAGCAAAGCAAAGATAAATCAGGCCAAATGGCGCGCTCTGACATCTTCCAATATCCTCAACGTCTCCGAATGGCCTAGTCGGGAGATTAGCTCCTGTATCAGTAATGCATGTCGCTCAGCCGTGGATCTCAGCTTTTTGGCATCATCCTTGCAGGTTCCTTCGCCAAAACACTCGTCGAGTCTGCATCTCTTGGAGCCGGCCTTCGATTCACAACCTCTCAGCTCCTTGCCAAGGTCACTTACTCTAAGCTCAACAGCGCTCCTAAGTGATGTCTCTTCAGCAATCCTTGCATCCTGGGCTCTAATCTGTGCCTCTAACGTGGCAATCTGCAGCTTCATCTCATCTTCACGCTCCTTCTGCTTGGTAAGCGTGGTATTCCATAATGTTTCCCACTTGCCGAGTCGGGAATAAGCTTTGTTTAAGAGTTCCTTCTTGGAAGCAAGCACCTTACTAACACCGTTCAAGGCTACTCCCAGTTTTTCCCTCTTGTTGGTCTCTTCATTCAAATCTGAACCCAACCTATTAGTCAACTCAGTCTGTTCCTTCACAGTGAAGGTAGCTTCATTCTTCTCATGACGCAACTAGAAGATCTCTTTCTCTAACTCATCATTGGCTTTCTTCAATTCTTCGTTTTTAGCCAACAGTTTGTTATACTTCTCGATCTCTACCGAAGTAGGTGCCTCAATCACCGGAAGATACAAAGGTTCCACAGCACGATATGGCATCAAGGAAATACTAGCTCTCTCGTGGATCCAAGCCAAATAAGGATCATAAGCTTTGTTGTTGCTCTTACCAAGCAAAGTTTTCCCTCTCCTATGGATGTTAGCCCATGCATGTCCCAACTTGATCAAAACAGCCTCGTCTAATAAGCCCGTGAGATACAGAGATTCCTGTATCTCAACCTCAATAGGAGCATCTCTCACAAACTGCCTCACCAGCAGAGAAGGTTATAGTTGATACAGCCTTTCCGTCCAATCAAAGGGACATTCGGAAAGCCACTACAACTATATACAATATCAGTGCCAAGCATGCTCCGATCAAACCAAATGATGTTCTCGGCAGACAGCCCCATCAACCGGGAAGACCAATCCAAAGTATCAACAACATCAACAAAAGGCCATGTCTTCGGAAGATGCCCCTGGAACCACCGGTACAAGAGAGGAAGACAGCAGGAAACATTCTTGCCATGACGTTTCTCATTCTTATAGTGAATAGAATGATAAACATCGCCCAAGAGAGTAGGAACTGGATTCTTCGAGGCAAGAATCAAGAAGGCATCTGAGTCAACAAAGTCTGGCACATTGGGAAACAAGACAATCCCATAGATGCAGACAGCTAGAATGGCACTGAAGGCAACCCAACATCCACTCTTCGTGCACTGTGTAGCCTTCTCAATCTGGACAAACAGGTGAAAACCATAAGCTCCGTTCAGCTTGACCAACCCTCAAGGGAACTAAGAAACGTCTAAACTGACAATCTCAGCAAGTGTAGCCAACTCAGGCTCAGCATCAGCATGTATAAAGGGCATCTGGTCTAACACAGGAACTCCCAACATAGCAGAATACTCCTCCAAAGTGGGTGTCAGAATATAGTCAGGGAACAGGAAGCATCTCAGCTGAGGCTCATAAAACCGCATCAAAGTATACACCCCAGTCGTCTCAAATGCTGAAGGTCTGTACAACAAACTAAGCAATCTCCCATAAGATACTCTGAACTCATCCCTCACTCTCTCATCTGCTAAAGCAGCTAATCCCAGCAAGGAACTGATATCTGGCGAATGCAATCGGTAAGCAACTGTCCTCTTCATGGACTCCATGTCTGGCCAGAAAACACACTAGAATCAGAGGGGAATGATCACACCTGCAACATAAATACACGTTAATGAAATGCAAACATGAAAATGCACATGCATATGCAAACATGAGATCAAGTGCAACGCTGATGAACTGTGTTGCTCTGTACTGAAGCCTGAGAACCATCAAATCTGCGCCTCAAACCAAACCAACCACTCAAAAGAACCCTGTAACCACATCTCGCTGACAGAGATAAACCAGGTACTCTGAGGTTAAGGGTTTCCTGCAAACAGACCTACCAACCCCTCACAGGTATGTACTTAACTTGCAGACGAGGTACGACATCCTATGCGGGTTCAACGTCACAGACTTTCAAGAGAGATGATACGATACCCAGAAGGTGTGGCATCATCATCCACTGAAGCGGCCTCACTTAGTCGAATCCCAATTGATAGGTCCCCAGAGTCGACAATCCTCGGGTCAGACAACTTGTCGAGCCCTAAGGGCCAGGCAAGACGCATCAAAGAGAATCTCGTCCGAGAGCAGATTTCGCGGCCAGCTGGTGCGAGCTAAGCAAGCAGGCTAACCACTACTCTCTACTTCTAAGTCTATGTGCAAACTCAAGCCCAGGTCTGGTTTATCTCTCAATCTAACCCTCTACCCAACACAACAACAATAATAAAGTACTGAAAGTAAAGGCAGAAAGATAAATACATACAAAACCCCCAGACGGGAAAATAAGCGCTAGGATTGACTCGCATAGGGAACCGTTGGAGTCCCCAGCAGAGTCGCCAGCTGTCGCTACTGCAAATTGTTTACCTAGTCTATACGGCGTAACAGAAGGTTACACTATTGACTAAACGGGTCCCCGGCAACGGCGCCAAAAACTTGATCGCGACTTTCTATGTCTAATACAACTAACTGCAAGTGCACAGTCTATCGCGTAGTAATAAAAGATATCGATCCCACAGGGACTCGTAATTAAACTAGTGTTCTCGGGAGTTACTATGTTTAGCTAGGTAGAATATGTTTTAAGGGAATAAGATTGTCACTAAAAGGGGGAACTAAGATTACTGTTTAGATTTTAATTAATTGAATCGATACGTAGTAATTGTGTTCTTCAGGGATTTGATAAGTTACTGGTGTATGAAATAGTTTTCACAGTTTATTTAAGCAGAAAATGGAGATTTGAAGACTCTCGTCTCATGATGGTTATTGACGCTAATCATAATCCTAAGGGCCAAACGTACACTTTCGTATCCCGTTCGGGGTTAAAACTATTTTTTGGAAATCTCTAAGTTCTAATTCGTTTTAAAGTGCTTTCGCTGTTATTAAAACAAATTCCTAGTGTTTACTATCTGACCTTACCGCAGCTTTCGCTTGTTGGTTCGTATCTTAATTAATTTCCCACTTTCGTGGTAAAACTACTTTTAAATAAGTTCTCGCTTTCGCGACGAAGTTTATTCAGTGAATCAATTTTAAACACTTAGACCATAGATTATTTTTGTGAAAAGAAAGTTTTCAAACAAGAGTTATCAAATCCCATTCGAATTATTACTACATATCGATTGCCTAAGTTTAGTTAGATATGGAATTGGGAAGAACAAAACATAACTAATAATAATAAATAATAAATTGCATTATGTTAAAACAGAAGTGATCAAAATGAAAACCTGTAAATAAGCCAATTGGCCTTGGGGCAGATCCTCCACAGATGTTGGCAGGATTCTGGTCTTTAGTGCCAATTTGATCGTACAGTGCAGTAACAATTACAAAAGAGCGGAAATGGGAATAAGGAAATGTAAAGGAGAAATGGATACAAATAAAAACTGGAAAGTAAATTTGCTCTGGAAATTAAATTCAGCAGCACTTCGTGGTATGAATGCAACACCCTTTTTGAAGTCCCCTGCTTCCCTTTTTATAGAAGTGGAATCCCAACGGTTATCTCTGAGGATGATGGACCTTGAGGCAGATAATTTAGGGAGTAGTGGACCACTTAATGGGAATTGGAACTGCTCTTTTGACGTGTAATCTGAGTGGGGCGTTTTTGCCTGCATGACGGTCGTCACAAGGTGTGACGGTCGTCACCCGTGTGACGGTCGTCATGCATCTGTGACGGTCGTCACATCATCAAAAACAGTCTGATGCGCTTTTCATTGTGTTTTCACTCCTTTTTCGTCCATATTTCATCTGGGATTGCTTCTTTTCTTCATGTTGCCTTGTTTAGACGTGATCGTTGAATACCTGCAAAAACATCAGACAAATACACGGAAATAACCCGAAATCGGATCGAAAACGGTTAGACTTTAGTTGAATTATGCATGAAAATATCTATATGATTTCGTGTTATCAAACTCCCCTAAGCTTGAATCTTTGCTTGTCCTCAAGTAAAACGTGGAAAAGTCGGCAATCACGAGGCTGCTTCTTCGTTCGCAGAGTTTGGAAAAACCGGGATTCTTGGTAGGAACAAGACGAGTATCATGACGACACTGGACTACGAGTCTCCGGAGGTCTCCTTTTTATGCAAATCGGTCTCAGTCATGCTACCGTATCTTGGTGTCAAGGTTCTCGTGGCAAGTTCACCCTGTTTGTTCTAGCGCAATCACATTAAGCCCGTTGTCCGCACACTTTCATGGCAAGTCGACCTGTTAGTGAATATGATCTCGTTTTTGTTTTTGATCTTCTTCATTGATCATAATTTGGTGTCATTGATTTTTCAATGAGTTTTTCGTGCCGTTGGGCTAAATGCTAGGGTGAGGAGCACCTAACTTAGAAGGAAACGTATCTTATATTCTTGGGCTTTTTAGCTCTCTTTTCATGATTTTTCATCTTTTTGGAGATCATACACTTATTTGCATCGGTCACTCGCTTAGAAGTGTTTTTAGGATGGTGCTGACTGCTAGTATAAACTACTTGGGGTTGAGTTTGCGTAGACACTTGAGACTTTGGTACATGTAGGTGGTGAAACCGACTCGCATAAACTAGAGATCTAAGGTGTCTGGACGATACTGGTTTTGTTAGAACTGCCGTTTCCTCGGAGTTTTGAAACTCGGTTTGAACTCAGGTGCATTCTCATGATGCTTTTGCTTTTGAGGAACAAATGAAAGTTTTTGTTTACGTTGAATGATGTGGGGATTGTTTGCGTAACGTGAAAAATATATAGACGAGCTTTATTTGCTAGAAATAGAAAGTGTAAAAATAGAAATTACTAAAATTCAAAGTGCAGTGAAATGGAAATATAGGAAATAATGGAAGTTTAGAGTACAGTGGAAATACGGCTCTGCTCCCACACTATCTCGATCAGTGTCCGCACTGATTCTTGAAGCATGCGAGAGGGAGATACAACTGAAAATGAAAATACAAAGAACTGAAATATAGTAAACAATGAAGGAAAAAAATGAAAATCTAGTCCCGACCTCTGTCACGTCCGCGCTGGCGTCCTCTGGCTCTAGCAAGGGCTACTCTATCCTCATAGCTCATGGCTCCGGTGTGGTAGACCGTGTCTCGGAGTCCTTCGACCTGCAGGGTCAGATTCGCTAGACTCTCAGTGATCGTAGCTTGGCCGGTGTGAAGTTGTTGCATTTGAGTCCGGTGCCAAGCTTCGAACTGGTCAGCTCGCTGGTTCTGCTGTTGCAGCATCGTGAGTATCTGTGCCTGCTGGTCTAGGGAGCGACGAAGGTCCTCTTAGGTGTAGTCGGGCACGGGATGGTGACGGCGGCGGCGAGAAGATGTACCTACTGGAGGAGGAGGCTGCGATGCCTCTGGCTGCTCGGACCTGTCCAACTCAGCTTGGATTTCATCGTCGGAATCATGAGTGGGATCCTGAGTAGGAACAGCAGCAGCAGGAGAGGCAGTGAGGTCGAACAACCAGTTGGTACGGTCCTCTGGATGGATGCGGGTGCGGGACGGAAGGATGATGCTTCTGACGGTCTTGCCACGCACAACCGGATGGTATTTCCCGTCAGCTCGGGAGCGGATGAGATGGGAGGCCCTGTAGTGGTCAGTGTCAAGGAACACCGAGGGGATGGAATGGAGGTGCTGGAGGCGGTCGCCAAGGTTCAGCCCAAGTGCAATAGCCGTGACAATCCCGCCAAAGTAGAATGGCTTCGAGCCACGGTTGCAGTTGGCCTGAATGTGAGACAGCAGGAACGGGGCAGCGTTGACCGGTTCATTGTTGAAGACGCAATGAAGAAAGAAGAGCTCCTTGGAGTTCACTTTGTGGTTGCTGTCTCTGGCGAAGATGGTGTTGCTCAACGCTCTGTGAAAGTACCTGATGGCGGGGTTATGGATGTGAGTGGCGTGCAGGGAGTCCCAACCATCGGCATTTAGGCCGGTCAACTGATACCACAGCGCGAAGGCTTCGTGCTGGAACTGGTCGGTGATGCGGCGATGAGCGTTGTCGCCGCGGGGTAACTGTAGGATGCTGGCGATCTGATTCTGATTCACCTGATAGTTGATGCCAAACATTCGGAAACAAGCGGCACCTGTGTGCTG
The DNA here is from genome assembly GCA_963859935.3 of Lathyrus sativus. Lineage (NCBI taxonomy): Eukaryota > Viridiplantae > Streptophyta > Magnoliopsida > Fabales > Fabaceae > Lathyrus > Lathyrus sativus. Next base: position 675,313,400 of record OZ012739.1, on the reverse strand, counting down.
GTTGAGTTCGCCGCTGCTGGTGACGTACATGAGCGAACTCAAGAGTGAGTTGTTCGTAGGTCGGCTGGGGGTTGGTGCAGAGGTTCCAGATGCCTGCTCGTTGAAGCATCCAGGTGACACCTTCAAGGAGTCCGAGCTTCGTAAGCGATGGAAGGTGCGGGTAGTGAGTCGGATGGAGTGACCTCTGATGAAATGCAATGTATTGTGCTCGTTGTCTTTCGCCTAACTCGCCCTCAGAGAAGGAAATGTTGATGACATCTGCGTTTCCGACCATTGTTGAAGATGGAGAGGTTTCAGAGGTTTTGGGGTTTTTCGGCAGAGAGGGAAAAATGACAGAACGGTGGTTTGGAGGTTGAATTTGGAGTTGAGGTTTATAGTTCAATGTGGGGAGGACGAAAATCGTAGTGGGGTATGAATTTTGGAAGTTTGAAAGTGATAATGGGGGGAGTGGAAGGGAACACGAACCCTGTTATATCAGATAGCAGTTCTGGACTGCGTGACGGTCGTCACAAAGGTGTGACGGTCGTCACCCGCGTGACGCTCGTCATGGGGCTGTGACGGTCGTCACAGCAGCAAAATTTGTAGAACGCAGAATTTTGCTCTGAGGGCGTACTCGTGGTGATTTTAAAGCTTAGTATTGATACGGTGACGTAATATAACAGCCAACAAACAACAAATAATGCGAAAACAGAATAATTGAACAAAAACTAGAATTGAAATAACATAAAATTGAAACAATTGTATGTAATACATAAAGAAAACGAACAAAGCGAAAAATCCATATGATTAAATTAAACTAAACTAGACTAGACTAAACTGAAACTACTGCTACGAGCTAATAACTAATCTTTTCGTGCCTTCAACTCATCGAATTTCTGTGAATAGTAGTCGAGTTGGTCGCAGACTAGATCCATGAAGCCTACCAGTTCGCTGTGCATGCCTGCGATATCAGCTTTTACATTAGTCAGAGCTTTATCAACGTCGTCCAATCTGAGTAACACGGCATCCATTTTGTCGGTGGTTTCCTCAGGGATAGGCTCAGGATAAGTATTGTAGTGTGGAGGAGTCATAGGTTCTACTTCAGTTTCAGAGGCGATGTCCTCATAGTACATGTAGTCGTGTGCCTCAGAGATGTGGTCACTGTCATACATATAGTTCTGGGGTGTTGACTGTGGTGAAGGAGGTCCCATAGGCTCATCCAATTCGTAGAGCCAGTTATCCTTGTTGTGGATGCTTGTCATCAGATGATCAGGCAGTGTGAATAGCTGTACTGGTTTTTCGTTAATAAGGTACTCATACGGTCCAGGTCCCATAGTCCCTAAGATGCGCCTGTTAAAGCAGAATTGTATGTTCATGGGTCTGATGGTACCAAAACGAGTGCTGGCATTTAAATGGAATCTAAGGCCAAGCTCGTGGGCAATCATTGTTACTAGTCCTCCTATAAGAATAGGTGTCTGAGGTTCCAGCGTGAGGCGTTTGAAGGATCTCATCATGAAAGGCACTGCGTTTACTGTCCGTCCCTGAGAAGCACAGAACATGATGAATAACTCTTCCTTAGACACTGTGATACTATTTTCTTATTTTCCAAACAAGGTGTGAGCTAGTATCTTATGGAAGTATCTAAAGGCGGGGTTATGAATGTCATCATTGTACATTTTGTCTGGTTCAGGGTGATAGTCGCCTGTGATTCTACCCCAGAAGTGATCGAGTTGCAAATCAATATCGTCATCTTCTGCACTGATGAACACATGCGGTCCGCTAGGGAATCCTAGGAGGTTAGCTAGTGACATCCGGCTATGGGTTTGGTCCATTCCAAACAATTGGAAGGTAATCAACTATGTGCTGGATCCAAAACCATAGTTGGGTGTATATCTGGAGGAACTAAGGAATTCATAGGTAAGATCCTTGTAGGTAGCGAAACGTGTTTTTAGAGCAGTGTTCTCCCAACCCAGTTGATTGAACAGGTATTGAATGCTATCCGTGATCCCTAGTTTATCCATAGTAGCCTTATCATAATACAGCGTTAAGGCGAATTCTCTTTTGGTCAGTGCTGCAAATCTTGCCTTTTGAGCGAGTCCTCGGAAGTGAACCTTTGTGAAATCGTACTCGGCCATACTCGCAGGTAATTCGGAGAAAACAGAAGGAATGTTTTGAAGGCTTTAAAAATCCTGAAAAGTTTAAAACAAGAAATTGAAGTCAGGATTTTTAGAAACGAAAAGTGGTAGAAACAAAAGACAAAAGGGAAAAAATAAAATAAGAATAAAAGTACGAAAATGAACGAAAGTAGAAAGTAGTAGTAATTTTAGGATTTTTTGTTGGATTTTTCAAAGTAGAATTTTAAGGAAAAAATGAAATGCAATGACGAGGGAAATTTGGGTTGCCTCCCAATAAGCGCTGTTTTTAACGTCTAAAGCCTGACGATAGCTTGGTGAGAAGCTATTCGGGTGTCTGAGCTGGAAGCTCAAGGAATGTTATATTGCTGACTTGAGGACTGTTGTCGTTCTTATTGTAATGTTTTAGACGTTGCCCGTTTACGATGAATGGTGCATTCGTCTTATCGGTAATTTCGACAGCTCCACTCTGAAGTACTTTAGTCACTTCATAGGGTCCAGACCACCTAGATTTTAGTTTTCCTGGGAAGAGTTTTAATCGTGAATTGAAGAGCAATACGATGTCTCCCACACTGAATTGTTTCCTGATTGAACGTTTATCATGCCACTTTTTAGTTCGCTCTTTGTAGATACGGGCATTTTCGTAAGCGTCTAATCGAAGTTCTTCCAACTCGTGTAAGTTCAAGATTCGCTTTTCTCCTGCCTCGGTGTAGTTGAAGTTGAGTGTCTTAATGGCCCAGAAGGCCTTATGCTCTAACTCTACAGGGAGATGGCAGGATTTACCGTAAACTAATTTATAGGGGGTAGTACCTATTGGTGTCTTAAGTGCGGTCCTATAAGCCCATAAAGCTTCTTGTAGCTTTGATGACCAATCTTTTCTCGAGGTAGCGACAGTCTTTTCCAAGATCTGTTTTATTTCTCTGTTTGAGACCTCTACTTGTCCGCTAGTTTGCGGATGATAAGGTGTAGCTACTCGGTGCCTGACTCCATATCTAGAAAGAAGTTTATCGAATATTCGTGATATGAAGTGAGATCCTCCGTCACTAATGACGAGTCTGGGTACACCGAATCTAGGAAAGATTGTGTTCTTGAAGAGTTTGATTACTACTCGTGCGTCGTTTGTTGGAGCTGCTATGGCTTCTATCCATTTAGACACGTAATCGACAGTGACGAGTATGTAGTTATTACCAAAAGAATGAGGGAAAGGTCCCATGAAATCTATTCCCCAGACGTCGAAGATTTCTACCTCTAAGATTCCTTTCTGAGGCATTTCATCGCGTTGTGAGATGTTGCCAGTTTGTTGGCATCTATCGCACTTTTGCACAGCGATGTGAACGTCTTTCCAGATATTAGGCCAGAATAGGCCGACTTGGAGAATCTTAGCGCACGTCTTGGACGTACTAGCATGACCACCATATGGTGCTGAGTGGCATTGGGAAATAATATTTTCTATTTCTTCCTCTGGGACACAGCGACGATATATGTTGTCGGCCCCTCTCTTGAAGAGTAGGGGTTCGTCCCAATAATAGTGTTTCAGATCGTGGAAGAATTTCTTCTTTTGCTGATAAGTAATATCTGGTGGAAGCACGCCCGCAGCGAGGTAATTAACGATGTCAGCATACCAAGGTAATGTGACTTGGGTATAGACGGCTTCTACGGCTTTTTCGAATTCTGGATCTTCCGAGATTGCATTGGGTGTGTCACTTTCTAATTTGGCTATCAGACGTTCGTACGGGAAATCGTCATTTATCGGTACTGGTTCGTGTCTGATGCCTTCTATTCGGGATAAGTGATCCGCAACAACGTTCTCGGTTCCTTTCTTATCTTTGATTTCTAAGTCAAACTCTTGTAATAACACGATCCATCTCAATAGTCTTGGTTTGGCGTCCTTTTTGCTTATTAGGTACCTTATGGCAGCGTGGTCTGTGTATATGATAATTTTTGCTCCTACTAGGTAAGAACGGAATTTGTCAAGCGCAAATATAACTGCTAGAAGTTCCTTTTCTGTGGTAGCGTAGTTCATTTGGGCAGGATCTAAGGTCCTACTGGCGTAGTAGATAGCATGGAGTTTCTTGTCCTTCCTTTGTCCTAGAACTGCGCCTACAGCGTAATCACTCGCGTCGCACATGATTTCAAACGGTAGTCTCCAATCTGGTGGTTGCATGATTGGTGCGGTGATAAGGGTTGATTTCAATGTTTCGAATGCTTTTAAACATTCGTCGTCGAAGACGAACTCAACATCTTTCATTAACAGGCCGGTCAAAGGTTTTGTGATTTTCGAGAAATCTTTTATAAATCTTCTGTAGAAACCGGCATGTCCTAGAAAACTCCGTATTTCTCGTACGGATTTTGGAGGTTGGAGATCTTTTATAATCTCTATTTTAGCTTTGTCTACCTCAATCCCTCTATCTGATATGACATGTCCTAGAACTATTCCTTGTCGGACCATAAAATGGCATTTCTCCCAATTTAGGACGAGGTTTACTTTTACGCAACGTTCTAGTACCATTTCTAGGTTTTGTAAGCATCCTTCGAAACTTTGTCCACATACCGAGAAATCGTCCATAAACACTTCCATAATGTCGTCTATGAAATCTGCGAAGATTGCCATCATGCATCTTTGGAAGGTTGCTGGAGCGTTACAGAGTCCGAACGGCATTCGGCGGTAAGCAAAAGTACCGTAAGGACAGGTGAATGTAGTCTTTTCTTGGTCATCAGGATGGATGGGAATTTGGAAGAATCCTGAGTAACCATCTAGATAGCAGAAATATGAATGTTTGGCTAATCTTTCCAACATTTGGTCTATGAAGGGTAGCGGGAAGTGATCTTTGCGCGTAGCCTTGTTAAGCTTCCTATAATCAATACACATCCTACTTCTAGTCACGACTCTTTTTGTTATTGATTCGCCTTTTTCGTTTTTAACTACTGTGACTCCTCCTTTCTTTGGTACTACATGAACTGGGCTAACTCATTCACTATCGGAGATCGGATAGATGATTCCTGCATCTAGTAATTTCTTTACTTCATCTCTGACTACAGTGCTCAGGATGGGGTTTAGTCTTCTTTGATGCTCTCGAGAGGTTTTAGAGTCTTCCTCTATTGTAATTCGATGCATACAGATCGAAGGGCTTATACCTTTTAGATCGCTTATGTTATAGCCTAACGTGGTGGGGTACTTCTTTAGGACTTCTAATAACTTTTCGGTTTCTGGTTGTCCTAAGTCGGCGTTGACTATCACTGGTCTTTTTAGTTCAGCGTCTAGAAATTCATATCTGAGGTTTTTGGGTAGTGTTTTAAGTTCTAAAGATGGGTTCTTCGGACCTGGCATATGATTTGGTGTCAGTGCTAAGCTTTCGCTTAGGCTGTCGTCTTTATACGGTTTACGCCAATTGTCGTCTTCAGAAATGTCGGGTATTTGAATCTTTATTATTTCTGAATGCGTGGTCTCTTCATTTTCAAGTTCTCTTATGCATTCGTCAATTTCGTCTACTAAATAGCAGGTATCGTCTATTGATGGTGCTTGTAAGAACTTGGTGAGAATGAACTCTATCTTTTCTTCTCCTACTTCGAATGTTAGCCTTCCTTTCTTCACGTCTATAATCGCTCCGGCTGTAGCTAGGAATGGTCTTCCTAGGATAATTTGGGTTACAGTGTCCTCCTTGATGTCCATGATTATGAAGTCGGTTGGGATGTAGAATTGTCCTATGCGTACTGGAATGTTTTCCAGTATTCCGACGGGGTATTTTACTGATCTGTCAGCTAATTGTACGGACATTTTGGTTGGTCTGAGGTCTCCCATATTCAGCTTTTTGCATATAGATAAGGGCATAACACTGATACTGGCTCCTAAATCGCATAGAGCTTTATCTATTACGAACTTTCCTATGATGCAGGGTATGGAGAAACTACCTGGGTCTTTTAATTTAGGAGGCATGCGGTTCTGAATAATAGCGCTACACTCTGCCGTAAGTGTAACTGTTTCGTTATCCTCGATCTTTCTCTTATTCGACAGGATCTCTTTGAGAAATTTGGCGTATGACGGCATTTGAGTTATCGCTTCTGTAAAAGGAATAGTAATATTCAGCTGTTTAAGGAGCTCCACAAATTTCTTAAACTGTCCTGAAGTTTTAGAGTTTATTAGTCTTTGCGGATAAGGAATAGGTGGTTTATATGGCGCTGGAGGTGCTTGAGTTTTTTCACTTGCGGTATCCTCCTTCTCGTTGTCCTCCTTCTTCTCTAACTCAGATTCCTTTTCTGCTTGTTCAGTTGGTTTCTGTTGCATGGCTGAGTTTTCGGTCCTCGGATCGATCGGTTCGTCCAATTCTTTTCCACTTCTTAGTATCACAGCATTTGCTTGGCCTTTGGGATTCTGTTCGGGTTGTCCAGGAAATGTGCCAGCAGGTGCGGCAGCAGATGCTTGCTGTTGAGCCACTTGTGATATCTAAGTTTCTAACATTTTGTTGTGGGTGGCTAAAGCGTCTACTTTTCCTGTCAACTGTTTAATTTGCTCTCTAGTGTGTATGTTTTGATTCAGGAACTCTTTGTTCGTCTGAGCTTGAGTAGCTATGAACTTTTCCATCATCAATTCGAGGTTTGATTTCCTAGGTGCATTCTGAGTAGCTGGTTTTTGATATCCTTGCGGAGCAGTAGGCATTTGCAATGCATTTTCGCTTTTGTAAGAAAAGTTTGGATGATTTCGCCAACCTGGGTTATAGGTATTTGCGTAGGGATTTCCTTGAGCATAATTTACCTGGTCTGGCGGGATTCCGGCTAGCAATGGGCATTCGGGTGCATTATGAGTGGTGCTTCCGCATAACTCGCAATTTGGAGTTACTGCAGCGACAGTTGCAGTGGGGTTAACGGTCATACTATCGATCTTTTATGCTAGAGCATCTACTTTAGCATTGAACTTTTCAAGGCTGCTGATTTCGTACATCCCACCTTTCGCTGTGGTTTTCTCATTTGGAGTGCGTTCACCTCCCCATTGGCAATGGTTTTGTGACATGTTTTCTATTAATTGATAGGCTTCATCGTATGGCTTATCCATAAGTGCACCGCCCGCGGCAGCGTCTATTGTCAATCTAGTATTGTATAGAAGCCCATTATAGAAAGTATGGATTGTCACCCAGTCTTCTAGACTGTGGTGAGGACATGTTCTCATCATATCTTTGAATCGTTCCCATGCTTCGTAGAGAGATTCAGTATCTTTCTGTCGAAATCCGTTGATTTGAGCTCTAAGCATAGCAGTTTTGCTTGGTGGAAAATATCTCGCTAAGAAGACGTTCTTCAATTGCTCCCACGTCGTAACGGAGTTGGATGGTAACGATTGTAACCATGTCCATGCTCTGTCTCTAAGAGAGAATGGGAAAAGACGAAGTCTTATCGCGTCTGGAGTTACTCCATTTGCTTTCACTGTGTCTGCGTATTGTACAAACTTCGTTAGATGTTCGTTCGGATCCTCAGTTGCGTTTCCTGAGAATTGGTTTTGTTGTACAGCCGACAGCAATGATGGTTTCAGCTCAAAATCATTTCGGGTAATAGCTGGGGTAGCAATGCTACTTCTAGGCTCCATCTGAGATGGTGTAGCGTATGCCTTCAGCGGTTTGTTTGGAGGTCCTTCAGCCATCGTCGGTTCTTCTTCGGATTTGGGAATGGGAGTGAGAGGATCGGGAATGTTATGTTTGAGTTGGTACTCAATGATTCGGCTTCTTAGATGTAAGAAGCGTTCTAGTTCTGCGACTGAAGGTTTCAAGATATCGCCTTGTGGGCGATCACTTGGCATACAATCGACAACACTAGTAAAGGAGAAATGAAAATTGTTTACCTAGTCTATACGGCGTAACAGAAGGTTACACTATTGACTAAACGGGTCCCCGGCAACGGCGCCAAAAACTTGATCGCGACTTTCTATGTCTAATACAACTAACTGCAAGTGCACAGTCTATCGCGTAGTAATAAAAGATATTGATCCCACAGGGACTCGTAATCAAACTAGTGTTCTCGGGAGTTACTATGTTTAGCTAGGTAGAATATGTTTTAAGGGAATAAGATTGTCACTAAAAGGGGGAACTAAGATTACTGTTTAGATTTTAATTAATTGAATCGATACGTAGTAATTGTGTTCTTCAGGGATTTGATAAGTTACTGGTGTATGAAATAGTTTTCACAGTTTATTTAAGCAGAAAATGGAGATTTGAAGACTCTCGTCTCACGATGGTTATTGACGCTAATCATAATCCTAAGGGCCAAACGTACACTTTCGTATCCCGTTCGGGGTTAAAAATATTTTTTGGAAATCTCTAAGTTCTAATTCGTTTTAAAGTGCTTTCGCTGTTATTAAAACAAATGCCTAGTGTTTACTATCTGACCTTACCGCAGCTTTCGCTTGTTGGTTCGTATCTTAATTAATTTCCCACTTTCGTGGTAAAACTACTTTTAAATAAGTTCTCGCTTTCGCGATGAAGTTTATTCAGTGAATCAATTTTAAACACTTAGACCATAGATTATTTTTGTGAAAAGAAAGTTTTCAAACAAGAGTTATCAAATCCCATTCGAATTATTACTACATATCGATTGCCTAAGTTTAGTTAGACATGGAATTGGGAAGAACAAAACATAAATAATAATAATAAATAATAAATTGCATTATGTTAAAACAGAAGTCGATCAAAATGAAAACCTGTAAATAAGCCAATTGGCCTTGGGGCAGATCCTCCACAGATGTTGGCAGGATTCTGGTCTTTAGTGCCAATTTGATCGTACAGTGCAGTAACAATTACAAAAGAGCGGAAATGGGAATAAGGAAATGTAAAGGAGAAATGGATACAAATAAAAACTGGAAAGTAAATTTGCTCTGGAAATTAAATTCGGCAGCACTTCGTGGTATGAATACAGCACCCTTTTTGAAGTCCCCTACTTCCCTTTTTATAGAAGTGGAATCCCAACGGTTATCTCTGAGGATGATGGACCTTGAGGCAGATAATTTAGGGAGTAGTGGACCACTTAATGGGAATTGGAACTGATCTTTTGACGTGTAATTTGAGTGGGGCGTTTTTGCCTGCATGACGGTCGTCACAAGGTGTGACGTTCGTCACCCGTGTGACGGTCGTCATGCATCTGTGACGGTCGTCACATCAGCAAAAACAGTCTGCTGCGCTTTTCATTGTGTTTTCACTCCTTTTCGTCCTTATTTCATCTGGGATTGCTTCTTTTCTTCATGTTGCCTTGTTTAGACGTGATCGTTGAATACCTGCAAAAATATCAGACAAATACACGGAAATAACCCGAAATCGGATCGAAAACGGTTAGACTTTAGTTGAATTATGCATGAAAATATCTATATGATTTCGTGTTATCAATACCACTCATCCCTCCTAAGGAGAGATGGAGCTTCCCAAGAAGGACTTTATGTCATTGGATATAATAGAGGCAAACAATGCACTCTATGTTTGAAGAAAGAATCAAAACTAGGTCTAAGGCACTTCCTAAAACCCTAATTTCCTAAGCTCCTAAAAAAAGCTCCACAAGAGGAAAAAGCCTTCAACTCCAAGCTCCAATCTTCAATCCCAAGAATCTTCAATGAATCCAGAAGCTCCAACAAAAAGAACTCAAGCTCAAACCAACTCCAAGGCAGCCAACCAAACCAAACAAACCAAAGCACTCAAGAGAGGAATCCACAAACACAAACCACTTGCAAAATACAACTAAAATAGAAAATGAAATTGAAAAACTCTAATAAAATTCCTAGGGGACTATACATGTTTGAAAAAACTAATGTAAAAAGATTGAAGCCTAAATCAACTTCTAAGTTATCTAAACAATTCCTACATTGAGATAGGTCAAGGGAATCCACAAGTTTGGGAGGGTCCTAATCTCAATACCTAAAATAGAACCTAATGTTGTTATAAAAATCTACCAAAATTCTAAAGGAACATACATGTCTACCCTAACACATACTAAAAAATTAAAGCCAAACTCAAAACCAATTGGAAGAACTAAATTCAACAAAACAGATAGCCAATTATGCAAAAATAAAGAACAAAATAAAATGTGAAAAATCAAATAAAAATTGAAAAATGCATGAAATTGTATTTTGTTAATCCCAGAAAATCATAAATTCCATAAGGATCATGAGGATATTTTTAAAATAATTTTGTGATCAAAATTGGAATTTATATGATTTTTGGAATAACAATGCAATTAAAATAAAACAAAATGAAATAAAAATGAATTTAAAACAGAAATAAACAAGAGCCAATGGATCTGGAGACTGGTCAATCCATCCAACGCGCCAGAGCTTGCCACCTCATTTATTTAAACGCAGCGTTTTGAATTAATCTGGAGTCAACAAAATAACAAGTCCCAGCCACACGATCTGGTGGTCAGTCAATGGTCCAAGGTTGATCTAATGGCTTTCACATCATCTTCTTCATTTTTCAGGTCATCTGAGTAGAGACACAGGGCGGTGGTGCGTGGTGGCCGGAGAAGACTCCGGTTGTCTTCTCCGGCGAGAGTCCAGTTTCAAGCAACCAAAAATGACAAACAAAATACCAAATCAACTCAGTTTTTCATGTACATTCCAAATCTCCACTCAAAATCCTCTAGATCTGGCTAGGTTTTAAAATTCGAAGGCAAACTCCAAATGCACCTCAATTCTGATCATCATCAAATCCTAAACTAAATACACAGAATTGTTCCTCATGCTTCCTAGGTCATCGCCATCTATCCAATTCATGTCAATTCTTCAAGATCAAGCCAAATCGTGCCTCAACAGAATTCATACATGATCCTACATTGTTTCTAATTGTCCAAATTCTTATCCAGAAACGATCTACATCTCTTCCTGATTCTAAAATCAAGTTCAAAACTAAATGAATCATTCTAAATCATGTAGAATATGGAGATTTACTAACCTGATCTAGATCTGTTGACAGAGGTACTTAGAGCTCGTGGCTTGCTTCCAAATGCTCCAGAAACTTTCAACGATCTACAAGAAAGAGCTTGCACACCTCAATTTTGCTTGAATTGGCTCCGAACTCAGAATCCGATTTCAAGTTGCAGCTGTGAAATTTCAATTGCTCTTGCTTGCTCTGGCGCGAAATGAAGCTCCAAAATTGATCTGAACTCACTCTAATGAATATATAGAAGAGTTTCATGGGCTTTTGGATCCAAGTTGAAGCCTAAAACAGTGATTTGCATTTTCTGATTTTTCCTTCAAAATTCACTATGACAGTCGTGTATTGCAAGCTTGGCATTGGTTCTAGAAGTTTCTAACACCTTGCACATGTCATTTAGAATGAGTTTGGATGGAGAAATTGGCCTGAATTGCCTTGTGTATGATTTTGCATATGTGACTTGTTCATGAAGTAACAACATTGAAAATCATGGAATTATGCCTCAAATCAAAAATGTAAAAGTGTCAAAGTGTTCAAAATGAAATTTCCATTCAGAAAATGTACTCATTTGCTTGGTTTTGGTCATCTAACTCAAAATCCCATTTTCCCCTCCTTTCCATATTTGAAATTTCATCCTTTTCAAGCCATTTCAAAAGACTTTTTGATATGAGCCAAACAAAACTCTCATGACCATTTGGTTACACTCAAAACATCATTCTAAGAAACTTTCATGTTGAACAATTTTCCATTTGAAGCTTGCAAGTTGGAGATTTTGGCTTATGCTTGAAAATGACCTATAATCTCACTTTCCCAAAATACCCCTGACTTGTAAACCTCATAACTTGAGTTCTACAAATCAGATGGATGACTTATAGTATAATTTAGAAAGCGAAGATCATGAAGAACAACTTTCATGTTGACCAAAAGTTCATGTGAAACCTCCTTCTAGGTCAAAAATATCGTTGAAGTCAGATGATTTTCACAGACAAAATTCAGAATCATCTGAGGACCTATAACTTGTATGGACCATAACTTGAGTTCTATAAATCCCCTTGAGGACTTATAGTACTAAAATTAAAGGTATTGAGATGATCTACAAGTTTCATGTTGGCCAAAGATCCATTTGAAACTTGTATCTTGAGTTATGTGGCCTTGAAGTTAGGCACCAAACAGGGTAATTTGCACTGAAACCCTAATTTAGCAACTTCCCACATTCTTGAATCTTCTTGATTTGATCTTGGCAAAACACCACAAATGTCTTATCACATCATTACATGAACTCCATGACCTCAAAGTAGGCTTGAATGCTTCTCAATTGCATAATTGACCTAGGGTTGATCCAGATGAAACCCTAATTGCTTGCACCTCAACTATGGCTCTTGCATTTGACACAATGGCTTGACTTAGCTCCAACATGGCTCTCTAGGCACCCCATGAACTCTATACACATATCATATTCACACCTCATGCTTCACATCCCATTGATGGTCCTCAGCTGATCAAGACCTCCCACCACCTCCTGATGACTTGGATGACTTCTCAAGCTTGGATAAGATTTCTTGCTAGGCTTCTCCTTATAATAATCACACTTGATCTCCTATTGGATGAATGATATGCCATGATATTCAAATGATAGAACTATGCAAATGATAATGCAATGAAACATAAACCAGGTAAAAGATGTTGAGCAAATTTTGGGGTGCAACAGTATGAAGAAATTAATCAAAAAAAATCAGCGCGAAGAAATGGCATGAAGACTACTCTTACAAAAAAATAGAACTTAGGATAGAAATGTATATATTTTTATTTTCCTTTTCATAAGTTGTAATAAAAATATTAATGAGTAAAATCCACTTATTTCTATCCAATTTATCTGAATCTTTTACACAATTCAAACTTGTCGCAACCGAATGACCCAAAAGAACATATCCGATTAAATCCCTCTTGTCAAGTACCTCCGAGTAAATTCAACTAAATCACAAATAAATCAATTAACTTGAACCAACGGATTAATCTTCACCAAACAAATCTGTAGAGAAACGATAAATACGACTTTGAGTGAGCATAAAAATCCTGTTAACGGTGAAACAGAAACCATACTCTATACTAGGAAAAGAAATCCAATTACTCTGATGACTGAACACAAATATCCTGAGTTGAGCAGGCTGGAAATCATGATTTGATCCTACATAGTAACTTCCGACTCGAGTCGAAACAAAACTCCAACTGCTTCTTTTTTTGACAGTTTAAATTGCAGGAAGCAGGAGAAACAGAAAAACATGTGCCATATCTCGAAAACTCTGATGCCAAAATTCACTGTAAATTTCTGTTGATCCTCACAATAAAGAATTCAGATACGGAGACTTTAATTATTCCAAAGAACCCGGGCGACAACTCATCCTCCACAATTGTCAATAAATACTGCGCAAATTACCGTTTTTCCCTTTTCACCGTTGAAGTGCACCTAATGCCATTCCTGCAAAGTAAACAAACTACGTAACCTGTTAGTATTTAGCGGGTGCGAAAATAAGATGTCATGCGACCTGACTCGACTAATCTGAGGGTAAATTTTGGGGTATTACACTCGTGCCCAAGAAGGATGGGAAATTTAGAATGTGCATAGACTACAGGGATCCAAACAAAGCTAGTCTGAAGGACGACTTCCCTTTGTGTGTTTTAATAAATCAAGCCATTCCAAACATGCAGAAAAACTCCAAAACCTGTTGAATCCAATGACTATGTTTTCCCTCCTGACTTTGATTCACCCATATATCAAGCCGAAGACAAAAACGATGAAGATTTTGAGATTCCAGATGAGTTGGAAAAAATGTCTGAATAAGAGTACATGGATCTTCAACCTCACCAAGAGCATGTAGATGTCGTTAATCTTGGCACTGATGAAAATAAAAGAGAAGTCAAGATTGAGGAAACGCTTGGGGGCATAGATCAAGCAAATACTAGTGAAGATTCTAGAAGAGCATGCTGATGTGTTCGCTGGGTCATACCAAGATATGCCTGGTTTGGATACCGCCATAGTTGTTCACAAGTTACCTCTTTGACCTGAGTGTCCGCCTATCAAACAGAAGCTCAGAAGGACCCGACCCGACATGGCTCTCAAGATCAGAGATGAGGTCAAAAAGAAGATAGATGTAGGCTTCTTGGCAGTGTCAAAATATCTGGAATAGGTGGCCAACATTGTGCCCGTTCCAAAGAAGGATGGGAAATTTAGAATGTGTGTAGACTACAGGGATCTGAACAAAGCTAGTCTGAAGGACGACTTCCCTCAGCCACATATCGATACCTTAGTGGATAACACTGTTAGATTTGTTGTTTTTTCTTTCATGGATGGTTTCTCAGGATACAATCAGATAAGGATGGATCCCAAGGACATGGAAAAAAACCACGTTCATCACACCTTGGGGCACTTATTGTTATAAAGTCATTCCTTTTGGTTTAAGGAACGCAGGAGCTACTTACCAGAGAGCTATGGTCACATTATTTCACAACATGATGCATAAAGAAATTGAGGTATATGTCGATGATATGATAGCCAAATCTCAAAGCGAAGAAGATCATATGGATCACATGTTGAAGTTATTTGTAAGACTCAGGAAATACCAATTGAGACTGAATCCTGCAAAGTGTAATTTTGGAGTAAGATCTGGAAAATTACTCGGCTTCATCATCAGTCAGTGTGGAATTGAGGTGGACCCTGACAAGGTGCGAGCTATTCAAGAGATGCCTGGTCCAAAGATAGAAAAAAAGTTAGAGGTTTCCTTGGGAGACTAAACTACATCTCCAAATTCATCTCCAACATGACCCCAACCTGTGAGCCGATCTTCAAGTTGTACGAAAAGATTAGACAGTTGTTTGGAATGAAGACTATCAATAAACCTTCGACAAGATCAAAGGTTCTCTCCAATAACCTCTAATCTTGATTCCTCCTATACCAGGAAAACCTCTATTCATGTACATGACAGTGCCCGAGGTATCCATGGGATGTGTATTTGGTCAACACAATGAGTTCGGATGAAAGGAACACACCATCTATTATCTTAGCAAGAAGTTCACCGATTGTGAAAGTCGTTACTCACTTTTGGAGAATACTTGTTGTGCTTTAGCCTGAGCTGCCAGACAGCTGAGGCAATACATGATATGTTAACCACTTTGTTGATTTCCAAGATGGATCCAATAAAGTATATTTTTTAGAAGCCTGCTAAGACAGGAAGACTCGCCCGTTGGCATATGCTTTTGTCATGGTATGATATCCAGTACGTCGCTCAAAAGTCTATCAAAGGTAGCATCTTGTTAGATTACCTCACTGATCAACCAGTAGAAGACTATGAGCCTCTCAAGTTTGACTTCCCAGATGAAGACATTATGCTACCAAGTCAAAGGTGAATGGGAGACCAAAGATGAGAAATTAATCACGTATAGAGCTTATATTGTGGAAATGATTGAGTATTTTGACGAGATAACCTTCAAGCATGTGCCAAGATCCGAGAATCACATCGTCGATGCTTTGGCTATGATGGTTGCTATGTGGCATGTTTTTTTTATTAATGAAGCAACGCTCATTCAAATTGAGAGGAAGACCGAGCCTGCTTACTGCCAGATGGTAGAAGAAGAGTCCAATGGGAAACCATGGTTTCAAGATATTAAACAGTACCTGCACAATCAGGAATATCCAGTTGATGCCACTTAGCTCGACAAGAAAACCTTAAGAAGGATGGCATCCAAGTTCTTTCTTAGCAATGATGTGTTCTGCAAAAGAAATTATGACATAGTCCTACTTAGGTGCGTCGACAGACGAGAAGCAGACTTGCTAATACAAGACATCCATGAAGGAATATTTGGTACCCACGCCAATGGCTATGCCATGTCAAAGAAGATTCTAAGAGTTGGATACTATTGGTTAACTATGGAAACCGATTGCATCCAATATGCCAGGAAATGTCATAAATTCCAAATTTGCACAGATAAGGTGCACGTGCCTCCAACACTGTTGAATGTTTTGTCATCGTCGTGGCCTTTCTCTATGCAGGGCATTGACATGATTGGGGCAATTGAGCCGAAGGCTTCCAATAGACACTATTTCATCCTCGTTGCTATCGACTACTTCACAAAGTGGGTTGAAGCTACATCCTACACCAACATGACCAAGCAAGTGGTTGCCCGATTCATCTGGAAGGAGATCATCTGCCGATATAGAATTTCTAGTCGTATCATCACAGATAATGAGACCAATCTGAACAACAAGACTATGAAGGAGTTATGTGATAACTTCAATATCGAGCATCACAACTCTTTTCCTTATCGCCCAAAGATGAATGGAGCTTTTGAATCCGCGACCAAGAATATTAAGAAGATCGTACAGAAAATGGTTATAACCTACAAAGATTGGCATGAGGTGTTACCATTTGCCTTGCACAGATATAAGACATATGTTTGCACTTCAACAGGGGCACCTCTTTTTCCTTAGTATATGGAATGGATGCAGTCATTCCCATTGAAGTAGAGATACCTTTTTTGAGAGCCTTGATGGTAGCTAAATTGGAGGAAGATGAATGGGTCAGAGAAAGGTTCGACCAGTTGAACCTCATCGACGAGAAACGAATGACAGTCATGTGTCACGGCCAGCTATATCAAAAAAGGAAAAGTTGTACTCAAGAAGATATTGCCAACTCATAAAGACTCACGTGGAAAGTGGATGCCTAACTATGATGGCCCCTTTGTTGTGAAGACATCCTTCTCTGGAGGCTCGCTCATACTCACAACAATGGATGGAGAACAACTCGCTCACCCTGTGAACTTTGATGCAGTCAGAAAATATTATGCTTAAAACCTGATAAGTCGAAAACCTAAAAGGGAAACTTAGACAATAATGGGTATCCCGGTGGATCATAACCTATGAAGGAGATCCAGGCAAAAATTAGGATGAAACAAAAAAAGAAAGCTTGCTAAGTCGAAAACCCGCAAGGGTGGCTTAGGCAAAAATGAACGTCCTGGTGAGTCAAAAACCCAAAAAGGGCGATTCAGGCAAAAGTTAGGGACAAAAGCATTTTGATGCATCGAAGGTTGTTACCACTGTGAAGATTACCAAGGAAATCCACTTCCATCACTCTTGTTAGAGGCGAAGATCTGGGAAACTCTTAGACGGAAGGGCATGATAGTCATTGGATTTAATGTACCTTTTTCCTTTTTTGCCATTTTCAAATTGTAAATATTCCATGGAGTTTTGCCATTAGCAAGCTACCATTCATGAAATAAAATTAGTTTGAACCATTCAAATATTTGTGATCTACTATGTTCTTTACCTTTATTTGTTATACAAAACATTATTTATTTGTCAATAATGATTTTTGAAAGCAAGTTTTGAATCAAAAACGATTTTAAAAGAAAACTAAAACAAAATAAGTAGTTAGTTTGGTTTATGAAGGATTTCAGCGGAAATTAATTTGCTTCCCAAAAAGTCTAAAAGAGGCTGAAATCTTGATATGGATACCTCAGCAGTATATAACCCCACTGAAAAAACAATTTCTCTGATACCCCTCGCCTGATGGAAGTTTTGAAGACCCATCCTCAGAGAAGAAACTTTGACTCTCCAAAGAGCTTTGTACTGTATCATTAGCCGGCTTTCCTGAGCCTACGTTGTTCCCCAATAAAGTAAATGAGTTTAACCTCTGTGTGTTGTCAAGGACACCTCGGATCCCTGGATTCGGTGTGACATTTGTTTCTCCCAGCGAAGTAGATTGTTATTTATTTCCCCTTTGAGTCTTTTGTTTTTGTGTCTCTTGTTAGAGTCGATTCTTACACGTCTTGAACATTTGCATCATATCACAACATGTGCATTTGACATGTCTTTTTGGGTTGCGCTTTCTTGACTGTTGTTTTTGTTTCTAAGTCCAGTTGTAACTGGTAGTCTTTTGGTGTTTGTTGTGGTTGTTATCCACCTTTGTCTCCTGCAGAGTCGTCGTGCCCTCCTTTTTAAGATCCTTGTTTGTCACCAAGCTTTTGGACTGGTTGTTACCACCATCAGTTATCCTTTTGATTGTTACCAATTTCCCTTAAAGTCTAGTTGTTACTTGCTCCCTTTTGATTTTACTTGTCTGGTCGTCACCAGATTCCCCTAAAGTTTAGTTGTAACTAGCAGTTTCCAGCAGATAATCTAATCATTATTGATGCTTTTGTTTGGTAGTTACCAGTATTACATATGAGATTATTTGTTACTAAGTCCTCAACTCATTTTGTTATCTGGTGGTTACCAGCTTTTCCCCATGAAGTTTAGTCGTTGCTAGCTCTCTTGAAAGTCCATTAATGTTTTGATTGACATTGTTTAAAATCCAATTGTTATTGGTATTGCTGATTTGGTTGTTACCATATCCTCTCTGAAAGTCCAGTAGTTACTGGCATTGCTTAAAATCCAATTGTTATTGGTATCGCTGATTTGGTTATTACTATATCCACTTGAAAGCCCAGTAATGTTTTGATTGGCATTGCTTCAAATCCAATTGTTATTGGTATTGTTGATTTGGTTGTTACCATATCTGTCAGAAAGCCCAGTAGTTACTGACATTGCTTAAAGTCTAGTAAGGTTTTGACTTACATCATTTAAAGTCCAATTGTTATTGGCATCTCTGTTTTGGTCGTCAGCAACCCCCAGAAAGTCCAGTAATACTTTGACTGACAGTGTTTAAAATCCAATTGCCATTGGTATTGCTGATTTGGCTATCACCATATCTACCCAAAGTCCAGTAGTTATTGGCATTGCTTAAAATCCAATTTTTATTGGTATTGCTGATTTGGTTGTCATCATATCTACCCAAAGCCCAATAGTTACTGGCATTGTTTTAAGTCCAATTGTTATTGGCATCTTTGTTTTGGTCGTCACCAATCTCTAGAAAGTCCAGTAATGTTTTGACTGGAAGTGTTTAAAATACAATTGTTATTGGTATTGCTGATTTGGTCGTTACCATATCCATTTGAAAGTCCAGTAATGTTTTGACTGGCATTGCTTAAAATCCGATTGTTATTGGTATTGTTAATCTAGTCATTACCAGACTATTTGAAGTCTAGTCGTCACTAGCAATCTTTGCCTAAACCCAATTATTACTGGTAACATCAATCTGGTTGTCACCAGTCCGTTAAGTCTAGTCATCACTAGCATCATTTAAAGCTCAATGGTTATTGGCAATGTTCACCTAATCCTGATTTTAGGATGGTTGGTTGTTACCAGGATCCCTAGTGAATCTTAGGATGGTTGGTTGTTATCAACGTCTCCAGCACTTTAGGATATTTAGTTGTCACCAAAATCCCTGGTCGGTCCATTTGATTTGTTTGTTTCTCCAGTTGTTTACTAAAGATCCCGTTTGAACTCTTCGTTGTAAGGAAATTCTCCGATTTGGTTTAGTCCCATGTGGAGTCTAGTTCAACATATTGTTGCGTCTTGTTAGAGGTCAACTTTTAGTTTTATCCATTTCCCCAGTGGAGATTTTGTTTTTTTTATGGATTCCCCCCAGTGGAGATTTTTGTTTCTTTCTGGATTTCCCCGGTGGAGTTTTGTGTGTGCAGTTTTTCCCAAGTGGAGTTGTTTCCTGTCCCTGTTGGGAAGTTTTTTCCTATAGAGTGTCACACTGGTCATGTTTGGACCTCGTGCCTAATCACTTTAGACCACCATTTGTTATCCTCTTTTTCATACCCCAAATTTTGACCCCTAGATTCCATTATCATTTTAGAGCATCAAGCATTATTTCCTAACCCTAACTTTATTTCAAGCTTGTTGTTGTTGAAGTTCATCTGGATTAGGGTTTTGCACCTGTGGAATCAAGATGACTATTGCTTGATCAGTCAATGTTTTGGAATGACCATTATCAAATAAAGTTCCCATACATTCAAGGAGATTATATTCAACAAAAACTAATTTCAAGTTGATCTCACTACAAGTCAATTAAAGCCCAATTTCATCTGGCCCCAAATTAGGGTTTTATCAAGAAAAGTCAATTGTGCCTTTGACTTTTGATCCAAGCATGATACCAAGCCTTGGGACATGATTCCATATGTTCATGTACATTTTGGAGCCTACATATGATGTTTGAGAAGTCCCAAGAGGCAAATTCATTGAAGATCACACAATTGAATTCATCTGATTCAGAGTTCATATGACAAAGTCAACTCTTTGACTTTTAGGTTTTTGGTTCAAATTGGAACATCCAAGCCAAATTTCATCAAGATATGTTTAATCCATGAGTTTGATCATGAAGAAATCAAGATTTGAGAAGTTTCTTGCAAAAGAAGGAAACTTGGATAAACTTGAATTTTTTCTAAGTGTGGAAAAACCTTAATTTTGGTGCCAACTTTGAAAGGTCATAACTTCCAATCCACACGTCCATTTTGTGAGTTACAAAGATCAATTTTTGGATCTCCTCATGTAATAAAAACGTGTCCTAGTTACCTATGGGCAAAAGATTCTTAGATTTTGAGTTAGGAAGCTTCAAAGTTTGGAAGAATTTCAAAACACTTGAATTTTTCAAGGCCAGCTTTGTTCCTTTATTTTTCAGTCAACTTCAAGGCTAGTTTTCACCATGATCCCTTTTGATTCAAAAAATTCTTAAAAAATGAAAGTTGTGGAGAATTTTTAGGGCTTTCCAAAAAGTACAATAAGTCATTCATAGCATTTGTGATCTAGGAGTTTCGAAGAGAAGAAGTTGAGGTCCAAAGACTTGAAATTCAAGGTTCTAACTTGGTATGGCATGATGCATAATCAATATTTTGCTGCGAACCATGGTCTTTTAAGTTTTTTATTGGCAATATACTCTTTGATCAAAGTGTTGCATGAAAATTCAAGTGATTACACAAAGTTTTAAGGCATGAACCAAGAAGGTTTTCCATTTATGGCATAAAGTAAACACTTCCACTTTGGTAAAGTATGGCTTTTTCTTGAAATTTGCCTTGAGCTATTGCTGCACCCCAAAATTTGCCTAACCTTTTTCTTACTTTGCTTTTGTTTCATTGCATTAGCATATCATTGGTCTAGCCTTTGCATAGCATAGCATTATTCATTTAGCAGGGGATCAAGTGTGGTTTATATCAAGAGGAGCCTATCTAGAGGCCTTATTCAAGCTTGAGAGATCACCAAAGTCATCAGAAAATGGGTTGTGTTCTTGAGAAGTTTGGATGTTGGTATGTGGTTCATCTCCTAACTTGGGGGCCAATTGAAGACCATCAGGGGGTTGTGAAGCCCTGATCATGGATAGGGTATGTGGATAGAGCTCATGGAGTGCCTTGAGGGTCATGGTGGAGCTCAGTCAAGTCATTATGCTAAGAGTGAAGAGCCACAGCTGAGGGTGTTACAACTAGGGTTTTCATCTGAGTAACCTTAAGTCAACTGTGCAATTGAAGAGGATCAAAGCTTATTTCTAAGTCATGGTGTTCATGGAATGTTATGTTGAGGCATTTGAGATGTTATTCCAAGATCAATCCAAGAAGAATTCAAAGTGTGAGGAGTTGCTAAACTAGGGTTCTTAGGGTAAAATCCCCTATTTAATGCTTGACTTCAAGACCACTTATCTCAAGATACAAGTTTCATCTCAACTTTTGGCCAACATGGAACTTGTAGCTCATGTTCTTAGCTTTAATTTGAGTACTAGAAGTCCTTGATTGGATTTATAGAACTCAAGTTATGATCCAGACTAGTTACAGGTCATCAGATGAATGTGAATTTTATCTGTGAAAGTTCACCAACTTCCAAGGGAGAGTTGTAGGTCTTGGTCTTAGCTTTCCAAATTGTACTAGAAGTCTTTCATCGGATTTGTAGAACTCAAGTTATGAAGTTTACAAGTCAGGGGTATTTTGGGAAAGTGAGATTATAGGTCATTTTGGACTATGGGTCATTTTCACTATCTTGGGAGCCTCAAATGAAGTTTTGTCCAACACAAAACTTGCTCAAAATGTATCCATGAGGCATTGATATGGTTAAGAGAAAGACTTGGTTCATGGAAGCTTGATAAAAGGGGAATTAAAAGGCATTTAAGTTGAAATTTTCAAATTTAATCATACGTGTTCAAACAAGACCAAATGAGAGCATATTTTGAGTGGAAATAACATTTTGAGCACAATGGCATCATTGAAAAATCAGTTTGAGGCTTATTTCATGGTGTTTCACATTGTTACTTCATGGTGAAGTTATAAATCAAAACTCCACCCTTGGATGGAATTAAACATTCAATCTTGTCCATACACTCTCACCAAGCCACAAGCAAGTCAGGTGAAGCTTCTAGAAGGCTGTGTTGCACCCCAAAATTTGCTCAACCTTTTCTTGCCTGATTTATGTTTCATTGCATATTGCATAGTTACATCATTCACATAGTTCTAATCATTTGCATATCATAGCATAGCATGCCTCTAACAAGGGATCAAGGGTGTCTATCAAGAGAAGAGCCTAGCAAGAGGTCTTATCCAAGTATGAGAGATCATCCAAGCCATCAAGAAGTGATTTGAAGTCTTGAGAAGTTTGAGTGCCTACATGTGGGTTTTGCTCATATCTTGAGGAATATTGAGAATCATCAGTGGGATGTGAAACAGGGAATGTGAATTTGAGGTGTGTATGGATCTCATGGAATGCCTAGAGGGCCCTATTGAAGCTGAGACAAGTCATTGATTCAAGTATGAGAGCCACAGTTGAGGTGCAGTCAACTAGGGTTTCATCTGGGTCAATCCTAGTTCATTTGAGTAATTGAAAAGCATCAAAGCCTACTTTGAAGTCATGGGGTTCATGGATTGGTATGTTGATACATGTGTGGTGTTGTGCCAATATTAAGCAAAGAAGAGTCAAGAATGTTGGAAGTTGCTAAATTAGGATTTCAGTGTAAAATCCCCTATTTAGTTCCTAACTTCAAGGCCACATAAGTCAAAATACAAGTTTCAAATGGATCTTTGGCCAACATGAAACTTGTAGAGCATCTCAATAACTTTAATTTGTGTACTAGAAGTACTCAAGGGGATTTGTAGAACTCAAGTTATGGTCCTTGCAAGTTACAGGTCATCAGATGACTATGAAATTTATCTGTGAAAGTCACTTGACTTCCAAGCAACTTTTTCCATTCAAGGAGTTTTCAAATGGATTTTTGGCCAACATGAGAGTTTTAGATCTTGGTATTATATTTCCATAGAGTACTAGAAATCCTTGATAGGATTTGTAGAACTCAAGTTATGTTCTTTGCAATCCAGGGGTATTTTGGGTATTGGTGATTATAGGTCATTTGTGATCATAGGTCCATAACTCCAACTTGCAAGCTTCAAATGGAAAATTGTTCAACATGGAACTTGTTCAAAATGATGTTTTGGGTGTCATCAAGTGGTCATGAGAGCTTGGATTGGCTTGGAACACAAATTCACTTGAAATGGTTTTGAAAGAAGGAAGAAATTAAAGTCATTAAAAGGCCAAAAAATGGAATTTCTTGATTTAGGGTCAAACAAGCTCATGCTATATGTCATTTTGATCAGAAAAGGCATTTTAAGAGTGATGACATTGTCACATTTTGGATTTGAGGTCATTTTCAAGCACTTCCCTTTTGTAACTTAAGGTTGAAGCAACATTTGAATTGCATACCATGGGATCAAAAACAAGGGAGATACACATCCCATTCAATTCAAAATGTCATGAGGTGAGAAATTCAAGCAAAATCAAGGCCAAGAACAGAGCAAAACCCAATTGTGGCATATGAGATTTTCCAGGAGCAAGAGAAATTCAATTTCTCATTTGAGCAGTTACAGAACTTTCTAGAGTGTTCTAACACTCCCTATATATGCATTGCAACTGATTCAGGTCTTTTTTTGGGAAGAATTGAGCAAGGAACCAGAGGGAGAAACTAAAATTGCAAGGCTTTCATCAAGAATCGTGTTTTGCAATTGGTGAAGATTCAGAGCAAATTGCTTGTTGCAGAAGCTTTAGGAGTTGACATTGACTGATGCTAGGAACCAAGGGTCACGATCTCATTTCACAATATGAAGAGAGTTTGAGTTTGTTGAAACTCTGCATTTCATTAAACGCTTTTGGGTGGGCTGAATGAGATTCTTGCTATACACACCCTGCACTTAGGCCCATGGTGAATTACAACATGAATACATTGATATTTGCCACAAGCATTTTCCATTTTTCATTTCATTTTCTGATTTTGTTTTAATTTCATTTTGGGCTTAATGGTTCGCATGCTATGCACACCCCCATTCTGGGCCCAGCCTGGTTTATAACTTAATATATTTGCTATTTCACACGCGCATTTATTAATTTTCATCTATTTTCTTTTAATTTCATATTTTCATATAGTTTAGGATTAAATTCACAATAAATAGAAAAATTAACATTTTTAGGCTAGATTTTTTTCCCCTGACTCCTTAAAGAGTCTAGAATTTAATAGAATTGAGAAATTATTAATTCATGCATTTTAATTTTTAATTGCATTTTTTGAAGTTTAATTGGTTTTATTTTCATTTTTGTTTGATGCATGATCTTGCTGATTTTAGTATGGATGATTGGTGTGGATGTTTGGAATGATTATTTTTGGACTAGATAGCTTAGATATGCATGTACCCCTAGTAATTCTCTCATAATTTTGTTAGAGAATTTTAGGTTGTTTTGAATATTGAACATTTGGTGGTTTAGAATTAGGGTTTTAAGTTAGTACCATTAGGTTTAGGGCATAGTTTTAGGATTTCATGAATGGATGACCCCCTGGTTTTTGTATGGAGATATTCTTAAGAGGTTTAGGAACCCTTAGAATTTTTTATAAATTTTACAATCATTTTTGGTATTTTAATTAGATTTAGTTTTAAGACTAACTTCTAGGTGTTTCTAACACACTAACTTGACTAGTTTAATCCAATAGTTCCCCTTAGATTAGGGTGGTGGTGCTCTTGTGCTTGGATGAACATGAAGACCAACTTTAAAATGCTTTGGAATTCTTGAAGGAGCTTGGAGATGAAGCCTGGTCTTCTTGTTGAGTGCTTGTCAGGAGCTTAGGGATACTAGGGTTTTAGGAAGAGCATTAGATTAGTTGCTTGTTTCTTCAAACATGGAGTATATTGTTCATCTCCATTCACTCCAATGACATAAAGTCCTCTTAAGGAAGTCACATCTCTCCTTTGGAGGGATGAGTGGCATGCTTTAAGAGTAGAACTTTGAGGTTGCCATTCTCTCATAATGTTAAGTTCTTAGTGGCTTCCTTTGGTTGTCATTAAGTTACTTAGCATTTCAACCTGATCTTGTTGAATGATTCTCCCTTGGAGGTGCTTGTTGAAGCTTGGTAAAGAGAAAGTTTAGTGCTTGTTGAAGCTTGTTGAGATGAAGTATGTGCTTGTTGGAGCTGGTTGCTTGTTGAAGCTAGGGTTTTGCTGCTTGTTGAAGATGAAGTTAGGAGCTTGTTGAAGCTGTTTACTGGTTGAAGTTTGTTGGTTTAAGCTGGTTGCTTGTTGAAGCTTGGTGCTTGTTGAAGATTGAAGGAGCTTGAAGTTTATGGGAGCTTGAAGATAGGAGTTGTTGCTGTCAACTTTTTGCTGTTTAATCAACCTGTTGCTATCAGAGCTGCTGCTTGTGATGTTTGCTGTAGGAGTTTGATGCTGCTGCTTGGGCTGCCTCCTCTGCTTTGGTTTTTGTTTCTCTGTATTGTTTGTTGGCTTGTGCAGCTTGCCCCCTAGGTTTGAAGTGAATGTTGATTCACTTTGCCTGTTGTTTTCACAGGTTCGAGGTTGAGTGGGACTCCCTTGCCTCGCTTGTATTGCTGCATTGCATGCATTTTACTGTATTTGCTTGCTTTCTTTTCTGTTTATCCCCTAGGATCTCTGATTTCCTCTGTGCAGGAGGGAATTATGACAGACATTAGGATTCTTATCCATGCATGATAACATTAGGTTAGTTTTTATTCCCTTTTCAACCCTAGGTTTTTTAGAGTTTCTTTCTCTTCTTATCCCAAAACAACTCAAAAATACAGTAATAAGGTTAATCGATGTCGTACGTTAAGAGCCTTAAGCTATTTGAGAAAGGGTTGCTGGAGAGCTTCTTTCCAGTAGTCTGGCTGCTTAGTGTGGCACCCTTTGGGTGACACGCGACGTAGTCACTCTCAAATCATAGTCTCTAGTGCGTCAGAGATTGCAAACAAACTAAAAAATACTTCTTTCATAAAAGATTCAAAACAAACATCAAAGTGTCATTTTTTTCTGCTTGGACTCTTAATAAAAAAAAAACCCTTTCAAAAGGTAATAAAAAACAGTCAGACAAGCTTGTGTCTTTCGTAGCCCGAACTACGTTTGCTCTGATCTTTCATGCTGTATGAAAGTACGTAGGCATAGGATGTCGTATCCTAGCGAGCAACCTTCCCACCTTCATCCGTAGTTAGCCGAACTACGTAGACTCTGACTTTCCCATTGCACGAGGGAATACGTAGGCATAGAGCGGTGAAGCTCTATCGAGTCTCTTTTCTCTTTTCTTTCTCTTTGTCCCTTGACCTGTAGAGTAGATAGAATAACAATCCATACTAGAAAACAAGCATGGATCCCGTCGAGTACGGCGGGCGTAAGGGGTGCTAATACCTTCCCCTTGCGTAATCGACTCCCGAATCCAGGAATTTGGTTGCGATGACCATTCCTTTCCCGTTTTCCGTTAGGTTTACTCTGAGCGTTTCCTTTCCCTCTGTTGGGATAAATAACGCACGGTGGCGACTCTTCTGTCATAGCCGGCGCCGATTTTCGCAGTAGCGACAGCTGGCGACTCTGCTGGGGACTCCAACAGTTCCCTACGTGAGTCAATCCTAGCGCTTGTTTTCCCGTCGTGGGTTTTGTATGGATTTACCTTTCTGTATTTACTTTCAGCATTATATTATTGTTGTTATGCTGGGTAGGGGGTCAAATTGAGGGATAAGCCGGACCCGGGCTTGAGTGCACCTAGAATTAGTTGTGGAAAGTAGTGGGCGCATGCATGCTTTGCATGTACTAGTGTCCCGCAAAATCCACGCCTGGACGAGGTTCTTCTGGTTGACTTCTTTTTCAACCCTTTGGGTTGAGGGGGTTGTTGGTTAGTTGGATTGTCGACTCTAGGGACCGATCAATTGGAAGTTGGATAAGTGAGGCCTCTTCAGGATATGATGATGCCACACCTTCTGGGTATCGTATCATCAGTCTTGAAAGTCTGTGACGCCGACGACCGCATAGGATGCCGTACCTTGTGTCAGTTGATAGGACACCTACCTGTGAGAGGGATTGGGGCATGCAGGAAACTTGACCTCCAGACTACCCGGTTTTCTTAATATTGGATCAGTATGTGTGGTTACTTGGGGTTCTTCATCAGGACAGTGTTATAGGTCTGTTGAGACCAGGTTGGAGCATTGTTATGGGTCTGTTGAGACCAGGTTTTAGCAGTATTACGGGTCTGTTGAGACAGATATTGTGGATGGATCTCTTCAGCAATATATCACTTGATCCCTGTTTGCATGTTTGCATATTGCATTGTTGCATACTCATTCTGCATATCATTAACGTGTGTCTGTGCTGCAGGTGCATTTCATACCCTCTGATTCTAGTTGTCCGGATTTCTGTCTGCTGCTATTATGGATACTTTGAAGAAGACTGTGGCATACAAGTTGCTTACTCCAAATGTTTCCTCTTTGCTTGGTTTAATGTCTTTAGCTGATGATGATGTGAAGAGAAGCTTCAGGAAGAGTTATGGGAAACTGCTTAGGTTTGTTTGCAAACCATCCATGTATGAGTTGAATGGATTATATGCACTTATGCAGTTTTATGATCCCCCGCTGAGGTGTTTTACTTTCCCTGACTTCATTCTGGCTCCGACCATGGAGGAATATGCTGAGATCTTGGAGTTAACCATTCAGAACAAGGTACCTTTCATTCATATGGGTGTTGAGCCCAAGCTGGAGGATTTGGCTGTTGCTTTGCATTTAGACTCCTCAGAGTTGTTGTTAACCTCGTGGAATGGAGTCTCTGGTTTTTCTCTCAAGTTCTTGGTTGGGAAAGCACAAGAGTATGCCAAGAGTGGTTGTTGGATTGTGTTTAATGCTATCCTTGCTTTGTGTATCTATGGCATTGTATTGTTCCCTAATATGCATGACTTTGTTGATTTGGATGCATTCCATATATTTGCTTCAGGCAATCCTGTGCCTACTGATTGGAGACTTCTATCACTCTCCGCATTATAAGAATGAGAATAGGAGGGGCAAGAACGTATCTTGTTGTGTGCCTTTGTTGTATATGTGGTTTGATAGTCACCTGCCCAAGAAGGGTATCTTTGCTGAGTCTGCAGCTACGGTGGAATGGTCTGAGCGTCTGATGGGGCTTTCTTCAGAAGATGTTGTCTGGTTTGATAGGAATTTACTGGGATCTGAGATTATCTATAGCTGCACAGGATATCCTAACGTTCCTCTGATTGGGAGGAAAGGGTGCATTAACTACAATCCGTCATTGTTGATCAGGCAATTCAGTTATGCTTTGAGAAGCCCGCCAAAAGAGGAGGAAGTGCAGGAATCTCTGTACTTCACAGGTGCTCTGAGCGGAGAATTGTTATCCAAGCTTCAGCATGCTTGGAATAATATCAACAAGAGGGGTAAGCCATTGTTGGGTAAGAATGATTGTCAAGCCTATGCTCCGTACAAGTTCTGGATCCAAGATAGGGCAAAGCAGGCGCTGATGCCATTTCTTGCAGTATTACTTCCTGCTCCCCTCGTGGTTGAGGAGCCAACTATTGTGTCTATTGTGAGATATGAGCAGGTTGTGAAAGAGAAAGAAGAGCTGATGAAAGCCAACGAGGACTTGGAAGAAGAGCTAGTGCAACTCAGGAGCAAAAGGAATGAAGCCGTATATTCCTTCGAGCAGCAAACAAAGCTGGTGAACCAGTTAGGTACAGAACTGACTGAACAATGAAATAAGCGTGAACGTTTGGGGATAGATTTCAAGAGCTCCCATGACATGCTGGAGTCTAAGAAGAAAGCACTTGATATAGCCTACCGGGAGATCTCCACATTCAACAAAACCCAGAATGTTACACTGACCAATAATAAAGAAAGAGAAGACAAACTGAAGCAGCAGATCTCTGAACTGGAAAATCAGTTGAAGGCTAGCTAGAAAAAGTTTGAAGAAGAGGTTATGCGGAGATACGACGTTCAGAATTCGTTGAACAAAGTTGTCAAGCGTAAGAAAGAGTCTGCATCCCAGAAGCGGAAGCTGGAGGAGTGCTTTGGAGAGGGTGCTTGGGAGGAATCCATTGGGGATCTCCAGCGTGTTATCAGGCAAAGAGACTCTCTCGTTGAAGGGTTGCTTTCCCAGCCAGATCATCCCAAGACTAAGAAGTTGTTAGAGGAGTATCGGGCATATGGTCGTACTTGATTACCTTATGCACTATTGTATATGCTTTATTTGCATTGTGATGGCCATCACCAGGATTGTTGGTTGAGGTCATGCCTTCTTGTTACTGTACACTCAGTGATATTGTATTTCTACCTTGATGGGCTTTTCAACAATATATGAGATGTTTCTTCCATGAGTGGATCTAGGCTTCTTAGCACTTCACTTCACTGGCACTACACTGGCACTTTGGCACTAGAATCAGGGGTTGATCTCCCTAACGCACAGACACATATTGCATCTGCATATTCATTTTGCATTGCCAGTTACTCGTTGAATCTGTATCTTATTTCCTGCATCTCACAGGTTTTTCAGGATTGACGACCAAAGAATCCACCACTACTCGACCAGAAACAACTGTAAGAAAGCAATGGATCAAGTTCAAGTCGAGATGCAGGAAATCCGTGAGAAGCTGACTCTGTTCATGCAAGATATGGAGAGCATGGCCAAGGGCCAGGAGAGCCTTCAGACCTTGGTGCAGCCGCTGCTGACGCGGACAAACGGAAATGGCAATACTGACCACAATTCTGTTGGAACTCCTCGCCGGGAGGATGAGATACCGGTAGTTACTCCGCCTATTGCGACTGTCAACAAAAACACTGGTATTGGTGCAGGTGTTGGCGCTGGTAATGGCAATATTGGAAATGGTGGTGATGGGCATGTTGTTAACAACAAAGGTAACACTGGGGATGCCGATCAAGGATTCGGTGACAATGATGGCTTTGGAAACAATGGTCAATCAGGACGGGAACTTCGGGTTCAATAATCAAGGCTTTGGTAATGACGGTTATTGCAACAATCAGGGGTATGGCCATGGTAATGGTGGATTCGGTAATGTGAATAACAATGGCGCTGGAGCATTCCCTTTCAACAATGGTTTTGGACCTACTGGGGTCAATCAAGGGTTCGGCAACCGAGGACAGGGTCCTATGTTCAATCAGCAAGGATTTGGCCGTAACATGGGTTACGACGGGTATGGCAATGACTGGAATGTGGATCACCAGGACGACGCTTTTTCGGGAAGAGGTATGGGACCTGAGGGCCCCATTGACCCTGTTCAGAGGATCAAAATGCTAGAAGAGCAGATGAAAGGTGTGGTTAATCAGAACTCCGTTGGGTTAGATATGACTACTATGGGGTTGGTACCAGGGCTGAGGGTGCCATTAAAATTCAAGGCTCCAACATTCGACAAATACAAAGGGGATACATGCCCAAAGGTCCATGTACGTTCTTATTATAGGAGGATGTCTGCATATTCCAATGATGAAAGGATGCTCATGCATTTCTTTCAGGATAGCTTATTAGGACCATCATTGGAATGGTACATGGGACTGGAGCCCACTCAGATTAGAAGCTAGAAGCAGTTGGTTGATGCTTTCGTTATGCATTACAAATATAACAGCGATTTGGCGCCAAACAGAGTTCAGTTGCAGAGTCTGTCGCAGAAAAGTGGTGAAAGTTTCAAAGAGTACACGCAGTGGTGGCGCGATATGGCAGCTCGGGTGCACCCTCCTTTGGTTGAAAGGGAGATGAATGACATGTTTGTGGGGACATTTACAGGAATGTACTATGACAAGTTACTCAATGTTTCAATGGGTAGCTTCTCCGATATGATCCTTATGGGAGAAAGGATCGAAAATGGAATTAAAATTGGAAAGATTCAGGCAGGTGAATCTACTTCAGCTGGGGGTGCAAGAAAAGCGTTCGGCGGAAGACGACAAGGTGATACAAGCGCTGTATTTGGTGGAAGAGGCTGGGGCAGAGGCAGAAATCAGTACATTCAACCTCAACAAATAGCCAGTGTTACTATTCCAATTCCTCAATAACAATAGCAGCAGCAACAACCACAGCAGCAGCAAAGGCAGAATCAGGGTCAGAGAAGGTTTCAGAATGCAAAGCCGAAGAGGGTATTTGATAAGCCTCCTTCGACATATGCAGAGCTTCTTCAGACACTGCTGGGGTTGAATTTGATCGAGAAAAGAACATTAGAACCGCCTACAGGACCGGTGTTTCCTTATGGGTATGACGCTAATAAGCACTGCGAATTTCATTCCGGGGCGCCCGGACATGATGTATAATCTTGTCATGCTTTCAAGCATAAAGTTCAAGACTTGTTGGACAGTAAAGGCATCAACTTTGGCCAGGTGGGGCCCAATATTGTACAACAGACTATGCCTAATCATGGGGCAAATGCTATCTTGACAGAAGAAAATTTGAACTTGGTGCTGGATGTTAACGAACTGAAGACACCATTGAGTGAGGTGAAAAGCAGGTTGCTCAGAGGGGGAGTATTCCCTGGTTGTGATGAATACTGTTTAGGCTGTTGGACCCAGCCCGAGGGTTGTATTGATTTGAAGCGGGGCATCCAGACCATGATCGACGAAGGGACCTTGCAATTTGATCGAACTGCAGTTGAGAAGCCTGTGGAGGCATTATGTGATAAGCATAATGATATTGCAACGGTGACGATCCCGAGGAAGACTATAATGATAACATCGTCCGTCCAGCGGCCAACTATTACGATTACCAAAGCAGGGCCTGTTCCCTTTGAGAGTACGAAAGTTGTCCCGTGGACATACGGATTAGAAGCATATTGCAACGGTGAAAAGATTGTGGTGAATAGCCAGCCAGCTGGGGCTGTTGATAATGTCGTTGGAACGGGGGGCATGACCCGTAGCGGAAGGATCTTTACCTCACCTGAAATAGAAGTAGAGAGATTGGCCAAAGGCAAAGCCAAAGTAAATGAAAGCGGGCCTACTCAGTTGAAAGAAAAGGATACGTCACTCAAGGACGTGGAGGAGTTCATGAGATTGATTCGCAAAAGCGACTACAAAATTGTTGAACACCTACAGCAGACGCCGTCGAAGATTTCTATCTTGTCGTTGTTGTTATGTTCCGAGGCCCACCGGAACGCCTTGCTAAAGATTCTAGATACGTCATTTGTGCCTCAAGAAGTTTCTGTAAATCAGTTAGAGGGGATAATGGCACATGTCAATGCTGGACATAGCCTGGGTTTCACAGATTTTGATCTAACACCCAGGGGTTGAGAGCACAACATGGCTTTGCATATATCGGTGAAATGCCGGGGCACCGTAATGTCGCGTGTATTGGTGGATACTGGATCATCGTTGAACGTATTTCCAAAGAAAGCCATGATGAAATTGGGCATACGGGGAATTATTTGCACGCCCAGCGATTTGGTTGTGAGGGCGTTTGACGGGACGAAAAGATCAGTGTTTGGGTCAATAACATTGCCGCTTCAGGTGGGGCCAAAAATTTTTGATACTGAATTATACATCATGGATATCCATCCAGCTTATAGCTGCCTTCTTGGGCGCCCATGGATCCACGCTGCAGGGGCCGTAACGTCCACATTGCATCAGAAGTTGAAGTATATGGTGGGTGATAGTGTTGTTACCGTCTGCGGGGAGGAGGACATTTTGGTCAGTCACTTGTCATCGTTCAGATATGTTAAGGTCGACGGAGAAATACACGAGACACCTTGTCAAGCCTTCGAAGGGTTGCGGATTAAAGACAAAACTCAGGGTCCCAGAAAAATGCCAGAAGTGGCAGTGTCATCCTACAAGGAAGCTCAAGCTTTAGTGCAGACTGGTGAGACTAAAGGTTGGGGGCAAGTACTGGAGATTCCCGTGAAGAATGACAAGTTTGGACTAGGGTATCGCCCGACGTCGTCGCCATCATCTTCAGGACCTCCCAGGTTCAAGCGAACGATCACGATTACGCCAAGCGGGGTGTGCTTTGAGACAATCAACGCTATTTCTGATGCTGAAGACGGAGATAGTGATTGCGATATGGACGCGTGGATCAAGCCAAGCGTGCCAGGACAAAGTCTCTGCAACTGGTCCATCCGGGAAACTGTCCCAGTGACTCTTAAACAATAATGATTTGTTTTGTCAATTGTTGAATAATCCTATGTCCTACCCGGGGCATAGTGATTTTACCTTAGGGCTACTTGATTATGTGTATTGCACTGTTTTAATCATGAAATAAAGGCGTTTTTTATATACAAATATTGTGATCCCTGTTTTTCTTGTTTTTCTTTAACAATAAATGGCAACGTGGTTATTTGCTTTGTTTGCGTGTTGAAGCGTTTAACCATTTCCTTTGCAGGACTAATATTTCAGATGACATCTTCTACGAACCGCCTATGACTCGTTTCGACTTCGAGCATCCGGTATTCCAAGCAGAGGAAGAGATTGTTGAGGATAGGGATTTGCCAGAGGAGCTGACTCGTTTGTTGAAACAGGAAGAGAGAATCATTATGCCTCATCAGGAGGAAATTGAGATTATCAACTTGGGGTCGGAAGAAGTTGTGAGAAATATCCGTATAGGGCTGCGATGCAGAGCGACATCAAGCAAAGGCTGATTGAGATACTGCGAGAGTATAGTGATATATTTGCTTGGTCGTACGAGGATATGCCTGGGTTGGATACGGACATGGTTGTGCACCGTCTGCCGTTGCGAGAGGAATGTCCGCCTGTTAAGCAGAAACTCAGAAGAACCAGACCAGACATGGCTGTGAAAATCAAAGAGGAAGTTCAAAAACAGTGGGATGCTGGTTTCCTAGCCGTTACAACTTATCCGTCATGGGTCGCTAATATAGTACCAGTGCCGAAGAAAGACGGTAAAGTGAGAATGTGTGTAGACTACCGTGATTTGAATAGGGCGAGCCCGAAAGACGACTTTCCACTTCCTCACATTGATGTGCTGGTTGATAACACTGCTCAGTTCTCCGTATTCTCCTTCATGGACGGCTTCTCAGGCTATAATCAGATCAAAATGGCGCCAGAGGACATGGAGAAGACTACCTTCATTACTCCCTGGGGAACATTTTGCTACAAAGTGATGCCCTTCGGACTGAAGAACGCTGGGGCAACATATCAACGTGCTATGACGACTCTCTTTCATGACATGATGCACAAAGAGATCGAGGTTTATGTTGATAATATGATTGCCAAATCTCGGACAGAGGAGGAGCATTTGGTTAATCTGCTGAAACTGTTCAAAAGACTTAGGAAGTTCAGGTTGAGACTGAACCCTAACAAATGCACCTTTGGGGTGAGATCGGGTAAACTGCTGGGGTTTATTGTGAGCGAAAAGGGAATAGAGGTTGATCCTGCAAACATAAAAGCTATACAAGAAATGCCGACGCCTAAAACAGAAAAAGAAGTGTGTGGGTTTTTAGGGAGGTTGAACTATATTGCTCGGTTCATATCTCACCTAACTGCGACATGCGAGCCGTTATTCAAGTTATTGAAGAAGGATCAGGTGTTGACCTGGAATGAAAATTGTCAAAAGGCGTTCGACAAGATAAAAGAATACTTGCAGGAACCTCCTGTTTTGATACCCTCAGTGGTCGGGAGACCTTTGATTATGTATTTGACGGTTCTTGAGGAAAGTATGGGTTGTGTTCTCGGTCAACATAACGAGACCGGACGTAAAGAGCATGCGATCTACTATTTGAGTAAGAAGTTTACCGACTGTGAGTCCAGATACTCAATGCTCGAGAAGACGTGTTGCGCGCTAACCTGGGCCGCCAAACGTTTGAGGCAATACATGCTGAATCATACAACCATGCTAATTTCAAAGATGGATCCAATCAAATATGTGTTTGAGAAGCAAGCACTCTCCGGAAGAATTGCCTGATGGCAGATGGTGTTAACAGAATACGATATCCAATATGTCTCGCAAAAGGCTATTAAAGGTAGCGTTCTGTCAGAGTAGCTTGCTGAGCAGCCTATTGACGATTACCAATCGATGAGGTTTGATTTTCCAGACGAGGATATCATGTACCTGAAGATGAAAGATTATGAAGAACCGTTGCCGGACGAAGGACCAGAGTTGGGTTCCAAATGGCAATTGATATTTGACGGAGTTGTAAATTCCTATGGTAGCGGAATAGGTGCAATTATCACTACTCCTCATGGGTCGCACATCCCATTTACTGCTCGATTGACTTTTCCTATTACCAATAATGAGGCTGAATATGAGGCTTGCATCATGGGTCTGGAAGAAGCCATTGATTTGCGAATCAAGAACCTGGATGTATACAGAGACTCAGCTCTGGTGGTGAATCAGATTAAAGGAGAATGGGAGACACGTCAGCCCAATTTGATACCCTATATGAATTATGCAAGGAGAATGTTGCCTTTCTTTGACAAGGTGGAAATACATCACGTACCGCGAGCAGAAAATCAAATGGCTGACACCCTGGCGACATTGTCTTCAATGTATAAAGTTAACTTCTGGAACGAGGCTCCCCAGATTGTTATCTCTCGGCTCGATAGGCCTGCCTTCATATTTGCCATTGACGAGGCTCCCGATGGTAAGCCCTGGTATTTTGACATCCAGAATTTCATGAAGAACAAGGAGTATCCGGCTGGGGAATCCAGTCGAGATCAGAAGAC
Organism: Lathyrus sativus; assembly: GCA_963859935.3. NCBI lineage: Eukaryota > Viridiplantae > Streptophyta > Magnoliopsida > Fabales > Fabaceae > Lathyrus > Lathyrus sativus. Next base: position 675,277,565 of record OZ012739.1, on the reverse strand, counting down.
TCTCAGGAGATTGGCTGGCAATTTCTATTTGAACCCGGACGGTGTCCTATACAAAAGAAACCAGGACTTGGTGTTGCTACGCTGTGTAGACGAGAAAGAGGCGAAGTTGCTCATGGAAGAGATACATGATGGTACATTTGGTACGCATGCTGGTGGGCATGCTATGACGAGAAAACTGCTGCGGGCAGGTTATTATTGGCTGACTATGGAAACAGACTGTTTCAAGTTTGCAAAGAGGTGTCATAAATGCCAGATTTATGCGGACAAATTCCATGTGCCTCCAAGTCCTCTGAATGTGATGTCATCACTGTGGCCTTTCTCGATGTGGGGAATCGACATGATTGGCAAGATTGAGCCTACGGCATCAAACGGACACCGGTTCATTTTGGTGGCAATCGATTACTTCACCAAATGGGTGGAAGCAGCATCATATGCCAATGTGACCAAACAAGTGGTAGCCAGATTTATCAAACGAGATATTATCTGCAGATATGGAGTCCCTGAGCGGATTATCACCGACAACGGTTCAAATTTGAATAGTAAAATGATGAAAGAGCTGTGTCAAAATTTTAAGATTGAGCATCACAACTCTTCTCCTTACTGGCCCAAGATGAATGGCGTTGTCGAAGCGGCCAATAAGAACATAAAGAAGATTGTTCAGAAGATGGTTGTGACGTATAAGGACTGGCACGAGATGTTACATTTCGCTTTGCACGGTTATCGTACGATGGTACACACATCAACCGGGGCAACCCCTTTCTCATTGGTATACGGGATGGAGGCGGTGTTACCATTGGAGGTCGAGATTCCTTCCCTGAGGGTTTTACGTAATGTCCAACTCAACGAGGCAGAATGGATTAAAGATAGACTGAATCAGCTCAGCTTAATGGATGAGAAGAGACTGGCGTCTCTAGCATACGATCGGTTGTATCAGAGCCGGATGAAGAAAGATTACGACAAGAAGGTGTGCCCTCGAAGCTTTTAGACGGGCGATCTTGTTTTGAAAAAGATTCTCCCACCACAATCAGATCACAGGGGCAAGTGGACTCCCAATTACGAAGGTCCCTATGTTGTCAGAAAAGTCTTCTCTGGAGGAGCCTTGTTACTATCCATCATGGATGGTGAGGACTTTACGTCTCCTGTGAATTCAGACGCAGTTAAAAAATACTTTGCTTGAAAGTGACCCGCTGGACAGTAAAAAGAGAGTCCAGGCAAAAATGGGGCACCCCGGCGAACCGTAAAAAATGAATAAAAGGTTCGGGCAAAAGTTAGGGATAAAATTGAAAAGATGTACACCCGCAAAGTCGAAAACCTGAAAAGGGCGACCTCGGCAAAAAAGGGTATCCCGGTGAATTGAAAACCCGCAAAGGGTGGTTCACGCAAAAGTTAGGGATTGAAAAAGCAAATGACTGCGGTCCGGATTTGATACGGCATTGCTTAGTGGTTTGGGAGTACCTGGGGACCGTCTATCCAAAAACAATCTCTTCCGAAGATCGAGTACCGGGAAAGCGCAGAGTCAGGCGAGTCATAGGAGGATCATCTCATGGTGTTTGTCTGCGCCACGTTGCCGACATGTATACAAATATTGTTTTGTATTTTCTTTATGCTTCTGGTGCATATATTTATGTGTGGTTGCGCGTAACTTCCTCTTTTCAGGAGTTGCATCCAGTGTACAAAACTCTGCCTACTCAGAGGCCCGTCATCAATAAAACATGTTATTTAGTACTTGATGCTTGTTCTTTACTGTTTTGTTTGTGAAAGACGCCGATGTTTTGGATAAACTTGAACTTACATAATCTTGCTGGCCCTTGCCAATAATTGCTAAAACTTCGAATTGACTGAAGTAATGTCACCGATGCTAACCCGGATAGATTCTGTTGTATAGGCCTGTTTTGTCTCGTTTGTGTTTTGCAGGGTTCTTAGCTTTGGAGTAAACGGTCAGGAATTGTATTCCCCAGCCAAGGTCGCTTGACGTAAGACCTGACTCCAGTTGATGTCATTCCTCAGCTAGCCGCAACTTATCCCCAGAGAGTTGAAATGACATTTATCCCTTCCCGAAGGGGGGAATTATTTTCCCCAAGAGAGTGTCCTCATGGAAAGTCGTCCATAGGATTAACACCAGCAAGTCAAAATCAATGTCCCCTGCAGAGGTTGCGCTCCTTAGCGAATCGAAGATGTGCACGTTTAATCTCCAACATGGGAGATTCCCGCAATAGTTAACCAAGTTGTTGGTTCGAAAGGTTTATATCCGCGAAGGATGGTTTCCTTGCTCACCACAGGTCATCTTGCCTCCGTCGGGATGATTGTCCCCAGCGGAGTGGTAACTCTGAATGTGTAAACTGTGCCCAGACAGTGTGCTTTGCCCAGAAGTGTCGCTTCTTCCCCAACTAAGTTTGTTCACCAGCAAGGTGTTTGTTCTTTCCTCCCAGTGGAAATTGATGTTTAATCTCTCCCCGGCAAAGTTGACTGTGTTTCCAGCATTTATTTTACCGGAATACCTTATGATACTTGTTCTCCCCAGCGAAGTTGGCTTTATCCTCAGCAGTCATGTTGTTGAGACATCATTATCAGAGTGGCCCCGGCAGCTTGAGCCTGCAGTTGCATTTGCATATATCGTCATATTTGCATCTACTCAAACGCGTAGCATTTCCGTGCTGTACGGAGCATTACGCCATTTTCAAACATACGCATTTTGAAACATAAATCAGGTTGGTTAACCTTTTGCTTTCAGGTGTGTTTCCTCAGCAGGAGTATGGAGTTCTAGCTCAGATCTATTACCAGGTATTCGAGGTCTCGCCGTGAGACGTGTGATGATGCGGTTCATCTTACTATTTTCCCCACAGAGTTGCTTGTTGAAGTTTCTCTTATCCGGCCAGCGGATTATTTTCTTCAAATTTGTTGTTACGTCAGCGTCAAGGGGTTTCATGAATCAAAATTTCAGAAGCTGCCGCCGGTTATCAAAAACAGGCGTCTGATAGTTTGGTTTCCAAATATCCCCGTAGAGTCCTCCTCAAAGTTGTTGTCGCGTCAGCGCTAAAAGGTTTGTGGGTTGGGACCAATGGAGTTAGCTATTGCAGAGATCAGCAGAGAAACTGTATTCAGAGTATCTTCCCGTATGGATAAACGGATGTATTTTCCTACTGGTTGACAAAAGTCTTTCCCCGGAAGTCGCCAAAATTTTATTGCCTCTGTTGATAGGAATTCCTCGTGTTGACGAGATATGAGTCCTGACATGGACAATTTATTCTTGTATTGACGGGATTTCTTCGTGCTGGCGAAGTGGGTGTCCTAACGTGGACAAATTGATTGCCTCGTGTTGACGAGATGTGCTAGTCCTAACGTGGGAAGATTTGATTTCTCCGTGTTGACGGAATAGGAAGTCCTGACGTGGGCAAATTGATTACTCTTCATGTTGACGAAATGGTGTCCTGACGTGGACCATTTATCCCCAGCAGATATCTTTCTTCGTATTGGCGAAATGTGCGTCCTGACGTGGACAAGTTTATAGTTCCTCGTGTTGACGAGATGCGCGAGTCCTGACGTGGACAAATTTATCTTTCTTCGAGTTGACGAAACAGTGTCCTGACATGGACAATTTACTCCTATGTTGATAGGATTTCCTCATGTTGACGAGATGTGAGTCCTGACGTGGACAAATCAAGTTACATTCCCTCGTGTTGACGAGATGCGAGTCCTGACGTGGACAAGTTTACCGGTCTTCGTGTTGACGAGATGGAATCCTGACGTGGACAAATTTACTTCTCTTCATGGTGATGGGTTTATTTCCTCGTGTTGACGAGATGTGAGTCCTGACGTGGACAATTTATTCCTATGTTGATAGGATCACCTCGTGTTGACGAGATGCGATCAACTCATCCCCAGCGAAGTCGCCGGGATTTCTTCGGGTTGACGGAATGTGGAGTCCTGATGAGGACAAGTTTTATTCCTATGATGATAGGATTTCTTCGGGTTGATGAAGTTGGAGTCCAAACGTGGACAAGTTTATGATGGGGTTTCTTCGTATTGACGAAGTGTGTGTCCTAACGTGGACAAAGTTTTGCTCTCGTTGAGGGGATTTCTTCGTGTTGACGAAACAAGCGTCCTAACATGGACAAAGTTCTATTCCTGTGTTGTTGAGATTTCTTCGGGTTGACGAAATGCGAGTCCTGACGTGGACGGATTTGTGTTTATTCGTGATTTGACGAAATTTGGGTCCAGATGTGGACAAGGTTACTCCTGTGATGACAGAATCTCTATTCGTGTTGACGAATTTGTTTCTTTTCTTGTGTTGACAAGGTTAGTCCAGTTGTGGACGGAGGTGTTTTTGCAAAAAAATTTCAGTACCTGTGGCGTTACATAGGTGGTTGAAGTTGAAATCAGAATTATTATCAGACAACCAGATTCAGATAGGGGATGTTGTTCCCCAAGCAGTGCAGTTTATTTCTGTGGTTGGCAAATTTCCGGGTTTTCTGGTATTCAACCGTCTCGTACCTCGATTGTTTGAAAGCCGTTCGCTCTTCATCCAGTCGGGTCCAAGCCGTTTGAATAGGGGCAGCTATTGCACCCCAAAATTTGCTCAATCTTTTCTTGCCTGATTTATGTTTCATTGCATATTGCATAGTTAAATCATTCACATAGTTCTAATCATTTGCATATCATAGCATAGCATGCCTCCAACAAGGGATCAAGGGTGTCTATCAAGAGAAGAGCCTAACAAGAGGTCTTATCCAAGTATGAGAGATCATCCAAGCCATCAAGAAGTGATTTGAAGTCTTGAGAAGTTTGAGTGCCTACATGTGGGTTTTGCTCCTATCTTGAGGAATATTGAGAATCATCAATGGGATGTGAAACAGGGAATGTGAATTTTAGGTGTGTATGGATCTCATGGAATTCCTAGAGGGCCCTATTGAAGCTGAGACAAGTCATTGATTCAAGTATGAGAGCCACAGTTGAGGTGCAGTCAACTAGGGTTTCATTTGGGTCAATCCTAGTTCATTTGAGTAATTGAAGAGCATCAAAGCCTACTTTGAAGTCATGGGGTTCATGGATTGGTATGTTGATACATGTGTGGTGTTGTGCCAAGATTAAGCAAAGAAGAGTCAAGAATGTGGGAAGTTGCTAAATTAGGGTTTCAGTGTAAAATCCCTTGTTTAGTGCCTAACTTCAAGGCCACATAAGTCAAAATACAAGTTTCAAATGGATCTTTGGCCAACATGAAACTTGTAGAGCATCTCAATACCTTTAATTTGAGCACTAGAATTCCTCAAGGGGATTTGTAAAACTCAAGTTATGGTCCTTGCAAGTTACAGGTCATCAGATGACTATGAAATTTATCTGTGAAAGTCACTTGACTTCCAAGCAACTTTTTCCCTTCAAGGAGTTTTCAAATGGATTTTTGGCCAACATGAGAGTTGTATATATTGGCCTTAGATTTCCATAGAGTACTAGAAGTCCTTGATAGGATTTGTAGAACTCAAGTTATGATCTTTGCAATCCAGGGGTATTTTGGGTATTGGTGATTATAGGTCATTTGTGATCATAGGTCCATAACTCCAACTTGCAAGCTTCAAATGGAAAATTGTTCAACATGGAACTTCTTCAAAATGATGTTTTGGGTGTAATCAAGTGGTCATGAGAGCTTGGATTGGCTTGGAACACAAATTCACTTGAAATGGTTTTGAAAGAAGGAAGAAATTAAAGTCATTAAAAGGCCAAAAAATGGAATTTCTTGATTTAGGGTCAAACAAGCTCATGCTATATGTCATTTTGATCAGAAAGGCATTTTAAGAGTGATGACATTGTCACATTTTGGATTTGAGGTCATTTTCAAGAACTTCCCTTTTGTAACTTAAGGTTGAAGCAACATTTGAATTGCATACCATGGGATCAAAAACAAGGGAGATACACATCCCATTCAATTCAAAATGTCATGAGGTGAGAAATTCAAGCAAAATCAAGGCCAAGAATAGAGCAAAACCCAACTGTGGCATATGAGATTTTCAAGGAGCAAGAGAAATTCAATTTCTCATTTGAGCAGTTACAGAACTTTCTAGAGTGTTCTAACACTCCCTATATATGCATTGCAACTGATTCAGGTCATTTTTTGGGAAGAATTGAGCAAGGAACCAGAGGGAGCAATTGAAATTGCAAGGCTTGCATCAAGAATCGTATTTTGCAATTGGTGAAGATTCAGAGCAAATTGCTTGTTGCAGAAGCTTTAGGAGTTGATATTGAGTGGTTCTGGAAAGAATTGGAGGCTGAATTGAAGGAAATCACTATCTGTTCATCTCTCAAAACCAGGTATGCACTTTTCAACTTTTGGCTTAGATTATAGGGAATTGCTTAGGTTTTGATATGAGGATAGGTTAGTGATGATGTTAGGTTGGATTTCAATACAAAAATTGAGTGATTCGAAACACTTTAGGTCAGTGCAAGATTTCTGTTGAGAAGGATAATTCCTGATTCTTGAGGCGTTAATGGTGCTTAGATAGTAGGTTTTGATCAGTGAAGAATGTAGTTCATGCTAGTGCCTTTAATTTTAAGAATCGTGACATTCAAGACTTGGTGAATTTTTTGAAACTTGGATCGGTTTTGGAGTTAGGATGAGAATCAATGAGTTTTGAGATTATATTCGTGCTCAGGATGAAATTTCAAGTAGGATAGGATGTTAAGTTTTGATGTTTGATGGTGTTTTGTATGCCTGCAACCGAAGACGACGGTGGCGCAAAGCTCAGGCCAGCGTCCTGAACATTTCCCTCCCAGTTTCAAATTTTGGGGAAGATGAAGTTTTAGCCTTAGGATCCATGTTTGACCATTGACTGAAGCTAGGAACCAAGGGCCACGATCTCATTTCACAATATGAAGAGAGTTTGAGTTTGTTGAAACTCTGTGTTTCATTAAACGCTTTTGGGTGGGCTGAATGAGATTCTTGCTATACACACCCTGCACTTAGGCCCATGGTGAATTACAACATGAATACATTGCTATTTGCCACAAGCATTTTCCATTTTTCATTTCATTTTCTGATTTTATTTTAATTTCGATTTGGGCTTAATGATTCGCTTGCTATGCACACCCCCATTTTGGGCCCAGCCTGGTTTATAACTTGATATATTTGCTATTTCACACGCGCATTTATTAATTTTCATCTATTTTCTTTTAATTTCATATTTTCATATAGTTTAGGATTAAATTCACAATAAATAGAAAAATTAACATTTTTAGGCTATATTTTTCCCCCTGACTCCTTAAAGAGTCTAGAATTTAATAGGATTAAGAAATTATTAATTCATGCATTTTAATTTTTAATTGCATTTTTTGAAGTTTAATTGGTTTTATTTTCATTTTTGTTTGATGCAAGATCTTGCTGATTTTAGTATGGATGATTGGTGTGGATGTTTGGAGTGATTCTTTTTGGAATAGATAGCTTAGATATGCATGTACCCCTAGTAATTTTCTCATAATTTTGTGAGATAATTTTAGGTTGTTTCGGATATTGAACATTAGGTGGTTTAGAATTAGGGTTTTAAGTTAGTACCCTTAGGTTTAGGGCATAGTTTTAGGATTTAATGAATGGATGACCCCCTAGTTTTTGTATGGAGATATTCTTAAGAGGTTTAGGAACCCTTAGAATTTTTTATAGGATTTTACAATCATTTTTGGTATTTTAATTAGATTTAGTTTTAAGACTAACTTCTAGGTGTTTCTAACACACTAACTTGACTAGTTTAATCCAATAGTTCCCCTTAAATTAGGGTGGTGGTGCTCTTGTGCTTGGATGAACATGAAGACCAACTTGAATATGCTTTGGAATGCTTGAAGGAGCTTGGAGATGAAGCCTGGTCTTCTTGTGGTGTGCTTGTCAGGAGCTTAGGGAAACTAGGGTTTTAAGAAGAGCATTAGATTAGTTGCTTGTTTCTTCAAACATGGAGTATATTGTTCATCTCCATTCACTCTAATGACATAAAGTCCTCTTAAGGAAGTCACATCTCTCCTTTGGAGGGATGAGTGGCATGCTTTAAGAGTAGAACTTTGAGGATATCATTCTCTCATAATGTTAAGTTCTTAGTGGCTTCCTTTGGTTGTCATTAAGTTACTTAGCATTTCAACCCGATCTTGTTGACTGATTCTCCCTTGGAGGTGCTTGTTGAAGCTTGGTAAAGAGAAAGTTTAGTGCTTGTTGAAGCTTGTTGAGATGAAGTATGTGCTTGTTGGAGCTGGTTGCTTGTTGAAGCTAGGGTTTTGTTGCTTGTTGAAGATGAAGTTAGGAGCTTGTTGAAGCTGTTTACTGGTTGAAGTTTGTTGGTTTAAGCTGGTTGCTTGTTGAAGCTTGGTACTTGTTGAAGATTGAAGGAGCTTGAAGTTTATGGGAGCTTGAAGATAGAAGTTTTTGCTGTCAACTTTTTGCTGTTTAATCAACCTGTTGCTGTCAAAGGTGCTGCTTGTGATGTTTGCTGTAGGAGTTTGATGCTGCTGCTTGGGCTGCCTCCTCTGCTTTGGTTTTTGTTTCTCTGTATTGTTTGTTGGATTGTGCATCTTGCCCCCTAGGTTTGAAGTGAATGTTGATTCACTTTGCTTGTTGTTTTCCCAGGTTCGAGGTTGAGCGGGACTCCCTTGCCTCACTTGTATTGCTGCATTGCATGCATTTTACTGTATTTGCTTTCTTTCTTTTCTGTTTATCCCCTAGGATCTCTGATTTCCTCTATGCAGGAGGGAATTATGACAGACATTAGGATTCTTATCCATGCATGATAACATTAGGTTAGTTTTTATTCCCTTTTCAACCCTAGGTTTTTTAGAGTTTCTTTCTCTTCTTATCCCAAAACAACTCAAAAATACAGTAATAAGGTTAATCAATGTCGTACGTTACGAGCCTTAAGCTATTCGAGAAAGGGTTGCTGGAGAGCTTCTTTCCAGTAGTCTGGCTGCTTAGTGTGGCACCCTTTGGGTGACACGCAACGTAGTCACTCTCAAATCATAGTCTCTAGTGCGTTAGAGATTGCAAACAAACTAAAAAACACTTCTTTCGTAAAAGATTCAAAACAAACATCAAAGTGTCATTTTTGTCCGCTTGGACTCTTAATAAAAAAGAAATCCTTTCATAAGGTAATAAAAAACAGTCAGACAAGCTTGTGTCTTCCGTAGCCCGAACTACGTTTGCTCTGATCTTTCATGCTGTATGAAAGTACGTAGGCATAGGATGCCGTATCCTAGCGAGCAACCTCCCCACCTTCATCCGTAGTTAGCCGAACTACGTAGACTCTGACTTTACCATTGCATGAGGGAATACATAGGCATAGAGCGGCGAAGCTCTATCGAGTCTCTTTTCTCTTTTCTTTCTCTTTGTTCCTTGACCCGTAGAGTAGATAGAATAACAATCCGTACTAGAAAACAAGCGTGGATCCCGTCGAGTACGGCGAACGTGAGGGGTGCTAATACCTTCCCCTTGCGTAATCGACTCCCGAATCCAGGAATTTGGTTGCGATGACCATTCCTTTCCCATTTTGCGTTAGGTTTACTCTGAGCGTTTCCTTTCCCTCCATTGGGATAAATAACGCACGGTGGCGACTCTTCTGTCATAGCCGGCGCCGATTTTCGCAGTAGCGACAGGCTGAAGCAGCCAGAATTCGTGCAGGCCATAGTTGCATTTTGGAGGAAAAGTTGAAAGTTGAATATCCTGAATTGGGCCTCCAATGGGCCTCCAAATCATTCAATCAGCTTCTTTTTAAGTTCACAATGAGATTCAGATCAAGTTTGGTGGTTATTTGGAGCTAGAGCCAGAGATTGCAGTTAGAGTTTTCAAGCTTCAAGTGCAAATCGTGTTTTCCATTCCAGAGCAATTCAAGGCAAATCAAGGTTTCCATTAGCTTCAACGTTGATCCTTGAACGAATCTGCACAAGTTGGAGCCAAGAATCACCTTGTAACTGCCTCAATTTCAAGCTACAAACCAGGTTGGTAACTTTCACGAATGCTCTAGTTTTAGGATGATCTAGCATGAATTGAACTGTGGTTAGGACTTAGGAAGGAACCTAGATGGATTTTAGATCATAATTGTGGAGTTTAGAGACAATCTAAGTCATGATCAAATTTCTGTTTGAGATCGTAACTGCCTAATCCTGAGGTGTTAGCATGATTGGAATAACTTAGGTTGATCCCTGAGAGATGAGGAAGAGATCTGTGGCTTTAATTTGGAGTTTGATGATGATCAAGGTTTTGGTGAATTTTCTGTTCATTTTCGTGTTTCAAGATTCGTAAGGAATTAGCAAGTTTTGATGAGAGATTCTTGATCCTTGTGAAAAATCGAGAAGAACGATATCAATTTCAGTCGTTTTGGTGATGATTTGATGACCTGCAACTCTTGCCTTTGCTGGAGAAGACGGTTGCTCAGCCACCGGAACCACCGTCCAATTCCCTCCCAGTTGCAGAATTCAAATGGGGAAGACGAAGTGTATACCATTGGATCGATTTAATTTTGATGACTTTGTAATCCAATCGTGCGCCTGTGATTCATTCTGAGAATTGCCCTTTGACCAAGCCAAAACGCAGTAGTTTCACTAATGCGCTGGCACGCTTGAGACCATCAGATTAGTGGACCATTAATCATATCCAATGCTCCCATTATTTTCTGAGTCTTTTATTTTGTTAATTGTTTTTTTCATTTTCTTTAATTGTTTTTATCTTCTTAAATTCCTAATAAATTGAATAATCATCAGAAAAATATAACAAAAATATGTGCATGATCCTGATTTAATTTCTCATTTTTTGGTACTCTTAGATTTTATTTTGATGCAATTTCCAATTTATTTGCATTTTTTCCATTTTATTGAATTCATTTAATTTTGCATTTTGAGCTTGGTATTTGCTGATTTTTGTATGCTTTTTTGGTATAGATTTAGCACTTGATTTTTGGCTGGCTGGTTGTAGACTCATTGATAAGATTGTAGGATTTTTATCCTAATTTTCAGATGACTCTAAGTTCTGTTTTGGAGTAGGTTTGTAGAGGTTTCCCATCTTTTACCATCATTTGATACCTCTTGGTTTAGAATTTCTTAAGTGACCTTAGAGGTTGATTTAGGCTCTGATCCTTTTACCCTAGGTTCTCAACACCTTTAGGGTCCCTTAGAAAAATTCATAGGATTTTAGAAGTTGATTTAGTATTTTAATTAGATTTAATACTTAGGTTGCTTTTAGGGTGCTTCTAGCATAATGCTTCCCCTAGATGAATCTCAATGAAGGCCATTAGATGATTCTAGGTCTCATATCCTTTCTTGATAGAATGGTGCTTAGGTGCATACCTCTTTAGAGCTTTGAAACCTTAGTGTAGGTGATCCTTTGAGGGAAATCTTGGAGGTTCTTTAGAAGTTTAGATTAGGTAGATATTTCTTCCTATAGGGTTAGTTTCCCTCACAATTTCCCTTGCTTAATTAGAATCTTCCTTGTGAGCATGTTTCCTCCTGTGGAGGAATTCATTGCAATATCATAAAGGATTTGAGTCTATGCAAGCTTTCTAAGGAAGTGGAGTTGGTTGAGTGCCTGTGGTAAGTTCCTATGGACCTTACCTTGCTTCCCATCTTCATTCTCCTGATCCTCTCCAGTCTTTTTAGGAACATTCTTGAGGTAGCACAGTCCCTCCTGTGGGGGGAATTTTGCACATCTCTTGAAGGAGCCAAACCTCTAGGATTCTCCCAAATCTCTTTTAGTTGGTTGAGTGCCTGGGATAAGCTCCTGTGGACCTTACCCTGGCCTCCCAACTTTCAATTCCTTTCCCCAGGATAGAAGCCTTGTTTGTCTACTTGTGGAATGGATTCCTTATTTGTCATAAATCATTGCCTTCATTCATATTTGAGTGGTGTGTTGCATTAGGATAGTTCATATTTAGGATAGTCTAAGTGTAGGTGCATGACTGCATTAAGAGGTTGAGTGGGTCTCCCTCTGCTTGTTTGCCTTAAGGGTTGAGGTGATCCTCCCCTTGCTTGTATGTTAATTGACGTATTTGCATATAGAGGTTGAGTTGAGCTCCCTCTGCTTGTCTATTATGACTGTTTTCTTTGCTTGATTGCTAAGAAGTTGAGTTTGTCTCCTTCTGCTTGTATTGTTGCATTGCATGCATTTTACTTACAGTTATTTATTTACAGTTATTGCTTTGTTTGTTTCTGTATGCCATTGACATGTTCCCTTAGGTACTCTGACTTCTCTTGTTCAAGAGAAGTTATGACAGACATTAGGGTTCTAACCATGCATGATAACATTATATAGCTCCCTTCAAACCTTAACCATAGGATGAATCCTTGGCATGACAACATTAGGACTTGACAGTTTCCCCGTAGAGTTTGTTCTCTTCTTATCTCAGAACAACAGTAAAAAACGTAATAAAGGCAAATTAGTACAAGCGCGTTACGAGCCTTAAGCTACTTGGGAAGTGATAATTGAGCGGTCTCCTCTCAATCATCTAGAGTGTTTAGTATATATCCTTTGAACGATATGCGACGCATTCGCTCCTAAGTCATAGTCTTTAGTGTTGTACAAACTACAGACATCCCTAAAAAACACTTCTTCTTTAAAAAGACAGAAAACAAAGATCAAACATCTTTTTGTCCTCTGGGACCTTTAATCCTTGGAAATCATTTTCATAAGGAGAGTTGTGTTAACTCTCGGTTCTACCGCAAACGGTAAATGCCTAAGTCTCCAAAGGTCGAGCTGCATACACCAACTGCTAGAACCGTCTGTTAACCCTACTCGGGTAAAACGTTTGAACCAAATCTGTGGTCTTGTTAGCCTGAACTACGTTTGCTCCGATCTTTCACGCCGTGTGAAAGTACGTAGGCACGAGATACGATATCTCGGCGAGCAACCTTCCCCCCTTTTCACCCGTAGTTAGGCGAACTACGTTGACTCTGATTTCTCGTTCCAGACGGGAATACGTAGGCTTAGAACTGCTATGTTCTGTCGAGTCATTTTCTTTTCTTTTTAGACCAGACTTTTAGATAGATAGATAAATCAACCCGTCAGATAAACACAACAAGCATGGATCCCATCGAGTACGATGGACGTGAGGGGTGCTAATACCTTCCCCTTGCGTAATCGACTCCCGAACCCAAACATGGTTGCGATGACCTTGTCTTATACCTTTTCGTCAGGTTTTTTCGATCGTTTCCTTTCCCTTTCTGTGGGATAAATAATGAAAGGTGGCGACTCTTCTGTTTTGCCGACACCTTATTTTCGCGGTAGCGACAACTATTCCTCTACTCTCCTTGTGCACTCCAAAGTACATACTATTCTCAGAAGCATGCTCTCTACCCAGCAACTCTTGTACTTGATCCCTTGAACCAAGAGAAATCATCATCACAATCAAGTTGGTTTTAAAGTGGATAAGTTTGCAAAAACTTAGATTCTGACCAGACCATAAACCCTTCACTTCTCCTATAAATAGGACATCAATCCTCAGTGAAAAAAGCACAAAATACCCTAAAAAACCTCTCAAAACCCCTTGCATACTCATAGCCACTTATTCTTGCAAAAACCATCCAAATTTGCAAGAACACCTCAAACACACAGTTTGCTCGTACATTTCTAAAACCAACTTCACAAAACTCCTCTATATATTCAATAGAGTGAATTCAAATCATTGAAGTAGTTCTGTAACACTCCAAACACCTCCTACCATTTTCAAACCTCCATTTGAGCAAAAGGATCGTGTTCGGTTCCTCATCCTTATTCCAAGTCATTTAACCATTCTAGCAAGTTCTAAAAGGCTCAAGGAAGCTCTAAGGATCATTTTCTTGTAGCTGCAAGCTTTGATAAGTTTCTCCAAGAGGTAAGATTTCTGACCCTTAGAAATCTTCATATTTATACACTATTTTGATGTCATTTGATTAACAAAATGTAGTATGTGGTGTTCTTTGTTGTTTGAATCATTGTTGGCTTGATTTCATTTGAATATCTCATGTTGTAACATGTTGAATATTTTTTATGTTACACTGTTAATGGTTTTGGTGTGCTTTATACGTTGAGTGGCGTGGGTTCAAACCCCCTTGAGTGCATTTCCATATCTTTAATGCCTATTTTATGTTTTCTTTCACGATTTGATTTAATCATAACTTCTTTGATTTTTATCATTTTGATCCCATTCCTTTTGCATTTTGTTCATGATGATGCCTATTTTCTATTTGTGCCAAGAAATTTCCAAAAAGAATTATTTTTCTTGCATTTATGTGTATTCAAAGTGTGATGCTTTTAGGTTTTTTTAGGAGATTTCTTTTGATTAAATCCCTCGATTCTCCTTATACACCTCGTTTATATGCACCCAACCTTGCTTGTATGGACTTTACTTAGTGTATGATCTTGTATATCCTTGTTGTTACATGATTGGTTATTACCTTAAGTTCATGATCATATGTGAATTCATGTTTAAATGTCATTTAAACCTTGGTTTTTACCTTGCCCTTAACATGAGGTTCTCTCTTGAAATCAAATGTCTTGAATAAACATATGCTTCATTTTTCTCATATCTTGCCCTAAATGTTCCTAAACATTTGTTGTTTTTACTTTGAAACATGTTTGGTATGAATCCCCTTTGAGATGTTTCTCATCTTCCATGATTGAATTTCTTTTACATGTTTAGTTGTTACCTACTTGTTTAACATAATTCACCATAATTCACATGTTGTTACACATGTCACACCCTTATTCAAAGATGTTTGGTTGTTACCAACCTTGATTTGTATCCATGCTTAAATATTGTTATAATTTATGCATGTTGATCTTTGAACTTCTCCATGATAAGTAATGTCTTGACTTATGCATGATTCTCTTGACTTGTATCCATGCTTAAATATTGTTATGATTTATGCATGTTGATCTTTTGGCTTCTCCATGATAAGTAATGTTTTGACTTATGCATGATTGGTTATATATCAAATTTCCATCTATGATGTTTGGTCTTGTAATAACCTCACTTCATAAACTTCTTAGACGTTGTAACATCTATGCTTACCATTTGGTTTGATTCTTCTATGGATTAATACTTGGTTGTAACCTTGTTATTTGTTTTACTTGATGTTGTCACATGCTTGCTTTACTTTCTTAGTTGCTACCATGATTTTATATCTTCATCATGTTTGAATGAATGTATATGTGTGCTTAAGTTTTGATAATTTTCTCCAAGTGATGTAGCTTGTTAGCTCTCATCCTAAAAAGTGCCTTGTGTCCCTAACTCCAAAGGAAAGTTTCTCTATTGACTCAATGTCATAGATAGCTCATCATTCTTTTAGTCTCCCTTTGATCTTGTTAAAGTCATTAGGACTTCCAACTTAGTCTTAAGTTAGAACCTCATCCCTTTGACTTTGTTAAGTCAAGACCTTTAGCACACCTTGTTAGGAATCCTATAACTTAGAGCTTAGGACTAGAGTTTGTTAACTCTGTGTGTGTACCATTGATATGGGTACTCACTTTTTCCCTTTTGGCTTTTATTAAAGTCAAAAACCCCAGTTAGTATTTCAACATAGACTTAGAGAGTTTGTTAACTCTACATAAGTATCATTGTTATGGATGCTTATTTCCCTTGGAACTTTGACCATAGTCAAGAGTTCTCTCCCTAGTTAGGAGAGCTACGGTTGCTCTGATTCCATCATTGTTAGGCTACGTAGGCACGAGATGCAACGTCTTAGCAAGCACACTTAGTGTACAAACTTATAAGTCTTTACCTTTAGCAATCCTTACCCTAACACATAACCATTAGTAGACAAACATAAACAAAAAGACAACTACCAAACAAGAGGCTCCTATAGAGTACTACAGATACTTAAGGTACTAATACCTTCCCTTAGTATAACCAACCCGAACCCCTCGATATCTTAGCTTCGTTGTTATGTAGCACACTTAGGGTTTTCTTTGATCTTTACTCTTTCCTTTGGATAAATCAAAGCTCGATGGTGAATATTTAAATATTTGCGATTCAAGTTAATTAATAGCTTGATATCCTATTCTCACTACAACACTATTCATTCTTTCTTTTACCAAGGCGAGGTACTCGACAAGGTTATCGTTCTTGGCTTGGTACTCTCCTCGTACCTGAGAGTCAACGAGCTAGGAGTTGGTAACGATCTTACCTCTTTCTCACCAAGGTCCTCGGTTAGGCGGAGTCCTGTGAGGAATGCCTCGTACTCGGCCTAGTTATTTAACGTTGGGAATGCTAAGGCGAGGGAGACTTCTATCAAGATGCCTTCTTTATTCTCTAAGATGGCGCCCGCTCCATTTCTCGTCGAGCTGGAGGCGCCGTCAATGAAGATGGCCCACATGTGTACCCCGGGGGTCGGGGACTCTGTGGAGGTTATTTCCATGAAGAAGTTAGCCAGAACTTATGCCTTGAGGGCCTTTCTGCTCTCATATTGGACGTCGAATTCTAAGAGTTCGAGCGACCATCTGAGCATTCTGCCTAACATGTTTGGCCGTTTGAGTAGCTATTTGACGGTCTGGTCGGTTCTGACCATGATCGTGTGGGCCAGGAAGTCATGTTGCAACCTCTTGGACGCGTTGATGGGGCTAGAACAATCTTCTCGATCTACTGGTACTTGAGCTCAGGACCTTGGAGGGATTTTCTCGTGAAGTAGATCGGCTTCTGCCCTTCGGGAGTCTCTCAAATCAGCGTGCGCTGACGACCTCAGTCGCGATGACAAAATATAAGTACAGGGTTTCCCCGACCTTGGGCCTCGACAAGACCGCTGGCTATGAGAGGACTTGTTTGAGGTGGAGGAGGGCCTGCTTACACTCCTCGGTCCATTTGAACGCGGCCTCCCTATGCAGAAGCTTGAAGAATGGGAGGGCGTGTTGGGCAGACGTGGCAACAAAACGAGACAGTGACACGAGCATCCCATTTAGGGACTGGATAAACTTCCTCGTGTTCGGCGTTGCAAACTCGAAGAAAGCCATGCACTTGTTTGGATTCGCCTCTATTCCTTGCTTCGTTAAGTAGAAGTCGAGGAACTTTCCTGCTCGTACACCAAAGGTGTACTTCTCCATATTGAACCTTATTCTGCATTTCCTCGTTGTCTTGAAGACCTTTCTGAGATGGGCAGTATGGTCGATTTCTTCTCATGACTTCACGATCATGTTGTCCATGTAGAACTCGAGCATGTCGCTAATTTCTCCCTGGAAGACTTTGTTCACTATCCCCTGGTAGGTCGTGCCGACGTTTTTTAAACCGAAGGGCATTATATTGTAGTAATAGTTGCTCGACTCGGTCATGAAGACCGTGTATTGTTTGTCGGCCTTTGCCATGTGGATTTAATTGTACCCGAGTACGCGTCCATGAACGACAACAGTTTAAAACCTGCAGAATTGTCGACGAGTTTGTCGATGTTAGGTAACTAATATGCATCTTTGGGACATGCCCGATTGAGATCAGTGTAATCAATGCACATCCTCCATTTTCCATTATGTTTTTAACAAGTACAACCTTGGAAAGCCAGGTTGTGTACTGGGCTTCCGATATAAAATTTACCTCTATTCTTGGGTGTCTCGGGGTCGGTCTTCTCTTCTTATTTCTCGGCCTCGTCAGGGAGCAGTGGAATCCTCATGCCTGAAGCTCTTGGCACCCTCTTGATTCTGTGAGCTGCAGGCGTAATAGGTGGTCTCTATCTCTTCATACTGGATGTATGCCTAGGCCTTATGGAGGAGCGCGTCTAAGGTGTTAGGCCTTTCAATGCCGACTGCCTTGGCGAACTCGTTGCGAGGTTGCAGTCCTTGCTCGACCAAAAATCTCTTCATGTCATCCGAGGTGAATACCTGGATAGCTTTTCGATTGAACCTCTCTATGTAATCCCTGAGAGATTCGTCTTTTCCCTGGATGATGGCTTCCAGGGATGCTTCCATCTTCGGGTGGCGTCGGGAAGTGGTAAAGTATCTAAAGAACTTTCTCTTCAGCTCTTTCCAGGAGGTGATGGACTCAGGCACGAGGCTCTTGTACCATACCATAGAACCCTTACTTAGGGTAGTGGGGAAGAGCCTGCACTTGATGGCTCCCCGAACATTTTGGTAGTCGAGCATCGCATCGATGCTTTCAATGTGGTTGTCCGGGTCGGTCGTACCATCATATGTCGCCAAGGGCGGGGGGTTTTCCATCCCGGCGGGTAAGGGAGCCTCCATGATGGTCCTAGACAGTGGTGTGCGTTATTCATTCTCGTCACTTCTGACAGGTGATTGAAACGGTGAAAGGTCACCTCGGTCTTTTCTACTCCGTCGGGGGGGGGGGGACTGCTTGGCCGGATCTTTAGCTTCTCGATGTATCCGTCAGTTTTATTCCTCTTATGAGTGAGGGAGCATCGTTCTTTCGGGGGAGGAGAGCTATTACCCTTCTGGGTGCCCACTGGTTGTGGTCGTTCCAATCGGGGACAACGCCTGGCCTGCCTTAGGGAGGGGCTCTGAGACACCTCATGTTACGGCCTCCGCGGGGGAGTGGAAGGACGGGTTTCTCGCATTTGCAGGAACGGGTTACGAGGAACTGGTGACGATGTCTTTGCGGGGGAGAGCGTGATTGTCAGTCTTTCTCCAACATTTTGATTTGCTCGTTCTGTTGAAAAATCATCAAGTTTATCTGATTGATTGCTGCGAATAGGGCCACCATAGTCGGGTCAGCATTGGTGGGCACAGGAATTGGTTGAAAGACAATTGATTGTCGAAGCTTCGGGCGGCATTGAAGGTCGCGTCTTCTGAGGAGGGAAAGGCAGTGTGTCCGTCCCTGGGGTCGCTCTCTTCGACATGAACAATCACATTAGGGTCGTGACCGTCACTGTTGGTAAACAGAGTGAAGGCGGTTTCTGGAGCGTTGCCTTCAATGCTTGGGCTGACCATGATCAACGGAGGTTGTAAACTGCTTTGGTTCTTGGATTTCTATAGGATAAAGAACGGGGAAGCAAGAGTTCCTACAGACGGCACCACTGATCTTACTGGATCAGAAAAGGATCAGCAACCAGCCACGCGTTGTGAGCTCCTTAATTCATCGGTGGTGGAGAAGAGGAGGGGGTGTATCTGCAAGGTACTCTGATGCTAAAGTGAGAAACATAGTAAGAGAGATTAAGTATAGAAAAAAGGTATAGAATTCAGAATACCTGACTCTCTAGTGAAATTGGGTATTTATAGTGTGCTTCCAGCGCTGGGCCAACAATCACTTTACATTGGGCTGGATTTTCAGGCCCAACATAAGTCACTTCCAGGGTCTACATGGCGTAGGGAAGACCAACACATGGTTTTCACCCTGGTCCAACTTCCCCGTGATCTTCAGAAGATGGAAGACCGATTCTTTAGAACACGGGTAGTTGCCTGATGATGTGTCCCCACATGGGGAACGTGAGGGGGGGGGGGGCGTGAGCTCTCCCTGTGCTAGGTAGTGGTCTGCCTGACTACAGAGAGTATTGAGCGTGCCCGACGGGATGGAGGATGGGGCCTTGATGGGTCTCCCAAATGTAGCATTGGGTTGGGCCTGGCCGACTGTGGCCAGATAATGTCCTAGTCCAGAACAATATTTAACACATTATCTTAGGATTGTCTGGTCGATCCTGTAAGTAACCTTTAATAAGAGACTAGCGATTGTTTACAAAATTTCTAAGCAAATACAATGTTAGCCTTAATTGATGGTATTAATATTAAATTTTGTGTAGGTGCGCAAGAATCGGTGTTAGCCTTAATTGATAGTGTTAATATTGAATTTTGTTTATGTTCGCAAGAACCGGTGTTAGCCTTAATTGGTGGTGTTAATATTTATTTGTTTAGGTTTACAAGAATAAGTGTTAGCCTTAACCGACAGTGTTTAATATTGAATTTAGTTTAGGTTCATAAGAACATGTGTCGACCTTAACTGGCGGTGTTTAGTATTAGTGTTAGAGGTTCGAGTATATATTGCATTTTATTGAAGCATCATGCATCAAGTATTTCAGAGTTAGATTAGGACTTCGATATGGTGATTCAGGACTTTGGGTCAGTGTTAGGACTTTGGTCCGGTGATTCATGACTTATGTCTGGTGTTAGGACTTTGGTCCGGTGTTTTAGGACTTCGATCCGAAGTTTAGGACTTCGATATAGTGTTTTAGGATATTATGTAAAATAACTCTTAAATCCCCCGACGGTACCACATCCATGGGAGTAGAAGAGATGAGTATTGCATATTTAACTTGTACATGTGATGTGACATTGCGTGATTGAGATTGTTTATGAATGTCGTATTATATGAAATGATATCTTTGCTGTTATTATACCGTTTATAATATAGAATGTATTCTCACCTGTTCTTGTTTTCATGTTTCTGTATATGTATTTTTATATAGGTGATTCTCAGTTTGATACTGAGGAGTGACTACAGTCGGTTGCTTATGGAAGATGCTGTAGACGACCACTTCCATTATTTGTTTTCATGTTTCACCGAACCTTAAGTCGGATATTGGTTTACTTTAGAATGAATAGCTCTTATATTGTATATTGTAACATTGAAAATGCAAGTAAACAAACACATTCGTCGATTTTAATATAGTATTTCAACTTCATACATGAAAAAAACAAAGACAAGCACAACTTTTCTATCAAAATATACCTAGTTTCTACATCGATTAACAGTCGATTGAGATAATATATGGCCCTTTTGACGTCATCATCATCTTTTTGGCTAATATATTGTCTATTGTCAAATTCGATGCAGAAATATATAGTTTTATGCTCGTATTTCTCATAGGAAGTAATAACACAGGAGGCTTTGACAGATACTCTTTAAAATCATCGAATGTCTTTTGATATTCTAGTTCCCAACTAAAACTTTCCTCTTTTAAAAATAGCAACGGTAAAAATATCTTTGTCTTGTTACTTAAATTCAAAATAAACCTTTTTAAAAAGTTTATTTTTCTAAAGAAAAATTAGAGCCGCTTATAAGTTTTTTATACTAAATTATTATCTTTTAAATTTATATACAATAAAAAAATTTATAATTTGAAATGGAGATTGTAAAATACATATCATATTTTATTAAAGATAAAGTATAAGTTAGTCGTTTTCTTTTAGAAAAAATGCATAAGACTTTAAAAAAAAAGGAGCGAATATATATATATATATATATATATATATATATATATATATATATATATATATATATATATATATATATATATATATATATATATATATATATATATATATATATATATATATATATATATATATATATATATATATATATATATATATATATATATATAGAAGGCCTTTTATTTTGGTCAAATGAAATAATTTTACTAATTATTATTATTATATCTATAATATTTCCATCCATTTAATGATAAAAACACAAAAGATGTGCTGTATTTGTTTGAGTTGTTCTGATCTTTAGAATAGTAATAAATAAATAAAACAAAATGATACTAACAACGAAGCAGGAATCACGCGCGAAGCACGTGGACGGAAAGATGCTGTTCACTGTTTAACACTAAAATAAAAATAAATAGAAAAGGAACCCTTTAAAATAAAAAATAAAAAAAGATACCAACGGTTTCTCACTTCACTTAAGAACCGAACCTAGTTGTACAAATGAAACATAACATAGGGTAAGAGAACAAAACACAAACAAACAAACATACATACTCTGTTTTTCTAATGGACTCACTCTCTCTCTTCTGCACCGGAGCTCTTCTCGCCGGCGGCCTATATTGGTTCGTCTGTATCCTCGGCCCCGCCGAACGAAAAGGCAAACGCGCCACCGATCTATCCGGTGGTTCCATTTCCGCCGAAGAAGTCCAAGATAGCTACAAACAATACTGGTCCTTCTTCCGTCGTCCAAAAGAGATCGAAACCGCCGAGAAAGTCCCAGATTTCGTCGATACCTTTTACAATTTAGTAACAGATATTTACGAATGGGGTTGGGGTCAATCCTTCCATTTCTCACCTTCCCTCCCTGGTAAATCCCACCGTGACGCCACGCGCCTCCACGAAGAAATGGCTGTGGATCTCATCGAGGTGAAATCCGGAGACAAAATCCTCGACGTTGGATGCGGTGTTGGTGGTCCCATGAGAGCCATCGCTTCTCACTCACGCGCTAACGTCGTTGGAATCACGATCAACGAGTATCAAGTGAAAAGAGCCAAGATACATAACAAAAAAGCCGGACTCGATTCTCTATGCGACGTCGTTTGCGGCAATTTCCTCGAGATGCCGTTTCCCGATAACAGTTTCGACGGCGCGTACTCAATCGAAGCGACGTGCCACGCGCCTAAGCTTGATGAAGTTTACGCTGAAATTTTTAGGGTTTTGAAACCCGGTGCTCTTTACGTTTCTTATGAATGGGTCACAACAGAGAAATTCATACCCGAAAATTCAGAACATGTTGAGATTATTCAAGGAATTGAAAGAGGTGATGCTTTGCCTGGGCTTAGAAGCTACGCTGATATAGCTGAAACGGCTAAGAAGGTTGGGTTTGAGGTTGTTAAGGAACAGGATCTGGCTGAGCCACCGGCTGAG
The DNA here is from genome assembly GCA_963859935.3 of Lathyrus sativus. Classification (NCBI taxonomy): domain Eukaryota; kingdom Viridiplantae; phylum Streptophyta; class Magnoliopsida; order Fabales; family Fabaceae; genus Lathyrus; species Lathyrus sativus. Next base: position 675,255,076 of record OZ012739.1, on the reverse strand, counting down.
CCGTGGTGGAGCCGTTTGAAAATGGGTCGGATTGCTTATTGGCGTAACCATGTTGTGGTAACTGTTCTGTCTGCATTGGGAATAGCGCCCAAAGGGACGGTTGATGTTCATGAGATGCTATTCAAGACTGCTGACTTTTTGACCAGAGGGGGTGATACTGGGATTTTCTCTCCTATGCACATGATTCTCTGCAGAAAACCAAAAGAACAAGAAAAATAAGTTTCTGAAAATTTCTGGTGGTGCTGATGAAGGTATCTGAAATTAAAATGAATTTGTTTTTTTTTTAATAATTTTTATTTTATATTAAGTTTAACTTATTGTTTCTTTGAACTGGATGTAATATGTTTTTGTTTTTTTCTTTTTCATTTTTGCAATGTAGTTTTCTTATTGCCTTTTGGATTTTATTTTAGTCTTCAGTACTGTTACTGTTAGTGTATTTCATTTAATGGACTTTAATTAGTTTAAAGTTGGATTCTGATTGTCCCTGTGATTTGATTGATATGGTAGTGTAGTAAAAGCAATGAATATTAAAAGTTTCTTTACGGTGTTTTACAATTTTATGGAGTTGTTGGGGGTGAAAAGGAGATGATGAGGTGGAGATACGAGAAAACAGCACATGTTAAGATAGATGGCTATATTTGTTAGAGATTAGCTGGCTTTTGTGGTACTGTAACGTGATTATGCTTTTAGCTTAATTAAGAATCTGAATGGATCTGGAGATGCTTATTTTTGGTTTTGTTGTTGGCATTTTGTGAGTGGGTGTTTCCTCCAGGAGACCGTTGGGCCACACATGCCAAGACATTTGCACAGCACTTGCGTTGGATCTGACAATTCTTTTTTGTTTCACACTCATCTTGTTTCCGTGACAAAACACATACTGTATCTTACTGTATCTTATATGGATGAGGATTAAGGACTAGTAAGCCATCTTTAAAAAAATTGAATTAATAAAATTCATTACACCAATACCTCTACCAATTTTTTTGAAAAAAAAGAGGTGTCTGTAAAATTTTTAGTGTCAGGGATCAAATTTAGAGTATCTGTTGTGTTAAAGAAAATACTAGTGGAGAAAGTTCCTTTTCTTGTAGTGTTAAGATGGTGAGTATAACATTTCTGTCAAGAGTTCGTTCCATCTATATCTATTCAACTTAAATGTATCAAAAGCATCAACTACTTTGTTTGCATTAAGATTGACAAACATGTTAAAATTTGTATGTTAAACAAGAATTATTAGTTTGTGGGAATATGATAGATTAGACCCGAATAAAATGCTCAAAGCTCCATTGAAAAATGGAGCAAGTAATATTTGAAGAAAAAACCTGAAAAATTAAACTCTGATTTACGAAACCATCATTATTAGTTTTGACCGATCCATTGGCAAGTGCCTCTGCCTATTAAAATGAAATGTTTTTTAGTTAAATATGTTTTTTTTCCCTCATAAATATTACCAATTTTGGTTTTATACTTGTAATGTACTGGAGATAAGTTATTTAAGGTAGAATTTTACATAAAGGGTTATTTTGTAAAAGTCCTAAAGTTAAAGTATGAAGGTGGAGATATTTATGCATTTCGTGGACAAGACAGTGATTTCTTATCATTCTTTGAAGCTCACCTAATTAAGGGGATGGACTCTGCATTTAGTGTTAATGAAGTGAAAATGTGGTGGAAACATGAAGAGGGTTGTTTGATTTTTTTAATAAAAAAAACTGATGAGTTTAAGCCTTTAAGGTTGACATCAATTTTGGTAAAAATACTATCTAGTAGATTTCATTCTTGGCTTGGTAGCCCCCAGACGTAGGTGTTGTTTTTCACCGAACTGGGTTAACAATCATTGTGTGTTTGTTTATTTTCTGCAATTTGTATTCTGCTCCTTATTGTCATTGTGTTTGAAGCAGATATCAAGTGTCTCAATATCTCTCAGGACATTTGAGATCTGCTACCAAAATTTCAATTGGTATCAGAGTAGGTATCATGCTCTGCATCTAGGTGAGATTCAGGGAAGTTACTTTCTGGTTCAATGGACAAAGAAGGAGGAATATTAAATAGACCACCCATTCTTGATGGATCTAATTATGAATATTAGAAAGTGTACATGGTGGCCTTCATTAAGTCTATGAATGGTAAAGCTTAGAAGTCCATGGTCAAAGGGTGGGATCCACCAAAGGCTAAAGATAAGGAATGATATGTTAAAGCCTGAGGAAGACTAGAACATCTAAAGCATTGAATGCCTTGTTCAATGGTGTTGACAAGAACATCTCCAGGTTGATCAAGAATTGTACTGTTACCAAGGATGCTTGGGAAATCTTGAAGACTGCTCATGAAGGAACTTCTAGGGTGAAATCTTCAAGACTCCAACTTCTCACCACCAAGTTTAAAAACTTGAGGATGATAGTATTCAAGACTTTCATATGAACATTGTTGATATTGCCAATACTTCAAGTGATCTTGGAGAAAAGATTCCAGAAGATAAGTTGGTTCAAAAAATTCTAAGATCTCTTCCAAGGAAGTTTGACATGAAGGTGACTGCCATCGAAAAAGCTTAAGATATAAATACCCTGAAGGTAGATGAACTCATGGGTTCTCTACAAACTTTTAAAATGGCCTTGAGTGAGAAAACTGGGAAGAAGAAAAGCTTAGTCTTAATGTCTAATTCCAAGGAAAAATTATCTAAGGCTATTGTGCTGCTTCGGAAACACTACAATCAATTGCTGAAGAGGATGGAAGGGGAGTCAAGAGCAAATGTCAAGACTCACTCACCCGACTACAACAAAAGGAGGGATTTTAGAATAAAGTCTAAAAATGATGAGAAAGTTGGCAAAGGAAAAGGAATCAAGTGCTATGAATGTAAAGGTTTTAGACACATTAAATTTGAGTGTCCTACCCTTCTCAAGAAGGAGAAGAAGAGTTTTTCTACATCATGGTCTGAAGATGATTCTGCGAGTGAAGGAGAACCACCTAAACAGGTTTCTACTCTTACATGGGTATTTGACTCTGATGGAGAATCTGATATTGGAGAACTCTCATATAATGATCTGACTAACTCCTACAGGGAGCTGTGCACCAGAAGTGCAGAAATATGTCAGTTATGAGAGGATCAACATAGTGTTATCATTTGGCTTGAGGCTGAAAGATTGAAGCACCTTGACATTATCTTTGGTCTATAGGAGGAAGTTGTATTGCTCAACTCTAAACTTGACAATATGACCAAAACTGTTAGAATGCTCAATAGTAGTTCTGATGTGCTAGATGAGATTCTTTAATTTGGGAGGGATGCTGGAGATATCAAAGGACTTGGTTACAATGACCAAGTTGTGATGAACAAAAGAAAAGAGCCAACATTAAGTTCAGCCCGGCCTAAAAGAAAACAAAATCAGAAGATGTCAAAAGGGATAACCCAACATTAACACAGACATTAGAAAAATCCTTCAAGCAAAAAGAAACAGGACTGGAAATGTCATTATTGTGTTAAGTATGGTCACATTAAACCTTATTGCTACAAGTTACATGGGTATCCCAAGTTTGGTTCACAACCTAGAAAGAGGCATGAAGGTAAAGCAGGAAAGAAGTGGATTCCCAAGAATGAGTCTGTGGCCCTAATAGCTCATTCTTCTCTAAGAGCCTCTACTGGAGAAAGGTGGTACTTTGATAGTGGTTGTTCGAGACACATGACTGGTGTCAAGGATTTTTTGGTGGATATAGAATCACATGCCTCCAACTATGTCACCTTTGGAGATGAATCCAAAGGGAAAATTAAAGGTGTTGGGAAGTTGGACAATGTTGGGCAGCCTAGACTTGACAATGTGTTGCTTGTCAAGGGATTGACTGCAAATTTGATAAGTATTAGTCAACTTTGTGACCAAGGTCTCAAGGTTAACTTTACAAAATATGAGTGTCTGGCTATGAATGATAATGATAAAGTTATCATGAAGGGTGCCAGATTGAAAAATAATTGCTCTGTGTGGACTTCTTTAGAGACAGAGTGTTCATCAATGTAAAATAAAGATGATGTAAAGCTTCAAAAACTTACCTCAAATATGAATATTGAGGGTGAATGAATCAATGGTGAATGGCATATTGGGAAGTTAACCAAGATGTCACACAAGAAGCTGCAACATCTTACTACCTCAAGGATTCTAGAACTTCTTCATAGGGTCTTAATGGTTGATGATCTTGAAGGAAAGAGGCGTGCTTATGCTGTCACTGATGACTCAACCATAGAAGTTGAATGCATAGCAATAGGGGAGAGTTATTCTCAATTCATAGGGATGAGACATATGCTGATTGGGCATAATTTCACACAAGATGTCGTGACATTATCCTGTGATAACTTGAGCATCACTGATGGTATAAAAAATCAGGTCAAGATGTTAAAGGCAATTTAGGGTTTTGATTATTTGAGGGTTTAGAGAAATTAATTTGTGGGAATACTATTCAAGTGTATGTATGTTCCCAACAAATAAGAAGGGGGTTTCAAAATCAATCATTTCAAATTTACCTAAACCGCTCTTACACATGTTTACATCATACATCACAATTCCTCACAAACTGCTTCATATTCCTCCTCGAAGAAAAACCCAATCCTGTTCTCAAGTTTTCCAAGATGTCTCAACAACAGTCGTCTAGAGGGATATCCAAGAAGGAGAACGTTTCTTCATCAGCAGCTAGGGGTAGGTCTGGAAAGATGCCTGCTGAAGATGCCATTGATGTTGCCCCCCTTGGTTGTGGTGCCATACAAGCCTAATAAACTTCCTGTAAGAAGATCTAAGAACATCCCTATAGGTAATCCTTCAAATACCTCTGGTGCTTTTTCTAACCCTAGGATAGAAAAATAAATTTTTGACATGGATAAGAGGATCGGAACAATAATGGCTAAGGCCTTAAATCTAGGGGGTCGGCTGAATGTTGCTGGAATTACTAGACCCCTGGCTCAGATTCTTCCCACACCTTTGCCCTTATTGCTGAACCAGAGGTAACGACTGAGGAGAATGTTGATGAGGATAGTATTGAAGGGGATGATCATCAAATATCAAAAGGGAATCTGTACACTCTTGCTGACTCTATGGTAATAGATGTTGAAGCAGATGGTGGAACATCTCCATTTGTAGAAGAATCGCAGTCAAAGGAACAAGCATCTGAGGGTACTATTGGAAAGGTTGCTGATCAGGTTATCAATGTTAATGACCTACCTTCTGATGATGAAATCATTGCCAAGAGTCTCCACCCTAGTGTGGCCAAGAGACTGAAGAGTAGAAAAGGTAAGGGTGTGGTTGAAAACACTCCTACCAAGATATCTAAGAAATATGTGGTTGGACCATATAAACCTTGGAGCAAGGTTGTTATTGTGTCGAGAAAGAGAAAAGCTGAGTATGATACTGAGTCAGACTATGATTTTGCAGAAGATGTCCAGGACATCATACATGTAAAGAAGCCAACCTTTAAGAAGAAGGATGCAGCTCTTCCTAAAGCTCCCTTAGACAACGTCTCCTTCCATGCTCCTGAAAACATGGAGAGGTGGCCATATGTGTACCAAAGGAGAGTTTCTTTGGAAAGGGAACTAGGGAAGAATTACTTAGAATGCAAAGAGGTGTTAAAGCTAAATGAAGCTGTCGGGTTGATGAAGACACTCACTAAACTTGGGTCTTACTATAAGAAGTTGGTCAAGGAATTTTTGGTGAACATTCCTGAAGGCTGTGATGATGTAACCAGCGAAGACTACAGGAAAATGTATGTCAGAGGAAATGTTGTGACATTCTCCTCTATTGTGATCAATAAGTTTCTGGGAAGATCAGTAGAACCTCAACCTGAGTGTGAAGATACCGATGATTAGGTGTGTCAGGAGATAACCTGTAATACTGTTAAGCATTGGCCAAGCAAAGGGAATCTGTCAGCTGGGAAGCTCAGTGTGAAGTATGCAATTATGCATAAAATTGGTATTGTCAACTGGGTGCCTACCAACCATACTTCAACCATATCTTCTGGACTAGGAAAATTCATATACATTGTTGGTAAAGGAAGAAAGTTTGATTTCAAACTTATATCTTTGGTCAAGTTTTGAAGCAAGCTTCATCAACTGCTGTTAAACTACCTGTATGTTTTCCATCACTCATTTGTGGTATAATTCTATATCAGTATCATGGTATTCTGGTACTTGCAGATCATGCAATGAAAAGGGAATCTCCCGTGGCATTGCACTATAAGTTATTTGTTGGGAATCATGTCCCCAAAATTATCTACACTAACATATGCTCCTACAACATCAAAGGAATATACCATTGCATAGCTAAAGGAGACATGCAAGGATCTTGATGCCATCATCACATCCAGTACATCTAGAAAGGTTAAACTTGAACAGTTAATACAGGCCTTGACAGTTGAGCAAGACAAGGCCACTGAAGCTGATACTAATGGTGCTGAAAAGGATGCAACTAGAGAAGATGAGGTTGAAGTTGATGATGATGCTTAAGATGAGGCTGGTGATGATCTTGGTGAAGAGGAAGAAGATGATGAGGCTACTGAATATGATATCTGAATGTAGTCTTATTTTTATTTGTGTGGTTATGTAAGGGCTTAATGCCCAGGATATTTTTGGCACTTTATGAGCTTATTATGTACGTTAATCCTTTATGTTATTTCTTGGTTATTTAGTTAGCTTATCTGCCTTTGTCATATTATGGCTAAAAAGGGGGAGTAATATTAACTTCACTAACCACTGCTAACCACTGACTGTTGCTGCCATTGAGGGGGAATGTTCTAATATATTGCTTGATAAGAAGGAACTGATTGAGGGGGAATGTTCTAATATATTGCTTGCAGAAGAAGGAACTAATTGAGGGGGAGGCTTTAGTATTTTAATTTTTTCGCTGCTGATGTTCTGACTTTTGGCCTTTAACTTATGTTTCTGCTTGCAAGGTTTATTTAGTTAGCTTTAGTCAAAATCTGCCAAAGGGGGAGATTGATGAGTCCAAGCCTTTGAGGTTGGCATCAATTTTGGTAAAACTAACTTTACAGCAAGATGTTGGACAAGATGCCCTAACATGAAGAACTAACTGAAGATCAAGATGTTGGACAAGATGTCATATCATGATGATTCGACATCTTTGTCTATTACTTTTCAGTTTTTAATTATGCTATTTTTAATTCTAGATTTTAGATTATTCTGGGACTATTTGTTTTTCCTATGTGGCGTCCGAGATTGAGGAATCATAGATTCTGATTATAATGTGAAGATGTTGTTTCTAAGTGTGGAGACACTTTAGGAAACTTAGGATTGAAGAAACTATTCTAGAGGAGAATTAGTTGCAGATTCTGTGGAACAGAATTACTACGTTTTGAAGCCCAAATCCAGTCTTGTTTATGGTTATAAATATGATGGATTTAACCTAGGAAAGGTGTGGAAAAATACATTGATGCCTAGTGAGTTTAGGGTTTGTATTTTGTGAGCCTTTCTTGTGTCGTGTTGATACTAGAGCTGAACTATTTATATTAAGTTGTAATTTTTGTTACTGCTGTGATTGAAAGGGAATTGAGAAGGGTCTCATACCTAAGAAGTGTCTTAGGTAGAAATTAAGCATGGGTAGTGATTAAGTGATAAGTTGTAAACCGAAGGTTGTTTAGCTTAGAATTTAATACTATATAGTGGATTTCATTCCTGGCTTGGTGGCCCCCAGACATAGGTGTTGTTATTCACTGATCTGGGTTAACAATCATTGTGTGTTTGTTTGTTTTTTGCAATTTGCATTTTTCTCCTTATTATCATTATGTTTGAAGCAGAGATCAAGTGTCTCAACATCTCTCAAGACATATGAGATCTGCTACTAGAATTACAAAAATATTTAGAAAAGATGAGGATGCATCATTCTTAGCTTTGCTTGCTAAAAAATAATTGTGAAGTTGAAATTTATACCGAGTCCGAACCCCTATAAGTGAGTTGACTTATATGGAGAGGTTTAGAGAGAAACAAAAGGGGCATGAAAGTGGTGGGGATAGTGAATCAAGTGAAGATTCTATGAATGGTATACACTTTGAAGACAATGAAGAAGAGAGAATACATGATTTCGATAAAGACTTTGATGAATGGTTTAACTTTAGGGTAGATGAAGCTGATTCTAGAAGGGAGAATGTTGATGGTGCTGCTACAAGTCAACTTGCCAGCTGTATGTTTACCATAGAAGAGATGGATAAGGAACGTATCATAGAAAAATATTACATTACTAATGAACTTGATAGTGGGGTAGATGAAGATATGGTTGATGACATGCCTATAGTGACTAGGTTTAATGAAGAGCAAACACTTGTTATAACATAATTAGTTTGTACTATATCTCTAAGGTTTTGATGATAACAAAGTATTTAAAGCACAATTGGGTATACTAACATGTGTTCAAGTGTACAGGATCATAGACTAAAAATGCTGATATAAATTCAGTTTGGTACCAAAAATGGACGTTTAAAGAAAGGCTAAATGATCCAGAATCTGAATGATCAGAATCAGAATTTGAAGACTCATACTCTGAAGGAGGTAAACTTATGAAGACCAAACTCTGAACAAATTCAACCTCTGAAGACTCAAACTATGAAGGATTAAAAGTTGAGACTCCAAAGACTCAGACTCTGAAGTCAGTCAATGCAAGGATCAAGAAGACTCTGATAGGTCAATATCAGACTCTGAGGTCATTCAACGCTATCGAGAAGACTTTGATAGGTCACTTTCAGACTCAGAGAGCAATATTTATTCTTCTGATCACATAAAGATTTAAACAAAAATCTTCACAGACAACTAGGATGCAACATTTAATTCCTCTTGAAGCAAATGGATTTTAAATATATATTTTTAAAGGGGTTAACCATATCAAGTAATATTCCAACATCTCTAGTCAAAATTCTCCAAGACTCACTTGTGCTAGCTATTCTCTTCAACGACTCTTTTCTATCTCTCTATATAAGGATCCAAATACTTGAAGAAAAGTAACTAACCATTGACAATAAAAAGAGTTGTTACTCTATCAAACAAAAAAGCACAAGTTTAACTTAGAATTTCTGTATAGTCAATTTTGTGTCAATGGTCATGAAGTAATGTTTAATAAGAACAATTTTATAATCATGAATGAGTCTGACATATCCATAGTGTTCAAAGGTAGGAGAAAAGGCAATGTCTATAAAATTAATTTCTATGAATTGTCTAATCAGAAGTTACTTTGCCTTCTATCAGTGAGCGATGGAAAATGGCTATGACACAGAAGGTTAGGACATGCTAACTAGAGATTAATCTCTAAGCTTAGCAAGTTAAAACTTGTCAAAGGTTTTACGAAACTCAATTATCATTCATATGCTCTTTGTGGAGCATTCCAAGTATGAGAAATTAACAAAACCTCTTTCTAAACAAAGAAAATTGTCTCAACCTCCAAACGGTTATAACTACTTCACATTAATTGATTTGGTCCCGTTGGTACTGCATCAATCAATGTGAAGAAATATCGATTAGTCATAGTTAATGACTATAGTAGCTGGACTTGGGTCAAATTCCTTAGAACTAAAAATGAATCATATGATGTGTTTAGAATCTTCTGCATATAGGTACAAAATGAAAAAGAATAAAAGGTTTTAAAAGTCATAAGTGATCACGGAGGAGAATTTAAAAATGAGCCATTTGAAATCTTTTGTGAAAAACATGTAATTCTCCACCAGTTCTCTTCTCCTAGAAATCTACAACAAAATGGAGTTGTAGAGAGAAAGAACATATCTTTACAATAAATTGCTAGAATCATGATTAACGAAAATAATTTACCTAAGTACTTGTGGGAAGAAGCTGTAAACACAATAAGAACAAAATCTATATTAGACATATTCTTAACAAAACTTCAGATGAGATTTTTAAATGAAGGAAGCCAAGTATTTGTTATTTTCATCAGTTTGGATGTACATGTTATATCTTAAGCATCAAATTTGATGACAAAGAGCCTGTCAATAAAATATCAAAGCTAGTTGAAAGTTTTTCATAATTTCATGTATCTGAAGACACTTCTGGTGATTCAGAAGTGACAAATCCTTTAGAAGATAAATGTCCATGAGTTGATGGTCCAGAAGCTTATCCAACTTCTGAAGCCCATCTAGAGAAATAAGCTTCTGAAAAATCTCATGATGCCTCACAAGAGGCAATACAATCCAAGAAGACCTTCAAGTACAAGTTTTTACATCCAGAAGAGCTAATAATTAGAAATAAAGATAGTCCTCTCAAGATAAGATGTGCATTCATAGATGAACAGTCAATGTTAGGACTCGTCTCTATGATTGAACCTACTTCTGCTGATGAAGCAATATCTGATGATGGCTGGATTGTGGCAATGCAAGAATAGCTGAATCAATTTTAGAGGAATGATGTTTGGGATTTGGTACCCAAACTTCACCAGAAGAACATTATTGGAACAAAATGGGTCTTAAGAAAAAATATTAATGAGCAAGGTGAAGTGGTGAGGAATAAAGCTAGACTTGTAGCTCAAGGCTATAGTCAACAAGAAGGCATTGATTTCTCAAAAACTTTTACACCTGTTGCAAGGTTAGAGGCAATCATATTACTTTTATTAGTTGTTATTAATCATAATATCACTTTATATCAAATGGATGTTAAGAGTGTATTTTTATATGGTGTTATTCCTAAAGAAGTGTATGTCAAACAACCGCCTGGGTTTGAGGATTTAGTCCTTCTAGAACATGTATTTGAACTTAAGAAATCACTCTATGGCCTAAAACAAGGTCCCATAGCTTACAATGAGAGACTAAGTAATTTCGTATTAGAAAATGGCTTTAAAAAAGGACCAGTTGACACTACATTTTTCAGAAAGAAACTTAAAAATGATTATAGTTGTTCAAGTATATGTTGATGATATCATTTTTTGTTATACTAATGCTACTCTTTGCAAAGAGTTTTCTAAGTCAATGCAGGATGAATTTGAAATGATTATGATGTGAGAGCTGAAGTTTTTCCTTGGAATTCAAATCAACCAATGCAAGATGAAGTTTATGTTAATCAAACTAAGTACACAAATGAGCCTCTGAAGAAATTAAAACTAGATGATTGCTATGCATCCTACCTGTAATCTAAGCAAAGATGAAAGTAGCAACAAAGTGTGTCAGAAGTTGTACAGAGGTTTAATAGGTTCTTTAATTTACTTAACAGTTTCTAGACCTGATATTTTATTCAATGTATGTCTATATGCAAGATTCCAATCAGATTCTAGAGAGACTTATTTGACTATTGTTAAGAGAATCTTTAGGTATCTGGAAGGAACTACTAACCTTGGACTACTTTATATAAAATCTCTAGATTACAAGCTAGTTGGATTATGTGATGCAGACTATGCTAGGGATAGAATTGAGAGGAAATCCACTAGTGGAAAGTGTCAATTCATAGGTGAAAACCTTATATTATGGGCTACTAAAAGACAGGAAACTATCGCTTTATCTACAACAGAAGCAAAATACATCTCAATTACAAGTTGTTGCACAAAACTACTCTGGATGAAATATCAGTTAGAAGAATATCACATATGTGGAAGGAATATTCCAATAATTATGATAATACTGTTCAAAAAGGTGTTCAGAAAGGCGTGATAGATATATAGTTCGTTGATACTAATCATCAATGGGCTGATATGTTTACCAAGCCTCTTGCTATAGAATGATTTCATTTTATCAAAAAGAATCTAAACATGCATTTTGTAAAAGAATATTGTTTGCTTCTGAATGGAGAATCAAAGTCTAATGATGATCAAAAGACACTATGATCATAGGCTCTGAACTAGCCTCTAATGAATTGTATCCTCCAAAGAATCTCAGCCTTTGATGCTCAAAATCTAATGAGCGATCTTTAATAGCATGTAAGTGGAAAATATTTTCAACTTCTTTTGACACTTGTCACACATATGTGTCATGAATATGAAAGGTTTTCTAACATGTGGATATTAACTATTGAGTAATAACCTTCAAATAATGATGAATTGCTTTGAATATTGTGTTTCACGCCTCCTTTATCATTAAGTTTTGTTTTAATCAAAGTTGAAAATACTTTTAACTCAAAACACCTTGAAATTTAAAACTCACACACTTTCTCTCACTTCACAACCTACACTTTCGTTCTCAAACTTTCTCAGAAAAACAACCTTTTTTCAAAAACATGTCTTAAATCCTAAACCATATCTCAATGGAGTCTTCTTCTCAACAAGCTCCCATGAAAGTAGTTTCTGGAAAAAAAATTCACATTAAACCCTGAACAATGAAGGTCAAAGAGAATGAACTAAATTTGATTCAGAAGCAAATGATGGATTTTGAATCTTTCAGTGCAAATGAGTATTTTAAAGTTTAAGGATGGATGCTTTACTTCGAAATGCTCAATGGACCTATTTGCCCTTATCTTGCAAAGGATTTTTAGATTAGGGAAGAAGTTTTTGATGAAGATTATGTTGCTTCTGAGCAAAGACAGAAGATTTCTGAAGATGAAGCAAACAAAGGGAAAAGTAGAGTTGAAATGGGTTTAAAAGTGTTCAAAGATGTTAATATTAGGTATTTAGTGATGGGATTGAAGTAACCATCACTCAAAACCACATTACCTAGCTCTTTGGTGTGCCTGATAAAAGAAGATATGCTCTGAACACCAAAGAAATTTGCAAAGAAGAAACTCTGATCAAGTTAAACATGTTTCTCAAGTCAGATGACTTTGGAAAGGTGAATAATATGAAGATTCCTTACAGGCTTCTATTCAAAATTCTCATTGGCTATCTGATCCCCAGGGAAGGAAGTACTGATCATATTTCATAGGATCATAGGAATTTCATCTGGTATCTAGTTAATGGAGAGAAGATCAATCTAGATACATACATCTTCAATCAGGAGAAGCTACAAGCATGAAAAAAGGATTTCAATGTAGTTATTAACAAAGGAATTGGTGAGAGGTTAAAGCTGATGACCATTAAAAGGCTTTCGGTGCAATAATTATGGCCTCAGGTGATTAGAGATAGATACACACTTGTAATAATAACACCCTTACAATGAATTCACTATATGAAAGAGGTGAACCTATTTTAATTATGAATTGATATGATAATGAGAAATGTACTATTATGCAATATAAAAGAGCAAAATTCCATCCGTTCGCCAGCTAGTAAGACGCCTTGTTGGATTAGGCTAGGATTGGTCCAACCTATTTAGAGCCAAAAGCTACTTTAAATAAATTATTTATTTTGTGTTTTCCAAATATAAAAATAACAACAACAAAGACGACGACGACTAAGCCTTATCTCACTAAGTGGGGTCGGCTATATGGATCAAATGTTCTCATAATGTTCTATCAAGAACCATGCTAATATTCAAATCATTAATCTCGAGATCTTTTGTAATAACTTTTTTGATAGTCATTATAGATCTTCCATTTCCTCTAATTGTTTGTTTTCTTTCCATCTGGTCTACCCTCTTTAATACAGAATCTCCCAGTCTTCTCTCTATATGCTCCAGCCACATAGGCCTATTTTCCACCATCTTCTTCCACTACTACAAAAAACACATTTTACCTCAGACACAGAGGGGGTTTTGTCTTGGTTACAAAAGTGAGGTAATGAAGGGCGACATGAAAACTTGCCACATTACCCCTTGGTTTCTGATTAACCGAGGGGATAATTGAAATGGTAATTGGTTTGATCCCCAACAACAACATTTTTATATTTTCAAAACTAGCATCACACACCTCTCGGTTTCTGTGAAAAACTGAGGGGTAAAAGATATATATATATATATATATATATATATATATATATATATATATATATATATATATATATATATATATATATATATATATATATATATATATATATATATATATATATATATATTAAATACAAATTACATCATTTACATAGAACATTAAATTACATTCTTTAGTAATATAAAATTTTTATTTATTAAAATACAAAGTTTCTTATGTTACATTGTTTTAGTTTTAATATTCATATTAGCTTTAAGTTTCATATGTTTCTCATCATCACCATTGTTATTCTTGGAGAAGAGGAAATCTAGATTTTGTTGCATACCTATTGGTTTTCAAGTTAAATGGTTTTGCATGCATCAAATTTATTATTTAATATAAAAAAAGTTAGATAAATAACATAAAATTTTAATTAAAAGATAAGATATCATGTAAAAACACAATCTTAGAACAAACTTTTTTCGGCACTTGCAATCCATCACAGAGATCTATTCCATGCTTCCAATTGCTTTTCATAAAAAAATGTTTTCATTATAAATGTTTGAGTTTCACAAGATAACGTCCAAGATATATAGTGGTGATGTTTATGTTCTGATTGGATGTAGAGGGTTTCTTGTGGATTGATGTGTTGGCAATATCTTGAGCGTTGTTACTGTATGAATGTAGGGCATATATTCATTGTAGGTTAACTAAGTAATTATACCCTCAGTTATTTTATAAAATCGAGGGAAAAAGTTATTTATTTTTTAAACTAAGAAAATTTTGAATGTCTATAACTCGGGGGAAGCTTACAAACCTAACTCTAATTTTTAGTTGATTATTTATTAAGTCAAAATCATTCATTAAAATTATAGTATTTTTCATCATAAAAAAGGGGGAGATTGTTGGGACAAGTTTTCTTTTACATCCTCAATCCTTGATATTTAATGATAACAAAGTATAAAGAAAAACTTTATACTATAGCCGTTTCATTAAGTATGCAGAATCTAAACAAGGCAGACGTTGGATAATGAAAAATATGAACAAGCCAGACGCTGGATAAAACAAACTCTAAACAAGCTAGATAGTGGATAAAGCAGACTCTTGACTCTGGATATCTTCAGACTCTGGACTCTTGACATCATCAGATTCTGAACTAAGATTTAAATACAAAGAATTATTTAACTAGTAGTCAACTATGAATAACCTAGTATGCGCTTCTAAAATAGGTGCCATGTGTGTGACCATAAGTAAAATGAGAATACGAGGTTTTTGGTTTTATCACCATTTCTTTAGGTTTAGGTTTGAACATAAAGTTCTTTGGTGGAAAATAACCAATGCATCTTTTCCCATTTCTACTTACTCCATAGATCATGGAAACTATCTTGCTTCTATCTATGTTTCTTGCTAGAAATTTTTGAAAAGATGTTTTATATTTCTTTGAAACACACCCAGAATCCACAGAAGCTTCTGAAAGAATTTCCTTCTCAGGTTTTTTACACATGTTTTTAAGAGTAAAGTTTTATTTTTCTAAACTATTAATTCTTTCTTTTAAAATATAATTTTTCTTTTATCAGCTTACAATGGGATCCAAAATCAATTACCTGAATCTGTTTCAGAGGTAAAGAGATTTCTTTGGTGAAGGTGGTTTATGGAGGACCTGTTGGGAGGAACATAACGTGGGAGCTGGAGAGCCGAATGAATGAATCTTATTTGGATCAGTTTTTGCCAGGTAATTTTCGAGGGAGAAAATCTTTCTATGTGGGAGAGAGTTGTAACATCTCAATTTTTAAATTAATATTTTATTTAATTATTGGATTATTTATGTGTGTTATTTGCGTTATTTTTGTGTTTAGGGGATTTAGGGGTATTTTAGTAATTTCATAACTACTGAGAATATATAATTTGAGACAAGAGAAATGAAATGAGATTTATTTAAATTATTGGAGATATTTATATAATTTTAGTTATTTAATTATAATTGGAGTAATTAAAATTTTAGTTATTTTGAATAATTAAAATAGGCAAAAATAATGTCTAGGTCCTTTAAGTTATTTTAAAATAACAAGTTAGTCCTTTAAGTTTTCTTTGCAACGATTTGGTCTTTTATGTTAAGTAACGTTTGCATCGTTTACCTTTTTCATAATCTTCGTTCCAAAAACGCCTATGTGTCACAAACAGAGATGATGTGGCATTTAACAACAATGATGTGTCATTGAAGGTTGGTGATTTGACATTTGTCTTATTCTTTAAATGATTAAGCACAACCCTTATTCTCCCTCTTGCGTGCAGCTACATTGAAGGTGAAGAAACCCTTGCGTGCAACTACATTTAGGTACGTACACTTACACTCAATGGTAGTTTTCTGCGGTTCTCCTTTTTTGATTAGTTTTTTAAAAATGAAAATCCTGCGTGATAGAACTTTGGTTGATGGTTAGGTTGATGTTACTTATTTGTAATGGTAGTTTTCGTTGTAGGGTATGTTTCTTATTTTAGGTTGATGTAAACATGAACATAATGGTTATGGATGAATTTTATATTGACTTTCATCACGGGGGTATTTCGTTGTTGGCAAATATATAGGAGGTGAATTGCCAAACTAGAAGTGTGATGGTGACAGATAGAGCTACTTTGAAATATTGGGGGTTATTAGAGAGATGAAGTATCCAGGAGTTCAAGAAATATGATACAGTCTTAATCATTTAAAGAATAAGACAAATGCCAAATCAACAGCCTTCAATGACACATCATCGCTGTTAAATGTCATATCATCTCCGTTTGTGACACATAAGCGTTTTTGGAACGAAGATTCTGAAAAAGGTAAACGATGCAAACGTTACTTAACATAAAGGACCAAAGTGTTACAAAAAAAACTTAAAGGACTAACTTATTATTTTAAAATAACTTAAAGGACCTAAACAATATTTTTGCCATTAAAATAATAGAAATAATTCATATTTTGTGGATTTTTATTAAATAATTATTTAAGTGTATTTTTTATTTAAATTAAAAAAAGTGTGATATTTAATTAGAAAATATAGTTTTTTTTAATAAAAATAAAAGTTGAGATTTTAGGTAAAATTGTCAGAATTATAGAGTGTGAGTTAGAAGGGGGTGTAAAGCCTAATTGGGATATTTTATAATAATATAAATTTTAAAGTGAGAGACAGAACAAGGGTAACGTGAAAAAGTTAGAAAATTGGAATTTTCCCAAAATAACCAAAAGCCAGAAAAACTTATTTTTCAAAAAGTCAGGTGTTTTGACACAAAATTGGAAATTTGATTTTTAAAAGGAGGGCTGAAAGTGAAAGAATATGTAGATACTATTTATCGGAGTGAAAAGAAAAAAATGAATGAATATGCATACACTATTTATCTGTGACTGAGCTCTAATATTAATGCTGCTTGTCTTGGTGTATATAGAGATGTTGGAGATTGGTATTTTGTTCCTTCATGTTCCCACGTTAGAACCAAGTCATAATATCACCTTTTCCTTTTCTTTATGACTAATCTCAAACTAATTGTTGCGGAATTTTAGAGTTTATACATAAGATAATGACCCAACACTTAAAAATGTAAGGACAAAATAAGGACTTTCTCTTTGGTTTTATAGAGAAGATGATCAGATCTATAATTACTACCGTTAGATTCAGAAACAAGAGATAAAGGAAATGTTGAAAAGAATGAGTAACCGTAAGGAGGTTGGACCAGACAACAAACCTATTGAAGCGTGGAAAATTCTTGGGGATAGAGATATTGAGTGGCTTACCAAACTCTTTAATGATATTATAAGGTCAAGGTGCATGCCAGATGAATGGAGAAGAAGCACTTTAGTTCCAATTTATAAAAGCAAGGGGGATGTACAAAATTGTGAAAATTATAGGGGGCTTAAACTTATGAGTAATACCATGAAGTTATGGGAAAAGGTGATTGAATAGAGATAAAGAAAAAAGACTCAATTCATCGAGAACCAATTTGGGTTTATGCCTGGAAGGTCGACCATGGAAGTAATTTATCTATTACGGCGTGTGATAAAGCAATATCAGATGGACCAACAAGACTAACACTTAATTTTTATTGACTCGGAGAAGGCATATGATAGAGTTCCTAGAGAGATTTTTTTGAAAAACCCTAGAGAAGAAATGGGTTAGGATTTGATATATTAGAGTTATCAAAGGTATGTATGAAGGGGTATCGAATAATTTGCAGATACAAGGTGGAGAGACATACAATTTTCCCATTACTATTGGTTTGCATCAAGGTTAAACCCTAACCCTCCTGCTTTTTTACCTTAATTTTGGATGTACTCACGAAACACATCCAAGAGCTAACACGAGATGCATGCTTTTTGTAGATGACATAGTTCTTCTTGAAGATTCAAAGGAGGATTTAAATGAAAGGTTGGAAATTTGGATACGAGCTTTAGAAACACATGGTTTTCGCTTAAGTAGAAGTAATACGAAGTATATAGAATTTAATTTCAATAGGAGCTTGTTAATGTGAAGACTTTTTCCAGAAACTACTTTCATGGGAGCTTGTTGAGAAGAAGACTCCATTGAAATGAGGTTTAGGGTTCTAAGATAGATTTTTGAAAAAGGGTTGTTTTTCTGAGAAAGTTTGAGAACAAAGGTGTAGGTTGTGAACCAAGGTTTAAATCCAAAGAAGTACTTAACTGATAGTCAAATCTGGATAACCTAGTCAATGCTTCTGAATAGGTTTCACGCGTGTGACCATAAGTAAAATGAAAATACAGAGCTTTTGGTTTTATCACCATTTCTTTAGGTTCATATTTGAACATAGAGTTCTTTGGGGGGAACATAACCAATGCATCTTTTACCATTTCTACTTACTCCATAAATCATGGAAGCCATATTGCTTCTATCTATGTTTCTTACTAGAAAATTTTGAAAAGATGTTTCATATTTCTTTGAAACACACCCAGAATCTATATGAGTTTCTGAAATAATTTAATTCTTAAGTTTTTTACTTATGCTTTTGAGAGTAGAGTTTTCTTTTTCTAAACTATTAATTCTTTCTTTTAAAATAGAATTTTCTTTTATCAGCTCACTATGGGATCTGGAATCAATTACCTAAATCTGTTTCAAAGGTAAAGAAATTGCTCTAGTGAAGGTGGTTTTGGGAGGACCTGCTGGGGGGAGCATGACGTAGAAGCTATAGAGCCAGATGAAGGAATCTTATCCAGATCTGTTTTCGTCAGGTAATTTTTTAGGGAGAAAATCTTTTTAATTGGGGGAGAGTTGTAACACCATGATTTTTTAAATTAATATTTTATTTAATTATTGGAGTATTTATGTGTGTTATTTGTGTTATTTTGGTATTTTGGGGGATTTAGGGGTATTTTTATAATTTAATAATTATGGGGAATATAGAGTTTGAGAGCGGAGAAATAAAATGAGATTTATTTAAATTATTGGAGATATTTAGATGATTTTAGCTATTTAATAATAATTGGAGTGATTGTAATTTTATATAATTAAAATAATAGAATTAAATCATATTTTTTGGATTTTCATTAAATAATTATTTAAGTGCTTTTTTTATTTAAATTAAATAAAAGTGTGACATTTAATTGGAAAAAATATATTTTTTTGTTATAAAAATAAAATTTGAGATTTTACGTAAAATTATAAGAATTATAGAGTGTGAGTTAGAAGGAGGTGTAAAGCCCCATTGAGATATTTTAGAATAATATAAATTTTAAAGTGAGAGGCAGAACTAGGGTAATCTGAAAAATAAATAAATAGAAAGAAGCATAAACTAGCTATGGGTCTTCTAGTATTGGGGCATGCTCCCAAATCAGAATCAGAAAAAACATTTAAGTGTTAATGTTGATGACACATTGAAGAACAAACCATTATCATTGCTACCTTTGAGATATTTCGACACATGTAATACTGTCAGCACGTATTCATCAGTTGATGCACTTAAGAATTGGCTAAGCTTCCTTACAACATAAGAAATATTTGGTCGGGATTGTGTCAAGTACAAAAGTCTTCCAATTAACCTTCTATATGTTGTTGGATCAAATAATAGGTTACCAGAGTCTTGTTGTAACTATAGGTGAGGATGCATTGAAGTGTTGCATGGTTTCACTTCACTTAAGTCAATTTCTTATAGGAGATCAAATGTATACTTTCTTTGATATGGTGTGATGCCTTTATTTTATATTCACATTTCATATCCCAAAAAATACCTGGGAACTCCTAGATCCTTGATGCTAAACTTATTGTTTAAGAGGGACTTAATGTTGGTAATCTCATCAGCATCAGTCCCCCATAAGACCAAATCATTTACATATACAAGGATCACTGTAAATAAGTCACCATAAGACTTAGTGTATAATGAATAATCAGTTTTTGACTGAAGGTATCCTGAACGTAGCAGAGTAGTGGTAAGCTTGGTATTCCATTGCCTACTTGCTTATTTTAAGACATATAGAGACCTTTGAAGCTTGCAGACTAAGTTGGGGTGAGATAGCTCAGAACTCGGAGGAGGTTGCATATAGACCTCTTCATTGAGGTCTCCATATAGGAATTTAATGTTGACATCAAGTTCAAACAATGGCCAATTTTGAGCAGTTGCAATAACCATACAACTCAGATGGTTGTCATCTTGACCATTGGACTGAAAATGCCTAGATAGTCAAGCCCTTCAGTTTGAGTGGATAATTTGATAAATAACCTTGCCTTGTATATCTCAATAGAACCACTAGCATGTAGTTTGAGTTTAAACACCCATATACATACAATAGCTTTATTTTGATTAGACAAGGTAACTAGTGTCCATGTGTTAGTATTTTGTAATGCAGTCAATTCAAATTGAATAGCCTGACTCCAATTTGTATCATAAATGTCCTCTTCATATGAATGAGGTTCAGAAATAGATGAAAAATTGAAGATATATTTCATATCATTAGTAGGGATATCATGGTAAGATATGAAACAAGATAGAGAATACTTACTTGGAGAGGAAGTTGATGCATTAGGCAAACGAGCAGGTTGAACTGTATTCTCAGTTAAATTGCAATGCTAATTTTGTAAATATGCAGGAGGCTTAATAGTTATTATGGATCTTCTAGGTTGGAGGTTATAGTTTGTTGATGGGAGATTAATTTGTGAAGGGTTGGATGAAGTGGTAGAAGTTAAGTCAGGTTGAGTATTGGAAGTAAGAATCACTTGTGAAGGCGATGGTTTAAAATGAGGAATATCATGTGTATGTGGAATTAATGGTTCAATGTATGTTGTAGTAGGTATAGGTTGAAGTTCATAGTCATGGATGTAAGGAAACTCAAAAAAATCAATTTGATTGTGAGTGGTATGGTGTGGAGAGTGACTATGAACTGAGGTACTATTAGGTAATTTGTAAGGAAAAATATATTCAAAGAAAATAACATCCCTAGACAAAAAAAATTGTTTGGAGAGAAGATCAAATAAAATGTGACCTTTAACACCAGTTTGTAGACCTAAATACATACATTTCTTAGACCTAGAATCTAATTTCTTCCTATTTTCCTGTAGTGTTGAAGTAAAGCATAGAGATCCAAACACTCTAAGTAGGCTAATATCAGGTAAGCAATTATCCAGAATTTGAAAAGGTCACTTGTTTTGCAAGAAAGGTGTTGGTAATATATTAATGATGTGAATGACATGAAAAATAACGCAAACCATAAAAGTTTAACAAGTTGAACTTGAAATAAGAGAGCTATAGTAACTCCAAGTATGTGTTGGTGTTTTCTCTCAACTATGCCATTTTGTTGCTGAGTTCTAACACATGATGTTTGATGTACTATACCAGTTTACTTATAGAATTCTTTAAGGATAAACTCACTGCCATTATTTGATGTTAGACATTTGATTTTAGCATTGAATTGGGTATGAACCACATAGATAAAAGCTTTAATAAGGTGTTTAGTTTCTGATTTACATGTCATGAGAAAAATCCATCTAAATATGCTTTTTTAATCTACTACAGTAAGAAAATATCTATGTCCATTGATGAAAGGGATGGACAGTGGTCCCAAAATATCCATATGGATTAAGTCAAAAAATTTCATAGATTTACGAGAGATGTTAGGGAAATGAAGTCTCTTTTGTTTGGCAAAGAAACAAACATCATAAGGCAAATTTCATAGATTTACGAGAGATGTTAGGAAAATGAGGTCTCTTTTGTTTGGCAAAGAAACAAACATCATAAGGCAAATATGACTGTATAGTTTGAACAAACTGATTTTTTTTTATTTAAACCAATTTGTCATATGAAGGGTGACCAAATCTTAAATACCAAATATTACAATAACTGTGATTAACAGAACTGACATAGGTAGAAGGCTTCAAAAATAATGTTTTGGTACATGAATAATCACTTCATGAAAATGTATTGGAGATTGTAACTTGAGGATAATTGAGAATATACAATCAATGGACATTTTAAAAATTTGCTATAACTTGGATTCAAACCATGGACATATTGGTTGCTAAGAAGTATACTACACTACTAGACAACTTAACCTGTTTCTTATTTGATTTTCAAATTAATTATATAATGGAATATTAATTATTTATAAAAAGAACATGAAACGTACAACCCATAATTTAATTTATCCAAAAATTGAAATATAAAAAGCAAAGATCCAAAAATTTACCCTAAAATTAAAACATACAAACCAAAATTTAATTTGCTTTTACCAGAATTGGAATTCAATATCATTGTTTTCATCCATTTGGAATTTAATTTACCCAAAA
The DNA here is from genome assembly GCA_963859935.3 of Lathyrus sativus. Classification (NCBI taxonomy): domain Eukaryota; kingdom Viridiplantae; phylum Streptophyta; class Magnoliopsida; order Fabales; family Fabaceae; genus Lathyrus; species Lathyrus sativus. The sequence goes on along the minus strand of OZ012739.1, from coordinate 675,232,582 downwards.
ATTTAATTTCCTTTTATCCAGAATTGGAATTGGAATTCATCAATCTCATTTATTTGGAATTCAATATCATCAATATTATCGTGAGAAGAGCATATTCTATAGGGGTGTGCAAAAAAACCGGTTCACAATAACCAAATTTAAAAATACGGTGCACCGATTTCAAAAGTCTATATATTTGGTTTAAAAACTAGTCCAAATTCATTTTACTAAAACTATTAAAAATCGGTGTCCACTTTTTAAAATCATGGTTAATCCATTTTTCAAACTCTTTGTCTTTTTTTTTGTTTCATAGTCATAAATGACAATTAAGGTAATGTATATGTAATAAATAAATCTTATATATAGGGGTGTGCAAAATAACCAATAACCATAAACAAATTTCTATCCAAATTAATTCAAATTTTAAAACCCAATCCAAATTTATATTTTAAATTTGGTGGCCCATTTATCAAATTAAAAAAAAACGGTAACAATTTGTTTCAAACCGGATTGAGATTCGGTAACCATTTTTCAATAAGCTTCAAAAACAAAAGTAGAATAATTTGGGAAAATCAAGATCAACACTCATAGTTTACAATAAAATTGATTTGGTTTAAAGTAGAATAAGTTTAAGGTAGATAGTTTGCAATAAGTTTAAAGTAGAATAAGTTTCACAATTAATTGATTTATATCAATTCAACGTACTTCTCGATTAATTGATTTAATTCACGATGAAAAGGAATTAGTCTAATTCCAGTTTTACATTGAGTAATTTAAAGTTTAAGATATATGGATTGTTGATTTAATTAATTCAATGTAAAACTGGAATAAAATTGATTAATTGATTTATATCAATTATTTGATAGTTTGCAATAAGTTTAAAGTAGAATAAGTTTCAGGTGGTTTATCAATTATTTGATAGTTTGCAATAAAATTGAATTTTTAAAAAAATTGGTTTTAAAACTGATTTCTTTAAAGAAAATAAAAAACTGGTTTTGAGAGAAACCGGTTTTTAAAAAAACTGTTTTTTTTAAAATCGATTTAAAACCGAACTAATCCACTTGTAAATCGGTTTTAAAAAATAAACTGATTTTATATAAATGGTTTTAAAATCCAAACCAAACCATATATGTGGTTTGCTTTGATTTGGTTTATAATCCATGCACACCCCTAATATTCTAGAATTGTGCCTGCATCTAAATGGAGGCTGAGTCTCTTTTTGCAAGGTTTTTGCCTTCATGAGTGGCTTTTGCGTTTCCACTGATAGAGCAAAAAATCAAAATGTTTCAATGTCTACAGTTTACAAGGAAACTTGCTCTTGACAAGAGCATTTAGAGACAAATAATTATTTTGAAGATTTAGAAATTCTAATTACTTGTATATTATCAATTAAGTGTGCAAACAAAACCAAACCTAAGATAGCTATGAGTATTGCAAATGCAGTTTCCCAAATAAAATTATGGATTCTGGGTTATTGTTTAATTAGATGAATATGGTATGCATCTGTTATGAATCTAGGTTATCTTGTTGAATTGTTGGAAAACATATGGTTTATTAATATATATTTTATTTATGAAACAAATAAATAAACATTAATTAGCTTAGTGATACACTATCTTTCCAAGTAACTATGGTGACCATGGTGTTGAAGGAAAATTTTTGGAGGTTTTATTTTGCAATTTTGGTGACCTTGGTGATGAAGATGATTGTTCATTGTCAACTCAGCCACACGTGCATAAACAAACGTCGTTCGAGCAAAATAGACAAAAAAAAATACTTTTATGGTGCTATTTAAACAATTAAGGATCAGCTTGGAACTTTTTAAAATTGAGGAACCAAAATGGACCCCGAGGTAAAGATAAGGGACCAAAAAAGGTATTTTCCCTAAAAAAATATAGTTCTTGAATAATAGGTGGTGATCATATATCCATTAGGAATCTTATTTGTGTTAGACGGCGTCGCAGATCTAGAAGGGGGGTTGAATAAATCACTTGTTAAAAATAGAGTCGGCGTTTACGAATATTTGGTTTTAAAAGTTTTTAGGCAGAAGCAGTCGAGGACTATATTCGTCTAAAAGGAACCTTTACCGAAAAGACCGGATATAAGCAAAGCCTATGGAATCCGATAAAAGCGATATTAAGAATCACTAATTTGAACACACATCAACTATAATTTATTCACTATAAGGTTGGACTGTTTCTAATGCGAGAAAAATATAACCCAATTGAAAAGACAACACAAGAGTTTGTGTTCACACAATCATTCGAACACTTGGTGTGCAAGGCACCACAAGTGAATTTCAATATGTGAGTGAAGTGCTATAGAATTCAATTACAATTAAGGATTGTAATAAGGTTTCTAAAAATGGTTCAACACTGCACACATCAGAATTTTGATCAACTAAATTATTTGCACACAAAATCAGAATTTAAGCAATTGAAAAATAAAGAGAGAACACCAATTTGTTGAGGCAGTTCCCCCTTCGTCCTCGCTCGGGGTACGTCTGCCCTCAATTCTAGAAATAAAATTGAGACTTGTATATATATAACCTGTTTGCAAATGTTTACAAGAGAAGCAATAGAAGTCAAACAATTAAACCCAATTGTTGATGCAAAGCCTATTCCTTATCTTCCCTTGATTCAAGTTGAATCAAGTCCTTCAAACGTGATGAATAAACCTCCGATTACGGCACACCCTTTGAATAACCCTATGGTCTTCAAATCTTTCCCGGATTATTTCAATCACCAACGCTTCAAACCTGAATCTTTCTCTTACAGTCCTCTGTTTACCGCTACTAAACTGATAGAACCTTCCGTTCTTCAATTACCTTCGCTCGGTTGAATCTGTGATGGACCGATTCGTGCAAAACCCCCTCAAAATCCAAGATTCTTGGAGGACAAAACCCTAACAGTTTTATTCAAGAAAAACCCACTGATTTCTCAACCCAAATCTGATTACACCAATCCTATGTTTGGGTGTTATCACCTCAATAATGCAGAATGCACAACAAAAATGATTATGTATAGTTGTTGAGAAAATGCAAGAAAGAGGATAAAGATGATGAGAATAAAATCAGTGTCTATTTTCACTTTTCTTGTTGTAGTGTGAAAAATAAGCCAACTTAATATATATGCAAGTCAAAACACAATTAACCAACTTAACAAACACTTTGATAGTTTCACATAACAGAAATTTGATGAAAAACGCGCGAGCGGTCGACCTATAGAAAAGGAAGGGTCGACCTGAGCTCACCCGAATTTCAAATTGTGTAGAAAATAGCACTTTGCATTAAACGGAACAGGTCATGTGTCGATGCAAAGGATACAAATTTAGACAGACAGAAATGAACACAATATGAGTCGATTGGAGGATCGACGCGAGCACTTCTGAGAGTAGACCGTGTAAAATAACTTTTGTATGAGTCGACCGAAACATCCTTTGAGTCGACTCAAAGACACATAATATGCAAAAATGCGTATTTTCATGTATTTAGCTACTTTTGAGATGCTCCACCATATTGCAAGCTAGAGCAACATGATCAAACCTATATGGAGCATATATTGTACTTTTTCTATATGTATCTAATCATATTTTTGACCGATGTTTGATACAAGAGGAATAAGGTATGCATATGCGACACAATGATACTTTCCAAAGTACATTTTTCTACCTATGTAATTTTTGACATCATTAAAACAAGTATAGATAACTATAAGAAACGTTTTCCTCACAATCTATTATAGGAAGAATTATTTTTAAACAAGAGAAAAACTTTTGAAAGAGGCATACATGATCAATAGCTCTTGTATCAAGTATGAAGAATTCATGTGTGACATTAATAAGAGCAGTGCAAATGACACATGTATTAGATTTTGATTGAGTGGTGAAATGAATAACAATATGGTTGGTGAAATTGAAGAATGTTAAAGAAGAGCCAATAAGGCCTTATGTTGGTCTGGATTAAGCTTAAGGAACTGAAATCTTAATGGTGAAATTGTTCATCAGAATTATCATGAGGAACTTCATCATCACGAGATTCATCATGAGATACATTGTTGATCAATCCTTGTTGGTAACAAGGAGGATATCCATGTTTCTTAAAAAGAAGTGTCAATGATGTGATTAGCCATGCCACACTGTGTGCAAACTCGATTTTCTTTGCCTCGACCATTGGATGATCTAACACCTCTACTACCACGCGAAGAGTAACATATGCTTTGTAATTGACCAGTAGAGAATGCAAGAAGCTTAGATTCATCAATGGGAGTGATGATTTGTCTTTTTTGTTGGACAAGTAAAGAGTAAACTTTGTTAATGTTTGGAACGAGGTCCATTAACATGATTTGTGATCTAACAACTGAATATTGCTTATTTAAACCCTTCAAGAAACTGATAACTTAATCTGAATTCTTATAGCTACGAATCTTGTCAATGGCTAGACAAGATATACCACAAACACACATAGGAATGGGACAAAAACGATCCGATTCTTGCCACAACATCTTTAACTTTGTATAGTAGGAAGAGATAGTATAATCACTTTGCTTTAGGGTGCAAATTTCTTCTTAAATATCTGAGATTCTAAATGCATCATCGTGATAAAATCAATCTTTTAACTCTTTCCATATGCTTGAAGTAGTTTCCATCCACAAAATACTCTGAGAAATTTTATAATCCACTGAATTGTTCAACCATGACATGATCATTGTGTTGCATCGATCCTGAGCAATGGAGTCACAGTCTTCATCAAGTAGTCTTGGCAAAACACCATTGATGAAATGTAGTTTGTACTTGGAACGCAACACGATTGTCATTAATCTTGACCATGAATGATAATTTCCAGCATTCAATAATGAAGTTACTAGCACATGAGATGGATTTTCATTCGAGTGTATGAAGTGTGAATTAAAGGTATCACTTTGATAACCATTGTTGGTGTTGAAATTCGCATTTGGCTGAGTTGTTGGAGCATGACCATAAATGGTGCTTGAGGAGCTCTCAACTGACATATTTGCAGATTTTGCAAAAGAAAACCAGAAAATAACAAAGAAGAAGAAGAAGAAACAATCAATGAAGAAGAAGGAAATATGAGATTTCTGAGTATGTAGCGTTATTAAGAATGGCGAAGCTACGAGTTGATGATACTATGAGAAAACTAAAACGAAGACACCATTGACAGAAGAATAAAAGTTTGTTTTGCATAATCATAAAAGAGATTACAAATATGATTTTATAGTGGTCAAATACTCCACATATATATCATTTATAGTTGTTATTGTCACTAACTAACTTATAACAACTTGTAACAACGAATACAATTTAATTATTTTTAACCTAGACTGACTAATGTCAGTAATTGTTGAATAGTAATGTCAAATATTTGAGTAGTGAGCATGTTAATTATAGTGCAATTATTTTATAAAATTTGAGAAGACTCTAATAACTGATTTTGGAGGGGAAAAAATCATGAAAATACAAAAACTACAATATTGCAAAATTTTCTGTGAGGTATTAAAAAAATTAAAATAAAAAATGCACTTTTACTATTCAAAATTGGAGTGTTACCATATAAATCAATAATTTGATAAACAAATAATAAAATGAGTGATAAAATGTCAAAACAACAAAATAGTCATTAAAAGCAAAGGAATTTAAGGTATGAAATAAATCCAATTGTAGCATCTGACAACCTTCAAAACCCTGCTCCAAAATAAATACGCGACAGACCAAAATAAATAAATACAAATATTGAATATAATATTGAATTTATTGTAATATTCAGTATCCACACATTCTTATGAGTTATGACCTCGTCGACATACATCGTTGAAATATTCAATTACACATATATGTATACGTATTTGTATGAAGGTTGTCACGTGTTACAATTGCATTTCACACCTTGAATTATTTGGCTTTTAATGAGTAATATTTCTGCTGACATTCTATCATTCATTTTTATTTATTTATTTTTATTTATTAAATTATAGATTTATATTGTAATATTCTCATCTTTTAAGGACTTAATTTATATGTTATTCTGTATTGAAACAAAACTTGAATGGTAAGATGACTACCGTAAGAAGTTTTCTAGTACGATCATAGGTGTCTTTGATAATTTTAGAGTGGGATAATTATAAGGTTAGTAATTCAATGTTAGTCAAGAGAGATTTGGTGCTTGCAAGTGCGAGAGTGAGGAAATATTTCGGTAGGATTTTAGTCACATTTATATAAAAGATTGATAGTTAGAGTTGTCAACCGTTGGTTTGGCGTAAGATATAAATGACTGCTGAATAAATATCAACGCTTGAGATGAAGACAAAATTCTATTTTTGTATGGTGCTTTAAAGTGGAGGTCCACCTGTTCACCAACTGGTGAAGCTTTTTTTGTTGGATTCGACCTTATTAATTGAGTTGATCTTATTGATATTTGATCAATACCAAATAATTTTTCCCAATTATTTTTTGTTTCAATATGGAATATTGGAGCCGTCTATGGAAAACGACTTCTAATTTTGAAAAATTTTCAACAATGCCATGTTATTACACAGTAAATACCAAAATGCCACACATTTCAGACTTAATACCAAAATGCCATCTTTTTAAACAAACTTAAAGCACTGCCGCCCTTTCAATGGGCGGTTATGTTGTTTTTTATAGGCACCCGCCCTTTCAATGGGCGGTTGAGGGCATTCTTGTTTTTTTTTTTTCGTTTTATGTTATTTAATTTATTTAGTATAATAATAATAATTAATAATAATAATAATAATAATGATAATAATAATAATAATTATTATTATTATTATTATTATTATTATTATTAACAATAATTATTATTATTAATTATTATTATTAATTATAATAATTATTAATAATAATAATTGAATTAGAAATAATGTATTTTAAAATACTTAGTTTTAATTATTTTTAATTTAATTAGTAATAATAATAATTGATGTAGAAATAATGTATTTAGTTTTAATTAATTTAAATTAATTAGTAATAATTATAACTGAATTAGAAATATATAATAATATTTATAAAATAAATAACAATAAAAGAACTAAAATAAATATTTATTAATTTTTGAAATTTAATATGTACATTACAATTCCTATTGACCCTTAACTAATTTCGACTCGGTCGACGTAAGCGTTGGTGGGTTCCACAGGCAGGAGCTTGTACATTTCTGGTGGACCTTCTACGATCAACCTCAGCGTTTTGGGTCTGCGTAGATGGTCTTGCATCATTGTTAGGGTTCATGAATTGAGCGACCAAATCATCATTGAAATCGTCGTCAGCTGGTATCGCTGCCGCACTTCCATAACTTAATCTCGTACCCTCGTTACTCCAAGTTGGTGGGTTTATAGGTGGCGCCGCGTTAGTCATGTAGGGGGTGTATGGATGTTGGTCTTGAGAAAGGGTGAAGTTTTGTGAAGGGTAAAAAGGAACTTGTGGTTGGGGTGTTTGGTAGTTATGTTCTTGTTGGGTAGGTTGAGAGAATGAGAATTGGTTATATTGGGTGTATGATGAGGTTGGGTTTTGTTGTTGGATGTTGAAGGGGTTTGGGTTAAATGATGTGTAAGGTTGATTGTAGTGTTGGCTTGGGGTATAAGGTGGTTGTGTTGGGTTTGGGTTGAATGGGGTGTTAAATATTTGTTGTGGGGTGTTAAATATTTGTTGTGGGGTGTTAAATATTGGTGGTTGGGTGTCATAAGTCATGGAGGGGGTGTTTTGGAAGTTTGATGAAGTTGGTTGGTTTCGAGGGTCCCATAAGTATCTATTTTGTGATAGATACAAATTGGTCACAGATCTATACCAACTCATGTATTCTCTACTTGGTTTACATTCGGCATCCATGACATTTCCTCGTAGAACAGTGCGGCGACGATCCATCCATTGTTGTCGTTCTTGTCTGTTATGGTCTCTCCAATCATCGAATTTCCATTGGTCGTTCGCTGCACTCTTGTGGTACGTATCCATGCATGTAGGTGGACCAGGAATGTCTTGTTTAATTCCGAATTGGAGTTTCACCCTATCTGAATGATGCATTTCAACAATAGTGAAAGAAATTATGAATGTTGTAGAACTCCACATATCGCTTTCAGTTGGATCCTCGTCTTCAAGTTCAAGATAGGGTCTCCATAGAAACTATAATATAATTAAAAAGGGATTAGAGGAAAAATATGGAAAGTGCTAGCAAGAAAATAAGGGACTAGAAACAATACATCATCTTCCTCAAAATGATCGAAGAACGTCCGATACCCAGGAGCACAATGATGCGGAGTTTTTTCGTAATTCATCCCATACGCGGACCACCTATAAAAGAAACAGTTAGTAAAAATTATAGAAGAAAATAATATATACACAAACTTTGTATACTCACTTGGTTGCGTATGGAAAGTGAAATGGATTGGGGTTGATCGGTGACAGTCTGGGCATTCTGGACCATCCCCAGGCTTGAATCAAAACACCACAACCAGCAAAATTATGCACATTTTTCATTGCGCATCTACACAAATTTCTGTATAGATGCGCTAATGTAGCAGCGCCCCAACTATAATTACTCACTTCTCTGAAATCTTCTAATAATGGTAAATACTGAAGATGTATAGTATTACCATTAGTATCCGGAAATAAAAAACACCCAAAAAGCAAAAGTAAATAAATTCTAGTCTTATAAATTTTTTGTTCCTCGGGAGACTCATTGGTTATGGTCAAGTTGCCATAAATTCTTTTTAGCCAAGTGATTTTAAGGCTTTGGCCCTTCCTATCACCTCGTTCTAAAGGCACCCCCAATAGTTGTTCCACTAATTCATAGTTAACGTTGGTGCAACCCACAACCGCTGAGCCATTGACACGGAGACCCAACAACATATGGACATCCTCAAGTGTCACTGTGCATTCCCCAGTGGGAAGATGAAAAGTGTGGGTTTCGGGTCGCCATCTTTCGCACAACGCGAGAAGAAATTTGCGATCAATCCCGTATGATGTTATCTTGATGACGTGACCGAAACCCGCTTGAATCAAATACGGTAGGATAACCTCATCAGGTTGTATAAACTTATGAGACCGTGGTTTGAAATTTTTTTCATCCTACAAAATAAAGATTAAGTAACACCATAAGTAACAGTTTATAGAATATAGTAACAGTTATAACATAAGTAACAGTTATGGTGTGTAACATTATTAGAGTATAGCATAAGTAACTTACAATAATAGAATATAACAAAACTATTAGAATATAACATAACTAAGTTTAAATAAATAGAAGCTAACTTACATAATTTGCAATGTTTTCAATGGTACCACGGTGATCATCTCCTAAGGTAAGTAAAACCATTTTTGAGAATGGAATTTAGTTGTAAAAGATATTAGTGTTTGAAGTTGTAGGAGAGTATGATAATTGTAAGAGATATTTGTGTTTGAAGTTGTAGGAGAGTATGATAATTGTAAGAGATAAATAGGTAAATATGTAGGAGGTAATTAATTTTGTGTTGGTGTAAAATTAATTTTCTGCATGCATAGGGTTTAATTTTTTGCATGCATAGGTACGTGTAGGCTGCATGGGCGCAGAGTCTTAAATACTTTGACCACCGCCTATTGAATGGGCGGCTGTGTCTCTTTTACGCTGACACCCGCATTTGGAATGGGCGGTTGTGCTTATCTTTCGCTGACACCCGTACCTTGAATGGGCGGTTGTCTTCAGACAGAATAAATGCTTTTCAGACATCCATTTTTGGAATAGGCGGTTGAGTGTTAAAGACTTTGACCACCGCCTATTCAATGGGCGGCTAAGTTTATTTGGATTTCACGTGACTGCATGGCATGGCTGGTTCTACTATATTACTCCAATTCTACTATCTCAAATTCTACTCAAACAATTCCAAATAATTCTACTCAAACAATATTTTTCTTCTACCTCTATTACTCTAATTCTACTATCTCAAATTCTACTCAAACAATTCCAAATAATTCTACTCAAACAATATTTTTCTTCTACCTCTATTACTCCAATTCTACTATCTCAAATTCTACTCAAACAATTCCAAATAATTCTACTCAAACAATATTTTTCTTCTACCTCTATTACATAATGTCTAGTGCTCAACAATATATTGTTAATGCCCATTTTAATGGAAGTGTTGTTGTATCAGATGAAGTGGGTTTGATATTTGAAAACACTGACGTAATTCGTTTCGCTGTTAATAGAAGATCATCATTCCAACATTTTAAAGAAAGAGTACAGATGAAGTTGCAAGCTGGATCAGTGTCACAGATGACGTACAAAAATATCGTTCGTTTCGGCGACAATCGCTTTAAATTTGTTCCACTGAAGATTCGTGACGACGAGGATGTTGAAACGATGTTCTCGAATCATGAATGTTGTGGGTTTCAGCATATTGATTTATATATAACATTTGCACAAGTTCAAGAAACGCAGACTTCTCAGGTGATCAATCCATCCATAATTCCATACGAAGATGTTGAAGACGGAGACGGCGAAGAAGAAAACGAGGCACAAGTTAATGATTTATATACTACCTTGTTTGAGGAAGGGATCGAAGTCAACATAGATGATCAATGTGTTCCACTTGAAAATGTATTCATCCCACCAGCGCATATGACAACCCTGCCACTAAGCGTAGAAGGAACATCATTTGATTGGCCACGGAATCCTCGTTTTCCTGCGGAAGGTGACATAGAAGTCGGTTACCAATTTAAAAATAAAGTTGACTGTGTCGCTGCCATTAAGCAATACCACATGAAACACTGTGTGGATTACAAAGTGATAGATTCCGACAAGAAGATATACATAATTTGTTGCAGGAATGATTCCTGCAATTTTCGTCTCGTGGCGTCCTACCGAAAAAGAAGTGAGTTGTGGGAGATAGGCATTATGAACCCACCCCATAGTTGTTCAACAACTTTGTTCAATCAGGATCATCAAAAACTAACCTCGCAGTTAATGTCTCAAAAATTAATGCCTTTTGTAGACAGAGATCCTTCTATTAAGGTTAGTGTTTGCATAAGTAAAATTGTTTCCGAATTCCATTTTACTCCGTCTTACAGAAAGACATGGATAGCAAGAAATAAGGCAATTGAACAAGTCTACGGTAACTGGGAAAGCTCGTACAATGAACTTCCACATTTTCTGTTAGCACTTAAAAAATATGTTCCGGGCACTGTGCTGGAAATAGAAATACTACCCATGCATACATCTGACGGAACTATTGTTGAAGGGAAACACATCTTCCACCGGCTATTCTGGGCATTCCAACCATGCATCAGAGGTTTTGCCTATTGCAAACCTATACTTCAAATTGATGGAACCTGGTTATACAGTAAGTACAAGGGTACACTACTTATCGCAGTTGCACAAGATGGGAACAACAACATATTTCCGGTTGCTTTTGCCCTTGTGGAAGGTGAAACCGCTGAAGCCTGGAGTTTTTTTCTGAGAAACTTAAGGAGGCATGTCGCCCCACAACCAGATCTATGTTTAATTTCAGACCGACATGCCTCAATTGAAAGTGCATACAACAATGTGGAAAATGGTTGGCACGATCCCCCTTCAGTGCATGTTTATTGTATCCGACACATTGCACAAAACTTTATGAGAGAAATCAAGGACAGGAACCTACGGAAAAAAATAATTAACATGGGTAACTATATTTCTTAATATTCATTAAATTTTGTCAATAACATATATTATTTTGTCAATATTTTAATTTGATATTTTAATTATTCAGGATACGCTTTAAACCAACCAACATTTCATTACTATCGGTCAGAGATTAGCATGGCAAATGCAGATGCTTTAAGGTGGATTGACAATATTCCAGCCGAAAAATGGACAAGGGCATTTGACGGCGGTCGACGTTGGGGTCACATGACTACCAACCTTGTCGAGTCAATGAATGTCGTCTTTAAGGGCACACGTAATTTGCCCATTACGGCATTGGTAAGGGCAATGTATTATAGACTAGGATCTTTATTTGCTGAAAGGGGTGGAAAGTGGAGTGCTGTGTTGAATTCTGGCCAAGCATTTACAGACAACTGCCTCAAGGTTATGAAAGAAGAAACAACAAAATCCAGCACGCATCAAGTCAGAATTTTTGACTACAGGAACAATGTTTTCAGTGTGCAAGAGACAATGGACCATGGTGAGGGGAAACCTATGGGACATTATAAGGTCGACCTCTTGAACGGGTGGTGTGACTGCGGAAAGTTTCAAGCATTTCGTGTCCCTTGCTCACATGTTATTGCTGCATGTTCGAATGTGCGCCACGACGCTTACGCTCTTTTGTCCGACGTTTATAGGGTTACAAACCTATTTGGGGTTTACAGTGCAAGCTTTCCAGTGATGCCATGCGATGAATATTGGCCTGTTTATGAAGGAGATCAAATTTGCCATAACTCAAGAATGCGGAGGAACAAGAAAGGTCGCCCTGTAAGCACACGTATTACAACAGAAATGGATAACTTTGATAAGCTTGAGAGGAAATGTTCCATGTGTCGTCAAACGGGACACAATCGCACCCGGTGTCCCAATGTGGGAACAAGTAGTCGTTAGTCTTTTTATTAATCATCGTGTATTAATTAATATTAGTTAATAATTTCAATCAATATAAGTTATGTCTTCAATATATAAATTTAAATTAATATTAATAATAGTGTCACATAATACATATACTAAAAAATACTAATATTATTAATATTAATGTATATTAATATTATAAATATTAATAATATTAATTTTAACATATATTAATAATATTAATATAAATATATATTATTATTAATATTATTAATACTTATATTATTAATGACATAAATATTAATATATATTAATATTAGTAATATTAATATATATTAAAATTAATATTATTAATCTATTTTGTTAATAATATATATTAATAATAATACATATTAATATTTAAAAATATATATTAAGATATATTTATAATAATATATATTAATACTTATATTATTACTAATATAAATATTAATAGATATTAATATTATTAATATTAACATATATTAAAATTTATATTATTAATCTATTTTTATAATAATATATATTAAATTATTAATCTATTTTTAAAATACATTATTTCTAATTCAATTATTATTATTAATAATTATTATAGTATAATAATTATTATTATTATTGTTATTAATAATAATAATAATAATAATAATTATTATTATTATTATTATTATTATTATTACTAATTATTATTATTATACTAAATAAATTAAATAACATAAAACGAAAAGAAAAAAAAAACAAGAATGCCCTCAACCGCCCATTGAAAGGGCGGGTGCCTATAAAAAACAACATAACCGCCCATTGAAAGGGCGGCAGTGCTTTAACTTTGTTTGAAAAGATGGCATTTTGGTATTAAGTCTGAAATGTGTGGCATTTTGGTATTTACTGTGTAATAACATGGCATTGCTGAAAAATTTTCTCTAATTTTCGTAAAATTCTACAACTAGTTGATTCTCGATCTAGAATCAGATCTCTACCAAATACAAAGGAGGTAGAGGCAGTAGCTCCATTAATTATGTTCAAGATATTCATTCCATCCTTTGATTTAGTCCTCCACCACATGTCATAGATCGACGAATTCTACATTTTCGCGACAACCAATGCCTATCCATTATTAGGTTGCTGATAAGTGCAAATTGTATTGATTTTGAGTGTAAATAATTGGCACTTATTGGTTTAATTCAACCAATAAACCTCAACTTTTGTGCATATGTTGTATAGTTTATGTTATAATGTATATATTGTGTATCATGTAAATATGATTGAGTTTAATTGTTTTTCTCTCATTTTTGTAGGTATATAAGTAATGGTATTCTGTCATTATCTTATAGAGCATTGAATAAGCTTTCCAACGCTTCCGACCGCGCGTAAAACAGAGTTATGGTCAAAACAAGTGTTAGTTTTGCTGTCATGTTCGCTAAGCGAACAAAAGTTCGCAGTGCGAACAGAAAGTTCTAAAATTCGTGAAAAACACCGTTTTTCCAGTAGAAAAAGAGGCATAAGTTTGTTGTGCGAACGAGACTTCGCTAGGCGAACACTAAAACCCATTTTTGCCTATTTAAGTGATTTTTCAGCATTTTTTAGGTGATGTTGTTTGGGAAATTCTTACCCCAACTTCATCAAACACATTCTTGAGTAGATTTAACTTAGAAAAAACATTGGAGGGTGCATCTTGACGATCTGGAGTCGAATCCACTTCAATCGGAGTTGACGGACCGTGAGATTTGTGTTCTTCTTCCTTCCTCTCTATGTATTTTTCATTTGTTGCGGTTTTGTATGTAAGTTTATCTTGATTGTATGTATATTTATGAATCTTTGTATAAAATCTCTTTTACAACTCTTTATCGATGATTATCTTGATTTTTTACTTAATGGGTTTGGATTGCTATAGACATATACGGTTTGAACTCGATCTAAGATGAACATTTGTTAGATTCTAAACTATAGACATAGATTTAGGACTAATATTCACGTGGGTATCGATTCTTAATGCTCTGTGTTATCGAGTTGCGTGAGACATCACCGATGAGACGATATGGTTGATCTCTCGACTTTGCATTAAACATAACCTCTGTTGTGAGCGATACGTGATGATATTGACGAGCGATTTAGGTTGCGTGCATTTGAGCCATATATTTTTTAGTGCATGATGGGTGGAACGAAATACAACTCCTGACGAGTTTTCTCATTTCTTAAGAATGTATTTATTTTTTTGTTTTATGTATTTTTTTCTTTTTCAATTTTATCCCAAACCATTTAAACCCAAGTTTAGAGACGTAGAGATTGTCAAACGGCATTATTTCCCTTACACTGCTCCCTGTGGAGACGACATAAGTCCTGGAGGAAATTCTTCCGAAAATAATATTTTTGCTTGCCGCTTTACCGCTCAAACAATTGCCTTCTTCTAATGACATATCATGACATTTTTCAAAGCAAAGATTGATTGAAGTTAGGGTTACTAGATCGCGAAAAGGTCAATAGAATTTCAAACACAAGTCTTCCTCTAATTCTAGTGGTCTTCATCGGTGATTTAAACCTGACAAGATTCCTCGTGGATGGTAGAAGCTCTTGCAACGTCCTCTACATTGATACGTTGGAGTTTCTAGGTCTCCATCAAACAAATTTAAATATGTATTGCATAGAAGATCTATTGGCTTTCAACGATTTGATAACTTGCCCTTGGGGAATGACAAATCTGGCATTGGCGATTGAAGAAGAAATGTGTGATAGAAAGGTAATCCTCTATTTCCATGTAATCTCATGTAAGAACGCTTTTTGAGGTATCCTAAGGAGGTATTTCTTAAGGAAGCTAGACGTTGTAGCATTCTCGATCCACCTAAAAGTAACCTACCGTGATAGAGAATGAAGGTCGGCCATTGTTAGCGTCGACTTGGAAGAGGCAAGGTGGATCCAAAAGCTCGTCCATAGGGACATTCTGGCGCTAGCGTCACGAGCTGAAGAAAATTTGGGGTATACCGACACGTTAGACCTAGACATGCATGAGGATGAAGTTAGGCCCACCTTGGATTGTGAATTTGAGTTTATCCAACTCGATGATAATTATGTCCGGTCGGTGAGGATATGGCTCGGGCTTCCCTTGGAAGTATAGGTCATCCTAATTGAATGTCTCCAAGCAAATGCATACATTTTAACTATCTCCTCGCATGATATGGCCGACATCTATCCAAGAGTAGCATGCAATCAGCTGAATATGGACGTCGGTGTCTGTTACACTTTCCATCGTCAAAGGAGACTGTCCCTTGAAAAAGATGAAGCTACTGCCAGCATGTTGAAAGGTCTGTTGGATGCCATATTCATTTCTGAGGAAAAGTATATAGAGTGGTTATCAAATGTCGTGGATAATTCGGTTGGGTACCAGTTGCTATCCTTCATGGATGCTCACTCGAGGTACAACCAGATACCTATATTTGAATCTGACCGGATAAGAACAACATTCATAAGCGAGCACTCCAATTACCAATACAACGACATGCCCTTTGGGTTAAAAAATTCAGGCGTAACATGTTAGAGGATGATGAACATGATCTTTCAAGAAGAAATAGGGCAAATGCTAAAGGTGTACATGGACGACATGATTATTAAGTCTATTCTAGAAGAGCTTCAATCTTAACACCTCCAACGTGTATTTAAGAGGTTCTGACAGTAAAGCATGAGACTCAACTTAGAGAAGTGCACCTTTGGGGTAAGAGCTTACAAGTTCTTAGGCTTCTATCTAACTAAGTGGGGGATCGAAGCAAACCCTGACAAGTGTGAAGCAGTGATCTTTATGAATTCACAGACATCGAACAAAAAGGTCCAATAGTTGAATGGTAAGTTGACCGCCCTGAACATATTCATTTCAAAATCTACCCAACACTCTTTACCCTTTTACAGTTTGTTGATAAAGAAGGTAGACCTTGAGTGGACACCGAGGTGTGAAGAATTTCTCAAATATTTGAAGAAAACCCTAGCTACTCTTAGTGCTTGCCTGACCACTTTCGGGGTAAACTTTGTACGTATAAATAGCAGTCACAGAAGAAGCAGTAAGTGGTATCCTTATCAGAGATTCAAACTTTGACTAGAGCCTGATATATTTCGTATCAAAGGAATTATCCAGGGCGGAAACACAATACCAGAAGATCAAGAAAGAAGCTTTATCACTAGTGACAACCTAACGTAAACTTAGAAGGTACTTTCTTGCATATTCCATTACTGTTCTGATAGATTTACAACTAAATTAAGTACTCTAACGATCGTACCTAACTAGACGTCTGACAAAGTAGGTCGTAGAGTTGCCTGAGTTTGAAGTGGGCTAACAATTATGAACCCAGTGATGCTAATATTAAAATCCACTTGGAGTACTGGGGCATGTCAGGTGTAGTTCTTTAGGCCAAGCCCAATGTACTCTTTAAAGTTGACGAACTTTCTCAAAGAGGCGAGTTTTTGGTGGAGTCGGTCGATGTAGTGATGTACGACTAAGGGGTGCATCGGTACGAGGGGACCCACTAGTTCTGAATACTGAAGCAACAATAGATGTTGTTGATATCACACTCGACGACCCTTTAGATTGGTTGGTTCTTCTTGTGGATATGGATAAGAGAATATGAAATTCTATTGACGACTTCATGGTACCATTTTATGAGTTCCTGTTTACCAAGGTAGGATTTTAGTTATCTTTCTCTGATTTTGAGGTAGTCGTCCTGGTGCATTTGAAAGTTACCCATTCCCAACTTCATTTGACGGCACGGGCCTATATGAGAGTGTTCCGATTATGTGCCAAGCATAAGCCTTGGAAGCCTTCCCTTGGAATATTGCTTGACTTGTTCTATATAGTATGCACTTCTCAAAACGACACACAGGACAAAAGCCTTATTGATTTCCACCTAGATGATCCTTGGTTAAACCCTTTCACCCGCGATTGAAGCAATTTTATGAGGATTTTCATTCTAGTGAAACCCCTCAGTTCATGGTCTCATTTTTCCTTCTTCTATTCTCAGACTTACTCTTCTCATTTCTTTAATATCATATTCTCAAAGTACTGGTCTTGGTCTCACTTCAATCGTACTATTAATTACTACTGCATTAAGTTAGGTCATCTCTGCCTCGAAAAATTAATTATGAAAGAGGACTTTCATTCTTGTTTCAAGGTCTTGGATATGAATAAGGGTGAATTACCTCTTATAAGCTGAGGAAGAAACAAATTAATACTCATGCGATCATGAGCGTGACCGGTTGCATAGAGATGAAAGATATTTTTGGTGAAAAACAGAGTCCTGTAGTTTTTTTTAACATGTGTGATTTCATCTTGTAGATAACATGGACCAACTGAAGATGGTATACAACCTTGCATGCTCAAGGTATCAATATCGGTTGTACGACCGATGCTCTTGCTCCGACCACATCTCCTCTCTCAGTTATCGAAACCATTATCACCGCTCCCAAGGTCGACCAACTTGTCCATATTGTGGTTGTCTTGACTATGGAGGATGCACCCCATCCCCAATCTCAACAAAGAGGGATTAGGATGTAGATCAACATTCCCCCTTGGAAAGGGGTTCTCCGAAATTAACTCAGTTGATTGGGGATTCTTCTTCAAGAATGATAACTCCCTTCCTGCGAATGCCGCCCATTCTTCCCTCTAGGCTTGCTCACACCCCTGAGGAATCTACTATTATTGTTGTATCAATGAAGGATGTGTCTTTCGTTCAAAACATGTGTGAGACGGAGAAGTTGAAGCTTATCTCTGAGGTTACTTTCAACATGTATTAGGCTTCTTCTATGTTCTCTCTAGTACTGTTGGTATAAAGGAGTATTAGCTGATGGTAATCCTTCCAAGGAGAGGGACACTTGAAAGGGTAAGTATAAAGCTATGGAGCATAAGTTTTTCGCTTTCCAAAAGGAGTTAGTTGAGTTATAGAGGAAGGCCGAGCTTGTCTAGGCTTTGCAAAAAGAGGAAAAGGGACACTTGAAAGGGTAAGTATAAAGCTATGGAGCTTGTTTAGTGCAACATGAGTTACAAACTTAACTCAATTCACTTCTTGTTTAAAAAACACAAACAAAACATCAAACCTTTTTTATCCTTCGGGATTGTTTGCAAATCATTTTTAGAAAGAGTGTGTTAAGTCTTGGTTCTACCGCAAACAGGCATCGTCCCTAACTGCTAGAACGAAGGTTTAACCCTACTCGGTTAAAACACTTAACCAACCAGTGGTCGTGTCAGCCCGAACTACGTTTATTCTGATTTCTCATACCAGACGAGGATACGTAGGCACAAGACAACGATGTCTTGGCGAGCAACCTTCCCCCACCTTCACCCGTAGTTTTCCAAACTACGTTGACTCTGACTTTCCCATTGCACGAAGGAATACGTAGGCATAGAGCGGCGATGCTCTATCGAGTCTCTTTTCTTTTCTTTTGTCCCTGTGAGCATGCCTTTTGATAGATTAACACCCTTTTAGATAGACAACAAGTGTGGATCCCATTGAGTACAGACGTGAGGGGTGCTCATACCTTCCCCTTGCGTAACCGACTCCCGAACCCAAGATTTGGTTGCGATGACC
The DNA here is from genome assembly GCA_963859935.3 of Lathyrus sativus. NCBI lineage: Eukaryota > Viridiplantae > Streptophyta > Magnoliopsida > Fabales > Fabaceae > Lathyrus > Lathyrus sativus. The sequence goes on along the minus strand of OZ012739.1, from coordinate 675,213,487 downwards.
TGTCTTTTCCCTTTTTCGTAGGTTTTCTCTTATCGTTTCCTTTGCCTCTCTTTGGGATAAATAACGAACGGTGGCGACTCTTCTGTCTTTGTCGGCCCCTCTTTGCACCGATGCGACACCAAGATCCTTATTTTTCTCATTGGAGACCAACGTTTGTGTGTAATAAGAAGAAGGGGACGCGTGAATCCAAAGTGGTAATTATTCAAGATGATTCTTTACGTGTAGGTTTTTTTAGAGGCATCGGTTGTATTGTGACTCTATGTCTGACTCGGATATTATAACATGCAATTCTAGATTTTTGGCAACAAAATTTGGGGATGTCGCAACATCTACTTGGAAGAAGGCTCAATATTTTGGAATTCAAGGTTCAAAAGATGAGGAGGTTTATATTCAGAAAATTCATCCTTTTGGAATTGAAGGATAAAGAGATGGAAAAACACAGGTTGCTCAATGAATATCTTTTCGTTCAATCTCATTGGATGTGGCAACCCTGTTAAGAGTAGAGTTTTGTGAAATCTTATCATGGAAAGAAACAAGGATGTCTATTTGATTCAGGAATCAAATATAAATTCATAAGAGGCATTGTGGATTTCATCGTTGTGGGGTAGCGATCAGGTGGAATGGTTTGCGAAGTGCTCGGAAGGCAGGTCAAGACGCATGTTGATACTTTGGAAACTATTTATGTTTTCTCTAAACTATAGCTTTAGAGGAGAAGGTTTTTTCGGAATTTGCGTTAATTGGGAAGATAAACGTTATTACATCGTAAACATATATTATTTTTGTATGTTGGTGAATAAGAGGAAGTTATGGTGTGAGTTTTTTACTTTCAAAAGAAACTCTATTGTGGGAGACTGGTGTGTGGGACGGGACTTCAATATGATTAAGGATCAAGCAGAAATAAAAGGGGAGGGTACTCATGTTAATTGGCATGATATTGATGAATTCCAACAATTTATTGATAATTTAGAGTTGGTTGATGTTTTGGCGGTGGGGAATAGATTTACCTGGTTCAAATATAATGGTAATTTTATGAGTAAGTTAGATAGGCTTATCCTATTTGAACATATAATTTCAAATTGGAAGGTCTTCGGTCAAATGGTGGGAGAGAGTTGTGTATGATCATGTTCCAATTTGGATTCTTGCCAATAAATCTTCTTGGGTCCTAAGTTATTCAAGGTGTTTAATGATTGATTTGACCATCCTGGTTTTGTTCTGTTTGAGAAAGTGTGGAGATCTAAAGTGGTTCATGGTAAATGTGTGTTTGTGATGAAAGAGAAGCTCAAATTGTTAAGAGACAACTTAAGAAGGTGGAATGTGGAAACTTTTGGTAAATTTAAATTGGAAGTAGAAAATTCCATCGAGGAGCTTAATATGTTAGATTTGGAAGCAGCATAATCAATGAACTTGTATTTGGATAATCTAGATGATAAGAGACATGAAGCCTTGAATAAGGTTTGGGGTAATTTGAATCTCAAGCAGAGTATGTTGTGGAAAAAATCCAGATTCAGGTGGATTCATGATGGTGATGCAAGTTCAAGGTTTTTTTGTTCCTTTATATATCATAGGTATCAAAGAAACATAATTGTGATTTTGAAGACTTTTAAAGGCTTGATCTCGCATGCGGATGAGATTAAATCCGAAATTAAAGATCATTTTGTTGAAAGGCTTAAAGAACCTTGGTTTCAAAGACCTAAGTTAGAGGGAGTGAGTTTCAACCATCTTAGTAGTAAAGAGGTTGTTAGTTTGGAAGATCCTTTTTTATGTAGAAGAAATTAAGGAGACAATATGGCCGAGTGAGGGAGACAAAAGTCCAGGTTCAGATGGCTTCAACATGGGTTTTTTCAAAACTTGTTGGAATAAAATCAAAGAAGATTTGGTGTCTTTCTTGAATGAATTACATTCTATTGGTATTATTTTTAAAGCAATCATCGCTAGTTTTTTTACTTTCATTAGAAAGGTAGACAATGCTCAAGAAGTTTGAGATTTTAAGCCAATATATTTGGTGCCAAGCTTGTGTAGGATAATGGATAAATTTTTGGCGTCAAGGCTTAGAAGATTTATTTTTTCATTCATTGCTAGGAATCAATATGTGTTTATGCAAAAAAAAAAGACAAATGTGTGATGGTGTCCTAGTAATTAATGAAATTGTGGATTTATCTAAAAGAGATAGAAGAGGCTGCTTGCTTATTAAGGTAGATTTTTAAAAAGTTTACAATAGCCTTTCTTGGAAATACCTTAGAAGTGTGATGGGTCAAATGGGTTTCGGTCAAAGGTGGATGAGGTGGATGGAGGGGAGTGTTTTTTCAAGTAGTTTTTCTATTCAGGTAAATGGGAATTCGACTAAAGATTTTGAACTAAGTAGAGGTTTGAGACAAGGGGACCCTCTGTAACCTTTTTTATTCCTTTTGGCTGTAGAAGTTCTAAATATTTTAGTAAATAATGTGATTTCAGTGGAAGATTTCCCACCTTTCAGATTTAACGAAGACATTCATTTTGAGATCCTTTAGTTTGCGGATGATACGTTGTTGTACGAGAAGGGAGTTGGTCCATTTTGTGGAGTTTTAAAGGGTTTCGGGTTCAATTTGGTGTCTGGGCTATGTGTCAACTTTCACAAAATCAAGCTTTTTGGGATTAATTTTGATGAGGATTTTGTCCATGCAGGTTCTATCTTTTTGTCTTACGAAATAGGAAGTTTCCCTTTCTTGTTATTGGGTATTCCTATTGGTGTAAATCCTAGAAGAAAATCGGTTTAGAAATCCATTTTAATCAAGTTCTATAGGAAGCTTTCTTCGTGGAGAAGCAAGAAGTTATCTATTGGAGGGAAAGTTACTTTGTTAAATTCGGTTCTTAATAACTTGCCTATTCATTTCTTTTTCTTTTATAAGACTCCTAAGGTAGTCATAAAAAGAAATTATTAAGGTGCAGAGGAATTTTTTGTGGGATGTGGGTGATAGGAGAAGGAATATTTCTTGGTTAAGTTAGAAGAAAGTGTTTCGAGATAAAAATCAAGGTGGTCTCGGTATTAAACACTATGAGGGTTTTAATCAAGTTCCTTTGTGTAAGTGGTTATGGATATTTTTAAAAGAAAAATAGGCGATTTAGCATGGACTTTTATCCTTCCGGTATGGGGAGATTCAAATTACGGTTTGTGATGGGACCTTTAATAATACGAGCAAGAAGCACTCTTTATGGTGGAGGGATTCAAACTTACTTGGTCTTAATCTTTCTGATTCTAATTCTAACATATCAGATTGTTTTAGAGCCAAATTAGGTAACGCTAAGACGTTGAGCATTTGGGAGTCAGGGTGGTTGTGTAAGGATAAGCTTGAGAGAGTTTTCTCGAACTTATGTGAGTGCATAGAGTTCCAGCCTAAAAATGTTATTTATGAAAGGTTTCTAGAATGAACAAAATTGGGTATGGAACTTGAATATTTCAACCGAGACTGCTTTTGTTTCAGTGATGAAACAATTACACGATCTCAATTGTATTTTGTAGGATGTTACGCTAATCCATAATCAGGCTGGCTCATTTGTGTGGTGGCTGCACCTAGAGGGATTTTTGGTAAAATCTTGTTATGATTGGCATATTGATTATTCTGATAAAGGTTATGATTTTGAGACATCGATTCAGAGGTTGTTGTGTGAGTGCTTTTGGATTTTGAGTGATTTCAAAACTAGAAAAGTATAGCGTTATGTATATTAGACGATATCCTCTCATTCTAGATGAACATCTTAATATTAGGAAGCATTCAAGTGAGTTTTAAAAAAAAAGGATCTTACATCAAAATTGCATTGAAAATCATGTTTTTGAGTTGCTAAGTCATTTCAGGTCGGCACATGCATAAATAGGCTGACCTATACGAGTTTCAGAATCAGTATAGGTCGGCACATAGAATTTCAGGTCGGCTTCCATGGATCAATATTAAAGGTTGTAGCCTTTGTCCATAGGCCGCCTCACTCAATTCGGCACATAGGCGACACATAACCTTCACAGATCGACCTGTGACCTTCATAGATCGGTCTGATTACCTTAATAGGTGGACCTATTGCTTTGATAGGCCGACACATACGACTTTCCACCTTACAAATCTTACTTTTGCTCCAACAATCTGCATTCATTTTACTCATTATTATATATATATATATATATATATATATATATATATATATATATATATGCACTTTTTTCTAACAAGGTACTAGTGAATTGCCTAAACGAAACAAGATTACAAAACATTTTCATTATCTTCAACCTTTCTTCTATGCATATACACCATTAAACTACACATAATCATTTTTCGATTAGATGACCATTTAGATTAGGGTTGATAACGTCCAATTATGTTGGTGTAACCGAGAATGATCTTTGTGTGTATCAAATAAGAAAATTAAGGTGGAGTTTTCCTCCAAGATCATTGGAATTTGAAGGTTTTGGACAAGATCACGTATGGATTCGATCGAGTAAAGGCCTTGAGACAAGGTGGTTTCCTTGTAAAGGAGTAGCGCAAGACGGTGAATCGTGTTCAAAAATCTTAAATTCAACAAGTGCGTGCTCGGGATACTCGGAGAATTGTAGTCGCGTTGTTAGTGACTTGAATTAGTGTGTAAAAAATATTTTAACAAATTCGCACAAGTTGGTTTATCCTCACTGTTTCACAATCGATGAAGATCACGGCCACTTTTTGATGTTCTGTTTGGTAGCGGAAGAACTGTGGAAAGCTGCTTGTCTTTGATTGGGCACTGAGTTCGTGTTTTCTATAGATTCCTTGCCAAAACATTTTGACTCTTTTTGTTTGCTTCTTAAAGACAGACATCCTTGCCTAAGAGGGTTAGTCGTTTTTCTGTTTGTTTCTTAAAGCCACCTTGCTAGAAGGATTAGTCGTTTGATTTTGGTTGCGAACAACAACGTTAATCTCACACATCTCAAACATTTTAATATTTACTAAAAAAATTATCAACACAATAAATGTCCACAATTACATACATTTGTACCTCCTTTAAAAAAAATTGTTTGTGCCTAAATCTGCTGCAATAGTTCTGTACAAAATGTTCTAATAAATTAAATCAAATGAACATAAATAACATAATCAATAGAACAAGTCTTCGTTTTATGAGCAAATTAAGAATCAATTTGGTCTAATTTACTGGATCCAATTGAAGAGGTCTAGGTGGAGCCATGGTCCTTCTCTTCCATAGATTAATTTCTTTTCTTGGCTTCAAATCAAGTCCATGATCACCACCACCACCACCACCAACCAAAATAGGTGCAGAAAATGGAATCATAAACTCTTCATCTTCATCATCACTCTCTATTCTCTCTTCATCTGAATAATAATTATTTATTTCTTCTTCTCCTACATGAGCCTTCCAATCAAAATTATCAAAAGTTCCACGTCCACTTGCAAACCGTTTCATTTGACTCACATTATGTGTTGTTCTTGTTCTTTCCTCAAGAGCCACACATGCATCTGATTTTCTTCTCTCATCTGGTTTTGTTTTCCCGACATGAAACAACATTTTTTGAAAAGTGGTCACACGTTTCTTCACCTCTATGTCTTTGGCTTTTTTGTTCTTGTTCTTCTTGTGTTTGATTTGTCCCATGCATGATATTTTTGGTGAGGTTGGTTCTTCATAATCATTTCCAACATTTTTAGGCTTTACGGTTACGATTGGACCTGAAAAGCCCTTGACGCCACCGCGAGGTTTGGATTTGTGATCCTTACTAGGACTGAATGGATGGTTTTGGAATGTTAAAGTGATAGCTGAGACTGTTTTTGGTAATATCTTCAAGATTTTGTTCTTCAGCTTAAGATTTTTCTCCATGAGATTGATGATTAGATTGAACTTGAAACTAAGGGTTGGTTGGAATTTGATGTTTTGTATGTGATGATAATATAATCAAGATGGACTCTTTATATATAGTAGTATTTTGGATTGTTGACTAAGTATTGAGGGTGAGACTAATTATTCAATTCGTAAGTAATAAGGGCTGATGATACCAGAATTTGTATAGTATAAAATATTTGGATACATTTTGATTATGTCAAGAAAGGTGGCATATGTAGAAAAGGTTTGGTCAAACTCAAAAATGTGGGACTCCATCGGTCACACAAAATATTTAATATAATAGCTCCTTGTTTCGACCAACAAACATAATATTGGAAAATTAAAGTATAATGATTCACAAATTTACTTGCAACAACTAAATTTTATCCATTAAACGAATGGCTAGATAGATCAATTTTTCATAATTTTTTTTCATGACCATGTTCTATCAAAATCGTTAATTTTTATATCTTTCTCTTAATAATTTCTTTAGGTCTTCCTATATTATTATATTTTTATGTCTATATTTCAAAGTCACATAAATCTATTTAATTTCATCATTTATTTTAGTATAAGTGATACTCCAACACTTTTTAATATTATCATTTTTAATTTTATCATGTGTAATCTTACCATACATTTAAGATAACATTTTCATCTTTGTTACACTTACTTTAATTTTATGTTAGATTCTTAATCGTCCAACATTTTGTCTCGTACAACATTGCAAGTCTTACTGCAATCTAATAAAAAAATTTCCTTCATCTTGAGCGGTATATTTATGTTACATCAAATCCTTGAATCCTCCTTCAGCCATCCAACTTGAATTCGATGGTTTATATCTCATTTTATTTCTTAATCATTTGGTATTATGGGCCTAAGATATTTAAACTGTGTTACTTGTGGGATGATATGGTCTCAACCTTTCACATTTATATTAGAAATGTTTTTCTCTTTCTTGAACTTGCATTTCATATACTATGTCTTACTTCTACTTAAGTAAAAGTTATGTGTTTTTAAAGCTTGTCTTCAAATCTTTGATTTCTCATTTGAATTCTTTTTCGACTATCCAAGTAGGAATATATCATTTGCAAAAAGCATGCATCTTGATGCTAGCTCTTGGTTGTGTTTCGTGAATACATCCAAAATTAAAGTGAAGAGATAGGGATTTAGGGTTGAACCTTGATGCAAACCTATCGTAATTGATAAATCATTAGTATCTCCACCCTGTGTCCACACACTAACCGATAGTTGTTCATACATATCTTAGATAGCTTGAATATATTCAATTATAACCTCTTTCTTCTCTAGGGATTTTCAAAGAATTTCTTTAGGCACTATTTCATACACCTTCTCCGAGTCAATAAAAATTAAATGCAAATATTGTTGGTTCATTCAATATTTCTTCATAATACATCGTAATAGATATATGATTTGTGTTGTGCACCTCCCGAGCATAAGATCAAATTGATTCTCTATGAATTTAGTCTCCTTTCTTAGTTTCTGTTCAATTACTCTTTCACATAACTTCATGGTATGATTCATAAGTTTATTCCCCCTATAATTTTCACAATTATGTATATCCTCATTGTTATTATATATTAGAAGTAAAGTGATTCTTCTTCGTTCATCTAACATTTGCTTTTACCTCATAATTTTGTTAAAGAGTTTGGTGAGTCACTTAATGTCTTTATTGCTAAAAAAAATCCACACTTAAATAGGTTTGTTCTCTTCCTCAACTGCCTTATTGTTACTCGTCATTTTCAATGCTTCTTTTACTATTATTTTTTAATCCAACGATATTAATTATAGTTTTGATCCTCTTTTCTTAAGTCGAGCCTCCTAGAATCCAATGAGATACCATATCATTCATTAAATAAATTGTAGAAATATGTCTTTCACCTATCTTTTATATTATTTTCCTTAATCGAGACTTTGTCTTCTTTGTATTTGACACATTTCACTTGATTCAAATATCTTGTATTTCTTTCTCTTTCCTTAGCAAGCATATATATTAATTTTTCTCCCGTCTTGATACCTAAAGGTTGGTTTAATCCTTCAAAAGTTTGAATTTTTGTTTCACTCACCGCCTTCTTAATCTCGTTCTTAACTTTCTTATACTTTTCTCAAGTTTCGGTATTTTTACACCTAGACCATTTAAAACAATCCTTTTTACTCTAACTTTACTCTAAACATTTTCATTTCACCACTGTGATTCCTTTCCCCTGGGTCCGAATCCTCTTGATTCTTCCAACATCTCTTTAGCTATTTTTTAAATCTCTTGGACTATCTTATTCCACATATCATTTACACTTTTTTGTGGTTGTTCAAACTCTCCCTCTAAAATTTTGTGTTGGAAATTTCCTTATTTTTAACCTTTCAAATGTCACCACTTGATATATGGAAATTCCATATGACTTTTTCTCTTTTTTTTTCCTCTTGATTCTTACATTCATAATTAATATTCTATGTTGAATAGTCAAATTCTCTATCTGATTTTCTAATAAAAAAGAAATTCATCTAAGAACATGTCAACTCACTCTTATATGTGATAAACTGTCCATCTCTTTTTCTAAACCAGGTATTAGTTATAGTAAGATCAAACACCGACGAAAACTCCAAGATGGATATATCCTCCACATTTACCTCCGTGAGACTAAACCCCTGGAATGCCCTCAAAACCTCTTACCATGCTCCATTCAAAATCCTCCCAAAATTTACCTTAAGGTGTTCTACTAACTCAACCTAAGGTGCGTAAGCACTAATAACATTAAAGATATTAAAGATGTTTTGTTTCACTATAAATTTCAAGGCTATCATTTGATCTCTTACTCTTTTCATATCCACAATATCATTCTTCCATTCCTTGACCACAATAATCCCCACCTAATTTCTCGATCTAACATTTCCAAAATACCGAAGCTTAAATCCTGAGTTGTCTGATTTTTTCGTCTTTTCACATGTCCGCCTAGTTTCTTATTGGCACGTAAAATTAATATTCCTTCTAACAACAGTGTCTACTATTTCCATAGATTTTTCAATAAGTACACCTATATTTCATTATTCAAAAAAAATCATACTCTCATAAACTAACTTCTTTACCCACATTCGTTCGCAAAAATATAATAACACTTGCTTATTTTCCACTACATACAATCAATAATACATCGGTCCTTACTCTTTTGACATTGTACTCGAGTCATATACATGTTGCTTATAGGCAACAACCTAGGATTCAAATTATTTTATAATTAATCCATGCCATAGAGATTTAACAAAATTTTATGTTGATTAACAGCTGCCAAACACACCTCTCATTTTTATTCAAACTTAAAATTGACTATAGCTTTCCACAATTTTACTCCAAATATTCCGGTAATTATTACTTTTTGTTAGTAGAAACTAGTATATTAGAAAAAAAAACTTTTTATATTAAGAGAAATGTTATGATGACACGAACTTAACACCCACACCGTATATATGTACTCAATACAATCCATCTTTTTCTTTTTTTATTACTTCTATATGTATTGGAAACTGAGTCACGTCAAAATGAAACATAAAATTATGGTGTGAGATCCGGTGTTAAAATATCAGTGTCAATATAACAAACCTCTTATATTAAATAAAAGATATATACAATATAAAAATGCTACATATTATTAAATTTTACTATTTAAAATTTTTTTGTTCAATTCTGCTGAGAAGATACGTACTATATTAAAGTCAAGTATACACTTGTTCAAAGCTTAATATGATGTTCCACAACATCCAATCAAAACCAACAAGTAGAAACTCCAATTGTAACAACAGTTCTTTATTACAGTTGTAGAACGGCTGGAGCCACTTCTTTTTTGGTGATAAAAATCACCATGTTGCAGTCCTTATGTTTTCTTTAAATATATTTAAAGTAACAAACAAATGTGCAGTCAATTTTAGTTGGGTATAATCAAATATACGAAAATTAACTTTACATTTTAAAATTAATTACAAAATCTTCAAACCTAAAACTAAACATAGGCAAAAATAAATAGATAAATAAACAATGTGTGAGAAAAATAAGTCACCCTTGGGATTTTACCGGACCCTTGATATTTGACCACAAGGGATGGTTAGCACATGCAACAAAATTTATTTCCATTCACACAACAACTCAAGAATGTTATTTTCATGCAATTCAAACATCTAAATCAACAAAGAAAAATGTAACTTTGAGGTGTCTAAATTAGGTAGGCGCCACAAGTTATGGCTTAAGCTTATCATAAGTAATAGTATTCTATTCTACGACACGACTAACTGTGCACGTGTATATCCTTGTAAATCAACTAGTCATAAAAAGGAGGGAAGTTGGTCATTTTTATCTCTATCTCCACGTGTGAATAATGCTATTCTACTTACCCTGAGTGTGAACGAATAAATAATGAAATTCTATGAGAAACTGAGAAAAAAACAACAACAACAATCCAATACACATTATTACGATCTTCAAGCAAGTATTTTCTCAGCAAGATAACTACAATTTTTAAATATGAACCAGATAAACAGCCAACTATACTTGCAAGCACCAATACATTACACATAGCAGATTGCTTAGCTTAAAGCTTAAAGGGGCTTTTGCAGTTCATGCAGTTTGCTACCACTGAATCAAAAATGAGTTTATGAATCGGGGAAAAACAGAGCAGGCAGCACTTACAAAAAAGGGTTCATCACATCTCACTGATAGAGTTACTTCCTTCCACATATAAGGGCGTCTCAGTCTTTTAATTCTTAAATAAGCAAAACTTGTAAGCATCTCCATGAACATCAGGAAGGCATGGACATACTGCAAATGTGCAACGCATGTATTGGATCCTTCAATTAAACCATTCGGGGATTCTAAAGCAACATTTTAGCAGTTCAGAGAACAATTGGTCAATTGAATACCCTGCCCAGCAACAAAAACAACACTTATCAATAACCACTCAAACCATTTCCTTTGAGAACATTATAGTTTTTCCATAAATAAACATGGCCATTAAGTTAAATTGAAAAGACTCCATCCATAACACGATAACCGGTTAAACTTAAACTGACATTTTGTGTCACTTATAGCAATTAGCAAAACCACCATTCTATAGACATGATGACCGTCGAGTTAATCAAATTCAAAAGATTCAATCGGAAACACTATAACATGTTAAACCAACATTAAGACTCACTTGTTCAGCTCAATGATGTCAAGGACGAAGCAACTTCTACAAAGGGCGGGGAGCGACGAATCCCCTGGAAACCATCTTTTCGACCAACTTTTCATGTTTTTTTAGCTGTCCAGCTTTCCTCAGCTGCTCCAAAACCATTTCATAAATCGACAGATTTGGCTTTAGACTTTTTTCTTCAACCATTTCCTTCATGAACTTGTATGCATTATTCCAGTGCCCCTTTTCACAAAACATCATAATCAAAATCCTGTAAGTATTCACATTAGGTTCAACTTGATTCTCATCCATTTCCTTTTTCAACTTCAAAACCATATCAATAGATTTCGAGTCAACAAACATTCTCATCAGTATATTATAAGTCAGCGTATTAGGCAAGCATTTCAGTTCCTTCATTTTAGCATACATCCGATGCGCCCCATTCACATCATGCAACTCAGCTATGCATCCAAAAATCGAATTGAAAGTAGATGCATTAGGAGCAACCCCTTTCTTAACCATAGTATCAAGAACCTTCACAGCTTCATCAAGATTCTCATCCTTACAATGACTCTCAATGAGGAAATTGTAGCTAATCGTATCCGCAGCACAACCTAGTCTCTTCATTTGATTATAAACCTGCAAAACCTTTTCAGTCCTACCAGCTTTCACATGAACCCTCATAAGACTATTAAAAGTAACAGCATTAGGATCACACCCAGCATCTATCATCTCAGAGAAAACATCATGAGCACGAGTGATTTGTCCACTCCGACAGAGCGAATCAATCACAATGCTGTAAGTATAAACATTAGGCTTCACACCAGCCACCTTCATATCACTGAAAACCTCCTCGGCTTTCGATATATCACCAGCACGACACCAACCATGAACTAAGCTAGTATAAACTATAACATCAGGCTCAAACTTATGCTTAAGACTATCAAAAAACGTTTGCGCTTCACTAGCTCTTCTCTTCTTACATAAACTACTAATGACAATTGAAAACGAAACCTTATCAGGCGTACAACCATAGTCTTCCATACGGTTAAAAGCGTGCACCGCCTCCGCGGCCAATCCGGCCCTCACGTATCGCCGGACGAGAATAGAGAACGTGCTTATCGTTATTTTGACGCCACGCGATTTCATCAAATCGATCAAATTCCATGCTAAATCGAAGTGTCTGAGCTTTCCGGCGAGGTCGATCATTTCATTGTATGGCTCCGGGGAGGAGGGGAAGCCTTCTAGTGCTGTGGCCCAATTGAAGAAAGCTAAGGATTGGAGGAATGGGATACCGTGGCGAACACCGCCGCATTTTTCGATCACGCGGCGGGTGATGGAGGGGGAAATTGAATGGACGGTTGAGATTTTGGAAAAATCAATGGAGAGATCGGGTATGGTGAAATTGTGTGAGGGTGATACGGGATTAGGGTTAGGGTTAGGGTTTTTGCGGTAGTGATCTTTAATGACAGTGTGAAATTTGTCGATTATGGTGGAGTCTTCGGGGGATAGATTGGTATTTTGAGGAGTGTTGTTCTCGTTGGTTTCGTGTGAAAGAAGAGGTGAAGAAGAACATAGTCTGAGAGTGTAGGGTAAGTGCTGGAAAAGAGAGTGGTGCAAGTGAGAGTGTGCCCTTGATTTGATGAGTGCCATTGATGGTTAGGTTGGTGAAGTAGTGTTCAATTAAGAAGAACAGCAAAAATGCCAACGCTGGTGGTGTAAATTTTGAAAGTGGAGAAGAAATGAGTTATTGGCGGCGTGTTCAGGTTTGGTTCAGTTCAGTCCAGTGTCTTTGGCGGGCAACATCTTGAAAAAGACAAGAGATGAATGTGGGCAATTCAATAGTGATTTGGGTTCTAAATAAAAGGAAATTACTTTATCCACCTCATGTATAAGTGAGGGTGAACAAAGAAAACTTTAATTTCTCCTTTTTACACTTTATAAGTGAGTCGAGTCATTCATTTTTATATTTTTTTAAATTAATTTAAGGATGCATCTTCATAATTTTGGAAGGTGTGTTGGTAACTCCATCTCAGGACTAACCACAAAAGGCATTCTGAAATGATGGAAGGGTGTGTTTACATAATTTACAGAGTATTTCAAAAGTGTATTTCTAAAAAATCCTCGTAATATTAGACTCGCTTATATTTTAAGTCATTTATACTAAAGATATTACAACATCAAGCTAATTATATTAATGTAATACAAACATGTCATATATAAGATCAAATAATAATACAAATTTCAGCATTAATCAAGAGCTGGTGACTAACAACAAAGACTAACAGTCTCTTCTTAAGAATTCTGACCCAACTGATCCTTTAAGTAATTACAATTTGCACTAGCAGCCGCTGGTGACTAACAGCAAAGACTAACCGTCTCTTTTTAAGAATTTTGACATAACTGGTCCCTTAAGGAGTTACAAACAACAGTTTGAACAAAGATGTTTACAATGAAATTGTTTCTACACAAGCATATATAAACACTATTAATAGCTCAAATGACTAAAGACACTATTACAGTATGAACAAATTTTTTTTTGTATTGTGGTACTTCAATAGTGTAGTTTTAGTTCTTCATAGATCATTTTCAATCAAAGTGTAACATTTATTTGTATTAATCGTTGTAAAGCTTCTTAATTTCTTCAAGTAATCAAGTCATTATATAGCCAGAAAAAGATATGTTGGAGGACAGATCAGGAATATCCTTTAGATACCTAGCAACTTGAAATAATGTCGTTACGCGTGGATGAAAATCGTACACAAAAGTTGTCGTTTGTACCACCAAATCAGGGTAGTGGAATGAAACGTTGAAGCGTACTATGTACTATTTTTCCTCGTAAATAATTGAGCTTATCTTCTTTACATCAGAGGCTTCTGAATAGAGATGATTGAAGCATGAGTAGAAGAGTTGATCACTAGGTCTTCAGAGTCTTGAGTTTTTAGAGTCTTCAGAACTTGTTCACCAGAACCTTGTCTTCAGAACTTTAAGCACTCAATCTTCAGAACCCTTGGTCATTCGTAAATTAAGTCTTCAGAGTCTTCAGAATGTCGTTCAGCAGAACTTTGTCTTCAGAGTCTTCATCACTTATTCTTCAAAAACTCAAGTCTTCAAAGTCTTCAGAACTTCGTTCAATAAAACCTTGTCTTCAGAGTCTTCAGCACTTAGTCTTCAGAAGATAATGACTTCAGAAGCTAGAAAGCCTTCAGAAGTAAAGTAGCAGAGTCATGATCAGAGGCAGAAACCAAGAGAGCATTGCAGCAGCAATATATTTTCTTCTTAGAATCTTTCTGAGTGAGAGTAGATCAGAAGCAGACTTGTTTCTTATAACGCAAAAGCGACTTTGGTCAGATCAGAGTGACAATGTACATGGTCTCTATCAGAGTCAGAGCTTTCTCTATCAGAGTCAGAACTTGTTTGTTAAATCTTCAGAAAAACAAAAGTTTGAGTACTAAAATTATTCTCACACAAATACTACTTTGTTATTATCAAAACTTAGAGATATCTTGCAAAATCAGATCTTGTTCTAACAATCTCCATGACAAAATCATGTATTTGATGACATAATTTTGCACGAAGATAATCAATAGGAAATGATAGAGATAAGTTTAGAAATAACTTCCCTTTATTAAAGCTCCCCATGAATCTAAGACCTAAAAATCTTATCAGATTTGGGATACCAGAGCCTGATTATAAAGTTCTTATCAAATTCAGAATAACAACGCTTGATTATATATCAGAGCCTGATTGGACTTATAAGATCTGAGATGGCTCAAGTCTGGTTCTTATCATATGCATCAGATAGTGATAATGATTGGTTAAATCAGAGCCTGGTTATTAATATATCAATTTGTTCCTAAAAAACATTCTAAGAAAAAGAATTGTGTGCAATTAAAGAGTTAGAATGTTAGAGTTATGATTCAGAGACAAGATATTCTTATCAAAATAATTTTCCATTAATGTACTCCCCCTTTTATCATAATAAAAAATGTATAAGGTAATAAAATAAGATAAACACAAAGGAAACTAAGGGGTGGCCTAAGGAGTGTCTAAGGTTGAGGAGGAGGAGGAGGGAGCCTCTGAAGGATCTGAACAAGTGCATTCTGAATTCCGAAGGTGATTTCATCTTGCTTGTCCATCCTCGTTATGAACAGCTCTTGCTCCTTCTGAATTCTTTCTAAAGTTTTTAGAACGAGATCAGAAGTAGAGTTTTCAGCAGCTTCTTTCTCAGCTTGATCTTGAGCTTCCTTAGCTAACCTTTCAGCTCTTATGTCAAGAGCTTCCTTAGCCAATCTCTCAGCTAGTTCTCTTTTAGCAGCTAGCTTTGCTTCAACTTCCATCTTAGCTTTCAAGCTCTCTTCAGCTTGCTAGATAAAATAATCTTTTGTCTGAACAGAGAAATTTTGAATCTTTTGAAATTCTTCTGACATCCACTGATTGAATTGATCCCAGAGAGCACCCAAAGCAGAGGGATATTCGCTAGAATTTGATTCATCAGAGAGTGTCTTGAATTTCATAGCTACATTATCCTTAAAAATAAAAATAACTTCATTTAGGTTATGAGGAGGGAGGTCAGAAGGTTGATTCTCAGGTAATGGTTGGGTTTCTTCAGCAGAATCACCCAAGTTGGTGATATTATTATTTTTAAGATTTGATTTTGGTGAAGAAGGTTTAGGATGTTCTGGAATGGTTTCTGGGGTTATTTGTGGAGAGGTTAATGGTGAGGAGATGATGGAAATTGGTTGTTCAGATATGGTGGAAGTTATTGGTAAGGAAATGGTGGGAGCTGGTTGAGTTGAAATGGTTTGGAATAACGGTAGTGGAAGTTGTGTAGAGGGTGGAACTATTTGAGGTTGTGGTTCAGAAGTAGGTATGGATGAGGTGGTGACAATGGTTGAGAAATTTGGAGGTGATGTTGGAAGAGATGAAGATACATTTCTGTCAATAATAAAAAAATGTGGTTACAGAAGAATCAGAGGACTTACTTAGCTTGCTAGCAGCAGATGTAGTTGTCATCTTTATCTTCTTGTTTGATGGTCCTTCACAATCATCATTTTTCTTTTTCTTGACTTTTCTGTTTATCTTTAAAGTCTCTGGAAGAGTATCTGGAAGATCACTCGTGTCAATCCACACATCTAATGCTTCATATTTGCATCTAGTAAGATAGTGTGTAAGTTCATTGGGGTTATAAGTTCTTGAAAAGATTGGAAATCCAGAAATTGGAACCCACATGGCGTTAATGTCATCCATTGTTTGTAGAGCAGCTCGATGAGAGATTTTTTTTAATAAGCTTCATATTCATCAAATTCTTCGCCCAGAAGATGTTTCTAGATTTCTTTACTAGTCCATCAGTTTGTCCAGCAATTAATAAAGTTTCAACAATTCCAGACTCAACAAGAATATCATAAATGAGTCTTCCGTAAGGGATATGATTCCCCTTTTTGGTAGATCCAGTTCTTGAGGCCATTATTGAGTCTCTCAGGAATCTCAACATAATGATTGGGAGATGTATTTTCTTTCCTTTCAATAGGAAGTATAAAACATACTTCTGAGACAGATTTATGTAATCAGAAGAATGAGTAGGATGACGATGGTAAATACTTTCCAACATTATCTTGAACCAAACTCTTAAATAGTTTTTTAGGAATAAAGATGGAGGATCTTTCTTAGAATCCAGAACAATTCCTTATTTGAAGATAGATTCATTGACTTTTGTTTCCCATTGTTTATCCGCTAGAACACTGTAGATTCCCAGCCCCTTTTCCATCATGCAAGATTAAATCACAAATGGTCTTTTCTGTGATGATGATACGTTTTCCAAACACAAAGGAGATAATGATTTTTCTGCTTGTAGTTGCATGAATCCAGAAATCTTTAACCAACGGAAAGGTGTGTCCTTGTAATCTATTAAAGAACTCGTTCCATCTTTGGAAATCAAGTGTTTGAGTAAGATCACACACATTATCCTTTACATTTTTTTAATACACCATGGTTTCACAAAGAATATAAAGATCAGCTACAGGCGTGTCGAGAGTGATAGCAGGTTTCTCTAGAATACTAAACTTATTTCCTTGTTGTTGAGGATCCATTGAAGAAGATAATGGAGTTTCTCAAAGAACAAAGAGTTTTAGGGTTTCTAAGAAAAAGTAAGGGAAGTGAAAGAGTAACGTAGTGTGTGATAGCGAGAATGTGAGTATTTATATAAAAATTTGTGATGATGAAAAAGCGGGAGTAATAGGAAATAATTACTTGAAACCTAGTCTCACAAAATCACACCGCTCAAGGTGTCTCTTCAACAGTAAGATATGATTTGATTTTGGACAAGTGTCATAAGAAAATCATAGTCGTCTATTCAAAAGAACATGTTTGATGTCCCCAAAGTCAAGAATACCAAGAGGTATCTGACTAGACAAGTTTCTAACTAAGACATCTTCTAATTTGTAGAAGTATTGTCAATCAGAAGAACATTAAATAAAAGAGAAATAATATGCTTAATCATCATAATCTTATCTCAGAAGTTCTGGTGACTTGACACATCAAAAATTTCATCTACTCATTCTGGACAAGGTTTTATAAATAGATTTTCCATAATGAATATGAATATATCATCAACAAGGGTTTCTGTGAAAATATCAGCCCACTGGTGATTTGTATCCACAAATTTTAATTGAAAAACACCCTTTTGAACATAGTCACATAAAAAGTGATGTTTTATTTCAATATGTTTAGCCCTAGAATGCAAGATAGGATTTTTGGATAAGCAAATAGCAAAAGTATTATCACAGAAGATAGGAATATTATTCTCATGTATAAGAAAATCTTCTAGTTGATTTTTCATCCAGAGTATCTAAGTGTTGCATAGTGACGCTGGGATATATTCTACTTCTGTAATAGATAGTGCAATGGTTGATTGTCTTTTACTAGCCTAGGAGACGAGGTTGCTACCCAAAAACTGACAGTTTATATAAGTACTTTTTCTTTCTAATATGTCTCTAGCATAATCTGCATCACAATAACCAGAAAGTTTATACTCTGATGTTTTCTTATACATCAAGCGAAGGTTAGTTGTTCATTTTAGATACCTTAGGATTCTCTTAACAACTGTTAAGTGAGTTTCCCTTGGATCTGATTGGAAACGAGCACAGAGACACACACTGAACAAAATATATGGACGAGAAGCAGTTAGATACAGAAGAGAGCCTATCATACCCTGATAGAGCTTCTGACAAACCTTTTTACATACTTCTTCTTTCTCTATAATGCATGTAGGATGCATATGAGTCTTTGTAGGTTTACTATTTGACATATTAAACTTTTTCAGAAGTTCTCTTGCATACTTGCTCTGATGAATGTACGTTCCTTCTGGACGTTGATCAATCTGAATTCCCATAAAGAATCTGAGTTCTCCCATCAGACTCATTTCAAATTCTATCTGCATTAACTTAGAAAAATCCTTGCACAAGGAAGTATTAGCAGAACCAAATATAATATCATTAATGTAAATTTGCACAACTAGAATGTAATTTTTAAAGGTTTTGCAAAAGAGTGTTGTATCCACTTTTCCTCTAGTAAAGTCATTTTCCAAAAGAAAGTTATTTAGCCTTTCATACCAAGCTCTGGGAACTTGTTTCAGACCATATGACAATTTTTTAAGTTTGAAAACAAAATATGGGTTTTCAGAACTTTCAAAACCAGGAGGTTGGTGCACATATACTTCTTCTTAAATATACCCATTTAAAAATGCACTTTTTACATCCATCTGATAAAGAATTATGTTATAATTAACAACAAAAGAAACTAATAACCAAATAGATTCTAACATGGAAACTGGTGAAAAGGTTCCAGTATAGTCTATCATTTCTTGCTGACTATAACCTTGTGCTACCAGTAGTGTTTTGTCTTCTGGTTCTCCAGAGACTTCAGCGTTAACTGTTGTTGCCACTAGTGCAATATTTTCTTGTTCTTCATCAGATTCTTCTTCTTCAGAATCAGAGTCGTCCCAAGTTGCCATGAGTCCCTTATTGACTTTGGTGAAGTTCTTCTTTGGCTTCTTGTCTTTAATCTTTAGACAAACATTTTTGTAATGACCTAGCTCATTACACTCATAGCATATGAGTTCTTTTCCAAATCTCTGCTTCTTCTGTCCAGATGATGAGTCAGCACGACTTTTGTTTCTTCTTGATCTTGCGAACTTCCCTTACATATGTTTCTAGGGTTTGTTGATCCTGTTGGAGATAAGCGATAGCTCATCTTATGAGTCTTCATCAGAATCTTCTGATTCTTCCTCAGCTTGATAAGCCTTTGTCTTTTCAAGTTTAGACTTAAGAGCAATAAATTTATTCTTCTTATGAGGTTCATCCTCCTCCAGCTCTATCTCATGACTTCTGAAAGAACTAATGATTTCTTCAAGACTTATACTATTCAGATCCTTGGATAGTTTAAGAGCAGTTACCATATATCTTCATTTCTTGGGAAGGCTTTTTATGATCTTTTTGACATGATCAGCACTTGAGCATCCTTTGTCTAGAACTTTAAGTCCTGCGACTAGAATTTGAAACCATTCTCAACTGTTTCATCATCCTCCATTCTGAATGCCTCATATTTTTGGATTAAGGCAAGCGCATTTGTCTCCTTAACTTGAGAATTTCCTTCATGAGTCATTCTTAGAGAATCAAAAATGGACTTGGCAGTACCTCTGTTTTTATCTTCTCATACTCAGCATAAGAGATAAAATTTAGTAGTATAGTTCTTGCCTTGTGATGATTATTGTAATCTTTGTTTTGTTAGTTGGTCATAGCATTTCTTGATATTTTTACTCCTTCAGCATCAACTGAGTGAGTATAGTCATCAACTACAAGATCCCAAATATCTACTTCATAACCAAGAAAGAAACTTTCAATTATATCTTTCCAGTGGTCAAACTTTTCACCATCAAAGACTGGTGGGTTGGCACTGTAATGATCTTTCTTATCTTTAATAGGATTAGCATTAGTTGCAACCATGATCTCTCACACAAATACTGGATAGGTACTGAACACAGTGAAGTGTTGATAAAACTTTTTATCACAATCAAAATCAAAACTCTGATGCCAATTGAAGGTGTGAGAAAACACAAGAAAAAGGGGTTTGAATTAGGTTTTCAAAAATGAAAGCTTTTTGTGAAACTCAAACAAAGATCACAAATAGACTAACAAGAGAGAAAGTGACACAATATATCCTGGTTCACTTGAAAACTATCAAGTTAATCCAGTCCACCCGCCAAGGTGATTTTGCCTTATACACAAGGACTTAATCCACTATAATCAACAGATTACACTGCACTAGCAACCGCCAGTGACTAACAACAAAGACTAACAGTCACTTCTTAAGGATTCTGACCCAAATGGTCCCTTAAGGAATTACAATCTACACTAGTAACCGCTGGTGACTAACAATAAAGACTAACTGTCTCTTCTTAAGGATTCTGACCCAAATGGTCCCTTAAGGAATTATAATCTGCATTAGCAACCGCTGGTGACTAACAACAAAGACTAACCATCTCTTCTTAAGGATTTTGACCTAACTGGTCCCTTAAGAAGTTACAAACAATAGTTTGAACAAAGATGTTTACAATGAAATTGCTTCTACACAAGCAGATATAAACACTATTAATAGCTCAAATGACTAAAGACACTATTACAGTATGAACAATGTTCTTTCTTTGTATTGTACAAACTTCAATACTGTAGCTTTAGCTCTTCATAGATCGTTTTCAATCAAAGTGTAACCTTTGTATTAATCATTGTAAAGCTTTTTAATTTCTTCAAGTAATCAAGTCCTTATATATCCAGAAAAAGATCTGTTGGAGGGCAGGTCAGGAATATCCTTTAGATAGCTGGCGACTTGAAATAATGTTGTTACACAGGTGTCGCAACTGCGAAAAACACCTGGCAGAAAAACAGAAGAGTCGCCATCGTTTGTTATTTATCCCAAAGAGAGGGAAAGGAAACAATCATAGAAAACCTACGAAAAAGGGAAAAGACAAGGTCATCTCGACCAAATCTTGGGTTCGGGAGTCGGTTACGCAAGGGGAAGGTATGAGAACCCCTCACATCCGTTGTACTCAACGGGATCCACGCTTGTTGTCTAACTAAAGGGTGTGCTTATTATCTATCTAAGGTTGGTCCACAGGGGCAAAAGAAAAGAAAAGAGACTCGATAGAGCATCGTCGGTCTATGCCTACGTATTCCCTCGTGCAATGGGAAAGTCAAAGTCAACGTAGTTCAGAAAACTACAGGTGAGGGGGAAGATTTCTCGCCAAGACATCGTCGTATTGTGCCTACATATCCTCATCTGGTATGAGAAATCAGAGCAAACGTAGTTCGGGTTGACACGACCACAGATCGGTTAAGTGTTTTTTATGAATGACGTTAAGTCTCCATTACA
Source organism: Lathyrus sativus (assembly GCA_963859935.3). Taxonomy (NCBI): domain Eukaryota; kingdom Viridiplantae; phylum Streptophyta; class Magnoliopsida; order Fabales; family Fabaceae; genus Lathyrus; species Lathyrus sativus. Next base: position 675,192,062 of record OZ012739.1, on the reverse strand, counting down.
GCAGTTAGGGTTGATGTCTATTTGCGGTAGAACGGGAAAGTAGCGACTCTTTTCTGAAAATGAGTTTGGAACAATGATCCCGAAGGATAAAAAGGTTTGATGTTTTGTTTTGTGAATTTTAGTGAAGTGAATTAGTTTGATTTGTGATTCACATTGCACTAAAGACTATGACATAGGAACGAATGCGTCGCATATCGCCCCCAGACGGGACGTACACTAAACACTCTAGACAAGCGAGAGGAGACCCCTCACTCATCATTTCCCATGTACTTAAGGCTCGTATCGTACAACATTCATCGTATTTATTAGATGAGTTAAAATGAGTTTTGAGATGAGAGGAGAGACACACGGAAGGTCTAAGGGAAACTCGACCCTAACGTTGTCATGCAAAATGGACCTAAAGTTGAGATTGAAAGGGAAATCTACCCTAATGTTAGCATGCTTGGATTGAACACCTAATGTCTCTCCTACTCTCATCCTAAACGGAGGGACTAGGAATCCTAAGGGATCATGGCAAAAGACCAAGAAAACACAAGATAAATCAATCACAAAATGAAGGACAAGAAGGAATGCAAACATGAAGTGCAAACACAAAAAGATGTAAGGAGGATGAGATGAAATGGGAGAAACAAGCTCCTACAACCATTACCCTCAATCATCAAAGAAGTGGGAGGAAAAAAGTGTGGGACAATAGCCACCATAAGCACATCTCAACCAAGCAATGCAAGCAAAGGAAACATGCACTCATCATTTGAACAACATCCACAAAGTATGCATTCAAATGGAAACCGAAGCACGCGTGTCGAATAATCAAAATTAAACGAACACAAACAGTGAAACATATCCAAAACATCTCACTCTAAATGCATCATATTGATCCATGAAGATTCCAAGTGAGAGAACAACAAAGCATGCTTGAAAACAAGCAAAAATGGCATTCTGGTTCAGTGTTAATCGGTTAACACTATTGGTTAACCGATTAACCACTTAAAAAAATTTGAAAACGCGCACTGGTTAATCGATTAACCAGTTTGTACTACAACTGGTTAACCGATTAACATTGTACCGGAAACAGAAAAATAGCAACTCAAAAGCACTTTCAGTAATTAATCACTTATGCAATAATCCAAATGATCACATAATCAATTATACACGAAATTCACACCAGAATTCAGTGATCCAACAACATGTAAACACATTCAAACATCAAGATCACAATTCACATAAATCAAAATCTATAAAATCAACCAAAAATGAAGATCGACATGATGATTATGCAAATAAGCTCAAAAACAGAATCAGATCTAGAATTTCCAGCCTACAAAGCGGAGATTTGCTTTGGTAAATGTTTATTTAACTTCAATTGAGCAGATCCAAGCAAGAAACCCAGAGATTCTTCAAGATCCAAGTGTTTTCTTGTTGTAGAAGTGGATATCAAGCAAAATTAAGCAAAACAGATCCAAATAAGCTCTTCCAAATCAGCTTCTAAGCTCATATCCACACTAGCACGAAAATTGAATAGAGAATTGGAGATGATAAGGATGAAGGATGGAGGTTTAGCTCTAGAATTCAATGATTCCAATGGAGAATCAAATAATTCATGCAAATAGAGCTTTAATGGAGTTTTGGAGTGAAAAAGTTGAGACAAAATTGAGAGAATGAGAGTGAATTCTGAAAATGAAATGAGATTATGAGGATTGATCGTGTGAGGTGTGGAGCAAATTACTTAAATATGCTCTAGGTTAGGAGTAGAGTGGTGGTTTGGAGTGTGGTTATGAAAATTGGAATGGGATTAGGAATGGGAATTTGGAGGGAATTTGAATTGATTTTGAAAATTAACCAAAATTTAAAGTGGTTATAGATCCTTCTTCTGGTATAAAAATCAAATTCACAAGTGATAAAAATGGACCCCAAAGTGGCTGCCTTTGAAAATTCACGAGCAGAGGCAAAATTTGTCTTGGTTAATCGGTTAACCATTTGGGTTAATCGATTAACACCTTTAAAAATTCAAATTTGACCTGATTTTGCCTTGGTTAACCGATTAACCATATTGGTTAATCGGTTAACACCTTAAAAATTTGAATTTTGACGCCTTTTGGAGGGAAAAGTGCACATTTGTCTGTTTTCTTCCGTTCTGAGCTCCGCTAAGCCTTTGAAACTTGCTTTCGAATATCAAAACTGTGAGAATGCCTGAGATAGCTTGAATGTTGCCTCCTGAGCTACAAGTTATCCTGCAAAATAAAAATAAAATCGACCGCTCGATCGCCGGGCAAAATAAATGTCGGGGCCTCTGATGCTCGTTGTTTAGTCTCTTGCACTAAAAAAGAAACCTGAGCCACAGAAATGCCTAGATCCCATGCCTCAAGAACAAATGCTATGATATGCAAAAATGCAAAATGCAGAGAAACAAAAACCAGTTAAGGTTAAAATAAAAAGGCAAATTTTGGGGTGCTACAGTTGCCCCTATTCAATCGACTTGGATTTGAAGGGGAAAAGCATCAGCTTTCAAACATTCAAGGTAGAAGGTGATTGAATACAAAAGAACCCGGAAATTTGCAACCTGCGGGGATGCAAAACAACGAATACAAACCAAAAGTTGGAATCAGACACGCTGAGGATAACAATCTAAAACATACCAACCAAGAGTTGGAATATAACCAAAGGATACCAACCAAAAGTTAGAATGACGACTCCGCTTAGGAGATAAAAGAGAAGCTTATCCAAGCAGCCCTGTGGGGACCAAGCGTATACCAAATAACAATCAAATGAAACCATCCAAAAGACGGGATGACCAGTTTCATACCCCAAATTTTACCCTCAGATCCTTTGATTTTTTGCTTGAGCATTCTTTAGTTATTCATATCGCATAATTAACCCATTTTTTTTCTCTAGCTTTTGTTTGTTAGTTTCACTTTTGAATCAGGTATTTGCTCCAGAAAACTCCAAGGGGTCTTTGAATTATGATTTTGGGTAGATCATCTACCACTAAAGTTTTGAAATGTGGAATATAAAGTCTTGTGAGTTGGTTCACCATTATTCAAAGGTTTATACGGGGATTGCAAAGGAAGATAGTTGGATTTCAATAGGTTAATCTTTTGAATTTCTTTTCCAAGATCATTTTGAGATTGTAATTGGATGTTGAGGTTTTAAGTGTTTGTCTGGTTCGGGACCACAAATCGTGGATTCATTTTCCATGGTTCCGTTTTCAAGTTATTGGCCATTGCTTCAGGGTGAAATTGTCCATGTTACTATTGGAGATGATATTCAAATTAAGACTTACAAAGAAAAAGTGTTTCAATATCCTACTTCAGTTTGCTACCCAAATGCCAGTTAGTTAGAACTAGGTGTACAATGTTAAATGCTATGCTCGAAGATTCGCACAAAAGTCAAACATTTTTTATTGAGGTCAAATTTATTACAAGTTGTAATAGGATTATACTACTGAGTACACAAGAGAGTTCCTAGAAGACTTTTGAGTGCTAGTTGTTTGAATGTTGTTGCTACAAAGTTCGTCAAAGGGTTGTTGTCGTTTGTCTTCGGAATATAGTACTATGAGGCGCGGAGAGTGCGTTTTGTTATTCTTGGACCGTTCATAACTAAAAAAGTATGCTATCTTAGTTGTACCATGTTTGAAGTTGACTTGCATAAACCATAAATGAGGGCCATTTTCCATTAAAATCAAAACAACTTCATGTCTACTCCAATTCATACATGTTCATTCAAGGGACCAAGCAAAACAATGCAACTACATCATCCCAAAGCAGAACCATGCCAGCACATTGAGCCCTATGCAGTTCCGGTTCCAACCAAGTTTCAAATTCACTCAAGCCATGTCACATATGTTTCATTACATCTAAATCACAACTTTCAATTCAATCAGACACAATCTAAAGCAAAAGCCACAGATTCATGTCATGTACTCATCATATGTTGTGCATTAATTTCTTGTCACACAAGGTCAAAATTCAAATATCATCTGCAAAAGGTCAATAATTTCATAGCAGCAGATTTAAAGCAGCAAGTTATCAGGGAATCTCAGCAAGCACATCATGATTAAGGAAATTAGCAGATGAAGCATAGCAGAGAAAGTAAGAAGTAGTTCAATCTTCGTGAAAGCAAAAACAACTGGGTTGATATCAAAATTACAGAAGCAAACAAAAAAGGGCAAAGTTCAGAACCTCAGATTAAGCATCTTTTACCTTAACCCAAATTTGGAAAACAACAAATATCACAGCATAAATTCAGAACAGGGGAACTCAGAGGGGTGACCAAGACTTTCCTTCAAAAAGAGAGGGAACCTCTGCGAAAAGGGGATCTTAAAGAGAGAGACTCCGCAAATCTCCAGGGAGCTGGAATCCTGAACCATTATTCATACATCAAAATCTCTGTAAAAAACCACATGTTTAACAGTCCAAAAAACCAGAAATAAAAGAAGGCTTTCAGTTCCAAGTTAAGGATCCCCAGAGAAGTTCTATTCATTTCCATCCCATTTGAAAAAAAATGGGAAAACAATCTCAATCAAGTGTTAACAACGAAACTCAAACAAATTGAGAAAATCTTCAAGATAGAGAAAGAACCAATTTCATTCCTTTCAAAGAACAACTATCAACTTAGGCGAGAAAAGAAGGGAATCGAAGGAAGACCACCTGAAAAGTGCGGCTGAGCGTTCATCTGGAACCAAGCTTCAAGAGGTATCCTTTAAATTTGACTTTCTTCATTTGTTGATAAGCTTTGCTTTGATATACTTGATGTGTCTTCGTCTCATTCTACTTGAGTGAGTTTCCCTGTTTCGTCTCGATTCGTGTGGTGTTGGGTCTTGTAGGAGCTTAGGGTTTAGCTCGAGTTTAGGTCAATTTAAGCCTCTGTTTAGGTTTCAGAGAGGTCAAGTCAGGTTTCGTGGTTAGAAGTTGAGAGATGAGAGGGTTTATGTTTGTTTCGCAATGAGAAGGAGGCTTCTCGCCGGAGAAGATGACGAACCTCGTCGTAGATCTTCTTCTCTGGCAACTCATGTGAGGTTTCGACAATCTTTTTTGTTTTAGAGAATAGGAGACTGATTTTGATCTGTGTGATTTGCGTATGTTATCTTTCCACTTCCATATAAGCTCGTTTCCCCAAGGCCACCGCTTCGTTTTCCTTTGATGTTTGGAAGGACGGTGACACGTGTCACCGTCGTATCCGCCGGATGCTTCATCATCATACCCCTTATCTGATCCTGTGAATCTCCTAGAACTTGCCTTCACGGTACTCCCTCAGTCCCTGGCGCTTAATGTTTAGCCTGACGAATCCATTGTCTGTGAACGAGGATGTACAGAAGATCCCGTAGACCCTCCCCATGGAATCACCACGTATTCTTTGAAGGCCCAAAGACATGTTTCTCTTGCCACCTCCCTTAAAGCCCACTGAGTCTTTTTCCTTCTATTTTTAATTGCCCCCTGCACCCCTCTAGTTGTTCTGTTTTTTAGTCTTAATTAAGTTTTTTTTACTTAGTTTATTTAGTTTTTAGGATTTAATTTGTTAATAAATCTTTTTAATTAAAATTAATTAGTAAGTTTCTTTTATTATTTTATTAGTTTTTAGACTTGCGTTTAGTTTTTTTTAGCTAGAATTATTTAGTTTAGTTGTGTTTTTTTAATTAATTAAGATTTTATATTTAGATCAATTATTTAGTTCAAGGGGGTTTTTCTAATCAGTTTTAATTTAATCTGTTATTTGTTTTTATTTTTATTATTTATTTCAATTCTATTTAATTCTTAAATTAATCTTGGCGTCCAAAGGAAAGGTTTCCTGTTGACTTGTAAGTCATTCTTAGGATGATCAGTGTTATTTTCCTATCTCCCTCAGCCTTGTTAGAGCCATTTTTTTTAAACTTAGAATTAGGTGTAGAGTTTGTAAACTCTAATGTGAGTATCATTGTTATGAGAACTCACTTTCCCCGTTGACCTTGTTAGAGTCAATCTTTAGTTAGTTTTCAAGTTAGACTTAGGGGGTTTGTTAACTCCATGTAAGTACCATGGTTATAGATACTTCTTCCCCTTTGGAACCTTGATCGTTATCAAGAGGTTCCTCCCTCCTAATTAGGAGAACTATGGTTGCTCTGATTCCATCCTAGTTAGGATACATAGGCACGAGATGCGATGTCTTGGCGAGCATACTTAGTGTATATACCTTAGGTCTTTACCCTAGCACTTTCCCTTAGCAAGCAAACTTTAACATAGCACAAATACTAATAAGAGGTTCCTGTAGAGTAGTACAGATACTTAGGATGCTAACACCTTCCCTAGGTATAACCAACCCCCGAACCTTGGATCTCTAGCTTTGTTGTTACATAGCACACTTAGGGTTTTCTTCGATCTTTACCCTTTCCTTTGGATAAATCAAAGCTCGGTGGTGAACTTCATGATGTGTGATTCAAGTTAATTTAATAGCTTGATATTCGATTCTTACCACAACAGAAATGGAGACTTCACTGGGGACACATCCCTCTAAGAGGGTTAAGCCTACCTTGTTTGTATTTGTATTATTTTATATGTTTACTTGCTTGTATATCTGTATATTTGTAAATATATGTATATATCTGCTGGTGCTTGGGTTTTTCTGTTTGCAGGGTTGTTACCTTGAGTGGTGAGGAAGTCCTATACCCAGACTTGAGTGCACTTATGATAGGATGGTGGTATATTCAAGAAGGCTTATAGGGAGTTGATTCCCGACCAAGCTGACTTGAGAAACCACCGCTCAGTGGAGGCCCTCTTGGAAGTAGTTTTGTTGAACGAGTATTCGTGAAAACATTACTACTTTCGACCTAGGAGCCCGTGACACTGAGGACCTTTAGATTACCTTTTACCCCACTTTGGCCTTGTTAGGACGTAGTGCGATGACTATGAGGGAGTAGTCCCGAAGTAGTTGATACGCGATACTACATTTGGATGAGACTCTCTTGAGAATATTATCAACTATTGAGTGATTTGGAAAATTGATAATATCCGAAAGATGGGTTGTTGACTCTGGGAACCTCTTAGAACCTTGTTCTGCAGATACAAGAACCCATAGTACACGCCTTTTGGGATGGGTAGACCATGGCTCCACGCTCGTGTTCTTTAAACCTAGGCTCTTGTCTGTTTATCTGTGTGTATATGTGAATCTTTTCTTGCATGTGTTTTTGAATTCTTGCAATCATGATCATCATATCATAAAGTTTCATGGAACTTAGACTTTTGTTTGTAAACATCAGGGTCGTTATAGACGGTAAAAGGAAGAAAACTTTGAAGTACACTTACAAGGGTTTTAACTTGGATGACCTAAGAAGGTTGAGCACCTTGGTGACAGATCCAGAGGGATTCAAGAGAATATATGGGATACTGTTGTCATTATTGAAGATAAAGATGGATAATGGACTCCTCTCCATGCTTCTCCAGTTCTATGATCCAATCTACCATTGTTTCACTTTTCCCGATTATCAGCTAGTACCCACACAAGAGGAGTACTCTTATTTGGTTGGATTGCCCATTCTTGATGAGTCTCCTTTTCCAATCATGGAGAAAGACCCTAAGGAGCAGGATATTACTAAGGCTACACATTTGAGATTGGTTGATATTCAAAAGAACATGACTACAAAAGGAGGAGTTTTTGGCTTAACTACAGAATTCTTGGTCAGGAAAGCTCAATATTATGCTGATCATTTGAGCATGGAAGCATTCGAGGCTATCCTTGCGTTGCTCATTTATGGTATCTTTTTGTTCCCGAGTTTTGAAAATTTTGTGGACCTCAATGCCATCAAAATCTTTTTGAGAAAGAACCATGTGCCTACTTTGCTAGCAGATGTGTATCATTCTGTTCATCTTAGAAATTTCTATAATGGAGGGATGATCACTTGTTGTGCTCCTTTACTGTACAAGTGGTTTATTTCACACTTGCCTAAGGCTAATGCTTTTTGGGATCAGAAGAAAGATTGGTGGTCACAGAAGATTATGGCTCTCATGCACTCTGATATTGATTGGTACAATCATAACTATGATGGAATAATGATCATCGACAGCTGCGGAGAGTTTGGTAATGTACCTCTTCTTGGTACTAATGGAGGAATTAGTTACAACCCAGTCCTTGCTCGTCGACAGTTGGGATACCCTTTGAAGGACAAGCCCAACGGTGTTCATGTGGAAAGTATGTTCTTCAAGGAAGAGGAGAATGATCAAGAGCTGAAAGAGAAGATCCTAAAAGCTTGGAGTCATTTGCACAAGAAAGGAAAGAAAGACCTAGGAAAGCCTAACTGTGTCTTTGGAACCATATCTCTAATGGGTCCGAAAGAGAGCTATCGAGTTGAAGATGCCTTATTCTCAGCAAGAACCCATGGTTTTGAAGGAGGAGCGCACCTTGATCTTCATGTTTGAGGAGGAGAAGCTAAGGATTGCCTTGAGTAAAGTGCAACAAACAGAAGACGCTTGGAAGTACAAGTATCAAGTGGTTGTTGAAGAAAATGCAGAACTCCAGAGGCAACTAAAGTTGAAGAATGAAGAAGTACTCTCTTGTAAGAAGAGGAAGGCGCAAGAGGATTTATTTTCTTCTAGCCCTCAGTCGACTCCGTGGAAGCTGATTGTGGATAAGCTCATTCTTGAGAAGGCCCAGATGGAAAAAGAGATCGAGAAGCTCAACTTGAGGCTGTTAGGAGAACCTTCTGGGGATTTTTGTTAGCTTTTATTTAGCTTTCTGTTTAAGACTTTTGTAAGAAGTACTGACATTTTGTAATTCAATCTTGTTAAGCAATAAAGTTAAGTCTATGCCGTTTTTTGATGTTTAAAGATATCTGAGCTCCATGACACTTTGTGCATTTGCATTCACATTTATTAACCATTCAAGGAACTAAATTTTGTTTTGCAGATATTATAGAATGGATTCTGGAAAAAAGACAACTGCAGAGATTGTGTTCCGAAGCCCAAATTTGGAGAACCTGAGAAAACTGAGAGGTTTAGTAGAAGACCCTGAGGCGTTCAGAGAGAAGTATGGGAATATGCTATCTTTACTAAAATTTCAAGTGGATGAAGAGATGTTGTCAGCGCTCGTGCAGTTCTATGATTCGACCTATCATTGTTTCACGTTTCCAGATTACCAATTGTTTCCAACCTTGGAAGAATATTCTGCCCTGATGGGATTAGGCGTCGCTCCCAAACCATTTTCTGGAAGAGAAGGGATTCCTAGCGAAAGAGTAATTGCAGAGGTCGCACATTTGAAGATGACTGAAGTACGATCTCATATGACTACTAAGGGAGGTCTATACAGATTTCCAGCTATGTTCCTGTGTGAAAAAGCTCAATGTTATGCCGAGTCAAAGAATTCTGAAGCATTTGAGGCCATTTTGGATTTGCTAATTTACGGACTTTTCTTGTTTTCGACTGCTGATAATTTTGTGGATGAGAGTGCAACAACCTTTTCTTAATCAAAAATCCCACCTACTTTGTTGGCTAATGTGTATTTTTCCATCCATCTTAGAAACCGTCATGGAGTTGGACAGATTGTATGTTGCATCGTTCTTCTCTACAAGTGGTTTATTTCGCACTTGCCGATGCTACCAGCACTCTGGGATATGCAGAATGGACTCTCATGGACAAAGAGGTTGTTGTTACTCAAACATTCAGATATCAAGTGGTATGACCCTATGTATGGAGGGATTGCCATGATTCAGAGCTGCGGGGATTTCCCAAATGTACCGCTTATCAGCATTGATGGTTGCATTAGCTATAATCCCATTTTAGCTCGTCGCCAGTTGGGATACCCAATGAAGAATGAACTGGACCCAGTTCTTTTGAGAAGTTTCTATCTTGAAGAAGGGAAGGATCCAACCTACAAGGCTCAGACCATGTATATTTGGCGTCACATCCACACAAGAGGAATGGGTGCTTTGGATTAACCTGACATTGCTATTTCAGAATCCTACTTATCATGGGTGAAAAAAGCATTGAAGATGTTCTATACCCGTTTTGAGCCTAACCCAACAAAACTTACTCTTGTGGAAGAATTAAAAGCTGCTTTGGCAAAGGCTGAAAGAGAAGGAAAAGCTTGGAGAGATAAGTATTTCAAGGTTATGCAAGAGAAGGAAGAGCTTCAAGAGTCGGTCCATCAAGGTGGAAAGAAGAGTCAGCCAGAAGATGAAGGACCCTCTAGCCAGAAGACCTAGGATCTTTTGTTTTCTGTGTTTTATCATTAATCTGTATTGAAGATTTGTGCTTCGGTTTTGAATTGTTATTGTAAAACTCTCAGTTATTAATCTATGAAGACTTTGAATTTTCTTTATTTCCCCATTATTATAATGCTTGCGAATATTTCTTTGGATTCCTTGAATGATTAATTTTGCATTTGTATCTGCACCCATAAGCATTGCATGTGCATTTCCTGTGTTGTGTCTCATCTCGTTGTCTTATCTCCAAAGAGTCACACTGAATCCTCGACAACAATACAACACACGAGCCCAAGCTCGTCAGAGAATGGAAGAACAGAATTTGAATCTGGATAGGGTTGACAATGAACTTGAAGAGCTACGAGGAAGCGTATGACGGATTATGGAAGTCCTACAAGTAATTAATGCAAAAATGGACCTCAGGCCATTGTAGTTTCTGAAGTCACTAACGTAGCTGTGGAGCCGATCCCAACGGCAGTCACTGTTGCAAATTTACCACCATATGGATTAGCACCAAGTTTTGTACCTCCACCACCAGTCAGTCAACAATCAGTTCCTCTAGGGGGAGAGTTTCCCCAAGCTGTTCCGAGTTATACTTCAGCCTTTGTGAAAGCTCAAGTGCGCCCTGTTTTTCATAACCATCAGCAAGTGTTTGAAGTTCCTGATAGGTCTGAAGAAGGAAGTGGACGACATGAGAAATTGAAGGAAAGTGTAGAAACTATAGGGAGGAAGGTTAGAGCGATGGAGGGAAATGATATCTTTGGTACTGATGCCAGAGATATGTGTTTGGTGTCTGGATTGGTAATCCCGCCAAAATTCAAAGTCCCCAACTTTGATTAATACTCTGGTGCTACTTGTCCTCGGACGCATTTGATCATGTATTACCGAAGAATGGTTGCACATGTAAAAGATGATAAGCTGATGATCCATTATTTCCAGGATAGCTTGAAAGGAGCCCCTGCTAAGTGGTATTTGAGTCTAGATCAATCTCGCATTCACAGTTTCCAAGACTTGGCCGATGCTTTCATAAAGCATTACAAATACAATATGGATTTGGCCCCCGACAGAAGACAGTTGTTGAGTATGTCACAAAAGAGTTCTGAATCGTTCAAAGAGTATGCACAATGATGGAGGAAGACTGCCTCTCAGGTGGAACCTCCTTTAAATGAAAAAGAGTTGACAGATTGGTTTGTAGACACGGTAAGACCAGAATTTTATAAGAAGATGATTAGCAGTGTAACAACAAGTTTCTCCGATATAGTGGTTGTGGGGGTGAGAGTGGAATTGGGATTGAAGAATGGAAAAATGACTAGTAGTTCCAGTGGTTCGAACAATAACAATGTTAAGAAGTTCAGTGGTAATTTTCATAAAAAGAAGGAGGGAGAAACAAACGCCATAACAGTGGGGAAAAGGAATCAGACTCGGAAGCAACCCTACCAACGATATCAACAGCCTCAACAAGGCTATGTTCAGCAGCCTCCATAAGGCTATGTTCAGTAACCTCAGCAAAATCTGACACAACAACCGATGTATCCAATACAGTATGTCTAACAATCATATGTGACAGCTGTAACACCTGCTTTCAATCACCCTATTCCGAACTATCAGACAGTGCAACCAGCACCCATGTATCAACTAGTTCAACAACAAGGGTATCAACGAGCGCCCGACGCTCTACCCTATCAGCAATATCAGCAGCCTAGGGCTCAGGCACCAAGGCAAAATTACCAAAATTGAAGACCAGCAACGAGGCCTCCGTTTCCTCAGATACCGATGACTTACACAGAGTTGTACCCGTTTTTGGTGCAACAAGGGCTGATAACAACGCGGACGTTGGGTCCACCTTCAGACACTTCATCACCTCACTACAATCTGAATGCACATTGTGCCTTTCATGAAGGTGCTGCCGGCCATGACTTAGAGGGGTGTCTTGCCTTGAAACATCTTGTCAGGGAGCTCATAGAGAAGAAAATATTGTCTTTCAATGATGTATCGCCTAATGTTAAAAATAATCCATTGCCGAATCATGGAGAAGTTAATGCTATAGAAGAGGCTTCAGATGAAAAGTTAGTTTGTGATGTATCAGAAATCAAGACTCCGTTGAGGTCACTTCATGAGAAATTGTTAAAAGTAGGGTTGATTAAAGGTACCCATGATGACTGTGATGAGTGTTCTATTAATCCTAAAGAGTGTGGTGTGGTACAAAAAGATGTGCAAAGTCTGATCGACGATGGACTATTACAAGTGTGTAGCAAGGTAAAGAAGGAGGAAGTTTCGGTGGTTGAGCCTATTTTCAATCTACCAAAGAAAAGCGAGAAAGTTCCTGTGTTCAATATGATTAGCAAAAATGTGAAACCTGTTTTCAACAAATCTGCTATTAATCAGCCTCGACCAGTTATTATTCAGAAGCCGAGATCGTTTCCTTTTGAGAGTACAAAGGCAGTCCCGTGGAAGTATGATATGACTGTGTTAGACCAAAGATCTAGGAAGATTATTCAGAATGAGGAGGTGAAGGATGACCAGGTTGATGTAATAAATATTGTCGGAACGAGCAAAATGACTCGTAGTGGTCGAATATATCAACCCAAAATAACAGTGGTTGCTCAGAGGGAGGTTACCCCTGCCGTGACAACAAAAGATAAAGAAGGGCCAATCACTGAAGGAGATCCTGAGGAGTTCTTAAGGATTATCCGAAAAAACGACTACAAGGTCATTGATCAGCTTCACCAAACCCCCTCAAAAATATCAATTTTGTCTCTCCTGATGAATTCCCCAGCCCATAGAGAAGCTCTACAAAAGGTGTTAATGCAAGCACATGTGACGAAGGATATAACCCTTGACCAATTTGATTCGGTGATAGCCAATATCACAACCTGCAATACTCTGAGTTTCAGTGATGAAGAGCTGCCAAGGGGAGGACGTAATCATAACTGTGCATTGCACGTATCTATCAGATGTCAAGAGGACGCATTGGCACGAGTTTTGGTCGACACTGGATCCTTGCTGAATGTTTTACCCAAAAGGTCGCTGGCAAAGTTGGCATATGAAGGGGCAGAGATGAAGCCGACGCCATTAATTGTTAAAGCTTTCGATGGTTCGAGAAGAACGATTGTGAGGGAAGTGGAGTTGCCGATTATGATAGGCCCTCACGTGTTCGATATCACATTTCAGGTAATGGACATTAACCCATCTTACAGTTGTTTGTTGGGACGGCCTTGGATTCACGCAGCAGGAGCGGTGACTTCCACTTTGCATCAAAGAATGAAATTTATTGTAAACGACAAACTGGTAATTGTGCATGGCGAAGAGGACTTGATGGTGAGTAATTTATCGTCATTCAGGTATATTGAGGAAGATGAGGATGCGTTGGAAACTTCTTTCCAAGCGCTTGAAATAGCTAACGCGGTGATGATAAAAGAAACAGTGGCAAAGAGTGGTCCATCTTTTGCATCTGCCTAGAGCATTAAGTCTACATTGGAAGAGGGTACTCCTGCAAGTTGGGGAGAGGTTATTGAGGTGAAAGCAAGACTGGGTCGCCAAGGGTTAGGTTACAAACCAACTCATGTTGAAGGATCAACACACGCCGAAGGACATCCGAAGACTATCCAAGAGGTGTTCATCAGTGGAGGATTCCAAGTCAATGCCGTGGGAGAAGATTTTGAAGATGAGGATATTAAACATTTGTTATACCATTGCAAGACTGCTTTAAGCAATTGGGAGGCTGTTGAGATTCCCGTGATCTTTCCTGTGTTGAAGTAATTTGTTTGTTTTCTTTACTTGTTGTTGTTTTTTTAAAACTTCCATAGCCATGCCCAAGGCTATAGGATATTTTTTGTAAGGCCCCCTGCTTTCAAGAATATTATGATTAATGAACTATTTTGTTAAATCCTTCGTTGTTGTTTCCTTAATTGTCTTTGCTTTCACTTTTAAAAGAAAATGGCATTTTTCCAAAAAAAAATCAACAAAACAATTTTCATGTTGCTGCATTTGTCCTTGTGTGTTTTAATAAATTAAGCCATTCCAACATGCAGTGGTGCCCTAAAACCTGTTGAATCCAATGACCTTGCTTTCCCTCCTGACTTTGACTCACCAATATACCAAGCCGAAGATGAGGACGAAGATTTTGAGATCCCTGATGAACTGGTAAAAATGGCATGTTATGAGTACACAGAGCTTCAACCTCACAAGGAGCAGGTAGATGTTATTAATCTTGGCATCGAAGAAGACAAGAAAGAGGTCAAGATTGGGGCAACGCTTGGGGCATAAGTCAAACAGCAATTGGTGAAGCTTTTAAAAGAGTATGTGGACGTATTTGCTTGGTCATATCAGGATATGCCAGGTTTAGACACAGACATAGTGGTCCACAAGTTACCGCTCCGGCCAGAATGTACATCAGTCAAACAAAAGCTTCGAAGAACTAGACCTAACATGGCTCTTAAGATTCGAGATGAAGTGAAGAAGCAGATTGATGCAGGTTTCTTGGCGGTATCCAAGTACCCCGAATGGGTGGCTAATATTGTACTTGTACCAAAGAAAGATGGGAAAGTCAGAATGTGTGTGGATTATAGGGATCTGAATAAGGCCAGTCTGATAGATGATTTCCCTTTGCCACATATTGATACATTGGTGGATAATACGACTCGTTTTGCAGTTTTCTCATTTATGGACGGTTTCTCCGGGTACAACCAAATCAAGATGGATCCAGATGACATGGAAAAGACTACTTTCATTACTCCTTGGGGAACTTACTGTTATAACGTCATGCCTTTCGGTTTGAGGAATGCTGGTGCCACTTATCAAAGAGCCATGGTGACTTTATTTCATGACATGATGCATAAAGAGATAGAAGTGTATGTCGATGACATGATCGCCAAATCTCAGAGCAGGAGGACCATTTGAATCATCTTTTGAAGTTGTTTAAGAGACTCAGGAAGTATCAATTGAGACTGAACCCAGCCAAGTGTACCTTTGGAATAAGATCTGGGAAGTTACTCAAATTCATTGTTAGCCACCGAGGGATTGAGGTAGATCCGGATAAAGTTCGAGCCATTCAAGATATACCGGCTCCGCAAACTAAGAACCAAGTCAGAGGTTTCCTTGGAAGATTAATCTATATATCCAGATTTATTCCCAATATGACTCATACTTGCGAGCCCATTTTCAAACTGTTACACAAATATCAGACAGTTGTTTGGAATTCAGATTGCCAACAAGCATTTTATAAGATTAAAGGCTACCTTCAAGAGCCTCCGATCTTAATACCTCCTATTTCGGGAAGATCTCTTTTCATGTACTTAACGGTACTCGAGAATTCGATGGGTTGTGTGTTAGGTCAACAGGATGAGTCCGGATAAAAAGAGCATGCCATCTATTATTTGAGCAAGAAGTTCACCGACTGTGAAAGTCGATATTCACTTTTAGAGAAAACTTGTTGTGCTTTAGCATGGGCTGCCAAACGTTTGAGGCAATACATGATTTGTCATACTACTTTATTGATTTCAAAAATGGACCCGATAAAGTATATTTTTGAGAAGCCCGCTCAGACAGGAAGGCTCGCCCGTTAGCATATGTTGTTATCAGAATACGACATCCAGTATGTAGCCCAGAAGTCTATCAAGGGCAATGTCTTGTCAGATTATCTTGCAGATCAACCAGTTGAAGATTATGAGTCTCTCAAGTTTGATTTTCCGGACGAAGACATTATGTTGGTGAAAGATTATAAAGAGTCAGGTCTTGATGAAGGTCCCGAGCTGGGTCTTTGGTGGAAAATGATGTTTGATGGTTCCTCAAATTACAGTGGGCATGGCATAGGTGTCGTTCTGATGAATCCAGAAGGTGGTTATACCCCATTTACAACAAGGTTAAACTTTGAATGTACAAACAATATTGCTGAATATGAAGCACGCATTCTTGGCCTTGAAGCAGCTATTGACCTAAGAATCAAACTTCTTAAAGTAAGTCGAGATTCAGCTTTGGTTATTTATCAAGTTACAGGTGAATGGGAGACCAGACATGAGAAGTTGATCCCTTATAGAGCCTACATCGTTGATATGATTGAATACTTTGATGAGATCACTTTCAAACATGTTTCGAGATCTGAGAATCACATTGACGATGCTCTAGCCATGTTAGCCTCAATGTGGAGAGTCAAGTATTTCAATGATGCTACTCTCATTTGAATTAAACGCAAGACTGAGCCTGCCTACTGTCAGATGGTTGAAGAAGAAATTAATGACAAGCCATGGTTCCATGACATAAAGAATTATCTGTTAAAACAAGAATATCCAGTTGATGCTACGTCACTTGACAAGAAAACCTTGAGAAGATTGGCATCTAAGTTCTTTCTCAGTAATGATATGCTCTATAAAAGAAATTATGACATGGTCCTGCTTAGATGTGTCGACAAACGAGAAGCATATTTGTTAATGCAAAATATTCATGAAGGAACATTTGGCACTCACGCCAATTGATATGCCATGTCCAAAAAAAATTTGAGGGCTGGATATTACTGGTTGACTTTGGAAACTAACTGTATCCAATATGTCAGGAAATGTCACAAATGCCAAATTTATGCGGATAAAATGCATGTGCCTCCAGCGTTGTTAAATGTGTTGACATTGTTGCACCCCAAAATTTGCCCAACCTTTTTCTAACCTAGGTTTATGTTTCAATTGCATAATCATTTGCATTGTCATCATGTACATAGTGCATTCATATGCATTGCATAGCATAGGCAAGATATCTTAACAGGGGATTAAGTGCTATTCTTGTCTCAAGAGGTATGTTCAAGGGGTTTCATTCATATTCAAGATTACTCAGATCACTCAGTGGATTCTCTCCTATCTTGAGGTTATTTGGGGATCATCAGAGGAAGCATGAGCTATGAGCCAAGAGCATGGAGTGTGTATGGATGTTATGAAGAGCCTAGATGATCATTTTTGAGGAGTAACCAAGTCATTGGAATGATTGCAAGAGCCTCAGTTGAAGTCAGTCAACTAGGGTCTTATCTAGGTCAATCCTAGGTCAAGGGCTTGATTTGAAAGGCATCAAGGCTTATTTGAAGGATGTGGGATTCATTATTTGCTACATGGATATGGATGTGGTGTTGTGCCAAAGAAAAATCAACAGGAGTCAAGGAGAAGAGGAGTTACCAAATTAGGGTTTCAGTGTAAAATCCCCTAATTTAGGTCAAACTTCCAAGCAGGGTATCTCAAAATGCAAGCTTCATATGAATTTCTGGTCCACATGAAACTTGTAGGGTATCTTCATAGCTTTAATTTGAGTGGAGGAAGTCATCAAGATGATTTATAGAACTCAAGTTATAGCTCTTGCAAGTTACAGGTCATCTGAGGACAATGAAATTTGTCTGTGAAAGTTGTCTGTCTTCCAAGCAACTTTTGACCTTCAAAGAGTTTTCAAATGAATTCTTGGGTTGTTCCTCATGATCTTCCCTTTCCAAAAAGGTATGGTATGACTTCATCTGATATGTGAAGCTCAAGTTATAGTTTGTGCAAGTCAGGGGTATTTTGGGAAAGTGAAATTATAGGTCATTCTTAGCCTATGCCTAAAACTCATACAAGGAAGCTTCAAATGAAAAACTTCACAACATCAAAGTTGCTCAAAATGGCATTTTAAGTCTAGAAAATAGGTCATGGCATGTTGGAAAAGCTTGTAGCAAGAATTGATAAAAGTTGGTAAAAATGACTTAAAAAATGGACATAAGTTGAAAAAGTTCAACTTGGAAATTGGTTTGGGCAATCTATAAATCCAAAATGGGTCATGTAATATATCAAATTGAGTCTAAACAACATTTTAAAGACTTTGGTTCAGCCACAATTTTGAGATAGGGCTTTAAAAATGGACTTGCTTTGTAATTCCATCACTTGCATAATAAGGTACATGTGAGAAACTTAACACAAGGCAAGGGATTAGCTTGGTAAGCATCATACACTCTTCAATAACTCATGTCATGAGATTTTCAAAAGTGTTTAAGGGGCTGCAAGTTAGATTGAAGGGAGATATCATGAGATGGGGATTATGTCATAACATGAGAAATTCTTGAAGTTTCTATAATCATCTTGGATTGAGCTAGAAGTCTCTAGATCTTTCCATGCTCTCCTATATATTGGATTGAGATCATTAAGAGTAAGGATTGGTGATAGTTGATGTTGAATCCATTTTCTCCATTTGCAAATCATATTGAATCTTCATTTTTCTCTTCACCATTTTTCCATTTTTCCCACATTTTTCTACACTTGAAAACTCAAATTTTCAATTCCATTTTTCTCCCACTTTTGGTTCATTCCACCATTGCAAATACATTCCTTATCATTCTTACAATTGATTCAACACTTTTTTGGCCATAATTGATGCATGAACCAAGCTACACAACTCCATTAAAGTGAGCTCCAAGTGAAAAATTGATTTTTGGTTTTCCATCAATTCACTCCTTTCTTTCCATCCAAACACCTTCCTCATCAATTATAGGACGTGTCCACATCATTTTCTCAAAGAATTGGTGATCGAGTGAAGCTCCATAAGCCATTTTTCGGAGGTATAAAGAATTCGACATAACTCATGATTTATGAGTCTTTCTTGCATTATTGTTGTTGCATTACATTGCTCTCATCTCCTACATGGATTCTAGTACAAAAAAGATGGGTTTTATGACAATTTTTGGTTCTTGAGTTTTTCTCGAGGTGCCACGTTTTGGGAGTTAGAGAGAGTTTCAAGAAAATCTAAGACCATATTTGGATTCCTTGATTTTTATCCTTCAAGTTTGACCAAAATTTTGTGCGAAACAGATAATTATTGATGGAGTTATGGTGCTTCAAAGTAGCAAAAAACTCATGTTCATGGAGCTGCGGGTTACTATTCACAAAGTTGAAAAATTTGATTTGGAGAAGAAGGTGTTAACACCGTCGGATGCATTTCCAAGTCAAGGTTTCTTCCATTCATCCAACGCCTCTCACTGCGCCACGCAATCGGCCACATAAGCCTCATGCCACTTTTATTTATTCATGTTATTTTCTTTTATTTTCCTATTGCCATGTTTCTTTTATTTTTCTGTTTTATATGATGACTTCAAATAATCATAAAAAATAGGAAAATTAGTCTTTTTGATCCCCATTTTTTTGTGCTGAATCTTTAAGATGTCTAGGATTTAATAAAACTGGAATTATAAATTTAACATTTTTTGACATTTTCTTTGGATTTTTTACATTTGGGTCGTCATAAAAAGGCCAATGCTGGTACTATCATTTTGTTGAATTTCTTTGACCTATAAAAACACAATTTAAATGTCAATCATTTTGCAGGGATCTCATACACGTGTTGAGGTATTGTGATATATTTTTGTGGGAATTTTATTGTACCATTTTAATTGGTTTTGGATGCTTTATTTAACATGCTCCACTTTAATCTTTCCTTTGGTATACATGAGATATCTTGCAATGTTTCCATCTTATTTGACCATTTATCTTTGGATATTTTTGTGGTATCTCTCACCTCTGGTTTGTGGCTTGATGTAGGGCATTGTAGATTTTTATTTGAATTTTTTAGCCCCTTTTGCTATTCTTCTTATATTTTTGTATTCGGACTTGTAATTTGGACTTCCGAACGGACTTTATTTTTGTTAAGGCTCCAACGGCCGCTTTGTGTTTGCGTGATGAACGCCGTGGTTTATATTTCTTATTATAGATAGGTTAGAGGTATTTGAAGACCCCTTAGGTGGCTGTTATTTGTATGTGTAGCTTGCCCAATTATCGACTTGTTTGCATGATAGCACGTTGCGATTCCAAATAGTGGATTACGCGTTTCATTCAGAGTTTTCACTCGATTCTTTGCATATGATCACTTGATATTTTCTTATTCCATCCATGAATGGGCTTGAGGTTGAGATGGACCGTCCTCCCTCCTTTGCATCGCATTTATCATTGCTATATTCATGTTCACTTGTATGCGGTTATTACTTGTATTTCCGTTTCTTCCTTTCGTTTTCCTTTCCCGTAGGACTTCCATTCTTCCTTGTTCAAGGGAGGATGTGATAGACATTAGGTCTTAACCCATGCATGATAACATTAGGTTAGTGTGATTCCCTTTTCAACCATAGGTTAGAATTCTGTCTCTTCTTTCTCAAAACAACAGAAAAACATTAATAAAGGTTATAGCAAAATCAATTCATTTCTTCCGTCAAAAGATTTGAACAAACATCAACCTTTTTGCAATAAGAAAACCCTTGTTTAAGGTGATATTTTTCATAAAAGACACTTGAACAGCTTGTGTCGTACGTGGCCCGAACTACGTTTGCTCTGATCTTTCATGTTGTATGAAAGTACGTAGGCATAGGATGCGATATCGTAGCGAGCAACCTTCACCCATCCTCCCCCGTAGTTAGGCGAACTACGTTGACTCTGATTTCTCGTTCCAGACGGGAATACGTAGGCATAAAGTGTGATGCTTTGCCGAGTCATGTTTTCTTTTCTTTTCAGACCTCATCCTTTAGTTTAGATAGAAGTGTAATCCGTACAAACAAGCAAGCGTGGATCCCATCGAGTACGATGGACGTGAGGGGTGCTAATACCTTCCCCTTGCATAACCGACTCCCGAATCCAGGTTTTGGTTGCGATGACCATACCTTTTCCCGTCTTTGCATTAGGTTTACTTCGAGCGTTTCCTTTCCCTCCTTTGGGATAAATAACGCACGGTGGCGACTCTTCTGTTCAGCCGGCGCCGATTTTCGCAGTAGCGACAGCTGGCGACTCTGCTGGGGAGACTACGGTTCCCTACGCGAGTCAATCCTAGCGCTTGTTTTCCCGTCGTGGGCTTTGTATTGATTTACATTTCAGCATTTTATTATCATTATTATTGATGTATTGTGGGTTTGATGGGGGTTCTATGATTGAGAGATAAGCCGGACCTGGGCTTGAGTGCACCTAGAATTATAGTAGAGATTAGTGGGGGTGTGCATGCTTTGCATGTACTAGCTTCCCGCAAAATCTACGCTCGGACGAGGTCTTTCTGGTTGACTTCCTGTTTCACCCTTTGGGTGCAGTGGGCTGTTGGTTAGTTGGATTGTCGACTCCGGGGACCGATCATTTGGAAGTTGGCTAAGTGAGGCCTCTTCAATACTTGATGATGCCACTCCTTCTGGGAATCGTATCATCAACCCTGAAAGTCTGTGACGCCAACGACCGCATAGGATGCCGTACCTTGTGCCAGTTATAGGAACATCTACCTGTGAGAGGGACTTGGGGCATGCAGGTAACTTGACCTTCAGACTACCGGTTTATTTCTCATGAGATACAGGATTGTGGATATTTTATGGACTGTCACTAGGTCTGTCAGAGACCAGGTGTGGGTTATATTATTGGGTCTATCCGAGACCAGGCTGGAGTTCTTTGTGAGGTCTATCTGAGACCAGGCTTTGATGAGTATTGGAGGGTCTGTCTGAGACCTGTTCTTGGTGTGACTTGGGCTTCTTATTCAGGGCACTCGATCCCCTGTTGCAGCTGTTTGCATTGCATTGTTTGCATACCCATTTATCATTGCATTTCATTAACGTGTGTCTGTGCTGCAGGTGCATTACATACTTCCCTGTTCTAGTGCTCCGGACTTCTGATTGTTGATATGGGTAGTGTGCGGAAGACAGTTGCGTATAAGCTGCCCACTCCGGATGTGAATTCTATATTGAGTTTGATTGCCCTTGCGGATGATGAGGTTAGGGATAGCTTCAAGAAGAGTTATACTTTTGCCTTTGAAGGCCTGTTCAATATATGAGTTGTTTTCTCTTTTGTGATTGAATTTCAACTTCTTGCAACTTTCGTCACTGCACTGTCACGGCGCTGCCCTGTATCAAATGTATTAGCACTAGAACGGAGGGAGTAATATTCCCTAATGCGCAGACACATATTGCATTTTGCATACATGCTCATATTTGCATTACAGGTTTGTGATCCGTGTATCTTATCTCCTGCATCCATTTTAGGTATTTTCAGGATTGCAGAAAAGCGGGTCCACCGTTACTCTACCAGAACTAATCACAAGAAGATCATGGACAACGTGCAGAGTGAAATGCAAGAGATGCGTGACAGGATGGCCCTGCTCATGCAAACCATGGAGACCATCTCCAAAGGACAAGAGCAGCTGCAGAATCTGGTTCAACCAATAGTCGCACGGGCTGAAAACAACGGGACACCGCATGGTGAAAATATTGCTGCTTCTCCCCGAGTTGAGAATCGTCAAAGTGCTGATGCTATTCCCGTAACCGGTTTGAATGCTGGAGAAACTGGTCCTGTAGGTGGAGGCGGGAACGTCGGTAATATGAATGCCAACGCAGATACTGCTGGGGTATTTATGGGTAATGTCAATCAGGGTTTCAATGGGGGTGTTGAGAATGTCGGAATGAATGGTATTAATGGTAACCAGGGCTTCAATGGTGTGAACATGGGGTATGGCAGCATTGCTGGCGCCAAGGCTGGGTTTGGTGACTATGGTTATGGTAATCGTGGATATGGAACTAGCGCATACAACGCTCAAGAGACGGGCAATCTGAGGTATGACCCTAGGTACTTCCAAACGGGTCCGGGCCGTGATGCAGATTATGTTGGATACGATGCAGTACCTCGCTGGGAGGATCGTCAAGAAGACGTCTTCTCTGGTCAGAACGAAGGCTATGGGAAACCCGCAGGAGACAACCTCCGAATGAGATTGCTGGAAGAGAAAGTGAACGGTTTGGCTAGCCAGAACGCTGTGGGGCTGGATATGTCCAATATGGGATTGGTACCAGGGCTGAGGGTACCTCTGAAATTCAAAGCGCCATCTTTTGATAAATATAAAGGGGACACGTGCCCGAGGGTACATGTTCGTTCATTTTACAGGAGGATGTCCGCGTATTCAGACGACGAAAAGATGCTCATGCATTTCTTCCAGGACAGCTTGTCAGGGCCGTCGCTGGAATGGTATATGAGCCTAGAGCCAACACAGATAAAAAGCTGGAAAGAGCTAGCGGAAGCTTTCGTGAAGCATTACCAATACAACAACGATCTCGCCCCTAACCGGGTTCAGCTGCAAAGCCTCTCTCAGAAGCCCAGTGAAAGCTTCAAAGAATACGCCCAGAGATGGCGTGATTTGGCTGCCAGAGTACAACCTCCTATGGTGGAGCGTGAAATGATGGACTTGTTCGTAGGGACATTCTCAGGAATGTACTATGACCGGCTGCTTAACTTCTCAATGAGTACCTTCTCCGAGTTGATCCTGATGGGGGAGCGTATAGAAAACGGGATAAAAATCGGTAAGATTCAAGCGGGAGAGTCTGCTTCAGCTGGAAGCAATAAGAAAGCTTTCGGGGGTAGAAAACAGGAAGATGCCAATTCGGTATGTAGCTCTCGGGGAAGAAATAGGGGATGGAGGCAATACCAACCGCAACAAGTTGCAAGTGTGACAATCCCCGCGCAACATTAGCAACAGCCGCAGCAGCAGGGGCAACAACATCCGGCTCAGTGAAGAATTCAGAACGGGAAGCCGAAAAGGGTATTTGATCCGCCGCCAATATCGTACACTGAGCTTCTTCAGAATTTGTTACGGTTACAGTTGGTCGAGAAAAGAACGATGGCTCCTCCGACAGGGATACCCCCACCCATTTATGACGCTAATGAGCATTGTGAATTCCACTCTGGGGCACCCGACCATAATATCGAAAACTGCCACGCTTTCAAGCATAAAGTGCAAGATTTGCTTGATAGCACTGCTATTGATTTTGGTACGGAAGGGCCCAATATTACACAACAACCAATGCCAAACCATGAATAGGCTGTAGTATGGTGGACAAAGAGGAGTTCTATAGTTCGGGTGGGCCGTTAAAAGTAGATCAGAACAGTGGCAGGCTGCCTCTAATAACTAATTGTGAAGATAGCTGGTTCAGCAGCAGGACAGATGTGAAAGCCCGGTTCCCGGAAGCTGGCATTTTTCTTTGTTTTATCTTGTCATTTCTTTACGTTTATAGTTTCTTTCCTGTTTAAATTGCAATCTTGTTCGTAAAACTTGTTGTTTGCATTCAATGGATGATAATGAAATAAATATGCATGTTTTGATTAAATCCATTCGTGTTCACTAATTGTTTTTACAAATGTCCAACGCCTGGTTAAGAGGAATCCGGGGAGGATGACGAAAATGAACGACATGCAAAATTCCGATTGTATGCTTTTTGAAACAAAACCTGTTGATAATGTACAGGCATTGTTTTAAATCCCTAAACACCGGAGATATAAGGAAGATAATCCCTTGTCAACCCCTTTGAGCCTTGTAGTAGGAGTTTCTTTCTGTGAACGAAAAACCCTCAATCTTAACCTGGGGCAGGGTAGGTATTAGCTAATTTGACCGAACGCCCAAATTACAAAAAGGAGTGCCCGTTCGAGGATCAATCATACCTCTAGAGGTCGTGCCTAAAAAACCACAATGGTCAAATCAAGAGTGAGACAGGCACATCATTCTCCAATGAGTCAGACAACCAGTGTCACACGACTTGTTCGAAAAAAAAGAAAGCAAAGAGAATCAAAAGCCCGCTAAGTCAAAACTTCAAGACAAATGACTTAGGCAAAAATGAGGGCATCCCGCTGGACTTAAAAAATCAAAAGAAACTCAAAAGGAGTCAGTCCAGGCAAAAGTTAGGGATAAGAAAAAAAGATGAAAGGAGGACAAAAAGAAAAATCCTCAAATCAAATGCGAGTCGTGTGACCCTAAGTGTCAAAGACGAAAAGTGAGTGGCTGTCACTCCAAAAACTCATGGGTTCTCGAACTATCACTCCTATCTTTCAGACTCTGAGAGGTGAGCGCTAAGGTCGAATTAGCTGAACGTAGGATGGGAGAACATCAAGGAGAGTGGGTGGGTTAAAATAAACTTTGAGCCTTTATCCTTTCCTTCAAAACCGTGAACCTGACCACGTTATAACCTTCAAATGTCCTAATTGAAGCAGGTTGTTTCGAAAGCATACTTCGGTAAAGGTCGCGTCGATTCTGACTCCTGAAAGGGTCCCTCTTACCATGTTGGTACTGATGTTGATAAATGTTTTGTGCATTATATGCTATAAACTGTTTTTCCCTTCTCCCAATGAACAGATTGGATGTCAAAACTATCATATGTGTTGCATTAATACGTCTTTTACGCAGAACAACTTGTTTTACTTGCGAGTAAGCGCTTGACAGCAGAAAAGTTTCCTACAGTGGAAAGTATGGTCAGGATAGAACGCAGAGCGCCCGAATGCTCTGCAAGTCGGGGCAAGCCATTAGGTGCTCCCCAGTCAGGTCAGCCATTCAAAGTCAGTTACTCTGGGGCAATCAGGTCGAGATTCGGTAAATCTCTCGTAGTTGGAGGTACTGCTCTGGATCAGCTAATCAGGGGCAAAGTCATTGCAATCAGGGGCAGACCATCTTAAGAGCGCAGAAGTTATTCTTTACTCGAGGGGCATTTGGTGTGAAGTATTTCTCCGAAGTTCAGAATGCTGGGGCAGTTCATATCAGACCAACGGGGTGCAAATGTTCAGATTCCCTTTTGAGGACTATCCCCACAGAGGTCCCGCAGGCTGGGGCATGTCAGAAGCAAAGGGATTGTTCTTCTCAGTATCATCAGAGCTACTCATAGTTATTCGAGCAGATTCAGTCAATCTTAAAGTGTGGGACGAATGTCGGGAAGTCATGTTACTGTCTTCCGATTCTTCAACCAGAAAAATGTATTGGCGATCACTGTAAGGCCCGTCCGTGTTGGCGCGTCAGTTTCAAATCCAATCTTCATTAGTACGCAGGAAGACTCCGTCTGTTTTCCCCAGAGGAGTCCAATCATACTTGGCACATATGTTATTCCCCAGCGGAGTTGGTTTCACTTTTCCAGCATTTATTTTGGCTGGAATAATTCTGTGATATCCGGTTATCCTCGGCGGAGTTAGCTTTGTCTTCAGCATTTATTTTGCTGGAGCGCCTCATTGCATTTGCATGTATCATCATACTTGCATCTAACCCAAATACGTAGCATTTCCATGCTATATGGAAACATTACGTCATTATCGAACATACGTATTCGGAAACATAAACCAGGTTGGTTACCTCGTTGGTTTCAGATGTTTGTTTTCCCCTGCAAATAATTGAGATTATGATTCAGGAAGATGTTCGGATAGTCAGATTTGTGGCGCAAGGCGAGCAGTGATCGTGTTCGTCCTATCATATGGACCCCTAGCAGAGTTGCTTGGTTGAGTTTCTCTTTTCCCCAGCTGAGTCCTTCTCAGGTCGCTGTTATGTCGGCATTACAAGATTTCATAGTTCAGATTTTTTGGAGTTATCGCCGTGATTTCCCCAGTAGAGTTTTCTTCCCCATCAGAGTTGCTTGGTTAAGCTTCTCTTCTTCCCCAGCGAAGTTTTCTTCAGACTGTTGTCACGTCAGTATTGAAAATCTTGAAATTACTACCTGCCGTCGAAGTAGGTGTTTGACGGCTGTCGTCAGAATTACCCCAGTAAAGTTTTTCTTCGGATTGTTGTTACAAGAATCTTGTAGATTAAACCTTCGGAGTTGTACCCTGGTTGAAGGAGTTATACCCTGGTTGAAGGAGTTATACCCCGGTTGAAGGAGTTGTACCCTGGTCGAAGGAGTTATACCCTGGTTGAAGGAGTTATACCCTGGTTGAAGGAGTTATTACCCTGGTTGAAGGAGTTATACCCTGGTTGAAGGAGTTATTACCCTGGTTGAAGGAGTTATACCCTGGTTGAAGGAGTTATACCCTGGTTGAAGGAGTTATTACCCTGGTTGAAGGAGTTATACCATGGTTGAAGGAGTTATACCCTGGTTGAAGGAGTTATACCCTGGTTGAAGGAGTTATTACCCTGGTTGAAGGAGTTATACCCTGGTTGAAGGAGTTATACCCTGGTTGAAGGAGTTATTACCCTGGTTGAAGGAGTTATACCCTGGTTGAAGGAGTTATTACCCTGGTTGAGGGAGTTGTCACCCTGGGTGATGGAGTTACACCCTGGTTTGAGGAGTTATTATGCCTTGTTTGAGGCAGTTTGTTATCCTGGTCGATGGAGTTGTTACCTTTTGTCAAAGGAATTATTATCAGTGTTGGCAGAATCATTACCCGTGCTAACGGAGTGGCTCCCTGCGGAATTATTTTTTCAAGTATCTGTGTCGTCGGAGATGTATCCCACAAAGTAACTTGTTTAAGTCACCGGATGCCCGATTCGCGCTTTACGTAGCATTTTGTTTATTTCTCTACAAACGAAGGTCAAGACTTTTGTGTTTTCGACGTGGTCCTTTGGCTCGATGCATGCTTATTGTAGCAAAATTTGGAATTAATTGGGGATTCAAGGCCTGTGGCGTCACGTAGGTGGTTGAGGACGAAATCAAGTCAGTTCTTATCAGATAATTGATCAGTTGTTGCCGTGACAACCGGATTCGATTTTCTGAATGATATTTTCCCCAAGCAGTAGTCGTATTAGCAATTTGATTTTGCGGTTGGCAAATTTCCGGGTTCTTTCGTATTCAACTGTCTCGTACCTCGAATGTCTGAAGGCTGCGTGCTCTTTATCCAGTCGGGTCCAAGCCGCTTGAATAGGGGCAGCTGTTGCACCCCAAAATTTGCCCAACCTTTTTCTAACCTAGGTTTATGTTTCAATTACATAATCATTTGCATTGTCATCATGTACATAGTGCATTCATCTGCATTGCATAGCATAGGCAAGATATCTTAACAGGGGATCAAGTGCTATTCTTGTCTCAAGAGGTATGTTCAAGGGGTTTCATTCATATTCAAGATTACTCAGATCACTCAGTGGATTCTCTCCTATCTTGAGGTTATTTGGGGATCATCAGAGGAAGCATGAGCTATGAGCCAAGAGCATGGAGTGTGTATGGATGTTATGAAGAGCCTAGATGATCATTTTTGAGGAGTAACCAAGTCATTGGAATGATTGCAAGAGCCTCAGTTGAAGTCAGTCAATTAGGGTCTTATCTAGGTCAATCCTAGGTCAAGGGCTTGATTTGAAAGGCATCAAGGCTTATTTGAAGGAAGTGGGATTCATTATTTGCTACATGGATATGGATGTGGTGCTGTGCCAAAGAAAAATCAACAGGAGTCAAGGAGAAGAGGAGTTACCAAATTAGGGTTTCAGTGTAAAATCCCCTAATTTAGGTCAAACTTCCAAGCAGGGTAACTCAAAATGCAAGCTTCATATGAATTTCTGGTCCACATGAAACTTGTATGGTATCTTCATAGCTTTAATTTGAGTGGCGGAAGTCATCAAGATGATTTATAGAACTCAAGTTATAGCTCTTGCAAGTTACAGGTCATCTGAGGACACTGAAATTTGTCTGTGAAAGTTGTCTGTCTTCCAAGCAACTTTTGACCTTCAAGGAGTTTTCAAATGAATTCTTGGGTTATTCCTCATGATCTTCCCTTTCCAAAAAGGTATGGTATGCCTTCATCTGATATGTGAAGCTCAAGTTATAGTTTGTGCAAGTCAGGGGTATTTTGGGAAAGTGAAATTATAGGTCATTCTTAGCCTATGCCTAAAACTCATACAAGGAAGCTTCAAATGAAAAACTTCACAACATCAAAGTTGCTCAAAATAGCATTTTAAGTCTAGAAAAGAGGTCATGGCATGTTGGAAAA
Source organism: Lathyrus sativus (assembly GCA_963859935.3). NCBI lineage: Eukaryota > Viridiplantae > Streptophyta > Magnoliopsida > Fabales > Fabaceae > Lathyrus > Lathyrus sativus. The sequence goes on along the minus strand of OZ012739.1, from coordinate 675,163,247 downwards.
GCTTGTAGCAAGAATTGATAAAAGTTGGTAAAAATGACTTAAAAAATGGACATAAGTTGAAAAAGTTCAACTTGGAAATTGGTTTGGGCAATCTATAAATCCAAAATGGGTCATGTAATATATCAAATTGAGTCTAAACAACATTTTAAAGACTTTGGTTCAGCCACAATTTTGAGATAGGGCTTTAAAAATGGACTTGCTTTGTAATTCCATCACTTGCATAATAAGGTACATGTGAGAAACTTAACACAAGGCAAGGGATTAGCTTGATAAGCATCATACACTCTTCAATAACTCATGTCATGAGATTTTCAAAAGTGTTTAAGGGGCTGCAAGTTAGATTGAAGGGAGATATCATGAGATGGGGATTATGTCATAACATGAGAAATTCTTGAAGTTTCTAGAATCATCTTGGATTGAGCTAGAAGTCTCTAGATCTTTCCATGCTCTCCTATATATTGGATTGAGATCATTAAGAGTAAGGATTGGTGATAGTTGATGTTGAATCCATTTTCTCCATTTGCAAATCATATTGAATCTTCATTTTTCTCTTCACCATTTTTCCATTTTCCCCACATTTTTCTACACTTGAAAACTCAAATTTTCAATTCCATTTTTCTCCCACTTTTGGTTCATTCCACCATTGCAAATACATTCCTTATCATTCTTACAATTGATTCAACACTTTTTTGGCCATAATTGATGCATGAACCAAGCTACACAACTCCATTAAAGTGAGCTCCAAGTGAAAATTTGATTTTTGGTTTTCCATCAATTCACTCCTTTCTTTCCATCCAAACACCTTCCTCATCAATTATAGGACGTGTCCACATCATTTTCTCAAAGAATTGGTGATCGAGTGAAGCTCCATAAGCCATTTTTCGGAGGTATAAAGAATTCGACATAACTCATGATTTATGAGTCTTTCTTGCATTATTGTTGTTGCATTACATTGCTCTCATCTCCTACATGGATTCTAGTACAAAAAAGATGGGTTTTATGACAATTTTTGGTTCTTGAGTTTTTCTTGAGGTGCCACGTTTTGGGAGTTAGAGAGAGTTTCAAGAAAATCTAAGACCATATTTGGATTCCTTGATTTTTTTCCTTCAAGTTTGACCAAAATTTTGTGCGAAACGGATAATTATTGATGGAGTTATGGTGCTTCAAAGTAGCAAAAAACTCATGTTCATGGAGCTGCGGGTTACTATTCACAAAGTTGAAAATTTTAATTTGGAGAAGAAGGTGTTAACACCGTCGGATGCATTTCCAAGTCAAGGTTTCTTTCATTCATCCAACGCCTCTCACTGCGCCACGCAATCGGCCACATAAGCCTCATGCCACTTTTATTTATTCATGTTATTTTCTTTTATTTTCCTATTGCCATGTTTCTTTTATTTTTCTGTTTTATATGCTGACTTCAAATAATGATAAAAAATAGGAAAATTAGTCTTTTTGATCCCCATTTTTTTGTGCTGAATCTTTAAGATGTCTAGGATTTAATAAAACTGAAATTATAATTTTACCATTTTTTGACATTTTCTTTGGATTTTTTACATTTGGGTCGTCATAAAAAGGCCAATGCTAGTGCTATCATTTTGTTGAATTTCTTTGACCTATCAAAACACAATTTAAATGTCAATCCTTTTACAGGGATCTCATACACGCGTTGAGGTATTGTGATATATTTTTGTGTGAATTTTATTGTACCATTTTAATTGGTTTTGGATGCTTTCTTTAACATGCTCCACTTTAATCTTTCCTTTGGTATACATGAGATATCTTGCAATGTTTCCATCTTATTTGACCATTTATCTTTGGATATTTTTGTGGTATCTCTCACCCCTGGTTTGTGGCTTGATGCAGGGCATTGGAGATTTTTATTTGAATTTTTTAGCCTCTTTTGCTATTCTTCTTATATTTTTGTATTCGGACTTGTAATTTTGACTTCCGAACGGACTTTATTTTTGTTAAGGCTCCAACGGCCGCTTTGTGTTTGCGTGATGAACGCTGTGGTTTATATTTCTTATTATAGATAGGTTAGAGGTATTTGAAGACCCCTTAGGTGGCTGTTATTTGTATGTGTAGCTTGCCCAATTATCGACTTGTTTGCATGATAGCACGTTGCGATTCCAAATAGTGGATTACGCGTTTCATTCGGAGTTTTCACTCGATTCTTTGCATATGATCACTTGATATTTTCTTATTCCATCCATGAATGGGCTTGAGGTTGAGATGGACCGTCCTCCCTCCTTTGCATCGCATTTATCATTGCTATATTCATGTTCACTTGTATGCGGTTATTACTTGTATTTCTGTTTCTTACTTTCGTTTTCCTTTCCCGTAGGACTTCCATTCTTCCTTGTTCAAGGGAGGATGTGATAGACATTAGGTCTTAACCCATGCATGATAACATTAGGTTAGTGTGATTCCCTTTTCAACCATAGGTTAGAATTCTGTCTCTTCTTTCTCAAAACAACAGAAAAACATTAATAAAGGTTATAGCAAAATCAATTCATTTCTTCCGTCAAAAGATTTGAACAAACATCAACCTTTTTGCAATAAGAAAACCCTTGTTTAAGGTGATATTTTTCATAAAAGACACTTGAACAGCTTGTGTCGTACGTGGCCCGAACTACGTTTGCTCTGATCTTTCATGTTGTATGAAAGTACGTAGGCATAGGATGCGATATCCTAGCGAGCAACCTTCACCCATCCTCCCCCGTAGTTAGGCGAACTACGTTGACTCTGATTTCTCGTTCCAGACGGGAATACGTAGGCATAAAGTGCGATGCTTTGCCGAGTCATGTTTTCTTTTCTTTTCAGACCTCATCCTTTAGTTTAGATAGAAGTGTAATCCGTACAAACAAGCAAGCGTGGATCCCATCGAGTACGATGGACGTGAGGGGTGCTAATACCTTCCCCTTGCGTAACCGACTCCCGAATCCAGGTTTTGGTTGCGATGACCATACCTTTTCCCGTCTTTGCGTTAGGTTTACTTCGAGCGTTTCCTTTCCCTCCTTTGGGATAAATAACGCACGGTGGCGACTCTTCTGTTCAGCCGGCGCCAATTTTTGCAGTAGCGACAGACATCACCTTGGTCGTTCTCTATGTGGGGCATTGACATGATTGGGGAAATCGAGTCAAATGCTTCTAATGGACACTGATTTATTCTGGTCGTTATTGATTACTTCACAAAGTGGGTTGAAGCCGCATCCTACGCCAATGTTACTCAACAAGTGGTGGCCCGTTTTATAAAAAAAGAGATTATCTGTCGATACGGAATCCCAAGCCGAATCATAACAGATAACAGTACTAATTTGAATAATAAAACCATGAAAGAGTTGTATGGTGACTTCAAAATTGAGCATCACAACTCTTCTCCTTATCGTCCCAAGATGAATGGAGCTGTCGAAGCTGCGAATAAGAACATCAAGAAGATTTTGCAAAAGATGGTGAAAACCTATACGGATTGGCATGAGATACTGCCATTTGCCTTACATGGGTATAGAACGTCTGTTCGCACTTCAACAGGGGCGACCCCTTTTTCCTTGGTGTATGGGATGGATGCCGTACTTCCTATCGAGGTTGAGATACCTTCCTTAAGAGTCATAATGGAAACCAAACTTAAAGAAGTGGAATGGGTGAGGGAAAGATTTGGCCAGTTGAACCTTATTGACGAGAAGCGCATGGCTGCGGTGTGTCACGGTCAGTTATATCAGAAAAGGATCAAGAGAGCTTTTGACAAGAAGGTTCGTATTCGAGAGTTCCAAGAAAGGGAACTTGTACTCAAGAAGATTTTGCCAGTTCACAAAGATGCACGGGGAAAATGGATGCCCAATTATGATGGCCCATTTGTTGTAAAAACAGTCTTCTCAGGGGGGCTCGTTAGTTCTCACAACAATGGATGAAGAACAACTTACGCATCCGGTGAATTATGATGCAGTACGAAAATATTACGCCTAGAGAACCCGATAAGTCGAAAACTCGCAAGGGCGACTTATGCAATAATGGGTATCCCGCTGGATCATAACCTATGAAGGAGGTCCAGGCAAAAGTTAGGGATGAGAAGAAAAAAAATGAGCTCGCTAAGTTGAAAACCCGAAAGGGCGGCTTAGGCAAAAAAAGAGCGTCCCGGTGGATTAAAAACCTGAAAGGGCAATCCAGGCAAAAGTTAGGGACAAAGGCGTTTCACTGCATCAGATGGGTTGTCACCTCTGCAAAAGATTTTACAGGAAGTTCATTTCAACTGTTCTTGTCAGAAGCAAGGTTTTGGAAAGTTTTTAGTCATTAAGGGTAGATTGTCAGTGGATTCAATGTAACCCTTTTCATGTTGCCATTTTCAATTGTAAAAGTTCCATGGAGTTTTGTCATTGGCAAGCTTCCATTCTTAAATAAAATCAGTTTTTGGACCATTCTTTTGCAATTTACCGTTTCCTTTGTTTCCTTTGTTATGCAAAACATCGTTTATTAATCAATGATAATTTTGAAAGCAAAAGGTTCGAATTTAAAAATGACTTTCAAAATCTTAACGAAACATAAAATACTCTGGCTCATGGAAAGATTCGATGGGAATCATACACCCAAAAGATAAAAAAATTCTTAAGGTGGCAGAAAATTTGAGGTGCAATCTCAATACATCTCCTATTGAAACGTCAGTTAATTGATTTGTTAGGTTGCTCATTCGGTCGTGTGTAGTTACCAAGATTGAAGACCATCTCCCCAGGTTTCTGTACGAGATACGTTCTTATGATAGTATGGACTCATCCTCAGTGGAAGCATTCAGGGCCTCTATTTAAAGTTACGTTGTCATTTTTGACAAGCTTGCCTAATCTTTATTTCCCAAGTGGAGTTGGGTTTATTTCAGAACGAATTTACAGTCACCTTTGTTCTATGAATTCAGTGTGATTCATTACGTTCCTAGCAAGATAGGTCTGCTTATCTATCTTTCCTCTTGAGTCTCCAGATTCTTCTGTCTCTCGTCAGAGTCGGCTCTTGCATATCATTAATCATTTGCATCATGACATATCATGTGCATCTGTCTTGCCTCTGTTGTCTTTGTTTGTTACCTTTTGTCTTGTTTGTTTCCTGGTTGTTATCAGTGGTCTTGTTTGTTATTTTCGTTTGTTGTGGGCATCCTCCATCTTTTAGGTTGTTGGTCGTCACCAATTTCTCTACTTCAGTTGTTACTGATTTTGTTTTATGGTTATAGGTCGTCACTTGTATCCCATTTAAGTCTAGTCGTTACTACTACCTTTAGACGTTCCCATTTGTTACTGATATCATTTGCCTGGTCGTCACCAGTCCCTTTCCTTGAAGCCTAGTTGTTACTAGCAATCCCCATGAAAGTCCAGTAGTTACTGGCATTGTTTAAAATCCAATCGTTATTGCATAATTAACCCGTTTTTTCTCTCTAGCTTTTGTTTGTTAGTTTCACTTTTGAATCAGGTCTTTGCTCCAGAAAACTCCAAGGGGTCTTTGAATTATGATTTTGGGTAGATCATCTACCACTAAAGTTTTGAAATGTGGAATATAAAGTCTTGTGAGTTGGTTCACCATTATTCAAAGGTTTATACGGAGATTGCAAAGGAAGATAGTTGGATTTCAATAGGTTAATCTTTTGAATTTCTTTTCCAAGATCATTTTGAGATTGTAATTGGATGTTGAGGTTTTAAGTGTTTGTCTGGTTCGGGACCACAAATCATGGATTCATTTTCCATGGTTCCATTTTCAAGTTATTGGCCATTGCTTCAGGGTGAAATTGTCCATGTTACTATTGGAGATGATATTCAAATTAAGACTTACAAAGAAAAAGTGTTTCAATATCCTACTTTGGTTTGCTACCCAAATGCCAGTTAGTTGGAACTAGGTGTACAATGTTAAATGCTATGCTCGAAGATTCGCACAAAAGTCAAACATTTTTTATTGAGGTCAAATCTGTTACAAGTTGTAATAGGATTATACTACTGAGTACACAAGAGAGTTCCTAGAAGACTTTTGAGTGCTAGTTGTTTGAATGTTGTTGCTGCAAAGTTCGCCGAAGGGTTGTTGTCGTTTGTCTTCGGAATATAGTACTATGAGGCGCGGAGAGTGCGTTTTGTTATTCTTGGACCGTTCATAACTGAAAAAGTATACTATCTTAGTTGTACCATGTTTGAAGTTGACCTGCATAAACCATAAATGAGGGTCATTTCCCATTAAAATCAAAACAACTTCATGTCTACTCTAATTGATACATGTTCATTCAAGGGACCAAGCAAAACAATGCAACTACATCATCCCAAAGCAGAACCATGCCAGCACATTGAGCCCTATGCAGTTCCGATTCCAACCAAGTTTCAAATTCACTCAAGCCATGTCACATATGTTTCATTACATCTAAATCACAACTTTCAATTCAATCGGACACAGTCTAAACCAAAATCCACAGATTCATGTCATGTACTCATCATATGTTGTGCATTAATTTCTTGTCACACAAGGTCAAAATTCAAATATCATCTGCAAAAGGTCAATAATTTCATAGCAGCAGATTTAAAGCAGCAAGTCATCAGGGAATCTCAGCAAGCACATCATGATTAAGGAAATTAACAGATGAAGCATAGTAGAGAAAGTAAGAAGCAGTTCCATCTTCGTGAAAGCAAAAACAACTGGGTTGATATCAAAATCACAGAAGCAAACAAAAGAGGGCAAAGTTCAGAACCTCAGATTAAGCATCTTTTACCTTGACACAAATTTGGAAAACAATAAATATCACAGCAGAAATTCAGAACAGGGGAATTCAGAGGGGTGACCAAGACTTTTCTTCAAAAAGAGAGGGAACCTCTGTGAAAAGGGGATCTTAAAGAGAGAGACTCCGAAAATCTCCAGGGAGCTGGAATCCTAAACCATTATTCATACATCAAAATCTCTATAAAAAAACCACATGTTTAACAGTCCAAAAAACCAGAAATAAAAGAAGGCTTTCAGTTCCAAGTTAAGGATCCCCGGAGAAGTTCTATTCACTTCCATCCCATTTGAAAAAAACTGGGAAAACAATCTCAATCAAGTGTTAACAACGAAACTCAAACAAATTGAGAAAAGCTTCAAGACAGAGAAGGAACCAATTTCATTCCTTTCAAAGAACAACTATCAACTTAGGCGAGAAAAGAAAGGAATCGAAGGAAGACCACCTGAAAAGTGCAACTGAGCGTTCATCTGGAACCAAGCTTCAAGAGGTATCCTTTAAATTTGACTTTCTTCATTTGTTGATAAGCTTTGCTCTGAAATACTTGATGTGGCTTCGTCTCATTCTACTTGAGTGAGTTTCCCTGTTTCGTCTGGATTCGTGTAGTGTTGGGTCTTGTAGGAGCTTAGGGTTTAGCTCGAGTTTAGGTCGATTTAAGCCTCTGTTTAGATTTCAGAGAGGTCAAGTCTAGTTTCGTGGTTAGGAGTTGAGAGATGAGAGGGTTTATGTTTGTTTCGCGAAGAGAAGGAGGCTTCTCGCCGGAGAAGATGACGCACCCCGCCGTAGATCTTCTTCTCCGGCAACTCATGTGAGGTTTCGGCGATCGTTTTTGTTTTAGAGAATAGGAGACTGATTTTGATCTGTGTGATTTGCGTACGTTATCTTTCCACTTCCATATAAGCTCGTTTCCCCAAGGCCACCGCTTCGTTTTCCTTTGATGTTTGGAAGGACGGTGACATGTGTCACCGTCGTAGCCGACAGATGCTTCATCATCATACCCCTTATCCAATCCTGTGAATCTCCTAGAACTTGCCTTCACGGTACTCCCTCAGCCCTGGCGCTTGATGTTTAGCCTGACGAATCCATTGGCTGTGAACGAGGATGTACAGAAGATCCCCTAGACCCTCCCCATGGAATCACCATGTTTTGCTTTGAAGGCCCAAAGACCTGTTTCTCTTGCCACCTCCCTCAAAGCCCACTGAGTTTTTTTCCTTCTGTTTTTAATTGCCCCCTGCACCCCTCTAGTTGTTCAGTTTTTTAGTCTTAATTAAGTTTTTTTTACTTAGTTTATTTAGTTTTTAGGATTTAATTTGTTAATAAATCTTTTTAATTAAAATTAATTAGCGAGTTTCTTTTATTATTTTATTAGTTTTTAGACTTGTGTTTAGTTTTTTTTTAGCTAGAACTATTTAGTTTAATTGTGTTTTTTAATTAATTAAGATTTGTTATTTAGATAAATTATTTAGTTCAACGGGGGTTTTTCTAATCAGTTTTAATTTAATCTGTTGTTTGTTTTTATTTTTATTATTTATTTCAATTCTATTTAATTCTTAAATTAATCTTGACGTCCAAAGGAAAGGTTCCCTGTTGACTTGTAAGTCATTCTTAGGATGGTCAATGTTATTTTCCTATCTCCCTCGGCCTTGTTAGAGCCATTTTTTTAAAACTTAGAATTAGGTGTAGAGTTTGTAAACTCTAATATGAGTATCATTGTTATGAGAACTCACTTTCCCCGTTGACCTTGTTAGAGTCAATCTTTAGTTAGTTTTCAAGTTAGACTTAGGGGGTTTGTTAACTCCATGTAAGTACCATGGTTATAGGTACTTTTCCCCTTTGGAACCTTGATCGTTATCAAGAGTTTCCTCCCCCCTAGTTAGGAGAACTACAGTTGCTCTAATTCCATCCTAGTTAGGATACGTAGGCACGAGATGCGATGTCTTGGCGAGCATACTTAGTGTATATACCTTAGATCTTTACCCTAGCACTTTCCCTTAGCAAGCAAACTTTAACTTAACACAAATACTAATAAGAGGTTCCTGTAGAGTAGTACAGATACTTAGGATGCTAACACCTTCCCTAGGTATAACCAACGCCCGAACCTTGGATCTCTAGCTTTGTTGTTACATAGCGCACTTAGGGTTTTCTTCGATCTTTACCCTTTCCTTTGGATAAATCAAAGCTCGGTGGTAAACTTCATGATGTGTGATTCAAGTTACTTTAATAGCTTGAATTCCGATTCTCACCATAACAACCGGCAAATGTGTTCCAACCAAGAATTGGGATAAAGGTCAAAGAGGACCCACCAAACCGTGCTAGAAGTAACTCACCACCTTTATGACCCGAAGAGGACTTCACTGGGGAAAAAGTAGACTAATTAGACAACTCTTCACAGGATAAACATCCACCAAAACATAATAACTGAAGCGTACCATCCAAGACTACCAACCAAAAGTTGGAATAAAACAAAGCTACCAACCAAAAGTTGGAATAACGTCAACAAAGCTTTGGGCTGGGAATTACCAACAAAAAGTTGAGATGACGTCCAACAAGCGACATACTACCAACCAAAAGTTGGGATATCGACTGCAGGGGATAACATCCAACCAAAAATTGGGACACAAGCTACTAACCAAAAGTTAGGATCGCCATAAAAGATTATCGTCAACCAAAAGTCGGAAATAAGCTACTAACCAAAAGTTAGGATCGCTAGAAAAGATTATCATCGACCAAAAGTTAGAACACAAGCTACTAACCAAAAGTTAGGATCGCCAGGGACGCAAAACGAAGCTAACTCCACCATAGAAGACTACCAACCAAAAGTTGGGATGATCATCCAGGATTACCAACCAAAAGTTGGAATAAAAGGCTACTAACCAAAAGTTAGGATCGCCAGAAACGCTAAATGAGAGCGAACTGACCACAATAAAGGTTACCAACCAAAAGTTGGAATATCCGACTTTGCTGAAGAAAACGAGGATTACCAACCAAAAGTTGGAATAACATCCAAACACCAATAGGTCACCTACCAAAAGTTGGAATGAAGCAAAGATTAACAATCAAAAGTTGGAATAAATACTCTGCAAGGGGGAACCAGAGATTACCAACCAAAAGTTGGGATAAACCACCCTAGAATTACCAACCAAAAGTTGGAATACCAAACACAATAATTCAGACTACGCTGGGGAGTACCAAACAAAAGTTGGGATAACGCACCCAGAATAGGCAAGCAACAGAATCAAACGACTCACAACTTGCAAGGAAAGCTCCGATAGGAAAAGAGAGGTTCAAACACACGACTCTGTCAAGGAACATCAGTTCACCAAACAACTCTGTCGGGGAAAAGAAACGTCTGAACAAAAGGCTCGACCAGGGGGGAAGGCGCTTACAAGCGACTCACCTGGGGAAAACGAAAACGTTTAACCAAACGACTCAGCTGAACAAAGAAGACGTTTAACCAAACGAATAGCTGGGAAGAATCCAATAAAATGACCAACCCAAAGATCCACACCAACAGGGATAACACGAAAATCTCCTGAATCAAACATCCTCTGGCATCAAACCTGGCTTATGCTTCAGATGCATATATTTGAAAATGGCATAATGCTCCATACAAAATGGAATGCTACACATTTGGGAGAATGCTATGCAAAAATACAAATGCAAAGGAACCACTCCAGCAAAATAAATGCTGGAGAGAAGCGACCAACTCCGCTAGGGAAGAAATCAAATTCCGTTGAGGGAAACATCCCTGATGACCCAAAAGAATAAACTCTTTTGTGGAACAAAAGACTCGGCTGGGGAAATGCCTTGGATGGTCTTCCTTGAAAAACTTCACCCTGCTGGGAAAACACCAAACAACCCCCTCGGCGAGGAATCAAGAACCACGCTGAAAGCTCCACTCTACTTGGAAAGAAATTTCACCCTGCTGGGGATGCACTGGTAACAACCCACCCTGCTGAGGAATATCAGAGACCTCTACTGAGGATCCTACTCTACTGAGGAATGGATTATGCTTCTATTTGAACACTTGCCCTGTCGAGGGAATCAACACTAAATTATGCTCGAGGAAGAAAATCCTGAATACCGATATTACTGGAAAGACACCAGAACGTCAACTCCATTGGGGAAAGGGCGTCAAAGGCGTTGCCTCTGCTGGAGAATAATACTGGATTGCAATCTACCCTGTCGCCAAGGGAATATCCTTCCACCTTACTCTGTTGGGAACATGCTGAGAACAAATCCACCCTGCTGGGGATTATTGTAGGGAGACAAAACTTTGTTCTGCAGGAGATACACCACACTTTCGCTGGCGACATCTGACTTGATAACGAGATTTTGTGGGGAAACAAAATTTTCATTGAACAAAATGCCTGACTACATTCCACCTGAAGGAACCCTTCGAAAACTTGCTGGGGTGCACGAACCCGCTTATGCTGGGAAACAAAACTCTGAACTCCCGCTAGGGGAAAAGTGAATCATCCTGTATTGCCGTTAAAATCCCATCATTAGGGAGAGTCTACCAGGGAGAAGACCTTGCCATCCTGCAACAAACAAAAGCATGCCTTACATGCAAAATGGTTACTTTGGTTACCATTCATGATACCTATCGCCCAAGCAAAATCATTGCTTTCGTTATGCTTTGTAAAGCATCATGTTTTCACCTGCAACGTTTACCAAAATAACGAACGTTTTTTTGCAAACAAAATAATAACAGTAAAAACAAGGAATGGAAAATTCTTCGACTAGAGTGAATACTTTATTGATAAAAAGCCTACAAATAGGAGAATTACAATTCGGATGCAATTCCTGAAAAGAGGTAATTGCGTAAAAGCAAAAGAATATATACAAATATTGGCAATATGGAAACAGACAACCACCATGTGTTGATCCACCTATGACTTGTATGTCTTTGATGTTTCCCATGTTTTGCCTTCTGAAAAGACTGACTGGAGTGATTCCTTTCCTTCGGAATAACCGCTCACATGCTTATAGATCGAACGCATACCGCTGTCGTTTGCTTTCTTATACCTAACTTTTGCCTGGATCGCCCTTTCGGGTTTTCAATCCACCGGGATACCCATTTTTGCCAAAGTCGCCTTTCTAGGTTTTCAACTTTGCGGGTTTACATTTTTCTTTTTATCCCTAATTTTTTCTCGAACCTTTTCTTTTTCTGGTTCGCCGGGATGCCCCATTTTTGCCTGAACTTTTCTTTTTCTATCCAGCGGGTCTCTTTTAAGGAAAGTATTTTTTAACCGCGTCTGCGTTCACAGGGGATGAAAAATCTTCACCATCCATGGTAGATAGTAATAAGGCTCTGCCAGAGAAAACCTTTCTTACCACATACATACCTTCATAATTGGGAGTCCATTTTCCCCTATGATCTGTATGAGGAGGAAGGATTCATTTCAACACTAAATTACCCGTCTGGAAGCACCAAGGACGCACTTTCTGATCAAAGGCTTTCTTCATCCTACTCTGGTACAACCGGCCATGAGCAATGACTGCCAATCTCTTCTCGTCAATCAAGCTCAGTTGATTCAACCTGGTCCGCACCCATTCAGCCTCGTCAAGCTTCACATCCGACAGTACCCTTAAAGAAGGAATCTTAACTTCTAATGGTAGGACAACCTCCGTACCATACACCAGTGAGAAAGGAGTTTCCCCGGTTGACGTACATACCGTGGTACGATAACCGTGAAGAGCGAATGGCAATATCTCATTCCAATCCTTATAAGTTACAACCATCTTCTGCACAATCTTCTTGATATTCTTGTTAGCTGCCTCAATAACGTCATTCATCTTTGGACGATATGGAGAAGAGTTGTGATGCTCAATCTTGAAACTCTGACACAGTTCCTTCATCATTTTGTTATTCAAATTCGACCATTATCAGTAACGATTCTCTCTGGAATTCCATAACGAAAAATGATGTCCTTCTTTATGAATCGGGCTACCACCTGCTTCGTGACATTGGCGAAGGAAGTTGCTTCCACCCACTTTGTAAAGTAATCAATCGCAACCTGTCATACCCCAAATTTTTCCTACCTTTTCTACTTTCCTTATCATAAATAATGGCGTCGTTTGGTGGTTGTTCTCTAGATGACCATTTGGCCCTGGGCCGTGATCCTCTAGTTGTTTCTCGTGTCTTGAAGTTTTTAGTGTGGTCATAAGCCTTTATGGAATATGGAGAATCCAATTGGGGATAAGAGAAGTTTAAGCCATGTTATCAAGCCATGATTCAGGCTATACGACATGAGTCACTTTAAGGTGATCAAAAAGTTCATGATGAAGATTTTGGCTCATCATGTATTAAACAACAAATTTCGGGATTTATTTGTGATGGGATTATTCAAGGTCCAATGGTCAAATTCGTTCAAGATTCAAGAAGGGCTTATGATGGATTTTATTGTTGGGAGTTGATTCAAAATTTTGTTCACTTGGTGTGAAAGTTCAATAAAGGTGTATTCTAAATGAGAGAGTTTTCTTTTACCATACATGGAAGTCAAAGTTCAAGAGTATATGAAGGGTGTATTGATGATATTGAAGTCCATTCTTTTTATGATCCTACTGAAAGAAGAATTCATGAATTAAATCAAAGGCCCATTGGGAATCCCACCCTTATTATTAATTTCCATACAAATTTAATTCAATTGGAAATTATAATAACAAATTGCAACAGAGCCTCATCCAATGTTAAGAATTCGTTAAGAATTCATTGCCGTGTAAAAATCCGCATTCAAAACATTGTTGTAGCTGTTTCCAAGTAAGTCCATTAAATTGTTGCAAATCAATACAGAATCATAAGGCATATGCTTTGAAAATTGAAAAAAAATATAAAGCCATAATTTCTACAATATTCCAAAGGAAGATTATTTCAATCTAGATAGAGTATGTATATCATCCAAGGTTTTGTGGCAAGCAAGCTTATGCGAAAATAACGGTACACGCCACCAACGTAATTTTTGCGAATCTCAGCCACTGGTACAGCCATATTCGTGGCCCCACAAATGCCTCCACAACAGTAACTCACAGTACAAGTCCAACTTGTTGTTATAAAAACAAATACACACCAGACACCAATGTCCACATCATAAGCCAATACGCAAAAGTTATGAAGCTCTCACCCTTGGTAGTGTGTACCTGTACCTGCCAGACCACCCGCGGAAACGACAAAGTTAGCATCACAACAGCTATTACTCGCAAACCGTCTTCCGCAATTCATACCACATAAAAGCCACGTCTTTGTTTTGGACCACACTGCAACGGTACCCCACCAACAAAATCCCACGCGGGTTGTACCACGCAGCAGCTTTTCAGCAGCTAACACTTTGCTCAGAGCTTGCTATATTTTTTACCGGGAAAGTTCTTCTGTGGTGCTTACCTCTGGCCTCAACTTTTATGTAATTCCATCTCAATTACTAACAGAGACACCGTTCAGCCCAACTATGACCGGAGTTGAAGCCCTTGATCTGAGCATCCCAAGGAAGCTTCTCTTGTGGGCCTATGCGATAGTACACGAATGTTATGCAAATATATCAATTGTTGTGGAGAATTGTGAAGAAATTTCAAAGTCAAAGATGAGAAGGGGAAGTGGAACATCACCAGCCACCACCAATACAAGCCGTAATCCGCAGCCATTAGCAAAATAATTTGAGGCCAATCCACTCAAGAGAATTTGGAACCATCACGACAGAAGCTGTGCTTTTTTGTACGACTTCGCAACACAACTTCACTGCATCCAAAACAAGAATTCCTACCACATCAGACCTGTAAAAATCCACAAGAATGCAAATAATAGAAGGGCTTCTCACTACAGTCCATGAATGAGATAGACAAGGCACCAGCAAAAACTCCACGTTACCGCACCTGGCACACAATAAAAAGGGGATTTATCAAACCATAGTTTTTCTTCATCTTCTGGTCAGCATTATAAGGCAGAAACAACACTCAGACATAATTTGTTCAGGCCATATTAGGATAAAATTTCTTTCAAAACAACAGGACATGTGGAACTTAATATCTTATTCAATCATGGAGAGTTCGAAGTGTAATAGAAAAATGAGAGAAGCATTGTGAACATACCAGCCATATGCAGGTGACATTGGGTTTTAAAAACTTACAGTTCTGATCCTTATTCTTCAAACTATCATTCTTCCTAATCCCCACTCTCTACCATTAAAGCTGTAACCATTCGTGCGTTACCATCTTTAAAAGCTTTGTGCCAACTTTCGAGGCTCGCACAACCTGGTATCGAGAGAGTAAGATTCAGTAAAAGAATAAGCCCGTGGTTATTAAAAATAATTATCAGGTTTTGTTACTAGTAAACACAACATTTAAAAAGCACATGATGAGATCGATGACAGCAACAAAGATTTGATAGAAAAGGTCTTGATTCACCATGACATCATAAATCAAATTGCAACAAAATCTTCGCACCGTAGTAAGCTTGATCCGCAGTGCATCTGCATAAATAACCTTGTGCAGAATTAATCATGACACAGCCACATCGATTGTTGTTAAACATGACCCTCACAACTTCCGCACCAACCTCCCCATACATTACTACATCAGAACGAGCCATCATAACCTGTAAACAGCAAAAAAGCAATGCATAAATTTGTTATAATCCGCAACAGAGGGTCATCCACAACAAGACAACACAAGCAAGATCTCATAGCCACACTCACAAAAATTACCACACTGTAAAATAAAGTACAGCTGCTACACTCTGCACAACAAAACAAACTCTGCACAACCATACAGCTAGCACCTCAAACCACACCAGACAATACCTGCACATGAAAGCAACTTGACATCAATAGCAGGAAAGAGAAGAAGGAAATCAGAAAGGGGGAAGAGGAGATACTGTATTGGGGAGATACAGGATTCCTCTTTTCCTTCTTAAGCACAAAAGGGGGGAAGAACTTGAGGAGGGGGGAAAAACACAAAAACAACCATCTCGTTCATTCAAATCTCACTAGAAATCTCCACCTTCTTCATCCTTGAACCCCAAGCTCTCAGTCCCTTCACCATCATCCAAACCTCAACCTACAAACTTCAAAACTCACGTTAATAACTCCAAAACAACCTCCAAATCCCTAAATCAAAGAAAATATCCCAGAGCCATCCTTCTTCCATCAACAAAATCTCCAACCTCTGAATCTTTTTCTGCTTGAATATTCCCAAATCCATTTCGAAACCAAAACCCAGAAAGCTCCTTCAAAAAACCATCCGAAAACCCTCAGCAACCACAAACAGCTGCCTTCAAACCTCCATACCAGACTTCAAAACCTCTCGCAAAATATCCCATACTCAAAACTCTCTTTGTTGAACTAACACAAAATCGAATCGACAAAATATCCAATGTTTTTAACAACCCACAAATCAACGCCTTTCCCCTCAACCATTGAACATAAAAATTCTTGATCTCCTTCAATCTTCAACAGGTTTCCGCACCCGCATCTCACCTTTCTTCCAATCAAACTACAACTTCGTTCAAATCAAAACAGAAACAGAAATGAGAAGAGGAAAGGGTTTCGAAAATCTCAGATGGAAAGAGGAAGATTGAGACGAAATCGAACCTGAGTTTCAAAGAGAGACCGTCAGCAAAGAAGGTTGGGGTAAAGCTCTCGATCTTCCTTCTTCATGGTTTGTTTTTCTTCGTTTTAACATGTCACTTTCGGACCGCCCCTGTTGACCCCATTGGGTTTCACTTACAACGGTTTTCTTTTACTAAACTCCCTCTGTTTTTTTTATTAATGGTTAATTAGGTTTTAATTTATATATTATTAGTTTTAAAACAGTTAATAGTTTTCGTTTATATCTCGTAAAACAATTTTTTTTGTTTGTATATATACATACATTTTATACTTATTTTATTTAAGAATTTTGTAAATATTTATTTATATATTTTTTTAAATCTATTTTTTTTTTTATAAAAAAAAGAGAGAACTTTTAAATATTTTCTTTTCAATTTAAGTTTTAGAGTTTACTTTTTTTAGAAGCTAAATTATATCATATCCTGTCTTTATATATTCATTCACATATAATCAAAAACACATAATAAACTATCGAAATCCTAAAAGCCGAATTGGTGGACTGTTGTATCATTGGTTATTTGTAGGTATCCTAATGTTGAGTCGTGCTCGACTTTGCTCAAGGCGTAGTTTAGGACACAATGCACACACACGGCTTTCTCTTGGGCTACCTGACAATGAGACCCCTTTATTTCGTGCAATCCCGTGTAACTTACATGTATCTGTCGTACCTCGAAAAATACGATCCTCGCGATGGCCGCGGAAAATACGTTCGAAACAGAGTCGCCACCGAACTTTATTCATTCCAAGGATGGAATAGGAAAATATCGATAAAACCTTTAAAGGGATAAGAACATAGTCATCGCAACCAATATTCTAGGTTCGGGAGTCGATTACATGAGGGGAAGGTATTAGCACCCCTCATGTCCGTTGTACTCAACGGGAACCTCTTGATCGATTCGAGAGTAAAGTTAACTATGCTTAGCTGTTTTTCTTCTAAGGTTTCTCCTATAGGGGAAATGGGTGGCTATAGGATAGGGTGCTCGCCAAGGATTGGGGCCCTTGTGCCTACGTATCTTCACTTGTAAGAAGTGGAAAATCAGAGCATTCGTAGTTCGTGGGACTACGGGAAAATGAGGGAATTGTGCTCGCCAAGATCATCGCAATCTTGTGCCTACGTATCTTACATTCAAGAAGGAATGAAGAATCAGAGCAGCCGTAGTTCGGCTGACTACGGTAAAAGGTTTGTGTTTGGAATGAACGAGAGTTCAGATCGCATTCTAACTGCTAAACATTGGCTTGTCTGCTCGCTAGGGGAGGCTGAAGCACGAGTTCATATGCGCGGAAGAAAGGACTAAACAATGTTCTTTGGTAAAAGGTAGGTATGAGTTGAACGAGAGTTTAGGTCGCATTCTAACTGCTAAACATTGGCTTGTCTGCTCGCTAGGGGAGGCTGAAGCACGAGTTCATATGCGCGGAAGAAAGGAACTAAACAATGTTCTTTGAGAAGAGTTATTTTGGTTGGAAATTGCACGAGGGCGAGGAATTTAGTGTTTAGAGGATAGTTCAATCGCACGGGGGCGAGAAAGAGAGAGTTAGGTTGAATAGGTAGTTAGGGTTTCGATTGCACGGAGGCGAAGAAGATAAGGTCGGTTAGATATTTTGAGGGAGAATGACGACTACTCGATAAACGAGACGTCGGTCTCGCAACCAATTAGTCGGGATATCGTTGGAATGCTAGATCCCAACAACACCTTTTTCATTCAATTAATTAGGAAATTGTATTTGAATGGACAGTGAATACTTGTCCAAATAGTTAAGGCGCGTGTTTTAGACGAAAGGTCGAATGACACGCTACCTAAGGCGTACGCCTCAATAGTTGTCATTCAAGAATTCAAGGAGTGCGAGACTCCAAGAACTCAATTCTTTCGTAATTTGATTAAGAAAAATGATTTGAATTTGACGTACGGTTTAGAAACATACTAGTGTTTAGACTCGATCACACGTGAGTGAGGAACGAGGTTAGATGGGTTGAAAACTTTAGGAGGAATGACGACTAATCGATAAACGAGACGTCGGCCTCGCAACCAATTAATCGGGATATTACCGGAATGCTAGATTCCAACGATACCTTTTTCATTCCATTAATTATGAAATATGTTTGTTGGACAGTGAATGTACTTGTCCAAGTAATTAAGAAGTGTTTTAGGAACAAAAGTTCGAATGGTATACTATTCGAAGTGTACACCTTGATAGTAACCATTCTCGAATTCAAGGAATGCACGACTCCAAGAACTCGATACTTTTGTAATTTAATTATAAAAATAATTTGAAAATATTAGTGTGTGGATTGAACTAGGGTGAGCGTATTGCTCGAATTAGGGTTTGCGACTTTTTTGAAGGTTTAAACGAGATTGGGTATTTTTTTTAAAAGATGAAAGACGAAGCGACCACAACTCAAGGTGTGCACCTCGAGAGCGGTCACTTAAGGATCCAAGGAGTGCTAGACTCCAAGGACCCACCACTTTCATATAAATTTTGAAAAGATTTTTATTTATTCTAAACAAATAAAAATATTTTGAACTTAAAAAAACAATATTAATAAAATTCTTAAAAAAAAGAATTTAAGTAAAGTCATATTACAAATATTAATCATCATAATTTATGAAAAAATAAAACTAATAATATTACCAATAATATATTAATAATATTGCTAATAATCAATAATAACTTAGACTATATGTAATTACCAAACAGTATACAAACGGATGAAATTTTGAAAGGATAACAACAATAGCTGCCTCGAGCCTATCCCAAATCAAGTAGAAAACCAAGTTTCTAGGCATATATTCAGCATTTAATGATGATAATTAGATATAACCACACAGCGTATCACCTTACAACGCGTGACTCCCCTCTATTTACTTTTCTCTCTCTCTCTCTGGAATCTCAACCGAGTTTCTTCCTCACGTGATACACACATTCCCTTCATCTCCCACCAAAAGGAAAGAGGAAACATCAAATTATAGCCGCAAGCTTGAACCGCAAACCCCCCAAATTCGCATCGAAAACAAACTAACACATCAAAAACTTAAATCCCACAAAACCCAACCCCCTAACATCTCAATCGAAAATCAACCGAGTTGCGACATAGAACAAACATCAGCAAACGAAATCTAAGATAAAACCTAATCCCATTTCTTCACAACAAACCACACCCTAACTCTATCGACAATCTCACACGAAAATCACAGCAAGCGGAAAAAAAAACATCAAGCATTACAGATGACTCATGGAAACGGTGTAAGGATATCAAAAGCGGAGGAAAAAAAAAAGTTTAGAGGCGATGAAGATTTTACCGATTTGGGTGTATCGACGATACGGTGAGTGATTTCCTCTCCTTGCTTCGAGTCCCTCGTTCTTTTCTCTTCCTTTCGAAACTTGCGTGTTGTGGTCTCTAGCTCAGAGTAAGCTCAGGTTCTAGTGTTGAACCTGAGTGACTCTTGAAGTTTTGAGCTCTAGTGATTAATGGGGGTTGGGGTCTATTTTGACAGAGTTTTTTTAGGTTTTTTTCTTCCTCCTTTTGCCAATGAATAGGACCATATTTATAGGGGGTTTTTTTAGGGTTTTTTGATACGTGTGAGAATTTGAATTCTTGCTGAAGGAAGGGCTTAATCCGTGTGAGGTAGGACAGTGAGGAGCATTTGGGGTGGTACGATTCTGTTAGGAGGTAATACCATGATTTCTGCTTTTCTGAGACTTGATAGTGACTTCTGTGTTTGTCTGTAGTGAATTGGAAAAAAAATTGCTTTTTACCCTATTTTTTTTACTGTGTGGAAATGTTTCTTTTACTGATTATCAATTTGCTGACATGGGAGTCTTTATTTGACTAAAAAAATTGTTCTTGTTGCCATATTCTGTTATAACTGTCATGCTCTTTCTTCTTCATATGTTGCTAATGTTGAGTATTCATTGCAGGTTGTTACACTCACTGGTCCTTAGTGTTTGGCATGGTAAAAATGGTGAAGAGGATCAAGGAGCTTTACCAGTGGCTCTCAATGTTGATTTGAAGAGTTTCAGAACAGTGGTGGAAAGTTTGTTAAGTGTTTGTCAAAGCTGCGGATGGCTGGTGTTGCCCATAGTTACTTACATCGTGGACATCGATACCAGGTGTTGTGCATAGGAAGCCTAGATAATCCTCATATCCTGCCTCAAAGATACAGCCAAAATCCAATGCAGCTGTTGGATCAACATGTTCAATCCCATAATCAAAAGGTGTAGCTTTGACGAATTTAACAGCTTCAGTTTCGGAAGTTTGTTGTGCTAGAAGAAAAATAGAGTTGTTAATGCTGTCATCAAGGCTGATTTAATTGCAGCAGGGTTCCAATGTGGATGCTTCTGCTTTATTAGAGCAGCAATTCCAGCTATATGTGGTTCAGACATGCTAGTTCCAAATATCATCACAAATCCTTCACCTACATAATTTGCCTCATCAGTTCCATTTGGACTCCAAGCAGCCCAAATCAATGAACCGGGAGCTAACATATCTGGTTTGAGAAGATTTGCCTTGTTGAAGATGAAGCCTTTGATATTTGGCCCTCCAGCGGAGAATAATGCCACCTGTGGTGCAGACTTATGTAGAATAGGCTTCAAACCGTCACCGATTTCACCTACACCTTTGAAGCTCCTCACTCGTCTGGTCCAGTCTCTTGGTGCCGAGATATTATAATAGTCTATAAGCTTCTTTAAATTGCTAATATCTGGAATAAGAATCCCGGGAAGGCCAACAGGGACAGGATCAAATTTAGCTCCAGGGGAAACATTTTCAACGCAGAGAACAAATCTAGTAGTACCAAGTGACTTCGCTGTTTTTTGATACTTTCTTGATCGATGAAGTACCAATAATCAAAGTTGAAAGAAATATCTACAGAGAAGAACATTTCCCTCTATCAATTTCCTGTTAAAACTTCCGGTCTCTGGCACTCCGTGGGGCTGTACTTGCTGCCACCTACCATTCTGGAACAAGCTTTATGTGAAAATCTCCTTGGAGGTATGAGTTCCAACATTTAATTTCTTAACGTGATTTCCACCTCTCTTATGATACGCGTCTCCTACCTTTTTTGTGCTTATCCATTGCTTATGCTCATGCGAGGAACTAGGATGACGGTTTGGAGAAGAGGTCATCAAATATTGAGACTCCCTCAACATTTTGAAGATGACTTGAAGGAAAATTTTGAAGAGTTTTTCTTGCTTAGTCATAGACGTTCATCATTTAGCCTTTTTCAAACAACCATGTAATCTGCTTTTATGTTTTCTACACACAAACTTGAACTAATTCTGATGTAACATCTCGACCCTTATTAATTTGAACTCGTATTGTCTCTTTTTTTCTCTTTGGATATACCCTGTAGCGCAAGGCCTGCTGATCGTACATCTTGTGTCACCCTTTTTTTTTATGTAGGATTATTGTTGCAAGTTGTGGTAGAATGTGAAAATCTTGACGGCAGATTATGATGACATTCCTGTCAGCCCTCAGAAAATTGAGCAGGAACCACCCTGCAAGATGGTTGCACATCGAATGATTGATTTTGATCGTGAATCGGAAAATGCTGCTGTTGTTTGCTGATGTTGATGTCTCTGTAACAACTGAAGTCGTCTTTGATTATCAGACATATGCAACTGTTGATTATTGTGATCTGGAATAGTGGAATGAATCATATTTGGCTGCTGGTTCTGACACATCTATTGAAGCTACTGCGGTTGGTTCTAAGAGAAATTTCTATGGAGTTTATGGTTTTGTCTGCAGAGTTAGAGAACCACATACGGTAAATGATGCATATTGTTCTTTTATAGTCCAAATTTGTGTGCTGTGTGTTGTGTTATCCTTTGTGCTATAGTAACACCATATATTACCAATATTACTCCTTATGCTCCTGTTTTTTGCTAGGTATCTCGTTGTCTCAGCATCTTTTAAAATTAAACCAAGAGAAGGAGCAAAATCATTGAATATTTGGAGCACCAACAACCACAGGGATAGTTCCAGCGGCAAGAATTTTTCAGTAATATAATCCTCGTTAGAATTTTCAATGCTAGGCTAAATTTGTAATGCTTCAGAGTTTCCCCTTTACTCACTGCTCTTTCATCACGGTTTCTATGACAGCCACAATAGAGATGTTAGTTCTTTCAAGGGCTTCAAGAGCTTGCAAACGGAAATTTCGAGCACCGCAATTGGAAACGAGTGCAACTGCAAGAGCTTCTTTCAGTTTTTTTTTTTTACCGGTGCCATTATGTTATAGTCAGCCCAGGAAAATTATCCAACAGGAACATCAGACGATAGACTAGTTATCATTACAATGTTATATCCCTTTCATCAAGCATTCAATCGTTGATACTTCTAAGAACCAAAGGTACTGCACTAGAAATCTCGGTTTTATTATGATGTGAATGTATTGGTGCTGTTTCCCTGAGTTTGATCTTCATTTGTTTGAAATAAATTGAGTGATAACATAACAGTTCTAACACCAATTTCACTGATTGGATCATCATTTGAATTGTATACTGTACCAACCATTTTTGTTCTTATTTATGTGTGCGCCCAGGGGGACTTTGGCCTAACAACGGTTAGGTACGACAAGGAGAAGTACCGACAACAATCCTGCGCCAGCTTTTCCTTGTGCGTCTTAACCCGTCTGCAGATTTCCATGGCTTTTCCTTTTGAATAATTGCTGAACTTGTTGAAGCACACAACATCCATTTTGACGAATGGCAATATCAAGTCATGATTTCGCCACCACACCGAGGACAAACTCGCCATCTCGCACAGGGAATCATATTAAGCGACATTGTATGATATGATCTCCATTCATATATCCTGCCCTATGATTTATGTGACTTTAATCAGTGTGATGCTTTTAGTTCATCACTTGGCAAGCACCTTTAGGATAAATCATCATTGTAACCTTTGTACTAGCCAGACTTTGTATCATAATTCATAAATGCAGAGAATTTACACATGCCATAGTTTTGACTTGAGGCCTCTCACTATTTATTATTTTTCCTTGGCCAAGATTTAGTCCCAGGCAACAACAACAATGCGCAAAGAAGGCAAAAACAACACGCCAAGCATATACCACTCATATGGGCTCTATTTGATTATGGCTTAAAGAAAATGAGGACAAATTAAAACAAACTTGATTTGAATCTTTTCATCCACTTAAGATAAATTCAACACGATTTGGTGAGTAGTATTAATTTTCAGAACTTGGTTTTGTGTTTGGAAGTAACTCACATACGTCTTGAATTACATAAACCAACTTGACTTCTAGCCCCGAAGACCAACATAAACTTAAATCAACTTCCCACCATTTAAGTATTAAAATACATTAATCACATTTCATTGGATTATGAATTACGGAAAGTGAGCATTGTCTTAACTAACTACTCATTAGGAGGAGAGTGTATGCTTTCCATTTCATCTGAAATCAGGCGTCCATTTAATCATATCCATATTGATGAGATTGACCTTGAGACTGATGGATTTGCATAATAAGGGCATTCCATTCCTCAAACATAGCTTGTATGGTTAGGAACTAATTCATTATACTATAAATCTTTAAAATGAATCGAAATATCTTCTAGACGAATTGCATCTAAATTCTAGTTCAATTATGACTCGAAACTTGCAAGCTAAATCTAAGTTTGTCACAAACTGATTTAGAATCCAAATGTAGCTTGACGCTTGCAATCAATTCGAACAAAGCTTGAGGCAAAATCGGTCGTGTCTAGAAGCATCATGTGAAGTATCTTTGCACAACTCGAATTATGGGCATATCATAACAAGCAACTTGTAGTGAGACTTAAACAACCTTTAGAGAAGTTTGTAATTAATTTGAAATAGGGTGCCAATTTCTTGAAACTGTGTGGCAAGATAGATCCAATCATGTACTTTATGTCATTGATCATATCATGTCTGTCTGATCGTGAGAACGAGGACACACACAAGTTTGGGTACAAGGGGCTGGAGGCGCGCTCCTCCCATAATAGTTCAGCATAAATCGCCATGGATTATCACCACAATGAGTATAACGAAAAGTCTTCATAACAAAACCTTAGAGAGTCATGGCCAGAAGTCATGTGGCAGTAGGACGTTTATTAAATACCAAAGTAGGACAAATTTGGGGTATGACAGATGCCCCTATCTAATTGCCTTAAACCTGAGCGAATGAACTGCCGCATCGCGTTCATTTTAAGGTGGAAGTCAATTAGATATAAGAAGACCCCAAAATTTGTCCGGTAGAGAAGTGAAAGGTACCATGAATAGGTTAATAAGATGAACAAGATAACCTGATATTCTCTGGGTGGTCGAAGCAGTCCCTTATCTAATAAGGTCCTTCGCGATACCAGAGCGGTATAAACAATCCTCCTTGGGTGGTCGAAGCGGCCCCTCATTCGTTAAGGTCCTCCGATGATACCAAAGCGGTATAAACAATCCTCCTTGGGTGGTCGAAGCGGCCCCTCATTCGTTAAGGTCCTCCGATGATACCAAAGCGGTATAAACAATCCTCCTTGGGTGGTCGAAGCGGCCCCTCATTCGTTAAGGTCCTCCGATGATACCAAAGCGGTATAAACAATCCTCCTTGGGTGGTCGAAGCGGCCCCTCATTCGTTAAGGTCCTCCGATGATACCAAAGTGGTATAAACGATCCTCCTTGGATGGTCGAAGCGGCCCCTCATTCGTTAAGGTCCTTCGATGATACCAAAGTGGTATAAACAATCCTCCTTGGGTGGTCGAAGCGGCCCCTCATTCGTTAAGGTCCTTCGATGATACCAAAGTGGTATAAACAATCCTCCTTGGGTGGTCGAAGCGGCCCCTCATTCGTTAAGGTCCTTCGATGATACCAAAGTGATATAAACAATCCTCCTTGGGTGGTCGAAGCGGCCCCTCATTCGTTAAGGTCCTTCGATGATACCAAAGCGGTATAAACAATCCTCCTTGGGTGGTCGAAGCGGCCCCTCATTCGTTAAGGTCCTCCGATGATACCAAAGTGGTATAAACGATCCTCCTTGGGTGGTCGAAGCGGCCCCTCATTCGTTAAGGTCCTTCGATGATACCAAAGTGGTATAAACAATCCTCCTTGGGTGGTCGAAGCAGTCCCTCATTCGTTAAGGTCCTTCGCGATACCAAAGTAGGTATAAATGAACCCCTTTGGGTGGTCGAAGCAGTCCCTCATTCGTTAAGGTCCTTCGCGATACCAAAGTGGTATAAACGAACCCCTTTGGGTGGTCGAAGCAGTCCCTCATTCGTTAAGGTCCTTCGCGATACCAAAGTGGTATAAACGAACCCCTTTGGGTGGTCGAAGCAGTCCCTCATTCGTTAAGGTCCTTCGCGATACCAAAGTGGTATAAACGAACCCCTTTGGGTGGTCGAAGCAGTCCCTCATTCGTTAAGGTCCTTCGCGATACCAAAGTGGTATAAACGAACCCCTTTGGGTGGTCGAAGCAGTCCCTCATTCGTTAAGGTCCTTCGATGATACCAAAGTGGTGTCTCTAAACACATGAGATTCTTCGGGTGGTCGAAGCAGCCTCTTATTCAATAAGATTCTTCGATGATACCAAAGCAGTATCTCTGAGCACAACTTGAGATTCTTCGGGTGGTCGAAGCAGCCTCTTATTCAATAAGATTCTTCGATGATACCAAAGCAGTATCTCTGAGTGATACATTTACTGGGGAATATTTGAGCTAAAATTCCTGTTGTCCAAATTCTGCAGGGGAGAAAGCCTTCAAGAAACTCTTTTGAGGATAACCTCTGCTTGGGGAGCCACTAGATCAAAAGTTGTTGGGGATCATCATCATCAACTGCATGGTTGAAGACTGACTTGTCGGGGAGTAGAATTCCTTGGACTCACGGGGTATCAACTCTTTTCAGAGAGATACTAACGACTTTGATGAATGACTGGCCAAGATGCTTGCGAACTAATCTTGGATCCTGTTATGTTGTTATGCCATGCAATGTTTTATAATGCCCAAACATGCAACTAAGATGCAACTGCTAGGGAGTGCAAGATGCGAATGCAAATGATATGCTAATGTTTGATATGACTATAATATGATGTGATATTGTATGTCGTGCTTATGATAATACAAATGATCAGGTATGCTGGGGATAAAATTTCCTGGGGGGATACCACCAGGGATTGGATTTGGTAGTTGCCAAATGGATTGGACTTTGGTTTTATGGGGATGCCAACAAGTGTGGACTTTTATTGATTGCCAACGAAAACTGGACTTTACGGGGTGAGTTGAAGATGTCAACTGGAGTGACTTTTTTGTAGTCGCCAATAAAAGATTGGACTTTGAGTTCGTGCCAAGTGAGATTGGACTTTATCGTGGGGTGGTGAGAGGATTTAGACTACTCGACATCCCAAATTTAGATACTCCATGACGACCGGGGGAATTGATTGCCCTAGTTTAGTTCATGATCTCGATGCTGGGGGTAACCATCTCATACAGACCCTTTAGAACGGCAAGGCCTTTATGAAGACAAGCTGGGGCAGCTGACGACTAACTCAAAGCTTCTACCTGTTGATACGTTTCTTGGAGACCATCTATCTTCCCCAATATCTTCAAACGTCAAAACAAGTTCTATACCTTGTCAAAAAGTTATATTTTTATTTTTTTAGCTGAAGTTTCGAACACAAATTATCAAAAATAAAATTGACTTGCAAACAATCAAATAAAGTAAAAGAGTGAGCACAATTTAATGAGAAATCTCTCTTTATATTGATTTGACCCTTGAATGGGTAGATATACAAAGATGTAATCCCTCAATGAGGTGATTACAGTGCAAGAAAAAGAACATAATGGCAAAAATTAGAATTCCTTTGAGTTTTGACACTGCTATAGTCCCTATGACTTTGGAAGTCTTCAACACCTTGCTTCGTAGAAAGATGGCCGGATCAATTATGTCCCTTGATTATGTACTAGGGTCGAGCGATCATAATGGATATTTTGCCTTGGAATTTTGCCCCTAACTTCTGCCTGGATCGCCCTTTCGGGTTTTCAATCCACCGGGACGCCCTTTTTTGCCTGAGCCGCCCTTTCAGGTTTTCAACTCAGCGGGCCTATTCTTATTTTATCCCTAATTTTTGCCTGAACCGCCCTTTCGGGTTTTCGGTTCACCGGGATAGCCAATTTTGCCTAAGCCGCCCTTTCGGGTTTTCGACTTAGCGGCTTTATTATTCCACTCTTTTAGGCAAAGTATCGTTTGACCAAATCTGCATTCACTGGATAAGGCAATTCCTCCCCATCCATGGTTGCGAGCTTTAAGGCACCACCAGAGAATGCCTCTGTTACCACATATGGGCCTTCATAGTTTGGCGTCCATTTGCCCCTAGATTCATTATACATAGCCATGATCCTCTTGAGTACTAAGTCTCCTTGCGCAAATGTCCTGGTATGTACTTTTTTGTCGAAGGCTCTCTTCATTTTTCTCTGGTAAAGCTGGCCGTGGCATATGGCCGTCAAGCGTTTTTCCTCGATGAGATTAAGTTCTTCAAACCTTGTTTTTACCCACTCGGCTTCGTCAAGTTGAGCTTCCATTAAAACCCTCAGAGAAGGGATTTCGACCTCTATTGGGAGAACTGCCTCCATGCCATAAACCAACGAGTAAGGAGTTGCCCCTGTTGAAGTTCGTACTGAAGTACGGTAGCCATGTAATGCAAAGGGTAACATCTCGTGCCAATCTTTGTATGTGACCACCATCTTCTGGATGATTTTCTTGATATTTTTATTGGCTGCTTCTACGGCTCCATTCATTTTTGGTCTATATGGTGTCGAGTTATGGTGTTCTATTTTAAAACTGGTGCACAACTCGTCCATCATTTTGTTGTTGAGATTCGACCCATTGTCAGTGATGATGCGACTGGGCACTCCATATCTGCATATGATGTTGTGTTTCAAGAAACGGGCGACCACTTGCTTAGTAACGTTGGTATACGAAGCAGCTTCAACCCACTTGGTGAAATAGTCTATAGCCACCAGTATGAAGCGATGTCCGTTCGAAGCTTTTGGTTCAATCATCCCAATCATGTCTATTCCCCACATGGAGAATGGCCATGGTGAGGTTAAGACGTTTAAAGGAGTGGTGGGTACATGAATCTTATCAGAGTATATTTGGCACTTGTGACAAGTTCGGGCATGATGGTAACAATCTGCTTCCATGGTAAGCCAATAATAGCCCGCCCTCAATATTTTCTTTGCCATGGTGTGCCCATTCGCATGAGTTCCAAAGCAGCCCTCATGAATGTCCTTTAGAATCTGTTCAGCTTCACGTTTCTCCACACATCTAAGCAAAACAGTGTCATGGTTGCGCTTGTACAATACATTTCCGCTGAGGAAGAAGTTGGATGCCAATCTTCGCAAAGTCCTTTTGTCGATACCCAGGGCTCCTTCAGGATATTCGTGCTTTTCAAGATATCGCTTTATATCATAAAACCACGGCTTTTCATCTGCGTCTTTATCAACCCTCAGGCAATGCGCGGGCTCTTCAAAGCGTCGCAAATCAATAGATGGCCTATGATTTGGCCATATCAACTTGTACATGGATGCCAAAGTTGCCAAAGCGTCAGCCATTTGATTCTCTTCTCGAGGTATGTGAGCAAAAGTGATATCATCGAATCGGGGAAGCAATTTGGCCACATAATCCCGGTATGGAATTAAGTTTTCATGCTTGGTATCCCAATCGCCTCTTATCTGGTAAATTACTAAAGCAGAATCCCCAAACACATCGAGAGTTTTGATTCTCAAGTCAATGGCTTCTTCTAGCCCTAATATACATGCCTCGTACTCCGCTATATTGTTGGTGCACGGGAAGCAAAGCTTGGCCGTAAACGGTAAGTGAAAATTTTTGGGAGATGTAATCACTGCCCCAATTCCATGTCCATAAGAGTTAGAAGCACCATCGAACATAAGAGTCCATCGCTCCCCTGGTTCTGGCCCTTCATCTGGCCCTGGCTCTTCGCAATCTATTGCCATCATGATATCCTCATCCGGAAAGTCAAATCTCAAAGGTTGGTATTCTTCCACCGGCTGATGGGCCAAATGATCTGCTAACACACTGCCCTTTATAGCTTTCTGAGTGGTGTACTGGATGTCGTATTCAGATAGAAGCATTTGCCAACGGGCTATCCTACCGGTGAGAGCAGGTTTCTCGAAGATGTATTTGATTGGATCCATCTTGGAGATTAAGTATGTGGTGTGCGTCAACATATATTGTCTGAGTCGTCTAGCAGCCCATGCAAGTGCACAACAAGTCTTTTCAAGCAAAGAGTATCTAGTCTCACAGTCGTTAAACTTTTTGCTGAGATAGTATATAGCATGCTCTTTCTTGCACGTATCATCTTGTTGTCCTAACACGCAACCCATGGACTCTTCTAGTACGGTTAAGTACATAATGAGTGGCCTTCCAGGAACTGGTGGTATCAAGATCGGTGGTTCTTGCAAATATTCTTTGATTGCATCAAATGCCCCTTGGCATTCATCATTCCACACAACCGGCTGGTCTTTCCTGAGTAATTTAAAATTGGCTTGCAAGTGGCTGTGAGATGTGAAATAAATCTTGCGATATAATTCAACCTCCCTAGAAATCCACGGACCTCTTTTTCAGTCTTTGGCGCAGGCATGTCTTGAATCGCCCTTACTTTATCAGGATCCACCTCAATCCCTTTCTGGCTTACGATAAAGCCCAACAACTTTCCGGACCGCACCCCGAATGTACATTTGTTGGGATTAAGTCTCAACTTGAACTTCCTCAGCCTGGCGAACAACTTTTCCAGATTACCCACATGCTCCTCTTCAGTCTGGGACTTAGCAATCATGTCATCAACGTACACTTCGATCTCTTTGTGAATCATATCGTGAAAGAGCGTTACCATTGCACGTTGGTATGTTGCCCCAGCGTTCTTTAACCCAAATGGCATTACCTTGTAACAGAATGTGCCCCATGGTGTAATGAACATGGTTTTTTCCATGTCATCTGGATCCATCTTAATTTGATTGTAACCAGAGAACCCATCCATGAAGGAAAAAACAGAGAACTGTGCCGTATTATCTACTAACACATCAATGTGAGGCAATGGAAAATCGTCTTTAGGACTTGCTCTGTTTAAGTCGCGGTAATCCACACACATACGGACCTTTCCATCTTTTTTTGGTACGGGAACAATATTTGCAACCCACTGTGGGTACTTGGCCACTGCTAAGAACCCTGCATCGAATTGTTTTTGGACCTCATCACGGATTTTTAGAGCCATATCAGGGCGAGTTCTTCTCAACTTCTGCTTGACGGCATGACACCCTTCTTTGAGTGGTAGTTTGTGTACAACAATGTTTGTATCTAGACCAGGCATGTCCTGGTACGACCATGCGAATACATCAGCATACTCTCGGAGGAGACCTACCAGCTTTACCTTGACGACATCTTGAAGAGACGCTCCAACCTTTATCTCCTTTCTATTTTCTTCTGAACCTAGGTTGATAACCTCGACATCCTCTTTATGCGGCATAATGACCTTCTCTTCTTGCTGCAACAACTTAGCCAATTCGTTGGGGAGCTCAGTCTCGTCTTCCTCATCCGCTTGGTATATTGGACAATCAAAATCATAAAGGCCTATAGCAGTGTCGATATCAAGGACCTCGGTAGTGTCTCTGCATGTTTATGATTTATGCAGCTTATTTAGGAAAGTGAGTGTGCGAAAGAAATGCCATTAATTATAAAAAAAAAAGAAACGAAAGTGAGCAAAATTGAATGCAAATCAAAATTTATTCATGTTAAACATGTTTCGAAACATCAGGGGGCCCGATACAAAGCTCTGCTACGCCTTGGGCAGAGCGTAGGGGTTTTTTTTTTGTTTTGACAATTAATTAAAACTTTACTTTTGAGGAGGGAAAAACTGGGGTATTTCGATGGTCTTCCAATTCTTCAATTCTTCACCAGGTTCGGCCTGACGGACCCAGCTTGCGGAGGCTTCTTTGTCATCAACCCCATCTTCAATTACCATGGCGGAGGTATGGTCGGAGATATGCCCAGCGCTTTTGAAGACTTCTGCCACAGGAGGAATCTGCTTCTTGCCATATGCAATCGTCACAGTGTTGGATGAAGGGTGGTATCCTAGCCCAAATTTGTCGAACTTTTCAGCCACTTCCACCATTTTGCCCCAGCCTTGGGCGTTTCCTTTGTCTACAACCATCTTAGCTTCTTCATAAGAGGCCATTGCTGATCTTGAACTCTGACCCTCTGAAATTCGTTGCACCGCTAATGTATTCACCATTTTGAAAGATTGAAAAGGCGTTTCCACCATTTCCCCTTCAACTTCAATGTACCTGAAGGATGTTAAGTGGCTAACCAAGATATCCTCCTCTCCTCCAATCTGAACTACTTTGTCATTACTGACAAATTTTAGCTTCTGGTGAAGGGTAGAGGTAACAGCTCCTGCATAATGAATCCAAGGTCTTCCTAATAGACAGCTGTACCCTGGATAAATATCCATTACTTGAAAAGTGATAGTGAAGACAGTTGGCCCGATCTTTATTGGCAAGTCCACATCGCCAATCACAGCACGCCTGGAACCATCAAAAGCTTTGACCACCAGAGCACTTGGCTTCATGCTAACTCCTTTTACTGGCATTCTCTCCAGGGTGACCTTGGGAAGCACATTCAAAGAAGAACCCGTATCCACTAAGACTCGGGATATCAAAGTGTCTTGGCACTTGATAGAAATATGGAGAGCTTTATTGTGGTTTCTCTTCTCTGCAGTCAAGTCTTCATCATTAAACCCAAGAAAGTTTCTGGTTGTTACGCTAGCTATCACATCATCGAACTGGGCTACGGTGATGTCTTTAGCAATATGCGCAGCGCTCAACACCTTCATCAAAGATAACCGGTGGGCCTCTGAATTGAGTAACAACGAGAGCATGGAAATTCTGGCAGGAGTCTGGTTTAGTTGATCAATCACCTTGTAATCACTTTTTCTGATGATCTTCAAAAACTCCTCGGCTTCTTTTGGTGTTACTGCTGCTTTTGGTGATGACACCTCAACAGGTGGCTCAACAATTGGCGGTTCAATTGTAGCTTTTTCTTTATTTCTAGCTGGAACTTCCACTGGTTTGGCGGCAAATAAACGACCGCTACGAGTCATTCCACTAGGCCCCACTACCGCATCGCATTTGGCGGCGTCATACTCAATCACTAGTCTCTCTGGCCCCTGTTTAAAAACTTTGGGCTCAGATTCATTGACAGAATATTCTATTACCACCGGAGCTGGTCGCGCTGCTCTTTGCCTAT
This sequence comes from Lathyrus sativus, assembly GCA_963859935.3. NCBI lineage: Eukaryota > Viridiplantae > Streptophyta > Magnoliopsida > Fabales > Fabaceae > Lathyrus > Lathyrus sativus. Next base: position 675,130,648 of record OZ012739.1, on the reverse strand, counting down.
TGGCGTCATCTTCATCATACTGCATAACTATGGGTGCTGGTCGGGCGGGCCTCTGTTGAAAGGCTTCCGAAGGATCATACTGTAAGACTACTGGCGCTGGTCGAAGTTGCCTTGTCGGATAAACACTTGTTTCATCATACTGAATATCAATAGCAGACACGTTCGAATCTATTTGTTCTATTTGTATTATCCCCTGCTCTAAGAACCTTTGTAGATGTTTCTTTACCACGTCGTCAGTCAAATTCTCCCCTTCCTCTTGGGGAATCATCCCACTTTTTTTCAATTGTTCTCCGATAACGGCCATCGGAGTACGGACATCTTCAACATTCGTAATCAGTCTTAAACCACTATTTTCTTCCATAGCATTGACAGAAGGACCTCCATGTTTATGCAACGGATCCTTCGTAATGTTGGCCCCTCTAGGTGTAAAAGTGAGATCTTTGGATTCTATTAAGTCTTGCACCCGGTTCTGAAACGCATAGCAGTTGTCTATGGAGTGTCCAGGGGCTCCTTTATGGAACTCACAATGGGCATTGGCATCGTACCCAGGAGGATATGGAAAAATTGCTGGACGCAAATCTCGTAACGTTAAGTGTCCACTCTGATTTAGCTGAGCAAAAATCTGTCCATACGACATAGGCAACGGGTCGAGTTGTCTTCTTGGCTGTCTCGGCCTTTGCTGTCTCTGAGCCGGAGCATTCTGATATTGCGGGGGAGGAACTCTCTGATAATTCTGTTGTTGATTCTGTTGTTGAGCTGGTTGTTGGTAGGGAGCTTGGGCTACTGCAGCTACTTGTTGATATTGGATATCCACCGGAGCTCTGTCCCTTTGTCCTCTCATCACGGCATTAGCCTCATCTTCCCTTTTCTTTATAAAAGGCTTTCTTCCTCCATTCATTGGGACTGCAACCTTGTTCTTTTTCAAAGTACTCTCGATTCTTTCACCTACTGACACTACTTCAGCAAAGTTAGGGAAACTGGACCCAAGCATGCGGTCCAGGTACTGCGGTTGTAGAGTTCCCATAAACATGTCAGTTAACTCCTTAGTCAGCAATGGTGGTTGAACACGGGCAGCCAACTCTCTCCACCTTTGGGCATATTCTTTAAATGACTCGTTGTTACGTTGAGTCATGTCTTGCAGCTGCGTTCGATTTGGTGCCAAATCAGTATTATATTGATAATGTTGTGAAAACGCATCTGCTAGATCTCTCCACGTGCTGATTTGTCCTTTTTCTAACTGCATATACCATTCCAACGATGCCCCACTGAGGCTATCTTGGAAGTAATGTATTAAGAGCAAGTCATTGTCAATGTGAGCAGCCATCTTGCGACAGTATGCTCTCAGATGGGTTTTTGGACAGCTGACCCCCTTATACTTTTCAAAGTCTGGGACTTTGAACTTCTTTGGTATTACCAGCCCGGGAACTAAGCACATATCAACAGCATCTAAGCCTGGAGTCTTCTGGACCTCCAAGGACCTAATCCTCTCTTCAACAGTTCGCAGTCTATCAGCAGAATGATCAATTGCAGCTCCCGCATTATGTTGGGGATAAGGTGGCGGAGGAGGTTGGAAGAAAGCATCATATTGTTCATCCATTTCCACTTCTGAGCCATGATGTGCGGACGTAGAATGATTAGTAAGGTCCACATGAACAGGAGGTGGGGTCTTAACAATCCCAGAAGTTCCTATATTGTCAGCCGCCTTCCTAGCATCAGCCAAAATTGCAGCATTGTCTTCCTTTTGGGCCAACGTCATCATCGTCTCCAGCAGCTGGTCCATCTTCAACCGGAGGGCGTCAATGTCGCCTCTCATGATGTTCTGAGTCTCTTCCATCTGTTCCAACGTCATTTGGTAATTGTGCCGAGTCTCGTAACGATGTCGAATAGTCAGCTTTCAGTTTTCTGAGTTTTGAAAGAAAAAAGTCCCATGAGTTGCAATGTCGGGTGAAGGTGCAAAATGCTTATGCTTATGAGTATGATTGCGTTTTTATTCTTTTTAGGGAAGCATTTATAACGATTATTTATCAGACATTCAAACAACACGAGAACAAATAAAACAAAATAACTACTCTTCATTCATTCAAATTGTTCCAATCATAACAAGAGTAGAAGCTAACAAGGAAAACAAGTTAGCATTCCAAACAAACAACAGGAAAATAAGACAAAGAAAACTTCAAACTTCATTTCTTTTTGCTTCTCGCTCCTTGAGCTCTTCTTTGAACCTTGCTAACATTTCATGACACACATATATGAACTCGCAAATGGCCGGAGCGGTGGAGTCATCGATGGCCTCCATAGCATCTCTATGTTTCCAAACTAGATCCTTGGTCAACCAATTGCAAAATTCTATCAATCCATTTAGCTTGTTGCGGTATATGTCTCGGTTGTTCCTCATGATGTGAATGGATTGCTCATATGTGGCAACATCTTGAGCTAGCTGGTCCCTTGCAGCAGACCAAATGGCTTTGTCTTCCATAACAGCTCCTATCTTGTTCTCTTGATATTTTATGAACCTTTCGAGCTCATCTATTTTAGCACGAGTCTTATGCCAATTCTCCGGTGTTATCCGAGATGCGTTTAAGGCTTCTTCCTTGAGTTGACGTTCTCTATCCTCGCCAGCTCTTGAAAGGCGTAGCGCAGCACTCAGTGTCTTAACTTCAGCTCCTAACGTATCTCTGAGCTCCTTGCTCTTCTTAGTGGCTAAAATATACCATTGCTCATTTTCTCGCCATTTTGCATGGGCGTACTCTAGCTGCTCCTTGAGAGAATCTAAACAACTGTCAGCTTGATTGATACATACTTTGGTCCTTTTCCTCCTTCCCTCCTCTTCATCAATCCTGCTTCCCATTTCTTCAATTTGCTTATCCTTTCTTGCGATCTCATACTTCATATGATTCTTTTCATTAACCACATCCTGAAGTCTCACTTGCAAGTCTTCATTTTCTTTCCCTAGCCGAGCTATTTTGAGCCTCATCTCTTCCACTTCTTCAACTGATATGGGCACAGGCTGCGGAGTGGTGGGTCTAGGAGGTGCCTCAACAGAAAAGGGTAGCTTAACCATTTTGACCCTTTCCAGAACCCATTGTCGATAAGGCATTCTCGCCACCCCATCCCTTTTTCTCAACTCAGATCCTTTAGTATGAACTTTCTGCCAAGATCGTACGATCTGGCAGAGAAGTGAGGGATCTTCAACACCTCTCTCATGAAGGATCATTTCTCCTAGCTCTTTATCTTCAGGTTTCCCCAACATTGGATATTCAAATTGTCGTATCGCTAGTATAGGATTATAGCTTATACAACCCTTAGACCCAATCAATGGCACATTGCAGAAGCTACCACAACTCATGATAATTTCACCTACTCCCAACTTGTTAGGGTACCAAGTGATGTCTCTCTCAGAAATAGATATTAGCAATTGAGCCCATTCCCCACTGTTCAAATTAGGGATAGTAGCATGACGCTTAAATACATGAGAAGTAAGCCATTTGTAGAGAATAGGGAGGCAGAATGTCAACACCGAACCCTTTCTTTCATGACGAAGGTGCAGGGTGTAAAAAACGTCGGCCAAGAGAGGATACACTGGGCTTTGCTCTTTCTTCCAAACAGCCCAAAAAACACTGATAGCCGCAGAATCGATAAAATCTTCAAAAGTAGGGAATAATATTAGCCCATATATGATAAGAGCCAATATATTTACCAAAGCATCCCATTGTTTATTCTTCAACATCTTAATTGCCTCCTTTTCTAGCATAATACTTCTAAATCCAAAGAATTCTTCTCTTTTCTTCCATCCAGCTTTGGCTATTGAAATTGAGATTTGGAGAGCGTCTGCCAACTCCTCCACTTCTGGAGTCTGACCTATCATGGTATAGGGTGCCCTACCTTTGACAGGGAAGCCTAGAAATCCCTCAAACTCTTCAATAGCGGGTGTTAAGTAGAAATCTTGGAACAAGAAGCTTCTCATTTGCGGATCATAGAACTGTGCTAAGGCTGTAATAGCGGGAATCTGCACTTCCATTGTTAGCAGATCAATTACTTGACCGAACCTTCCTATCAAAGTCTTCTTGAAGACCGAAGGCATTTCTTTCAAACAATTCATGATTGCACTGACATCGGGTTTGAGTGCTTTAAGCTGAATAGTCTTTCTTTTCTCTGAACTCGTAGCCATTGTGAATGTATGTCAACCTGTCAATATAAATGCTTCCCTGAAAATAAAGCTAGTGTAAGTTATGATGCATATGTAAATGCTTATGAATGCAACAGTGCAGGATCCAGGTTATCACAAGTATCTCCCACCCTCCTAATAGGTACAAAGATAGCTCTAGATTCTTTACCCAAAATAACCCACTCACGGGATAGTTTCTACGTTGACGGATGGGGTTCTCAAGGTCATAGATACCAATGACACCACCATCACGCAACAGGCGAGCTGCATTACGATGGTAATACCAAAGGATCTCTCTCGAGAGGAGTCTTCATGCTAGGCCCACGAGAAGCGAGTCCTCGGAGACTAACACTACGCGACTACCAATATAGAAACTGGTTCTAAGAGCGGTTCCCAGAGTCACGGACCCTTCATGAATCAAATCGTGCAACAGGCTAGCTGCGTTACGATAGGATCTACGAAAAGATCTATTCTGGAAGAGCTTTCATGCTAGGCCCACAAGGAGCGAGTCCTTGGGGATTAACACTAATTACTACCAATTCTAAACTAGGTTTTCTCTCTTCTTTTTCCAAAGCTCGGGTGTAGAGCTTTACTTGTGATATATTCCCAGAATCCGACAAGTAAATATAATACAGAGCATATAATAGAAAGAGAAAGCAATAAATAAACAATAAGAGAAAATAAACATAAGAAAACAATTAAGAAAAGATTAGTATTCTCGAATCGAGTCAAGTTAGGCTTGACTCTCTCTTGCATAGGGCAATGCGTATTCCCCAGCAGAGTCGCCATCTGTCGTACCTCGAAAAATACGATCCTCGCGATGGCCGCGGAAAATACGTTCGAAACAGAGTCGCCACCGAACTTTATTCATTCCAAGGATGGAATAGGAAAATATCGATAAAACCTTTAAAGGGATAAGAACATAGTCATCGCAACCAATATTCTAGGTTCGGGAGTCGATTACATGAGGGGAAGGTATTAGCACCCCTCATGTCCGTTGTACTCAACGGGAACCTCTTGATCGATTCGAGAGTAAAGTTAACTATGCTTAGCTGTTTTTCTTCTAAGGTTTCTCCTATAGGGGAAATGGGTGGCTATAGGATAGGGTGCTCGCCAAGGATTGGGGCCCTTGTGCCTACGTATCTTCACTTGTAAGAAGTGGAAAATCAGAGCATTCGTAGTTCGTGGGACTACGGGAAAATGAGGGAATTGTGCTCGCCAAGATCATCGCAATCTTGTGCCTACGTATCTTACATTTAAGAAGGAATGAAGAATCAGAGCAGCCGTAGTTCGGCTGACTACGGTAAAAGGTTTGTGTTTGGAATGAACGAGAGTTTAGATCGCATTCTAACTGCTAAACATTGGCTTGTCTGCTCGCTAGGGGAGGCTGAAGCACGAGTTCATATGCGCGGAAGAAAGGACTAAACAATGTTCTTTGGTAAAAGGTAGGTATGAGTTGAACGAGAGTTTAGGTCGCATTCTAACTGCTAAACATTGGCTTGTCTGCTCGCTAGGGGAGGCTGAAGCACGAGTTCATATGCGCGGAAGAAAGGAACTAAACAATGTTCTTTGAGAAGAGTTATTTTGGTTGGAAATCGCACGAGGGCGAGGAATTTAGTGTTTAGAGGATAGTTCAATCGCACGGGGGCGAGAAAGAGAGAGTTAGGTTGAATAGGTAGTTAGGGTTTCGATTGCACGGAGGCGAAGAAGATAAGGTCGGTTAGATATTTTGAGGGAGAATGACGACTACTCGATAAACGAGACGTCGGTCTCGCAACCAATTAGTCGGGATATCGTTGGAATGCTAGATCCCAACGACACCTTTTTCATTCAATTAATTAGGAAATTGTATTTGAATGGACAGTGAATACTTGTCCAAATAGTTAAGGCGCGTGTTTTAGACGAAAGGTCGAATGACACGCTACCTAAGGCGTACGCCTCAATAGTTGTCATTCAAGAATTCAAGGAGTGCGAGACTCCAAGAACTCAGTTCTTTCGTAATTTGATTAAGAAAAATGATTTGAATTTGACGTACGGTTTAGAAACATACTAGTGTTTAGACTCGATCACACGTGAGTGAGGAACGAGGTTAGATGGGTTGAAAACTTTAGGAGGAATGACGACTAATCGATAAACGAGACGTCGGCCTCACAACCAATTAATCGGGATATTACCGGAATGCTAGATTCCAACGATACCTTTTTCATTCCATTAATTATGAAATATGTTTGTTGGACAGTGAATGTACTTGTCCAAGTAATTAAGAAGTGTTTTAGGAACAAAAGTTCGAATGGTATACTATTCGAAGTGTACACCTTGATAGTAACCATTCTCGAATTCAAGGAATGCACGACTCCAAGAACTCGATACTTTTGTAATTTAATTATAAAAATAATTTGAAAATATTAGTGTGTGGATTGAACTAGGGTGAGCGTATTGCTCGAATTAGGGTTTGCGACTTTTTTGAAGGTTTAAACGAGATTGGGTATTTTTTTTAAAAGATGAAAGACGAAGCGACCACAACTCAAGGTGTGCACCTCGAGAGCGGTCACTTAAGGATCCAAGGAGTGCTAGACTCCAAGGACCCACCACTTTCATATAAATTTTGAAAAGATTTTTATTTATTCTAAACAAATAAAAATATTTTGAACTTAAAAAAACAATATTAATAAAATTCTTAAAAAAAAGAATTTAAGTAAAGTCATATTACAAATATTAATCATCATAATTTATGAAAAAATAAAACTAATAATATTACCAATAATATATTAATAATATTGCTAATAATCAATAATAACTTAGACTATATGTAATTACCAAACAGTATACAAACGGATGAAATTTTGAAAGGATAACAACAATAGCTGCCTCGAGCCTATCCCAAATCAAGTAGAAAACCAAGTTTCTAGGCATATATTCAGCATTTAATGATGATAATTAGATATAACCACACAGCGTATCACCTTACAACGCGTGACTCCCCTCTATTTACTTTTCTCTCTCTCTCTCTCTGGAATCTCAACCGAGTTTCTTCCTCACGTGATACACACATTCCCTTCATCTCCCACCAAAAGGAAAGAGGAAACATCAAATTATAGCCGCAAGCTTGAACCGCAAACCCCCCAAATTCGCATCGAAAACAAACTAACACATCAAAAACTTAAATCCCACAAAACCCAACCCCCTAACATCTCAATCGAAAATCAACCGAGTTGCGACATAGAACAAACATCAGCAAACGAAATCTAAGATAAAACCTAATCCCATTTCTTCACAACAAACCACACCCTAACTCTATCGACAATCTCACACGAAAATCACAGCAAGCGAAAAAAAAAACATCAAGCATTACAGATGACTCATGGAAACGGTGTAAGGATATCAAAAGCGGAGGAAAAAAAAAAGTTTAGAGGCGATGAAGATTTTACCGATTTGGGTGTATCGACGATACGGTGAGTGATTTCCTCTCCTTGCTTCGAGTCCCTCGTTCTTTTCTCTTCCTTTCGAAACTTGCGTGTTGTGGTCTCTAGCTCAGAGTAAGCTCAGGTTCTAGTGTTGAACCTGAGTGACTCTTGAAGTTTTGAGCTCTAGTGATTAATGGGGGTTGGGGTCTATTTTGACAGAGTTTTTTTAGGTTTTTTTCTTCCTCCTTTTGCCAATGAATAGGACCATATTTATAGGGGGGTTTTTTAGGGTTTTTTGATACGTGTGAGAATTTGAATTCTTGCTGAAGGAAGGGCTTAATCCGTGTGAGGTAGGACAGTGAGGAGCATTTGGGGTGGTACGATTCTGTTAGGAGGTAATACCATGATTTCTGCTTTTCTGAGACTTGATAGTGACTTCTGTGTTTGTCTGTAGTGAATTGGAAAAAAAATTGCTTTTTACCCTATTTTTTTTACTGTGTGGAAATGTTTCTTTTACTGATTATCAATTTGCTGACATGGGAGTCTTTATTTGACTAAAAAAATTGTTCTTGTTGCCATATTCTGTTATAACTGTCATGCTCTTTCTTCTTCATATGTTGCTAATGTTGAGTATTCATTGCAGGTTGTTACACTCACTGGTCCTTAGTGTTTGGCATGGTAAAAATGGTGAAGAGGATCAAGGAGCTTTACCAGTGGCTCTCAATGTTGATTTGAAGAGTTTCAGAACAGTGGTGGAAAGTTTGTTAAGTGTTTGTCAAAGCTGCGGATGGCTGGTGTTGCCCATAGTTACTTACATCGTGGACATCGATACCAGGTGTTGTGCATAGGAAGCCTAGATAATCCTCATATCCTGCCTCAAAGATACAGCCAAAATCCAATGCAGCTGTTGGATCAACATGTTCAATCCCATAATCAAAAGGTGTAGCTTTGACGAATTTAACAGCTTCAGTTTCGGAAGTTTGTTGTGCTAGAAGAAAAATAGAGTTGTTAATGTTGTCATCAAGGCTGATTTAATTGCAGCAGGGTTCCAATGTGGATGCTTCTGCTTTATTAGAGCAGCAATTCCAGCTATATGTGGTTCAGACATGCTAGTTCCAAATATCACCACAAATCCTTCACCTACATAATTTGCCTCATCAGTTCCATTTGGACTCCAAGCAGCCCAAATCAATGAACCGGGAGCTAACATATCTGGTTTGAGAAGATTTGCCTTGTTGAAGATGAAGCCTTTGATATTTGGCCCTCCAGCGGAGAATAATGCCACCTGTGGTGCAGACTTATGTAGAATAGGCTTCAAACCGTCACCGATTTCACCTACACCTTTGAAGCTCCTCACTCGTCTGGTCCAGTCTCTTGGTGCCGAGATATTATAATAGTCTATAAGCTTCTTTAAATTGCTGATATCTGGAATAAGAATCCCGGGAAGGCCAACAGGGACAGGATCAAATTTAGCTCCAGGGGAAACATTTTCAACGCAGAGAACAAATCTAGTAGTACCAAGTGACTTCGCTGTTTTTTGATACTTTCTTGATCGATGAAGTACCAACAATCAAAGTTGAAAGAAATATCTACAGAGAAGAACATTTCCCTCTATCAATTTCCTGTTAAAACTTCCGGTCTCTGGCACTCCGTGGGGCTGTACTTGCTGCCACCTACCATTCTGGAATAAGCTTTATGTGAAAATCTCCTTGGAGGTATGAGTTCCAACATTTAATTTCTTAACGTGATTTCCACCTCTCTTATGATACGCGTCTCCTACCTTTTTTGTGCTTATCCATTGCTTATGCTCATGCGAGGAACTAGGATGACGGTTTGGAGAAGAGGTCATCAAATATTGAGACTCCCTCAACATTTTGAAGATGACTTGAAGGAAAATTTTGAAGAGTTTTTCTTGCTTAGTCATAGACGTTCATCATTTAGCCTTTTTCAAACAACCATGTAATCTGCTTTTATGTTTTCTACACACAAACTTGAACTAATTCTGATGTAACATCTCGACCCTTATTAATTTGAACTCGTATTGTCTCTTTTTTTCTCTTTGGATATACCCTGTAGCGCAAGGCCTGCTGATCGTACATCTTGTGTCACCCTTTTTTTTTTATGTAGGATTATTGTTGCAAGTTGTGGTAGAATGTGAAAATCTTGACGGCAGATTATGATGACATTCCTGTCAGCCCTCAGAAAATTGAGCAGGAACCACCCTGCAAGATGGTTGCACATCGAATGATTGATTTTGATCGTGAATCGGAAAATGCTGCTGTTGTTTGCTGATGTTGATGTCTCTGTAACAACTGAAGTCGTCTTTGATTATCAGACATATGCAACTGTTGATTATTGTGATCTGGAATAGTGGAATGAATCATATTTGGCTGCTGGTTCTGACACATCTATTGAAGCTACTGCGGTTGGTTCTAAGAGAAATTTCTATGGAGTTTATGGTTTTGTCTGCAGAGTTAGAGAACCACATACGGTAAATGATGCATATTGTTCTTTTATAGTCCAAATTTGTGTGCTGTGTGTTGTGTTATCCTTTGTGCTATAGTAACACCATATATTACCAATATTACTCCTTATGCTCCTGTTTTTTGCTAGGTATCTCGTTGTCTCAGCATCTTTTAAAATTAAACCAAGAGAAGGAGCAAAATCATTGAATATTTGGAGCACCAACAACCACAGGGATAGTTCCAGCGGCAAGAATTTTTCAGTAATATAATCCTCGTTAGAATTTTCAATGCTAGGCTAAATTTGTAATGCTTCAGAGTTTCCCCTTTACTCACTGCTCTTTCATCACGGTTTCTATGACAGCCACAATAGAGATGTTAGTTCTTTCAAGGGCTTCAAGAGCTTGCAAACGGAAATTTCGAGCACCGCAGTTGGAAACGAGTGCAACTGCAAGAGCTTCTTTCAGTTTTTTTTTTTTACCGGTGCCATTATGTTATAGTCAGCCCAGGAAAATTATCCAACAGGAACATCAGACGATAGACTAGTTATCATTACAATGTTATATCCCTTTCATCAAGCATTCAATCGTTGATACTTCTAAGAACCAAAGGTACTGCACTAGAAATCTCGGTTTTATTATGATGTGAATGTATTGGTGTTGTTTCCCTGAGTTTGATCTTCATTTGTTTGAAATAAATTGAGTGATAACATAACAGTTCTAACACCAATTTCACTGATTGGATCATCATTTGAATTGTATACTGTACCAACCATTTTTGTTCTTATTTATGTGTGCGCCCAGGGGGACTTTGGCCTAACAACGGTTAGGTACGACAAGGAGAAGTACCGACAACAATCCTGCGCCAGCTTTTCCTTGTGCGTCTTAACCCGTCTGCAGATTTCCATGGCTTTTCCTTTTGAATAATTGCTGAACTTGTTGAAGCACACAACATCCATTTTGACGAATGGCAATATCAAGTCATGATTTCGCCACCACACCGAGGACAAACTCGCCATCTCGCACAGGGAATCATATTAAGCGACATTGTATGATATGATCTCCATTCATATATCCTGCCCTATGATTTATGTGACTTTAATCAGTGTGATGCTTTTAGTTCATCACTTGGCAAGCACCTTTAGGATAAATCATCATTGTAACCTTTGTACTAGCCAGACTTTGTATCATAATTCATAAATGCAGAGAATTTACACATGCCATAGTTTTGACTTGAGGCCTCTCACTATTTATTATTTTTCCTTGGCCAAGATTTAGTCCCAGGCAACAACAACAATGCGCAAAGAAGGCAAAAACAACACGCCAAGCATATACCACTCATATGGGCTCTATTTGATTATGGCTTAAAGAAAATGAGGACAAATTAAAACAAACTTGATTTGAATCTTTTCATCCACTTAAGATAAATTCAACACGATTTGGTGAGTAGTATTAATTTTCAGAACTTGGTTTTGTGTTTGGAAGTAACTCACATACGTCTTGAATTACATAAACCAACTTGACTTCTAGCCCCGAAGACCAACATAAACTTAAATCAACTTCCCACCATTTAAGTATTAAAATACATTAATCACATTTCATTGGATTATGAATTACGGAAAGTGAGCATTGTCTTAACTAACTACTCATTAGGAGGAGAGTGTATGCTTTCCATTTCATCTGAAATCAGGCGTCCATTTAATCATATCCATATTGATGAGATTGACCTTGAGACTGATGGATTTGCATAATAAGGGCATTCCATTCCTCAAACATAGCTTGTATGGTTAGGAACTAATTCATTATACTATAAATCTTTAAAATGAATCGAAATATCTTCTAGACGAATTGCATCTAAATTCTAGTTCAATTATGACTCGAAACTTGCAAGCTAAATCTAAGTTTGTCACAAACTGATTTAGAATCCAAATGTAGCTTGACGCTTGCAATCAATTCGAACAAAGCTTGAGGCAAAATCGGTCGTGTCTAGAAGCATCATGTGAAGTATCTTTGCACAACTCGAATTATGGGCATATCATAACAAGCAACTTGTAGTGAGACTTAAACAACCTTTAGAGAAGTTTGTAATTAATTTGAAATAGGGTGCCAATTTCTTGAAACTGTGTGGCAAGATAGATCCAATCATGTACTTTATGTCATTGATCATATCATGTCTGTCTGATCGTGAGAACGAGGACACACACAAGTTTGGGTACAAGGGGCTGGAGGCGCGCTCCTCCCATAATAGTTCAGCATAAATCGCCATGGATTATCACCACAATGAGTATAACGAAAAGTCTTCATAACAAAACCTTAGAGAGTCATGGCCAGAAGTCATGTGGCAGTAGGACGTTTATTAAATACCAAAGTAGGACAAATTTGGGGTATGACAGTATCCCTCTCCCATTCCGATGTATGTTTCACATTTCTTTGATTATTAGTTTATCTCCTAGGAGCATCCATAGGGACTAGAGCGGATCAAACTATTTTCAAACTAATTCTCGATTCATCATTGAGCCACTTTCAAACAACCCGTAAGTCGAGTGCTCATACGTATTCACCATCAATCTATTACAACTCGACCCTTGATGCGTAAGTCAAGTCGGTATCTTTTTTCAAACAATTTCATTTTCAACACGCTTTGCACACGATAATGAGTCAAACCCTTGATCCAACGTCAAGCGGATTTTTGAAACAAATTATCAATCAATTAACAATTATTTAACGCTTTTTCAAGGTGTGAAGAGTGGGTTCAAGTCTTTGAGCTTGCTTTCGATTTGTTTGGATGCGATTTATCTTATTCGTGTGTGAGCAATTGACGCTTTTAAATAACATTAACAACTCGACAACATTCAACTATCTCCAACTACTCAAACACCATTTCAAACGACTTTCCTTTCACGATGAAAAAGGGAGTGTCCCAAGTCTTTGGTTCGCTCTCCCGACTACTTGGGGTCCGAGAAGTATTTCCTAGACTTCAAGTAATTATCATCATTTCAAACATCTTTTCAAACATAACTCCTCTTGCGATGAAAAAGAGAGTGTTCCAAGTCTTTGGTTCGCTTTCCCGATTACTTGGGGTCGGTGAAGTCTTTCTTAAGCTTCAAGTAGTCGTCATCAATTCAACTTCACCCTTTCAAACACAACCTTATCTTCAAGATGAAAAAGAGAGAGTTCCAAGTCTTTGGTTCACTCTCCCGATTACTTGGGTCCGAGAAGTCTTTCTTAAGCTTCAAGTAGTCGTCATCTGTACCCACTTCAAATCCAATTCAAACCCGTTTCTTTCGTGGTCGTGACCATGAACTACGAACGCTCTGATTCTTCATTCACTCTTGAATGTAAGATACGTAGGCACAAGATTGTGATGATCTTAGCGAGCACACTTCTACCTTTCTCCATAATTCCTTCCATTTTCCCTCATCCTTTCCCGTAGTCGAACTACGACGCTCTGATTTCTCATTCTCGTCCGAATGAGCATACGTAGGCACAAGGGCCCCAATCCTTGGCGAGCACCCTATCCTCCAACCACCCCCTTCCTATAGCGTCTTTAGCCTTTATAGTATCCTTTAGTATTTAGTAGTGAGAAGATAAGAATTAAGTTTAGCTAACATCCATCACAACTCGAATCAAGAGGTTCCCGTCGAGTACGACGGACGTGGGGGGTGCTAATACCTTCCCCTCGCGTAACCGACTCCCGAACCCAAGAACATAAGGTTGCGACGGTCGTGTTCCTTCCGCGTTTATGAGGTTTTCTCTATATTTTCCTCTCCCGTTCATTCGGAAAAAATAAAGTTCGGTGGCGACTCTGTCGAACCGCATTTCTGCGCCTTTTGCGCGAGGGTCGTATGTACGAAAATGAATTTTCGAGGTGCGACACAACCAGAATGAAGCGATGTCCATTAGAAGAAGTCGGCTCAATCTTGCCGATTATATCGACTCCCCACATAGCAAAAGGCCACAGAGATGTTAACACATTCAGAGGAGTCGGTGGCACATGCACCTTATCAACATAAATCTGGCACTTGTGGCATTTTCTGACGTATTTGAAGCAATCGGATTCCATGGTCATCCAATATTACCCATATCTCAACAATTTTCTAGCCATTGCATGTCCACCAGCATGAGTACCGAAAGAACCCTCGTGGACTTCCTCCGTCAACGGGCTTGCTTCTAGTTCATCAATACAACGCAGTAAGACCATGTCAACGTTTCTCCTGTAGAGCACATCATCTTTGTTTAGATAAAAATTACCGACTAACCTCCTCAAAGTATTCTTATTTTTGCTGGATGCCCCAGATGGGTACTCTTGAGTCTTGAGAAAATGCTTGATATCAAAATACCAAGGCCTTCCATCTGATTCTTTCTTAATAGCAAACACAAAAACAGGTTTATCAAGACGCATGATGGTGATAATTGGAGCTTCATTCCAATAATTTACTTTGTACATTGAGCATAGCCTGGCTAAGGCATCTGCCATCTGATTCTCAGCTCTTGGCACATGATGGAACTCAATTCTGTCAAAAAATGGCAATAACCTCCTTGCATAATTCTTGTAAGGCACCAGGTTGGCCTGACGAGTTTCCCACTTTCCTTTAATTTGATTGACGACGACCGCTGAATCGTCGTACACATCTAAATTCTTGATCCTCAGATCAATGGCCTCTTCTAAACCCATAATGCACGCTTCAAACTCGGCTTCATTATTGGTGCATGCGAAAGTCAATCGGGTAGTGAACGGTATGTGAGAACCGTGAGAAGTAGTAATGATCGCACTGATTCCATTACCATATGAATTAACCGCTCCATCGAAAACCAGTTTCCACTGAGATCCAATCTCAGGACCTTCGTCAAGCAAAGGATCATCCCAGTCTTTCATCTTCAAAAACATGACGTCTTCATCTGGAAAATCAAACTTCATCGGCTGATAATCCTCAATCGGTTGTTCAGCAAGATATTCCGACAGAACGCTTCCCTTAATAGCTTTTTGGGAAACATATTGAATATCATACTCTGTTAAAACCATTTGCCATCGGGAAATCCTTCCGGAGAGTGCTTGTTTTTCAAAAACGTACTTGATCGGATTCATCTTCGAAATCAACAGGGTTGTGTGGTTTAACATGTACTGTCTCAAACGCTTAGCAGCCCAAGCGAGTGCACAACATGTTTTTTCCAGCATTGAGTATCTCGACTCATAATCAGTGAATTTCTTAATCAGGTAGTAGATGGCGTGCTCTTTTCTACCTGACTCATCTTGTTGACCGAGCGCACATCCCATTGAATTCTCAAGAACCGTGAGAAGTAGTAATGATCGCACCGATTCCATTACCATACTTATTCTCCGCACCTTCGCCTGGAGGTATAACAATAGCAGGAATACTTTGTGGAATGGATCCACCAATCAGTGGAGGAATAACACCAGTTCCTCCGTGCAAAACGCCCTTTTCGTCGACCCATGCTATCAACGGTTGGATCATAGTTCTTAATTGTTCCTGCCCACTAGCAACATTCTACATCAGCTCCATGAATTGGGCCATGCGAGCCCTGACTTCCTGCAATTCAGCTTGAACCTGATCCATTACTCTTCGCTGATTCCCTCGAGTTAAATATCTGTGGAAACTGAACTCCTCAATCTTGTTACTGAAGAAAACCAAGTAGAGATAAGAACAAAAGGCCATCGAGAACACCTGCGATGCAAATGAAAACGCAAGATGCAAAATGCAGACATGTCTATGTATTTACAGATAGATCTCCCCCTTGATTCTAGTTTCCATGAACAAGAACAACAAACATGGACAAGAACACCACGAAACTCTTCTCATATTAAGTAAAGTTGAGTCGATACAACAACCAATAAGAGATATCCATATACAAAGGGTATTGATCTCATCCAACATATCTGGTGATGATCAAGATACAAAATCAAAGAAACTACAAAAGATAAACCTCCCTAGTAGTCATGCTCTTTGGCCTAGGCCCGAGCCTCCCTAAGGATCGCCTTTGTGTCTGGATGATCTAGTCTATCAACCAACTCTCTAATGAGGATATCCTTTTTGCTTATCACATCCCGAAGATAACAACAATGATCTTCCCAAGAATCTTCGCCGAAGACATCTTCAAGCCTGGGTTTCTTCACCTCTGCGTGTATCTTGAGCTCTTCAAGTGCTGATAAAGTCTCCTGGTATTTCTGCTCAATTGTGTATCTGCAGAATGATTCTACCAATACCTCTTTCTCCTTAGCCTTGAGTTGCACCCTCAACTTATCGACCTGAGTATGAAGCTAATCCTCTCTACTCTTGTTGGCGGTCAAAGTAGCATTCCACTGCTCATCAAATTTGGATATCTTCATATATGCTCTATCTAAATCCTCCTCCTTGAACTTTAGAATGCTGCAGGTGATTTTTAAATCATGACCGACCCGTTCTCGTACTTGTACCTGATCAGCAAGTTCTTTCTCCAACTTGATCAATGACTTTGACTTCGTCTTGGCCAAATAAACAGCTTCACCTTTATCATGCTTCAACTTAAAGTCACCAAAATAAAAGCCAAACTTGGAAAATAATCTTATATCTATCGACGAAGTAAGCAACATCCATGATTTTGAAGTTGGTAGCCATTTTCTTCTCAGCTTCACTTCGTGTGTGGCATCTAGGGTTTTTTGTATGGAAGAGAGAAGAAACTTGCTTATTATATTATAATAAGGGAAATGCTGACGAGTGCCTTCGGAGCACTCATTAAGAGTTTAAATTCCATGTTAATTAAAAACAATTCCAAGTCTATCAAATAAATGCCAACTGGGGTGCCACGTTTGCCCACTTTAACGAATACTAACAAAATTTAACGAAAATGACTAATGTGATTAACGAAACTTGATTTAAAGGACTTAAAACAAACACTTATTAAATAAGGGGCAAAATTGAAAGTTGAAGTTAAGTTAATGGACCAAGAAATGCTTATATATATATATTGTGAGACATTGGATCGAACTCTAGTTAGCATGTCGTCGAAGTTTGCTCACATGTTGTTGTCGAAGACCTACATGCTGTAGTCGAATTGTGTTCTAGTATGTAGTTGTCGAATTGAGCCTTGTGTTAAGGATCCAATTGTTTAAGTTAGCTTGTATCCTAAGTTAGCTTGTAATGGGTAATTGTTAAAAAGCCCGTTAGTTTAGTATGTTAGGTTTTATTATAAATAGCATACTAGTCTCTAATCTTAAGATTGGTGTGACAAAACCTAATTAGGGTGAGAGGGTTATTTGTTATTCTTGAGTACTTGTAATCTATTTTATAAAAAAGGTAAATAATAACAATTATAACCAATCCTTGTTGTTCTCCTTGTTTTTCCTTAACCCTAACCCTTGTATGTTTCTTGATCATAAAGAAGTCGAGTATATTTTGTTTCAAGGCATCATAATTCACAACAAATTGGTGCAGTGAGAATGGAGAAGATGCCTTCGATAAAGTATGAGATTAAAAAGTTCACCGGAGTGAACGACTTCGGTCTGTGGCGCTTGAAGATGAAAGCCCTACTGGTTCAACAGGGTTGTTTGGAAGCGTTGAAGGGAGAGACAGCCATGGACATTGTGCTAACGGGGGAAAAAAAGATGGCCATGGTAGAGAAAGCCCACAACACAATATTATTGAGCCTTAGTGATAAGGTTCTTTGACAGGTATCAAAGGAGACTACAACATTGGGGTTATGGTTGAAACTTAAAAGTTTGTACATGACCAAATCTCTGGTGAATCGACTCTACCTGAAGTAAACTTTGTATTCATTTAAGATGAGTGAAGAGAAAGTATTGGCTGAGCAGTTGGATATGTTCAATAAGCTTATTCTTGATCTTGAAAATATTGATGTGAAGATCGATGATGAAGATCAAACACTATTGTTGTTGTGTGCTTTGCCCATTACACATGCTCACTTCAAAGAAACTCTCTTGTATGGAAGGGAGTCCCTGAGCTTTGAAGAAGTTCAATCAATCTTGTATTCTAAGGATTTGAACGAACGAAAGGAGCATAAAGCTTCGTCGGTTGGTGAAGGTTTGGCCATTAAGGGAAAATTCTTGCGAAAGGATGGTAAGTTCGACAAAAAGAAAGGTAAAAGTCAGCAAAAGTTTTATAGTGGCTAGGCATCTGGTATTCGATACTATCACTGTAAGAAGGAGGGTCATACAAGAAAAGTGTGCCATGAACTTCTGAAAGATCATGGAGGTAAAGATAATGGCAATGCAACCATTGTTCAAGATGACTTCGAATCATTTGATGTTCTTGTGGTTTTAAGCGGCAACTCAAGAAAGGAGTGGATTATGGATTCAGGTTGCACTTGGCACATGACTCCAAATAGAGAATTGTTCAAGGAGATATGTGATCAAGATGGTGGATCAGTGCTACTGGGAAACAACAAATCTTGCAAAAATGTAGGTATTGGATCTGTGAGATTCAAACTCCATGATGAGTCAATAAGGTTATTCATTGAAGTCAGGTATGTACCTAATTTGAAGAGAAATTTGATTTCTCTTGGTGAATTCGACAGAAAGGGATATGTTTTTCAAGGATAGAAAAGTATCATAAGAGTCGTGAAGGGGTCGAAGGAAGTCTTGAGAGGCATAAATAAACAAGGCTTTTATACTCTTGAGGCTGAAGTTGTAAGTGGTTTGACAAATGTTGCATCCACAAAATCATTGTCAAAAATAGAAATTTGGCACATGAGATTGGGACATGTCGGTGAAAGGGGCCTGGTCGAATTAGGGAAACAAAATCTGTTTGGAGGTGATAAAGTCAAAAAGCTAAAATTTTGTGAACCCTGTGTACTTGGAAAATCTTGCAGAGTGAAGTTCAACAAAGGAAAACAAAGAACTCATGGATCCCTTAATTACATCCATGATGATCTTTGGGGGCCTGCAAGGTGTCCATCACATTCAGGAGCAAGGTATTTTCTATCCATAGTTGATGATTATTCCAGGAAGTTATGGGTATTCATCCAGAAGACTAAGAATGAAAGTTTTGAGAATTTCAAATATTGGAAGAATCTGGTCAAAAATTCGATTGGAAGAAAGGTTAAGAGGTTGAGAACCGACAACTTGAATTTTGCAATGAGGCATTCAACAGTTTTTATGTTGCCTCATGTATTTCAAGACACAAAACTACTGCAGGGACTCTATAACAAAATGGTTTGGCAGAAAGGTTTAATAGAACTATTTTAGAAAGAGTTAGATGCATGTTAACTAGTGTTGGGTTAAAGAAGGTGTTTTGGGCTATGGTTGTTTCAACAACAACATATCTGATAAACAAATGTCCTTCGACTGCTTTTGATATGAAGACACCTGAATAAGTTTGGTCAGGACATCCACTTAGTCTCAACAAACTGAGAGTATTTGGCTGCATGGCATGTGCTCACATTAGGCAAGACAAGGTCGAACATAGAACCCTGAAATGCATGTTCATGGGATACTCTGAAGGAGTCAAAGCTTATAGGCTATGATGCCTAGAGCCAGGTCAAAAGAGGTGTATCACCAGTCGAGATATAGTTTTCAATGAAGTAGAGATGGATTTTAAGAAAATTGATGGTGCCGACGAAGAGCTGGAACAGGGAGAGATTCCTGTTGAGGTGGAGCATGTTGATGCTGAATTGCGTACCTCAAATGAAGTCAAAGAAGAAGTAGAAGTTGTTGTCGAAGATGAGGAGACTGATAATGACTATCTGCTAGTAAGAGACAGGTCGAGGAGAGTCATCAAGCCACCTCAGAGACTTGGGTATATAGATCTTATAGCTTATGCCTTAATCTCTGCAAGTGAGGTTCTCAACGAAGAACCTAGAGACTATAAGGAAGTTATGAAGAGTTAAAATAAGACTAAATGGCTGAAGGCCATAGATGATGATATGAAATCTCTTCATGATAACAACACCTGAGAACTGATTAAGAAACCTGTTGGAGCTAAGTTAGTCAACTGTAAATGAATTTTCAAAGTTAAGGAAGGAATCAAAGGAGTGGCGTCAAAAAGATACAAGGCAAGATTGGTCGATAGGGGTTTCACTAAAAAACAAGGTGTCGATTTTAATGATGTATTATCTCATATTGTGAAGCACAGGTCCATTCGAATATTGCTTGCCACGGTGGCACAATTTGACCTTGAACTGGAACATATGGATGTGAATAATGTGTTCTTGTATGGTGATCTAGATGAAACAATCCTGATGAGGTAACCTAAAAGGTATGTCGAAAAGGGGAAGGAAGATTATATATGCAAGCTGAAGAGATCCTTATATGGACTGAAACAATCTCCTCGATAGTGGAATAAGAGATTCAACAAGTTCATGGCACACATAAGTTTCGTTAGAAGTCAGTTCGACCACTGTGTTTACTTCAGATTTCGACCTGGTAATTCATTTGTTATTCTGTTGCTTTATGTGGATGATATTCTAATAGCAAGCAATAATATCGAAGATGTAATAAGGGTGAAGACTAAACTCAATAAGGAGTCCAACATGAAGGATCTGGGAGATGCGTCCAAGATTCGTGGGATTGACATCTGAAGAGATAGAAAGCATTTGAAATTATGTTTATCTCAAGAGTCATACCTACAGAAGATTCTCGAAAAGTTTGGTATGTCAAATTCAAAGCCTGTTGTGACTCCGACAAACCCTCAAGTCAAGCTGATTATAGATCAGTGTTCCAGTACCGATGTCGAAAGAGCTTATATGAATAACATTCCATATGCTAATATAGTGGGTTCTTTGATGTATGTTATAGTCTGTACTAGACCCGACATAACATATGCAATAAGTCTTGTAAGCAGGTACATGGTGAATCCTGGAAAGGCTCACTGGAAAGCATTGAAGTGGATTCTAAGGTACATAAATAGATCTCTGAACAGAGTCCTAATTTATGGTGGAGCCTTGGGTGAAGATAGTAAAGCAACAATTGAAGGATATGTCGACTCAGATTATGCAAGTTGTATGGATTCCAAAAAATATATTTTTGGATATGTATTTACTATGTTTGGCACAACAATTAGTTGGAAAGTAACACTTCAAAAGGTTGTTTCCTTATCAACCACTGAAGCGGAATATATCGCCCTAACTAAAGTTGTGAAGGAAGCATAGTGGCTTGAAGGTTTTACAAAGGAGCTGAAACTTAAAGGTCGAGTTATCACTGTTAAATGTGATAGTCAAAGTGCAATATACCTGTCAAAGAATTCAACATATCATGAGCGAACCAAGCACATTGATATGAGATTTCATTTCGTCAGAGGGGTAATCGAGCATGGAGAAATCCAAGGGCTGAAGGTTTCGGCAGATCATAATGCTGCTGATATGATCACCAAGACATTACCAGTTGCAAGTTTTTTCCACTATATGCAGTTGATAAATCTGCATGAAAAAAGCTAGTTTGGTTCTTGATGGTAGAGTTAGATCTAAGGTGGAGATTATGAGGTATTAAATCAAACTCTAGTTAGCTGCCGTCGAAGTTTGCTCATATGCTGTTGTCAAAGACCTACATGCTTTAGTCGAATTGTGTTTTCTAATATGTAGTTGTCGAATTGGGCCTTGTATTAATGATTCAATTGTTTAAGTTTGTTTGTACCTTAAGTTAGCTTGTAATGGGTAATTGTTAAAAAGTCCATTAATTTAGTATATTGGGTTTTATTATAAATAACATACTAGTCTCTCATCTTAAGTGTGGTGTAATAAAACCTAATTTGGGTGAGAGGGTTATTTGTTATTCTTGAGTACTTGTGATTTGTTTTATAGAGAAAGTAAAGAATATCAATTATAACTAATCATTGTTGTTCTCCTTGTTCTTCCTTAACCCTAACCATTGTGTGTTTCTTGATCATAAAGAAATCGAATATATTTTGTTTTAAGGCATCATAATTTACAACATATATATATATATATATATATATATATATATATATACACTCACACACACACACATAAGCAAGATGCTCGTGCGTCCGGACCGGTAAATTCATTTAATACGGTATAAAATATATTTAGACACACGTGTAAATTTGAAATGAAAAAAAGAATTAAAAAAAAAAAATTCACATTTGAAAATAAAGAATTCATCTTTCAATTAAAAGTAATTGTTGATTAAAATAAAATAGATATTATCTTGATAATGATCTGTGAAATTGAAAGTTAGTGGTGTGCACAATTATTAAGTGATGTTCAATTTGATTTAATATAAAATATTTTTAGATATACATGTCAATTTATAATGTATTACTTAATCGTAAAATAAACAGTGATCATATAAACTCAATTGTATTAAATAATCATATAAAAAAAGACACGTGAGATGGAGAAAGAAAAAATATTCTCATTTGAAAATAAAAAATTTGTTTATCAAATAAAGACAATTAATGATTAAAATAAAATAAATATTGAGCTTTTTTGTTCCAGCTTTAAAAAAATTGATTTTACAAAATTGATTTTTAAAATATTAGAAGTTTTTTATATTCGTTTTTTCTAAATCAAAAGATAGTCGAAAACACAATTTTTTCAAAAAGTTGTATTTCAAAAATGATTTTTATGAAAATCTATTTGAAATATCTTCAAAATTAAGTGACTTTTTAAAATTAACGGAACTTGATTTAAAGGACTTAAAACAAATATTTATTAAATAAGGGACGAAAGTGAAATTTGAAATTAAGTTAATGGACTAAAGAATGCTTACTAGCATCCAAACGAACACTCTTGTGTCTGTTTGTCCGCTTTTTTAATAAACACGTGAGTCAAAAATATAAACGAATTTTTTTTATTAAATTTAAATTATTTGTATAATAAACTTTGTGATATTCTCTCTCACACACACTCTCTCCCACTAAAATTGTATTTAGGTATATATATATAATATATAATATAATAAAGTCAGTGTAAAAAGTTTTACACTTTCAATATATTACAACCATCCCTTTGTATTATTTTTTAAGTGGTTAAAATTAAAGACAAACCTTTCAAATAAACGAGCGGTTGTAATTAAATTGATAGTGTAAACTGTTCATATATATATATATATATATATATATATAACATATTAAATCCAAAAGAAATCCAAGGTTTTGCTTGCAGCCGTTCAATATCAAAAGTAAGAAAATTAAAGTCAAGCACATAACTCATTCAATTTTAGTTCAATTTTAGACACATGATAACGCCATAACATTTCAGTTCAAAATGACTACGCTTAAAAAAAATTGATTCACGAGCACAAGAAGCGGGGAAATATTTCAATTCTTGGTAGGTAGATACTGTAGCTACTCAAGTCAATGAAGACTTGATTAACCACACGATTATCGTTTATCTATTGATTAGGGTTTCGTAACAGATTCATTTCAACGCTATTTCAAAACCATGGCGAAAGGGAAGTTACGTTCACAAGGGAAGAAATTATCGACGGTTACGCTGATTTTCTGGACTCTTTTCATGCTTACACTGGTCATTATCTTCCTCCTTGCGCTTGGAATTGTTTATCTTCCTAATACAAGCGATGATTCTTCAACTACAGATCTCAGTTCCTTCAGACGCAAAACCTCTGAAAGGTGATTTGATTTGATTTGATTAATTTCATTCTCTTCTGTTTGGTTTTGATTTGAATTGTGGTTAATCTTTCGTATTTCGAAATTGCGGCTTCGGAATTGGTTTCAGTTTGACGGAAAGGAAGGAGCAGTGGACTGAGATTCTTTCTTGGGAGCCGAGAGCTTTCATCTATCATAATTTTCTGGTCAGTTTTTGTCATCTTCTCATGGATCTATAATAATGTATCACAATAATGTTCATAGATTGTGATTTTAGTTTTTGAACCTTTTAGATCAGTTATGGAATAAATGTTTATATGGATGATTAAGCTCTTCAAGTATTGGATAGAGTAATTCAATTTATGATATATTAGTTTTAAACCTTTTAGATCAGTTGGCGAATAAATGTTTTTATGGATTATTAAGTTCTTCAAGTGTTGAATAGAGTATTACAACAATTATGATACATAGTTGCACATGTAATGTCAATAAGCATAGGCTAGGCTCATGGAAAACTAAATTATATGAAGATGTTTTTTAGGGTGGTCCATTATAAAAGATAATCTAGGTATTCATATATATATGGAATATTCAGATTGTGGTTAACTTGAATTTTCTGAATGACTCTTGAGTTTGAGTGAGACAGTTTAGTTTTCTTTTTTTTTTTAACCTCAGGGTTGGCCTAGTGGTGAAGGATTGAGTTCTGAGAGTGTGCTCCTCTCAAGGTCTCATGTTGGAATCCCGCTAGGTGCAAACAATTTATGTGTTGGACCCTGTCCATACGGAACTTTCCTCTAACTTTAAACGGTGGGATTGGTCCCCTTAGATTAGTCGGTCGCAACTCGCAAGGCTGGATACCAAGATTTCAAATAAAAAGACAACTTAGTTTTTTTATTTTAAATGAGTGAGATTTTAGTTTGCTTCTTTGAATTGTTGTGGTGGTAAACTGTTGGAATTTATATTGTTTTAAAATTTCCATTCTGCCTATCATTTTGAACAGTCAAAAGAAGAATGTGAGTACATGATCAATCTTGCCAAGCCTTTCATGGAAAAATCAAGTGTTGTTGATAGCAAGACTGGAAAGAGTACAGAAAGCAGGTTTGTCTTTGCTTGTGTTTTTTTGTACTGATTCCAATAATTGTAGATCATATTTTTGAGAATAGTGTCTAGTGGTAATGCATTACTCTAGATATATCCCCTGCTTGTAGGGTTCGAACTAGTTCAGGAATGTTTTTGAAGAGAGGAAAGGACAAAACTATCCAGAATATTGAAAAAAGAATTGCGGACTTTACCTTCATACCAGTAGGTACGAGATTTTGTGTGATACCTATGTCTACCTGCCTGTCTCTTTCCCTTCATTTCTTAGCCTTTTTGTTGCTTCACATGTACTGTATGGAAGTAGTGGGCAAAATGCTCCAAACTTGTTACATATAAAAACTTATTCAAGATCCTCTTAAGAACTTAGTGAGAACATTAGATAAGTTATTCTTTCTAATTAAGTGATAGTCTATCTTAATGTGCTAATGTGGGTAGTTGGTCCTCTCGTGAAACACTAAATTTAAGGTGATGTGGAATGCAACTTGATTTCACAAATGAGTGTCTTTTTCATAATTTTCCCAAATCTAAACTCTTGACATTGTTGCTTATGCCATGTAGCTCTAAAACATTGTATGCAGCGACATGATTGATTGCTTGATATTTGTTCTCATTCAATGTTGTTTAACTCTTAAATATGCAGAGAATGGAGAGGGACTTCAGGTTCTTCACTATGGAGTTGGGGAGAAATATGAGCCTCATTATGATTACTTCCTTGATGAGTTCAACACTAAGAATGGGGGCCAACGAGTTGCAACAGTTCTTATGTATCTGTAAACCCCTATTCTCTTACTATATACTGGTTTTGCAGTGTGCTTTGTGATGGAATTGTATACAAACTTGACTGGTCCCTGTTTTTGCTCCTTATGCAGGTCTGACGTTGAAGAAGGTGGTGAGACCGTATTTCCTGCTGCTAAGGCCAACTTTAGTTCTGTGCCATGGTGGAATGATTTATCTGAATGTGCTAGAAAGGGTCTATCAGTGAAAGCAAAAATGGGTGATGCTCTGCTGTTTTGGAGCATGAGGCCAGATGCCTCACTAGATGCATCTAGTTTACACGGTTAGAAACTAGTAAAAACTAGTAAAAACTGTAACTAGTTCAGCTGTAAATATTAATTAGTATAGCATATCAAGTTTAGACTTCAGAGTGACCCATTTTTTGATCGTCTCGAATCCAGTGTTATCGAATATCAGCCACGGCGGATATCAGTGGCGGTTTTTGGGCTCACCGCAATGATAAATACCGGCCGATATTGTGCCTTTTTCTGCCATAATCTGCTACGATGTGCCCCAAAGTGGCTGGTATGGCAGGATTTTGGCTCTCCGCCATGGACCGCCATCTGCCATTGACAACAATGCTTGAATCATGTGACATGTTTCTACAGTTAGGTTCTGACGTTCATCATATATACTGTTGATGTTTAATCGTATGCATCCATGCCTTATTTCCACCTCTCCCATAAAGTTTTATAGAGTATGATGGTCCTTATGTTGAAAATATTATAGCCATGTCATTCGAACTCATATTACAATCCATTGGATTTTATGATTGATGAGATTAATTCATTAATCTTTGCTTTCAGGCGGTTGCCCGGTAATTAAAGGAAATAAATGGTCTTCAACAAAGTGGATGCATCTTGAGGAGTACAAAGTTTAAGGCTTTTCCCGTGCAGGTACTTTTAGCGACTACGATGAGTTGATTGTTGTGCTAAAATATGGGTCAGAATTTTAATGATCATTTATAAAAAAAATTAAGTGAAAAGTTTGTGCCTAATATCTCAATTCTCAGTTATGTTTTGACTAGATATATAGGATTGAGCAGGAGGGTGGATATACTGGGGTTTATTGTATTCTGATGATTTTTTATTTAGAAACTGCTCTAAGGATAGAAGAAAAAGAACTTGGTAAGTTTGTTTTGAGAACATGTTTTTAAAGTGGAGAGGTGGCGGACAATCACATCAGCAGTAGATTATGTTGATGGTGCCATGTTTCAATGGCGGTGATGGTATCTGCATTGACCATTTAATTAGTCTTGTAGCCGAAGATGAATGTGTTGGGTGCTTCATAGAATCACATTTATATAAAATTAGTTATAGCATATATAAGCTTTGTACAAAAAATATGAGCTCAAACGCTTTCCATTTTATTTTCCCATGATCAAACCATTTTTGCATTTGTTTTGTAAGCATCCATCTCATTCATTCACACTCTGAACATTGTTCTGCATTTAATTTGCAGCTTTTTGCTACAGAAATAAATTCTGTAACTTTAAGGAGGGAAGTATATGGATTGATGACTTTGAATGTATAAACGAGAGATAATAGGTGAGAAAATGAGTAGTTAAGGATGAGATGGAAGAGTGGACGATAGAGAGAAAATAAGTGACTTTTCTCACCCAAAAGTTAGAAGGCTCTTCCCATAATAATAGAATACTGTGGATAATACGCAGAAAAGGGAAAAGAGATGTATGATATATGTAAATTATACTTGGTTTTATTTGTATACTTGTAGAGAAGAGTGGCAACGGAAGCAATCTCTCTTTACTTATTAGCAATTTTCACTTAATAAAATTGTATTAAATCAAACGAGAGTTTGTTAAATATTGTACGGTGCTGGAACTGGAATTGATCGGAGAATATAAATGTGGAGTTGGTTGCGGTGGTTTAGAACTTCTGATGCGATGGAGAGAGGGTTGACCTGTAAGGTTAACACTTCGACGTTCAAAGTTAGTTTGAGATTGAAAAATGATGTTTGAATGAAAAAAGATTTAATACCTGTGAAGTGACACTTTCCTCTTTAAATAAGAGAAGTAGTTGACAATTGAATGCATGTGGTGTGGTGTGAGATGCAGTTGACCGTCAAATTGATCTGGACGGTTGGGAGAGCACTCGTAAGAGATATTACCTACTTCTTCAGAGAAAAAAAGTCCTTTTGTTTTGTGCCAAATGTTGCCTTGAGTCTTTATTGCGATTTCATTTATTTAGAACTTGTGGACGACCCGAAATAGTTGTCCTGCAAGCCCATACTTCTGTTTTGTAGAACAGGGTTTGTAACATGCATCTTCAACCGACCACGAGATTTGTGAACCTGGAGGCCCTTCGACGAGACATTGTTGCTCTTGGGAATACACACATTTAAAGCCTCTTTCGTTAGGGGTAACATTTCGTTGGAAGTGATCGACACATCCTTTATGTTAGTCAATAATGACGCTTCTCTTTTTTTAGAGTACTCAAGTGTTTTTTGAACCGTTTTCGAGAAGATCTCAATCGTTTGCAGTGCTGAGCGATTGTATGATCCTAAATGCTCGAATAGGGTATAAAAACCTTTGAAGCGCCATTTTACCTTTTTGATTGTTATTGATTTGTAAAATAGGGTTTTTATGCTTCTTTATCATTCTATTCGAGGAGCGTTTTTGTTCAAGTGTAGGATTAAGTTTAGACGACTTTCTTTGTTGGCATTGGTCATGCATATGAAAAAATTATTCATAAGAGCTTGGATCACCCATCCCAAAAAAATAACAAATAAAGTCAAAAATGACTTCTAATCACAATGAAAAAGAAGTAGATGCTAAAAAATTGTAATGTTGTTCGGGTCCAAGCAAATTCTCATCCTTCAAGTGCAAAGAGACATATTCAACAACACAGAGATACTCTTTAAAAAATGAACAGAATCAAGCACAACATTTAGAGATATATAAAATATACTCCATGATGACAATTTGTCACACTATTTTTAGTATTCAATTTCGTTGTTTTTAAATACTTTTAATGTTAATGCATTTCTATTTTGTATTTTTTTTAATAAAGTTTTCGATGATTTGTGAAAAAGACCAAACCAAATTAAAATTATTCTAATTAGGTAAATTTCATAGTATTTTACTATGAATATTACTGTTATTACATGTGATTGACAATACTCTGTAGATAACATGTGAAGATGTTCTCTCGAGATGAGAGATATTCTGTCTCGAAGTGGTTTATAGTGCATTAGTGGAAAACATGTTAAGCCAAATATTTTGACATTATACGAGACATTATGTCTCGAGGTGCTTGCTTGGCACACAAGTTTTGATGGAGTGCATTTTGTGCTTTCGAGATTTGTTCTTTGTCGTTCAATCAAAGATATGGTTGTTAAAACACATAATGGTTTGGAAAAGATTTAAATTGAATACGTTTTAGTAAGATTAGAATTCATTTTGATGACAAATTTATATTTAATCAAGATTTATTTCAATCAAGATTTCCAATCAACATTATGAAGATTGATTTTGTATGTTTTTTAGATTCCAATCGTTTTCATGCCAGAAACTCAACTGAGCTTTTTAGCCAGACAATTGTTGATATTTAAGGAGGTGTTCAAAGTTAAGGATAAAGTATTTGAGCAGTTGTAGTGATTCATCGTTCATATATTTTTGTTATTGTACAAACGCTTGGGAGAGTGTTTGAGTGAAAGTGAGAGGAGTCTAAATTCATAGGTGTCTGGATCGAATTTCACGAGTGATATTAGGAAAAAAAACATTGAACTGAGAGAGTTCAGATAAGACCAATATGCACTTTTGACTATTAAAAATGAATTTTCTTTCATTGGGTTAATGCCCCAAACGTATGTGACTTTGCACCAAACTGGGTTAAAAGTTCTTGTGTTATTTATTTTATGCATTTATCTTTTCTTTTACGCAAACTTGTTGTCATACACATTTTGCAACATTGTGCTTACATTCTGTCATTAGTAGAACATAATTTCAATTAACATTAGAGAAAACACCTTGTTTAGGTTGGGTGAGATCCAAGATTTTCTCTACATTTTGTTTAAGATGGATAATGCTAAAGACGAAGGATTTGTAAATCGACCACCAATTCTTGATGATACGAACTATGATTATTGGAAGACGTGTATGATTGCCTTTCTGAAGTCTATGGACAACAAGACTTGGAAACAATCATAAATGGACGGACTCCTCCAAAGGTTATCACTGAAGACAACATTGAAACCTTGAAGCTCTAAGAAGGACTAGTCAAAGGAAGAAGATGAAAAATCAATTGGTAACTCCCGTGCCCTTAATGTCATTTATAATGGAGTTAATAAGAATATCTAAAAAACTATTAGCACTTGCATCAGCATAAAAGAGACTTGTGAAATTCTTGAAACTGCTCATGAAGGTACATTCAAAGTTTGTAAGTCAAGATTTCAACTACTCACAACAAAATTTTAAAATCTGAAGATGAAGGAGGACACAATCATTGGTGAATTCAATGTTTGTCTTTGTGACATTACTGACAACTCTTTTTCCCTTAGCGAAAAGATACTAAAAAAAAAGTTGGCTAGAAAAATTCTTAAATCTCTTCCAAAGATATTTGATATGAAAGTCACAATCATTGAAAAACCACAAGATGTAAGCAAATTAAAAGTTGATGAGTTGATTGGATCTCTTCTAACTTTTGAGATGGGGATCAATGACAAATCTGAGAAAAGAGTAAGAATGTGGCGTTCAAAACTGAGGTCTTCTTCTATTATCTTCTTGAGTTTCTCATCACCACTGTATAACTTCTTCAATTTATCCCAGACTTCTTTAGTTGTTTCTTCTTCTATTATCTTCTCAAAGATATTCTGATCCACGCATTGGTGAATCAAGAATATGGCTTTTCTGTCTTTCTTCAATTGTTCCTTATATGCAGCCTTCTGAACATCACTTGCTTTTGTCTCTAATGATGGTACTCCTTCATTCACGGTTTCACACACATCTTTAAATCTGAATATGACCTGCATCTTCGTAATCCACGTCTCATAGTTTTCTTCTTTGAATACTGGTAGATTCGCAAGAAATTATGTTGATGTTGTACTATTGTTTTCCATTATAAATTCTTTCTGAATCGCAATTGGACTCAATGATACCAATTTGTTGGAACATAAAAGAATTTAAGTTTTTGAAAAGGGAAAAGAAGTGAAAAGATTCTTGTGTAATTGATGGTGATAAAATTTTATTTATTGGTCGCACACTGTGCTTCTCACACTATGTGTTCTTCTCAAGTTACAAAGTTATGTACGAATTACATTCAGGAGTTACAAACATGGAGTATTTATACACAAAGCTAACTAACTAAATGTGCTCAAAGTATTCCTAGTCAAATTCCTTACTATTGAGCTTGTGACTTTCCATCATCAACACAACTTTGATTACACTTCTAAGCACAACTACTGGTCGAAAACACAATTTAATTTCTAGTCAAAACAACAAAAACTTAACATGAGATAAAGGAATGATGTAACAAATAATGTCAAAGACAACCTGCCTTAGAACTCTAAAGGTTTTAATCCTCAATGTAAAAGAAAAGATGGGAAAAACAAAACAAGGGCAAGGGAATTGAATGTCATGAATGTGAAAGTTTTGGACACATTCAAACAGAGTGTACCAACTTTCTTATAAAACAGAAGAAGTGATATACTACCATATTTTCTGATGATGAGTTAGATGTGGAGAGAGAAACTGAACTAACTAATAGTGTAATTTCTTTCACAACTCATATAAGGTCAAAATCAAATGTGCAAAATGATTGTGACACAAGTGATAATGAATTGTTGGTGTGCAAAAAAATTTAAATTTTAGTAGTTATGTAAAATACATTCGTTTTTTTTTTGTCAAAAACAAACATTCTAATTAGTTAGGTTAAACTAAGACCAATTTTGTTAAAAATAAAAGAAGTGTATATAAAATATCCTTGTTTTTGTGTATATGTCAGTCTTTTTTTTCTTTCTTTCCAATAAGCAAAAAGTAAATTGATAAGGAGTATAAGATTTACTCCGTCCTTATAATTCATGAATCACTTTAGATATGATTGAGTCAGACTAAATAATTAGTACACCAATCGGAAAAGAATTTAATTGATATTTATTGATAGTGTAAAGATTTTTTTACACTGTCAGTTAATTATCATTGCTAATTTATTTAAAAAAATTTGACTTTATCTTTAATCACTTGAAAAGTAATACCAACGGATGATTGATAATGTAAAACTTTTAACAATGACAATGCATAACAATTAATATCATCAGAAAAACAAAAAGGAGAATTAATTCCTACATGATCTATGAATCGATACCAAAAAAAATAAATATATAATCCCTTTTTCGTGACATATTTGATAAATTTCTATTAAACATAATTTTCTTTTTAATTGCCCAATACTTCAAGTAGTCGTCATTCATATTAGATGCCTAACCTTACATTTGATACCTTAAAGATCCAACCATCTCTCCTCAAAAGATATACCGTCCACTTGCCACCATTTGAAAATGTTACTCCACACTTTCTTTGTAAAATCACAAGTCAAGAAGAGCTGGTTGATGTCCTCTATCTCTATAAAACAAAAAAATCTAATCCATGAGGATGATCAATTATTCCCTTGTTAGCAAAAATCCCTTTTGTTGGTAGTTTCGCTAATAACAACCGCCAAAAAAAATATTCACCTGATACCACATAAAAATATGTTAAATAATTTATGTTTTAGGGTTATATGAAAAAAAAACTCAAATTACATTAGTAGATGAACATAGATAAAATTGAATACGAAATTTAAAACAAAAGTGAGAGGATGGAGAAAGAATAATGGATTTAGAGGTTTTGTTAGATTTTAGGTTGCATTCATAAACCTCAGTTTCATCTCGAAATATGGTTTTTATTTTTTTTATTTTATTTTATAAATAAGACTGATATATAAAAAAAAGAAACAGTACACAAAAAGATAGGGACTACACCAAAATCCTCTCAAAGTCAAACAAATCTATAAAAAGGCAATCTAAGTTTATTATTTATAAAATAGTTCTAATAAATATAGAAATGAAGTTAAAATAAGAAGTATAAAAAATAGAGAGATTAAGTTATTCCTTTCTCTATAAATGTGTGAGAAATAACAAAATTTTAAGATGAGATAACATTTATATAATTAAGTCATCTATTTCTAAACTTTCACGACACACAAAAATGAGACTTGAAAGCATTAACTACCGTTGTCGAGTCTGATTCTGAAAATTCTGGCCAGCACACGATGAATGTTATTCACAAAGTTATAACATCCACTGTAACATTCACTACAGACCAACTATTATGCAGTAATTATAAAGCAGTAAATAACACAGTTGGTTGTTGACCCAGTTCAGTGCAACACACTTACATCTGGGGGCTGCCAAGCCAGGGAGAAATTTCACTATCAGTAGAATTAATTCAGAGTCAAACCTCCAGTTTGCACTCCTCACTTAAAACCTACCCAATGATAATTTAACCTAGAGACACTCTAGACCTGAGTATACCCACTCACTCCCTACAATCACCTCAGTGATATCCAATTACCCTTACAAATTCAACAGTAGTATGAAGAACCACTTCAACTACACACACCTTGATCTTGCTTCAAAGCTTTGATCAAGGAACACACATTCTTGCTTAACAGCTTCGAGTGACACACAACCTAGAAACTACCTAACCAATGCAATCAACAGTTGTTTGGATTACAAGTGTTCCTAAGACACAATCGTGAAGAACAACCTCTTCACTTCTAAACCACTATGGTGATTTCTCTGTTTCTCTATCTTGAACAGCTGCCTTCTAGGATTGTTTCTCCTGTTATTTATAGCAGCAGATAAGTCCTTGGGCCTGGGCGCACAATCTAGGTTTTTCATCACAAAACCTCTCCTTTAATTGTTTGCCCACTTGCCAATTCATTCAGGGACATTTTAGTTCGCTTAGGGCTTCTAAAATGTTTCCTGAATCCCAGCTTGAGCTCCTACAAGGTTTCCTGATTTTTAGCCTGAGAGTCCTCATTCTGAATACCAGAAAAATGGCCTTGCTCGCTTGATGTCATACGAACAGTGTTATGACATTCTGTATGGCATTTAGCCTAACTAAGTTAACTTGTAGTTAACTTACCCTGCACACCCATCATTAAGTATGTCCTAACAATCAGTATGACATACATGCACATTATAAAGTTTTGCCACAAAATGCAGCCAATCAAGAGCACTTACAAACTCCCCCTTTGGCAAATTTTTGGCTAAAACAACTTGTTAGCATATCAGAGTTTACACACAGCAGAAGACTTATGATGTGTCCTGTCATGAAGGATAATTGCTAGCTCAAACCCCTCTGAGTCCTCACAGTTAGCTCTCACTGTTATAACTCACCCTGTTAACCATTTGACAGTTCTCACTGCAGATGTCAATCCCCCTCAACTGATGCATCTCATCAGCTGATCATTGTCCCTGCATACCTTTTAGTTTTCCAGACATCCAGTCTGATCTGGATGTTATGACACTCAGAGTAACCTTCTGAAGTCACACAGTTGTGCTACTCCCCCTGAAGGAATGCACTATGCTCTCATTCTGCTCCTAAGGTTGGCACTTGGTCACTAGCACATAGTTCCTAGTTCTAGCATACATGTCATACATATCACATCAGTAACAGGCCAAATAGCTATTATCGCACACACATCTCATTAGCAGCACAGCTCATGGTTGTCTTGTTCTTCCACCTGCTGTTACTACCTCTACCACATAACTTGTGGTACACATTGGTTATCAACCAATTCTTCCATCTGTTGTACCTGCTCATGCGTTTATCTAACACTCTCTCCCCCTTTTTAGCCACAAATTAAGATCCAACTAACACATAACATAGATCATAAAGTGTACCAATACATATGCTTGGGGTTACATTACAAAACTGCTCATAGAGAGCACTACACAACCAGTGCAATTCTGGATGTCAAATAGGTCTGCCCAAAATAACTCAAAACAAACATCAACACAGCAATTCACAAAACCAGCTCAATCAGCATGAGCTTCACAGCACTTTATCAGCACATGTCATTCTTCTTCTTCAGATGCAGAACTGAACCTACCTTTGTCAGATTCTCCATCACTAGTCTCCTCAGCCTCAGGGAATCCATCTTCATCACTGTTCTCTCTCTCTCTCTCTCTCTCTCTCTCTCTCTCTCTCTCTCTCTCTCTCTCTCTCTCTCTCTCTCTCTCTCTCTCTCTCTCTCTCTCTCTCTCTCTCTCTCTCTCTGAATCAACTTCCTGATGATCACTCTCTTATGCACCATCGTGTTGCCTGTCCTCATCAGTGAACTCAACCTCGTCATTTTGCTCAAGGGTCATGATTAGTGCTTCAAGAGTTCTTTTCCTCGCATCCATCTCTTGACATGTTTCCTTTAGCCTGACAATCACTTCTGCTTTTGTTGATGTAGACTGTGATGTCTCAGCTGATGTTGCAACAAGGTCAGGAACATGATTTCCAGGAAACAACTTGGAATGAAATGATAAGGGGCTTTCTCGTTTGCTCGCAACATCAGTCTTTTTGAGAATGTTGGGATATTGTTTCAAAATGATGCCGCATATGAGGGAAGGGAATTCAATGGGGCC
This sequence comes from Lathyrus sativus, assembly GCA_963859935.3. Lineage (NCBI taxonomy): Eukaryota > Viridiplantae > Streptophyta > Magnoliopsida > Fabales > Fabaceae > Lathyrus > Lathyrus sativus. Next base: position 675,095,593 of record OZ012739.1, on the reverse strand, counting down.
CTTGATGCTATAGTTGCCCGCATGCTTCATAGTTTGATCAAACACATATGTTCCAAAATCAAATTTGGCCTTGGTCCCAATAACATAGATGATTTTACCAAGACCAGTTGCCACAGTAGATTTATGGTTTGTAGGCACCCAATTTGCTGCTCCAATCTTATGCAACATAGCATATTTGATACTCAATTTGCTGGCAACTAGCTTTCTTTTGAATGGCCATCTTTGTACCTGGTTGCCTGTTATCACTTGGCATATTTTGTTTTCTGAAACATTTACATCAGGACGAGATCTATCTGATCTTCCCAGATATTTATTGATTGTTGGTGGAGTAAAAGTAACGCATTCCCCTCTTACATGCACCTTGTCAAACTCTTTAGATTTCCTGTCAACACATTCCTCTGAGAGATTAACTATGAATTCTTTGACAAGTAGCTCATAGCATGAAGAGAATTCACTAATTGTTTTCAATAGTCTTGCATCATCAATGAGTCACATGATTTCTTTACTCTCAAGCACATTCTGTCCCAGCTCCCTTTCCACTGCCAGCCTTTTCTGAACAACATACTTCCACCTATTAACACACGAGGGGTAATGAAATGAAATATTGTCAATTGGAACTTCAGGGACCTTTTCAGCCAGCTTGCTCTTGGAGGGTTTCTTCTTGTTTTGAATGTTAGTGACATCTTCAGCAACATCAGACTCAGTCTCTGATTCAGTACCAGAGCCAACCTTTCTTTTCTTAGTGACCACTTTGCTCCAGGCTTTGGGAGGTCCAACTGGTCTTCTTTTAGTCCTAGCCTTCCTTGAGGGAGTGTCATGTTCAGCTGTCTTCTTCTTCGTGAGGTAGTCTTGCTCAACTGCCTGTTCAACTGCCTTTTTCTTAGGGAAACCTTATTCAGCCACCTTTTTATCTTTCCTTGTCATAAGCCTTTTGGCTATGCCAGGATTGATGTTTGCAATTAACTCGTTATCAGAATATTCATCAAGGTCCACCAACTCCGCATTCTTGGTGTCTTGCACTTCATCACCTCCACCATCCGAGCTTATACCCTTGTTTTTCTCTTCTGAAGTATGATCTTTCAAAGTTCCAACATTGGGCATAACATCACTTTGTTCATGCACAGTTGGACCAGACCCCTCATTGCTGGGTGGAATAAGGATGTTCAGAGCCCTAACTACCATTCCAGCAATGATGTTGTGCATGTTCTTGGCTCCATCATCATTAACATCAGAAGTTTCCAGAGTAGGAGTTTTACCTGAGACGAGGTCCTTGGACCTTTTTGCATGTTGGCTCCTTGGATTTTTTTACCAGACCCCCTTCTGGAGTCATCATCCGCAGGGGTGCTATTTCAAGCATTAAGTTAGGGTTGCTTGACTCAGTTCCTATCTTAGACTCGTTGGTGGGTATGTTCTTGGAGGGAGAGGATTTTGGTGAATGTTGAGACATTGTACAGGACGTTGATCGTGTGAACAGGGGTTTCCGTTTGTTGAAGGTTGTAGGGAAGATGAACAGTTTGATAGTGGACCAAGTTGAATAAGAGGTTGATATGGAGGGGATCACTAGGTGATATAGCAAATGAGGAGGGAACTTAATGTTTTGACCAATCAGTAAATGATTGGATTTTAAATTATAATTCCCTATTCCCATTAATTGCTATAACTCACCATTACTTAAAGACCTCAATTTTTGTAAATCATTTTTATGGGCCTTGCCACTCCATGCACCAATTTCAGTCCTATTCATTGCTCCTCATCAGGTATTGCACCAATCCCTTGCCCTTTACATGAGTGACCCCTGAGCATGCCTCATTTGGACTCACCAGGACTTGTTTGAATGGTGCGCTGGATGTCATAGAACAAGGTCATGACATCAGGAGTGACATTGCTTCTTTTCTGCAGGGTAGCTTCCATGGACTCCATCAGGTTCCAATATAGCCTATCTAGCTTTACCTGATGACCAATCTTTGGGTATCCCTTCTTGTCTAGCCTTCCCACCTGACTTTTCTTACAACCTGTACTTCTTTCTGAAGCATACTTTGAGGATCCTTTTGCTGATGATTTGGACATGGTTCTTTTCTCTAGCCCTAGGTGGTCCTTCTTTTCCTCATTAACCAATCCATTTATGTTACTTCTAGGCTCCCATAGGTAACAGTTATTCTTGGATCTAGATCCCCTCATTTCTTCCTTACCCTCTTTATTGATCACCACACACTTGTCTTTGGAAAAATGGACTTTTAAACCTTGATCACATAGCTGACTTATGCTTATTAGGTTAACAGTTAATCCTTTAACTAACAGGACATCCTTCAATTATGGAGCTTTAGGGTTGTCAAGTTGTCCAACACCTGTGATTTCTCCTCTAGCTCCATCACAAAGGTTACATGACTTGATGAATGAGGTTTGAGTTTGATCAACAAATCCTCAATTCCAGTCATATGCCTGGAGCAACCACTGTCAAAGTACCAATCTTCATTGGTAGACATCCTTGGAGAAGTGTGTACTGATAGTGCAACAATCTTGGCAATCCATTGATTTTGCTTGTTATGCACTTCTTTCTTAGCCGGATGCTGCCTCTTGCCAGACTTGGCATGATTCTGTCTTTTTCCATGTGTAGCATGCTGCTGCATTTTTCCATGCTTACTTTGTTTGGTCTTGCTTTGTCTAGGAAATCCATGCATCCAGAAACACACTGCTTTTATATGCCCAAGTTTTCCATAGTGGTAGCATCTGTGCCTTTGGAATTGTCTCTTGACTTGATTCCAATTTCTGTGTGAAGGATGTTGTAACTTTGACCGTGACATCCTTTGTAACTTTTGAATCTCAGGCTGCAACCTCTTGAATTTCAAGACAGGATTTTGTTTCTCAACAAATCCTAGACCAGACCTATTTCCTGCAGTCTGACTACTCTGAAGAATCTCCTCTAGGGTGTTAGTTCCAGAGTTGAGCATCCTTATGGATTTTGTCATTTTCTCCTTTTCTCCTTTCAACTCCTTTACCTCTCCTTGGAGTGAGTTTATAGTAGCTAGATGCTCTCTCTTTTCAGCTTCTAGCTCTTTGATGAGCTTCTTCTGATGCTCTCCTTGCTGGTACAACTCTGTGCTTCTGATGGACAACTTCTTATATGATTAAGCTAGTTCATCATAAGTTAGCTCCTCTTCACTTGAGTCACCATCAGATACACACACATTGTTTAGAACAGTAACATGTTTGTAAGATTCTCCTTCTGATCCACTGTCAGAATCTTCATCAGACCAAGTGACTGTTAGACCTTTTTCCTTCCTTTTGAGGTATGTGGGACATTCCTTTCTAACATGTCCATATCCCTCACACTCATGACACTGTACTCCTCTGCTTTGGTTGACTTTATCTTCATATTTTTCTTTGTCAGCAGGCAAGCTTTTGGAATAAGGTTTAGACTTAGCATCTATCCTTTTGACCAGTTTGTTGAACTGTCTTCCAAGCATGGCTATTGCCTCTGATAGATTTTCCTCTTTTTCTTCATCTGAAGCCTCAGTAGTGTTTGAGACAAGAGCTATACTTTTGCTCTTTTTCTCCACAACCTGATCACACATCCCCATTTTAAAGGTTTGAAGAGAACCAATGAGTTCATCCACTTTCATGTGGCCTATGTCTTGGGCTTCTTCAATGGCAGTGACCTTCATTGCAAACCTCCTAGGCAGAGACCTGAGGATCTTCCTTACAATCTTTTCTTCAGACATTTTTTCTCCCAAAGCTCCTGAGGTGTTAGCTAGTTCAAGAACATTCATGTAAAAGTCATGAATGGTCTCATCTTCCTTCATTCTTAGACTTTCAAATTTTGTGGTCAGCATTTGAAGTCTAGACATTTTTACCTTGAAGGTTCCCTCATGAGTGGTTTTGAGAGTGTCCCAAACATCCTTTGCTAGTTCACAGTGGTGGACCAGTCTGAAGATGTTTTTGTCTATACCATTGAAGAGTGCATTCAATACTTTAGAGTTTCCAATAGCTAATGCCTCTTGCTCTTTGGTCCATTCCTCTTTAGGTATTTGCACAGATACTCCATCCTTGTCAGTCTTCACAGGATGTTCCTAGCCAGAGTTTGTAGCTCTCCAAGCTTTGTTGTCTAAGGACCTTAGAAATGCAATCATCCTAGGCTTCCAATAGTCATAATTAGAATCATCCAGAATTGGAGGTCTATTGGTGAATCCAATATCTTTATCCATTGTACCAGAATTTGTTTTCCCTAGATCTCACCCAGTTTAAACAGGCAGGATGTCTGCTCTGATGCCAATTGAAAATTCTGGCCAGCACACGATGAATGTTTTTCACAAAGTTATAACATCCATTGTGACATTCACTACAGACCAACTAGTATGCAGTAATTATAAAGTAGTAAATAACACAGTTGGTTGTTGACCCAGTTCAGTGCAACACACTTACATCTGGGGGCTACCAAGCCAGGGAGAAATTTTACTATCAGTAGAATTAATTCAGAGTCAAACCTCCAATTTCCACTCCTCACTTAAAACCTACCCAATGACAATTTAACCTAGAGACACTCTAGACCTGAGTATACCCACTCACTCCCTACAATCACCTCAGTGATATCCAATTACCCTTACAAATTCAACAGTAGTATGAAGAACCACTTCAACTACACACACCTTGATCTTGCTTCAAAGCTTTGATTAAGGAACACACAACCTAGAAACTACCTAACCAATGCAATCAACAGTTGCTTGGATTACAAGTGTTCCTAAGACACAATCGTGAAGAATAACCTCTTCACTTCTAAACCACTATGGTGATTTCTCTATTTCTCTATCTTGAACATCTTCCTTCTAGGATTGCTTCTCCTGTTATTTATAGCAGCAGATCAGTCCTTGGGCCTGGGCGCACAATCTAGGTTTTTCATCACAAAACCTCTCCTTTAATTGTCTGCCCACTTGCCAATTCATTCAGGGACATTTTAGTTCGCTTAGGGCTTCTAAAATGTTTCCTGAATCCCAGCTTGAGCTCCTAAAAGGTTTCCTGATTTTTAGCCTGAGAGTCCTCATTCTGAATACTAGAAAAACTGCCTTGCTCGCTTGATGTCATACGAACAGTGTTATGACATTCTGTATGACATTCAGCTTAACTAAGTTAACTTGTAGTTAACTTACTCTGCACACACATCATTAAGTATGTCCTAACAATCAGTATGACATACATGCACATTATAAAGTTTTGCCACAAAATGCAGCCAATCAAGAGCACTTACAGATTCCAACCACACATTACGTCAATTCTTCTCATGAAGGAACTCAATTGCTAACATAACACCTGAGAGTTTGATAATGAAAGAGTCCGCAACACCTAAATTAAAAGTAAAAGTACTTAAAAAAGAATCATCTATGTCTTTAACAATCCCACCACAAGCCGAAAGACTCGACGAGAATAGTAAGAGAGAACAAAGTTAATGTTCCGGCCTGGGCCCCGGGCTGACCACGCGGGCCCAGCCGAATAATGTTCCACCAGGCCCATCCTGCCCGAGTACCGCGTCGAGGTCCCTGCCAAGCCAGAAATGCCTCCCTACGAGGAAAGCCTACCCCCACTACGACGGGCCGGAGACTCCCCGCTCAAGACCTTACCCTCCGCGGGCAGGACCTTATCCTCTGCGGGCAGGACGACACCCTACGCGGGCAGGACCTTCTCCGTGTCGGGCAGAACGACACGTCCTCCACATGCTCCCCTCTACGGGAACACGTCACTAACCAACTGCCCACCTCCGAAAGAGCAGGTCAAACTCACTTTCCGGAGATCACGGGACTGTTGGACTAGGGGAAAGACCACGTTCCTGTCTTCACTACGCCACGTAAGCTCTAGCAGTCACCTGGGTTGGGCCTGGCAATCCAGCCCAACGCAAGTGACCGTTGGCCCAGCGCTGGGGTCTCTCTATAAATACTCTTTTCCGCAAGAGGGTCAGGTAATTCACATCTTGCCATTTCTGTACTTTGCTCTCACTCTGCCCAACTGCTTACTTTGGCATCAGAGTGTCTTGCAGGTACACCCCCTTCTCCTCCTCATCACCGGTGAACAGGTAGCAGTCCAACAGAGTGTGGTCAGCCCGTGATCCCCTTCTGATCAGGTCAGATCAGTTAAATTTAAGAATTTTTAAATTCTTTTAATTTTTATTTTTTATTTTTTATGTTTTATAGTTTAATTTAATATAACATTTTATATTTTAAATAAATTCTAAATTGTTATTACAATTATATTTAAATTCATTAATACATGGATTCTACAACATCAACCAATTCTTTGTCATATCATTAAAAGAAAATCCTACTTTTTAAAATAAAAAATAAAATCAAAGCTATTTAAAATTAAGTGATAACTTCTTTACCAATCTCTAAAAACTGGATAATATACCATAAACCAATAGTTTAATGTCATTTAATTTTATAATATTAAAATTATTTATTAAATTATTTAAATTTAAAGGTTAATAGACATTTTTCTTTGATATATGGGCTAATTTTGAAAAAACGTTCCGTTAAAAAAAAATTAATTTCATCTTTGTAATTTTAAAATTCTTTTATTTTACTTCTCAGTAAATTTGATCAACGGAATCTATGACAAGACATTGTTTTGTTTTGTTTAATTTTTTTTATTTTAATGTTACGTGTATTGTCAACTGAATTTTTATATATTTTTATTTATTTTAATTTTATGTGGCATTTTTTATTATTATTTTATTATTCATAAAATTTGAAACTTTCAAAAAATTCAAAAACTCATAATTTTTTATAAACTAAAATATTCAAAATACATTATATTTAAAACCTACACCACACAAGCTTTCTATCGAAAGATGGGTTACGCCTATTCCACAGTTAGAGATGAGTTACACTCTTCACAGTTAGAGGAGTGTATTAAGACATTTTTCTGTTTTTCTAAAGATTGGATTAAATTTTTTATTTTTATGTTTTTTTTATTTTTTATTTTTTAATGACCAATAATTTATTAGATATATATATATATGAATAATGTGAGTATAATAATACAACAAAATTGATTTCTAATAATAAATAAAATATTTTCAAAAAATAATTGTTTAATTGATTTCTAGTGATAGATTCAAATCTTTTCAAAAGTAAAATTTATTGTAAATATTTATATCAAATATTTTGTTTCTATATTTAACTTATGTAATTTGATTTGCAATTATATTTATAAAAATATTATTTCCATATAAAAATATGCTAGATAATTTATGTTTTAGGGTTGTATGTATAATTATTAGATATTTTAGGTATGATTTTGTTAAATATAGATTTGATTTAGGGTTGTTATAAAAAAATTATTTTAGGGTTGTATATATAATTATTAGATATTTTAGGGTTGTTATAAAAAAATTATTTCCATATAAAAATATGCTAGATAATTTATGTTTTAGGGTTGTATGTATAATTATTAGATATTTTAGGTATGATTTTGTTAACAAAGAAGGAAATTGGAGCTGCAAAGGTTTTATGCAGTCCCTTTGATCAGCCAGAACTCGTAGAAGGTATAATCCTTATTCAAATGTTTGTGTTCAAATGTTTGTGTTATTGAAATTAAACAACAGTCAGTTAAAATTTATTTAGTGCAGAATGTACTTGCTATCTACTATTGTTAATGTTCCCCTTGATTCAACACTTTTCTGTGTATCACAATTGATTTTGGTGCTGCTTAATTAGACTATCTGTGTTGGTTTTTCAGGCACCAAGTGCTTTGCATCAGGTAAGCCTGCAAAGAAGTGGACTTACTGGGGCCGAAGTTACCAAGTTCTTAAAGATAACTTTTGAAAATAGTTTGTAACATACACTATTTTCACAAGTTAGGTGGTGCCTTGGATTACAGAGATGGCTTCTTCAATCAGTTGTGATTCATGGACACAGATTCAAACACTACACCGATTCTTTGTAGGCTACACTTCTAATTTCTTGTTCATATATAATGATGCTTTGTTTTCTATGCAAGTCTAAGCATTGCATACGGTATTGATGTGTTGAAGTATAAATGTTGAAACTTGAAATCATAACTCTTCTTTAATAACCATCTATTTAGGCGGATGAAAAGCAAGTTGATTGGAAAATTGATTGAACAATTCAATTCTAGTATAGACTTTTAACCTAATAATAATAAAATAGTTAAATAAAGTTTGCAATTGGAAAGAAAAAGGCAATTTAGTTTTTGTGTACTTTTAGTATAAAATAATTTTATATTTAGATCTATATACTGAACACTAAAATATGTTTTCAATATCTACAATACCCATTAGTGAAATTTTTACTCAAATAACCAATTTTTTAAAATTAATACTCAAACTAATCCACCTTTCCATCTATTTCTAAAACTAATTCACTTTTTAAAAAAATAAAAATTTAACAAAGAAGAATCCGCCAATTCAATTGATGATAGTGTACAAACATATGAGAGCAGTTGACAATTCAATTGGTGACAATGTACATCTCTCTCCTATGTGCTTATATATAGTCTGTCAATTATTTTTTTTAAATGAGTTAATTTGAGAAATAGGTGAAAAAGTAGATTAGATTATTTATTTTAAAAAAGTTGGTTATGAGTAAAATTTTCCATTAAAATGGATTTCACTTAATTTTTATATTATTTCACATTTTTTAATCATTTAAATATACTAATTTTTTTTATTATAAATCATTCTGATCATTAGATGGATATTAAAAATGTATCAAATATTGTATAAAAAAGAAAAAATATGAACTATTTTTATAAGAAAAGTCAAACATTAATTATATATTTTCAATTAATTGTTATTGTAATTAATAACATCTCTTAAAAAAAATATTCTCTCTTTAAACTTTCACACTTTTCTTTGTCAAATAACCTAATGGGGCCTATCACACTTTTAAGATACTCCCTCCATCCCATAATCAAAGAGAATTATAATCAGACGGAAACATTAATATTTATCTCTTGCAATGGCCTTGAATCACGAGACATGTTTCTCCAATTATTATGCACATATGCTGCTTTAGTTCTACCTTTTTGCTAAATAGGAGTATGGACCTTAAGCTGAAAGTATTATATTCATGTCGTATAACCTTTTAACATTAGTCTGTGTCAGTAGCAAGGTTAGCGCATGCTCGTAAGTCAAACTGGTCGTGTAAATAGTGTTTTGAAAGTTACTGGTCGTGTTATTTTTAACAAATAACCCATTATTCTGTCTACACTATCATGTTTATGTTTTTATAATATTTTAATCAATCAATAATGGAAATTAAAGAAAGCTTAAGCAAATAAGTATAAAAAGAAGGCCAATCCGGCTTACAAACTTACAATACCCCTTATGCAAATTTAACCTTTGATAAAGAAATCCTATCCCTGCCAATTCTACGAAGCTGGCTCAAAATCTCATTAAAATCTACAGGGGGTTCGCATGAAAAGTGCACTTGTTCCCCTGTATGAGGATGCTCAAACCTACACGACAATGATCAAAACCAATAATGCTGTCAAGTTTCATGAATCATGCAAACAAAATGGGAACCAAAGTTTAGCTAGCAAGTTATAGAAGCTTTTATCATATTACCCTAGAGTCAAAGCATGAAGACAAGGCCTGTCTAGCTCAGAAACTGTTTTAACCATTTCGCCATGCAAACTCGGGGTTGTTCGTGGTCGTAGCAGTGACAAGACCATGCTTTTGGTCCCTCCATATACCTCATCTCCAAGCAGAGGTACACCCAAATACTTGGCATGTGCACGGATCTACAAAACAAGTGTGCATTTTGTAGGAGGCAGTTGTAAGTGTAGTATATTATATTACAGTGGAATATTCTTTGAAGAATTGTATTTTTAGAGTTTTCTCTCTAAATATTTGTATTTAAATTTGAAAAACAAGTACAACCAAGTCTTACTCCGCTCGGTGTGATTGACAACATGATCATGCAATTTGCTATAATGTTCTATTAAAAATCATGTCTATGACCAAATCATTGCACTGCTATAATGACCATGTCTTCGACTATCATTTCTTATGTTTTCCTTTGTCTTAACCAATTGAGTTGTCATTCATCTAATCTATTTTCTTTACTGTATAATTTTTAGGTCTTCTCCATACATACCAATTACGTCGAGATTCAACCGATTTTTATACAATAGATGTCAACTATTTTCTTAATACCAACAATCCTAATCATATCCCGTCTATTTTCACTCATTCAACACATCATTTTCATCTCTACTATCATATTAATGAGTTTATTCTCATGTTGGCTTGGCGCCATCAAACACTACTTCTCATACAATGTCGTATAGTTGTGCGATAAAATTTTCCCTACCAGAGTTACCTTTTTATTACATGAAAAACTTGAGGCCCTCCTCCATTTCGAACACCTCGCTTGAATCAAATGTTTACATCACCCAATGTTACTCCATCATTTTGAACAATTGACTCGAGATATTTAAACAGTGTAATTATGGTATAGTCCCCCACTTTTTTACCCTTACGCTAAGGGTTCTTCTTTTGGCAAAATTCTCCACATGACCATTCAAACAAAAGTTATGTCTTATAAAAATTGTCTCCAAATCTCTAACCTTATATATTATCTGTTCATCGCAATACTGGCTCTTAAGATGCTCTGTTAGTCCATCTCTGCTATGTTCAAATATAGAACTTAGATCATGTTTTACTCCAACGGTAAACAGCCCCCTCAGTTCTCTCTCTCTCACTTACAACAAGATTTGGCCATGTACAATTTCTTGAGAGTTTCTAAAGATATACCTGATGAGTGCGTCCTGTTTCCAACTTCCATTCAACCAATGCACAGCTACCCCCAGCAAGTATCTCAATTACTTTGTACCTGACAGATAGTAATCAAGTTTTAGATGAATAGAAGTCCATTATTAAGCAGTTGATATAAAACCTATTTGAAAACATTTCTCAACAAAAAAAAATCTTAGAAAATGTAATACAAATTATATTGCAATAACTATGAGTTTTTAAATAACATCTTCTCCTTTAAGTTAAAACTAGTTTTTGTATTTCTAATTCCACAAAAGTCCTCATTTAATTTTATATGATAATCTACAAGCTGAAAAGCACTTTTAAGTAAGTGAAAACTATAAACATGTTTTAACTAATGACTTATGAGTTAAAGTTAAATGAATCACACAAGAAGAGATTTTCAACTGTTTTATTAAGTTTCTAAAAATTTGGTTATATGATTAAAAAAACTGAAGGATTAAATATATTGTTGCCATTTGTCATGAATCATGATAATTGCTAGTTAGAAAAGTTAAACTGATTCTACTGGATTTTTTTATTGGCAGTGTCATCTGAATTGAATAATGACACGCTAAAAGTTCATATAATACACGTACACAAATGTTGAAAAATACACATTTATGTCGATAATTTAAATTGGTACATTCTAAATTTTGCAATAGTCAAATATGACCAAAGCACCTAATATAATTCAGTATTAGTAAATAAATAAATATGAATGAAGTGTAAAAGTACCATAGATCACCTACTAGCAGCATGACGAGCCTTCACAGAATTAACTGCTCCAGCAACAGCGGTCATCCGAAGCCGGTTATTAGGATCCCGACCAACCGGAACCTCAACACGCCCAGCAACTGGAGTAGGTACCCCAGCAGTGAGACTAATATAGACCCTCTTAATAGTGCGTAGCTTGAATTGTTCAGACAATTTCTTATGAGAATGTTCATCCTGTTATCAAGGCATACAGATACTGGGGTGTAAGATGAATGCTAATCTTTTGAAGGGTGAAAATAGTTTCATTCTTCATTAAAGTTAGGCACTTTGACAAGTTTGAGAAAACATAAAAAGTACCTTGGCCACAACTAGCAACCCACTCGTGCCTTTGTCTAATCTGTGTACAATCCCTGGGCGAATTGAGGGCATAGACAATCTAGGATCTAACCCTTCACAAGAACTTGCCTTAGATGAGAAGCCATTAAGATCATCATCAAAATCTTCTGTATCTGAAAGAGCTTCCTCTTTAGAGTATTCAACATTTGGCAGGTTGCAATGGTGAAGGATGCCATTGACAAGTGTCCCAGACGTATTTCCAGGTGCTGGATGCACAACCTAGGTTAAAGACCAAATAGTGGCATTTGCCAATATCAATATTTTGAGTTCTTTTCTATTTGCCTGCTGAAAATTTCTGACATGATTATAAATCAGTGAGGAGTGCTAGGAACACACTTTTCAACACTCTCTAATACTCGCTCTCTTATTTGCTGAAACACACGCGAGTCCCTCATTTTGAAAATGGGTCCCACATAAAGTAGTGGGATTCACATGTATTTCAACCAATAAGAGAGCGAGTGTTAGAGAGAGTGTTAAAGAGTATTTCTAGCATTCCTCATAAATCAGTTTTTAAAAATAGCTTCTAACACTAGCAGAATGGAATGAAATAGTTGGTTAGTCTAAACAGCCTGAATTTAATCAAGTATTGAGCTTATGATAGTTTGAAAGTCAAGAAAAATCAAGTCATAACAAAAAAACAAGAGAGTCGCACAGTCACACTATCTACTATGTAATTACGCAAGATTTTAAATTGACAAAGAGCAAGAGGTTTAGAATTACCATGTGAGCAGGTTTATTTATGACTAGCAAATGCTCATCTTCAAAAACTATATCCAAAGGTATGTTTTCTGGCACAGCTCTCAACTGCTGCAACTCCGCAATTGTGCATTTGATCTCATCCCCAGCTCTGACATTGAAAGAAACCTGCTCAAGTATCAGTACAAATTAAGAAAGGAACACAAGAAACTATTGACACCTTAAAGGACCTAAAATTGTGATTTCCAAACAAGACCTTTCACAGTTCAGCGAATCATACTGTTCTGGTTAATGCTCCAATTGTTGAAATAAACAAACAAAAAACTAGAAAGTAAGAAATATAGTTTAGGTCTGGAGCATTTTCATAATCATCTTTTTAAGTTTTAATGATATATTGTTTTTTTTCCATTTTGAACAAGTATTGTTGAATTAGGAAAATGTGAATCATTCAAGTTCATCACAATCTTTGATCTGCAAACACTGGGAGCCACCCTCAGAATATTTGATAATAATTCAATGTTTCAATGCCTTAAATGCCCTAAGTAATGGTAGCTCTCAAAGTCACTAAACAACAAGAAGGCCATCATTACAGATGTAGTCTCAACTATAAGATTTCTTTAAGGAAAGACTTCAAATTTGTGAGCATCATATAAATGCAGGAGAATGGGAGCTTTGGCAGTTGGCACAATGATTGAATCATCACCGTGTAACTGAGAGGTCATAAATTCGAGTTGTGAAATTAACCTCTTGCAAATGCAAGATAAGACTGTATAATAGACCTCAGAATGGTTTGCCCTAGACCCAGGCCACGGTGAGCGCAATATAGCACAAGGCCTCCCTTTCTCTTCTAAATATTGAAAATATTTTCTAAATTCTTAGCACAGAGCACATTTCATTTTCATCAACTGACCATATATTTTCAAGAGATATATTCTAGGATTCAATAATTTGGATTCATAGCTATTATCTGATGGTTAAACAGAATTTATCTAGAATTTGGACATTCTTTTTAATTGGAACGAAATACACAAGTACATAATTGTGACACTCTACAATATTTTCTAGGGTTAAATATGTTTAGTATCTATAATGTAAGCTATTTTCACTTTTGGCCCGCATACAAATATTTCGTATTCATCTCTGTTAAATGATATAAATGCTCACTTTTATGAGGTTGAGTTACCCGCATTTGAGAGAGAGAGAAAGAGGGTTGCTAAGAATTACTGGAGGCACCACTCACAAATTGTCTTTCTGTTAGGTGATTGATGGACACTTGCAATGGTATGCTAAAACACAAGGAAGAGGGATTAATTGATTGAAAAAAGTTCAATGACAGCAGCCATTGGAAACTGCCCCTTTTTCTATTGCAATTGAGCAACACCGGGGTCTTCTTTAGATCATTGGGCTTGCTTTGTGGCAAGAAACCTTGAACACATAAGAGGGAAGGAATGAAAGACAAAGCTAGGGAAAGGAATAGGAAATATGTGAGATGTGGTGACTGGTGAGGCGGCATCCCACCTAGATAAGAAGCGATGGGCCAGCATGCCACATGGATAAGTTGACACGCGGCACTATTTATGTAGCTTTTCATTAGCCCACTCACAACTTAACAGGAGACCATTATTGGCAAGAACCAAAAGCAGACATTTGAGATATTTATGGGATGGAAGCGGGGGAAATTATTAGGACTAAAACTATAAAAATGCTAGTATTAAAAGGGAAAAACTATGTGGCCAATATATTCTATCTACATAATTCATATAAAATCCTATGACATGGAAATAAATCTCTATGGATACGAAACACAAAATGATTAATGAATGAACATGATTGCAGATTAAAATCCAACTTTTAAAACTTTGCAAATCTTCATTCTTATAGAGCATATATCAAAATTATTTCATCTTCACTTCTAACAACTTATTGAGAGAGCCTAGTGGAATGAGGGGAGGGCATCACTTATGTATTTTGACATTTTACAGCTTTCAGCTGTGCCGAAAATGCTACAAGCATCTTTCTCTAGCATTTGGCACTAGAGTTACATGGATCTTCAGTAATATTGCCTAGAATGAATTCAGATAGTCTCAATAGAAAATCAGGTATAGCTTTCATGATTTTAGATGTGCTCACCATAAAAAATAGCATGGCTGCTCCTATAACTTTTCGCGCACGTGCGCGCACGCACACACACACACTTCAGATTCCAAGTAAATATACCTAAAAAACATCAGCAAAACATTGCTTTTTGTATTTAACAGTGTAAAAAAAACTGAAAGTTCACCTCCATTGTTTTGTTTTGTTTTATTTTTAAAATAAGAATTTAAGTATCACATATTCAACCATGTCAAACTATCACTGTTCTATAAATAACGTTAATGTCATGTGTCACATTTGGATAAAAATCACCATGCTTGAAAGTACAACTCAATGGGAGGCTAGAATGGAAAAATGTGACTCACTTATCTAAATTTTATGTCTGAATTCGTGATTAACGAATCAAGTCCACAGTCTACCATAGATGGAAGCAACTTGACTCCCACTTTAATAATAGAAAATATCAGGTTTTCAAGAAAAATCTGGTTAACGTGTCATAACTATCTATAGAGAAACTATGATTACCATTTTATGATAAAGGATTGTGCCACATACAATCATGAATTACAATCTATTAACATCCTAGAGTTTCATTTATGATGTACATGAATAGATTTCCTGACTCAGTAGAATTGTCAAATGAGAAACTTAGATATAGTAATTTATTTATAAATATGCTCTCAAACTTTTAACCACTTAGATCAAAACCCAAACAATTTAAAAGCAGGATTGTATTTTAGCCCTTGAGAAAGTGAAGCCAAGAATTGAAGAAAAATAGTTGTTTCCACAATATCCTTTAAATCACAGTCTTATGAGGCTTAAGAATGCACTTCACCAAAGTTTGTAGTAATTAGTAGCATATAAAACATTAACCTTGTGGAAAATTTAGGACTTCAATGCAGACACAAAATTCCGAACAGAAAACAGCCTTGTGTAGTGTTTTTATGATGTACAAAACATACAGATTTGAGTCTTCAAAACAATCTAATGATGGACAATTTGAACTGGGATTCCTATTTTTGTAAAAGCGGCAACAACCACTTTAATAGCTTTAGAATACTTTATTTATGTGTGTGTACGCAAACACACGCATAAGAGATGTATCAAGTAAAAGGACTAGTTGTATGTGAGAGTGAAAGTGAGAGTGAGACAAGTAAATCATGACCATGCGTCAAGATAAAAGTTTTAAATAGTCATGATTACCATTTAAAATACACACACATATAAGAGATGCATCAAGTAAGAGGGTTATTTGCATGTGGGAATAAGATGAGTAAATCTTAACCATATGCCAAGTTTAAAAGTTTTTAATTGTCATGTCCACATTTTAAAAAGTCACATGACTTAATTGTTTAATTTTGATGTGGTTAGATATAATTGTCGAGATTTACTTCTCACATATATGTGTGTGCACATAAGAGTATGTATGTGTGCATGAAAGGCATGACATAGTAGAACTAAAAACATATTCTCAGAATAAAAATACAAAATACTAACACCACCTATAAGGAGATGCTAAATCAAATAAAACAACCAGAAAACTCACAACCATCATAATCAAATCAAATGTATATGTATATACATTGCTCAAAACAACTTTTGTCAAACACTTTACATGCAAAATTTGACCAGCATAACATGTACAGAATTGTAACCACAATTACATCAATGTTAAAGAAACTGGAAAGGATATAATATGTGCATATTATACCCTAGCTCAAGGCCTCGCTCTCACTTTCTGGTTCAAGGATCCGAGTCTATTACCAACACAAACACTAGATACAATATCTACACTAACTTGTATACATCATCGGTAATAATTATAGAAAATAAAAATATCCGAATGTAACTGTATGTGCCACTGTTGTAAGCAACAAGCACATTTTCAATCTGAAGTATCAATTCTACATACATTGGAATTCTGTGTTAACCTAATATCGTTGAAATGCAATTTGAAAATTATTAAATTTAAATACGAAGCGATCTACATGTAATTGCAAAGGAATTACTCCCATCAACAAGTACTATAACACATGAAAACAGTAAAGAAGTTGAGTTTTGTAACAGTTGAAATTGGAATGAACATTTAGTTTATCACCTTATCAACAACACGGCCATTGACATGAACAAGTCCCGCTTTAATACTCGATTGAACACGAGCCCTACTGATTCCATTGATGCGAGACGAGATCCAACTGTCGAGTCTCAGTTTTCCAGATTTGATTCCACCGTCGACGATCTCTTCCAACAGCACGCCGGAGTAATTCGATTTTGGTTCTCCGTTAGGGTTGGATTCGTCGGAGAATCCAGAAACTGCTCTCGCGATGCCAGAACGAAGTTTTAAAATCTTAGTGGGAGAGAAGGAAAATAGTGAAGGTGAAGTTCGAAACTGAAATTGGAATGCTCTTGTTGCTGTGGAAACACCACAACATGCACATGAACTGTTAAGCGATAACATTTCAATCTAACTTATTCATCTATTTTTCCACCTATCAAGCAGATGAAAATGATTATTGCGAATAGAGTGTTTTTTTTTTTTTGAAAGACTTTATTTTACTTTTAAATTTATCTACGATAACTTTTTAAATTATATATTACTGACAAAAATCGACTTTAAATATTTATTAATATTTATAAACTAATATAAGTTTATAATTTAGTTTTAACTATTAAATTATAAAAAATTAAAAAAAGGAAAATATTTTATTTATACTATTAAAATAAATTTTTGGTGTGTATTTTTTATATTTGGTCAAAAATAGTATTTATACTACTAAAAATATAATTATTACACTAATGTAATAATTGAACTTACTATTTAAACTTTGACAAAATATGTATCTACAATAATTTGTCATTACTATTTAGTTAGATATTTTTAAATAATAATATTATTTTAATAATAATAATATTATAAGACTCTCCTTTTAAAATATCTATTACGGTGCTTCATCGAAGTCTTATCAAAGGAGAAATTTATAGGAACATATATTGTTTCGTTAAAAATCTTATTAGGAAAAATTCATTAGGATAAAAATCTTAATAAGGGAAAAAGAGTACAACATGATGTTCCCTCTCAATAGAGCACACATAGTTCTTCTTTAAAGATCTTGAAGTTGACTCATTCTAATATTTTGTACATGCTTCTTGAAAATTGATGTAGGAAGTGCCTTTGTGAAGAGATCTGTCATATTATCACATGAACGAATATGTTGAATATTAACCTCTTTCTTTCATGTTCTTGTGTGAATGAGAAGAACTTTTGAGGGATATGTTTGGTTATGTCACTTTTGATGTAACCTTCTTTCATCTGCGTAACACATGCAACATTGTCTTCATATAAAATTGTTGGATTATTATCCATGGGTAAACCAGATGCTCCTTGGACATGTCTAGTTACCGATCGTAACCATCTACATTTTTTGCTTGCTTCATGAAGAGCAACAATTACTTCAGCATGATTTGAAGAAGTTGCTACAATTGTTTGCTTTTGTGATCTTCATGATATTGCAGTGTTACCATATGTAAATATATATCCAGTATGTGATTTAGCATAATGTGGATCTGACAAATATCTTGCATCTGCATAACCAAGTAAAACTGGTTTTGTATTCTTAGAATAAAATAAACTAAGGTCTGATGTACCTCGAAGATATCAAAATATATGCTTTATTCCTTTCCAATGTCTTTTTGTAGGACATGAATTGAATCTTGCTAATAAATTTACTTCAAAAGCTATATCAGGTCTGATATAGTTAACAAAGTACACGAGTCCCCCAATGACACTGAGGTATGATACTTCATATTCAAGATTTTCTTCATTACCTTCCTTAGGTCTAAATGAATCATTTTTAATGTTAAGTGTTCTACCCATCATTGGAGTACTTAAAGGGTTTGCTTTGTCCATGTTAAACTTTTTCAATACTCTTTATGTATAATTTGATTGATGTACCAATATACCATTTTTAGTATACTCAATTTGTAAAGCAAGACAGAACTTTGTTTTTCCTAAATCTTTCATTTCAAATTCTTTCTTTAAGTAATCTTTTGCTTCCTTTATTTCTCTATTAGTTCCAATGATATTTAAATCATCAACATAGATAGCAATTATTACAAAACCGAATATTTTTTTTCTTATAAAAACACAAAGGCAAATAGGATTATTTTCATAGCCTTCTTTAAGCAAATATTCACTTAGCCTATTATACCACATGCACCCTGATTATTTTAATCCTTACAATGACCTTTGCAACTTAATTGCATACATTTCTCTAGGTTTTGATGTCTCGGGCATTTTAAATCCTTCTGGGATTTTCATGTATATATCAGTATCAAGTGATCCATACAAATAAGCAGTAACAACATCCATAAGATACATATTAAGATTGTTAAATACTGATAAACCAATTAAATAACGAAAAGTAATGACATCCATAACATGAGAATAAGTTACCTCATAATCGATTCCTGGTCTTTGGTAAAAACCTTGTGCAACAAGACAAGCCTTGTATTTGACAATCTCATTTCGTTTTCTTACAAAGACCCACTTATACCCAATCGGTTTCACATCTTTTGGTATAGTCATAATGAGGCCAAATACTTTTTTATTTTTAAGAGAATTTAATTCAGTATCTATTGCATCCTTCCAATTTTTCCAATCATGTTTATTTTGACATTCATTCATAGTTCTTGGTTCAAGATCATCATTTTCATTCATAATTTCACATGCAATGAAGAATGAAAATATTTCATCTATATTTATATCTTTTCGGTTCCACAAAGTTCCGGCATCAACATAATTAATTGAAATTTCAAGATCATTCTTGTTTTCATTTTCATTGTCAATGATCTCATTATCATCATCTTGTGCTTCTTCGGGAGCACGTTTTTCAATTGTGGATTTATTATTATCTAGTGTCTTTTCAAGATCACTTTCAACCATATTCACATGTTCAATCCCTTTTCTTTTTCGGGAATTTTTGTCTTTAGATCCCATAGGTCGGTCACGCTTCAAGTGTGCCTTAGATGTACTTACTACATCATTTAGATTTGAAATCTCAATCCGAGTTAGAACATTTATAGCTGGTACGTATGACTTTGTCACTCTTTTCAAATTAGTAAAAGAATCTGGCAATTGATTTGCTAAATCTTGTAAGTGCACAATTTTTTTATATTTTCTTCCCATGATTTATTATATGGGCCCAAATGTAATAAATGAGGTATAAACCATGTTATGTCATTTTTTAATTTTTATTTTCTCCCCCCCTAGTGTTGGAGATTTTGTTTCGTCAAAATGGCAGTCAACAAATCTTGCCTAAAAACATCGTCAGTTAAAGGTTCAAGATATCTAATAATAGAAGGTGATTCATACCCTGCGTATATTCCTAACCTCCTTTGAGGTTCCATCTTTTTTCTATGTGGGGAAGATATTGGGACATATACTGCACAACCAAATATTTTTAAATGAGAAATATTTGGTTCCTTGCCAGTTGCAAGTTGATAAGGTGTATGTTTATGATTAGCACTTGGCCTTAGACGGATGAGTATGAAAGATGTTAAGAGTATGAAAGTTGCAAGTTGTTCTATGTGGGAAAGATGTTAAGAATATGAAAAAGAGAATGTTTATGTCAAAACTTACACTTTTAATATTGTTTTAAAGCCATTTTTTCGTCTTTGTACAAATCTACAACCTGAAAAAAACAAAAAAAAAAAACAAAAAGGAAAAAGAAAAATTAATCACAAATGTGTAAAACATTAATGAAGATAAAAAGATGAGAGAAAATGAAGAAGAAAGAAACAGAGAGAAGTATGAGAGGGAGAAAGGAATGTGAGAGATGCATCGAGCAGACAGAGAGAGAAAGAAAAATGGTAGAAATATGTTCTAGATTTAGGTTTTGGTGTATGAAATTTATTACCTTAAATATTAAATAAAAACGATGATTCCATATCTCTTTTCTTCAAACTACTTTTCTCCGTATCTGCAAAATATTTCCCAAATCTATGTAAAATAGAAAATCAACAAAAAAAAGAAGAAGTAGAAATTAGAGATGTGAGTTGTATAACTCTAAAACATACAACAAAGCATCATGTCATTTTCAAAACACACAACAATTAGCTAAAATCTGAATGAAAAAGATGAACACTTAAATTATAAATCGTTGAAGAAATCCTAAACCTTATGGACATTAATCTGCATCTAAAACATTAAGAGGAACACAAACATGATGTAGATCACAAACTTTTACTTATATGGTTGAAGTTGTTTAATAACCTTTTCCTGCTTCCTATAGCCAAAAAGAAAGGGAAACTTTAAAATCAAATCTGCTTGAGGAAGATGGAAGTGGAAGAACAAAATAATCATAAAATAGAGAGAGGAAAAGAATAGTATTGAATAAACAAATAATGAGTTTATGAGTGAGTAGACATTAGTGATGTGAAAGATGAAAGGTAGATGGAAAAAAAGTAGAAGGAGAAGATTATGGCAAGAGAGAAAATATTTGGAAAAAAGTATAAAGATAAGATTATGGAAAGATGAAAATCTGATTAAAAGATTTGGAAGAAGAAATGCATGTGTGGCAATTCAAAAGAAGGAAAGGAAGCTTGTGAGGGCAGCCACTTGTCAGATGGGGAAGGCAGAAGGGCATTATAGGTATTTCCAGAACATTCATTTTTCTTATATGGTAGATATATCATTTCAAGCATCATTCAAATATATTTTATCAAAGATAACTCAAAGTTTGGATGGTTTGTTTTTCAAGAATTCTAAAAAGTTCACGTGTTTATTTTCATGTCTTTATCAAAAAATTTCGTCAAACCATTGCAAGCCTCATTAAAGGAAAATTAAGAGTACATCATTTTGAGTTTATATGATCCTCAATGTGCCTTGAAATGCAAGAAAAAAGTCTAAGGTTGCAAGTTTGCACAAGGAGATTTGACCAAAAAGTCAACATTTCAAGCCTAAGTTCAAAACTTTATAACTTCTTCATACTTCACCATTTTTTAGTGCTTCTTTGAGCAAGTGACTCTCTTTGATATCCCCTCCAACTTCTCTTTACAGCTACCTCCATTGCCCTTTTTATGATTCTACTCAACTAGCAAACATAAAAAAGATACCAATACAATAAATTGCAATTCATGCATAAAAAAGGTTTTGTAACACATAGGATGCGACGTGTCCATGAGAATCACCCTCTCTCGTAAATTACAACAGTTTCCAAGGCGGTTTTCGAAAACCATCATTTGATTTTTTTAAATAATTATAAACATCCACAACGATTTTGTGCCCAACCGCCCTAAGAAGTGGTCTGCTACAGTTGAAGAACAATCACCCCAAAATATAAGTAACTTAATACGCTGAATTAGAGAAGCTTTTAGGTCTACAACACTTGAACAACAACCATCCCAAAATATATACAAGTTAATTAGTGTGCCTAATTGGAGAGGGAAATGCTTAGGTATATGATAGTTGAACAACAATCATCCCCCAAATATCCATAAAGCACGACCATTGGAGAACGAGGGAAACAATTACGGTTACGATACAAAAATAAGAAAAATTGTTTTGCTTCACGTATTGCTTATGGACATCTCTCTCTGCTCGACACAAATCCCTCTATAATCGCGCTTGGTATCTCTGCCTCTCAGCTCACATCACTTTCACAAATAACTATCCAAGGTATTTCACTAATCATCCTAAATAGTAACGACGTTTGAGTGGTGGTTTTTCAAAGTGTTACAGATCATGTTGGTGACACACACTTTTGTGGCAGAACAAAAACCGTCGTGACCCAACATTTGCGGCGATTCAAAATATATATATATATATATATATATATATATATATATATATATATATATATATATATATATATATATATATATATATATATATATATATATATATATATATATATATATATATATATATATATATATATATATATATATATATATATATATATATATATATATATATATATATATATATATATATATATATATATATATATATATATATATATATATATATATATATATATATATATATATATATATATATATATATATATATATATATATATATAACAACAAAAGGCTCTAAAGAGTATAAAGGGTGAAACAAGCTACAAGCGTGTATCGAGTCAAAATTGCTAAAAAAATACATATATAATAAAGAAAAATAATAGAAAATCTCGAAATAGTAAGTGAGAAAAATATCCAAACGACAACCTTCAAAAGAGAAAAACTACATTACTAATCGTTGCACAACTCTAAGAAAAACTGAGTAAATCTCAACCCAAAGAATCATCATCAACAAAAACAAAATCCTTTAGAAAATCCACTATAAACACTCCATCACAAGAACTAAGACTCTCAAATTTTTATTGGCTCAAATAGAGCATATGATTTTCAAGCCATCTAAAGAAAGAATAATAATTGGTCAATGACATAACAAGATACCATTATGAAGCAAGGAAAATGCTTTTTCTTTCTCATCTTTCAAATTAATAGACGTACTTGTTAACACAATACCATTATGAAAAGAACAATTAGCAAAATATAAATTCAAATACCCAAAATCTTGTTCAAGTAAAAATATACATGTTATTATGAGGAATGTTGTTACACCAATTATCGAAAAATCTTCATGACAATGTGATGATCAGACAGTGTGTCCCATTTATCTGACTATTTTCCCCTAATTCGAGAGTTTTTCTTCTACATACACTTATGTTGGTGGTGGTGCTCCATCAGTGGGACACAATAGCTAACCATCACATTGTCATGAAGACTTTTCGATCCAATGGATATATTGAACCATCTAAATTGATATCCCTATTGAATTATGAAGAGACTTGAGAATCATCACAATAGGATTAGAGCAATCACACAAGTAGATTGGACACTATTTCTTAAGTTTTAGCAATCACACAAGTAGATTGGACACCATTTCTTAACTTAAAACTTTAAAACTTTAATATGTTATGTACATACGTCGTTCAACATCAATATTTTAATCCAATAAAAAAATTTAAATTCATATTTGACACATTAACAAGTTGTAGTCATTGACTATATAAGTCTCATTGTCTTCTTTGATGTAGTAATCTTTGTATTAAATCAATACAAAATTAAAGAATGTCAATCATATTGATAATGTATGGAAAATCATATATTTGCATTGTTTGAACTATCCTATAACACATTAGTTGAGAGTTTGACTATTGGAGTAAGGAGTTAGGTTGAGTTTCACCAGGTAACCAAGACAATACTAAATATCTTGAGAAAGCCTGCAAGATAGAAATAAAAAAGCATTGTAATCAACATCTTGGTGGCATAATTATACCTAGAGGTCAAGTAACATCCTTTGGTCTTAATATTCTCATTCGTAGGCAGCTTGTTGAGGGAAGATCTCCAAAACAGAAGAGATTTGTATGGTAGAATGCAAGAATGACAATTGGATTTAGCCCATGGAACAATAGTATCATTATGCTTATCAAACAAATAAGTATCTTTAAGGGTGTGTTTGAGAATTAGAAGAAAGTGTAAAGAGAGAAATATAGTAAATTTAACATGTTGATTGGAATAAGAGAAAAGAGAAAGAAATAGAAGAGAAAAAAAGTGTGTTTAATATTTGAAAAGACTTAAATGTCCTTATACTAAAACCATGCAATTTTATTATTATAGTAATTTATTTTCATATATAAATTAATTTTGATTTTTTTATTATTTCAATTCATAAATTAAACCAATCATTTAAAAAAAAATTAAATTAATGTTAATCAATTATTAAAATATTTTAATTTAGTCAAATTAATTCATTGCTTAACATTAAATTAATTACATAAGCTTAATTTTATTAATTATATTAATTTAATATGATTAAATTACGACATTGTTTTTACAAAATTAATAAATTAATTTTATTAAATTTCTAAAACCCAATTATATGTAAGAAAAATTCATATCAAAGAAATAAAATTTCTTGTATACTTTAATCATTTATTAGCAAGGGTGTATTTGGAAAAAGATCCAAAATTACATTATCTTCTCCAATTCTTTGCTGACGTGGAGAAAAAGAGTTTTCATCTAGGGTCTAACATTTTTCAATCTCTCTTTACTATTTTTCTGCTCACCAAACATGTTTGATGTGACATTTCTTTCTATCTTCTCTCTTAACAATTTTTCTCTTTTCTTTTTCTTGCCAAATAAACAGACCCTAAGATTTTTATGAGACTAGACTTTCAAATAAGTTGATCAGAAGTATCAAACATAAGAATGAACACCATGCTCATTAAGTTACTCAAATTGAGATAGATTTGAGCAATAGAGTTTGAAATTCTCCAATTGTCATTATGAATAAAATGATTAATTCTGAACACCATGCTCTTAGATTTAGACACTTTTTTCGGTTTTTTATGACTTGAGAAAGTTTTTCCAAAAAATACTTAATTTAAAATAGAGAAAGTATTTTAAAACATTTTCAAAGGTTTAGTGATAGTGGTGTGGTGAAGTGTGATTAAAAGAACACTTGCATACATAATTCTAAGTAAACAATGTTATACCGTGTCTTGAATCTTCAACACCACTTGAAACTTGATAGATGAAACTTGATCCATATCGACATATGTGACTTTGCCTTGATCTTGATAATTTATACTTGTTGATATGCTTGCACCTCTTGCTTTTTGTGAAGTATTCAGAATAGAGATGCTTCAGATTTTATCTTCAGTGTATACACCCGCACGGGTATATAGTATAAGCAGCTTCACAGTACATATACCCCAACGGGTATATAGTGTAAGTATCTTGCGAGTCAAGCTTGTATGAGTTGTCTTCATCAAAACATAAAGACTTTTGAATCTTGATTCTACAATGAGCATTTAACTTGATATCCCTTATTTAAATTTGGCACCCCATTGCATATGAAAAGACGATATTATCCTTGTAAAATCATTCTCAAAATTTTTAAAATTTACAATGTAGCGACGAGAATTTGAAACATTTGGGGTGATATCGAAAATTTGGAGTTGAGTACCGAAATTTTTTTAAAAAGTGAGTTCTTATACCTAATTTTTCAAAATTTCAAGTATTTTATACCGAAAATTTCAAAATTTCCGATGTTTATTTGAAACGTTTATCGAAAATTTCAAAATTTCAGGCATAAAATCCCATTGAATATGCCAAAAATTTCAAAATTTCTGGTAGTTATAAAAACCTGATTTTGTACCGGAAATTATGAAATTTTCGTTATATTGCATTGAATTGTATAGCGGAAAATTTGAAAATTCCGTTATCTAAAAAACTTTGTTTTGTACCGGAAATTCTGAAATTTCTGGTAGTTGCTAATACTTAATTTTTTTTTCTTCTTTTGCAGTAAAATACAGAGGCATATATGACATTATTGCAATGAGAGCTATTGATTGAGCAGCAGACCAGGCTACGGCTGCCAGGGATGCTGAGGCTGAGTCTTCCTAAATACGGGCTGGACGAGTAACCCCAACCAGTTCACACCAAAAGCGGTTGGCTGAGCAGGGTCGGTTCCAGGCTCCTTGTTGCACTCGACCCCGATCGGTACGATCAAAAGAGCAGCATATAGATGAGGTGGTGTCAGATGCTGCTTGTCACTATGCGAAAAATACAGAGTTGCCACCGAGCGTTATTTATTCTGAGGAAAAGAAAAGTATCGATATAATCCCCTAAAAGAGGAAGAGTATGGTCTCACAACCAAATTCGGGTTCGTAAGTCGGTTATGCGAGGGGAAGGTATTAGCACCCCTCGAGTTCGTTGTACACAACGGGAACCATCTCAATTGTCTATGCACGAATGAGTGTTACTATCTAAGGGTTACTTACTAAAAGGGGAAAAAAGAGGTTTTTAAATTAGTGAGCTCGCCAAGATTTTGCAATCTCGTGCCTATTTAAATTAGAAGAAGAAGAAGATTTGTGACAAAAATATTGGATCTAGATTGCTTACTGCATTGAAGAATCTTTGGTTTTCTTGCTTCATATTCACTAATTCTAAACTTTGCAACAACATCCAAGACAAATCTTCATCTTGCAAGTCGGTGAATTTTTTACTTCCTTTGTTTGCTTGAATCTTGATACCGAAATGTAGCTCTTGCAATGGAGAATCAAAGCCCCAAGGTTTGGTGGCTTGATTCTCCCTATCTTCCATTTAATTTTTGTTGTAGAAGTTATGGTTCGTCACTTTATTGATGCAATTCAGAGAATTGATTAATTTTTTTAATACAAATGGATGAGAGATTAAGAAAGAGGAGGTTGAAAGGAGTAAATTAATGATGTTATTTTGTGATTCCAACCAACTTCACCGCCTCCGCGCGCGGTGGTGCAATATCCTGGTGGTGGTGTTATTTAGAGAGTGATAACATGAACATGATGTGTAGAGATGAGAAAGTGTGGTGCTAAAATTTTCTTCCCCTTCCTTGCAAATTCGATTGAGCCAAGCTCCCCAAGCCCATTGTTTTACTATTTGCTCCCCTGTTTTGCTTAGGCATATCTCCTATATTGAACTAGCTTGTTACAACACAATTCTGGGCCTATTCTATTAAGCCCAAAGCCTCTGTTTGCAGGCTACACCTCAATCTAGCACGACACCCGTATATGCTTTTTCTTAGTTTTTATTCACTTTACTTTTTTAATCTTTTTTTTTCTTTAAACTATTGATGATATTCATTTCTCTTGATCTTATTTTCTATTAACTTTTGATGCATTCTTACCATGATTAATTAGGGTATAGAAATTATGACTTAGTTTTTATTCTTAATTCATGTTATGGTGAACAATTGATCATTGACTCTAACTTTTAATTATTGACTTACTAATTCATCTAATTCCTAACTTTTACTTTCTTGCCATTTACTTCTTACAATTTTGTTTTCTTGCTCATTTATCATACATTTACGTCATGCACTTTTAACTTTATGTCATTTTTTAAATCTTATTATCTAATTTAAAATGAACAAAAACATGATAAAATAGGAAAAACCAAAAAGACTTAATCTTCCTCTTTATGAGACATAATGGGACTTATTAGACTTCATGTATGCCCTAAGATTGACATGGAGTATTATGGACATATTGAACTTGTATATGCCCTAAGCTTGACATGGAGTATTATGGGCATATTGGGCTTTATGTATGCCCTAAGCTTGACCTGGAGACCATTATGGACATATTAGATTTTGTGTATGACCTAAGCTTGACATGGAGATCATTATGGACCCATTGGACCTTGTGCATGACCTTAGCTTAACATGAAGCATCATTATGGCTTAGGATTTTAATCTCAAGATAGGTGTTCATGGAATTACCCTAAAGAAAAATAAATACATATAACTTTGATTCCTATATCCATTGCTTATCTTAGGACTCTTTTCACACACATGACTTTCTCTTGAGCTACCTTATAATAAGACTTTTATTTATCACATCTATATCCCTTGTAATTTTTCATATCTCTCTCCACCATTAGGTGTACTTTTTTTTCCCTTGCTTTCCTTTGGTTTGGTATTGCTTGTTAGCTCATCCCTAGAAACTAGGATCAACCTCACCATTTCTTAAACAACAATAAAAAAAAAACCTTGATCCAATGTACATGACATTTTCTCAAATAAACTCAAAAACACTTTAAAATGCTATTAGAGTTGTGCACCACGAGCCTTAAGTGGTGGAGAATGGGTGAGAATGGAGCATTCCTACCCTTATTCTGAAAATTTTTAACACGAGACGCTTGACCCAATCATTCGAGGTATTCGTCTCCACTCATAGACTTCATTGTGATTCGAATCAAAATAATCTTCTTTTCAAACTCTAAAAATAACATCAACTCAACCAACTCTTTTTGCGCCTTAGGGCATCATTCCAAAAATCTTTTTTCAAGGTATAAAATCAACCAACATACACTTATTTTCTATCCTGAAATACAAAATCTTGATTTCCTTATTGCACCTTGAGGATACGTAGGCACGAGATTGCAAAATCTTGGCGAGGGCACTAATAAAAAAAATCATTTTCTCCCCTTTAGCAAGTAACCTTTAGAGAGTAGCCTTTGAGGAGGTTGCATACCCGATTGTTGATCTGGTGGTTGAGGAGGTTTGTTTGGAGGAGGTTGCTCGGGTGGTCGAGCCAGATGCTGATGTTGCCGATTTGGTCCCATCTGTTAGTGCTGACATGGAGGTTACAACTCCTTTGATCGATCCCTCTGTGAACACTAATGAATGATTCCTTGAAGGACCTATTGACCGGTCACTACTTACTGAGTATGTTGACAATGTGGCATTACAACTATGGTAGGGAGATGTATATGTCTTTTATGTTTAACTTTAATTTGTTTATTATTGTGCCATGAAATTTAAATGTTCATTTGTTTATATTTTAAGGTGGTATCACACAGGTCAAAGATGAAGGACTTCCTGAAGATTTTGATGCCTGAGTTGGTCAGTCGGATTATACGGGAGTTCTAGCTGCTTGATTTTGCCCACTTCTCCCTCACCATAATCGACGCTCCACTACTTAGTGCGTTTGTTGAGAGGCGACACAAGAAGACATCTTCATTTCATGTTCTGTTTAAGGAGATGACTATCACTCTGAATGATGTCTCCTTATTGTTCCATCTCCCCATCAACGACAAATTATGGAAGGCTCCCATTTTTAACATGTCCCTTGCATGCCAAACAACTGCACATAATTTAGGAGTGTATGAGGTGGCCATGGAAGAGGAGTTTGGTGTCAACAAGGTGTCGCGGTGAAATTTGGATACCAAGCTATTAATGAGCTTGAATCTAATTCATTTGCAACCGAACTTTGATTTGTCCAAAGGAAGGGAAAAAGATCGAAATACCCACAATACAATGCAAATGCAAGCTAGAGAGTTTTAGGTTCGGGGGTTGGTTAAACTTAGGGAAGGTGCTAGCATCCTAAGTTTCTGTAGTACTCTACAGGAACCTCTTGTTTTATGTTTGTTTTATTGCTAAGGGTTTATCTGCTTAAGGGATGAAAGACCTAGGGGTTTGTTTCTAAGTATACTCGATAAGATATCGCATCTTATGCCTACATATCCTGATGGGAGTGGAATCAGAGTATTTGTAGTTCCTCTAAATGGTTTGAGGAGTTCTTTAACTATGGTCAAAGTTCCTACGGGATAAAAGGTAGTTGATTGATTGATTTTAGGAGAAAAGATGAGTTGTCATTTTAAGGGAGATTACTTGATTTAACCACCACAACTTTGTAGGAAAATAGTCTTTGCATCGTCTTAAGAGAAGGGCTCAAGTACTCGGAATTTAATCGGCAAGTATGCCATTATCTCTCTTAAGGCAAAGTCCCTACATATTGATTGAATTGTTATGGGGTAGGAGTTTTATCTCGCTTAAGATGATTAACATCTTATTCTCTAATGTGTTTGAAAAGTTTTGATTGAGTTGATTTGTTTGTATCTAAGTTGTAAAGATAAAAGGTCCTTCCTATGGGGTAGGATCTATCTTAAAAGATCAACTTGAATGGGGTCAAGGATCATGGGGGAATATGATGCAAATGTAATGCATACGCACAATTGTTTAGGTTATGCGCATATTCTTCCCTTGGACATTTATGCAATACGATAAAATAAATATGACAAATGATAAATTACGAAAAATAAAGGCGAATAAGTAAATCCATACACAGACGCATGAAAGCGCTAAGTGAGTGTAAGTGGATACGTGAGTGGAGTGGATGCGTGAGTGGAGGCGCAAACGTGCACGATTGAATCGAATGCGATGTTGATTAACTTTAGTTGGACTGATTAGTTCTCGAGAGATTGAATTTAAGGGAGGGTTGAATTGATTGATTTTTTAAGAAAAAGTTGTATTAGATTCGTTTTAGTAAAATTGTTTATTATCATATATAAAAGTTAGTTTACTTAAGAAAAAGGTTTTCTAAGATTAAAAAAGTTTTAGTTATTATTATGAAAGAAGAAATTAAATTTAAATTAAAAAAAGATTGTTTATTATAAAATTTGATTTTTACTTAAGAAAAAGTTTTTTTGGTTAAACCACTAATCTATTTTATTAAATAAAAGGTTGGTATTATTATAATAGAATTTTCTTTAAAAAGGTCGTTATTTGTTAAAGTATTAAAGATTATGAGATAGGCTTATAAAAACAAAAGATTTTAGTTATTAACAGAGCAAGTTAGTTTAAAACGGTTTTGGAGATTAAATTATATTATAAAAGGTGTATAAAATTATTTAAAAAGAATTAGATTGTTAAGTAGATAAATATAAAGGATGATTAATTAAAGAAAAAGGTAATTTAAATAAAAAGGATTATCAGATTATTTATTAAAAGTGGGTGATTTTAAAAAAGATTTAATTATTGGTTATTAGTTTATATTTAATAAAAAAAATTGATTAAGGTGTTGATTAATGGATTAATTAATTAATAAAATAAAATAAGTGATGATTAGCTTAATTAAAACTGATTAGTGGTTGATTAATTGGATAATGATGGGGCGGATGGATCTAACGCGAAGAGGATAGCGAGGGTTCACGGTGGGCTACACGTGTGTAACGTATGATGGTGATCCGTTGGAGATCGTGTGGTAAGGATGCGTGGGTGCATGATAACGTGTGTGGGTGTGTGTTGTATGTGATTATATTACAAAATTACACAAAATAATTCAGAAAGGAAAAAAAAAACCTAGTTCCCCCCCCCCCTCACCAAATCCCAAATCGCCGTTCGAGCTTCTCCCTTGTTTCCATCTTCTCTTCTTCTTTCTGCTTCAACGATCTCTCCTCCTTCTTCTTTTCTCGCGCTCTTCGCCTGCCATTTCTCACCAAATCAAAACTGAAACACAAAAACACAAATTAGTCAATCAAAAATAACAAATCGAACTTACAGTGGTGAATGGATTTTTCTTGCAGGATATCAATTGGAATTTGACGCGTGATAACGGCGGATGGTAAAGGCAGTTTGCGACGACGTAAGGGCTAAAGTCAAGGAGTCACGACGGCGGATGATAAAGGTAGTTCGCGACGGCGTGTTTCAGCAGTGAAGAAGATACGTTCTTTTCCTTTCGATTGTGGATTCTGATTTGGGATTTTTCCGTATTGGGTTTTGCCGTGAATCCCCTTTTGTGTGTGAATTCCCCTCTGTTATATACTGGTAATCTTCATAAGCTTCAAATTATTACTTCCCAATTTCATATTTGTGTGATAATGACTGCAATAACAAACTTCCATTTGAGGCGTTCTAATTTTGAAAACATTTCCATTCTTGCTGATTATGTCAGATCCTTACAAATTAATTCCTTCCTTTTTGTTCCCAGCAGGTACCCATCGTCATTGAATAATGTCGGGATTCGGTTTTGGAAAGAGATATAGCTGGAGGAATACGTCAGTTGCCTGCTAAACGGGTGTTGAGTTCTATTCTGTGAGTGCCTTAACTTGGTTCTTCCTCTTCTTTTTTTTTACTGCCTTAAATCAATGTTAACCTGGTGAAATGGAGCAAAATGGAGGAACAAGAGAATACGTGTGATACTCGCGTTAATGGTATCAGGATTTATGTTCACTTCTTCATCCATTCCTTCTGAACTTTCGCAGGTTATTTTTTTCAAAATCTATTCCATAAACGGTTTCGGTTCAACTCTCGATTTGGTGTCGGTTCTAACTTTAATTGTTTTGCAGGAATATTTCGAGGGAAACATGATGAAGGTAATTATGCTAGCACCTCTTGCGGGGTTTGGGTATTCTCATATCTGCGGGTACAGTCCTGACATCCTATCCGAATGATTTTCAATAGTGGTTGCTGATTGCTTAAGTCAATTGCGGTACCGCCATTTCTTGATACTTTCTGGTATGGTGGTTCTTGATGTAATACTTGTCTTTGAATATTTGGGATTAATGACAACAACTTTGCATTCTTGTTTCAGCCTGCGGTTATGGAGCTAAGTCATTTCACGCGACAAATGTTATGTGCGTTGATGCCCTGGTTCTATCATGCTTGGTGGGGAATGCACCGTACACTTTAATTTGGCCAAGCAGGTTCTTACCCACTTTCAACAGTTCAAGGAGGTAATCAGACATGTTATTATTTCAACATCCTTAATGTCCAAATGTGTCAATCTTTTCACAAAGTAACCTATAAATTCAATGCCTTCTAACAGGACTGATACAATCAAGAAAAGTCGCGGTCTGAACCTGATGTCGGTGAGCTCTTTTCTGGCAGCTTTTGAAGAGGCGAGTTAATGGTTATTGGCCCTGGGTGGTTCTTGGAGACAAAGTTGTTCTTTTCATAAGAGAAAAGAATTGGAGCCTCAAAGTTAAACATAAACATAAACCGCCAATTCCAAAGCCCTGCCATCACTATATCCATCAACGCAATTCGTCGCGAGGCAAAGTTGTTTCTACCAGAAATATTGGATCAGACTTGCTGTTTTATCCGTGAACGCTTTAATGCGGTTTTTACTTTTGAGTTGTGTTTGATGAGGATTCTCGCCGCTTGATGCATGTGTACTGCTTGGTACTGATATTTGTAATTTAATTCCCTGCTCTATTTTGTTATTCCCCACAATCACATAACTCATGGTTTTCCACTTAAATTGATCATGTTTTGCCTATTGTTTGGATTGACTCAATGACTTATTGAATCCATTCATTTCTCTTAATAGGTTGTAAAGGGATCGAGGCGACAAGCTGCAGCTTGGAGTTGACGGCACGTCTTGGCAGTACCACGGTTTAACTGAGTTTGGTCAGAATGCGATTCTGGTGTGGAGAAACATGAGGAAGACCTGCATTAAATGTGAGCATGCATCTTGTAGGTTCTGAAATATCATGTAGCTCGAAGGACATTACGGCGTGAATGCTGCATTTTTTTTCTTCATATCGTAACTGAGTTTTGATTTGATTTGTCAATGACAGGCTGTTGTTGTCTTTCCTTTGAAGATGGAAGGGAGAATACGACTCATAGAGAAATGCCAACAAATCTGTGGCGTTGCCGTTGATGTTGAGGTTGAAGTCAAGATAAATGCTACTGCTATTAAAATAGACAATTGTTGCTGTCACAAATCCACGAGTTGGACACGAGCATTGAAGTTCAGATTATGGTAGATCACGAATTACCTCACCCTTCCAACTCCATGTGAATCCTCCCAAAACTTATTCTCGTTTCGAAACCTTCTTATACGATACTTATTCGCTGATTTCTTGATTTTAAATTCCTTTTATAATCACTTTCCGTATCTTCGTGTTTTTCAGACTTTGGCCTTATCCACCTACGGAAGGGAGATTGCCGAGGCAGCTGCCGGGTTTTCAGCGGGATAGAGGTTGATTAAATTCTCATGTCTGCTGCCCAGGGATTTCACGCCATTATTTCTTCTTGGCAAAGTGTTTTTGTAGTGTTATTTGTTAATACAGACTAATGAGGTGTATTGATCTTGTATTTAAAACTTGATGTGGGGTTCACCAACTTCATTAGCAGGCCCCATTCAATACTATTATTTCTTTGGAGTCATCACCTTTAGCTTACCCTTCACCTTTTATGTTTGTAACATTGATCCCATCTTGAAAGAACGCTGATGCGAATTATAAAAGCCTCTTTGAACAGGGAACCCTTTGCATAATCCTTAATTTTGTTAAATCTTATTGAAAGAACAATATGAATTAAACTTTAATGCTTAACTTCTGACTTTAAGACATCAGCGATCAAGAAAGAGACAAGACCTTAGAATTAATGAACTCCTAACTTCAGCTTTGCGCCCTGATTTACCTTCCACTTTGTTTAAACAAAAACTCTCTGGTTTACCAACCTTTCTTTTTCTTGATGACCCTTAATGAGATATGGTCACTAATTCTTCTAAACCAACCTCAAGGTGTTGTTCCAAGAATGACCAAAGAAGGACGAATTCATGAGAATGAGCATTACCCTCATTTGAAAGAATAAAATCTCTGCGCAAACCTACACCAAATGGTTAGTGATAATATATATATATATATATATATATATATATATATATATATATATATATATATATATATATATATATATATATATATATATATATATATATATATATATATATATATATATATATATATATATATATATATATATATATATATATATATATATATATATATATATATATATATATATATATATATATATATATATATATATATATATATATATATATATATATATATATATATATATATATATATATATATATATATATATATATATATATATATATATATATATATATATATATATATATATATATATATATATATATATATATATATATATATATAGTAAACTAAAACAAGCAAGAAACAAGCACAAGGAGGCGGGATCTTGTGGTCAAAAATTAAGGTATGAAAGATGCCCCTATTTAAGTTTCTTCTATCCGGAGATATGGAGATCGAAAGCTCCGTCTCGACGAGATAGGAGGGACTTAAATACAAACATTGCACGAATTTTTGGCCATAAGAAGCCACCGAATGCATATGATATGAGATGACATGAAAATGCAAGACAGAGGGTCCTGTGGTGAAAATAATGTCACAGGGGAAATAAACTGGACACGACACACGGGAAGAACAGGCTAAAAAACGAGACTCCATGGGGAAAGATCAACAATTGACAATCACGAGGCATCTCCAGACATATCATGGAGAATTTGGTGAGAGAACCACTCGGAGAACCTACTGGATAGGTCGAATGTAATTGATTCAAGATATCATCTGTAGGAGTCTACTGTCGAGACTTATAACCTTATATGAGAATACTTTTGCCGAAGTGTTTTACTGTCAAAACTTCTAAGGAATCTGCTGTCGAGATTTTGTGTTGAAGTCTGCTGGAGAAATACTTCTGACGAAGTCCTCTAGAAATCTACTGTCGAGATTAGCCAGGAAATAAACGAGATACCTAATGTCAAGGTCTTTTGGAAATCTGCTGCCGAGATTATCCAGGAAATAGAAATAGAGATACCTACTTCCGAGGTCTTCTGGAAATCTACTGCCGAGATTATCCAGGAAATAGAAATAGAGATACCTACTGCCGAGGTCTTCTGAAAATCTACTGCCGAGATTTGCCAAGAAATAAAAATGTCTTCGAATAAACCTCCCTGAGCGTCATGGTCTGGATGCCATGAGCTAGTCTCAGTTTCTTGAAATAAACCTCCCTGAGCGTCATGGTCTGGATGCCATGAGCTGGTCTCAGTTTCTTGAAATAAACCTCCCCGAGCGTCATGGTGGGTTTGCCATGAGTTGGTCTCAGTTTCTTGAAATAAACTTCCCCACGCCTCATGGTTTGTTTTCCATGGACAGGTCTCAGTTTCTACCTGAAATGATGAAAACTCGTGGGAACATCTTCACAGGGGATTGTAAATATCATTGTAGATTGTAGAACTTTAGCGATAATCCAGGATGTATTGGAGATTGTAAAACTTCACCGGGGATCTTCGGGAGAGATGCAAGCCGGTTGATTTGTAAATATGTTTTTATCAAATGAAGAGAAATCAAGTATAATAAACTTCGCCAAATTTCTTGGGAGAGATGCTATTTGGTGGAAGTAGACTTGCGTAATGAACTCACTAGGGAATGAATTCCTGAGGAGTATCTCTTGTTGTAGTTGTAAAAAATATGTATTCTTTGTAGTGTAAATTCTCAAATAAAGAGAAATATTTGTAAAGTCTTTGACAAACTTCTCTAACGGATTTTCGTAGAGATGCCATTTGACGAGTTGGATAATCTTGATGAAGTCAATGACGATGGACAAACTGTCTATAGGAGACTGCCATTTGTCATTTTTAATAGAAAACCTTATCAAACAAGTTGCTCAAATAAAGAGATTGCCTGCAATCCAGATACGAATTATTGAGAAAACCTTGTAATATTGTTGGAGAAGGTAACTCTTCTTCAATAGTGATCTTCATAAAGATTCTCTTGAGGAGCCAAGTGCAAAATAAATGCACGCTTAATCCAAGTTCGTAAAGTCTAGAGATATCCAAAATGTGATTGTCAAGGACCAAAGTTCACTTTGGGAAATAACCGAAGAGAAACTATCAAGCAGGACCCAAACATTGAGGCATGAACTCAATTGGGAATGTACAACTAAAATAACCGTCTTCCACGAAGATATAACTCTGTGGGGAAATAGAAATATGGTGCTTTTTTCTGCCTAGAGCTGACAACTCTACTTGGAAGGAGAAGACACACACAGTCACTTGGGGACAAACACGACCAAAGCGACAGAACAAACGAACACAAAGATGCAAAATGCACATGCCATGACATCTATCTATATGCTATGTGTATGCTTATGCTGACAAAACAAACGGACAGGAGAATCTGGAGAGAAATAAACATCTCGAAAACATCTGACCAATCTTCAAAGATAGAAGCACCACTGGGGATAGGTGGAGAACTAGATGCG
Organism: Lathyrus sativus; assembly: GCA_963859935.3. Lineage (NCBI taxonomy): Eukaryota > Viridiplantae > Streptophyta > Magnoliopsida > Fabales > Fabaceae > Lathyrus > Lathyrus sativus. The sequence goes on along the minus strand of OZ012739.1, from coordinate 675,058,493 downwards.
GAATCACACTCCTGCCTTAGGGCTTCAAAATCATATAGGGAATAGAGAGCATTCCACTTGGAGACGTCACATTTTGATCTTATATTGAAGAATTTATCAGGATGAATCAAGTTGTCTTGTTGAAGATGAGAATAAAGATCTACAAGAGGTGGATCAAACTCATAACTGGAGAAACTTCATGGAATAAATATCCATTTCGATAAGGAATCCTGGATCATCATAGTCGTTGAAAATGTTGTAGTCGGACTCAAAGGGGATGAAATAAACACCCGTTTCGCTGGGGAAGATCGGCGCTGCAAAAGATCCACTGGGGAGTGAAATACGTCTACTTCATTAGGAAGGTGAAGTTGGAGAAGATCCACTGAGGATTAAAATAGTATCCACTTCATCGGGGAAGTGAAGTTTGAGCAAATTACTAGGTGTTCTGCATCTAAAAGCTTCATCGGAGAATTGTCACGACCACCTAGAGTAAAATATCGGGGACATGAAGATTGCTGAAAATTTGTATTGAAGACTGCGTGGTAGTCGCCATTTTGAATAATAGTTTGTTGTGAGTGGATAAGATAATCTTCATTTCTCATATGCCCCAAGTCATATGGTTATGAGAAGAAGTCATTCCAAGAGGATTTTACAGAAAACATGGCGTCCCATGGTTTTCAAACTCTCTGGAGAGATTCGCCGAATCTCGACGTAACTGGCCCTGATTGGAGGTATTATGATTGAGTCTTCAAAAATAGCTCCTTAGGTGAAGTCAAATTTGCACAGAATAAACCACTTGGAAATAACTTGCCCCAGGTTAGCAGAATTCTTGATCTTCGTCATTGGTGTCTATATGTAAACTTCATATGATATCAGGCAAAGCCAGCACGCATGAAATGTTAATTCTGAAACTGTTAATGCAATATATGTTTGTCTTAAAGTTTTTGAAAAGAGATATCACAATAACTTGTGACAAAATCACTAGTTAGGATATAAATTTATTTTATAAAGCCAATCATCGAATTGAGCATAGCTCATAGGTGTCAGGAAACTTATCTCACTGAGTATGCTTTCAAATTAAACCTTACTTCAATTAGGACTTTTGAGATTATATCAGGGCTTAGTTTGAGATTTTTGAAACAAAGGAAATAAGGGTCAAAGCTTATTTGTAACCACCCATTTTTGAAGGTTCACTATTTTTGAAAGTTGAGTGTTCAATCAAGCTGATCAAAAGTTGCCCCTGGCTAAAAATGAGGTTGAAAAAAATGGTTAAAGAGGAATTAACCGCTTTATATCTAGTGTTTAGGAGGTTTGAAACAATGCCTTACATCATTAGTAAGGTTTTTATTCAAAAGCATACAATGAGAAATCCTGCGTTTTACTTCGGCATCCTCCTTCCAATTCTTCATCAAAGTGAAAAGAAAATTGGGTAAAGTTGGCATTATAAATTACGAAAAACATTTTACGAGTGAAGCGAATGGATTTCTTCAAGACAAACACTTATTGCACTACTTATTCAAAGTAACAAGTTCTTACATGCCAATTACGCTTTTAATCAAAGAAACAAAAGGAAGTACACATAGACAACGAAACAAACAACTGATGAGCCCTTCTCAGTATTTTCTGGAGTTTTCACTTATATCAGCGTAACGGTATTCCATCCATGATTGGGTTTTCTCCCCTGAAGGTTAGCACTTCATCATCTATCATTTCTTGAACTTTCTCTTGGAAAACCTTGCATTCTTCAATCGAATGCCCCAATACTCCATCATGAAATTCACAACTGGCGTTCGAGTTGAACCACGGTGGGTGAGACTTCATGGTTCTAGTCTTTCTGGGTGTCATCAGGTGTCATCACCGAGTTTCTAGAAAAATAAAACCATAGCTGACTGTTAGTCATTGGGATAAGATCAAACCAACGGGTTTCTTCTTTCGGAATACTCAGAGGTATCTTCTGATTCTGACACTATCTTTGAATTCATCGATTCTGATGTTGATATGGAGAAGTTAATCTTTGTTTATGAGGTAATCGATGTTTACGTCAAGCAATCGCTTCATACCGATGTTGAGGATGAGGTATTGGAACTGGATATGGCAGGATTTGAGAGGAATCCCAAATTGCATTAACATCAACGCTTCTTTCCTCTAGGGAATCGTCAACTGAAATTTCTTCATTAGCTTGGTCATTCAAGTTGTCCTGAATTCTTCCACTTTTGAGCGCATTCTCAATGTTTACTCCGACTTCCACAATTTTGGAGAAATCTAATGGCACAACACCTACCATCCTATCATAATAAGAGTCTGTCAGTGTTCTTAGAAATATCTTGCTTAATTCTTTCTCTTGAAGTGGAGGATGAACTTGGGCTGCCAACTCTTTCCATCTTTGCGCGTATTCCCTGAAAGATTCATCGTCATTCTTACTCATGTTCATCAGTTGATCGCTATCTAGAGCGATATCCAAATTGTAATTATATTACTTCACAAAAGCATCAGCTAAGTTTCTCCAAGATTGAATACAGTTCCTTTGTAGCTTCATTTACCATATCAAGGATGCCCTATATAAGCTCTCTTGAAAGCAGTGCATCATCAGTTTGTCATTGCCAATATAAGCAGTCATCTTTCGACAAAACATCGTCAAATGGTATCTTGGACAACTAACACCCTTGTATACTTCAAAGGCAGGCATCTTGAAATTTGGAGGGATAATTACGCCTGGAACCAAACACAGGTCATGAGCATCAAGATCAAATGCATCCTCTCCTTTCATCAACTTCAATTGTTCCTTGAGATCACGAAATCCTTTCTCAATTGCTATAAATCTAGGATCGTCCATCTTCATCTTAGTACGAACATTCTGAGGATTCGATACACACTGCGGAAACTGAGAATCTCTTTCATCAGCTTGATTAACCAAGTTACCTTGCACAGGCTGAGATCGCGTAGGAACATCCACTTGTTGAACATTGTCGTCAGAGGGAGGATCAAATAACGGATTAGTCCTTACTCTGAAGCTAGTCATGGGACCCATATCTGTGGTTCTCTTTACTATCCTTTAGTAATACTTAGAGCTTGGTCAGATGGTCGAGATGTCAGCTGACAGACAAAGACAGAAAGCCGAATGAGGATACAGAGGAGAAGGGACACATGCACATGCAAATTGCAGAATGCAGGAATGAAAGGTTTCATGGAACTCAAGTTCTTATAAACGTCACAGAGTAACAAAGAAAAATCATTTATTTTATTTATAATGGATTACAAGGAAACATTCTTATAAGAGTCCTAACATAATAGCTAAATAAAAGCTAATAAGGCCCTAAGGAAGTCCTTCATCGTGCTTGTTGATCTGCTCTTCTAGATGAACTTTCCTTGAACATAAGTTGGTCCACGATTGTCTTCTAAGGAGTAGTCTGATAGAGGAAAATAAATCATCCATCTCTCTTTTATTCTTGCTGAATGCTGATGAAAGTCTCTTGAACTTCTATTGATCTTCCATGATAAGGAAAGCCTCTTGTATTTGTCTTTCGAGTTCTCTTGATTCTTCAATCAATGCCCTTAACTTCTTTAGGTCATCCAAGTTAGGACTCTTAAAAGAATATTTCAAAATATTTTCTTTTGTAATCCCCATTGGTTCTATAATGTTTACAAATAAACTCGGAATTCCATGAAACCAATGCAATATGATGCTATATGGATGCAATAAACACAAGTAATCACATAAGGTCACAAAGGTAAACAAACAAGGAGACCCTAGGTATGCAACAAGCATGGAGCCAAAGAGTATACCCATTCCCGAAGGACAAGGACTAAATGGTGGATTGTACCTGTAGAACATGGTTTTAAGAAGGTCTCAAAGTCATTAGTCCATCTTTCAGATATTATCAATTTCTCGACTGACTCGGTGGTTAATAATATTCTCAAGAGAACTTCTTTTGAGTGTAGCATCGCGTAGCATTATTTCGGGACTACTCCTTCATAGTCTTGCACTACGTCCTAATAAAGGCCAAAGTAGGGTTAAAGGTAACTACAATCCTCAATATCATGGACTCCAATCAAAAATAGTAAAAGTTTTTACGACTATACTCGTTCAATCGAACTATTTTAGAGAGGGTCTCAACTGAGCGGTGATTCTTGAGTTAACTTGGTCGGGACTCACTCCCTATAAGCCTTGTCGAATATATCACCATCTTATCTTAAGTTCATTCAAGTCCGGGTGTAGGACTTTGTCTCACCACTCAAGGATCATCCCAAAAAGCAACAATTAAACAATTATACAAATAAACAGATAATCAAACATAACAATAAGCAAGTAAAATAAACAAGTTAGGGAAACCCACTGAGAGTCCCCAGTGAAGTCGCAATTTCTTTCGCGGTGAAATTTGGATACCAAACTATTAATGAGCTTGAATATAATTCATTTGCAACCGAACTTTGATTTGTCCAAAGGAAGGGAAAAAGATCAAAATACCCACAATACAATGCAAATGCAAGCTAGAGAGTTTTAGGTTCGGGGGTTGGTTAAACTTAGGGAAGGTGCTAGCATCCTAAGTTTCTGCAGTACTCTACAGGAACCTCTTGTTTTATGTTTGTTTTATTGCTAATGGTTTATCTGCTTAAGGGATGAAAGACCTAGGGGTTTGTTTCTAAGTATACTTGATAAGATATCGCATCTTATGCCTACATATCCTGACGGGAGTGGAATCAAAGTATTTGTAGTTCCCCTAAAGGGTTTGAGGAGTTCTTTGACTGTGGTCAAAGTTCCTACGGGATAAAAGGTAGTTGATTGATTGATTTTAGGAGAAAAGATGAGTTGTCATTTTAAGGGAGATTACTTGATTTAACCACCACAACTTTGTAGGAAAATAATCTTTGCATCGTCTTAAGAGAAGAGCTCAAGTACTCGGAATTTAATCGACAAGTATGCCATTATCTCTGTTAAGGCAAAGTCCCTACATATTGATTGAACTGTTATGGGGTAAGAGTTTTATCTCGCTTAAGATGATTAACATCTTATTCTCTAATATGTTTGAAAAGTTTTGATTGAGTTGATTTGTTTGTATCTAAGTTGTAAAGATAAAAGGTCCTTCCTATGGGGTAGGATCTATCTTAAAAGATCAACTTGAATGGGGTCAAGAATCATGGGGGAATATGATGCAAATGTAATGCATACGCACAATTGTTTAGGTTATGCGCAGATTCTTCCCTTGGACATTTATGCAATACGATAAAATAAATATGACAAATGATAAATTACGGAAAATAAAGGCGAATAAGTAAATCCATACACAGACGCATGAAAGTGCTAAGTGAGTGTAAGTGGATACGTGAGTGGAGTGGGTGCGTGAGTGGAGGCGCAAACATGCACGATTGAATCGAATGCGATGTTGATTAACTTTAGTTGGACTGATTAATTCTAGAGAGATTGAATTTAAGGGAGGGTTGAATTGATTGATTTTTTAAGAAAAAGTTGTATTAGACTCGTTTTAGTAAAATTGTTTATTATCATATATAAAAGTTAGTTTACTTAAGAAAAAATTTTCTAAGATTAAAAAAGTTTTAGTTATTATTATGAAAGAAGAAATTAAATTTAAATTAAAAAAAGATTGTTTATTATAAAATTTGATTTTTACTTAAGAAAAAGTTTTTTTTTTTGGTTAATCCACTAATCTATTTTATTAAATAAAAGGTTGGTATTATTATAATAGATTTTTCTTTAAAAATGTCGTTATTTGTTAAAGTATTAAAGATTATGAGATAGGTTTATAAAAACAAAAGATTTTAGTTATTAATAGAGCAAGTTAATTTAAAACGGTTTTGGAGATTAAATTATATTATAAAAGGTGTATACAATTATTTAAAAAGAATTAGATTGTTAAGTAGATAAATATAAAGGTTGATTAATTAAAGAAAAAAGTAATTTAAATAAAAAGGATTATCAGATTATTTATTAAAAGTGACTGATTTTAAAAAAGATTTAATTATTGGTTATTAGTTTATATTTAATAAAAAAGATTTATTAAGGTGCTGATTAATGAACTAATTAATTAATAAAATAAAATAAGTGATGATTAGGTTAATTAAAACGGATTAGTGGTTGATTAATTGGATAATGAGGGGGCGGATGGATCTAACGCGAAGAGGATAGCGAGGGTTCACGGTGGGCTGCGTGTGTGTAACGTATGACGGTGATCCGTTGTAGATCGTGTGGTGAGGATGCGTGGGTGCATGATAACGTGTGTGGGTGTGTGCTGTATGTGATTATATTACAAAATTACACAAAATAATTCAGAAAGAAAAAAAAACCCTAGTCCCCCCCCCCCCCAAAATCCCAAATCGCCGTTCGAGCTTCTCCCTTGTTTCCCTCTTCTCTTCTCCTTTCTGCTTCAACGATCTCTCCTCCTTCTTCTTTTCTCGCGCTCTTCGCCTGCCATTTCTCACCAAATCGGAACTGAAACACAAAAACACAAATTAGTCAATAAAAAATCACCAATAACAAATCGAACTTACAATGGTGAATGGATTTTTCTTGCAGGATATCGGTTGGAATTTGACGCGTGATGACGGAGGATGGTAAAGGCAGTTTGCGGCGACGTAAGGGCTGAAGTCAAGGCGTCACGACGGAGGATGATAAAGGTAGTTCACGATGGCGTGTTTAGGCAGTGAAGAAGATAAGTTCTTTTCCTTTCGATTGTGGGTTCTGATTTGGGATTTTTCCTTATTAAGTTTTGTCGTGAATCCCCTTTTGTGTGTGAATCCCCCTCTGTTATATACTGGTGTTCTTCATAAGCTTCAAATTATTACTTCCCAATTTCAGATTTGTGTGATAATGACTGCAATAACAAACTTCCATTTGAGGCGTTCTAATTTTGAAAACATTTCCATTCTTGCTGATTATGTCGGATCCTTACAAATTAATTCCTTCTTTTCTGTTCCCAGCAGGTACCCATTGTCATTGAATAATGTCGGGATTCGGTTTTGGAAAGAGATACAGTTGGAGGAATACGTCAGTTGCCTGCTAAACGTGTGCTGAGTTCTGTTCTGTGAGTGCCTTAACTTGGTTCTTCCTCTTCTTTTTTTTGACTGCCTTAAATCAATGTTAACCTGGTGAAATGGAGTAAAATGGAGGAACAAGAGAATACGTGCGATACTCGCGTTAATGGTCTCAGGATTTATGTGCAATTCTTCGTCCATTCCTTCTGAACTTTCGCAGGTTATTTTTTTCAAAATCTATTTCATAAACGGTTTCGGTTCAACTCTCGATTTGGTGTCGGTTCTGACTTTGATTGTTTTGCAGGAATCTTTCAAGGGAAACATGATGAAGGCAATTATGCTAGCACCTCTTGCGGGGTTTGGGTATTCTCGTATCTGCGGGTACAGTCCTGACATCCTATCCGAATGATTTTCAATAGTGGTTGCTGATTGCTTAAGTCAATTGCGGTACCGCCATTTCTTGATACTTTCTGGTATGGTGGTTCTTGATGTAATACTTGTCTTTGAATATTTGGGATTAATGACAACAACTTTGCATTCTTGTTTCAGCCTGCGGTTATGGAGCTAAGTCATTTCACGCGACAAATGTTATGTGCGTTGATGCCCTGGTTCTATCATGCTTGGTGGGGAATGCACCGTACACTTTACTTTGGCCAAGCAGGTTCTTACCCACTTTCAACAGTTCAAGGAGGTAATCAGACATGTTATTATTTCAACATCCTTAATGTCCAAATGTGTCAATCTTTTCACAAAGTAACCTATAAATTCAATGCCTTCTAACAGGACTGATACAATCAAGAAAAGTCGCGGTCTGAACCTGATGTCGGTGAGCTCTTTTCTGGCAGCTTTTGAAGAGGCGAGTTAATGGTTATTGGCCCTGGGTGGTTCTTGGAGACAAAGTTGTTCTTTTCATAAGAGAAAAGAATTGGAGCCTCAAAGTTAAACATAAACATAAACCGCCAATTCCAAAGCCCTGCCATCACTATATCCATCAACGCAATTCGTCGCGAGGCAAAGTTGTTTCTACCAGAAATATTGGATCAGACTTGCTGTTTTATCCGTGAACGCTTTAATGCGGTTTTTACTTTTGAGTTGTGTTTGATGAGGATTCTCGCCGCTTGATGCGTGTGTACTGCTTGGTACTGATATTTGTAATTTAATTCCCTGCTCTGTTTTGTTATTCCCCACAATCACATAACTCATAGTTTTCCACTTAAATTGATCATATTTTGGCTATTGTTTGGATTGACTCAATGAATTATTGAATCCATTCATTTCTCTTAACATGTTGTAAAGGGATCGAGGCGACCAGCTGCAGCTTGGCGTTGACGGCACGTCTTGGCAGTACCGCGGTTTAATCGAGTTTGGTGAGAATGCGATTTTGGTGTAGAGAAACATGAGGAAGACCTGCATTAAATGTGAGCATGCATCTTGTAGGTTCTGAAATGTCATGTAGCTCGAAGGACATGACGGCGTGAATGCTACATTTTGTTTTTTTCATGTTGTAACTGAGTTTTGATTTGATTTGTCAATGACAGGTTGTTGTTGTCTTTCCTTTGAAGATGGAAGGGAGAATACGACTCATAGAGAAATGCCAACGAAGTTGTGGCGTTGCCGTTGATGTTGAGGTTGAAGTCAAGATAAATGCTACTGCTATTAAAACAGACAATTGTTGCTGTCACAAATCCACTAGTTGGACACGAGCATTGAAGTTCGGATTAAGGTAGATCACGAATTGCCTCACCCTTCCAACTCTATGTGAATTCCCCCAAAATTTATTCTCATTTCGAAACCTTCTTATATGATACTTATTCATTGATTTCTTGATTTTAAATTCCTTTTATAATCACTTGTCGTATCTTCGTGTTTTTCAGACTTTGGCCTTATCCACCTACGGAAGGGAAATTGCCGAGGCAGCTGCCGGGTTTTCAGCGGGATAGAGGTTGATTGAATTCTCATGTCTGCTGCCCAGGGATTTCGCGCCATTATTTCTTCTTGGTAAAGTGTTGTTGTTGTGTTATTTGTTAATACAGACTAATGAGGTGTATTGATCTTGTATTTAAAACTTGGTGTGGGGTTCACCAACTTCATTAGCAGGCCCCATTCGGTACTATTATTTCTTTAGAGTCATCACCTTTAGCTTACCCTTCACTTTTTATGTTTGTAACATTGATCCCATCTTGAAAGAACGCTGATGCGAATTATAAAAGCCTCTTTGAACAGGGAACCCTTTGCATAATTCTTAATTTTGTTAAATCTTATTGAAAGAACAATATGAATTAAACTTTAATGCTTAACTTCAGACTTTAAGACATCAGCGATCAAGAAAGAGACAAGGCCTTAGAATTAATGAACTCCCAACTTCAGCTTTGCGCCTTGATTTACCTTCCACTTTGTTTAAACAAAAACTCTCTGGTTTACCAACCTTTCTTTTTCTTGATGACCCTTAATGAGATATGGTCACCAATTCTTCTAAATCAACCTTAAGGTGTTATTCCAAGAATGACCAAAGAAGGACGAATTCGTGAGAATGAGCATTACCCCCATTTGAAAGAATAAAATCTCTGCGCAAACCTACACCAAATGGTTAGTGATAATAAACATACATATATATACATATACATATATATACATATACATATACATATATATACATATACATATATATACATATACATATACATATATATATATATATATATATATATATATATATATATATATATATATATATATATATATATATATATATATATATATATATATATATATATATATATATATATATATATATATATATATATATATATATATATATATATATATATATATATATATATATATATATATATATATATATATATATATATATATATATATATATATATATATATATATATATATATATATATATATATATATATATAGTAAACTAAAACAAGCAAGAAACAAGCACAAGGAGGCGGAATCTTGTGGTAAAAAATTAGGGTATGACACAAGGGCACACACTTTCATATGTCTTGGATTCGGAATACATATGATCAACTTGTAGCTGCTGGGATTTACGAGGTTACCGATATGATGTACATGCTACATATAGTAGCATGTGTTCTCTTTGTGGAAAAGTATGGTGTTTATATCGACGCCTGGTACTTGTGTCTCTTCAGTAGCCTCGAGGATATCAGTTGGGTTTAAGGTATGTCGTGTTGATCCTTCTATATACAACACTTGGAGTGACGACAATTTTTGAGACCAAACAACTTGCTGGCTATTTGAGTCTTTTACAAGTATACTTGAGATTATTATTTATTGTTAATTTTGTATTTAATTTTTGTGAATAACATTTATTATTTATTATTTTTTGTGTCTGTGTTTTGATATCAGTGTTGGATATACGAGCATTTCCACCATCTGTGACATGAGGGTGCAGCATTGCGCAGTGGGATCCCCACGGGCGAAGAGATGGAAGGCCAAACAAGCATATTTCGGTGGTGTTGCTAAGTACAGGAGGAGGCTCGATGCGCTGACTATAGATAATGTCATCTGGACACCATATACTGGTCATAAAGTCCACCGTGAGTTCGAGGAGTTGTCATTATATTCAGGTTATATGAGATGGGAGACATGATTGCTAGACACTTTCCTGAGAGGTGTCTGCGGAAATATGATTATGTCTAGAGTATCCCACGACTAGTTCCAGAGATACCATATGCAGGTATTTATTGGTGGTTTCATAATAACTTCATCAGCTCTGGTCGTGCCATTAGAGATCGAGCATTCACCGTTCATCACCCCTCGCAGTGTGAGGGTGGTTACTTAGAGTGTTATCTCACTGTATCACACCCTCGCATCACACCCTCACATCACCCCCACCTACAACTGATGATGGGCCTTCTGATGTTGGGGTACCTGTTGATGATGTGTCACCGCCTCCTCCTCCAACTGATGCCGATAAATAGCAGCGCATCTAGATGATTGCAGTTATTATGGATAACCTAATGGGTTTGGTAAACCCATATGACGAGGTTTGTATTGTATTATCTTGGGCTGCACACATAGCTTTTGGGGGCTTATCTAGACATCTTTTTTATATCAGGGATTTAGTCTATTATGTATTATTTGTATCATTTGTATATTATTCAGATATCCTCATAATAACTTTTTATTTGCTAATATTTTTGATCTTCTATTGATGTAACATCAGCATTAACTAACATTTGATAATGGATTACATAACTTAAACATAAATTAAACATAACTTAAGAAAAACCTAAACACTATCAGATGATTAATAAATAAGAAAAACCTAAATACTACCAAATAATTTTGGACATTTCAACATCTTCATTATGTCGTCAACAAATCTTGAAATCTTAACTTCTAACTCGACCAACCTCTTTGTTATCCTACGACGAAATGATCTCCACTATCCTTCACATCTTCGTATGTCTTCAACTCAATAAGGTTGTATTTCACCCTCCTGGAAGTATCAATCCAATCTTCACGAAACTCGATCATTCTCACATTTTTATTTTCGGTATCAGGCAACAATTCATTCAACTTAGACGTCAGACTGACAAGAGATGTGGTGTCATCCTAAGGCCAGAACTCTACAGGAGGCGAAACTCCGTTGAACTATACTTCCGCCTTAATCAAAAATTGAGGAAGAGGTGTTTTTTGAGATGTTTTTATCAAACAACATGTGACCCCTATTTATACAACTTTGTATTTACTTTAGACCACACAAAACTGTCGGTGCAATCACAGACATCCGAAATTGTCGATAAAATCCTATACGTCCAAAAAATTAAACAAATAACATTACCGGAAATTTCACTTAGATTGAAATTTCCTGTATAAACATTTTTCGATATACCAAAAATTTAAAATATAGAAAAAAATTTATCAGTACCAAAAATTTCATTTAGTCTACCAAAAATTTTAAACGGAAATTTGAACCAATTTTCAAGTAAAAACAATTTTGAGAATATAAAAATAGGAGATGTCAAATATAATTTAGGGGTGGCAAGTTAAAATCTTTTAAACCATGCATGTCTTTTACCATAAAAGAGCAAACTTTATGCAAGAAAACTGTCACAAATTTTCCCTTTTTAAAATAACACGATCAAATAAATTTTTTAATCCACTTACCCACCATGCAAATGATTCGTTTGTTTTGATTTTTTTTAAAATAATTTTTATAATGTGACATAATTTTGTGTAAAAAAAAATTACACATAAAAGTTTTAAATAAAAATTTAGTTTGAATATTTATTTTTAAAATGTTATTCTAGATATTTCATCATTTTATTAAAAAAAATTTTGAATATCAAAATTTTAAAAAATCACTTAATTTTGAAGTCATTTCAAATAGCTTACCATAAAAATCATTTTTGATATACAATTTTTTGAAAAAATTGTAATTTTGATTATATTTATATTATAGAATATCAAAATTAATCTTTCAATTAAAAAAAATTAAATATAAAAAACTTGTAATATCTTAAACAACGGTTTTATAAAACTCATTTTAAAAAATATAAAGAATGTTTTTTTTTATAAAAAAACTCAAACAATCATACCCAAAATCTATAAATGAACGCATTGCGAATCACATTCTAAAAAGTACTAATTCTAATTAAGTTTAAAGCATTCTTTAATAGTTTAATCAAATTTAATATGTTGATCAAATTTACATTCATTAGAATTAAAATAGAACGAGAGCTGACTTACATGTAATTTTTCAGTCTCCTTTTCCCTTCAATAATTTGTCACACACATTTTCTTTTAGTCATATAACAACAAGTAGAAAGCCATTAAATAATATGCAACCCCCTAATTGAATGTAAAGAGAATTCCAATCCTTGTCTAGATTAGGACATGCAAGACACAGTGACACACAATTAATCAGTTTTCTTTAATTTGTCACAGTCCATGCACAGTTGTGACACACTTTGGATGCACTTCATAGCCACATTGAAGACACTGATAAGCCCAATTAGACCCTTGTTCATCACAAACACAACAAATAAAGGGTCCTCCACCATTTCCATCAGACACTAAATTAAGTCCATGATGGTGCCCTTCATGATGCACCAAATTTGGAAGATCTTTAGCCTCTTGTTCAAGCTGTTTCTCTAGCTGCTCCACTTTTGTAGCAGTGAAAGGGTAAGCATTTTCTTGGTACAAGTTTATCAAGTTTCTTCCATGTATTGTTATTGTTTTACCATTAGGACCTATGATTACCAAACAAGGTATCCCTTGTATATCAAAATGTCTTGCAAGGTTCTTTATCTCTGGGTCACCAAAAGGTAATGCTAACCAAGGCATGGTGTTGTAGTAAGAGTCAAAAGATTCTTGGTCGCGGTCGTTCGATACAAGCACAATTTCAAAACCTTCTTCTTTATCATCTTTTTCAGCTAGCTCTTGCTTGATTTTCTGATAAACAGATATCAATTTGGGAGTGAATTTGGTGCATGGGACACACCATCCTGCTGAAAAGTATAGTCCAATAGTTTTGCCTACTAAAGAAGTAACCGGTACCTGAAAAAAAACCAACAATAAATAAATTAGGTTAGAACAATATCTAGTAATAAAGAAAAGAAAAAATGCACTTCTGATCCTATCTATAATAAAAAAATTATTTTTTAGATTTATTGTATAATCAATGTATCTTAAGTGTATAATGGACCAGTTATATTAAATCATTGATTATTCAATGAATTTAAAAAATCAACTTTCTCTTATAAATAGTTTTATTTAAGCATTTAGGTCAAATGCACCTTGGTTTGCAACTACATAGCATAACATTTGTGGTTCCATGAATTAGGGTTTCAATATTACTGGTCATATATATAATGCAACGATCTATATTACTAAAATAAGGAGAGATACAGAAAACAATCGAGTCTAACGCGTATTTAGGCCAAATGCAAGGGCAAGGGGTACGCGAGGCGTTGCGACGCTATCTCGTGTCCTTCGTAGCCCTCTTGTGTGGCTATATATGAGCCATTCTTAACAAATTAATATAACATAAAAGAAGTTGAATGCTTACATAATATAATAAATAAATAGTTGAAAACAGTCGCATGCAAATGAGTAAGATGAATGGAACATTTTACCTGTGTGAGTAATCCACTTGTGTGACTCAAAAGATAATCTCTATGATTATTTCCTAACAAATTAGCTAGAGTTTGATTCTCGAGCTTCTCCCTCTCAGCCTGATGCAATTCCTCCAACCTCTCTTTACTAAACGGAAAAGCTTGAACACCGTATCGATAAATAAGCTCAACGCCATCACGAAGTGTTGCTTCACCGTTACTATCATCAGGTTGCAACATAACCAAACACGGAATACCTTCGACGTCGTACTTTCTGTTCAATGCTTTCTTTGTTTCTAAATCAGAGAAAGGAACTGCAAGCCATGGCATGGTTTGGTAGAATCCATTAAAAGCATCTAAGTCTTCGTCAGAAGATACATAAACTATTTCAAACTGAGGGATGTTTGTTCTAAGTTGTTGGTATATTCCAATGAGTAATTGGGTGAATCCACGACATGGTGGGTACCAGTTGGCAGCGAATAATAGTCCCACTACTTTTCCTTCAAGTTCTGAAACTTTTACCTTTGGAATCAAATCAAATATAAATAAAATTAGAGTTCAAAAGTTACTAGATGTTACATCGAGAAGTAGTAAGAAGAGAATAGAATTATGAGAGGGACATTCCAACAAAATGACCCACTTTTTAGGGGGTAATGGGACACGTGTATAGAACTAAAGGTAATTGATAGGACACTTGTCATTCGTTTCAGAAGTTTGATTCTTCACGACAGCTTAACAATGAAAGTGACTGCAAATGTTTGGCACATGTGTATGTGTAGCTCGTGAATGCTTGCCATCTAGCATATCAATTCATATTCTTCTAACTAACTAACAAACTACTAAGCTAACAAGAATATATCTAAGCTAACTAACTAACAAACTACTAAGCTAACAAGAATATATCTAAGCTAACTAGAATATATATAGTTATAAAGGTAAACATCACTCCGTGTTTCAGAGGTATTTACGACACAGAGTCTGACACTTTATTCACGATTAATCTATAAAAAAAACCTCTATACATATATTTCACTATTAATTAATTTATAGTGAAGTAGATGTTTTAAAAAAAAATCCAAGATTCAATTGTATATGTGATTATAAGTGGAAGCAATTATTATTCTACAAATCAATTTTGTAAAGATGACTTAAAATCAACCGTATTTTTTCACAATATATCATCATCAGAAAACTGTTGTAGAATACAATTTAAGATTAGAGTTTAACTGATACTAAATTTCTAAAAGCCCTAGAACTTGTTTAATTTCTTTTCCATTCAAAAAATTGATGGCAATAAACTGTGGACAAAGTTACATGTTCAAATAATACATTAATGTATGGAAATATGAGGACAAGAAGAATCAATATTTTTTATTAAAAAAATATGATTCTTTATATAACACAATTGAACAGTACATAAAAGAATTTCTACTTTAAACAAAAAAAAAAAAACTTGAAAAAATTGCAAGAGTTCCTAACCGAAACAAAACCAGAAGCATTAACAAGTAGCTGCAATAGAAAGAAAAAGAGAAAAAAAAACCTGAGCTCCAGTTGAAGATAGGAGAAAATCACGATCCTTGGAAGCAAGAAGATGCGAGAATTTACAGCTTGAAAGTTCTTCTTCTTCCTCCACAAAGTTACCATTATTAATGACCACAGTTTCAGTTCCATCCTTCATCTCCATCTTCATGAAACTCTCTTTTTTTTCTCTTTTTCTTTCTTATATTATTATTATTATTATTATCATGAATAAGAGTCAAGAAATGAAAGAAGAGTCTCTCATAGTAATAGTATAGTACACTACTCATTCATTCAGTCACTCACACAACGACACATATAGGAGTATTCATTAGAATCATATTCTTTCCACATTGATATGCGTCCACAAACAACACCTTCACACGTAGCATACCCTAGAGATAAAACTAATATACAACGCATCCACATGAAATCAGCTACTAGAATGTGCCACGTGTATGGTTGTGATTCTTGAAAGGAAGGTTCGTGCTGTCATAAAAGATCTTTTGAATGATTGAATATTGTGCTTGATACGGTAAAGGCTCAATTGATCGACACCTGGTTACTCCTTTATTTTATTTTCTGCCAAAGCTTTCATTGCTGTCAAGCTAACCCCATGCCGTACTATGTTGTATTGTATGTAGCCACTATTCCTTCTTTTCTTGTTATTGTGACACCTCCTTATAAATTGATTTTGATATTTGAGTTAACTATTCCAATAATCTCTAAATGATTTATTTGAAATGAATAATTTTTTTAAAATAAATAGGGTATTTGGATCAAAATAAATAAATGTTTTAAAACAAAGTTCTGTATGATGTAATTAAAGTCGGTTGAAATATATTAATTTGTAATTTAAGTTAGTATGTTAAATAAGACATTACTTTTAAGTTTAATTGTTAAGTTAGTTTGTATCATAAGTTAATTTAGCAGTTTATAAATAAACTAGTTCTCTTAAGTTGTTTAAAGATATTAAATATTGGTATTCACTTATAATCTTTAAACCATTGTCGAAAAAGTGAATAGTAAAACAGTTTTAAGAAATTCTTATATTTCTCCTTTCTTCTCTCTCTTTTGTAAAACCTAATAGGATTTCTCGTGTTTGTTCAAAAAAGTTAATTTTTTCTTCATATTTTGGTTTTTTCTTGATGACATAAATTCACAACAAATTGGTGCACTGAGCATAGAGGAGAAGATATCATCAACAAAATATATGGGATTGATAAATTCACCAGTGTGAATGATTTCAATTTGTGGCGCTTAAAGATGCAAACCATTTTTGTTCAACGATGCCCTATTGGATAAAAAGAATACAACCATGGTCGAAAAAGTCCACAATATCATTATATTAAGCCTTGGTGATAAGGTTCTCTGGAAGATTTCAAAGAAGAAAGCTACAACGGGTGTATGGACGAAACTTGAAGGTTTTGTGCATGACGAAAGCTAGTTCGTTTCCTTGTTATAGAGTTTGTTTCAAGGTGGAGATTTGTGGTATTTGGATTGAACTCTAATGTCGATAAAAGTAACTTCATGGTTCGACAGGAGTTGTGTATGTTGTAGTCAAAGTTTGTTTGAGCATAATGTCGAAATATATTAACTTGTAATTTAAATTAGTATGTCGAATTGGACCTTGCTTCTAAGCCAAATTGTTAAGTTAACTTGTATCCTAAGTTAGCATAGTATTCTATAAATAAACTAGTTCTCTCAAATTGTTGAGAGAGATTAATTGTTGGTATTCACTTGTAATCTTTGAACCCTTATTAAGAAAGTGAATAGTAAAATAGTTTTAACCAGTTTCTATTCTTCTTTCTTCTTCTCTCTCTTTTGTAAAACCTAATAGGGTTTCTTGTGTTTGTTCAAAAAATTCAATTTTTTCTCATATTTTGGTTTTTTCTCGACGACATCAATTCACAACAATAAATGATTTATTTTAATTTTCAATTTGTTTTTTTTTCTTCAAAATTTCCCCCAAAATAATATTACATTCATCATTTTGAATGCTTGATAAATGGTACTTTAGTAAAAATATTATTCTCTCTATTTCATTTATTTCTTTTTCTTAATATATGTGAAATGGTCAATCAGATTACTCATTGTGGGACGAAGGGAGTACCTGACTAAGATGGGAAGATGCCAAAGAACTTCCTAGTATACTCTTTCATTACATTACAAAATACACATAAAAAATCTTTTTTTAGTAATTGACTAAATATCTCATATGGCTAATCAAAGTAAACCCTTTTGCCATGTGAGGGATAATGGTGGTTCCTTTTCATTTTTTCCATTTAAAAAAAATCTCCTTTTTCCCTCACTTTCTCTCTCTTTTCCCGTTTCCCTCTTTCTCTCTGTCTTCTTCCTCATTCTTTTTCTTCTCCTTTTTTTTTTCCTTTTTATCACTTCTTCCATTTATCACTAGTTCTCAAACCATAAAAGCAAAACAAAAAGGATGAATGAAATTGAATGTGAGGGCAGAACCTCATATATAGATGTGCTTGTTTCGATAATGTCAAAACTCAGCTCCATAGAAGAATATATGTTGGACGTTATCATCATGTTGCATTTGCATGTCTTGTTTCTCATAATTCAAATGCTCGTATAAAATATCACGGTTGTTGCATATAGATTGTCATAAATGTGTGTCATATGAGTTTGACGTTGTTGGTGTCGTGTGCCATATCATAGGTTTCATCAAGAGTGTGGAAAAATATGAAAATATGCATTTTTTAGTGTTTCAGGGCTTTGAGTCGACCAAAGACTTGTTCCAGTTGACTCACACTATGTGTCATTTTTGTGTATTAGTCTCGGGAGGGCTCGAGTCGACCCTCTGGTCGACTCATACTGTGAGCATTTTAATTTGGCTAAAAATGAATGCTATGCGTCGACCCATGCAAAGCTCTGGTTGACACATAATCCTGTTTTCTGCAAAGTTTTACATTCTGGTCAGCTCAGATCGACCCCTTCTTCTGCATAGGTCGACCGTTCACTGTTCTATGTCAAATTTCTGTTATGTCAGCTGTCTTTATGAAGTGGTTTTGTTTGTTAGGTCAATTATGTTTGGTATATAAGTTCAGTTTACTCTTTCATTTCAAAGACATTGAGAAAAACAAGAAAAGTGAAATAGGTGTCGATTTGGTTCTCATTATCTTCATTCTCTTCATAGCATATCACAACAATTACACATAATTATCTTTGTTATGCATTGTGCATGGTTAGAGGTGATAACGTTCGAAGCCGAAGATTTGGTTATCTGGTTCGGGTTGAGAAATCGACAAGTTTTTCTTGAATAAAACCTTTGGGGTTTTTCCCTCCATAGGCACAAGATGCGACTTTTTGGCGAGCATACTTAAAAATGAACCCCTAGGTATTTCACCCTTAGTAACAATAATAACACAATATAAAACAAGAGGTTCCTGTAGAGTACTACAGATGCTTAGGATGCTAATACCTTCCCTAAGTTTAACCAACCCCCGAACCTTATACTCTCTAACTTTGCATTGCATTGTATGCTTTTTGGTTATTCGATCTTTTTCCCTTCCCTTGGACAAATTAAAGATGGATGGTGAAAAAATGATTTGTGATTCAAGTTAATCAATAGCTTGTTATCCAGCTCTCACTGCGACATAAATGGCGACTTCACTGGGGAAATGCTTGAGGGTTCCCCTTAACTTGCTTATTTGTGTTTATTGTTGTATATTTATATATCTGCTTATTTGTATATATGTTTATCTATATATTTGTTTATGCTTTGGGTTATTATCCTTGTGTGGTGAGAAAGGTCCTACGCCCGGACTTGAGTGTACTTATGATAGGAAGGTGATATATTCGAGAAGGCTTATAGGGAGTTATTCCCGACCAAGATGACTTGAGAATCACCGTTAGTTGAGGCCCTCTTGAGAATAGTACTATTGAACGAGTATTCGTGAAAACACTTACTATTTTTGACCTAGGAGCTTGTGATACTGGGAACCTTTAGTTACCCTTAACTCAACTTGACCTTTCTTAGGGCGTAGTGCAATGACTATGAGGGAGTAGTCCCAAAATAGTTGATACGCGATGCTGCACTCAAAAGATGTTCTCTTGAGAATATTGTTAACTACCAAGTATTTGGGAAATTGATAATATCCGAAAGATGGACTGATGACTTTGGGAACTTTTAGAACCTTTGTTCTACAGGTACATTCAACCCTTAGTCCATACCCTTTAGGGATGTGTATACCCTTACTCCATGCTCGTTGCTTTTAAATCTAAGTTTCCTGTTTTGTGTGTGTGTGTATGTATCCTTGTGTATCTTTGTTTGCTTGTGTTTGTGCATCCCTGCATTCATAAGCATTATATTGCATTTGGTTTCATGGAATTCAGAGTTTTATTTATAAACATTGCAAGACCATTATGGATTGCAAAAGGAAAAATACTTTGAAATATTCTTTCAAGAGTCTTAAATGGATGACCTAAGGAAGTTGGGAGCTCTGATTGAGGATCAAGAAAAGTTCAGAAAGAATTATGGAAAGCTCTTTCTTTATTAAAGGTTCATGTGGACAGTGGACTTCTTTCTACCTTTATTAAAGCTCTTATGAAGTTGTCTGATGTCAAAACCAATATGATTACTAAAGGTGGAATTTTTGGATTAACCACAGATTTCCTAATCAATAAAGCCCAATATTACACCGATCATATGAGCATGAATGCGTTTGAGGAAATCCTTGCCTTACTTATCTATGGAGTGTTTTTGTTCCCAAGTTTTGAAGAATTTGTTGACCTTAATGCCATCAAAGCTTTCATGAAGAATAATCTAGTACCCACTCTGCTTGATGATGCTTACCATTCAGTTCATCTCCGAAATTTTCATGGTGGAGGAATGATTACTTGTTGTGTACCTTTATTGTACAAGTGGTTTATTTCGCACTTGCCCAAGTCTGGCTCCTTTTGGGATCTCAATAAAGAATGTTGGTCACAGAAAATTATGGCACTGACTCACTCGGATATTGATTGGTATAACTGTGTATATGATGGGATACTAATTATTGACAGCTGTGGAGACTTTTCCAATGTACCTCTCCTTAGCATCAATGGAGGAATCAGTTACAATCCTGTTCTAGCTCGCCGTTAGTTAGGATATCCTTTAAAAGATCAACCTAAGAGTGCATGTGGAAAATATTTTCTTTAAAGATAACAAGGAACTTCAGGAGAAGATTATGATTGCATGGCGTCATCCACACAAAAGAGGAAAAGAGAGTTTGAGGAAGCCTAACTGTGTTTCTTTGGAACCTTACCTCCAATGGGTCAGAGATAGAGCTATCAAACTGAAGATGCCTTATCCTCGACAAAAACCCATGCCTTTGAAGAGGGAACATGTTCTAATTTTCATGTCTAAAGCGGAAGAATTGAAGATTGCTCTGTGTAAAGCACAACAGAAGGCAGAAGCTTGGAAAAATAAGTATCAGGTGGTGGTTAAAGAGAATGCTGAACTTTAGAGACAATTACAACTGAAGAACGAAGAGTCATTTTTCTGCAAGAAGAGAAAAGCACAAGAGGATTTATTTTCCTCTAGCCCTCAGACTACCCCTTGGAAGTTAATTTAAGATAATTTCATCCTCAAGAAGACCCGGTTAGAGGAACAGATTAAGGAGCATAATATAAGACTTCCTTAAGACTTTATTAGCTTTTATTTAGCTGTTAATATTTATTTGTAATCCGTTATTAAATAATAAATGAATTTATTTTGGTATTCTATGACATTTATTAAATAATGGAAAAAGGATCTACATTAGACTGAAGACATTCAATTAACACATTTTTTTACCTCAGAGAGGAGTGTGTTAACTATCTTTACGGATCATATGAGATTATCATTAAGCCGAACGACTTTGAAGTCGCCATCTGGTATGGGTTCGACCTCACCTTCACACATATTAAGATCGGCTATATTAACTCTTCCAAAACCCTACTCTAACATTGTTGTGGTGGTGAGGAGATTTTCTAGTATAACATCGTGGAAACATCTTGCTTCTTTTAGATTGGAGTCAAATACAACCAGCTTTCTGACATTGTTGTAGTATGTTACTTTAAGGTGGACTAGGGAAGCCACAACATCCAACAGTGCTAAAAAGGACCTGCCAAAGATGTTACTGAAAGCACGCTTACACGAAACTATCAAGAAATAAATGATTATCTCCATTTTGTCTTCTCCTTCTCTGAGCGATATCGGTACGTTTTCCATTTTAACAGGGGTGAGTTACAGAATTATTGAATACTAGGAGAATTCCGTCACGACACAAACTTAAGCCTGATTGGTGGAATCCTAGTTGCTTAAGTGTATCGATGTAGAGAACGTAACACAAACTCCTATCGTCCACGAGAAAACCTGCCACCACGTGATTTACCACACTAACTTTTATAACTAGCAGTAGTTCCACGTTTTGGGTTCCATTACCTTCTCATGATCTCGAAATCCTAGAATTGACATGTCTTTACTTTGAGATATGGTGTCAATTGTCACTTGAGGGAGGTTTTTCGATGAAGGATCTCCATCACACAACGTTTTGATGCGGATCTTGTTGACGACAAATAATTGAGATGGTGTAAGATCAGGGCATTACGCGGGATTCTTCGATAAGACGCATAAAGTTATCCTCTTCATCTTATAACATATCTGGTAGATCTCTAGCTTCTGGATAAAAAATGTTCTGATCCGAAAGTTTCGTGGGAATTAGAGGTCGATTCACACAAACGATTTTCTGTGCGAGAACCAAAATTGATGTTGGTTGACAATGTTGGACTCTTGAAAAAGTAATGTTAATTTCCGATGCGGTGGCGCGAGATGGACCTGCAATATTATTACTCTAACATTCAAGTTAGTTACAGAATTTAAAATGAGTGAAATGAAAAATTAAGATCTGAAAAATGGACCCTCAATTTTACGCTGTATTGATGACAAATTTAAATAACTTTTATTAAATTTTACATGATTGAGTTAAATATATGAATCTCACATGTATTTGGTCATTGAGCAGGACATTATTAATAATATAAGAGATTGTATTTAGAAATCGCATAATTTTAATTACTCAAAACTATAATGACATCCAACCATCAAAAAGTAATTCACTAAAAAAAAAAGTTAAAAGAAAAGGAGAAAAAAAAAACCTTGCGACGATGCGTTTAAGCTTCAGAAAAAGCTTCGTGAATCTGTGACCACATTGCTTCATCTTTGGTCTTTCTTCACTCGTTAGGGTTTTTATCAGATTCTCCCAATTTCGCTCAATTTCGTTCAAAATGACTCAAGATCTTGAGATGAAAGATCGTTCAACTCCTTCCAACTCCGTTTCTCCACCCGTTCCATCTACTTTGCAGCGTAAGAATCTCCGTCGATTTCAAATCTCTGTTAAATCTCTTCAACAATTTTTTTTTTTTAAATCTGTGGATTTCGGAATTGTGTTTCATAGATTTGAAGGAGATAGCAACTCTCATCGAGACCGGTTCGTACTCCAAGGAAGTTCGTAGAATTGCTCGTGCTGTTCGTCTTACAATTGCATTGAGACGGAAATTGACAGGTTCTGTTATCACGTCTTTTCTCGATCATGTGCTTACTCCTGGGTCTGAATCTCATGCCAAATTGTCTGCGTATCTTCCCAAGGTAAGCTAGATAGCTTCTGAAAATAGATTATAGCTCATGTAAGTAATTTGACTTAATTTGTTCTTTCGAAATAGAAATAGCTTATCCATAGGTGCTTAATTAAACTATATATCCAAACAGGGCCCTAATTGTCAATCTAAATTAGGAGGTGATGAATATTTATTTTTGTATTTTAAAAGTTTCCATTGACTACTTGCAACTTTCTTAGTTCGGTTATTGAATGTCGATGTCACAAACTTATTTCATAGAAGATATCTTGTGAGATATATGTTTGAATGTTCTGACTTTGATTAATTACTCTTTATCTGTCTTTTTGAAAATTTAATCTTCCTATCTTTTTTGTGTGGAAATAGCAATGGTCTTTTTAGTAATAATGTTGTCAATGATTGTATAGGAGGATGATCATGAGATGGAAGTGGACGCTGCAACGTCTGCCATTCAAACCCCTACAACTAAACATTTGTTGCCCGAGCTAGAAATTTACTGTTATCTGCTTGTATTACTTTTTCTGATTGATCAGAAAAAATACAATGAGGTCGGTTCCCGTATTGCTTATATGTTTTCAACTATGTATTCTGACAAATAGTAGAATGCTTATGATTCTTTGGTTTTTCTTTTTATAGGCCAAAGCCTGTTCCTCAGCTAGCGTTGCTTGGCTGAAGAATGTGAACAGAAGAACTGTGGATGTTATTGCATCTAGACTGTTTTTTTACTATTCATATAGCCATGAACTTACTGGAGATCTAGCTGAAATTAGGGGGTGAGTTGCGTGTTTATCTACATAATGAATAAATTAAGGAGGTGCACAACTGAATTATTTTCCAGTAACTTGTTTTAATCGTAGTGTTGTATTTTTCTTTTCAGCAACCTCCTTGCATTGCACCGGATTGCCACTCTGCGCCATGATGAGTTGGGCCAGGTTTGTTTTGTATCTATGTACAAGACTTTTTTTACGTTAAGGCTTATGATCTTGTACTTATCTGGTGATGCATTGCAGGAAACCCTTTTGAATTTATTACTACGCAACTATCTTCACTACAACCTATTCGACCAGGCAGAGAAGTTGAGGTCAAAGGCTCCACGATTTGAAGCACATTCAAACCAGCAGGTATGCTAGTTATATTATCCTGAGCACCAAAAGAAATTTGCTTAAAATTCCTATATTTTATTCCAGTGCTCACAGCTGTGGTGATAAAGCCACTGATGAAGCCTAATTAAAATTATTTTTGTTGATTCTTATTTAATTCCTATGTGCACATTTGTTTTGTTGTATATTTCTATCAGTTTTGCCGTTATCTCTTCTACCTCGGGAAAATCCGGACAATTCAATTGGAGTATACAGATGCAAAAGAGTCTCTCCTGCAGGCTGCTCGTAAAGCTCCAGTTGCAGCTCGGGGTTTTCGAATTCAATGTAACAAGTGGGCTATCATAGTGCGTTTGCTGTTGGGAGAAATACCTGAACGAACTGTCTTTATGCAGAAGGGAATGGAGAAGGCGCTAAGGCCTTACTTCGAGCTTACAAATGTAAGTCCACATTATGAATTTCTAATGTCATTATGATTGATTCTGTCTCCTTCTATATCCTTTAACCACTACATGTAAGCTTCTGATACCCCCCTGGTGATTGAATTTGAGGTAGGTCTTCTTCCATCTACTTCCTTTTTTGGCTTGGAATTGGGCCATTGTTTTATTTTTCTAATTCGGAATTACTCCATACATGCTATGTAGTAGTTTTACAATTTAATTTCCTCCATTTTTGGGGATTTCACAAGTAAATTGACTCATCATTTTTTTGTTACACATCGCTCTTAGTAATACCACAGCTCTAGATATTACCAGTAATTTCCTGATAACAGGTTACATATTAAGAGGGATAGTCTGAGAAGGAATTAAGAGGGATAGTCTGAGAAAGTATTAAGAGGGATAGTCTGAGAAGGTATTAAGAGGGATAGTCTACTATTCTTTCTCTTAACACCAGTTGAATCTATAACTATGGGTTTTAATGTTTTCTCAAGGCCCCCTTGCACAATTTAGGCCCCGAGTTAGTTATCAACCGTGCCAAAAGACTTTTTTTTTTTCCGTTTGTTGGGTCTTTTTTCAACCTATGGTGCTTTCTTGAAAATTATTTACTTTTTTTTTATGCATTGTCAATTGTTTGTTAATTCTCAAATTTGATATCCATATTTGTCATATGGGTTATGCTAACAAATGCCCTAAACAGGCACTAGTTAAGGAAGCCAAAAATAGAAATTTTATATTAGAAATAACAATATTTATCTTCTAAAAAGTTAAATACACCATTTCCAACACAAAATTTCTATATTTGTTTCCTTAAACGATGTCCTAAGGGCACTCATTAACATTTTCCTTGTTTTATATGCTATAATACTGTGTTAGTTTAGCTTATGTTGTCGAATTCCAGGCTGTCCGTATTGGAGACTTGGAGCTGTTTAAGAACATTGCAGATAAGTTTGCAACCACCTTCAGTGCAGATGGAACCCATAATTTGATTGTTCGCCTGCGGCATAATGTCATCAGGACTGGTTTACGTAACATCAGCATCTCATATTCTCGCATCTCACTAGCTGATGTTGCTAAAAAATTGAGGTTGGACTCACCAAATCCTGTTGCTGATGCTGAGAGCATTGTATCAAAGGCTATTCGCGACGGAGCAATTGATGCTACATTGGATCATTCAAGTGGTTGGATGGTTTCCAAGGAAACTGGAGATATTTACTCGACAAATGAGCCTCAGCAGGCTTTTAATTCTCGGATTGCCTTCTGTCTTAACATGCACAATGAAGCTGTTAGAGCACTTCGTTTTCCACCAAACACACACAAAGAAAAAGAAAGTGCTGAAAAGAGAAGAGAGAGACAACAGCAAGAGCAAGAACTGGCCAAGCATATTGCAGAGGAGGATGACGATGATTTCTGATAAGATTGTCTTTTCTCACCCTACCAGTTGCAAACATGATCTGTTTATTTGCTTGTATTTCCATTCTGAAGAACTTCCATTAGCATGCCCCTTTGAAAAGATGAAAATTTCATTTTCTACATGGAAGACCTCCTATAGTCATTTACCATATGGAAATCTCTACAATTTGTTTTCATTCATGATGACTGTTATGCTTTGTTTCGGTTGGGATAATTGTGTTTTAGGATCTTGGAAAACTAAAGTCAATTATTTAGTTCTGTTCTGATTTTTTTTTTTAATTTTTAAATTAAAAGATGTTACTCAGAATGACTTGTTGAATCATCAGTACTTGTTAGTAGAACGTGGAAAGGTCATTTAAGCCAATTACAAGCTGCTACAGAGATTATGGGGGCTGGGTTTGGATGGAAACATGCGAGGCGCAATAAAATCTTCTCACATGACTCTACATACTATCCCACTTTCAATCTAGACATGATTTATGACCATCCCTCAGAGTGTGATTCAGTTCGGTTATCAAGTGGGTTTATGGAGATTAAAGGACTTTTGTTGAGACATGTAGATAATGAAAAGGGAAGAGAGTCAGGCGTGTGCATTTCTTCCAACCTGGTTGAAATGGAAGATTATAGACTAAAGCAATGTGGTTAAATTTGACACTTTAAACAGTGTAGGACTGTCCGTTTTAACAATTGGGTTGCTATGAACGAGTAATAAAATATAAAATTACGATTTTAAGTCATTATATTGACTATGGTCTATTTTTTGTATTTGTTAAGAGATGGCATGTAGATACTTTGTGAGATGACTATACTATCAAAGAGATATATGTTTAGGGGAGATAGACACAAAGCTACCATGCCTTTGGCACTACATATCACTCAATCTCATCCCACAATTCAACCACACTCGTTAGAGCAACATGATTGGCCAATATAACATTTTCAATGATATATATTTCTTTTTTCTCGCCATGAAACATACTATTTTAGGAATCATTTTATTGAAATGTCAAAGTGGGTAAAGTTTCTCCCAAATCCACTAATTACTAAATAACTAATAAATATTTGTGAGATTATTTCACTTTTTAAATCTATAGGAAACTCTTTGATTTAGGACACTTCTAATGCATGATTGTCGGGCGATTGCTTATCTTATAAGATATGTTGCTTGTTTTAATTTATTATTGGAGTTTGCTTACTTGACACTTTAAATTGTTTGAAATTAAGGAATATTACCCAAATAACTAAGAACAATAACATATTACTTATTTTTAAAATATTATTTTCATAAAAGAATGACCCTTTTCTCTTTACAATGACATGTAAAATGATCATTTTTTAAGAATTAATATATAAAATTTAATTAAAATTAAATATAAATAAATTAATATAAATTGGTAGTGTCAATTTTAGATTGTCTATTTATAATTATGATTACTGTAAAATTGATTAAAATTGCTAGTGAATTTCTTAAATGTAATGTAACAATTTGAAAAACCTACCTTTATGTAAGGTGATTATTTGTTAAAATAAATATATTCTTTTCTATCACATATATATTTATTTTAAAACAAGTTAGTACACACGCATATGATTATTTGATTTGATGTGTATATATATATTTTTATCAATAATGATCAAAATTCACACATAAATTAAGTATGAGTGACTCTGATATTACTTGTTGAAATTCTATTAATTAACATATATTAATTCATATTCAATTTAAGATGAAATAGAATGCGGAAGCGTACCTTTAGGATCCATATAATTTCAATGAGAAGATGATGATCTTGATAGAGCAATGACCTTTTACTTGTAATTTTTCTTTTTTAATTCATTAGTTCCTCTTTCAATTTGATAAAGATAATAAATGTTTTGTAATATTTTCTAACGTCTACAATTGGGGACCATAACCCCTTATTTATAAGAATCTCATGCCCTTTCATGAAGAGTCATGATTGTTCAAATTTAGAATCTCATGCCATTTAATGAAGGGTCATGATTATTCAAGTTTTCTTATTTCAATTTTACCCATCAAAAAATAGAAATAAGACTTTTGATATCTACATAATATTTTTCATGACAATTATATCCATAGTCATAAACCTTATATTAAATAGATCACTTAAAATTGACTAATTAAATAATGATTCTAACACATTAATTTATTACATGTATGACCCAAAAATAAAATTCTAACCATCTCTCATTGGTCATATATGTCACTCTATAAATGTGTTAAATTTTGAGCTAAAAAATTTTCATTATAAACATGGACATATCCTTATCTCGTCCATCAGTTAGAGCAACTTTAATGCAGGGTTGTTAAACCAAAATTCTTTATAACTTACGTTAGTAATAAGGAATTTGCATTATAGTAGTGCTGACATGGCATATGAGATGCTCTAAAATTAGTTTACGTGCTCTACACAAGCAACGTACTCTAACTCATCATTTAACAAAAATAATACATTTTTATTAATTATTTAAAATAAATAATAGATTTTTATTAACCATTTAATACCATGTGGGGTCAAGTTTTGGTTTCTTATAGACAATCACCATTAAAGTAAAAACTACTCAAATCAACTATAAATTTTTTAAATCCTACAAATCACTTTGGACCCACAAAAAGTATCTTAGTTTACCCATTTAGTTTACTCTCACTAAAGATGCTCTTATATTAATATATAGAACCAAAGCGGTTTTCATTATATCAATCATAATTAAACCCATCAATAATCACAAATATAAACACAACTAAATGACATAGATTAATCATGAAATGTGCAGCATGAAAATCACATGAAGGTGATCAATACATGCCAATTTTGAACCGGTCCTCCTTACTTTAATGAGATCAATATTATCATACAAAGTGTATCGAACTGAATAACCAAACTTTATTTCTGATCAGAATGTAACACAAATATATGAGGATGTATGTATATACTATCAACCATATAACATAAGTAACAACAATAACTAACTCCCACTAAACCAAAGGATCCCTTGATTGTATAATACCCATGTGAGTAGTGTGCTCCTAAAAGACCTTGGGAGGAAGTCCCTTTGTCATAGGGTCCGCTATCATGGAGTTCTTCCCTAAATATTCTATATAAACTGTCCACTTTGTACTCTCTCCTTCACAACCAAGAACTTGATGTCAATATGTTTCGACTTTGTCGAGCTCCTATTGTTAATGGAGTATAAGATGGCTGATTTGTTGTCACAAAATAACTTGAGCGGTCTTTCGATTCCTTCTATAATTCGCAGCCCTGTGAAAAAGTTCTTCAGCCAAATCCCATGGTTTGATGCCTCATAACATGCTACAAACTTCGCCGCCATGGTGGATGAAGCTACAAGAGTTTGCTTGGCACTACGCAAAGAAACTGCACCACCAGCCAACATATATATATATATATATATATATATATATATATATATATATATATATATATATATATATATATATATATATATATATATATATATATATATATATATATATATATATATATATATATATATATATATATATATATAGCCCAAAGTGGATCTTCTACTATCTTGGCATCTAGCAAAATCTGAGTCAGAATACCCAATGATCTATAGAGAACCTGACCTCCTATATGTGACCATATAATATTTTGTTCTCTTTAAATATCTCATAACTCTTTTAGCTGTTTTTCAATGATCCATTCCCGGATTGCTTAAATATATTCCTAACACTCCAACAATGTATGCTACGTCTGGACGTGTACAAACTTGAGCAAACATTAGACTTCCTACAGTTGATGCATAAGGAATCTTTTGCATTTCTTAAATTTCTAATTTTCGTTTGGGGACTGATTTAGACTAAATTTGTCTCCCTTAGCCACAGGGGTATCTCCTGGTTTGCAGTCATGCATGCCAAACCTTTTAAGCACCTTATCGGTATAGCCCATTTGTTATAATCCTAAAGTACCTTGAGAGTGATCTCGATGTATCTGAATCCCTAACACAATGGAGGCATCACCAAAATCTTTCATCTCAAAATTTATTGATAGAAATCTCTTAGTTTCATGCAACATATCTATATCATTGGTGGCAAGCAGTAAGTCATCAACATACAATACCAGAAAAATATATTTTCTCTCACTGAATTTATGATACACACATTCATCAATTACTTTCTTTTCAAAACCAAATGAGAGAATTACATGATGAAATTTTTGATACCACTGACGAGATGCCTGTTTCAGCCCATAAATGGATTTGGTCAATTTGCAAACTATTTTCTTTGGATCTCCATACACAAAGTTTTTTGGTTGCACCATATAAATTGTTTCATCAATGTTTCCATTAAGAAGCGTTGTTTTGACATCCATTTGATGAAGCTCAAAGTCATAATGTGCAACAAGAGCAATGATTATCCTAAAAGAGTCTTTCGATGAAACTGGAGAGAAAGTCTCTTTAAAGTGAATCCATTCCTTTTGAGTATAAACCTTGGCTACAAGACGAGCCTTATACCTTTCCACATCACCTTTGGAATCCCTTTTGATCTTAAAAATCCATTTGCAGCCAATAGGTTTCACACCTTTAGGTAATGGGACAAGTTCCCAAACTATATTATCTTATATAAATTTATACTCTTCATTCATTGCTTCAATCCACTTTTCTGAATTAGGATCTCTTAAGGCTTAACGAAAATTGATTGGATCATTTTCCATCATGCCAACATTTTCCTCATGCTCTTGCAGAAATACAACATAGTCATTTGGAATAACATTTCTTCTTTCTCTTATGGATCACCGCAATGGCATTAGTTCTTGAAGCACTAGTTCTTTAGGTGGTGGTTCTTGAGGATCTTGAGTTTATTCTTTAGTATCAATGGATTCATCTTGAATGGGAGTTTGAATAACCATGTTTTGAAGATATTCTGAATTTGCTTTGTCAGAGGCAAATGAATCAATCAGTCATGGAATTGAAATTGACTCTTCAAAATCAAAGTCTTTAACCTTATTTATCCCCCCAAACTAAATGTCCTAAAAAAATGTGGTAGTTCCCATCTCAAAAATTGTCTTTAATTTGGGATCATATAACTTATAGCCCTTGGATTATTCAGAATAACCAATGAAGTAGTCGTTCACTGTTCAAGGATCTAATTTCTTTTCATTCGGCCTATAAGGTCTGGCCTCAGTCGGACATCCCCATATATGAAAGTGATTTAGACTATGCTTTTTGCCTATCCAAAGCTCATAAGGTGTTTTGGCAGCTGGTTTAGTCGGTACTCTGTTCAGAATGTAAGTTGCAGTCTTTATTGCCTCTCCCCAAAGTGACTCTAGTAAAGTAGAATGACATATCATGCTTCTTACCATATCCTTAAGAGTCTGATTTTGTCTTTCAAATACACCATTCATGCTAGGTGAACCTGACATGGTGTACTGTCAGTCGATCCCATACTCCTCTAGGTACTTGGTAAATGGAGCAGGACGCTGTTCACCTGAACCATCATATCTACCATAGTATTCACCACCACGGTCAGATCTGACACACTTAATTCTTTTGTCGAGTTGATTCTCAACTTCGGCATTAAATGATTTAAAAACGTCCAATGATTGATACTTTTCATGTATAAGAAATAAGTATGCATATCTTGAGTAATCATCTATGAATGATATAAAGTATTGTTGGTCATTCCATGATGGTGTCAGAAATGGCCCAGAAGTGTCTGTATGTATCAATTCTAAGACATCTGTAGCTCTATATGCACCTAATTTCTTGATTTTGGTCTGTTTTCCTTTAATGCACTCAACACAAACATTAAAGTCCGTGAAGTCAATGGAATTTAGGATCCCATTAGACACAAGTCGCTTAACTCTATTTTTAGAGATGTGACCTAGACGCTTGTGCCACAGTGCTATTGGATTTGTGTTTTTTATTTTACGCTTAGTACCACGTGATTTCACATTCAAGGTTTCATCATAAGAAGCATAAGTATCAAGTAAATATAGATTATCATATGCCATAAGAGTACCATATCCAACAAAATTTGAATTAATAGATAAACTAAATTTATTATTTCCAAATGAACAATGGTAACCAAATTTGTCCAATGAAGAAACATAAATTAAATTTCGTCAAAACAACGGTACAACAAGAGTATCCATTAAATCCAAATAATAACCAGTACTTAATAACAACCTAAAATTCCATATTTCCTATACTTCTACCGAC
This sequence comes from Lathyrus sativus, assembly GCA_963859935.3. Lineage (NCBI taxonomy): Eukaryota > Viridiplantae > Streptophyta > Magnoliopsida > Fabales > Fabaceae > Lathyrus > Lathyrus sativus. The sequence goes on along the minus strand of OZ012739.1, from coordinate 675,026,123 downwards.
TTTCCATCTCCCACATAAATGCATCTTTCAACATCATTTTGCTTTCGTTAACTCAAGCAACCCTGCATTAAAACACTAATGTTAGTAGTAGCACCGAAGTCTAACCACCATGTGTTTCTTGGTACTGAAGCTAAATTTACCTCAGAACAAACCAAAGTAAGAACCATACCTTTCTTTTCACGCCATGCATGATACTTGACACATTCCACATGTCCAGTCATTTTACAAAAGAAACAACCATCACCCTTATTTTGCTTCTTTGGTATCGGATCCTCATCAGTTTCATTCTTTACATCCTTATATTTCTTCCTTTTGCCCTTGCTTTTAGAGGTACTTGCCAAGTGGGAACTCTCCGTCCTATCTTGCTTCATCCTTTCTTCTTCTTGCACACAATATGAAATGAGCCCGTTAAGAGACCACTTCTCCTTTTGACAATTATAGCTTATCTTAAATTGACCAAATTGTGCAGGAAGAGATGTTAACACCAAATGCACGAGTAAATCATCCAACAACTCAAGTTTTAATGCCTTAAGTTTGAAAGCAATGTTAGAAATTTCCATAATATACTCTCTTATATTTCCTTTTCCTTTATACTTCATAGAAATTAAGTTTTGAAGGAGTGTGCTCGTTGAAGGTGAGAAAAACACTTAGAAGGGGGGGGGGGGGGGGGGGTTGAATAAGGGTTTAGAAAAAATATGGCAATAAAAACAACACAAGATTTTTATCCTGGTTCGTTGAATTCAACTAATCCAGTCCACCCTATCAAGGTGATTTGCCTTTCTCCACAAGGACTTAATCCACTATATTCAAACAGATTACAATGTCAACCACTAAGAACAACTGTCTTAGTCTTCTCAAGAAATTCTGACCACAACTTGGTCTTCTCAAGGAACCTTTTACAAATTAATGTAAACTAAACAAGTATTAAGTTGCTTCTAAAAAGGTATATCACAAACTGTGATTTACACTTAGATTAAGAACGAATAAAAACTATTCAGCTTTGAGTAAGAAAGATTGTATGAGAGTTGTTGAATAATTTCAATGAGTTTGTCAATAATTTGTTAACCTTGAAGAGATGTTAAAGACGTCCTTTTATAGTGTTGAAAGTCCAATGCATGAAGACTGTGCAAGTAGAGTAGCTGTAGCCTTTTGTCTTCACATGACTTTTCCTTTCTCAGAAGTAGAATGTTCAGAGAAATGCCTTTTTCCTGAATCCTTGTGTCTATCACAAATAAGGAATAGTTCCGTTGGAGTGGACGTTGATAATAGTACCAAGTCTATTCACGTGCTGACATCTTTTCAAACGTAAACAACATCAGATCCTCGGATGTGCTTCTTGTTCTTCAGATCAGAATCAATGATATCAAAGTTGCAGCAACAGTTCTTCAGCGTGAGTGATCTGATCATAGCATTCTTGTTTTTCAGAGCCTTTGTACTTGTAGCGTAAAGTACATTCAGAGTCTTCTGAAACAATGCTTTAAACTCTTCATACAAAATCTTCAGCTACGCTTCAGATGCTTCTGCAGCTTCTGCTTCAGAGTCTTCTGATGGCTTGCTTCTGATGGCTTGCTTCTGATGCTTCATAGCCTTGCGTAGACTACTGTTCAGATGCATTTTTGCTTCCATAAGAATATTTAATTTAATGTCTGAAACAAAAACACCTGAACAAAATTAGAGTATATATTTTCTTAATACAAAATTTCATAAGAGTTATCATCAAAACATAGAGATATAATTAAACACCAATCTGTGTTCTAACAATCTCCCCCTTTTTGATGATGACAAAACATAGGAAATTTTGTTCAATAAAAAGGATAAATATATAACTCCCCCTGAGATAAAGAATCTCCCCATGAATTGAATACTCTAATAGAAGAAAATACTTCCCTTTTGCCATGAGTAAACTATTTAGATTAATAGCCTGGTTAAACACTTCTGGTTAGAATCCTGGATAGAATATACTTTCCAGAATCAGAGCTTGGTAATAGCTTGCTTTGCTTTCCAGAACCAAAGCCTGGTTTATTCTTACTGATTTTCTTTCCATGAACAGAGCCTGGTTTATTTTCCATAATCAGAGCCTGGTTAACTTCTAGGATCAGAGCCTGGTAATCAGAACCTGGTTTGACTTATCAGAGCCTAGTTAAACCTGGTTTGAGTAAAAGTCTGGTTTGGGGATTCTCAGGGTAACTTCAATGAATTTTGTCAGATGATACGTTATAGCTCTGAAAGACTAAAATTCAATGTTAGATATAATTTGTTATGTCTGAATTTCATTTTAGTAACTGTTTATAGTTGAACAAACATAATTTCTTTTTCTCCCCCTTTTTGTCATAATCAAAAAGAAAAAACTTTTTAAAACAGAAAAGATTAACAGAAGAAAATAGTATAAAGCTGATAACATCAACAGATGTAAATAATCAAACAGACAAATTCATTCATAGATACTCAGAGTACATCAAGAACAAAACATGATTCAGAGAAAGTAGAAACAGAACAAAATAACATTTAAAGTGCACAAACATAAGAACTAAGATAAATGTGATGCAAGAAGCTTAAGGATGTGGGTCATCTCAGAAGTAGATTCCTCTTGCTTAGCCATCCATTTCTGTATGTTGTCTGTTTTCTCATCTTGTTTTGCCATCCAAGATTTTATTTCAGATTGACCAGCTTCCAGCACAACAATCTTGTCTTCTAGGTCAGGATTCTCTTTCTTAACTTCGGAAGAAGAAGTAGGAGCATATTTAGATGCAGGAGTAGGAGCATAGTCAATGATCATTGCAGATGCAGATTCTGGAGGCACAGATTCAGATGGTTGGTTTACAATCATCAGAGCTAATGGATTGGTTTCCAGAGTGACTTCAGGAGCAGATTCTTCAATAGTCTCAGAAGTAGTAGTTGCTCTAGAAGTTGAAGGTGCATCCTCAAGAAGCAATGTTGGAGATCTGTTCACATTCCATAGCGTATGTCTGACAACTTCAGCAAATCTGACCTTTGCGTCATCAAAGCAAATGGTCTTCAGATTAGAAGCCACAGAGTTGAATCTGGCAATGAACTTAATCCATCATTCTTCAGAAGCTTCTGGATTAATGCTTGAGAGACATTCCTCCTTAATAGAGTCTAAACTCATCCTTATTTCTTTCTTGAAATTAGCAAATAAGGCATCAACATCTAATCTGGATTTAGGTTTAAGGTAGGCTTCAAGAGGTGATGGTTTGGGTTGTTCTGGTGGGGGTGGTATGGTAAAGGTTGGGATAATGAACAAAGGACGAGGATAAGAAGGTAATGAAGGATGTTCAGATGAAATGAAAGCTTTGGATCTGGATGAAGATGATTTGGGAAACAGGAACGGTTTGAAATTTGATACAGAGGGAATGACATCAAATGGTGTAAAAGTATAGGGGGTAAAAACATAATTATGAGAGTGCAGAGGTTCAGGTCGGATGATATTTGGTTGTTGTGTTAGATAGGTTTGAAGTACAGAGGGAAGGATAGTTGAAGAAATAAGTTTATGTGGAATGGTAGGGTCAAATGCTTCTATTCTGGTATAAAAGTTTTTTAGTTTTAGACCATATGGAAGGGGATCAGAGGGATGAGGTTTGAATGAAGCAAAGGATACAAACTCAGATGTTATAGGTTCATAGCCACAGAGTGAGAGGGTGAGTTTATTTCTGGTGGTAAGTCAGATTCAGATGATTCAGATGAATGACAGGATGTGGAAGAGATATCAACCAGAGTTGTCAAAGGTTGAATATCTAGGACTACAGAATCAGATGTGAAGGGTTCAGAAGGTTGGATAGATTTTGGTTCAGGATTAGAAGGAATGGATTGTTCTAGTTGTGATTGTTGTTGTTCTGTTGGTTTTGGTTCTGATGGTGTTGGTTCAGTTGGTTTTGAAGTTTGTGGTTCTGGTGGGGGAATTTCAGATGATAGTGGTACAGGTGTTTGTTTGTCAAATGGGGGAATATCAGATGGTTGAGAATGTGTAGGTTCAGAGTAATACTTTTCAGATGGAGTTGCTTGTGGTTGAGGTACAGAAGGAGCTGTAACAGAGGGTTTCTTAGGTTTAGAAACACGAGGAGGAGAAGGTGAGGGAGAAGGTATAGGTTCATGGAGAGTTTGATCAGATGTTAATACCTCTTTGACAGTTTCAAGAATAGAATCTAAACTTGCCTCTGGAGGATTGACCTTTTGCTTCTTGACCCTTTTGGGTTTGACAGCAGCAGCTTCACCAGTAGCCTTCCTCTTGGGTTTAGAAGATCCTTCTTCAGCAACCTTTCTCTTCTTCTTGTGTCTGACCTCATAAAGATCTGAAGCAGGTTCACCTGCCTTCTGAACCAGATTTGCTGGCAGAGGAGTTCCATCCTTCAGGCACTCTGCAATGTACTTCAGAATAATCTCCCTTGGTTCATTAGCAAAGAACATAGGAAAATCATCAACTAGAATCCTTCTTTGAGTGACCTCTTCAAAATTTATTTTCTTTGGTGCAGAACTGACTTCTTCTACAACTTTCATCCTCTGAAGACTCTTCCCATTCAGAGGTTTTCCAATTACAGAAGCTAACTCTTCCTTCAATCCAACTTCTACCAAATGTTCAACAAGACCATTCTCAGTCAGAATGTCTGAGATAAGTCTTCCCATTGGAATCCAGTTTCTTATCTTCTGATGTTTGGTTCTGACCTCTTCCATTGACTGTTTAACGTGTGTCCACAGATGATTAAACAGAAGATACGGCAGATCCACCTTTGTGCTCTGACTCAGACAATACATGAAGTATAGCTGATCAGTGTTGACATAGTCTGGAGAATTGGAAGATTTTCTATGATGAATGCAACTCATGAAAATCTTAGCCCAGATCCTGTAAACTGACTTCAAATCCTTCACTTTGTTAGAAGCGTCTCCAGATGAGCAAACTTCTCTATATACATCAGTCATATCCACACGCCCAGCTGGCAGATTTGTGACACCATCAGTTTCCTCATAGCCTATGAGTTTTCTTATCAAATCTTCAGTTATTATGATCTCTTTACCCAGAACAAGAGAAAATGAACTTAGGGAAAGTAGAGGCATGTATCCAAAATTCCTTCACCAGACAAGGATAGAATGGTCCCATTAGCCTATCAAAGAACTTGGTCCAACACTGTGCATCAATAATGGGCTGAAGATCATACCCATTTTCAGCAAAAGATTCAAAATTAACAATGGATTCACACAAGACTTCTAACTTGTCAACAGGTGTGAGTAATGTTCTAATGGGTTCCTTAAAAGCGACAGAACCCATATTTGAAGAAGAAACAACAACCATGGAATATTGGAACTGAGCAAAAGTTGATGATGAAGTAGCCATTGAAGTTCTTGAAGATTTAGGGTTATAGAGATGTTTGGGTTTGAGAGAGAGATGGAAACAATGAAACAAGAAGAAATGCATACAAGGTGTGCATGAGAGTGAAAAGTGTGAAATGTATAAAGTTGTGGCATTTATAGAAGAAATTAGGGCACACAAGAGTCACACGTTCAACACGCTTACACATAGCATTTAATAAAAAGAATATAATTATTTTAAGCAATTAATGATTCTGACAATTGGGGGGAAAACGAGAAACTCAATATTCAAAAACAGTACCTCAAACGTCAATTCAGTATTGTGCATTCCACCTTTTCAGATTCAGAGTTACATGTGTTTGCTTGCATGTGCTTCTGAAACTTCTTTGAGAAATGAAACATTAGCCAACGTTCAGATCCTCTGAGGCTTGTTAGTTCAGATTTGCACACAAAGAATAATAAACAATAAATAAATATATGTAATACTTCAGAGTTAAAACATTTTCATCTGAGAAAATTTTCTTCTGATAAACATTTTATTCTGGACAAAAATCCATACTTATATTTTTTAGAATAAATTTAAATCTATCTTCAGCAAGGGGTTTTATAAATATATCAGCCCATTGATGATTTGTATCAACAAAATTTAAACTGATAATACCCTTCTGAATATAGTCTCTGATGAAGTGATGTTTTATCTCTATATGCTTTGCCTTAGAGTGTAAAATAGGATTTTTAGACAAACATATAGCAGAAGTATTATCACAGAAGATTGAAATGTTACTATCATGGATCTGATAGTCTTCTAGCTGACTCTTCATCCAGAGCATCAGAGTGCTACAACCAGCAGCAGCAATGTTTCTGCTTCTTTTGTTGAAAGCGCAATAGTGGGTTGCTTCTTGCTGAATCTAGAGATCAGATGACTTCCAAGAAACTGGCAGCTTCCAGAAGTACTTTTTCTTTCAACTCTGTCTCCAGCGTAATCAGCATCACAAAATCCAACTAATTTATAATCATCAGATCTTCTGTAACACAAACCCACATTAGTAGTACCTTTCAGATACCTTAGAATCCTCTTAACAGCTGTTAAGTGTGATTCTCTAGGATCTGATTGGAATCTGGCACACAGATAAATACTGAATAGAATATCAGGTCTAGAAGCATCCAAATACATAAGAGATCCAATCATACCTCTGTAAAGCTTTTGATATACTTTCTTACTAACCTCTTCCTTACCAAGAGTGCTTGTAGGATGCATTGGAGTTTTGGCCAACTTGCTTTCAGTCATATTAAACTTCTTCAGAAGCTCCTTCACATAATTAGTCTGATGTATGTAGGTGCCTTCTGGAGTTTGATTGACTTGGATTCCCAGAAAGAATCTGAGTTCTCCCATCATGCTCATCTCAAATTCATCCTACATAGAAAGAGCAAACACCTTTCCCAGCGTAACATTGGTAGATCCAAATATAATATCATCTATGTAAATTTGATAAATTAACAAATATTTCTTAAATGATTTACAGAAGAGAGTTGTGTCCACTTTGCCTCTGATAAAATTCTTTTCCAGAAGAAAGTTACTTAATCTCTCATACCAAGCTCTGGGAGCTTGTTTTAAACCATATAGTGATTTTTTAAGTTTAAAAACATGTTCTGGAAATTTATCATTTTTAAAGCCAGGAGGTTGGTGAACATAAACTTCCTCTTCTATAATACCATTTAAGAAGGCACTCTTAACATCCATCTGATAAAGAGTGATGTTATTTTGTGCAGCAAAAGAAATGAGTAGGCATATAGACTCTAACCTGGCCACATGAGCATAAGTCTCTGTGTAGTCAATTCCTTCTTGCTAACTATACCCTTGAGCAACTAGCCTTGCTTTGTTTCTTACAACTTCTCCATGCTCATTCAATTTGTTTCTGAAGACCCATTTGGTTCCAATAATATTGAATCCTTTTGGTCTTGGAACCAGATCCCAAACTTTATTTCTGGTGAATTGATTTACCTCTTCTTGCATAGCAAGTATCCACTCATTATCATTCAGAGCTTCATCCACAGAAGTTGGTTCAATAATAGACACCAACCCAAAAAGTGACGTTGCAGATGATCTGAGGAAAGACCTTGTTCTGATAGGGTCATCCTTCTTTCCAATTATCACATCCTTTGGATGAGAGGCCTTGATTCTGGATGATGATCCCTTAACATTTGGTTCTTCAGAAATATTCAAATTGTTCATCTGAGCAGCTAATGGAGTTGCATCTGACGTTGCTTCTGGTTCTTTCAATTGAGCCTTTTCTGCCATTGAGACTTCAGAGTCTGTGAGAATGACTTCTCTATCTGCAGAATTATCAAGCTGCTTTGGCTTTTGATTGCCAAGATTATCATCAAATCTAACATGTATTGATTCCTCCACAATATGTGTCTCAGTATTGTATACTCTGTAGCCTTTAGAGCGTTCAGAATACCCAAGTATGAAACACTTATGTGCTTTAGAATCAAACTTATTCAGATTCTCTTTAGCATTCAACATAACACATACACATCCAAAAGGATGGAAATAAGAAATGTTGGGCTTTCTATTCCTCCATAATTCATAGGGAGTCTTCTCCAGAAGAGGTCTTACAGACACTCTGTTCTGAATATAGCAAGCTGTGTTCACTGCTTCTGCCCAAAAATGTTTTGCCAGATTAGTCTCGTTGATCATGGTTCTGGCTATTTCTTGCAATGTTCTATTTTTCCTCTCTACAACTCCATTCTGTTGTGGAGTTCTAGGGCAGGAGAAATCATGTGCAATGCCATTTTCATAAAAAAAAAATTCAAAATTTTTGTTTTCAAATTTACCTCCATGATCACTTCTGACTTTAACAATTTTTAAATCTTTTTCATTCTGGACTTGTTTGTAGAAGTCAAAGAACACAGAATGTGACTCATCCTTGTGTTTTAGGAATTTAACCCACGTCCATCTGCTGTAGTCATCAGCAATGACTAATTCATACTTTTTGCCTCTGATGGTGCAGTTTCACTGGTCCAAACAGATCAATATGAAGTAATTCTAATGGTCTTGAGATTGAAACAACATTTTTAGTTTTAAAAGAAGATTTTGAAAATTTTCCTTTTTGACATATTTCACAAAGAGCATCTGAGTTGAACTTCAACTGAGGAAGTCCTCTGACCAGATTGAGTTTATTAATCTGAGATATACGTCTCATACTAATATACCCCAATCTTCTATGCCAGACCCATTGCTCATCATTAACAGACAGAAGGCATTTTACATTCTGAACCTTAATTTCTGAAAGATTGATTTTATAAATGTTGTTCTTCCTCTTTCCATTAAATAGGATTGAGCCATCCTTTTGACTGACAACTTTACAACATTTTTGATTAAAGATTATGTCATAACCATTGTCACTTAATTGACTTATGGATGTTGCACCCTAAAATTTGCTCAACCTTTTCTAATTGGTTTATGTTTCAATATCATTAGCATTTGCATATAGAGTCATGTACATAGTCTAATCATCTGCATGGCATAGCATAGCAAGTTACACAACAAGGGACCAAGCCCTATTCTCATCTCTAGGAGCCTATCAAGAGGTTACTATTCAAATCCAATCTCATTCAAGTCATCAGAAAAGAGTTTGAAAGCTAAAGAAGTTTGTGGGTCAAGCAGTGAGTCCATCTCTTATCTGAGGGTATCTGAGGGTCATCAAAGAGGTTGTGAGTTGTGAATTGAAGGCATGGAGAGTATCTAGACAGTATGGAGGACTTAGAAAGTCATTTGGAGAAGGAGACAAGTCATTGATATGATCACAAGAGCTGCAGTTGAAGACAGTCAACTAGGGTTTCATCTGGGTCAACTCTAGGTCAATTGATTGATTGAAAGGCATTAAGGTCTATTGGAGAGATTTGGGGTTCATAATTTGACATTTAGAGAAGGATATGGTGATATGCTAAGAAGAAATCAAGAGAAATCAAGGAGAAGAGGAGTTTCTAAATTAGGGTTTCTGTGTAAAATCCCCTAGTTTAGGTCAAATTTCCAAGCAAGATAAGTCAAAATGCAAGCTTCAAATGGATCCTTGGCCAACATGAAACTTGTAGAGGATCTCAATAACTTTAATTTGAGTGGTGGAAGACATCAAGGAGATTTATGGAACTCAAGTTATGGTCCTTGCAAGTTACAGGTCATATGAGGTATCTGAAATTTTGTCTGTGAAAGTGACTTGACTTCCAAGCAATTTTTACCCCTCAAGGAGATTTCAAATGGATTTCTGGTCAACATAAGAATTGTTCCTCATTGTCTTAGATTTATAAAGAGGTATGGTATGCCTTCATCTGATTTGTGGAGCTCTACTTATGGTCTTGGCAAGCAAAGGGTATTTTGGTCATTTGAGAATTACAGGTCATTTCAAGCCTATGCCCAAAACTCATACAAGGAAGCTTCAAATGAAAAACTTCACAACATAAAACTTGTTCCAAATGACATTTTGAGTCTAGAAAGGTGACCATGAGAGATTGGGAAGATTCATAGCACAAGGTTTCAAAAGTGGTGAATTTAATGAATGAAAAATGACCTAAAATGAGAATTTTTCATATTTTGGCCAAATGAGGCAAAATTATAGGTCATTTTGAATGGAAAAAATGTTTTAAGAACATTGGCTAAAGTAGAATTTTGATCTTGGTTCAAGTTTTGAAGGTTATGCATGGTTAGTTACACATGAAGTTACATAATCCAAAATGCAAGGAAAGTGTGCATGGGAAGCTTCTCCAAAGTTCTAGGAGGTTCTAAACTCATCTATATATTGATATGAAGAGCTGCATGCCATGGTTGGTGATTCATTGTGCTCATAATACCAAGTTTCACACACTTTCTCCAACTTGCAAAAGCTTTTCAAACTCTCTCAAATTCTCATCAATTCTCACAATTCTTGATCTGATCTTCATCACCATCACTCATAGATCATAATTCACACAAGCATTTGGTAGAAGTGAGGAGGATTCATGATGTTCAAATTGATCATCCAAGAAGCAAGAATTTTGGAATTGTGAGATTCAAAGCATTGGAGCACGATTGGTTGCATACAGAACTTATAATCAAGTTCCCTGATCATTTTCCACTCCTTTCAAGCCTTGGATCAAGAAGATTCAGCACCTGTTTTCATCATTTGCACCAGGTAGGTTTCTCCTTCGAATTGCTTGATTTAGTTAGCATTACTAGGTTTCATTAGCATAGAAAGGTTAGGATAGGTTAGATGACTGGTTTTGGTGAGTTTGAAGAGATTCCATAAAGGTTGCCATTGGTGTGCAAGAACTGTTAGGGTTTGTATCTCATAGGATATTGCAAGAAAATCTTAGGTTATTAGCTTGATGTGATCATCACAAGGTGTAGAGCATGTTAGGGCAGGAATTAGGGAGAATTGGAGAGGTTGATGACAGGTGTTAATGGTGGATCCAAACTGTTATTCTCATCGGGTTCCATTGTTGGTTGAGTTTTAGAGGAAGTTATGGTCATGGCTGTGTAGAGGGAAGTTTATAGAACAACTTTTCTCTTTGAATCGAGGGAATCCATGGAGAGATGAGGGAGAACAGAGGAGTGGAAAATCGTGCATGGGAGAAGAGTTGCAGAGTTAGGGTTTGTCCAAGGTTGAAGACAACCTTCTGGCCGTTCGATCTGGACTCTGACTTTGACTGGGGACTGAAACCAACGACCACGATTGAAGAATGAAAACGGAGGGAATTTCAAACACCAATATGCACCATTTCATTAAAGATTTCAGACTGGGCTCAGATATCCATTGCTATTGGCACCCCTTAAACCAAGCCCAAACTATAATGAGCTGAAATTGTTGCTATTCACACCGCTCGCAGTTTTTTAATTTTTGTTATTTTCTGATGCTTCCTGGGCCTAGCGCCATGGGCCTAGCGCCATTTAATATTAACACCCCCACTGCCTGGCCCGTTTCTTTTTTTAACTGCAATTCCTTACTTGCTGCACCCCTTCCAATTTTAATTCATTTTATTTTCTTTCAAAAAATATTAAATCTTTAAAAAATCATAACAAATAGGAAAATGCATGTTTTTCATTGGTTCCTTTTGCATTCTTTTCATAATTTTGTCAAGAAAATTATAATACAAAAAAATTAATATTTCATTTTGTTTTAATATTTTTGGCATATTTTTTCTTTTAAATAGGTATAAATAACATTTAGTCTGATGCTTGAATTTGTTAATTTTAGTTTGATTAGATGCTTTAATATTTTTAATCCATTCTTTCTAAGTTGATTAGTAGATAATGTTAGTTTGTATATAAAATTTAGTTCACAATTTTAGGATTTAATTTTAGGTGGTTTGCTTAGGTGTGAATAACTTGATCAAAATTAGGGTTTAGGTGATAACATAGGTGAATTAGTTCATTTCCCTTAGGATTTAGAGATTGAATTTTTGGGGTATGGGACTATAGGGGTTAGGGGTAATTATTAGATCCCTTAGAAAATATTAGGGTTCCCCTACTGCTATTAGTATACTACTGTATTTGTTTGACTGGTGTGGTGTGCCCTCTCTAGGGTTATTTCATTTGTTTGTATGGGTATTGGGTTTGCTTGGGGATTTGGGAGAGCTGAAGACTTGTGATGATGAAGCCATTGGAGATCAAGAGACTGAAGACCAACTTCCAGAGTTGATGAAGAGAGTCCTTTGCTGGCAGCTGTTGAGGAGTCTAGGGTTTAGGGGCTAGGCAGAGCTCTAGAGTAGTAAACTTGATTCTCAAACATGGAAGGCCTTGATTGCCTCCATTCCTCTCTGTGATGCAGAGTCTCTCTAAGACATTCACCCCCTTCCTTTGGAAGGCTTGGTGATACTGTCTAAGAGATAGAACTCTTGAGAGAAAATATCCTATGTGTTGTTAGCAGTCTGTTTGCCACCCTTGGTGGTCAACTAATTGCTTAACACCCAATCCACTCTTATGATTGCTTCCTCAGCTTGGAGATTGAGACTTGAAGAAAAGCCATTGCAGATGGAAGACTGATGACAGAGACCTTGCTTGAAGGCTGTAGAGATGGAGATTGATGCTTGCTGAAGCTTGAAGCTGATTGGTGATGACTTGAAGTCAGGTGTTGATGCAGAGCTGCTGTGGCTGTTTATTTTTCTGCTGTATTTCATTTCTGATGTATTGATTGGTTTCCCTGACTGTATTGTTTGCTGTTTAACCTGTTGGGTTGAAAGTGAATTCTGTTCACTTTTGCCTATTGTTTTCTAGGTTCGAGGTTGAGTGGGACTCCCTTGCCTCGCTTGTATTGTTGCATTCATGCATTTTACTGCTTTACTGTATATATCTGCTATTGTTTCTGTTTTTGTCTATTCCCTTAGGATCTCTGTTTCTCTCTGCGCAAGAGAGGAGCATGATAGACACTAGGTCTTAACCCATGCATGATAACACTAGGTTAGTTTGATTCCCTTTTCAACCGTAGGTTAGTGTGCTGTCTCTTTCTTTCTCAAAACAAACAGAAAAACACAATAAATATTTCAAACACAATAAAAAACACTTCTTCCGTAAAAGAATGTGAATTCATCAAGACGTCATTTTTGTCCGCTTGGACTGTTAATCGGAAAACCTTTTTCAGAAGGAATAAAATCAATCAAGACAGACCTGTGTCTTCCGTGGCCCGAACTACGTTTGCTCTGATCTTTCATGCTGTATGAAAGTACGTAGGCATAGGATGCGATATCCTAGCGAGCAACCTTCCCCTCCTTTCCCGTAGGTAGGCGAACTACGTTGACTCTGATTTCTCGTTCCAGACGAGAATACGTAGGCATAAAGTGCGATACTTTGCCGAGTCATTTTCTTTTCTTTTTAACCCCAGACCTTTAGCGTAGATAGAATAACAATCCATACCCGAAAACAAGCGTGGATCCCGTCGAGTACGACGGACGTGAGGGGTGCTAATACCTTCCCCTTGCGTAACCGACTCCCGAATCCAGGTTTTGGTTGCGATGACCATACCTTTCCCGTCTTCGCGTTAGGTTTACTCTGAGCGTCCCCTTTCCCTCCTGTGGGATAAATAACGCACGGTGGCGACTCTTCTGTTCAGCCGGCGCCGATTTTCGCAGTAGCGACAGTTGGCGACTCTGCTGGGGATCCCACGTCCCCTGGATGCTAAGGACTGCGATAGTTCCTTATGCATTTGGGATCCAACGTCCCTTAAGAGAGTCAATCCTAGCGCTTGTTTTCCCGTCGAGGATTTTGTATGGATTTATATTTCTGACCTTTATTTTCAACATTATATATATTGATTATTATTGCTGTATTGTGGGTGTGATGGGTGTTCCATGATTGAGAGATAAGCCGGACCTGGGCTTGAGTGCACCTAGACTTAGAGTAGAGATTAGTGGGCGCGCACGTGCTTTGCATGTCCTACTGTCCCGCGAAATCTACACTCAGACGAGGTTCTTCTGGTTGGCCTCCTGTCCTGCCCTTTGGGTGGCTCGGGTTGCTGGTTAGTTGGATTGTCGACTCTGGGGACCGATCATTTGGAAGTTGGCTAAGTGAGGCCTCTTCAGGATTTGATGATGCCACTCCTTCTGGGAATCGTATCATCAACCCTGAAAGTCTGTGACGCCGACGACCGCATAGGATGCCATACCTTTGTCAGTTACTAGGACATCCACCTGTGAGAGGGTTTGGGGTTATGCAGGTAACTAGACCTCCAGATACCGGTTATTTCTTGATCTGAGATCCTGGGTATTTATGGAAGGTTGTGTGGTCTATCAGAGACCAGTCAGAGTTATGTTGGAGGTCTGTCAGAGACCAGTTGGAGTTATGGTGTGAGGTCGGTCGGAGACCAGTCAGAGTTATGTTATGAGGGTCTATCAGAGACCAGTGTTGGAGCTTTGTTGTGGGTCTATCTGAGACCAGGGCTTGAGGACTTCTAGAGGGTCTATCTGAGGCTTCTTGATGTGGTTCAGGCCATTCAGCCACGACATTTGGTCCCTGTTGCATGTTACTTGCATTGCATTGTTTGCATACCCATTATCATTGCATCCCATTAACGTGTGTCTGTGCTGCAGGTGCATTTGCATATCCCCTGGTTCTAGTGTCTGGACTTCTGAGTATTGATCATGGCTGGTTTGAGGATGACAATTGCTTATAAGCTACCTATCCCTGATATTGCTCCCCTCTTGGGTCTGATTTCTCTTGCTGATGAGGATGTCCGTAGAAGCTTCAGGCAGAGTTACGGACGGTTGTTGAGTTTGGTTCGCAAATCCACTAATGATGAATTGAATGGGCTGTACACGCTGATGCAATTCTACGACCCTGCTTTGAGGTGTTTCACATTTGCTGATTTTATCTTGGGGCCTACCATGGAGGAGTATGTAGAGTTTACTGAGCTGCCGGTACTGAATGCAGTTCCTTTTATTCACTCTGCCGCTGAGCCCAAGTTGGAGGATTTGGCTAAGGCCTTGCATATGAATGCTTCTGAGCTGTTGATGACTTCGTGGCGAGGGGTTCCGGGTTTCTCTCTCCAGTTTCTGGTTGGTAAGGCTCAAGAGTACGCCAAGAATGGGTGTTGGGTGGTCTTTAACGCTATTTTGGCCCTATGCATTTATGGGATAGTACTGTTTCCTAACTTCCTAAACTTCGTGGACATGGATGCATTTCATCTATTTGCTGCTGGTAACCCGGTGCCAACACTGATCGGAGACTTCTACCACTCGATGCACTACAGGAATGAGAACAGGAGGGGCAAGAATGTCTCTTGTTGCGTACCTTTGCTGTACATGTGGTTTAAGAGCCATCTTCCCCTGAAGGGACCTTTCGTGGATAGTGCAACCACATCTGACTGGCCAGAGCGTATGATGAGGCTATCTTCTGAAGACATAAAGTGGTTTGATCAAGACTTGCTGGGGTCTGAGCTTATCTTCAGTTGTTCTGGGTACCCTAATGTTCCGTTGATAGGAAGAAAAGGGTGTATCAATTACAACCCTTCTCTGTTCGTTCGCCAGTTCGGATATGCGCTGAAGAACCCACCAAAGGAGGAAGAAGTACAGGAATCTCTGTACTTCACCGGTGATTTGAAGGGAGAGTTATTAGCCAAGCTGCAGCATGCCTGGACGCGTATTAATAGAAAAGGGAAGCCGTTGTTAGGGAAGAATGACTGTCAGGCTTATGCACCCTACAGAGTGTGGATCCAAGAGAGAGCAAGTCAGTTGCGGATGCCTTTTCCAGATGCACCAGTCCTTGTTCCTATTCCGGTAGCAGAACCAACTACTGTTTCTAGGGAAGCCTACGAGCAAGTTGTGAAAGAAAAAGAAGCCTTGATGAAGATCAATGAAGGGTTAGAGCAAGAGCTAGCCCAGATACGCAGTGAGAAAAACAAGGTCGTGCATGCTTTCCAACAGCAGATTGAGCTAGTGAACAGACTAGGGGCTGAGTTGGCTGAGGAGAAAAAGAAGCGCGAACGTCTGGGGCAAGAGTTCAGAAGCTCCCATGACATGCTGGAATCCAAAAAGAAAGCACTCGACGCAGCACACCGAGAGATCTCTTCTTGCAATAAGACTTGGAATGCTACGCTCACCAACAACAAGAGGAGGGAAGATAAACTGAAGCAGCAAATCTCTGACCTCGAAGAGCAGTTGAAGGCTAGCATCAAGAAGTGTGAAGAAGAAGTGATGACCCAGTATAGTCTCCAGAATGCACTGAACAAAGCCATCAAAGGCAGGGATGAAGCTGTGTCTCAGAAGCGGAAGCTAGAGGATCGCTTCGGAGAAGGGGCATGGGAGGAAACCGCTGGCGACGTGCGACGTGTTCTCAAACGAAGAAATCAACTTGTTGAAGGGCTGCTTACCCGACCCGGTCATCCAGAGACCAAGCAGTTAATAGAAGAGTACCGGGCTTATGGGAATACTTGATCATTTCATGTATTAACTTGTATGCTTTATTTGCACAGTGCTGACCATCACCAGGATTGTTGGTTGAGGTCATGCCCTCTTATTGTACTCAGTGATATTGTATTCTTGGCTTATTGGATTTCTCTGCAATATATGAGGCTTTCTGTGATTCAGCTCCGATCTTTGTATTGCTAGCACTGTCACTGCACTAGCACATTCACACTAGAATCGGGGAATGATATTCCCTAATGCACAGACACATTTTGCATTGCATTCACCTTCATATTGCATTACAGGTAATTATTAAACTGTATCTCATCTCCTGCATCTTCCAGGTCCTCCAAGATTAGCGACCGAAGAATCCCCTGGCATTCAACCAGAAGCAGCAGTAAGGAAGTCATGAGTCAGGATCAGACTGAGATGCAAGAGGTGCACGACAACATAATGCGACTCATACAGGTAATGGAAGCCATGGCCGAGAGTCAGAAACAGTTGCAGAATATGGTGCAGCCTCTGATTGCACGGGCTAATGATAGGGCTGCCGATTTTGCTCAACAGGGGAGTCAAGGTTTCCTCCCAGGCCTCAGACGCCAACTTGAGGGGATAGACATCAAGCAGGTTCAAGCAGAATTAATTGATGTTCGAGCCCAGCTGGGGCAGTTCACGAAAGATATGCAAGTGTTGCGCTCGACTCAAGAGACGCTAGAAGAAGAGAACTGCCGACTGAAGGCACAAATAGCGTTGATGGCCGAAATATTAAGGAACGTACTCAGAAGAGAAGGAGGGCAGATGTCTGAAGACGCGACTGGCTTATGTGCTCCTCAGGGGTCTGAAGAACCATTTCCCACGCATGATAGGCTTAAGAGACCCTCTCCACAGTTCGAAGCTCAGGATTCTCCTCGTCAGCAGTCACAATTGATGTTTCAAGATAACTCAAGGATGTGTGGTAAGAGGATGAGGTTGTCTAACAGAATATTTGATGAGATCCCTGTGGATTATGATCAGCTGGTGCAACTCTTGTTCCAACTTCAACTGGTTGAGCCCCGCATTTTGGTTCCATTGACAGGGCAGCCGCCACCAGACTATGACCTGAACGCCCATTGTGCCTTCCACTCCGGAGCACCGGGGCATAACATTGCAAACTGCAAAGCTTTTAAGCATAAGATTCAAGATTTGCTGGATGAGAAAACAATTGAGTTTGTACCGGGGGGCATAAAAGTTTCTGGGACTGACATTCCCATTTCCCCGCCAGAGGTTGCAGACGAATCGAGGTATACCCCAGAGCCACTGGAAGCTAAATCCCCATGTCCACAACAGTTGCCGATGCCAGGGTTGAATTTAAGGATGATAACGCATGAGCCTAAGGAATCGTCCGAGCAAAGCCAGCAGCGTACGAGATGCCAGTATCCGACTCAACAAAGAATTCGGGGAAAGAAACCAAGAAGGGTGTTTGAAAAGCCTCCCTCAACGTATGCAGATTTGTTACAGACACTACTGGGTTTGAACTTGGTGGAGAAGAGAACTCTGGCGCCAATAACAGGCACTCCTCCGTATGGTTATGATGCAAGCAGGCACTGTGAATTCCACTCCGGGGCTCCCGGACATGATATTGAAGGTTGCCACGCGTTCAAGCATAACGTCCAAGATCTAATCGACAGCAGGGTTATTAACTTCTCTGATAGGGTCCCCAAGGTGGTGCAAAGCAATAGACAAGCAAAAGCCGGGGTGGTGAAAAAGTTTCCCAGGTTTGATCGGGTCGTTGAAAGAAGATCGAGACAGCAGTAGACTACCCCTGATGATAGCTTCTAAGGATGGTTGACTCGCCAATAAGTCAAAGTGCAGGAAGTCCAGTTCTGAGACACCGACATTTTTCATGTTATCTTGTTCATGTCTTCGCATTTGTAGTTTCTTTTCTGTTTAATTGCAAATTTCGCTTCTAAAACTTGTTGTTTTTCAATTGATATTGATAAACGAAATGAATATGCATGTTTTGAATTAATCCAGTCGTGTTCACTCTTTGTGTTTCTTTAATGCTTAATGCTTGTTTTAGCAGGAATCCGGGCAGGATGACGAAAACAGATGACGAATAATATTCCAATTGTGTGCTTTTGGATAAAAACTTGTTGATGAGATACAGGCATTGTTTCAATCTATAAACACCGGAGATATAAGGAAGATAATCCCTTGATAACCCCTTTTGAGCCCAGTAGTAGGAGTTTCTTTTGGAAAATGAAAAAACCCTAAGTCTTAACCCGGGGCAGGGTAGGTGTCAGTTAGTTTGGCCAAGCGTTCAAATCGCGAAAGGAGTGTCCGTTCGAGGATAAATCACACCCATATGGGTCGTGCCTAAAAAAAACCACAATGGTTAAGGTTCGCCAACCCAAGAGTGAAACAGTCACATTATTCCACAAAAAGTCAGACAAACCAGTGTCACACGACTTGTTCAAAAAAAAAACGAAAAGCGAAAAGAATCAAAAGCCCGCTGAGTCAAAACTTGAAAACAAATGACTTAGGCAAAAATAGGGGCATCCCGCTGGACTGGAAAATCAAAAGAATCTCAAAAGATACTCAGTCCAGGCAAAAGTTAGGGAATAGAAAAAACGAAAGACGAAAAAAAGATTGTCAAAGAAAAGAAAAAATCCTCGAAAAGGACAAAGTCGTGTGACTCTAGGCACCCAAAGACGAAAAGCAAATGACTGTCACTCAGAAATGTGTGGTATCCTGAACCATCACTTCTATCACTCAACCTTTGAAAGGTGAGTGCTTGTGTCGATTTAGCTGAACATAGGATTGGAGAACATCATGGAGAATGGGTGGGTGAAAATAAACTTTGAGCCTTTATCTTTCCTTATTAACCGTGAACCTGACCACGTTACAACCCGAAAAAGTCCTAATTGAAACAGGTTTAGTCCGAGGGCATACGTCGGTAAAGATCGCATCGAACTAACTCCTAAAAGGGTTCCTCTTACCAGCTTTCATATTGACATTTTGATAATTGATTCATTACATGTCGCAAAATTTTTTTCGGTGAACAGACTTGGATGTTGAAACTGTCATATACATTGCGTTTAATATATCTTTTATGCCGAACAACTTGTTTTACTTGCGAGTAAGCGCATGTCAACAGGAAAGATTCCTACAGTGGAAGGTCTGATCAGGATAAAATGCAGAATGCCCAAATGTTTCGTGAACTAGGGCAAGTTACACTGATTAATTCCGGTAGGGTCAGTCATCCTAGAATCGGTAAATCTGGGGCAGTCAGGTCAAGATTTGGCAAATCTCTCGTAGCCATGGGCACTACTCCACGAATCAGTCGATCAGGGGCAAAAGATTATTGCGAGACCGGGGCAGGTCACCCTAGAAGCACGAAAGTTATGTTATTGAAGCACCTCTTCGAGGGTCGAAATGTCGAAGCAGTCCATGTCTGGCCGTCAGGATACAAAGACTGTAGGGTCCATTCCAAAATTGTTGCAGATTCAGGGGCAAGCTATTCCAAGATAGAGTCTTGACTAGGATTTTCTTTCGAGAAAAAGTATGCAAGAACACAGACTGGGGCATGTTAGTATCCCCGAAGCAGAGTTCCGAGAAGATGGGCTATCAAAAGATTGCAGTATGGACCAAGAGTTCGTAACGAAAGATTCGATCCCCACGCAGATAGCATTGTTCCTCACTAAAGAAGGATCGAATTCCCCAGCTAGTCGTAGCTTATCCAAAGGACATTCCCCAGCCAAGTCATTTATCCTCAGCAGAGTTTGGCGGATTCCTTATCTCAAGCAGAGTGGTTCAACCGCAGAAGATTAATATCTATGAGCTGTCTTCAGACAATTCACCTTTCCCCGCAGAGTCATTTACTCTCCCCCAGTGGAGTCAGTTGATTGTCCCCAAGAGAATCATTCCGTCCTCAGCGGAGTTCTCTCCTTTCAGCAAGTGTTCTTTCGTCCCAGTGGAACTCGAAGATCAAGACTCTCCCCAGCAGAGTTGGTCGTGTTCTGACATTTATTTTGTCAGGATACCGCGGGATACCTGTTCACTCTCCAGCAGAAGTCCAATCATACTTGGCACATCTGCTATTCCCCAGCAGAGTTATATTCCCCAACAGGATGTTACTTCAACGAGGTGTTTGGGTTAAGTTCCCAATTTCCCAGCAGGGTTGACTTCACTCTTCCAACATTTATTTTGCTGGAGTAATTCTGTAGCACCTGGCTATCCCTAGCGGAGTTGGCGTTGTCTTCAGCATTTATTTTGCTGAAGCAGTTCCTGTATTCTAGCAGTTCAGGGGGAGAGAGCTCTTGCTCAAACGAATTACCAAGCATTCAAGATCTCGGCATGAGACATTCAATGATAATGTCAGTTTCGGCAGTATTCCCCACAGAGTTATCAGGATAAGTTTCTCTTTATTCCCAAGCAGAGTTATTTGTCGTCAAAGGGTTTCGTGGATCAGGATTTCAGAAGTTGCCTCCGGTTATCAGAACAGGCATCCGGTGATTTGGTTTCCAGATATCCCCAGTAGATTCCGCCTCAAAGTCGCTGTCACGTCAGTGCTAAAGAAGTTTGTGGGTTGGGATCAATGGAGAACTAAGTCCTGAGGTGAACAATTTATTCCTATATTGACGGGATTTCTTCAGAAGTGGGCGTCCTAACATGGACAGATTTATTTCCCTAGGTTGATGAGATGTGTTAGTCCTAACATGGACAGATTCGGGTTCTCGGAATTGGTGGAATGTGAAGTCATGACGTTGACAAAATTGATTACTCTTTGTGTTGGTGTCCTGACGTGGACCATTTATTTTCAACAGTTATCTTTCTTCGTGTTGGTGAAGCGGGGGTCCTGACGTGGACAAATCAGACGAAGATGTAAGTCCTGACGTGGACAAGTTTTATTTTCTCAGCAGAGGAGATGGGAGTCCTTACGTGGACAAATCAGACGAAGCGGGAGTGTCCTGACGTGGACAAATCAGACGAAGATGTGAGTCCTGACGTGGACAAGTTTTATTTTCTCAGCAGAGGAGATGGGAGTCCTTACGTGGACAAACCAGACGAGATGTGAGTCCTTACGTGGACCAATCAAGACAAGATCAGGGTCCTGACGTGGACAAATCAGATGAAGATGTGAGTCCTGACGTGGACAAGTTATTTCCCCAGCGGGTCGAAGGTGCATGAGTCCTGACGTGGACAAAGTTTATTTCCTCAGCAAGTCGACATGTGAGTCCTTACGTGGACAAATCAAAAGAAAAGGTGTTTCCTTACATGGAAAAGAAGTTGATTCCTTACGTGGAAAAGAAAGTTGATTCCTAACGTGGAAAGTTTGATTCCTAACGTGGAAAGATTGTATTCCTTACGTGGAAAGAGTGGAGTCCTTACGTGGACAAATCAAGTTGGTTTCCTTACATGGAAAGAAGAGTGGTTCCTTACGTGGAAAGAGAAGTTTCAGTTCCTTACGTGGAAGAGCAAGTTTATTCCTTACGTGGAAAGATTGGAGTCCTTACGTGGGCAAATCAAGAAGAGAGTTATTCCTAACGTGGAAAGGGAGGTCCTAACGTGGACGATGTAGTCCTAACGTGGACAAGTTATTCCTTACGTGGAAAAATGAGATTCCTTACGTGGAAAAATGAGGTTCCTTACGTGGAAAAGTTATGATTCCTTACGTGGAAAGAAGATGTATTCCTTACGTGGAAAAAATGGTGATTCCTTACGTGGAAAAATGGTGATTCCTTACGTGGAAAGAGGTGATTCCTAACGTGGAAAGAAGTGAATTCCTTACATGGAAAAAAGATTGATTCCTTACGTGGAAAGATGAGTTTATTCCTTACGTGGAAAGATTGAGTCCTTACGTGGACATATCAAGTTGGATTCCTTACGTGGAATAAAGATTGATTCCTTACGTGGAAAGATAGAGGTGATTCCTTACATGGAAAGATTGTCATTCCTTACGTGGAAAGAGATTGATTCCTTACGTGGAAAGATTGTATTCCTTACGTGGAAGGATTGGAGTCCTTACGTGGACAGTTTGAGATGGTGTTCCTTACGTGGAAGAAAAACGGTTTCCTTACGTGGAAAGATAAGATCGTTTCCTTACGTGGAAAGATGGCATTCCTTACGTGGAAGAACGATGTATTCCTTACGTGGAAAGTTTAGTCCTGACGTGGACAGATTCAGAAAAGAAGTTGGTTTCCTTACGTGGAAAGATATGATTCCTTACGCGGAAAAAAGATGTGTTCCTTACGTGGAAGAATTTAGTCCTGACGTAGACAGATCCAGACAAATGTTATTCCTAACGTGGAAAGGTGAGTCCTAACGTGGAAGATGTTATTCCTAACGTGGAAAGGTTATTCCTAACGTGGAAAGGGGAGTTCTAACGCGGACGATGGAGTCCTAACGTGGAAAAGGTTATTCCTAACGTGGAAGATGTTATTCCTAACGTGGAAAGGTTATTCCTAACTTGGAAGATGTTATTCCTAACGTGGAAAGGTTATTCCTAACGTGGAAATGTTATTCCTAACGTGGACGATGGAGTCCTAACGCGGACAAGGTTATTCCTAACGTGGACAAGAGTTTATTCCTAACGTGGACGATTTATTCCTGATGAAATGCAGACGAGTCATCCCCAGCAGGGTCGCTAATGGATCAGTTGGTTGCCGTAACAGCCAGATTCAGTTGATGAATGTCGTTCCCCAAGCAGTGGTGCAGTTTATTTCTGCGGTTGGCAAATTTCCGGGTTCTTAGTATTCAACCGTCTCGTACCACGAATGGTTGAAGGCCGTTCGCTCTTCACCCAATCGGGTCCAAGTCGCTTGAATAGGGGCAGCTGTTGCACCCTAAAATTTGCTCAACCTTTTCTAATTGGTTTATCTTTCAATATCATTAGCATTTGCATATAGAGTCATGTACATAGTCTAATCATCTGCATGGCATAGCATAGCAAGTTACACAACAAGGGACCAAGCCCTATTCTCATCTCTAGGAGCCTATCAAGAGGTTACTATTCAAATCCAATCTCATTCAAGTCATCAGAAAAGAGTTTGAAAGCTAAAGAAGTTTGTGGGTCAAGCAGTGAGTCCATCTCCTATCTGAGGGTATCTGAGGGTCATCAAAGAGGTTGTGAGCTGTGAATTGAAGGCATGGAGAGTATCTAGACAGTATGGAGGACTTAGAAAGTCATTTGGAGAAGGAGACAAGTCATTGATATGATCACAAGAGCTGCAGTTGAAGACAGTCAACTAGGGTTTCATCTGGGTCAACTCTAGGTCAATTGATTGATTGAAAGGCATTAAGGTCTATTGGAGAGATGTGGGGTTCATAATTTGACATTTAGAGAAGGATATGGTGATATGCTAAGAAGAAATCAAGAGAAATCAAGGAGAAGAGGAGTTTCTAAATTAGGGTTTCTGTGTAAAATCCCCTAGTTTAGGTCAAATTTCCAAGCAAGATAAGTCAAAATGCAAGCTTCAAATGGATCCTTGGCCAACATGAAACTTGTAGAGGATCTCAATAACTTTAATTTGAGTGGTGGAATACATCAAGGAGATTTATGGAACTCAAGTTATGGTCCTTGCAAGTTACAGGTCATATGAGGTATCTGAAATTTTGTCTGTGAAAGTGACTTGACTTCCAAGCAATTTTTACCCCTCAAGGAGATTTCAAATGGATTTCTGGTAAACATAATAATTGTTCCTCATTGTCTTAGCTTTCTAAAGAGGTATGGTATTCCTTCATCTGATTTGTGGAGCTCTACTTATGGTCTTGGCAAGCAAAGGGTATTTTGGTCATTTGAGAATTACAGGTCATTTCAAGCCTATGCCCAAACCTCATACAAGGAAGCTTCAAATGAAAAACTTCACAACATAAAACTTGTTCCAAATGACATTTTGCGTCTAGAAAGGTGACCATGAGAGATTGGAAAGATTCATAGCACAAGGTTTCAAAAGTGGTGAATTTAATGAATGAAAAATGACCTAAAATGAGAATTTTTCATATTTTGGCCAAATGAGGCAAAATTATAGGTCATTTTGAATGGAAAAAATGTTTTAAGAAAATTCGATAAAGTAGAATTTTGAGCTTGGTTCAAGTTTTGAAGGTTATGCATGGTTACTTACACATGAAGTTACATAATCCAAAATGCAAGGAAAGTGTGCATGGGAAGCTTCTCCAAAGTTCTAGGAGGTTCTAAACTCATCTATATATTGATATGAAGAGCTGCATGCCATGGTTGGTGATTCATTGTGCTCATAATACCAAGTTTCACACACTTTCTCCAACTTGCAAAAGCTTTTCAAACTCTCTCAAATTCTCATCAATTCTCACAATTCTTGATCTGATCTTCATCACCATCACTCATAGATCATAATTCACACAAGCATTTGGTAGAAGTGAGGAGGATTCATGCTGTTCAAATTGATCATCCAAGAAGCAAGAATTTTGGAATTGTGAGATTCAAAGCATTGGAGCACGATTGGTTGCATACAAAACTTATAATCAAGTTCCCTGATCATTTTCCACTCGTTTCAAGCCTTGGATCAAGAAGATTCAGCACCTGTTTTCATCATTTGCACCAGGTAGGTTTCTCCTTCGAATTGCTTGATTTAGTTAGCATTACTAGGTTTCATTAGCATAGAAAGGTTAGGATAGGTTAGATGACTGGTTTTGGTGAGTTTGAAGAGATTCCATGAAGGTTGCCATTGGTGTGCAAGAACTGTTAGGGTTTGTATCTCATAGGATATTGCAAGAAAATCTTAGGTTATTAGCTTGATGTGATCAGCACAAGGTGTAGAGCATGTTAGGGCAGGAATTAGGGAGAATTGGAGAGGTTGATGACAGGTGTTAATGGTGGATCCAAACTGTTATTCTCATCGGGTTCCATTGTTGGTTGAGTTTTAGAGGAAGTTATGGTCATGGCTGTGTAGAGGGAAGTTTATAGAACAAATTTGCTCTTTGAATCGAGGGAATCCATGGAGAGATGAGGGAGAACAGAGGAGTGGAAAATCGTGCATGGGAGAAGAGTTGCAGAGTTAGGGTTTGTCCAAGGAGTGGTGATACTGTCTAAGAGATAGAACTCTTGAGAGAAAATATCCTGTGTTGTTAGCAGTCTGTTTGCCACCCTTGGTGGTCAACTAATTGCTTAACACCCAATCCACTCTTATGATTGCTTCCTCAGCTTGGAGATTGAGACTTGAAGAAAAGCCATTGCAGATGGAAGACTGATGACAGAGACCTTGCTTGAAGGCTGTAGAGATGGAGATTGATGCTTGCTGAAGCTTGAAGCTGATTGGTGATGACTTGAAGTCAGGTGTTGATGCAGAGCTGCTGTGGCTGTTTATTTTTCTGCTGTATTTCATTTCTGATGTATTGATTAGTTTCCCTGACTGTATTGTTTGTTGTTTAACCTGTTGGGTTGAAAGTGAATTCTGTTCACTTTTGCCTATTGTTTTCTAGGTTCGAGGTTGAGTGGGACTCCCTTGCCTCGCTTGTATTGTTGCATCCATGCATTTTACTGCTTTACTGTATATATCTGCTATTGTTTCTATTTCCGTCTATTCCCTTAGGATCTCTGTTTCTCTCTGCGCAAGAGAGGAGCATGATAGACACTAGGTCTTAACCCATGCATGATAACACTAGGTTAGTTTGATTCCCTTTTCAACCGTAGGTTAGAGTGATGTCTCTTTCTTTCTCAAAACAAACAGAAAAACACAATAAATATTTCAAACACAATAAAAAACACTTCTTCCGTAAAAGAATGTGAATTCATCAAGACGTCATTTTTGTCCGCTTGGACTGTTAATCGGAAAACCTTTTTCAGAAGGAATAAAATCAATCAAGACAGACCTGTGTCTTTCGTGGCCCGAACTATGTTTGCTCTGATCTTTCATGCTGTATGAAAGTACGTAGGCATAGGATGCGATATCCTAGCGAGCAACCTTCCCCTCCTTTCCTGTAGGTAGGCGAACTACGTTGACTCTGATTTCTCGTTCCAGACGAGAATACGTAGGCATAAAGTGCGATACTTTGCCGAGTCATTTTCTTTTCTTTTTAACCCCAGACCTTTAGCGTAGATAGAATAACAATCCATACCCGAAAACAAGCGTGGATCCCGTCGAGTACGACGGACGTGAGGGGTGCTAATACCTTCCCCTTGCGTAACCGACTCCCGAATCCAGGTTTTGGTTGCGATGACCATACCTTTCCCATCTTCGCGTTAGGTTTACTCTGAGCGTCCCCTTTCCCTCCTGTGGGATAAATAACGCACGGTGGCGACTCTTCTGTTCAGCCGGCGCCGATTTTCGCAGTAGCGACAATGGACAATAAGTTATGCGATAATCCTTAAACAAGTAATACATTAGAAATGGAAGGAAGGTTACCATTACCTATGGTTCCATAGCCAATTATCTTGACCTTCTGGTTCCCTCCAAACTTGACGTCACCTTCAGATCTAAGCTCTAGGCTTTGGAACATAGACCTTCTTCCTGTCATGTGACGCGAGCAGCCAGAGTCCAAGTACCAAGATTGGTGTTTTGACTTTGCTGCTAAAGATGTCTACAACAGATATTATTTTGCCTTTAGGTACCCAGATCTTTTTGGGTCCTTTAGGGTTAGTTGCCTTAAAGTTTTGTCTGAACTTCTATCTTCTGACAGCAGGTTTGTTCTGACTAACTTTAGGTTTAAACACAGGAATGTTCTGATCAGAACGTGTGTGTTTAATATCATTAAGATGACCAAACTTAAAAGTAGAATACAAAGGAGTATGCTTAATGATTAGTTTATCAATAGATGTTGAATTTAAATGTTTTTCAGAAGAAGATCTATTTCTACTTACACCATAGATCATTGAAGCTATCTTGCTTCTCTTTAGGCTTCTTGCCAGAAATCTCTAAAAACTATAGTCATATTCTTCTAAAATGTTTTTAGATTTTGACTTAGTTTCAACTTCAGAATCTTGTTGAGCTTTTTCTAATTCATTTTTAATTTTCAAATTGTTTGCTTTGAGCTCAGCAACTTCTGATTTCAGAAGATCATTCTCAGATACAAGATTGCTTTCAAGCTTCTTGTACTTGAGCTTAATCTTACTATAGTTTTCTAACGTTTCTAATAAACTTTCAATAAGCTCTGCTCTAGAAAGTTCAAAAAATACCTCCTCAGAATCTGATTCTAATTCTGATGTTTCTGCATGGTCTTCTACGTCAGGCATGAGTGTCATGTTTGCACATTCTTCATCTGAGTTTGATGTAGATTCAGATGCATCTGAATCATCCCAGGTTGCCATCAGAACTTTCTTTTTATGATCAGACTTCCTTCTTGGCTTCTCCTTATGAAGCTTTGGGCATTCATTCTTGTAGTGCCCAGGTTCCTTGCATTCATAGCAGACAACCTCTTTCTTTCCAGATCTTCTTGGTCTAAAAGACTCTTTACGTTGATCTGGTTTCTTGAAGTTCTTGAAGTTCTTGAACTTCCTCTGTTTATGCTTCTAGAGTTTGTTGATCCTTCTGGACAGCAGGGACAATTCATCTTCTTCTTCAGAAGAAGATTCTTCAGAACTTTCTTCTAAAACTTGCAAAGCTTTGGCAGATTTGTTAGACTTTAAAGCAACAGACTTACCTTTTTTTCTGGGGTTCGTCTTCTTCTAGTTCAATCTCATGACTCCTCAGAGAGCTGATCAGTTCCTCCAGCTGTCGCACCTCGAAAAATTAATTTCGAACATACGACCCTCGCGCGAAAGGCGCATAAATGCGGTTCGACAGAGTCGCCATCGAACTTTATTTTTCCCGAATGAACGGGAGAGGAAAATATCGAGAAAACCTCATAGATGCGGAAGGAACACGGCCGTCGCAACCATATTCCTGGGTTCGGAAGTCGGTTACGCGAGGGGAAGGTATTAGCACCCCTCACGTCCGTCGTACTCGACGGGAACCTCTTAATTCGAGTTAATGGATGTTAGCTAAACTTAATTCTTCTCTTCTCGCTACTAAATTCTAAAGGATACTATAAAGGGATGAAAACACTGGGGGAAAAGGGATGGTTAGAAGATGGGGTGCTTGCCAAGGATTGGGGCCCTTGTGCCTACGTATGCTCATTCGGATGAGAATGAGAAATCAGAGCGTCGTAGTTTGATTACGGGAAAGGAAGGGGGAAATGGAAGATGGAGGGGATTGTGCTCGCCAAGATCATTGCAATCTTGTGCCTACGTATCTTACATTCAAGAGTGAATGAATAATCAGAGCGTTCGTAGTTCATGGTAACGACCACGAAAGAAACTGGATTGAATTGGTTTGAAATGGGTACGGATGACGATTACTCGAAGCTTAAGAAAGACTTCTCGTACCCAAGTAATCGGGAGAGTGAACCAAAGACTTGGAATACTATCTTTTTCATCTTGAAGAATAATTTTATGTTTGAATGGTGTTTGAACTGATGACGATTACTTTAGCTTAAGAAAGATTTCTCAGACCAAAATAATCGGGAAAGCGAACCAAAGACTTGGGACACTCTCTTTTTCATCGTAAAAGAAGGTTGTTTGAATTTGAAATGGTGTATAAAAGGATGAGATTGGTCGGATGACGACTACTTGAAGCTTGAGAAAGGCTTCTCGAATCCAAGTAGTCGGGATAGCGAACCAAAGACTTGGAACACTCTCTTTTTCATCACAAAAGAAGTTGTTTGAAAGGTGAGTGAAAGGATGAGTAATTGGAAATGGTTGAATATTGTCGAGTTTGTTAATATTATTTAAAGGCGTCAATTGCTCGCATACGAATAAGATAACTCGCATATAAACAACGGAAAGCAAGATCAAAGACTTGAACCTACTCTTTACACCTTGAAAAGAATTGAATAATTGTTAATTGATTGATAGTTTGTTACAAAAATCCACTTGACGTTGGATCAAGGGTTTGACTTATTATCGCGTGCAAAGCGTGTTGAAAATGAAATTGTTTAAAAAAAGAGACTGACTTGACTTACGCATCAAGGGTCGAGTTGTAATAGGTTGATGGCAAATGCGTATGAGCACTCGACTTACGGGTTGTTTGAAAGTGGCTCGATGATGAATCGAGAATTAGTTTAAAAATAGTTTGAATCTGCTCTAGTCCCTATGGGTGCTCCTAGGAGATAAACTAAGAATCAAAGAAATACGAAACATACATCGGAATGGGAAAGGGGTACATGTAATTTACACGGGATTGCACGAAATAAAGGGGTCTCATTGTCAGGTAGCCCAAGAGAAAGCCGTGTGTGTGCATTGTGTCCTAAACTACGCCTTGAGCAAAGTCGGGCATGAGTCAAAGTTAGGATACCTGCAAATGACCAAAGATCCAACAGTCCACCAATTTGGCTTTTAGAAGTTTCGATAATTTATTAGATATTTTCGAATATGGGTGAATGAAAATGAATAAATACGATAATAAATAATATGAATAAATATGATAATATGAAATAATATGAATAATGTTTGACAGAAATTAAATTTAATGTTAGTTTACCGAAATAAAATCGAAAGAACAAAGGTGGTCTCGGATCCTTTGTTTCACGCCACTAATGTGACGGTTAAACGGTGGAAGTCTCGTCATCGACCTAAAAAGGCGAAAAATGCCCAATAACAAATGTGAAAATAAAATCGACTCTAAAAAACTCTAAATATAAAATATACAAAAGCTATCAAAATAAAAATAATAAAACTTTTTAGAAGAAATAACAAAACAAATATAAAATATGTACAACTTAGCAAAATACAATATACTTACATAATATAATAAAATAACAGTTTTAAAACATACATATATTAACCAAAATATATTTACAAAATTCTAAAAAATATTATACACATATCAACTAATAATTTATATATTAAATAAGATAAAGAAAAACCAGAAGGGGTGTATGCATTAAAAACAAGAGTGTGTATGTGCAAAACAGGAAAGTTGGGTCAATGGGCTTAGAAGCCCAGAAAAACTCAATGGATAGCAAGCATGTCGGATATCTTTGATCCAAAACAGTTTGGGATGCTTACTCAGAAGACCTAGAATAACACCGTTGAAAATGTTGATTGAAAAAAAAAATGGTAACGCTCAAAGGAGAAAACAATAGCCATCCAAATCAAAGCTTCCTCGCCCGATCTCCCACTCTCTCATTTCTGTCTCAGTCGCCTCCGCTTCCTCATTAACCCTTCTTCTCTATTTTTGTCTTGGTTTGTTTTCTGGAAGTGGTTTCTGAGTGTTTATGTTCAAACATAAAAGTCACGTGGTTCGATTGGGTTGAAGAGTGTTAATTGGAAATAGGTTTTGTCGGAAGGTGAGAGATTTGGTGGATTGTTCTGGTGATTTTTGGGTTAAAGTTTAATTGGGTTTTGAGGTAGAAGACGGTGGAGAGTTAAGAGCGGAGGTTCGAAGTTTGAAGAAGGGAACGTTTCTGGGTATCATCTGGTTTTATTCATCAACGGGTTAAGTTGGTTGTTTCGGTTGAAAGAAGAAGATTGAGGGTGGAGGAGATTCCGGCGGCGAGGTTTAAAGTCTTCTGGCTTTTCGGAGATTGTGATGAAGGTTTAATATGAGTCGTTTGGTTTTTCTGAAAGTTGATTGAAGATCTGGAGGTGAGGGTTTGAGATTGAACGAACAAGGTGAGAAAAGTTTTAATTAATTTTTTTTTAAGTTTGTGTTCACGTTTGAGTGCTGGGTTTATGATGTTTGTGAATGAATTTCGAAACTGTTGAAGGTTGTGAAGGACATTGGAGTTTCGGATGGTGGTTGAAAACCTGAAAAGTCTGGGTTGAAAGATGTTTCGTTTTTTGGGTTTCTTCGAAGGTGGTGGTGATAACGGCTGATGAAGTTGGTGAAGGAAGATGACACTGTAGCGGCGGCTACAGTGTTAGGGTTTGGAGCTGCTGAACTAGGGTTTGGAGGCTGCTGAGAGGTTGAAGCTGCTAGGGTTGTCCTTGTGAAGGGATGATGAATAGGGTCTTATACCCTAAGTAAATGACACATGGCACAACAACTTTTTTTTTTTGAATTTTTTCTAAAGAATTAAATAATTATAATATCACTAAATTCTAATAAAATAAAATAAAAAAATAAAAAAAAACTAATAATTCTATTTTAATAACCAGTCTTAAATGAAATAACTACTAATTAAATTAATACTAATAATAAAATCCTAATTAATAAAAATTAATCTAAACAAATCTATTAATAAATAAAATTAAAAATAATAAAAAATAATTAATGCTAATTAACAATTTATTTCTACCAATATTAAAAAAAAACAATTAATAAAAAAAAACATTCTATAAACTAATAATTAAAAACCTATTTTAAACTCTATTAAATTAATCTACATGAATAAATAAAGAAAATAATTATATCCTAGTTAAAATTCCATTTAAAGTCTAAACAACTATAAAGAACCATTTCTATCTAAAAATTAATTTTTAATAAATCTATAATTTAATAAACAAACTAATTTTAAAAAGTTATTAAATAAATAAATAAAAATTACTTCTAACTAAAATAAAAAATCTATTTCTATTTAAAAGAATATAAAAAACCTATTTAAACTAAAATATAAATAATTCTACCAAACCTATAAAATAAACCTATTTAAAAACTATCATATATTTAACAAATTCTATTAAACTATTAAAAAATTATTTCTACAAACAAACAAAAAAGGTTCTAATAAAAATTATAAAAAAACTAAATCATATTTAAATCTAAAAGAGAACTCTAAAAAACTAAATTTCTATTAAAACTAATTAAACTAAGAAAATAAAATCTAAATTATTAAAATTTAACTAAACAAAATCTGAGTATTAATAATGAAACAAATCAATCCTAATTTAATAATAATAATAAATACCATAAATCCTAATTAAACTATCAATAATATCTTACACTAAAAATAATATTCTAATAAGTAAATAAATAATTAAAAAAAAATAATCTAAAAAGATAATCTAAAATAAATCTGACTGTTAATTAATAAAAAATAAATTAATCCTAATACTAAAAATAAAATCTTAATAATATTAAAAATGAATAAACCTATTTCTAAAATATTAATATTAACAAAGAAAATAATAAAAAGATTAACAAATTAACAAACCTATAAAATAAAACTATCTAAAAACTATCTTCTAAAAAATAAAATATTCTAAAAATTAATTAAAATCTAAATTTAAACTATCAAAATTTTAACGAAAAACTAATTAATAATCTATTTAAAACTTAAACCCTATTCTAAACAATTATATAAAAAACTATTTAAAAAATCTATTAAAATCACAAACTATTTAAATGGAAAATAAATAACTATTCTAATTCTAAAAATATAATAAAAACTTATTCAATATTTCTAAAAAGAAAATAAATATTCTAAACTTAATTAAATTAAAAAAGTTAAAACAAAAATGTATACAGAAAATAAATATTTGAAAAGAAAAATGAGAAAATAAACAAAGGATTGAAATTACGAAAAATACCCTTAGGCCACGTGTCGCACTCTTATTGGATAAAAGAGTCGAGATTTGAAGAATGCCCAATCGGGGCGGACACGTGTCTAAACGGTATGAAATTAAATGAAAAATGCAAAATAAAAACGCGAAAATATTTACAAAAGCTGGCGGGCAAATTTAGAGTATGACAACAGGATGAAAGTGATATACAGAGGTAGGACAAATTTGGGGTATGACACCAGCGTGATCTTGTTCAGATCCTTTGCTAGCTTCAAAGCAGTGACCATTGGTCTCCATCTAATTAGCAAACTTCTGTTGATCTTCTTAACATGATCTGCAGTGGAGTAACCCTTGTCCAGAATTTTCAAGCCAGCTGTAAGAATCTGGAATCTAGAGAACATAACTTCTACAGACTCAGATTCCTCCATTTTGAAGGCTTCATATTTCTGGATCAGCGTCAGAGCCTTGGTCTCCTTGACTTGAGAATTCCCTTCATGAGTCATCTTCAAAGATTCAAACATACCAAATGTTGTTTCTCTGTTAGTAATTTTCTCATACTCAGTATGAGATATAGCATTTAGTAGTATGTGTCGCACCTCGAAAATTCCATTTCGAACATACGACCCTCGCGCAAAAGGCGCGGAAATGCGGTTCGACAGAGTCGCCACCGAACTTTATTTTTCCCGAATAAACGAGAGAGGAAAATATCGAGAAAACCTCATAAACGCGGAAGGAACACGGTCGTCACAACCATATTCCTGGGTTCGGGAGTCGGTTACGCGAGGGGAAGGTATTAACACCCTTCACGTCCTTTGTACTCAACGGGAACCTCTTAATTCGAGTTGTGATGGATGTTAGCTAAACTTAATTCTTCTCTTCTCACTACTAAATGCTAAAACGGTACTATAAAGGCTAAAGACGCCAAGGGAAAGGGGGTGGTTAGGAGAATGGGGTGCTCGCCAAGGATTGGGGCCCTTGTGCCTACGTATGCTCATTCGGACGAGAATGAGAAGTCAAAGCGTCGTAGTTCGACTACGGGAAAGGATGGTGGAAATGGAAGATGGAGGGGATTGTACTCGCCAAGATCATCGCAATCTTGTGCCTACGTATCTTACATTCAAGAGTGAATGAAGAATCAGAGCAGTCGTAGTTCGTGGATACGACCACGAAAGAAACGGGTTTGAATTGGATTGAAGTGGATACGGATCACGATTACTCAAGTCTTAAGAAATACTTCTCGGACCCAAGTAATCGGGAGAGCGAACCAAAGACTTGGAACTCTCTCTTTTTCATCTTGAAAGAGGGTCGTGTTTGAAAGGGTGAAGTTGAATTGATGACGACTACTTGAATCTTAAGAAAGATTTCTTGAACTTAAGTAGCCGGGAGAGCGAACCAAAGACTTGGAACCCTCTCTTTTTAATCGTGAAAAGGAAGTTGTTTGAATTTGAAATGGTGTATAAAAGGATGAGATTGGTTGGATGACGAGCACTTGAAGCTTGAGAAAGGCTTCTCGGATCCAAGTAGTCGGGAGAGCAAACCAAAGACTTGGGACACTCTCTTTTTCATCGTAAAAGAAGTTGTTTGAAAGGTGAGTGAAAGGATGAGTAATTGGAGATGGTTGAGTATTGTCGAGTTGTTAATGTTATTTAAAGGCGTCAATTGTTCACACACGAATAAGATAACTCGCATATAAACAACTAAAAGCAAGATCAAAGACTTGAACCTACTCTTTACACCTTGAAAAGAATTGAATAGTTGTTAGTTGATTGATAGTTTGTTCCGAAAATCCTCTTGACGTTGGATCAAGGGTTTGACTCATTATCGCGTGCAAAGCGTGTTGGAAATGAAATGGTTTGAAAAAAAGAGACCGACTTGACTTACGCATCAAGGGTCGAGTTGTGTAATAGGTTGATGGCGAATGCGTATGAGCACTCGACTTACGAGGTTGTTTGAAAGTGGCTCGACGATGAATCGAGAATTAGTTTGAAAATAGTTTGAATCCGCTCTAGTCCCTATGGGTGCTCCTAGGAGATAAACTAATAATCAAAGAAATGCGAAACATACATCAGAATGGGGAAGGGATACATGTAAGTTACACGGGATTGCACGAAATAAAGGGGTCTCATTGTAAGGTAGCCCAAGAGAAAGCCGTGTGTGTGCATTTGTGTCCTAAACTACGCCTTGAGTAAAGTCGGGCACAACTCAAAGTTAGGATACCTGCAAATGACCAAAGATCCAACAGTCCACCAATTCGGCTTTTAGGAGTTTCGATAATTTATTAAGTATTTTCGATTATAGGTGAATAAATATGAATAATGAGATATGATAATATGAATAATAATATGACAATAATATTCACAATAATATTTAACGGGAATTAAATTTAATGGTTAGTGAATCGAATCGGGACACGAAAGAATGGATCTCATCTTAATCGCAAACATAATGCCGATTAATCGAAGGTAGTCTATCACAATCCCAAAGTACGGAAAATGACCCCAATGGTTATTCACCATAGATTTGAAATCGAGAAGGTTATCAACTTCGATATGCGACGCTTACGAATAAAAGACTTCATCGATCCAAAAATCGAAATAAAATCGGAGAAAGGAGGTGGTCTCAGATCCTTTGTTTCACGCCAATAATTTGACGGCTAAATGGTGGTAATCTCGTCATCGACCCAAAAAAAGCGACAAATGAAATAAAGTGCTCTATGATAAATGAGATATAAGATCTAATTTCTAATATAAAATAGCTCCAAAAGAAATTATTAAAGAATTTTTGAATATGAAACCAAAAGAAATAATAATAACAAACTGTTTTAAAATATATTAATAATCTAGATATATACAAAATTTAAAACTTGAAATAAACATAAAAGAAAACAGGGGGGATGAGATAGATTTAAACAGGTGCATATAGGCATGGAATCATTTGGGCCGAAGCCCATCATCCATCAGTCAACAATAACCAAAAGTGATGCAAAAAATGAGAGAAGTAACGAAGAAAACAATGAATCCTTATGGGCTATAGCAGCCCATTCATCACTAAAAATCAGCTACCGAAAAAAAAACTGGGCAAACGGACTGCCCAAAAAAAAAAGGAAAATCAAAAGGGTTTGATGACTCATCATCAACCAGTCAGCGATGATAGACTCCTAACCATTAAAACAGAGAAAAACCATGGAGAGAACGAAAACCAGATTTCCAACATCCTCTCCCATTTCAAAATTTCGACCAAAGAATGAGGGCAACTGACATGGCTTCGCGTTAGATCTATCACCTTTTCAAAACAAGATCACGATTGTGAACCTCGGTTTTCATCTCATCCCTT
This sequence comes from Lathyrus sativus, assembly GCA_963859935.3. Lineage (NCBI taxonomy): Eukaryota > Viridiplantae > Streptophyta > Magnoliopsida > Fabales > Fabaceae > Lathyrus > Lathyrus sativus. The sequence goes on along the minus strand of OZ012739.1, from coordinate 674,990,164 downwards.
TGTTTTGATCTTCTTCTCTCTGTTTTTTTTTTAAAAAAAAAAAATGGGTTTAATGGTTGTAGTGAAGGAGGAGATTACAGGATGATGAATTTTCTCGGTTGAAGAGGAGAGTTGCAGAAGAAATTAACTTTCGACTCTGAGATGTGTTTGAAGGTTGAGAGAGGGTTAGATGATGATGAGATGATTCTGGGTTTTTAATGGAAGGCGAGGGAGGGTTCGAAGGTGGTTGAGGTTCTGAGAGGGAAGTTCTGAGTCGGGATTTGAAGGTAGGTGATAAAGGTTATCAAGGAAGATTCGATTTTGAGATTTTGGGATTGGAAAAAGAAAAAGGTTGTTGTTGCGAGCGGTTTTCTGGGTGGTGTTTTTTTTATGAAGGATTTCTGGGTTTCCTTAAAGAAGATGGTGGTTTGTGTGTTTCGGTGTAAAAGTTGGGAAGTTTGAAGTTTGGTTGAAGGTGATGCCTTTTTTTCCCCCCGGAGGGTATGAAGGTGGGGAGTTTATGAAGAGAGCCCCCTTTTCTGTCGTGAGTCCTTTTTCCCTTTATTATCTCCATTTTTCTTTTATGAACTACTGTCAATGCTTGTAGAGCCACTGATTTTGTCTGGCGTGGTATGGAGTGGTAACAAGTACACTTTGGAATGTAGTAGCAGGTGATGAGAAGTTGTTCTGCGGATTGCAAGTTTTTGTATGATGAGTACACATTCTGCTTTTCTTACAAGTTTTAACGTGTTTGCAGAACGATACAGATTGGGGTTTGTATGAAGTTGTGGGGTCCTCATTTTCTGCAAGTTTTGTAGTTTTGTGCTGCACAAATTGGACAGAGGTGTGCTGGAGTGGCTGTTTTGTTTATACACTGAAATGCTGTAGGAAGAATTGCTGGCGTGTAGCAGAGTAAATTGTGGTGTTCCGCAGGGTGTGGATATGTGTTGTGGGAAGATGGTTTATTGCCAACCCATTTACGGTGGATGTTGTGCAGCTTTGTATAAGCGAAAGCATTTGGCAAATAGTGTATGGTATTCGTACAGTTTGCAACAATTCTGACTCATGTCGGTATGGTGCGTAAAACTTTGTGGGGACCGTACATGATGAATTCATTCTGATGCTGGTACCAATTGTGGCAATGTCTCGTGAAATTACGATGATGGTCTTGTGAGGCTCTGTTAAAGAGGTGTCGTCCGCTTTTGTCTCGTAGCAGCAGGGCCATGTTTTTTTCGCAGGTTGAAATAACATAATTTTTCTCAAAATTTTCGGTGTGTACGCAATTCGGCATGACATTGTTATTTTTTCAATTGCAGGTTTAGAGGTGTGGTTCTACAGGTTTTATGCTGCGTGTACGGTTTTCTTGGTGTATGGTTTATTGAAGCGCAAACCTCATCTTGCGAAAACCGTTTTTTCACTTATGAAAGCTGCCAATTTGTTTAGCAGGTTTATAATTTGAAATCATTATGCAAATTCATTACTTTGGGCATATGGACCATCTTTGGTAGCATCATCACCGCCGTAGACAATTGGCACAGTTCAACTCACACCAGTTAAAGCTTTGTCAATAAGCTCATACCTTGCACTCGGTAATGGTTGGCACGATCGATTTTCTTTGTAGATTACTTGCAAATTTTCACTGACTGTCTTTCATATTCTTTTCATGTGAGCATCCATGGATATTTGGCATGACAACGGTTTGATACGACATTCTCGCAGAAGCTTCTCCTTATGTTTCTCAACTGCATCGACAAAGAACTCTGAACATCATAATTTCCACACGGATCCTGAGTCGGATCAGTCTGCAGCTTTCCTTGCTTTTTCCTCTCGAATAATTGACGAAATTGTCGAAACACGCAGCGGCCATGTTGACGAGCAGCAACATCAAGTCAGAATTCCACCACAGTCACATGACTTATGTAATTCTCCCTGGTCTTGATGCTTTGGTTTATCACTCTGTTAAACACTTGATATGGTTGTCAATTACTACTTGGCTATGTGGCCTGAGCTCTCACCAATATTTATCATTTCTATTTATTTCGTGAACTGCAGGCGGTATCTGTTGTGTACAGTTTGGACATGAATTACGTGTGGTTCGGTAGCTGGGGTAGTGTGTGATGCGCAAATCTTTTGCGGTTTGGAGATCCCAGTCATAACGGATATATTCATCTTCATATCAGTATTGTTGTTGTTTCAATACCATTCATGGGATTCAATGGTAGGTTGGCTCATGGCTTGCTAGTCTGGGAGCAGTCTGAAACATGCTGTAATACGAGACCTTATTTTCCTTTTGAAATAAAATTGCCAGCTCAATTTGTTGCATGGCAAACGTAGAATCATATACTGTTACCACATGACGATACCGTTTGGAAGGTTATAATATGTAGCTCATGAATTGACTCCTTTTTCCATTTCAATGTTATGGTGCAGGTTATGACTTTCAACACGGTGAATTATGGAATAAGTGGATCGGTGCATAAAGGAAGTGCTACCATCATCATCAATCTTTTGCGGCTGTCTCTTTTCTTTTCCTCTTTTGCAAATGTGTGTGGTTGTTTTGCTGCTTGTAGGCACCGTTTTCTTGCAAGGTGTGGGTGCGTGAAACATGTGGTGTAAAGCTGAACTTTTTCTGTCAAATTTATGCAGGTGGTTTACAGAAGGATGGAGATGATTCATTGGAATGACCTTTAGAATTGGAATGGATTCCTCACACTTTGTAAATATTGATAGACTTTAGGCCATGTTATGATCTTATTTAGTTTGTAAGAAGGCCTTGGAACCATCATTGTAATGTTAACTGTTGTTTTTTATGGAATTTACCCTTTTGAATGCATGCTATCAATCATACGGTGGGCATAGGTATACAAAGACCACTGAATTATCCAAGTCCCAACCAAAACTCTCCTTCCACTGTATCTTAGAATTGTTTATTTGATTAAAAGTAACCTCCTTCTCAAGATAAACCAAACCACACTATAAGCAAAATTCCAATTTTTTTGAAAATGAGCCACAACTTACACCCATTGGTTCTATCTTGAATTTAATAGAATTTGAACTTAATTGCAAAGATGGTTTGGAACAAAGACAACTTAGTTTGAAATGACCTCAATTGGCATAATGGGCTTTTCGTCCATTTTTTGTAATGGACCTTGAGTAATGATCTTGAAGCTAACTTTGAGCATGCCTAAGTTTTCCAACAATCCTGGATGACCCTTTTCATCATTTCAGGGCAATTAATCAAATTATGAAAACACCGAAGCTATGATTCCACTTTAAATCGATCTTGTACTAGAAAGAAAACCTGACTTATTAAGTCCAGAAAACCTTATTGCCTTGAAATCAAGGGGTAATGCCTTGATACCAAAGATAACGTCTTCAAATATGCACTGTACTGAAAACTCTACAGCTTCGACCAGGTGACCTGAACCATTCCTCATTCAACATTATCCCCATGTCTGAACGGAAATCCTCAAGTGAAAATAACAAGATATTTTTGGACTTTTTGAATAAAGCAAGTGGACGAATGTACAGGTGATAGTAGTATACAACAGGTAGGACAAATTTGGGGTATGACAGTATGGTTCTTGCTTTATGATGATTCCTGAATTCTTTCTTCTGAGCTTCAGTCATAGATTTTCTGTCTATCTTTTTACCATCCCCATCAGTGGGGTGAACATAACCATCAATGACTAAATCCCAAAGGTCAGCATCATATCCTAGAAAGAAGCTTTCAATCCTGTCTTTCCAGTAGTCAAACTTCTCCCCGTCAAACATAGGGGGTTTAGTGCTGATTCTATCTCTGTCCTCATATCTGTTGTTGTTGGATGTTGAAGCTTCAGCCATAATGTAACAACCAAAATATATCAAGAGTTTTCTCAACTAGATCTTTTCTGTTCACGATGAAGTGAGAGCACTAACAGAACCAGAGCTCTGATGCCAACTGAAGGCGAGAAAAACGCTTAGAAGGGGGGCGGGGGGGGGGGGGGGGGGGGTTGAATAAGGGTTTAGAAAAAATATGGCAATAAAAACAACACAAGATATTTATCCTGGTTCGTTGAACTCAACTAATTCAGTCCACCCTATCAAGGTGATTTGCCTTTCTCCACAAGGACTTAATCCACTAAATTCAAACAGATTACAGTGTCAACCACTAAGAACAACTGTCTTAGTCTTCTCAAGAAATTCTGACCACAACTTGGTCTTCTCAAGGAACCTTTTACAAATTAATGTAAACTAAACAAGTGTTAAGTTGCTTCTGAAAATCTATATCACAAACTGTGATTTACACTTAGATTAAGAACGAATAAAAACTATTCAGCTTTGAGTAAGAAAGATTGTATGAGAGTTGTTGAATAATTTTAATGAGTTTGTCAATAATTCGTTAACCTTGAAGAGATGTTGAAGACGTCCTTTTATAGTGCTGAAAGTCCAATGCTTGAAGACTGTGCAAGTAGAGTAGCTGTAGCCTTTTGTCTTCACATGACTTTTCCTTTCTCAGAAGTAGAATGTTCAGAGAAATGCCTTTTGTATGAATCCTTATGTCTATCACAAATAAGGAATAGTTCCGTTGGAGAGGACGTTGAGAATAGTACCAAGTCTATTCACATGCTGACATTTTTTTCAAACGTAAACAACATCAGATCCTCTGATGTGCTTCTTGTTCTTCAGATCAGAATCAATGATATTAGAGTTATAGCAACAGTGCTTCAGCGTGAGTGATCTGATCAGAGCATACTTATTTTTCAGAGCCTCTGTACTTGCAGCATAAAGTACATTCAGAGTCTTCTGAAACAATGCTTTAAACTCTTCGTACAAAATCTTCAGCCACGCTTCAGATGCTTTTGCAGCTTCTGCTTCAGAGTCTTCTGCAGCTTCTGCTTTAGAGTCTCTTCTGGAAGCGCTTAGAGTCTTCTGATGACTTGCTTCTGATGCTTCAGAGCCTTACGTAGACTACTGTTCAGATGCATTTTTGCTTCCATAAGAATATTTAATTTAATGTCTGAAACAAAAACACCTGAACAAAATTAGAGTATATATTTTCTTAATACAAAATTTCATAAGAGTTATCATCAAAACATAGAGATATAATTAAACACCAATCTATGTTCTAACACTCGTTTCCGCGTTATGACTTTTAGCAAAACACTTTTCAATTTCAGCAAAGAAGTCTTTGATACTTGTTATTTCTTCAGATATAGTACCACTAAATGCCTCTGGAATGCCACACTTTATGATCATAAGCCTCATGCGATTGGAGCGGTCCCACTTCTCATAATTTTTTCTTTCCTCAAGAGTAGTGGAGTCTGTAGGAGAAGGGGGTTTCTCTATCCTTAATGCAAGGTTAAGATCCATGCAACCAAGAATAATTAAAATGTTCTCCTTCTAGTCTTTAAAGTTTGCACCATTAAGAATCGGGACTGAATTCATGTTAGCAGGTATAATACCAATATTAACTTAAAGAAAACAAAATAAAATAATATAAATATGCTCACATAATCAATTATAAATCAACTCAAATAATATATTTTCAAATAATGTCATAATTAATTTCAAGATATCTAGTGCAATATTAATATAAATGTCTTTGAACAACAATATTAATTGCTAGTGATACTTTTGTTGTAATAATCAAATATTGAGAATAATATATGTCAAATAATAAAACTATCTTTGGATTGATTTATTATTCACATCTAAAACCTTATAATTATCACATTTTTATCATCACATGTGTATATATAAAATTTGTCAAATATTAATCATTTCTTTGAAAAAATTAATACTCACATGCATGTATAAACATACACACTAACATTCAATATTTTTCATGATCAAACCATAAAAGAATCACTTTGGTGATTTCTAGTCTCATTAGAATCATTTAAATGTCAAATTATTATATAAAATACAAATCATAACCAATAATTTGAACATAAAAAAAATACTAAATTCAATGGACAAAAAATTTGAGGGACACCGTACAGTTCAACACAACATGCCCACCGTCTCTTTAGTTTATAAGAAGAAAAAGAATTTTTTTTGCAGAAAACAAAAAAAATGCAATTATTGTAACGTTGTAATAATTACGTGAAATAGTACAAATAGATATTATGCGAAATAGTACAAATGGCTAATACTTTCTGTGTTTGCAGTAACATTAAACTATATATATCTTTCATGTGCATGTGTTCTTTATGTAAAAATGAAAAATGATATGATATGATTAATCAATTTCAATCAGAACAAAAACACCATAGAACACTTATTAATTATTTCAATCAAAACTAATTGTTTGCTTTTATATAATAAAATTATATTTTGAAATTATAATTTTAATAATCATCAAAAATCACACATGAATCAAGTATGAGTGGCTCTGATACCACTTGTTAGGATCCTATTAATTAACATACATTATTTCATACTCAATTCAAGATGAAATAGAATGCAGCATCGTACCTTTAGGATCCATGTAATTTTAATGAGAAGATGATGATTTTAATAGAGCAATGACCTTCCGATTGTAGATTTTTTTTTTAATTTCTTAGTTCCTCTTTCAATGGCATAAGGAGAATAAATATTTTGTAATATTTTCTAGTGTCTACAATTGGAGATCATAACCCCTTACTTATAAGAATCCCATGCTCTTTCATGAAGAGTCATGTTTGTTCAAGTTTTCTTATTCCAATTTTACCCATCAAAAAATAGAAATAAGACTTTTGGTATCTACATAATATTTTTCATGACAATTATATCCATAGTCATAAACCTTATATTAAATAGATCACTTTAATTTGACTAATTAAATAATGGTTCTAACACATTAATTTATTACATGTATGACCCAAAAATAAAATTATAACATCCTATTTTTCTTCTTCTTCTAAGTTGTTGTCAAATTGACTGATTAGTTAACTTTTATGTGTGTTAGTAATAGATACAAACTATATGTTGAGAACCCACTCTAGGAAAAAGAGACTTGGCTACTGCATTTTCTATGCAGGAGTGTGCACGTAAGATACAAAAATAGATAGATGGAACTGTTGGACCATAACTTCAACTTCAAGAGCCTTTGTGCTGGAGGATGAGGTAGAGTTTATTGATGTGTAAGAGGCCAAGGTACATCTAGGAGGTTAGTATGACACATATACATTGGAGTTTTATGAAGAACATGTGGTCAGAGATATCTTAAAAGAAAGAGTATGCTACATACTTTACAATTTATTTTATATTCTTGTTATATGTTGCTTTTAATTTAGTTATTTTATTTTTTAGTATCATGATGAGTTGATGAAATGTATAAATAATGATAAGAGGACCATCACTATGTAGACTTCAAGCGAGGAATGGTTTAATGATGTCATTCAAGAAAATAGACTAGATGACAACATAGTTGATCACTACCCGCCGCCATCATTTTTCAGAGAAGTGACACGATGGAACAAGCATCTTATAATTAGGGAGATGATAACAACACTTCATAACATGTCTTTTCTTTAACATCTTCTCGTCTAAGAATGTCTCAGTGACCATATAATTGTTTCTAAAGACGAATGGGTAAATATGTCAGTTGAGCTGCTCGAATCTGATCCAACTAAGGCCCTTAAAAAGTTGAAAATACCAAGGGGTCATTAACGATTAAAATTCCTCAAATAAGAATGTGATAAACACCTAGCAGTTATAATTATCATTCACGAGAAGGGTGTCAGGTGGAGGGACACATGCATAACTAATTTTCCATCAAAGTGTATCTCCTATTTCTGCTCAACTCGCCCATTTTCACAGAGAAAGCCACATACGCCGACTTGATATACTTGGAGTATTTCAGAAATCTAAATATGGTCAATGAATATGCTTAGGTAATTATTTCTTTATTTACTTGTATATGAGATGAATGCTACAACGAAGATCGAGATGAAACAGCTAGTAGGATATATATGATACTTCTTGCTGTAACATACTAATATAATTATTTATATTAGTATTAATGTCCACTGAATGGCACTTGGTTATATTCAAGTTGGGTCAAATGCAGATTGTGTGAGGCCTGATATCTACCTGAGTAAGTTCTCCACCAATTCGGGTACATGAAGGATATTCCCAATCATCCCACTACTACAAAATAGACATTTTGTAACACCAACTTTACAATGATCTTCGTGTTAATAATGGTAATAGTTTATTTTTGGACGATTTTTTGGTATTTACTAAATGACATGTCACAACGGTCATATGTAACAACCATAGTGAAATCTACTTGGAGTGAAATAGTTCGAATAACAACACCAAAAGTTTTCATTTATCGTGATAATAATGTGATTGACCTTGTATATTACCATTGTTCGTGATAATAATGTGATTAACCTTATAAATCACCACAATTTTTATAATCAACTGTTATGTAAGTTTCCATCATTTCATCACGATTCTTGTTGTCAACCGTGGTGAAAGGTGCTACTTATTTATATATAAGCGAAATTATCTCTCGCTTTAGTACATAATAGCAATCTCTCTCAAAACAAAACCCTAACAACTCTTTCACTCGTCTATCTTAAAACGAAACCCTAACATCATTGTCACTCGTCTCTCTCATATGGAAATCCCAAAACAAAACCATAACATCAAATCTTAGCCAATTGTTATTTATAGGTTCGTTTTCACTATAGTTTTTGTTTCACATTTTTTTATGTATTATCATTTATGTTTCAATAGTTTGTTTCATAATGTTTGAACTTTCTGCTTGTTTTGACTTGTAGGAAGGGATGCTTATTTCAATAATAAGGACGAAGCTAAATTTGCGTTGCAAACTTGTGTAAGAGATCCAGAATGACATTCATTCAAATTAGACACAAATTTGCGGCTCTAACTTAGCTTCATCCTTCTTTCATTGTGCACACGCCATTATGGAACTTGTACAGTACATTTTTAAAGCATTCAATCACTTGATGTATTTGTTGTATCATGTATGTTGTTTATGGTTAGTCTTTTATGAATGTTGTTGTTAATGTTTGTTTAAAAGATGAGTTTATTATATATTACGTGGTTGAATGTTTTTCCAATGCCTTATCGAATTTATAACTTTTCAGATTGCATTAGAAAATTATAATATGATAGATAAAGTTATATTAAAAAACAAGTACACATTAAATTCTTGACAAAAAATTTTCAATATGTTATTTGCATGTTATTCTTTAACCGTTATAATTTTATTTAATGATTGTAGTTCTTCAACCACCCATCTTCCCACCTTTAATTTATTTGCAAAGTAAATAATATTTTGCAAAATAAACTAGAGGTGAAGACAGTGGTGGTTGAAGTGTTGGGGAAAAAATAAACAAAAGCATAAAAAGAAAAAAAGGAACACAATCACAATACAAGAACATAATGTGGAAACTTCAAAACCGGAGAGAAAACCATGACCGTTGTCAATAAACAACCAGAAAATAACACTACGTGAAAATTTTTACAACACATAATATACTCTCAACTAATCCAAACACCCAATACACCCACACCCTCAAAAACAAGTATTTAACTACATCTCACAACATTCTAATACAAGAGTATAAGATAACAAAGAAAGTCAAGTTTAAACTTAAAGTGCTTTTAATTGGTATATCTTGGAATGAAGAACTTAAATCCTATATTTAGCATTGGACCCCCTCTTCCTTCACAAAAATAAGCAATGTGGGACTTCAAAGAAATTTTATCCTATATATAGTCTTGGACTCTCTCTTCATTCACAAAACTAAGCGATGTGAGACTTCTTCAATATGTATATTTTCAACCAACCCCAACAATTTCCACCTTGATTGAAAATAATACATAAGTTCTCATTGTCTTCACCAACAATCATACTCCATCATAAAGAGCATCAACATGTATATTTTCAACCAACCCCAACAATCTCCACTTTGATTGAAAATAATACATAAAATTTCATTGTCTTCACCGATAATCATACTCCATCATAAATAGTATAATCACTTGAAGCTACACCACTCCAAGAATTTTCACGTTGTCTTCACCGACAATCATAATTTTAAAACTATCGTACTCTCTCATGAATAATATATTTCATTTGAAGAAAAACCACTTGAAGAATTTCACATTGTCATCACCGACAATCATATATTTTATCATGAAGAATAAATTTTACTTGAAGTTAAACTATTCCAAGAATTTCACATTATCTTCACCGACAATCATAGTTTTAAAAAACTATAGTATTCCATATAAAGAAGAGTATAATTCACTTGAAACTAAACTACTTCAAAAAATTTCACATGTCGAAAACCAGGTTGAAACATTATGGTGCAACTTCTTTGTTGGCAGGAAGCTCTTCAACCACTGACATAATCTTGCACCTTGTGTAATCTTGATTGTATCAACACATGTTTGACTTGAACTTTCCACACGTCAAAACAAAATTCTTCTATCAATTTTCTTTAGTCCAAACTGTATAACATAATTTTTTTTACCGCATTTCAACATCTCTTTCACAACACTATCCTTCTTTTCTGATATGGAAGATTAGACAAAACTACAACCACAAAGCATACTAAGAACACTTATCCCCGAATCAAACCAAAAGCTCTGATACCAGTTGTTGGGAAAAAACAAAAAAAAAAGCATAGAGAGAAAAAAAAGGAACACAATCACAACATAAAAACATAATATGGAAACTCCAAAATCGGAGAGAAAACCATGATTGTTGTTAATAGACAATTAGATGATAACACTATCTGATAATTGTTACAACACATAATATACCCTCAACTAACTCAGACACCCAGTACACCCAACCCTCAAAAAAAATATTTAACTACATGCCGCAACACTCTAATATAAGAGTATAAGAGAACAAAGACAGTCAAATACAAACTTAAAGTGCTTTTGACTGATGCATCTTGGAATGAAGAACTTGAATCCTATATTTAGCATTGAACCCATCTTCCTTCATAAAATTAAGCGATGTGGAAATTCAAAGAACTTGTATCATATATATAGCCTTGGACTCTCTCTTCATTCATAAAACTAAGCGATGTGAGACTTTTTCAATATGTATATTTTCAACCAATCCTAGAAAACTCCACCTTGATTGAAAACAATACATAAGCTTTCATTGTCTTCATCAAGAATCACACTCTATCATAAAGAGTATCAACATGTATATTTTCAACCAGACACAAGTTTGCGACTCTAACTTCAACTTCATCCTTCTTTCATTATGGACACGCCATTATGGGACATGTACGATACGTTTTTGAAACATTCCATGACTTGATATGTTTGTTGTATCGTGTATGTTGTTTATGGTTTGTTGTTGGTGAATGTTTTTGATGAATGTTGTTGTTAATATTTGTTTAAAAGATGAGTTTATTATATATTATGTGGTTCGAGTGCTTTTCCAATCCCTTACCGAATATATAACTATTCATACTGCATTAAAAAATTATAATATGTTTGATAAAGTTATATTAAAAAATAATTACACATTCAATTCTTGATAAGAATTCGTCAATCCGTTATCTGCATGTTGTTCTTTAACCATTAGAACTTTATTTAATGATTGTAGTTCTTCAACCACCTGTCATACCCCGAATTTATCCTACCCTTTTTTTCAAAGTTTTCGCATTCGATTTTATTTTCAGTTTTGCATCGCCTGTATAGCATCGCATCTTTTACCTTGAGTAAACCTTAGAAAACTGGTTAGCCAGAATGAATTTTCAGGAGCACAGACAGACTGGTCGAATTATTTCCCAAAAATACCTGGTCAATTTTTAAAACTCGACATAATGATGTATTCCTCCAAACCATTTATTTTTGCGCTCATCATTTCCTGTGGAGTCGATTTGTCTCATTTTTTTAGCTATTTCTTTTTATCCTTTTATCAAAATCCTTACGCTTAACCCGGGGCAGGGTAGTGTTCATTCAATCTGATTATGCACTCAAATCACAAGGCAAAGTCCAAAGACATGTCAGTTGTTCCTCAATAATCAATGACTTGGCAGCCACAATCCTTCAGCAAAATAAAAAAAAAAAAAACCCTGACAAAGTCGAGCACCCAAAGAGGAGACTTAGGAAAAAAGTTAGGGATCAAAACCAAAAAAGTTTGATCAAAGGGGGTCTTCAAATCCTCAAACAAAACAAAACATGATTCAATGACCACCACATCAAGAATCGAAGGGTCACTGACATCCATATCAAAAAAAAAAATATATGATGACTGCCATTTCGAGCGAACCTTGAATCATCATCTTCATCCTTACATCATCAACCCTTTTGGAAGACAAATGTGTGTAGAATTAAATGAACGTAGGAATGGAGTTCATCACGAAGAAGGGATGGGTACAAACCAAGTTTTGAGCCTAATATCCTTTGTTTCAAAAACCATGAACTAGACCATGTTACAACCCTCAAAAGACCTATTTGAGGCAGGATTTATTATGAAAGCATATTACTGCAAGGTTTCGTAAACTGACTCCTACATTTTTGGTAATCTTTGGCCTTTGTGTCATATTCTTGTTGTATCTTGCACACACTAGCTAAATCATCACTACATTTGGACTAATGGTCCACTCATCTCACACTATCACATCATTCCAATAAATGAATTTTTCAAAACTTTCATGAGTATCGCATTAAGATTACCATTTGTAAATGAACAATGTTAACTGCAAATCATTGTCTGACATCAAGGAAATTCCCACAAGGGGTAATCAAAGAGGAACTTGAACTTTCGTTGGTGCTGAACCCAAATAAGGACTACCTCAAAACCCTGTGAATCTAGGGCAAATACTTCAAGCGCTCAATCAGAAGCACATCAAAGCTCAACTTCCAAAGATTAGACCATTTCAAAATTGGTTAATCAGGGGAAGGTTATTATCATATTCAGACTGAGGCAAATCATGCCATGTTAACTCCTGAAGAACTTCTGCTCAAGGAGAATTTTTTTAAGAACCTTACAGACTGGGGAAAACAAGTTTCAAGAAGGCATGTTCTCTATGTACTTTCAAGTTGGACAAGCGTATCTTGCTAGACACTAGCAACCTTTGAGTTCAAAGCAAAAACACAGTCTTCATGCATTGATCATGTCGCTATGCTCATTTTCAGATCATCCTGACCCTCAGGCATAAAAGTTGTGATCCTCTCAGAAACAAATCCATGGCTTATCAATAAGTGATCAAACTTGAGACACAGAAAGCATCTTCATCTGCTTTAATCATGGCATTGTCAAAAGACTGGTGTTAGGGAATCAAAACCTTCTCACCAACCAAAGTTCAATCTGTATTGGCACATACCAAAATAAAAGTCCACCATGTTAGCACCTTCACAAAGCATATCCAATCATTTGTCTTTATTAAAAAGTGAATCATGTACACCACATATATCATATACATCACATATATCATACGCATCATATGCATACATGAACAAAACTATATCCTCAACACATACATCTCAGCGCGTCAGCATTTAAATTGTATTTCCATCCAGAATGAAATACCCTTTTCAAAATTATAACATGCATACATGCATAAGTCAGGATCCAGGATTAATCACGAGATTCCAGACCGATCCTCAGTCCGGCCAGTGGCACTTCTCCGAGTCAGTGGGCGTTTCCCATGGATCTATTTTCTTCAATCTTTTGTCAATGAAGTGGCATTTCTCCAAGTCAGTGGGCGTTCCCCATGGAGTTATTCTCTTCAACCTTTTATTGATGAAGTTGTTACCTTCAGCTCAGTCAGCCATGCATTATTCAGTGGGTGTTCCCTATTGAATTCTTTTCCTCAATCTTTTGTTGATGAAACCGTTATCCTTAAACTACCAAGTGGTTTTTCTCCAAATGGGTTCCTACCTTCCTTATTGGGCATTCCTTAGTGAGTTGGTTCCTTTCAACATTTTGTTGATAAGGATGGTGTTCCTCAGTGAGATCTGTGTTTCAAACTTTTGTTGATATCCCCAAACAAGTCGTACTCATTGATGTACTAATACTTCTTCGGCAAACTTGACCTATTGTCAATAATCTTACTATCATCCTTTTGATGGTAACCATTCATGTTATGACCCCATAAACCAACAACATGAAAAATCACAAAATCACGTCACGTCACGCGACCTAGAAACGAAAATAACACACACTTCACGCAGCAAATTCGCACCAAACAACCAAGCAACTTCCATACCTCATGCTATGACCCCACACATCACCATACACAATCTGCAAAACACGAGCAAAATTAATCAAAATGATAATTCATTCTCTCATCTATCCTCTATAAATCAACCTCATTCTCACACTCTAACCTAACCTTAGAAAGCCATCATTACTCTGCTTTTCTTTCCCTAAATCCTTCTTTAACCTTTTGCTCAAATCAACCACCCAACTTTCATCTTCTTCAAACCTTCATCTTCCTTCAACCCAACCTTCAAGCCACCCTTCAATTCCAAATCAACCAAAAATCAATTCCAAACCTGGAACAGAGAGAAGGAAATGGAGTAGAGGAATTGAGCAAATCAAACACAAACCTGGATAATGAAACAGAAAAGAAGAACGATTTGAGAAGATATAGAGAGATTCGAACAAAGTGAGAGACGAAAATAAGCTTGAGGTTGCCATGTTCTTCTTTTCTCGTTGGATTTGCGCTATTGTTTATTTTTCATTTCATGACTTTATTTACTAATTTATTTTGTTTTGTTTTTTTGGAAATTTTATGTTGGTTTTGAAATAGGACATAACATTGCTTTGCCATGGGTTCTATAGTCAGGTTGTTAACGTTTTTTTAACCATGCCATGATGGCTTTTGGTAAAGCCCATGAACATTTCTCATCCACACACCCACTATGACTTATGCGCCCCCTCATTTCTTCTTTTCAACTTTTTTTCTTTCTTTTTCTTTATTATTTTGTTTTTTCTTTTAGTAGTTTTATACTTTAATTATTTTTCTTCTAATAAACTTTGTTTAATCTCATGAACCCATACCTTAATTTTATCATGTTTATTTAGTTGTTTGTATCTTTATTTTATTTTTATTTGGTTTTCATTTTGATTTTCTTATTTTGGTCAATGAAGTCTTAAATATCATGAATTGTTGGTTATTGAAGTTGTTTAACCTTCATTATTACAAATTTGCAGAGAAGGATTATTTGAATCATTCTTCAAACTTTGGGATAGTGATAGGGTACCTTTGGTTAATCGATGGAAGATCTTGATTAAGACGAGACCGTTCTCTTTTTCTTTTCGAGTGACACAACTTTAGGAGAATGATCTACATATCATTTCTCTATCATGTTTTAACACAAACATTGTTCTTGACCGGCCTCCCATAGTACGATCTTCCTTATAGATTATGCTACGATTGCTTAACATAACACTAAATTGGTGAAAAAGTGACCATCCGATCAATGACAATTAACAACTAACATCTAACGTTAATTTTGCTCTTTATTCTTTCCGTCATTTACTTTTCTTGCAACTTATATCATTATTCATATATTGCCTTTATCATATTGTTCATATATCATATTGTCATATTATTCATATTATTCATATTTATTCATCTCATTCAAAAAAACACAAAAACATGATAAAAGATCAAAACTCTAAAAAACTTTCAAGCTTGGATTGTGGTTACTATCCTTAGCATCATAGAGATTTTGACCTTGTACAAAAACCCTAGTAAAAGAGCTATGGATTAAATTTCTCTATTCTTGTATTGTTTTGTCTTAGGGCACTTTTGCACATCATTCATAACTTACTCTTGAGTTTTCTTATAATGAGACTTATAGTGTGACAACCTAGAATCATTTTCTCTTTAGCAGATAAACCTTTAGATAAATAACAACCTTTCATGCGTAGACAACCTAGAATCATTTCCCGTGAGCGTGCAAATACTTCACGAAGGATCATATTTTTTGAGAAGCGATAGGTACCACTTCCAAGGGTCATGCCCGATAGTGCTCACTGTATAGTGTGAAATAAATATCATCCAACAAGATGCGTTCATTAGCAATTCGATACGATTTGGTCTTTGGTCACCCCTGAGTGGGATAATCAAACATGCACGTGGAAAATCCTAAGTGTATTTTACAACATAGTCCCAACTGGTAATATGTGAAAATGCTAGAGGATCCATGCCTGAAAAATGGTTAAGATGAAATATTAGTAAGAGAATAACACAAGTATTATTGAATTGATATCTGTAAGGGTGTAAATAAATGACCTAAAATAGACAAATGCTTCGTGTCATCTGTCTCATCTTTCATAAACTACATTCGACTAATTTAGAGTAGAGATAAACCAAACAGGATTCTTCTAAATTGTACTAGTGAATCCTCTCTAAATCCATGAAGTATTTAATGTAGTCAACATCAACATAGATCACACTTTTGTCTATGAATATGTTTGTGCCAACAAAAACTATAAAGTATGTCTTCAATGCACATACTCTATTTTAGGCAACTTCTGCATCATTACCCGCAACATTCACATTTGCATTCAGGTGGTTAATATAAGAAACTAAGGATATGAGAAACTTATCAAATATAAGAGATGAATGCATTTACCTTAAATTGAAAGGAGCATAAGGTGATGAAATGCTTAGTTTGAATAAATAGCAGTATATATTGCGAGCAATGTTGAAAAAATGTTGGGTTCAGATGAGTGAGAGTTATGTTTTGTTATTGATTTCAAATGTAATGAAATGAGGAGGAAAAGTCTGCCCACACAATATTCGTTTTAGTGGGCTGTTTATGGAGAAGCCCATATCATTTCCTAGTTGAACAAGTTACGTTTTACTAGCAGCATACTACGCAAGTTCCATTCAAGCGAAATACAACGTTTTTGTTAAATACTGTACTTGAAAGGAGTAAACCTTTCAGTTTCTTTCTCATTTAAAATCAAATTTAAAAAAAAACACCAAAATGTCTACCATAGAAAATGACCAAATCATCGACGAATCAAACCATACAGAAACAGAACGAAAGGAAGAGAAAAACGACGACGACGAAGAAGAAGATTTATCGAAGCTTCTCCTCCCCGATGTTCAGAATCTTCCCCTCATTCCTCTTTCCGCCGTTGAAACCAATTTCGTCACTTACTTCGCTCTAGGTAACTCTATCAACTCATTATTGAAACCGTTGTTACATTTTTTATCATAAACCCTAAACCCTAATTTATTTTGATTTTTCCAGATTTTACTAAACCAGCTCATGATCAATACATTTATCGCCACGCCAATGGGTATGCTATACTATACTATAATATATTTTAAATGCATTGTTCAAACTTCAAATTGAAATGTGTTTCGGTTTTGTTTATTTATTTGTATTTTGCGTGATTGTTTTTGTGATCTTGAAGGTTGTGTGTAATTGGCTTGGCTCCTTCCCATATTGCTTTTAAGGATGAAGGTGGAATCACAGCCATAGATTTCAATGTTGGAAAGTCTGATCGCAGCGGGGTCAAGGTTACCGGGAAGCGGAAGAAGGTACATTTTCTCAATTTTCTCTGTAAATTATTTACGAAATTTGTCATTTTAAATGAAAATATATCTTTTTATATTGAATCATGAATGCATATCTGGAGTTGCATGATATGAAACACATACACAAACACGGACACCTGACATGTCGACACCCGTGTCGGACACTGACACAGACATGAGCAGAGACACATCTTTTTTCCAAAGATGTCGGTGCTACAGCTATTGCATGTATATAAGCATACAACAAAAGGAAAACCAGATTGAATTACAAAATTTATCTTACTGTATAGAACTATAGGCTGTTTTCATGAAAATGCACCGCATATCTATATTTATGGCTCGAAATATCTTTTTGTTTATGACCTGGTGATATATCATTGAGGCATGTGTTGAATTTGAAATGGTATTTGTTTGGTGAATTGTTGTGCATTTCAAAATATTTTAGGCCCTGAAATCAATATTTCTCCTGCTATGCATTTATTAAAATAGGGATTTTTTTATTGCAGAATGCGCAACACTTTGAGGCCAATACAGCATTATGCAAAGTTTCTACCAAGAAGGATTCTTATATTGTGAGGTATGTGCTTTGTTGTACATCAATTTGAGCTAAGATTTATTTATGTGTGTTTGTATATTTGTATGCTACACCAGTTTTTATTTTTGTTGGGTTACCACTGACCACTGAACTCTTCGGTAACTTAACTTGTGGTGATCATTCATAGGTGTTGTGTCAAAGGATCCCTTTTGGAAGTCAATCAACAATTAGTCACCCATCCAGAATTGCTTAATGTTTCGGTAAGAATGGTTCTTATCCACTCTGATTCTTTTTTTTTCTTTGCTCTTCAAAGATAGCTCTCTCAAGCAGAAGTCATAGTTTTGTATGTCTATCTTAAATTTTACAAAGCCTCCACAGTAAAATCTATGCTAGTATTATTGTTATCTTTTCTAAATTAACCGTCCAAAGGACATGCAGCTATTACTTAACCATGGCTTTTTTGGGTTCATAAGCATCAGTTTCTGCATTACTTATTAGTGGGTCTGTTTATCAATAAAACTAAATATATGTGCCAAGTGTCTTGCCCATTCTGATCAATCTCGTGTTAGTGAAATCAGGAATGCAAATATAGTTCATAGAGGAGAGAGGGGTGGTAGATTAAAAAAACAAATCATTTTCATGGTTCATAGGATGGTGAAAGAATGCACTGAAGGCAATAGATTCATTTTTTAATGATAGTATTCCTCTACCCTCCATGGATGTGCACAAGGTTAATGACATCTTCAATCTAGTCAGACATCTAAGAGGGAAAGGAGTCTCTCAAACATCCGAATTTGCTGTATATGCAAACATTAGCAAAATATTTTTTGTATTCAATATTGTTAGGAACCTTTTCTTTTGGTATAAGAATAAATTCCCAAAACTGGGCAGAATGAATAAAACGAGGAATAGTTCAATTGAAAGATTGGGAAAGGATAAAAGAGATCAGGAGAGAATCTCTCCTCCAAGGGTTTTCCCTTCACAATAGAGTCACTACTATATTCACCGAACTTTACATTCAATAATGATCTCTATCATTGTATTATCCTATTTTACAAATAGCCTTGTAACAACCTCAACTAACCAACTAACTACAAACAACTCTTAACTACTCTAGTTAGTCACTATTCTATATCTTAACAATACACCTCTCCTGAAGGTTGAAATCTCCTATAGTCTTCTTGTTCCATTGGGTGCAGAAAATAAAACATTAAATTCTCCTCCTCGACCCCACTGTTGGTGGGAGCATGATGAGCCAAAATTTATTTCTGCCATTTTCCGAAACATTAAGCCTTTGCTGGTGCAACTCCAATTTCGATTACAAAAGCCTCAATCTCAGAAACTGGTTCATCTCCAACTTTGATTACAACAGCCTCAATATCATTTTGATTTGATCTTTATTTTTTACCCAACCCGTTGGACTAGTCCCATCACCTAACTTTCTTGCTCAAGCTCAAGAACAAGATTCTCGGGCAAAACTAGGCAGAATTGTATAAAACGAAGAATAATTCAACATCTCTCCTCCAAGGGTTTTCCTTTTGCAATAGAGTCACTGCTCTATTCACTAAACTTTACAAATGTTCAATAATGATCTGTATCATTGTAATTCTCCTATTTATACAAATAGCCTTGTAACAACTTCATGAGACTAATCAAATATCCGTCATGGCGGCGCTATGGCAGACATAAATAGTGGTTTTTGGGCTCGCTGCAATGGTAAATATTGGCTGTTAATGCGGGCTTTTCCGCTCTAACAGTGCCGTAAAGCGGACATTATGGCGGTGATTTTGGCTCTTCATCGTGGACCGCCATCCACCATGGACAACACTATGACTAACTACTAAGTCTGACTTCAACTTTTCCCACTGCAACACGACATAGTCACAATATGTGGGCCTTTTCTAGTATTTTATTGTTAACAACAATTTTGGTGTATGAGCGAAATATTAATGTATTAATCGAAATATCGCATGCATTAGAAATATTTGATTACCACAAATCACAAGACATATACTTAACAGCTTAACTGGTGTTCATGACCTGGTATATGGTTGGTTTATAAGTAAATTTACCTCTGCAATGCTAAATACTTGAATGTTTTCTTGAGATAGTTTGAACATATACTATTTTGTCGTAACTTGTTTTTTATCATAATACCATATGTTTATTCCATCTTATTTAATTTTCTTACAATTTTTATTAATAAACATTCAGGCTAACAGAGAAGGATACATTGCTATTATGATGCCAAGACCAGCTGATTGGCTCAAGGTCAAGGCTTCTCTTGTTAGCCTTCAGGAGTACAAGAAAATGAGGGAAGTTAGTTGTGATACAAAGCTCGATGTGCCTTGTGACATCTTAAAAGAGACACTGTAAGAAGCTCGGCGCTACATTGAACTGGGATGATTTCCCCGTACGACCGCATTGTTTACTAGTGCCTAATGGGGTCCCAAATCCTACAAACTGAATGAATTTGAGAAATTTTTGGTGCGGTTGTGAGCCCCATGGAATTGGTGCCTGTCAAGTAGCCAGATCATATTATGAAAATCTTAAACTCATGAGCAACCAAGAATCTAGTGACATCGGAGAATATCTCCGAAACCATTCTTTAGGATTCTATCATTTGTTGGTTTGTTGTTGGTAGTTTCTTGTTTCCTATGAGACTTTAACTTGAGAATGTCAACTTCTAATCAAAGAGTATTTCCAATATAATGAAGTATACAAAAATTTTCAAGAGTTAAAATTTACCATTGCATTGGGTCCATATTCATTACGTAAAGGGGAAACTTGTGATGAATTATGCTACCAAAAATCACAACTCTTGGATCATATGCAGTATTTTGAAACAAAGAGATATCATGGATTTAATACGGAATGAATGGGATCAACTTCTAACCACTCATAAGTTTAAGGTGTCGGTGTTTTACAAGGTACTGATTGATATGGCACAAGGGTTTTTTGGAGAAACTTAATAAGATCTAATAAGAGCCGACCACGAGCAGTGTTTTGTTTATGGCAAACATGTCATGGAAAACTTGCAACCAAGGATAGATTAAAACGTTTTGGTACGATTAAAGACGGCAAATGCAATTTATGCCAAACCGAAGAGGAGACAATGAATCATCTGTTTTTCTGCTGTCTAGGGGCAAGACACATATGGAAGAAAGTGCTCTAATGGTTTAACATATAGCATGAACCTCAACCATGGGAGACAAAGTTGATCTGGATTATTAGTAACATGACAAAAGGAAAAGGTTGGAAAGTGGATGTTTTGAAAATGTTAGTGGCTGAAACCATAATGTGATCTACAGAGGGTGACAAAATCTTAAAATTAAGACACATCTTGTTTGAGTCATTTTGGGGGTTGGATCCTCCTGAATCACCTAATTTTGTATTAACTATTTTTGAATTAATATATTCTTCCTTTGATTAAAAAAAAAATTTACCATTGCATTATGATAGAATGAAGCATGTTTAATGTATCTTATTACTATTTATTTCCAATATTGTAAATAAAAGAATTCAACAGTGTCACAGTTAAAATCAAAGAATTACATATACTATAATAAAATATAAAGAATGTGCTAGTAATGTTCTACTAAAAACTTATCCTCAAAGATGAAATAAAAGAGTATCTTCATTAATCTTTTGAACATTTCTTGTCAGTAATCTTCTCCATAAGCAATCTTCTTGATCTATTAACAGTGAGAAAGCACAAGTAGATATGCTCTTCAAGCTCCTCCAACTGATCCATAAAGTTAGTTTGACAATCATAAAATTCCCTCACAACCATCTTCAATATTTCACATCTTCCATTACCATTACCATAATTCTTCACACAAATATCAGCAACCTCTCTCCAATGTTCCACTTCATCCTCTAACCTCTTAACCATTCTACTCATAGTACCCAAATCATTTATCATTATATAAACCCCTTTTGCAGCTACATCTATTTGTTCATATAGTTTTTCACAAGAACCATACTTTCCATGAACCCCTTTGAATCTCTTCTTCATCAAACCAAAGAATCCACCCATTACATAAGGTGCAGCTGCCAACCCAATTATGCTATGGAAAGCAACTAATAACAAAGCCATCAAAAGAGCGGCTTGCGAAACGATTAAACCGATTCCTCCGACTTTCTTGCATAACCTCTTTATTGTTGTTCTTCTTCTTAGTTTCAATCTCTTCGCGTTTAGTCTATCAAGAAGCAACACTTGTTTTTCATGAATGTCGCGAAAGTTAATAACATTATTAGACAAACACAAAGAGTTGTTAATAACAAATGAAACAAGCTCTTTATAGATAACATTCTCATCGTCGCCTTTCTCCACAAACGCATTAGCGCACATTCCATAAGCAAATCGAGTTTCACGGATACCTTGAAGGATTTTGTCGCAACAAAGACACGCTTCTAAGCTAGCTTCAAAATATTCCACTAGAAGATGATGAACCTTAAAACTCTTAATCACATTTCTAACAATTTCTTCTCGAGGTTCTAGCAAAGTAGAAGAAGTGGAACAAGAAGTAGAGAGTGGCGATCTCGTGCTCGCGTTTGTGCTCGTGCTTTCAATTCCATGTCCTTGAGCTTTGTTACATATTTCAACATAAGATTTTGTTCTGAAAGCACTGAGGTATTCTCTATTCACGCTTGACTTGCTGCTCAAGTTATCTTCCACATCGCATCCTTTCGACGATCCACTACCTGCAAGAGTTCAATTCAACACGACGAAGAACAACAAAGCAAAAAAAAAAAAACTAATATAAACGAATCCGTTGAACCAACAAATTGCTGCACAAGTTATTGATTCAACAAAATCGTCGTAGAAATTTAATGAACTCACCCGTTCTTCTTCGGAAAAGCGAAAAACAGTTTGTCATACCGTAAATATATTATACAAAAGAAAGTAAATGTCGAAAATTCTTGGTTGAGGAGAGAAATATAAGAGCATAAGATGATGGAAGAAGAGAAGAAATTGTTTGCAGAAGAGAAAGAAAATAAGTATAAGCATTGTTATGTTTATGATATAGCTTTGAGGACAAGTTAACTTAACTCACACGGTGTTTTTTCTTACGTGGAAGCTGGGAATTTATCTATTTCCATTTACGAAACTAACTGTTTTTATTTTATTTTATTAAATTAAAATTAAATTAAGCAAGAATAGAGAAAAATTAAAAATTTAGCTACCAAAGAAGACCACATATTTTTGCGTTTTCATAAAGTAAAACAGTTTCCATTATCAGCAAGATTAATTATTAACCAGACAGTTGTCACATCTTTGCTATCATAATCATCATTATCATCATCTAATTATAGGTTTAGTTCACTTAGTTTAGTTTATGTGCATGAGTTTTCATCACCCAAAAAATTTACATTAAGAAATTTTTTACATGATTAAATATGGGTGATGATGATTCTAATTGTTAGTCAATTTATTCGTATCATAAAAGAAAAGAGTCAATTTATTCTTTTAAATTTCTTAAATTTATAGGAGTTAAATATTATATATACTCTTTTGATCACTATTATAAATATTTTTTTTCCATTTAACTATTGGTGTATCTGGTTCATCTATAACCCAAATACATTAATTATTAAATCAATCAAAAAGTAAAATTTATTTATAATAATGACGTGTATATTAGTTATTTTTTTGCTTTTAATTCATCATGGTTTGACTATAGTTTTCAATATATATTAAATTATAAATTTATTCTTATAAAAAAAGTTTATATATATATATATATATATATATATTTGAAATTAAAATTAATAAATTAATGATTTTTTAAAAAAGTTAAAAACTCAAATAATTTTAGGTAACATTTATAAAAATTATTGACACTACTAAATAATTTCAATTTAAAAAAAAACCATGGGTAAATAGTTCATTCTATTATGTGTATTAGATTAAAAAATAAATATATAATATATTATTGTGTATGCCTTAAAATTTCTTTTGTTGCAAAAGATGTACTCTTTTTTAGCTTCATGCGGAAGCGACATGGGAGATCATTCTTTTACAGTTTTGCCAGAGCCTTATGCATGAAACAATTTGGTCTTGCGCGAGGTGTGTGACCTCAAACGCTGAACTAAATTTAAGTGCTCTCCTATAATTTATTTTTGCATATGTTTTTATTTTTAGAGAGAAAAACTTAAAAGAAATAAAAGAGAAAAGTTTTTAGAGATTACTTATCCTAAGAATAGGAAGATATTTGGTAACCGTCATTAAAAAAAAAAAAAAGGTAATCTTCAGTTGAGGGAGTCTCCTCAGGAATGTACCTCACAAGTGACAAAAGCTTTTAAAACACTCCCCTCTTAACAAAGCTCTCGTGTTTGAAGAACTGTATAATGATATATTAATGAGAGTCTCAAACAAGAGCGACTCTAGCATTCCCACCTAAGGATGATGTCGCTTGGACGATATCCTCACAGATGGGGGGGGCTCTCCCTTGGAATTGATGATGTGTATTGTTGTCTACCGTTAATCAAAGGAGAACGAGTCCACCATGATTCCCTGGTGAATATGTGGTCAACAATCTCCCTTAATAGTGAGGGAGCAGTTGACGCTGCTATGGGTTTGCCAAACCTTAGGCCCAAAAGTCTCTATAAGTATTCTTTCCCTAGGGGGAGAAAGAAGAATCCTAATTTATACACTTATACTGAAACATTAAACACATATACAAAGCATCTCACGTCATTTGAGCAGGTTCTCTTAAACCACCAAAAATACCATCATATAGGGCTTCTCTTACAACCATATAACGTAATATACCTACCAAGGCCTCTAAGAATCCATGCCTTTCGCAGGGGTGACATGCACACATGTACTTTTTGAACAGTACAACATTATTAGCTTATAGCGATTTATATGTAAGTGTAAGTTTGTGTTAGATCAAGTCACCCAATTGGTCTTTTTGGTGATTATATTTGTATATAATTTTAATTGAATTAATTGATACATTGATTGTTTAATATCTTCATCTCATAGTCATTTTATTTTATGATATTCTGAGTAAAATGTAAAATCAACCCAAACACATCCTTTGTAAAAGTTTTGTCATAATGCTTTTGTAAAACATTGATTTTGAAGAAAAGATTTTGAAATTGGTTTTAAAGGGGAAAAAGGCTATTCAACCCCCTTTATAGACCATTCTCATCCATATTCTCCCCCTAAAATTGGCCTCATAACTGGTCTTTTGACGAGGATATAATAAAGATGGTCTGAAGGGTGTGTTCAATAGAATTTCCATTTTAAAGGTGACAACTATAATTTTTAAAAATATACCATGTCTGTTCACTTAATATAAGTTGATAAAATGCTTTAGGGTTGCTATAAACCAATGCAAAACATACTTTAGATGCTCAATGAGAGTATTGAAGATGTGAAATAATCTAACATTAGCATGTTGATAAGAGAATGCAAATTTTTCGTTATGGAACCCCATGAATTGGAATCGATGCAAATGCTCTTTATTCATATAATAAACAAGTTAGAGAATTTAGGAAAAACTTTATCTAACTAGAATTATGCTAAAAAAGTGTTAAAGTCTATGTGCAGGGAATGTCAACCTAGTCACATGACTTGAAGACTTTGAATATTACAACTCTGTTTGAAAAGCTTACACAACATGAGCATGAACTTTAAGGCTTGAAGAATCAGAAGCTAATAAAAATGAGCTAATTAAGAGAAAAAAATCATCTCCTTAAGGCCTTTTCTTCCAAGGCTGACATTAACAACGACGAAGATAGTTTCGACGAAGATTATTTGAAAGAAGAAGAAATGGATGTGTTTATTAAACTATAATAAGTATATGAAAAGAAATGGGATGACAACAAGAAAGAAGAAAGGAAAGCAATATGCTTTGAGTGTGGTAAAATTGGTCACTATTAACCGATTGTTCAAACTTGTAAAATCATGAATTCAAACAAAGAAGTAGTTAATATTTGTTTAATGACAAGACATAAACAAAGAAACTCAAAAGTAAGTTATTCTCACTCACATTTTATACCTTAGTACAATAAGTTTTTTGTCATTATTATTGTGAGAAAGACCATATAAGGTCCCAATGTCATATTAGGAATATAAAGGTTCCAAATGGTCAAATGACATAAGTTCCTAAAGATAATAGTATTAACCCTAAAGGATCCAACACCGAGTGGGTACCTATTTCACTTCATTTATATCTATTTCAGGTGTGGCTGAGAATCTTAAACAAGGCAAGTGTATATTGTTAGAATATCTTCAAGAAAATTAAAGGAAAACATATCAATTACATTTTTGATCATATTCATCTTTTCCCATATAATTTTGTTATTTACTAACTTTACTTGTGCAATAAGTTAAGTTTAAGATCAACGTAATTGATATGATTGTTCCATTCTCCTTAATATTTCTTGAAGTGTGATTGATTTATCTTAATTGTTATTATGCTTGATATGTTAATCATATGTAATTTATTATCTGTTATGTGTGATAATTTGATTGTGCTATGTGTGCATGACACATCTTTGGGCATTATGATCATCACATAACTTTCATCATCATCAAATGATTCTTTATGAACATTAAAGTTATTGTTTGAATTAAAATCATATTTTGGCATTTAAATTTTGTTTTATTTTGCATTAAAACTAATTTTAGGATTTGATTTTGAATTAAAACTTAATTCTTTTATTTTTTTTAATGTTGATTCGAATCAAATAACACTTGAATTGAATCAAAGAGTGAATAGTGACTTGTGATTCAAATCACAACATGTCTTGAGTTGAATCAAACATTGTCTATTCTTAAACAAATTTTATTTGGATGTTTGATTATGTGGTATTTAGATCAAACTCTGGTGTCGACAATGGTAGCTTATGTTGGGAGAGATTTTCACTAGGAAACATTGAACATTGTGGGGATTTATTTTCTAGAGCAATAACTTTGTGAGAGACACACCACAAATTCACCCAAAAGTTTAAGATGATAGATGTATGAGCTCTCCCACTTATAAATGCTCAAGTCTCCATATTTATAGCAAATGTGAGACTATTACACATACTACTCATACTTGTTATACTTAACACTCCCCCTCAAGTGTGAGTCTATCTAGAATGCTTCCACAATGCCCCCCTTAAGTGGAAGCTTTTCTTCTACTTCCACATACACTCTACCCACGACCTGTGAGGATACTTTCGATACAAGTGAGTCGGTACCTTCCTCGAATCAAAGACTCATGATACCACTGTTGGGAGAGATTTTCACTAGGAAGCATTAAAAATTATGAGAATTTTTTTCTAGAGTAATACCTTTGTGAGAGACACACCACACATTCACCCAAAATCTTAAGGTGGTATGTGTATTGGTTCTCCCACTTATAAATGCTCAAGTCTCCACATTTCTAGTCAATATGAGACTATTACACATACTACTCATACTTGTTATACTTAACAACTTCATAGTTCGATAGGAGTTGTGCATGCTGTAGTTGAAGTTTGTTCAAGCATGATGTCGAAATATGTTTTGTTTTAAAGCATGTCGAATATGACCTTACTTGTAAGCCCAATTGTTAAGTTAGCTTGTAACCTAAGTTAGCTTAGTAGTATATATATAGACTAGTTCTCTCAGGTTATTGAGAGAGATTAATTGTTGTTATTTACTTGTAATCTTTGAACCCTTATTAAGTAAGTGAATAGTAAAGCAGTTTTAACCAATTCTAATTCTTCTTCTTCATTCTTCTCTCTCTTTTGTAAAACCTAATAGGGTTCTTGTATTTGTTCAAGAAACTCAATCTTTTTCTCACATTTTTGTTTTTTCTTGGCGACATCAATTCACAACAGATTCAAATAACCCAATATCTTAATTCAAATCAAATATAGTCGTTGTTGAGTTTGAGGAAGTCTGCTTCGAATCAAAGAGATGCATGATTTGAATCAAGCACTTTTCAATTTCTGATTCGAATCATCCTATATCTTGTTTCAAATACACGAAATCAAATTTAAACTGTTGAAACTCTTGAACTTCTAATTAGACCCCCTAATTCATTTACATTTAGGTGGCTTTTGTTTTTCATTTTTCATTCATTATTTGCTCTCTCTCTCTCTCTCTCTCTCTCTCTCTCTCTCTCATTCAACTTCTGCAAACCTCAATCAAATTCATCTATTCATATCCACCAAATTCATCATCTCCCACATTTAAAATAAAAAATATCAAAAAATCATCAAAGAATCAAAAGGACTAGCGTCCTAGTTCAACTTCATCCCTTCTGATTCCTACCAAGAAGATATCAAAAATACGCGCTTAGAAAAAGAAAGGACACTCTTCAAAATCAAAGGCCATACTAGTAATTTCGTACCCATCCATTCCTCAATATGCGTATGCTTCTTTAAATCAAAACTTTTTTTATGAGTTATTTCTAAATAAGGGTTGTACTCAAGAATGTTGTGTCACTAAGGAAGTCGAATCTACTTTGAAAATGAACTTTATGGAAACATTTGAAAACATTTTTTTTTGTATAAGAAATTTAATTCAGATCATGTGAAATCTTTTTATTGCAATGTGAAGAGCACGAGAGCTGGCTTGGAATGTCAACTCAAATGTAAGCTTTTCATGCACACTTTCGTTGATTTCTTTAAGATTCTCAGTTTAGAGAACAAGGGCATTGATGTTGATCCTCATAATCACTCTCATGAGTTCCAACTTATTCCATTTGTGGAATCTATTTCAAAGACCATGTTTAATGATCACTTAGACATTTCAAATTTCCAAATTAATCAAATGAAGTGTGAAATGCGGATAATCCACTGAATAACTGTGAATATTCGGTACAGGAAAATAAGGAATTGAGTTAAATCTTTGATCCGCTGTCACGCACGAATCAAAACGAGTAGTTTTAAAAACGGTAGTTTCGCGACAATGACTCGAGTCGTATCATAAGAATTATTGTATGAATTAACCAACTAAAGTAATGGTTTATGGGGGGGGGGGGGTTAGGTTTCAATTTAGAAAACAAGAGAAAATAAGTGATTATCAAATAAGCTAAAACGACTAATCCTACTGATTCAAGTTTTGACTTATTATCGGCTATTATAACACCAATCCCTAAGTAAATTCGATCCTATTCGATTATGAGATCAACTAGACAAGCACAATGAATATCATATGAATTATGTTCTTGTTTACCGCATAAAGCATGACAGTTTAAAGATTAGGCGAAAGCTAACGAATAAGCTAAGTTAACATGCGATTAAAATTAGGAACATGCATACAATCGAATTTAATCAATTCTATCCTATGAATAACAATCGAATTAAGAAAAAAAAAGAAATCAATTTAAGAAAATGAATTCAAAGGAATCGAAATTAAATTGGTATTAGTATAACCTCAAAGCGATGGAACTGTATAATAGGATTTTGCCCTTGGGACTTAGTTCTCCACTACAATTGTGTAAAGTAAAGAATAACTGTGAATAATGTGTCCTGTGAACAGTACCACATATGACTTCT
This sequence comes from Lathyrus sativus, assembly GCA_963859935.3. Classification (NCBI taxonomy): domain Eukaryota; kingdom Viridiplantae; phylum Streptophyta; class Magnoliopsida; order Fabales; family Fabaceae; genus Lathyrus; species Lathyrus sativus. The sequence goes on along the minus strand of OZ012739.1, from coordinate 674,960,671 downwards.
TATACAAAAATAAGGATTTCCCCTTCTGATTCTAACCGGGTTGAAAAACCTAAAAACTGGCCCAAACTGGCTAACAACTAGTTATTCTCTAAAGTCTAAAACTTCAACGAATTATTTGATACTGCTCCACTCCGAACCAGCTTTTGGTTTCAACACAAAACTTGTAGCTCTTTGTCTTAGCTTTCCAACACCTATCATAACACGTCAATCAAATTCTTTTAGCTCACATTATGGTTTGCACAATGAACATGTATCAGATAACTGTTAATGCTGAAAATAAAATACGAATTTAAATTAAGGGAAAAAATAAACTTAATTATAAAAACACAATAAAATAGTAAAATTAATAAAACAAGGGAAATGCCTAAATACAATGGTAGAAGAATATTCATCAAAATGCACTGATCAAACTCTCCTTCACTTAAGCTTTTTCACTTTGAGCAAATTAAAATTCAAAATAGAAAAACTTTAAAACAAAACAGAGCATGCATTTTCAAAGGTTTTCAAGATGACAAAATAGTAAGTAAAATCCTAAGTCTAAACTTCATGCAAAATGGTGTTAGTGAGAAACATTCTGTGACATTCAAGAAAAGTAAGAAGACAATTTACCAAAGAGTACATCATAAGCAGCAAGATCCTCACATGATATATTCACTCAACTCTGAAGTGTTTAGGTTAACTGTTTACACTCAAAGCACAACATGAAAGTTAGTACTAACATAAAATTGAAAAGACTCTAAATCCACAATTGAATTACATTCACATAAAGATCAAAAGGACTTTTATTTAGGTTGTAACGTGGCCAAGGTAAGGGTAAGATAAATCCTAAGGGATACTAGGCTAAAATTCAAAGGGTAAAATTTTTTTTTTTGAAGAAAACCGTTGGAGTTGAACTAAAAAATACTTATTCACTTCCAACCAACTTTCTATTTCACTTCTCTTTTTCTATTCTTTTTTTTTTCTTTTTCAGAATGATATTGTATTGATATCCTTCTTTTTTTTTGTTTTTTTTGTTTTTTGTAATATTTTCTTTTTCAGTATTATTTTTCTTCTTTTTCTACCAACCTTCGAACACCACAACTATGTTTTTCAACCCCAGTTAACTCCATAAAAGACTCTTTCAACCCTATGAATAGGTGATAATATTATTTTTCACTTCCAGACTTGTAATGAACTTAAACAAAAATGTGATTATAGACTCAAAGGGGCTCCAAACAAGGGATAATATTTACAGGGTTGCCTTTTTGGCTAACTGGATAAAAATAAAACAAAATAACACGCCTTTATCATATCAGTGTGCACAAGTAAACAAAAAGTTTTAACATAGTCAACTCAAGTTCTAGAGACTAACAGACATGAGTGAAACCCACAAGAAAGAAAAAGATGATTTTTTTTTAATGTTATCCATTATTAGGCTCAAAATCTCACAAGGTTAATGATATACCACAAATGTTGCACAATCTAGAGTTCAATCCTACTTAACATGTCAAGAATGTGCCAAAAAATAAATTCAATCACATCACACAAGAATTCTTTAATCAATAGAATATAGAATTTACTCACAAACAATTTGCAACTCAAAAACCAAAGAGCAACATGCAATATTTTTTTAATTTAAGAAAACACACAAAAAACGAAGAAAATTGAAAGAAATAAAATAAAGAATGGTTCCCTCCCCCACACTTAAAACACACATTATTCTCAATGAAAGAACAAAAATATAAACTAAGAGTGAGAGAAAAGAAAGAACATACCCTAGTAGTCAAGGTAGATAGGTGATCGCATAACAGTTTTTCCCAAAGAGTGATCTTCTACAGTCTCCTCTTCCAAAGTGGAGATGTCATAGAGTAACTTTGGGTAGCATCCATTAACCTTGAAATTTTTATTAGTGCCTTCACCTTTTATTACAGAATCAAAGAAGAATTTGCGATAAGTAAAAATGTAAAATGGGCACGTTAACGTGATATCCTTTTCCACAATGTTAGAGATCAAAGGATTAAGGGGATGCCTCACTGCTTTTCTTCCATCTTCAATCGAGGTCCATCCAATTCCCTTCTTATGTTCCTGCAATAATTTTTCTTCAAACTCAAATTGAAGCTTTGATTAATAATATAAATTCTCAGGAAGTGGTTCAGAAGGTAGTTGTTCAGTGGAATGTTTGGTTGGGGCAGTCGGGATGTCGAGAGCTTCAGTTGTATAAATAGCTTCATTTACAACTCCATCTGTAGGAAAAATGTCAACCTGCAAGGCAACTTCAATCTCAGCACAAACAAAATAAAGGTTAGTGTCAGTACAATCATCACATGAGTAACTATCATCAAAATTAGACAATGATGGAAAATCAGCTAAAAATAAATCAGAATAAGCTTCATCAACAATTTCAAAAAACAACTCTTTTGGATTCACTATTGTTTGGACAGGTAGTAGGTTTGATTATTGAGCTTGCAACATGGCATTCATTGAAGTGGCAAGTTGTCAATCTGCGTCTGCAAAGCCTGAATACTAGAATCTATTTGTTGCTGAAATTGGAGATTATTTATAGCAATTTGCTTGACAAGGTCCTCTAGTGAAGGTCCGAAAGGTGTAGAGCACATAATCTGAAATTCCTTCATATGCTTATTCGGAAGAGATGTGGTATTTTAATAGATGAGTGGAAAGACATACATAAATATATAAAAGATGCTATTTGGGTTGATGTTCAGGTATTTTAAATTCAAAATTTTATTATATTTTATAATCACATACTAACAACATATGTCATATACTAACAACAAATTCTTTATGTATATGTGTAGGCTCATTTCACTATTCCAGAATGTGATGATCCAAAGAAGGATCCGTTGAAGGATGAATGGATTAAATATGTGGGAGAGCGATGAAGGGGTTTTAAGACACAACTCACAAAAGAATATATTAGAAATCTCAAAGAAGGTCGCACTCCTGCACATGTCAAGTATAATTATATTAAAGAAGAAACATGGAAAGAGTTTCTGAAGTCTCGAGATACCCCTGAATTTAAGGTTAGTAAGAATTATATTAATTTTTTCATGCATAATTTTTTTATTATGTTTAGTGATTAATAACTTTTTGAGTTTATAATAGGAAAAAAGTCAAAAGGGTATGGAAAATGTGGCTAGAAATGTATACCCACACGTATTATCTCGTGGAGGGTATCACTTGCTTGAAGAAAAATGAAAAATGAAAGAAAATCATCGAGATATGATTCCACAGTAGATGATAATGGTAGTCCATCTCCATCGTCACGCCATAAAATATGGAAGAGAGCACGACAAAAGAAAGGGGGAGAGTACACATCACATTCTATACAAGTTGTTGCTGAGAAAATTGTAAGTAAAATTTAGAAAATACTTTAAGTATCATTATAGTTGTGATTGATAAAAACTATTAAAATTAGTTTTGGTTTTTGAGTTTTGTAGGATTTTCTAGTTGAGGAAGCTGAAAAGGGTATCTTTGTTCCGGATGGACCTAACGATATCTTAACAGCAGCCATTGGAACATCTGAGCATGACGGTCGTGTTCGTGGTGTTGGAAAACACCATAAAATGAGCACTTTTTTTGGAAGGTCGTCTTCACGTCGACGACAACATATGGATGTACAAGAACAACTAGCGCAATTTTCTTTAGAATTGGAAGTAAAACTTAGAGCTGATTTTGAGCAAAAGTTGGTTGAAGAGCGTAAGCTGTTGCAACAATATTTTATGGAGACACTTAGGTCTATGGGTCTCTCGCAAAGCACAAAAAATAAAAAATACATTGAACAAATGGAGGTTGTCGAGGGAAGCAGAAAATGAAGTTGTTCAGCTACAAAAGGAAGCACAAAAGAAGTGGAAGACGATGTTCAGAGATTGTTACTCATGGTTCTGCAAATGGGTGACACACACTTGAAAATAAAATTAAGTCATTGTGTGAGTGTCACTAATTTTTACATGTCAGCTAAGTGTATCAGAGAGTTGTTGGTGGGTTTTCATTGGCTTGACGTATCTATTCTGCAAGTTTGGTCCATGTAAGTACATTTTTTTTTAATTATTACTGTTAATACCTATTAATATGTTATATCTCTCATCATTTTGATTCTAATGTTTATTTTAAAATTATTCAGGTATATTCATCGTGTATGTATTGATAAATCCACATCAAAAGTATATGGATTTATGGACCCTATTAGGTGTGTGTATGTAGATAATGTGCAAAAAACTGAAACAAAGGTTAAAAAATACATACAAGATAAGTTACGTGACGAAAAGAGAGTGTGTCACTTACTACCATTTATTCATGGGTAAGTTTGTATGAAAGTGTGTTTTCTATTTTTTATTTTTGATAACATATATATTTTATGTGACTTTTGTGTTTTCACGCACACATACAGAGACCATTGACAATTAATAGTCATTTGTTCAAGAGACAATATTGTGGTCGTCTTTTGTTCACTTCGTCAGGAACTTAATCCAACCATGAAGAAAATTATTACAAAGTAAGTTTATATTTTATCTGACTTTTGTTATAATATATGCTATATCCCATATCCATAAAATTTTACAAAAGTAATTTAATATTTTATGTTGCTCTATATGATTTTTTTTCCTGAATTAGTGCTTTCGAGGTTTATCAAATGGCAATAGAAAAAAGGCTACATGACTCCAACCCAAAGTAAGCGTAATGTAAATTATAATTCTATATTTAATTTTATCATAAGTATTCACTAATTATGTCATTCATTTTAGACAAGGCTACACCATAACTCTATTGATTGTGTGTACTATGTTATGAAAAATATGTTGGATATTGTCTCTGCCAACATAACTGAGTCTTGGTTGCATGTAAATAAAAATAAATTTACTTTGTTATTTACTTTGTGTTTTGCAACTTAAGGTGAATTTTTAAAGAATAACTTTATATTGTTATTTACGTATTGTAGGTATTTGATGAACCAACAGAATTAACACAAGATGATTTGTATGATTTGCGACTCCGTTGGGCAAAATGTTTCTTTGAGTTATATAAAAATTAAGTTTTATATGGTGAGTTATATAGAATTGTCTATATATATATATATATATATATATATATATATATATATATATATATATATATATATATATATATATATATATATATATATATATATATATATATATATATATATATATATATATATATATATATATATATATATATATATATATATATATATATATATATATATATATATATATATATATATATATATATATATATATATATATATATATATATATATATATATATATATATATATATATATATATATCTGAATTGAGTTTCTTGACTTTGGTATTGTCTACTGATGTTTATTGGTATTATTATTTATTGTCAGCAAATGTGATTTTGATGTTGTCTACCGAAGCTAGCTACAACTCATTTCTTGTGGATTGCACATTGGTATTTAAGTGTGATAAAGGACTTATAAATGGTTAAATATTTTTGTTTGTTTTCACTGTTTTGTTGTTGTATTAGTCAACCATGTAAAATACATATAATTTTGTACACTTGCGTGTATACTAGTTTATGACTTTTGTAAATCAATTTGTTCATGTTGAAGAATATGTGCATCCTAACTATTTGGTGCAATGAACCTAAAAGGTTAGTTGAAAAAAAATATATAAATTAAATTGCATACCAAATAGGGACTAAAATGTGCTATGCGTGATGTTGGAAAAATATGAAAAATTAGGTACCAAAAAAACTACAGGGATTCCACATCAATTCGGATGAAAATTAGTCAAAATTTTTAAGAAAAACAACCTATATTTTACATCGATTGTGCCTAGAAACCGATTTAAAAACATAATTTTTGAAGACACATAGCACACCTTTTACATCGGGCCAAAAAGGCAACCGTGTAAAAAACACACCTACGACACCTTTTACAACGGTTTTGCTGAACAACCGATGTAAAAACTCACCTATGACACATTTTACATCGGTTATGAATACCAACTGATGTAAAAAGTAATTTTTTTTTTAAAAACAAATAATAAATTTATATTTCACATCAGTCTTAATTGTCAACCGATGTAATAGATGTATTTTTACATCGGTCTACGGTCCGATGTAAAATGTCTTTGACTTACTATATCGTTTGGCTTTACATCGGACGCAGACCCAATGTAAAATGTGTTTTTGACTCGATGTAAAAAGTCATTTATGCACTAATATCTTAGTTATGTTGCTCTTGATCCAATATTAATATTCCTCCTCGTGAACTAACAAAAATAACACCCATTTCAATAAAAATTATATAATATAATATTAAACCAATTTAATTAATAATTGTGCAAAAATATTTACATCAGATTACAATGACGCAAATTGAAACCCCTAATATGCCATTTATTTAACTTCAAGAAATGAAACTCTGCCCACTAAATTATTAGGAAAAAAATACAAATTAGGTCCTAATTATTAATATGAGAATACTTAAGTCATCTCCAATGTATGATTTTCAAATTATAAGGTCTAGTTTATGTTTTAATTTGTCATCCAAACTAGGTTACTTGATAGTCTAGATTGTTTGAAATTAAAAAATGTTATCAAAATAAGCAAGAACAACAATTTATTGTTTATCATTAAAAAAGTTAGTTTATATGTTTTTTAACGTAAAAAATTTATGGAATATTTAATTTATTTTTAGAACTACACATAAAAGTAAAGTTCAATTGTGGATCCACTTAAACTACAATTAAACAGTCACAATTAAAATTAAAATTAAAATTAATGAGATTTCTTAAAATTTTACTATATAGTAATTTAGGATCACAGAAAAATTTATGCAACTTTAATAAAACATTGCGTTAGAGATGCCCGTTTCTTAAGTACAGGTGTTGTTGTACGCCATTGAAAAGTTGTGAGCCTCACAAACGTGTAAGTTGTAACGTCAATTGACGCCATAATTTTCGTTGCGCGTAGTTTCCATAGCTTTAAAATCATGATGGTTTGATTTGATGTGAAGTTTCTTTGACTCTACAATCCACATTACATTTATTTTCCCCGCCCTACTTTAGAGGAGTGTTAGTGTAGTTAAGATATAATATGAAGAACAAGAAAAGATTTAAGCACATGGTGGACCAAAACTCTGCGATATTCATTTTGAGGATGACCATTATATGAAGGCATGTCCTCTTTATATCCATTGGAATTTAACATAACTTGCTGGGGTTAGAAGCACTCACACAACCTTCATGATTTCTTAATCTTCTGCGGTAAATTTAATTTCAAAAAAAAAAAAACCAACAAAACGATTAACTATACATAGATGATTGACATAAGAATGATATGCAACAAATCAAAGAATTTAAGGGTAAAATTTGGGGTATAACAGTTATCAATCTTTTTTCTAAAGTCTAGTCGTTACTAGCATCATTTAAAGCATGTTGGTTATTGGAAAAGTTCACTTATCCCTAATATTAGGGTGGTAAGGTGTTACCAATATCCCCGGTGAAGCTTAGGATGATTGGTTGTAACTAATGTCCGTAGATATCTCCAATAGAAGTCCCGTAGATCTGGTAGTTACTAGTATCTTTGGCAAATCCAGTCTTGCCTCCAGTTATTTCCTGAAGATCCCGTTCGAACTCTTCACTATAGGGAAATCCTCTGTTTTTTGATTGAATCCCCAGGAAAATCTCTATCTCTCTATGGATTCCCCAGGAAGTCTAGTTGTTACCAGCTCCCTGTTATTTTCGCTTGACTGTTTGTCACCAGATTCCCCCCTGAAGCCTAGTTGTAACTAGCAATAGGTCGGCCGCTGACCCTTATCTGATATTGCAATTGGTAGTTACCAAACTTTAATCGTTACTAATGTTGCAGCTTATCATTGAGATCTGGTGCTTACCTGAATCTATCCCCCATTCGGTGTTCCGTTTGTTAACTAACTCGGCTGAAAACCAGTTGTTATTGGCATCTTTCTTAAAATTCAATTGTTATTGATATCATTGATTTGGTTGTCACCATATCCCCTTTGAGGTCTAGTCGTTACTAGCACTCCCCGGAGAGTCCCTTTTGTTATTTGCAATTTTTCTTAGATTATTGGTTGTCACCAATATCTCCCTAGTGAATTCCTAGGTTTCCCCAGCAGGTCTCGGAGGTCTAGTCATCACTAGCACTCCCTGGTGAGTCTGGTCTTATTTCTAGTTGTTTCTTGAAGATCTCGTTCGAACTCTTCATTGCAAGGAAAACCCCCATTGGCTTGTTCCCTAATAAGGATCGTGTCTCTAGTCTTTTGTACCCCCAGTCGAAATCCGAGTCTGTTGGCTTTTGTCCCTCTTTGTTGCTTCTTATCCATATCACCCTTGATGCATTTCCCTAGTGGAGATTTGCATTTCCCCAATGGAGATTGACCTTTTCCCTAGTGAAGATCCATCTTCCCCCGCGAAGTTTGTGTCCCTTGTGTGGAGGATTCCCTTAAAGTATCACCTTTAGTCATGTCTGAACTACTGGTTGTTTTGCTGGAGATCCCTCCCCAGTGTGTCGGGTCCCCAGTGAGTGGTTACTCTTTGTTTTTATTTTCTTTTTGTTTGCTCGTGTGTCAGTATTGTCTTGCATTCAAACATCATAAAGCATCATTCTTAGAATTCATTACATGATCAACATTTGTCCTTTTTGCATACCATCGTATCTAAGGGACACAATTTTTGGGTTGCTATATTTAAATACCTTTCACCATGATCCTATGGAGATTGTCATCTCTCATTTCCATTTGGTGAATATATTTAAATAGGGGCAACTATTATACCCCAAATTTTGACCCCTAGATCACATCATCATTCTAGGAGCATCAACATTGATTATCTAACCATAACCTATTTCAAGTTTGGTATTTATCAAGATGCAAATGAACTAGGGTTTCTTCTAGTCAGAAGTCAGGGTTTCAAGGGATTGATCAGTCAAAGTTTTAAATTGGTCCTCCATATATCAAGTCTTCATGTCATCAAGAATATCACATTGGATCAAGAATGAATCCAATTTGAGGTTGTCACCCAAGAAAGAAGAACAGTGCAGTACAAAAATCCTAATTAGGGTTTTTGATTAGGAAAGTTAACTGTAGTTTGAATTTTGATCTAAAGGGTGTTCCAAAGCTTGAATTATGGTCCATGAGGCTCAAAGACCCAAGGAAATCTACCCAAGAAGTTTCAAGGCCTCAGAGAACCCAGGACACCAACAGTCGATTCAGAGGTTTTCGATCGTTCAATTCGTCTGACTGTAAAGTCAACCCATTGACCAATAGGGTTTTAACCCAAAATTGAAGCCAAATATGTTACCAACATCATTTAATATCTAACAATGAAGTTTGGTGACCAATTGATCAAGAATTGAGAAGTAACCGAAAAGTTGGGAAATTAGGATTTTGAAAAGGGCCAGACCATAACTCCTTAACCACACATCCAAATGGAGTGGTTCAAAGCTAGTTTGAAAGGTATTAATAAGTTCTTCAAAAGTGATATATGCACTCATGAGCAGAAAATGTATGGATTTTGAGTTATGAGCAAAAACAAGGCAAAATGGGGAAAATACACTTAGAAATTTCAAGAATTCTTGACTTGTAAGTCAAGTTTTCAGCATTTTCACAAGGGGTTTTGACCCATTTTCAAGTGGAATGGGTTCCTACCTAACATATAAATGTTGTAGTATATAATGGGGTCTTTATAAAAATTACAAGTGGTTTCCATAACTTTTCATGTTTAGAGAGAACCAAGGTCCACAAGTTGACAAAAACTCACTTTTGCAAAACTAGTTCCGCATGAGTGTTTTGATTCCAAAGCTTCCCAAATCAATTATAATGAAATACTAAGCCTCATTTCTGATGTTTACATTGTTAATAAACATGTTTAACATAAACTCCCACAAAATTGGCATAAGAAATGAAAGAAATAATTGTTTAATGCAAGTCGCAAGCATGAATAGTGTAGAAAGAGAAAAATGGTGACTGCCCCTCTTCACATCATCAACTTGGCTGCAACCAGTCACCTCCAACCCTCTCAAGCATGATTAAAATAACCTATAGGGCATGGAGAAGCTCTTGGCAGAGTGGCTTGAGGTTAGAAATGGAGATTGCATTGAAAAACTCCAAGATTTTCAAAGATATAAGGCCAAAGTTGGCATTTTACAACATTCTGCCCATACCTCTTGCTCAAGAAACTTGCCTATAAATTGAAACTTATTCTCAAATCAAAAACACACCAGTTACATGCTAAGAACCAGCTAAAACTCTTCCTCCCACTCAATCTCAAGTTCTTGCAAAATTGTGCCAAGTTTCCAAAACTTCACAAAACCTGCCTTGCATTTTCACTTCTCAAACCTTTTCCAAACACTTTCCAATTTAAATCACATTCTAAACACATCACAAATGATGCACTAGAGCTGTACAAACCCTCACCTTGGCCAGACACTCATCCAATCAAAAAGTCAATGGTTGGAACCTCTTTTGTTGACTTTTCTGCACTTTAGAGGGCAACCACTGACCTCTTGCACTTTCACACTCTCTAAGACCTCTAACACTTCATAAATAACATATATAAATTGTCCATGATGGTTCCACACTTCTGTAACAAGGATTGAGTGAGTTGATGTCACACCCAAAATTTTGGCCATAAGATCCCATCTCTTCGTGCATCCTCTTGCATAAACACCTTTAGGTCATACGGTCTTTGTGCATGTGCTTCTTATCCCTAACCATCTTCTGCAGGAATATTAATAAATAGTGTTCACTCTCTCATTCGAATGCTTCAAAACATAACCAATGGTTCCTGATTCAAAACGCTCTAGGGTTCTCTACTAATCACTTTCCTCAGAATTTCTCCAAAGTTTTAGTGTATAATCTAATGAGGATTAGAGTTAGCTTCGCGTTGGTGTCAAGTATGGTCATTAGTGAAGGCAGATCATCATGAGCAAGAGTATTAGGGTTAAAAGATCATATGATTGAGGTCTCGTTCCAAGATTCATTTTCTTCAAGAGACTACCCAGAGCATGACAAACTTCTTTCCTCAATAACTCAATCAAAGGATTCATTATTCTATTTATCTCTTGTAATACAAAATGTTCGTGAATGGAGGGATGGAATTAAAGACATCAAGCTTGGTTAAAGAGGCACTTAATTGAATTTCTTGATAAAAGATTTAATTAAAATTGATCTTAAGGCCATGACCCATGATACCTTCAATAAATGGTCAAGCTAATTGAATTTGAATTTTGTTTAAAGTCACATTTGATTTGCAAACCATAAGAGGCATGTTCACAAAAGTTCCATGACGAAGTTACAGATTCATTTTTCACATTGATTGCAAGATTCATGGTGCAAGTTGCGATTTCAAGTTCAAATCAATTTCAAATCCAAAATACACAAGAAGTTTCAACATCCTTTCTATGATTCAAAAAACCAATTAAGGGTTTGGTTACAAGAGTTTGTATGTTTGAAAATTCAAAAGTTCTCGAAGTGAAACTAAAGAGAAGTGATTGACTAAGAATGTGGTACAAACTTCATCATCATTTCAAGAAAAACATACAATATATGGTCCATTTTCTTAGAGTCACGTGAAATAAAAGCTTAAGGTTTACAAATTCAAATATACAAGAATAGTTCGGGTTCAAGAATCCTTTACAAAATGCAAAAATGCCAAGAGTATACAAAGTACAAAAGTTACATAGTTCTTCAATGCATAGAAAGCTAAAGTTCAAAGTTGTGAAGTCTTCCTTCATCCTTGACAAGCCTAAAGTAATGCCACGATACAACACTACCTTCACTCTATCATCATCAAAATTTACAAAAAAAAAATTCGAGAATAACCAAATTCACAAAATTCATTCAAAACTATGAGTTCACGCATAAGTTCAAGTTCCATTTTTTTTCTTCTTTCTTCATAACAAGGTTACCAATATCAAGCAAATTAACAAATTCAAGGGTATAGGATTCAAGTTATAGCATTTTCAAATTGCAAGATTCACTTTACAAATCCTAATCTTAAAACTATTCTTCCCAGTATTCAAAGCAATGTTGGTGCCTCATGTTTCTTCTTCATGAACCCAACTACACAATAGTGAATTTTCCATCTCAAGGAGGAGGAAATCTGAAACTGGATCAGCTTCTCATGAGGTGCAGGATGCTGCCAATAAGTAAAAAAAAAAGTGAAAAAATAAATGAGTGCAAGTGTCACATAAAGCATTAAGAAGGGAATATGATGCACTTACTATAGAAGATTTTCTTCAAAAAAGGAAAGAATGGTGGATGACTCTCCAAAGACTTTGATAACAGGTTGCAAGAGCAGAGTTGTAAAAAAGGGAAGTTATCTCAATTTGTCGGTTCGGTAATTGTCTTTGAACATTGCACTATCCAAATTTTGGTCACTATTATGTCGTTTGAAATAATTCATAGAGAAACACAATTCAACCAAAATGGTAACTAATTCATGGTGGCATTTACATAATTAGACAAGTGAAAAACATAAAACATGAGTTTAATTTCTTTTTAAAAGTGGTCTCAAAAATGTGTCGGCAAGGAGAAACAAAGAAATTACCATTCACTATTGTTGTGTTTTATTTCTAAAACCGGAAGCAACAAGGTGTTGCACCCCAAAATTTGACCAACCTCTTCTTTACTTGGTTTGTGTTTCATTTCATTGTTCTAGCATATTGCATTGCATAGCATTTCGCATTCGCAGGGGATCAAGTGTTTGTCTGTGCACTGCTCAAGAGGAAAATCTTTATTGGCTTCAAGCTCAAGCAAAGGCACTGGTATAAACCATCAGAAGACTGTCAAGGGGTCCATAAGGTTTTATCATTGGCGGGAGCATGACATACAAGTTTTTTGAATGTCTCAAAGGTTGTGGTGGAAAGGAAAGGTAATTCAGTTCATTTGCACAAGGCCCTAGGCCAAGAAAGAAGAAATTAGGGTTTCGATTTTTATCAGGATAAAATTTGTTTCTTGAGGCAAACTTATTTCCATGGACCTCCACATGCCCTAAGGTGTTTGAGGATGAAAGATCGATCATGAATTTTTATCGGGAGAGCTCCAATTGGTCAGTTGATTGAAAATCGAGAGATGTGGAGAAAAGTCAACTGTGCAACGAAAAAGTCAACTCCTGACTTTTTGAGGTCAAGATCATGATCCTCAATTTCAATTTTACCAATGGATAAAATTTGATCAAGAAAAGTCGAGAGTTGTTGAAAGTTTCCATTTTTGGGAATTAGGGTTTTAGAACTTTCCATTTATGGAAAGTTTTATGTTTGGAACAGCCATATTCAAAGCCTTTTTTCTTCATGATAGAGGTTTCAAATGAACTTCTGGCCAACATCAAAGTTGTTCCTTGTGTTTCAAGCTTTCTTTTGAGTACCAATTCATAATCATAGGATATTTAGAGCTCAAGTTATGATCAGTCAAAGTTGAGAAAAAATAAGTCAATTTTATAACTTAGAATTTTTTCTAAGTTATTTGTGGACAACCTTCATGACACGATTTTCAACCTCAAATTTCATGGTCTTCCAATGATCCAATGGAATTTTCATCAACATGAAAGTTGTTCTACTCCATGCCCTCTTTACTAAGAACTCAAGTTTAGGGCAATTGGATTTTTGAGTGCCAAGATATCATTGGTCAAAGTTGGGGGTTTGTGCACATTTTCAAAACTTGTATTTTGATTCATTTTGTCATATGTTGCATTTGTTCATGAAGAATATCAGTCTTTCTCCCCAAAACCATGCACATGGAATTGGGATTTTTTCCCACCAAACTTTACCCAAACAAGAGGGACAAAGCTTGTACCCCTCATGAGGATATTTTGAATCTTTTGCCCAAAAGAGGAAGAGACAAACTTGCTTTTTCTGTTGCAACCAGCCACCCTTAGCTGCAGCTCAACCTTTGTCTCCTCTTGTATTGTTCACTCCTTCACCATTTGATTCCAACAGCCATGAGATATATCATCTGGTCCCTTGATTATTTAACCTCAGTAAATCCCTCAAATTCCATTTTTCACACCCTATTTAAGTTGCAGAACATTGGAACCAAACCCTAGCCACCATTTTGAGAGAAATCAGATTTTGACATTTTGTGCTCCTTTGAAATTCCCACAAAGAATCACTCTCCTCTTCACTCTTTTTCTCAAACTTTTCACCATAACCTTGTTATCCCAACACTGCTGGGAAGATTTTTGCAAAAGGAGAAGTTAGGAGCTTGAAAAATGTGAGTTTAGCTGCTGGTTTGCTTTGGAGGCTGCAAGAGGTAAGCATCACAAAACTTTTTGGTTTATTGTATCATTAACATTAAAACATGTGTTGTTTCTGTTTTGGTGTTGTCTGACCATTTTGAGTATGAATATCCCATTGAATATGCCTTAACATGTGTTGTCATTGGATGGTGAATCATTGGTTGAGTTTCTGTTTTGAATGTTTTGTTTTTATCATTATGGTTACAAATGTGGATTCATGAACTTGGTTGTTGTTTTGTTTGGATGCTGTCAAACTTGTGCGTGCTTGAGGATAGGGCTTATCAGCTCAAATTTCGTTATGTGTGTTGGTCATGTCATTGGTTGAGACCTTTTTGTTTTTGATTGCTTTTAGAGCCTTGTGTGAGGCTGTTGTTAGATTTTGTTTGTGTTTTAATTAGTGCAGTTGGTATGCTGCAAGTGGTTTTCTTTTGGTGAGTATTTAAACCTGTTGAGCCTGTTGTTAGGATGTTGTGAGATGAGGTTTCCAAGTTTCTTTTTCCTCTGCTAGCTGGCTCTGCTGAGAGAAGGAGTTTTCTGTTTTGGTTTTGAGTTGTTAGTCTTTAGGGCAGAATCTAACTTTTGTTGTGAACCTCAACCTAGTGCGTATTTCTTTCAGTCCAATATAAGTTCATGAACAAAGGACCCTTTTGTTTTAAGGCTTGCAAGTTTGTCTTGATGACTGGAGTTTGGATGACTGTTGTGTACCTCAGGTTTTGATTAGAACATTGATGAAGGTTGATGCTGGTTGTTAGTTAGGTCCAATACTAAGATGTTTCACATGACTGGTTGGTGATCAACATGTCGCTTGGTTCAAGATTTATTGGCTGTGCTTGAGATTGAGTTTTCAACTCAAGTGTAGGCTTTTGGCAGGTGTTTAGTTGGAGCTGGTTGATTTGTGAAGTTTTTGTTGATGATCTATTATTAGTGGCCTGCTTGGTGTTTTAGGTAGTATGTTTGGGTTTAGGATGATGTGGTGCTGCCTTAGAATTTCATCATATCTGTTTAAAGGACTACCAAATCTGTTGGTACTGAGGATGCTTAGTTTTTTGATGTTTGGATTTGAGTCATGTCATGATTGAATCTGTTTCTCATTTGGTAAAGTTTGGTTGTAGCTGTTAAGGGATTTCATTTTAATTTTTGAGAATCAACTTGGTTTTGTTGGCACCTTTGATGACCAAAACTGTCATGAAGTCTTGGTGGTTTGGGGGTTGATTGTTGTGTGACAATTGGTAAAGTCCAGCTTTGACATTGTGAGGTCAATGTTCATGTTCAATAGTTTTTGGTTTTGGTTTCACTACGCCAAGAGCAAGTTTTATTCGTGTTTTCCCTACAAGTAGGGGGTTTTGATGGAAACTGATTTTGTTAGCTCAAGTGTGATAGGCATTGGTTTAGTCTCTTATGTTAGGGGTTTTGTTTGAGTACTGTTGACTGTTAATTTTGGGGCTGTAAGTGGGATTCATCAATGGATAAAATGCCAAGGTTTTGGTACTGCTAATGTTTTGTCAAAATGGATATTGCACTAATGAGAACAAACTGTGTCAGCTTGAGTCCATGCCAAGATTAAAATGTGAACCATTTGGATGATGTTAGACATTAGCATGTTTTTTGTTTGAGCTGGTGTGGTGTGGAAATTGACTTGTGCTTGCTCACTCTGAGGTAGCAGTTCTCATTTGGAGTTTGTAGTGAACTAGTTTACTACCTTTTAGAGTGTGGCTGATTGACTGTCATGAGGGTCTTGGAACTGTTTAGTGCAACTAACTTCTTGTTTGGGTTAGTACTTTGGTTTACATCAAGACTGTTAGACCTTGGCAAGTAGGCCAGTAGGGTATAGAATTTAATAGATTCCTCTGCTGTCATGGAATTTAGGGACCAGCAGTTGCATTTAGCTTTCACATTTGATAGGTCTATTCTATTTTTGGTCTTTTAGTTGTTAAATTTTAGGATACCTTTCATTACTTTTGGTACTGTGGCATGTCTACTAGATTTTCTTCAGCATTGGTATGTTTGAGATTGTTTTTGTTCTGATCAAAGGTCATTTTGAGTTTGTCAACTCGTATGAGCTATGATTTCTTGGATCTTGACAAGTGTTGTGTTGTTGCTATGGAAACAATTCACATACTGCTTTTGAGGTACATATTTGATTTATGTTGATCCACTTTATCTTGCTCCTGGTTGCTGCTGCAAAAACTGGTTCTTGGAAGGAGGTTTCAACTGTTGGTTTTGGATTAGATCTTGACATGTTCAAGTGATCTTCATGTTGTCAATATCTGAGCAGAATTTATCAGTTCAGGCTCAGCTGTCATCAGAGTTTGGAATAGGATCATGTTATGATTGGCATCTAAGTTTTTTGTCTGAAGTGAGGATTGTGGCTGCCAACTTTTGAAACTTGTTAGTTTTTGAGATGTTGTGGTTTGATCACTGCTAGTGCACTTGAGAGTGAGCTGTTGTTGTTAATTCATGAGGGTTTGAGTTTTGAACCTTGCTAGCACACTAAGTCTGTTGGCCACAGGTTTGCTGTTGGAATTGGTAGATAAGTTAGTGAAATTATGTGTTGGTATTCTGTTGTGCAATCATTTTTGAGTTTGTTTTGTTTGTTGGCTAGCAGGATTGGTAGTGGTTCATTAGTGTGGATTAGCTGGCCAGCTGCTGCTCAGAACAAGTTTCATTTAGGACAGGTTTTTGAGGAACCCTGTGTGTGTATGCTTTGTTTTTATGGAGGCATCTATGTCATTTGAACCCCTAGTGTGTGCAATTGAGAACGCATTAGCTTACTGTCAGTTTCTATTCAGAATTATTAACCTCTCATTTGAATCTAAAAAAGAGGAAGACAATACCCTTTGGCAAGTTATGAGCTTTTGCTGCAACTCACAACATTGGAACTGTCATTAATTTATATGAGTTAAGCACTGTCATGGTGGCATGACTGTTCTGATGTAAGCTCATACAATCCATACCTGCTATGAGATTCCCAATCCTGCTAGCTCTTGCTTTGAACCTCTATGCCATTCATTTCTTTTTGAACTGTTGCATTCTTTTTGTATGTGAGACCAACTGTAATTTGGGTTGTGAAACATTATACTGATACTGATTTGGTATTTCAACATCATTTAGACACAAGTTTGGTCTTGTCAAGTACCATTTCACCAATTCGCGACTTGACAACAATATCCAGGTCCATGGAAAACTGAGACTTTTCCTTGATTCCAATCCATGAGCAGTCTGTTTAGATCGTACAGACCCCCAACTTTTCTTAGACTCATCAATTTTGATCATCAAGTTTCAAAATGTATCTCAAAACACCTATTTGCGTGAGCCTTCGTTTTTTTTTTGTTCTGTTCAGTATTTGGAAAAATTGATGATGCCATTTTCTTCCTTATGAAATTCCGGTTGAGTTTGATATAAAGTTTGTCCCATTTGGTTGAGGTATGAGGAAGTTACGAATCAAAACGTATTTGGATGGTTTGCTTTTTTTGTTTTGCCCATAAATTCACTTTGCTTAGGTATTTCTATTAATGGGGTGGCATAAATACACGGATGTATCGCCACCCCAGTGGTTAGAAGCCTTTCCATAAGTATCTCATCATGCGCGTGTTCCTGAGTTCGAGCCCGGCTGAGGCCTTTTTTTTTGCCTTGTTTTTTCTTATTTTTCACACTTTACATTTTCTTCTTCTCATTCCATTTGTGTATGCATGCGTGTGGTTGGCCTGTTGGTCATGTGAAGAGTTTCCAACCCCAAGGTCATGTGTTCAAGTCCTAGTATGGACATTTCTTTTTTAAAAACACTTACTTGTCTCATTTTTTTCATCCTTTTATTTTATTTTATTTTCCATTCTATTTTATCATTTTCATTTTGAATCTTAATTTAATTTCTTTCATTTCACTTGTGATTGAGTTATGTGATGTTTACTTGGCTTTTGGCCATGATCCCCTTAGGATTCCAAGTCCCTCCGTTTAGGATGGGAGTAGGAGAGACATTAGGTGTTCAATCTTTTGCATGATAACATTAGGTTAGTTTTCCCCTTTCACCTCAATCTTAGGATCACCATTGCATGACAACTTTAGGTTTGGTTCAGTCCCCCTTTAGTGCGTCTTTTCTCTTCTCATCTCAAAATAATCATAAAACACCTAATAAAGGTTAATGAATATTGTACGTTACGAGCCTTAAGCTACTTGGGAAATGGTTGTTGAAGGGTTTCCTTTTAATGGCTTGATTGTTTAGTATAGCACCCTTTGGGTGATATGCGACGCAATCACTCCTAAGTCATAGTCTCTAGTGCGATATGAATTGCAAACCAATTCAAAAACACTTCTTTCTCTAAAAAAAACACAAAAACAATCATTTAAACTTCTTTTTGCTCTTTGGGGCCTTTAATCCTTTGAGAAATCATTTTCAAAACAAGAGTGTTGTTAACTTTTAGTTCTACTGCAAACGGTAACGCCTAAGTCTCCCATGCTCGAGCTGCATACACCAACTGCTAGAACTACTTGTTAACCTTACTCGTCTAAAAAACAGTTGAGCAAACCTGTGTCCCCCGTTAGCCCGAACTACGTTTGCTATGATCTTTCATACCAGATGAAAGTACGTAGGCACAAGACGCGATGTCTTGGAGAGCAACCTTCCCCCCTTTTCACCCGTAGTTAGCTGAACTACGTTGACTCTGACTTCTCGTCCCAAATGAGATACATAGGCACAAAGCATCGTTGCTTTACCGAGTCACTTCTTTTTTTTCTTTTGTCCTCAAGCCTGCAGCTAGATAGTTTCAATCACCCTTTTAGATAGACAATAAGCATGGATCACATCGAATACGACGGACGTGAGGGGTACTAATACCTTCCCCTTGCGTAACCGACTCCCGAACCCAAGATTTGGTTGCGATGACCGATCTTATCCCTCTTTTCGTCAAGTTTTCTCTGAGCGCTTCCTTTCCCTCTCTTGGGATAAATAACGCACGGTGGCGACTCTTCTGTCATTGTCGGCCCTTGATTTTCGCAGTAGCGACATAAGGAAATCTTAATAATTGATTTGAAATGAATGTGACTTAATAAAGATCTATAAAAGAGAGGAATGAATTCATACTTAGACAGACAATTCTACACAGTTTTTTCCCCATACAATTCATGAACCAAGCACAACGCGAATAGGGGAAGTTGAAGAAAACCCGACAGTAACACATATGCCAGAAAATTCATTCGTACACACATAATTTCCACAAAATCATAATTTCAGAATGTTAATATACGCTCAAAAAAGGCAATAACAGAGAATCATATACCAAGGGAGAAAATCAACAGCACACATGAATTAAGACGAAAAAGCAATCACCAAATTTCAAAAAAAGAAGCATCACAAGAACCCAACAACAGTGGATGAGAGATTTACACACAGAAGAACTCATAAGTTCGCCAATACATTCAAAAACGCATACCACAACGACAATCAATAGTGGAATACAAAGGAAGGGATTCGAAAAACTCACAAAATTACCTTCAACAGAGACAACTTCTTGCACTGTCAAGAACGATTCGTGTACGTTGCTTTTAAAAAAAGGCACAATTGCATCGTCGAAGCACTATAGCGTCACAAAACACCCTCCGCTGTTATTGTAACCAACAGCAGGGCTTGGATTTTATGAGTGGTGGGATAGAATTATTTGGGCAACAGAAATAGAGAACGAGAGAGGTCAACGAGAGGGAAGGAGACGGTCGGAAACCCGCATGCAAGAGAGAGAGAGACGACCAAGGAAAAAGAAGGAAGCATTTTAGTGAGAGAGACGTTGAAGTAAAGAAGAGAAAGTGAGGTTACAGAAAGAATTGATGGATGGCACGTTGGTGCTTTTGTGTAAGCTTCATTGTTTTTTTGTTTTTTATTTTATTTTAATGGAAGTTCTATTTAATTAGAATCTTAATGAAATTTTTTGTTGATTAAAAGAGACCTCGCTTGTTTAGTTAGGATTCTGATTTGATCAGTTAATTGCAATTATGATTGATTAATTTGAATTGATTCTGATGTTAGTTCTTATAAAGAGCTTCGATTCTTGTTAAACGACCCCGACGCATGGTGTCACATCGCTGCAAAAAAAGGAAAATCCAGCAAAGACAGAAGAGTCGTCACCGTTCTTTATTTATCCCAAAGAGAGGGAAAGGAAACGATCGAAGAAAACCTGACGGAAAGAGAAAGACAAGGCCATCACAACCAAATCTTGGGTTCGGGAGTCGGTTACGCATGGGGAAGGTATGAGAACCTCTCACGCCCATTGTACTCAACGGGATCCATGCTTGTTGTCTATCTACGGGTGTAAAGACTATCTAAGAAGCTACTGCTAAACAGGGTGAACGGAAGAACAGACTCGATAGGACATCACCGCCCTATACCTTAGTATTCCCCCATGCAATGGGAAAGTCAGAGTCAACGTAGTTCGGAACACTACAGGTGAAGGGGGGAAAGGTTGCTCACCAAGACATTGTCTTCTTGTGCCTACATATCCTCAACTGGTATGAGAAATCAGAGCAAACGTAGTTCGGGAAACTACGGGAAAGGTCTCGATCGCACTGGGGTGAGAGAAAAGGTTCGGAATAACGGGTTAGTCTCGATTGCACTGGGGCAAGAGAAGGGGAGATTTAGCTGTTAGTGTGCTCGTCAAAGATAGGGATCGTCATGCCTACGTATCCTCATTAGGGAATGAAGAATTAGAGCAACCGTAGTTCGGGCAACTACGGAAAACGGTTCTCGATCGCACGGGGACGAGAGAAAAGAGGGTCTCAATTGCACGAATGCGAGAGAAAAGGGGTCTCGATCGCGCGGGGGCGAGAGAAAAGGAGTCTCAATCGCACGGAGACAAGAGAAAAAGGGTCTTAGGCTTGGAAGGCCTAAACGGAAGGGAACCGGATCGGGGCGCACTACGCTAAATCCTAAGACATAGGAGCGAGTGTATTGCATATCGCCCAAAGGGCATACGCTAAACACTCTAGACAACGTGAGAAGAGGCTCCCCACTCATCATTTCCTATGCATCTAATGCTTAGAACTCACAACACTCATCGCGGTTACGGGTTGAAAAGGTCCGAAAGGTGTAAGCGAACTGAATCGGGACCAATGTGACGCTAAACCGTTGTAGCTCGACTTATGAGGGAAGTCAAACTATAGGAGGTCGCATAATTGATATATGTGCTAAGGACAAGATAGAGAGATGATATTGAGGATCATTCTCCAATTGAATCGTGTCGCACGGACCAAAAACAATGGGATCTCATCTTAATCGCAAACATAATGTCGATTAATCGAAGGTAGCCTATCGCGATCTCAAAGTAGAGAAAATGATCCAAATGGTCATCTTCCATAGATTTGAAACCAGGAAGGTTATCGACTTTGATAATTCGACGCTTACGGATACAAGACTTCATCGATCAAGGAAAGTCAAAATAAAATCGAAAAGAAGAAGAAATGAGGAGAGAAAGGAGGTGGTCTCAGATCCAATATTATCTATCAATAGTTTGATAAATAACGGCTTAGAAAGTCTCGTCATCGACCAAAAGGCGGTGAAAATAACCAAAGATGGATAAAAGGTCGAAAATAGAAAGGAGAAAGAAAGTGGTGTCAGATCTATCGTTTCTCATCAATAATTTGACAGAAAAACGAGAGGTCTCTTCATCGACCCAAAAAGAGGAAATACAAAAAATAGAAACATTAAAATCTAATCTTTAGAAAAAGATATTAAAAACTTTGATTTAGTTAGAAAGAAAATATTAACAATTTCTTAAGAAAAACTAATTAGGAAAAATATCTAAATCTAAAACAATTTATAAAAATAATAACAATTTCTAAAGAAAACTAATTATATATATTACAAATTAAAAACAGTTTTTACATTAAAATAAATAAATAAAAAGAAGGGTTTGATAAAACATGAGAGGTGCGTGTCAGAATTAAAACATGGGGGACACGAGCCGCAGGCCCAGACCATACATCATCAGAACTAAAAAATAAAAATAAAAATGGACCTTCGGTCCAAACCTGCAATAACAAATCCTTGTTTCTCTTAAAACATAACCCAATCTTATGAGACCATACATCACTGTTTCAAAGTGACCCTTCTTCTTGCATTTCAGAAACTCCAACTTCTCGGAAGGACACCTTAGCTCAATGTGATTGGACGATGCCATCAACACCGCTGAGCTTGGGATCGGATTGCTGAGTTGTGGTTTGAGTTCAGATGGAATTTTGAAGGTGATTTCTTGTGATGAAAAGGTAACTAATGAAATTGTAAGTTGAGGGATATTGATGAAGATTGAAGAATGGCAAAAAAGGGTAAGGTTTTGGAGAAGAAGAGGAGATTGGAAGGGGTTTTAGATGGGTTTTGAGGATATGAGAAATGGGTTAGAGGGTCGGAAATCTGGGTAGCAATTTTGGAGAGGGGAGATGAACTGTGTTTCGGATGTTTTGAAGAGAGGTTTTGAGGATGGTGGTTTGTTCAAAAATGAGATTGAGGGAGGTGGTGAGTTTGATTCAGAAATGGGCTTCGTTAAGTTGTTGTGAAGGTGGAAAATGGGTTGGGTCGTGTTTCTGTTTGGGTTGTTGTTGATGGTGTTAAACGAGATGAAGATGATGAACAATTATGGTGATGATGAAGTTTCAGATGGTTTGTTGATGAAGTAGGCGGTCGTTTTAGGGTTTTACAAACGAAGAAGATGAACAGTAATTTAGAGGTGGCTAGGGTTCTCAATGAAGGAGGAAATGAATAATGGTCTTTATACCAGGAAAACAACACGTGGCGTTGCTGATGGCTGTTGTTGACTTTCTTGATTAACATGAAATTATGCACTAATAATCTTAATTAACTAATAATAATATTATAATAATTCTAATATAATCCTAATTAGAACTAATACTAACTTAATTCTAACTAAACTAACCTAATCTTATTAATTCTAACTCCTAATTAAAATTCTATTCTAATATAAAATTAAATAATCCTAAAATCAATGAAAATTCTAATATCTATTTAATTCTAAAATTAATTACTAAACCTAATTAAATTCTATATAAAAAACTATATTAAAATTCTAAGTTCTATTCTAACAATTTATTTCTATGTCTAATTCTAAAAAAAATCTAATCAATTAAATAATCTAAACTAATTAAATTCTATTTCTAAAAACTACTATTTCCTAATTAGAATAAAAACTATTTTCTAATAATTCTATTAAATAAAAGCTAAATTCTAAGTCTAATTCTATTTCTAATAAAATTCTATAAAAACTATAAAAAGAAATTAAAGCAAAAGATAGAAATAAAATCACAAAAATGCAGCAAAATAAAAACGGAAAAAAGGGCGAACACTGAAATGCACCAAAGTTACCAGCACTGACTGAATTACCAGGAAGAGAGCAACTTCGTTCGATTTCGACATAAATATCCCCATCACTTGAACTAGTTTGAATCATCTAAAACGCGAAGGAAACGGTTGTGATCCCAATAAATCCAATATGGCTGATAACATGAGCAGCATGCGAGAAATGAATGACCTAAATGATATGCAGATGAAATGTGAAGCAAAAGCCAAGTTAAAAAGAAAAGGTTAGTCAAATTTTGGGGTGCAACACATGGTCCCGTTGATCCCGATCCCCCATGTTCCCTTTGGTTTGTGATAAGTTGAGTCAGATAAGGTCTTAGGACCAATCCTTGACATGATAACATTATGATTAATCCCCTTTAATATCAACCTTAGGTCATAAATAGGATAGACTCCCTTAAGATCTTTCAACTTAGACAAACTCATATAAAATCAATTTTATCCTCCCCACAAGAGAATTAGACGTGAATCATCTAAATAGTCGAGATATAATTCTCCTACTCCATAAAACAATCGAGAGATGTAGAATCTTTTTCGCTTGAGAGAGGTATGTGGCATACTCGTCGATAAATCCGAGTTTTGAGCCCTTCTCTCAATGTGATGCAAATACCATCTCCTACAAGTTGTGGTGGTTAAGTCGAGTGTTCTCCCTTAAGATGACGACTCGTCTTTTCTCCTAAAATCAATCAACAAACCTTCTCCCCCCGGAACCTTGACCACAGTCAAGAGGTTCCTCAGTCCCTTTTAGGGGAACTACGAATACTCTTTTTACCCTTTCACCTTTAGCAGACAAATAACAAATAACACAATAAAACAAGAGGTTCCTATAGAATACTATAAATGCTTAGGATGTTAACACCTTCCCTAGGTTTAACCAACCCTTGAACCTTAGATTCTCTTTTACTTTGCTTTGCATTGCATATTTTGGGTTATTATGATCTTTTTCCCTTCCTTTGGACAAATTAAATACTGGTGCCGAATAATGATTTGTGATTCAAGTAATCAATAGCTTGGTATCCAATTCTCATTGTGACAGAAATAGCGACTTCACTGGGGATGAATGGGACTTGAGGGTTCCTCCTAACTTGTAATTTTGCATTTATTGTTATATATTTGCTTATCTGTTTGTTTATACTTATGCTTTGGGTTGTAACTTTCGTGCGGTGAGATAAGTCCTACACCCGAACTTGAGTACACTTATGATAAGAAGGTGATATATTTGAGAAGGCTTATAGGGAGTGATTCCCGACCAAGCTTCCTTGAGAATCACCGCTCAGTTGAGGCCCTTTTAGAAATAGTATTGTTGAACAAATATTCGTGAAGACAATTACTATTTTCGACCTAGGATCCTATGATACTGGGAACCTTTAGTTACCTTTAAACCCACTTAGCCTTTCTTAGGACGTAGTTCAATGACTATGATGGAGTAGTCCCCAAATAGTTGATACACGATGCTACACTCAAAAGAGGTTTTTTTGAGAATATTGTTAACCACCGAGTATTTGGGAAATTGATAATATCCGAAAGATGGGCTGATGACTTTGGGCACCTCTTAGAACCCTTGTTCTGCAAGTACAATAACCATTAGTACATACCCTTCGGGATGGGTAGTCCATTACTCCAGGCTCGTTGATTTTCAAACCTAAGTTTTTGCCTATTAAAATGAGTATGTGTATATGTGAATCTGTGTATACCTGTGTTGAGCATACCTGCACTCTTAAACATCATGTTAATAAAAGTTTAATGGAAATAAGAGCTTTTGTTTTATCATGGGATTTTGAAATTATACCTTATGTTCAATAAAGTGGGTTTTCAGTTATAAAAAAAATGTGTCCACTTTGTGGTGTTTGCAAATATAATTTTTGAATTCTTTGAAACTCATTTGCATTACGCATGTACATATATCATTAGCATTGCATCACTCTTGTTTCTTCCTTCTGTAGACAAAATGTCACATCACTATGGTACTCGGGCTAATCAAAACAAAGACGACGGATAACACTGAGCAAGAAAATCAGGAAATCTATAAAGAAGTGACTTCTTTGAGGGTTGGTATAGAAAGGCTCTCTGGTACTCAAAATCAACTTCCTCCTCATACCTCTCAGACTCCACTTCAAAGGATCGTGATTTCTGAGCCCATATCATTCCTGTGACTCTTCATGGATGTTTTGTTGCGAAAAGGGATCTCCAAGGTAGGTTGGATCAGAAAATTCTTCATATTATTAGAGAAAAGATGAGTGTCATAGTTCCACGTTTTAATATACCAGAGCTAGTGGTGATTACGTGCAACAACAAAAAGTCTTCTTCTGTGTCTTGTAGATATGATGCAACCATGCTGGAGGATGATAAGAAAGCTCCTATTGATATTGCTCTTGCAGCTCAGATAATTCCGAATTTTCAATCACAATTTTGTTGGAGAACATATCAGAATCGTGCTCAATGGAAGTTTAATCCAATCCCAATGACTTACAGTTAATTATGGTCTGAAACTCAGTAATGGCGCCTAGAAAGATCGAAGCTATGAAATTTCTCCCTCTTGGTTCAATCAAGATAATAGTTATGAATTTCACAATGGAACAGTGGGACATTCGATTGAAGAGTGCAAGGTTTTCCAGGAAAAAGTCCAAGAGATGATCGATGATGAGGTGCTAACCTTCAAGGGAGGAAGTACAATTGTGAATGGAACACTTTTATACTGATAGATATGAAGACTCAAGAGAGTCCTTTCAAGTCGGTGAAATCAGGAGAAGAACTTATTCCCAAGATCGTCAGGCTATTTATTTGTTTTCTTGCATTTATTATTATTTCTTGGATTATAAAAGCATGATTTGCATGTAAGAACTTGTTTGTTTTGAATGATTAATGCAATAAATATGTTTGTATTGAAGGACACCATTCGTATTCACTCATAAAATTCTTTTTCATGTTTTATAATGCCAACTTTATCCAATCTCTTGCTTTGATAGAGAATTGGAGGGAGGATGACGAAATCAAAAATGCAAGATCTCTGGTCGTATGCTTTTGAATAAAACCCGGCTGATGATGTAAGGCATTGTTTCAAATCCTCAAACACTGGATATATAAGGGAGATAGACCCTTGTTAACCCCTTTGAGCCTTGAAGTAGGAGTTTTCTTTTCCTTACATACAAAAAAACCCTCAATTTTTACCTGGGGCATGGTAGTTTTCAGTTAAACTGATCAAGCGCCCAAACTCTCAAAAGGGAGGAGTGAACATTTGAAAATCCATTTTATCTATTCCTCACATATTAGGAGGCTGGAAGCCAAAAAAACCACAATGATTATCCCTCGACTATCTAAAGAGTGAGGCTGTTACAATCCTTTCAAAAGGGTCAAAGTAACTTAGAGTCACACGACTTGTTCATAAATAAATAAAAAAAGAAAAAAGAAAAAGCCCACTAAGTTAAAACCTATGAAGGAGACTTAGGAACAATTGAGGCATCCGGCTGAACTTCAAAGTCAAATCCAAAGACTCCGTCCAGGCAAAATTTAGGGAATAAAAAAAAATGAAACGTGAAAAGCAAAAACAAAGGATCACAAAGAAAGATCCTCAATAAATAACAAAGTCGTGTGATCAAACACCAAAAGCAAAAAGGTGAGTGGCTGCCATGTCAAAAGCCTCAGTGGTTTCTCAACCATATCAAAACTCCTTTTGAGAGATGAGTGCTCGTGCCAGGTTAACTGAAGGTAGGATTGGAGAACATCACGAAGAATGGGTGAGCATAAATAAACTTTGAGCCTTATATCCTTTGTTTCTTAAGTCGTGAACCAAGCCACGATACAATCCTCAAAAGACCTAATTGAAGTACGGTTTATTTTGAAAGCGTACTCGGTGAGATAATGATCGCGACTTTCTGAGTCTAACTGAACCGACTGCAAGTGCACAGTCTATCGTGTAGTAATAAAGATATCGATCCCACAGGGACTCGTAATCAATCTAGTGTTATCGGGTGTTACTATGTTTAGCTAAGTCGGAATAAGGTTTTAAGGAATTAAATGCAAAAGTAAAGGCTAATTTAAGGATATTTTATAAGGTTTAAGAATACTAATAAGGGACATGGACAAGTCGACAAGTCGCCGGTGCAGTTTAATTTGTTTGCAAATGGTTTTCAGGATAAAATAATCATTTAAATACTGTTGTCCCATGTTGGTTGTTGACTCTAGTCGTAACTCTAAGGCAGAATGTACGCTTTCGCTGTCCAATTCGGGGTTAAAATCACTTTTTGAAAACAACTAAGTTCTGATTTCTTTTAAAGCGCTTTCGTTGTATTTAAAATAAATGCCTAGTTTTTATTATCTGGTTCGAACCCCACGCTTTCACGTGTCGGTTCGTACCTTAACTAATTTCCCACTATCGTGGCAAAACTACTGTAAACAATTTCTCGCTTTCGCGACGAAGGTTTATTTAGGGAATTAAATTAAAAACCACGGCCAGAAAAGTGTTTGAAAAAAAGGAAAAGGCACCGAGTGTTATCGAATCCTGTCCTACTAGTTTATTACATACCGATTAATGCGGTTTAGCTAGACATGGTACTTAGAACAATCACAATTAAACAAAGGCAGCAAAATAAATAAACATGCATTATAAAAGAAACGAAATAACGATTTAATTAATAAAAAAACCTGAAAATAATACTGTTCTCGGATCCTTGAGTAGTCCTCCATAATGTCGACAGGATTCTACCTCGGCGAGGAGTAAGGGTACAAGAAAGGAATAAAACAGTACAAATAGAAATAAAGAAAAAGAAAGAAACAGGAAAATAATGCTAGAATTTAATTTGGCTTCAATGGCGATTTCGGCAGCACTTCGTTGTCTTAAATGCGGCCCCCCTATTCTGGTCCAGACCTTCTCCTTTTATAGCTGAGACTCTCTCAGGAGATGCCCGAGGAAATGGAGTTGAGGGTGAGAGAATAAAGGGGAACGTTCCTATATTTCCTCAGCTTGTGTGGGCACGTTTAGAATGTGAACGTTATTTTGTTATTGAGTGCATGACGACCGTAAGGGAGATGTGACGAGCGTAATATGCATGATGAGCGTAAGGGTCTGTGACGACCGTGAGGGTTGAGTCGGGGTGTCAGAGACTAGATTAAAACAACACGCATACGGTAGTGACACTAAGCGGTAGTTGCTCGAAGGCCTCCTTCTTATGCAAGCCGGTTCCAATCATGCTAGTGTAGCTCGACGTAAAGTTCCACGCATCCAATTTCACCCAGTTTCGTTCTAGCGCAATCACATTAAGCCCTTTGCCTTTGCACGCACGTAGTGGAATAAACTGTTAGTGATTTTGGTCTTTCTTAGCATGGGGTCTGGTGCACGAGTGTGGTACCCTTTGATGAGTCCTATTTGTAAGTTGTGGGGGATCGAATCGTAATTCTCCCTACCGAGTCCATAACCAGAGACCTATGAACCATCCGACAAAGGATTTTTTTTCTTTGCTTTTCTTTTTGTTATTCCGAAATAGCAGAGGTAGACAATCACTACATGGTCGTGGAGCAATTTCTTTATGATTTTATACCAATCACTTATTTGCATCGGCCTTCCACGTAGTTTGTGCTTACGACGGTGCTGACTACTTGTATAAACTACTAGGGGCTACGTTTGGGCTGAAACCTGAGGCTTTGGTAAAGTAGGTAATGAAACTGACTCGCATAAACTGAAGGTCTAAGGTGTCAGGATGGTATTGGTTTTGTTAGAATTCTTTCTCGAGGTTCCCTAACTCGGCATTTATTTTGGTGTGTCGAGTGGTGCATCGATTAGAAGTGAACAAAAATTTTCGTATGACTGGATAAAGCGGAGGAATTCGCATAACGGAGAAAAGTACATATAAAAGCTTTATTTTATTAAGTAAAAATTTACTGAAAGGGAAAGTACATAACATAGAGGAATGGAACTAATGCGTTTCTCCCACACTATATCGGGCATTGTCCTTAATGCTTCGATATAAATGCGGAAGGGAAAATAAGAAAAATATAAATGCGAAAATACAAAAATGAAAAACCGAGAAACTACTGAGGTTCATGCTCTCTGCCTCTGCCTCGGGCGCGTCCTCGTCCAAGTCGCGTCGCGTGGTCCAGATCTCCGGTGTGATGGATGTATTTGCTGAGGTCTTGCACGCGCATGGTAAGGGTAGTCATCTCGTCAACGACATTGTCGAGTCGCTCGCTTTAGGCTGCTTGTCCTTGGTGGATTTGTTGCAACAGAGCCATCATCTAAAGATGTTGTTCTTGTTGGCGAACTTCGAGCTGCGTAGCCATCTGGTTTTATTTACAAATGCCACGTAGGATCTCTTCATTGGTTGGCTCAGGCTCAGGGCGGCGTCAGCGTCGGGAAGATGTACCTTCTTAAGTTGTTGGTTGTGTCTCGGTGCGAGCAGCGCGATCCATTTCATCTTCCATCTCATCTGCAGGAACATTGGCTTCGACATGAGGAGCGGTTGCATTTGCTTCAGGGGCAACCAGATCAAAGAGCCAGTTGGCTTGATTCCGGGGGTCGGTGCGATCCCTGCATGGCATGATAATGTTGCGGACTGTATGATTGCGGACCACCGAATGGTATTTGTCATCTCCTCTAAGTTTGATGAGGTGGGAAGAGCGGCAGTAATCAATATCAAGGAAAATAGAAGGCAGCGATGAAAGGTTCTGAAGACGGTCACCGAGGTCGAGGGCTAAGGCGGTGGAGGTAATGATACCTCCGAAGTATAATGGCTTTGAGCCCCGACCACAGTTTGATTGAATGTGGGAAAGAAGGAACGACGCGACATTCACGAACTCAGGAGCGAACACACAATTGAGAAAGAAGAGCTCCTTGGAATTGACTTTGTGGTTACTATCCCTTGCGAAAACAGTGTTCCCGGGTACTCGGTGGAAGTACCGAATGGTTAGGTTATGAATGAAATTTGCATTGAGGCTCTCCCATCCATCAGCGGTGGTGCCGGTTAATTGGTTCCATAAGGTGAAGGCTTCTTGGAAAAATTGCTCTGAAGGGACTTTGCGGTGGGCATTGTCGCCATGGTGGAAATGCAGCATTTGTGCAAGTTGGTTTTGATTCAACTGATATTCAGTGCCAAACAGTCGAAAATATGCTACTCCGGTCAGTTGGTTAGTTTCTCCAGGTGGTGTGACATAGGAGAAAGAACTTAGAAATTCCAAAGTCAACACTTCATACGTGGGTTGCGGAATTGCACAGAGCTGCCACAACCCTGTGTTTTGCAGCATCCACGTGGCTCCATCTAAAATACCCAACTCTGTTAAGCATGCAACGTCTATGTACCGAGTGGGTTGAATGGAACATTGATGAAACGTGATGTAGTTTGCTCGCTGTTGGTCGCCTCTCTCACCATCTCGGAAGGTTATTGATGAAAGGTCGGGGAGTTGGCGAGTTTGTCGTGCCATTGTTTCAAGTAATAAGGAGAATGGAGATGAGAGGAATGTGTCTGTGGAGGGGTTGAAAGAGAAATTGGTGTGATTTTATATGGAGCGATGGGTAGTTGAATGGGTGGAGGGAGTTATGGAAGGATTTGAAGAAAATGAATGAGGGTTTAGTGGACGGTTGCTGAATGTAGTGGGAGAAGGAGAGTTTGACGGTTGCATTTTGCTGATATAGCAGAACGCAAGCTTGAACTACGTGACGGTCGTTACAAGATGGTCACGGTCGTAAGACGCGTGATGGTCGTAACATTGGTGTGACGAGCGTCACAACAGCAAATTCTGCAGGTTTGCAGAAAAATGTTGATGGGTTCGTGCAAGAGTTCCTTAAACATAGATAATGGATAGTCCAGGCCAGAATGACAGACAAACAGAATAATTTCAGAATAAGGAAAAACTTGGATTAACGGCGAAATGATAAAAACATCAATTGAATGAAAAATATTGTAATTGTTTAACGAAGTACAATAATGAAAGAAATTCAAAAATTAAAAGACATAAACCAGAATACTGTAAAATATTCAAATGCAGTAAAAATAAAAATAAAAGTATTAGTTCTTCTGCTTCTTCAGTTTATCGAACTCTTGAGTTATGTAATTGAATTTCTCAACATCTATGTCCATGAAGTTTATCAAATCCAGGTGCAATGTCTTCAGTTCTTCCTTTACTGTTGTGATTTCCGACTTAAACTCATCCATGGTCTTCAAAATAGTGTTCAATTTTTCAGTGTTCTGGTTGGGGTCGGTTTCAGGGAAGTCATGGTAATTCGGAGGGGTCTCAGGATCTTTTTTTTCTTCTGATACATAATCCTCATAGTACATAAAGTCATGTGCCTCAGAGATGTGAGCTTCGTGGTACATATAATCTTGTGGTGTAGAATGAGGCGATGGGGGATCCATAGGCTCATTCAACTCATACAGCCAGTTATCTTTGTTATGGACACTGGCTCACTTATGGTTTAGCAGTGTAAAGAGTTGGACTGGTTCGTTGGCAATAAGATACTCGTAGGGTGATGGTCCTAAGTTACCAATGATACGCTGGTTGAAACAAAACTCTCTATCCATAAGTCTGATGCTGCCAAATGGAATAACTCTATTCAGCTGATACCTAAGTCCAATTGTGTTAGCAATCATGGTGACAAGTCCTCCAATTAAGATAGGTGAGTTTGGTTCCTGGTTAAGTTTTTCGAAGGCTCTCATCATGAAAGGCACGACATTGACAGGTTTACCCTGTGAGGCACAGTACATAATGAATAGTTCTTCCTTAGAGACGAAGGTAATGTTTTCCTCCTTCCCAAAGAGGGTATAGGCTAACATTATGTGGAAGTAACGGATAGCAGGGTTATGTATTTCGTTAGAGTTCATGTCATTCTGTTCAGGGTGATAGTTTCTTGTAATGGTTCCCCAGAAATAGTCTAACTCGATATCCATATCCTCCTCATGGATGGTGGTATACACAAAGGGTCCGCTAGGAAATCCTAAAAGGTTAGCCAATGAGCTATGGGTGAATGTGTAGTTAGTACTAAAGAGTCGAAAGCATATCAGTTCCTTAGTGGATCCGTAACCATATTCGGGTAAGTAGGCTAAAGAGCTAAGGAATTCAAATGTTAGTTCTCTATAGGTAACAAAACGAGTCTTAAGGGCAACCTTTTCCCATCCTAATTGGTTAAATAAGAAAAGGATGTTGTCGTGGATTCCTAGTTGATCCATGGTGGATCCATCATAGTAAATGGTTAAGGCGATGCCTCTCTGTGTCAGGGCCTCAAATTTGGCTTGCTGAGCTGGTCCTTTAAATACTGTTACCATGTAATCTATGTTATCCATGCTGGAGAATTAGTTAGATGAGAGAGGAGAAAGTAAGAAGGCTTAAAATGTCCTGGAAACAGTTGAAAACAAATTCATTCAAATTAAGTTTTAGAAACAGAAGGTGATAAAAAAAAATAATGGAAGAAAAGAAAAGAAAGTAAAATTTGAAAATTAGTAAAGAAGTAGTGTAAAAGCATGAAACAAATGAAAAACATAAGGAAAATGAATAAAGAGAGAAAACGAGGAAAAATGGGTTGCCTCCAATCCAACGTTGTTTTTAACGTCAAAAGTCTGACGATAGCTTGATGACAGCTAGTTGGGGTGTTGAGCAGGAAGCTCTAACAGTTTCAGACTGTTCACGTAGTTACTGTGTTCATTCAGATTGTAGTGCTTCAAGCGTTGTCCGTTGACTATGAACGACACGTTGTTTTTATCGCTGATTTCGACAGCTCCACTTTGAAGGATTTTAGTTACCTCAAAAGGACCTGACCATCTGGACTTTAGTTTACCTGGAAAAAATTTTAGTCTTGAATTGAATAGGAGCACGACATCTCCCACACTGAACTGTTTCCTGACTAAACTCTTATTGTGCCACTTTTTAGTTCTTTCCTTATATATGCGGGCGTTCTCGTATGCGTCTAGTCTGAGTTCTTCTAGTTCGTGTATATTCAAGATCTGCTTCTCTCCTGCGGCATTGTAGTTTAAATTTAATGTTTTGATAGCCCAAAAGGCTTTGTGTTCTAATT
The DNA here is from genome assembly GCA_963859935.3 of Lathyrus sativus. Lineage (NCBI taxonomy): Eukaryota > Viridiplantae > Streptophyta > Magnoliopsida > Fabales > Fabaceae > Lathyrus > Lathyrus sativus. The sequence continues at coordinate 674,927,079 of OZ012739.1, read as the reverse complement.
CTACCGACAGGTGGCAGGATTTTCCATAAACTAGCTTAAAAGGTGTGGTTCCGATTGGCGTTTTATAGGCTGTCCTATAGGCCCATAAAGCTTCACTTAACTTCGATGACCAATATTTCCTAGAGGTGGCGACGGTCTTTTCTAAGATTTGTTTTATCTCTCTCTATTCGAGACCTCCATTTGTCCACTAGTCTGCGGATAGTACGGTGTTGCTACTCGGTGTTTGACTCCATATTTAGATAAAAGTTTGTCGAAGATTCGTGCTATGAAGTGTGAACCACCGTCACTAATGACAAGTCTTGGTACACCGAATTTGGGGAAGATTATGTTCTTGAAGAGTTTGATGACTACTCGTGTGTCGTTTGTTGGAGAGGCTACGGCCTCTATCCATTTGGATACATAGTCGACAACGACGAGTATATATTTATTTCCAAAAGAAGATGGGAACGGTCCCATGAAATCGATCCCCCATACATCAAAGACTTCTACTTCCAAAATACCTTTTTGGGGTATCTCATCGCGTCTCGAGATGTTACCAGTACGTTGGCACCGGTTGCACTTTAGTATCGCAATGTGGATATCTTTCCAAAGGCTGGGCCAGAATAATCCAGACTATAAGATCTTTGCGCAGGTCTTTGAGGTACTTGCATGTCCACCATACAGGGTGGAGTGACAATGAGAGATGATGTCTTCTATTTCTTCCTTTGGGACGCATCGATGGAAAATGCCATCAGCTCCTCTCTTGAAAAGTAGAGGTTCATCCCAGTAATATTGTTTTAGATCATGGAAGAATTTCTTCTTTTGTTGATAGGTTAAGTCTGGTGGGAGCACGCCTGCGGCTAAGTAGTTGACAATGTCAACATACCAAGGCAAGGTTGCCTGTGCGTAGGCTGCTTCCACGGCTTCTTCTAATTCTGGTTCTTCCAAGGTGAGGTTTGGTATATTGCTCTCCAATTTGGCTATTAGACGTTCGTAAGGGAAATCGTCGTTGATAGGCACTGGTTCTTGTTTAATACCCTCTATTCGAGATAAGTGATCTGCCACTACGTTCTCGGTTCCTTTCTTATCTTTTATTTCTAAATCAAACTCTTGTAACAGTAGGATCCATCTCAATAATCTTGGTTTGGCATCCTTTTTGCTTATCAGGTACCTAATAGCGGCGTGGTCTATGTAAATGATTATTTTTTCTCCTACTAAGTAGGAACGAAATTTGTCAAGAGCGAACACAACCACTAGAAGTTCTTTTTCCGTTGTTGCGTAATTCATTTGGGCAGGATCTAAGGTTCTACTAGCATAGTAGATTGCATGAAGTTTCTTGTCTTTCCTTTGTCCTAGAACTGCGCCTACGGCATAATCGCTCGCATTGCACATGATTTCAAATGGCAGATGCCAGTCTGGTGGTTGCATGATTGGTGTGGTGATAAGGGTTGTTTTTAGTGTTTCAAACGCTTCCAAGTAACTTTCGTCGAAGATGAACTTGACATCTTTCATTAGCATACCAGTTAGGGGTTTTGTAATTTTTGAGAAATCTTTTATGAATCGTCGATAGAAACCGGCATGTCCTAAAAAGCTTCGTATTTCTCGTACGGTCTTTGGAGGTTGGAGATCTTTTATAATTTCTATTTTGGCTTTATCAACCTCAATCCTCTTGTCAGATATTACGTGTCCTAGCACTATTCCTTGTCTGACCATGAAATGGCATTTTTCCCAATTGAGAACAAGATTCACTTTTGCACATCTTTCGAGTACCATCTCTAGGTTTGACAAACATCCTTCGAAACTTTGTCCGCATACCGAAAAACATCCATAAACACTTCCATGATGTCATCTATGAAATATGTGAAGATTGCCATCATGCATCTCTGGAATGTTGCAGGAGCATTGCATAATCCAAACGGAATTCATCGGTACGCAAAAGTTCCATAAGGACAGGTAAATGTAGTCTTTTCTTGGGCATCGGGATGAATAGGAATTTGGAAAAATCCTGAATAACCGTCTAGATAGCAGAAATAAGAATGTTTTGCCAGCCTCTCCAACATCTGATCGATGAAAGGTAAAGGGAAATGAAATTTTCGAGTTGCCTTGTTCAGTTTTCTGTAGTTGATGCACATTCTGCTTTCGGTCACAACTCTTTGTGTTATTGATTCACCTTTCGAGTTCTTTACCACAGTGACGCCTCCTTTATTGGGCACGACATGCACTGGGCTAACCCATTGGCTGTCGGAGATCGGGTATATAATTCCTACATCTAGTAGCTTCTTCACTTCGTCCTTGACTATAGTGCTTAGGATAGGATTTATCCTTCTCTGATGTTCTCTAGAGGTCTTACAGTCTTCCTCTAGCATAATTCGATGGATACAAATAGAAGGACTTATTCCTTTAAGGTCAGTGACGCTATAGCCTAACGCGGTTGGGTATTTTCTTAGGACGTCTAATAGTTTTTCGGTTTCTAACTGTCCTAAGTCGGCATTGACTATCACCGGTCTTTTGAGTTCGGTGTCTAAGGAATTCGTATCTGAGGTTTTTAGGTAATACTTTGAGTTCTAAAGCTGGGTTCTTTGCTCCTGGCATGTGATTTGGAGTTAGTGCTAAACTTTCGCTTAGACTGTCATCTTTGTAAGGCGCACGCCAATTGTCATCCTCACGAATTTCTGGGATTTGGATTTTCATTATTTTAGAGTACGTGGTTTCTTCCTTTTCCAGTTCTCTTATGCATTCGTCAATGACATCTACTATGTAAGTGCTCTTGATTGGCTGCATTTTGTGGCATAACATTGGTGCATATATGTATGTCATGTTTGTTATTAGTGCATACATAATATGGACTTTGCAGGGTAAGTTAACTTAGCTAAAAGCAAGTTACGATGGATGTCATACCCAATGTTATGACATGGGTCGTATGACATCAAGCGGAGGTTTGTTATTCTGGTAGCTAGAACTCAGGAAACAAATAAGAAGCTCAAGCTGGAATGCAGGAGACATTTTAGACGCCCTAGGGGAACTAATATGTACCTGATTAAAGTGGCAAGCGGGCAGAATACTGAAGAGAGGTTTTATGATGGATAAAACATAACTTATGCGCCCAGGCCCAAGGACTGATCTGCTGCTATAAATTACAGGAGAAGCAATCCTAGAAGGCAACTGTTAGAAATAGAGAAGCACAGAAATCACCATAGTGGTTTAGAAGTGAAGAGGTTGTTCTTCACGATTGTGTCTTAGGAACACTTGTAATCCAAGCAACTGTTGATTGCATTGGTTAGGTAGTTTCTAGGCTGTGTACCACTCGAATTTGTTAAGCAAGAGTGTGTGTCACTTGATCAAAGCTTTGAAGCAAGATTAAGGTGTGTGTGTGTGTGTGTGTGTGTGTGTGTGTGTGTGTGTGTGTGTGTGTGTGTGTGTGTGTGTGTGTGTGTGTGTGTGTGTAGTTGAAGTGTCTCTTCATTCTACTGCTTAATTTGTTACTGTTTGATATCACTACTGTGTGATTGTAGGGAGTGAGTGGGTATACTCAGGTCTAGAGTGTCTCTAGGTTAAAATTGTCATTGGGTAGTGATTAAGTGAGGAGTCCAAACTGGAGGTTTGACTCTGAATTGATACTGCTGATAGTGAAATTTCTCCCTAGCTTGGTAGCCCCCAAATGTAAGTGTGTTACACTGAACTAGGTTAACAACTAACTGTGTTATTTACTGCTTTGTTATTACTGCATAATAGTAGGTCTGTAGTGAATGTCACAGTGGATGTTATAACTTCTTTTATAACATCCATCATGGGCTAGCCAGAATTTTCAATTGGCATCAGAGCAGGCACCCTGCCTGTTATTTCTGGGTGAGATCTAGGGAAGATAAATTCTGGTACTATGGATAGAAATATAGGATTCACAAATAGACTACCAATTCTGGATGGCTCTAATTATGACTATTGGAAGCCTAGGATGAATGTATTCCTAAGGGCCTTAGACAATAAAGCTTGGAGAGCTGCAAGCTCTGGCTGGGAACATCCTGTGAAGACTGACAAGGATGGAGTATCTGTGCAAATTCCTGAAGAGGAATGGACCAAAGAGCAAGAGGCATTGGCTCTTGGAAACTCTAAAGCATTAAATGCACTTTTCAATGGTATAGACAAAAACATCTTTAGACTAGTCCACCACTGTGAACTAGCAAAGGATGTTTGGGACACTCTCGGAACTACTCATGAAGGAACCTCCAAGGTCAAAATGTCAAGACTTCAAATGCTGACCACAAAATTTGAAAGTCTAAGAATGAAGGAAGATGAGTCCATTCATGACTATTACATGAATGTTATTGAACTAGCTAACACCTCAGGAACCTTGGGGGAAAAGATGACTGAAGAGAAACTTGTAAGAAAGATTCTAAGGTCACTACCTAAAAGGTTTTCCATGAAAGTGACAGCCATTGAAGAAACTCAAGACATATGCCACATGAAGGTGGATGAACTCATTGGTTCTCTCCAAACCTTTGAGATGGGAATGTGTGATCAGGCTGTGGAGAAAAAGAGCAAAAGTATAGCACTTGTTTCAAATACTGCTGAGGATTCAGATGATGGAAAAGAGGAGAATCTGTCAGAAGCAATAGCCTTGCTTGGAAGACAGTTCAACAAACTGGTCAAAAGGATAGATACTAAGTCTAAACCTTATTCCAAAAACATGACTGTTGACTAAGAGAAATCTGAAGATAAAGTAAGCCAAAGCAAAGGTGTTCAGTGTCATGAGTGTGAGGGATATGGCCACATTAAAAAGGAATGCCCCACATACCTCAAAAAGAAGGGTAAAGGACTGACTCTCACATGGACTGATTCTGACAGTGAATCAGAAGAAGAGTCAGCCAAGCATGGCACTGCTTATAACAGTGTCTGTATATCTGATGATGATTCAAGTGAAGAAGAATGGACCTTTGAGGAGCTTACAGCCTCATATCAAAAACTCCACATCAGAAGTATAGAACTGTACCAGCAAGGAGAGCATCAGAAGAAGCTCATTAACGAGCTAGAAGATGAAAAGAGAGAGCATCTAGCTACTATAAACTCACTCCAAGGAGAGGTAAAGGAGTTGAAAGGAGAAAATGAGCAAATGACAAAATCCATAAGGATGCTCAACTCTGGAACTGACACCCTAGAGGAGATTCTTCAGAGTAGTCAGACTGCAGGAAATAGGTCTGGTCTAGGATTTGTTGAGAAACAAAATCCTGTCTTGAAACTCAAGAGGTTGTAGCCTGAGATTCAAAAGTTACAAAGGATGTCACAGTCAAAGTTACAACATCCTTCACACAGAAATTGGAATCAACTCAAGAGAAAATTCCAAGGGCATAAATGCTACCATTGTGGAAAACTTGGGCATATTCGAGCTGTGTGCTTCTGGTTGCATAGATTTCCTAACCAAAGAAAAATCAAATAGGGTACGCATGGAAAAAGGAAGCATCATGTTACACATGGAAAAAGTCAGCATCATACCAAGCCTGGCAAGAGGCAGCATCAGGCTAAACTTAGGAAGGAAGTGCCTAACAAGCAAAGACAATGGGTTGCCAAGACTGTTGCACTAGCAGCTCACACTTCCCTAAAGATGCCAACCAAAGAGGATTGGTACTTTGATAGTGGTTGTTCCAGACATATGACTGGAATTGAGGACCACTTGGTTAACATCAGACCTCATGCAACTAGGCATGTAACCTTTGAGGATGGAGCTAGAGGAGAAATCACAGGGCTTGGACAACTTGATAGTCCTAATGTTCCAAAATTGAAGAATGTCTTGCTAGTTAAAGAACTAACTGTCAACCTAATAAGCATAAGTCAGCTATGTGATCAAGGCTTCAAAGTCCAGTTTTCCAAAGACAAGTGTGTGGTTCTCAATGAAGAGGGTAAGGAGGAAATGGGGGGTTCTAGATCCAAGAATAAATGTTACTTGTGGGAGTCCAAAAGTAACCTACCAGGACTGATCAATAAAGAGAAGAGAAATCATATGAACTTGGACAAAGGTAGACATCCTCAAAGAATAAAGAAGGCCATAACCAAAGAATCAGTAAGTGGAACTTATAAGGTCCCTCTGGACAGAACAACAGGTTATGATAGGCAAGCCATGAAAAAACACTCTAAGGATGATCATCATAGAAACCTGGACCTGGTGTACTGGAAGATTATGAAGTCCATGGCAAATGGTCAGCATAAGAAGGGCAATGTCACTCAGAATGTTATGACTTTATATTGTGACATTCAGAGTAACATAAATATGGACTCGGGTCAGCTGGAAAGGAATACAGTATGGGAATTTGAAAATCTTAGAGATAAGTTGGGTATTTGCATGTATGAGGATGCATAGCAATTAATGGCACGTGAGAGTTTTAAAATTTCAATGCAGTCCAAGTTCTTGACCAATAAAACTCTCCATTCCACACAAATGTGCGTCACCACCCCCAACGTTTCTCTCAGAACTCCAACAACAGCATGTCTTCTCGTAAAGGAGCTTCATCCAAGAGCAACCACAAACTCTCCAAAGATGCTCCTCTATCTCATGAAGAACGAAGGCGCAAGTATCCTCCTCCCACTAATGAAGAACTTAAGAAGAAATCAGCCTTCATGGGTATGTCAAAAGAGGAAATTATTGATGACCTGTTCAAAGCAGGGGTGGTCGTCAGAGGCACTATTGTTCCATTGGCTCGCAGGGATCCACCTCATTATTTTGACAAGCCAGAAGAAGATTGCGAATAGGGAATGTACCTCAGACTGCTGCTGAGGTGTTGAAGTGTGCTGCTGATAAGTTGTGCTAAACTTTTTCTGTGTATTGTGACAACATGAATTCTGCTTGTGTTGCTCTCTATGAGCAGTTTTGTCATGTAACCCCAAACATATGTATTGTTACACTTTATGATCTATGCTAGTTGTTAGTTGGATCTTAATTTATGGCTAAAAAGGGGGAGAGATGTGATAAAAAATAGCAGGTACAGCAGGTGGGAGAACAGGTTGAAGACTAGCTAGAGCATATGTACTAGAGTGCATATGATAGTATTCTTGCATGCTTGCAGGAGCTGTTGAGTTTGTGCATGTGAAATAGACATGCTGATCATGTGTAACAACAGCTGGTGATGTTGCTGATGTATGCATTCCAAGAGTATGCAGGAATGTATGTTAGGTGAGTGTTAGCTACTGATGTGTATATACTAGCAGAATGTGTTAGTTAGAAGCTAGTAGTGGATGTAACTGCATGGTTGTACAGATTAAGTACTACTAGTTGCACTGAGGCTGGTGTGTGGAACCTAGTAACAGGATTACTGTTATTAGTGAGAAGGTCTTGCAGGTTGTGAGGCTTGCATCAGCTGAGGGGGAGTAACCCAAGAGGTTACTTACCAATGTGTGACTGCAGGATGTGCAGGTGAAGTGTTCAGATGATAAGTTGAGGGGGAGTAACTCTATGTGTTAATCACTCAACAAAGAATGACATCTGTAGTGATAACTAACGGATGGGAGAGTACCTGAGAGCATAGTGCATCCCTTCAGGGGGAGTAGCACAAGGGTGCTAGTGTGTGACTTCAGAAGGTTACTCTGAATGTCATAACATCTAGATCAGACTGGATGTCTGTAAAACTGCAAGGTATGCAGGCACAATGTTCAGCTGATGAGATGCATCAGTTGATGGGGAGTGACATCTGCAATAAGAATTGTCAGATGGTTAACAGGTTGAGCTTAACAGGACTGAAAGCCAACTGTGAGGATCCTGAGAGGTTGAGCAGCTAGTGACTTTTCTGCATGACAAGATCTATGTTAAGTCTTCTGCTGTGTGAAAATCTCTGGTGTAAGTACAGATTGTTTTAGCCAAAAATTTGCCAAAGGGGGAGTTTGTAAGTGCTTTTGATTGGCTGCATTTTGTGGCATAACATTGGTGCATGTATGTATGTCATGTCTGTTATTAGTGCATACATAATATGGACTTTGCAGGGTAAGTTAACTTAGCTAAAAGCAAGTTACGATGGATGTCATACCCAATGTTATGACATGGGTCGTATGACATCAAGCGGAGGTTTGTTATTCTGGTAGTTAGAACTCAGGAAACAAATCAGAAGTTCAAGTTGGAATGCAGGAGACATTTTAGACATCCTAGGGGAACTAATATGTACCTGATTAAAGTGGCAAGCGGGCAGAATACTGAAGAGAGGTTTTATGATGGATAAAACCTAACTTATGCACCCAGGCCCAAGGACTGATCTGCTGCTATAAATAACAGGAGAAGCAATCCTAGAAGGCAGCTGTTAGAAATAGAGAAGCAGAGAAATCACCATAGTGGTTTAGAAGTAAAGAGGTTGTTCTTCACGATTGTGTCTTAGGAACACTTGTAATCCAAGCAACTGTTGATTGCATTGGTTAGGTAGTTTCTAGGCTGTGTACCACTCGAATTTGTTAAGCAAGAGTGTGTGTCACTTGATCAAAGCTTTGAAGCAAGATCAAGGTGTGTGTGTAGTTGAAGTGTATCTTCATTCTACTGCTTAATTTGTTACTGTTTGATATCACTGGTGTGTGATTGTAGGGAGTGAGTGGGTATACTCAGGTCTAGAGTGTCTCTAGGTTAAAATTGTCATTGGGTAGTAATTAAGTGAGGAGTGCAAACTGGAGGTTTGACTCTGAATTGATACTGCTGATAGTGAAATTTCTCCCTGGCTTGGTAGCCCCCAGATGTAAGTGTGTTGCAATGAACTGGGTTAACAACTAACTGTGTTATTTACTGCTTTGTTATTACTGCATAATAGTAGGTCTGTAGTGAATGTCACAGTGGATGTTATAACTTCTGTTAGAACATCCATCTTGAGCTGGCCAGAATTTTCATACTAGATAGCAGGTGTCGTCTATGGCGGGTGCTTGTAAGAACTTGGTGAGGATGAATTCGATTTTCTCTTCTCCTACTTCGAATGTTAGCCTACCTTTCTTCACGTCTATGATAGCTCCGGTTGTGTCTAGGAAGGGTCTTCCTAAGATAATTTGGGTGACTGAATCTTTCTTAATATCCATGATTATAAAGTCGGTTGGAATATAGAATTGACCTATGCATACTAGAACATTTTCCAGTATACCGGCGGGATATTTGACAGATCGGTCAGCTAATTGGACGAACATTTTGGTTGGTATTAGTTCTCCCATACTTAGCTTTTTGCAAATAAATAAGGTTATAACCCTGATGCTGGCTCCTAAGTTGCATAGAGCTTTGTTTATGACAAACTTTCCAATGACACACGGTATGGAGAAACTACCTGGGTCTTTCAGCTTAGGAGGCATGTTGTTTTGGATTATCGCACTACACTCGGCAGTAAGTGTAACTGCTTCATTATCCTCGACCTTTTTCTTGTTAGACAAGATTTCTTTGAGAAATTTTACGTACGAGGGCATATGAGTGATGGCTTTTGTGAAGGGAATTGTGATGTTCAATTGCTTCATAAGTTCTATAAATTTCTTAAACTGCCCTGTAGTTTTGGAGTTTATAAGTCTCTGAGGATAAGGAATCGATGGTTTATACGGTAGTGGAGGCTCATAAGGTTTTTCTTTATCTACGGCCTCTTGTTTGTTATTTTCCTTCTCTTTGGGTTCAGACTTCTTTTTTTCCTCTTTTACAGGTTTTTGGTACATGGCTGGGTTTTGGCTCCTAGGATCGATTGGTTCGTCCAGTTCTTTTCCACTTCTTAATATGACAGTGTTTACATGGCCTTTCGGATTAGGTTCTGGCTGTCCAGGAAATGTGCCAGCGGGTACGGCAGCAGGCGCTTGATGTTAAGCTACTTGTGATATCTGCGTTTCAAGAATCTTGTTATGGGTAGCTAAAGCGTCTACTTTGTTGGTTAGTTGCTTAATCTGCTCACTAGTGTGTCTGTTTTGATTCAGGAACTCCTTGTTTGTCTGAACTTGAGTGGTTATGAATTTTTCCATCATCAATTCAAGATTGGATTTTCTAGGTGCATTTGGAGCAGCTACGGCTGGTTTCTAATATCCTGGTGGTATAGCAGGTGCTTGGTTAGGTGCATACAATGCGTTATCGCTTTTTTAGGAAAAGTTCGGATGGTTTTTCCAGCCTGGGTTATAGGTGTTCGTGTAAGGGTTACCTTGAGCGTAGTTCACTTGGTCTGTGGGGATTCCTGTCAGTAACAGACATTCGAGCGCAGGGTGACCATTGATTCCACATAACTCACAGTTTGGTGTTACAGCAGCTACAATTGCTGGTGGTGTCATGGTTAGGTTGTCGATCTTTTGCGTCATCTACCTTAGCGTGGACCTTCTCAAGACTACTGATCTCGTACATCCCACCTTTTGCTGTAGGTTTCTCTGCTGGAGTTCTTTCACCTCCCCATTGGCAATGGTTCTGAGACATGTTTTTGATTAGTTGATAGGCTTCGTCGTATGGCTTATCCATAAGTGCACCACCCGCGGCAGCTTCTACTGTTAGTTTGGTGTTGTACAGAAGCCCATTATAGAAAGTATGAATAGTCACCCAGTCTTCAAGACCATGGTGAGGGCATGCTCTCATCATGTCTTTGAATCTTTCCCATGCTACGTAGAGAGATTCAGCATCTTTCTGTCGAAATCCGTTGATTTGAGCTCTTAGCATAGCAGTCTTGCTTAGCGGAAAGTATCTCGCTAAGAAAACGTTCTTCAGTTGTTCCCATGTTGTAACGAAGTTGGATGACAAGGATTATAACCAAGCCTAAGCTCTATCTCTAAGAGAGAAAGTAAAAAGATGTAATCTTATTGCGTCTCGAGTTACACCATTAGCCTTCACTGTGTCGGCGTACTGCACAAACTTCGTTAAGTGTTCATTCGGGTCGTCTGTTGCACTTCTCGAGAATTGATGTTGTTGCACGGCTGACAGCAATGATGGTTTTATCTCGAAGTCATTCCGATTGATAGCAAGAGCAACAATGCTACTGTGAAGCTCTAGTTGAGATGGGGTAACGTAGTTCTTCAGAGGTCTGTTCTGAGGTCCTTCAGCCATTTTCGATTCTTCAACAGATTCAGGAGTATGAGCTAGAAGATCAGGAATATTATGTCTTCGTTGATATTCGATTATGCGTCTTCTTAGGTGTAAGAAGCGTTCTAGTTCGACAATTGTAGGTTGTAAGATATCGCTTTGTGAGCGAGTATTTGGCATACAATCGACGAACGAGTAAAGGGAAATAAAATAGTTAACCTAGTCTATACTGCGTAACAGAGTTCTACACTATTGACTAAATGGGTCCCCGACAACGGCGCCAAAAACTTGATCGTGACTTTTGAGTCTAATTGAACTGACTGCAAGTGCACAATCTATCGCGTAGTAATAAAGATATTGATCCCACAGGGACTCGTAATCAATCTAGTGTTATCGGGTGTTACTATGTTTAGCTAAGTCGGAATAAGGTTTTAAGGAATTAAATGCAAAAGTAAAGGCTAATTTAAGGATAGTTTATAAGGTTTAAGAATACTAATAAGGGACATTGGTATGTAATGCTTACGTTTTCGGGGATTCGACAAGTCGTTGGTGCAATTTAATTTGTTTGCAAATGGTTTTCAGGAGAAAATAATCGTTTAAAGACTTTTACCTCACGTTGGTTGTTGACTCTAGTCGTAACTCTAAGGCGGAATGTACACTTTCGCTGTCCCATTCGGAGTTAAAATCACTTTTTGAAAACAACTAAGTTTTGATTTCTAAAGCGCTTCCGCTATATTTAAAATAAATGCCTAGTTTTTACTATCCGGTTCGAACCCCACGCTTTCACGTGCCGATTCGTACCTTAATGAATTTCCCACTCTCGTGGCAAAACTACTGTAAACAATTTCTCGCTTTCGCGGCGAAGGTTTATTTAGGAAATTAAATTAAAAACCACGACCAAAAAAGTGTTTGAAAAAAAGGAAAACGCACCGGGTGTTATCGAATCCCGTCCTACTAGTTTATTACATACTGATTGATGCGGTTTAGCTAGACATGGTACTTAGAACAATCACAATTAAATAAAGGCAGCAAAATAAATAAACATGTGTTATAACGGAAACAAAATAACGATTTAATTAATAAAAAAAACTGAAAATAATATTGTTCTCAGATCCTTGAGTAGTCCTCCACAATGTCGGCAGGATTCTACCTCGGCGAGGAGTAAGGGTACAAGAAAGGAATAAAACAGTACAAATAGAAATAAAGGAAAAGAAATAAACAAGAAAATAATGCTAGAATTTAATTTGGCTTCAATGGTGATTTCGGAAGCACTTCGTTGTCTTAAATGCAGCCCCTCATTCTGGTCCAGACCTTCTTTTATAGCTGAGACTCTCTCAGGAGATGCCCGAGGAAATGGAGTTAAGGGTGAGAGAATAAAGGGGAACGTTACTATATTTCCTTAGCTTGCGTGGGCATATTCAGAATATGAACGTTATTCTGTTATTGAGTGCATGACGACCGTAAGGGAGATGTGACGAGCGTAATATGCATGACGAGTGTAAGGGTATGTGACGACCGTGAGGGTTGTGACGGTCGTGACAAGGGTGTGACGACCGAGACACTTACAAAATCTGTATTTTCTGCTATTTTCTCCCATTTTGTGTCTTTGATCGTGAGTTTTCTCTGTCTTGCTCATTTTGAGTGTGAACTTCATATACCTGTAAAAACGCTTAGCAAATATGCGGGGTCATCTGAAATCGGGGTGAAATCATACTGTTAATAGGTGAAAACATGGCAATTATATTATACATTATCGCGTTATCAGATAACGCTTCCTGACTCCTATGAGCTAAGCTCAAAAGTTGTGTTGGATTTGTAAAATTAATTAATTTCCTATCCTAACTAGTGATTCGGTCACAAGTTATTGTGATATCTTTTCAATAAATAAATAAATAACTTCAAGACAAGCATGTGTGTTGCATTAGCAGTTTCAGAATTAACATTTTTCTGCTTGCTAACATTGCTTAATATGATAGAAGCTTGCATACGAGCAGTAGTGATGAGCTTAATCGTTTGAGACTTGAGACTCTGATGATAAATGGTGAATTATTTCAAAAGGATGATCATATCCAGGGACATGTTTCCTGAAGACTCTGTTGAACAGGGGAAAGTTGTTTCTCAGTTGTTGCTTTCATAGACTGACCACCCAAGGGGGCAAGTTTAAAGACTCAGTTATGCACAATACAGTCAATCTGGGGCAGCTACATCGAAATTCGATAAATCTCTTTGAGAGTTTGAAGACATTGGAACATTTTGAATGTCAAGTTTTCTATAAAATCCTCTTGAGATGACTTATAAACAATGTGATATGGGGCATTTGAGAATTGAATATTATTTTATCCATTCACAATAACTATTGTTTGAAATGGCGACCACCACGCAGTTCATCAATGCAGAACTACATTGTTCTCATAACAATACTCACCCATGTCCCTAGTAAGTCTCTACTTCAGGTGGTCATGACAAATCCCCGATGAATCTCTACTTCAAGCAGTTATGAAAGAATTGATGCAAGAATTCCCTACTTGGTAACCTAAGCATCTGTCAGTGAATTTCTTTAGTTTCAACCTTCCCCAATAAAGTGAATATTTATTTCATCCCCACAAAGTCTCAAATCTAACATCTTCAGCTTGCAACATTGATTCAAGCTTCCTTGTTGAAGTGGATATTTATTTTCTGTGAGGCCTCAGTTCTGGCATCTCCATTTACAACTCTAATTAGAATCTCTCCAGTGAAGCGAATATTTATTTTATCCTTTATGAAGTCTCTCTAATAATGAGTTTGATCTTCCCCAATGGATCTTTCTTATATCCAACAGAGTAACCAGATTCATCTTGACAATCCCCTAAGTGAAGTCATGATGTTCATCCTCAAGTGGAGTACTCTATTTTCCCCAAAAAAAGTTTGAAGCCTTGAAGTAGGACTTTGTTCCATGTGTGGCTTCCCATTCATCCCCAGTGATGTTTCTATCTTGTGAATATTGGCCGAGTATCCGTGTCAAGATGTTTATTTCATCTCCAGTTTACTTCTCCTTGTTTGTTTTGTCAGCATAAGCATAACATGGCATACATTCATTCATATGGATACATGGCATTTGTAAATTTTGCATTTTTGTGTTTGTTTCTTTATTTGTTCACTTTGGTCGTGTTTATCCCCAAGTGACTAGGTTTGTCTTCTCCCTCCAAGTAGACTCACTAGCCCTTGGCAGAAAGAGCACATTCTTTCTAATTCCCCACTGAGTTCGATCCTCGTGAAAGATAGTTGTTTTAGTTTTCTTTTCCATTTTTGGATAAAGATAAATCTCTAGTTGAGTTCATCCCTCATTGGATAGAGTCTTGCTTGACCATTTCTCTTCAGTTACTTCCTGAATTGAACTTTGGTCCCTAACAATCACAATTCTGGATATCTCTAGGATTTTGAACCTGGATTGAGCCTGCATTTATTTTGCACTTTGATTCTCCATGAAGAATCTGTTTCAAGATCACCATTGAATACAAATTATTTCTCCAGCAGTGTTACAACATTTTCTCAACAATTTATAGCCAGACAATAAGTGGCAGCTCTTTATTTGAGCAGCTTGTTTTGTTCTCAGGTTTTCTATTTGGATGACAAATGGCAGTCTCCTTAAGACATTTTTTCTATCCCCAATGAGTTCATCAATATTATTAACTTATCCTCCATCAAATGGCATATCTCCGGAAATCCATCAGAGAAGTTTGGTGAAGACTTCACAAGTGTTTCTCTTTATTTGAGAATTCCTGATACAAGGATTTTATTTGCTTCAATGCAATTTCAAACTACAATAATATTGCTTTTCAGTGATGTTCTCCCTAATGAGTCCACTATTCATTTTTCTTCCATCAAATGGCATCTCTTCGAGAAGTTTGGTGAAGATTCTTACAGTTGATCTTTCTCTTTATTTGAGAAGACATATTTTACAAATCAATCGTCCTGCATCTCTTTTGAAGATCCCTGGTGAAACTTCCTAATCTCCAACAAGTTATGGATTCCCGTTGAAGTCATATATATCCAGTGAAATTCCAATTCCCTGTGAAGATACTCTCCCATAAGTATTCATCATTCCAGCAGAAACTGAGACCAGTATGTGGCTTATGACCCGAGACGAAGGGAGGTTTATTTTACCCTTTTCAAGTAGAATGCTTGATTAAAGAAGAAACTGTGACCTGTTCATGGCATACAACCTTGAAGCGTGGGGAGGTTTATTTTACCCTTTTCAAGTAGAAGAATTGATTATAGAAGAAACTGAGACCCGTTCATGGCATACAACCTTGAAGCATGGGGAGATTTATTTTACCCTTTTCAAGTAGAATGCTTGATTAAAGAAGAAACTGAGACCCGTTCATGGCATACAACCTTGAAGCGTGGGGAGGTTTATTTTACCCTTTTCAAGTATAATGCTTGATTAAAGAAGAACCTGAGACCCGTTCATGGCATACAACCTTAAAGCGTGGAGAGGTTTATTTTACCCTTTTCAAGTAGAATGCTTGGTTAAAGAAGAAACTGAGACACGTTCATGGCATACAACCTTGAATCGTGGGAAGATTTATTTACCACTTCTAAATAAAGCAGAATTGTACTAAGATCATGGAAGCTCATTTTGGATATTATCTTTGCTTAGGCTATCGTATGTTCGATAGTAGATAATATACCACATCATTTTGGGCAGATACCTTTACTTAGGCTACCGAGTTTGGTGGTAGGTCATCTTTCCTCTCCATATTACCTTGCTTAGGCTATCATGTGATTGATAGTAGGTAATATGCCCTTTTCATTTTGATTGGATACCTTTGCATAGGCTACCAGCTGTTGGTAGTAGGTTACCCTTCCTTTCAAATTTCTCGCTTGTCTGCTTAGGCTACTATATTCTTAGTAAGTACTATGCATCTTTATTTTGATGGAGATACCATATGTTTAAGATATCCCCAGTGGTGGTTGTTTGTCTCTTCCCATGGAGTTTTGCTTTGCTAGATCTGTTCGGGGTTGCTTTCTCTTTTCTATTTATTCCGGCATTGTCCGTATATAGTTACTCCCCTGTGGCATCATTCCCCACAGGATCTTCGTCTTGCATTTCATAGCATATCATTTCACATCATATGCATCTTAGGGAGAAAAATTCCGTGGAATATTTATATTTAAGTATCTCCTATCATGTCGAGACGAAGATTTCAAACCTTCATATCTCCGGATAGAAGAAACTTAAATAGGGGCATCTGTCACACCCAAAATTTTGGCCATAAGATCCCATCTCTTCGTGCATCCTCTTGCATAAACACCTTTAGGTCATATGGTCTTTGTGCATGTGCTTCTTATCCCTAACCATCTTCTGCAGGCATATTAATAAATAATGTTCACTCTCGCATTCGAATGCTTCAAAATGTGACCAATGGTTCTTGATTCAAAAGGCCCTAGGGTTCTCTACTAATCACTTTCCTCAGAATTTCTCCAAAGTTTGAGTGTATAATCTAATGAGCATTAGGGTTAGCTTTGCGTTAGTGTCAAGTATGGTCATTAGTAAAGGCAGATCATTATGAGCAAGAGTATTAGGGTTAAAAGATCATATGATTGAGGTCTCGTTCCAAGATTCATTTTCTTCAAGAGACTACCCAGAGCATGACAAACTTCTTTCCTCAATAACTCAATCAAAGGATTCATTATTCTGTTTATCTCTTGTAATACAAAGTGTTCGTGAATGGACGAATGGAATTAAAGATATCGAGCTTGGTTGAAGAGGCACTTAATTGAATTTCTTGATAAAAGATTTAATTAAAATCGATCTTAAGGTCATGACCCATGATACCTTCAAGAAGTGGTCAAGCTAATTGAATTCAAATTTTGTTTCAAGTCACATTTGATTTGTAAACCATATGAGGCATGTTCACAAAAGTTCCATGACGAATTTACAGATTCATTTTTCACATTGATTGTAAGATACATGGTGCAAGTTGTGATTTCAAGTTCAAATCAATTCCAAATCCAAAATACACAAGAAGTTTCAACATCCTTTCTATGATTCAAAAAACCAATTAAGGGTTTGGTTACAAGAGTTCGTTTGTTTGAAAATCCAAAAGTTCTCGAAGGGAAACTAAAGAGAAGTGATTGACTAAGAATCTGGTACAAACTTCATCAGCATTTCAAGAAAAACATACAAAATATGCTCCATTTTCTTAAAGTCACGTGAAATAAAAGCTTAAGGTTTACAAATTCAAATTAACCCATGATTCCTTACAAGTATATGAAGACAAATGAAACTTAAAAATGGCGGAGGGGATTTTAATTTCAGAACTTCTCTTTATATTTCAAAAAAATGTCTTTTCGATGTGTTTACATTCTGTTCTTATATAGAGATTACAAGATAGAGAATATTAAATGCTATGACAATTAATGCTAGTGGGTCCCTAGGAAATATTTGGATGCCCAAGAGCATCTGGCTTTTGCGTTCCCCTATACTAATTTGAATTTAACCAACAAAACTCCCCCTTAAATTCAAATGTTCCTTCGATCCATCATACCCAACATCTTCTTTCCTCTATCGAACAACTTTTTCGATAGTGGTTTTGTGAGGATATCTGCTGCTTGATCTTTGCTTGCAACATGCTTCAGTTCGACGCTTCCTTCCTTCACATGTTCTCGGATGAAATGAAATCTGACATCAATATGTTTGCTTCTTTCGTGGTTTATTGGGTTCTTTGCTAGTTCGATCGCTGATTTGTTGTCCACTCGAATTATTGTTGCATCTTCTTGTTTCGACTCCATTTTGCCCAACAGTATTCTTAGCCAAATTACATGACACACACACCATGATGATGCGACATATTCTGCTTCACACGTCGAAAGAGTCACAATTGGTTGCTTCCTTGAAAGCCAAGTGAAAGCAGTATTTCCCATGAAGAAAACATAGCCTGAGGTGCTCTTTCGATCATCAACGTCTCCACACCAATCACTGTCAGAATATCCAGTTAGCTTGTAGTCTTCTCCTTTCGAATAAAACATTCCAAGTGACACGGTTCCTTGGACGTATCGAAGTATTCTCTTCAAAGCTTTCTAGTGCGAATAAACTGGCTCTTCCATAAATCGACTCATTATTCCCACACATAGTGAAAGATCAGGTCTTGTGCATGTGAGGTAACGAAGGCTCCCAACCAGGCTTCGAAATTTGTTTGCTTCGACACGTTCTCCCCCATCAAATTTCGAGAGCTTTGCTCCAGGTTCCATTGGTGTCGAAATTGGATTGCAGCTATCCATGTTGAATCTCTTTAGGATGTCTTTGGCATACTTCTCCTGAGAGACAAAGATACCGTCATCTTCTTGTCGAACCTCCAGACCAAGAAAGTACTTCATCAGACCTAAGTCTGTCATCTCGAATTCCTGTGTCATTGCTCCTTTAAACTCTTCTATCAGTCGATCATTGTTGCCCAAGAAAATCAGATCATCAACATAGAGGGAAACTAACAACATTTTCTCTTTATCTTGCTTCACATACACAACATGTTCATAGGGACACTGCTGAAAGCCATTCTCCTTGAAGTATGTATCGATTATGGTGTTCCACGCTCTCGGCGCTTGCTTCAGCCCATAAAGTGCTTTCTTCAATTTTAGCACTTTTCCTTCGCTTTCGACCTTCATGTACCCAGGTGGTTGTTCGACATATACTTCCTCTTCGAGCACACCATTCAGAAATGCTGACTTGACATCCATCTAATATATTGGCCATTCGAATTGAGTTGCATGAGATATTAGTAATCAAATCGTTTCCATCCTTGCAACAGGCGCAAATACTTCATCATAATCGATCCCTGCTTTCTACTTATAGCCTTTCGCTACCAGTCTTGCTTTGTATCTTTCGATTTCACCTTCAGCATTCATCTTCTTCTTAAACACCCATTTTAATCCAATGGTTTGACTTCCTTTGGGTAACTCTGCCAGTTCCCAAGTATTATTTCTTTCGATGGCTTTGATTTCTTCATTCATGGCTTTCTTCCAGTTCCGATCTCTTACTGCTTCTTCGAAACTGACATCTTCAGTGTCTGCCAACAAGCATACAAGATGTACTTCCTCTGTGTTTTCATACAGGTCTTGTAAGCTTCGCAATCTGGGTTGAGAGGGCTCACTTTCATCATCAGAGTTTTCAGGTTCTGTCGAAGTGCTTAATGGTACAGCAGTTGGTGATTCTTCGGTTTCGACAACAGCCTCTTTCGAATTGTTCAAGTCCCATCGGCTTGCTTCGTTCACACGAACATCTCTGCTTACTATCACCTTCTTGTTTATTGGGTCGAAGAGTCTATAGCCTTTCGTTTTTTCATCATACCCGATGAGTATGTACTTCTGACTTTTGTCTTCCAGCTTCGTTCTCTTCTGATCTGGCACATGTGCATAAGCCACACTTCCAAATACTTTAAAATGAGATACTGTTGGCTTCTGTCCATTCCAAGCTTCTTGAGGTGTTAAGTCTCCTAGCTTTGAATGTGGACATCTATTCTGAACATAAATTGCACATTGCACAGCTTCTGCCCAAAATTCCTTCGACATGTTCTTACTCTTAAGCATTGATCGAACCATGTCAAGGACCGTTCGATTCTTCCTTTCAGCTACTCTATTTTGTTGAGGTGAGTATGCTGCAGTCATAAATCTCCTTATGCCTTGCTCTTCGCAGTACTTCATGAAGGCTGTCGAAGTATACTCTCCACCCCTGTCTGATCGAAGGGCTTTGATGCTTCTGTCAGTTGCTTTCTCCACCTTCACCTTAAATTTCTTAAACGTTTTGAATGCCTCTGATTTTTCTTTCAGAAAGTACACCCAAGTCTTCCTTGAATAGTCATCAATGAAAGAAATGAAGTACTTCATGCCACTGAAAGATTCCGAAGTGATTGGACCACATATGTCAGTGTGAATCAGTTCCAAAATGTGTTTAGCCTGATACTCTGCCTTCTTTTGAAATGATGTTATTGTTTGTTTTCCATACACACAGTCTTCACAGAATTTTCCATCGAACTCCACATCTGGCAGTCCATGCACCATATTCTTCTTCGCCAATCTTCTTAGCCCATCTTGATGCAAATGACCAAAACGCAAGTGCCACAGAGATGCTTGGTTTTTGAAATTAACATGCAAGCATTTTTCTCGAATGTTTTTCAGATTCAGCTTGTACATTCGATTCTTTCCCATCTCGACTAGAGCAACTAGACGTCATGTCTTATCTTTCAACTGTAGGTTTCGATCTTCCATGAGTATCGAATACCCCTTCTCTGTAAGTTGTCCCAAACTCAGAATGTTTGCTTTGAGATTTGGTACATAGTACACCCCTTCGATTGATCCTACTACGTTATTCTTCTGCAAGAAACATATTGTTCCTTTTCCTTTGACATTTACCTTCGAGGCATCTCCAAATGAAACATGTCCATCTTCCACACTCTTCATTTATTTGAATAAGTGTTTGTGACCACACATGTGATTGCTTGCACCTGAGTCAAGGTACCACAGTGTGTCACTCTCTGCATCTTCCTCCTTCCGAGCCATCAACAAGACTCCTTCATTCGATTATGATTCTAAGGCAAAATTCGTTGTTTCTTCAACTCTTCTTCTCGATCGACAGTCTCTTGCAAGATGTCCCATCTTTCCACAGTTGTGGCAACTGTAGGAGTTACAGTCCTTCGCGTAATGTCCCTGTTTGTTACACTTGTAGCATTCAACATTGTTGTAATTCGACCTGCCACCTCTTTGACCACATCCTCTCCCACGCCAATTTTGAGAGAAGAGTGTCTTTCCTTCTTTGTTAGGTTCTGCTTCCTCAACTGCCTCCTCCTTCTTCTTTATTTTTCGTTGCTCATGGGCTTCAAGTGACCCGGCAACTTCTTCGACAGTGATTGTTGAAAGGTCCTTCGCTTCTTCTATGGCACCCACAATATTTTCGAATTTGTCTGTTAAAGATCTCAGTATCTTTTCTATAATTCGAGCATCTGTCATTCCTTCTCCATTTCGATTTAGCTGGTTTGCAACAATCTGCACACGCGTAATATAGTCCGACACGGACTCTGTCTCCTTCATTTTCATCCTCTCCATTTCTCCTCTAAGAGTTTGCAAACGAACTTGCTTAACTCTGTCAGCTCCTTTGAACGCTTTCTCTAGCGTATCCCATGCTTCTTTCGATGTCGTCGAACCAACAATCTTTTCGAAGGCTAATTTGTCCACTGCTCTAAACAACATGTATAATGTTATTTTGTCTTTCGACCGCGTCTCTTTCAACGCCTTGTTATGGGCAGTTGTAAACCCAGTTGTGTTTGCTGGTTCTTCAAGCCCATCGCTTGTCACTTCCCATACATCCAATGAACACAGAAGCGCCTTCATCTGGATGCTCCAATTCTCATAATTGGATTTTGACAGCCGTGGCAGTGGCATTTGACTCGTCAGGCTCGCCATGAGCTCTGATACCAAATTGAAGACAAATGAAACTTAAAAATGGCGGAGGGGATGTTAATTTCAGAACTTCTCTTTATATTTCAAAAAAAAATTCTTTTCGATGTGTTTACATTCTGTTCTTATATAGAGATTACAAGATAGAGAACATTAAATGCTATGACAATTAATGCTAGTGGGTCCCTAGGAAATATTTGGCTGCCCAAGAGCATCTGGATTTTGCGCTCCCCCATACTGATTTGAATTTAACCAACAAAACTCCCCCTTAAATTCAAATGTTCCTTCGATCCATCATACCCAACATCTTCTTTCCTCTGTCGAACAACTTTTCCGATAGTGGTTTTGTGAGGATATCTGCTGCTTGATCTTTGCTTGCAACATGCTTCAGTTCGACGTTTCCTTCTTTCACATGTTCTCGGATGAAATGAAATCTGACATCAATATGTTTGCTTCTTTCGTGGTTCACTGGGTTCTTTGCTAGTTCGATCGCTGATTTGTTGTCCACTCGAATTATTGTTGCATCTTCTTGTTTCGAATCCATTTTGCCCAACAGTCTTCTTAGCCAAATTACATGACACACACACCATGATGATGCGACATATTCTGCTTCACACGTCGAAAGAGTCACAATTGGTTGCTTCCTCGAAAGCCAAGTGAAAGCAGTATTTCCCATGAAGAAAACATAGTCTGAGGTTCTCTTTCGATCATCAACGTCTCCACACCAATCACTGTCAGAATATCCAGTTAGCTTGTAGTCTTCTCCTTTCGAATAAAACATTCCAAGTGACACGGTTCCTTGGACGTATCGAAGTATTCTCTTCAAAGCTTTCTAGTGCGAATAAACTGGCTCTTCCATAAATCGACTCATTATTCCCACACTTAGTGAAAGATCAGGTCTTGTGCATGTGAGGTAACGAAGGCTTCCAACCAGGCTTCGAAATTTGTCTGCTTCGACACGTTCTCCCCCATCAAATTTCGAGAGCTTTGCTCCAGGTTCCATTGGTGTCGAAATTGGATTGCAGCTATCCATGTTGAATCTCTTTAGGATGTCTTTGGCATACTTCTCCTGAGAGACAAAGATACCATCATCTTCTTGTCGAACCTCCAAACCAAGAAAGTACTTCATCAGACCTAAGTCTGTCATCTCGAATTCCTGTGTCATTGCTTCTTTAAACTCTTCTATCAGTCGATCATTGTTGCCCAAGAAAATCAGATCATCAACATAGAGGGAAACTAACAACATTTTCTCTTTATCTTGCTTCACATACACAACATGTTCATAGGGACACTGCTGAAAGCCATTCTCCTTGAAGTATGTATCATGGTGTTCCACGCTCTCGGCGCTTGCTTCAGCCCATAAAGTGCTTTCTTCAATTTTAGCACTTTTCCTTCGCTTTCGACCTTCATGTACCCAGGTGGTTGTTCGACATATACTTCCTCTTCGAGCACACCATTCAGAAATGCTGACTTAACATCCATCTAATATATTGGCCATTCGAATTGAGTTGCATGAGATATTAGTAATCAAATCGTTTCCATCCTTGCAACAAGCGCAAATACTTCATCATAATCGATCCCTGCTTTCTACTTATAGCCTTTCGCTACCAGTCTTGCTTTGTATCTTTCGATTTCACCTTCACATTCATCTTCTTCTTAAACACCCATTTTACTCCAATAGTTTGACTTCCTTTGGGTAACTCTGCCAGTTCCCAAGTATTGTTTCTTTCGATGGTTTTGATTTCTTCATTCATGGCTTTCTTCCAGTTCCGATCTCTTACTGCTTCTTCGAAACTGACATCTTCAGTGTCTGCCAGCAAGCATACAAGATGTACTTCCTCTGTGTTTTCATACAGGTCTTGTAAGCTTCGCAATCTGGGTTGAGAGGGCTCACTTTCATCATCAGAGTTTTCAGGTTCTGTCGAAGTGCTTAATGGTACAGCAGTTGGTGATTCTTCGGTTTCGACAACAGCCTCTTTCGAATTGTTCCAGTCCCATCGACTTGCTTCGTTCACACGAACATCTCTGCTTACTATCACCTTCTTGTTTATTGGGTCGAAGAGTCTATAGCCTTTCGTTTTTTCATCATACCCGATGAGTATGTACTTCTGACTTTTGTCTTCTAGCTTCGTTCTCTTCTGATCTGGCACATGTGCATAAGCCACACTTCCAAATACTTTAAAATGAGATACTGTTGGCTTCTGTCCATTCCAAGCTTCTTGAGGTGTTAAGTCTCCTAGCTTCGAATGTGGACATCTATTTTGAACATAAATTGCACATTGCACAGCTTCTGCCCAAAATTCCTTCGACATGTTCTTACTCTTAAGCATTGATCGAACCATGTCAAGGACCGTTCGATTCTTCCTTTCAGCTACTCTATTTTGTTGAGGTGAGTACGCTGCAGTCATAAATCTCCTTATGCCTTGCTCTTCGCAGTACTTCATGAAGGCTGTCAAAGTATACTCTCCACCCCTGTCTGATCGAAGGGCTTTGATGCTTCTGTCAGTTGCTTTCTCCACCTTCACCTTAAATTTCTTAAACGTTTCGAATGCCTCTGATTTTTCTTTCAGAAAGTACACCCAAGTCTTCCTTGAATAGTCATCAATGAAATGAAGTACTTCTTGCCACTGAAAGATTCCGAAGTGATTGGACCACATATGTCAGTGTGAATCAGTTCCAAAATGTGTTTAGCCTGATACTCTACCTTCTTTTGAAATGATGTTCTTGTTTGTTTGCCATACACACAGTCTTCACAGAATTTTCCATCGAACTCCACATCTGGCAGTCCATGCACCATATTCTTCTTCGCCAATCTTCTTAGCCCATCTTGATGCAAATGACCAAAACGCAAGTGCCACAGAGATGCTTGGTTTTTGACATTAACATGTAAGCATTTTTCTCGAATGTTTTTCAGATTCAACTTGTACATTCGATTCTTTCCCATCTCGACTAGAGCAACTAGACGTCCTATCTTATCTTTCAACTGTAGGATTCGATCTTCCATGAGTATCGAATACCCCTTCTCTGTAAGTTGTCCCAAACTCAGAATGTTTGCTTTGAGATTTGGTACATAGTACACCCCTTCGATTGATCCTACTACGTTATTCTTCTGCAAGAAACATATTGTTCCTTTTCCTTCGAGGCATCTCCAAATGAAACATGTCCATCTTCCACACTCTTCATTTCTTTGAATAAGTGTTTGTGACCACACATGTGATTGCTTGCACCTGAGTCAAGGTACCACAGTGTGTCACTCTCTGCATCTTCCTCCTTCTGAGCCATCAACAAGACTCCTTCATTCGATTCTGATTCTAAGTCAAAATTCGTTGTTTCTTCAACTCTTCTTCTCGATCGACAGTCTCTTGCAAGATGTCCCATCTTTCCACAGTTGTGGCAATTGTAGGAGTTACAGTCCTTCGCGTAATGTCCCTGTTTGTTACACTTGTAGCATTCAACATTGTTGTAATTCGACCTGCCACCTCTTTGACCACATCCTCTCCCACGCCAATTTTGAGAGAAGAGTGTCTTTCCTTCTTTGTTAGGTTCTGCTTCCTCAACTGCCTCCTCCTTCTGGTTTATTTTTCGTTGCTCATGGGCTTCAAGTGACCCGGCAACTTCTTCGACAGTGATTGTTGAAAGGTCCTTCGCTTCTTCTATGGCACCCACAATATTTTCGAATTTGTCTGTTAAAGATCTCAGTATCTTTTCTATAATTCGAGCATCTGTCATTCCTTCTCCATTTCGATTTAGCTGGTTTGCAACAATCTGCACACGCGTAATATAGTCCGACACGAACTCTGTCTCCTTCATTTTCATCCTCTCCATTTCTCCTCTAAGAGTTTGCAAACGATCTTGCTTAACTCTGTCAGCTCCTTTGAACGCTTTCTCTAGCGTATCCCATGCTTCTTTCAATGTCGTCGAACCAGCAATCTTTTCGAAGGCTGATTCGTCCACTGCTCTAAACAACATGTATAATGTTGTTTTGTCTTTCGACCACGTCTCTTTCAACGCCTTGTTCTGGGCAGCTGTAAACCCAGTTGTGTTTGCTGGTTCTTCAAGCCCATCACTTGTCACTTCCCATACATCCAATGAACCCAGAAGCGCCTTCATCTGGATGCTCCAATTCTCATAATTGGATTTTGACAGCCGTGGCAGTGGCATTTGACTCGTCAGGCTCGCCATGAGCTCTGATACTAAATTGAAGACAAATGAAACTTAAAAATGGCGGAGGGGATGTTAATTTCAGAACTTCTCTTTATATTTAAAAAAAATGTCTTTTCGATGTGTTTACATTCTGTTCTTATATAGAGATTACAAGATAGAGAACATTAAATGCTATGACAATTAATGCTAGTGGGTCCCTAGGAAATATTTGGCTGCCCAAGAGCATCTGGCTTTTGCGCTCCCCCATACTGATTTGAATTTAACCAACATTATACAAAAATAGTTCGGGTTCAAGAATCCTTTACAAATGCTAAAATGCCAAGAGTATACAAAGTACAAAAGTTACATAGTTCTTCAATGCAGAGAAAGCTAAATTTCAAAGTTATGAAGTCTTCCTTCATCCTTGACAAGCCTAAAGTAATGCCACGACACAACACCACCTTTACTCTATCATCATCAAAATTTACAAACAAACAAAATTCGAGAATAACCAAATTCACAAAATTCATTCAAAACTATGAGTTCAAGCATAAGTTCAAGTTCCTTTTTTTTTCTTCATAACAAGGTTACCAATATCAAGTTGAAAATATCAAGCAAATTAACAAATTCAAGGGTAGAGGATTCAAGTTATAGCATTTTCAAATTGCAAGATTCACTTTACAAATCCTAATCCTAAAACTATTCTTCCCAGTATTTAAAGCAATGTTGGTGCCTCGAGTTTCTTCTTCATGATTCCAACTACACAATAGTGAATTTTCCATCTCAAGGAGGAGGAAATCTGAAATTGGAGTAGCTTCTCGTGAGGTGCAGGATGCTGCCAATAAGTAAAAAAAAGTGAAAAAATAAATGAGTGCAAGTTTCACATAAAGCATTAAGAAGGGAATATGATGCACTTACTATAGAAGATTTTCTTCAAAAAAGGCAAGAATGGTGGATGACTCTCCAAAGACTTCGATAACAGGTTGCAAGAGCAGAGTCGTAAAAAAGGGAAGTTATCTCAATTTGCCGGTTCGGTAATTGTCTTTAAACACTGCACTATCCAAAAATGGAAACTAATTCATGGTGGAATTTACATAATTAGACAAGTGAAAAACATAAAACATGAGTTTAATTTCTTTTTAAAAGTGGTCCCAAAAATGTGTCGGCAAGGAGAAACAAATAAATTACCATTCACTATTGTTGTGTTTTCTTTCTAAAACAAGAAGCAACAAGGCAATCTTAATAATTGATTTGAAATGAATGTTGTGACTTAATAAAGGTCTATAAAAGAGAGGAGGAAATTCATACTTAGATAGACAATTCTACACAGTTTTTCCCCCACACAATTCATGAGCCAAGCACAACGCAAATAGGGGAAGTTGAAGAAAACCCGACAATAACACAAATACCATAAAATTCATTCGTACACACAAACGGTGCCCGTACGAAGTACCAACACATAATTTCCACAAAATCATAATTTCAGAATGTTAATACACGCTCAAAAAAGGCAATAACAGAGAATCATATACCCAGGCAGCAAATCAACAACACGCACGAATTAAGACGGAAAAACAATCACCAAATTTTAAAAGAAGAAGCATCACAAGAACCCAACAACAGGGGATGAGAGATTCACACACAGAAGAACTCATAAGTTTGCCAATACATTCACAAATGCATACCACAACGACAATAAACAGTGGAATACAAAGGAAGGGGATTCGAAAAAGTCACAAAATTACCTTCAACGGAGACAACTTCTTGCACTGTCAAGAACAATTCGTGTAAGTTGCTTTAAAAAAGGCACCATTGCATTGTCGAAGCACTATAGCGTCACGAAACACCCTTCGTCGTTATCATAACCAACAACAGGGCTTGGATTTTGTGAGTAGGGGATAACAATTTTTGGGCAACAAAAATAAAGAACGAGAGAGGTCAACGAGTGGGAAGGAGACGGCCGGAAACCCGCATGCGAGAGCGAGCGAGAGAGAGACGACCAAGGCAAAAGAAGGAAGCATTTGAGTGAGAGAGACGTTGAAATAAACAAGAGAGAGTAAGGTCATAGAAGGAATTGATGGATGGCACACTCATGCTTTTGTGTAAGCTTCATTGTTTTTTTATTTTTTTATTTTATTTTTTTCGAAAAAGGATTTAAGTGGGCTTAAGATGTTAGCCCAACCGTTTTTGCACCTTACGAACCAATCTTGCACCCTTTTTTCTAAATTAGAATTTAGTTCTTTTTTTCTTCTTCTTTTTTTTTTTTATAAATATTTTACAATAAATTTTTAGGTGTAATTTATTAGCTTTGATTAAATGTTAATATTATTTTGATCTTGAAATTTCAATCATAACTGATTAATGGAAGTTCTATTTAATTAGAATCTTAATGAAAGTTTTTGTTGATTAAAAGAAACCTCGTTTGTTTAGTTAGGATTCTGATTTGATCAGTTAATTGCAATTATGATTGATTAATTTGAATTGATTCTGATGTTAGTTCTTATAAAGAGCTTTGATTCCTGTTGAACGACCCCGATGTATGGTCCCGTTGATCCTGATCCCCCACGTTCCCTTTGGTTTCTGATAAGTTGAGTCGGATAAGGTCTTAGGACCAATCCTTGGCATGATAACATTAGGATTAATCCCCTTTAATATCAACCTTAGGTCATAGATAGGATAGACTCCCTTAAGATCTTTCAACTTAGACAAACCCATATCAATTCAATTTTATCCTTCCCACAAGAGAATTAGACGTGATTCATCTTAATAGTTGAGATATAATTTTCCTACCCCATAACACAATCGAGAGATGTAGAATCTTTCCCGCTTGAGAGAGGTATGTGGCATACTCGTCGATAAATTCGAGTTTTGAGCCCTTCTCTCAATGTGACGCAAAGACCATCTCCTACAAGTTGTGGTGGTTAAGTCGAGTGTTCTCCCTTAAGATGATGACTCGTCTTTTCTCCTAAAATCAATCAACAAAACTTCTCCCCCCGGAACCTTGACCGCAGTCAAGAGGTTCCTCAATCCCTTTTAGGGGAACTACGAATACTCTTTTTACCCTTTCACCTTTAGCAGACAAATAACAAATAACACAATAAAACAAGAGGTTCCTGTAGAATACTACAAATGCTTAGGACGTTAACATCTTCCCTAGGTATAACCAACCCCCGAACATTAGATTATCTTTTGCTTTGAATTGCATTGCATATTTTGGGTTATTTCGATATTTTCCCCTTTTTTTAGACAAATTAAAGACCGGTGGCGAATAATGATTTGTGATTCAAGTTAATCAATAGCTTGATATCCAATTCTCACCGCGACAGTTGGCTTTGGAAATCTTTGGATTTTGGAAGTTTTTCTTTACTTACAAGGCATTATGCCCACCAACTGGCTTGAGGGTTACTTGGAGCATATATTCATCATTCTTGGAGCATTTGTAGACCTTGGAAGAGCTCTCAAGATCTCTGGTTTTCTTATTGCTCAAGCTTGCTACAAGAGGTAAGCCTAAAACTCATAAATGTGAACTTTTCACTTGCATTTCACATGCTACCATGACTTCTAGCTATGATTTTATGTTGTGCATTACTTGAACATATTTTATGTATGTTATGTGTCATGTATGAACCATTTCTTGCAACAAAACTTGTAACTTTTGGACTATCAAAAAACCAGGTCACAAACTAGTCAATTTTTGCATGATGTATCCAATATGTCAAACCATGTGTGCATTTCTTAATTTCTCTTGTGCCAACATCTATATATGATTTATATGTTATATTTGCTCTCTTGTTTCACCAAGAACACCACTACACATAACTGTCCATATGTTCTTGCATTTGGTTGTGACCAAAGATACCAAAACCTTAATGCTATC
Source organism: Lathyrus sativus (assembly GCA_963859935.3). Taxonomy (NCBI): domain Eukaryota; kingdom Viridiplantae; phylum Streptophyta; class Magnoliopsida; order Fabales; family Fabaceae; genus Lathyrus; species Lathyrus sativus. The sequence goes on along the minus strand of OZ012739.1, from coordinate 674,897,680 downwards.
AATTTTTTCTGTGAGTGCATGGCATGGAAAAACAAATGGTACCATTGAATTCCTTGTTCAAAAATAAACAATTTTCACTTTTGTTTCACCTCATTTGGTTAAGATTTGACTGATTTCCAATCTTCTTGCAAATTGGTCTTAGGTTGTGACCTTGCCTTGCCTTAGTTTTGCCCTCATTAGTACACCAACTTTCCATGATCATAACTTGCTCAATTTTTATGTTATTGATGCCATTATTTTTTAAAACTACTCCTTAACATGTCTATTTTCATTTAGTGAAGAAAGAATTCAAGGATTGTTATCCTAGAAATACTTTGATCCACTTGAATAACATGTGTTTTTTTAGGGTTTTTACCTTGGTGTTCTTGAACTTTTTCAACTTGTAACTTGATTTTTATTGAGACATTTATCTTGTATGATTCATATATTATTTTTACATGTTTAAGTGTTCAAAGATGATTTGATTCATTGCCTTTCCACGTTCATGCTTGCTTTTGTGAATGCATACATGTGAAAATGGCCTGTTGAACTTCACCTGTGACCTATACCATGATTCTTGATGTTGTAACCTCTTGAATGTGTTTACCATGTCTTATTATACTTATTTATATGTATTTTGATAACCATAACATGCTTAGGGTTTGTTTCTTGCCTTTGTGAATGCTTGAATATGCATGGTATACTTTGAATTTCATCTGTGAACTTTGACATGATTATTGATGTTGTAACCTCTTGAATATGTTTATCATGCTTCATTATACTTGTTTATGTGTCTTGTTAGAACCATAACATGCTAGGGTTTTATTGTTGACTTGGTTGTTACCATGAAACTTGTTTACTTCTCCCCATGAAATCATGAATTCATACTTGAACTGTGGTAATATTTCTTGTGTTCTTGCTTGTTTGATTGTTATCGATACATGTTTAGTTGGTCTTATATTGTTACATTTGATCTCATTTGATCCTTATAACATGCTTGCTTCAAGTTGTCACTTGTTTTCATTAATCTTGTTTGAATGTTATAGATGAACTTGTTGTTGTTATACATGTTCTTTACTTGCATTGATGGTTGTTACCTCTTTGTTTTTTTAATCTTTGTTAAGATGTTAAATGTTGATCTTGATTATTGTTACATGTTTGCGCTTTATTTCTTCAACTTTGTCAAGTTATTCTCCAATGATGGAACTTTCTAGTTCACATCAAGTTGTTTGTGTTCTTGTGTCCAAAGGAAGGTCTCTCTTTTGACCCTTGGGTCATAGATAGCTCATTACCCTCCCTCTGACTTTGTTAAGTCATTTTGAACCCTAACTTAGTTAAGTTAGAACCTACTAGCCATTAGACTTTTCTTAATTCTAAAAGACCCACCTTTTACTATAAGTGTTCTTCAACTAGAACCCTAGGATAGAGTTTGTCAACTCTATGTAAGGATCATTGTTATGATTACTTACTCTCCTCTTTGTCTTTTGTCAAAGTCAATCCCCTTGAGTGTACAACTTAGAATAGAGAGTTTTGTTAAACTCTATAAAAACACTGTTGTGTTTGTTCCCCCCTTTTGAACCTTGATCATAATCAAGTGTTCATCTATTCCAGGTGAGGTGAACTACGATTGCTTTGATTCTATCCTAGTTAGAATACGTAGGCAGAAGATGCGATATCTTTGCGAGCACTTAGAAATGTCAACCTTAGGTCTTTAACCTAATATCAAACCATAGCAAGTTTATCATACAAACACACAAAAGGTTCCTGTAGAGTACTACAAATGTTTAGGATGTGAAATACCTACCCTAGGCATAACCAACCCCCGATCCCCGAATATCTTAGCGTTGTTTTTACATCGCGCAAAAGGTATTTCTTTATTTAACCTTTCCTTTGGATAAATCAAAGTCCGGTTATGAATTTAATGAATTAAGATTCAAGTTAACCAATAGCTTGACATCCAATTCTCACCACAACACACACATGTCGTATACCAGGTGTAACACGCTATTTAGTGACTCACAAAATAATACAATAATTCAAAGTATATTTTCACCCAAGAGTGTCATGCATTCTCAAATAAAACAACTGTTATTAAATTAAACAGATTGCAACGGAAAAATGAAACATTCAACAACTCATTCACATAGCCTTATCAAGTGAAATTACTCAAATAACATCAGTTTTTGAAAGGAATACATTAATTCTCCAAATAAAGGAAATAACGTCTCATCCCTTGTGTTACAATACTAGAGTGACACAAAAGGTACTAGACAAAGAAAAAAAAAACAAAGAAGAATACAATGACTCTCATTCTTCAACACAACAACACTACATGTTACCTATATATGCAACATGGGCATAAAATTCATGCACAAATAGAAAAAGGGGGCGAGAAAAATCCATATAGATGTTAGTGGTGAAAGTAAAAGGTAGGTAATTTACAAAAATAAATAGATCATTCTCACACACCAATAACAAGAATACAATTTATAATGTAAATGTGATACACACAAACTTCTCCTCCAATATGCATGTGGTGCCGGGTTTTTGGGCATCAATGGTGTATTGCTGATTTATCCCTGTCTTTAGTTCCTCTTTGAACCATGTCCTTTTCTAGACATGAGACTGTCATGGTTATTCGTTGAACCCGACCTCACTAGACCAAAGTCTTACGTAACTCCAATAAACACAGACGCACGCACACTCACATACACAGACGCGCACGCGCGCGCACACAGAAACACACACACACGCACACTGATACACACTCACACACGCACACATATACATACACACACACACACACATGGCCAAAAATAATACTAAAATTTAAACAGTCACCAAAATTGCTCAAAAATCATCGAACTAACTCACGAACTCGAAAACGACCTAAACAACTTTCGACATGCCCTAACTGAACCACCCTAATCCACAGCCGTACGACCGTTTCCGCAATGGCTCCCGTCGCCACACGATTTCCTTTGATACCGACCCACACCGCCATTACCGCAGATTTCGCCATCGGTGCGACATCCCCATTGGTCGCCGCCATGGCACCCCCACTGACCGCCGCCACTGACACAACATCATTTTTGACCGTCACCATCATGACACGACCCGCTCTTGCGGCTCCATCGCACGACATTGTTCATCCATCGCTGACGTCCGCCGTCTGTACGACGTCGCCAATTTCAGCCATTGTCCCAGATTTTTCCTGTTTTACGATTTTCGGTAAAATTCTAGTTTTCTTGATTTTTGTCTTTTCTGTCATTTTACGAGATATGGGAAAAAGAAAAGGCCAAAAGGGTTGCACAAAAATTCATCAATAACACATATATAATACAATTCTAAATTTATCCTAAAATATCACAAACGATTATACGAGTCCTAATTTACCTCAAAAATATCACATATTAACGGTACAAGACATCACAAAAGCCTAAAAGGACATATCTAACATTCACATATTCATACATATTTTTCATTACAATAACATAATACATAGCAACACATCAATCATTAACCTCAAGGGTTTTGGACAAACCCATTCTGTCACCAATAAGGCCAAAGACCTTGCAATATGAAATGCAGAGATAGAAGGGTAAATACCCCTTACCATTCTAACTGCTTAAAGTCACCCATTAGTAAAGAAATTTCTCCTTACCTCAAAGTTTTGAAGGTTGATGGAATTCTTCTCCTTTTCCCACGGTCGCTCCAACTTTGCTCTCTTCCCACTTCAGATCCTCCTATTTTGCCAAATTCCATTTTTTCACGCAAATTCTCAAGTCCTTCACGTTAGTATAAATATAACCATAATAATTCCAAGTTGTTTTCACCTCTCTCACTCACACCCCATATAATATCTGAGTTTAATTAAAATAACATTTTTATTTGAAATCCCACTAAATAATTATTTAATAAACAATCTAAATTATACATTAACTACAAAAAAATTTATTTTTTATTTAATCCGATAATTTCTCTAATTATATCTAAATAATTAAAATATTTAATTATTTCTAAATTAAATAATTCTATTTTATTTCTCAGCTCTTAATATTGCATATTCCAATTATTTATTAAATTACTTAAATACCCGTAAATCCTATAAAACACATGAAATAATAAATAATAACACCAATTCAAGTAAGGTATATATATCCATTCAATTAGGTTTAATAAATTAAATAAATTAATAAACTAAAGTCAGGGTTTTACAGCTCTTCTCCACATAAAAGGATTTCCGCCCTCGAAAATTACTTGGCGAAAACAACTTTAGATAAGACTCCCTCATCCAGCTCCCACGTAATGCTTCCTCAAGCAGGTCTTTCCCACACCACTTTCACCAGAGCAATTTCTTTACCTCTTAATTGTTTCAATTCTCGATCTTTAATTTGCATGAGTGATGCCTCAATAATTAAATTATCTCTTACTTGTATATTATCCATCTGTGTCACATGTGATGGATCACAAACATACTTCTGAAGTTGAGACACATGTAAAAGATCACAGAGGTTCGAAAGAAATGGGGGTAAGAAAACTCGGTAGGCAACAATTCCAACTATATGGGTGATCTAATAAGGATCAATTAAGCGAGGAGTGAGCTTTTTAGACTTCAGCACACGACCAACACCAATCACATGAGTGACTCTAAAAAACACACGGTCACCCTCTAGAACTCAAAGGCCTTCCTCTACTTATCGTGGTAGCTCTTTTGTTTGCTCTGCGAGGCCTCCATCTTCTCTTGGATAACCTTGACTTTCTTAGTAGTCTGCTGAACAATCTCAAGTCTAAGTACCACACTGCCTCCAAACTCTAACCAACACAAAGTCGCCCTACATCTTCTGTCATACAAAGCCTCATAAGGTGTCATTCCACTACTAGAATGAAAACTGTTGTTGTAAGTAAACTCAATCAGTGGTAAATAACTGCCTAAACACCTATTTGCTCCAAGACACAAGCCTTTAGCAAGTCCTCCAAAGAGTGAGTAGTCCTCACAGTTTGACCATTCGTCTGCAGATGGTAGGAAAAACTCAACCTCAATTTAGTGCCAAAAGCTTCCTACAAACTGGACCAAACTAGACAACGCCGTTCAACATAACTAAAATGAAATTGTAATCATCAATACTAATGCAAACCTGACGATAGAAGGGCAGTGGCATATGGGAGCGACCTTCGCTATGGATAACAACACGATAGCTGAAGCAACTTGGACTTAAGCGAGGTATAGAAATCCAACCTCAACAGAAGTGAAACGCATGCTAAACGCTCTGAACATGGCTAATGAGATGAAACTCAAAAATATAATGACACACACCAATTGCAAGTCACTAGTTGATATGCTTCAGAATCATAAAAAAACGACAGACGGAGAAGAGAAACATATTAATACAAGTCACTTGAGAAGTTTGATTAGAGATATAAACAAAACCTTAACCAAATTTTAAAATGTTGAGCTTCATCATGTAAATAAAGCACATTCAATCATCAAACTCTCTAAAGTATCCAAAAGATCATAACTATTGAAATTTACATGTGATTTTACAACAAACTCATAAACACTAGTTGTATCTGAATCTTTATTAACAATTAGTTGAAGTTTTATCATTAAAAAAAAAGTGATATATCTATTTTATACTTGTTTTTTTAACTAAATAAATAAGTATATTTATCATTAAAGATTTCTTAAGTTTAAAGACTTGAAATGGCAAAATAATAAATACCTAAAAATAGAAATTTAATTCCTTATACGTGGCAAAGAGAAAGAAATGTCAATTTGACACTTAATTAAATAGCTAACAGAAAAACGAAATTTAAGGATGAAAACAAACCATTATTTAATATTTTAATATAATTTATGGTCCAAATCAAATAGCTTACGACTAAATAGGGGGGGTTTATTCTATGAAATATAATAAATTTAAAGCCAAAAAAATAAATAAAAAAGGAGTTTATACGCAATTTATAATAAATATTTAGTGTATTAGCCCTTAGGTTTATAATGTGATGTCACATAGTACATGCTTCACTTCCCTGACTTTGAGGGGCCGTAAATCGGAAAAGAGGAGAGCGGAAGAAGAAACCAACCATGGCTATGTGTTGAGGAGAGTGAGACAATTACATCATCATCATCTTAATCCATTCTACCAACACAAACCCTAATTCATCCCCAATTCAATTCAATCCAATCCCTCTTTTTTTATTAATTTTTTTTGTTATTAATCTCTTGATATTCATGGCTATTTGTTTTTTCATCCTTTTCGGATCATCACACTAATCGTTAATCGCTAATCGCTAATCGATCGATCGATAAATCGATTCTCTGTCTCTGCATTCGTTTTTACAGAATCAGAAACCCTAATCTGCAATGTCTTCTACTCCACCTGATGCTAACCCTGCCGCCAATTTCCCGCGAAATAACCTAACCTCTCCGTGGGCTCAGGTTGTTCGCGGCGCTGATTCCGATTCAATCGACAACAAATCGCCGCCGGAGTCTTCTTCATCGTCTGTTGATTCTGGAAATTCCGTTGCTCCTGTTGTTGTTGCTTCTGTTGTTGTTGCCGGGGAAAGCTCTAATGCTGATAGGGATAACAATGCGGGTAACCCTAGGAGATCTGCTTGGAATAATCTTCCCAATGGTGGTGTTGCTGAGGTGAGTCCGGTTATGGGTGCGGTGTCATGGCCGGCTTTATCGGCTAAGCCTTCTGGAAAATTGGCATCTGATTCATCATCCTCTTGTGAGGGATCAAGCTCCGTTCCTCAGGTTAGGTTTTCACAACGGTATCAATTCTGTTTTGTTTTGTTCATTGAGTTTCTAGAAAAACATGTTAATTTGTTTTCATTTGATCAAAAAAATAATTAATTGATTTGTTCTTTTCTTTTTTGTTGTTATTTTTGTTACTGTCATGAAATTCGGTTTAGAACATAATCATGGAATGATCTTGTTCATCGGATCATCTATATATATGTTGGTCTCTTTATTTTCCAATTATATGTTTTTTCTTGCTGTTATTTTTTTCTAGGGTCCTATGACATTGAACAACCCTCGGGAACAAGCTATTGCTAATGGGAATGTGGAACCTACTCCTCCTGTGAGTCATGGTGGGGCTAATAGACAACAGGTGAGGCGCGGAGCAGGCAACAGCAGTAGCAACATTAGCAACGGGCCTGGTTCTTTTCCGAACGGCTTCTCCAACCCCCCTCAGGCTGATCTTCGACCACAGGCTCCTCCCCCACCATATCCGGTGATTCAGATCCCTCCGAATACCACATTTGTCAATGGGGTTCCGCCTTACCGGAACAACAATGGCTGGGGTCCGAGAGGACCCGTTGGGGCTTATGGGGTGTCGGTGGATGAGCACAGGAACCCTAATCGCAGGAGTAATTATGGGAACCGTCCAAATAACAACAATAACAACAACAACAACGTTAGGCGCAATCAGGATCCAGGAAATATAAACACTAGAGATGTTCATGGACATCAACATAGGGTGCAGTCAGGGAGATTTTCAAGGCCCACAGTACCTAACTCTGCTTCGTTTTTAGGGTCTCAGCCTATAAGACCCTATGTAACCCCTACTGGGTACCATGGTCAGTTTATTAATTTGTTTATTCAATCTTGCTTCTACTACAAGACACAACTAATCTTTTCTTTTCTTTTTAGATTTCTATTATTATCCAACAGTTCAACTCGAACCCTTCGGAGGTATGCCATTTTTGACTCACCCACCTCCTCCAGCTATGTTCGTCCCAGTCCCAGATAATCCTCTGATCATTGCAATAGTCAAGCAAATTGACTATTACTTTAGGTGATTTTTTAATCAATTTATTGTATCCACAAATCCCTTTTGTTTCTTGTTTTTTGCTCTATTACTTTTTGGCGAATTTTGATTCATTATCTGATATGTTTTTGACAGCGATGTTAATTTAGCAAAGAAAGACGACTATCTGCAGCTCCACATGGACGAACAGGGCTGGGTTCCAATTAGTGTGATTGCAAACTTTCCTCGAGTAAGTTAATTGTCAGCTTTGATTTTATGATTGAGAAATTTTAAGTATATGTTTTTGATAGACTATATATAGTTACTTTTTAAATACAAATCTAGTTTTATTACCTTTGAAAATTTTGCTTTTTCAGTTGATCATAAAGTGTGTTAATGAGATGCAGTTAGTATATTGAAATATTAAATAACAAATGAGCTAAGAATAAAGGAAAACTAGATTTTATTGATGCTGATGTCATATTGCCTAGTTTTTTTGTAAAAAAATTGAAACATCAACACACAAACTACAGAGTAATTGAGATTTTAATTGTTAATATTATTAATTATTAATCTGTATGCTGTGAATTGATCCTTGTTCTACCCGGTGCCGATAAGTTTTCAGGCTCCGCCAGTATTCAGGTTTTAACTTAATTAAACTTTCATTAATTTGTATTCTAATATTTTTTTTTTATTCTTAAAAATGGTCATTTTGCAGGTTAGAAGTTTGACCAGTAACGTTGAGTTGATTTTGGATTCATTGAGAACTTCGTCAGTCGTGGAAGTGCATGTAAGCTGTTGTGGTTCTAATTTTCTGTTTTGAGATACATTTCAATAGTATTAGTCTCAAAGGTTATCAATCTTATTTTATTTTTTACTAGATTCTCATTTTCTCATTTTCTCATTTTCAACTTTGTGATAGGGTGACAAGCTGAGGAGGCGTAACGACTGGATGAGGTGGCTGCCCTCTGTTCACCAACGGGCTAGTTCTGGTTCTGGTTCTGGTTCTGTATCTCAAGTGGATCAAATTGCAATCACATAGCCGATGATTTCGATATGATCACTCTAGTTGAAACAACTATCTATACAAGTTCCAATGCTACAACAAATGGGGATTTGTAGAAGAGTCTTCCTGTTACTCTCAGCTCTCTATACAGTTAGGGAGCCACAATTAAAACTCAATATATCTACCTCAATCTTCAATAGTTAACCCATTATAGTATTTGACTATGTTATTTTGATTTAAAATTTTTTGGAAGAGATGTTTGGAAGTTCAATTCTTTCATGATCGCTTTGGTCGATTTTGGTAGTAGTTGATTAGACATTCTGATTTTGATGGAGATATATGATGGTCTTATAGACAAAAAGAAGTTGGTTAGAATTAGAAGAAAATAGAACTTTGATGGAGATAGATTTGTTGGTTTTGTATAGCTTTATAATTTATGCAACTAATTTATTCATTTGCTGGTGGTCTGTGTGGGTGAATTATTTCATCAATTGAAATGACACGATGAATTGAGTTTGTTTCAATTTGTTTGTTGAGTTGTTATTTGTATTAATGCATAATGATCTTGAATTTCATTTGCATTGGTTGTTTTCTTGACCGACCTTTCATCCCATTATAGACCCAAGTCGTTTCTGATATGAAACTTGTCTTCCACATGACACTAATGCTGTCTATGAACATGTTGTTTGGTGAGTGTTGTCTACACATTCTTATTATATACTTGTAAGAGGGAGACTGCATGTTTTCAGGAAACCATTTTTGTTTTCTGTGTATAGTCAATGATCATAACAACAATATGGTATGTCTGTCTTAGGTAAGGAAAGTTTCAGGTTCAAAAAGTACTTCACTAGTTTGTCTTGATTATCCTACTAATCTTTTGTGGTGTAATTCTCTTGGTAAGACCTATGTATATTGTTCTCTTCAACTAGTCAAATGTTTTCAGGCATGTTGATCGCCCACTTGGCCAATTTCTAGCATGACATTAGTTCTTAATCGGCGTCCCCTCGAGTAAGTCTACCTACAATGTCTTGTAGGATTGCTCTCTATTATCTTTATACTGTCCCAAATGATATCTAAGTTTCAAGTCAATCTTTTTACATTTCCGGCACTGCTGCATGATGCATATGCGGCCATAAATCATATTGTTCTGCTTCCCACATCCTCCAATTTCTTAATGCCGACCAAAATATTCATGAACAAACTTCTCCTCCTAAACTCCTCACATGTCTCTTTGTAATTATGAATTATCTCAATAAGTCTCATTAATATTTGATATTACAGTCATTTAGCACCCATGATAGTCAATATAGCACCCAGGATTTGCTGAAGTTGGAATGGTCTGTTCATGTTACTCATATTGTTGACTTCCTTTATAAGTTGAGATCTAGTCAAGATGACAAATTGAAGATTCTGTCTTCACTTGTTAGTCTAAATGGTTTCCTCTTATTCGTCTATGCTTTTGAGAGTAGGCTGTTTTAGGTTGTAATGTGCTTTTCTGGTTTTATTTATTCTCTTTTGCTCATTATATCTAGACCACTTATAGAGCACATTTTGTTCCCCAATTATCTAGAGCACTTTTAAAATACGGCTACACAGCAATAATGCATCAGATAACAGGGTATCCGTGGAAGTAGTGGCGCACTACAATACATACTCCATAACTATTCTGATGACGCGAGCATATAATGAGATAAAAGAAAAAGGGATAACTATTTGTACGGTCACAATCTAAACAGCAATCATTTAGGTTGACTTACATAAAATAAAATTAATTTTTTTTCTCATTACTTCAAAAACATACATCATTTAATTGTGGGTCCATAATAATTTTTATTCAACATTATGACTACACAAGTGTTTCTGAGAAAAATATTTTATAATATTTTTAGGGTATTATAAAAATACATTTAATAAAGGTATAATTTTATTATAAAATTCGAACAAAAATGTTATTCAATAAAATTTTCTTTTGTAAATTTTCAAACTATTTATATTTCAAACAAAAAATAAGTTGCAATGTAGAGGAAGTGTTAATTGAATTGGCGTATGCATTGGACAAATTAGAGGCCAAATTAATTGAATTGATGTTTCCTATAGATCAAGTCAATTCAATTGATATCTATGAATTAGTAATTTATTTGACTTTAATGTGCTTCAAGGTGCTACAATTTTTTTTAAAAATAAAATAATTAATTAATTAAAAAAAATTGAATAAAAATTAATAATATTTAATTTTAATTGAACTACATACTAATAATAATGAGCCGCTTGATCATCCATGCCACTGATTCTACACTCTTGAGGCACCCTTTCTCGTACAGGTCTTTGTTGATTCACGTGTTGAGGTGTTTTTCTCTAAGAATTTGCTATAGTTCTACGTAGTCTTGTGTCTGCATCGCACTACCGTAACCAAGTTCGTTGTCCATTCTGTTGTAGTTGGGTTGTGTTATTTGGGTTGATGGAGTTATTGGTAAAGGACTTGGTCATTTGAATGGAGACATTGATGTGAATGCTTCGTTGGAGAAAGGAAGAAATGGTTGTTATGGTGTTTGGTAGTCATAAGTTTATCAAATGTTTTTGTGTTATGATGTTTGAGTGTTTTGGCTATGGTAGGAAGTGCTGGTGTCATATATTTCTTGGGTGTTTTGGCTATGATAGGAAGATGTGTTAGAGACATATGACTGTTCGATGTTTTTAATAATAATCATGTTGTTGTTGGTGGTATGAAGTATGCTCTTGGGGTTGTGGTTGGATGTGTGGCATGAACTGGTTGTAGGTTTGAGTGTTTGTGGGTTGGTAATTTTGTTGGGTAAGGTGTTATGTGTTAGTGGTTTGGTAATTTTGTTATGGGTTACATGTCGAAACTTGTTATATGCAAATAGTTTGGTTGGGTCGTATAAATACTTATCTTCAAAGGAAAGCTCAATTGTAATCGATCTAAATCAATACATATAATTATAAATTGGTTTAGTTTTGGTTGACATGACAGTATCGATTAAGACACGTTGATGAATGTGTCTCCCTTAACGACACTCAACTTTAGCGAAATCTATCCAATTGTCAAAGTTTCATTGTTTAGAGACTTTACATTGAAGACATTATCCGAGGCACCTCAGGAGATCTGTGATTTTTTTATGCATGCTGAACTGCAGTTTCACACAGTATCTATGGTACATCTCCATAGTGGTGAACCTGATGATCATTGTTCTTGTAGTTTAAACAGTTGCATCTTCTTCTTTTCTTTCATGTTCCAGACGTAGATATGACCTCCAAATAAATTTTAAAGGAAAAATAAATTATATTAGTAAATGATTAATATTAAAAAAAATTAGTATGAAATGATTAGTTTAATTGCAACACATCATTTGGTGTTAGGTGATTTAAGAGATTTCGATATTGAGTCATGTAGTGTGTAGGACATATGTGGTATTTGAGATATGTGGTAGTTCATCCCACGGGAATGTCGAGGAAGAATATTTTTTTTAAAACAAGTGTTTGAGGTTGATTCGGTGGCTATGGGGAACTAGTTTTTCACCTTTGATTTTGAAGGTTCTTGACACCTGAGCTTGAATTTTCGGGAGCTCTTTTCACAAGTTTCAGATTAGGGTTTGCCCATGCTATTGTTGATTAGTTGGTTTGCAAGATGTCTGACTAGGCTACCACATGGATCATCCTCACTAAAGTTATTGGAATCCATGTCACCATCTGTTTTGTTTTGTCACTACAAAACACAAGTTTGGTTCCCGTTTCTATTGTTTGGTCTTTGAGTGCAACATGGCATTTTAAAAGAGTTTTATTTGATGATTCAAGACGAGTATTTGAAAAGGAGAAACAAAGTTTAGTGCAAATAAGGAAAATGTTTGTTTGGTTATGAACACGATACAAAGTTCAGATGCATAATAAAATTTCTAACTTTTCATCTTCAAGGATTCTTCAAGGTTAGAGGTTTTATCAAGAAAGCAAGATGGTTTGTATTCATTAAGAAATATGGGTTGTCATGGACTCACAGTTTGGAGAAATCCATTCAAGGGACTAATTAATGTTATCAAGATAAGTTTGGAGGGAAAATATCCATCATCATTATTCGAGTTCAAACAATTCTCTTTAGTTTCATTCATGAAGAAAAAAAGAGAGAAAGAAAGAACAAGCTTCTTCAAACTCCATTCAAGTTCATTCAAATGAACAATATTCATTACAAGTTTCTGGAATTTTTACAAAGTGAAAAATCCATTCAAGGTTCTAAGCACAACCATCCAAATTCATCAAGGCATTACAAGCTCAAATCTATTTATTCAAGTTTTCATCACATATCAAGTTTACAAATCCAAATTCATGATACAAATCATGTTTACAAATCCAAATTCATGATACAAATCAAGTCATGCTACAAACTTCATGCTACTCATCAGTATGTTATCTTCCATGGACCTTTCTACCTTGAGCCATTCTTCTAGCCGATTCGTGCCATTTGAAACTCCACCATTCCATTGCTTATAACATAAAATACAAATCAAGATTGTCACCTCCAAACCAAAACATTCCAAATCATGTCATCACATATTCAAACTTCACTAATTCAAAATAAAATTCGATTCACAACAATTCTAATACGTCTTAATTTTTGACAAATTCATGTTCAATCTTAATCATCATTCACAAAGTCAATTCAAAACTAAGACTAATCCAATACAAACTCATTTAATCCATTTCCAAAACATGTTCATTCTCATCATTTCAAGTTCACAATCAATTCAAATCATTCACATGAACCATACGAAAATTCCAAAATTCACAATTGTTTCTTCAATTCAAAATAACTCACTTCATTTCATATCAACATTTCAAGACCACACCATAATCCAACCAACTCAAAACCATGTCCTCACAACCTTGTCCATCTCATGAGATCATGTCACAAACATATATTTAATGAATAACGAATTTCAACTTCAATACATCCTCAAAATTCAGGATTTCAAACACCATTCAAATATGGTCAAAACACAATAAGACAAAAATTCAGCAATAGTAGCAAAGTACAACAGAACATAACAGATAGTAACAAAAAGTACATACAAAGAGAATTTCACGGTTTAGGAAAAAACATTTTTTAGCATCAAAGAAAGTGATAACAACCATGCCATGGGAGAGATTCTTCAGCAGATTCAAGCAAGTCACAAACCCTAGTTTCCTCACTATATAAACAACATTAATCAGAGAGAAAAATCATCAGAAAAATCTAGCTTCACCCAAGTTTAAAAGGTGTTATTCAAAGAAAAACAACACAACAAGCTATAAACCTCTTGGAACAGAATTCAAAAATTCACTAAACATCACAAAAAAAACCCATAAACCTTGATAGCAACATAAGAGAATCAAAATAATCATATCCATAAAAACTGCAGAATCAAAGGGAGAGCAGAGGGTACCTACGTTCTCCGTTTCGAAAGGGTATGATTCCATTTCTTTTTTTTTCCTTTCTGCGTTGATATTCTTCATGGTGTTATTTAAATCGTTTTAAACTATATTTATTGATTCACCTGCAATTCGTCTCATGTTGCTCAGTCTCGCAACTGCAAAAAAACCGACGGAAACAAACAAAAGAGTCGCCATCGAATGTTATTTATCCCAACGGGGGGAAAGGAAACGATAGAAGAAAACCCGAAGAACAGGAAAAAACAAGGTCATCGCAACTAAATCTTGATTTCGGGAGTCGGTTACACAAGGGGAAGGTATGAGCATCCCTTACATCTGTTGTACTCAACAGGACCCACACTTGTTGTCTAATCAAAGGGTGTGTTACAAAAAAGCTACTGCTAAACGAAAACGAGAACAAAGAAAAAAGAAAGAGACCCGATACGACATCACCTCCCTATGCCTACGTATTTCCTCGTGCAATGGGAAAGTCAGAGTCAATGTAGTTCGGAAAATTACGGGTGATGTGGGAAGGTTGCTCGCCAAGACATCGTCGTCTTGTGTCTATGTATCCTCATCTGGTATGAAAAATCAGAGCAAACGTAGTTCAGGTAATGAAACCACAGGTTGGTTAAGTGTTTTTTATGAGTGATGTTAAGTTTCCATTCAAGCAATTAGGGTTGATGTCTGTTTGCGATAGAACAGAAAAGTAACGTACTCTTTCTGAAAATGAGTTTGAAACACAAATCCCGAAGGATAAAAAGGTGTGAATTTTGTTTATGAGTTTAGTGAAGTGAATTAGTTTTCTTTGTAATTCACATTATACTAAAGACTATTATATATGAACGAATGCGTCACATATTTCCCCCAGACGGGACGTATGCTAAACACTCTAGACAAGCGAAAGGAGACCCCTCCCTCGTTATTTCTCATATGCTTAAGGCTCGTGTCGTACAATGTTCATCGTCTTTATTAAGTGTGTTAGAATTGTTTTGAGATGAGAAGAGAGACATACGAAAGTTATAAGGGAAACTCAGTCCTAACATTGTCATGCAAAGTGGCTCTAAGGTCGGGATACGAATGGAAAATATATCCTAATGTTAGCATGAAAAATAGACCTAAGGTTGAGGTTAGAAGGGACTAGCCTACTTGTTATCATGCATAAATTGCACTCCTAATGTCTATTCTACTCCAATTTTAATCTAAAATTAAGTTGGACTAGGAAACCTAAGGGAGCATGCAAGGGCAAGGCAAAAACAAAGAAAATAAAGGCAAAAACAGCAGCTACAACAACTCTTCTTGCACAAAACAACAATAAAATTCAGCAAGCATAACATATACAACATGCAAATTCAGAAAAAGGAAGCTGTAAAAAGCAGGGCAACAAGCATACTTCAACACAATCAACATGAGCAAGCATCAATCATAAACAAATATCAAGCAAAGATGGACATGCATCAACAATCAAACACAAATGTTCAACAATATTGCATCATCAAGAATCAACAAGAAAAACATGTTTTTCATATCAATTCAAATCAAACGATCATGCGATAAGTGGAATTGGAAGAAAATACAAACATGCATCATAAGTCCAGCAAGATAATCATCAACAATTAATCATTAACATGATACAAGCAAGCAAAGCATATGATCATCACATCAAGCAAGCAACATGAACATGTTAAGAATTCAAACGGAAACCAAAAGTCACGCGTTGAACAATCCAAATCAAACAATCAAGCATGATGAAATAAGTCAGAAACAGTCCACACAAATGCACCATATCAATCCGTGAAGGTTAGAGGTGGAAAGAAATCAAAACATGCTTGCAAATAACCAAAAATCACATTCTGGTCCAATGTTAATCGATTAACCATTTGCAGTGCAACTTTGATTAATCGATTAACCACTTGAAAATGTCTAAAATTGCACTGGCTAATTGATTAACCAGTTTTTTTTACTGCAACTGGTTAATCAATTAACATTGCAACAGAAGCAAAAAAAACAACAATTCAAAAGCACTTTTAGCAATTAATCCATTGTGCAATCATCCAAATGATTATGTAATCAATTATGCACGAGTTTAACACCAAAAATAAGGGAACAAACATCAGTCAAACTTAATCAAGCATTGGGATTATGGCAATAACGACCCAAGATGAATAGAGAATACCAACCAAGAGTTGGGATAAAAACCACCGGATACCAACCAAGAGTTGGGATTACGGGAATGACGACCCAATGCAACACTCTGGGGACAAAATCAAATCAAGATACCAATCAAAGACATACAAGAAGTGAAACCAACGGACTTACAACCTGAAGAGAAGATGACTCCGTTGGGGAAGAAGAGAAGCCTAAACAGACAACTCTGCGGGGGATGAACATCAACCAAAGATACCAACCAAAAGTTAGGATCACAATAATTGGTACCAACCAAAAGTTGGAATCACAGGAGCACCGACCGAAGGCGACCCTAAGGGAAATAAATATCAATAAAAAAGAATATTAACCAAGAGTTGGGATAAAGGCTACTAACCAAAAGTTAGAATCGCCGAAACGCTGACCGAAAAATATCACGTGGGGAAAAAATAAATACCAACCAAAAGTCGGGATAGAGGAAAGACTTCCAAGAAACAATGACTTCACTGGGGAGGGTACCAACCAAAAGTTGGAATAAAACCAAGGTGACCAACCAAAATTTAAAATGACCCACAGATTACCAACCAAAAGTTGGAATGAAAGCAAAGGCTATCAACTAAAAGTTAGAATGACCCACAAATTACCAACAAAAAGTTAGAACGAAAGCAAAGGCTACCATCCAAAAGTTGGAATGACCCAAAGAATACCAACCAAAAGTTGGAATGAAAGCAAAGGCTACCAGCTAAAAGTTGGAATGACCCCCAAATTACCAACTAAAAGTTGGGATAAAGACGAAGGCTACCAACCAAAATTTGGAATAAAAGTAAAGGCTACCAACCAAAACATGGAATGACCCACAAAGGAAGACTACCAACCAAAAGTTGGAATGGTCAACATGAAAATACCAACCAAAAGTTGGGATACAAGCCTAATAACCAAAAGTTAGGATTACCGGAATGCCAAATAAAGACGAACACACCCAAAAGAAGACTACCAACCAAAAGTTGGGGATAACAGCTTCCCAGGGGAAACAATCCCAACCAAAAGTTAAAAAACAAGGCTACTAACCAAACATTAGGATCGATGGGGCGCCAAACAAATATGACTCCACAAAAGAAGACTACCAACCAAAAGTTGGGATCATCAACAAGAAATACCAACCAAAAGTTGGAATACAAGGCTACTAACCAAAAGTTAGGATACGACCCGAAAAGATACCAACCAAAAGTTGGGGTGAAGGCTACTAACAAAAATTTAGGATCGCTGAAACGCCGACCGAAGGCGAACACACAAAATATGAAGACTACCAACCAAAAGTTGCGATCATCAACAAAGAAATACCAACCAAAAGTTGGGATGAAATGCTACTAACCAAAAGTTAAGATCGCCACCAGGGACACCAACCAAAAGTTGGGATACGGCCCAAAAAGGTACCAACCAAATTTTGCAATGAAAAAGGACTACAAACCAAAAGTTGGGATAACATCCAAGACAAACAGGAAGTAGAATCAACCGACTTACATTCTGAAAAGAAAACTTCGCCAGGGGAAAGAGAGGTTTACACAAACGACTCTACCGAGGAGAACCAAGTAAGATGAACACATCCATAAATGATTTCTGTTGAGGATAACATAAAAATCCTGAATCATGCCACCATCTGCTGGAGAGACAACTGGAAACAAAGATATCAAACATGGCTTATGCTTCAGATGCATATGTTTGAATATGGCGTAATACTTCATTTGAAATGGAAATGCTACACATTTGGGAAGATGCTATGTAAAATGAAAATACAAAAGAACACCACCCAGAAGAGTGCTGAGAAGATCATCAAACCAACTCTGTTGAGGAAGACACACCGAACAACCTTCTTGAATAAAACTCTCATGGGGAGAAGCAAAACTCCACTCAGTGGGGAATCACGAATAACACCTACTAAGAAATCCACTCTGCTGGGGATAACAGACTCTACTGAAGATTCCACTATGTTGGGAATATAACAGTAACACCTGTTGAAAAATCCATCCTGTTGGGAATGTGATAGTGACCTCTACTTAAAACTCCACTATGAGGAGAAATGAAAGTAACATCCGCTGGAAGGTCGTCCCAAAAGCCTAATTATGCAAGATGCCAATGATCATTGGACTTATCTGGAGATATCAACCTGCAGTTGATTTATCTATCGAGGGAATCAACACTAAACTCTATTTGGGCAGAGAAGTCAAGGAATACCGATCTTGCTGGGGAAAGACGTCAAGGACACCGATCTTGTTAAAAAGTAGTACTGAGTTTACCCTGCTGCTGAGGAAATCCCCTTCTTGCTCTGTTGAGGATACACTGTACACCTCTGCTGGTGACAAATCACTTCTGATCTGTTAACAGGATTCTGTGGGGAGAGACAAAATCTTTGATGTGGAAAGACAAAGAGTAAGTCCCTGCTGAACAAATGCCTGATTGCATATCAACACCATTCTACCTGATGTAGACACCCTTGAACACTCGCTGGGGAGTACAAATCAAACTCGGTTGGGGAATACATAATCTTCTGGACTCCTGCTAGGGGAGGAATGATTCACCATGCGCTACTATTAGAACTTCATCGTCGAAGAGAAAAGCTCTACTAGGAGAGGATCATGTCATCCTGCAAACAAACAATGAGCAATAGGATGCTCTACATGCAAAATGGCTACCTCAGTTACCAATCATGATACCTATCGTTCAAGTAAATTCATTTTTTTAGGTATGCTCTGTAAATCCTTCATGTTTTCACCTGTAATGTTTATCAAAAATATCATACGTTTTTTTTGCAAACAAAGTAGTAAAAGTAAAAACAAGAATGAAAAGCTCTTTGAGTGAAATTAATACCTTTTTTTTTGATAATATGCAAGTTATAATTTGGATGCAATTCCTGAAAAGAGGTAATTGCGTGAAAAGTACAAAAATGAAATATAAATGTCAGCAATGTGGAAAAAGATATCTACCATGTGTCGATTCAGCTATGACCTGTATGTCTTCAATGTTCACAAATGTTCCGACTTTTGAAAAGACTAAATGGACAGATTCCTTTCCTTCGGGATAACCGTGTATCAAGATGAGTTCACAGATCAAATGTAGACCATATTCGTTTGCTTTCAAATCTCTAACTTTTGCCTGGATCGCCCTTTCGGGTTTTTAATCCACCGAGATACCCATTTTTGCCAAAGTCTCCCTTTTGGGTTTTCAACTTTGCAGGTTTATTCTTTTTCTTTTTATCCCTAATTTTTGCCCGAATGTTTTCTTTTTATGGTTCGTCAGGATGCCCTTTTTTGCCTGGACTTTTCTTTTTTTCGTCCAACAGGTCTCTTTTAAGCAAAGTATTTTTTGACTACGTTTGCGTTCACAGGGAACGTAAAATCTTCGCCATCCATAGTAGATAGTAATAAGGCTCCACCAGAGAAAACGTTTCTCACCATATATGGACCTTAGTAGTTTGGAGTCCATTTTCCCCTGTGATCTGTCTGAGGAGGAAAGATCCTTTTCAAAACCAAATCATCCTTCTGGAAGCACCAAGGACACATTTTCTGATCAAAGGCTTTCTTCATCCTACTTTGGTACAACCGGCCATGAGCAATGACTGCTAATCTCTTCTCGTCAATAAGATTCAATTGATTCAACCTAGCTTGCACCCATTCAACTTCGTCAAGCTTCACATTAGTCAACACTCTCAAAGAAGGAATATTAACTTCCAAGGGTAGGACTGCTTCCGTACCATACACCAGTGAGAAAGGAGTTTCCCCGGTTGATGTACACACCGAAGTACGATAACTATGAAGAGAAAAAGGCAGCATCTCGTGAAGGTGAGAAAATACTTAGAAGGGGGGTTGAATAAGTATGACAGAAAATAATCAAAGATAATAACTCAAGTATTTTTATCCTGGTTCGTTGAACTCAACTACTCTAGTCCACCCTTTTCAAGAGTGATTTGCCTTTCTCAACAAGGACTTAATCCACTATTCAAATCAACTGATTACAAATAGCAACACCTAAGAACAACTGTTCTTAGTCTTCTCAAGAGCTACTGATCTAACCTAGATCCTCTTAAGGAAAACAACACCTAAGAACAACTGTTCTTAGTCTTCTCAAGAGCTACTGATCTAACCTAGATCCTCTTAAGGAA
The DNA here is from genome assembly GCA_963859935.3 of Lathyrus sativus. Lineage (NCBI taxonomy): Eukaryota > Viridiplantae > Streptophyta > Magnoliopsida > Fabales > Fabaceae > Lathyrus > Lathyrus sativus. The sequence continues at coordinate 674,877,219 of OZ012739.1, read as the reverse complement.
AACTTCCTTTACAAATTAATGTAATACAATGTAAGAGTAATAAAATGCTTCTATGAAAGCTATAAACACAACTGTGTTATTTCTCTAAGTTTAGAACAAAGTATGAACTATAAAGAATATGAGAGCTTGAGAGTTTCTTCGCTTGAGAGTAAGTTTTTCAAACTTCGTCTTTTTTCACACTGAAGAAAGTGCTATGATATCCTTTATATAGCCACTTGAATATTGGAGAGAATATAATACCGTTGGAGAAGATATTTCCAATATCAAAAAGGTACAGTCCTTTGTACTATTGCAGCAGAGAGACGGCGCACAAATAGTGGGTGTAGCAATTGTCTACTGAGCTGTGATTATACCATATATGGAATGTATCAGAGGAATAATATTCTTGCAGAGAATTTTGTCTATCCCAAATAAGGAAAGAGTTGTTGAGATATTCCAACGAATATATTCAAAATTCTTCTTCAAATAATTCTTCAGATAGTTCAGATCAACAATCAACATCAGAGTCTTCAGTCTTCAGAATCTTTTGGAAACTTCAGAGCCTAAGATGTTCTTCAGATGTTGCTGAATCAGAGTCTGGTGCAGCTGTGTGCTTGAAGCGTAACATGCTCTTAGATCAGAGTCTTCACTCAGATCAGAGTCTTCTCTCATTCAGAGTCTCTTCACTCAGAGTCTTCTTTCATTCAGATTCTTGATAATATATGCAGCGTGTTGTATCTTCAGAATCTTGATGACTAAGCTCTTATACTTCAGATTCTTCTAATCTTCAGATGCTCTTGAGCCATTCAGAATTTATTGTTCACATCAAATTTGCTCTTTAAGATTAAAATCTTTTGTGCCTGTAGAAAACAGTTTAGAACAAATTTAGAGAGTATAATTCTTGTATACAAATTATCATTAATGTTATCATCAAAACATAGAGATATTACTAAGACACAATCTGTGCTCTTACAATCTCCCCCTTTTTGATGATGACAAAACATGAGAAATTTGTTCAATAAAAATATGAATTAAAATTACTCCCCCTGAGATTTACAATCTCCCCCTGAAATGAATACTCTAATGGAATTAGATACTTCCCTTTCTGGTTGAGTACATTTCAGATTCAGAGCCTGATTGAAGCCTGGTTGACATATGTTTGACTTCTAGAGTCAAAGCTTGATGCCATATTAAAGCTTGATGCCAGATGAACAACTTCAGAACACCTGGTTGTTTATCTTGCCATTTCCTGTCTTGAGTTATCTTTTAGATCATAGTACTCAAGGTTAGATATCAGAGTCTGGTCTACTCAGATTTAGCTATTTTTGATCAGGTTCTGAAAAGATAGATCTCAGGAAAAACTTCAATGAAATTTGTCAGATTTTTTAATAATATCTGGGACACTTAAATTCAAAGAATGTTAGTAACATGTCTGACTTAGTTCAGATAATTGCTTATAGATTTGAACAATCAGATTCTATTTTGTTTCTCCCCCTTTTTGTCATAATCAAAAAGAATTTTAAAAGACAGTAAAGATGCAGAAGAAACACATATCCAGATAAGCAAAAAGATCATTGTCATTAAGTCAAGAGAACATCCAGATTCAGATAAAAGCAAACAAAACATATCAGAAGAAAATCAAAACAAAGCAAAACATGAAAAACTTGTGCAAAACATTAAGTAGGTTTAGCAGATGAGGCTTGTTGAGAAGCAATGAGTTGCAGCAGTGCTGTAATCCTTTCTGAATTTTCATCTTGCTTAGCCATCCAAGTTTTCATTTCTTCATTTGTTTTCTTTTGATCAACCATAAAATCCTTAAGTTCTTTGACATCCTTCTGAAGATCTGTAGATTCTGAAACAGTAGATTCTGAAACAGTAGATTCTGAAACAGTCTGAGTAACATCAGGTGCAGGAATTTCTGGAGGTGGAGGAGCTTCTAGAAGAAGAATAGGAGGAGTGTTTCTCTTAATCCGTTTTTGATAAGCAGCAAACCTTACTTTTGACAATCTAAGACATTGAGTCCTGATTTTCAAAGCCTCCCTATTCAGTCTGTAAAGATATTTCTTCCAAACAGCGTCAACAGCCTCTTTGTCCATAGTAGTCATGCAAACATCCATAATGTCAGCAAAGTCTGAGACATTATCCTTATCAAAATCTCTTAACAGAGTATAAACACGTGATCCCAATTCTGCTTCATCAGGGATTCTGGGTTTTCTTGGTTGGGTTAGTTGTGTTTGTGGTGTTTGTTCAGAAGGTTGAGGTTGTGAAGATGGATGTTCAGATGTTTGTGGTTCAGAAGGTTGAGGATTGATTTGTGGTTCAGATGTTGGTTGGTTGGTTTGTGGTTCAGATGTTTGTTGGTCAGAATGTTGTGGTTGAGGTATTGAGGGAATTGGTTGGGTTTCTGTTGGTTGTGGAGTGTTTTGGATTTCAAGAGGTTGTGGAGTGAGAGTTTGAGTTGGTGAATTTTGTGGAGAAGGTGGATGTTCAGAAGTTGGAGATTTAAACAGCTGTTTCCAAACACTCTCAGAACGAGGTTGTTTGAGATCATTCAAGCATTCATTAATGTAACCAGATGATTCATCATCAGATGATGCATCAGAGTGGTTAGATTTTTCAGAAGTTGAAGATAAATTGACAGACTGGTTTAAAGGAGTGACATCTAATATCTCATCAGGATCAATGAGATATTCAGGTTGGTCAGAGTGTTCAGGGTGAACATCCTCTGGAATGGTATATTCTGGGATAGTGTTTTGTGGTTGTGGTGTTGTTTGTTGAGTTTGTTGTGGAATTTCTGTTTGTATGTTTGTTGGTTGCTTGGATTGTGGTGTATGAGGGGGGACAGAAGATGGTTTAGAGATAATAGTTTTAGAAGGTCTGGATCTTCTAAATCTAAGTGGGGAGTCAGAGGGTGTGGGGGTATCAGAATGATGAACAGGATTAGAATCAGTGTTAAATACCTGTTTCAGAGTATCTCTAATTTCTTCAAAAGTTGCTGCAGGAGGATTTGGTTGAACCTTCTTCAGCTTCTTCCTTTTCTTCTTCTTTTCAGCATCTGAATGCTTCCTTTTCTTCTGATGACCTTCACTATCAATTTTTCTCTTACGTCTTCTTTCCCTTGTCAAATCAGGAAGAACTTGGCCTTCCTTCTGCAAAAGATTGGCAGGAATCTCAACACCATCTCTTAGGCAGCGAGCAACATACTCAGCAATAATTTCTCTAGGTTCATCTGAGGTGAATAAAGGAAAATCCTTAACAGGAATCCTTCTTCCCTTAACTTCTTCAGAGTTAGTTTTCCTTGGTTTCTCAGATAAATCATCAACCAGTTTCATCCTTCTCAAAGTTAAACCGTTTATTTCAGAGCCAATGATATAAGTCAGATCTTCTGTCAACCCAGCCTCTTGCAGATGCGCCACAAGTTGGTTTTCTATCAGAATATCTGAAATCAGCCTTCCCATAGGGATCCATGTTCTGACTTTTCCAGATTTATCTCTGGCTGTTTCCCTTGTTTCCTTGACGTGAGACACCAGATGATTAAACAACAAATATGGAAGATCAATCTGAATGTTTTGGTGTAAAAAATACATGAAGTAAAGTTGTTCAGCATTAACATAATCAGAAGAGTTTGAAGAGGGTCTGTGAAAGATGGTGCTCATGAAAATCTTAGCCCATATCTTGTAAGTGGGTTTCAAGAACTTAACCTTCTTACAAGGTTCACCAGTAGTACAGATTTCTTGACATACATCTTTCAGGTCTTCACGCGCAGAAGACAGAGAGGTTACTCCATCAGTTGCCTTAAAACCTATGAGTTTCCTTATCAGGTTTTCAGTGATAACTATCTTTTTTCCCAGCACAGAGGAGTGAATGAACTTTGGAGTAGCATATGCATGGATCCAGAACTCCTTCACTAACGTTGGATACACAGGACCCATAAGCCTGTCAAAGTAACCGTCCCAGCCTTGTGCTTTGATTGAAGAAATCAGATCAAACCCATTTTCAGCAAGATCTTCTAAGTTCACGAAACTTTCACACAGTACTTCTAGTGAATCAACAGCAGTTAGGAGAGTGCGTACTGGTTCATTGACAGTGGTAGCATTTTTGGTAGTAACAGCGTTTGAAGTAGATGCCATTGTTGACGATGATGAAGAAGATGAAGGTTTCTGAGTTCTTTTAGGGTTTGCAAAGAGAGAGAACAACAAACAAAAGCGCATATGTGTTTGAGAATGTGAAAAGTGTGAATGTGTTATGAGAATGGTTTATATAGACAAATAAAGCAAGCATGGGAAACACAACAGACACACATAGGACACATACGCACGTTTGCATTAAATGAAAAGTAATCATTTTTAATTATGATATGACATTTGGGGGAAAATCAAGACAGATTGAGATTTTCAAAGCAATACCTTAAACGTCATAATCAGTAGGTGTACTCCATCTTTTCAGATTCTGAGTGACACATGTTTGCTTGCATGTGATTCTATAACTCTTAAGAAATGAAACGTTTTCAACTTTCAGATCCTCTGAGATGGTCAGTTCAGAGTTTCACACAAAAAAAAAATAATTCACAGATAAATTAAACAAGCAAGACAGATGAAATACTTCAGAGTGTTAAACACTTAGCATCTGAGAAGTTGACTCTGAGAAATATTACTCTGGACAAAAATCCATGCAAACATTTTTCAGAATAAACTTAAACCTATCTTCAGCAAGGGGTTTTGTGAAAATATCTGCCCATTGATGATCTGTATCAACAAAGGCTAAATTTATTACACCCTTCTGAACATAGTCTCTGATGAAATGATGTTTAATCTCTATATGTTTGGCCTTAGAGTGTAAAATTGGATTTTTGGATAAACATATAGCAGAAGTATTATCACAGAAGATAGAAAGATTACTCTCATAGATTTGATAATCTTCTAGTTGACTCTTCATCCAGAGCATCTGAGTGGAACATCCAGCAGCAGCAATGTATTCTGCCTCTGTGGTTGATAGTGCAATTGTTGGTTGCTTCTTGCTGTACCACGAGATCAGATGACTTCCAAGAAACTGACAGCTTCCAGAAGTACTTTTGCGCTCAACTCTATCTCCAGCATAGTCAGCATCACAGAATCCAACTAGTGAATATTCGTCAGATCTTCTGTAACACAAACCAACATTAGCAGTACCTTTCAGATACCTTAGAATCCTCTTAACAGCAGTTAAGTGTGATTCTCTAGGATCTGATTGGAATCTAGCACATAAACAAACACTAAACAGAATGTCTGGTCTAGAAGCAGTCAAATAAAGAAGAGATCCTATCATACCTCTGTAGAGTTTCTGATCTACCTTCTTACTTACCTCTTCCTTACCTAGAGTGCTTGTAGGATGCATTGGAGTCTTTGCCATTTTGCTATCCAGCATGTTAAACTTCTTCAGAAGCTCTTTAACATACTTGGTCTGATGTATGTAGGTGCACTCTGGAGTCTGATTTACTTGGATTCCCAGAAAGAATCTCAGTTCTCCCATCATGCTCATCTCAAATTCTGCCTGCATACATTTAGCAAACTCCTTTCCAAGCATAATATTTGTTGATCCAAAAATAATATCATCTACATAAATTTGACAAATCAACAAATCTTTCTTAATGGTTTTACAAAATAGTGTGGTATCCACTTTTCCTCTGATGAAATTTTTCTTCAGAAGAAAATTACTCAACCTCTCATACCAAGCTCTGGGAGCTTGTTTTAGTCCATAAAGAGATTTTTTCAGTTTGTAAACATGATCTGGAAAATTTTCATTTTCAAAACCAGGAGGTTGGTGGACATACACTTCCTCTTCTATAATTCCATTAAGAAAAGCACTTTTAACATCCATCTGATAAAGAGTGATGTTATGTTGTGCAGCAAATGAAATAAGCAAGCGTATAGACTCTAACCTTGCAACAGGAGCATAAGTTTCTGTGTAGTCTATGCCTTCTTGTTGACTGTAGCCTTGAGCAACCAGTCTTGCTTTGTTCCTTTCAACTTCTCCTTTCTCATTAAGTTTATTTCTGAAAACCCATTTTGTTCCAATGACATTGAAACCTTTAGGTCTTGGAACCAGATCCCAGACTTCATTCCTTGTGAATTGATTCAGCTCCTCTTGCATAGCTAAAATCCATTCATTATCTTCCAGAGCCTCATCAACAGATGTTGGTTCTATAATTGACACTAAGCCACAGAAGGAAGATTCAGAAGTTCTGAGAAATGCTCTTGTCCTTATTGGATCATCTTTCTTTCCAATTATCACATCCTCTGGATGAGAAGCTTTCATTCTGGAAGAAGATCCTCTGACTGTTGGTCTTTCAGAAATATGCAGATTGTCAAGTTGGGAAGTTAGAGGCGTAGCATCTGGGTTTGCTTCAGAGTCTTTGTCTTCAGTCTTGTCTGCCTCTGAGCCTTCAGAGTCTGTGAGAATAACTTCTCTATCTGCAGAACTTTCAACTTGCTTTGGCTTTTCAGAGCCAAGCTTATCATCAAATCTAACATGAATAGATTCTTCCACAATCTGTGTTTCAGTATTGAATACTCTGTAGCCTTTAGAGCGTTCAGAATAACCAAGCATGAAACACTTCTGTGCTTTGGAATCAAACTTGTTCAGATGATCTTTAGTGTTAAGCATATAACAAATACATCCAAATGGATGAAAATAAGCAATGTTGGGCTTTCTGTTTCTCCACAATTCATAGGGAGTCTTTTCCAGAAGAGGTCTTACAGACACTCTGTTCTGAATATAACATGCTGTATTTATTGCTTCTGCCCAAAAGTATTTTGCCAGATTTGTCTCGTTGATCATGGTTCTGGCCATTTCTTGCAATGTTCTATTTTTCCTCTCTACAACTCCATTTTGTTGTGGAGTTCTAGGACAGGAGAAATCATGTGCAATTCCTTTTTCAGAAAAATATTTTTCAAAATATTTGTTTTCAAATTCACCACCATGATCACTTCTGACTTTAATAATTTTGCATTCTTTTTCAGTCTGGACTTGATTGCAGAAGTCAATGAACACAGAATGAGACTCATCCTTGTGTTTTAGAAACTTTACCCATGTCCATCTGCTGTAGTCATCTACAATGACTAACCCATACTTCTTGCCTCTGATGGATGCAGTTTTCACTGGTCCAAACAGATCAATATGAAGTAATTCCAATGGTCTAGAAGTGGAAACAACATTTTTTGGTTTAAAATGAGATTTTGAAAATTTACCCTTTTGACATGCGCCACACAGAGCATCTGAATTGAACTTCAGATTAGGGAGTCCTCAGTCAGAGCTCTGTGTGGCGCATGTCAAAAGGGTAAATTTTCAAAATCTCATTTTAAACCAAAAAATGTTGTTTCCACTTCTAGACCATTGGAATTACTTCATATTGATCTGTTTGGACCAGTGAAAACTGCATCCATCAGAGGCAAGAAGTATGGGTTAGTCATTGTAGATGACTACAGCAGATGGACATGGGTAAAGTTTCTAAAACACAAGGATGAGTCTCATTCTGTGTTCATTGACTTCTGCAATCAAGTCCAGACTGAAAAAGAATGCAAAATTATTAAAGTCAGAAGTGATCATGGTGGTGAATTTGAAAACAAATATTTTGAAAAATATTTTTCTGAAAAAGGAATTGCACATGATTTCTCCTGTCCTAGAACTCCACAACAAAATGGAGTTGTAGAGAGGAAAAATAGAACATTGCAAGAAATGGCCAGAACCATGATCAACGAGACAAATCTGGCAAAATACTTTTGGGCAGAAGCAATAAATACAGCATGTTATATTCAAAACAGAGTGTCTGTAAGACCTCTTCTGGAAAAGACTCCCTATGAATTGTGGAGAAACAGAAAGCCCAACATTGCTTATTTTCATCCATTTGGATGTATTTGTTATATGCTTAACACTAAAGATCATCTGAACAAGTTTGATTCCAAAGCACAGAAGTGTTTCATGCTTGGTTATTCTGAACGCTCTAAAGGCTACAGAGTATTCAATACTGAAACACAGATTGTGGAAGAATCTATTCATGTTAGATTTGATGATAAGCTTGGCTCTGAAAAGCCAAAGCAAGTTGAAAGTTCTGCAGATAGAGAAGTTATTCTCACAGACTCTGAAGGCTCAGAGGCAGACAAGACTGAAGACAAAGACTCTGAAGCAAACCCAGATGCTACGCCTCTAACTTCCCAACTTGACAATCTGCATATTTCTGAAAGACCAACAGTCAGAGGATCTTCTTCCAGAATGAAAGCTTCTCATCCAGAGGATGTGATAATTGGAAAGAAAGATGATCCAATAAGGACAAGAGCATTTCTCAGAACTTCTGAATCTTCCTTCTGTGGCTTAGTGTCAATTATAGAACCAACATCTGTTGATGAGGCTCTGGAAGATAATGAATGGATTTTAGCTATGCAAGAGGAGCTGAATCAATTCACAAGGAATGAAGTCTGGGATCTGGTTCCAAGACCTAAAGGTTTCAATGTCATTGGAACAAAATGGGTTTTCAGAAATAAACTTAATGAGAAAGGAGAAGTTGAAAGGAACAAAGCAAGACTGGTTGCTCAAGGCTACAGTCAACAAGAAGGCATAGACTACACAGAAACATATGCTCCTGTTGCAAGGTTAGAGTCTATACGCTTGCTTATTTCATTTGCTGCACAACATAACATCACTCTTTATCAGATGGATGTTAAAAGTGCTTTTCTTAATGGAATTATAGAAGAGGAAGTGTATGTCCACCAACCTCCTGGTTTTGAAAATGAAAATTTTCCAGATCATGTTTACAAACTGAAAAAATCTCTTTATGGACTAAAACAAGCTCCCAGAGCTTGGTATGAGAGGTTGAGTAATTTTCTTCTGAAGAAAAATTTCATCAGAGGAAAAGTGGATACCACACTATTTTGTAAAACCATTAAGAAAGATTTGTTGATTTGTCAAATTTATGTAGATGATATTATTTTTGGATCAACAAATATTATGCTTGGAAAGGAGTTTGCTAAATGTATGCAGGCAGAATTTGAGATGAGCATGATGGGAGAACTGAGATTCTTTCTGGGAATCCAAGTAAATCAGACTCCAGAGTGCACCTACATACATCAGACCAAGTATGTTAAAGAGCTTCTGAAGAAGTTTAACATGCTGGATAGCAAAATGGCAAAGACTCCAATGCATCCTACAAGCACTCTAGGTAAGGAAGAGGTAAGTAAGAAGGTAGATCAGAAACTCTACAGAGGTATGATAGGATCTCTTCTTTATTTGACTGCTTCTAGACCAGACATTCTGTTTAGTGTTTGTTTATGTGCTAGATTCCAATCAGATCCTAGAGAATCACACTTAACTGCTGTTAAGAGGATTCTAAGGTATCTGAAAGGTACTGCTAATGTTGGTTTGTGTTACAGAAGATCTGACGAATATTCACTAGTTGGATTCTGTGATGCTGACTATGCTGGAGATAGAGTTGAGCGCAAAAGTACTTCTGGAAGCTGTCAGTTTCTTGGAAGTCATCTGATCTCGTGGTACAGCAAGAAGCAACCAACAATTGCACTATCAACCACAGAGGCAGAATACATTGCTGCTGCTGGATGTTCCACTCAGATGCTCTGGATGAAGAGTCAACTAGAAGATTATCAAATCTATGAGAGTAATCTTTCTATCTTCTGTGATAATACTTCTGCTATATGTTTATCCAAAAATCCAATTTTACACTCTAAGGCCAAACATATAGAGATTAAACATCATTTCATCAGAGACTATGTTCAGAAGGGTGTAATAAATTTAGCCTTTGTTGATACAGATCATCAATGGGCAGATATTTTCACAAAACCCCTTGCTGAAGATAGGTTTAAGTTTATTCTGAAAAATGTTTGCATGGATTTTTGTCCAGAGTAATATTTCTCAGAGTCAACTTCTCAGATGCTAAGTGTTTAACACTCTGAAGTATTTCATCTGTCTTGCTTGTTTAATTTATCTGTGAATTATTTTTTTTTTGTGTGAAACTCTGAACTGACCATCTCAGAGGATCTGAAAGTTGAAAACGTTTCATTTCTTAAGAGTTATAGAATCACATGCAAGCAAACACGTGTCACTCAGAATCTGAAAAGATGGAGTACACCTACTGATTATGACGTTTAAGGTATTGCTTTGAAAATCTCAATCTGTCTTGATTTTCCCCCAAATGTCATATCATAATTAAAAATGATTACTTTTCATTTAATGCAAACGTGCGTATGTGTCCTATGTGTGTCTGTTGTGTTTCCCATGCTTGCTTTATTTGTCTATATAAACCAGTCTCATAACACATTCACACTTTTCACATTCTCAAACACATATGCGCTTTTGTTTGTTGTTCTCTCTCTTTGCAAACCCTAAAAGAACTCAGAAACCTTCATCTTCTTCATCATCGTCAACAATGGCATCTACTTCAAACGCTGTTACTACCAAAAATGCTACCACTGTCATAGAACCAGTACGCACTCTCCTAACTGCTGTTGATTCACTAGAAGTACTGTGTGAAAGTTTCGTGGACTTAGAAGATCTTGCTGAAAATGGGTTTGATCTGATTTCTTCAATCAAAGCACAAGGCTGGGACGGTTACTTTGACAGGCTTATGGGTCCTGTGTATCCAAAGTTAGTGAAGGAATTCTGGATCCATGCATTTGCTACTCCAAAGTTCATTCACTCCTCTGTGCTGGGAAAAAAGATAGTTATCACTGAAAACCTGATAAGGAAACTCATAGGTTTTAAGGCAACTGATGGAGTAACCTCTCTGTCTTCTGCACGTGAAGACCTGAAAGATGTATGTCAAGAAATCTGTACTACTGGTGAACCTTGTAAGAAGGTTAAGTTCTTGAAACCCACTTACAAGATATGGGCTAAGATTTTCATGAACACCATCTTTCACAGACCCTCTTCAAACTCTTCTGATTATGTTAATGCTGAACAACTTTACTTCATGTATTGTTTACACCAAAACATTCAGATTGATCTTCCATATCTGTTGTTTAATCATCTGGTGTCTCACGTCAAGGAAACAAGGGAAACTGCCAGAGATAAATCTGGAAAAGTCAGAACATGGATTCCTATGGGAAGGCTGATTTCAGATATTCTGATAGAAAACCAACTTGTGGCGCATCTGCAAGAGGCTGGGTTGACAGAAGATCTGACTTATATCATTGGCTCTGAAATAAACAGTTTAACTCTGAGAAGGATGAAACTGGTTGATGATTTATCTGAGAAACCAAGGAAAACTAACTCTGAAGAAGTTAGGGGAAGAAGGATTCCTGTTAAGGATTTTCCTTTATTCACCTCAGATGAACCTAGAGAAATTATTGCTGAGTATGTTGCTCGCTGCATAAGAGATGGTGTTGAGATTCCTGCCAATCTTGTGCAGAAGGAAGGCCAAGTTCTTCCTGATTTGACAAGGGAAAGAAGACGTAAGAGAAAAGCTGATAGTGAAGGTCATCAGAAGAAAAGAAAGCATTCAGATGCTGAAAAGAAGAAGAAAAGGAAGAAGCTGAAGAAGGTTCAACCAAATTCTCCTGCAGCAACTTTTGAAGAAATTAGAGATACTCTGAAACAGGTATTTAACACTGATTCTAATCCTGTTCATCATTCTGATACCCCCACACCCTCTGACTCCCCACTTAGATTTAGAAGATCCAGACCTTCTAAAACTTTTATCTCTAAACCATCTTCTGTTCCCCCTCATACACCACAATCCAAGCAACCAACAAACATACATACAGAAATTCCACAACAAACTCAACAAACAACACCACAACCACAAAACACTATCCCAGAATATACCATTCCAGAGGATGTTCACCCTGAACACTCTGACCAACCTGAACATCTCATTGATCCTAATGAGATATTAGATGTCACACCTTTAAACCAGTCTGTCATTTTATCTTCAACTTCTGAAAAATCTAACCACTCTGATACATCATCTGATGATGAATCATCTGGTTACATTAATGAATGCTTGAATGATCTCAAACAACCTCGTTCTGAGAGTGTTTGGAAACAGCTGTTTAAATCTCCAACTTCTGAACATCCACCTTCTCCACAAAATTCCCCAACTCAAACTCTCACTTCACAACCTCTTGAAATCCAAAACACTCCACAACCAACAGAAACCCAACCAATTCCCTCAATACCTCAACCACAACATTCTGACCAACAAACATCTGAACCACAAACCAACCAACCAACATCTGAACCACAAATCAATCCTCAACCTTCTGAACCACAAACATCTGAACATCCATCTTCACAACCTCAACCCTCTGAACAAACACCACAAACACAACCAACCCAACCCAGAATCCCTGATGAAGCAGAATTGGGATCACGTGTTTATACTCTGTTAAGAGATTTTGATAAGGATAATGTCTCAGACTTTGCTGACATTATGGATGTTTGCATGACTACTATGGACAAAGAGGCTGCTAACGCTGTTTGGAAGAAATATCTTTACAGACTGAATAGGGAGGCTTTGAAAATCAGGACTCAATGTCTTAGATTGTCAAAAGTAAGGTTTGCTGCTTATCAAAAACGGATTAAGAGAAACACTCCTCCTATTCTTCTTCTAGAAGCTCCTCCACCTCCAGAAATTCCTGCACCTGATGTTACTCAGATTGTTTCAGAATCTACTGTTCCAGAATCTACTATTTCAGAATCTACAGATCTTCAGAAGGATGTCAAAGAACTTAAGGATTTTATGGTTGATCAAAAGAAAACAAATGAAGAAATGAAAACTTGGATGGCTAAGCAAGATGAAAATTCAGAAAGGATTACAGCACTGCTGCAACTCATTGCTTCTCAACAAGCCTCATCTGCTAAACCTACTTGATGTTTTGCACAAGTTTTTCATGTTTTGCTTTGTTTTGATTTTCTTCTGATATGTTTCGTATGCTTTTATCTGAATCTAGATGTTCTCTTGACTTAATGACAATGATCTTTTTGCTTATCTGGATATGTGTTTCTTCTGCATCTTTACTGTCTTTCAAAATTCTTTTTGATTATGACAAAAAGGGGGAGAAACAAAATAGAATCTGATTGTTCAAATCTATAAGCAATTATCTGAACTAAGTCAGACATGTTACTAACATTCCTTGAATTTAAGTGTCCCAGATATTATTAAAAAATCTGACAAATTTCATTGAAGTTTTTCCTGAGATCTATCTTTTCAGAACCTGATCAAAAATAGCTAAATCTGAGTAGACCAGACTCTGATATCTAACCTTGAGTACTATGATCTAAAAGATAACTCAAGACAGGAAATGGCAAGATAAACAACCAGGTGTTCTGAAGTTGTTCATCTGGCATCAAGCTTTAATATGGCATCAAGCTTTGACTCTAGAAGTCAAACATATGTCAACCAGGCTTCAATCAGGCTCTGAATCTGAAATGTACTCAACCAGAAAGGGAAGTATCTAATTCCATTAGAGTATTCATTTCAGGGGGAGATTGTAAATCTCAGGGGGAGTAATTTTAATTCATATTTTTTATTGAACAAATTTCTCATGTTTTGTCATCATCAAAAAGGGGGAGATTGTAAGAGCACAGATTGTGTCTTAGTAATATCTCTATGTTTTGATGATAACATTAATGATAATTTGTATACAAGAATTATACTCTCTAAATTTGTTCTAAACTGTTTTCTACAGGCACAAAAGATTTTATTCTTAAAGAGCAAATTTGATGTGAACAATAAATTCTGAATGGCTCAAGAGCATCTGAAGATTAGAAGAATCTGAAGTATAAGAGCTTAGTCATCAAGATTCTGAAGATACAACACGCTGCATATATTATCAAGAATCTGAATGAAAGAAGACTCTGAGTGAAGAGACTCTGAATGAGAGAAGACTCTGATCTAAGTGAAGACTCTGATCTAAGAGCATGTTACGCTTCAAGCACACAGCTGCACCAGACTCTGATTCAGCAACATCTGAAGAACATCTTAGGCTCTGAAGTTTCCAGAAGATTCTGAAGACTGAAGACTCTGATATTGACTGTTGATCTGAACTATCTGAAGAATTATTTGAAGAAGATTATTTTAATATATCCGTTGGAATATGCCAGCAAATCTTTCCTTATTTGGGATAGACAAAATTCTCTGCAAGAATATTATTCCTCTGATACATTCCATATATGGTATAATCACAGCTCAGCAGACAATTGCTACACCCACATTTTGTGCGCCGTCTCTCTGCTGCAATAGTACAAAGGACAGTACTATTTGATATTGGAAATATCTTCTCCAACGGTATTATATTCTCTCCAATATTCCAGTGGCTATATAAAGGATATCATAGCTCATTCTTCAAGCGACGAAAAGAAAATATTCAAGCGAAGAAACTCTCAAGCTCTCATATTCTTTGCTGTTCATACATTGTTCTAAACTTAGAGAAATAACACAGTTGTGTTTATAGCTTTCATAGAAGCAATTTCTTACTCTTACATTGTATTACATTAATTTGTAAAGGAAGTTTTCCTTAAGAGGATCTAGGTTAGATCAGTAGCTCTTGAGAAGACTAAGAACAGTTGTTCTTAGGTGTTGCTATTTGTAATCAGTTGATTTGAATAGTGGATTAAGTCCTTGTTGAGAAAGGCAAATCACTCTTGAAAAGGGTGGACTGGAGTAGTTGAGTTCAACGAACCAGGATAAAAATACTTGAGTTTTTATCTTTGATTATTTTCTGTCATACTTATTCAACCCCCCCCCCCCTTCTAAGTATTTTCTCACCTTCATATACGTCTCATATTAATATGTCCCAATCTTCTATGCCAGACCCATTGCTCATCATTCACAGATAAAAGGCATTTTACATTTTGAACTTTAAGTTCTGAAAGGTTAATTTTGTAAATGTTGTTTTTCCTCTTTCCACTGAATAGGATTGAACCATTCTTTTGACATACAGCTTTGCAACATTTTTGATTAAAGATGATATCATAACCATTGTCACTTAATTGACTTATGGACAATAGATTATGTTTCAATCCTTCAACTAACAGAACATTAGAAATAGAGGGTAGGTTACCATTACCTATTGTACCAGAGCCAATGATCTTGCCCTTCTGGTTCCCTCCAAATTTCACGTCCCCTCCAGATCTAAGTTCCAGGCTTTGGAACATAGACCTTTCGCCCGTCATATGTCGTGAGCATCCAGAGTCCAGGTACCATGATTGGTGTCTGGATTTTGCTGCTAAGAACATCTGCAACAGGTATTATTTTACTTTTAGGTACCCAGATCTTCTTGGGTCCTTTGGGGTTAGATGTTCTGTGGTTTTGCCTAAACTTCTGTTTTTCAACATAGTGTTTATTCTGGCTAGCCCTTGGCTTAAACACATAAGTACTCTTTTCAGAGCTTGTATGTTTAATATCATTCAGATGACCAAACTTAAAATGAGAATACAGAGGAGTCTTCTTGATGAAGAGTTTATCAACAGATTTTGGATTGCTTCCAGAGGAAGATTCACATCCAATGCCTCTTCTGTTGTTCCCACTAACACCATAGATCATAGAAGCCATTTTGCTTCTGTCTATGCTTTTAGTGAGGAATCTTTTAAAACTGGAGTCATATTTTTCTAAAATATTTTCACTTGACTCTGTTTCAGTATCAGATTCTTGTTGAGTTGTTTCTAAATCATTTTTGAGTTTTAAATTTATTTCTTTCTGCTCAACAAGTTCTGTTCTCAGAAGATCAATCTCAGATTCAAGATTGCTTTTCAGCTTCTTGTATTTGAGTTTAATCTTGCTGTAGCTTTCCAACATGTCAGATAAACTTTCAACAAGTTCAGCTCTGGAGAGTTCAGAAAATACCTCTTCAGATTCAGAGTCTGATTCTGACTCAGATTCAGATGATGACGTTCCTTCATCTTGATCATTTGTGTTGGCCATCAGCGCAACATTTGCACATTCTTCCTCAGATTCAGAAGATGATTCAGATTCATCTGAGTCATCCCATGTAGCCATCAGAACCTTTTTCTTTTTATCAAACTTCCTTTTGGGTTTTTCCTTTTGAAGTTTGGGACATTCACTCTTGCAGTGTCCAGGCTCTTTACATTCATAGCAAGTGACCTCTTTCTTGCCAGATCTTCTGTGTCCAGAAGATTCTCTCTTTTGATCAGATCTTCTGAAGTTGTTGAACTTCTTCCCTTTGTGCTTCCAGAGTTTGTTGATCCTTCTGGACAGCATGGATAGTTCATCTTCTTCTTCAGAAGAAGATTCCTCAGAGCTTTCTTCATTTACCTGCAAAGCTTTAACAGATTTGTTAGATTTAAAAGCTAAGGATTTACCTTTATCTTTCTTCTGGGGTTCATCTTCCTCCAGCTCAATCTCATGACTTCTCAAAGAACTGATGAGTTCTTCTAATGAGATTTTGTTCAGATCCTTGGCCAGCTTCAATGCAGTCACCATAGGTCTCCATCTGGTAGGAAGACTTCTGATGATCTTCTTGACATGATCAGATGTTGAGTAGCCCTTGTCCAGAACTTTCAACCCAGCTGTTAGAATCTGAAATCTGGAAAACATAGTCTCAATGTTCTCAGATTCTTCCATCTTGAACGCTTCATACTTCTGTATCAGCGCCAGAGCCTTTGTTTCTTTCACCTGAGAGTTTCCCTCATGAGTCATTTTGAGAGACTCAAACATATCATGAGCAGTGTCTCTGTTGGTAATCTTCTCATACTCTGTATGAGAGATTGCATTAAGAAGTATGGTTCTGGCTTTGTGATGATTCTTGAATTCTTTCTTCTGCTCCTCAGTCATTGATTTTCTATCAATCTTTTTGCCATCCTTAGTAGGATGTTCATATCCATCAATGACTAAATCCCAGAGATCAGCATCATACCCCAAGAAAAAACTTTCAAGTCTATCTTTCCAATAATCAAATTTTTCTCCATCAAACATTGGAGGTTTGGTGCTGATTCTGTCTCCTTCATATTTGTTGCTTGATGTAGGAATATCACCCATATTAGCAACCAAATAAATAACAGAGTATTCTTCTCACTGGATCTTTATCTGTCACGGTTAAGTGAATGCACACGCAGAACCGGAGCTCTGATGCCAACTGAAGGTGAGAAAATACTTAGAAGGGGGGTTGAATAAGTATGACAGAAAATAATCAAAGATAATAACTCAAGTATTTTTATCCTGGTTCGTTGAACTCAACTACTCCAGTCCACCCTTTTCAAGAGTGATTTGCCTTTCTCAACAAGGACTTAATCCACTATTCAAATCAACTGATTACAAATAGCAACACCTAAGAACAACTGTTCTTAGTCTTCTCAAGAGCTACTGATCTAACCTAGATCCTCTTAAGGAAAACAACACCTAAGAACAACTGTTCTTAGTCTTCTCAAGAGCTATTGATCTAACCTAGATCCTCTTAAGGAAAACTTCCTTTACAAATTAATGTAATACAATGTAAGAGTAATAAAATGCTTCTATGAAAGCTATAAACACAACTGTGTTATTTCTCTAAGTTTAGAACAAAGTATGAACTATAAAGAATATGAGAGCTTGAGAGTTTCTTCGCTTGAGAGTAAGTTTTTCAAACTTCGTCTTTTTTCACACTGAAGAAAGTGCTATGATATCCTTTATATAGCCACTTGAATATTGGAGAGAATATAATACCGTTGGAGAAGATATTTCCAATATCAAAAAGGTACAGTCCTTTGTACTATTGCAGCAGAGAGACGGCGCACAAATAGTGGGTGTAGCAATTGTCTGCTGAGCTGTGATTATACCATATATGGAATGTATCAGAGGAATAATATTCTTGCAGAGAATTTTGTCTATCCCAAATAAGGAAAGAGTTGTTGAGATATTCCAACGAATATATTCAAAATTCTTCTTCAAATAATTCTTCAGATAGTTCAGATCAACAATCAACATCAGAGTCTTCAGTCTTCAGAATCTTCTGGAAACTTCAGAGCCTAAGATGTTCTTCAGATGTTGCTGAATCAGAGTCTGGTGCAGCTGTGTGCTTGAAGCGTAACATGCTCTTAGATCAGAGTCTTCACTCAGATCAGAGTCTTCTCTCATTCAGAGTCTCTTCACTCAGAGTCTTCTTTCATTCAGATTCTTGATAATATATGCAGCGTGTTGTATCTTCAGAATCTTGATGACTAAGCTCTTATACTTCAGATTCTTCTAATCTTCAGATGCTCTTGAGCCATTCAGAATTTATTGTTCACATCAAATTTGCTCTTTAAGATTAAAATCTTTTGTGCCTGTAGAAAACAGTTTAGAACAAATTTAGAGAGTATAATTCTTGTATACAAATTATCATTAATGTTATCATCAAAACATAGAGATATTACTAAGACACAATATGTGCTCTTACATCTCGTGCCAATCTTTGTAGTTTACAACCATCTTCTGCACAATCTTCTTGATATTCTTATTCGCTGCCTCAACAGCCCCATTCATCTTCGGATGATATGAAGAAGAATTGTGATACTCAATCTTGAAACTCTGACATAGTTCCTTCATCATCTTGTTGTTCAAATTTGAACCATTATCAGTAATAATTCGCTCTGGGATTCCATAACGACAAATAATGTCCTTCTTGATGAATTGGGTGACCAATTGCTTCGTGACATTGGCAAATGAGGCTGCTTCCACCCACTTCGTAAAGTAATAAATGGAAACTAGAATAAAATGATGCCCATTAGAAGTAGTCGGTTCAATCTTCCCAATCATATCAATGCCCACATTGCAAACGGCCAAGGAGATGTCAACATATTTAGAGGTGTCGGTGGCACATGTATCTTATCAGCATAAATCTGGCATTTATAGCATTTTCTGGCGTATTTGAAACAATCAGATTCCATAGTCATCCAATAATACCCAGCCCTCAATAGTTTTTTGGCTATTGCATGTCCACCGGCATGAGTACCAAAAAAATCCTCATGGACTTCTTCCATCAACAGGCCTGCTTCGTGTTCATCAACATAACACAACAAGACCATGTCAAAATTTCTCCTGTCCAACACATCATCCTTGTTCAGATAGAAATTTCCCGCAAGCCTCCTCAGAGTCCTCCTATCTTTTCCAGATACCCCAGATGGGTACTTCTAATTCTTGAGAAAATGCTTGATATCAAAATACCAAGGCTTTCCATCTGATGCCTTTTTGATTGCAAACATAAAGGCAGGTCTATCAAGACGCATGATGGTGATTTTTGGATCTTCATTCCAGAAATTCACTTTGTACATTGATGCCAACATGGCCAATGCATTTTTGCCATCTAATTCTCATCCCTAGGCACATGATGAAACTCAACTCTGTCAAAGAAGGGTAGCATCCTTCTATCATAATTCTTGTATGGCACCAAGTTGGCCTGACGAGTTTCCCATTCTCCTTTAATCTGATTAACAACCAGTGCTGAATCATCATATACATCCAAATTCTTGATCCTGAGATCAATGGCCTCTTCTAAACCCATAATGCACACTTCTTATTCTGCTTCATTATTAGTGTATGAGAACGTCAATCGGGCAGTGAATGATATATTAGAATCGTGAGGAGTTGTAATGATTGCCCCGATTCTGTTGTCGTATGAGTTAACACCACCGTCGAAAACCAAATTCCACTGAAATCCAATCTCAGGACCCTCATCAGGTAAAGGCTCATCACAGTCTTTCATCTTTAGAAACATGACGTCTTCATATAGAAATTCAAACTTCATCGGCTGATAGTCCTCAATTGACTATTCAACAAGATATTCTGACAGAACACTTCCCTTAATGGATTTTTAGGAAACATACTGAATATCATACTCTGCTAAAACCATTTGCCATCAGGCAATCCTTCCAGAGAGTGCTTACTTCTCAAACATGTACTTGATCAAATCCATCTTTGAAATCAACAGGGTTATGTGGTTTAACATGTATTGTCTCAAACGCTTAGCCGCCCAAGCGAGTGCACAACATGTTTTTTCTAACATCGAGTACCTCAATTCACAATCAGTGAATTTCTTACTCAGGTAGTAGATAGCATGCTCTTTCCTACCTGTCTCGTCCTGTTGACCAAGCACACATCCCATTGAATTCTTAAGAATCATGATATACATGATCATAGGTTTCCCTGCTACTGGAGGCATGAGTATTGGAGCTTCCTGCAAATACTCTTTTATCTTTTCAAACGCCCTTTGTCAATTTTCATTCCACCTAACCGCTTGATCTTTTCTCAGCAATTTGAATATTGGCTCGGAAGTGGATGTAAGATGATATATGAACCTTACAATGTAGTTCAATCTCCCTAGGAAACCATAAACCTCTTTTTTCTTTATCGGCTCAGGCATTTCTTGAATAAATCTTATTTTAGCATGATCTACCTTAATACCCCTTTCACTGACAATGAACCCCAGTAGCTTTCCAGACCTCACCTCGAAGGTGCACTTGTTCGGTTTCAGCCTCAGCTTGAATTTCCTCAGTCTTTCAAACAACTTCAGAAGATTGACCAGATGTCTTTCCTCCGTCTGTAACTTTGCAATCATGTCATCAACATAGACCTCGGTCTCTTGATGAATCATATCATGAAAGAGAGTCACCATCGCCCGCTGATAGGTTGCCTAACATTTTTTAATCCAAAGGGCATCACCTTATAGCAAAAAGTCCCCCGCGGTGTAATGGAAGTGGTTTTCTCCATGTTGTAACACCCCAATTTTTAGTAATTATTTATTAATTAAATTAATTGATTAATTATGTGATTTTAGGCCTAATTGAATTAACTAAATTATGTGATTTATTTGATATAATTGAATTAGTTGATTTATTGAATTTATATAAATTATTTGATTTATAATTGATTTAATTTTATTATTTAACTTATATGATATATTCTAATTTGTAGAATAATATAGAATTGTTAGATTAATTGATGGGGCCTATTTGGGGGTGTGAATAGATATGAGTTACTAAGCCCATTAAAAATTATTAGGTTAATGAATTTTGAGAATTTTATAAAACAAGAGAAAGGAGATAGAAGAGAATAGGAATGTTAGTAAGAAAAAGAGGAAAAAGGAGGCAAGAAGAATAGAGTGGGGAAGAAGAAGAAGAATCAAGAGAGAGCTCAAGAACACCAAGAAAATCAAGGTAAGGGTGGGTTTTTATATGATTATTGGGATTATTTGATAGTGTAGAATGGGTAGAAACATGTTTAGAATAAAACCCCCAAATTTTTCATGAATTTGAAATTGTTAGGTTTTAGTGTTAATCTTTGAAATGTGTTAATTAAATTGTGTTTGAAATTGATATGTTGATATACAATAGAGATTCATTAGAATTTGTAGAAAAACAATTGAAATAAAATAAATATTTCTCTTGAAACAGTAGCGAAACAAACATGGAGTATAGCAGGGATATGTGATTTTCCTTGTTCATGGGTTGTAGCGTTGTAGTATGGTGGATGATTGGATTTCATTAAGTGTTTTCAAAACTAATGACTCCATGAGCTAGTCTAGATCCGAAACAGGGTGATTTCTAGGAGTGGATATGATTTTTCTATCCTCTTAATATTGTAGCAAGATAACATGGATCATGAAAGTGGTATTATATTCCCTGTAGTGACCAGAAAGTATTAATTGGAAATGTTTCTATTATATTCAAGTGAATTATTAATGTGGCCCTGTAGCACATGATCTTTAATAATGATAAGATATTAGCATGTGACCCATAACCTCCTTCATTCCATAGCGCAGAAAATTAAGGAAAGTAGTGGAATAGAAATGAAATGCTACTTATGCCGTAGCAGAATAATATTAAGTTGTAGCAAAACAAAAGCCATAGGAAGTGTGATATTTTCCAACTAACTTACCCTTTAGAGAAACAAAGTAAGCAGATGAAATGTGACATAGATCATGAAATGTGACTTTCTTTTAATATCGTATAATGTCCTTGTAGCACAACATTAAATGAAATTGGGAGTTTTTTTTCCCTTATCCTGTAGTGTTTAAGACATTAGAAAATAAGGTTATGATTCTATTGTTGAAGTGCCATTTTATTTTTATAGTAAATGAAGGTGATCCATTAAACCCATCTTTCCTGTAGCGTGCAAAATGGATGTGGGTTTAATCCTTTAATATACTGGAATAGTTATATAAATTAGGTAATGGAAATTTATTAGATGCTAAATATTTATTTAAATATTCAAACTATATTAATTATTGGAACCTCGTTAATATTTATCAATTATTAAAATATTAATTACTTATTAAAATAATGATTATTTAATAAAATATTGAATTATTTATTAAATATTGAGTACTGATTAAACATTGAATATTTATTTAAAATATTGAAGAGTTATTGAATATTGAATTATTTATCGGATATTGACTATTTAAGAATATTGAATTTAGTTGGTGATGTGGTTTGTGAATTGAGGTGAAATGGTGTTGATACTTGTGTATGCGCAAATGTGTCGTAATTCAAGTGTGATGAATTATTGAAGATATACATGAATATTAAGATTAGGGAATGATCTTAATTTCATATGATTGTTGAATTTGCATACGCATCATTTGTGTCAAGAGGCAATATTTGTTAGTTCCGTGGGAGCTAGTGACTTGTCCCAAACCTAGAGCGGGGTTTGAAAGCTTAGGGAATGGGCTTTTTGTATGTTATTGGTCTAGGGAACGGACCCGGTTTAAATGTAAAAACCGAAAAAATAATAACAAGTGTTGGTACCACATGGCATGTGTTGCATTGAGTCTTGCATTGAGTTTTGCATTGAGTCTCATTATGTATATGTATGTGTTATGAGATTATGTGTGATATGTGGAACTGATAAATTGGTGAATTATGAAGTTGTTTGTATATACTTGTGATTAGTATGGTTACTTGAATAATATTGTGTTGATGAAACTTTTGAAGTGTGAGAATAATAGTGATTATGTTTGTATGCCTTAAATTATATATTATCTTATAATTTCAGTAATTATGTGAATTCTCACCCTTCTGTTGGAATGATGTTTTATACGACATCGCTCAGGTACTGAGGAGTAGAGTTGCTTCTAGCACGAGGTAGCCGTTGGAGTCGCTTGAGTTGCCTTTATTTATTTTGGGTCGAGTCATGTTCTGATTATGTAACACTGGGGAATATTTCGATTTCATGTTTTGAGAGATACTTTATGTACTCTACTTCATTCTGTTATTGTTATTTTGAATTATATGAAGTATTGGCTTTTAAGCCTAAGTATTAAAAATGAGATGAGCATAAGACTTTTATTATGTCTATCATGATTAAAGCAAATCCGCTGCTACATGCTAATGTGAAAGTGTATGAAAAGCAGGAAGCTATTTTAATATTATTGAGCATGACAGGTGTTGTGTGATGTTTTGAAAATTTATGTGACCCCCTTTTTGTGAAATGCATGATAATTACTCTGATCTATTTATAATTATTCCGCGGGGTTTAGAGGGGTGTTACACATGTCCTCTGGGGCCATCTTAATTTGGTTATACCCAGTGAAACTATCCATGAAGGAAAACACAGAATACTAAGCGGTGTTATCAACCAACACGTCAATGTGGGAGAATGGAAAATCGTCTTTCGGGCTCACTCTGTTCAGATCTCTATAATCAAAGCACATCCTGACCTTTCCATCCTTCTTATGCACAGGAACAATTTTAGCGATCCACGAAGGGTAATTGGTGACAGTAAGAAAACCAGCATTCAACTGCTTCTGAACTTCTTCTTTAATCTTGACTGCCATGTCAGGCCTCATCCTTCTCAACTTCTTTTTGATTGGAGGACATTCCTCTCGGAGAGGCAACTAATGTACCAATATATCTGTATCCAGCCCGAGCATGTCTTGGTAAGACCAAGCGAAGATATCCTTATACTCACGGAGCATTTCAGACAATCTTCTCTTGACACTGTCTTCCAAAGCAGCCCCAATTCTGACATATTTTTTTGTCGTCTTTGGTACCCAAATTGATGACTTCAATATCCTTCTTATGAGGCACAATGACCCTTTCCTTTTGCTTCAAAAGTCTGGCTAAATCTTTGGGTAGTTCACAATCTTCATCACTCTCTTCTTCAACTTTATAAATGGGATTATCAAAGTCATACTGAGCCATAGCTGAATAAGAATCGATGATATCTGAGAGAAAAGACCTGCATGATTGATGTTTATGTTTATTATGAAATGCAAAAAACAAAACACATTGCCATTTTTCTATTTATAAATGCAAAAAACAAGAAAAACAGGGATCACAATATTCGCATGCGAAAAACATTTTTTTATTTATGATAATATGCAAGTAACAAAAGGCCTCACGGATGGGGTCACTACATCTTGGGCAGAACGTAGGACTGAACATAATAAAAAATAGATGAAAATTACTCTGCAGTAGTAGCATGAATGACTTCCTTGATGGTCCAATTGCACAGCTTTTGGCCAGGAGCACATGGACGAATCCAAGCATCCATATCGGAGTCACTATCACCTTCATCGTCCCCTATGGCATGAATCCTGTCAAATATGACTCCACCACTAGTGAATTGAACAGGTCCCTTGTATCTTGGAGAGTCTTGAGAAGAATTGGAGGGCTTGTACCCTAGGCCGAATTTGTCTTGTTTGACGGGAACATCAAGAACCTGGCCCCACTTCTGAGAAGATCCAGACTTAACAATAGCACGAGCTTCTTTGAAAGTTGACATTGAAACCTCTGGGCCTTTGACTTTGACAGGAGACTTCTCCTGAATCTGTACAGCTTTGAAGGCTTGACAAAGTGTTTCATGGATCTCCCCGTCCACCTCAACATACTTGAAGGATGACAGATGGCTAACCATTATATCTTCTTCCCCACACACTGTAACAACCTTTACTTCCATCATGTACTTCAACTTTTGATGCAAAGTTGACGTAACTGCTCTCGCAACATGTATCCATGGCCAGCCAAGTAGGCAGCTATACGCCGGTTGAATGTCCATTATGTAGAAAGTTGCGTCAAAGGTCTCCGATCCCACCTGAATAGGCATTGTAATCTCTCCAAACACATACCTCTTTGAACCATCAAATGCTCTCACCACCAAATAATTGGGTGTATATATCAACGCCTGGGTATCTAATTTCATTAACGCCTTCTTTGGCAATACGTTGAGCGAGGATCCTGTGTCAACCAGAACATGAGACAATAATGAACCTATATATTCCATGGAAATATGCAAAGGATGGTTGTGATTTCTCCTAGCAGGAGTCAAATCGAGGTCAGTGAAACCTAAACCATTGTCAACGTTGACGTGCGCCATAACCCCTTCCAATTGGTTAACTGGAATTTCCTGCGATACATAAGCTGAATTCAAGATATTTAACAAAACACTTCGATGTGCCTCCAAACATAATAGAAAATAAATAATAGATATTTTGGATGGAGTTTGATTCAAGTAATCCACAATCTTGTAATCACTCTTACGAATTAGCCTCATAAACACCTCAACATCTTTAGAAAATGAACTGTCACCACCAGCCTGTTGCTGTCCATCATTCTCAACCACTGCCTTTCCTTTTCCCTTATCAGTCTTATCAATACTAGCATAAGAAGGATAAAAGACCCTTCCACTTCGAGTGGTCCCACCTTCACCAACTATGGTCTCAACAGAAGAACCACCATATGATGAACTAGTCAACTCTTGCTTCTGCCCGTTATAGAACACTTCTACCCCATAGTTCTATGGGATGGATTTGGTGCTCTCATGCGACATGAGTCTTGGAATAATAATGACCACCGACGCTGGCCTAGCGGGCGCTGAAATATTTATGATCCGATAAGGAATTAAAATCATGGCGATATCTCTTTCATTATTACTAGCTCCATCATCAACATCTTCCCCTATAACTCTGCCAAATTGTAAACAACCATCCTCAATCATCGTCTGGATACCATTCTTCAAACGACTACAACCCTCAAGTTATAATTCACATTCTGAACAATCAGTAGAACACCCTGGGAATACTCCCCCTTTCAACAAATTGTCCTTCACGAAACTCAAAGTTGTCTTCAAATCCTCAACATCCATTATCAGATTCAATCTTTCTCCATCAATAACAACATTCGCTCTTGCTATACCATGATTTTGCATCGGGTTTTGGTTCATATTAGGCCCCTCCTTGGTAAATTTAATAGCCTTTAAGTCAAGCAAGTCCTGAACCTCGTGTTTGAAGGCTTTACAATTATCAACATGATGGCCTAGGGCGCCTGAATGGAATTCACATCTTGCATTAGCGTCATAACCAAGAGAAGGTGCACCAGTGAGAGGCGCCAAGGTCCTCTTTCGAATAAGCTGCAATTGAAGCAGATGTTGCAACAATTATGAATATGAAATGGAGTCTCAAACTGTCTGTTGGTCATTGTTGTGGTGAGAATCAGATATCAAGCTATTGGATTAAATTGAGTCACAAATCTTTAAATTCACCACCGAGCTTTGATTTATCTAAAGGAAAGGGTAAAGATCGAAGAAAACCCTAAGTGCGCTATGTAACAACACAACTAGAGATCTAAGGTTCGGGGGTTAGTTATACCTAGGGAAGGTGTTAGCAGCCTAATTATCTGTAGTACTCTACAGGAACCTCTTATAAGTATTTGCGTTATGCTAAAGTTTGCTTGCTAAAGAAAAGTGCTAAGGTAAAGACCTAGGGTATATACACTAAGTATGCTCGCCAAGACACCACATCTCGTGCCTACGTATCCTAACTAGGATGGAATCAGAGCAACCACAGTTCACCTAACTAGGGTTGAGGAACTCTTGATAACGATCAAGGTTCCAAGGGGAAGTAAGTATTCATAACCATGATACTTACACAGAGTTAACCAACTCTCTAAGTCTAAGTTGAAAACTAACCTAACTAGGGTTGAATTTAACCAAAGTCAAAGGGGAAAGTGAGTACTCATAACTATGATACTCACATAGAGTTTACAAACTCTACACTTAATTCTAAGTTGGAAGGTCAATTGGCTCTAACAAAGCCAAAAAGGGAAAGTAAGTACTTATAACAATAGTACTCACACAGGGTTTACAAACCCTAACCTAAGGATAGGTTAAGAGAGAAGGTGGCTTTAACAAGGCTAATAGGATAGTGGATCTAACAAGGCCAAGAAGTAGGGTAGGAAGACTAGGCTATCCTAAAAAGAAATGACAATGTAGTCAATAAATGTGTCTTTCCTTTGGAAACTGGGGAAAGACACTCACTTGTAACAACAAGTGTTGACAGAGGAACTCAAAGGCACATGATAACAATTAAATTCACAAATAATATCATAAGCATATCAATGCTAAACAAAATGATCAACTCATGATATAAACAAATAACAAGGATTAAGCACCATGATATGTCAAAAGTTGGTAGCAGACAAATGAAACACAAACATGCAAGAAACAAACCCTAACTTGACACACCAATCAAAAATAGGAAAATAGTCAAATAAAGTCAAACTAAAAACTCAAACTCAAGTCCATACCCTCAAGATCATATGTGCAAAATATTATCAAAAGATTGGCACTGAAACTACATTAAGAACAACTAACAAGTTTATAACACCAAAATGGTCTAGGCTCAATAAAACTAACCAAAAGATATCAAGACAACAACATCAAAGCTCAACAAAAATACTCAAACATCTCATACTCATGTATTAAAATTTGGCAAAAAGTCCGCTCAAGAAAACATGTGGAAGTCATCAAATAAAACCCCTAAAGGTGAGGGTATTCTAGTAAATTCACTACACAGAAAAATTAAATAAATTAGTAAAATATTTACTATAAATAAAAAAAATGAAAAATAAGTTAAGATAGAAATATGTTTAAAACATATATATTTGTGATTTGAATATTTAGAAAATAATAAATAAAAACAAAGGTTTAAAAAAAATACATAAATAAAAAGAAGAGTAGGGGAGGTGCGTCCAGCAAAAAAAAAAAAACAACAGAAACCTGATGGGCTTAAACTGGGGGTGGGGAAAGCGAAATCAAACCCAGGCCCAAAACTCTTCTGAGCATGATTCTGTAGGGAGAGTCCAATGAGACTCTCCCGTACACCCTAAATCATAACCAATGGATTCAAATGGTCCAATCATCGTACGCTAAATACTGAGGGTATACCGTGAGGGCCTATGGCAGAGGCTACACTGGATAAAACAAATAAATCCCATTTTTAAAAAACAACAACGACTGGATCTTGAGAAAGAACGCATGAAAATAATAACTTAAAAACTAAATGATGTTATTTCAAACAATAATTCTCATATAAAAAAATCAAAATAAAAAGACTTAAAACCTAAATAATAGACAAAAACCTCAATAGGTCAAATACCTCACTCTCTCCGTGTCCTCTCTCACTCTGAAATGCCTCACTGGAAAGAGAGAAAAAAGTTTCCGGAGTAGATGAAGTACGGCGGAAATCGCCGTCTTCTCCGGCGAGGGTCACACCTTTCGTCTCGAACCAAACAGTGACCCTACCTAAAAAAAGCCCCTGACCACGAATGCAAAACTTGATTCTTCTAAAAAAACTCCAATCTTCCAGATCGACCTATTCCTAAATCTAAACCCTAAGTCTAAGCAAAGCCAAAATAAGGAAAAACGAAGCGAAATAAAGCTAAAACCGAACCAAACAACAGGAAAACAAGCCAACAAAATAGTGTTCAGAATGTTATTCAATAACAAAAACAAATGAGAATAGAATTTCAAGTGTACCTCTTGAGGAGTTTCCTTCCAGCAGTTTACACGCACTTTCAAGTAACGTCTCTGGTCCTTCTTCAACCTTAATTCTCATACTCTCTCTTTTGCTACTTTTTCTTTATACGCGACTGGCTAATGGATACAAACTTCAACAATTTTGAGTCTCAGAGTGAGGCTCAAAACGATTTTGAGTAAAGTTTTTGGGTAGGGTTCTGGAGTAGAAACTTTCTAGAGCTTTTTTTTTGTGTGTGTATGTTTTTTGCTGTTGAGTACAGAAAAGATTCATTTTTCTTATATGAGATAACTGTACTCCCTTTAAATTCAGCCTTTTTTCTGTTGTGGGTATCAGTGTTTTTATGGTTTGAAAACTTGCTGAGAAGTCTTTACATCTAGCCATGTCTGTTTACACTTTTTATGCCGAAAAGTGTTTTTTCCTTTTTGGTTAATATGTCTGTGGCTCTGCACTCTACTTCTGAGTTTTTTTTGTCTATTTCCCAAACTGGGTGCTGGTATTTTTTCTGAGTTAATTATGAGGTTTTGAGACTTTCCTCTTTCATAAGTTTTGACCCTATGACTTGCTGTTATATGTTGTCTTCTTATGACTTGAGCTTTTCTGCTGCATGTTCTATCTTGAATTGGGTGTGGGTGATATACCATATGTGCAAACAAAACTAAGAAGGGTGACGTTGGACTTGCTGAATGGTCTGGAATTTTTATGAATAAAACATGAATGAAATGGATGGAATTGTCTTTGAAATGTTTGTTGAATTATTTTGGATGGATTGAATTGTTTTGTTGTTTTCTTTTAATTAGCGTGAATGTCTTGCTATGGTTTTGCTTGAGGCTTTTGAAACATGTATGAATAAAAATTTAAATTTGAATAGATTTAGAAAAAGTTTGATGTGGCTTGGTGTTGGATTTGAATTTGAGTTTTGTCTTTTGATTGAGTCGTCTAGTGACACGGTTTTGGAGGCTTGATTTGTGGTATGACTTTGAAATTAACATGATTTGGAATGACTTGTGAATAAATTGGCATGGTTTATGAATTAACTTGAATTGGTTTTGTGTAGGTTTCTTAGAGCATGGAGATGAACTCACATGGCAAGACAATATACTTGATTAAGGATTGAAGAATGATTGAAGACTAAGTTTAGTTTTTTTGTTGTTGTAGAATTAGGCTTAGGAACTTTGTAACAAAAACTTTTGTGATGGTTTTCCAATTTCAAAACTTATTGCAAACTTGGGCTCTTGGAATGAATTTCCAAATTTCAATTGTAATATTGAAACTTGGTTGAACTTGAATTCTTTTTGGAATGGATTTGAAACTTGGAAAGAGTTTTGAAACTTGAATTAAGAAATGGTTATGAACTGGAAATTTGGGAATAATTTGACATGGTGATTGTGTACTTTAAAATTGTCCTGTAATGTGTCTCTTGAATTGAAACTTTGAATAGGGACTTGAATTTTATAACCTTGTAGCATTTCTTGAAAAGGGACCTGAATCATGGCCCAAAATATCTTAAAATATGACTTAAAATCAATCTTGAAACCCCATGATGATGCCTTCGAATTTCCAGTAAATTGCTTGCCCCAAAGTTTATTTAAATGCGTTTTTCAACCAATTTTTGACAAACTTGATTAGAAAAGACTCAATGAATCACTACTCTTTAAAGAATCCCAAACTAAACTTCACTCTCAAGTCTAAATCAAACTTCCACTTTGCAATGAACGTCAACTGAATGACACCTATCAAGCTCAAAAACCAAAGGCGAGAAACCCTAATCTTCCTGTCTTGAATGCACATATATGAAATAGTGACTTGACAAATCTGATTCAAAATCTTCTTAGTTAGACCAAAAATGAAACCATAGACATTTGGTGACATTGAAAAACTTGTAGCAAGTGACATTGAAGGGTATAGGATCACATAAACTCGATGGTTGACTTTTATGAAGCTACAGTTGACTTTTGAATCAGATGAAAACAAAACTTCCCCATCCACTTATGATACTCTTGACTTGGGTTTCTTGGGATCAAATGAGCTCTTAGGGACCCTTGAGATGCATGAGGGATTCCTTGGTTGATTCCTCACTCAAATCTTGATTAATCAGGACTTTCTCCTTTCCTTCACAAACCCTAATTCTACAAAACAAACAAAACCACAAAGCTAAATGAACTGGTTAGTGATGCAAGGATGATTGGCCTAGAATAATTGTGCAAATGATGATGGCATCTAAAGGGTAAAATTTGAGTTATGACAATTTCCTCTATTTAAACTTCTTTACTGAATGACATGAGTGATGACTATCCTCATAAAATTAAGGTGAAGAGTACTTAAATATAGAAAACAGGAAATTTTGCCCTTAGATGCAATGTTATGCTAAGGACAACAAAATTATACAAATGGTGACATGCTATAAACTCTAATATGATGACAATGTAATCGGAAAAATAGCAAGTGTACTATTTTTACCGATGTAGTAATAAGGGAAAAAGTCCCAAGTATCGATCTCAAGGACTGCGTAGTAATCAACAGTAGTTTAGTATTCAAAGGGACAAAAATATCTTGGGGTTGTTTGGTAGCAGGATATAAAACTAGTAAAATAATGACTTTTAGATTTATTTAAGAACAATGCTAGGGAAGTGAATAAATTGCGAGTAAAGACCATAAAGAATTATTCAGAGATATTCATTTTCAACCTTATTAAACCAAATTTTAAAATCAGTTTTCCTTAATTCCTTAATGAAAAACCCTTTTTGATAATTTTCCTGCACACTAATTCCTTAGTTGCCCACGAAAATCACCAAGCAATAGTTCTGACATAAACACACGTTGTTACGGGGTATCCCCATTCCTAGGCAATATCTACCGTAATGTTATTTTTCAAAAGTATTAGATTGACTTTCCAGACCAAAAACTAATCGTAAATCAAATTCTATTTTCCAATATGAATATGCATTAAGATCGTTGCAAAATAAAAGTTATAAGGTGAAAAACATAAATCTCATAGAATAATCCCAACAAAGGTCAATACATCGCAATTTAGGACCACCCCCTAACAAATGGGGGTTTAGCCACTCATGTTCTTAATCAAAACAAATGTACTTAAAATAAAAAGGGAAAAGATCATTACAATAGAAATTGGTTCACTTGGATCATCAATTGCTTCCGCTTTTGATCGATCATTCGTTCTCCAAAAATCTCCTTCTCCACTGTAAAAACTCGATCCCAATCCAAAAGTATTCAGTCTTAGCCAAAATGGCGCTAATAAATCTAAATTCAAATTACACCACAAAATGTCTAAAATGCCTTTCGAAACAGCTCAGCTAGCACAAAACAGGAAAAAATGACAAATTCACTATCAGTGGCCCTGACACGGGCTGTGTCATGGGACAAGGGTGGCCGTGTCAGACTGCTGCTCAAAGGGGCGTGGCTTACTTCTTCAGGGATTGAAACACGGGTCGTGTTGTGTGACACAGACACCCGTGTTGTGCTTCTGCTCTCCATTTTTCTCTTCAAAACTTGGGCGTGTCATCCAACCGTGTCACTCCTGACACGGGCCGTGTTGTGCAACACGGGCACGCATGTCAGGCCTCTGAATTCCACGTTTTTGGATTTTCTCTGTCTCCGAAATGGTACTGATATCGGGTCACCACTTCCTGCCAAAAACACACTAAAAACAACCAAATCAAACGCACCAGCGGCAAAAGTGATACAACCTCAAAATAAGACTCACACCAAGATGACTGAAAATAACTATGAAAACATAAACAAGAGATTCGAAAATGGATAAAAACAATGCAAAACAAACGACATACACAGTTTGAAAAACACAACTAAAACCCACTGATCAAACTCCCCCGAACTTGAACTTTTGCTTGACCTCAAGCAAAAAGCTCGCCATACAAGACTTTATATATATATATATATATATATATATATATATATATATATATATATATATATATATATATATATATATATATATATATATATATATATATATATA
Organism: Lathyrus sativus; assembly: GCA_963859935.3. Taxonomy (NCBI): domain Eukaryota; kingdom Viridiplantae; phylum Streptophyta; class Magnoliopsida; order Fabales; family Fabaceae; genus Lathyrus; species Lathyrus sativus. The sequence goes on along the minus strand of OZ012739.1, from coordinate 674,844,534 downwards.
TATATATATATATATATATATATATATATATATATATATATATATATATATATATATATATATATATATATATATATATATATATATATATATATATATATATATATATATATATATATATATATATATATATATATATATATATATATATATATATATATATATATATATATATATATATATATATATATATATATATATATTCTCACAAATGAACCGTCAACAGGACTGCGAGTTACGATGCTGATACTCATACGCGAGTTTCTCGTTCCAAGTCCCACGAGGATTAGTCTCGGCCTACTCTATCAAAATAGGTAACACACAAACACTAGACCGCGAAAAAACCACAGACCTCAATCTCCCTATCGATAACCTCTCCGACTATGCTTTGTACTTAAGTCTTCTTTTCGATTTTCAGCCCTTTTCATTCGGACAATCACTTAAAGGCTTTTATGATTTTTTTCCTCGCATGCACAAGATTGATCAACAAAATCTGTACCTGTACCATCATAGAATTGGTCATCGTTGTCCTGCATTATGTTCTCATACAACCAGTTATTCACATTTTGAATGCTAATAAAGTCAGGTGCAGGTAAAGCTAGGAGATGACTGTTTCGGCTTACCAAGGAGTAATAATTATCAAAGACTTGAATCATACCTTGGGCGGTGAGGGTGGCTAGGTCTATCTTTGTCTTACCTGCGACCGTGGGTTCCTCCATTAGGAGATGACCGTGACTAAAGTGATTGGCGATTTGAGTTATCATCCCGCCGACACTTATTTCGCCTGAAGTCGCGTTCGCAACCCGCTTCAGATGGTCAGCTGCAAAGGCAGCTACATTTATCAGTTCTTGATTCTCCATGCCATACAATAAGTATAGCTCCCTCTGAGTCGCCACTCCCGTGCTGTCACCCCTACCAAACAGTGTGTATGCCAACCCTTTTTGTGCATACCTGAAACACGGGTTATGAATGCAAGAGGCTTTTGCCGCCTTCGCGACATAATCGATTTTACCTGTAATGACCTTCCAAAAGTCACCTGCACTGAAATTACCCGGAGGTGCTCCGGGTCCACAACTGGGGAGCTTCAGAATATCTCCCAATTCCGCTACCGTCAGATTGTGATCGGTATCGAACATATGAAATTTCAGCGTACCATAGTATTCCTCCTCCGTACCTATCCACCGATGCTTGAGCTGAAATTCTAAAGTACTCAGAAATTCAAGAGTTATGCGCTCATAAGTCGGCGCTTCGAATTGCATAAACTCAAGCATACCAAGAATGTGAAACATTCTATGTACTTCTATTCTCAGCCCTAAATTATCAAGCGTATTGTTGCAGATATACCTGGTCGGGATGATCTTACGCTTTACCATGCTTAAATACTTCCTCTGGTGGGCCGGCTCCTCAAATAGTATGTTATGAGGATTCGCCATGCGGTGTGCTCTTTTTCTATGGCGCGAAGATTCAGCCACAACTCTACCGGTGTCTCTACGAGGCGACATGCTTTATCCTGCAAAACAAAAGAAACACAGAAAATTCGAAGTTACCGTTAGAGAAAAACGTCACCGTAGAATTGACCACAAAGATGAGGGGAACGTTTTTTCTGAAGAGAGGAAGTGCTTTTGATGAGTGGGTGTTGGTGAAAGTTGAACTTTTGTGGAGAAGAGGCTATGGAGTTTTTAGGTTTTTGTTTAGGAGCAAGAAGGTAGAAGATGAAGGTGATAAGGTAAGTGAGGTAAATGAGAGGGTTAAGAGAGATAAATGAGATGGGAAGAGATGGGCCCCTCACGGGAAAAATTACATTTTTTACTGCGCGCCTTGCAACACGGGCCGTGTTGTGTGACACGGGCACCCGTGTTGCGCCCCCTGGAGCTTAATTAAATCTGTTCAGCTGATATTTGTGACACGGGCCGTGTCACACGACACAGGCACCTGTGAGATGAACGACATCACTTCTGCTCTTCTGCTGCCCTTCGTAGTAAGGTTTCAATCGCTGACCATTCACTTTAAAAATGTCCCAGTTTGCTTGATTTTTCAGCTCTATTGCTCCGTGCGGAAATACCTTGTGTACAATAAAAGGTCCTGACCATTTCGATTTAAGCTTTCCAGGAAATAGTTTCAGCCGAGAGTTGTATAAGAGCACTAACTGTCCTTCCCAAAATTCTTTCTTTTGAATTCTTCGATCATGCCATTTTTTTGTTTGATCTTTGTAAATTTTGGCATTCTCATACGCCCGATTCCGGAATTCCTCTAACTCATGGAGTTGGAGGGTCCTAGACTCTCCTGCTTTGGTGAGGTCTAGATTGAGGACTTTCGATGCCCATAATGCCTTGTGTTCCAACTCTAAAGGAAGATGGCAAGCTTTACCATAGACTAGTTGGTACGGGGACATACCGATGGGTGTTTTGTAAGCAGTACGGTACGCCCAAAGAGCGTCATCTAGCTTTACTGCCCAATCCTTACGGGAGGCATGCACTGTCTTCTCTAGTATTTGTTTGAGTTGTCTATTCGACACCTCTACATGCCCATTGGTTTGAGGATGGTAAGGGGTAGCTATTTTGTGCTTCACATTATACTCAAGTAGTAACCTTTCCATGAGATGATTCAGGAAGTGAGTTCCTTCATCACTTATAAGAGCCCTCGGTACTCCAAACCGAGAAAATATGCTCTCCTTCAGGAACCTGACCACTACCTTCGCATCATTAGTTGGTAGCGCCACTGCTTCTACCCACTTTGAAACATAGTCGACCGCCACCAGGATATAGTTTTTTCCAAAGGATGGTGGGAATGGCCCCATAAAGTCAATCCCCCAAACATTAAACAGCTCTACTTCCAACATGGAATTTTGCGACATCTGGTTTCTTTTGGAGATATTTCCAGTCCGTTGACGTCTGTCGCATTCCTTCACTATGTCCTAGGCATGCTTGAACAAAGACGGCCAATACAACCCTGATTGGAGGACTTTGGCCGCGGTGCGGTCACCACTGAAATGCCCTCCATAATCCGAATTATGACATGCTCCGAGGACCTTCCTCTGCTCATCTTCAAGAACACATCTTTTGACCAATCCATCCACCCCTCGTTTGTAAAGAAACAGGTCATCCCATAAGTAAAACCTGCAGTCATGAACAAACTTTTTTCTCTTGTTAGAATCAAAGTCGTCAGGTATTATACCCCCGACCAAATAATTCGCGTAATCGGCAAACCACATAACACCATTAATAGCTAGGATGTGTTCATCAGCAAACTCATCCTTTATCGGGCGCTTGTCCTCATTTTCTTCAATTGGTGACATTCGCGAGAGGTGATCAGCTACGGTGTTTTCACACCCTCTCTTATCACGAATCTCCACATCGAATTCTTAGAGAAGTAAGATCCATCTCAGGAGCCTGGGCTTTGATTCTTGCTTAGTAAAAAGATATTTTAAAGCAGCATGGTCAGTATAAACAATCACTTTGGAACCCAACAGATATTGCCTAAATTTGTCAAAGGCATACACCACAACTAACAACTCCTTCTCGGTAGTTGCGTAATTCATCTGTGCAGGGTTCAAAATGTGACTAGCATAGTAAATAACATGCAACAACTTCTCTCTCTGCTGCCCCAACACAGCCCCCACGGCGATGTCACTGGCATCACACATGATCTCAAACGGTAGAGACCAATCAGGGGCAATCACAATCGATGTTGACACTAACTTATTTTTCAGCTTTTCAAACGCGTCAGCACACTCCTCATTGAACACAAATGCTTTGTACTTGACCAACAAGGACGTCAACGGTTTAGCTATCTTGGAGAAATCTCTTATAAACTTACGGTAGAAACCCGCGTGGCCTAAGAAACTTCGAATACCTTTCTCGTTCACAGGTGGTGGTAACTTAGATATCACCTCCACTTTGGTTTGATCGACTTCGATCCCCTTGTGAGAGATCTTGTGACCAAGGACAATGCCCTCTCGCACCATAAAATGGCATTTTTCCCAGTTTAGGATCAAGTTAATTTCCTAACATCTCTGCAAAACAAGTGAAAGGTTAGTTAAACAATTATCGAATGATGAGCCAAACACAGAAAAGTCATCCATGAAGACTTCCATATGCTTTTCGAGCATATCAGCAAAAATAGACGTCATGCATCTTTGAAACGTCGCTGGTGCATTACACAGCCCGAATGACATCTGTTTGTATGCAAAGACACCGTAGGGGCAGGTGAAAGTCGTCTTCTCTTGATCCTCCAGTGCAACCTTAATTTGGTTGTACCCGGAGTACCCATCCAAAAAACAATAGTAGTCATGCCCAACTAATCTCTCTAACATCGGGTCAATGAACAACAATGGAAAATGGTCTTTTCTTGTGGCTAAATTTAGCCTCCTATAATCAATGCACACTCTCCAACCAGTGACCGTTCTAGTGGGAATCAGCTCATTCTTTTCATTAGTCACTACAGTTGTACCTCCTTTCTTGGGGACCACATGAACAAGACTTACCCATGAACTGTCTGATATAGGGTAGATAAGTCCCGCATCCAACAACTTCACGAATTCCTTTCTTACTACCTCCTTCATAACGGGGTTTAGTCTCCTTTGGGGCTGTACAACCGGTTTGTGATCTTCTTCCATAAGAATTTTGTGCATGAAAACTGTAGGACTTATACCCTTGAGGTCTTCAATTTTCCACCCCATAGCACCCTTAAATTTTGTTAGAACTCCAATCAACTTGTCCTCTTAGAAAATTTTCAAACTAGAGCTAATGATCGCGGGACATTTTTCTTCAGTGTCGAGGAACACATATTTGAGATTCTCAGGAAGTTGTTTCAATTATGAAATTTTTGGCTTTTCTTCATCATCTTCCAACACTATAGGTTGCCTTAAGTCTTCCCAACGATGTGGTCGGAATCCTTTTTGAAAAGGTTGAGTCTCCAACATCTCCACCACCTCCATGTCACTATCATCGACTTCTTTATCTTCCTTAAAAATTGACATGCTTAACACTCTCTCAAGAGGTAATTGGGTCACACTCTCCAAATGTTCATTCTCTATCACTTGCTCTAGTACTTGTATGTTCCTACTTGTGCAAGAATCCTCTTTATGCTTCATGGTATTCCTCACATCAATTTTTAACTCCTCGTCATAAACCTTCAAGGTAAGGGTACCACCTTCCATATCTATCATGATTCTCCCGGTTTCCAAGAATGGTCGGCCTAAAATCAAAGGGATTTCTTCATCTTTCGGCATTTCAAGGATCACAAAATCGACCGGAAACACAAACTTATTTACTTTCACTAGCACGTCTTGGACTACTCCGTAAGGTCGCTTAACCGAATGATCTGCAAATTAGAGAGTCATCCGAGTATCTTGAACTGCACCGATACCCAACTTTCTGTAGATGGACAAAGGCATGAGACTAATACTTGCCCCTAAATCGATTAAAGCTCTTTTGAATTCCCTATCACCAATAGTGCATGGAATAGTAACCGCTCCGCTGTCCTTCTTCTTCACTGGAATCTTCAAACCCTGCAAAATAGCACTACAAGTTTCGGTTAGAATAATAGATTCGGACTCACTGGTTCGCTTCTTAGCGATGATATCTTTCATGAATTTTGCATAAGTGGGAATTTGCTCAAGTTCTTCCAATAATGGAATATTCATCTCTAACCTTTTAAATAATTCAAGGAACTTGTCAAAATTCTTCTCTTGCTGTCCCTTCTTTTTATTTCTTGATGGATAAGGTAGCTTGATCACCGGTTTCGGTTCTACAACTTTTTCTTTAGTCACCGGTGCTGGTGTTACCACTTCTTCTTCAACAACATCATTTTATTTTATTTCCAGTTCCACTTCAATCATATGATCATCTAGCTCAACTTCCTTTTCCTCCATTTCCTTGGATTTACCACTTCTTGTTACTACCGCCTTAACTTGGTGGTGATCTTTAGGATTTGGCACTGTAGCACTTGGAAGTGTACCCAACGCTTGTGAACTCGCAAGTTGTTGAGCAATTTGACTCATCTGTACTTCAAGATTTTTAATGGATGCACCAGTATTCCTTAAGTTGCTCCTTGTCTCTTCTTGAAATTGAGAACTTTGGGCAGCCATTTTCTCAATGGCGACCTCCCAATCAGCTTTTCTAGGGGCTTGTTGTTGCGGTTGTTGATATTGAGGTTGGTACGGTGGCTGTTGATATTGTTGCTGCTGAGGTTGATACGGTTGTTGGCCTTGAACCGGTTTTTGCACATTTCCTTGCTGATCTTTCCATGAGAAATTTGGGTGATTTTTCCAACCGGGATTATATGTGTTGGCATAAGGATTGTTCTGCCTCAACATATTAATTTGTTCCAACTGCTCTTGAGTTGCCACACAATGCACGGTAAAGTGTGGCCCACCGCATATTTCGCAAGGTGGTGCTTGAACTGGTTCAACTTGGGCCACTGTCTGAGTTCCAATATTCATCTTCTTTAACCTTCTCTCTACCTCGGCGGTAATTTGGTCTTCCATTTTAACGACCTGATCAGCCAGCTTCAAATCAATCTTACCCTCCGGTTGGTTCACAGTGCGATCATACAACTCAAGATGCTCATTGGCGGCAATTGCTTCTATGATCCTTTTGATACCAGTGGCTGTTGAGAAGTTGGTTGAGCCACCAGCCGCAGTGTCAATAAGCTGTTTTATTTTGAGTCGTAATCCATTCACAAAATTCTGCATCTGCTCGGTGGCGTCCATGTTATGAGTAGGACATGCCGTCAGACACCTCTTAAACCGCTTATATGCATCCCCTAAAGATTCCCCTTCTTTTTGTTTGAAGTTGACAATGTCATATCTTTTTCGAATAAACACTGAAGTAGGGAAATACTCGTTAAGGAACGCAATTTCCATCACTTGCCAAGTTGTGATACTCCCAGCTGGAAGTGAGTAGAACCATTCTTCTGCATCATCAGTCAGTGTGAACGGAAACATAACCAGTCTCTTGGCTTCTTCGAAATGGCCTTCTATCTTCAAAGATGTGGTAGTTGTTAGGAATCTCTGTAGATGCTTGTTTGCATCTTCATTGATTCTTCCTGCGAAAGGCTTGCTCTCCAACTGGAGAATAGTGGAAGGATGTAGCTGAAAGTGTGCCACATTCACCGGTTAATTCACGATGGTCATCCGGTTTGGTTGAGCATTGGCCCCTCCATAGTCTCCCAAAAGTCTTTCAGCCTGAGGTGGATTCCCAGCCATTTGAACAGTTTCAGGTGTTGTCTCTCTCTCTCTCTCTGCTTCTGAGTCACTGTGCACAAATATAACTTCTTCTATTTCTAGCAACAGAACGCCAGAACCTGAACTTGACCCTGCCAGTCTTTCAACTCTAGCTTTTCTCAGTCTCTCGTGCAATGCTCGCTCTGGTTCTGTATCAAAAGAATATTTAGCTGAGGCCTAACCTCGTATACACAGCTAGACAAACGTTAGATATTTTAAGCACAGAGAAAATACAGCGAATAATTAAAAATTTTAGTCGCAGAGCAACAAAATTTCCTTTGGATCCTAAAAACAACATTAATTTGGCAGTCCCCGGCAACGGCGCCAAAGACTTGATCGGAAAAATAGCAAGTGTACTATTTTTACCGATGTAGTAATAAGGGAAAAAGTCTCAAGTATCGATCTCAAGGACTGCGTAGTAATCAACAGTAGTTTAGTATTCAAAGGGACAAAAATATCTTGGGGTTGTTTGGTAGCAGTATATAAAACTAGTAAAATAATGACTTTTTGATTTATCTAAGAACAATGCTAGGGAAGTGGATAAATTGCGAGTAAAGACCATAAAGAATTATTCGGAGATATTCGTTTTCAACCTCATTAAGTCAAATTTCAAAATCAGTTTTCCTTAATTCCTTAATGAAAAACCCTTTTTGATAATTTTCCTGCACACTAATTCCTTAGTTGCCCACGAAAATCATCAAGCAATAGTTCTGACATAAACGCACGTTGTTACGAGGTATCCCCATTCCTAGGGAATATCTACCGTAATGTTATTTTTCAAAAGCATTAGGTTGACTTTCCAGACCAAAACCTAATCGTAAATCAAATTCTATTTTCCAATATGAATATGCATTAAGATCGTTGCAAAATAAAAGTTATAAGGTGAAAAACATAAATCTCATAGAATAATCCCAACAAAGGTCAATACATCGAAATTTAGGACCACCTCCTAACAAATGGGGGTTTAGCCACTCATGTTCTTAATCAAAACAAATGTACTTAAAATAAAAAGGGAAAAGATCATTATAATAGAAATTGGTTCACTTGGATCATCAATTGCTTCCGCTTTTGATCGATCCTTCGTTCTCCAGAAATCTCCTTCTCCACTGTAAAAACTCCATCCCAATCCAAAAGTATTCAGTCTTAGCCAAAATGCCGCTAATAAATCTAAATTCAAATTACATCACAAAATGTTTAAAATGCCCTTCGAAACAACTCAGCTGGCACAAAACAGGAAAAAATGACAAATTCACTATCAGTGGCCCTGACACGGGCCGTGTCATGGGACACGGGTGGCCGTGTTAGGCTGCTGCTCAAAGGGGCGTGGCTTTCTTCTTTAGGGACTGCAACACGGGCCGTGTTGTGTGACACAAGCACCCGTGTTGTGCTTCTGTTCTCCATTTTTCTCTTCAAAACTTGGGCGTGTCATCCAACCGTGTCCCTCCTGACACGGGCCGTGTTGTGCAACACGGGCACCCGTGTCAGGCCTCTGAATTCCATGTTTTCGGCTTTTTTCTGTCTCCGAAACGGTACTGATATCGGGTCACCACTTTGATAACGCGAAATCGTACATATATATTGACATATAATTCAACTAATATTTGACTGGTTTCAATCCAATTTCGGGTTTTTCCATGTTATTTGTCTGATATTTTGCAGGTATTTGAAGATCATGTCCAAACAAAGCAATATGAAGAAAATAAGCAATTACAGATGAAATATGGACGAAAACCATATGAAAACAACATGAAAAACAACAGATGCGAATTTTGCTGCTGTGACGACCGTCACACATCCATGACGACCGTCACACACCATGACGACCGTCATGCAGGCAAAAACGCAGAACTTCAGTAAACGTGCAAAAATCAGTTCCAAGTCCCAAAATAATGGACCACTACTTCCTATTTTCTCTGACTCCAAGTCCACCTTCTGCAAGATATAACCGTTAGTATTTCACCTCTATAAAAGGAGAAGGAGGGGAGCTGAGAAAGGGGGCCGCATTCAGATAACGAAGTGCTGCCCAAATATTTTCCAGAGCAAATTTAGTTTAAATCTTGTTTTTGTTTTCCTTTCCTTTTTCCTGTATTCCATTTCTGCAATATTCTTTTGTACGCTCTATTGGCTTGAAGACACAATCCTGCCGACATCGTTGGGATTTGGCCAAAAGCCAATTGGATACTTTACAGGTTTTTATTATTTCGTTAATTGTAACTTTAATTCCCAGCAGTATGTATGTTCTAAATTTCTGCTTTTATTTACGCTTTACCTGTTCCAAATCCATGTCTAGCTAAACCAGAGTAATCGGTATGTAATAATAATTCAGATGGGATTTGATAATAACCGGTTAAAACCTTTCTTTTTCAAAAGTTATTTATGGCCTGAGTGTTTAAACTTATTTCATGAATAAACGTTCGTCGCGACAGCGAGAACTTGTTTAAAAGTAGTTTTGCCACGATAGTGAGAAATTAATTAAGGTACGAACCAACAAGTGACAGTTGCGGCTAGGACCAGATAGTAAACACTAGGCATTTGTTTTAATAACAGCGAAAGCACTTTAAAATAGATTAGAAGTTAGAGATTTCCAAAAAGCGATTTTAACCCCGAACGGGATAGCGACAGCATACGTTCCGCCTTAAAGTTGCGACTAGCGTCAACAACCATCGTGAGACGAAGGTCTTTATATCACTATTTTCTTCTTAAATAAATTTTGAAAATATTTTGAATACCGGTAACTTGTCAAATCCCCGAAGAACATAATTATTGCATATCGATTCGCGTAATTATAATTTAAGTAACGTTTTTAGTTCCCTTTAGTAATAGCAATTATTCCCTTAAACATTATCTACCTAGCTAAACATAGTAACTCCCGAGAACACTAGTTTGATTACGAGTCCTTGTGGGATCGACATCTTTTATTACTACGTGATAGACTGTGCACTTGCAGTTAAGTTGTATTAGACATAGAAAGTCGTGATCAAGTTTTTGGCGCCGTTGTCGAGGACCCGTTTAGTTAATAGTGTAACCTTCTGTTACGCCGTATAGACTAGGTTAACAATTCTCTCTCCTTCTACTCGTTCTTCGATTGTATGCCAAGTACTCGCTCACAAGGCGAAATCTTACAACCTACAATCGCTGAACTAGGGCGCTTCTTACATCTAAGAAGGCATATCGTCGAATATTAACGAAGACACAACATTCCTGATCTTCTAGCTCATCCTCCAGTTAAAGAAGAAAAGATGGCTGAAGGACCTCAAAACAAACCGCTGAAGGCATACGCTACACCCTCTCAGATGGAGCCTAGAAGTAGCATAGCTGCCCCAACTATAACTCGAAACAATTTTGAGCTAAAACCGTCATTGCTGTCAGCTGTACAACAACATCAATTCTCAGGAAATGCAACTGAGGATCCAAATGAACATTTAACGAAGTTTGTACAATACGCAGACACAGTGAAAGCAAATGGAGTAACTCTAGACGCAATAAGACTTCGTCTTTTCCCTTTCTCTCTTAGAGATAGAGCTTGGACATGGTTACAATCCTTACCATCCAACTCCGTTACGACATGGGAACAATTGAAGAACGTTTTCTTAGCGAGATATTTTCCGCCAAGCAAAACTGCTATGCTTAGAGCTCAAATCAACAGATTTTAACAGAAAGATACTGAATCTCTCTATGAAGAGTGGGAAAGGTTCAAAGATATGATGAGAACATGTCCTCACCACGGTCTAGAAGACTGGGTGACGATCCATACTTTCTATAATGGGCTTTTATACAACACCAGATTAACGGTAGATGCCGCCGCGGGCGGTGCACTTATGGATAAGCCATACGACGAAGCCTATCAACTAATCGAAAACATGTCTCAGAACCACTGCCAATGGGGAGGTGAACACATTCCAGCAGAGAAACCCGTAGCGAAAGGTGGGATGTACGAGATCAGCAGCCTTGGAAAGTTCAACGCTAAAGTAGATGCTCTATCATAGAAAATCGACAGTCTGTCCGTTAACCCCACTGCAACCGTCGCTGCTGTAACTCCAAACTGCGAGTTATGCGGAATCGCCACTCATAATGCGCCCGAGTGCCCATTGCTGGCCGGAATCCCACCAGACCAAGTAAATTACGCTCAAGGAAACCCCTATGCGAATACCTACAACCCAGGTTGGCGAAACCATCCAAACTTTTCTTACAAACGCGATAATGCATTGCAGATGCCTGCTGCCGCGCCAGGATATCAGAAACCAGCTGCTTCCCAGACTGCCCCTAGGAAATCAAACCTTGAGTTGATGATGGAAAAATTCATAGCTACTCAAGCTCAAACAAACAAAGAATTCCTAAACCAAAACATACACACTAGCGAGCAAATTAAACAGCTGACCGGAAAAGTAGACGCTTTAGCCACCCACAACAAAATGCTAGAAACACAGATATCACAAGTGGCCCAACAACAAGCCTCTGCCGCTGCCCCAGCTGGAACATTTCCAGGACAGCCCGAACCTAATCCAAAAGGTCAAGCAAATGCCGTCATATTAAGAAGCGGAAAAGAATTGGACGAACTGATCGATCCGAGAACCGAAAACTCAGCCATGCAACAAAAACCAACTGAACAAGCAGAAAAGGAATCCGAGTTAGATAAGAAGGAAGACAATGAGAAGGAGGACACCGCAAGTGAAAAAACTCAAGCACCTCCAGCGCCATATAAACCACCGATTCCTTATCCTCAAAGACTAATAAACTCCAAAACTACAGGGCAGTTTAAGAAATTTGTAGAGCTCCTTAAATAGTTGAATATCACTATTCCTTTTACAGAAGCTATCACTCAAATGCCCTCGTATGCTAAATTTCTCAAAGAAATCGTGTCAAATAAGAGAAAGATCGAGGATAACGAGACAATAACACTTACTGCCGAATGTAGCGCAATCATTCAAAACCACATGCCTCCTAAATTAAAAGACCCAGGTAGTTTATCCATACCCTGTGTCATTGGAAAGTTCGTAATAGACAAAGCTCTATGCGATCTAGGAGCCAGTATCAGTGTTATGCCTTTATCTATATGCAAAAAGCTGAATATGGGAGAACTAAGACCAACCAAAATGTTCGTACAATTGGCTGACCGATCAGTCAAATACCCTGTCGGTATACTGGAAAACGTTCCAGTACGCATAGGACAATTCTACATCCCAACCGATTTCATAATTATGGATATTAAGGAAGATTCAGTTACTCCAATTATGCTAGGAAGACCGTTCCTAGCTACAGCCGGAGCTATTATAGACGTAAAGAAAGGAAGGCTAACATTTGAAGTAGGAGAAGAAAAGATAGAGTTCATTCTCACCAAGTTCTTACAAGCACCAGCCATAGACGATACCTGCTATTTAGTAGATGTAATTGACGAATGCATAAGAGAACTTGAAAATGAAGAGACCACGTATTCAGAAATAATAAAGATTCAAATACCCGATATTTCTGAAGACGATGATTGGCGTAAACCGTATAAAGACGACAGTCTAAGCGAAAGCTTAGCACTAACCCCAAACCATATGCCAGGTCCGAAGAACCCATCTTTAGAACTTAAAACACTACCCAAAAACCTTAGATATGAATTCCTAGACGATGAACTAAAAAGACCAGTGATAGTCAACGCCGACTTAGGACAACTAGAAACCGCAAAGCTATTAGAAGTCCTAAAGAAGTACCCCACCGTGTTAGGCTATAACATAAGCGATCTAAAAGGTATAAGCCCTTCGATCTGTATGCATCGAATTACAATAGAGGAAGACTGTAAAACCTCTAGAGAGCATCAGAGGAGACTGAACCCCATCCTAAGCACTGTAGTCAAAGACGAAGTAAAGAAATTGCTAGATGCATGAATCATCTACCCAATATCCGATAGTGAATGGGTCAGCCTAGTTCATGTCGTACCTAAGAAAGGAGGAGTCACAGTAGTTAAGAACGAAAAAGGCAAATCAATAACAAAAAGAGTCGTGACTGGAAGCAGAATGTGTATTGATTATAGAAAGCTTAACAAAGCCACACGAAAAGATCACTTCCCCTTGCCCTTCATAGACCAAATGTTAGAAAGATTAGCCAAACATTCATATTTCTGCTATCTAGATGGTTATTCGGGATTTTTCTAAATTCCCATTCATCCTGATGACCAAGAAAAGACAACATTCACATGTCCTTATGGTACTTTTGCTTACCGCCGAATGCCGTTCGGACTTTGTAATGCTCCAGCAACCTTCCAAAGATGCATGATGGCAATCTTCGTAGATTTCATAGACGACATCATGGAAGTATTTATGGACGATTTCTCAGTATGTGGACAAAGTTTCGAAGGATGCATACAAAACTTAGAAATGGTATTAGAACGTTGTGTAAAAGTGAACCTCGTCCTAAATTGGGAAAAATGCCATTTTATGGTCCGACAAGGAATAGTTCTAGGACATGTCATATCTAATAAAGGGATTGAGGTCGACAAAGCTAAAATAGAAATTATAAAAGACCTCCAACCTCCAAAATTCGTACGCGAAATATGGAGTTTTCTAGGACATGCCGGTCTCTACCGCAGATTTATAAAAGATTTTTCAAAAATCACAAAACCTCTGACCAGCCTGTTGATGAAAGATGCTGAGTTCGTCTTTGACAACGACTGTCTAAAAGCATTCGAAACATTAAAATCAACCCTTATCACCACACCAATTATGCAACCACCCGATTGGCGACTACCGTTCGAAATCATGTGCGATGCGAGTGATTATGCTGTAGGCGCAGTTCTAGGACAAAGGAAGGACAAGAAGCTTCATGCCATCTACTACGCCAGTAGAACCTTAGATCCTGCCCAAATGAACTACGCCACAACAGAAAAGGAACTTCTAGCAGTTATATTTGCGCTTGACAAATTTCGTTCTTACTTAGTAGGAGCAAAAATTATCATATACACAGACCACGCTGCCATTAGGTACCTAATAAGCAAAAAGGATGCCAAACCAAGATTATTGAGATGGATCCTATTATTACAAGAGTTTGACTTAGAAATTAAAGATAAGAAAGGAACCGAGAACGTAGTTGCAGATCACTTATCCCGAATAGAAGGCATCAAACATGAACCAGTACCGATAAATGACGATTTTCCATACGAACATCTGATAGCCAAATTAGAAAGTGACATGCCTAACTTAATCTCGGAAGATCCAGAACTCGAAAAAGCCGTAGAAGCCGTCTATGCCCAAGTCACATTCCCTTGGTATGCCGACATTGTTAATTACCTAGCTGCAGGCGTGCTTCCACCGGATCTCACTTATCAGCAAAAGAAGAAATTCTTCCACGATCTGAAACACTATTATTGGGATGAACCTCTACTCTTCAAGAGAGGGGCCGACAACATATACCGTCGCTGTGTCCCAGAGGAAGAAATAGAAAACATCATTTCTCAATGCCATTCAGCACCATATGGTGGTCATGTCAGTACATCCAAGACGTGTGCTATGATTCTACAAGCCGACCTATTCTGGCCTAACCTCTGGAAAGACGTTCACATCACTGTGCTAAAATGTGATCGATGCCAACGAACTGGAAACATCTCACGACGTGATGAAATGCCTCAGAAAGGAATCTTAGAGGTAGAAATCTTTGACGTATGGGGAATAGATTTCATGGGACCCTTCCCGTCTTCTTTCAGGAATAACTACATACTCATCACTGTAGACTATGTGTCTAAATGGATAGAAGCCATTGCCGCTCCAACAAATGACGCACGAGTAGTAATCAAACTCTTCAAAAACACAATCTTTCCTAGATTCGGTGTACCCAGACTCGTCATTAGTGACGGCGGATCACATTTCATATCGCGAATTTTTGACAAACTTCTTTCTAGATATGGAGTCCGACACCGAGTAGCTACACCATATCATCCGCAAACTAGCAGACAAGTAGAGGTCTCGAACAGGGAAATAAAATAAATATTGGAAAAGACTGTCGCTACCTCAAGGAAAGATTGGTCATCAAAGCTGAATGAAGCTTTATGGGCTTATAGGACCGCTTTTAAGACACCAATAGGTACTACACCTTTCAAATTAGTTTACGGTAAATCCTGTCATCTCCCTGTAGAATTAGAGCATAAAGCCTTCTGGGCCATTAAGACACTTAATTTCAACTACACTGAGGCAGGAGAGAAACAAATCTTGAACTTACACGAATTAGAAGAACTTAGATTGGACGCTTACGAAAATTCCCGTATCTACAAAGAACGAACTAAGAAATGGCATGATAAACGTTCAGTCCGGAAACTATTCAATGTGGGAGACATCGTACTTCTATTTAATTCAAGATTGAAACTTTTCCCAGGTAAACTAAAATCTAGGTGGTCTGGACCTTTTGAAGTGACTAAAGTACTTCAAAGTGGAGCTGTTGAAATTACCGATAAGACGAATGCACCATTTATCGTAAACGGGCAACGTTTAAAACATTATAATAAGAACGAAAATAGCCCTCAAGTCAGCAGTATAACATTGCTCGAGCTTCCTGCTCAAACCCCCGAATAGCTTGTCACCAAGCTATCGTCAGGCTTTTGACGTTAAAAACAGAGCTTAATGGGAGGCAACCCAATTTTCCCGTATTTCCCTCTTTACTGTATTTCATTCTCATTTTTTATTTGAAATCTTACTTTGAAATTTTAACAAAATTTTTAAACTTAAATTGCAACTATTTTTATTTTTTTTTGTTTCATTATTTTCTCTTTTATTTAAACTTTGTTTTTATTTCTACCACCTTTTGTTTCTAAAAATTCTGACTTAAAATTTCTGTTTTAAACTTTTCAGGATTTTAAAAGCCTTCACACTTTCCTCCTGTTTTTCTCCGACTAACCTGCGAGTATGGCCGAGTACGACTTCACAAAGGTTCATTTTCGAGGATTAGCTCAAAAGGCAAGATTTGAAGCATTAACTGAGAGAGACATAGCCTTAACACTGTATTATGATAAGTCTACCATGGAGAAGCTAGGAATTACTGATAGCATTCAATTCCTGTTTAATCAATTAGGTTGGGAGAACACCTCCTTGAAAACCCGTTTTGCTACCTATAAGGACCTCACCTACGAATTCCTTAGTTCCTTCAGGTACTTACCCAACTATGGTTTTGGATCAAACACAGAGCTGATCACCTTTAGAATGTTTGGAATGGACCAAACCCATAGCCGTATGTCATTAGCTAACCTCCTAGGATTTCCTAGCGGACCACATGTGTTCATCAGTGCCGAAGATGACGATCTTGATTTTGAACTAAACCAGTTCTGGGGTAAAATCACAGGCGACTATCACCCTGACCCAAATGGCATGTATAACGCTGAGATTCATAACCCCGCTTTCAGATACTTTCATAAGATCCTAGCTCACACCCTTTTCGGAAAGGAAGAAAACATTACCACAGTATCTAAAGAAGAGTTGTTTATCTTGTTCTGTGCTTCTCAGGGCCGTCCAGTGAATGCCGTGCCTTTTATAATGAGATCCTTCCTACGCCTCACTCAGGAATCACAATCACCCATTCTAATAGGAGGCCTCGTGACAATGATTGCCCACGAGCTTGGCCTTAGATTCCACCTAAATGCAAGCACTAGTTTTGGCACCATCCGACCCATGAATATCCAGTTTTTCTTTAACAGGCGCATTTTAAGAACCATGGGACCTGGACCTTACGAGTACCTTATCAATGACAAACCTGTCCAGCTATTCATATTGCCAAATCATCAGATGACTAGTATCCATAACAAGGACAATTGAGTTTATGAATTAGATGAGCCTATGGGACCTCCTTCACCTCAATCCACACCACAAAATTACATGTACGACAGTGATCACATCTCTGAAGCACATGATTATATGTATTATGAGGATGCTGTATCAGAAGCTGAGGTAGACCCTAAGACCCCTCCGCATTACAACACCTATCCTGAGCCCATTCCTGAAGAAAACACTGACAAAATGGATACTGTTCTGAACCGATTAGACAACTTCGACGCAACTCTGACCACTGTAAGAGAAGAAATAACAAGCATACACAGCGAATTATCAGTTTTCATGGACTTAGTTTGTGACCAGCTCGATTACTACGCCCGGAAGTTTGACGAATTGAAGGCACAAAAGGACTGAGATTTTCGCTTTAGTTTAGTTTATTTTTTCCTGTTTTTCTGTATGCTTTCCATTATTTTTATTTCGGCATTGTTTCATTTCACTTATGTATTACATTAAAAACAATCATTTTAATTAAATGTTATTTCAATTTCATTCATTATTCCCTTATTCTGTTTTCATGTTATCATATGCCTCTTGGCTGATTTATTACATTGCGGTATCAATTACAAGCCTTAAAAAAACATGTCAAAAGCACCACTGTAGCAAAATTCTGCGTTCTGCAGAATTTGCTGGTGTGACAACCGTCACAGACCCATGACGCCCGTCACACGGGTGATGACCGTCACAGATGTGTGACGACCGTCACGAGTCCAGAACCTGATATCTGCTATAACAGAGGTTACATTTCTTCCCCCACTCCCATTTTATCAACTTCCCATCACCACACATCCAAACCCCATTTCAAAATTTCTTTTTCCCTCCTTACTACATATAATCCCAACTCCCATTTCATCTTCATTAACCAATTTCGTAAAATTTCTCACTCCGCAGAAACCGCATTCTTCCCCCATTTCATCAGCATCATCTAGCAAATGGCAAGAAACAATGAAACCCCTGACCTTAGCAATATCAATTTCAGCGAAGGCGACTCCAGCGAGAAACAGAGAGAAAACTACGTAGCCTTCCATCAACGGTCGCTACAGCCAACCCACTATCCGCACATATCATCTCTCACGGAACTCGGCCTCCTTGACGGCGTCACCTGGATGCTCCAGAGAGCCGGCATTTGGCATCTATGCACAAATCCGCAGCCCACTTACGAACAACTCACCCTTGAGTTCCTCAGTTCGTTCAGTTACTTCACCTCTAGCGGCGACCTTAGCCAAAATTCCGGCGCCGCTTGCTTCCATATGTTCGGCACGAACTACCAATTGAATCAAAATCAGATTGCCGACATCCTACATTTCCCTCGCGGCGAAGATGCTCACCGCCGCATTACCGAACAATTTCAACATGAAGCTTTTGCACTTTGGTCCCAATTGACCGGAATCAATGCCGACGGCTGGGATTCTCTGCATGCAACACACATCCACAACCCAACCATCCGGTATTTCCACAGAGTGCTGAGCAATACCATCTTCGCAAGAGATAGCAACCACAAGGTGAACTCCAAAGAACTTTTCTTTCTCCGCTGCGTGTTCAATTCCGAACCCATCAACGCCGCTCCATTCCTCCTGGCCCACATTCAGGCCAACTGCAACCGTGGCTCTAAGCCATTTTACTTTGGCGGGATTGTTACCTCCATTGCACTAGGCCTGAACCTCGGTAACCAACTTCAGAATCTGCATACAATTCCTTCGGTATTTCTCGACACCAACCATTGCAGAGCTTCTCACTTCATCCGCTCCAGGTCCGATGGAAAGTACCATCTGGTCGTGCGTTGCAAAACCATCAGAAGCATCATCATGCCGTCACGTACTCGGATGCACCCACAGGATCGTGCCAACTGGCTTTTTGACCTAAATGCCCCTGCTGCTACCGCTGCCCCAACTCAAACCAATACCCAAGGGTCTGTTGACGAAATGCAAGATGAGTTGGACAAAAATGAGCAACCTGAGGCATCGCAACCACTTCCTTCTGAAGTCACATCCTACCGTCGCCACCGCCACCGTCCCGAGCCCGACTTCTCTGAAGAAGACCTCCGCCGATCCCTCGACCAACAAACACAGATACTCGCCATGATGCAGCAACAAAATCAGCGAGCAGAGCAATTCGAAGCTTGGCAGAGAACCACGATGCAACAGCTCCAAACTGGCCAGGAAGCCATCACTGAGAACTTGGCAAATCTTACCTTGCAATTCGAAGGACTCTGAGATTATGTCTATCACACCGGAGCTCTGAACTTTGAGGCCCGAGTCGACCAAGCCAGAGGTAGAGGACGAGACAGAGGACGTGACCGAGGCAGAGGCCGTGACTAGTTCTTTCTTTCTTTATTTGTTTCCTGTATTTTTCCCTTTCATGTTTTTTCATTTTCTCTGTATTTCCATCTCGCATTCTTTCAAATCAGTGAGGACACTGATTGAGATAGTGTGGGAGCGGAGCGTTTATTTCCCGTTTCCTTGTACTTTCAATTCAGTAATTTCAATTCAAACATTTTCCCACTTTAGCAAATAAAAGCTCATTTATATGTCTTTTTCCGTTACGCAAATTTCCCCACTTTATTCGACATAAACAAAATTTTTTCAGTTGTTCCTCAAAAGCATCACGAGAATGCGCCAAAGTTCAAACCAAGTTTTGAAACTCCGAGACGAAAATTCTAACAAAACCAGTACCGTCCTGACACCTTAGACCTCTGGTTTATGCGAGTCGGTTTCACTACCTACTTGTACCAAGGTTTCAAGTTTCTACGCAAACTCAACCCCAAGTAGTTTATACAAGCAGTCAGCACCATCCTAAACACTTCTAAGCGAGCGACCAATGCAAATAAGTGTATGATCTCTAAAAAGATGAAAAATCACGAAAAGAAAGCCATATAGCCCGAGTATAGAGACATGTTCCCTCTAAGTTAGGTGCTCCTCACCCGAGCATTTAGCCCAACGGTACAAAAACTCATTGAAAAATCAATAGTATAAGCTTATGAGCAATGAAAAGATCGAAACAGCAATGAGATCATATTCACTAACAGGTTGACTTGCCATGAAAGTGTATGGACAACGGGCTTAATGTGATTGCGCTAGAACAAACAGGGTAAAATTGACGCGAGAACCTTGATACCAAGCTACAGTAGCATGATTGGGACCGACTTGCATAAAAAGGAGACCTCCGAAGACCTATAGTCCAGTGTCGTCACCGTACTCGTTTTGTTCCTATTTAGAATCCCGGTTTTTCCCAACTTTCTGAACGAGGAAGCTGCCTCGTGCTTGCCGACTTTTATTCTTCCTGCTTTTACTTGAGGACAAGCAAAGATTCAAGCTTAGGGGAGTTTGATAACGCGAAATCGTACAAATATATTGACATATAATTCAACTAATATTTGACTGGTTTCAATCCGATTTCGAGGTTTTCCATGTTATTTGTCTGATATTTTGCAGGTATTTGAAGATCATGTCCAAACAAAGCAATATGAAGAAAAGAAGCAATTACAGATGAAATATGGACGTAAACCAGATGAAAACAACATGAAAAACAGCAGATGCGAATTTTGCTGTTGTGACGACCGTCACACATCCATGACGACCGTCACACGGGTGACGACCGTCACACACCATGACGACCGTCATGCAGGCAAAAACGCAGAACTTCAGTAAACGTGCAAAAATCAGTTCCAAGTCCCAAAATAATGGACCACTACTTCCTATTTTCTCTGACTCCAAGTCCAGCTTCTGCAAGATATAACCATTAGTATTTCACCTCTATAAAAGGAGAAGGAGGGGAGCTGAGAAAGGGGGCCGCATTCAGATAACGAAGTGCTGCCCAAATATTTTCCAGAGCAAATTTAGTTTAAATCTTGTTTTTGTTTTCCTTTCCTTTTTCCTGTATTCCATTTCTGCAATATTCCTTTGTACGCTCTATTGGCTTGAAGACACAATCCTGCCGACATCGTTGGGATTTGGCCAAAAGCCAATTGGATACTTTACAGGTTTTTATTATTTCGTTAATTGTAACTTTAATTCCCAGCAGTATGTATGTTCTAAATTTCTGCTTTTATTTACGCTTTACCTGTTCCAAATCCATGTCTAGCTAAACCAGAGTAATCGGTATGTAATAATAATTCAGATGGGATTTGATAATAGCCGGTTAAAACCTTTCTTTTTCAAAAGTTGTTTATGGCCTGAGTGTTTAAACTTATTTCTTGAATAAACGTTCGTCGCGATAGCGAGAACTTGTTTAAAAGTAGTTTTGCCACGACAGTGAGAAATTAATTAAGGTACGAACCAACAAGCGACAGCTGCGGCTAGGACCAGATAGTAAACACTAGGCATTTGTTTTAATAACAGCGAAAGCACTTTAAAATAGATTAGAAGTTAGAGATTTCCAAAAAGCGATTTTAACCCCGAACGGGATAGCGACAACATACGTTCCGCCTTAAAATTGCGACTAGCGTCAACAACCATCGTGAGACGAAGGTCTTTAGATCACTATTTTCTTCTTAAATAAATTCTGAAAATATTTTGAATACCGGTAACTTGTCAAATCCCCGAAGAACATAATTATTGCAAATCGATTCGCGTAATTATAATTTAAGTAACGTTTTTAGTTCCCTTTAGTAATAGCAATTATTCCCTTAAACATTATCTACCTAGCTAAACATAGTAACTCCCGAGAACACTAGTTTGATTACGAGTCCTTGTGGGATCAATATCTTTTATTACTACGCGATAGACTGTGCACTTGCAGTTAAGTTGTATTAGACATAGAAAGTTGCGATCACACTTCCTGCCAAAAACACACTAAAAACAACCAAATCAAACGCACCAGCGGCAAAAGTGATACAAACCTCAAAATAAGACTTACACCAAGATGACTGAAAATAACTATGAAAACATAAACAAGAGATTCGAAAACGGATAAAAACAATGCAAAACAAACGACATACACAGTTTGAAAAACACAACTAAAACCTACTGATCATAATGATATGATGATAAATACAAAAAAAAAATAGGCCACAACGAAAGTAAACAAGGATAGATCAACCACTGATAAGTAACCAACTCATGGGGATGACAACAACACTGGGGAAATCTAAAGTGATCAAACACAGGCTCATACATGGCCAGGATGATACTCTAGAGGAAGATGCCCTACTAGAGATATAACCAAACAGGTGGTCTCCACTAGGAAAAACAGAGCCAACAGATTCAAACATAATTAGTAGACAAACTAGGGATGAAAATGAAATGGAACCGGAATCCCTTCTAAGGATAAAACCAGAAAGAGAACATGATCTCCACTGGGAATTAAGTTAAACCAAAAGAGTTAACCTCTGATAAGAGAATCAAACAAGACAATAATGATCTTCTAACAAGAGACCGCATAAAACAAAGAAATTCCTTAAAGCAAAGAGTTCAAACGGGATCTTCAGGAAACAACGGGAAAAGAAAACAGGGTAAGTCTAAATCTGGAATATGCCAAGTGAGTTGGACTTAACAAATTCCCATAAGATCTGGACTTTATGGGAGACGTTGGTATAAACTAACAATCAAACTATAACAAAGTTAGGTGAAATTGCCAATAACTATTGGGCTTAACAATGCCAGTAACGACTGGACTTTGGATACCAATAACAATTGGATTTCAAAACAATGCCAGTAACGACTGGACTTTGGATACCGATAACGATTGGATTTCAAAATAATGCCAGTAACAACTGGACTTTCAAATAATGCTAGTAACGATTAGGCTTCAAGGGGAAATGATTGGTAACAACCAGACAAATGAATCAAAATGAGGAACTTGTAGCAACTAGCCTCATAGGGAGATATTGGTAACAACCAGACAATAGTACCAAATAACGATTAGATTTCAAAACAATGCCAATAACGACTGGACTTTAAGGAGAAATGACTGCTAACGACCAGACAAACGATATAATAGCAGATGGAGCCAAATAGAGGTGCTAGTAACAACTAGACTTCAAGGGAATACATGTGACACCCCATATTTCTACAAAATAAGCTAGTGATGATTGGGATAGAGGCATCGGTGACAACCAGGGATCTGAAGCAGAGGATGCCAGTGACAACTGCACTTAACAAATAAAAAGTTGGTGACAAACAAAGACCTGAAAGCATGCTAAATGTACATGATATGTAATTATGCTAATGATTAATGATATGCAGGAGCTGACTCTAACAAGAGACAAAGAATCCGAAGACTCAAAGGAGAAGATAGATAAACATATCTATCTTGCTGGGGAAACGAGGAATCACACTGAATTCAAGGAATAAAGGTGTCTAAAAGTTTGCTGAGCAATAAACCCACTCCACTTGGGAAATATAAAGCTTAAGAAAGCTTTCTGGAAATGGCAGTGTAACTTTAGTAGAGACACTAGATGACTCCACAGGGGATGAGTCTTCACACTATCAAAAATTGTATCTTATAGAGGGTACTGGGAGACTGTCCTCAATCTTGGTATCCACACGATCAGAGGAACAAAATAATAACTAAAGCCAACTTATGCTTTAATGGGGGATCATATTGAGATAGAACATAAAGACTTCTTCCAAGAGCGGTTGCAATGAACTTCTCGTGTAATCTTCTGCAGAGGTGACAACCATTTGATGTAGTGAAAATGCCTTTGCCCCTAACTTTTGCCTGGATCTCCCTTTCGGGTTTTCAATCCACTGGGATGCTCATTTTTGCCTAAGCCGCCCTTTCGGGTTTTCAACTTAGCAAGCACTCTTTTCATTTTGTCCCTAACTTTTGCCTGGATCTCCTTCATAAGTTATGATCCACCGGGATACCCATTGTTTCCTAAGCCTCCCTTGCGAGTTTTCGACTTATCGGGTTTTTTAGGCATAATATTTTTGTACTGCATCAGAATTCACCGGGTGGGTAAGTTGTTCTCCATCCATCATTGTGAGAATTAACGAGCCTCCTGAAAAGATTGTTTTTACAATAAATGGGCCATCATAATTAGGCATCCATTTCCCACGCATGTCCTTATGAACTGGCAAGATTTTTTTGAGTACAAGCTCCCCTTCATGGAAATCTCGGACGCGAACCTTCTTGTCAAAAGCACTCTTGATCCTCTTTTGATAAAATTGACTGTGACACATTGCAGTCATGCACTTTTCGTTAATAAAGTTCAGTTGATCAAATCTTTCTCTCGCCCATTCCGCTTCATCAAGTTTGGCTTCCATCAGGACCCTTAGAGAAGGTATCTCAACTTCAATGGGAAGAACTGCATCCATCCCATCTACCAATGAAAAGGGGGTTGCCCCTGTCGAAGTGAGAACAGACGTTCTATATCCATGCAAGGCAAATGACAACATCTCATACCAATCCATATAAGTCTTCACCATTTTCTACAAAATCTTTTTGATGTCTTTGTTCACAACTTTGACAGCTCCATTCATCTTGGGACGATAGGAATAAGAGTTGTGATGTTCAATTTTGAAGTTATCACACAACTCTTACATTTTCTTGTTATTCATATTGGTTCTATTATCTGTTATGATTCGGCTTGGGATTCCGTATTGGCAGATAATCTCCCTTTTGATAAAATGGACAACCACTTGTTTAGTTATGTTGGCATAAGATGCAGCTTCAACTTTGTGAAGTAGTCAATAGCAACAAGAATGAATCAGTGTCTATTGGAAGCCTTCGGCTCGATTACCCCAATCATGTCAATGCCCCATATAAAGAATGGCCAAGGTGATGACAACACGTTTAGCAATGTTGGAGGCACATACACCTTGTCTGCATAAATATGGAATTTGTGGCATTTCCTAGCATATTGGATGCAATCGGTTTCCACAGTCCACCGGTAGTACCCATCTCTTAGAATCTTTTTGGACATGGCATATCCATTGGTGTGAGTGCCAAAGGTTCCTTCATGAATATCTTGCATTAATAAGTCTGCTTCTCGTCTGTCGACTCACCTAAGCAAGACCATGTCATAATTTCTTTTTTAAAACACATAGTTACTGAGAAATAATTTGGATGCCAGTCTCCTCAAAGTTTTCTTGTCAAAAGATGTAGCATCAACTAGGTACTCCTGAGTCTAAAGATGTTTCTTGATATCCTGAAACCATGGTTTCCCATCTATTTCTTCTTCCAGCATATGACAATAAGCAGGCTTGGTCTTCCTCTCGATTCGGATGAGTGTCGCCTCGTTAACAAATCCGACCTTCCACATTGAGGCTAGCATAGCTAATGCATCAGCGATGTGATTTTCAGTCCTCGGGACATGTTTGAAAGTGATCTCATCAAAGTACTCGATCATTTCAACAATGTATGCTCTATATGGGATTAATTTCTCATCTCTGGTCTCTCATTCACCTTTGACCTGATAAATCACCAAGGCTAAGTCACCACTCACTTCAAGAATTTTGATTCGAAGGTCAATCGCTGCTTCGAGGCCTAAGATACAAGCTTCATACTCAGCAATATTGTTGGTACACTCAACGCATAACCTGGCTATGAACAGAGTGTAACCACTATCTGGAGTCATCAAAATGGCGCCTATGCTATGCCCATTGTAGTTGGAGGAACCATCGAACATCATCTTCCACTAGGAACCAGGCTCGGGACCCTCATCTGGACCTGGCTCTTCATAATCCTTCTTTATTAACATAATATCTTCATTAGGGAAGTCAAACTTCAAAGGTTCATAATCCTCTACCGACTGATCTGTAAGGTATTATGACAATATGCTACCCTTGACAGACTTCTGGGAAACATACTGGATGTCATATTCTGATAATAACATATGCCAACGGGCGAGTTTCCCTGTCTGAACGAGCTTCTCAAAAATATACTTTATCGGATCCATTTTCTAAATCAACAAAGTAGTATGACAGATCATATTTTTCCTCAAACGTATGGCAACTCATGCCAAAGCACAACAAGTTTTCTCTAAAAGTGAATATCGACTTTCATAATCAGTGAATTTCTTTCAAATAGTAGATGACGTGCTCTTTATGTCCAGACTCGTCTTGTTGACCCAACACGCAACCCATTGATTCTCCAAGTATAGCTAGGTACATGAAAATAGGTTTTCAAGGGACATAAGGAATTAAGATCGGAGGTTCTTGAAGGTAACCCTTGATCTTATCAAAAGCTTACTGATAATCTGAGTTCCAAACAACCGTCTAATCTTTGCGCAACAACTTGAACATTGGCTCACAGGTAGGAGTCATATTGGAAATAAATCTAGAGATATAATTCAACCTCCCAAGGAAACCTCTAACTTGTTTCTCAGTCTACTGAGATGACATCTCTTGAATAGCTCGAACCTTAGTAGGGTCCATCTCAATTCAACGGTGACTGACGATAAAGCCGAGTAAGTTTCCAGACCTTACTCCAAAAGTACACTTTGCAGGATTCAGTCTCAACTGATACTTTCTGAGTCTTACGAATAACTTCAAAAGGTGATCTAGATGATCCTCTTCACTTTGAGAATTGGCGATCATATCATCGGTATACACCTCAATTTCTTTGTGCATCATGTCATGAAATAAACTGACCATAGGTCTCTGATAAGTGGCGTGAACATTCTTCAGACCAAAGGGCTTATAACAATAAGTCCCCCAAGGGGTGATGAAAGTAGTCTTTTCCATATCATCTGGGTCCATCTTGATTTGATTGTAGCCAAAAAAACTATCCATAAATAAAAATACTGCAAAGCGAGTCGTATTGTCTACCAAAGTGTCAATATGTGTGTTAGTTCTTGATTGGCAGGAATTTTGGTAAAACTAGGTGTCTTATGATGTCCTACAGGATGTCGTGACATATGTCTTTAAGGTCCTGCAGGTTGCTTTGGATGTTGCAGCAGGACTTATCTTATGATGTCAAATATGATGTCCTGGCACTTATGGACAAAACATTCAGTATGAATGTGTTTGTGTGTCAATTCCTTTTAGTGCAATCTTGTTGCACTGATCTAGTGTAAAATCTGCGAAGATTTTGGTGTTTAACTAAGGCGTTTCTGATGCAAATATTGTGGATCATATTTGATTTGATTTGAAGCTTTTATCAAAAGATTTTATTGAAGATTGGAAGAAAGATTTGATTAGATCTGATTGATCAAATCAAATCTATTTCATTGTTGCAATTTATGAAGATTGAAATCTTCTCAAACCTGTTGTTACTTTTGTCACAACCCAAGCCCATTCTGCATTACTATTTAAAGTAGCATAAACCCTATCTTGGAGATCAGAGAAGCAAGGATTAAAAAGTGTGTGTATTTGTGTAAGGTTTAGCCTCCGTGTGTATTAGTTTTGTGAGCAATTCACTCATTATTTAATGTGTGAATTGGACTAAGTTGTTAATTGAAAATTGTTCACTCAAAGCTTGTAAGCAAGAATGTATTGTACTTGATTGGAGCTTTTAAGCAAGATCAAGTTGTGACTTTGAAGAGTGTCTTCTAAAGTCTTCTTATTTTTGTTGATTGATATCACTGTTGTGATAGAGGGGGAGTGAGAGGTGTCTCTTATCTAGGTGAGTCCTAGGTAGAAATTACAAGGGTAAAGATTAGCTGAGAAGATAGTAAACTAGAGAGTGTCTACTGTTTATCTTCAAATTAATTCTACTTAGTGGATTTCCTTCCTGGCTTGGTAGCCCCCAGATGTAGGTGTGTTTTCACTGAACTGGGTTAACAATTGCTGTGTCTCTTTACAATTGTTATTTGTCTATGTTTGTTATTATTGTTGATGAAACAGATATTTGTGTCATAAACATCACCTTCGACATCTAATATTTGATACTAGAATTTCAATTGGTATTAGAGCAGGCATCTTGTTCTGGTTCTGGGTGAGATCTAGGGACAATACTTTCTGGTACCATGGACAAAGAAGGGGGATTTGTGAACATACCACCTGTTCTTGATGGGAATAATTATGACTATTGGAAACCACATATGGTTGCTTTCTTGAAATCTCTGGACAGTAAGGCATGGAAAGCTGTCATAAAGGGATGGGAACATCCTGTGATTATTGACAAAGATGGAAAAGCTACATCTGACCTGAAACTTGAGGAAGAATGGACAAAGGAAGAAGATGAATTAGCTTTGGGCAACTCTAAAGCTTTGAATGCCTTGTACAATGGAATTGATAGGAATATATTCAGATTGGTTAATAACTGTGAAGTAGCTAAAGAAGCCTGGGAGATACTGAGAACTACTCATGAAGGCACATCCAAGGTAAAGATGTCTAGACTTCAACTGCTGACTATTAAGTTTGAAAACCTGAGGATGAAAGATGATGAAAGCATACATGACTTTCATATGAATATTCTTGAAATAGCTAATGCTTCAAGTGCCCTAGGAGAAAAGATGATAGAAGAAAAGATGGTAAGAAAAATTCTCAGGTCTCTTCCCAAGAGATTTGACATGAAAGTAACTGCTATAGAGGAAGCACAAGACATATACAAGATGAGAGTTAATGAACTCATTAGGTCTCTTTTAACCTTTGAAGTAGGAATAAATGACAAATCTGACAAGAAGAAAAACATAGCCTTTGTGTCAAATGCTGAAAGTAGAGAGGATGAATCAGATGAAGATACAAATGAAAGCTTATCCAATGCCATAACACTTCTTGGAAGACAATTCAACAAGGTCATAAAAAGAATGGATATGAAGACAATACCTAATATCAAGAACATCTGACAGGATATCAATAGGTCCAATGATGCAAGAAGAAGAATCAGAACTGAAGAAAAACCCACAAATAGCAAAGGGATACAGTGCCATGGGTGTGAAGGTTTTGGTCACATCGTATCTGAATGCCCAACCTATATCAAGAAACAAAAGAAGGGTCTAGCTGTTTCTTGGACTAATGAACACTCTGAAAGTGATATTGAAGAAGAATCATCCAAACATGTAACTGCTTTAACTGGAAGATACTACTCTGATGAAGACTCCAATGAAGATGAATTAACTTTTGAAGAACTTGCAACTTCCTACAAAGAACTATGCCTGAGAAGTTAAGAGGTATGCCAACAAGGTGAAAAACAAAAAAAAAAACTCATCATCAAACTGAAGACTAAAAAGAAGGAACACCTTAAAGTTATCAAAGAGTTGAATGATGAAGTTGCTGAACAGTTTAAAACTATCACTAAGTTAAATGAGGAAGTTGATCAACTGACTTCCCAACTTGATCAAATGGGAAAGTCTGTTATAATGATGAACAATGGTACCAAAACCTTGGAAGAGATTCTTCAATCTGGCAGAAGATCTGGAGACAAGACATGGTTAGGGTTCAATGAAGACAATAACTCTGCCTCTCACCACAAACCTTCTAGATCAAGGAAGAAGATGTTCCAGCAGATGTCTCAACATCACGACAGAAAATAAACCATCCAACCAAGAAAGTTCCAAAGATGAAGATGTCATCACTGTGGTCGCTTTGGTCGCATAAAGTCATTCTGTTTCAAACTGCATGGATATCCAAACTCTATATCTCAGACAAGACCTAACCATAACACTCTCTTCTCTAAGAAGCAATGGGTCCACAAGGGTCCTGCTACTAAATAATGGGTACCTAAAACTACTACTACTTGCTTCATAGCTCATATGTCCCTAAATGTTTCCACTAGGGAAGATTGGTACTTTGACAGTGAGTGCTCAAGACACATGACTGGAACTAGAAATCCGTTAGTAGACATCAAACCTCACTCAACCAACTATGTGACCTTTGTAGATGGGGCCAAAGGGGAGATAAAGGGAGTTGGAAAGTTAAACTGCTCAGGAACACCTGATCTTGACAATGTTTTGTTAGTCAAAGGATTAAATACCAATCTAATTAGCATCAATCAACTGTCTGATCAAGGTCTAAGTGTCAACTTCACTAAACTTGAGTGTCTGGTTACTAATGAAAATGGAGAGCTGATCATAAAGGGAGTCAGATCCAAGGACAATTGTTACCTATGGACCTCTCAAGACTCAAAATGTGCTCTTGCCAAAGCATATGAAGTAAGACTATGGCACCAAAAACTTGGGCATTTGCATCTCAAAGGAATGAAGAAGATCATATCTATGGAACCTATCAGAGGTATTCCTAAACTAAAGATTAAGGAAGGAAAAATCTGTGGTGAATGCTAAATAGGAAAACAAACTAGGATGTCACCTCACAATATTCAACATCTCACTACTTCTAAGGTGCTAGAACTTCTTCACATGGACTTAATGGGATCTATGCAGGTGGAAAGTCTTGGTGGAAAGAAGTATGCTTATGTTTTTGTGGATGATTTTTCAAGATACACCTGGGTGAATTTTATAAAAGAAAAATCTGAAGTGTTTGATGTTTTTCAAGACGTGTATCAGAAACTTCAAAGAGAAAAAGAAAGTAAAGTTGTCAGAATCAGAAGTGATCATGGGAAGGAATTTGAAAATTAAAAGTTTGCTTAATTTTGCTCCACTGAAGGAATTAACCAAGAATTTTCTTCTCCTATTACCTCTCAACAAAATGGAGTTGTGGAAAGAAATAATAGAATAATCCAAGAATCAGCCAGAGCAATGATCCATGCTAAGAAACTACCTTACCATTTCTGGGCTGAAGCCATGAACACTGCCTGCTATGTTCATAATAGAGTGACCTTAAGAGAAAGAACTATGACCACTCTGTATGAAATTTGGAAAGGAAGAAAACCTACTGTTAAATATTTTCATGTGTTTGGAAGCAAGTGCTACATTCTCTCAGATCGTGACCATAGAAGAAAGATGGATCCTAAGAGTGATGAAGGCATATTCTTGGGATACTCTACCAACAACAGAGCCTATAGAGTATTTAACTACAGAACTAAGACAATGATGGAGTCTATCAATATTGTTATAGATGACATACATAAGGAAACTGATGTTCCAGAAGATGTTGGAACATCATTTGATATCTCAGCTGAATCTGAAGACAAAAACAATGATTTAACCCTACCATCACTGAAGCTGAACCTGTTAACAAAGAACCTTCTATTAGAGTTCATAAAGACCATCCTATTGATCTCATCATAGGTGATACAAATACAGGGTAACCACTAGATCTAGATAAATTGTCTCAAGCTCTTGCTTTGTGTCAAAGATTGAACATAAGAACGTCAAGGAAGCTTTAACTGATGAATTCTGGATAAATGTCATGCAAGAGGAGTTGGGTGAATTCAAGAGGAATGAAGTTTGGGGCCTTGTGCCAAGGTCTGAAGGAACAAATGTGATTGGAACCAAATGGGTTTACAACAACAAATTTGATGAAAAAGGAGCGGTTACTAGGAACAAAGCCAGGTTGGTTGCTCAAGGATACACACAAATTGAAGGGATTGACTTTGATGAAACTTTTGCTCCTGTAGCTAGACTTGAATCCATCAGACTTCTTCTGGGAGTTGCTTGCATTCTGAAAATCAAGCTGCTTCAAATGGATGTCAAAAGTGCCTTTTTAAATGGTTACCTAAGTGAAGAAGTCTAAGTGGAACAACCTAAGGGTTTTATTGATCCAACCTTTCCTAATCATGTTTTTAAGTTGAAGAAAGCTCTGTATAGCCTGAAGCAAGCTCCTAGAGCATGGTATGAAAGACTGACAGAGCTTCTTATTGAAAATGGATATAGAAAAGGTGGCATAGATAAGACCTTGTTTATCAAGGAAGAAGAGGGAAAACTCATGATTGCTCAAATCTATATTGATGACATTGTCTTTGGTGGGATGTCAGATAAGATGATTCAACATTTTTTGCAGCAAATGCAATCTGAATTTGAAATGAGCCTTGTTGGGGAATTAACTTACTTTCTTGGACTACAAGTCAAACAGATGGAATAATCCATATTTCTATCTTAGAGTAAGTATGCCAAGAACATTGTTAAGAAGTTTGGAATGGAAAATGCCAGCCACAAAAGAACTCCTGCACCTACCCATATAAAATGTCAAAAGATGAAAAAGGAGTTAATGTGGACCAAAGTCTGTACAGAAGCATGATAGGGAGCTTGTTATATCTTACAACAAGCAGACCTGACATTGCTTTTGCTGTGGGAGTTTGTGCCAGATATCAAGCTGAACCCAAGATTAGTCACATTAGTCAAGTCAAGAGAATTTTGAAGTATATCAATGGGACAAGTGAAAATGGGATGTTGTATAGTCATGGTTCAGGGTGTGTGATGTCTGGATATTGTGATGCTGATTGGGCTGGAAGTACTAATGACAGGAAAAGCACATATGGAGGCTGCTTATTTTTGGCAAATAACCTTATCTCTTGGTTTAGCAAGAAACAAAACTGTGTATCTCTGTCTACTGCAGAAGCAGAATACATAGCTGTTGGGAGTAGCTACTCACAACTTGTATGGATGAAACAGATGCTTACAGAGTATAATGTCACATAAGATGTCATAACATTATACTACGATAATATTAATGCTATAAATATCTCCAAGAATCCTATTCAACATAGCAGAACTAAGCATGTTGATATTAGACATCATTTCATTAGGGAGCTTGTTGAAAGGAAAATCGTTACTCTTGAGCATGTCACTACAGAAAATCAGTTGACTGATATTTTTACCAAAGCTTTGGATGCAAATCAGTTTGAGATTTTGAGAGGAAAGTTAGGGATTTGTATTTATGAGGATTTATAGCAATTATTGCTAAGAGGGATTTTTGAGTTTAAAAGATGTTTTTCCAAAATAGAGATGTTCCAGCATCCTTATTTAATGTATAGCACGCCCTTGTCTACTAGAGCACGCCATCCAACTCAAAATTTTCCCTTCGACTGCCCCTTCAACTCCCACACCTCCACTACTTTTCAGAATACCTCCCACTCTCTGCATATTCACTACACTGCTTCTTATTTCCATCATCCTTTAAACTTCTCTTCACTTAATATCAAGATGTCTCCCAAACGCATGGTTCCTGGTCATGAAAATGAAGCTCCCAAGACCATATCCCCACATGCAAATGAGTCCCAACAATCATCCAAAGGTAAAACTTCTGATTCCTCTACTAACAACATTACTAGAATGAGAAACAAGGAAGGCTATGCTTATGTTGACAGATCCATTAGGGAACTTGTCACTAAGATTCTCCATAGAGGTTGTAATGTGCATGATATTTCCACCCCAATTTCTCACGTAGATCCATTCCCTAGCCCTGATGATGCTAGTGAAAAAGATGGTGAGGCTGGGTCTGGGAAGGGTTCTGAAGATGGTAGTGAAGATGTTCCAACTGATGTTGTAGATGTTGGTTCTAGTTCTGCATCTGAAGATGAAGATTATGCTGTCTGCTTTGATATTGGTTCTTTTTGTTGTTTTTTTTGTCTGCCTTGGTAGAATGCACTTATTTGTTGCACTTTATGTGCATTTGGGTTATATTATTATTGGATCTTTATGATCCTTACTCATCTTGATTTTGACTTTATGATCAATGCTATATCTTAGCTTTTGTTCTTAAATTTGTGGCTAAAAAGGGGGAGAAGAGTATAATGTATACACTTTAGTATGAATGGCTATAGTAGGTGTGTAGTTGGTTGGAAGATGGTGTCTGATGCTGGATGAGTGTTTTCATTTTCTTGGGCTGACAGGATGTTGATCCTGCTGGATGTCTGTTTTGTTTGGGGTTGTTGCTGAATTTATGTTCTACAGTAGCTTTTTTGTTTGTATGCCTGTGTGCTTGGGCTATTCAGTTATGCTTTATAGGTTGCTGAGGGCTATTAAGGCTGTGGGCTGCTTTGTGTAGTTGCTTGGGATGTTGTGTTGCTTGTTTATTTGTTGCTTATGTTAAGAGGGAGATTTGCATTTACTCTCCTCATTGTGTAGTTTTTCTGCTGTGCTGTGCTCTTTACTGGTTTTTTTCTCTCTTGTGATCTATTTTATATTTTAGCCAAAATTTTCCAAAGGGGGAGTTTGTTAGCTATTGATTGGCAGGCATTTTGGTAAAACTAGGTGTAATCACAATATGTCCTACAGGATGTCATACATCTGTCTTTAAGGTCCTGCAGGTTGCTTTGGATGTTGCAGCATGACTTATCTTATGATGTCAAATATGATGTCCTGACACTTATGGACAAAACATTCAGTATGAATGTGTTTATGTGTCTATTCCTTTTTGTGAAATCTTGTTGCACTGATCTGGTGTAAAATCTGCGAAGATTTTGGTGTTTTACTAAGGCATTTTTGATGCAAATATTGTGAATCATATTTGATTTGATTTGAAGCTTTTATCAGAAGATGTTATTGAAGATTGGAAGAAAGATTTGATTAGATCTGATTGATCAAATCAAATCTGTTTCATTGTTGCAATTTATGAAGATTGAAATCTTCTCAAACCTATTGTTACGTTTGCCGCAACCCAAACCCATTCTGCATTACTATTTAAAGTAGCATAAACCCTAGCTTGGAGATCAAAGAAGTAAGGATTAAAAAGTGTGTGCATTTGTGTAAGGTTTAGCCTTCGTGTGTGTTAGTTTTATGAGCCATTCACTCATTGTTTAATGTGTGAATTGGAATATGTTGTTAATTGTAAATTGTTCACTCAAAGCTTGTAAACAAGAGTGTATTGTACTTGATTGAAGATTTTAAGCAAGATCAAGTTGTGACTTTGAAGAGTGTCTTCTAAAGTCTTCTTAATTTTGTTGATTGATATCACTGCTGTGATTGAGGGGGTGTGAGAGGTGTCTCTTATCTAGGTGAGTCTTAGGTAGAAATTGCAAGGGCATAGATTAGGTGAGAAGATGGTAAACTAGAGAGAATCTACTGTGTATCTTCAAACTAATTCTATTTAGTGGAGTTCCTTCCTGGCTTGGTAGCCCCCAGATGTAGGTGTGTTTTCACCGAACTGGGTTAACAATTGATGTGTTTCTTTACAATTATTATTTGTCTATGTTTGTTCTTATTGTTGATGAAATAAATATTTGTGTCGTAAACATCACCTTCGACATCTTATATCTGATACCAGAATTTCAATGTGGCAAAGGGAAATCATCCTTCGGACTAGCCTTGTTCATATCCCTATAATCCACGCACATTCTGACTTTTCCATATTTCTTTGGCACATGTACAATATTGGCCACCCATTTTGGGTATTTGGACACTGCTAAGAAACCTACATCGTTTTGCTTTTTGACCTCATCCTGAATCTTGAGAGTCATGTCAGGCCTAGTCCTTCAGAGCTTCTGTTTGATGAATGGACATTCTGGTTGAAGCGGTTATTTGTGAACTACTATGTCAGCATCTAAACCAGACATATCTTGATATGACCAAGCAAATACATCAACATGCTCTTATAAAAGCTTCACCAGTCGCTGCTTGATTTCTGCTCCAAGTGTTGCCTCAATTTTGACCTCATTCTTGTCTTCTTTAGTGCCAAGATTAATAACATCCACTTGCTCTTTATGAGGTTGAACGTTCGTGTACTCATATTCTACCATCTTTTACAGTTCATCCGGAATATCAAAATCTTCATCCTCATCTTCGGCTTGGTATATGGGTGAGTCGAAGTCAGGAGGGAAAACAAAGTCATTGGATTCAACGGGTTTTGAGATTTCTCTACATGTTTGGAATGACTTAAATTATTAAAACACATAAAGCTAGATGCAACAGGACAAGAAAAGAAATATTTTTTGTTTTTTATATTTTATTTTAAAAAAAAGATTGCCATTTTATCTAAAAGTAAAAGCAAAAAGCAATAAATGAAACAAAAATGATGAGTTTAACAAAACATCTTCATTAATCATAATGACTTTGAAAGCATGAGGCCCTACAAAATGATCCTATAGCCTTGGGCATGGCTACAGAAGTTTGAAAAACAACGAAACAAAAGAGAACCACAATAAATTACTTCAGCATGGGAAAGATAACAGGAATCTCAACAGCGTCCCAATTGTCCACAGTAGCTTCGCAATGATACACCAAGTGATCAACATTTTCATTTTCAAAATCCTCCTCAATAGCATTGATTTAAAAACCCCCACTGATAAACACCTCTTAAATAGTCTTCGGGCGTCCTTTGACAAAAGTTGATGTCTCATCATGAGTTAGTTTGTAACCCAACCCTTGGTGACCCAATCTTGCTTCCACTTTAATGACCTCTCCCCAACCTGCAAGAGTACCCTCTTTTAGCGTAGACTTTATGGTTTAAGCAGACACAAAGGATGGACCATTTTTAACTACTGTTTCTTCTATCATCACAGAATTAGCTATCTCAAGTGCTTGGAAAGAAGTTTCTGGCGCATCTTCATCAGCTTCAGTGTACCTAAATGACGACAGGTTACTCGCCATAAAGTTTTTTTCACCATGCACAATTACCAATTTATCATCCACAACAAATTTCACCCTCTAATGTAAAGTAGAAGTCATCGCGCCGACTGCATAAATCCATGGTCGTCCAACAAGCAGCTATAAGCTGGATTAATATCCATCACTTAAAACGTGATGTCAAACAATGGGGACCTATCATAACTGGCAACTCCACCTCCTCAACAATAGTCCTCCTTGAACCATCAAAAGGCTTTAACAATCAATGATGTCGGCCTCATCTCTGCCCCTTTGTATGCTAGTTTGGCAAGTGTCCTCTTGGGAAACACATTCAAAGAAGAGCCGGTATCAACCAAGACTCCTACCAAAGCATCTTCTTGGCATCTAACATATACGTGCGACACGCTATTGTGATTACACCTTTCTCTAGGTAACTCCTTGTTGTTGAAACTTAGAGTGTTGCAAGCAGTGATGTTGGCGATCACAGAATAAAATTGACCAATTGTTATATCCTTCGTCATATGTGCCTGCGTTAACAGTTTATGTAAAGCTTCCCTATGGGCGGGAGAATTCATTAGGAGGGACAAGATGGATATCTTGGAAGGGGTTTGATGAAGCTGATTGCCGACTTTGTAGTCACTTTTTTGAATAATTCTCAGAAACTCAATGTCTTCTTCACTTGGTGGAACTTCTTTATCTTTGGTAAGCACAACAGGAATTGCCTCTTTTTTGGGATTCACCGTCATCTTGGGTTGATATATTCGACCATTGTGGGTCATCTTGCCAGTTCCTACAATATTTGTCACATCTTCTTGATTACTCTTCATTTCTTCGTTTTGAACGACCTTCCTTGATCCTTGATCGATCACCGTCATGTCGTACTTCCAAGGGACAACCTTTGTATTCTCAAAATGAAAAGGACTCGGCTTTTGGTTTATGATGGGTCTAGGTTGACTAATTGTTGACATAACAGGCCCAGAGATATTGAAAATAGGCCTAACACTTTTAAAGGCCGGAGTTATCAAACCAGATTCGGGCACATTAAACACTGGGACCTTTTCACTGTTTTCTGGTAGGTTAAAAGTGGGCTCAACCACCGAAACCTCCTCTCTTTTTATCTTGCTACACACCTGCAGAAATCCATCATTAATTAATATTTGAACATTACTTTGAACCATACAACATCCTCTGGGATCAACAGCACACTCTTTGCAATCAGTATGGACACCTTCAATCAGACCGACCTTTAATGATTTTTCATGAAAAGATTGCAACGGGGTTCTGATTTCTGACGCATCATGGATTACCCTCTCATTTGATGCCTCCTCTATAGCATGAACACTGTAACACCCCGCCCCCCAAAATAAAATAAATGCAGTTTAAAAATAAACAATTATCAGAGTTTCGCACCACACACGGGATGTCACAGAAGAAACCAAACAAAACATTTTCATTAAATGATATCAACGATAATAAACAACGGAAAATTCGTCATCATATATATGTATACCCATAAACATCATATACATGCCATATACATCATCCTCGGCCAACTGACCAAAATACACCAGACATATATTCACTAAAAGAATTCGTCAAAACATGATACGCCACAGGGGCACACAAAATCATCAGATAAACAAACAACTCCCCAAAGCCCCGGTGTTACGTATCAGAGCATCTCTACGACACGACTCGCCACAATCCAAGCTAGCTATGCACCTGGTTTGTCTGTACTTCCGAAGAAGCACAGACCACAACAACAGGAAAGGGGTGAGAAATCACGATCAAAATATAACGGTAATAGCTTACATGAATGAAAGGAAGTAAGCATAAAAACATCATTTCACATACGTCAACCCGGACCTACTGTCCCACACCAACATAACATATAAGATAATGCAAACACATGCAACTCAACACATGATATGCGGTACCGACTCACAGGTTCGTCAACCAAACTCAGGATAGATCGCATACACTCCATCTGAGCAACGATCTATCCCTACAACGCCTTCTTTTGGAGCCCTAGAAAATCAAACTCAGGATAAATCACATACACTCCACCGAGCAATGATCTATCCCTACCACACTCCCTTCCGGAGCACTGGGAAATCAAACTCAGAATAGATCACATACACTCCACCGAGCAATGATCTATTCCTACCACGCTCCATCCGAGCACTAATTCATGCGTCATGCTATGCATACATCATTGCACAACAACAATCCACGCACACAAGGTGCCCACGATCCATCCGATCATATTCCATCATCTATCATATATATATATATATATATATATATATATATATATATATATATATATATATATATATATATATATATATATATATATATATATATATATATATCTCACACAACACCACATTCATTCATAATACATACATGATTCACATCAATTCAAATATTATATTTACGTGAACATCATAGAAATCACATTCCCACACCGTACATACACTCTCCCTAGTTCAACATCAATCTCATAATCAATCACGACCAACAAAGGTCCAACAACACAAGAGAACAGAACATCACAACACAAAAATACAAAACACTGTCATGTTCGCTGGCTCACTCGCTAGGCGAAGCATCAGCGAATGCTCGCTACTTGCTCGCTCAGCGAGCTCCCTAGTGAAGCCAGACAGTGGCTACTGGAAGCACTCGCTACCCAATTCGCCCAACGAATCCCTAGCGAAGGTTCGCTATTTGCTCGCCCAGCGAAGCAGCTGGCAAACGTCTGCGATTTCAGAAACATCATGCTGCTCAGAGTCGGCAAAACGCTCCGAACTCAACCGATTCTACTCAACCCAGCTTCTACCACATCAGAGAAATATTCCACCACTCAATTACATAATCTATTCTTAATTTACCCGACTAAACATCAGCTCTACTCAATTAATTAATTTCGGCATAAAAGTGTAAACTATCCAAACTCCCCCAAATCGATCAAACAACACATGCAATGGTTTTATCATATCAGCATCAAATTCAGAACCACAACATCATATAAAACATAATCATCAAACTTATGGGGTTAGGGGAAATCCCCTTCTACCTAATATTCATGCACTCTACCAATTCCGACCCGATTCTCCCCCCTTACCTCGATAACTCGAACAACTGAAGAAGATGACTCGGCACTCTAGCTTTCTTCTTCCTCTAAGATCCTTCTCTTTCAACCTTCTTCCAATTGCCCTTGTTCTTCTTCTTCTTCCAATTTTCCTCTTCTTTCACGTGTTCTTCTTTCTCCTTCCACTTTCCTTTTCCAATTCCTTCCCTTTTTCCCAAACAACCCTTAACTTATTCTTATTCCATTTTATTAATAATAATAATAATAATAATAATAATAATAATAATAATAATAAAATAATAATAATAATAATAATATTAACAATATTAATATTATTCATTAAATCATCATTATCATTAATAATTTTATTATTAACCTTAACGTCCAAAATTACCAATTAATCTCCAACTTAAGGGCTATACGCTATCGCACTCAACCACACCACTAACACAGAAGGCACACCACAAATAAAATACACAGAAAAACGAGATAATTAAAATGGGCATTACAACTCTTTCCCACTTTAATTATTTTCGTCCTCGAAAATACCTGCTGGAAACAATTCTAGATACGCATCCCGCATCCTGCTTTCCAACTCCCAGGTCACACTGCCACCTGCAGCACCTCCCCAAATCACTTTCACCAAAGCTATCTCCTTCCCTCGGAGTTGCTTCATCTTACGATCTTTGATCCTCAACGGCATCGTCTCAACAGTGAGATTCTTCCGGACTTGCACTTCATCTCTCTGAATCACATGAGATGGGTCTACGACATACTTTCGAAGTTGCGACACATGGAACACGTCATGCACATTCGAAAGCTCAGGCGGCAACGCCACCCACTAAGCCACAACACCAACCCTCTGCAAAATCTGATACGACCCAATAAACTTTGGATCCAGCTTCTTGAACTTCAACGCACGACCTACACTAGTCACTGGGTTAACTCTCAGGAACACGTGATTGTCATACCCTAAATTCGCCCATACTTTTTTTGTTAATCAAAGGCATTGGTACAAACCATAAGAGGGTTGGCAAGAAATTTTGAGGT
This sequence comes from Lathyrus sativus, assembly GCA_963859935.3. Lineage (NCBI taxonomy): Eukaryota > Viridiplantae > Streptophyta > Magnoliopsida > Fabales > Fabaceae > Lathyrus > Lathyrus sativus. The sequence goes on along the minus strand of OZ012739.1, from coordinate 674,804,152 downwards.
TTCATCATTGGTAGAGGCATGAGGTAGAAGTTTGTTGAGCACCTCAGAGGTCATGGTGGAGTTGGAATGATCATCCAGTTCATCTGCACAACGCCCAGGCAAAAAGGGTGAAATTAGGGTTTCAATTTTAATTAGGATAAATTTGTTTTTAAGGGAAATACTTGTTTCCATGGCCTTCCATGTGTTCTAAGGTGTGTGAGGATGGGAGATTGACCATCAATTTTAACCAGAAGAGCTTCAATTGATCAGTCAATTGAAAATCAGGAGATTTGGGGAAAAAATCAACTGTAGTTTGAATTTTGATTTAAAAGGTGGAATTATGGTCCATGAAGCTCATATGGCTTAGTGAAGTCCACTCAAGAAGTTTCAAGGCCTCAGAAGACCCAGAACATCAACAACCGACTCAATAGTCATCGATCGATTGTTTCGTTGACCAAAAAGTCAACTCTTCAACCATAAGGAATTTGACCTCAAAGTGTGAAGCAAAAATGTTCCTAATTCCATATTACACCTATCCATGAAGTTTCATGACCATTGGATCAAGGATGGAGGAGTAATCGAGAAATCGGGAATTAGGGTTTTGAAAGGGGCAAGACCATAATTTCTTAACCACACATCCAATTGAGTTGGTTCAAAGCTCGTTAGAAAGGTCTTGACAAATCCTACAAAAGTCCCACAGTGGTCCATGGGTAGAAAGGCATAGATTTGGAGTTATGGCCAAGATCATTACAAGAGGAAAAAACACTTAGAAAAATTCTAAGTTATTGGCCTTTTTAGGCATGTTTTTAGCCAATTTTGAGTGGATTTTTGACTTAGTTCCACTTGGAATCTGAAGATCACAAAAACATGAAAGTTGTAGAGCTTCATGAGAGCTTTTCAAAATGTACTAGAACTCCTCCATAGCCCTTGTGAGTTGAGAGTTATAAATTCAGCAAGTTGGGAGTTCAACACTTGAGTTCAACATTTCCATTTTTTCACAAACTCACCTTTTGATCACTTGAACCATTCTCAGCCATTGGATCATGTTTCTATCTGGTAATTAGAGAGTGTGATGAGAAGAAATGCAGAAAATGAATGGATTTGGTGAGCCTTGCAAGTTGTATGCAAGTGGCATTATTTTAATCAAAGAAATCAAGGAAAAAGAAACTTTTCAAGAAGTAACTAGCATCTGCAGTTCTCCTACTCCCTAGCCACACTTTAGTCACTTCCTTGTAATTCATTCCACTTGATTTATGCATAATCTTGAGCCAAGAACTTGGACTTGCAGCTGCAACAAATCTTGAAGAAGATTGCATTTTCAAAACTCCCTCCAAAAAGGCCAAAAGACAAATCTTCCCCAAACCTTTCCTTGGCCTATAGATAGAGGTTTCCTATATGTTAAAACACACACCAGATCACTCTAAAACCCAAGAGAAAACCATAGCTCTCATCTTGCATTGCTTTGCTTATAAGTGAAGAAAACCATTCCAAAAATACCTCAAAAATCTGCCTTGAGCACAAAGCCTTCCAAAACCATTTTCACCCACTCAAAATCATCACAAACCATCTACACAATCCACAAATGATGTGTGGGATGTGTTCAAGCCTTTAAACCAGCCAAAAACTTCATTTTCTCAAAAGTCAACTTTCAACCAAGCAAAGTTTGACTTCACACACAAAATCTGCCAAATCACTGCTCAGGCCTGTTTTGATCATTTTAAACCTCCAAACACCTAAGGTTTATGATGTACCAACTGTGCATAACCTAAAATACCATCATCATCACTTGTTTCAAGTTCTGGTCCAACATTCACTTGTTTACTTCAAGTGCAAGAAAGGCTGCATTTTCATCAAGGCATTGGTTGGAGCACATTTGGGGAGTCTTCTAGGTTTTCCCTTCTATATTAGCTTGCTTGGAAGTCTACAAGAGGTTGGTAGTTACTATCCTTTTTTTAAAACTGTCATGAACATGATTAGTGTACATTAGTTGTTACAATGTGTTTTATATGTAAGTGCAATTCATGTTTGAATTTGCCATATTTTGCTTGTCTACTCATTAATATGTATTACTTTTATGATCTTCATACAATATGTTGTGTTGCTGTGTGTTGAACCTTGAAACTCTCTTAAGTGCTATTATATGTCATGTGTGAACATATGAGGGAATGTTGTCAACTGTTATGAAGGTTGAATACTGTTTTGATTATGTTTCTGTTTGAAAGATGTTTATTTGCTTCTGTTGCAGCAACCATTTTTGATCTTGATCTGTTTGTTGGCATTTTGATATAGAATCCCTTATATGTTGGATTCATATGATGTTTGTATTGTTTGAAACTATGTGCGGTTTTGATATGTAGCATTTCTGTTCATGTGCATTTTTCAGCTCATATGCATTTTCAACTCATAGGTCATTTTCCAATCTAGTGCATTTTTTGATCACCTTTGTGCTTGAACTTGGTCTATAACATATTTTGAGTGTGCTTGTAAGTTGTTTAGCCTTCTTGGACTTGTCAAAGATCATTGGGATGAGTCATATAGTTGTCAGGCCTGTTTTTGATTCATGAGGACCAATACCTATTTTTGCTGGCTTAATGTTTGTAACCATCATGATATATTCATTAACACTTGATACTTGCCATTGTAATGTTAAGTATGCCTTTGAACTATTAATTTATGTTTGACCTATGTTTGTTAACATGAGAGTCTTGTACCATTGAATCTTGTTGTTATTGGATAGTTGGCACTGTCATGTTTACATCAGTTGCTGTCATCAAATAGGCATGGTAATAGGGTTGTTTTCAATCTTAGCATATGCATATTTGGTATGTATTTGTCCATTGTGATAAGCCTATGTGTATGTCTTGTTGCTTTGTAAATCATGTGTGCATTCTGTCTTAAATGTACTTGTGAGCATCATTGGTCAATAAGTTGGCATGTGCACGTAGAAGTAGAGCTAATTGGTGATTGTTGGCATAGTAATGTTAAAAATCCATACTTGCTGCTATAACTGTCTAATTTCTTGAACCATTGCCATGTAATCCTTTGATTCCAACAACTGCCAAATCTTGCTCTTTTGCTTTTTGTAAACCAAGAACATGTTTTGTTTGATGCTAATTGTTATCTTGTACCACTTGCTGTTAAAAATGTGATTTCTTGTTCGAATCTGTCTATGTTCATTACCATGTGGTTGTAACCTTCATTTTTAAGGCATGTTTTGAACTATTATGTTGATTTGGTGTTGTGATGACCAAAAAGACCTGGCTGCTGCTTAGGTTGTTATTCTGTTTGACCTGTGCCAAATCATTTGGTCATGTCTGATAGAATTTGTGTTGAGATCAACTTGTCATGGTAGGAATTGTATGTGTGTGTGTAGGATTTATCATGAATGTTTGGTTTTGACCAAAAGAGCAGGCTTGTTGCCAACTTCTGTTTGGAGGTGTTCACCTCTTGTGATATCATCTGTTTTGATTGATCTTTCTTGAAACCTGTTTGAATTCATGTTTTGACAGATGAGAATCATTTAATGTATGTTGATTGAGTTGAATATGCATGCTGCATCATAAATTGTTCTTATTTTCCAAGATAGCATTTCAAGCATTTTGTTCATTCCTTGCAGTCCACATACCAGTTTTTGTTTGGAGTTGTTTTTGTCTGATCTTTGCATCTAGAATCCATGAATCATGTATTTGAAAGTTGTGCATCCCTTCACTTGACCATGGTCACTTCTGTTTTGAGCTGTAGCTACCATAATGCATGACTTAAGCTTTCATTTGCAACTGCTATCGTGTTTTAATTTATGTGCACTTTATTGAAAAACTAATAATGCCATTGTGTTCATTGTTAAATTTCACACAAGATAGACCTAACTTTTGTGAAAATTGGTTGAGTTTTGAAAGGGTTATGATGTAACCGTTTCATGATTGCGCTTGCCTTGTTTGCTTGCCATGCCTTGCCCTAAAATGTTTATTTTTTAAGTATATGTATTTATTGGGGTGGCATAATACACGGATGTATCGCCACCCCAGTGGTTATGCCTTGTTCTCATATTGCCTTGCCATTGCCTTGACCTGGGTTCGATCCTTGTGGAGATCAACCCTTTTGTTTTTTTTCTTCTTATTTTCCATGTTTTCACTTTTTTCCCTTTTGTTCCCTTCAACTAACACGCGCGCGCCTTGGCTGGTCTGGAAAGATTTTAATCTTGTAACCCGAAGGTGGTGGGCTCAACACCCACCAAGCGCATTCCTTATTTTTAATGACTTAAATGTTTGTTTTCTTTAAAATTTCAAAATAGCATAACTTTGTCATTTTTTGTGATTTGTGAATGATTCTTTTTGCAATGGTCTCACTACAACAGAATTGGCTTTTAGCAGCGCATACAAAGACAACGCTTTTTAAAAAAGCGCTGCTAAAGAGTCATTAAAAAAAATAAAAAAAAATGCCTACCAAAGACATCGCTTTTTGATAAGCGCTGCCAAAAATGCGCTGCTACAGTGTAATAAAAAAAAAAGAAAAAAAACAGCATACCTACGACAACGCTTTTAGGAAAAGCGCTGCTAAAGGGTTGCTAAAGGCATGGGCTAAGACAACACTTTTCTAAAGCGCTGCTGTAGGGTGTGCCAAAGAAAGCGCTTTACTAAAGCGCTGCTGTAGGTGTGTGCCAAAGAAAGCGCTTTCCATGTAAAGAGTTGCTATATCTATGGGCTAAGATAGCGCTTTTGAAGCGCTGCTGTAGGTATTGAAAAGCGCTGCCATAGGTGTTATTATTATTAAAATAAAATATTACAGAATTTTAAAGAAAGCGCTTGCCTTGTAAAGCGCTGCTAAATGGTATTGTAAAGAAAGTGCTTTGAGAAGCGCTGCTGTAGGTAATAAAAAGCGCTGTCATTGGTGTTATTATAACTAAATTAAAATATATCACATAATTTTTTAAAGAAACATAACACATTGCTAGCTCGCGCGCGTTCTTCATTCTTTCTTTCTCCTCTCTGCGAACCAGAACCCTATTCACCACGACCGGCCGTCGCCCTCCTCCGTCCAACTGTCGTTCCTCCGTCGCTCACCTCCGTTCAGCCTGTGTTACATATCTCCTTCATTTGATCGTCCATTTTCGACAGCCTCTGTAGCGCATTTCTGCCATTGTTATGGTATTTGAAGTTTTTCATTTTTCATTTTTCTGGATTATTGTCTTAGTATTTCATTTTTCTGGATTATATGATGTTAGTGTTACTTCTTTTCTGAGTTATTGACTTGTTTTTGTTGATACCGTTGATGAGAACTACTCTTTTGATATTGGCTTGAGTTTTGTATACAAGGTGTTTTTTGAAATGCTACAATGAATTTACTTATGTTAACTTTCATTAAATCTAGCCGTATACAAGGTGTTTGTTGAAATGCCACACCTTATATGAGTTCTTTTTACTAATAATTTTTATTATTGTTGCCTACAAATCTTATTTGAAATTGGCATTCTGATAAATTAGATATATGTATGTAAATCTTTTTGTGATGATGATTGTTGCGGTGAAAATCGGATATCAAGCTATTTAATTAACTTGAATCTTAATTATTTTACAACCGAACTTTATTTTATCCAAAGGAAAGGTCTAAAGAAAGAAAAACCTTTTTCGCGATGTAACGACAACACTTAAGAGATTCGGGGATCGGGGGTTAATTATACCTAGGGAAGGTGTTAGCACCCTAAGCATCTGTAGTACTCTACAGGAACCTTTTATTTGATTGCTTGCTAAGTTTGTGAAATGTGCTAAGGTTTGGGATTAGGATAAGGGATAGGTAATGACCTAGATGGTTTTCTAAGTTTGCTCGCAAAGACACCGCATCTTCTGCCTACGTATCCTAACTAGGATAGAATCAGAGCAATCGTAGTTCACCTCACAAGGGAAGAAGAACACTTGATTATGATCAAGGTTCAAGGGGAAACAAACATGACAATGTTTGTGTGGAGTTTGACAAAACTCCCTAATCTAAATTGTAATATTCAAAAGGGGAGGTAAGAAATCATGACGATGATCCTTACATAGAGTTGACAAACTCTATCCTAGGGTTCTAGTTGAAGAACACTCCTAGTACGGGTGGATTTTTTAGACTTAAAGCAAAGTCTAATGGTTTCTAAACTAAGGTTAAAGTGACTTAACAAAGTCAAAGGAATGGGTGAATGAGTTATCCATAACATAAGAGTTAATGGAAAGACTTTTCCTTTGGAAGGGGACAGGAGAGGCAACTTGGCTTAGAGCTAACAAGCTTCATCACTTGGGGAAAGAAAATTTTGAACAAGACAACAACATAATAAATATTCATTCATGGTGACAACCATTAAGTGAGCAGGTGAAATGATAAAGTGAAAATGCATTGATGACAGTCAAAGAAGTTGATTAAGCAAGAAGTGTGACAACAGATCAAGCTTAAGTGTATTTAGCAGATGAAGTAAAACATGAACATGGTAACAACCAAATATGAAATCCTAGCATGTTAGCTAACATTTAAGGACATGAATGCAAACAAGTATCACAAACAATCACAAGTATAGCAAGAGAAAAATCCATCTGCATACGCGAAAACAATCACAAAATGTACATAACTTTCACATAGTCAAAAGAGATGAAAAATTAGGCAAACATGGAAATAAAAAATATGACATGAAAGTAGACATCAATATGAACAAAATGCAAAAAGAATGGGTGAAAAATGATTAAAAATGAGAGAGATATGAATTTTTGAAAATGGGATGAAAATTGGCAAAAATAAATAAAAGGGTTGCCCTCCTCAGGGGTCGAACCCACACTTGCATGGTCAAAGGCACTTAAGTGACAAGTTGCTTACCACTAGGGTGGCTATACAAGCGTTTGTAAATGCCACCCCATTAAAATATAAGGGTGAAAAACATGGCAGGCTGGGCAAAAAACAAAGCAAGAATCATGATTTGCATTTTCAAGTGTAACTCAGCCAATTCTCAATGGTTTTTTTTACAAAATTTAGGTCTAAATTGTGTAGAATTTCACAAGGAACATGATGGTGGCATTGGTTTTTTTGAAATTCCTCCTCTAAATCAAAACCCGATAGTACATGCCTTGGAGATGTTTGAAATGCATTTTGAAATGTAGATCATGCCACAGTCAGTTTTAACTCAGTGCAATCATACACACACACACACCACACAAATGGTAATGAATGATTCTAACACCTAGATCGAGTTCAAAGCAAACTGTAATAAAAATGGACGGTCAAGTTGCAAACATGTGTTTATGAGATGCATGATGATATGCAGATCCAATTCTAGGCATGCTCAGATTAAACCAATCATATACACACCATACATATATAGTATTGAATGATTATAAACACAATTTGAAGCTAAAAAGGAACTGCCATGAGATATGGCACTTGAGTTGCAAATTATATGAACATGATGCATGATAAAGTGTAAATCCAAGTTCAGCAAGTTTTAAACCAGTACAAACATACATACACACTAAAAATGTATTATTGAGTGAGTGTGTGCACAAAATGGACTAGAAAACAAACTGAGGTAAAGATTGTCATGTAAGTTGCAAAATTGACAAGTATGAGATGCATTTTGAGATGAATTTCAAATGTCAAGCAGAATCAGGTTAATTGGCTCACACGCACACATTGCATATATGACATTGGATGAGATTGAACATAACATGTAGCTTAAAACTGGATGTAGTGAAACATGGTGCTCAATGTGTAATTATGTGTTGGTGTAGTGCAGTAGGCTTGTGTAGTTCATGTTTTATGCATCAATTGATCAAGTAATTCATACATACATATCACATACATGGAAATACACATGTTCATGTTCAAGGTTCAGCCTACAACAGCCTGTGACAAAATATGACATTTCAAGATGCACTTGGTGTTTTTGGTGATGGGTGGAAAAGCTCAGTTCATGTTCTAAACATCTTTTGGTTAAACAAATCATGCACACAGCTTTCATATGTATTATTAAATGAATTCAAACACAAAAGAGAGCTTAAAGAGGTCTGTCATGAAGTATTGCATACAAGCTGCATTTTTTATGCTTTTATTCATGAAAATACTCAAATCAGTTTCCAGTCATGTTTAAACCAAACCAAAGGCACACACAAGTTACAAATGCATGAAGGGATGATTCTGCACTCAAACTTAAATCAACTTTAGCCTTTAACCAAAACTAACATGTCTATGGCACTAATATGCAAAGTGTGGCTTTTTATGAATGATTAAGCATACCAGATGCAGTCAGTTCCAAACAAACATACATACCTATCATGATTATGATTTTAAAGACAATCCCACTCAACAAAACAGTTATATCTTGGTCATGACAAAATTTGAGTACAAGACATACACATGACATATTTTCCACATAATGAACTCAAAATGACAAATCATGAAATTATGGTGCAAAGCAAGAATGGAGTGTATACATACCTCTAGTAGACTGTGTTGAGCAAGCTAGAACACCAAGAAACCCAGAGGACCTTCAAATGCACTTAGCTTTGGGAGATTTCTTCTTTGTGAAGCAAGAGAGAAAACTTCAAGACAGTTGGAGAAATAAACTCCACCAATGATCCTCAATGCTTTGGACAGTTGAGAAATGATATATGTGAGGTGTTTGAGTGATTAGAACATCAAAGAAATGTCTAGAACACGTTTTGGCTGATTTTGTGGCTTTTGGTCAAAGTAACTTGGTATGGAAGTTGACTTTTTGAGTGGTGAGATTTTTGAGTGGTCTAAGGTCTTGGACACCTTCTATATCATATTTAGAGATTGTGTGGATGATTTTTGGGGAGTTTGAATGTGGAGGAATGGTTTTGGCAGCTGGACTGTCAGGACAGATTTTTCATGGTTTTGTGATTTTGTGATTTTGGTGAAAATGAATCAAAGAGTGCAAGAGCAAAGGCTTGAGATTTCTATGGTTTTTTAGAGTGGATATTGTGTGTAAAATGAAGTGATGAGGGCTCCATTTTATAGGCAAATGAAGAGAGGGGGCAGATTTGGAGATTTCTTCACATGAAAGAAAGGTTTTACCACTTTTGGATCAAACCTCCACAAAGGGGTTTTCTTGGCAGATAGGTAAGCCCAATAGTCAAGCAAAATGATGATTTTGAAAGGGCTAAATGCAGGTGTTGCACCCCAAAATTTGCCCAACCTTTTCTAACCTAGGTTTATGTTTCAATTGCATAGTCATTTGCATCGTCATCATGTACATAGTGTATTCATCTGCATTGCATAGCATGAGCAAGTTATCTTAACAGGGGATCAAGGTGCTATTCCTATCTCAAGAGGTATATCCAAGGGTTTCATTCATATTCAAGTCTACTCAGGTCATCAGGGAAGAATTTGGGCTTTGAAGAGCTGCCAGGTTGATAAGTGAATTCTCTCCTATCTTGAAGCTAGTGGGGGATCATCAGAGGAAATGTGAGCTATGAGCCAAGAGCATGAGGTGTGTATGGATTATATTAAGAGTCTAGAGAATCATCTTTGAGGAGAACCAAGTCATTTGAATGATTGCAAGAGCCTCAGTTGAAGTCAGTCAACTAGGGTCAGCACTGGGTCAATTCTAGGTCAAAGAAGTGTTTTGAAGGGCATCAAGGGTCATTTGAAGAATGTGGGATTCATTATTTGCTATAGGGATATGGATATGATGTTGTGATAAAGAAAAATCAAGAGGAGTCAAGGAGAACTGGAGTTACTAAATTAGGGTTTCAATGTAAAATCCCATGATTTAGGTCAAACTTCAAAGCAGTGTAACTCAAGATGCAAGCTTCATATGAATTCTTGGTCCACATGAAACTTGTAGAGTATCTTCATAGCTTTAATTTGAGGGGTGGAAGTCATCAAGATGATTTGCAGAGCTCAAGTTATGGCTCTTGCAAGTTACAGGTCATCCGAGGGCACTGAAATTTGTCTGTGAAAATTGTCTGTCTTCCAAGCAACTTTTGACCTTCAATGGTATTTCAAATGGATTTCTGGCCAACATAAGAATTGTTCCTTATTGTCTTAGATTTCTAGAATGGTATGGTATGCCTTCATATGATTTGTGGAACTCTACTTATGGTCTTGGCAAGCTAAGGGTATTTTGGTCATTTGAGGATTACAGGTCATTTCAAGCCTATGCCTAAAACTCATACAAGGAAACTTCAAATGAAAAACTTCACAACATAAAAGTTGTTCAAAATGACATTTTAAGCCTAGAAAAGAGGTCATGGCATGTTGGAAAAGCTTGTAGCAAGAATTGACAAAAGTTGGTGAAAATGACTTAAAAAATGGCATATAACTTGAAAAAGTTCAAAGTGAAAATTGGTTTGAGAGATCTACAAATCCAATGTGGGTCATCCAATATACCAAATTGATTCCCAACAACATTTTAAAGACTTTGGTTCAGCCACAATTTTGATTTGAGGGTTAAAAAATGGACTTGCTTTGTAATTCCATTACTTGCATAATAAGGTACATGTGAGAAACTCAACATAAGGCAAAGGAATCCCTTGTTTTTCACCCATATCACTCCAATTTGTCATGTCATGAGATTTTCAAAAGTGTTTAAGGGGCTGCAAGTTAAATTGAAGGGAGATATCATGAGATGGGAATTATGTCATAACATGAGAAATTCTTGAAGTTTCTAGAATCATCTTGGATTGAGCTAGAAGTCTCTAGATCTTTCCATGCTCTCCTATATATTGGATTGAGATCATTAAGAGTAAAGGTTGGTGATAGTTGATGTTGAATCCATTTTTCTCCATTTGCAAATCATATTGAATTTTTTTCTCTTCACCAATCAATTACACAACAATTATAGAGATGGTTCATTATTTTTTTTGAGAGAATTGGAGCAAGAGGAACCTTGTAGTAACATGAAAAAGTGGTGAAAACTCAAATTCCAATTTTCACTTTTTCATCAATTCAAGACTTGTCAAGGCTTCAAACATATTCACCAAGTATTGTTGAGTGATTATACATAATTTTCCAGAAGAATTCGTGCTCCATTGAAGCTCCACAACTCAATTTTCAAAGGTATCGAAAAATCAACATTACTCACTAATTATGCATTCTTTTTACACCATTGTTACATATTCAACATCCCCTTGGGTAGTAGATGGTTTCTGGTAAAGAAAGAAGAGTTTTTACAACAATTTGGTGTTCTTGAAAGTTTGAGATTCATATACGGTTTTTGAGTTAGAGGCCATTTCAAGGGAAAATAATGGTATATTTGGATTCCTCTCGAAAAATCCCACAAGATTCATCTAAAGAACGTTCCATTTGGACAAGAAATGAGTATTTTAGGAGCTTGTGAACTTTTCCGGCCACCATGCTCCCATTTCCGGCCGCCCCAAGCTTCAAATGCTGCATTTTCCCTCTCATTTTTCATCCAAGTGGAGAAGAAAAGCAGTAGCCATCGGATCAATGCAGAAAAGTGGACTTTTTCCACCCATCCAAGGGCCAGGCGCTATGCCACGTGTCGTCATAAAAAGGCCAATGCTGGTGCTATCATTTTGTTGAATTTCTTTGACCTATCAAAACACAATTTAAATGTCAATCCTTTTGCAGGGATCTCATACACACGTTGAAGTATTGTGATATATTTTTGTGGGAATTTTATTGTACCATTTTAATTGGTTTTGGATGCTTTCTTTAACATGCTCCACTTTAATCTTTCCTTTGGTATACATGAGATATCTTGCAATGTTTTCATCTTGTTTGACCATTTATCTTTGGATATTTTTGTGGTATCTCTCACCCCTGGTTTGTGGCTTGATGTAGGGCATTGGAGATTTTTGTTTGAATTTTTTAGCACCTTTTTCTATTTTTCTTATGTTTTGTATTCGAACTTGTAATTTGGACTTCCGAACGGACTTTATTTTTGTTAAGGCTCCAACGACCGCTTTGTGTTTGCGTGATGAACACCGTGGTTAATATTTCTTATTGTAGATAGGTTAGAGGTATTGGAAGACCCTTAGGTGGCTATTATTTGTATGTGTAGCTTGCCCGATTATCGACTTGTTTGCATGATAGCACGCTGCGATTCCAAATAGTGGATTACGCGTTTCATTCGGAGTTTTCACTCGATTCTTTGCATATGATCACTTGATATTTTCTTATTCCATCCATGAATGGGCTTGAGGTTGAGATGAACCTTCCTCCCTCCTTTGCATTGCATTTACCATTGCTATATTCATGTTCACTTGTATGCGGTTATTACTTGTATTTCCGTTTCTTCCTTTCATTTCCTTTCCCGTAGGACTTCCATTCTTCCTTGTTCAAGGGAGGATGTGATAGACATTAGGAGTTAACCCATGCATGATAACATTAGGGTAGATTTTATTCCCTTTTAACCCTAGGATTTGTAGAGTGTCATCTCTTCTTTCTTCAAAACAACAGAAAAACATTAATAAAGGTTATAACAAAATCAATTCATTTCTTCCGTCAAAAGATTTGAACAAACACAAACCTTTTTGCAATAAGAAAACCCTTGTTTAAGGTGAGATTTTTCATAAAAAACACTTGAACAGCTTGTGTCGGGCGTAGCCCAAACTACGTTTGCTCTGATCTTCCATGCCGTGTGGAAGTACGTAGGCATAGGATGCGATATCCTAGCGAGCAACCTTCACCCACCTTCCCCCGTAGTTAGGCGAAATACGTTGACTCTGATTTCTCGTTCCAGACGGGAATACGTAGGCATAAAGTGCGATGCTTTGCCGAGTCAAATTTTCTTTTCTTTTCAGACCTCATCCTTTAGTTTAGATAGAAGTGTAATCCGTACAAACCAAGCAAGCGTAGATCCCATCGAGTACGATGGACATGAGGGGTGCCTAATACCTTCCCCTTGCGTAACCGACTCCCGAACCCAGGTTTTGGTTGCGATGACCATACCTTTCCCTTTTTCGCGAGGTTTACTTCGAGCGTTTCCTTTCCCTCCGTTGGGATAAATAACGCACGGTGGCGACTCTTCTGTTCAGCCGGCGCCGATTTTCGCAGTAGCGACAGCTGGCGACTCTGCTGGGGACCCATCGTCCCCTGGCTGCTAAGGACTGCGATAGTTCTTATGCATTTGGGATCCAACGTCCCTTAAGAGAGTCAATCCTAGCGCTTGTTTGCCCGTCGAGGAATTTGTATGGATTTACGTTTCTGTATTTACCTTTCAGCATTATATTATCATTATTATTGCTGTATTGTGGGGTTGTGACGGGTGTTCCATGATGGAGAGATAAGCCGGACCTGGGCTTGAGTGCACCTAGATTTAGAGTAGAGATTAGTGGGCGCGCACGTGCTTTGCATGTCCTAGTGTCCCGCGAAATCTACGCTCAGACGAGGTTCTTCTGGTTGGCCTCCTGTCCTGCCCTTTGGGTGGCTCGGGTTGCTGGTTAGTTGGATTGTCGACTCTGGGGACCGATCATTTGGAAGTTGGCTAAGTGAGGCCTCTTCAGGATGTGATGATGCCACTCCTTCTGGGAATCGTATCGTCACTCCTGAAAGTCTGTGACGCCGACGACCGCATAGGATGCCATACTTTGTCAGTTACTAGGACATCCACCTGTGAGAGGGTTTGGGGTTATGCAGGTAACTAGACCTTCAGATAACCGGTTATTTCTCGATCAGAGATCCTAGGTATTTATGGATATTTGTGAGGTCTATCAGAGACCAGTCTGAGTTTTGATTTGAGGTCTATCCGAGACCAGTCTGAGTTTTGATTTGAGGTCTATCAGAGACCAATCAGGGTTATGGTTTGAGGTCTGTCAGAGACCAGTTGAAGTTATATCTATCAGAGACCAGTGTGGAGCTTTGTGTTGGGTCTATCCGAGACCATGATTTGCGACCTTCGATATGATTCAGGCTTCTCAGCTATAGCACTTGGTCCCTGTTGCATGTTGCTTGCATTGCATTGTTTGCATGATCATTATCATTGCATCCCATTAACATGTGTCTGTGCTGCAGGTGCATTTGCATATCCCCGAGTTCTAGTGTCTGGAATTCTGAGCTTTGATTATGGCGGGTTTGAGGATGACAGTTGCCTACAAGCTACCTATTCCTGATATTACTCCACTCCTGGGTCTGATTTCTCTGGCAGGTGAGGATGTCCGTAGAAGCTTCAGGCAGAGTTACGGACGACTGTTGAGTTTGGTTCGCAGATCCACTGATGATGAGTTGAATGGGCTGTACACGCTGATGCAATTCTATGACCCGACTTTGAGATGTTTCACTTTCGCTGACTTTGTCTTGGGACCCACCATGGAGGAGTATGTAGAGTTTACTGAGCTGCCGGTGCAAAATGCAATTCCCTTTATTCACTCTGCCGCTGAACCTAAGTTGGAGGATCTAGCCAAAGCCTTGCATATGGATGCTTCTGAGTTGTTGATGACTTCTTGGCGAGGAGTTCCGGGTTTTTCTCTCCAGTTTCTGGTTGGTAAGGCTCAAGAGTACGCCAAGAATGGGTGTTGGGTGGTCTTTAACGCTATTTTGGCTCTATGCATTTACGGGATAGTGTTGTTTCCTAACTTCCCAAACTTCGTGGACATGGATGCGTTTCATCTGTTTGCTACTGGTAACCCAGTACCTACACTGATCGGGGACTTTTACCATTCGATGCACTACAGGAATGAGAACAGGAGAGGCAAGAATGTCTCTTGTTGCGTGCCTCTGCTGTCCATGTGGTTTAAGAACCATCTTCCACTGAAGGGACCTTTTTTGGATAGTGCAACCACATCTGACTGGCCAGAGCGTATGATGAGGCTAACTTCTGCAGACATTAAGTGGTTTGATCGAGATCTGTTGGGGTCCGAGCTTATTTGCAGTTGTGTTGGGTATCCTAATGTTCCGTTGATAGGGAGAAAAGGGTGCATCAACCACAACCCATCTTTGTTCGTCCGTCAGTTTGGATATGCGCTGAAGAACCCGCCTCAGGAGGAAGAAGTACAGGAATCTCTGTACTTCACCGGTGATTTGAGTGGAGAGCTACTAGCCAAGCTTCGGCATGCCTGGACGCGCATTAACCGAAAAGGGAAACCGCTGTTGGGGGAGAGTGATTGCCAGGCGTATGCACCCTACAAAGTTTGGATTCAGGAGAGAGCCAGACAGATATTGATGCCATTTCCAGCTGCACCAGTCCTAGTTCCTATTCCGGTAGAAGAGCCGACTACTGTTTCCAGGGAGGTCTATGAGCAAGTGGTGAAGGAAAAGGAAGCTCTGTTGGTGGTTAATGAAGATCTAGAAAGAGAATTGGCCCGGGTTCGAAGTGAGAAGAACGAAGCTGCGTACTCCCTTCAGCAACAAAGTGAGATGGTAACTTTGTTGAAGACTAAGTTGGTCAAAGAAAAGGATAAGCGGGAACGCCTGGGACAAGACTTTAAGAGCTCTCATGACATGATGGAAGCTAAGAAGAAGTCGTTGGACATCTCTCATCGAGAGATCGCTTCATTCAATAAGACATGGAATGCCACCCTTACTAACAACAAGGAACGGGAGGATAAGTTGAAGCAACAAATCGCCGATCTTCAGAACCAATTGAAGTCCACTAGGAGGCAGCACGAAGAAGAAGTCATGACTAGATATGCCCTTCAAGATGCACTGAAGCAAGTTGAGGCCCGTAGAAAGGAAGCTCGGTCCCAGAAGAGAAAGCTAGAGGAGTGCTTTGGTGAAGGCGCATGGGAAGAGTCCATCGACGGCTTGCGGCGAGTTCTTAAGCAGAGGAGTCTACTCATAGAGGGATTGCTTGTCCAGCCTGATCATCCCAAGACAAAGAAGCTGTTAGGGGATTATAGGGATTATGGGCATACCTGATTTGTTCATGCTTTATTGTATGCTGACCATCACCCGGCTTGTGGGTTGAGGTCATACTTTTGTTCGTCTTGTGATACATTGGTGTTATACTTTAGCCTTTGAAGGCCTGTTCAATACATGAGTTGTTTTCCCTTCTGTGATTGAATTTCAACTTCTTGCAACTGCTTGTCACCGCACTGTCACGGCGCTGCCCTGTATCAAACGTATTAGCACTAGAACGGGGGGAGTAATATGCTCCAATGCACAGGTACACATTGCATTTTGCATACATACTCATATTTGCATTACAGGTTTGTGATCCAGGTATCTTATCTCCCGCATTTTGCAGGTATTTTCAGGATTGCAGAACAGCGGGTCCACCGTTATTCTACAAGAACCAACCAGAAGAAGATCATGGACGCCATGCAGAGTGAAATGCAAGAGATGCGTGACAGGATGGCCCTGTTCATGCAAACCATGGAGACTATCGCCAAAGGACAGGAACAGTTGCAGAGTCTGGTGCAGCCGTTGGTTGCTCGTGCTGAGAACAATGGTACCCCGCATGGTGAAAACGTGGCTAACTCTCCCAGGGTTGAAAATCATCAAAGTGCTGATCACATTCCAGTCGCTGGGCTGAACAACGGAGAAGCTGGTCCTACTGGTGGTAACGGAAATACTGGTAACACTAACGGAGACACTGCAGGAGTGTTCGTAGGGAACGTCAACCAGGGTTTCAACATGGGTGCGGAGAATGTCGGGCTGAATGGCGGCAATGGTAATCAGGGCTTTCAGGGTATGAATGTGGGATATGGCAATGTGGCTGGCGTCAAAACTGGATACGGAGACCGTGGTTATGGTAACGCAGGATATGGAATGGGTATGAACAACGGCCAGGATATGGGCAACCTGAGAGGCAACCCCAGGTACTTCCAAGCAGGTCTGGGTCGTAACGCTGGACATGCTGCATATGAAGAGATACCTCGTTGGGAAGATCATCAGGAAGACGTTTTCTCTGGCCATAATGAAGGCTACGGGAGGCCTACAGGGGACAGCCTCCGCATGAGATTGTTGGAAGAAAAGGTAAATGGTCTGGCTAATCAGAACGCTGTGGGACTGGATATGTCCAACATGGGATTGGTACCAGGGCTAAGGGTACCTCTGAAATTCAAAGCGCCATCTTTTGATAAGTATAGAGGCGACACGTGCCCGAGGGTGCATGTCCGTTCATTTTACAGAAGGATGTCCGCGTATTCAGACGACGAAAAGATGCTTATGCACTTTTTCCAAGACAGCTTGTCAGGGCCGTCATTGGAGTGGTACATGAGCCTGGAGCCAACACAGATAAGAACTTGGAAAGAATTGGCGGAAGCTTTCGTGAAGCATTACCAATACAACAGCGATCTCGCTCCTAATAGAGTTCAGTTGCAAAGCATATCTCAGAAGCCCAAGGAAAGCTTCAAAGAGTACGCCCAGAGATGGCGTGACCTGGCTGCTAGAGTACAACCCCCTATGGTCGAGAGGGAAATGATGGACTTGTTCGTAGGGACATTCTCAGGGATGTACTATGACCGGCTGCTCAACTTCTCAATGAGTACCTTCTCCGAGCTGATCCTGATGGGGGAGCGTATAGAGAACGTGAAAAAATTGGTAAGATTCAACCGGGAGAATTCGCTTCAGCTGGAAGCAACAAGAAAGCCTTCGGTGGTAAAAGGCAAGGTGGTGCTAATGCGGTGTATAACGTTCAGCGGAGAAATAGGAATCAGAATCGGCGTCCACAACCTCAGGTTGCAAGTGTGACTATTCCGGGACCACCTCAGCAACAGAGACAACAGCAGCAGCCTAATCAGAATCAGAGGAGGTTTCAGGCTCCAAGACCGAGGAGGGTATTTGAGGTACCACCAGTATCGTACGCAGAGCTCCTTCAGAATCTATTGAAGTTACAGCTAGTTGAAAAGAGAACCTTGGCGCCGCCGACTGGCACGCCACCAGTAGGGTACGACATCAACGAGCATTGTGATTTTCACTTTGGTGCACCCAGGCACAATATCGAGAACTGTTTAGCTTTCAAGCACAAGGTGCAAGATCTGCTTGATAGCACAGCCATCAATTTTGGGAAGGAAGGTCCCAATATTACTCAACAGCCAATGCCCAAGCATGCGGGAGCTGGGGCAAATGCAATATTGACAGACGCTGAAACATAATTGGTGTTAGATGTTAATGAGCTGATAACTCCATTGAGCAGTGTCAAACAGTGTCTCCTGAAAGAAGGGGTTTCTCCAGGTTGTGATGAAAGTTGTATTGATTGTCAGATTCAGCCCGAGGGCTGTGCAGAGTTGAAAAGGGGTGTACAAGGGTTGATTGACAGAGGGGTCTTGCAATTCGAGCAGGCTGCAGGGTCAGAAAAGCTTGTCGAAGTGGAGACTGAAAAGGAACAGAATGAGGTCGCAACGATCACGATCCCGTTCAAGTCTGTAACGATTTCGGCGCCAGCAAAGCGACCAACCTTTACAATTACCAGGGCTAAGCCAATTTCGTATGAGAGCACGAAAGCAGTACCATGGAGCTATGGTGCGGAGGTATATTGTAACGGGGAAAAGATTGATCCGAGTGATCCACCAGAGGGATCTGTGGAGAGTATAGTTGGACAAGGCGGCGTAACTCGAAGCGGGAGGATTTTTACTTCCCCAGAAGTTGAGACTGAAAGGCTTGCTAAGGGCAAGAACAAAATGGTTGACGACGGGCCGTCCGGGAGTAAAGAGAAAGAGTCAACGAACAAAGAGGTGGAAGAATTTATGCGACTAATCCGCAAGAGTGACTACAAAATTGTAGATCACTTACAACAGACGCCTTCGAAGATCTCGATCTTATCGCTGTTGTTATGCTCAGAAGCGCACAGGAATGCTTTGTTGAAAGTGCTGGAAACGTCTTTTGTCCCGCAGGAGATTTCGGTAAACCAACTGGAGGGGGTTATGTCGCATGTTAATGCAGGGCACGGCCTGGGTTTCACGGACCTTGATCTAACGTCTAGAGGGCGCGATCACAACAACGCCTTGCATATCTCCATTGAGTGTCGTGGCACTGTTATGTCCCATGTGCTGGTAGACACTGGGTCGTCATTGAACGTATTACCGAAGAAAGCCTTGTTGAAACTAGATACTCGGGGGTTGTTATGCACACCAAGTGATTTGGTGGTGCGCGCATTCGATGGAACCAGGAGGTCAGTGTTTGGATCAATCACATTGCCTATTCAAGTGGGACCTGAGGTGTTTGACACGGTGTTTTACATCATGGATATACAGCCCGCGTATAGCTGTCTGATCGGTAGACCCTGGATTCATGCTGCTGGGGCAGTTACCTCCACGCTTCACCAGAAACTCAAGTATATGGTTGACGAAAGCATTGTCACAGTCTGTGGAGAAGAAGATATTCTCGTCAGCCACCTGTCCTCTTTCAAGTATGTGGAAGTGGACGGAGAAGTTCATGAAACGCTCTGCCAGGCGTTTGAGGGGGTTAAAGTCAAACAGGATGCTCCTGTGAAGAGCGAAAGGCAGGAGGTCGCTGTGTCCTCCTACAAAGAAGCTAAAGCTTTGGCGCAAGCGGGAGAAACTGCCAAGTGGGGGCAGGTTCCAGATATCCCTATGAAGCAAGACAAGTATGGCCTGGGGTATCGTCCATCTTTCAAGCAGAATGTGCCGAGGTACGAAGGGCCCGTGGTGTTCACATCGGGAGGTGTCAGTTTTGAAAGGATAAATGTCGTGTCTGATGCGGAAGAAGGAGACAGTGACTGCGACATGGACGCATGGATTCAACCCAGCATGCCGGGGCAAAGTCTATGCAACTGGTCCATCCAGGACGTCATCCAAGTCACCAAACAGTAATGCATTGTTTTCTTTCAATCATTGTATGATCACGTGCCTTGCCCGAGGCATCGTTGATTTTGTACTAGGGCCTAACTGTTTACTTGTATGTGTGCATAATCAATAAATGACGGCGTTTTTACATTCAAATATTGCGATCCTTTTCTTTCTGTTTTTATTTTATTTTTTTCAATAAAATGGCAGCGTGGTTATGCATTTTGCTTGTACATCATTTTTGAAGCACGTAACCGTTTCCCTCGCAGGATTCATGAATTTTCAGATGACATCGATCAAAGACTTCCTATGACTCGTTTAGACTTCAAGCATCCGATCTTCCAAGCTGAGGAAGAGGTTGTAGAGGATAGTGACTTACCAGAAGAGCTCAGTTGGTTATTGAAGCAAGAGGAAAGAGTCATTCTGCCTCACCAGGAGGAGATCGAAATTGTAAATCTGGGATCTGAAGAGTGCGTCAGGAATATCCGTATAGGGGCCGCATTGCAAAGTGATATCAAGAAAGAGCTTATTGAGATGCTGCGTGAGTACAGCGATATATTTGCTTGGTCCTACGAGGACATGCCGGGTTTGGATACCGATATGGTTGTTCATCGTCTGCCGTTGAAGGAAGATTGCCCACCCGTGAAGCAGAAACTCAGAAGGACTCGTCCTGACATGGCTGTAAAGATAAAAGAAGAAGTGCAGAAGCAATGGGATGCTGGGTTCCTGGCTGTTACCACTTATCCCACTTGGATCGCTAATATCGTGCCTGTGCCAAAGAAAGACGGCAAGGTTCGGATGTGTGTTGATTATAGGGATCTGAACAAAGCAAGCCCAAAGGATGATTTTCCGCTCCCACATATTGATGTGCTAGTTGATAATACAGCTCAGTTTTCGGTGTTTTCCTTCATGGATGGCTTTTTGGGGTACAACCAGATCAAAATGGCTCCGGAAGATATGGAAAAAACAACCTTTATTACCCCGTGGGGAACCTTCTGTTATAAGGTGATGCCCTTTGGTTTGAAAAATGCTGGGGCAACGTATCAGCGGGCTATGACAACGTTGTTTCACGACATGATGCACAAAGAGATTGAGGTGTATGTCGATGACATGATCGCCAAGTCTCAAACGGAGGAAGAACATCTGGTTAATCTGTTGAAGTTTTTCAGGAGGCTGAGGAAGTTCAGGCTGAGGCTGAATCCCAACAAATGTACCTTCGGAGTGAGGTCCGGGAAGCTACTGGGGTTCATTGTGAGCAAGAAAGGAATCGAGGTCGATCCTGCCAAAATAAAAGCAATTCAAGAGATGCCAGCACCGAGAACAGAAAAAGAAGTCCGTGGATTCTTAGGGAGGTTGAACTACATTGCTAGGTTCATCTCTCACCTAACGACCACGTGTGAACCATTATTCAAGCTGTTAAAGAAAGATCAAGCGGTGGTCTGGAATGACAATTGCCAAAGGGCATTTGAAAAGATAAAAGAATACTTGCAGGAACCTCCGGTATTGATACCCCCAGTAGCGGGACGACCACTGATTATGTACCTGACGGTTCTGAAGAACAGTATGGGTTGTGTTCTCGGTCAACATGACGAGACAGGGCGGAAAGAGCATGCAATTTACTACTTGAGTAAAAAGTTCACAGATTGTGAATCTCGATACTCTACGCTCGAAAAGACGTGTTGTGCATTGGCGTGGGCTGCCAAACGTCTAAGACAGTACATGCTGAATCATACAACGATGCTGATATCAAGGATGGATCCGATCAAATATGTGTTTGAAAAACAAGCACTCTCCGGAAGGATTGCTAGATGGCAGATGGTATTGGCAGAATACGATATCCAGTATGTTTCCCAGAAGGCCATTAAGGGAAGTGTTCTGTCCGAATATCTCGCTGAGCAGCCGATTGATGATTATCAGCCTATGAAGTTTGAGTTTCCCGATGAGGACATAATGTACTTGAAGGCCAAAGATTGTGATGAGCCGTTGCCTGGTGAAGGACCTGAGCGGAGTTCCCAGTGGCAATTGATTTTTGATGGAGCTGTCAACTCGTACGGCAGCGGAATCGAGGCAATCATTACCACTCCCCACGGGTCGCACATCCCGTTCACTGCCAGATTGACTTTTTCAGTGACGAATAACGAAGCCGAGTATGAAGCTTGTATTATGGGGTTGGAGGAGGCTATCGATATGAGGATTAAGAATCTGGACGTATATGGGGATTCAGCTTTGGTTGTGAATCAGATTAAGGGAGAGTGGGAGACGTGCCAACCTAATCTGGTGCCGTACATGAACTACGCGAGAAGGTTGCTACCTTTCTTTGATAGGGTGGACTTCCATCATGTACCTCGAGCGGAGAATCAAATGGCGGACGCCCTTGCAACGTTATCCTCGATGTACAAAGTCAACCGCTGGAACGAGGCTCCCAGCATCGTCATATCTCACCTTGATAGGCCGGCCTTTGTGTTTGCAATTGATGAAGCATCTGACGGTAAACCTTGGTATTTCGACATACAGAACTTCTTGAAGAGCAAGGAATATCCGGTTGGGGCATCCATCCGTGATCAGAAGACTCTAAGGAGATTAGCAGGCAGCTTCTATCTGAATCCCAACGGCATTTTGTATAGAAGGAACCATGATTTGGTACTCCTCCGGTGTGTAGACGAGAAGGAAGCCAATCGACTCATGGAAGAGGTCCATGAGGGAACTTTTGGTACACATGCAGGTGGGCATGCCATGACCAGGAAGTTGTTGCGAGCAGGGTATTACTGGTTAACGATGGAAACTGACTGTTTCAAATTTGCCAAGCGGTGCCACAAGTGCCAGATCTATGCAGATAAGATCCATGTGCCACCGAGTCCTCTGAATGTTATGGCATCTCCATGGCCTTTCTCCATGTGGGGGATTGATATGATCGGCAAAATTGAGCCTACTGCTTCTAATGGGCATCGCTTCATTCTGGTTGCGATCGATTATTTCACTATGTGGGTGGAAGCGGCTTCTTACGCCAACGTGACTAAACAGGTGGTGGCCAGATTTATCAAGAGAGATATAATTTGCAGATACGGTATTCCTGAACGGATCATTACTGATAATGGTTCGAATTTGAATAACAAGATGATGAAGGAGCTGTGCCAGAGCTTCAAGATCGAACACCACAATTCATCTCCTTACCGGCCGAAGATGAATGGCGCCGTCGAAGCCGCCAACAAGAACATAAAGAAAATTGTTCAGAAGATGGTGGTAACGTATAAAGATTGGCATGAGATGTTGTCGTTTGCTTTGCACGGTTATCGCACTACAGTGCGTACATCAACCGGGGCAACACCATTCTCACTAGTATATGGCATAGAGGTTGTCCTGCCATTGGAGGTTGAGATACCATCTTTGAGGGTTTTACTTGATGTTAAGCTGGACGAGGCAGAATGGGTGAGAAGTAGATTGAATCAGTTGAGCTTGATCGACGAGAAGAGACTGACATCGATTTCACATGGTAGGCTGTATCCGAGCCGGATGAAGAAAGCTTTCGACAAGAAGATTCGACCTCGAAGTTTTCAGACGGGTGATCTTGTGCTGAAGAAGATTCTCCCACCGCAATCGGATCATAGGGGCAAATGGACTCCCAATTATGAAGGTCCATACGTCGTGAGAAAGGTCTTCTCCGGAGGAGCCTTATTGTTATCCACCATGGATGGTGAAGACTTTTCATCCCCTGTGAACTCGGACGCAGTTAAAAAATACTTTGCTTAAAAATTGACCCGCTGGACAGTAAAAAGAGAGTCCAGGCAAAAATGGGGCATCCTGGCGAACCAGAAACAGAATAAAAAGGTTCGGGCAAAAGTTAGGGATATAATTGAAAAAATGTACACCCGCGAAGTCGAAAACCTACACTGGGCGGCTTCGGCAAAAAAGGGTATCCCGGTGAATCGAAAACCCGCAAAGGGCGATTCACGCAAAAGTTAGGGATTTAAGAAGCAAATGACTGCGGTCCAAGTTTTGATTGTTGGCGGTTCGGGAGTAACTGGGGGTCAACTATCCAAAGCAATGTCTTCCGAAGACGGAGATCGGGAAAGCGTCAGAGTCCGACGAGTCATAGGAGGATCGATTCATGGTGTTCGTCTGTAACACGCTGCCGACATGTGTACAAATTTTATATTCTGTATATTTGTATACTTTTGCATTTTGTTTATGCGCGACTACCTCTTTTCAGGAGTTGCATCTGATGTACAAACCTTGCCTATTTTCAGGCCATTTTCGATAAAGTGTTTTATTCAGTGTAGTGTATGACTTTGGTTTTAATTTTTTACAGTTTTGTTTGTAAAAAGCGCCGACGTTTTGATAAACTTACATGCGTGTAAACAGGCGGGCCTCGGCCGATGATTGTTAAAACCAAGAAAATTACCTGAATGGTTGTCGTGGGTGATTACCAAGATGTTTCTATTTGCATAGATTGCCTTGTGTTTGCTTGTTGACTTTTGCAGGTACTCAAAAGCTCGCAAAGTTCCCCGCCAGAGTCCATGGCAGGATGGTACCCTCTCTAGAGGTTGAACGTTGTGGCTTCCCCCGGTGAAGTCGCCCCAGGCAAATTGAATGTTGTTTCCCCAAGATAGCGGAGATTGCGTCAAAGGAACAGATCAATGTATCTTCAGTTCGGAATTAGCTCATCAAGCAAAGCCGAGTCTTCCCCAGTGAAGGTCAAGACAAATAAGATTCACTCCCCATAGAGTTTTGTGCATTGCAGAATGTGTGGTTCAATCCCCAACTCAGTGATAGCGGGATGATATCCCCAGCTCAGTGATAGCGGGATGATATCCCCAGCTTAGTGATAGCGGGATGATTTCCCCAGCTCAGTGATAGCAGGAGAGGTTCCCACAGAGTGTGATCAGATGGTTGGAGCTGCTGAAAGGAGTTTCCCCAAGCAGGATTGTCCTTTCTTTTCCCAGCAAGTCGCTCTTCCTCGTCAGGAGGATCTTTTCTCAGCAGATTTTGGAGTTTTAAGTTCGTGAGCTACTTTCCTAGCAGGATGGTTACCCCCAGCGGAGTTAGTTCATCTTTCCAACATTTATTTTGTTGGAGGCGTATCGGTGGTATTCCGGCCATCCACAGCGGATCCAGCTTGTCTTCAGCATTTATTTTGCTAAAGCAACTCTTTGCATAAGCATGCATCATCATACTTTGCATTCTACACGAGCCAGTAGCATTTCCACGCAGTATGGAAGCATTATGTCATTATCAAACATGTATTGTTGAAACATAAGCCAGGTGGTTATCTCTTCAGTTTCAGATATGTGGTTCCCTGCCGATAAGAGAAATCGGGATTCAGGAGGATGCTATTTTGTATCATTTTGGGGGTTCATGCTGTAAGGCACGCAGTGACCATGTTGATCTTGGTGTGTTGATTTGTGGTCAGAGTACGCAGTGATCGTATTTGTACCATCCACGGGGTTCATATTGTAAGACACGCAGTGATCGTGTTGATTTTGAGATGTGGATTTGTGGCCCAAGTATGCAGTGATCGTATTTGTGCCAGGTGTGGGATTCATGTCGTAGGACACACAGTGATCGTGTTGATATTGGTATGTGTATCTATGGTCGAATGGCGCAGTGATCGTACTCGTCCCGATCTAAGCAGATTGTTTTGTAAGGCACGCAGTGATCGTGTTGGTATCATCCAGGGGTTTCATCGAGCAGGACGCGCAGTGATCGTGTTCACTTTATTATTGGGCAAGACACGCAGTGATCGTGTTTGCCATGTCATGTGATGGTTGTTGGTCAGTACGCAGTGATCGTATTCGTCCGTTATACAGTGGTTATAGATTGACGCGCAGTGATCGTGTTCATCCAGATTTGTTGGTCCGTGTACGCAGTGATCGTATTCGTCCGTTATACAATTTGGTTATGGGGTGAGGCACGCAGTGATCGTGTTTCGTCTGGTTGGTTGTGGCCGAAGTACGCCAGGATCGTATTCGTCCCATGTTTGAAGTGGTGTCACAAAGCGCGCAGTGATCATGTTTTTCCTCCAGTCAAGAGGGTCGTGACATGAAGCGCGCAGTGATCGCGTTCACCCTAGGTATGATTGGAATATGCAGTGATCGTATTCGTCCAGTTATGTGGGTTAGTTGAGACACACAACACGCGGTGATCGCGTTTTCCCCAGTCAAGAGGATCGTGGCTCAGAACGCGCAGAGATCGTGTTCAAACACGTAGTGATCGTGTTCAAGATACGCAGTGATCGTATTCGTATAGCATGCAGTGATCGTGCTGATAATACCATGGGAACTTGTGATGCGGGGCACGCAGTGATCGTGACTATCGTATCAGTTGGTTTTGTTGGCCGGTATACGCAGTAATCGTATTCGTCCTATTACATTGGTTAGTACACGCAGTGATCGTGTTCATCTTGTCGGTATCTATGGCCAATACACGCGGAGATCGTGTTTGTTCCATTACAGCGCACGCAGTGGTCGTGTTCATCATATGGGTGGTTGAAGTACGCAGTGAACGTGTTCGCCTCTTCTATGTGGATTCATTCCGTCTGGCACGCAGTGATCGTGTTTATCTCATCCGGTTGGATTTGTGGTCGATGTGATTTTGGTGGTAATGCAACACGCAGTGATCGTGTTTGTCCCATTATGCGGTTTTGTTTGCAACGCCAGGACGCGCAGTGATCATGTTTTCTCCTGTCGAGAGAGTTGCGGCGCAGGGCACGCAGTGATCGTGGTCATCGTCAGGTTGTGAGGATTTGTGGTAGAGTACGCAGTAAACGTATTCGTCCTATACGTGGTCTTGTTTGCAACGCCAGGATGCGCAGTGATCGTGTTTTCTCCTGTCAAGAGAGTTTCGGTGTAGAATACGCAGTGATCGTGTTCACCTTGTTACAGAGGATTGCGCCGGACATGCAGTGATCGTGTTCGTCATGTCATGTTCCCCCTAGCAGAGTTGCTTGGTCAAGCAATTCTCTTTCTCCCCAGCCGAGTCCTTTCTCGGAGTGCTGAAGAAATAGCAGGGTGCAGATTGTTGGGTGGTTACTCACAGTTTCCCCAATAGAGATATAATCCCCAGCAGGGTGATCTTCAACGAGATACTTGGTTAAGTTCCTCGTGTTCCCCGTCAGAGTATTCTTTGACAAGTCGCTTGGTTAAGTTACTTGTATTCCCCATCTAAGTCTTTCTTAGGATGCTGTGGAGTCAGTATTATGAGACGGTAATACAGATTTTCGGGTGGTTACCCGCAATTCCCCAACAGAGTTATGTGCCCCAGCAGGGTGTTACGTTAGTGAGTTGCTTGGTTAAGTCTCTCACAGTTCCCAGCAGGGTGCTCGCTACAGGAGTTGTTTGGTTAAATTCCTCGTATTTTTCAACAGGGTTAATCTCGTCAGGGCTTGGTTAAGCTTCTCAATTTCCCCAGCAGGTGTTTGACGGCAGTCGTCAGAATTTGTCCCCTCAGAGTTGCTTGGTTAAGTTTCTCATTTCCCCGCAGAGTCGGTTGTTCATGTCTTCGGACCTTGTCTCGTTTGGTTAAGCGTTCTCTCGTTTCTTCAGGATACGAAAAGTTGATCAGTGAAGTCAACATGACAAGTGAAGTCAATATTCTCCCGCTGGTTAGCGTGTGCTCAGTTGATAAGTGAGATCAACAGAGGTTGATAAGTGAGATCAACAGAGGTTGATAAGTGAGATCAATAAAGGTTGATAAGTGATATCAACAATTTCTCGTTATGTGGTGTATGCTCATTTCTTCGGAATGGAGTGGTCTGCGGACAACATCAGTTTATTTGACAGATGGATGGCTAGTTGTTGCCGTGACAACAGAAGCCAGTTCCCAGGGTTTTCTCAAGCAATAGTCGTTTTCACAATTTATTTTTGCGGTTGGCAAATTTCCGGGTTCTTTCGTATTCAACCGTCTCGTACCTCGATTGTCTGAAGGCTGTGCGCTCTTCATCCAGTCGGCTCCAAGTCGCTTGAATAGGGGCAGCTGTTGCACCCCAAAATTTGCCCAACCTTTTCTAACCTAGGTTTATGTTTCAATTGCATAGTCATTTGCATCGTCATCATGTACATAGTGTATTCATCTGCATTGCATAGCATGAGCAAGTTATCTTAACAGGGGATCAAGGTGCTATTCCTATCTCAAGAGGTATATCCAAGGGTTTCATTCATATTCAAGTCTACTCAGGTCATCAGGGAAGAATTTGGGCTTTGAAGAGCTGCCAGGTTGATCAGTGAATTCTCTTCTATCTTGAAGCTAGTGGGGGATCATCAGAGGAAATGTGAGCTATGAGCCAAGAGCATGAGGTGTGTATGGATGATATGAATAGTCTAGAGAATCATCTTTGAGGAGAACCAAGTCATTTGAATGATTGCAAGAGCCTCAGTTGAAGTCAGTCAACTAGGGTCAGCACTGGGTCAATTCTAGGTCAAAGAAGTGTTTTGAAGGGCATCAAGGGTCATTTGAAGAATGTGGGATTCATTATTTGCTATAGGGATATGGATATGATGTTGTGATAAAGAAAAATCAAGAGGAGTCAAGGAGAACTGGAGTTACTAAATTAGGGTTTCAATGTAAAATCCCATGATTTAGGTCAAACTTCAAAGCAGTGTAACTCAAGATGCAAGCTTCATATGAATTCTTGGTCCACATGAGACTTGTAGAGTATCTTCATAGCTTTAATTTGAGGGGTGGAAGTCATCAAGATGATTTGCAGAGCTCAAGTTATGGCTCTTGCAAGTTACAGGTCATCCGAGGGCACTGAAATTTGTCTGTGAAAATTGTCTGTCTTCCAAGCAACTTTTGACCTTCAAGGGTATTTCAAATGGATTTATGGCCAACATAATAATTGTTCCTTATTGTCTTAGATTTCTAGAATGGTATGGTATGCCTTCATATGATTTGTGGAACTCTACTTATGGTCTTGGCAAGATAAGGGTATTTTGGTCATTTGAGGATTACAGGTCATTTCAAGCCTATGCCTAAAACTCATACAAGGAAGCTTCAAATGAAAAACTTCACAACATCAAAGTTGTTCAAAATGACATTTTAAGCCTAGAAAAGAGGTCATGGCATGTTGGAAAAGCTTGTAGCAAGAATTGACAAAAGTTGGTGAAAATGACTTAAAAAATGGCAAATAGCTTGAAAAAGTTCAAAGTGAAAATTGGTTTGAGAGATCTACAAATCCAATGTGGGTCATCCAATATACCAAATTGATTCCCAACAACATTTTAAAGACTTTGGTTCAGCCACAATTTTGATTTGAGGGTTAAAAAATGGACTTGCTTTGTAATTCCATTACTTGCATAATAAGGTACATGTGAGAAACTCAACATAAGGCAAAGGAATCCCTTGTTTTTCACCCATATCACTCCAATTTGTCATGTCATGAGATTTTCAAAAGTGTTTAAGGGGCTGCAAGTTAGATTGAAGGGAGATATCATGAGATGGGAATTATGTCATAACATGAGAAATTCTTGAAGTTTCTAGAATCATCTTGGATTGAGCTAGAAGTCTCTAGATCTTTCCATGCTCTCCTATATATTGTATTGAGATCATTAAGAGTAAAGGTTGGTGATAGTTGATGTTGAATCCATTTTTCTCCATTTGCAATTCATATTGAATTTTTTTCTCTTCACCAATCAATTACGCAACAATTATAGAGATGGTTCATCATTTTTTTTGAGAGAATTGGAGCAAGAGGAACCTTGTAGTAACATGAAAAAGTGGTGAAAACTCAAATTCCAATTTTCACTTTTTCATCAATTCAAGACTTGTCAAGGCTTCAAACATATTCACCAAGTATTGTTGAGTGATTCTACATAATTTTCCAGAAGAATTCGTGCTCCATTGAAGCTCCACAACTCAATTTTCAAAGGTATCGAAAAATCAACATTACTCACTAATTATGCATTCTTTTTACACCATTGTTACATATTCAACATCCACTTGGGTAGTAGATGGTTTCTGGAAAAGAAAGAAGAGTTTTTACAACAATTTGGTGTTCTTGAAAGTTTGAGATTCATATACGGTTTTTGAGTTAGAGGCCATTTCAAGGGAAAATAATGGTATATTTGGATTCCTCTCGAAAAATCCCACAAGATTCATCTAAAGAACATTCCATTTGGACAAGAAATGAGTATTTTAGGAGCTTGTGAACTTTTTCGGTCACCATGCTCCCATTTCCGGCCGCCCCAAGCTTCAAATGCTGCATTTTCCCTCTCATTTTTCATCCAAGTGGAGAAGACAAGCAGTAGCCATCGGATCAATGCAGAAAAGTGGACTTTTTCCATCCATCCAAGGGCCAGGCGCTATGCCACGTGTCCCAGACCAAAACTACGTCGTTTTGGCTCGTACAGGGGGCTGGGAGAACGTGGGTTCGATCCCTCCCCCTGCCACTTTTATTTATTCTCACTATTTCTCTTGTTTTCTCATGTGTTCATGCTATTCCATATGTTCTTTTATTTTTCTGTTTTATATGCTGACTTCAAATAATCATAAAAAATAGGAAAATTAGTCTTTTTGATCCCCATTTTTTTGTGCTGAATCTTTAAGATGTCTAGGATTTAATAAAACTGGAATTATAATTTTACCATTTTTTGACATTTTCTTTGGATTTTTTACATTTGGGTCGTCATAAAAAGGCCAATGCTGGTGCTATCATTTTGTTGAATTTCTTTGACCTATCAAAACACAATTTAAATGTCAATCCTTTTGCAGGGATCTCATACACACGTTGCGGTATTGTGATATATTTTTGTGGGAATTTTATTGTACCATTTTAATTGGTTTTGGATGCTTTCTTTAACATGCTTCACTTTAATCTTTCCTTTGGTATACATGAGATATCTTGCAATGTTTTCATCTTGTTTGACCATTTATCTTTGGATATTTTTGTGGTATCTCTCACCCCTGCTTTGTGGCTTGATGTAGGGCATTGGAGATTTTTGTTTGAATTTTTTAGCACCTTTTGCTATTTTTCTTATGTTTTGTATTCGAACTTGTAATTTGGACTTCCGAACGGACTTTATTTTTGTTAAGGCTCCAACGGCCGCTTTGTGTTTGCGTGATGAACGCCGTGGTTCATATTTCTTATTGTAGATAGGTTAGAGGTATTGGAAGACCCTTAGGTGGCTGTTATTTGTATGTGTAGCTTGCCCGATTATCGACTTGTTTGCATGATAGCACGCTGCGATTCCAAATAGTGGATTACGCGTTTCATTCGGAGTTTTCACTCGATTCTTTGCATATGATCACTTGATATTTTCTTATTCCATCCATGAATGGGCTTGAGGTTGAGATGAACCTTCCTCCCTCCTTTGCATTGCATTTACCATTGCTATATTCATGTTCACTTGTATGCGGTTATTACTTGTATTTCCGTTTCTTCCTTTCATTTCCTTTCCCGTAGGACTTCCATTCTTCCTTGTTCAAGGGAGGATGTGATAGACATTAGGAGTTAACCCATGCATGATAACATTAGGGTAGATTTTATTCCCTTTTAACCCTAGGATTTGTAGAGTGTCATCTCTTCTTTCTTCAAAACAACAGAAAAACATTAATAAAGGTTATAACAAAATCAATTCATTTCTTCCGTCAAAAGATTTGAACAAACACAAACCTTTTTGCAATAAGAAAACCCTTGTTTAAGGTGAGATTTTTCATAAAAAACACTTGAACAGCTTGTGTCAGGCGTAGCCCGAACTACGTTTGCTCTGATCTTCCATGCCGTGTGGAAGTACGTAGGCATAGGATGCGATATCCTAGCGAGCAACCTTCACCCACCTTCCCCCGTAGTTAGGCGAACTACGTTGACTCTGATTTCTCGTTCCAGACGGGAATACGTAGGCATAAAGTGCGATGCTTTGCCGAGTCAAATTTTCTTTTCTTTTCAGACCTCATCCTTTAGTTTAGATAGAAGTGTAATCCGTACAAACCAAGCAAGCGTGGATCCCATCGAGTACGATGGACGTGAGGGGTGCCTAATACCTTCCCCTTGCGTAACCGACTCCCGAACCCAGGTTTTGGTTGCGATGACCATACCTTTCCCTTTTTCGCGAGGTTTACTTCGAGCGTTTCCTTTCCCTCCGTTGGGATAAATAACGCACGGTGGCGACTCTTCTGTTCAGCCGGCGCCGATTTTCGCAGTAGCGACAGCAGGCTAGAGGGCATAGCTTGATGGTTGTGGCAGATTTCACTTTACACCTCTTGCTTGGTTTAATCATTTTTAAATGCAAGTAGCAAGGCAACTTGCAAGCTTGGAGAATTCACCTCTTCTGCATAATCTTCTCATTTATATGCTTCATAATCTCTACATATCAGAAATAATATCATCCAAGCGCTGAGATTGGCCAATTTGATGAAAGGAATGATTTTTGAACTTTGGACAATGTGGGACTACAGTGTGAAATCACCAACTTCCCATAACCATAACTTTCAGCTCACAAATTCTTTTGAGATGTGCTAGTACTTTTTAGAAAGCCCTCAAATAGCTCTAAAACATTCATGTTTTCATGAGTTTCAATTTCCCAAAGGAACTTGGCCAAAAAGTCTCTCAAAGTTGCTAGAAGTCTTTTTCCCTTCTTGAAATGAATTTGATCATAACTCCAAATCTATGCATTTTCTGATCATGGATCACTTAGGGACTTTTGTAGGATTTGTCAAGAGCTTTCTAATGAGCTTTGAACCAACTCAATTGGATGTGTGGTTAAGGAGTTATGGTTTAGTCCCTTTCAAAACCCTAATTTCCCGATTTTTCGATTACTCCTTCATCCTTGATCCAATGGTCATGAAAATTGATAGGTAAGTGCAATATGATATAAGGAACATTTTTGATTCACACTTTGAAGTCCAATTCCTTAAATTTGAAGAGTTGACTTTTTTGTCAACCGTACGATCGATCAGTGACTACCGAGTCGTCTGTTGACACTCTGGACCTCCTGAGACTTTGAAACTTCTTGAATGAACTTTATTAAGCTATATGAACTTCATGGATCATAATCCCACCATTAAAACACCTTCCAAGATCAAAGTCAAACTACAGTTGACTTTTACTAGTCAGAAACCCTAATCGGGTGCCTGAAATATACTGTTCTTGATTCTAGGGTAACAACCTCAAATTGGGTACTCAATTGACATCATATGATACCCTTGATCTTTCTTCATGATTGAATTAGCCTAAAACTTTGATTGAGCACAAATCCTGAAGTTTTGATTTGACTGTACACAACCCTGATTCATCTGTAACTTGACAAAGACAAACTTGCACTGGGTTAGGGTTAGATAATTTATGAGTATGCTCCTAAAATGATAATGATAATCTAAAGGGTCAAAATTTGGGGTGCAACAATGATGATGATGAAAAAAAACTGGGATTTTATTTATGATTATAAAGAATGTGATTACAAATTACAACATTTTTTTCTTCCAAAACATGAAGAAAATTGTGAAAGTAAATTACATATTAGTATTAAGAATTATTTATATCTATTTATTTGATCAATTGTGTCGAATTTTAGATTTATAATATGAATTATAAACATATAGCCTTATAAGTTGATATTGACTGATTGCGGTTGACTAACATTGTTAATTTTTCTGCTTACATCAATTTTGTCTTACATTCAAGTATAAAATTCATATAGTATACGTAAATTCTTAATATGATTAATGAGTGTGTCTCTTCTAATTTAAATTTGTTGTTATAAGAAAAGTTGACACACAAGTTTATTCAAATAACAAAATTATATCTGATAATGGTATTGAAGCTTTAATTTTTATTATTGAAGCTTCACACTATTTGTGATTCAGATGAAAGCTTTAAGTTTCTGTTAATCTTGAAGTGAATATAATTTTTGTTTGTTATGCTCATTTATTGAAGTGAAAATAATTACTTATTGACTCTTGTTCTTGTAGATCAAGATTCTGTTCGGCTTCTTGCTGTTGAGGGTTGTGCAGCTCTTGGAAAATTGTTGGAGCCTCAAGATTGTGTGGCACATATTCTTCCTGTTATAGTCATTTTTTCTCAGGTATATTGAGTATTAATAATATTATGTGGGAAGATTTGCATTTTGTACCGTCTTGCTAATTTAGTAACATTTAATTTACCAAAATAGTATAAATTAATATGTTAGTAAAAATTGTATAAAATTTTAGATAAATATAAACTCAAGTTATATAAAATTTTAGATATTTTTAGATAAATATAAAATTATATAAAATTATATAAAATTTTAAATAACTAATATGTTAGTAAAAATTGTAAAAATTGTATATGAGTTCATATTAATTGCGAATTAATTAATTTTATTGCAAGAATTATTTAATATTGATGATGTTATTAATTTTGTCTGTTATAGGGGTTACCTGTGAAGAGCAAGGTTGTGATCGTTTTTAAGCATCCTACTGTGCAGCTTTCTTAGGAGTTATTGATTTCTTTACAGGTATTCCCTGTATATTTGTTTAACTTTCTTAGTTTAGTTTAGACTACTCAATTAGTATGGATAAAAAATGGATGTCTTCCAATCGGTTGTTTAAAGAGTACGAGAGTGGGGTATCGAAATTAGTTAAGTTTGCTGTTGAACACGCCAAAGACCCCAGTAGGATCACATGTCCTTGCTGAGGTTGTTGCTATGGGCATCGAATTGACGCAGTTCAGTTGGAATCTCATTTAATGAGACATGGAATTGATCAAAGTTATACATGTTGGACATTACATGGTGAGATAAGTAACGAGAATGTCGAACCCGGGGATAATACGACCTATGCTTCAAAGGACAATGGCAGAGATACATATGATTGTGATCGAGTCGAAGAGATTGCAGAAGCACTTGAAGAAGATCTTCAAGATTGTCCCAAGATGTTTGAGAGGTTGGTAAGCGATGCAGAGAAACCGTTGTATAAAGGTTGCACTACTTTCACAAGATTGTCTGCGGTATTAAAGCTGTACAACTTAAAGGCGGGTAATGGATGGTCGGATAAAAGTTTCACAGAGTTGTTAGCCCTATTTCAAGAGATGCTTCCGGAGGATAATGTTCTTCCCAGTCGAACCTATGAAGCTAAAAAAATGTTATGCTCTATTGGCATGAGCTATGATAAGATACATGCTTGTCCAAATGATTGCATTTTGTTTCGAAATGAATATGCATCATTAAACGAGTGTCCTAAATGCGGTGTATCTCGGTATAAGAAAAAGTTGTCACCAGCAAAAGTTTTATGGTATTTTCCTATAATTCCGAGATTTAGACGCATGTTTCATAGTGAAACAGATGCAAAACACTTCACTTGGCATGCAGATGATAGAATTATAGATGGGAAGTGTTGCACCCCAAAATTTGACCAACTTCTCTTTACCTAGCTTGTGTTTCTTTTCATTCACATTAGCATTATCATTTGCATTTCATTGACATGTATGCAGGAAATCAAGAGGTATGACTACCAATCAAGGGCTACACAAGAGTTTGAAGCTAGTTGAGAAAGTTATTCAAGTGTTCAAGGGTTGATATCCTTGCCAGAGAAGTTAAGATCCTCAGAGAGAGTGGTTGAAACCAAGGTTGTATGCCTCATAACTTGAGAGTTGTGGGAAGTCATCAGATGATTCTGAAGCCATGAAGATGGACTTGAAGCCTTGAGAGAGCTTATGAGATGTCTTGAAAGCCATCATGAGGCCTAGATAGGTCATGGTGCAAGATTAAGAAGCCTCAGCCATGAGTGGTTCAATTAGGGTTTAACTGGGTCAACCCTAGGTCAACTGATGATTTGGACAAGGTTGAGACCTAATTCAAAGGCCATGTGATCATGGATTGATACATTGAGATGTTATAAGGATTATTCCAAGGTTAAATCATCATGATTGAAGAGTTTGAGAAGTTTCAAGCTAGGGTTTCTAAGGCTTGATAGTGTAAAATCCCCTAGTTTGATCCCTATCTTCAAGGCAGTTTAGCTCAATATGTGATTGTCATCTCATCTTACCCCCAACATGAATTTTGTAGAGCTTGTTCTTAGATTTAATTTGAGTACTAGAAGTCCTTGATAGGATTTGCAGAGCTCAAGTTATGACTTTGACAAGTTACAGGTCATCTGAGGTATGTGAATCTGGGGCCTTGAAAGTCACCCAACTTGCATCAAACGTTTGCCCAAGAAGGATGATTCCTATGGACTTTTGGTCAACATGAATGTTGTTCCTTATCATCTTATCTTTCTAGAGATTACTAGAAGTCCTTGATAGGATTTGTAGAACTCAAGTTATGGCTTTGACAAGTCAAGGGCATTTTGGTCATTTGGAGATTACAGGTCATTTCAACCATAAAGCCATAACTCATATTTCCAAGCTTCAAATGGAAAAATATTCAACATCAAACTTGTTCAAAATGATGTTTTAAGGCTAGTAAGGAGGTCATGAGATGTTGGAAAGGCTTGTAGCTCAAAGTTGCAAAAATGACCTAAAATAAGGGCATAAGTTAAATAAACCAAAGTTCGAAATTGATATTTTCAACCTACACATCCAAACCATGGCATGTAATATATCATTTTGACTCTAGAAAACATTTTAAGAACATTGGTTTAGCCACATTTTTGATTTGAGGTCTAAATTGTGGACTTGCTTTGAAAAGCACTTGCTTGCATATTAAGTAACACTTGCAAAACTTAAAATCAAGGCATGAGCAAGGGCCTTTGCAAGCTAAACTCTTCCAAAATGTCACTAGAGGAGAAATTAGGAGAGATTGGGATTGATTCCAAGCTGCAAACAGAATGGTGCATATCATGAGATGTGTTTGAAAATCTCATGACATGAGAAGTGGAAATTCTCATTAGAAGGATCTAGAGGGTTCTAGATCATCCAAACATCATCTATATAAGGAAAAGAGGTGATCCCATGCAGAGATTGGTGATCATTGAAGGAGAGAGCATAGATTGAGATTTAACTTCCATAGCTTGCAAGTGAGTTCTGTTTCACCAAATTCCTCACTTTCCATCCATTTTCTTGATTGAAACTTCTTCCATGGATGTCAAGGAGTGATTCCAGATCATTATCAAGAAGAATTCGTGGCTAATTGGTGTTCTTGAAGTTGAATTTCTCCACCTGCAACTCACCATCGGGTTTCAAGATTCAAGCACTTTCAACTGGTTCTTTTGCATACAGAAGCAAGGAAAAGGTTCATTGATCGTGTCTGTAAGATTGTAGAGCTTGAATTGGAGGTTTAGTGCATCTGTTCATCCAAGATTTTCAGGTTGGTAACTTTCTTCCTCTAGCATGATTTAGGTAGAATTAGGTTGAATTAAGGTGTTAGATTTATTGTAGAATGGTGTAGGATGGATTTCAGATAGTTAATTGGTGAATTAGAGACAAAATAGGGGAATTACCATTTTTGTTTGAGACTTGGATATGATGAATCTTGAGGATTTAGGATGAATAAAGGGTATGGTTGAATTCGTGGCAAGATTTGGGATGAGTTTCATGTTTTGACCATTTGCAATGGAGGCCTCTAGGGAGAACTAGGGTTGAGGGAGATGATCGGAGCTCCACCGGTGGTGGCCGGAGCTGGGCGCGAAGCTCAGATGTTCAAAAGGTTGAAGATGATGTTTGCACCATTGGATGAGGGTTTGACTTGGACTGGGAGCATGATCCAATGGCCACGTTTTAATCTCATTTTGTGAAGGATCAGAATAAATGAAACACTGCGTTTCACTTAGCAGCTGGTTTTGGGCTTAGTGAGTTAAGTGCTATCCACACCCCCCTGATGGCCCAACCCATGATTTGTGCTGATTCTGATTACTATCCACACCGTGTCTTTATTCTTTTAATTGGATTTTCTTTTAATTTTCATTTTATGCATGATTCTTGAAAAATTCATAATAAATTGAAATTTATCCAATTAAACCCATTCTTTTTGCATATTACTCATGATTGAGTCTAGTATTTTTTAGAAAAAAAATATTTTCATTTCATGTATTTTATGATTTAATGGGAATTTTACATTCTAATTGATATTAAAATGGTTATGTTTGATACATATTTTTGTGGAATTTTGTATGATCTCATGGTGATGATTTTGAGCCTAATTTTTTGTGTATGACTAGGTTAGACATGTAGGATCCCATAGTATTTTCATCACATTTTTGTGATGAAAACAGGTGTGCTTTCTAGATTGATATTTAGATGCTTCCTTTTAGGGTTTAGGTTTGATACCTTATAATGTAGGATTTATTTCTAGGTCTAATTTGATGGTTTGATCTTTGAAATTAATGTGGTAGAGTCATGATTGACCCAGGTTCCCATAGTAATTTTTGTAGGATTTTACAATTGATTTTAGTATTTTTAGTTAGGACTAACTTTAGTACTAGGTTTTAGGTGATCCTAACTTACTAATTCAACTAGCTTAACTTCCTTAGTCCCCTTAGATTAGGGTTTATGCTTGGTTTGCCTTTGGTTGAGATTGAAGACAAGTTGAAGACAAGGTGAGGATGCTTGAAGTTGCTTGGGGTGGCTTGGAGCTTTGGATTTGTTTGTGCCTGAAGGTGTCTGATGAAGGTTTAGGGAATAGGAGACATAGGGAGACCCTTATAGTTAGAATAATTTCTTTCACAAATATGGAAAGCATCTTGTGCTTCCATTCCTCCCAATGACTAAAAGTCCTTCTAAGATAATCACATCTCTCCTTTGGAGAGATGAGTGGCTTTATCTGGGAAGTAGAACTTTGAGGGAACCAGTCTCTCACAATGATGAACCCTTACAAGCTTCCTTTGGTTGTCAGTAAGCTGTTTATCATTCCCACTCATCCTGTTAAATCAATTGTCTTCTGGTTTGAGTATCTTGAAAGATGTTGGACTTGAGTGTGAAGATGAGGACTTCATTGAAGAGTGGGGAAGAGGATGATTCCTTGAGCATTGCCATTGCAGCTGAAGCTTGAAGAGCAAGAAGGACAAGCTGATACTTGAAGATCCAATGGAGATTGGATGAAGAGCTGAGGCTTGAAAGAAGATTGAAGGATGAAGTTGACACTTCCATGTGATTGAAGATTACACTGAGAAGCTGAGGCTTGTAGATGAAGAAGACCAAGTTGAGACTGGTAAAGCAAAGAAAGCTGAAGCTTTAAGACTAAGTTGATACTTATGAAGAGGATTCAATTGAGATTGAGTGTAGAGCTGAGGCTTGAGGAATAAAGGATGAGTTGATACTTACACTAATGCTTGGAGAACCTGCAGGAATCAAGTTGATACTTGCAGTCAAGAGTGAAGCCTGAAGGTGGAATTGATTGGAGAGCTGAAGCTTGAAGAAGAAGATTAACTTGACACTTATGTTGATGGGTTGAAACCTGGAGAAGCAAGTTGATACTTGCCAATGAGAGCTGTTAGCCTTGAAGGGTGATTGAAGTCTGAAGACTGAGTTGCTGTCAGAGAGCTGAGGCTTGAGAATGGAAAGAGAAAGTTGTTGATCTGCTTGCTTGTCTGTTTTTCTTTTCTGTGCTGATGTGCCTTGTTTGATTTGCTTGATGCATTAGAATAAGTCCATGATTAGACTGACTTTAATCTAGGAGCATGATTGCACTAGAGGTTGAGTTGCTCCCTCTGCTTGTATTGTTACTGTATGGCTTTGCTTGCGGGTATTCGGTAGAGC
The DNA here is from genome assembly GCA_963859935.3 of Lathyrus sativus. Lineage (NCBI taxonomy): Eukaryota > Viridiplantae > Streptophyta > Magnoliopsida > Fabales > Fabaceae > Lathyrus > Lathyrus sativus. The sequence continues at coordinate 674,764,948 of OZ012739.1, read as the reverse complement.
CCAGCTCCCTTGCCCATGTGGTTTATTTTGCTTGATAGCATTCCATTTTCTTCTGTATGATTGCAATTATTGTATTTTTCTTGATAGCATGCTTCCTCTGGATGATTGCAGTTATTCATATCTGGCTTGAGGTTGAGATGAACTTGTGGAGGCTGCTGCCCCACACACATTTCCTCCCTCACTTTCATTGCATGCATTTTACAGTCGCTTATCTGTTTACTGTTTAAGCTGATGCTTTATCTGTTTCTGTTTATCATTGACATGATCCCTTAGGACTCTCATTTCCTTTGATAAGGAAACGATGATAGAACTTTAGGTTGAAACCTATGCATGATAACTTCTAGGAGTTCCCTGTTTCAAACCTCAACCATAGGATGAATCCTTGGCATGACAACAGTAGGACTTGATAGTCTCCCCTTAGTTGAGCCTATTTTCTCTTCTCATCTCAAAACAGCTTAAGATACAGTAATCATGAATGATTTCTTTCGTACGTCACGATCCTTAAGCTACCTGAGAAAAGATTGTTGGAGAGTTTCTTTTCAACAGTCTGGATGTTTAGTATGGCACCCTTTGGGTGACATGCGACGCATTCACTCTCAGGTCATAGTCTTTAGTGCGATTGAAATTGCAAACACAATAAAAAACACTTCTTCCGTAAAAGACAGAAAACAAACTTCAAACCTTTTTGCCCCGTGGGCCCATAATTCAAAGGAAGCTTTTCTGAAGAAAAGAGTGTCGTTAAACTTCAGCGCCAACGCAAACAGGCTTTGTCCCTAACTGCTGGAACTGTTGTTTAACCCTACTCGATAAAACAGATGAATCTGAATACCCGTAATCCGTATTATCCCGAACTACGTAAGCTATGATCTCTCATATTTGTTGAGAGTACGTAGGCACAATACTGATGTATTGGCGAGCTACCTTCCCCGTAACTCGTAGTTAGCCGAACTACGTTGACTCTGATTTCTCATTCTCTGATGAGAATACGTAGGTATAAAGCGCGACGCTTTGCCGAGTCATTTTCTTTTCTGTTTAAGCCAGCCTTAATAGGTAGATAGATAAACCAACTCATCCAGTAAACACAACAAGCGTGGATCCCGTCGAGTACGACGGACGTGAGGGGTGCTAATACCTTCCCCTTGCGTAACCGACTCCCGAACCCAGACAACGGTTGCGATGACCTTGTCTTATACCTTTTTCGTCAGGTTTTTCCGATCGTTTCCTTTCCCGTTCTGAGGGATAAATAACGAAAGGTGGCGACTCTTCTGTCTTATACCTTCTGTTTTGCTGGGGACTTGATAGTTTCCTGGGATCCAACGCCCCGTATGCGAGTCAGTTTGGGGATCCGACGTCCCCTGCAAGAGTCAATCCTAGCGCTTGTATGATTACTTGTCGGGTTGTGTTTATTTATCGCATTTTTATTTCCCGCACTTTATTTTTAGTATGATATGATTATCTGTGCTGTTGTGGGAGGGGCATTCTGATGAGTGAGAAGCCAGACCCAGGCTTGAGTGAACATAGCATTAGTTGTGGAAATTAGTGGGCGCGTGCTTGCTTTGCAGGCACTAGTGTCTCATGAAATCCACGCTCAGACGAGGTTCTCTCGGTTGACTTCTTTTTCAACCCTTTGGGTTGAGGGGGTTGTTGGTTTGGAGGATTGTCGACTTTGGGGACTGATCATTTGGGATTCAGCCGAGTGAGGCCGCTTCATGAGCTGGTGATGCCACACCTTCTGGGTATCGTACCACCCCTCTTGAATGTCTGTGTCGCTGATGACCGCATAGGTTGCCGAACTTGTGTCAGTTTAGGTCCATACCTGTGAGCAGGGTTGGGTTTGTTGCAGGAAACCTTGACCTTCAGACTACCTGGTTTTCTGGATAGTGAATCAGTTTTATGTCAGAGGATCTCATCAGCAGATGTTTGTTCTTGATAGAGCAGAGTTTTGGTCCTGTATCAGAGGTCCTTATTATCAGATGTTTGTTCTTGATAGAGCAGAGTTTTGGTCCTGTATCAGAGGTCCTCATCAGCAGATGTTTGTTCTTGATAGAGCAGAGTTTTGGTCCTGTATCAGAGGTCCTTATTATCAGATGGTTGTTCTTGACAGAGCAGATTTATGGTCCTATGTGTGTGTGTTCTTGACAGAGCAGATTTGTGGTCTGATACCAGAGATTTCTTATTATCAGATATAGTGGTTGTTCTTGACAGAGCAGCATCATGGTTTTGTTGATACAGAATCTCAACAGCACAGTTGCCTTGATCTCCTGCTGCATGATTGCATTTCACATTGCTTTGCATACTCATTTGCATTTCATTAACGTGTGTCTGTGTTGCAGGTACCGTTTCCCCCGATTCAGGATTTCCGGCCTTCTGTTGTATTGTTATGGGTTCTCTGAGGAAAACCGTGGCTTACAAGCTCCCTGCCCCTGATGTTGTTCAGCTGATCGGTTTGATTGCTTTAGCAGATGATTCTGTGAGAGACGAATTCAGAAAGTCTTACGGCAAATTGCTCAGTTTGGTTCGTAAACCTTCTGTGTTTGAGTTGAATGGGTTGCACGCTCTGCTGCAGTTCTACGATCCTCCGTTGAGATGCTTTACTTTCCAGGATTTTGTTCTCGCGCCCACACTAGAGGAATATGCTGATTTGTTAGGTGTGCCTATCAAGAGGCAGATGCCCTTTGTTCATATGGATGCTGAGCCTGATCTGGCTAGTCTAGCTCCCTCGCTTCATCTGGATGCCTCCGAGTTGGTATTGTCTAGTTGGAACAAGGTTCCCGGTTTCTCCTTGCAGTTCTTAGTGGGTAAGGCTCAACAGTGCGCCAAAGACGGATGTTGGGTCGTGTTCAACGCCATTCTCGCTCTGTGCATATATGGCCTCATTCTGTTCCCCAATATGCCCGACTTTGTAGACTTCGACGCTTTTCGCATCTTTGCTTCAGGGAATCCAGTCCCTACCTTGATAGGAGATGTCTACCATTCCGTCCACTACAAAAATAAGAACAGAAGGGGCAAGAATGTCTCGTGCTGTGTGCCCCTGCTTTATAAATGGCTTGATAGTCATCTACCCAAGAGGGGTCCCTTTGCTTCGTTTGCGGCCACAGCTGAGTGGTCTGAGCGTTTGATGAATCTCTCAGCGGAGGATATTGATTGGTTTGACAGAGACAAGTTGGGTACTGAGATTATCTTCAGCTGCAGCGGGTTTCCGAACGTGCCTTTGATAGGCAGGAAGGGTTGTATAAACTATAATCCGTCTTTGCTGGTCCGACAGTTTGCTTATGCTTTGAGAGCTCCGCCGAAGGGTGAAGAGGTACAGGAATCTCTGTACCTCACTGGTCTTCTAGAGGGGGATATGTTGTCTAAGCTTCAGCGCGCCTGGAATGGTATCAGTAAGAGGGGAAAACCATTGTTGGGGAAAAGTAATAGCCAAGCCTACACGCCGTATATGACTTGGATCAGAGCCAGAGCAGATGCTATAGGGATGCCGTTTCCTCCTGCCAAGCCAGAAAGCCCTCCAGTGATTGAATAGCCTACCACCGTGCCCATTCAGCAGCACAATCAGGTGTTAGCTGAGCGAGATGAATTGAAGAAGGGAAATGAAGAACTGGAGAAAGAATTGGCGCAACTCAGAAGCGAGAGAAACGAAGCCGTTCATTCCTTCAAGAGGCAGACAGAGCTGGTGAACCAGCTAGGGACAGATTTGACTAAGCAGATAGCCGAGCGTGAGCGCATGGGTCGAGACTTCAAAGCTGTCAATGATGTACTGGCCACGAAGAAGTAGCACTTGGACGAAGCGTATCGGAGGATATCCAAGTTCAACCAGCACTGGAAGGCCTCCCTAGCCACCAGGAAAGAGCGGGAGGATAAGCTGATGCAACAGATCTCCAAGCTGAAAGCCCAGGTAAAGGCTAGTGAGAAGAGGTTTGATGAAGAAACCGCTCGCAGATACGCCGCTGAAGGCCAGCTCAACAGGGCTCTTGCTAACCTTAAGGAGCGCAAACTGATGTTTGAGTCCAAGAAGCGGAAGCTAGAAGATTGTTTCGGCGAAGGAGCATGGGAAGATTCGGTCGAGGGTCTTCAATACACCATTATGCAGAGGGAGCTACTCGTCGAAGGGTTGCTCACTCGGCCTGATCATCCAGAAACGAAGGGGTTGTTAGAAGAGTTTCGCGCCCGTGGCCGTGCTTGACTATTTGTATTCCTTTTATTTTGATCATTGTTGTATGCTGACCATCACCAGGCTTGTTGGCTGAGGTCATGCTATTGACTCTGTTGTACTCACTGACGTAGTGTACTGCCTTGATGGGATTTCTTCATATATAAGATGTTATTTCCATGACTGGGCTCGGGCTTCTTATTATCAGCACTGGCACACAGGCACTAGGATCAGGGGAAATCTCCCCAATGCACAGACACACGTTTGCATTTGCATGAAGCATTTGCATAACGAGCACTTTGTTGTTTTTTCTAACCCTTTTGTGCTTTCAGGTTGTTTCAGGTTGTTCCAGGATTGATCAGAGACCTATCCACCGCTATCCGACTAGAGCAAATCAAACCAGAATCATGGAGCAAGTGCAAACTGATGTTCAGGAACTCCGCGAAAGAATGGATCGCTTCATGGAGCTCATGCAAGCGGTCGCCAATGGCCAGGATCAGCTCAGAACCTTGGTTCAGCCTCTGATTTCAAGGGTCGATAGCAATGGCGTACTCCATGGTGGGACCGTGCCTACCCCTCCACCTGTTGAAACTCCACAGAATGGCGTCCCCGTGACCGGGGGGAATGGCAGTGCCAACGGCAATGTGATAGCTAACATGGGACTCAATGGCAATACGACGGGCGTCGGTAATGGGAGTCTGGAAGCTAATGTCAATGTTGGGCTGGGCAACGGCAATACAGGTGTTGGGAATCTGTTTGGGCCCCAGCCGTGGTTAGAAGACCGCCAAGACGATGTGTTCTCTCAGAGAGGTGCTGAAGGGGAGCTGACTGCTGAAGCACGTCTAAGGTTCAAGGCACTCGAGGATAAGATGAGAAATATCGAGAACCAGAACACCCTAGGCGTTGATATGTCCAAGTTGGGACTGATTGCTGATTTCAAGGTGCCTACCAAGTTCAAGGTACCTGACTTTGAAAAGTATAAGGGCACCACATGCCCTCGCGTCCACCTGAGATCGTATTACAGGAAAATGTCAGCTCATTCTGAGGACGAGAAGTTGCTGATGCACTTCTTTCAAGACAGTCTGTCCGGACCATCCCTCGAATGGTACATGAGTCTGGAGCCTACCAGTGTGCGCACGTGGAAAGACCTTGCTGAAGCATTCGTGCACCACTACCAATACAACAGCGACTTGGCCCCGAACCGAGTCCAGTTGCAGAGTCTGTCGCAAAGGAACAATGAAGGGTTCAAGGAATACGCCCAGCGATGGCGTGAATTGGCAGCCAGGGTTCAGCCGCCGATGGTTGAACGTGAGCTCGTGCAGATGTTCGTAGCCACCCTCCCAGGGGTTTACTATGAGAAATTGGTCAGCGGTATGTCTGGAACCTTCTCAGATCTCATTATCACGGGTGAGCACATCGAAAATGGGATCAAACTCGGGAAAATTCAAGGTGAGTCATCCTCGGCTGGAGGAGGCGGAAAGAAACCTTATAGTGGCAAAAGACGGGAAGGAGAAGCGAGCGCCGTGACCAACGCTCAAAGGAAGGGTAAAGGCCCTCACCAGCAGGTGGCCAGCATAACTATCCCGGCAGTCCCGCAACCACAGCAGCAGCAGCAGCCGCCAAATCAACAAGGGTACAGAAAGTATCAGAATAGGGCACCTCTGTCGAGCCGTCACCTCGAGACACCGCCCATGTCGTACGCGCAACTATTGCAGACTCTGCTCCAGCTACAGTTGATCCAGAAGAGGACCTTGGCTCCCTTGACAGGGGCACCTCCGCCAGGTTATGACGCGAATGCAACTTGCGAGTTTCACTCAGGGGCACCAAGCCACACAATAGAGAACTGCAAAGCCTTCAAGCACAAGGTGCAGGACATGGTGGACGCTAAGATCATCAACTTCTCAGATAATGTGCCAAACGTCACGAAGAACCCTATGCCGAATCATAGGGGAGGTGGAGTAAACGCCATTATTGAAGACGAGAGTTTGGATTTGTTGAATGACGTCAGAGATCTGAAGACACCGCTTAGCTTCGTTAAAGCTAAGATGATGAAAAGAGGTTTCTTTCCAGGTTGCGGAGAGCTGTGTATGGGCTGTACGACGAGCCCTGATGGATGTGAACAGCTGATAGAGTGAATTCAAAGTCTGATGACTGAAGGGATTTTACAGTTCAGCCGGAGGGCCGAAAGCGGATCAGGAGAGGTAGTGCTGACGCAAGATGATGAGGTCGCCACCATCACCATCCCTCGCCAGACGATAACTATTTCTGCACCCAGGCCGCCTACGATTACCATCACCAAAGCTGGGCCGATACCATTCGAAAGCACTAATGCTGTCCCATGGCATTATGGGGCTGAAGTCTACTGCAACGGACAAAAGTTGGAACTAGAACCGTTTGGGTTGTCTGTGGAGAACCTTGCGGGCATTAGCGGAATTACTCGCAGCGGGAGAGTGTTTGCACCACCTGAGGTCGTGGCAGACAAAGCGGACAAAGCTGACGCAACTGATAAAGGGAAAAGTAAGGTCGTTGAAGAGATCCTGCGTGGGGTAGAAAAAGACTTACTTGTTAAAGACGCTGAGGAATTCATGAGGTTGATTAAAAAGAGTGACTACAAGATTGTGGATCATCTCCATCAGACACCCTCGAAGATTTCCATCCTGAATTTGTTGCTGTGTTCTGAAGCACACCGCAACGCACTGCTGAAGGTGTTGAACGCCGTATATGTACCGCAGGAAATATCAGTAAACCAGCTGGAAGAGGTCGTAGCCCTCGTAAATGCTGGAAATGGGTTAGGGTTCACTGACCTAGAGCTGACGCCGAAAGGAAGGAATCACAATAGCGCCCTGCACATCTCGATAGAGTGTAGGGGAACGATTATGTCCCACGTGTTGGTGGACACGGGGTCGTCGCTCAATGTTCTTCTGAAGAAGGCATTAATGAAGTTGGATACTCGTGGAATAATTTGCACACCTAGTGATCTGGTTGTGAAAGCGTTTGATGGAACTAAACGCCATGATTTCGGGGAGGTGACGTTGCCAATCCAAGTCGGGCCGGAAACATTTGACGCGATCTTCTACATTATGGACATCATGCCTGCCTACAGCTGTCTCTTGGGCCGGCCATGGATCCATTCGGTGGGTGCCGTGACCTCCACGTTGCACCAGAAACTCAAGTATGCTGTCGGAGGTAGCATCATGACTGTGTGTGGCGAGGAAGACATAATGGTGAGCCATTTGTCGTCCTTCAAGTATGTTGAGATGGATGGGGAAATCCACGAAACCCTATGCCAAGCGTTCGAAGCTGTTAAAGTCAAGGACGTAGCTCCTGTAGTCACTGAGAAGCCAGAGATGACTCTCTCTTCATTCAAGGAAGCCCGGGCCGTTGTCCAAGCTGGATCTACCCCAGGCTGGGGGCGAATTTTGGAGATACCTAACAAGCAAGACAAGTTTGGGTTGGGATATTCTCCTGGAGCTGAAGCCTCTTCTTCTAGCAGTGCGTCGCAAGGTAAAGGGCCGATCCAGTTTACCAGTGGCGGGGTGATTTTTGAAAGCGTCAACGCGGTGTCTAAAGACAGCGGAGATAGCGACTGTGACCTCGACTCTTGGATCCAGCCAAGCAAGCCAGGCGAGGGCCTTACCAACTGGTCCGTCAAGGATATCATCCAGATGACGAGCGTAGAGTAATGATTTACTTTTTCCAATCATTGTACAACCCTATGTCCTACCCGGGGCATAGTGGTTTTATTGTCAGGGCCTCGTTTGATTATGTACATGCATTTTGTTAATAAATCAAAAGGCGTTTTTCTTCGTATTCAAATATTGTGATCTCTGTTATTCCTGTTTTATATTTGTTTTGAAAAACAATAAAATGGCAATGGGGTTTGTGCTAACCTGCATATCCTTGTTTTAAGCTTAACCCTTGTTATTGCAGGATCCACATAACAGATGACATCGACTCTGGACCTTCCACGACTCGCTTCGACTTCGATTGCCCGATCTATATAGCCGAAGAAGAGATTGATAAAGACGAAGACCTTCCTGAAGAGTTGGCCCGCTTGTTGAAACAAGAGGAGAAAGTTATTCTGCCTCATGAAGAGGAGATCGAGATCGTGAATCTGGGTTCTGAAGAACTCGTCATAAATGTCAGGATAGGGGCTGCATTGCAGAGTAATGTCAAGCGAAGATTGGTCGAGATGCTAAAAGAGTATAGTGACGTCTTTGCTTGGTCATACGAAGATATGCATGGACTTGACACTGACATTGTGGTCCACCACTTGCCGCTGCGAGAAGATTGTCCTCCCGTTAAGCAGAAGCTTAGGAGGACGAGACCAGATATGGCCGTTAAGATCAAAGAAGAAGTGCAAAAATAGCTTGATGCTGGCTTCATAGCGGTCATTACTTACCCTCCGTGGGTCGCCAACATAGTGCCTGTACCGAAGAAGGACGGTAAGGTACGCATGTGCGTCGATTATCGGGATTTGAATAGGGCGAGCCCTAAAGATGATTTCCCGCTGCCTCATATTGATGTGTTGGTCGACAATACAATCTAGTTCTCCATATTTTCGTTCATGGATGGCTTCTCCGGTTACAATCAGATCAAGATGGCGCCGGAGGACATGGAGAAAACTATGTTTATCACTCCCTGGGGAACATTCTGCTACAAGGTAATGCCTTTCGGTCTGAAGAACGCAGGGGCCACTTATCAACGAGCAATGGTAACTTTGTTCCACGATATGATTCATCATGAGATTGAAGTCTATGTTGATGACATGATTGCAAAGTCCCAAACGGAGGAGGGACATCTGATCAATTTGCTGAAGCTTTTTGAGAGGCTTAGGAAGTTCAGGTTGAGGCTGAATCCTAACAAGTGTACTTTCGGAGTACGGTCCGGAAAGTTACTGGGGTTTATCGTGAGCGAAAGAGGCATCAAGGTTGATCCTGCGAAGATTAAAGCGATACAAGAAATGCCAGCGCCGAAAACAGAAAAAGAAGTTCGTGGTTTCTTGGGCAGAATAAACTACATTGCAAGGTTTATTTTTCAGCTCACGGCCACGTGTGAACCGATGTTCAAGCTGCAAAAGAAAAATCAGGCGATTATCTGGAACGAGGATTGCCAGAAGGCATTCGACAAGATAAAACAGTATCTTCAGGAACCTCCAATCTTGATACCCCTAGTGGTTGGACGGCCTCTAATCATGTACTTGACAGTTCTTGAGAATAGTATGGGGTGTGTTCTCGGTCAGCACGATGAGACGGGCAGAAAGGAGCATGCCATTTACTACTTGAGTAAAAAGTTCACAGACTGTGAATCTCGTTACTCGATGCTGGAGAAAACGTGTTGTGCACTAGCCTGGGCTGCTAAACGTTTACGACAGTACATGCTCAATCACACGACCATGCTAATTTCGAAGATGGATCCGATCAAGTACGTCTTCGAGAAGCAAGCGCTTTCGGGCAGGATTGCCAGATGGCAAATGGTGTTGACGGAATATGACATTCAGTACGTTTCCTAGAAGGCCATTAAGGGAAGCGTATTGTCTGATTACCTGGCCGAGCAGCCGATCGAGGATTACCAGCCGATGAAATTTGAATTCCCTGATGAGGATATCATGTTTCTTAAAGCGAAAGATTGTGATGAACCGTTGCCCGACGAGGGGCCAGACAGGAAGTCCCAGTGGAAAATTGATATTTGACGGGGTGGTTAATTCCTATGGAAGTGGCATTGGGGCAATCATCACGACTCCCCATGGACCCCACATCCCGTTTACTGCGAGACTGACGTTTCCAGTCACCAATAACGAAGCGGAGTACGAAGCATGCATCATGGGTCTAGAAGAAGCAATTGATTTGAGAATCAAGAACCTAGACGTATATGGTGACTCGACGCTTGTGATTAACCAGATTAAAGGGGAGTGGGAGACTCGTCTATCGAATTTGGTGCCGTACATGAACTATGCCCGAAGGCTGCTTCCGTTCTTTGATCGAGTAGAGCTCCATCATGTGCCCAGGGAGGAGAATCAGATGGCTGATGCCTTAGCCACGTTGGCTTCGATGTATAAAGTCAATTTTTGGAATGAAGCTCCAAGAATTGTCCTTTCCCTTCTTGATAGACCCGCGTTCGTCTTTGCGATCGAGGAAGCCGCTGACGGCAAGTCGTGGTTCCATGATATCCAGACCTTCCTTATGACTAAGGAGTATCCTGCGGGAGCGTCAACCCAGGATAAGAAGACTCTGAGGAGGCTGTCTGGAAATTTTTATCTCAATCCTGATGGAGTTTTGTATAAAAGAAACCACGATCTCGTGCTACTCAAATGTGTAGATGATAAAGAAGCGAGTATGCTCATGGAAGAAGTCCATGAAGGCATGTTCGGTACGCACGCCGGCGGGCATGCTATGACGAGGAAGATCCTGAGAGCAGGGTATTACTGGCTGACGATGGAGTGTGATTGCTTCAAATTCGCGAAAAGATGTCATAAATGCCAGATTTATGCTGATAAAGTTCATGTGCCGCCGTGCCCGTTGAATGTCATGTCCTCCCCGTGGCCGTTCTCCATGTGGGGCATTGACATGATAGGCAAGATCGAGCCCACTGCATCTAACGGTCATCGCTTCATTCTAGTAGCTATCGACTACTTCACCAAGTGGGTGGAGGCAGCCTCATATGCTAATGTGACCAAGCAGGTGGTGGCTAAATTCATAAAGAGGGACATCATCTGTCGTTACGGAGTTCCCGAGCGGATCATTACTGATAATGGTTCGAATCTGAATAACAAGATGATGAAGGAGTTGTGCCAGAGTTTCAAGATTGAACACCACAACTCATCTCCTTACCGGCCGAAGATGAATGACGTCGTTGAAGTGGCCAATAAGAACATCAAGAAGATTGTTCAGAAGATGGTTGTGACCTACAAAGATTGGCATGAGATGCTGCCGTTTGCATTGCACGGTTATCGTACAACGGTACGTACATCAACCGGGGCCACTCCTTTCTCCTTAGTGTACGCTATGGAGGTTGTCTTACCGTTAGAAGTGGAGATCCCTTCTTTACGAGTTTTGGTTGATGTGAAACTCGACGAGTCAGAATGGATTAAGAACCGACTGAACCAACTCAGCCTGATGGACGAGAAGAGGTTAGCATCGATTGCGTATGGTCGTCTATACCAAAGCCGAATGAAGAAAGCTTATGATAAGAGGGTGCATCCTAGAAGCTTTTAGACAGGTGATCTCGTCCTGAAGAAGATTCTTCCTCCACACTCCGATCACCGGGGCAAGTAGACCCCCAATTACGAAGGTCTGTACGTCGTCAGCAAGGTCTTCTCGGGAGGAGCTTTGTTGTTATCCACGATGGATGGTGAAGATTTTGCATCCCCGGTGAACGCGGACGCAGTTAAAAAATACTTTGCTTAAAAAATGACCCGCTGGAAAGAAAAAGAGTATCCAGGCAAAAATGGGGCATCCCGGCGAACCATAAAAAAAAGGAAAAAGGTTCGGGAAAAAATTACGGATATAAATTGAAAAAAATGTACACCCGCAAAGTCGAAAACCTGGAAGGGCGACTTTGGCAAAAAAGGGTATCCCGGTGAATCGAAAACCCGAAAGGGCGATTCAGGCAAAAGTTAGGGATTTGAAAAAGCAAATGACTGCGTTCTACGTGTGGACTTTCATTGTTTAGTGGTTTGGAAGACCTGAGGGCCGTTTATCTGAATCAATCTCTTCTGAAGATGAAGCCTCGGAGAAGTATCGAAGTCGAGTGGGTCATAGAGGGATCAACCCATGGTGTTCGTCTACGCCTTGTTGCCGACATGTGCATATACTGATGTATACTTATGTTTATTTTTGCGCGGCTTCCTCATTCCAGGAGCTTGCATCTGTTGTAAAACATTTTTTTCCATTCAGGGGTTCTTTATCAATAAAATGTATACTATTCAGCAATTCTGTGTGTGTTTAGCACTTATCTGTTTTGTTTGCGAAAAAGAACGCCGATGTTTTTGATAAAATGCGCATACATAAACTTACTGGCCTAGGCCGCTGATTGTTGAAACAATGAATTACTTGAACATTGTCACAAGATGATAACCTTGATAGGTCCCTTTGAGAAGGGTATTTCGTCTGTGTGTTTGTGTTGTTACAGGTGTAGCATATACCAGACAGTACGCCGCATGCGTCCCCAAGCAGGATGATTCCTTCTTCTCCAGTGAAGTTCAGCAGCCTCTCCCCGCAGAGGCTGAACCGTGAGATCGTAAGCATTGACATGTGTTTCCCCAGGCAGAGAAGATTCTCTCCCCAATCAGATACCTCCTGAAGGAGCGTCATCTCCCCAGCTGAGTCAAGCGCCGAAGCGTGTGTCCATCCCCCAGCACCGGGTCACAAGTGCAGGTGTCGTAGGAGACTATTCGCAAGTACAACTTCCGAAGTTCCAGACTGAAGTCTCCAGCGGAATTGAGATTCCCCGCAGAGTCGTACTCTCCCCCAAAGCAGGATGATTCCTTCTTACCCCCAGCCGAGTTTGCAGATCCCCAAGAGAGCCGAGTCCTTGGAAGACGTTCGGGCCATGATTGGTTTTCCCCAGTAGAATGTTGAATAACTGATGCCGTATTTCCCTGCCGGAGTCGTTATCTCCAGGAGGGTTAGCCGTGAAGGCTGTGCAGTTTATTTCCGCGATCGACATCGCTTTCCTCAGCAGGTCTGGGTTCTCGTAGAGCTTCGTTCCCCTGCAGCAGTCAACTGAAGTTTGCTTCCCCATGCGGAGTCCGATTGAGATTGGCTTGACCTTTTCTCCGTGGCAGGATGATTCCTTCTCTCCACCAGAGTGTTTCTTTCTCCTTGACAGGAGGATTCTCCCTTCAGCATTTATTTTGCTGACGGGGTCACAGCATTTTGCATGATTGCATAGCATCTATCATAAACGCGTAGCATTTCCATCGTGTGGAGCATTGCGCCATTGTCAAAGCATATGCATACTAAACATGAGCTAGGTCGTCACCGTTCTTGTTTTGCATGTGTTCCTCCGCAGAGTCGCTTGCCCAAGATGATTCTTGAATTCTCCAGTGAAGGCATTCGTTTAAGATGACTCTTAAAATCCCCAGTGAAATTGCCAGAGAGGGTTGCTCAAGTTGATGCCTAGAATCCCCGGTAGAGTGTTTGCTCAGGATGAGTCCTAAAATCTCCAGCAGAGTTATCGGTTCAGGACGGTTCTTGAAGTCCCCACGAAGTCATTTGTTCAAGATGATTCTTGATTTCCTCAGCAGAGTTGATTCACCCAGAATGATTTCTGAAGCCCCGAAGCAGAGTTACTTGATAGTTCTCCAGAATCCCCAGCGGAGATGTGTCATCCCCAGCAGGTTTCTGAGCAGCGAAGTTGAAACTTCCCTCGAAGACTTGATGATTGAGGTCCAACCGTATTAACGAAGCAGTTCTCCCAGCTGATGCAGAGCGCCTGATGGTAGAAGTTTGGATATCCCCAAGTGGGTCATGATTGACTGAGAATTCTATTCCCGACTTACTGATGAAGCCCGGCTGACGCCCCAAGATTTTCTTGAATGCCCGATGGCGCGATTAACTTGATTGTTGATATGATGAGTCCCGAGGAATATTGATGCCTGACGGCATGATCAGCCATGTGTCACCGGTTACCGTGTGGCCAATTCCCCAGCTAGTTGTCGTGCAGCTAGTATTTCAGTTTTCGAAGATTCGTTCCCATCGGAGTACCGTGTACTTGTGCAGTTGGCAAATTTCCGGGTTTGTCGGTATTCAACCATCTCGCACCTTGATTGGTTGAGATTAGTTCGCTTCTCACCCAGTCAGGTTCAAGCCGTTTGAATAGGGGCAGCTGTTGCACCCCAAAATTTGACCAACTTCTCTTTACCTAGCTTGTGTTTCTTTTCATTCACATTAGCATTATCATTTGCATTTGATTGACATGTATGCAGGAAATCAAGAGGTATGACTACCAATGAAGGGCTACACAAGAGTTTGTATATAGTTGAGAAAGTTATTCAAGTGTTCAAGGGTTGATATCCTTTCTAGAGAAGTTAAAAGATCCTCAGAGAGAGTGGTTGAAACCAAGGTTGTATGCCTCCTAACTTGAGAGTTGTGGGAAGTCATCAGATGATTCTGAAGCCATGAAGATGGACTTGAAGCCTTGAGAGAGCTTATGAGATGTCTTGAAAGCCATCATGAGGCCTAGATAGTTCATGGTGCAAGATTAAGAAGCCTCAGCCATGAGTGGTGCAATTAGGGTTTAACTGGGTCAACCCTAGGTCAACTGATGATTTGGACAAGGTTGAGACCTAATTTAAAGGCCATGTGATCATGGATTGATACATAGAGATGTTATAAGTATGATTCCAAGGTTAACTCATCATTATTGAAGATTTTGAGAAGTTTCAAGCTAGGGTTTCTAAGGCTTGACAGTGTAAAATCCACTAGTTTGATTCCTATCTTCAAGGCAGTTTAGCTCAAGATGTGATTGTCATATCATCTTACCCCCAACATTAATGTTGTAGATCTTGTTCTTAGCTTTAATTTGAGTACTAGAAGTCCTTGATAGGATTTGTATAGCTCAATTTATGACTTTGACAAGTTACAGGTCATCTGAGGTATGTGAATTTGGGGCCTTGAAAGTCACCCAACTTGCATCAAACGTTTGCCCAAGAAGGATGATTCCTATGGACTTTCGGTCAACATGAATGTTATTCCTTATCCTCTTAGCTTTCTAGAGAGTACTAGAAGTCCTTGATAGGATTTGTAGAACTCAAGTTATGGCTTTGACAAGTCAAGGGCATTTTGGTCATTTGGAGATTACAGGTCATTTCAACCATAAAGCCATAAATCCTATTTCCAAGCTTCAAATGGAAAAATCTTCAACATAAAACTTGTTCAAAATGATGTTTTAAGGCTATTAAGGAGGTCATGAGATGTTGGAAAGGCTTTTAGCTCAAAGTTGCAAAAATGACCTAAAATAAGGGCATAAGTTAAATAAACCAAAGTTGGAAATTGATATTTTCAACCTACACATCCAAACCATGACATGTAATATATCATTTTGACTCTAGAAAACATTTTAAGAACATTGGTTTAGCCACATTTTTGATTTGAGGTCTAAATTGTGGACTTGCTTTGAAAAGCACTTGCTTGCATATTAAGTAACACTTGCAAAACTTAAAATCAAGGCATGAGCAAGGGCCTTTGCAAGCTAAACTCTTCCAAAATGTCACTAGAGGAGAAATTAGGAGAGATTGGGATTGATTCCAAGCTGCAAACAGAATGGTGCATATCATGAGATGTGTTTGAAAATCTCATGACATGAGAAGTGGAAATTCTCATTAGAAGGATCTAGAGGGTTCTAGATCATCCAAACATCATCTATATAAGGAATAGAGTTGATCCAATGCAGAGGTTGGTGATCATTGAAGGAGAGAGCATAGATTGAGATTGAACTTCCATAGCTTGCAAGTGAGTTCTGTTTCACCAAATTCCTCACTTTCCATCCATTTTCTTGATTGAAACTTCTTCCATGGATGTCAAGGAGTGATTCCAGATCATTATCAAGAAGAATTCGTGGCTAATTGGTGTTCTTGAAGTTGAATTTCTCCACCTGCAACTCACCATCGGGTTTCAAGATTCAAGCACTTTCAACTGGTTCTTTTGCATACAGAAGCAAGGAAAAGGTTCATTGATCGTGTCTGTAAGATTGTAGAGCTTGAATTAGAGGTTTAGTGCATCTGTTCATCCAAGATTTTCAGGTTGGTAACTTTCTTCCTCTAGCATGATTTAGGTAGAATTAGGTTGAATTAAGGTGTTAGATTTATTGTAGAATGGTGTAGGATGGATTTCAGATACTTAATTGGTGAATTAGAGACAAAATAGGGGAATTACCATTTTCGGTTGAGACTTGGATATGATGAATCTTGAGGATTTAGGATGAATAAAGGGTATGGTTGAATTCGTGGCAAGATTTGGGATGAGTTTCATGTTTTGACCATTTGCAATGGAGGCCTCTAGGGAGAACTAGGGTTGAGGGAGATGATCGGAGCTCCACCGGTGGTGGCCGGAGCTGGGCGCGAAGCTCAGATGTTCAAAAGGTTGAAGATGATGTTTGCACCATTGGATGAGGGTTTGACTTTGACTGGGAGCATGATCCAATGGCCACGTTTTAATCTCATTTTGTGAAGGATCAGAATAAATGAAACGCTGCGTTTCACTTAGCAGCTGGTTTTGGGCTTAGTGAGTTAAGTGCTATCCACACCCCCCTGATGGCCCAACCCATGATTTGTGCTGATTCTGATTACTATCCACACCATGTCTTTATTCTTTTAATTGGATTTTCTTTTAATTTTCATTTTATGCATGATTCTTGAAAAATTCATAATAAATTGAAAATTTATCCAATTAAACCCATTCTTTTTGCATATTACTCATGATTGAGTCTAGTATTTTTTCTGATTTAATGGGAATTTTACATTCTAATTGATATTAAAATGGTTATGTTCGATACATATTTTTGTGGAATTTTGTATGATCTCATGGTGATGATTTTGAGCCTAATTTTTTGTGTATGACTATGTTAGACATGTAGGATCCCATAGTATTTTCATCACATTTTTGTGATGAAAACAGGTGTGCTTTCTAGATTGATATTTAGATGCTTCCTTTTAGGGTTTAGGTTTGATACCTTATAATGTAGGATTTATTTCTAGGTCTAATTTGATGGTTTGATCTTTGAAATTAATGTGGTAGAGTCATGATTGACCCAGGTTCCCATAGTAATTTTTGTAGGATTTTACAATTGATTTTAGTATTTTTAGTTAGGACTAACTTTAGTACTAGGTTTTAGGTGATCCTAACTTACTAATTCAACTAGCTTAACTTCCTTAGTCCCCTTAGATTAGGGTTTATGCTTGGTTTGCCTTTGGTTGAGATTGAAGACAAGTTGAAGAAAAGGTGAGGATGCTTGAAGTTGCTTGGGGTGGCTTGGAGCTTTGGATTTGTTTGTGCCTGAAGGTGTCTGATGAAGGTTTAGGGAATAGGAGACATAGGGAGAGCCTTATAGTTAGAATGATTTCTTTCACAAATATGGAAAGCATCTTGTGCTTCCATTCCTCCCAATGACTAAAATTCCTTCTAAGATAATCACATCTCTCCTTTGGAGAGATGAGTGGCTTTATCTGGGAAGTAGAACTTTGAGGGAACCAGTCTCTCACAATGATGAACCCTTACAGGCTTCCTTTGGTTGTCAGTAAGCTGTTTATCATTCCCACTCATCCTGTTAAATCAATTGTCTTCTGGTTTGAGTATCTTGAAAGATGTTGTACTTGAGTGTGAAGATGAGGACTTCATTGAAGAGTGGGGAAGAGGATGATTCCTTGAGCATTGCCATTGCAGCTGAAGCTTGAAGAGCAAGAAGGACAAGCTGATACTTGAAGATCCAATGGAGATTGGATGAAGAGCTGAGGCTTGAAAGAAGATTGAAGGATGAAGTTGACACTTCCATGTGATTGAAGATTACTCTGAGAAGCTGAGGCTTGTAGATGAAGAAGACCAAGTTGAGACTGGTAAAGCAAAGAAAGCTGAAGCTTGAAGACTAAGTTGATACTTATGAAGAGGATTCAATTGAGATTGAGTGTAGAGCTGAGGCTTGAGGAATAAAGGATGAGTTGATACTTACACTAATGCTTGGAGAACCTGCAGGAATCAAGTTGATACTTGCAGTCAAGAGTGAAGCCTGAAGGTGGAATTGACTGGAGAGCTGAAGCTTGAAGAAGAAGATTAAGTTGACACTTATGTTGATGGGTTGAAACCTGGAGAAGCAAGTTGATACTTGCCAATGAGAGCTATTAGCCTTGAAGGGTGATTGAAGTCTGAAGACTGAGTTGCTATCAGAGAGCTGAGGCTTGAGAATGGAAAGAGAAAGTTGTTGATCTGCTTGCTTGTCTGTTTTTCTTTTCTGTGCTGATGTGCCTTGTTTGATTTGCTTGATGCATTAGAATAAGTCCATGATTAGACTGACTTTAATCTAGGAGCATGATTGCACTAGAGGTTGAGTTGCTCCCTCTGCTTGTATTGTTACTGTATGGCTTTGCTTGCGGGTATTCGGTAGAGCCCAGCTCCCTTGCCCATGTGGTTTATTTTGCTTGATAGCATTCCATTTTCTTCTGTATGATTGAAATTATTGTATTTTGCTTGATAGCATGCTTCCTCTGGATGATTGCAGTTATTCATATCTGGCTTGAGGTTGAGATGAGCTTGTGGAGGCTGCTGCCCCACACACATTTCCTCCCTCACTTGCATTGCATGCATTTTACAGTCGCTTATCTGTTTACTGTTTAAGCTGATGCTTTATCTGTTTCTGTTTATCATTGACATGATCCCTTAGGACTCTCATTTCCTTTGATAAGGAAACGATGATAGAACTTTAGGTTGAAACCTATGCATGATAACTTCTAGGAGTTCCCTGTTTCAAACCTCAACCATAGGATGAATCCTTGGCATGACAACAGTAGGACTTGATAGTCTCCCATTAGTTAAGCCTATTTTCTCTTCTCATCTCAAAACAACTTAAGATACAGTAATCATGAATGATTTCTTTCGTACGTCACGAGCCTTAAGCTACCTGAGAAAGGATTGTTGGAGAGTTTCTTTTCAACAGTCTGGATGTTTAGTATGGCACCCTTTGGGTGACATGCGACGCATTCACTCTCAGGTCATAGTCTTTAGTGCGATTGAAATTGCAAACACAATAAAAACACTTCTTCCGTAAAAGACAGAAAACAAACTTCAAACCTTTTTGCCCCGTGGGCCCATAATTCAAAGGAAGCTTTTCTGAAGAAAAGAGTGTCGTTAAACTTCAGCGCCAACGCAAACAGGCTTTGTCCCTAACTGCTGGAACTGCTGTTTAACCCTACTCGATAAAACAGATGAATCTGAATACCCGTAATCCGTATTATCCCGAACTACGTAAGCTCTGATCTCTCATATCTGTTGGGAGTACGTAGGCATAATACTGATGTATTGGCGAGCCACCTTCCCCGTAACCCGTAGTTAGCCGAACTACGTTGACTTTGATTTCTCATTCTCTGATGAGAATACGTAGGCATAAAGCGCGACGCTTTGCTGAGTCATTTTCTTTTCTGTTTAAGCCAGCCTTGATAGGTAGATAGATAAACCAACTCGTCCAGTAAACACAACAAGCATGGATCCCATCGAGTACGACAGACGTGAGGGGTGCTAATACCTTCCCCTTGCGTAACCGACTCCCGAACCCAGACAACGGTTGCGATGACCTTGTCTTATACCTTTTTCGTCAGGTTTTTCCGATCGTTTCCTTTCCCGTTCTGAGGGATAAATAACGAAAGATGGCGACTCTTCTGTTTTGCCGACACCTTATTTTCGCGAAAGCGACAAGAAGTATCGACATCCAGCAGATTCACCACAGTGGATGAAAATTGATAATGATTATCCTGATTTTGGAGAAGAAGCTAGAAACCTTCGCTTGGCATTATCGATTGATGGAATGAATCCGCATGGTCTGCAGAGTATCTCACATTCCACCTGGCCTGTAATTATTATGATTTATAACCTACCTCCATGGCTATGTATGAAGCGTAAGTACATGATGTTATCTATGTTAATTTCTGGCCCTAAATAACTAGGGAATGACATAGACGTATACCTGACACCTTTAATCGAAGACTCAAAGAGTTTGTGGGAGAACGGTGTGGAGGTTTATGATGGATATAGGAAAGAAAGTTTCAATTTGAGGGCGATGTTGTTTGGCACAATTAATGATTTTCCAGCATACAGAAATCTATCGGGGTATAGCATTAAAGGTCAATGTGCGTGTCCTATCTGTGAAGAAAACACAGATTGGACGCGGTTGGAATTTGGTTAGAAGAATTTCTTTCTCGGTTATCATAGATTCTTAAATTCTAATCATCACTACCGTGGGTGGAGAAAAGCATTCAATGGAAATTCAGAACAACATAGAGCTCCACCTACATTGACCGGCGAACAAATTTTTGAAAAGGTGAAAGATGTGAGTACTCAGTTTGGTAAGCCTTTTGCACATAGTATTGTCACACGTGGGTGGAAGAAGAGGTCAATCTTGTTTGAGTTGCCGTATTGGAAGTCGTTGTATGTAAGACATTTTCTTGATGTTATGCATATTGAAAAAAATGTATTTGAAAGTGTTATTGGTACGTTACTCAATATACAAGGAAAGTCTAAGGATGGCCTTAAAGCAAGAAAGGACTTGGTAGCAATGGGAATAAGAAATGAATTAGGACCCTTGAAGAAAGGAAATCGCACATATCTACCACCTGCTGCTTATACTTTATCTAGAAAGGAGAAAAAGATATTGTGTAAGTTTCTGAGTGAAGTTAAAGTTCCAGAAGGATACTCTTCAGATATTAGAAGACTTGTTTCTATGAAAGACCTCAAGTTAAAGAGTTTAAAGACACATGATTGCCATGTTATAATGGAACACTTTCTACCAATAGGTATACGTTCTATTTTACCAAAAAAGTGAGAGGCGCAATAACTAAATTGTGTTTTTTTTCAGGTCAATTTGTAGTAAGGTGATCGATCCTGCGATCTTACCATCATTGCAAAAAGAAATAGTTATTACTTTGTGCCAGCTTGAAATGTATTTTCCTCCATCATTTTTTGACATAATGGTACATCTAGTTGTCCATCTTGTGAAAGAGACACAATTGTGTGAACCGGCTTATATGAGATGGATGTACCCTGTTGAACGTTATATGAAAATATTGAAAGGGTATGTGAAAAACCGAAGTCGACTAGAGGGATGTATTGTTGAACGATACATTGTTGAAGAAGCTATTGAGTTTTGTACTGAATATTTGTCCAACGTTCAATCCATTGGCCTCCCAAAATCTAATGTTGTTGAAAAAATAGTAGGTAAACAGTTAATTGGAAATAAAGTTGTGACAATTTCAAGGGATGAACGGGAGCAAGTGCATTTGTATGTTCTGCACAATGACATTGAGGTTGAGCTGTATGTTGAAATGCACAAGGATGTTCTTCGAGGTTTAAATCTGAATCGAAATGAAAATTGGATAGTACTTGAGCACAATCGAAGTTTTATAACATGGTTCAAGGATCATATTTTTTCAAAGTTTTATTCTGATCCCACTTCAATAACAGAAAGGTTGAGATGTTTAGCATATGGTCCAAGTTTGCATGTGTTTTCTTATAGCGCATACGCAATTAATGGATACACATTTTATACCAAAGAACAAGATGATAAGAGTACAATGCAAAATAGTGGTGTCACCGTGCTTGCCGAAGCAATGCACATTTCAAGTGTGAAGGACTTAAACCCCAAATATGCGAATCTGTCGTATTTTGGTGTTATCGAGCACATTTGGGTGTTTGATTATGAAAAGTTTCAGATTCCTATCTTTGGATGCAAGTGGATTGAAAATAATAGTGGCATACGAATGGATAAGTCAGGATTTTTGCAAGTCGATCTTAATAAGGTGGGGTACAAAGATGAGCCTTTTATTCTAGCCACGCAAGCTAAACAAGTGTTCTATGTCACTGATCTGACAAGTACGAAATGGTCTATAGTTCTTTTTTTCCAACAAAGTAATCGATGATAACATTGGAGACAAGGGGGATGTTGATGTTGAGAAGGAATCTTATATTATAGATGATCCATATGAGAATATTAGAGCGGGCAAATCATATATTAGAAATGATCATAACGAGGGAATTTGGATCAATCCATCCGTCTGTGTTGTTAAGAGACAAGTAAACCACGTTCCAACTAAGAAAAGAAAGAGATCTTAGTGACAAAGGTACTTGTTAAATTACATATTGTCTCGTTGAATAAAATTACATATTTCTATCATGCAATACAATTACATATTATGTCATTCAATAAAATTATGTATGTGTTTCTCTTATTTATACATTTCTTATGTATATATTTCTTATTTACATATTTGCATGTCATTCATTTGATACTTTGGTTTTTCTGAATTACAGGTATTATGGCCAACAATGAGGAAACACCACATGATGGAAATGAAACAACAAAAGACATTGAAGGCGATATCAAAAGAGGAATAACGATTATGAAAAAACCATCCGTGTGAGAGATAAGGGTGTTAAGTATGATGTGCATTGGAATGAAAGAGATCAATTAGTTGAGCCTAACGGTGCGATGCTGACAAGTTACATTGGAGCACTTGTATGTTCACAAATTCTGATTACTTGCGATAATTGGAGAATTGAGTCGCTAAAACCGGCTAAAGACAAAATTTGGAGCGAGATACATGTATGATACTTGATTATTTTTAATTATGTTGACGGTTACATCTTTAAATTAATTATACTAACATGTTATATGTATGTGTATTTGTTTGCAGCGATCTTTTAATATTGATGATTGCAGAAGAAAATATTGTCTTCAATTGGCCGGTAAACGACTGAGGGGATTCAGAGCATTTTTAACGAACAAGTTTCTCAAAGATTCTGATGAAAACTTTGTTGACTCAGAGCGTCCAAAGAAGTACGCTGATCTGATTTCGGAAGAAGAATGGGAGACATTTGTTGCGAAGCGAAGAACCAAAGAATTTTTAGTAAGTACAACTTATCATGAATAATGTATAGTATATATACTTCTTCCACAAGAGTTCTGATATGACTTAAACTTGTTTTTTCAGGTTGTGAGTGGCGTTAATCGGCAACGGGCATCAAAACCCGCGTATCCATACAAAAAAGGGCGTTTGGGATATGCACGCTTAGAACAAAAAATAGTAAGTATATATAAATGCTTTAATATGATATAGTTACAAAAATTAGTAAGTATATATAATAGCATATGAATGGTTTATTATCCGTCTTAATGCGCATATAGAAGAGGAGAAAAGTGACGCGACATCTCTTCCGGACCATGTAGTGTGGAAGGCTGCCCGTGTCGGAAGAGATGGAGTCGTTCAGGAAGAAGTTCAACAAGTGTTTGAAAGATGTGTAAGTACAACATTAGTTTTTTTAGTAACTGATCAAAAGTGTATAATATATTTATATATTCTTTTATCTATATTTCAGGAGACTCTATCCCAGAGTATAACTTCAGCTGAGGACGAGGATTGCAGGAGCATACTGAGTCAGGTGTTAAATATCCCTGAGTATTCTGGGCGTGTGAGGGGGTAAGGGATTTGGCGTCACTCCATCACAACTGTATAAGAAGCCAACAAAAAAAAAATCCTACCAATAAAGAAGTGATGGATACGTTGGAGGAATTGAAAGCCCATATTCGGGAATTACAAAAGGACAAAGAAAGATACATGGCGGAAAGGCGCGGTCCAGAGGGTAAAGATGCTAGTGAAAAAGATAGTATCGGTTGTCCGCAGAAGCTTCCAGAGGTAATTGTATATATTACATTGAAATTAATTAATTTAGAAAAATTTTCTTAATTGACACATTAATTAGCATCATTATTTGTTTAGGGCATTTCACCTTGTCGGCTATATTTATCGTCACCGACTTATCGCTTGGTTGGCAAGGGAAAGGTGCATAACAATGTGGGAGAATTACTTCACCATAAACCGCTCACTCCTGGATATTTAAAAGTATTGATTGATATTGCGTTAGAGGGCGGTGCGTTGTTGCCTATACCAGATGAAGTTTCAGACGCAACAGTGGTGGGAGACGCAATAGGAGCGTATGTTGCATGGCCGACAAATCTCATTTACATAGATGATGAGGTATGTTGAACACCATTATGAACCTAGCTAATCTCATATACAAAAGTTCCTCGATTTTATTATTTTCGTATTTATATTTACATTTTCTTATTTTCTTATTTTCTTATTTACATGATGATCTTAGACTCCTACAAAATCCAAATCAAAAGATGATAGAATTTGTGCGGGATATCGATTCAGCTGCATCAAAGAAACAGGTACTAATACAGTTACATGGCTATCTTATTATACATTAATTACTGAACTTATATATGACTTTTAGGTTCATGATCAGCAGTTGCAACAAGTCAGCAAGGGTAAGATGCCTGAAACTTCCAAGGTGCCCAACAAAAAAAAGGCCGAGTCAAAAAAAGCATTTGTTCCTCGATTTAGGACGTGTCTTGAAACATATATAGGAACAACAGATATGGTTGAGGGTGGCATCCGTCAAATACCTATGGAGGAAGGTATTTTCGGTTTTGAATATCCTGAAACACTTGTTAAGGAGGATTTTGACCAGGTTTTCCAACATTCTGAATTGGGCGTCGGTGTTATGCATTCCTACATCAGGTACTCCGATCCATTTTAATTAAATAATTGAACATTTTAAAATTTGCTCATTTAACTGAATATTCTAATGTTGATTATGTTTTTCTTTTAGGCTCCTGTATGACAAGTTGTTGGTCCCGCATGATTTGACTTCCATATTCACATTCTTATCTACTAGCTGTATCAACGCACAGGCAATAGAGCACACACCAGATACTGTCAAAGATTACATGGTCCAAATATTTATGGCCACGACTACAGAGAAGTTGTTCTTGTTGCCATATAATACTGGCCATGGGTTAGATTTTATTCTAAATTCATTTATTATAATTATTCTATTTTTGCCATTAATCTATATAACATTTCCGTCTAAACTGTTGTCTTATTTTATAGTGGACACTGGTTGTTGCTCACAATTAATCCGATGAAAGAAATAGTGTATTATATAGATTCATTGGATGTCGATACAACAAAATATCCTGATCTGAAGAACATGGATGATACGTAAGTGATGAGATATATTGTTCTGAATAGTTATATATCTTTATTTATTATGTGACATTGTTCTAAATATGCGTTTATATTATGTTAGAGTTATACAAATATTCAGAGCACAAAGAGATGCAACAGTGCCAAAAAGGAAGGCTAACAACATCAGCTGGAGCAGAATGGAGGTATATTTTCCCATGTTTGACTGTTATAGTGGTTCTACTTGATAAAACTATTTAAACTATATATACTGATAAATGTTCGTTTGTTTTTTCCATTTACAATGTCCTCGTCAGCGCAATGGGATTGACTGCGGATATTTTGTATTGCACTTTATGAAGGAAATTATTCTTTCAGGTCAAATAGAGATTCCAATCCTGGTATGGATCAATTCATATGTTATATGATTCATTTTGATAATTAACCGATATTTCATCTGAGTAATTAGTTTTAAAATTAAATCGTGCATGTTCTATTATATTATGTAGTACTTTGATGAATACAAGCGCGGTACTTACTCGAAAGCAAGATTGGAAGAAATTAAGGAGGACTGGTGTCAATTTATTCTTGAGTTGAGAATTGTATAACGTATCTATTTGTAAAGTTATCGGATTTGTAATTATATGTAAGTTGAATGTATTTGTGATAATTGGAGGATTGAATGTATTTTGTGATGTTGTAATATATTTAAGCAGGTTTATGTGTATTAAAATTGTTATGGGCAAAGTGATGAATACACATAAATAAGGCCAAAGTAATTGTTATATATAAGGCCAAAATGTTGAATTAAAGGCCTGAATTATAAGCAGGGAATGTAATTGTTATAAGCAGGTTTATCGAAAAATATATAAAAAATGTGATTATTTAAAAAAAAAATTTAAAAATCGTGAAGAATAGACAGCGCTTTTAAAAAAAGCGCTGCTATAGGTTGGAAAAGGAGGGGGGTCTATGAAAGCGCTTTAAAAAGCGCTGCTAAAGGGGGTCTAAGACAGCGCTTTTAAAAGCACTGCTAAAGGGGGGGGGAGGGAAAAGCGCTGCTATAGGGTTGAAAAAGCGCTGCTAAAAGCGTTGCTGAAGGGAGGGGAAGGGGGAATAGGCAGCGCTTTTAAAGTGCTGCTAAAGGGGGGGGGAGGGAAAAGCGCTGCTATAGGGTTGAAAAAGCGCTGCTAAAAGCGTTGCTGAAGGGAGGGGAAGGGGGAATAGGCAGCGCTTTAAAAGCGCTGCTATAGGGTGAAAAAAGAAATGCTAAAAGCGTTGCTGAAGGGATCCTTTAGCAGCGCTTTTTCTTTAAAAAAAGCGTTGCTAAAGGGGGGGAGGGAAAAGCGCTGCTATAGGGTTGAAAAAGCGCTGCTAAAAGTGTTGCTGAAGGGAGGGGAATGGGGAATAGGAAGCGCTGCTAAAGAGGGGAGGGAAAAGCGTTGCTATAGGGTTGAAAAAGCGCTGCTAAAAGCGTTGCTGAAGGGAGGGGATGGGGGAATAGGCAGCGCTTTAAAAGCGTTGCTATAGGGTGAAAAAAGCACTGCTAAAAGCGTTGCTGAAGGGATTCTTTAGCAGCGCTTTTTCTTTAAAAAAAACGCTGCCTTTACCTTTAGGAGCGCCACTTTTGGCAGCGCTTTTAAGCGCTGCTAAAGGTCTTTTTTGGCATAGTGTCTTGTATTTTTGCATAGTTTCACATGGTATTTTAATATTTCTAGAATTTTCATTTTGGAAAAAACACTTTGCATTGAAAATTGTCATGTTTCTTTGTTAGAGTTTTTACCCTCCTTTACATTTCAAAATTGTTGATTCTTTTGAGTTTAATTTTGCACTTGATGTAAGCTTGATGTTTGTCAACTCCTTTGTGTATGTGATTGTAATTGTTTTTGCTTGTAAGCATCATGATTGTGTCATTTAAAATCCCCATGAAGTTTTTAAACTTCTCACTTACATTTGTTGTGACATTGCGTAGGCATGATGCCTGTAAGTATACACGTCATCTTGTAAGCCCTATGAAACCTCATCTTTGTTAAGATCCCTTTCCATCTTTATTAAGATGTACCCCTTTCTTCGTTAAGATTTTGCTTTGGTTTTCATCTTTCATTAGGTCTGGATAGAACCTTCCCCCCTAAAACCTCGGTCCCATACCGAGTGCATTTTCAAAAATACCTTTCAACAAGAATTAAAATTCCCTTTGTATTGAATTAAAAAAAGAGAGGATTAAGTGTAGACTTCTTCCTCTCCGTGTGTTGGGATGTTCACCGTAGTGTGGGTGGTTTCGATACTCATCTTTCAATACAAAGACGCTTTCATCCACATCCTCCATACCTCTCCTTCTTAAAACCTCGGTCCCGTACCGAGTGCATTTTCAAATCATTTTCATAACAAAACTTGAATGTTCGTGGAGTGGTTAGGCGTATGCCTTCTCTTATCCCGAGTGCTTACGTTTACCGTAGGGTTTTCTGTCGCAAAAGCACTTACCATTCAAAACCAAAAATACTTTAATAAGAGAACGAAGTTCTCTTTGCATTGAATTAAAAAGAGAGGATTGAGTGTAGACTTCTTCCTCTCCAAGTGTCACGATACTCACTGTAGTGTGTGTGGTCTTGATACTCGTCTTTCAATACGAAGACGCTACGTTCGCCACACTATTTTCATAACAAAAACTTTGAGATAAAGAATTGGGTACTACCCAGAAGGGGTTACTATCCGAGGACATATCTCGCCCCTAAAAACAATCTCACAAATCAAATGTGACATCTTGCCTCGCATGGAGAAATCTAATCATTTCAAAAAGGATATGTTACGTCCATTCTACCGCAAACAGGTAACGCTTAAGTCTCCTCACATGCGAGCAGCAAAACACCTAAATTGCTAGAATGCGCACGATAACATCATCCATAAAAACATTAATAAACCGTAGGCCGAACTACGGCTGCTCTGATTCTTTACTTCTTTCAAGTAAAGATACGTAGGCACAAGGGCCACAATCCTTGCCGAGCACATTCCCCCTATATCCGTAGCCCCCGAACTACGTTGACTATGATTTTCGCACATCCGTTGAGAATATGTAGGCCTAGGACCGCGAAGTCCTATCGAGTTTGTTCTTTCTCTTTTCTTCCCCGTTCTCTCATTCCTCCGAACCTCTCATTTTCCTGTTTCAATCCCTTTGCTATCCCCCTTTGGAACACTATTTTATAGCATAATGTTTAAGCAAATAAATTCACACTTCGACAAGCAAATGGTTCCCATCGAGTACGATGGATGCGAGGGGTGCTAATACCTTCCCTTCGCATAACCGGCTTCCGAACCCGTTCTCGGTCGTGAGACCATCTTATCCGTCCATTTCGTAAAGGTTTTCTTGATATTTTCCTTTCCCCTCATGGGATAAATAAAGTTCGGTGGAGACTCTTCTGTCCTTTCTTTTTCGCCTCCCCGTCGTTGCGCGATGCATTTTTTCGAGTAGCGACAGCTGGCGACTCTGCTGGGGAATAACCAAACCTAGTTTGCTTGTCGCATATGTGTTTTGTTTGCTTTTGTTTTTTTGTGTTATGTTATTTCTAACCTGTTGGGTTTATTTGGGATTGGTTTGTGAGAATAAAGCTTTCTACCCGAGCTTTCGAGTATACACTAAGTTAGGAGGTGGTTTTCTTTCTGATTTGCGAGACTTAGGACTCGTTGAGTTGGATCGAATTCCACCGCTCAGATGAGACCCTGTTGGGATGATTATGTCTTACATGCTATGGAAGATGGCGTTTTTATTTCTGACGTGGGAGTCCGTGATTCTGAGGACCTTTGTAGAACCTTATTCCAAAGGTTGCTAAAACATGACTCTGTGTTCATCCTTTAAAAGGATTACCGTCTTACGAGTAGTCGTTCTGATGGGAAACTTTGAGGGTTAGTGCATGTGACTTTGTTTAAGGCCTTTTGGGATACCCTCTCTTAAACCAATAGATTACCCACCCGATGGGCGAGATACCCTTTGTGTTGTTTTGCAGAACCTATGACTTTGATCTCGCTATTGTTCTTTTATCATGTGCATACACAAAACATTGCATTGCATAGCATTTTTGCATATCAAGGGACTTAAGAGACTGTGATTGTCTCAGGTATTGGTGAACACAATGACTGATTAGAGGAAGAGAAGCACAAATTCCATCAAGTTTAGAGAACCAAAGTTGGAATTGATTCAGGACATTCTGATTGACGTGCCAAAGGTTATCAAGATCAAATTTCAGGGGAAGTATGGGAAATTGCTTGACCTCCTCCATTCTAAGGTCGATACTTGGGCTTTGTTCGCTATGGCTCAGTTCTATGATGCGCCTCTCAGATGTTTCACTTTTTAAAACTATCAGTTGGCCCCTACTCTTGAAGAATATTCTCACATTTTAAATATCAAGATTAAAGATCAACCTATCTACACCGGCTTGGAAGAAGAACCAAAGCCTTCTGCCATTGCCCTTACTCTTCGTATGACCAAAAAGGAAGTCAAAGATGGGCTAGCCAATAAGGGAGGGGTTCAAGGCTTTCCTTTGAAATTTCTGCTAGATAAAGCTGCTCAGTACAAGATTGTGGGAGATTGGGAAAGGTTTGGTATTGTTATTGCTCTAATGATTTATGGGATTTTCCTCTTTCCAAATGTAGATAATTTCATAGACATCGATGCTATCACTCTCTTCATGCAAAAGAATCCTATCCCTACCCTCCTCGCTGATGTCTACCACTCTATTCATTGGAGAAGTGAAAATAAGACAAGAATGATCCAATGCTGTTCTCACCTATTATTCAAATGGTACACGTCCCATCTACCGAAGGGAGGACCGTTCTTGGAAAACAAGAAAAAGCTGAAGTGGTTTCAACGTATTATGTCTCTAGAAGCCAATGATATTGCCTGGTATTCTCATGAGTACTATGATGTGGAGATTATCTTTAGTTGTGGGGAGTTCGGTAATGTACCTCTAATCAGTAGGGCTGGTTGCATCAACTACAACCCAGTCATGGCATTGCGCCAGTTGGGCTATGTTATGGAAGATGAGCCCGAAGCAGAGAAAGTTCAAAGCTTCTTTTTGCTTTACACAACAGAAGATCCTGCGTTTTCCAGGAAGATTGCTAAAGCATGGGCCAAGATTCATACAAAGGGGAGGAAAGAGTTAAAGGTAAAGAATAGTGTGGCGAAAGAGCAATACAACCAATGGTTGCTAGCCAGAGTGGCTGAGAGGTGGCTGCCGTTTCCCTCAGAACCATCTATGCGAGAAGGACCTCCTGCTCCCACCCATGTATCTATGGAAGAGTATGAGAAACTAAAGCTAGTGGTAGAAAGGTTGACTAAAGAAAATCAGAACCTCGAGGCTGAAGTTCACCAAGCAAATGTGGAGAAAGGCCAATATAAAAGGAAAGTAGAGTTTGAACAAGACCGAGCGGTTGAGAATAGCAAGAAATTGAAGTTAGAAACAGACCTGAGAGTCAAGTACCAGCAGGGTTTCGAAGGGGCTGATACATCATTAACAACTCTTCGACAACGCCTAAAAGAAACTAAGGCTTCTTGTGATAGAGCATGGAATTTCTTTGAACTAGCTTCTACTGAGAAGAAGGAGACAAGAGAGAATCTTGAGGCTGATATTGAGGATCTTGAAAAGCAACTAAGAAATGCCTTGACCCTAGTGGAAGATGAGCGACAACTCAAGGAGGAAGCATTAAGGGCTTCATATGTCACTCCTGACATGTGGAACAACAAATGTTTGGAATTGGAGACCGCCCGAGAAACAACTACTCTGTGGAGGAATCGTTTCGACGCCTTGCAAAGGGATTGTGCACAGTGGCTCAAGAAGGCGGCTCAGCTCAATGAATTGTTGGACACCCATGTGAATTCTATTTGTTACTACCAGTCGACTCTAGACATGTGTCGCGCTAGGTATAACAATCTGGTGGAGCATTGTAACCTCATGATCTGTGATATCCCATGGAGGTTGGAAAGCATAATTCAAGACTTGGAAGGAAATGATATCCCTCCTTCTATTCATCACTTTATCCAACTTTGCGACCAAATGGTTAGAAGATTCATGTTTGAGACAAAAAATCTTGAAGAACGTCTCCAAAAGAAAGAGTTTTAGTTATTCAGTATTTTTTCTTGTAGCATGAATTGTTATTTTCAGCTTATTCAGCAATCGTTTGTATTGAATTTTCTCTCAAATTAATGAAAGTTTACTCTTTGGTCTAAATTATGCATTCTTTATTCAGTCACAGTTCTATAATACCGATGATAATCATAAGCCTCGAAAGTCTCTTAAACATTGCATACGTTTGTGCATCATTCTTTTTGCATTCCCTACAACCCGACCTTACACGCCGCTTACCCTTTCAGAGAGAGAGTAAAGCAAGTTGACTTTTCGACATCAGGACAACACAAGGAATAATCAGAAAAGAGTCATGGATCAGCTAGAGCAAAACCATGCTACTATGAGGAACGAGATGCTAGGTATGAAGACGCAAATGAATCAAATCATGGAGGTGATTCAGAACATGGCCAGGAGTCAAGAAGAGATAAGGCAAACAACATAGAGGAACGCTAATCAGACTTTGGTTGGTGCAGTTCCTAACGCAAGTGGCGCCGTTCTAGTTCCAGCTCCTACCAAGGCCATCCCAACCCCTGTTGGGGCAATTCCTACTTCTGCAGGTGCTGTACCTATCGACACAGTCGATCCCCCAGTCGGTGCAACCCATCCTCATGGTACCACGATTCCACCACCAGTTCACTATGATGATCATGAAGGCTTCTACGAGAATTCACCTGAAGCATATGCACCACAGACCTCTGAATTAGAGAAGAAGTTCAATGCTTTACAAGAAGTGGTAAGGTCGCTGCAAGGCCCCGATGTTTTAGGACTAGATGCCGCTGAAATATGTCTTGTACCCGGAGTTAAGATACCTCCGAAGTTTGTAATCCCAACCTTCGAGAAATACAAGGGTAACAGTTGTCCTAGGACCCATATAAGGTCTTACTGCAGGAAGATGGTTGCATATTCCAATGACGAGAAGCTGTTAATCCATTTCTTTCAAGATAGTCTGACAGAGGCTTCTCTGGAACGGTACATGCATCTTGAATGATCCAATGTGAAAAGTTGGAAGGAGTTAGCAGACGCTTTTGTGAGACATTATCAATACAACACTAACATGGCTCCAAATCGGATGCAGCTTCAGAATTTAACCCAGAAACCGAATGAATCTTTCAAAGACTTTGCTCAGAGGTGGAGGGGAGTAGCTGCAAGAGTACAACCCCCGTTGATGGAGAAAGAGCTGACAGACCTCTTCATGGGTGTCGCTTCCGCGAAAATAAGGTGCCGGCAAAACAGAAGAGTCGCCACCTTTCGTTATTTATCCCTCAGAACGGGAAAGGAAACGATCGGAAAAACCTGACGAAAAAGGTATAAGACAAGGTCATCGCAACCGTTGTCTAGGTTCGGGAGTCGGTTACGCAAGGGGAAGGTATTAGCACCCCTCACGTCCATCGTACTCGATAGGATCCACGCTTGTTGTGTTTATCTGACGGGTTGGTTTTATCTATCTACCTATCAAGGCTGGTCTGAAAAGAAAAAAAAATGACTCGGCAAAGCATCGCACTTTATGCCTATGTATTCCCATCAGAGAATGAGAAATCAGAGTCAACGTAGTTTAACTAACTATGGGTGATGGGGGAAGATGGCTCGCCAATATGTCAGTATTGTGCCTACGTACTCTCAACAAGTATGAGAGATCAGAGCTTACGTAGTTCGGGATAACACGGATTATGGGGATTCAGATTCATCTGTTTTATCGAGTAGGGTTAACAAACAGTTCCAGCAGTTGGATGTACGCAGCTCGACCCTTGGAGACTTAGGCGTTACCGTTTGTGGTAGAATTGGGAGTTAACGACACTCTTTTTTTTAGAAAAGCTTCCTTTGAATTACGGGCCCACGGGGCAAAAAGGTTTGAAGTTTGTTTTCTGCCTTTTACGGAAGAACAGTTTTTTATGGATGTTTGCAACCAATATCGCACTAGAGACTATGACCTGAGAGTGAATGCGTTGTATGTCACCCAAAGGGTGCCATACTAAACATCCAGATTGATGAAAAGAAACTCTCCAACAATCCTTTCTCAGATAGCTTAAGGCTCGTAACGTACGACATCAGTTAACCTTTATTACTGTATTTTAATTTGTCTTGAGATGAGAAGAGAGAACGAACAGGTTCAACTACGGGGAGAGTATCAAGTCCTAACAGTTGTCATGCCAAGGATTCATCCTATGGTTGAGGTTTGAAACAGGGAACTCCCAGACGTTATCATTCATAGGCTTCAACCTAAAGTTATAACCATCACTTCCTTATCAAAGGAAGTGAGATTCCTATGGGATCATGTCAATGATAAACAAAAACAGATAAAGCATCAGCTTAAACAGTAAACAGATATACAGTAAAATGCATGCAATGCAAGTGAGGGAGGAAATGTGTGTGGGGCATCAGCCTCCACAAGCTCGTCTCGACCTCAAGCCAGATATGAATAACTGCAATCATACAGGAAGAAGTAAAATGCCATCAAGCAAACACAAACCACATAGGCAAGGGAAATGGGCTCTACCGAATACCCGCAAGCAAAGCCATACATTAAAAATACAAGCAGAGGGAGCAACTCAAACTCTAGTGCAATATTGCTCCTAGCTTAAATCAGTCTAAATATGAACTTATTCTAATGCATCAAGCAAATCAAACAAGTCACATCAATACAGTTGCACAGAAAGCAAACAGACAGGAAAGAAAGCAGATCAACAGCTTCCACAGCTTCACAGCAAAGCTCCTTTGACAGCAGTTCAGTCCTCAGTCTTCAACTGCTCTTCAAGGCTATCATCTTCAATAACAAGTGTCAACTTGCTTCTTCAAGCTTTTAACACATCAAACACAAGTATCAACTTGTTCTCCAACTTCAAGCTTCAGCTCTTTCTTCAATCTCAACTTGATCTTCTTCACAAGTGTCAACTTGTTCTTCTTGGTCTTCAAGCTTCAGCCCCAATGGCAGTCTTCAAATACTGAGAAGTGGAAACTTCTAGCATCTTCAATCTTCTAACAAGGAACTCCATCCTCTAGCAAGGGAGAAAGATTCATCTAACAAGAGCAAGGTTTGGATAGTGGACATCAGAGTGAAGACCAAAGGTCACCACTAAACATTCCATCATCAGAGAAAGGAACCCTCAAAGGTTCTACCAACTTGTGAAGAGCCACACATCCTACCAAAGGATGGATGAGGCCTTCACAAAGGTACCTTATATCATAGGGAAGAATGGAAGTGATCAACACCTTCCATGTTTATGAGAGAAGAGAAACTATCTAGAAGCTCTACTTACAAACCTTAATCCTAATACCTAAACAAAACTATACCAAAAGAAGGGAAATCTTCACATCCAAGCTTCTTCAAGCATTCCTCAGCAACCCACACAAGTCTTCAACACCATCCAAGAGCAAGAAAGGCAAAACCCTACTCTAAGGGAACTAAAGAAATCATTCTAGTTGAATTAGCAAGTTAGGATCACCTAAAACTTAGTACTAAAGTTAATCTTAACTAAAATACTAAAACAAATTGTAAAACTAGAGCACCTAAAGTTCAACTTGAAACTACCACCTAATTTCATCAAAAAAATGTGAGAAAATTACTAGAGGAGCATGCATCTCTAAACTAATCACACACACAAAATTAGCTCAAGAATCATCACCAATTGATCACACAAAACTCAGCAAAACAAAGTATCAACCATAATGATTTTAATATCAATTAAAATGTAAAAAATGCACATAAAATCACAAATGCATGAAATCCTAATATTTCAATTTCCTAAAATTCTAGACTCATTCATGAGTCAGGGGGAAAAACCTGGATCAATTTGGATTATTTTCCTATTTTTTGTGAATTATTCTCTAAACCATATGAAATGATAAAAATAAAAGAAATTCAAGGAAATTAATAAAAAGCGCGTATCAAATAGCAATCCAATGCAGTTCATTTCAAAGAATTGGGCCAAAAGGGGGTAGGGATATCAATCCAAACATTAGGCCCAGGCGTCATGAATTCACTTGCATTCCCTTCAGAAATTAACACAAGGAAAAAGGAGTACATGCCAAGATTCGAACTCACGCACGTTCAGTTCATTCAACGAGTAAGTAAAACGATGAGTTTTGGGAGAGGGGTACGTGGCTCATCAAGGGCGCTTTGATTGAGAGACTGAGTCAAGCCTTCAGCATGAATGGAGGGTGAGGATTTCATCTTCCTTAATTTAAACCTGAAACCTGCGCACGAACCAGCCGTCGCCGGTGGCTTTTCCGACCACCCCTGCATAACCCTAACTTCGTCTATAGCCAACCATTCGCCACGATTCCTGAATGGATCTTGCTCAAAATTTCACCAGAAATTCAACCATGACCTTCATTCACTCTAAAAACGCCTGGATCTTGAGATATCAATCTCAACCAAAAATGGTGTCCAACCTAATTTGTCTCTAATCATGCAATTGATCATCCTAAATCCAACTACACGTCATCCTGATCCTAACCACCTATGAATTGCTAGCTAACACTGCCTAAATCATGCATAATCAAGAAATTCACCAACCTGACTTTGAGCTTTCAACAGAGATGGTTCTTGCACGATTCAGCCTCCAATATGATCCAGACTCACTCCAAATCTTCCTCTGAAGCTAATGCAACCTTCACTTTTCCTTGATTTTGCCTTGAACTTAGAAACCGATTCCAACTTGCAATGGTGAAACTTCAATCTCACTCTCTGCTTCAGGGCTCAATCTTCTCCAAAAAAATGCACTGAACTCATTCTAATGCTTATATAGAACTCATTAGAATCATCTAGAGAGTTCTGTAAGCTTCCAAATGAGAAATTGGATTTTTAAATTCTCACCAAAATGTCATCCATGGAACTCACGATTTTAGCTCTGTTCTGGCCTGAATTTGCTTGCATTCAACTTCTCATGAGATATTGAATTAGTTTGTTAAGTTCACTTCCTTGTTTGCAAGCCAAAGGTTCATGTTGATTATGTTGCTTCATCATGAAGAAATGAAATGGAAGTGCATGAATTTGACCTCAAATCAAAATTCTGACATTGCCATTGTTTCTAAAATGATTTTTCCAATCAAAATGACCTATTATTTTGCTTCATTTAGACACAAAATGATTTATTTCAATTTTTGGTCATTTAATCCTTTTAATTCTTCTTTTTTCAAAATTCCTTGAACCACATCTCTCCTTGAGCCATTTCAATGCATCCTTGATGCATGGTCAAGGTTAAAACCCCATTTTGAGCAACTTTCTAGTTGAATAAAATTTCATTTGAGGCCTCTAAGTTGGTGAAAATGACCAATGATCACAAATGACCTATAATCACAAATACCCAAAATACCCTTGACTTGTCAAAGCCATAACTTGAGTTCTACAAATCCTATCAAGGACTTCTAGTACTCTATGGAAAGCGAAGAGGATAAGGAACAACATTCATGTTGACCAAAAGTTCATAGGAATCTTCCTTCTTGGGCAAACGTTTCATGCAAGTTGGGTAACTTTCAAGCTCCAAATTCACATGCCTCAGATGACTTGTAACTTGGCTGGCTCATAACTTGAGTTATATGAACCCTATCAAGGACTTCTAGTACTCAAATTAAAGCTAAGATCATGCCCTACAACAATCATGTTGGGGTCAGGATGAGATGACAATCATATCTTGAGTTAAATAGTCTTGAAGTCAGGGGTCAAACTAGGGGATTTTATACTGTCAAGTCTTATAAACCCTAGCCTGAAACTTCTCAAACTCTTCAATCATGATGAGTTAACCTTGGAGTCATCCTTAGAACATATTAATGCATCAATCCATGATCACCTGGCTCTTGGATTAGGTCTCAACCTTCTTCAAATCATCAGTTGACTTAGGGTTGACCCAGTCAAACCCTAATTGCACCATCCATGGCTGAGCCTTCTTAATCTTGCACAATGACCTGTCTAGGCCTCAAGGTGATCTTCAAACCTTCTCATGATCTCTCTCAAGACCTCAAGTCCAACTTCATGACCTCAGAATCATATGATGGCTTCCCACAACTCTCAAGTTAGGAGACACACCTACTTGGTTTCAACCACTCTTTCTGAGGATCTTTTAACTTCTCTGACAAGGATATCAACCCTTGAACACTTGAATAACCTTCTTATCTAGCTTCAAAGTCTTGTGTAGCCCTTGATTGATAATCATACCTCTTGATCTCCTGCACACATGTCAATGAAATGCAAATGATAATGCTAATGTGAATGAAATGAAACACAAGCTAGGTGAAGAAATGTTGGGCAAATTTTGGGGTGCAACAGCTGCCCCTATTCAAACGGATTGGACCTGACTGGGTGAGAAGCGAACGTCTCTCAAACAATCAAGGTACGAGACGGTTGAATACCAACAAACCCGGAAATTTTCCAACTGCACAAGTTCACGGTACTCTGATGGGAACAAATCCTCGGAAACTGAAATAATAGCTGCACGACAACTAGCTGGAGAAATACTGATCTGAATCTCCATCAGGATAATTCTCTGATTTATCTGATAGCATTGCGTCCTTAAATCATCAAGGGGTCACCGCCTACACGGTAACTGGTGATTTACCACCGCACAGGTAAGCGATACTCTGATTGGTAGGAACATCTTCAAAAACTGAGCATGACAGTTGCACGACAACTCTGTTGGGGAATTGGTCACACGGTAATCGTTGAAGGGTCTCAGCTCAAATCTTCGTCAGGATGATCATCTGATTTTGCTGCAGCTTCTTCCTCAAGTCATCAAGGGGTCACCAGTTACACGGTAACCGGTGATACATAGCTGGTATTGCCGTCAAGCATTCTGCGGCGCTGCGGCAGAAGGATTCCTCGGGACTCATCATGTCATTAGGAAATTTTAACAATCAAGTTAATCACGCCGTCGGGCATTCAAAGAACTTTTTCGGGCGTCAGCCAGACTTTGTCAGTAAGTCGGGAATAGAATCTTTGGTCAATCATGAATCCAATGGGGCTATCTATTCTTTCGCCGTCGGGCACTCTGCGTCAGCTAGGAGAACTACTTTGACCTTGTAGTTGGACTTCATCAGTAAGTCAGGTAATGGAATCCCTAACCCATCATGGACCAATAAGGATGCATAAACTTTTACCGTCAGACACTCCGCGTCAGCTGGGAGAACTACTTTGACATTGCAGTTAGACTTCATCAGTAAGTCTGGGGCTTTGGCACCGCTTCTAAACTTCAGTCATCGAGTCTTCAAGGGAAATTTCAACTTCTCTGTTCAAAAACCTGCTGGTGATGACACACCTCCGCTGGGGATTCTGGAGAACTATCAAGTAACTCTGCTTCGGGGATCCAAAAATCATTCTGGGTGAATCAACTCTGCTGAGGACTTCAAGAACCATCTTGGACCAATAACTCTGCCGGCGATTTCAGGAATCATCCCGAGCACACTCCGCTGGAGATTTCAGGAATCATCCTGAGCCAATACTCTACCGGGGTTTTCAGGAATCATCCTAAGCAACCTCTGCTGGGGACTCTAAGCATCAACTTAAGCAACCAACTCTGGCGACTTCACTGGGGATTTTAAGAATCATCTTAAGCAATCAACTTCGCTGGAGACTTCAAGAATCATCTTGAGCAAACGACTTTGCTGGGGAATTCGAGAATCATCTTGAGCAAACCATTCTGTGGAGGAACGTCTACAAAACAAGAACGATAAAGACCTAGCTCATGTTTCATATGCATATGCTTTGACTATGGCGCAATGCTCCACACGGTGGAAATGCTACACGTATAGGGTAAATGATATGCAATCATGCAAGATGCTATGATCCCATCAGCAAAATAAATGCTGAGGGGAGAATCCTCCTGTCAAGGAGAAGGAACCACTCTGATGGAGAGGAGAAATCATCCTGCCGAGGAGAGGGAGTCACACCAATCTCAACTGGACTCCGCCTGGGGAACAAACTTCAGACGGCTGCTGCGGGGGAACAAAGTTCTACAAGAACCTGAACTTGCTCAACCAGGTATTCAAACCACAAACTGTCGAAGAAACGATATCAATCGCAGAAATAAACTGCCCGGCCTTCACGGAAAAACTTTCCTGGAGATAACAACTCTGGTGGGGAAGTACAACATCAGCTATTCAGTACTCTACTGGGGAAAACCAATCATGGCCTCAACGGCTTCCAAGGGCTCGGCTCTCTTGGGGATCTGCAACCTCGGCTGGGGAAAAAGGAATCATCCTACTTACAGGGGAGAGTACGACTCTGTGGGGAACCTCAATTCTCCTGGAGACTTCAGTCTGCACTATCGAGTGTTGCGCACTTCAGTATATGACTCAGCTGGGGAGACGACGATCCTTCAGGATACATCTGATCGGGGAGAGAACCTATTTCTTCCTGGGAAGACATATCAATGCTTGCGGTCTCCTGTTCAGACTCCGCGGGGGATACTGCTGAACTCGCTGGAGAAGAAGGAATCATCCTGCTCGGGGAAACATACGGCATGCTGCCTAGAATATGCTATACCTGCGACAACACAAACAAACAGACAAGATACCCTTCTCAAAGGGACCTATCAAGGTTATCATCTTGTGACAATGTTCAAGTAAATCATTGCTTCAACAATCAGTGGTCTAGGCCAGTAAGTTTATGTATGCACATTTTATCAAAAACATCGGCGTTCTTTTTCGCAAACAAAACAGATAGATGCTAAACAAGCAAACAAAATTGCTGAATAGTATATATTTTATTGATAACGAACCCCTGAATGGGTGAAAATGTTTTACAACAGATGCAAGCTCCCGGAATGAGGAAGCTGCGCAAATATAAAAGCAGAAATATACATCAGTATATACACAAATGTCGGCAATGAGGCGTAGACGAACACCATGAGTTGATCCCTCTATGACCCACTCAACTTCGATACCTCTCCGATGCTTCAGCTTCAGAAGAGATTGATTCAGATAAACGGCCCTCAGGTCTTCCAAACCACCAAACAATGAAAGTCCACACGCGGAACACAGTCATTTGCTTTTTCAAATCCCTAACTTTTGCCTGAATCGCCCTTCCGGGTTTTCGGTTCATCGGGATACCCTTTTTTGCCAAAGTCGCCCTTCCAGGCTTTCGACTTTGCGGGTGTACATTCTTTTCTTTTATATCCCTAATTTTTGCCCGAACCTTTCTTCCCTTTTTTTTGGTTCGCCGGGATGCCCCATTTTTGCCTGAATATTCTTTTTCGTTCCAGCGGGTCGTTTTTTAAGCAAAGTATTTTTTAACTGCGTCCGCGTTCACTGGGGATGCAAAATCTTCACCATCCATCATGGATAACAACAAGGCTCCTCCCGATAAGACCTTGCAGACAATGTACAAACCTTCGTAATTGGGAGTCCACTTGCCCCGGTGATCGGAGTGTGGAGGAAGAATCTTCTTCAGGACGAGATCACCCGTCTGAAAGCTTCTAGGACGCACCTTCTTGTCATAGGATTTCTTCATTCGACTTTGGTACAGACGATCATATGCAATCGATGCTAACCTCTTCTCGTCCATCAGGCTGAGTTGGTTTAGTCAGTTCTTAATCCATTCTGCCTCATCGAGTTTCACGTTAACCAAAACTCGCAAAGAAGGGATC
The DNA here is from genome assembly GCA_963859935.3 of Lathyrus sativus. Classification (NCBI taxonomy): domain Eukaryota; kingdom Viridiplantae; phylum Streptophyta; class Magnoliopsida; order Fabales; family Fabaceae; genus Lathyrus; species Lathyrus sativus. The sequence continues at coordinate 674,724,382 of OZ012739.1, read as the reverse complement.
TCAACTTCTAACGGTAGGACAACTTCCATACCGTACACCAGTGAGAAAGGAGTTGCCCCGGTTGATGTACGTACCGTTGTACGATAACCGTGCAGTGCAAATGGCAACATCTCGTTCCAATCCTTGTAGGTCACAACCATCTTCTGCACAATCTTCTTGATGTTTTTATTGGCCGCTTCAACGGCGCCATTCATCTTCGGCCGGTAAGGAGATGAGTTGTGGTGTTCAATCTTGAAACTCTGGCACAGCTCCTTCATCATCTTGTTATTCAAATTCGAACCATTGTCAGTAATGATCCGCTCGGGAATTCCGTAACGACAGATGATGTCCCTCTTTATGAATTTAGCCACTACCTGCTTGGTCACATTAGCGTATGAGGCTGCCTCCACCCACTTGGTGAAGTAGTCGATGGCTACTAGAATGAAGCGATGACCGTTAGATGCAGTGGGCTCGATCTTGCCTATCATATCAATGCCCCACATGGAGAACGGCCACGGGGATGACATGACATTTAACGGGCACGGCGGCACATGAATCTTGTCAGCATAAATCTGGCATTTATGACATCTCTTCGCGAATTTAAAGCAATCTGATTCCATCGTCAGCCAGTAATATCCTGCTCTCAGGATCTTTCTTGTCATAGCATGCCCGCCGACGTGTGTACCAAATGTGCCTTCATGGACTTCTTCCATGAGCATACTCGCTTCTTTCTCATCTACATATCTGAGTAGCACGAGATCGTGGTTTCTTTTATACAAAACTCCATTAGGATTGAGATAAAAATTTCCAGACAACCTCCTCAGAGTCTTCTTATCCTGGGTTGACGCTCCCGCAGGATATTCCTTAGTCATAAGGAAAGTCTGGATGTCATGGAACCATGGCTTGCCATCGGAGGCTTCCTCAATCGAAAAGACGAATGCAGGTCTATCAAGACGAGAAAGGACAATTTTTGGAGCTTCATTCCAAAAATTGACTTTATACATTGAAGCCAACGTGGCTAAGGCATCAGCCATCTGGTTTTCAGCTCGGGGCACATGATGGAGTTCCACTCGATCGAAGAACGGAAGCAGCCTTCTGGAATAGTTCATGTACGACACCAAATTCAATTGACGAGTCTCCCACTCCCCTTTAATCTGGTTGATCACAAGTGTCGAGTCACCATATACATCTAGGTTCTTGATTCTCAAATCAATTGCTTCTTCTATACCCATGATGCATGCTTCGTACTCCGCTTCGTTATTGGTGACCGGAAACGTCAGTCTCGCAGTGAACGGGATGTAGGATCTGTGGGGAGTCGTGATGATCGCCCCAATGCCACTTCCGTAAGAATTAATTGCCCCATCAAATATCAATTTCCACTGGGATTTCCTATCTGGACCCTCGTCGGGCAACGGTTCATCGCAATCCTTTGCCTTGAGAAACATGATATCCTCATCAGGGAATTCAAATTTCATCGGCTGATAATCCCCGATCGGCTGTTCGGCAAGGTATTCAGACAATACGCTTCCCTTGATGGCCTTCTGGGAAACGTACTGAATGTCATATTTCGTCAACACCATTTGCCATCTGGCAATCCTGCCCGAAAGTGCTTGCTTCTCGAAGACGTACTTGATCGGATCCATCTTCGAAATTAGCATGGTCGTGTGATTGAGCATGTACTGTCGTAAACGTTTGGCAGCCCAGGCTAGTGCACAAAACGTTTTCTCTAGCATCGAATAACGAGATTCACAATCTGTGAACTTTTTACTCAAGTAATAAATGGCATGCTCCTTTCTGCCCGTCTCGTCGTGCTGACCGAGAACACACCCCATACTATTCTCAAGAACTGTCAAGTACATGATTAAGGGTCTTCCAGCCACTGGGGGTATCAAGATCGGAGGTTCCTGTAGATACTGTTTTATCTTATCAAATGCCTTCTGGCAATCCTCGTTCCAGATAATCGCCTGATCTTTCTTCAGTAGTTTGAACATCGGTTCACACGTGGCTGTGAGCTGAGAAATAAACCTTGCAATGTAGTTTATTCTGCCCAGGAAACCACGAACTTCTTTTTCTGTTTTTGGCGCTGCCATCTCTTGTATTGCTTTTATCTTCGCAGGATCAACCTCGATGCCTCTTTCGCTCACAATAAACCCCAGTAGTTTTCTAGACCGTACTTCGAAAGTACACTTGTTAGGATTCAGCCTCAACCTGAACTTCCTAAGCCTCTCAAAAAGCTTCAGCAAATTGACCAGATGTCCCTCCTTCATTTGGGACTTCACAATCATGTCATCAACATAGACTTCAATCTCATGATGAATCATATCATGAAACAAAGTAACCATTGCTCGTTGGTAAGTGGCCCCTGCATTCTTCAGACTGAAAGGCATTACCTTGTAGCAAAATGTTCCCCAAGGTGTAATAAACGTAGTTTTCTCCATGTCCTCCGGCGCCATCTTGATCTGATTGTAACCGGAGAAGCCATCCATGAACGAAAATACAGAGAACTGAGCTGTATTGTCGACCAACACATCAATATGAGGGAGCGGGAAATCATCTTTAGGGCTCTCCCTATTCAAATCCCGATAATCGACGCACATTCGCACCTTACCGTCCTTCTTCGATACATGCACTATGTTGGCGACCCACGGAGGGTAAGTAGTGACCGCTAAGAAGCCAGCATCAAGCTGCTTTTGCACTTCTTCTTTGATCTTGACGGCCATATCTGGTCGTGTCCTTCTAAGCTTCTGCTTAACGGGAGGACAATCTTCTCGCAGCGGCAAGTGGTGGACCACGATGTCAGTATCGAGTCCGGGCATATCTTCGTATGACCAAGCAAAGATGTCACTATACTCTCTCAGCATCTCGACTAATCTCTGTTTGACATCACTCTGCAATGCAGCCCCTATCCTGACATTCCTGACTAGTTCTTCAGAACCCAGATTCACAATCTCAATCTCTTCCTCGTGAGGCAGAATAACTTTCACTTCTTGTTTCAACAAGCGGGCCAACTCTTCGGGAAGATCTTCGTCTTCATCAATCTCTTCTTCGGCTTGATAGATTGGGAAATCGAAGTCGAAGTGAGTCGTAGAAGGTCCAGAGTCGATGTCATCTGCTATGTGGCTCCTGCAATAACAAGGGTTAAGCTTAAAACAAGGATATGTAGGTTAGCACAAACCCCATTGCCATTTTATTGTTTTTCAAAACAAATATAAAACAGGAATAATAGAGATCACAACATTTGAATGCGAAAGAAAGCCTTTTGATTTATTGGTAAAATGCATGTACATAATCAAACAAGGCCCTGACAATAAAACCACTATGCCCCAGGTAGGACATAGGGTTGTACAACAATTGGAGAAAGTAAATCATTACTCTTTGCCTGTCACTTGGATGATATCCCTGATGGACCAGCTGGTGAGGCTCTGGCCTGGTTTGCTTGGCTGGATCCAAGAGTCTAGGTCGCAATCACTGTCTTCGCCGTCTTCAGACACTGCGTTGACACTTTCAAATATCACCCCGCCGCTTGTAAACTGGATCGGCCCTTTACCTCTCGATGCACTGTGAGAAGAGGAGGCTTCAGCCGCAGGAGAGTATCCTAACCCAAACCTGTCCTGTTTTTTAGGTATTTCTAGCACTTGCCCCCAGCCTGGGGTAGATCCGGCTTGAACAACGGCCCGAGCTTCCTTGAAGGAAGAGAGAGTCATCTCTGGCTTTTCAGTCATTACTGGAGCCACGTCCTTGACTTTAACCGCTTCGAACGCCTGACATAGGGTTTCGTGGATTTCCCCATCCATCACAACATATTTGAAGGATGACAAATGGCTCACCATTATATCTTCCTCGCCACATACAGTCACAATGCTGCCTCCGACAGCATACTTGAGCTTCTGGTGCAACGTGGAAGTCACGGCACCTGCAGAATGGATCCATGGCCGGCCTAAGAGACAGCTGTAGGCAGGCATGATGTCCATAATGTAGAAGATCGCATCGAAAGTTTCTGGCACAACTTGGATTGGCAACGTTACCTCTCCAAAGACATGACACTTGCTTCCATCGAAAGCCTTCACAACCAGATCACTGGGTGTGCAGATCAATCCGCGAGTATCTAACTTCATCAATGCTTTCTTCGGAAGAACATTGAGCGACGACCCTGTGTCCACCAACACATGAGACATAATCGTTCCCCTACACTCTATCGAGATGTGCAGGGTACTATTGTGGTTTCTTCCCTTCGGCGTCAGCTCCAGGTCAGTGAACCCTAACCCGTTTCCAGCATTCACGTGGGCTACAACCCCTTCCAACTGGTTGACCGAGATTTCCTGCGGTACATACGTGGCATTCAAAACCTTTAACAGCGCGTTGCGATGTAACTCCGAACACAACAACAAATTCAGGATGGAAATTTTTGAGGGTGTTTGATGGAGGTGATCCACGATCTTGTAGTCGCTCTTCTTGATCAACCTCATGAACTCTTCAGCGTCCTTAACAAGTAAGTCCTTCTCTACCCCACGAGGGGTTTCCTCAATGACTTTACTCTTTCCCTTATCGGTTACTTTAGCTTTGTCCGCCACAATCTCGGGTGGAGCAAATATTCTTCCGCTGCGCGTGATTCCGCCAATTCCCACTAGGTTATCCACAGACCGCCCAAATGGTTCCAGTTCCAACTTCTGTCTGTTGCAGTAGACGTCTGCCCCATAATGCCATGGGATAGCGTTGGTGCTTTCAAAAGGTATCGGCCCCACTTTTGTGATGGTGGTGGTGGGCGGCCTGAGCGCAGAAATGGTTATCGTCTGGCGAGGGATGGCGATGGTGGCAACCTCATCATCTTGCTTCAGCATTACTTCTCCAGATCCACCCTCGGCCCTTCGGCTAAACTGCAAGATTCCTTCGGTCATCAGACCCTGAATCCCCTCTATCAACTATTCACATCCATCAGGACGAGTCGCACAGCCCATACATAGTTCTCCGCAGCCCGGAAAGAAGCCTCTCTTCATCAGCTTGACTTTAACGAAGCTAAGCGGTGTCTTCAGATCCTTGACGTCAGTCAATAAATCCAAGTTCTCGTCTTCAATAATGGCATTCACCCCACCTCCTTTATGATTTGGCATAGGGTTCTTCATGACATTCGGCACATTATCTGAGAAATTGATGATCTTAGCATCCACCATATCCTGCACCTTGTGCTTGAAGGCTTTGCAGTTTTCTATCGTGTGGCCAGGTGCCCCTGAGTGAAAATCACATGTTGCATTCGCATCATATCCCTGCGGAGGTGCCCCTGTCAAGGGAGTAAGGGTTCTCTTCTGGACTAGCTGTAACTGAAGCAGAGTCTGTAACAGCTGAGCATAAGACATGGGCGGTGTCTCAAGGTGACGACTTGATAGAGGTGCCCTGTTCTGATACTTTCTGTACCCTTGCTGGTTTGGCTGCTGCTGCTGCGGCTACTGCTATGGCTGGGGTTGTTGGACAGCAGGGACGGTTATGCTAGCCACCTGCTGGTGCTGGCCCTTGCCTTTCCTTCGAGCGTTAGACACGGCGCTCGTCTCCCCTTCACGCCTTTTGTTACCATATGGTTTCTTTCCTCCTCCAGCTGAGGATAGATCAACACCTTGAATTTTCCCCAGTTTGATCCCATTTTCAACGTGCTCGCCAGTAATGATGAGATCTGAGAAACTCCCTGACATACCGCTGACTAGTTTCTCGTAATAAACCCCTGGGAGAGTGGCTACAAACATCTCAACAAGATCTCGTTCAACCATCGGCGGTTGAACTCTAGCTGCCAATTCACGCCACCGCTGGGCATATTCTTTGAACCCCTCGTTGTTCCTCTGCGACAAGTTCTGCAGTTGAACTCGGTTCGGAGCCAAGTCACTGTTATACTGATAATGGTGCACGAATGCCTCAGCAAGTTCCTTCCACGTGCGCACACTGGTGGGTTCCAAACTCATGTACCACTCTAGGGATGGCCCGGACAAACTATCTTGAAAGAAGTGCATCAGCAACTTCTCGTCTTCAGAGTGAGCGGACATTTTTCGGTAGTATGACCTTAAGTGGACACGAGGGCAGGTGGTGCCCTTGTACTTCTCAAAGTCGGGTACCTTGAATTTAGGAGGCATCTTGAAATCAACAATCAATCCCAATTTACTCATGTCGACACCCATAGTGTTCAGGTTCTCGAAATTCCTCATTTTGTCCTCGAGTGCCTTAAACCTCAGACGTGCTTCAGCAGTCAGCTCTCCTTCAGCACCCTTCTGTGAGAACAAATCTTCTTGTCGATCTTCCAGCCATGGCTGAGGCCCATACAGATTTCCAACACCTGCGTTGCCGTTGCCCAGTCCAACATTGCCATTAGCTTCGAAGTTTCCATTGCCGACGCCAGTCGTATTACCATTGAGCCCTATGTTAGTGATCACATTGTCGTTACCACTGCCATTCCCCCCGGTCACGGGGATGCCATTCTAAGGAGTTTCAACAGGTGGTGGGGTTGGAACATTCCCACCATGGAGTACACCGTTGCTGTCAACCCTTGAGATCAGAGGCTGGACCAATGTTCTGAGCTGGTCTTGGCCGTTGGCAACCACTTGCATGAGCTCCATGAAGCGGTCCATCCTCTCTCGGAGTTCCTGAACGTCAGTCTGCACTTGTTCCATTGCTCTAGCTTGATTTGCTCTGGTCGGATAGCGGTGGATTGGCCTTCGATCAATCCTGGAACAACCTGCATACACAAAGGGTTAGAAAAACGACAACGTGCTCGTTATGCAAATGCTTCATGCAAATGAAAACGTGTGTCTGTGCGTTAGGGAGATCCCCCCCCCCCCGATCCTAGTGCCTGAGTGTCAGTGCTGATAATAAGAAGTCTGAGTCTAGTCATGGAAATAACATCTCATATATATAAAGAAATCCCATCAAGGCGGTACACAATGTCACTGAGTACAAGCAGAATCAATAGCATGACCTCGACCAACAAGCCTGGTGATGGTCAGCATACAACAATGATCAAAACAAAAGGATTACAAATATAGTCAAGCACGGCCACGGGCTCGAAACTCTTCTAACAGATCCCTCGTTTCTGGATGATCAGGCCGAGTGAGCAACCCTTCGACGAGTAACTCCCTCTGCGTAATAGTGTATTGAAGACCTTCAACTGAGTCTTCCCATGCTCCTTCGCCGAAACAATCTTCTAACTTCCGCTTCTTGGATGCAAACGTCAGTTTGCGCCCCTTCAGGTTAGCAAGAGCCTTGTTCAGCAGGCCTTCAACGGCATATCTGCGAGCGGTTTCTTCATCAAACCTCTTCTCACTAGCCTTCACCTGGGCTTTTAGTTTGGAGATCTGCTATTTCAGTTTATCCTCCCGTTCTTTGCCGTTGGCTAGAGTGGCCTTCCAATGCTGATTAAACTTGGATATTCTCCGGTACGCTTCATCCAAGTGCTGCTTCTTAGTGGCCAATATGTCGTTGACAGATTTGAAGTCCCGACCCAAACGCTCACGCTCAGCCAACTGCTTAGTCAAATCTGTACCTAACTTGTTTACCAACTCAGTTTGCCTCTTGAAGGAATGGACGGCTTCGCTTCTCTCGCTTCTGAGCTGAGCCAATTCTTTCTCCAATTCTTCATTTGCCTTCTTCAGCTCCTCTCGCTCAGCTAACACCTGATTGTACTGCTGAATAGGCATGGTGGCAGGCTTTTCAATCACTGGAGGGCTTTCTAGCTTGGCAGGAGGAAACGACATCCCTATGATATTTGCTCTGGCTCTGATCCATGTCACATACAGAGCGTAGGCTTGGCTATTACTTTTTCCCAGCAATGGTTTTCCCCGCTTACTGATACCATTCCAAGCGTGCTGAAGCTTAGATAACATATCCCCTTCTAGAAGACCAGTGAGGTATAGATATTCCTGCACCTCTTCATCCTTCGGCGGAGCTCTAAAGGCATAAGCAAACTGTCGGACCAACAGAGATGGATTATAGTTTATACAGCCCTTCCTGCCTATCAAAGGCACATTCGAAAACCCGCTGCAGATGAAGATAATCTCAATACCCAACCTATCTCTATCAAACCAGGCAATATCCTCCGCTGATAGACTCATCAAATGCTCAGACCACTCAGCTGTGGCTGCAGAGGAAGTAAAGGGACCTTTCTTGGGTAGGTGACTATCAAGCCATCTATAGAATAGGGGAACACAACACGAGAAATTCTTGCCCCTTCTGTTCTCGTTTTTGTAGTGGACGGAATGGTAAACATCTCCAATCAATGTAGGGACTAGATTCCTTGCTGCAAAGATGTGAAAGGCGTCGAAGTCTACAAAGTCAGGCATATTAGGGAACAAAATGATGACGTATATGCAAAGAGCAAGAATAGCGTTGAACACGATCCAACGACCGTCTTTGGCACACTGCTGGGCCTTTCCCACTAAGAACTGCAAGGAGAAACCGGGAACCCTGTTCTAACTAGACAAGACCAACTCGGAGGCATCCAGATGAAGTGAAAGAGCTAGACTAGCCAGATTAGGCTCAGCATCCATATGAACAAAGGGCATCTGACTCTTGATATGCACACCTAACAAATCAGCATACTCCTCTAGTGTGGGTGCAAGAATAAAGTCTGGGAAAGTAAAGCATCTCAAAGGAGGATCGTAGAACTGCAGCAAGGCGTGCAACCCATTCAACTCAAACACAGAAGGTTTACGAACCAAGCTGAGCAGTTTCCCATAAGACTTTCTGAACTCACCTCTCACAGACTCATCTGCCAACGCAATCAAACCAGTCAGCTGAACAACATCAGGAGTGGGGATCTTGTAGGCCACGGTCTTCCTCAGAGAACCCATGATAGCACAATAGAAGGCAAGAAAACCTGAACCGGGGGAAACGGTACCTGCAACACAGACACACGTTAATGATATGCAAATGAGTATGCAAAACAATGCAAAATGCAATCATGCAGCAGGAGATCAAGACGACTGTGCTGTTGAGGAGATGAAGGTGAAGATTTTGTATCAACAAAACCACAATACTGCTCTATCAAGAACAACCATATCTCTTATGAGAAGAAAACCCTGATATCGGACCATAAATCTGCTCTGTCAAGAACACACATATATCTGATGACAAGAACTTCTGATACGGGACCATAAATATGCTCTGTCAAGAACAAACATCTGATGAGGAGGACCTCTGATACAGGACCATAAATCTGCTCTGTCAAGAACAAATACACATCTGATGATGCGATCCTCCGATACCAACAAAATTGATTCACTATCAAGAAAACCAGGTAGTCTGAAGGTTAAGGTTTCCTGCAACAAACCCGACCCCGCTCACAGGTATGGACCTAAACTGACACAAGTTCGGCATCCTATGCGGTCATCAGCGTCACAGACATTCAAGAGAGATGATACGATACCCAGAAGGTGTGGCATCACCGTCTCCTGAAGCGGCCTCACTCAGCTGAATTCCAAATGATCGGTCCCCAGAGTCGACAATCCTCCAAACCACCAACCCCTCAGGCCCAAAGGGCCGAAAAAGAAGTCAACCGGGAGAACCTCGTCTGAGCGTGGATTTCACGAGACACTAGTGCCTGCAAAGCAATCACGCGCCCACTAATTTCCACAACTAATGCTAGGTACACTCAAGCCTGGGTCTGGCTTCTCACTCATCAGAATGCCCCTCCCACAACAGCACAGATAATCATATCATACTGAAAATAAAGTGCAGGAAATAAAATGCGATAAATAAAAACAACCCAATAAGTAATCATACAAGCGCTAGGATTAACTCTCGCAGGGGAAGTTGGATCCCTAAACTGACTCGCAAAAGGGACGTTGGATCCCTAGGAAACTATCAAGTCGCCAGCTGTCGCTTCCCCGAAAATAAGGTGTCGGCAAAACAGAAGAGTCGCCACCTTTCATTATTTATCCCTCAGAACGGGAAAGGAAACGATCGGAAAAACCTGACGAAAAAGGTATAAGACAAGGTCATCGCAACCGTTGTCTGGGTTCGGGAGTCGGTTACGCAAGGGGAAGGTATTAGCACCCCTCACGTCCATCGTACTCGATGGGATCCATGCTTGTTGTGTTTATCTGACGGGTTGGTTTTATCTATCTACCTATCAAGGCTGGTCTGAAAAGAAAAGAAAATGACTCGACAAAGCATCGCACTTTATGCCTACGTATTCCCATCAGAGAATGAGAAATCAGAGTCAACGTAGTTCGACTAACTATGGGTGATGGGGGAAGATGGCTCGCCAATTCGTCAGTATTGTGCCTACGTACTCTCAACATGTATGAGAGATCAGAGCTTACGTAGTTCGGGATAACACGGATTACGGGGATTCAGATTCATCTGTTTTATTGAGTAGGGTTAACAAACAGTTCCAGCAGTTGGATGTACGCAGCTCGACCCTTGGAGACTTAGGCGTTACAGTTTGCAGTAGAACTGGGAGTTAACGACACTCTTTTCTTCAGAAAAGCTTCCTTTGAATTACGGGCCCACGGGGCAAAAAGGTTTGAAGTTTGTTTTTTGTCTTTTATGGAAGAACTGTTTTTTATGGATGTTTGCAACCAATATCGCACTAGAGACTATGACCTGAGAGTGAATGCGTCGTATGTCACCCAAAGGGTGCCATACTAAACATCCAGATTGATGAAAAGAAACTCTCCAACAATCCTTTCTCAGATAGCTTAAGGCTCGTAACGTACGACATCAGTTAACCTTTATTACTGTATTTTAATTTGTTTTGAGATAAGAAGAGAGAACGAACAGGTTCAACTACGGGGAGACTATCAAGTCCTAACAGTTGTCATGCCAAGGATTCATCCTATGGTTGAGGTTTGAAACAGGGAACTCTCAGACGTTATCATGCATAGGCTTCAACCTAAAGTTCTAACCATCACTTCCTTATCAAAGGAAGTGAGATTCCTATGGGATCATGTCAATGATAAACAGAAACAGATAAAGCATCAGCTTAAACAGTAAATAGATATACAGTAAAATGCATGCAATGCAAGTGAGGGAGGAAATGTGTCTGGGGCATCAGCCTCCACAAGCTCGTCTCGACCTCAAGCCAGATATGAATAACTGCAATCATACAGGAAGAAGTAAAATGCCATCAAGCAAACACAAACCACATAGGCAAGGGAGCTGGGCTCTACCGAATACCCGCAAGCAAAGCCATATAGTAAAAATACAAGCAGAGGGAGCAACTCAACCTCTAGTGCAATCATTCTCCTAGCTTAAATCAGTCTAAATATGAACTTATTCTAATGCATCAAGCAAATCAAACAAGTCACATCAATACAGTTGCACAGAAAGCAAACAGACAGGAAAGAAAGCAGATCAACAGCTTCCACAGCTTCACAGCAAAGCTCCTCTGACAGCAGTTCATCCTCAGTCTTCAACTGCTCTTCAAGGCTATCATCTTCAATAACAAGTGTCAACTTGCTTCTTCAAGCTTTTAACACATCAAACACAAGTATCAACTTGTTCTCCAACTTCAAGCTTCAGCTCTTTCTTCAATCTCAACTTGATCTTCTTAACAAGTGTCAACTTGTTCTTCTTGGTCTTCAAGCTTCGGCCCCAATGGAAGTCTTCAAATACTGAGAAGTGGCAACTTCTAGCATCTTCAATCTTCTAACAAGGAACTCCATCCTCTAGCAAGGGAGAAAGATTCATCTAACAAGAGCAAGGTTTGGATAGTGGACATCAGAGTGAAGACCAAAGGTCACCACTAAACATTCCATCATCAGAGAAAGGAACCCTCAAAGGTTCTACCAACTTGTGAAGAGCCACACATCCTACCAAAGGAGGGATGAGGCCTTCACAAAGGTACCTTATATCATAGGGAAGAATGGAAGTGATCAACACCTTCCATGTTTATGAGAGAAGAGAAACTATCTAGAAGCTCTACTTACAAACCTTAATCCTAATACCTAAACAAAACTATACCAAAAGAAGGGAAATCTCCACATCCAATCTTCTTCAAGCATTCCTCAGCAGCCCACACAAGTCTTCAACACCATCCAAGAGCAAGAGAGGCAAAACCCTACTCTAAGGGAACTAAAGAAATCATTCTAGTTGAATTAGCAAGTTAGCTAAAACTTAGTACTAAAGTTAATCTTAACTAAAATACTAAAACAAATTGTAAAATCCTACAAAAATAACTATGGGAACCTAATTCAATCATGAATCTACCATACAAAAGCCAGGGGTTGAATCATCCACAAAGTCCTAAAAATAAATCCTAAATCACAAGGTACTAAGCTTAAACCCTAAAACTAGAGCACCTAAAGTTCAACTTGAAACTACCACCTAATTTCATCAAAAAAATGTGAGAAAATTACTAGAGGAGCATGCATCTCTAAACTAATCACACACACAAAATTAGCTCAAGAATCATCACCAATTGATCACACAAAATTCAGCAAAACAAAGTATCAACCATAATGATTTTAATATCAGTTAAAATGTAAAAAATGCACATAAAATCACAAATGCATGAACTCCTAATATTTCAATTTCCTAAAATTCTAGACTCATTCATGAGTCAGGGGGAAAAAACCTGGATCAATTTGGATTATTTTCCTATTTTTTGTGAATTATTCTCTAAACCATATGAAATGGTAAAAATAAAAGAAATTCAAGGAAATTAATAAAAAGCGCGTATCAAATAGCAATCCAATGCAGTTCATTTCAAAGAATTGGGCCAAAGGGGGTGGGGATATCAATCCAAACATTAGGCCCAGGTGCCATGAATTCACTTGCATTCCCTTCAGAAATTAACACAAGGAAAAAGGAGTACATGCCAAGATTCGAACTCACGCATGTTCAGTTCATTCAGCGAGTAAGTAAAACGGTGAGTTTTGGGAGAGGGGTACGTGGCTCATCAAGGGCGCTTGGATTAAGAGACTGAGTCAAGCCTTCAGCATGAATGGAGGGTGAGGATTTCATCTTCCTCAATTTAAACCTGAAACCTGCGCGCGAACCAGCCGTCGCCGGTGGCTTTTCCGGCCACCCCTGCATAACCCTAACTTCGTCTATAGCCAACCATTCGCCACGATTCCTGAATGGATCTTGCTCAAAATTTCACCAGCAATTCAACCATGACCTTCATTCACTCTAAAAACGCCTGGATCTTGAGATATCAATCTCAACCGAAAATGGTGTCCAAACTAATTTGTCTCTAATCATGCAATTGATCATCCTAAATCCAACTACACTTCATCCTGATCCTAACCACCTATGAATTGCTAACTAACACTGCCTAAATCATGCATAATCAAGAAATTCACCAACCTGACTTTGAGCTTTCAACAGAGATGGTTCTTGCACGATTCAGCCTCCAATATGATCCAGACTCACTCCAAATCTTCCTCTGAAGCTAATGCAACCTTCACTTTTCCTTGATTTTGCCTTGAACTTAGAAACCGATTCCAACTTGCAATGGTGAAACTTCAATCTCACTCTCTGCTTCAGGGCTCAATCTTCTCCAAAAAAATGCACTGAACTCATTCTAATGCTTATATAGAACTCATTAGAATCATCTAGAGAGTTCTGTAAGCTTCCAAATGAGAAATTGGATTTTTAAATTCTCACCAAAATGTCATCCATGGAACTCACGATTTTAGCTCCGTTCTAGTCTGAATTTGCTTGCATTCAACTTCTCATGAGATATTGAATTAGTTTGTTAAGTTCACTTCCTTGTTTGCAAGCCAAAGGTTCATGTTGATTATGTTGCTTCATCATGAAGAAATGAAATGGAAGTGCATGAATTTGACCTCAAATCAAAATTCTAACATTGTCATTGTTTCTTAAATGATTTTTCGAATCAAAATGACCTATTATTTTGCTTCATTTAGACACAAAATGATTTATTTCAATTTTTGGTCATTTAATCCTTTTAATTCTTCTTTTTTCAAAATTCCTTGAACCACATCTCTCCTTGAGCCATTTCAATGCATCCTTGATGCATGGTAAAGGTTAAAACCACATTTTGAGCAACTTTCTAGTTGAACAAAATTTCATTTGAGGCCTCTAAGTTGGTGAAAATGACCTATGATCACAAATGACCTATAATCACAAATACCCAAAATACCCTTGACTTGTCAAAGCCATAACTTGAGTTCTACAAATCCTATAAAGGACTTCTAGTATTCTATGGAAAGATAAGAGGATAAGGAACAACATTCATGTTGACCAAAAGTTCATAGGAATCATCCTTCTTGGGCAAACGTTTCATGCAAGTTGGGTAACTTTCAAGCTCCAAATTCACATGCCTCATATGACTTGTAACTTGGCTGGCTCATAACTTGAGTTCTATGAACCCTATCAAGGACTTCTAGTACTCAAATTAAAGCTAAGATCATGCCCTACAACAATCATGTTGGGGTCAAGATGAGATGACAATCATATCTTGAGTTAAATAGTCTTGAAGTCAGGGGTCAAACTAGGGGATTTTATACTGTCAAGTCTTAGAAACCCTAGCCTAAAACTTCTCAAACTCTTCAATCATGATGAGTTAACCTTGGAATCATCCTTAGAACATCTTAATGCATCAATCCATGATCACCTGGCTCTTGGATTAGGTCTCAACCTTCTTCAAATCATCAGTTGACTTAGGGTTGACCCAGTCAAACCCTAATTGCACCATCCATGGCTGAGCCTTCTTAATCTTGCACAATGACGTGTCTAGGCCTCAAGGTGATCTTCAAACCTTCTCATGAGCTCTCTCAAGACCTCAAGTCCAACTTCATGACCTCAGAATCATCTGATGGCTTCCCACAACTCTCAAGTTAGGAGACAGACCTTCTTGGTTTCAACCACTCTGTATGAGGATCTTTTAACTTCTCTGACAAGGATATCAACCCTTGAACACTTGAATAACCTTCTTAGATAGCTTCAAAGTCTTGTGTAGCCCTTGATTGTTAATCATACCTCTTGATCTCCTGCACACATGTCAACGAAATGCAAATGATAATGCTAATGTGAATGAAATGAAACACAAGCTAGGTGAAGAAATGTTGGGCAAATTTTGGGGTGCAACAATGGGCACGCTGCAAGGACCGATCCTTGAGCGTCAAGCGTCTACAACCTCTACAGTGTTTTCTAAACTTGTCACGACTGGAGAAAGACTAGAGAGTTTTATGAAGGCAGGAAAGATTCAGAATGTTGGCGGATCTTCAAGTGGGATCAAGAAGCCCTATCAGGGTTTCGTTAAGAAGAAAGAAGGAGAAACTAGTGCTGTGTTCGCAGATAGAGGAAGAACTCATTAAGGTTATCACCATGTTGCTGTCGTCGCTCCACAACAATCATTTTCCATTCCAGCCAGTCAACCCACACTTCAACAAAACAGACAACAACAATCCTATCAACCAAGACAAAATCAGTACCAGGGTCAACAAAGACTGAGAAGACCAGAAAGAAAATTTGATCCAATTCCGTCAACTTACGCCAGATTACTACCATTCTTGTTGAAAGGAGGCCTTGTTCAGCTTAGGGAAATAAAGGACCCTCCGGTTGTTCTCCCCTTTGGATATGACGCCAATGCAAGATGCGAGTTCCATTCTGGCGCCCCAGGCCATAACATTGAAAATTGCAAAACTCTGAAGCACATTGTACAAGATCTTATCGATTCAAAGGAGATAAACTTCACTCGAAACACTCCAAACATCAAAACCAATCCAATGCCGGCTCATCACTCAACAAACATGATTGAAGGCTCTAAGGGGATCAGATTTATTTCGGATATTGACAAATTGAGAACTCCTCTTTCCACTATTAAGGAGCAACTCCTGTTGAAGAACATTTATCCAGGCTGTTCAACCAATTGCCACGTTTTTTTGGGCGGATCTCAAGGATGCATTGAGTTGGAGAAAGGCATCCAAATCCTGATTAATCAAGGTGTATTAGTAGCAGAACAACTGTCAAAGTCTAAAGAAGTTGCTACTCTTGAAATTCCATTTGAAACATTGGAGATACCATATGATGATGGGTATGAGCTGTGGATTCCTTCTGATAATTTGACTCTTACACCATTGACCATATCGTGCGATGAGGAAGAATGGGACAACATGTATGGACAGACTTCTATCCCACTACAAATCCCGTATGATCCGGTTGAGATACCTATGTCTCCACCATCAACGAACTAGCTTGTCATTTCGGCCCCAACACCGTTTCCATACGAAAGCACTAATGTTGTACCTTGGCTATATGATGAGACTGTCTTTCTCAACGGGCAGAAGATAGGAGAAAAGGATATCTTGGAAGAGAAAAAGACTGTCGAGAACATTGTGGGAACCGGGGGTGTCACTAGATGTGGTCGAATCTTCGCTCCAACTGTACCACCGGTCAACAGCAGTGACAATACAAGGAAAGATACTGTCAGACCAAGCACCATTGAACATGGGCAGTCATCTAAACAGAAATACGTCCCAAATAATGAAGCAGAGGAGTTTCTAAGAATCATTCAGAAAAGCGATTACAAAGTGATTGACCAGCTTAATCAGACCCCCTCAAAGATATACATGCTATCATTATTAATGTGTTCGAAAGCCCATCAAGAAGCACTGTTAAAATTCTTGAAGGCAGCTCACGTGCCAGAGGAGATATCAGTAGTGCAGTTTCAAGAAGTGGTGGAAAATATAACATCAGGTCATATTTTGAGCTTTAATGATAATGAATTACCTCCTGAAGGTAAGAATCATAACAAGGCCTTGCACATTACTATCGAATGTGTGGATGTTGTTTTTTCTAGAGTGCTTGTTGATACTGGATCATCGCTGAATGTGTTACCAAAGAGCTCGTTGTGCAAGCTGTCAATTGAAGGACTTGTGATGAAGCCAAGTCAAACTATTGTAAAAGCTTTTGATGGAGCTAAGAGAACTGTGGTAGGCGAGGTTAATCTCCCGATCAAGATTGGACCTCATACTTTTATCATTACATTTTATGTAATGGATATATATTCCGCTTATAGTTGCCTCCTTGGTCGTCCGTGGATTCATTCCGCAGGTGCCATAACTTCAACCTTGCATCAAAAGATCAAATTTATGATTAATAATCAGATGGTCATCATTGAGGGTGAAGAAGATGTTCTTGTGAGCCATCTCACTTCTTTCCTCTATGTGGAAGTAGGAGATGAAGTGCATGAGACCCCGTTTCAAGCCTTTGAAGTGGTCAATGTTGAAATGATTTACGAAAAGCCAGCATCTTCAATAGTGACTTGGAAGGACGCAAGGACAGTGATAGAGGAAGGACATCCGCGAGGATAAGGCAGAGTGTTGGAATTGCCCATTAACAAAAATGGAGCTGATCTAGGTTACAAGCAGAAGAATGCAACTAATAAGGGCAAAGGGCTTGCAACTTCGTTGGTTTTTACTAGTGGGGCCACCTTGTCGATGGTCAAGTCATGTTTTTGGAAACTGAAGCTGAAGATCATGAAGAGTTGTGCATGGTGTATCCTAGGATGCCTAATCAAACTTTGAACAATTGGAGAGTCGTCGAAATCCCTGAAGTTACCCTAGTAGACGAGTAATTCCCTTTTTTATTTTACCTAAAAAATCCTTTGCTCTGCCCAAGGCATATGGATCATGTTGTAGGGCTTTTTGCTTTTAAAGCACAACTTATCATCAATAAATAAACTTTCGCATCCAATTACGCTCTCTTTCTTTCATTTTTACTTTTTGCAAATAAAATTATTTTTGAAAGGCAATGTTTTGTTTTACTTCTTTTCTTCTTTTTGTCAATCTTTTCTAAAAACGAAAAGCATGAATTCATTCATCGTGCAAATCCTCCCTTGCTCCTGTCGATAACGACCCCGCTATGGTCCGATATGACTTTGATAACCCGATCTACCAAGCCGACGAAGACTGCGAGGAAGATTGTGATCTCCCAGAAGAGCTAGCTAGACTACTAAAGTAAGAGTCAAAGTTCATTTAGCCGTATCAAGAAGAGGTCGAAGTTATCAACATGGGAACTGAAGAGGATGCCAAAGAGATCAAGATAGGTGCAGCTTTGGAGTCAGAGATTAAGTCAACACTGGTCATATTGCTTCGAGAGTATGTTGACGTATTTGCTTGGTCCTACAAGGATATGCTGGGTCTAGATGAAGAGATTGTGACGCACAAGCTTCCTCTCAAGGAAGGTTGCCCGCCAGTGAAGCAAAAGTTGAGGAGAACGAAGCCAGAGATGTCCTTCAAGATCAAAGAAGAAGTGCAGAAGCAATTAGACGTTGGTTTTCTGGTAGTATCCAGCTGTCCACAATGGGTAGCGAATATTGTCCCAGTACCAAAGAAGGATGGGAAGGTGCAAATGTGTGTCGATTATAGAGACCTCAACAGAGCGAGTCCGAAAGATGACTTCCCTCTATCACACATTGACATACTAGTAGATAACACAACCCAGTTCTCTGTCTTCTAGTTTATGGATGGCTTTTCTGGATATAACCAGATTAAGATGGCACCCGAAGATATGGAAAAAACGAATTTCATCACCCCATGGGGAACTTTCTGTTACAAGGTCATGCCGTTTGGGCTCAAGAACGTGGGCGCAACATATCAGCGAGCAATGGTCACTCTCTTTCATGACATGATACATAAAGAAATTGAGTGCTATGTAGACGATATGATTGCGAAATCCCAGACTGAGGAAGAACACCTCATTCACTTGGAAAAGTTATTCGCCAGACTAAGGAAATTCCAGCTGAGATTAAATCCCAACAAATGCACTTTTGGTGTAAGATCTGGTAAACTGCTAGGTTTTATTGTGAGCCAAAAGAGGATTGAAGTCGATCCAGATAAGGTCAAAGTTATCCAAGAGATGCCGACACCCAAAACTGAAAAGGAAGTCTGAGGTTTCCTTGGGAGATTGAACTACATCGCTAGGTTCATATCTCATCTAACGGCCACTTGTGAGCCCATCTTCAAACTACTTTGAAAGGATCAAGCAGTGGTGTGGAATGATAATTGTCAGCAAGCCTTTGAGAAAATAAAGGAATATCTACAAGAACCGCCGATCTTGATGCCTCCAGTACCCGGACGACCCCTGATCATGTACTTGACTGTGCTAGAAGGATCCATGGGATGCGTGTTGGGTCAACATGACGAAACTGGTAGAAAGGAGCATGCAATTTATTACCTCAGCAAGAAGTTCAACGACTGTGAATCAAGATATTCAATGCTCGAGAAGACATGTTATGCATTGGCTTGGGCAGCAAAACGCTTGAGACAATATATGCTCACCCATACGACCTTGTTGATCTCCAATATGGACCCTGTCAAATACATATTCGAGAAGCCCGCTCTCACCGGACAAGTGGCTCGTTGGCAAATGGTATTAATAGAGTATGAAATCCAGTATGTTACGCAGAAAGCTATCAAAGGAAGTGTACTCTCTGACTACCTTGCCCACCAACTTATGGATAACTACCAGTCTATGCGCTTTGATTTCCCCGACGAAGACGTCATGTTTGCCAGAGACTATACCACACCAGGCCCAGATGATGGACCCGAACCAGGATCGCGATGGACGCTCGTGTTCGACAGTGCCGCAAATGCTAAAGGTTGTGGAATTGGGGCAGTCATCACTTCTCCAACTGGTTTTCACCTACCATTCACCGGCAGATTATGCTTCAAATGTACTAACAACATGGCCGAATATGAAGCTTGTATTTTTGGAATTGAAGCTGCCATTGATAATAGGATCAAGATTCTGGAAGTCTATGGAGATTTTGCGCTTGTCATATGCCAGATTAAAGGGGAATACGAAACACATGACCTCAAGTTGATTCCTTACAAAGATCACGTCTTGAAGCTAATCCCGTACTTTGATGAGATCACTTTTCATCACATTCCAAGAGGTGAAAATCAGTTGGCTGATGCTCTAGCAACACTAGCATCCATGTTTCAAGTCTAGTGGAAGAATGAGGCACCATCCATCCGTCTGGAGTATTTGGACGAACCCGCTTATTGCCTGGCAGCAGATGCGGAAGAACCTAAAGTTGATGATCATCCTTGGTTCTATGATATCAAGCGGTATCTAGAGACACAGGAATATCCAGAAGGCATAACCATCACTAACAAGAAGTACCTCAGAAAGCTCTCGTCGAAGTTCTTCCTCAGCGGTGACGTGTTGTACAAGCGGAATTATGATTCAGTTCTACTCAGATGCGTGGATAAACACGAAGCAGAATGCATCATAAATGAAGTGCACGAAGGATCTTTTGGAACACATGCTAGTAGTCCTACCATGGTTAAGAAGATCTTAAGGGCAGGATACTATTGGATGAAGATGGAAACAGATTGTTGTCTCCATGTCCAGTCATGCCACAAGTGCCAAATTTACGCAGACAAAGTTCATACTTCACCACTCCCTCTGAATGTGTTGACTTCGCCTTGGCCTTTCACCATGTGGGGTATATATGTAATTGGACGCATCGAGCCAACCGCTTCGAACGGAAACTGTTTTATCTTAGTGGTCATCGACTAATTTACCAAATGGATAAAAGTTGCATCTTATGCCAATGTCACTAAGCAAGTGGTGACTCGCTTCATCAAGAAAGAGATTATTTGTCGATATGGAATCCCGAACAAGATCATTACGGACAACGGTTCAAACCTCAACAATAAGATGATGAAAGAGTTGTGTAAAAGCTTCAAGATTGAACACCACAATTCAACACCTTATCGTCCCAAAATGAATGGAGCTGTTGAGGCGGCAAATAAGAATATTAAGAAAATCATCCAGAAGATGGTGAAGACTTACAAAGACTGGCACGAGATGTTGCCATTTGCGCTGCATGGCTACCGCACCTCAGTGCGCACTTCCATAGGGGCAACCCCGTTTTCTCTCGTATATGGCATGGAAGCAGTATTGCCCATTGAAGTAGAGATTCCCTCCTTGAGGATTTTGGCAGACGTTAAGCTAGATGAAGCCGAATGGATACAAGCCAGACTCGACCAGCTTAATCTCATCGACGAGAAGCGCATGACAACCATCTATCATGGATAGTTATACCAGAAACGGTTGAAGAGGGCCTTTGACAAGAAAGTTCGCCCGCGACATATCCAAGCAGGAGATTTGGTACTAAGGAAAATTCAGCCAACTCACGTTGATCCAAGGGGCAAATGGGCACCAAACTACGAGGGTCCATATATAGTAAAGAAGGTTTTCTCCAGAGGATCCTTGATCCTCTCAACCATGGACAGTGACGATCTTCCATCCCCTGTGAATTCGGATGCAGTTAAAAAATATTATGCCTGAAAAATAGACCCGGTGGACCAAAAAGAGAATCCACGCAAAAATGGGTGTCCTGGTGGACCATAAAGATGGTTCAGGAAAAAATTAGGGACTAAAAAAAATAATAATAAAAAAAAGTAAAAGTATCCTGGTAGGCTGAAAACCCAAAAGGGCGACTTAGGCAAAAGTTAGGGATTCAAAAAAGGCAAAACTGCATCTTGAAAAGACGTGTGAACCCTCCTCCATAATCATCAAGCTCTTGAATGAGAAAGATCAATTCAATTGATGCATTCAAAAGCAAGGCATGAAGGGTCTTCAGAGACATATGGGCCATAGCGGATTTGAAACTTGGCAGGAATCGTTTCCAACATTGTCTTAGTTTTTTTATATATATCTTTCAAAAGCAGTTACCTCTTTTAGGAATTGCCTCCTTTTGTAACTTTCCCATTTATGGGTTTTCATCAATAAAAATTACTTTCATCAAAGTTTTCTCTGTTCTTTTTTATTACGATATGGTTGCAAGTTTCGTTTATTTGATGATAGGTTTTGCATATAATGACATTATGGTAAATTGAATTAAGGGATGACTCACTCTCTTAGGGTAACTAAAGGGTGACCATGACTCTAAGGAGTACACAGGAACACCGTTTTAAATCTTGAAACGACTTGACTGACAAGGCCGTCAAGCCTAGCGAAGCTGGCCCCGAGTTGAAGGTATCAACACCTCCAAGTTTTATTACATCATGAAGAAATGATGTCAGGAAGTCAGGCTTGTCCTCCACTGTCCCACCTGGTCCAAAGTCCAATTCGCATTGGTAACTACCAAAGTCCGCCATGTTGGCATTTGCATTTCCAATCACCCGTTTGCAATCATATGCATCATGCGCATCGCATTCGACATCATAAGCATAGTGATTCATAATCACTTTTGTATCATATGCATACCTAGAACCATATCATACTTCCCCAGCTCTTGCATATTCGCGCATCAGCATTTGCATTTCCATTTATGGAACATTTTATCATCAAACATTCACATATGCGAGTTCAAGTCCAGGATCAATTTCTAAGATTTACAAGACCATTTGCAGCCCAGTCAGGGGCATTCTCCGCAAGACCACAGGCGTTCCCCACAAAGTTGTGCAACATTCTGTTGGACAAATTCAAGAGCTCCAAAGTAATCATCAGCTCAGTCAGGGGTATTATCTGTAAAGATCATGGGTTCCCCACGGGATTCAAGAATATCAAAGTAAAATTCAGTCCAGTAAGGGGCATCTTTTCAAGACCATGGATATTTGCCACGATGTATTTCAACCTTGTGGGTAATCAGATCTTCAAATCAACATTCAACCCAGACAGGGGCATCTTCAGCAAAGCCGTAAGCGTTCCTCACAAAGTCGTTCAACCATTGGTGGACCAAGACAAAACTTCAATGACAAATTCAACCCCGTCAGGGGCATATTATTTAAGTCAGCAAGCGTTCCTCATTGACCTATCTAGATCTAGTTTTTCTCTTGGGCCATCCCCAATGAGTTGTTTCCAGGCAGACTTGATTGTCCTTTTTCAGCGATAAGTGGCAATCTCTTCAGAGAAACTTATCCCCAGTGAAGTCGCCATCCTTTTGGCGTCAGGGTTGTGTTCGTGGTTCGCTCCATCATCCTTTTGGTGATGGGTCTGCCATACTTTTGATGTTATGATTAGCATTTTTCCATTTATCCTTTTGGTAATGGATTCCCTACATCCTTTTTGGTGATAGGGTTGATTCTGTTTCGCTCCATCATCCTTTTGGCGATGGGTCTGGCATCCTTTTGATGTTATGATTAGCGTTTTTTCCATTATCCTTTTGGTAATGGATCCCCTACATCCTTTTGGTGATAGGGTTGATTCTGTTTTGCTCCACCATCCTTTTGGCGATGGGGCTGGCATCCTTTTGATGTTATGATTAGCGTTTTTTTTTCCATTATCCTTTTGGTAATGGATCCCCTACATCCTTTTGGTGATAAGGTTGATTTTGTTTCGCTCCATCATCCTTTTGGCGATGGGTTTGGCATCCTTTTGATGTTATGATTAGAGTTTTTTCCATTTATCCTTTTGGTAATGGATCCTCTACATCCTTTTGGTGATAGGGTTGATTCTGTTTCGCTCCATCATCCTTTTGGCGATGGGTCTGGCATCCTTTTGATGTTATGATTAGCGTTTTTTTTCCATTATCCTTTTGGTAATGGATCCCCTACATCCTTTTGGTGATAGGGTTGATTTTGTTTCGCTCCATCATCCTTTTGGCGATGGGTCTGGCGTCCTTTTGATGTTATGATTAGCGTTTTTTTTTTATTATCCTTTTGGTAATGGATTCCCTACATCCTTTTGGTGATAGGGTTGATTTTGTTTCACTCCATCATCCTTTTGGCGATGGGTCTGGCATCCTTTTGATGTTATGATTAACGTGTTTTTTCATTATCCTCTTGGTAATGGATTCCCTACATCCTTTTGGTGATAGGGTTGATTTTGTTTCGCTCCATCATCCTTTTGGCGATGGGTCTGGTATCATTTTGATGTCATCATTGGCGTTTTTTCCATTATCCTTTTGGTAATGGATTCCCTACATCCTTTTGGTGTTAGGGTTGATTTTGCTTCGCTCCACTATCATTTTGATAGTGGGTCCCTTACTTTCTTTTAATGTCAGAGCAGTGTGTGTGAGTGTACTATCATCCTTTTGGTGATAGGTTTGTCATCCTTTGGGTGTCAAGTTTTCTCTGTTAACATCCTTTTGGTGTTAGCGACCTTTGCAAGATATCCAATATTTCATTCCCAAGCAGTTCCTTTCTTTTCGGACAAATTCAGGGTCTTTTATATCTAATCATCTTCTACCTTGAAAGAATGAATGCCGTAGCATTTCATTTTACCAAGTTTAAGCTGATTAGATAGGGGCATCTGTCATACCCTAAATTTTCCCATACTTTTTTTTGTTAATCAAAGGCATTGGTACAAACCATCAGAGGGTTGTCAAGAAATTTTGAGGTTTCATCATTGGTAGAGGCATGAGGTAGAAGTTTGTTGAGCACCTAAGTGGTCATGGTGGAGTTTGAATGATCATCCAGTTCATCTGCACAACGCCCAGGCAAAAAGGGTGAAATTAGGGTTTCAATTTTAATCAGGATAAATTTGGTTTTAAGGGCAATACTTGTTTCCATGGCCTTCCATGTGTCCTAAGGTGTGTGAGGATGGGAGATTGACCATCAATTTTAATCAGAAGAGCTTCAATTGATCAGTCAATTGAAAATCAAGAGATTTGGGAAAAAAGTCAACTGTAGTTTGAATTTTGATTTAAAAGGTGGAATTATGGTCCATGAAGCTCATGGCTTAGTGAAGTCCACTCAATAATTTTCAAGGCCTCAGAAGACCCAGAACATCAACAGCCGACTCGATAGTCATCGATCGATCGTTTCGTTGACCAAAAAGTCAACTCTTCAACCATAAGGAATTTGACCTTAAAGTGTGAAGCAAAAATGTTCCTAATTCCATATTACACCTATCCATGAAGTTTCATGACCATTGGATCAAGGATGGAGGAGTAATCGAGAAAACGGGAATTAGGGTTTTGAAAGGGGCAAGACCATAGTTTCTTAACCACACATCCAATTGAGTTGGTTCAAAGCTCGTTGGAAAGGTCTTGACAAATCCTACAAAAGTCCCACAGTCGTCCATGGGCAGAAAAGGCATGGATTTGGAGTTATGGCCAAGATCATTACAAGAGGAAAAACACTTAGAAAAATTCTAAGTTATTGGCCTTTTTAGGCATGTTTTTAGCCAACTTTGAGTGGATTTTTGACCTAGTTCCACTTGGAATATGAAGATCATATAACATGAAACTTGTATAGCTTCATGAGAGCTTTTCAAAATGTACTAGAACTCCTCCATAGCCCTTGTGAGTTGAGAGTTATGAATTCAGCAAGTTGGGAGTTCAACACTTGAGTTCAACATTTCCATTTTTTTCACAAACTCACCTTTTGATCACTTGAACCATTATCAGCCATTGGATCATGTTTCTATCTGGTAATTAGAGAGTGTGATGAGAAGAAATGTAGAAAATGAATGGATTTGGTGAGCCTTGCAAGTTGTATGCAAGTGGCATTATTTTAATCAAAGAAATCAAGGAAAGAGAAACTTTTCATGAAGTAACTAGCAGCTGCAGTTCTCCTACTCCCTAGCCACACTTCAGTCACTTCCTTGTCATTCACGCCACTTGATTTATGCATAATCTTGAGCCAAGAACTTGGACTTACAGCTGCAACAAATCTTGAAGAAGATTGCATTTTCAAAACTCCCTCCAAAAAGGCCAAAAGACAAATATGCCCCAAACCTTTCCTTGGCCTATAGATAGAGGTTTCCTCTATGTTGAAACACACACCAGAGCACTCTAAAACCCAAGAGAAAAACATAGCTCTCGTCTTGCATTGCTTTGCTTATAAGTGAAGAAAACCATTCCAAAAATACCTCAAAAATCTGCCTTGAGCACAAAGCCTTCCAAAACCATTTTCACCCACTCAAAATCATCACAAACCATCTACAAAATCCACAAATGATGTGTGGGAGGTGTTTAAGCCTTTAAACCAGCCAAAAACTTCATTTTCTCAAAAGTTAACTTTCAACCAAACAAAGTTTGACTTCACGCACAAAATCTGCCAAATCACTACTCAGGCCTGTTTTGATCATTTTAAACCTCTAAACACCTTAGGTTTATGATGTACCAACTGTCCATAACCTAAAATACCATCATCATCACTTGTTTCAAGTTCTTCTCCAAGATTCACTTGTTTACTTCAAGTGCAAGAAAGGCTGCATTTTCATCAAGGCATTGGTTGGAGCACATTTGGGGAGTCTTCAAGGTTTTCCCTTCTATATTAGCTTGCTTGGAAGTCTACAAGAGGTTGGTAGTTACTATATTTTTTTTTAAAACTGTCATGAACATGATTAGTGTACATTAGTTGTTACAATGTGTTTTATATGTAAGTGCAGTTCATGTTTGAATCTGCCATATTTTGCTTGTCTGCTCATTAATGTGTATTGCTTTTATGATCTTCATACAATATGTTGTGTTGATGTGTGTTGAACCTTGAAACTCTATTAAGTGCTATTATATGTCATGTGGGAACATATGAGGGAATGTTGTCAACTATTATGAAGGTTGAATACTATTTTGATTCTGTTTCTGTTTGAAAGATGTTTATTTGCTTCTGTTGCAGCAACCATTTTTGATCTTGATCTGTTTGTTGGCATTTTTATTTAGAAGCCCTTATATGTTGGATTCATATGATGTTTGTACTGTTTGAAACTATGTGTGGTTTTGATCTGCAACATTTCTGTTCACGTGCATTTTTCAGCTCATATGCATTTTCAACTCATAGGCCATTTTCAAATCTAGTGCATTTTTTGATCACCTTTGTGCTTGAACTTGGTCTATAACATATTTTGAGTGTCCTTGTAAGTTGTTTAGTCTTGTTGGACTTGTAAAAGATCATTGGGATGAGTCATCTAATTGTGAGGCCTGTTTTTGATTCATGAGGACTAATACCTATTTTTGCTGGCTTAATGTTTGTAACCATCATGATATATGCATTGACACTTAATACTTGCCATTGTTATGTTAAGTATGCCTTTGAACTATTACTTTGTGTTTGACCTATGTTTGTTAACATGAGAGTCTTGTACCATTGAATCTTTTTGTTATTGGATAGTTGGCACTATCATGTTTACATCAGTTGTTGTCATCAAATAGGCATGGTAATAGGGCTGTTTTCAATCTTAGCATATGCATATTTGATCTGTATTTGTCCATTATGATAAGCCTATGTGTATGTCTTGTTGCTTTATAAATCATGTGTGCATTCTGTCTTAAATGTGCTTGTGAGCATCATTGGTCAATAAGTTGGCATGTGCATGTAGAAGTAGAGCTAATTGGTGATTGTTGGCATAGTCATGTTAAAAATCCATACTTGCTGCTATAACTGTCTAATTTCTTGAACCATTGCCATGTAATCCTTTGATTCCAACAACTGCCAAATCTTGCTCTTTTGCTGTTTGTAAACCAAGAACATGTTTTGTTTGGTGCTAATTGTTATCTTGTACCACTTGCTGCTAAAAATGTGATTTCTTGTTAGAATCTGTATGTGTTCATTACCATGTGGTTGTAACCTTCATTTTTAAGGCATGTTTTGAACTATTATGTTGATTTGGTGTTGTGATGACCAAAAAGACCTGGCTGTTGCTTAGGTTGTTATTCTGTTTGACCTGTGCCGAATCATTTGGTCATTTCTGATAGAATTTGTGTTGAGATCAACTTGTCATGGTAGGAATTGTATGTGTGTGTGTAGGGTTTATCATGAATGTTTGGTTTTGACCAAAAGAGCAGGCTTGTTGCCAGCTTCTTTTTGGAGGTGTTAACCTCTTGTGATATCATCTGTTTTGATTGATCTTTCTTGAAACCTATTTGAATTCATGTTTTGACAGATGAGAATCATTTAATATATGTTGATTGAGTTGAATATGCCTGCTGCATCATAAATTGTTCTTATTTTCCAAGATAGCATTTCAAGCATTTTGTTCATTTCTTGCAGTCCACATACCAGTTTTTGTTTGGAGTTGTTTTTGTCTGATCTTTGCATCTAGAATCCATGAATCATGTATTTGAAAGTTGTGCATCCCTTCACTTGACCATGACCACTTCTGTTTTGAGATGTAGCTACCATAATGCATGACTTAAGCTTTCATTTGCAACTACTATCGTGTTTTAATTTATGTGCACTTTATTGAAAAAAATAATAATGCCATTGTGTTCCTTGTTAAATTTCACACAAGATAGACCTAAATTTTGTTAAAATTGGTTGAGTTTTGAAAGGGTTATGATGTAACTGTTTCATGATTGCTTGCCTTGTTTGCTTGCCATGCCTTGCCTAGAAATGTTTACTTTTTAAGTATATGTATTTATTGGGGTGGCATAATACACGGATGTATCGCCACCCCAGTGGTTATGCCTTGTTCTCATATTGCCTTGCCATTGCCTGGACCTGGGTTCGATCCGTGTGGAGATCAACCCTTTTGGTTTTTTTTCTTCTTATTTTCCATGTTTTCACTTTTTTCCCTTTTGTTCCCTTTAACTAACACGCACGCGCCTTAGCTGGTTTGGCAAGATTTTGATCTTGTAACCCAAAGGTGGTGGGTTCAACACCACCAAGCGCATTCCTTACTTTTAATGACTTAAATGTTTGTTTTCTTTAAAATTTCAAAATAGCATAACTTTGTCAATTTTTGTTATTTGTGAATGATTCTTTTTGCAATGGTCTTGTATTTTTGCATAGTTTCACATGGTATTTTAATATTTCTAGAATTTTCATTTTGGAAAAAACACTTTGCATTGAAAATTGTCATGTTTCTTTGTTAGGGTTTTTACCCTCCTTTACATTTCAAACTTGTTAATTATCTTGAGTTTAATTTTGAACTTGATGTAAGCTTGATGTATGTCAACTCCTTTGTGTATGTGATTATAATTGTTTTTGCTTGTAAGCATCATGATTGGGTCATTTAAAATCCCCATGATGTTTTTAAACTTCTCACTTACATTTGTTGTGACATTGCGTAGGCATGATGCCTGTAAGTATACACGTCATCTTGTAAGCCCTATGAAACCTCATCTTTTTTAAGATCCCTTTCCATCTTTATTAAGATGCACCCCTTTCTTTGTTAAGATTTTTCTTTGGTTTTCGTCTTTCATTAGGTCTGGATAGAACCTTCCCCCCTAAAACCTTGGTCCAATACCGAGTGCATTTTCAAAAACACCTTTCAACAAGAATTAGAATTCCCTTTGTATTGAATTAAAAAAGAGAGGATTAACTGTAGACTTCTTCCTCTCCGAGTGTTGGGATGCTCATTGTAGTGTGGGTGGTTTCGATACTCATCTTTCAATACAAAGACGCTTTCATCCACATCCTCCATACCTCTCCTCCTTAAAACCTCGGTCCCGTACCGAGTGCATTTTCAAATCATTTTCATAACAAAACTTGAATGGTCGTGGAGTGGTTAGGCATAGGCCTTCTCCTATCCCGAGTGCTGACATTTACCGTAGGGTTCTCTGTCGCAAAAGCACTTACCATTCAAAACCAAAAACACTTTAATAAGAGAACGAAGTTCTCTTTGCATTGAATTAAAAAGAGAGGATTGAGTGTAGACTTATTCCTCTCCAAGTGTCAGGATACTCACTGTAGTATGTGTGGTCTTGATACTCGTCTTTCAATACGAAGACGCTACGTTCGCCACACCATTTTCATAACAAAAACTTTGAGATAAAGAATTGGGTACTACCCGCAAGGGGTTACTATCTGAGGACATATCTCGCCCCTAAAAACAATCTCACAAATCAAATGTGACATCTTGCCTCGCATGGTGAAATCTAATCATTTCAAAAAGGATATGTTACGTCCGTTCTACCGCAAACAGGTAACGCTTAAGTCTCCTCACATGCGAGCAGCAAAACACCTAAACTGCTAGAATGCGCACGATAACATCATCCATAAAAACATTAATAAACCGTAGGCCGAACTACGGCTGCTCTGATTCTTTACTTCTTTCAAGTAAAGATACATAGGCACAAGGGCCACAATCCTTGCCGAGCACATTCCCCCTATATCCGTAGCCCCCAAACTACGTCGACTCTAATTTTCTCACATCCGTTGAGAATACGTAGGCCTAGGACCGTGAAGTCCTATCAAGTCCGTTCTTTCTCTTTTCTTCTCCGTTCTCTCATTCCTCCTAACCTCTCATTTTCCTATTTCAATCCCTTTGCTCTCCCCCTTTGGAACACTTTTATAGCATAATATTTAAGCAAATAAATTCACACGTCGACAAGCAAATGGTTCCCATCGAGTACGATGGATGCGAGGGGTGCTAATACCTTCCCTTCTCATAACCGACTTCCGAACCCGTTCTCGATCGCGAGACCATCTTATCCGTCCATTTCGTAAAGGTTTTCTTGATATTTTCCTTTCCCCTCATGGGATAAATAAAGTTCGGTGGCGACTCTTCTGTCCTTTCTTTTTCGCCTCCCCGTTGTTGCGCGATGCATTTTTTCGAGTAGTGACAGTGATCACCTTCACTGAACTCCAACTCTTTTCTCCGATTATCGTGATAACTCTTCTGCCTATCCTGAGATGCTTTCATTTTCTCACGAATCATCTGAACTGTCTCAGTAGTCTGATGCATAATCTCTGGCCCCAACACAACACTCTCACATGTCTCATACCAATACAGAGGAGTTCTGCACCTTCTACCATATAAAGCCTCGAACGGTGCCATCCCAATACTCGAATGGTAACTGTTGTTGTACGTGAACTCAATCAATGGCAAATGAGTATCCCACGCACCACCTTTTTCCAACACACAATCCCGCAACAAATCTTCCAACGTCTGAATAGTCCTCTCCGACTGACCATCAGTCTGCGGATGATAAGCTAAACTCAGCTTCAACTTAGTACCCAAAGCTTTCTGCAAACTCTTCCAAAATTCTGAAGTAAACCTCGGATCTCTATCCGACACAATACTCGACGGCACACCATGCAGCTTCACAATTACCCGAACATAAATCTCTGCCAGCTTCTCCAACAGAAAATTGATACTGATCGACACAAAATGTGCAGACTTTGTAAGCCGATCCACAATTACCCAAATGGCATCCAATCCTCTTGCCGTGCTCGGCAATCCTGCAACAAAATCCATGGTGATACAATCCCGCTTCCAAACCGGAATCTCTAACGGTTGCATAAATCCACTAGGCTTCTGATGCTCCACCTTCGACTTCTGACACGTCAAACAGGCATAAACAAACTGAGCTATATCCCTCTTCATACTTGACCACCAAAACATCTTCCTCAAATCATGATACATCTTCGTAGCTCCCGGGTGTATACTCAAACCACTACGATGTCCTTCAGTCATAATTGACTTCTTCAGCTCATAACTATCCGGCATACAAATCCTGCCCCGAAATCTCAACACTCCTGCACTATCCAACTTGAAATCACCATTGGAGTCTCTTCCCACTTCAGACATCAAATCCACTAGCCTCACATCTAGCCTTTGACCCTCTCTAATCATATCCAAGAAATCATTGTTCACTTGTAATTTGCCCAACCTCACACAATCTGCCGAAGTCTCACAAACTATGTTCAAATCTCTGAACTGCTCAATAAGCTCCATCTCTTTCACCATCATAGCCGACATATGAATCGCTTTTCTGCTCAAAGCATCTGCTACCACATTAGCCCTTACTGGATGATAACTTAGGCTAAAATCATAATCCTTCAAGAATTCTAACCATCTTCTCTGCCTCATATTCAGCTCTTTCTGATCAAACAGATACTTCAGACTTTTATGATCGTTGAACACCTCGAATCTCGAACCATACATGTAGTGTCTCCAGATCTTCAACATAAAAACCACCGCGGCCAACTCAAGATCATGAGTAGGATAATTCCGCTCATGCACCCTCAGTTACCGCGAAGCATACGACACCGCTTTACCATTCTGCATAAGAACTCCGCCTAAACCCATCTTAGACGCATCACAATACACTACAAAAGGTCCACTCGGAGTCGGCAACACTAACACCGGTGCCGTAGTCAATCTCTTCTTCAATTCCACAAAGCTCTCTTCACAAGCGACATCCCACATAAAAACTTGGTTCTTTCTCGTCAACTGAGTCAACGGCAACACCAAAGCTGAAAATCCTTCAATAAATCTTCAATAGTACCCTGCCAAACCCAAAAAGCTTCTAACTTCTGTCGCTGTCTTCGGCGGTTCCCACTGCAACACCGCACTCACCTTTGATGGATCTACCGAAATACCATTACCAGATATCACATGCCCCAAGAAACTCACCGTCTTCAACCAGAACTCACACTTCGACAGTTTCGCAAACAACTTATTATCCTTAAGCACTTGCAAAGCAATCCTCAAGTGTTTGGCATGCTCCTCCTCAGACTTAGAATAGATCAGTATATCATCAATGAACACAACAATAAACTAATCCAAATAAGAATGGAAGCTCCAGTTCATATACTCCATGAACACTCCCGGCGCATTAGACACTCCAAAAGGCATTACCGCATACTCATAATGTCCATATCGAGTTCTAAACGCCGTCTTCTGAATAGCACCTTATTTCACTCTAATATGATGGTAACCCGACCTCAAATTAATCTTACTGAACACTCGAGCTCCCACCAACTGATCCATTAAATCATCAATCCTTGGAAGAGGATATTTGATCTTGATGGTCACTTTATTCAACTGACGGTAATCGATGCACAAACGTATACCACCATCCTTCTTCTTTACCAATAACACTGGAGCTCCCCACGGTGATACACTTGGTCTAATAAACTTTCTATCCAACAACTCTCAAATCTGAGACTTCAATTCAGCCAACTCCACTGCCGACATCCTGTACAGCGCCATGGATATAGGCCTCGTGCCAGGTACAAGATCAATGCTAAACTCAACTTCTCTCTTCGGAGACAATTCTGTAATATCATCCGAGAACACTTCCGAAAATTCATTCACCACTGCCAACTCTTTCCATGACGCCTTGCTGTCAACCAATAATGATGCAAAGAAAGCAAACATCTTAGCCTCATCCTCCAACAAATATCTTAGCCTCATCCTCCAACAAAGTCCTCAATTCCATACAAGACAAGGAATCCTCCAATGCTTCTTCCTCAGGAGAAAGAAACAACAACACCTTCCGAAAACAATCGATGTAGACTCGGTTGAACTCTAACCAGTTCATACCCAGAATAACATCTAACTTACCAAGCGGAAAGCAAATCAGATCCACTCCAAAATCTCTACCGAAAATAGTCAGTGGACACTTCAAACACACCACAGAAGTAGTCACTGAACCAATAGAGGGAGTCTCAATAGTCATCTGCCGCTCAAGACTAGTCGACACCACACCTAACCTCTTCACACAATCCACAGAAATGAACGAGTAGGTCGCACCCATATCAATCATAGCAGACAAGGGAACATTATTGATGAAATAAGTACCTTGAATAGAATGATCTTCACTAGCAGCTTGAGTTCCCACCACCGCAAACACTTTACCACTGGTCTGAGGCACCTGAGATGACTTTGGCTTCTCACTATGCGTACTAATGTGACCCTTATCACCACAGTTGTAACAGGTAGGTATAGCGGTTCGACAATCAGCCATCACGTGGCCTGGCTTACCACACTTGAAACACCTCTTCACTTTCTGAGAATAATCAAGGGCACGATGACCCGCGCCACTGCACCGGAAACACTTCCCACCAGCGAACGCCCTCCCTTCTCTGGGCTTCTTATCAACAACAGTCTTAAACTTCCCCTTATCAGTAGGGACACTGTAAGGAGTACCACCAAACCTATGCTTACCCTTACGGTCATTTGCAGCCTTGTAATGGTCGATCCTCGCCCGGTTATCATTATCATAAATCCTGCTTCTGCTTATCAGCTCAGGATAATCCCTGATCTTCTGACAAGCTATTCCCATCTTCACTTCCAGACGCAGCCCATTCTCAAACTTCAAACACTTAGAGGTCATCGCTCCGTCAGTATTGTAATGAGGACAATATTGCACCAACTCTTCAAACTTAGCCGCATACTCAGCCACTGTCAAATTGCCCCTGCTTCAGCTCCAGAAACTCAATCTCTTTAGCACTTCAGATATCCTCCGGAAAATACTTCTCCAGAAAACCAGTTCGGACCACATCCCAATTAATTGGAGTTCCCGCAGTCTCTAACCTCTGGAGATTGTTGTCCTACCAAGCTTCAGCTTCTCCCTCTAACATGTGAGTACCGAACCTCACCTTCTGCTCATTGCTGCAACCCATCATTCTAAAGATCTTCTCAATCGCCTTGAGCCACTTCTGCGCCAGCTTCAGGGTCCAAAATTCCTCCTTGAAACATCGGCGGCTTGTTACTCTGAAACTGCGCCAAATCCCTGAATTGCGCACCCGCAACTTGGTTCTGATTAGCAACCACATGCACCATCGCTTACATAGCTGCAGCCAACGCAACATCATTCCTCCCTGCCATACTGCTCAACAACAAAAACGCCAGGTTAATAGAAAAACAAACTCTATCTTATAAAATAAATGCAGTTTAAAAATAAACAATTATTAGAGTTTCGCACCACACACGGGATCTCACAGGAGAAACCAAACAAACATTTTCATTAAATGATATCAACGATAATAAATAGCGGAAAATTCGTCATCATATATATATATATATATATATATATATATATATATATATATATATATATATATATATATATATATATATATATATATATATATATATATATATATATATATATATATATATATATATATATATATATATATATATATATATATATATATATATATATATATATATATATATATATATATATATATATATATATACCCATAAACATCATATAAATGCCATATACATCATCCTCAGCCAACTGCCCAAAATACACCAGACATATATTCACTAAAAGAATTCGTCAAAACATGATACGCCACAGGGGCACACAAAATCATCAGATAAACAAACAACTCCCCTAAGCCCCGATATTACGTATCAGAGCATCCCTACGACACGACTCGCCACAATCCAAGCTAGCTACGCACCTGGATTGTTTGTACTTCCGAAGAAGCACAAACCACAACAACAGAAAAGGGGTGAGAAATCACGATCAAAATATAACGGTAATAGCGTACATGAATGAAAGGCAGTAAACATAAAAACATCATTTCACATACGTCAACCCGGACCTACTGTCTCACACCAACACATCATATAAGATAATGCAAACATATGCAACTCAACACATGATATGTGGTACCGACTCACAGGTTCGTCAACCAAACTCAGGATAGATCGCATACACTCCATCCGAGCAACGATCTATCCCTACCACGCTCCCTTTTGGAGCCCCGACAAATCAAACTCAGGATAGATCACATACACTCCACCGAGCAATGATCTATCCCTACCACACTCCCTTCCGGAGCACCGGGAAATCAAACTCAGAATAGATCACATACACTCCACCGAGCAATGATCTATTCCTACCACGCTCCATCCGAGCACTAATTCATGCATCATGCTATGCATACACCATTGCACAACAACAATCCACGCACACAAGGTGCCCATGATTCATCTGATCACATTCCATCATCTATCATATATATATATATATATATATATATATATATATATATATATATATATATATATATATATATATATATATCTTACACAACACCACATTCATTCATAATACATACATGATTCACATCAATTCAAATATTATATTTACGTGAACATCACGGAAATCACATTCCCACACCGTACATACACTCTCTCTAGTTCAACATTAATCTCATAATCAATCACGACCAACAAGGGTCCAACAGCACAAGACAACAGAACAGCACAACACAAAAATACAAAACACTGTCATGCTCGCTGGCTCACTCGCTAGGCGAAGCATCAACGAATGCTCGCTACTTGTTCGCTCAGCGAGCTCCCTAGCAAAGCCAGACAGTGGCTACTGGAAGCACTCGCTACCCAGTTCGCCCAGCGAATCCCTAGCGAAGGTTCGCTACTCGCTCGCCCAGCGAAGCAGCTGGCGAACGTCTGCAATTTCAGAACATCATGCTGCTCAGAGTCGGCAAAACGCTCCGAACTCAACCCAGCTTCTACCACATCAGACAAATATTCCACCACTCAATTACAGAATCTATTCTCAATTTACTCGACTAAACATCAGCTCTACTCAATTAATCAATTTCGGCATAAAAGTGTAAACTACCCAAACTCCCCCAAATCGATCAAACAACACATGCAATGGTTTTATCACATCAGCATCAAATTTAGAATCACAACATCATATAAAACCTAATCATCAAACTTATGGGGTTAGGGGAAATCCCCTTCTACCTAATATTCATGCACTCTACCAATTTCGACCCGATTCTCCCCCCTACCTCGATAACTCGAACAACTGAAGAAGATGACTTGGAACTCTAGCTTTCTTCTTCCTCTAAGATCCTTCTCTTTCAACCTTCTTCCAATTGCCCTTGTTCTTCTTCTTCCAATTTTCCTCTTCTTTCACGTGTTCTTCTTTCTCCTTCCACTTTCCTTTTCCAATTCCTTCCCTTTTTCCCAAACAACCCCTAACTTATTCTTATTCCATTTTATTAATAATAATAATATTAATAATAATAATAATAACAATAATAATAATAATAATAATAATAATATTAACAATATTACTATTATTCATTAAATCATCCTTATCATTAATAATTTTATTATTAACCTTAACGTCCAAAATTACCAATTAATCTCCAACTTAAGGGCTATACGCTATCGCACTCAACCACACCACTAACATAGAAGGCACACCATAAATAAAATACACAGAAAAACGAGATAATTAAAATGGGCGTTACAAAAACCCTTATGATTAGGCAATGGATTATTCTTAACATTAGGTTGCACATCCCTGAAAGATAAGATCTTTTTTCCATGAGTTCCCTGACAAGATGTTTCAAAGTAAGACATCCCTCTAAATTATGTCCGGCAGCACCCTTGTGAGATAAACAATGAGCGTTTGGATTATAATAAGGAGATAAGGTGTCTGATGGTGGTCCCCACGGTCGAGTTGTTATCAGCCCTTGTTGCACTAAGGATGGGTACAACTCAGTATAAGTCATTGGGATCGGAGGAATGGGAGGCTTTCCTACTGGTCTTTTGTTCTGAAAACTTTGTATGGGTGCTCGAGCCCGAGGTTGTTAGTATTGTTGATAAGCTGGAGCATTGGGTGCTCGTTGATAGCCTTGTTGTATTGGTTGATAAATCGATACATGTTACTCTGTTTGATAAGCTGGAACTAAATTATTGAACGTGGGCATGACAACTACCACATATGGTTGCTGGGCTACTGCACGAAATACATTGGTTGCTGAGCGAAACTTTGCTGAGATTGTTGAACATAGCTTTGTTGTGGCTGTTGATACTGTCGGTAAGACTGCTTCCAGGTCTGATTCTTCCTTCCTACTGTTATAACATTTGTTTTCCCTTCTTTTTTTCTTGTGAAAATTGCCATTAAATTTCTTGGCATTATTGTTGTTGGAACTACTGGAAGTATTGGTCATCCTCTCATTTTTCATCCCCAGTTCTACCCTCACGCCTATAATCACAATGTCAGAAAAACTGGCTGTCACACTACTGATCATTTTCTCATAAAATTCTGGCCTTACTGTGTCCACAAACTAGTCAGCAAGCTCTTTCTCTATTAGAGGAGGCTCTACCTGAGAGGCAGTCTCCCTCCAACGCTGTGCATACTCTTTAAAAGACTTGGAGCTTTTTTGCGACATGCTTAACAATTGTATTATATATGCGGCTAAATTCATGTTGTATTTATAATGCTTTACAAAGGCGTAAGCCAAAATCCTGGAAACTGTGGATACGAGACTAATCCAGGCTCAAATACCATTTGGCGGATGCCCCTTTCAGACTATCTTGGAAATAGTGGATCATCAACTTATCGTCTTACACATGGACCACCATTCTTCTATAATACATAATTAAGTGTGTTCTTGGACAGGTGGCACCAGAGTATGTTCAAAGTTGAGAGTTTTAAATTTTGGGGGAACCACCAACCCAGACACTAGACACATATCCCTGGCATCAGTACCAAAGATATCCTTTCCTTCCATCACTCTGACTTTCCTTCCATCACTCTGACTTTCCTTCCTATAGTTCCTACACTTTATTTCAGTTTTTCATGATGTCCACTCCCCTCTTCAGACAAATAAGGGATCTCATATACTTGTTATTGATTATGAAAAATAGGACGCGCTTGAGCTTGTACAAAATATGGAGTGTAAGTCGGAACAACTTGAGGAATTTTTGCCCTCAAGGAAATTGATTGTTGATTAACTGGCACTGTAAGAGGTGGAGGTACAAAACCATGAGGTAACCCATGTGGTGGTACATTTGTAGCAATGACTACTGTTGGAATTGGCTCCACAACTATATTGGTAACTTCAAAAATCACAGTAGCTTGAGTGTCCATTTTTACGTTGATGAACTGCAGGACCTCCATAATCTGCCCCACACTTCCATGTAGATCTTTGTCGCTTTCGCGAAAATAAGGTGCCGGCAAAACAGAAGAGTCGCCATCTTTCGTTATTTATCCCTCAGAACGGGAAAGGAAACGATCGGAAAAACCTGACGAAAAGGTATAAGACAAGGTCATCGCAACCATTGTCTGAGTTTGGGAGTCGGTTACGCAAGGGGAAGGTATTAGCACCCCTCACGTTCATCGTACTCGATGGGATCCACGCTTGTTGTGTTTATCTGACGGGTTGGTTTTACTATCTACCTATCAAGGCTGGTCTGAAAAGAAAAGAAAATGACTCGGCAAAGCGTCTCACTTTATGCCTACGTATTCTCATCAGAGAATGAGAAATCAGAGTCAACGTAGTTCGACTAACTACGGGTGATGGGGGAAGGTGGCTCGCCAATACGTCAGTATTGTGCCTACGTACTCTCAACAGATATAAGAGATCAGAGCTTACGTAGTTCGGGATAATACGAATTACGGGAATTCAGATTCATCTATTTTATCGAGTAGGGTTAACAAACAGTTCCAGCAGTTTGGCGTACGCGGCTCGACCCTCGGAGACTTAGGTGTTACCGTTTACGGTAGAACTGAGAGTTAACGACACTCTTTTCTTCAGAAAAGCTTCCTTTTAATTACGGGCCCACGGGGCAAAAAGGTTTGAAGTTTGTTTTCTGTCTTTTACGGAAGAACTGTTTTTTATGGATGTTTGCAACCAATATCGTACTAGAGACTATGATCTGAGAGTGAATGCGTCGCATGTCACCCAAAGGGTACCATACTAAACATCCAAGCTGTCGAAAAGAAGCTCTCTGACAACCCTTTCTCAGATAGCTTAAGGCTTGTAACGTACGACATCAGTTAACCTTTATTACTGTATTTTAATTTGTTTTGAGATGAGAAGAGAACAGGCTCAACTAAAAGGGGAGACTATCAAGTCCTACTGTTGTCATGCCAAGGATTCGTCCTATGGTTGAGATTTGAAACAGGGAACTCCTAGAAGTTATCATGCATAGGTTTCAACCTAAAGTTCTAATCATCACTTCCTTATCAAAGGAAGTGAGATTCCTAGGGGATCATGTCAATGATAAACAGAAACAGATAAAGCATCAGCTTAACAGTAAACAGTAAACGACTGTAAAATGCATGCAATGCAAGTGAGGGAGGAAATGTGTGTGGGGCAGCAGCCTCCACAAGCTCATCTCAACCTCAAGCCAAATATGAATAACTGTAATCATACAGAGGAAATAACATGCTATCAAGCAAAACACAAACCACATAGGCAAGGGAGCAGGGCTCTACCGAATACCCGCAAGCAAAGCCATACAGTAAAAATACAAGCAGAGGGAGCAACTCAACCTCTAGTGCAATCATGCTCCTAGTTTACATCAGTCTAGACATGGACTTATTCTAATGCGTCAAGCAAATCAAACAAGTCACAGCAATACAGTTGCACAGAAAGCAAACAGACAGGAAAGAAAGCAGATCAACAGCCTCTACAGCTCTACAGCAAAGCACTTCTGACATCAGTTTAGTCCTCAGTCTTCAACAGCTCTTCAGGGCTTTCCCCTCCAATAGCAAATATCAACTTGCTTCTCCAAGCTTCCAACACATCAACATAAGTATCAACTTATCCTTCTTCTACAAGCCTCAGCTCCAAAGTAAGTATCAACTTATTCCTTCAGGCTTTCAAAGTATCAAACACAAGTATCAACTTGTTTTCCTCAAGCTTCAGCTTTTTCTTCAATCTCAATTTGATCTTCTTCACAAGTGTCAACTTGCTCGTCTTGGTCTTCAAGATTCAGCTCCCATGGCAGTCTTCAAACAAGGGGGAATTAGCAACTTCTAGAATCTTCAATCTTCTAGCAAGGAACTCCATCCTCTAGCAAGGGAGAAAGATTCAC
Source organism: Lathyrus sativus (assembly GCA_963859935.3). Lineage (NCBI taxonomy): Eukaryota > Viridiplantae > Streptophyta > Magnoliopsida > Fabales > Fabaceae > Lathyrus > Lathyrus sativus. Next base: position 674,684,053 of record OZ012739.1, on the reverse strand, counting down.
CTAACAAGAGCAAGGTTTGGATGGTGGACAGTCGAGTGAAGACCAAAGGTCACCACTAAGCACTCCATCATCAAAGAAATGAACCCTCAAAGGTTCTACCAACTTGTGAAGAGCCACACATCCTACCAAAGGAGGGATGGGGCCTTCACAAGGGGACCTTACATCATAGGGAAGAATGGAAGTAATCGATACCTTCCATGTTTATGAAAGAAAAGAATCTATCCAGAAGCTCTACTTACAAACCCTAATCTTAACACCTAAACAAAACTACACCAAAAGAAGGGAAATCTTCACCTCCAAACTTCTTCAAGCACTCCATAGTAGCCCCAAGCTTGTCTTCAACATCTTCCAAGAGCAAGCAAAGCAAAACCCTAATCTAAGGGAACTAAAGAAGTCATTCTAGTTGAATTAGCAAGTTAGGATCACCTAAAACATAGTACTAAAGTTAGTCCTAACTAAAATACTAAAACCAATTATAAAATCCTACAAAAATAACTATGGGACCCTAATTCAATCATGAATCTACCATACAAAATCCAGAGGTTGAATCATCCACCAAGTCCTAGAAATAAAACCTAAATCACAAGGTACTAAGCATAAACCCTAAAACTAGAGCACCTAAAGTTTCAACTTAAACACACTACCTAATTTCATCACAAAAATGTGAGAAAATTTCTAGGGGAACATGCATATCTATTCTAGCTACACACAAAAAATTAGGGCACGAATCATCACCAAATGCTCAAACAAAATTCAACAAAACAAGGTATCAACCATGGCCATTTCAATATCTATTAATATTCAAAAAATGCAAATAAAATCACAAATTCATGAATTCCTAATATTTTTTATCTATAAAATTCTAGATTTAATCATGAATCAGGGGAAAAAAGTTTGGAATTAATTGAGTTAATTTCCTATTTTTAGGAATTAATCTCTAAGTCATATGAAATAATGAAAAATAAAAGAAAATAAAAGAAATTAACAAACTTGCGTGTCAAATAGCAATCCAGTTTAGTTCAATTCTTGGTTTGGGCCAGAAATGGGGTGCAGGTAGCAGTCTGAGTCCTAAGCCCAAAACACCAATTAAATGAAACGGTGTGTTTCATCTGGATATCTCTCTTCAGAGCTGAGATGCAATCGTGGCCTTCCATTGCTCGCCTGAGTCCAAGGTCAAACCCTAATCCAACGCCTGTAGTGCATTGTCCCCATTTGAACTCAGTTTGGGGGGAAAACACAGACGTTGGCCTGAACAGTGGCGCCACCGTCTTCTCCGGTGAGACAACCTCCACAGTTCATTAAAACTTCACCAACCATACATCATTCTCTCTAGAATTCAATGCTGATCACGAATCCAACCTTAGAATTATCTAATTCCCTCTCTAACTCAAAACACAATAACATTTTCAGAATTCATCCAAATCTTGAATCTTGTCATATCTTCAATTAAAGGTGTCAATCCAATCCTCATCTCATGGTGATCAATTTGCACTATCTCATCGTGATTATTCCTTCAAGAATCTTGAGATATCAGCCTCAACAGAAAATGATCACACACCTATTTTGTCTCTAATTCACCAATTTTTGATCCTAAATCCAACTACATGAATAGGGGAACCTAACCACATATGAATTTCTAAGCATCTCCCTATAGTTTAAGCATAAATTCAAAGTATACCAACCTGGTTTCAGACGTGTAACAGAAGAGGTTTTTGATCACTACAACTTCCAAAACGATGCAGACACACTCCAAATTCACTCCTAAAGCCTTTGCACGCCTTGATTTAGCTTGATTCTCCCTTGAACTCAAAATCCGATTCTCACTTGCACCTCTGAAAATTCAATGGCTCTCTCTGCAACCAGCTTCAATTCCTTCCAAAAAATGAACTGAATTCACTCAATGACTTATATAGAACTCATTGGGACTGTCTAGAACTTTCTGGAATCATCCAAATGAGATTTTGGATTTCCAAAATGTCTTCAAAATCTCATCCATGGCAGTCACTATTCTGACTCCCTTTAGGCATGGCTATGCTTGTAATCAACTTCTCATGAGATATTGAATGAGTTTAATGTGTTATTTTCCTTGTTTGCAAGCCAAAGGTGTGAGTTGGATATGTTACTTCATCATGAAGAAATGAAATGGAATGGTATGCAAATGACCTCAAATCAAAATTCTAACATTTCCATTGTTTCTAAAATCATTTTTCCAATCAATTTGACCTATAATTTTGCTTCATTTGGTCACAAAATTAATTATTTGAATTTTTGGCCATTAAATCCTTTTAATTCTTTCTTTTTTCAAAATTTCTTGAACCAGGTCTCTCCTTGAGCCATTCCAATGCCTCCTAGATGCATGGTCAAGGTTAAAACCCCATTTGAACAACTTTCTAGTTGAACAAAATTTCATTTGAGGCCTCTAAGTTGGTGAAAATGGCCTATGATCACAAATGACCTATAATCACCAAATGTCCAAAATACCCTTGACTTGTCCAAACCATAAGTTGAGTTCCATAAATACTATCAAGGACTTCTAGTACTCTCTAGAAATCTAAGAGGATAAGGAACAACATTCATGATGACAAAAAGTTCATAGGAAGCATCCTTCTAGGGCAAAAGTTTCATGCAAGTTGGGTAACTTTCAAGCTCCAAATTCACATTCCTCAGATGACTTGTAACTTGTCAAAGCCATAACTTGAGTTCTACAAATCCTATCAAGGACTTCTAGAACTCAAATTAAAGTTAAGATCATGCTCTACAACAATCATGTTGGGGGTAAGATGAGATGACAATCACATCTTAAGCTACATTGCCTTGAAGACAGGGGTCAAACTAGGGGATTTTACACTGTCAAGTCTTAGAAAACCTAGCTTGAAACTTCTCAAACTCTTCAATCATGATGAGTTGATCTTGGAATCATCCTTATAACATCTCAATGTATCAATCCATGATCACATGGCCCTTGAATTAGGTCTCAACCTTCTTCAAATCATCAGTTGACTTAGGGTTGACCCAGTCAAACCCTAGCTGCACCAATCATGGCTGAGCCTTCTTAATCTTGCATAATGACCTGTCTAGGCTTCAAAGTGATCTTCAACACTTCACATGAGCTCTCTCAAGACCTCAAGTCCATCTTCATGGCCTCAGAATCATCTGATGGCTTTCCACAACTTTCAAGTTAGGAGACACACATACTTGGTTTCAATCCCTCTCTCTGAGGATCTTTTAACTTCTTTGATAAGGGTATCAACCCTTCAACACCTGAATAAGCCTCCCAGCTAGCTTCAAAGTCTTGTGTAGCCCTTAATTGGTAATCATACCTCTTGATCTCCTGCATACATGTCAATGAAATGCAAATGATAATGCTAATGTGCATGAAATGAAACATAAGCTAGGTAAAGAAATGTTGGGCAAATTTTAGGGTGCAACAATCTTCAAGTTCATTATTGACTCTATCCAACTCTAAATTTTTTTCAGTCATTCTTCGATAAGCTTGGGCTCAGGTGTTGTACCTGTGTCGAGAATTCAGTGTAAACGGCTGAAGACAAGACAACGAGATGAGCCAAAGAACAGAAAATGCATATGCAATGCTTATGAATGCAAATGAAAATGCAAAAACCAAACATTCAAGGAACCCAAAGAATATGTTTACAAACATCATAATAATAGAGGCTAACACAAAATAACACAACATCTTCATAAATTAACGACTCAGAGTTATACAAAATTATCATTACACATTCAAAGCCAAAGTACAAATCTTAATACAGAATAATAGTAAAATACAGAAACTAAGGTCTTAATCCTACTGACGAGAGGATCCTTCATCTTCTTACAAATTCCCTTCTCCACCCTGACAAAGCAGTTTCTGAAGTTCTTCATTTTCTTGAATAGCCATGAAGTATTTGTCCTTCCAAGCTTTCTCCTCCCTTTTAGCTTTAGGCAAAGAAAATTTCAATTCCTCAACAGAAGTGAGACCCTTTGGAGTCATAGGGATTGGCTCAAAGTGGGTGTAGAACATCTTTAAAGCTCTCTCCTTAGCCCATAGTAGGTAAGATTCTGAAATGGAGCAGTCGGGGTATCCCAAAGCAGCCATCCCCTTTGTGCGAATGTGACGCCAAGCATACACAATATGAGCTTTGAGAACTGGATTTTTCCCTTCTTCAAAGAAAATACTCTTCAAAAAGACTGGGTCAGGCTCATCCCTCTTTGGGTATCCAAGCTGGCGGTGAGCCAAGATAGGATTGTAGCTGATACATCCTTTCATGCCAAGAAGAGGCACATTAGGGAAATCTCTACAGCTATGGATCATGACAACTCCTCCATACATAGGATCATACCACTTGATGTCAGAGTTCTTGAGTGATAAAATCTTTTCTGTCCATGAGAGTCCGTTCTGCATATACCAAAGCAATGGTAATCTTGGCAAGTGCAAAATAAACCACTTGTAAAGGAGAGCGGTGCAACATACGATTTGGCCTTCCCCATAATAGTTCTTTAGGTGAATGGAAAAATATACGTCAGCCAACAGGGTTGGAACAGGATTCTTGATCAAGAAGATGTTGACTGCACTCTCGTCAACGAAGTCATCAGCAGTCGAAAACAATAAGAGTCCATAGATTAACAATGCAAAGAGGGCCTCGAATGCTTCAGAATTCTTCAACTCAATATAGTACTGAGCTTTTTCAAATAAGAACACAACTGGTAATCCATAGAAGCCTCCTTTGACAGTCAAGATAGCCTGTACTTCCATCAGCTCTAAATGCATAGCTTATGCAATAACGTTTTCACTTGGAGTCCCTTCTCTTCTAGAAAATGGTTTAGGAGTGACACCTAATTCCATCAGGGCAGAGTATTCCTCCAATGTCAGCAGCAGTTGGTAATCTGGAAACGTGAAGCAATGATATATTGGATCATAGAACTGCACAAGTGCCATTAGCATCTCTTCATCCACTTAGAGTCTTAGTAATGACAACACACTTCCATACTTGTCTCTGAATGCCAAAGGATCTTCTACTAGGCCTTCCAACTTCCTCAGATTTTCAAATTTTGGACTTTGGAATGTGTATCTTGAAGCTATTCTCTTTCCAGAATCCATTCTATAATGTCTGTCAAAATAAATTTAAGTTCCTTGAATTGTTAGCAAAACATAAATGCAATACGGATGCAATTGGTTTTAAGGAACTCGAAACTTCAATTCATTAATAATGGGAAGAGTTACAACTTTGAAGTTCAAAACAAGAAACTCAAAATACAAAAGAAAACAAATAAGACCAAAAGGTATCAAATGATCCTATCTAAAAGGTCATATCCCATGCATCCTCTTCTGCCTCTTGAATTCAGTATTCTCAAACACAAGCTTGTCAACAATCCCTTTCCAAGCACCAGATGTAGGAGGAACATCTAAATACTCATGAGTACTGAGAACTGGATGCGTATTAGAGAAAAATAAATTCTCTTGCGTGACATGCCTCTCTATAACACTCCTCTCGAGCAGCTTGATCAAGTCATCTTTCTCATTCAACTGTTTCTTCATCTCCATTTGCTCAGCATGAATAACATCGTACTTTCCTTCCCATGTGTCTCGTTCTAGCTTCATTCTTGCCAACATTTCTTGGTATTCCTCTATACATTCAATAGGAATGGCTGATAATGATGCTACAACGGGCTGTGAAGGCTTCTTGAAAAGGTATGACATCTTCAAGTCATGAGCTCGAGATCGAACCCACTGAATGAAAGGCTCAAAAGATACGCAATTACTCTTCCCCAAATCATTCATAGTCCTCTTATGGATTGTTCTCCAAGCACGTAAAACTTGATCCTTAGTTTCTGCCTTAGCCTCATCATTAAGATAAAAGAAACCAGACAAAAAGATATTGCTAGGCTTTTCCTTCATAGGGAACCCAAATTGATGCCTTTCCAGAATAGGGTTGTAGTTAATTCCCCCCGGATACTAAGAAGAGGTACGTTAGGAAAAGAACCAAACCTATCAATGATAACTCCTTTGTTGTAAGCTGGATCATACCAATGTACATCGGTGTGAGCAAGAGATATGAGTCTTTGAGACCATCGAAGCTTGTTTAGATTTCCTTTGAAAAGCTCAGTCCGAGGTAAGTGCAAAATAAACCACTTGTAAAGCAGAGAAGTGCAACACAGAATGGTCCCACATCCTTTAAGGGTCCTATGATGAATAAAGTGATAAGTGTCACCAAGCAATGTAGGCACAAGGTTCCCACTTAAAAAGATTCAGATGGTGTTGATGTCCACAAACTCTTCAACATTAGGGAACATAACTAACCTATAGATAAGTAGTGCAATGGTATCTTCGAAGGCATCCAAACTGTTCATCTTAGCCAAGAAGAAAGCTTTTTCTATCAAGAACTTAGAGGGCAGACCCTTGATCCCTCCCTTGGTAGTAAGGCTATCTTTGACTTCAGGCATCTCCAAGTGAATGGCATCTGTAATATCCTTAGGTGATGGAATCTTCTAAACCGTTGAAAGGCTCTTTATCCAATATCGGTAGGCCAACCCAATAAGAATACTCTTCCAAAGTTGGGAGTAGCTGATAGTCGGGAAAGGTAAAGCAATGATAGAGGGGGTCATAAAATTGCATTAGAGTATCAAGAACTCCCTCTTTCATCCTGGTCTTGACAATACTCAACAATCTTCCATGGCATTTTCCAAAATCATCAGGAGATGACACCAAGGCTCCTAACTTTCTCATCTCTGTCAAATCAAGTTTCCTGAAGTTGAACTTCTTAGTGTTCCTCTTCCCAACATCCATGATACCTAACACTTTTGCAAAAGAAAGACAACTGAGTTCCTTAAAATCAATTGATGATGATATATGGAAGGATGGATTGCAATGCATAAACACAAGTATACACATATTTGCATATATACACACAAGAAAAACAAGGGCCTAGGTCTAACGATCACAAGCATGGTGTCGCGGTGAAATTTGGATACCAAACTATTGATTAGTTTGAATCTTTGATTCATTTTGCAACCGAACTTTGATTTGTCCAAAGGAAGGGATAAAGATCGAAATTCCCACAATGCAATGCAAATGCAAGCTAGATTGTTTAGGTTCGGGGGTTGGTTAAACTTAGGGAAGGTACTAGCATCCTAAGTTTCTGTAGTACTCTACAGGAACCTCTTGTTTTATGTTTGTTTCCTGCTAAGTGTTTATCTGCTTAATGGTTTAAAGACCCTAGTGGTTTATTTTTAAGTATACTCGATAAGATATCACATCTTATGCCTACATATCCTTACGGGAGTGGAATCAGAGTATGTTGTAGTTCACCCTAAAGGGTTAGAGGAGTCCTTTGACTGTGGTCAAAGTTCCTACGGGTTTAGGGTAGTTGTTTTGATTGGGTTTAGGAGAAGAGACGAGTCTTCATGTTAAGGGGGAGATAACCACCACAAGTGTAAAGGGGGTTGTAGGAGATGGTCTTTGCATCGTCTTAAGAAAAGGTCTTAAATACTCGGATGGTCGCCAAGTATGCCTTTATCGCTCTTAAAGCAAAGTTCCTACGTGTTTGATTGTATTATTGTGGGGGTGGAGATTATATCTCACTTAAGATGATTAACATCTATTCTCAAATGTGTTTGAAATAGTTGTGTAAGGTTGTTTGTTTGTCTAAGTTGTAGAGATAATGGTCCTTCCTATGGGGTAGGATCTATCTTAAGCGATCAACTTGAATGGAATCAAGGATCATGGGGAGTATGATGCAAATGATGTGCAACTACACACAACGTTGAATTATGTGTAGGTTTTTCCTTTGGACGAAATGCGATGTATGAATAGATAAATATGATAATGTGAATGCAATAGAATAAATTGCATAAGAGTAAATCGCAGAAAGATACACCATACACGTACGCATGAAAGCGCTAGGTTAGTGTGTGTATTGTGAATAAGATAAAAGCAGATAAAGATAAATAATATATACGCATGAAAGCGCTGAGTGTAGGTGCATGTGTCGTGAAGTGAGATTGATTTTACGATGTGAGTTGACTTTAGGCGGATTGAATGTTTTTTTTTTAAGAAAATGTTGTATTGTTTTGGTGACATTGATTTTATGAGTATATTGGACTTTATTAATGAAATTATGTTGGGTTATAAGTAGACTAACTTATCAAATAATATGAGTTGATTAAATAAAAAAAGGTTTTCTTATTAAATAAAGAGTTTTAGCTATAATTATAAAAAGGTTGTTATTATTAAAATTGAATTTTTATTTTGAAAAGATTACAGGTTATTAATATATGCTTTTTTGTTATTAGATAGGTAGAAGTCATCTTAAGTTAAGAAATAATTTTTATTAAAAACAAATGATTTTAGTTATTATTATTAGTGAATAAAATATGAGTTATTTAGAAAAATAGAGTTTTGATTATATTATTAAGAATATGCATAAAATATGTTTCATTATAAACGGTAGTTTAAAGAAATAGTTAATTAAAAAGAAAATGGAAGTTGATTAAATAAATGGAAAATTACTTAATTTCTCTAAAAAGGCTAAATTAGCTAAAAGGTTTTATTAGTTGACTTATTAATTAAAAGTTGATATAGATAAATTGGTTAAATGACAGGTTAATGATTAATTAATAGTTTAGTTGAAGTTAACGGTTAATTAGGGGATGATTAAAGGTTAATTAAAAAAATTAATGGTGATCAGCAGTGTGTGGTGTAGTGTGGTTAGTGAGTGATTTAATATTATTACGATAATAAGAAAAAAAGAAAAGAAATGATCTGAAGAACCCTAATTCTCCAGATTTTCCCCAATTCGCCCCCCTCTTGATCCTCTCCTCCGATCGCTCTTTCCTGTTTCGATTCTACATCTTCGTTCATCTTCTTCCCAATCTTAACCTGTATCAACAAATCAAACAATCAAGTGGTTCAGAATCTCAACATGGATGAGAATTTTTACCGAAAATTGAGCGGCGTTCGAGATGGCGGTTAGGGATTCTTTGATGACTTCGATCTTCACGGCGGCCTGGGGATCCAAAGATGAAGACGGAGAGTTTTGACGGCGGCGGTGGCTCACGAATAAGCTTTTGACGGCAATGAAGATAAGTGCTTCTTCTAGGTTTTTCAGTATATTTTTCCTCTCCCCCTTTTTTGTGGTGATTCGGTCTCCTTATATAGGCTTTAGATGAAGGAAAGCCCCTTGATTGCTGTAATGAATACCGATTGAATCTTTCCATTCTTAGTTCATGCGAGATTTGAAATATTTCCTCTTCTGTCTGATTTGATTTTAATCTTTGATTTCATTCAAAAACGAGATTGGATCTGATTGGATTCTTATGGAATATTCTCCCCAAGTAAAAATGCTAATCCAATTTTGCCTTTTAACAGGTGCGGATAACAGATGCGATGTTGGGTTGGGTGACGAATTAGAAACCCAGAGGGAAATTTGTTTGACGTATCGGCGAGAACTTCTATGAAAAGACTGGTGGTGAAACGTAGCGATTGCGAGCTGAACACGGGGTACGTTTCAAACTTCATCTCTGTTCTTGAAGTTTTGTTCAAACTGATACGTGTTTACTTTTCCTTTTCATGTGTTTTGATAGCGGTGGTTGGGGCGCGTTATGGCGGCTGTTTGTATCTTATTATCTCCACTGTCTTCAATCCTTACAAATTTGGTGAATGATGTTGCTCTTGCCTTCTGACCTGAGTGTACTCAAAATGCACTGAGATGTCACCTGTGTTGTTGTAGGAATTCCACTGATTGTACTTTAAATTCTTGTAGGTTTGGATAAGGTGTGAAGTTCAATGAAGATAGTCCATCACTGCTGCCAACGAAATCACTATAAGATGGTAGCTGCGACGGTAGCTGCCTGTTCATATCAATGTCCATCACACTAGATGCATAATACATGGAGAATTGTACCGTTCAAGAGAGGTCAAGGATTTGAAGGTGATGCAACCTACTCAGTTCTCGTGGGAGAGTGCCGGGAAGACTTGGCTTGTTCCAAATTATTGTAACAACACGGCAGACATTGTCACCAGCTACAGAGCAGCTACGAGGGACATTGTTCTCTAAATTTGCAACCCAGTTAAGTTTGTTGCTGCCTGGACCTGATTCTTTTGATTGATGGTGAAGTTATTGTATGAAAAATCTACATCAGTATGTATTCCCCAAGCAGGAGGCATTGATCCAGTGAGAAGATTTCTAGTTACAAAATATGGAATTCGCACTGCTCACGTTAGCATAGCTATTTGGAATGGCTCCACTTAACTTGTTAAAGCTGAGATCTAAGTGTTTCAATGCTGTCAGATTTCCAATGAGTAGTGTTCTATTGATGAGAGTTTTCCTGCCTATTTCCAGGTTGGTGTTGAGCCGATTGAGGAATAAATTTGCTTGTCTGATACGCTTTGGATGCCGGTTGCCGCCAATTCGTACATAAGACACTCACTCACTAACTTCCTTAATGCAGAATGTGGTTATCAGTTGAGAGGGTAATGCACAAATGTCCTGCTATGTGGAACCTTGTCTTCCTTGATGCATACTTGATAAGTAAATTGTTGTCATTAATGTATTAATTGTTGTTGCTGATGTTGCAGGTATCTTCTGGTATAACTGAGAGATTCCCGTAGTTTGGAATCTACTACTGGGTGCGACTTTTACCACGCAATGCGGTAAGATAATTGAGAAATCTATCACTTTCCTAATGAATCTCTTGAGTTAACTCTTGCTGAATCATTGTTGATATTTTGACAGGTTGTGGTGTCTTAATGCATTTCGATGACGAAACGTGCGATGCTGCGAAATCCAAGATTGCTTGCATTTTACAAATTGATGGCGTGTCAAAGTGGCTGGTTCTGAACTGTATGGAACTTATAAAGTAGCTTGTAATGAATGCTTGAAACCAATGCTCTTCAATTTAGTTTAATGAAACAACTATATAATGTATGAAGGATTTTATGTCTTCTGAATTTGTTGGAAAAAAGTGTAATGCAGTGGTCGGCTGGCGGGATTGATTCACAATTGATGATCAATAATTGAGGTTAGCGACTAACATTAGGTGCCTTAAGAGGAAACGGAGGTCTTCTGATGCAGGTAGGCTCACAACTATTCTTAGGATTGTGTTAACCACGTCGAACTTTGGTTGTAACTTGGATTCTTTTGTCAGGTTTCGGTGAGACAACTCTGCTGATTTGTGCAAGATACGAACAATGAGGATACACCTTGCGGCTACGACGACTTTGTCAGTAACAAGGTTGCTCGATGACATCTAGTGCGTATCATGGCTTGGTGTAACTGTTCATGGCTTAAGTGGAGTCAAATGTAGAAAGCCTACTGAATATTTCTCTGTTAGTCTCACTTGGAGTTCCAACATAGTAGACGGTCGAAGCGTCCGTGTCGTAAAATAGCAAAGTCTTGGCAGTAGTAGTGCTTGAACATCGTAGCTAGTAATAATTTATCTAAGCTTGTAGGAAGTTTGAATTTCTGTAATAGTTGTTAAGAGCCTTTGAAATAGTGGTAGGAATAGTCATGGAGTGGACTGAGGAATATCATTCAATATATATGCGGCGCTTCCAATTTGTAACAGACTACTTTGTCACCCAAATGATAAATACCGTGTTGTCATTTGAATTCTAAAAAAAGAAATCAAAATTGAATGCCATTCTAAAATCTGGATGTTAATTGAATTTCCAAGAGCCTGTTAGTCCAAATCTCTAATTTAATCGCGTGTCTAATTCTCCTGATGGGTCTTTTGTCATGAAACAAGTTGTCTTACAGACTGTTCAAACGATCCTTTTGATGACGGCAGTCCTAGCACAAAAATCAAGGTTGTGAAGAACCCTCATAAATAGCGGTTCCACTTGTCATGCAGTCCTATTCTTGAAGTTCACGAATAAATGAAAGACTTAGGACAATCCATGGTTATGATCAACTGGCTATGCTTTGGAATGCTCGACTAGGGAAGTAATTATTCATCTATTGTAAATTATGCCTGCACCAAATGGTTAGTCCAACATACATATAAACAGTAGGGTAAAGCAAACAAAAATAAACATCAGGAGGTGGGGTCTTATGGTCAAAATTTGGGGTGCGACAGATGCCCCTATTTAAGTTACTCTTATTCGGAGATATGGAGATGAAATCTCTGTCTCGACGAGATAGGAGGGACTTAAATACAAACATTGCACGAATTTTTAGGCCATAAGAAGCCACCGAATGCAGATGATATGCAATGATATGAGAATGCAAGACGGACAAATCTGTGAGAAAGAGGTAACAGGGGATGAACTGGACACGACACGCTAGACAGAAGAGCAACAGATCCAACAAGGCGGGACCCTACGAGGATAGGAACAATCACCCATGGGAAATCTCCAAACATGTGACGTTAACTCATACATCAAGGATTCGGTGATTTCGACGATTTGTGATCGAAAGATACTTTTACTATCACGGTGGCGGTCAATAGTAACTCAAAATGGATCTTTTGATTGGGGCGCAATGCATCCTTCGTCATTCAATTTTTTTATTTTATTTTATTATTTTGGTAACTCAGCTGAAACGGTAAAATGTGTAACTTCCCCTAGCATCATGGTACGGGGACCATGAGCTGGTCTCGGTTTCTGATGTCGAACTTCCCCTTGCATCATGGTATGGGAGCCATGAGCTGGTCTCGGTTCCTGATGTCGAACTTCCCCTTGCATCATGGTATGGGAACCATGAGCTGGTCTCGGTTCCTGATGTCGAACTTCCCCTTGCACCATGGTATGGGAACCATGAGCTGGTCTCGGTTCCTGATGTCGAACTTCCCCTTGCACCATGGTATGGGAACCATGAGCTGGTCTCGGTTCCTACCCAAAATGATGGAAACTCGTGAGAGCGTCTTCAAAGAGGGGTTGTAAATTTGTAGATTGTAGATGTAACTGTAGTTGTAAATTGTAATGTTGATGTAGATGTTCGGCTGTGAGCCATAGTGTCATTGTAGATTGTATGTTGTAAATTGTAGAACTGTAGAATTGTTGATGTAAATGTTGTCGATGTAATTTGTAATTGTAGAATTTTGTAGATGTGATCTTGTACTTGTAATTGTAACTTGTAGATGCAGGTTGTATTGTATTGGCAATTTGTAGAATGTGCACCGGGGATCTTCAGATGAGCTGTAAGCCGGTTGATTTGTGGAGTGTCCTCTTGTAAGGAGATATGTCATTGATAGTACTCACAATGAACTCTCTGGGGAAAAATCATTTGAGGAGTATCTTTGTTGTAAACGTAAAAATACGTAAGATTGTTGTAGCAGAAATCCTCAAATGGGGAAGTATCTGTAATGTACTTTGTTTTGACTTGATAATCTTGAAATAATCCGCTGGGGAAGGACAGATTGTCTTGAGGAAATTGTTGTTTGTCGTTTTGAGAATAGATCTGCCCAAAATGAGTTGCTCAAATAAAGAGATCTTCTGTCATTCAGCTGTAAGTTGTCGAGTGGATCTTGTAATATTGCCAGAGAAGTACCACATCTTCAATGGTGATCCTTATGATGTCAAAGTGCAAAATAAATGCACTCTTGATCAATGCTCAAAGGTTGGAGATGTTCATAGCGTGATTGTCAAAGACCGAAGTTCAATTCGGGAAATAACCGGAGAGAAACTGTCAAGCAAGACTCAACCATAGAGGCATAAACTCCAATGGGAAAGTACTGAAACAACTGTCTTCCACGAGGATCTAACTTCGTGGGGAAATAGAAACATTGAGTTTTTTCTGCTTAGGGCTGACAACTCTATTTGGAAGGAGTAAGACACGCCCGAATACCTAAGGGTAAACGCAATTGAAGAGATAGAGTAAAACATACAAAGGATGCACAAAATGCCAATGTTATGCTATCTACTTATATGATATGCGTATGCTTATGTTTGTGCCGACAAGTCAAGAGGGACACAGTGTTTATGCATGGGGAAATGCTCGAGCCCTATCTCCGCAGATCCTTCGAACGAGAGTGACCTTCACTCTCAGATGACACAAGCGTCAATAGTCTAGTCATCTCTCTGTGAGTAAGGGTGAGCATTGGCGGTCATCCTTTCGTTATTCATATATCAAGTAGAACAAATTTTGAAAAGGTTTAAATCAATTAGGATTTTGCTATCAAGATCACAGATTTAGTAAGGGAAAAAATTTTTATTGAACGGCGAGCAGCGGAAAAGCGTGACCCGATATTACAGTGTTGGAAAATGATATCGATTACATAGAGGGAATAATGTCCTGCTTCTCCTAAACAAAGTATTTCTTGACAGCATCCGCATTCACGGGGCGAGTGATCTCTTCTCCATCCATGGTTGCTAACATCAAAGCGCCTCCAGTCAAGACCCTTTTGACTACATATGGTCCATCATAATTCGGGGTCCATTTTCCTCTGATGTCAGTGAGGAAAGATTGGATTTTCTTGAGCACAAGGTCACCTTCCCTGAATACCCGGGGTCGAACCTTCTTGTCAAACGCTTTTTTCATCTTCTGCTGATACAGCTGTCCATGGCATAGCGCAACCATCCTCTTTTCTTCGATTAAGTTCAACTGATCATACCTATTCTGACACCACTCTGCCTCTGATAATTTTGCCTCTACTAAAATTCTCATAGAAGGAATCTCAACTTCTATTGGGAGTACTGCCTCCATACCGTAGACAAGTGAAAATGGAGTTGCCCCAGTCGATGTACGTACCATCGTACGGTATCCATGTAAAGCAAATGGGAGCATTTCGTGCCAATCTTTGTAAGTAACCACCATTTTCTGAATGATCTTCTTAATGTTTTTGTTGGCGGCTTCAACAGCCCCATTCATCTTTGGTCTGTAAGGAGAAGAATTGTGATGCTCGATCTTGAATTCTTCACACAACTCTTTCATCATTTTGTTATTCAGATTGGAACCATTGTTTGTAATAATTCTTCTTGGCACACCATATCGGTAAATAAGCTGATTCTTGATGAATTTGACAACCACATGTCGAGTTACATTAACATAGGAAGCCGCCTCGACCCACTTGGTAAAATAGTCAATGGCTACTAAGATGAATCGGTGTCCATTAGACGCTTTCGGCTCTATCATTCCAATCATATCAATTCCCCACATGGAGAATGGCCACGGTGATGAGATAACATTCAACAAAGTCGGAGGCACGTGAATTTTATCTGCGTAGATCTGGCACTTGTGGCACTTTCTAGCAAAATTGTAACAATCTGACTCCATAGTGATCCAATAATAACCGGCCCTTAAAAGCTTCTTAGCCATAGCATGTCCGTTGGCATGAGTGCCAAAAGATCCTTCATGAATTTCCGACATTAACCTATCCGCTTCTTGCTTGTCAACACATCTCAGCAAGACCATGTCAAAATTCCGTTTGTACAACACATTGTTACTCAGAAGGAACTTTCCAACCAACCTTCTCAAAGTCTTCTTGTCTTTGTTGGAAGCTCCCAGAGGATATTCTTGAGTTCTAAGAAACACTTCGATGTCATAGTACCAGGGTTTATCATCCTTAACTCCTTCGACAGCAAAGATGTAGGCAGGTCTATCGAGACGTTTTACTTCAATCCGAGGACACTCGTTCCAAAAGTTCACCACAATCATCGAGGCCAAAGTTGACAATGCGTCTGCCATTCTGTTCTCATCGCGAGGGATATGATGAAACTCAACCCTATCAAAGAACGGTAACAATCTTCTAGCATAATCCCTGTATGGGACTAAATTATCATGTCGAGTTATCCATTCTCCAGTAATTTGGTTGATTACTACTGCAGAATCACCAAACACATCTAAATTCTTAATTCTCAAATCGGTTGCTTCTTCGAGACCCATGATACATGCCTCATACTCAGCTTCGTTATTAGTACATTGGAATGCTAATCTGGAGGTGAATGGGAAATGGGTCCCTTGAGGAGTCACAATAACAGCACCTATCCCTTTTCCATGAGCGTTGACAGCTCCATCAAAGATTAAACCCCACTGAGAACCTGGCTCTGGTCCTTCACCGTGTACGGGTTCTTCACAATCTTTCATCTTTAAGAACATGACATCTTCATCAGGAAAGTCATCATTTGAGGGTTGATGATCCAAAATAGGTTGGTGAGCCAGGTGATCAGCCAAAACACTTCCTCTAATAGCTTTCTGAGTGTGGTACTCGATATCATACTCGGACAATAACATCTGCCATCTGGCAATTCTCCCAGTCAAAGCGGGCTTCTCAAAAATATACTTGATGGGATCCATCTTTGAAACTAACCAAGTAGTGTGGTTCAACATATACTGGCGTAAACGCTTAGCGGCCCACGCTAGAGCGCAACAAGTCTTCTCTAGCATAGTGTATCTGGTCTCACAATCGGTAAATTTCTTGCTCAGGTAATAAGTGACATGATCTTGCTTTCCGGCTTCATCTCGCTGACCGAGTACGCAACCCATTGAATCCTCTAGAACCGTCAAATACATAATCAAAGGGCGCCCTTCAACCGGTGGTATCAGGATAGGTGGTTTGAGCAAATACTCTTTGATACTATCAAAAGCCCTTTGACAATCTTCAGTCCAAACGTACCCTTGTTCTTTCCTCAGGAGCTTGAAAATAGGTTTACATGTAGCAGTCATGTTGGATATAAACCTGGAGATGTAGTTCAAACGCCCTAAGAATCCTCTGACTTGTTTCTCAGTGGCGGGAGCTGGCATTTCTCGGATGGCTTTTACTTTGTCAGGGTCCACTTCAATCCCTTTTTGACTGACAATAAAACCCAATAATTTCCCTGATCGTACTCCAAATGTACACTTGTTGGGGTTCAGACGAAGTTTGTATTCCCTCAAACGAACAAACAGCTTAGCCAGGTGTTTAACATGATCATCTTCGGTTTTTGACTTAGCTATCATATCGTCCACATACACCTCAATCTCCTTGTGCATCATATCATGGAACAAAGTAGTCATAGCTCTCTGATATGTTGCCCCTGCATTCTTTAATCCAAATGGCATAACTTTATAACAAAAGGTGCCCCAGGGTGTTATGAATGATGTCTTTTCTCTGTCTTCGGAAGCCATTCTAATCTGGTTGTAACCTGAAAAACCATCCATGAAGGAGAACACCTCATATCTTGCAGTACTGTCTACCAGGATGTCAATGTGAGGTAATGGGAAATCATCTTTCGGGCTGGCTTTATTCAAATCCCTGTAATCTACACACATGCGAACCTTGCCATCCTTCTTCGGAACGGGTACAATATTAGCCAACCATAGTGGATATTCGGCAGTAACAAGGAAACCTGCATCAATCTGTTTCTGTACCTCTTCCTTAATCTTCAGATCCATATCAGGTCGAGTCCTTCTAAGCTTCTGTTTTATCGGCGGGCATTCTGGTTTTAAAGGTAAATGATGCTCAACTATAGCTGTGTCCAAACCGGGCATATCCTGATATGACAAAGCAAACACATCAACAAACTCTCCAAGCAGATCAATCAGCTGTTTCTTCACATCTGGTTTGAGCAGAGCTCCAATTTTCACTTCTCTACGGATTTACTCTGATCCCAAGTTGATTACCTCCACCGGCTCTTGATGGGGTTGGATAGCTTCTTCTTCTCTCTCAAGCAATCTAGTAATTTCTTCTGGAATACCATCTTCTTCGTCCTCGGCTTCATACACAGGAAACTCAAAATTCGGAGAAGGTAGTGGATCATTATTCCCAGGTTGTAATTTGTGTAGCAATCTGCGCAAGTGACGTGATTTTTAATAAGTTTTTGCTTTGTAAAGTGGAAAGTGTGTGTACGCGAGATGCTACTTATTATTTTCCAACATCGTGAATAAAATAAAATAAAAAGATGTAAACGAAAGTAGTTTATTGATGATAGCAAAAACCGAAAAGACACGCCCAACAAAGTCACCTTTGCCTTGGGCAGAGCAAAGGGAATTATTAAAAGTATGCCCTACTAAATGCAGTTTCGCTTTGGGCAGAGCGAAAATTTTAAACAAATGCTTTACTTAGATATATGAATGGCGGTAGGAGCTTCAACCACACTCCAATTCTTGACCACGACGCCTGGAGTCACAAAGTCTGGGATGTCTTCAGCTGGCTCTTCCTCAGTGATGGCGTAAACTCCAAAGGTATAGTCGAAATCATCTGACACGTAACCTGGATCTTCCATATAGGGCTCGTAGTCTTCATAAGGAATGGGGGACCTTGTAGAACCGTCCGATATGTAGCCCTCGAGTTCATCTTTTAACACAGCATTGACCTGAGGATGGTGGGTGATCCCTCCACTACGGAACACTTCACTGATCAGTGGAAACCCTTGATTTTTGGTGCCTTGGTGAGCAGAACTGCTGGTGAAACCGAGACCCTCCTTGTTCTTGTTCTCTGGCAAAGACAACACCTTTCCCCACATTGATTGGTGACCACTGTTCACCACTCGTTATGCGTCTTTAAATGATGACATGGATGCCTGAGCTCTCTGAGTACTCTCACCCACAACAGACAGAGCTTGAAACTGCGTGCCAACTTCCTCTTCAGCTTCAACATATGAGAATGATGATAAGTGACTTACCACCAAAGCTCTCTCTCTACAAACTGTAACTACTTTCCCTTCAAAAACATATTTTAACTTCTGATGCAGGGTAGAAGTAACTGCTCCAGCTTCATGTATCCATGGCCTCCCTAGTAAACAACTGTAGGCGGCACGAATGTCCATGACCTGAAACGGGATCATGAAAGTCTGTAGTCCAATAGTCATAGGCAAATCAACCTCACCAATTACTGTTTTCCTTGACCCATCGAAAGCTTTGACGATAACGCGACTTGGCCTCATCGGTGGTCCCTGATATGACAACTTAGATAGGGTGGTCCTAGGCATTACGTTTAGAGACGATCCAGTGTCAACCAGCACACTGGACAGGGAGTCATTTCCGCAGTTCACAGAAATGTGCAAAGCCATATTATGTTTTCTCCCTTCCTCTGGGAGATCATCTTCATTGAAACCCAGATTATCACTCGAAGTAATACTGCCAATGATGTTATCGAATTGTTCCATAGTCACATCCTGCTCGACATAGGCTTGTTCCAAAATCTTCTGAAGTGCTTCTCTATGAGCCTCGGAACTCATCAATAATTGTAGCACAGAAATCTTTGACGGGGTCTGCAAAAGCTGATCTGCAACCTTATACTCGCTTCTCTTGATTATTTTCAAACATTCATCGGAGTTGGATAAGTTAGACCCACCATATTGCCCCACATTTGGGTCCTTTGAGCCTGATGGTTCGAACAAAACCTCTTTTTCTTTCGGTGGCACAGTCGGGTAGATTCGCCCGCTTCTTGTCACTCTACTAACATCTGCAATATTAACGATTGAGGGTATGGTGGGTAGAGGCACTTCTTTCCCATCCTCCAACATAGTAGCATTGTATCTATAAGGGATGGCCTTACTAGAGGTATAAGGGACAGGTCCAGGCACATTGATTACCAACGGAGCAACAGTTGGCTTCTTGCTATTGTAAACGATCTCTATACATTCCACCTCTTTAAAGTGGGGTACTATGACACAGACTTCTTCAGCTTTCTCACTTGAAACTTCTTGATCATCACTTTCTAAACAAACTTCAATCATATTGACAGAGGGTGAACCATGTGGTGGTAATGGATTCTTCTGTACATTCGGGTCGGAATCCCTAAAAGACAAGATCCCATTTTTTATGAGCCTCTGGACATCCATCTTCAAGCCGAAACAACTCTCAATATCATGTCCTGGAGCACCCTGATGGTAAGGACAGAACTTGTCAGCTCTATAAGAAGGGGGAGGATTCGTGGGAGCCGGAGGTGGAGCTTTCGTCTGAATGTGACCCTTTTGGATCAAGGCGGGGAATAAATCAGTGTATGTCATTGGGATCGGATCAAAATTTATTTTTCGGTACACACGACCCTGATTGCTAGGTGGCCGATTCTGCTGAGGATTCTGTGGACTCTGCTGAAGTTGGGGTTGTTGAGTAATGGGAGACTGAGGTTGTTGATAGGGTCGTGGAGACTGTAGCTGATAAGCCGGAGCATTAAACACTGGAGACACCGCTGCAACCTGATGTGGTGGCATGTACCTCCTTCTGAATTGTCCTTTTTGAATAGCATTCACACTTTGTTCCTTTTTCTTCGCGAAACTGCTCCCATACCTCTTAGGAGCATTTTCTTCTTTGGTCAGCCTTCCCTCGCGAACACCTTCTTCTAAACGCATTCCCATGTTGACCATTTCAGTAAAGTCACTGGGAGCGCTGGCTACCATCTTCTTATAAAAGAAAGGACCCAGAGTCTTCAGAAAAATCTTGGTCATCTCTTTTTCTTCTAATGGTGGCGTGACTTGTGCGGCCAACTCGCACCAACGCTGGGCATATTCTTTGAAGTTCTCCTTATCCTTCTGTGCCATTGCTCTCAACTGATCTCGGTCGGGTGCCATGTCCACATTGTACTTATACTGCTTGATAAAGGCTCCTCCCAGATCATTGAAAGTTCGAATCTTTGTACTGTCCAGCCCCATATACCACTTGAGTGCGGCGCCTGTCAAACTGTCTTGGAAATAGTGAATGAGTAACTGATCATTATCAGTTTGGGCAGACATCTTCCTGGCGTACATAATGAGATGGCTCTGAGGGCAGGTATTCCCCTTGTACTTTTCGAAATCAGGAACTTTGAACTTTGGTGGGACTTTAACATTTGGCACCAAACATAGCTCAGAAGCACTCTTACCAAATAAATCTTTTCCCCGAAGGGCTCTCAATTCCTTTTGTATTTCAGAAAACTGGTCTTGGAATCCATCCATCTTCTCTTCTAAACCCACGGTCTCGGTTGGCGACCCATGTAGAATTGGTTCATCCAGAATATACGGGACAGTGTTCACCTGCGGAGGCGCAGTAGTCATCACAGCAGAAACAACAGGAGCAGCTTGAACAGTGGTCACAACGGGGGTCTCAGACACGGGCAGACGGTAACCAGCCGGAGTAAAATAGGGAGACATCCCCCACGGGAAACCTTGAGGCATACTGTAAGATACTTCAGCAACAGAAGACACCACTGGGATCGGTGTTGGTGTCACTTCGGGTACAACAGTCCTTGGAACTTCTTGGTTGTTGATCGAGATTTGACTGGACAAAGCTTCTACCAGGCCATTCAACTTTTCCAAACTCTCTTTCATGCTTGCAACTTCCTCACGGAGCACCCTGTTCTCTTGTTCTAGCTGATCCATCTTCTGACGTCGACTGGCTCGAGTGTTGTATCGGTGATTCAGCTTGTTCTGCGGAGACGAAGCAAGAGTAAGACCCTGGAATGCAAATGATGTTATGCTTATGTAAAATGCAAATGAGTGTGAAACTTTCAAGAAACTCAAGTAACTCTGGCATTGTAACCTTGGAAAAACTTATTTTATTTTGAAGATTGAAGCATTACAAAAACGGAGTACTCTTTTAAGAGTTTATTACATTGAATCAAAAGCAAAAGAGAAACTCGGTGATCTACTCCTTATGCTCCCTCTGTGCGCGAAGCTCTCCTTCCAACTTATTGATGTGTTCTTGCAACTCGGCTTTTTCTCTGATGAGTCGGTCGACACACTCCTTCCAAGCCATAGTATCTAGGGGAAGATCATCACTGGTGACAGCACTTGAAGAGGCGTGAGAGGAAAATAAATCCCCTTGCGCTTT
This sequence comes from Lathyrus sativus, assembly GCA_963859935.3. Lineage (NCBI taxonomy): Eukaryota > Viridiplantae > Streptophyta > Magnoliopsida > Fabales > Fabaceae > Lathyrus > Lathyrus sativus. Next base: position 674,662,391 of record OZ012739.1, on the reverse strand, counting down.
TCTTTTCCTTGCGAGTTCAACTTCTGGTAACCTCTGGGACTTTTCTTGCTCTACCTTAAGCGTGAAAAACTTGTTCTTCCAAGCGGCCTTCAATTTTCGAGCTTCGTCCAAAGCAGCCTTCAATTGATCTACTTCAATCACATCGAACCAATCTGGGTCATGGAAGGCCAACACCATGGGTTCATGGAAAGGGAACGGCATCTTGAGGTCAAGAGCTCTTGCTCGCACCCAATGTAGATATTCTTCAGAGACAGTACAATTGGGGTATCCTAAAGCAGCTTTCCCTTCTTTATTGATGTATTCCCATGAGTAAATTATGACGGTCTTCAGGTCTGGGTCTTCTCCTTCTTTGAGAAAGATTCCTTCTAGCAGAGTCTGATCAGGTACTTCAATCATGGGATGCCCAAATTGGAGATGGGCCAGCGCAGGGTTGTAACTTATGCATCCTTCTCTTCCAATAAGCGGTACGTTGGTAAAACCTCTGATGCTATGGATCATACTTATACCTCCATATGTAGGATCGTACCACACAATGTCAGAGTGAGTAAGGGCCATAACTATCTCGGGCCAACGAGGCGACTCCTCTTCTTCCCATATAGACGGGTGTCGAGTTAAGCGAGCAATGAACCATGAATACAGCAGAGCGGCACAACAAACGACGTGCCCTCCTCCCTCGACATTCCTCGAGTGGATTGAAAAGTATGTGTCTGCGAGCAAGGTTGGAACGAGATTCTTAAGTATGAACAGTTTAATTGCGTTCATATCAACGAAATCATCGATCTTCGGGAACCAGAAAATTCCATAAACCAGCAGAGCAAAGGTGGCTTCCATGATAAGGACTTCTTTTCTTTCAGCATGGTAGCGAACTTTTTCAATCAAAAAGTCAGCAGGGAATCCAAGGACTCCTTCCTTGGTGGTTAGGTGCGCTTGCACGTCTGCCAAGCTAAGGTGAGCGGCGTTGGCAATTTCTTGATGACCGGGCGCGTCTTCTTGGCCGGTGAATATGGGACGGGCCGTTACAGGCATCCTCAGAAAATCAGAATACTCTTCCAACGTCGGCATCAACTGGTAGTCTGGAAAAGTGAAACAGTGGTACAATGGGTCATAGAATTGAACGAGGGTCTCCAATAACCCCTCCTTCATCTGGAGTTCGAGGAAACGGAAGACTTCTCCATACTCTGCTGCGAAGGCGTACCGATTCTCGATGAGGTCAGCTAGCTCTCTCAAGCTTTCAATGTTAGGGCTCTGAAAAGTGTACTCCAAGGCTTCTCTTTTGGAATCCATGGTTACAATACCTAAGAAATAAAGTTGAGCTTCTTGAAATGAATAGAGACAGAATGTAATGCAATATGAGTAGGACTTCATGGGATCCTGATCACACTAAAATTCACCGTATTTCTGACTCCGATTTCGCATGCATTCTTAGCTTTTATTGTTGTTTTGCTTTGTTATTGCTTTGTTTTCTTATGTTTTCAGGTTTTTATAATAATCGGAGCTTGAATCGGGAAAAGGAGCGAAAAAGGAGTGAAAACGGACGAAAACCTAGAAATTCAGCATTTTGCACTTACGGCACCCACTGTGGCGGGCGCCATGGGGTTAGCCATGACGTGGCCACGTCTCAAGACCACTCCTCAACCTCCAAGACCCACGATCCCCACTCCATCATCCCCTGTAGGGACCGTGGCGGGCGCCATAGGCCTGTGGCGGGCGCCACAAGGCAAAAATCTTCAACCTCCACTTTTTAGTGGAGGGGCGTCCCGGTCATTTCGCGCTTCTAGTTTCTCCTATAAATAGGACCTTAGATTTTCGTTTTTCTTCATCCAGAATTAAAATTCTCTAGGCATATATCAGTTATAAAGCAGTTGCCATTCCACATCGGGGTGCCTCTGCAATCGAGTGATCGAGTCTGTAATCTGTCTGTGGTTCGAGTTTTGGAGCACTCTGGAGGAAGTTAATCCTGCCGCCATTTTAATTCCAGTTAGTATTTTATTTTTCCGCATTGCTTTACTTTTATTTATTTTCTCGCACTTTACTTTGTTTATTTCCCGCACTCGCACATTTACGTTGTTTATTTCCCGCACTCGCACATTTACTTTGTTTACTTCCCGCACTCGTTTTAAATTACTTATATGAAAAACTATAAAAAGAATATTTACTTTATCATGTCTAACTAATCCCATAAAGGTTAGAATGTAAGGATCGTAATTAAACCAGTAATCAGTATAATTGTTCGTGGAAACACCTAAGGGCTATTTTATCTTTCAATTCAAGTAATTGTTTTTAACTATTTCAAAAACAGCCAAAAGCGCTTTGTATAGTTCATTAGGAGTTTTTAGATTAAAAAGAAAAGAGATTTTAAAACGATTTTCGGACGCGTTATGAGATTTAGAGTCTGGTTCATAAGAACCTCTTTTTGCTAAGAAGTCCAGGTTAAAATACTTTTCAACTTTGTTAAGAAACTATATTTCTTAAAAATAGGTTTACTACTCTAACGCAGTACGCACCTTTTTATCCGTGACAATAGGAGGGGTTGATTAGAGAGTACAACTCGGTTCTGAATACGCGAAAGCGACAGTTCCTGTCAAATTAGTTCCTTTCAAAAGAGAAAACATTGCCCATAAGTAGTTCCATTAACAAGTACTGGATTATCATTGATTACGTGAATTACATTCGAGCCTGTCTTTTATTTATTATTTAAAATTATAATTTTATTTACCATTGCACCCTTACTAAAACCCTTAAAAATAGTTGCCTTAGATAAACACCATAACAACAGGTACGATAGATTGACACTTGGTCTCTGTGGATTCGATAATCTTTTATATTACTTTGACGTGATTCGTACACTTGCGAAAAACACGCATCAAGTTTTTGGCGCCGTTGCCGGGGACCAATATCGTCAAATTTCATTACTCTGTAGTTATACCGTTTAGACTAAGGTTGTTACCCACCGGTCAATGCGAAAGACTCGCAGTGCCGGAAGTTTAGTAGACCCTCTAGCTGAACCTGAACGTTACGCTCGCGCACGTTTGTTTTTCCATAGGAATAGGAGAGCTATGGCCGAAGATCAAAACCGAAGACCTCTTAAGGACTTCGCCCAACCATCAAACGAGGAACCTAGTTCCAGTATAGTAAACCCCGCTATCCCAGCCAATAATTTTGAACTTAAACCATCCCTGCTGCAATTAGTGCAACAGAGACAATTCGCAGGTCTCGCTACTGATAACCCAAACCAACATTTAAAAAACTTTCTTCAGTTAGCAGACACCTTTAAGACCAATGGAGCTTCTCCTGAGGCAATACGCTTAAGATTATTTCCCTTTTCCCTCAGAGATAAAGCTCTATCATGGTTAGATTCCCTTCCACCCAATTCAATAACAACTTGGGATGACCTTAGAAAAGTTTTCCTTGCTAGATATTTTCCCCCAAGTAAGACCGCTCTTCTTCGAAACCTAATAATTAGATTTACCCAACATCAAGGAGAGTCGTTGTTCGAAGCCTGGGAGAGATATAAAGAACTATTAAGAGCATGCCCACACCATGGCCTAGAGAATTGGCTAATCATCCAAACCTTCTATAATGGACTTCTTTATAACACTAAAATGACCATCGACGCTGCCGCTGGTGGCGCACTGATGAACAAACCTTACCCTGAAGCTAGTGCCCTTATCGAGGATATGGCCCAAAACCATCAATCATGAGGAGTAGAACGAGCGACAGTGGAAAAGAAGGAAGCCCAAGGAGGAATACATGAGCTAAGCTCTATAGACATGATGCAGGCTAAAATGGACGCGTTGGCCCTTAGAGTCGAACATATGTGTATAACTCCGAATACTGTTGCCGCAGTTTCGCCGAATTGTGAGATATGTGGAACGCAAGGACACCAATCCTCCGAATGCAATCTGTTGAATGAAACCAACACTGAGCAAGTGAACTATACCCAAGGGAACCCATTTTCAAACACATATAACCCTGGATGGAGGAATCACCCAAAATTCTCCTACAAAAATAATAACCCTATCCAAAATACCGCACCTCCGAGACAACAAGGTTACCAAGCCCCTAGAACAAATCAACCTATGCAACCTGTACCACCTAGCCCGAGCTTTGAGGAAGTTGTAAAAGATTTTATCGTTGCTCAAAAACAACAAAACAAAGAGTTCATGAACCATAACGTCCATGTTAACGAACTAATTACCAAGTTAGGAACCAAGGTTGATCAAATTATTACTCATAATAAGATGCTTGAAACCCAGATCTCTCAGGTAGCGTTAAACCAAGCCCCACAGACTACACCTGGAGGACAGTTCCCTGGACAACCTCAACAAAACCCGAAAGGGCAAGCTAATGCCATTACTCTACGAAGTGGAACCGCTTATAAGGAACCTTTAAACCCTAGATTAAGTGAGCCCGAAACTTCTGAGAGGAATGAGGAAAAGGAACCGGAGAAGCCTGAAACCCTGGAAAGTCAAGAAAAAGGAGAAGAACCTAAAAATAAAACCTATGTACCGCCACCGCCATACAAACCACCAATACCTTACCCTCAAAGATTAAAGAAAACCCAAATCGATAATCAATATCAAAAATTCGTTAAGGTTATAGAAAAACTTCACGTAGAAATCCCCTTTACAGAAGCCATCACCCAAATACCTTCTTATGCTAAGTTTCTCAAAGACATACTTACAAATAAACGTAGACTCGAAGATCCGAAACCCGTGGAATGTAATTCTATTTCCGAAAATAGGTTAGCAAAGAAAGATAAAGATCCCGGAAATTTTTCCATTCCTTGTGTTTTGGGAAATCATGTCATCGAAAAAGCTTTTCTAGACTTAGGAGCTAGTGTGAGCTTAATGCCTTTAGCAGTTTGTGAGAGATTAAACTTAGGAGAATTACAACCTACTAAGATGTCACTTCAATTAGCCGATAGATCCGTTAAATACCCTATAGGCATACTTGAAGACGTCCCTGTTAGGATAGGTCAGTTGTTTATACCTACTGATTTTGTTGTCATGGACATTAAAGAAGATGACGACATACCAATCCTCCTAGGTAGACCGTTCTTATCGACTGCTGGAGCCGTAATAGATGTTAAAAAGGGAAAACTAACTTTTGAGGTAGGTGGCCAGAAGATAGAATTTATATTGTCAAAATTTCTTATGGCACCTGTGATAGGAGATTCTTGTTATGCCTTAGATATCATCGAAGAATGTATTAGGGAATTAGAACAAGAAGAAGAAACTGAATCTATAAAATTGCCATCAACCCTTATTTTGGAAGATGACAATTATAAAACACCCTACATTGATGATAACCTTCACGAATGTTTATCTCTTACCCCAGATCCTATGCCTTGCCCTATAAAACCGACCGTAAAACTTAAGGAACTGCCTAAAAACCTGAGATATGAATTTCTTGATGAAGATATGAACCGTCCAGTTATAGTCAGTGCTACCTTAAACCAAGAAGAAACCGATCAATTATTAGAAGTTTTACGTAGGTACCCCTCAGCCTTAGGATATAAGATCTCTGATCTAAAAGGAATAAGCCCATCCGTATGCATGCATCGGATTTTGCTTGAAGAAGATTCAAAACCTTCTAGAGAACACCAACGTAGAATAAATCCTATAATGAGTACTGTAGTTAAGACTGAAGTTCTTAAGTTACTAGAAGCAGGTATAATATATCAGATCTCGGACAGTAAATGGGTGAGTCCTGTGCATGTAGTACCTAAAAAGGGAGGCATCACAGTCGTGCAAAACGAGAAGGGCGAACCTGTAGCAAAAAGAACTGATGGAGGTTGGCGTATGTGCATAGATTATAGAAAATTAAATAAAGCAACTAGGAAGGACCATTTCCCATTACCATTCATAGACCAAATGTTGGAGCGCCTAGCCAGACACTCTTACTTTTGTTATTTAGATGGATATTCAGGATTCTTCCAAATACCTATTCACCCCGAAGATCAAGAAAAAACTACCTTTACATGCCCAGTTGGAACCTTTGCCTATAGAAGAATGCCTTTTGGACTTTGTAATGCTCCTGCAACTTTCCAACGCTGCATGATGTCTATCTTTGCTGATTATTTGGATGGAATCATGGAAGTATTTATGGACGATTTCTCAGTTTGTGGGTCAGATTTCAAAAATTGTCTTGTCAACCTTGAGAAAATCCTGGAGAGATGTGTGGAGGTAAACCTTGTGCTAAATTGGGAAAAATGTCATTTCATGGTCACCGAAGGGATTATTTTAGGACATATAGTTTCCGAAAAAGGTATAGAGGTAGATAAAGCAAAAATAGAAGTCATAGAGAATCTAAAACCGCCGAAGACTATCAGGGAGATAAGAAGTTTTCTTGGACATGCCGGATTTTACCGACGTTTTATCAAGGATTTCTCCAAAATAACAAAGCCCTTAACTGGTCTTTTAATGAAAGATGCTGAGTTCATCTTCGATGAAAAATGTACTGAAGCATTTAATCTTCTGAAGCAAGCTCTGATTTCAGCACCTATAATGAAACCCCCTGATTGGTCGGAACCGTTTGAGATAATGTGTGACGCCAGTGATTATGCTGTTGGAGCCGTTCTAGGTCAGAGAAAAGATAAGAAGTTACATGTGATTTATTATGCCAGTAGAACCCTAGACGCTGCACAGCTCAACTACGCAACAACCGAAAAAGAGCTCCTAGCTGTAGTTTTTGCAATAGACAAATTTAGATCTTATCTAGTAGGAGCCAAGATTATAGTTTACACCGACCATGCTGCCATTCGTTACTTACTAAGCAAAAAAGATGCCAAGCCTAGGTTACTTCGACGGATTCTATTATTACAAGAGTTTGATTTGGATATCCGTGACAAGAAAGGCACTGATAATGTGGTAGCTGATCACCTATCTAGGCTAGAATACCTGAAACCTGATCCAGTACCCATAAATGACGATTTTGCCTACGATAGACTGATAGCCCAACTAGAAACCATTAAAGATGATAACCCAGACCCTCATGAGCAATTTCATAAATCCTTAGCTATAAGCAATGTACCTTGGTATGCAGATTTTGTTAATTACCTAGCCGCTGACATCATACCCCCTGATCTAAACTACCACCAGAAGAAGAAGTTCTATAGTGATGTGAGAAACTTCTATTGGGACGATCCATTTCTTTTCAAGAGAGGTAAAGATGGCATTTTCCGCCGTTGTGTTCCAGAAGAAGAGGTAAATAATATAATTGAGCATTGTCACTCTGCACCCTATGGTGGACATGCAGGCACATCTAAGACCTACGCCAAGATTCTTCAAGCTGGCCTATTCTGGCCTACTATGTGGCGTGATGTCCATGCTTTCATTGTCAAGTGTGACAGATGCCAACGCACAGGAAATATTTCAAGACGTAATGAAATGCCGTTAAGAAATATCCAAGAAGTAGAACTCTTCGACGTATGGGGTATGGACTTTATGGGACCGTTCCCACCATCTTTTGGAAATCAGTACATATTAGTAGTTGTTGACTACGTGTCTAAATGGATTGAAGCTATCGCCGCACCCACAAACGACACCAGAGTAGTCATCAAATTATTCAAGAATTATATATTTCCCAGGTTTGGAACACCCCGTTTAGTCATAAGTGATGGAGGATCACACTTCATATCGAGAATATTTGATAAACTTTTAAGCAAGTATGGAGTTAAGCATAGAGTAGCAACACCATACCACCCACAGACCAATGGACAAGTGGAAGTATCTAATAGGGAGATAAAACAAATCCTCGAGAAGACTGTCTCTATATCTAGAAAAGATTGGTCGCAGAAACTTCAAGAAGCATTATGGGCCTATAGAACCGCTTTCAAAACTCCTATAGGAACAACCCCTTATCAACTGGTCTATGGAAAATCATGTCACTTACCATTTGAGTTGGAGCATAAGGCCTATTGGGCCATCAAAACTTTGAATTTGGATTACTTGACAGCTGGTGAGAAACGTATCCTTGATATCCACAAATTAGAAGAGCTCAGACAATCTGCCTACGAAAATGCCATCATATACAAAGAAAGAACAAAAGCTTGGCATGACAAAAGAATCATAAGAAGAGACTTCAAAATAGGCGATCCTGTTCTCCTGTTCGATTCTAGGTTACGACTATTTCCAGGTAAACTCCGTTCGAGATGGACTGGCCCTTTCGAAGTATCTAAGATCCTGAGATCCGGTGCTATTGAAATCAAGAACCAAACATGTAAACCGTTCATAGTCAATGGACAGAGGTTGAAGCCCTACGAAGGAGGTGACATTCCAACAACATACACCTGTCATACTCTGAGTGATCCACCATATCCTTCCAATGATGTTTAAATATCGGTCGTCGAGCTAATGACGTTAAACAAGCGCTGCATGGGAGGCAACCCATGGTTTTTCTTATTTTTGTACTTTTTATTTTTACTTTATTTTAATTTGTTTATTTTATTATTATGTCAGGACTCACGGTTGAATGTTTTATGTGCTTTCAGGACTTGTTTGCTAACCTTGTACAGAATGCAGAACCCTGATGACATGCACGTGGCCTTTAGAGATGATGCACAGAGAGAGCGTTACTATGTTCACATGAGACGCCCTATGGCTCCTACCAGGTACCCTGACCATGTCTGCATGGATGCCTTGGGGATAGAGCCAAGCGTCAGATTTTTATGCCATCAACTCCAGTGGGACCAGTTTGACGACAGGAACGACACTTATAGGAACTTGACTCTTGAGTTCCTCAGCTCGTTTCATCATGACCCTTGGGCTGGACCCGATGGACTCGCTGTTTTCAGGTTGTTCGGGATTGACTACTCATTCTCTCACAAAGGGTTTGGTGATTTACTAGGTTTCCAGACTACTCCTGATGCTATTCCAGAGACTCCGATGGGGTATTTTATGAGCAGAGAAGTGGAAAAGTTTTGGACTAAAATATCAGGCGGAGGGAGCCAAGATCCTTCTACCCAGTTTTCTCAGGTAATCCACAACCCTGCATTGAGGTACTTCCAGATGATTCTAGCACATTCTTTCCTAGGTTTTCCAGATACAGAGACACTGCTAAGTGAAGAGGAGATTTTCCTACTGTTTTGTGCGACTCAGTCTCGCCCTGTTGCTTGTGGCAACTTTCTACTGAAGGGCCTTGCTAGTGTTGCCAGATCATCAGTAGGAATCATCCATGTCGGTGGGATTGTTACACAGATTGCTACTGCATTGGGTTTGTCTCGCAAGCTATTACACCTCAGGACCTTCTGCTGCTACACCACCCTGGATATTGATTTTTGTCTTGATAGAGGACTGATGAGGAGGGCTTCTTTTGAGCCCAACATGTTTAGATTGCTGATCGACGGTGAAGCGATACACTACTTTACATTACCAAATCCGCTGATGACCAGTGTCCATGATCCTGCCAATTGGAGTTATGCTCTAGAGGGTTATGGAGAGACTGTCGAAGAGCCGAAATCGCCTCCCGCCGCTGAGTACACTCCTACACCTCTTACTCCCCGAATCACTGTTATGTCTAACAATATGTCTCTGCAGCCACCTGACCTACAAACACAGATTTATGAGCTCCGCAAGGAGACTGCCCTGCTCAAGCAGGAAGTGGCAGACTTAGAGTTACAGATGCAGGTTTCTGATCTCACTCATGCCTCAGAGACCGATGCTCTACATCAGGCGATCGACGAGCTTCGGAGGGAGATAGCTGAGATTCGTGGATCAAGCCAGGATAAGAAACCTACCACATGACTCATTCCACCCTGACAGCACTACCCTAGTATTTAACTTCGTTTTATTTATCGCATTTCCACTTTTATATTTTCATGCACTTTGAATTCCTTATATGTATACATATTATGCACTAATTTTTCTTTTTCTTTTTTGATTTTTAAGTATTTTATTTTTTGTCGTGCAAAAGAAAAAAATATAAGACAAAAATATTTTCATTTTTTGTCTTTACAAAAAAATATGCAAGCCTCAAGCCTTGAAAAGAAGAAGAAAACGCTATTCAGACCCCCCGAAGACCAAGGTGCAAGGAAGGCCCAAAAGGAGGATCCAAAACCACAAGGCCCAGGAATTGGCCTTGTGGCGGGCGCCATAGGCCCTGTGGCGGGCGCCACACCGTTGTCATCACCAAATACGGGATTCAATCCCCATTTCCACCATTTTCATCCCTTTCTTCACCAAAAACCCATTTTTCCAACCTTCCAAATCCTCCTTGAACCCCATTAAAGCTCCCCCATTTCCAAAATACCCTCCATCCATAAAACATATCCAACATCCATTTCCATTTTCATCCATCAAAAACCAAAAAAATCAAAACTTTATCATTCCCCTCATAAACCACTTTTCTACTATTTTCACTACCTAAGGAGCTTTTCAACAATGGAGTTCAACGGATTTATTCTTCGTGATGGAAGACCGGGCGAAAGGCAACGGAAAATTATTCAGAGGCTTCAAAGTCGAGAAATCCTCTCGATTAGGTACGTCGACGATAACTGTCTGTATGCTTTGGGTATTTATCATAGTGTTTTTAATTTATTAGAATTTCTAGGCTTGCATAATATTTTCATTAATCAGGAACCTACCTATGAGAGGCTGACAACTGAGTTTTTGAGTTCTTTGATATACATTGTCAGTCCTAACACTGCTAGCACTGTCGGTACTGTTATTTTTAGACTATTTGGAATTGAATATGAATTCAGTACCAATGAGCTAGCAGATTTGTTAGGAATCCCTCATAGGGAAGGTTCGATTTGTGAGGCACCTTTGGATGCTGAATGGTCGGCCGAGGTATTTACCTTCTGGCTAAGGCTTTCAAGTACTTCAATTAATTCTTTTGAAGGGATACTTGCGTCGACCATTCACAACCCGGCCATAAGAGTTTTTAGACTTCTTTTGGCATGTACTATTTTTGGCCGGGAAAGTCCAAACAAGGTTAATGCTCGTGAACTCCTATTTTTGCAAGGATGCCTCACTAGAACCCACATCAATCCGGTCCCGTTTATGCTTGCCCACATGACTTTATTTACTAATAAAACAGGACCGATTGTTTTTGGAGGGCTTGTTACGTCTATTGCTCGGGCTCTTGGCCTGAATGATGAGATAGCTACACTTGAACCACTACCTCCTCGCACAATTAATTTAAAATTTCTGAAAGACATGAAATTGTGCCGAACAAGGAGAGAAGGTGGTTATGAGTTGATGGTTCATGGGGTAGCTATCCCATCTGTTGCTTTACCATGCAGTAGACGTACTGATGTACGTGATGAAAGAAACTGGACCTATGATCTTAATGCTCCACGTGTTTTGGGTCCACTTCCTCCTAATATTCCCGATGGGGAGGCACATGACACTGATGATGAGTATGATCGGAGAGAGCAGTCTCCCATCCCTCACATGTCCCCCCATCGTCCTTCACAGTCACACACTGCACCATCTTCCTCTAACCCTGTTGCAGGTACTGCTCCTGGATTCTTTGTCACCGAGGAGATGTGGCGTGATATGACAGCTAGAGAGGAAAGGCGTGATGGCCTTCTCTCTACTATTTCACAACAGCTGACGGACAATATGAGCTTCATGCAACAATCACGATTGGTTTCGGATCGTTCCTATAGCAACGTTTGCCGTACCTTGAACGCTATTTCATTAGAGCAGAGCCGTCAGAGAGAGTTCAACAGCCGACACTACCAGCTTGTAGAGGCTACTCAGGGTTCCATCTTGGGTAACCTTCGAGAGGTCCGGAGTGCTCAGGCTGCTTTATCAGCACGACTCGACCGGAGGGACCAGCATCGTAGTAGATCCCGTCGTTCCAGACCATCACATCAGGACGGCGAAGGCACCAGTGCCCCTCCTCAGTAGTCTTGTTCCAGGTTACCCCCCTTATCTTATCTCGAAACATTGGGGACAATGTTCGATTTAAGTGTGGGAGGGGATTTTATTGCTTTCTGTTATTTCCCTTTTTAGTTAATTTCCTTTCAGTTATTTCCCTTTTCAGTAATTTATTTTTCTTAGATAATGCATGAGTCTGACGAGTCACCAGTATAGTGTCTTTTTAGTTCATCTTCATTTTTTCCCATTTCCTTAGCCTTACCAGAAAATTTTTAAAAAGAAAACAATGTTGTTTCACATGTTTTTTGGGCTTTGAGACAGGTTTAGATTAGGATGTGGTGACTTAGGTCAACTTTTTGAAACATCAGAACAATTTTAGCACCATAGACCTCTTGAATATAGGAATCACTCCTAAACCCCACCACCATGGCCTTTACTATCATTCAAAAAATTGTCCTAAGTAGTTTATTTTAGCAGTCTGCTCCGGCCTAAGCATACTCTACGTAGGGGGCCGATGAATATAAGTGAATGATCCAGTGCTAATAAAAAAGAAAAAAAGGCAAACTCTGGTATAGGTGACCCTCACAAAGTCATTTAAACCGAAAAAAGAGAAGAAAAAAATTTTTGCCACAAAAAGAAAAAAAAATTGCAAGTCACCTATTGTTAGTTGGTTCAGAGGTATCTGGCACTGAACTTGGTAGGGCGGATTACGATCCAATCCCCCGCAGCTACATTTAGGCGAAATAAAAACAGGTTTACACATGCTTATGTGCCAGAAACCTTATGTTATGGATCAGAATCACTAACCGGTCACTCTACTATGAAGCATGTACGGATAACGGGCTTAATGTGATTGCGCCCGAATGAAAAGGACACAAAAAGATGAGAAGATAGGCCTAGGTATCGTGGGATGACATGGAGTGGTTAATATAGGATTGAAGTCTGTGTTTGTGTTACTATGGTACCCTTGGTTCACTTAGTTAGTATCTGTCACTGCATCCTGACTTGAACTTAGAATCCCTTTAGCCCAAAGACAAGTGTTGACACCATATTTTCTTAAGCTTTAATGTTTGCTTGAGGACAAGCAAAGGTTTAAGTGTGGGAGAATTTGATCACACTAAAATTCACCGTATTTCTGACTCCGATTTCGCATGCATTCTTAGCTTTTATTGTTGTTTTGCTTTGTTATTGCTTTGTTTTCTTATGTTTTCAGGTTTTTATAATAATCGGAGCTTGAATCGGGAAAAGGAGCGAAAAAGGAGTGAAAACGGACGAAAACCTAGAAATTCAGCATTTTGCACTTACGGCACCCACTGTGGCGGGCGCCATGGGGTTAGCCATGACGTGGCCACGTCTCAAGACCACTCCTCAACCTCCAAGACCCACGATCCCCACTCCATCATCCCCTGTAGGGACCGTGGCGGGCGCCATAGGCCTGTGGCGGGCGCCACAAGGCAAAAATCTTCAACCTCCACTTTTTAGTGGAGGGGCGTCCCGGTCATTTCGCGCTTCCAGTTTCTCCTATAAATAGGACCTTAGATTTTCGTTTTTCTTCATCCAGAATTAGAATTCTCTAGGCATATATCAGTTATAAAGCAGTTGCCATTCCACATCGGGGTGCCTCTGCAATCGAGTGATCGAGTCTGTAATCTGTCTGTGGTTCGAGTTTTGGAGCACTCTGGAGGAAGTTAATCCTGCCGCCATTTTAATTCCAGTTAGTATTTTATTTTTCCGCATTGCTTTACTTTTATTTATTTTCTCGCACTTTACTTTGTTTATTTCCCGCACTCGCACATTTACGTTGTTTATTTCCCGCACTCGCACATTTACGTTGTTTATTTCCCGCACTCGCACATTTACTTTGTTTACTTCCCGCACTCGCTTTAAATTACTTATATGAAAAACTATAAAAAGAATATTTACTTTATCATGTCTAACTAATCCCATAAAGGTTAGAATGTAAGGATCGTAATTAAACCAGTAATCAGTATAATTGTTCGTGGAAACACCTAAGGGCTATTTTATCTTTCAATTCAAGTAATTGTTTTTAACTATTTCAAAAACAGCCAAAAGCGCTTTGTATAGTTCATTAGGAGTTTTTAGATTAAAAAGAAAAGAGATTTTAAAACGATTTTCGGACGCGTTATGAGATTTAGAGTCTGGTTCATAAGAACCTCTTTTTGCTAAGAAGTCCAGGTTAAAATACTTTTCAACTTTGTTAAGAAACTATATTTCTTAAAAATAGGTTTACTACTCTAACGCAGTACGCACCTTTTTATCCGTGACAATAGGAGGGGTTGATTAGAGAGTACAACTCGGTTCTGAATACGCGAAAGCGACAGTTCCTGTCAAATTAGTTCCTTTCAAAAGAGAAAACATTGCCCATAAGTAGTTCCATTAACAAGTACTGGATTATCATTGATTACGTGAATTACATTCGAGCCTGTCTTTTATTTATTATTTAAAATTATAATTTTATTTACCATTGCACCCTTACTAAAACCCTTAAAAATAGTTGCCTTAGATAAACACCATAACAACAGGTACGATAGATTGACACTTGGTCTCTGTGGATTCGATAATCTTTTATATTACTTTGACGTGATTCGTACACTTGCGAAAAACACGCATCAGATCCCAGCTATTTATAAACGTTTTTTTTTATTAATTTCGAAACGGAATACAAATAATTGCCTTTAAAAGTCCCAAATAAAAGCTAAATAAAAGCTAGTAAAGACACTAAGGAAGTTTCAAAGTTTGCTGCTTGAGTTGCTCTTCTAACTGCGCCTTCTCATGGATAAGATTGTCCACAATTAGCTTCCAAATAGTACATTGCGGGTCGGAGAAAAATAAATCCTCCATGACCCTCCTCTTCTTGCAGGGGAGTAACTCTTCATCCTTTAATTGTAGCTGCTTCTGGAGTTCCTCTTTCTCTTTCTGGAGTTGTTCAATCTCTGCGACAGACACTTGATACTTGTTCTTCCATGACTCTACCTCTTGTCGCAATTTCTTCATAGCAACTTCTGACTTCTCAGCTTCAGACATGAAAACATAAGTGGGTTCCCTCCTCAGGGGTATGGGGTCTTGGCGAGAGTAAGGCATCTTCAGCTTGATCGCCCTATTCCTCACCCACTGGAGATATGGTTCCATGGACACACAATTGGGCTTTCCCAAACTATTCCTATCTTTCTTATACAAATGCTTCCAAGCCTCCACGATCTTCTCTCGGAGTTCTCGATTATCCTCGAAGAAGATACTTTCAACTTGTATGCTCTTAGGTGGTTCCTTCAATGGATATCCCAACTGTCGGCGGGCTAAAATCGGATTATAACTGATCCCTCCCCCAAAGCTGAGTAAAGGTACATTAGCGAAATCCCTACATCCATCAACAATCAAGATTCCATCATACTCACGGCTATACCAATCGATGTCAGCATGAGTCAAAGCCATAATCTTTTCTGACCAACGCTTATCATTGAGATGCCAAAAGGAAACATATTTGGGCAAATGGGTAAGGAACCATTTATATAATAAGGGCACACAACATGTGATCATTCCTCCACCGCGAAGGTTTCGGAGATGTATAGAGTGGTAGGTGTTACCTAATAGAGTCGGCACTGGATTGTTCTTCATGAAGATCTTAATGGCGTTAAGGTCCACAAACCCCTCAAAACTGGGAAATAGAAACACCCCATAGACAAGTAAAGCGAAGATTTCTTCGAACGGAGCCTTATTCGTAAAATCAATATAAAATGAGGCCTTCTTGAATAAAAAATCTGTGGTCAAACCAAAGGTCCCATTTTTAACAACCATATTGGTCTTAACGTCAGATACCTTGAGATAAAGAGCCTTAGCGATGTCCCTTTCTTCAGGATCCTTCTCCAAGAAAGGAAAAGGAGATTCTTCTAGAATGGGTAACCCTACTAAAAAGGAGTATTCTTCCAAAGTTGGCAACAACTGATAATCTGGAAAAGTAAAGCAGTGATACATTGGATCATAGAACTGTAACAGAGCGGAAAGCACGTCTTCATTTGCCTTGCGTCTTAACAAAGATATTAACTTCCCATACTTACTCTTGAACTTCTCTTGGTCTTCAATCAAAGCTCCTAACTCCCTTAGGTCATCCAATTCGGGACTTTTAAAAGTATATTTTAGAGTATTTCGTCTATCCATAATGTCCTACAATGTTCATAAATAGAGGGTAAGTCCCATGAGGTCCAATGTAGTATGATGCTATATGAATGCAACAAACACAAGTAAACACATATGGGCACAAAGATAAATAAACAAAAGTCCTAGGTTTGCAACGAGCATGGAGCAAAGGTATACCCCTTCCCAAAGGTTGTGGACTAAAGATTGATTGGTACCTGCAGAACTGGGTTCTAAAAATGGTCCCAAAGTCATTAGTCCATCTATTGGATATTATCAATCTCCCAACTAACTTGAGGATTAATAATATTCTCAAGAGAACTTCTTTTGAGTGTAGCATCGCGTAGCACTATTTCGGGACTTACTCCCTCATAGCCTCGCACTACATCCTAATAAAGGCCAAAGTGGGGTTAAAGGTAACTACGGTCCTTAGTATCATGGACTCCAATCGAGAATAGTAAAAGTTTTCACGACTAAACTTGTTCAACCGAACTATTTTCAAAAGGGTCTCAACTAAGCGGGATTCTCGAATCAACTTAGTCGGGACTCACTCCCTATAAGCCTCATCGAATATATCCCATCCTATCTTAATTTCTCTCAAAATTCGGGTGTAGAACTTTATCTCACCACTCAAGGACAACAATCCCAAAAGAATAAACACAAGAGAAAATAAACATTTAAGCAGGTAAGCAGATATATAAAGCAGTAAACAAATAAGAAAAGATAGGGGAACCCACTAAGTGTCCCCAGTAAAGTCGCCATTTCTGTCGTGGTGAAATTTGGATACCAAACTATTGATTAGTTTGAATCTTTGATTCATTTTGCAACCGAACTTTGATTTGTCCAAAGGAAGGGATAAAAATCGAAATTCCCACAATGCAATGTAAATGCAAGCTAGATTGTTTAGGTTCGGGGGTTGGTTAAACTTAGGGAAGGTACTAGCATCCTAAGTTTCTGTAGTACTCTACAGGAACCTCTTGTTTTATGTTTGTTTACTGCTAAGTGTTTATCTGCTTAATGGTTTAAAGACCCTAGTGGTTTATTTCTAAGTATACTCGATAAGATATCGCATCTTATGCCTACATATCCTTACGGGAGTGGAATCAGAGTATGTTGTAGTTCACCCTAAAGGGTTAGAGGAGTCCTTTGACTGTGGTCAAAGTTCCTACGGGTTTAGGGTAGTTGTTTTGATTGGGTTTAGGAGAAGAGACGAGTCTTCATGTTAAGGGGGAGATAACCACCACAAGTGTAAAGGGGGTTGTAGGAGATGATCTTTGCATCGTCTTAAGAAAAGGTCTTAAATACTCGGATGGTCGCCAAGTATGCCTTTATCGCTCTTAAGGCAAAGTTCCTACGTGTTTGATTGTATTATTGTGGGGGTGGAGATTATATCTCACTTAAGATGATTAACATCTATTCTCAAATGTGTTTGAAATAGTTGTGTAAGGTTGTTTGTTTGTCTAAGTTGTATAGATAATGGTACTTCCTATGGGGTAGGATCTATCTTAAGCGATCAACTTGAATAGAATCAAGGATCATGGGGAGTATGATGCAAATGATGTGCAACTACACACAACGTTGAATTATGTGTAGGTTTTTCCTTTGGACGGAATGCGATGTATGAATAGATAAATATGATAATGTGAATGCAATAGAATAAATTGCATAAGAGTAAATCGCAGAAAGATACACCATACACGTACGCATGAAAGCGCTGAGTGTAGGTGCATGTGTCGTGAAGTGAGATTGATTTTACGATGTGAGTTGACTTTAGGCGGATTGAATGATTTTTTTTTTAAGAAAATGTTGTATTGTTTTGGTGACATTGATTTTATGAGTATATTGGACTTTATTAATGAAATTATGTTGGGTTATAAGTAGACTAACTTATCAAATAATATGAGTTGATTAAATAAAAAAGGTTTTCTTATTAAATAAAGAGTTTTAGCTATAATTATAAAAAGGTTGTTATTATTAAAATTGAATTTTTATTTTGAAAAGATTACAGGTTATTAATATATGCTTTTTTGTTATTAGATAGGTAGAAGTCATCTTAAGTTAAGAAATAATTTTTATTAAAAACAAATGATTTTAGTTATTATTATTAGTGAATAAAATATGAGTTATTTAGAAAAATAGAGTTTTGATTATATTATTAAGAATATGCATAAAATATGTTTCATTATAAACGGTAGTTTAAAGAAATAGTTAATTAAAAAGAAAATGGAAGTTGATTAAATAAATGGCAAATTACTTAATTTCTCTAAAAAGGCTAAATTAGCTAAAAGGTTTTATTAGTTGACTTATTAATTAAAAGCTGATATAAATAAATTGGTTAAATGACAGGTTAATGATTAATTAATAGTTTAGTTGAAGTTAACGGTTAATTAGGGGATGATTAAAGGTTAATTAAAAAAATTAATGGTGATCAGCAGTGTGTGGTGTAGTGTGGTTAGTGAGTGATTTAATATTATTACGATAATAAGAAAAAAAGAAAAGAAATGATCTGAAGAACCCTAATTCTCCAGATTTTCCCCAATTCGCCCCCCTCTTGATCCTCTCCTCCGATCGCTCTTTCCTGTTTCGATTCTACATCTTCGTTCATCTTCTTCCCAATCTTAACCTGTATCAACAAATCAAACAATCAAGTGGTTCAGAATCTCAACATGGATGAGAATTTTTACCGAAAATTGAGCGGCGTTCGAGATGGCGGTTAGGGATTCTTTGATGACTTCGATCTTCGCGGCGGCCTGGGGATCCAAAGATGAAGACGGAGAGTTTTGACGGCGGCGGTGGCTCACGAATAAGCTTTTGACGGCAATGAAGATAAGTGCTTCTTCTAGGTTTTTCAGTATATTTTTCCTCTCCCCCTTTTTTGTGGTGATTCGGTCTCCTTATATAGGCTTTAGATGAAGGAAAGCCCCTTGATTGCTGTAATGAATACCGATTGAATCTTTCCATTCTTAGTTCATGCGAGATTTGAAATATTTCCTCTTCTGTCTGATTTGATTTCAATCTTTGATTTCATTCAAAAACGAGATTGGATCTGATTGGATTCTTATGGAATATTCTCCCCAAGTAAAAATGCTAATCCGATTTTGCCTTTTAACAGGTACGGATAACAAATGCGATGTTGGGCTGGGTGACGAATTAGAAACCCAGAGGGAAATTTGTTTGACGTATCGGCGAGAACTTCTATGAAAAGACTGGTGGTGAAACGTAGCGATTGCGAGCTGAACACGGGGTACGTTTCAAACTTCGTCTCTGTTCTTGAAGTTTTGTTCAAACTGATACGTGTTTACTTTTCCTTTTCATGTGTTTTGATAGCGGTGGTTGGGGCGCGTTATGGCGGCTGTTTGTATCTTATTATCTCCACTGTCTTCAATCCTTACAAATTTGGTGAATGATGTTGCTCTTGCCTTCTGACCTGAGTGTACTTAAAATGCACTGACATGTCACCTGTGTTGTTGTAGGAATTCCACTGATTGTACTTTAAATTCTTGTAGGTTTGGATAAGGTGTGAAGTTCAATGAAGATAGTCCATCACTGCTGCCAACGAAATCACTATAAGATGGTAGCTGCGACGGTAGCTGCCTGTTCATATCAATGTCCATCAAACTAGATGCATAATACATGGAGAATTGTACCGTTCAAGAGAGGTCAAGGATTTGAAGGTGATGCAACCTACTCAGTTCTCGTGGGAGAGTGCCGGGAAGACTTGGCTTGTTCCAAATTATTGTAACAACACGGCAGACATTGTCACCAGCTACAAAGCAGCTACGAGTGACATTGTTCTCTAAATTTGCAACCCAGTTAAGTTTGTTGCTGCCTGGACCTGATTCTTTTGATTGATGGTGAAGTTATTGTATGAAAAATCTACATCAGTATGTATTCCCCAAGCAAGAGGCATTGATCCAGTGAGAAGATTTCTAGTTACAAAATATGGAATTCGCACTGCTCACGTTAGCATAGCTATTTGGAATGGCTCCACTTAACTTGTTAAAGCTGAGATCTAAGTGTTTCAATGCTGTCAGATTTCCAATGAGTAGTGTTCTATTGATGAGAGTTTTCCTTCCTATTTCCAGGTTGGTGTTGAGCCGATTGAGGAATAAATTTGCTTGTCTGATACGCTTTGGATGCCGGTTGCCGCCAATTCGTACATAAGACACTCACTCACTAACTTCCTTAATGCAGAATATGGTTATCAGTTGAGAGGGTAATGCACAAATGTCCTGCTATGTGGAACCTTGTCTTCCTTGATGCATACTTGATAAGTAAACTGTTGTCATTAATGTATTAACTGTTGTTGCTGATGTTGCAGGTATCTTCTGGTATAACCGAGAGATTCCCGTAGTTTGGAATCTACTACTGGTAGCGACTTTTACCACGCAATGCGGTAAGATAATTGAGAAATCTATCACTTTCCTAATGAATCTCTTGAGTTAACTCTTGCTGAATCATTGTTGATATTTTGACAGGTTGTGGTGTCTTAATGCATTTCGATGACGAAACGTGCGATGCTGCGAAATCCAAGATTGCTTGCATTTTACAAATTGATGGCGTGTCAAAGTGGCTGGTTCTGAACTGTATGGAACTTATAAAGTAGCTTGTAACGAATGCTTGAAACCAATGCTCTTCAATTTAGTTTAATGAAACAACTATATAATGTATGAAGGATTTTATGTCTTCTGAATTTGTTGGAAAAAAGTGTAATGCAGTGGTCGGCTGGCGGGATTGATTCACAATTGATGATCAATAATTGAGGTTAGCGACTAACATTAGGTGCCTTAAGAGGAAACGGAGGTCTTCTGATGTAGGTAGGCTCACAACTATTCTTAGGATTGTGTTAACCACGTCGAACTTTGGTTGTAACTTGGATTCTTTTGTCAGGTTTCGGTGAGACAACTCTGCTGATTTGTGCAAGATACGAACAATGAGGATACACCTTGCGGCTACGACGACTTTGTCAGTAACAAGGTTGCTCGATGACATCTAGTGCGTATCATGGCTTGGTGTAACTGTTCATGGCATAAGTGGAGTCAAATGTAGAAAGCCTACTGAATATTTCTCTGTTAGTCTCACTTAGAGTTCCAACATAGTAGACGGTCGAAGCGTCCGTGTCGTAAAAGAGCAAAGTCTTGGCAGTAGTAGTGCTTGAACATCGTAGCTAGTAATAATTTATCTAAGCTTGTAGGAAGTTTGAATTTCTGTAATAGTTGTTAAGAGCCTTTGAAATAGTGGTAGGAATAGTCATGGAGTGGACTGAGGAATATCATTCAATATATATGCGACGCTTCCAATTTGTAACAGACTACTTTGTCACCCAAATGATAAATACCGTGTTGTCATTTGAATTCTAAAAAAAGAAATCAAAATTGAATGCCATTCTAAAATCTGGATGTTAATTGAATTTCCAAGAGCCTGTTAGTCCAAATCTCTAATTTAATCGCGTGTCTAATTCTCCTGATGGGTCTCTTGTCATGAAACAAGTTGTGTTACAGACTGTTCAAACGATCCTTTTGATGACGGCAGTCCTAGCACAAAAATCAAGGTTGTGAAGAACCCCCATAAATAGCGGTTCCACTTGTCATGCAGTCATATTCTTGAAGTTCACGAATAAATGAAAGACTTAGGACAATCCCTGGTTATGATCAATTGGCTATGCTTTGGAATGCTCGACTAGGGAAGTAATTATTCATCTATTGTAAATTATGCCTGCACCAAATGGTTAGTCCAACATACATATAAACAGTAGGGTAAAGCAAACAAAAATAAACATCAGGAGGTGGGGTCTTATGGTCAAAATTTGGGGTGCGACACATGGAGTCATAGTCTAATCCCTCCCAAAAGGTATGTACTATGGGTATATTCCTGCACAACGGGTTCTAACAAGTTCCCAGAGTCATCGATAAATCTTTTGGATATTATCAGCTTACGCAACTACTCGTGAGCTAATAATATTCTCAAGATAAACTCGTCTGAGTGTAGTATTGCATGACAACCATCACATGTCTGCACTTGGATAATCACTGCACTACGTCCTAAAAGGCACAGAGGGGTGCAAGGTAACTAAAGGTCCTTGGCTTTACGAACTCCCAGGTCGGAAAAAGTAATGCCAATACGACTACTCGTATCAGACATCAGTAATCCCAAAGGGGCCTCCACTGAGCATGGTTATCATATGCTAGACATGTTAGGACTACTCCCAACAGCTAACTATTGATTATACCACAACCCTATCATAGATGTACTCTCAAGTTCGGGTTAGGACTTATCTCATTGCTCAAGGTAACCACCATGCATACAGAAGAACCCAAGCACAACAAATATATTCAAATATTTACAAATATACAGATATACAAGCAAGCGAACATATAACAAATACACATACAAACAAGGTGGGATTAACCCTCTTCATAAAATTCCCCAGTGAAGTCGCCATTTCTGTTGCAGTGAGAATCCGATATCAAGCTATTGGATTAACTTGAATCACAAATCTTTAAATTCACCACCGAGCTTTGATTTATCCAAAGGAAAAGGTAAAGATCAAAGAAAACCCTAAGTGCGCTATGTAACAACACAACTAGAGATCTAAGGTTCGGGGTTGGTTATACTTAGGGAAGATGTTAGCATCCTAAGAATCTGTAGTACTCTACAAATACATCTTATAAGTATTTGCGTTATGCTAAAGTTTGCTTGCTAAAGAAAAGTGCTAAGGTAATGACCTATGGTATATACACTAAGTATACTCGCCAAGACACCGCATCTCGTGCCTACATATCCTAACTAGGATGGAATCAGAGCAACCGTAGTTCATCTAACTAGGGTTGAGGAACTCTTGATAACGATCAAGATTCCAAGGGGAAGTAAGTATTCATAACCATGATACTTACACAGAGTTAACCAACTCTCTAAGTCTAAGTTGAAAACTGACCTAACTAGGGTTGACTTTAACAATGTCAAAGGGGAAAATGAGTTTACAAATTCTACACTTAATTCTAAGTTGCAAGGTCAATTGGCTCTAACAAGGCTAAAAAGGGAAAGTAAGTACTGTAAGTGCTTCTGATTGGCTGCATTTTGTGGCAAAACAATATAGTGTGTATGGATGTCATAACTAATGATGTGAAAAACAATATGCAGGGTAAGTAGTAAGTTGAGTTGGATGTCATACTGAATGTCATGACACTGATCGTATGACATCAGGTGCGCAGGTTTAGTTTTCTGTTATTCAGAATGAGGAAGCTCAGGCTAGAATTCAGGAAACTTTATAGAAGCTCAAGCTGGAAGTCAGGAAACATTTTAGAAGCCCTGATAAAATTAAATGTACCTGGCCTAAGTTGTAAGTGCAACTTTTTAAAGAGAGGTTTGGGAAACCTAATTTCTGCACCAAGGCCCAAGGACTGACTGCTGCTATAAATAACAGAAGGAGCAATCCTAGAAGCACAGCTCTTGACAGAAGATTAGAGAGTGCATACTAAGAGTCCTTGTGAGTGAAGAAGTTCTGTTCTTCACGTGTGAAGTGTGTCTTAGAAATACTTGTACACCAAGCAACTGTATGCTACATTGGTTAGGTAGGTTCTAAGCTGTTGTGTCACTCAAAGCTGTTAAGCAAGAGTGTGTGTCACTTGATCAAAGCTGTGAAGCAAGATCAAGGTGTGTTTGAAGTGAGTCTTCATATCTCTTTTGTAATTGTGTATTTGTATCACTGAGGTGATTGAGGGGGAGTGAGTGGGTAAACTCTGATCTAGAGGTCTCTAGGTTGAAGTGTCATTGGGTAAATTTTAAGTGAGGAGTGCAAACTGGGTTGTTTGACTCTGAATTAATTCTACTGATAGTGAATTTCCTCCCTGGCTTGGTAGCCCCCAGATGTAAGTGTGGTTGACACTGAACTGGGTGAACAATTACTGTGTTATTTACTGCTTTCCATTTATAGCTTATTATTAACTGCAACGGTCAGTGTTACAGTGGATGTCACAACATCTATAATAACATCCATCGTGAGCTTGCCAGAATTTCAAGTACTTATAACAATAATACTCACATAGAGTTTACAAACCCTAACCTAAGGCTAGGTTAAGAGAGAAGGTGGCTCTAACAAGGCTAAGAGGACAATGGCTCTAACAAGGACAAGAAGTAGAGTAGGAAGACTAGGCTATCCTAAAAAGAAATGACATAGTAGTCAATGAATGTTTCTTTCCTTTGGAAACTCGGGAAAGACACTCACTTGTAACAACAAGTGTTGACAGAGGAACCCAAAGGCACATGATAATAATCAAATGCACAAATATTATCATAAGCATATCAATGCTAAACAAAATGATCAACTCATGATATAAATAAATAACAAGGATTAAGCACCATGATATGTCAAAAGTTGGTAGCAGATAAATGAAACACAAACATGCAAGAAACAAACCCTAACTTGACACACCAATCAAAAATAGGAAAATAGTAAAATAAAGTCAAACTAAAAACTCAAACTCCAGTCATACCCTCAAGATCATATGTGAAAAATTTTATCAAAAGATTGGCACTGAAACTACATCAAGAATAACTAACAAGTTTATAACACCAAAATGATCTAGGCTCAACAAAACTAACCAAAAGTTATCAAGACAAAAACATCAAAGATCATCAAAAAATACTCAAACATTTCATACTCATTTATTAAAAGTTGGCAAAAATTCCACTCAAGAAAACATGCGGATGTCATCCAAATAAAACCTCTAAAGATGAGGGTATTCTAGTAAATTCACTACATAAAATAAATTAAATAAAATAGTAAAATAGTTACTAAAAATAAATAAATAAAAAATGAAAAATAAGTTAAGACAAAAATATGTTTAAAAAATATATATTTGCGATTTGAATATTTAGAAAATAATAAATAAAAGCAAAGGTTTTAAAAAAACATAAATAAAAAGAAGACCAGGGGAGGTGCGTCCAGCAAAAAAAACAACAACACAAAACCTGATGGGCTTAAACTGGGGGTGGGGAAAGAAAAATCAAACCCAGGCCCAAAACGCTTATGAGTGTGATTCTGTGGGGAGAGTCCAATGAGACTTTCTCATACATCCTAAATCATAACCAATGTATTCAAATGGTCCAATCATCGTACACCAAAGATTGAGGGTATACTATGAGGACCTACGGCAAAGGCTACACTGGATAAAATAAATAACTCCCATTTTATAAAAAAAAAACAACTGTTGGATCTTAGGAAAGAACACATGAAAATAATATCTTAAAAACTAAATGATGTTATTTCAACCAATAATACTCAAATTAAAAAAATGAAATAAAAAGAATTAAAACCTAAATAACAGACAAAAACCTTAATAGATCAAATACCTCACTCTCTCTTCGTCCTCTCTCACTCTGAAATGCCTCACCAGAAAGAGAGAAAAAAGTTTCCGGAGAAGATGAAGTACGGCGGAAACCGCCGTCTTCTTCGGCGAGGGTCACGCCTTTCGTCTCAAACCAAACATTGACCCTACCTAAAAAAAAGCCCCTGACCCCGAATCCAAAACTTGATTCTTCTAAAAAAAACTCCAATCTTCCAGATCGACCCGTTCCTATATCTAAACCCTAAGTCTAAACAAAGTCGAAATCAGGAAAAACAAAGCGAAACAAAGCTAAACTCGAACCAAACAACACAAAAACAAGCCAATAAAATAGTGTTCAGAATGTTATTCAACAACAAAAACAAGAGAGAACAGAGTTTCAAGTGTACCTCTTAAGGAGTTTCCTTCGAGCAGTTTACACGCACTTTCAGGTAACGTCTCTAGTCCTTCTTCAACCTTCGTCATCCTACTCTCTCTTTTCCTACTTTCACTCTGTACGCGACTGGCTAATGGGTACAAACTTTAACAATTTTGAGTCTCAGAGTGAGGCTCAAAACGATTTTGAGCAAAATTTTTGGGTAGGGTTCTGGAGTAGAAATTTTCTAGAGCTTTTTTTGTATGTGTATGTTTTTTGCTGCCAAGTAGAGAAAAGATTCGTTTTTCTTGTATGAGATAAATGTCCTCCCTTTGAATTCAACCATTTTTTTCTGTTGTGGATATCAGGGTTTTTATGGTTTGAAAACTTGCTGAGAAGTCTTTACATCTAGCCATGTCTATTTACACTTTATTCAGAAAAGTGTTTTTTTTTTCTTTTTGGTTAATATGTCTGTGGCTCTGCACTCTACTTCTGAGTTTTTTTGTCTATTTCCCAAACTGAGTGCTGGTATTTTTTCTGAGTTAATTATGAGGTTTTAAGACTTTCCTCTTTCATAAATTTTGACCCTATGACTTGCTGCTATATGTTGTCTTCTTCTGACTTAAGATTTTCTGCTGCATCTGCTATCTTAAATTGGGTGTGGGTGATATACCATATGTGCAAACAAAACTAAGAAGGGTGACATTGGACTTGCTGAATGGTCTGGAATTTTTATGAATAAAACATGAATGAAATGGATGGAATTGTCTTTGAAATGTTTGTTGAATTATTTTGGATGGATTGAATTGTTTTATTGTTTTCTTTTAATTGGCGTGAATGTCTTGCTATGGTTTTGCTTGGGGCTTTTGAAATATGTAGGAATAAAAATTTAAATTTGAAGAGATTTAGAAAAAGTTTGATGTGGCTTTGTGTTGGATTTGAATTTGAGTTTTGTCTTTTGATTGAGTCGTCTAGTGACACGGTTTTGGAGGCTTGATTTGTGGTATGACTTTGAAATTAACATGATTTGGAATGACTTGTGAATAAATTGGCATGGTTTATGAATTAACTTGAATTAGTTTTGTGTAGGTTCCTTGGAGCATGGAGATGAACTCACATGGCAAGACAAGATACTTGATTAAGGATTGAAGAATGATTGAAGACTAAGTTTAGTTTTTTTTTTCAAAATTAGGCATAGGAACTTTGTAACAAAAACTTTTGTGACGATTTTCCAATTCCAAAGCTTGTTGCAAACTTGGGTTCTTGGAATGAACTTCCAAATTTCAATTGTAATATTGAAACTTGGATGAACTTGAATTCTTTTTGGAATGGATTTGAAACTTGGAAAGAGTTTTAAAACTTGAATTGAGAAATGGTTATGAACTGGAAATTTGGGAATAATTTGACATGGTGATTGTGTACTTGAAAATTATCCTGAAATGTGTCTCTTGAATTGAAACTTTGAATACGGACTTGAATTTTATACCTTGTAGCATTTCTTGAAAAGGGACCTGAATCATGGCCCCAAATATCTTGAGATATGACTTAAAATCAAACTTAAAGCCAGATGATGATGCCTTCAAATTTCCAGTAAATTGCTTGCCCAAAAGTTCATTTAAATGCGTTTTTCAGCCAATTTTTGACAAACTTGATTAGAAAAGACTCAATGACTCACTACTCTTTAAAGAATACCAAACTAAACTTCACTCTCAAGTACAAATCAAACTTGCACTTTGCAATGAACTTCAACTGAATGACACCTATCAAGCTCAAAAACCAAAGGCGAGAAACCCTAATCTTCCTGTCTTGAATGCACATAGATGAAATAGTGACTTGAAAAATCTGATTCAAAACCTTCTCAGTTAGACTAAAATTGAAACCATGAACATTTGGTGACATTGAAAAACTTGCAACAAGTGACATTGAAGGGTATAGGATCACATAAACTCGATGCTTGACTTTTATGAAGCTACAATTAACTTTTGAATCAGATGAAAACAAAACTCCCCCATCAACTTAGGACACTCTTGACTTGGGTTTCTTGGGATAAAATGAGCTTTTAGGGACCCTTGAGATGCATGCGGGCTTCCTTGGTTGGTTCCTCACTCAACTCTTGATGAATCAGGACTTTCTTCTTTTCTTCAGAAACTCTAATTCTACAAAACAAATAAAACCACAAAGCTAAATGAATTGGTTAGTGATGCAAGGATGATTGACCTAGAATAACCGCTCAAATGATGATGACATCTAAGGGGTAAAATTTGGGCTATGACAATCATACTCTGTATACCAAGGTAATGACAAAGAGTATTCATCTGTTGCTGAGGTGCAACCGGGATGGCTACAGTTGCAACTTGTTGATATACTGGGGTTGTGCTCTACCTTTACCCTTGTGAGAAATAGCATTAGCATCCCCTTCCCTCTTCTTAGGGTTTGCTATATATGGTTTCTTCATTTCTCCCGAAGAGGATCCACTTCCATTTGGAATTTTTCCAGACTTACTTCCACTTTCCACTCTCTCACCCGCCATCAGCAAGTCAAAAAAACCAGCCGACTTACAACCTATCAGCTTCTCATAATACACTTCAGGAAATGTAGCCATAAACATGTTGATCAATTCTCTCTCCATCATGAGAGGTTGCACCCTTGCTGCTAATTCCCGCCACCTCTGGGCATATTCTTTAAAGCTCTCGTTATTTTTCTGCGGCAAACTCTATAATTGCACCCTGTTCGGTGCCATATCATTGTTGTACTGATAATGGCGAACAAAGGCCTCTGCCAAATCTCTCCAGCTCCTGACATGGGTTCTCTCAAGCCCCATATACCATTCCAAAGATGCTCTTGCCAGACTGTCTTGAAAAAAATGCATTAACAGCTTCTCGTCGTCAGAGTATGCAGACATCTTTCGAGAGTATGCCCAGATATGCACTCTAGGATAGGTCGTCCCTTTGTACTTGTCAAAATATGGCACCTTGAACTTCAAGGGAATTCTGACCCCTAGAACTAGACCAAGGTTTGACATATCGAGACCCAAAGAGTTTTGGTTCTCATAAGACTTCATCTTTTCCTCAATCATCTTAAACCTTTTGTCAACCTCAGATAGCAAACCACCCTCCATATCTCTCATAGAAAAGACATCATCCGGGTGATGTTCCTAATGAAGGTCAGCATCCGCGTGTACTGCATACACACTTCTGTTGCACCCCAAAATTTGCCCAACCTTTTTATCACTTGGTTTATGTTTCATTGCATTAGCATATCATAGTTCTAGCATTTGCATAGCATAGAATCCTTCATTTAACAGGGTATCAAGGGTGATACATATCAAGAGAATCCTAACCAGAGGTATTATTCAAGCTTAAGAAGTTATCAGGGTCATCAGACAGAGGGTTGCGTTCTTGAGAAGTTTGAGTGCTTGTATGCGGCTCATCTCCTCACTTGGAGCCAGTTTAAGATCAGCAGTGAAATGTAAGGCCTTGATCAAGGAGAGAATGTGTGGTTAGAGCTCATTGAAGTGCCTTGAAGGTCATGTTGGAGCTCAATAAAGTCATTTTATCAAATGTAAGAGCCACCGTTGAAGTGGGTGTCACTAGGGCTTCATCTGGTTAATCTTAGGCCAAAATGAGCAATTGAAGAAGATCAAAGCCTACTTCTAGGTCTTTGAAATCATGAAATGATATGTTGAGGCATATGAGAGGTTGTTTTAAGATCAAGTTGAGAAGAATCAAGAATGGTTGGAGTTGCTAAGTCAAGGTTCCTAGGGTAAAATCCCCTGTTTAGTGTCAAACTTCCAAGCTATGTAAGTCAAGATACAAGTCTCAAATGACTTTGTCCTCCACATGAATGTTGTGGAGGATGCTCTTAGCTTTAATTTGAGTACTATAAGTCCTCCATTGGATTTATAGAACTCGAGTTATGGTCCAGACAAGTTACACGTCCTCAGATGCATCTGAAATTTGTCTGTGAAAATCATATGACTTCCAAGCTATTTTTGACCTAGAAGGAGGTTTCACATGAACTTTTGGCGAACATGAAAGTTGTTCCTGATGATCTTAGATTTCCAAATTGTATTAGAAATCTTCCATCTGATTTGTAGAACTCAAGTTATGAAGTTTGCAAGTTAGGGGTGTTTTGGGAAAGTGAGATTATAGGTCATTTTCAATCATAGGTCAAAATCTCCAACTTGCACTTGTCAAATGGATTTTTGTTCAACATGGAACTTGTTCAAAACGTGGTTTTTAGGATAACTAAGAACTAATGGTGAATTGATTTGGATCATATCAAATATTGGTGTGAAGTGGTTTGAATAAAGAAGAAATTCAAAGGCATTTTTGGTGGGAAATTGAAATAAATGATTATGGGTCCAAAACAAGTCAAATAACCACTCATTTTAATCAGAAAATATGTTTTAGAAACATTGACAATTATGGATTTTTCATTTGAAGCACAATTCATGGTCTTTCATAAGGTTTCTTCACATAAAAGTTACTTCATACAAATCATTCCTAAAGCCAAATTCAAGGCCCTAACCAAGCTGAATCCATTCAAGGAGGTTAGTGTATGATACCCAAAGCTTCCCAAGCAAGTTACTGAAGGAAATGGAGGGATGCCATAATCAAAATTTTGAAGGAAAGTTGGATTTGGATTTTTAATTTTGGGCTTGGGCCTGAGCTCTAGAAGGTTCTAAATCATCCTATAAGTGTCTAGGAACTCATCAGAAACAAGGTTGGTGATTGATTGGGGCTGAGAGCATAGATTACAATTGAAGCTTGAAGAAGAAAAGTGAAATAGTGAATTTCTGTTTGAGGCCATTTCAAGCACAATTGGAGTTTCAATCTTCTTCTAACATCATCACTGATTGGATCTGGAAAGTTTTGGAGCAAGAATCAAGCCAGAAACGCCTCAAATTGAAGCTTGAACTCAGGTTCTTACTTCTTGAAATTACACTCCATTCATGCGTTTTTGATGCCTTAGAATCATGTGGTTAGGTTTACTTTAGGTTGTAGATGATTTCTGGACAATTAATTTGAGGAATAGTGACAATTTAGGATTGAATCCATTTTCGGTTAGGATGTAGTTCTTTTTATTCTTGAGGTTTTAGTTCGTTTAGTTAGGATATTTGGAATCCTCATTAAATTTCGTGCGATTTTCATTCAAGAATCGTGGCATTTGGTGGATTATTGAGGGAGTTAGGGTGGTGTGAAGTTGGCCGGAAAACCTCATTCCCGTTCGGCCATAGCTGGTCTGCGCGTGTCTTCATAACTTACAGAAATTTAAAATGGAGAAGACACAATCCTCGCCATCCGTGCGTTTGGGAAGAGAGACTAAGTCTCACGATCCAAAGGACGCAAGCGCGCCACGTCCCCCTCCCCCTGAAACGCAGCGTTTTGATAAGTTCTAATCCCAGCCAAATTTAGCGTTGTGTTGACCCAAGGAGCGAGGGTTCGATCCCCTCGTGGCTTGTTTTTTGTTTAATTTTGAGAACTAAATGGAGAACTGAACTGAGGTGCAGTATCTTGCTTGGGCCTTGGCTTTCCACGCTAACCACACCTCCCATTGCTAGGCCCAACGTGGATTACAAGTGATTTACTTGCCAGATACACCCCTCTGGATGTTATTGTGAATTGAGTTTTGCTGAATTAGTGAATCAAATGGGCCCAGCGCCCACATGCTGTTTACACCCTCATTTCTTGGGCCCAAGCGAATTGTGCTTGCTATTCTTACCAGCTACACCCCTGCCATGTTATTTCCTTAATTTCTTTTCTCCTTTTCTTAATATAATTGCTTGTGAGAATTAAATCATTAAAAAATAGTAAAAGTTGTAAATAAATTCTGGAAAAAATGGTGATTGTAGATTTAGATGTTCATGATTTTACCATGCTTTGCATTTTAATTTTCCATGCATTTTCCATTTTATTTCATATTTTATTTTTAATGCATTTTTAATAATGAAATAATGGTATGTTGAATTTGTGCATTTTATTTATCTCTCATATTTTAGAGTTTGATCTTGGAATTTTTTGTGCTGGTTGTTTATATGATAATGTTACTTTGTGATTTTTGTTGGATTTTTTAGATCAATTTAAATAGTATTTTAGGGTAGTTATTTAGGAGTATTCTTTAGTGATTTCCTTTAGTGCGCCCTTGAGCTTTAGATTTAATTTGGGCATTTTGGTTTAGATTGAACCTCTGATTTTTCTACCATGGAATGTTAACACATATAAGATGATGTAGGATTTTCCTTAGATTTTTTAGGATTTATTTTCCATTAGTTTCCTATTTTTACAAATTGACCTTATAATAGATGATCATTAGAAGATAACACTTGATGTTTCTTTAGAGATTAAAGTAGGTAATGATATTTCCCTAGGATTAGTTCCCTTTTAAATACTCCTTTGCTTAATTAGGATCCTTCATTGTGGGTATAATTCCTCCAGGAGGAATTCCCTACTTTTCACATTGGATTTGAGACTAAGCAAGCTTTCTAAAGGAAATGGATTTGGTTGAGTGTCTGTGGCAGGTTCCTGTGGAACTTACCTTGCTTCTCATCTCCATTCTTCTAAAATTCTCTCTTTCCTCTTTAGGAACCTTCTTGAGGTAGCACAGTCCCTCCTGTGGGGGGAATATGGCACACCTCTTGAAGGAGCCAAACCCTTATGTTTCCCCAAAGATCTTTTTGTTGGTTGTGTGCCAAGGATAAGCTCCTGTGGACCTTACCCTTGCCTCCCAAAACCAAATTTCCTTCCTTAGGGTAGAAGCTTGTTTGATTGCTTGTCATGGATTCCTTTCCTTCTCTTGAAGATGGTGTACTTGAAGAACAGATACAGACTTTGGATTGGATTGCTTCCAGAAGATTGCTCTGCTGTGGAGATTGCTGGCTTGTTTTCCCTGTCTGTTTTCTTCTTGTTTAACTGCATTGATGTGTATTGGTGTGACTTGATTGGTGTGTTGCATTTAGATTAGGTCATGTAGTTGAATAAGCCTAAGAGCATCCTAAGGCTTGAGTTTCTCCCCTTGCTTGTATTGCATTAGAGGTTGAGTTTCTCCCTCTGCTTGTATTTTTACTAGGTGGCTTTGCTTGTTGGTATTCGGTAGAGCTTCGCTCCCTTGCCTGTGTGGTCTGTGGTTTGTTTGATTGCATTTACTTTCTTTTATTGTCTTTGCAGTTATTCATGTCTGGCTTGAGGTTGAGATGAGCTTGTGGAGGCTTATGCCCCACACACATTTCCTCCCTCACTTGCATGACATGCATCTTTACAGTAACTTCTTTACAGTTTTTCTGTTTACTGTTTGATTTCCATTACCATGTTCCCATAGGAACTATGACTTCTCTTCTTCAAGAGAAGTTATGATAAACATTAGGATTATAACCATGCCTGATAAAATTAGTTAGTTTCCCCTTTCAACCACAACCGTAGGACGAATATTGCATGATAACTGTAGGATCGAGTCAGTTTCCCTGTAGAGAGTTTGTTTCTCTTCTCATCTCAAACAACAGAAAAAAACATAATAAAGGCAAGTTAGTACAAGTGCGTTACGAGCCTTAAGCTACTTGGGAAATGATGATTGAGTGGTCTCCTCTTAATCATCTAGAGTGTTTAGTATATGTCCTTTGGACGATATGCGACGCATTCGCTCCTAAGTCATAGTCTTTAGTGTTGTACAAACTACAGACAACTAAAAAAACACTTCTTCTGTAAAAAACAGAAAACAAAGATCAAATATCTTTTTTGTCCTCTTGGACCCTTAATCAGGAAAACTCTTTGCGTAAAGAGAGTTCTGTTAACTTTCAATTCTACTGCAAACGGTAATGCCTAAGTCTCCAAGGATCGAGCTGCAAACACCAACTGCTGGAACTGTCTGTTAAATTTACTTGGATAAGAGATGTTGAACAAACCTGTGTTCTCCGTGGCCCAAACTACGTTTGCTCTGATATTTCATGCTGTATGAAAGTACGTAGGCACAAGATGCGATATCTTGGCGAGCAACCTTCCCCCCTTTTACCCATAGTTAGGCAAACTACGTTGACTCTGATTTCTCGTTCCAGACGGGAATACGTAGGCATAAAGTGCGATACTTTGTCGAGTCATTTTCTTTTCTTTTTAGACCAGACCCTTAGTGTAGATAGATTTAACAAACCCGTCAGATAAACACAACAAGCGTGGATCCCATCGAGTACGATGGACGTGAGGGGTGCTAATACCTTCCCCTTGCATAACCGACTCCCGAATCCAGAAAATGGTTGCGATGACCTTGTCTTATACCTTTTCGTCATGTTTTTCCAATCGTTTCCTTTCCCGCTCTGAGGGATAAATAACGAAAGGTGGCGACTATTCTGTCATTGTCGACACCTTATTTTCGCAGTAGCGACAACTGGCGACTGTGCTGGGGAATCTGATAGTTTCCTAGGGATCCAACGTCCCTTATGCGAGTCAATCTGGGGATTCAACGTCCCTGTACGAGGGTCCATCCTAGCGCTTGCGTGTTTACCTGTTGGTTTGTATTTATCGCATTTTTACCTTCCGCATTTTACTTTCAGTATAATATGATTATCTGTGCTGTTGTGGGAGGGGCTCTGATGAGTGATAAGCCAGACCCAAGCTTGAGAGCTACATAGTATTAGAGCAGATTGGTGTTGAACCTGCATATTAGGCATGCACTAGTTCCCACACAATCTGCACTCAGACGAGGTTCTTTGAGATGATTGCCATTTCCAGCCCAGTGGGCCGTCGAAAGGATTTCAGATCTAAGGATTGTCGAATCTGGGAACCGATCACTTGTGATTCAGCTGAGTGAGGCCATTTCAGGAGATGATGATGCCACACCTTCTGGGTATCATGTCATCGTTTCTTGAAAGTCTGTGACGCTGATGAACGCATAGGATGCCGTACCTTTGTCAGTGATTAAGTCCATACCTGTGAGCGGGGTCGGGTTTTTGCAGGAAACCGTAACCTTCAGACCACCTGGTTTTCTTGACAGTGAATCAGTATTGTGGGTTTCAGTGGGCCTTTATTATCAGAGTGTGGTATTTTCTTGCTGAAGCTAAATTATGATCTGCCACAGCTGTTCACAGCACAACACATCACCGCACAACACTTGATCCACTGCTGCATTTTGCATCTGCATTTACATTTTCATATTGCATTGCATCTAACACGTATCTGTGTTGCAGGTGTGCAGTTCCCCTTTGATTCTAACAATCTTGTCCTTTCTGTGTCCATCATGGAGCCCAGTGTGAGAAGAACTTTGGCCTACAAATTTCCTACTCCGGATATTGCTACTCTGAGGGGTTTGATTTCCTTGCCCGGTAAAGAAGTGATGGGAGATTTCCGAAGAACCTATGGGAAGCTGCTCAGTGTTGTGTGTAAACCGTCGGTGTATGAACTGAACGGACTCCATACTCTACTTCAGTTTTATGATCCCCCGCTGCGTTGCTTCACATTTCCGAGCTATGTGTTGGCCCCCACTTTGGAAGAGTTCTCCGTCCTATTGGAGATACCCATTCTTTCGCAGGTACCCTTTTAGCCTATCGATCAGGAGCCAGATCTGGCTAAGATTGCTCCAGCTTTGCATATTGATGTTTCTGAGTTAGAGGGAAGGGCTGTCAAGAGAAATGGAGCCTGGGGATTCCCACTACCTTTTCTAGCTGAGAAAGCCCGACACTTCGCCAAGAAGGAATACTGGGTAGCATTCAAAGCTATTTTGGCCCTGTGTGTATACGACATCATGCTATTCCCTAATATTCCAGATTTCGTGGATGTGGATGCTCTTCGCATCTTCGTCTCAAAGAATCCAATCCCGACCTTGCTCGGAGACGTGTACCATTCGGTGCACTACAAAAATGAAAATAGAAGGGGCAATGGTGTGTCCTGTTGTGCTTCATTGTTCTATATGTGGTTTGTCACTCATCTACCGAAGGATGGTCCTTTTATAAAGACGGTAGAGACGAAGGAATGGCCAGAGCGACTGATGAGCTTGTCTGCCGAAGACATTGATTGGTTTGATAGAGAACGTCTAGGGAGCGAAATTATTTACAGCTGTGGGAGCTTTCCTAATGTCCCTCTTGTGGGTAGGAAGGGTTGTATCAACTACAATCCATCTGTTGCTATCACAAAATTCGGGTATGCTTTGAGAGGACCCCCTAAAGACGAAGAGGTACAGGAATCTTTGTACCCCACTGGCGTATTAGAAGGGGATGATCTGGTTAGGTTTGAACACTCTTGGAACAATGTTCATCAAAAGGGAAAGACATCATTAGGAAAAAGCAATAATCAGGCTTATCCTCCTTATGTAGACTGGATTCGTAACAGAGCAGCGAAGGTGTTAATGCCTTTTCCTCCTGTCAAACAGGACGAACCTTCTGAGCCTACCATGATCGAGATCCAGAAGTACGAGCAGCTTCAAGCCAAGAATGCAGAACTAGTCAAAGCCAATGAAGAATTGGAAAATGAGATCGCTCATCTTCGTAGAGAAAAGAGTGAAGCCGTCTATACCTGCAAGAGGCAGCCAGAGATGATCAACCACCTGGGCGCCAACTTGACCAAAGAAACCGATGCTAGAGAGCGTCTTGGGTTGGACCTAAAGGCAGTGCACGGGGTATTGACCACCAAGAAGCAGGATCTAGATAGGGTATACCGGAAGTTGACCCAGTCCGAGAAGCTGTGGAGTAGTACCTTGGCTAGCCATAAAGAGAGGGAAGAAAAGCTGAAGCAGCAGATAGTCCAGTTGGAAGCACAGGTTGAGGCCAGAAACAAGAAGATAGAGGTTGAAGCCTCACTCCGACGAGATGCCCAATATAAGGTAGTTGAGCTCAAAGCTAACTTACTGGATTATCAACTCTGGGCTGACGCCAAGAGGAGTAGGGTGGAGAACCATTTTGAGGAAGGTGTGTGTGGGAGCATTGCTGAGAACCTCCCGGATGCCATTAGGCGAAGGGATCTGTTGATCCAGGGCCTGCTCACTCAGCCTGACCATCCTGATACGAAGAAGTTACTAGAGGATTTCTGTGCCCGCGGCCGCACCTGATTTTCTTTGTATTTCTTTGTATTTTATGCATTAATATGCTGATCACCACCAGGCTTGTTGGTAGGGGTCATGCTGCTGACTCAGTTATACTTTGCTTTTGTTGTATACTACCCGAGCGGGCTTTTCATATATATATATGAGGATTTCTTTTCCATGATTGGACAATAGACTTTATTTGTCTTGGAGCTAGAATCAAGGGGGACTTCCTCCTAATGCATGGATATGTGTTTGCATTTGCATAAAACATTTGCATGATAGGGACTTTGTACTGTATTCCCTAACCATCTGTTGAAATCAGGTTCCAGGATTGCCGAGCACCGAACTCACCGTTACTCAACCAGGAGCAACTGTAAGAAAGTCATGGACCAGATGCAGTCAGAGATGCAGGAGATGCGTGACCGCATGGCTCAGTTTATGCAAGTGATGGAGACCGTGGCTAAAGGCCAAGAACATCTCCAAACTCTCGTGCAACCCCTGATTGCACGAGTTGATAACAAGGGTGTGCTACATGGGGGCACGGATGCCAATCGTCCTCATGGTGAAACTCCTCAGGCTGGTGATGCTACACCTGTGGTCGGTCTTGACGCTGGTGAGAATGTTCTCGTGGCTGATAATGGGAACGCTGGTAATAGGAACGGTAACTTGGAAACCAATGGGAACATTGTTGGCAATGGTAATGCTGGTCTCAACACTGGTGCTGGGAATACCAGTGTGAATATGGTCAACGACAATACAGGCTTTGCTGGTGTGAATATGGGCTTTGGTAACGCTGGTGGTGCCAATGCTGGACTTGGTAATCAGGGTTTTGGAACTATGAGTAACAATGGTTACGGAATGGGTGCCTACAATACTGGCTTTGGGACAGCGGCTGCTAATCAAGAGCTCGGTAATCTGAGGTATGACCCCAGGTTTTTCCAGAATGGGCATGGTCGCAACGCTGCGTACGCTGGGTACGACAATGAGGGTCCTCATTAGGGTGAAGACCGCCAAGAAGATGCTTTTTCTGGTCAAGGCATGGGTTATGAGAGGCTTACTGAAAATGATCGCAAGATCAAGATGCTAGAAGAGCAGATAAAAGGGATAGCCAACCAGAATTTTATGGGATTGGATATGGCGAACATGGGATTGGTTCCTGGGCTGAGGGTGACACTCAAGTTTAAGGCTCCTGCATTTGACAAATACAAGGGAGACACATTTCCCAGAGTGCACGTGCGATCTTATTACAGAAGAATGTCTGCTTACTCCAACAATGAGAAGATGTTAATGCACTTCTTTCCGGATAGTCTGTCTGGGCCGTCGTT
The DNA here is from genome assembly GCA_963859935.3 of Lathyrus sativus. Classification (NCBI taxonomy): domain Eukaryota; kingdom Viridiplantae; phylum Streptophyta; class Magnoliopsida; order Fabales; family Fabaceae; genus Lathyrus; species Lathyrus sativus. Next base: position 674,624,389 of record OZ012739.1, on the reverse strand, counting down.
GGAATGGTACATGGGACTGGAACCTACTTAAATTGGAAGTTGGAAAGAACTGGCAGAAGCTTTCGTGAGACACTACCAATATAACAGTGATCTTGCTCTGAATCGGGTTCAATTGCAGAATCTCTCTTAGAAGACTGGTGAAAGTTTGAAAGAATACGCCCAGAGATGGCGCGAGTTGGCCGCAAGGGTACAACCACCCATGGTGGAGAGAGAGTTGATAGATATCTTCGTGGGTACGTTTTCAGGGCTGTATTACGATAAACTTCTCAACTGTTTGATGAGCAATTTCTCTGACTTGATTATGATGGGTGAGCGAATTGATAATGGAGTTAAGATTAGTAAGATTCAGACTGGTGAATCCACCTCAGCTGGAGGTAGTAAGAAGGCTTTTGGGGGTAGAAAATAGGAAGATGTCAATTCAGTATGTAGCTCTCGAGGGAGAAATAGGGGATGGAGGCAATACCAACAGCAACAAGTTGTTGGTGTAACAATCCCCGCACAAAAACAGCCGCAGCAGCAGCAGGGGCAACAACATCCTGCTCAGCGAAGAATTCAGAATGGGAAGCCGAAAAGAGTATTTGATACGCCTCCAGTATCATACGCTGAACTTCTTCAGACTTTGCTATGGCTACAATTGGTTGAGAAAAGGATGATGGCCCTGCCGACGGGCACACCTCCGTATGGGTATGACGCTAATGAGCATTGTGAATTCCACTCCGGGGCACCCGGTCATAACATCGAGAATTGCCACGCCTTCAAGCATAAGGTGCAGGATTTAATTGATAGTACGACCATTAATTTTGGTACGGAAGGACCTAACATTGTGCAACAACCAATGCCAAACCACGGATAAGCTGAAGTTTGATTGACAAAGAGGAGTTTTATAGTTTGGTTAGGCCGTTGAAAGCAGATCAAGACAACATCTGGCTGCCTCTAACAATTGATTCTGAAGATGGCTGGTCTGGCAGCAAGTTAGAGACAAGAAGCCCAGTTCCGAGAAGCTGACAATTTTCATCTCATCTTGTTATTTCTTCCATTTGTAGCTTTCTTTCCTGTTAGAACGAAATTTTCGCTTGTAAAACTTGTTGTTTCTAAATAGATATTGATAATGAAATAAATATGCATGTTTTGAACTAATCAAGTCGTGTTCACTTTATTGCTTTCTTTTATTTTAAACGCTTGTTTAAGTGGAATCCGGGGAGGATGACGAAATCGAAAGACGTGTAAGCTTCCAACTGTATGCTTTTGGATATACATGCATTGTTTTGATCCCCTAAACATCGGAGATATAAGGAAGATAATCCCTTGTCAACCCCTTTGAGCCTAGTAGTAGGAGTTCTTTCTGAAAACGAAAAACCCTCAATCTTAACCTGGGGCAGGGTAGGTGTTAGCTAATTTGATCGAGCGTCCAAATTGCAAAAAAGGAGTATCTGTTCGAGGATCAATCACGCCTCTAGAGGTCGTGCCTAAAAAAACCACAATGGTTAAACGTCAAGATTGAAACAATCACATTTATTCCCTAAAGAGTCAGACAACCAGTGTCACACGACTTGTTCGAAAGAACGAAAAAGAATCAAAAGGAAAATCCCGCTAAGTTGAATCTTACGAATAAGCGACTTAGGCAAAAATTAGGGTATCCCGCTGGACTTCAAAATCAGAAACTCAAAAGAGTTAGTCCAGGAAAAAGTTAGGGAAAAATAAAAAAGAACCAAAAAGCAAAAAGGATTACTAAAGGAAAATCCTCAAACAAGAACGAAGTCGTGTGACTCAGACGTCTAAAGATGAAAAGCGAATGACTGTCACTCTGAAAGCGTGTGATGTCCTGAACTATCACTCCTATACAACCTTTGAAAGGTGAGCACTAAGGTCGAATTAGCTGAACGTAGGGTCGGAGAACATCAAGGAGAATGGGTGGGTTAAAATACATTTTAAGCCTTTATCCTTTCTTTCTTAAACCGTGAACCCGACCACATTACAACCTGGAAAATTCCTAATTGAAGCAGGTCTATTTCGAGAGCCTACTTCGGTGAAGACCGCATCGAGACTGACTCCTAAAAGGATTCCTCTTGTAGCGTTGTATTAATTTTGATATTTTGATAGTTGATTCATTTATGTCATAAAAAATTTTCTCTAGTGAACAGACTTGGATTTCAAAACTGTCATATGCATTACATTTAATATATCTTTTATGCAGAACAATTTGTTTTACTCGTGAGTAAGCGCTTGACAGCGGGGAAGTTTCCACAGTGGAAAGTTTGATCAGGATAGAATGCAGAACGCCAAATACTCATTTGAGTCGAGGCAAGCCGTATCAAATGATCCCCAGTGAAGTCAGCCATCTCGGGAAATCGGGTCGAGATTCGGTAAATCTCTCGTAGTCAGAGGCACTACTAAAAATCGGCCAGTCAGGGGCAAAGTCGTTACAAGACTGGGGCAGGCCACCCTGAGAGCACAAAGGCTATTGTTGATCAGAAGGCGATTAATCTGAAACACCTCTTCGAGGTTCGAATAACGAAAGTAGTTCATATCTAACCATCAGGGTACGAAGATTGCAATGCCCTTTTAGGGGAAGATTTTACGAAGATCCCATGAGCTGGGAGCCAAAGTAGAAGCGAAGGAAATGTTCCTCTCTGTTTTATCGGGGTTTACCAGAAATTGACACAGGTTCAGGGGCAAGCCATCTCGAAGTCGGTTTGTGGCAAGTTTGCCTTTTCAAGTTGAAATGTTTGGACTGGGGCAGGTCGTCTCCCTTGCAGCAGATATCCAAGGGATCATGTTCCCTAGCCAGAGTACTTTAAAACAGGAGCAGGCTCTATGTGAAACTTATTCCTCCCTAGCAAACGGAATTTGCTTTTCCTCCCCGACAGATGGAAGTCGAGGTTTTCATCCCCAGAGGAGTGGAGATTGAATCGGAGCAGGATCAGACTATTCTCAGCAATTCAAGATTGACTTATTCGGTAGGATAAAGTCATCCCCAACAAGGCAATATTGATATACCCAGAAGAGGATGCATTCCTGGTGTTTGGTGATGAATATATTTACTCCTCAGAGAGTCCTTGCAAGGTACAATCAGAGTACGTAGATCAGTTCCCAGCTGAGTATCCCCAGCAGCGTTAATCCCCACAGAGCACAATCAGGTTGTCAGTGGTTTGAAAGGAGTATCCCCGCGCAGGACCGTCCTTTCTGTTTTCCAACAGGTTGTTTTTCCTCCGACAGGATGATCATCCTCAGTAGAGTTCGCAACTCAAGGCTTGTGAGCTATTCCCCAGCAGGATGGTTATCCCCTGCAGAGTTGGTTTCACCTTTCCAGCATTTATTTTGTTGGAATATGTCTGTGATACCCGGTCATCCCCGACGGATTCGATTTTGTCTTCAGCATTTATTTTGTTGGATTACCTCCTTGCATTTGCATATATCATCATATTTGCATCTACCCAAACGCGTAGCATTTCCATGCTGTATGGAGCATTACGCCATTGTCAAACATATGTATTTTGAAACATAAGCCAGGTTGGTTATCTCTTTGTTTTCAGGTGTTTTTCCCTGCAGATAATTGAGATTATTGTTCAGGAAAGTGTCCAGATATTCAGATTTGTGGCGCGAGATATGCGATGATAGTGTTCGCCCTGTCATATGCTCCCCTAGCAGAGTTGCTTGGTTAAGTTTCTCTTCTCTCCCAGCGGAGTTCTTCTCAGACTGCTGTTACGTCAGCATTAAAAGATTTCATGGTTTAAACTTTTGGAGTTGTTACTCGTGACTTCCCCAATAGAGTTTTTCCCCATCAGAGTTGCTTGGTTGGGTTTCTCTTATTCCCCAGCAAAGTATTCTTCAGACTACCGTACAACAGTTTTGAAAATCTTGAAGAGAAGTTACCTGTGTTGACAGAGATTGTTACCCGTGATGGACGGAGTTGTTACCTGTGTTGACAGAGAAGGTACCCGTATGGACGGAGAAGTCACCTGTGATTGACAGAGATTGTGACCCGTGTTGACGGAGATCCTTACCCGTGTTGACGGGGAGTTTACTTGTGTTACCCGTGTTAACGGAGATCCCTAACCGTGTTGACGGGGATTTTACGTGTTTTGACCCGTGTTGACGGAGATCCTTACCCGTGTTGACAGAGAGCTTACCTATTGTTACCTGTGTTGATAGAGATTGTTACCCGTAATTGATAGAAAAGTTACCTGTGTTGACAGAGTTGTTACCCGTATTGACGGAGAAGTTACCTGTGTTGACAGAGTTGTTACCCGTAATTGACGGAGTTGTTACCTGTGTTGACAGAGATTGTTACCCGTAATTGACGAAGAAGTTACATGTGTTGACAGAGTTGTTACCCGTATTGACGGAGAAGTTACCTGTGTTGACAGAGTTGTTACCCGTGTTGACGGGGATGTTACCTGTGTTGACAGAGATTGTTACCCGTAATTGACTGAGATGTTACCTGTGTTGACAGAGTTGTTACCTGTGTTGGTAGAGATTGTTACCCATAATTGACGGAGATGTTACCTGTGTTGAAGGAGATGTTACCCGTGTTGACGGAAAGTTTTACCCGTATTGGCGGAGTTGTTACCCAAGTTTGCGCTTTACGTAGTGCAAATGCCTGTAGCGTCAGAATTTCCCCGCAAAATTGTTTGTTCAGGTCGACGTGATGGTTCGACAACACTCGCTTTTATTTAGCGTATGCTCGTTTCCTCGGAAATGGAAGGTTGACGTGATCGTGCGACAGTCGACGTGATGGTTCAACAGTTCGCGCTTTGGTCGACATGATGGTTCAACCGCTCGCACTTTGAGTTCATGCTTTGGTTGACATGATGGTTCAATAGTTGACGTGATGGTTCAACAGTTGACGTGATGGTTCAACGGTTGACGTGATCGTGCGACAGTCGACGTGATGGTTCGACAGTTCGCGCTTTGGTTGACGTGATGGTTTGACAGTTCGCGCTTCAGTCGACGTGATGGTTCGACAGTTCGCGCTTTGGTCGACGTGATGATTCGATGGCTAGCACTTTGATTCAGTGCTTTTCTCCCGCTTCTTCGGAAAAAGAAGGTCGAGGATGATATTTAGATACGGTCTTTTGACGATGCCCGCTTATTGTGACATAGTTCGGGAGGATTGATGGTGGATTTCCAGTTTATTAACTCGACACCTGCGGCGTCACGCAGGTGTTTGATATTGAAATCATGTTTTTATCAGATGACTGATCAATTGTCGTTGTGACAACCAGATTCAGTTTTTTGGATATTGCTTTCCAAATAGTTTGTGCGCAGTTTATTTCTGCGGTTGGCAAATTTCCGGGTTCTCTGGTATTCAACCGTCTTCTACCTCGATTGTTTGAAATCCGTTCGCTTTTCATCCAGTCGGGTCAAAGCTGCTTGAATAGGGGCAGCTGTTGCACCCCAAAATTTGCCCAACCTTTTTATCACTTGTTTATGTTTCATTGCATTAGCATAGCATAGTTCTAGCATTTGCATAGCATATCATCCTTCATTTAACAGGGGATCAAGAGTGATACATATCAAGAGAATCCTAACCAGAGGTATTATTCAAGCTTAAGAAGTTATCAGGGTCATCAGACAGAGGGTTGAGTTCTTGAGAAGTTTGAGTGCTTGTCTGGGGCTCATCTCTTCACTTGGAGCCAGTTGAAGATCAGTAGTGGATTGTAAGGCCTTGATCAAGGATAGAATGTGTGGGTAGAGCTCATTGAAGTGCCTTGAAGGTCATGTTGGAGCTCAATTAAGTCATTTTATCAAATGCAAGAGCCACCGTTGAAGTGGGTGTCACTAGGGTTTCATCTGGTTAATCCTAGGCCAAAATGAGCAATTGAAGAAGATCAAAGCCTACTTCTAGGTCTTTGAAATCATGAAATGATATGTTGAGGCATATGAGAGGTTGTTTTAAGATCAAGTTGAGAAGAATCAAGAATGGTTGGAGTTGCTAAGTCAGGGTTCCTAGGGTAAAATCCCCTATTTAGTGTCAAACTTCCAAGCCATATAAGTCAAGATACAAGTCTCATATTGAAGGTGAGATAATACTTAGAAGGGGGGTTGAATAAGTATGAAGATTAAAACTTAGAAATAAAAACTCAAGTATTTTTATCCTGGTTCGTTGAACTCAACTACTCCAGTCCACCCTTCCTAGAGCGATTTGCCTTTCTCAATCAAGGACTTAATCCAATATTAAATCAACTGATTACAATAGTTAACACTTAGAACAACTGTTCAAAGTCTTCTCAAGAACTACTGATCCTAACTGGATCTTCTTAAGGATTACAATCAAATGTAAAATTAATACAAGTGTTTAAGATTGCTTCTATAAAGCTTTATCACAACTGTGATTTTTCACTAAACTATTTAGAACAAAGAAATAAATTCTTAGAATGAATATGAAAGTATGAGAGCTTGAACGTTAATTTCTTTTCAATAATACGTCAACTGAAGAATTTGGTGGAGTCTTGCTTTTATAGGCAGCTGATCCAAGGTGAGCTTCACGTTGAGAAGAGTGTCCAAAAGGTCTGAGCCTTTTTGTCTTTACATCAAGTGACCTTTCCTAGAAGAAGAAAGCACAGAAAAATCCTTTTTGTCTGTGTTCTTGTGTCTAGCATAAATAAGGAAAGAGACGTTTGGTTCACTCCAACGGATATAAACTTTGAATAAGCAAAGAGACATTTGGTTCCTTATTTATGCTAGACATCAAGTGACCTTTCCTAGAAGAAGAAAGCACAGAAAAATCCTTTTTGTCTGTGTTCTTGTGTCTAGCATAAATAAGGAAAGAGACGTTTGGTTCACTCCAACGGATATAAACTTTGAATAATTCTTCTTCAGTTTTTAGCAAATGTATCAGAGTCTAATTGGGTCAAAGTCTTATGATGATGATCAGAGTTTTGCTGAATCAGAGTCTTCTGCAGCAGGTGTGCTTTCAGCGTGTTTAAGATCAGAGCATATTTGAGACAGATCTTCAGTACTGGCAGCTTTAGTACTTTCAGAATCTTCTGTAGAAACTATGCTTTGAAAAACTCTTCCTATAGAATTCTTCTTTGGTTCAGATGCTTCTGACTTGCTTCATATTCTTCTAGAGCTTCTGCTTCAGATCCTTCTGGAGCTTCTGCTTCAGAATCTTCTGGAGACTACACTCAGAATCTTCTGTTGGCAGCAATCAGAATCTTCTAATGTATGCATCTGGCGCTTCAGATCTAGCAAATTTCTTATGTTCAATTCTGATTTGCTTCTGGAGTGTTAATTCCTTTACTATCTGCAGTAAAAACTCTCAAGCAAATTTTAGAGTATATAATTCTTAAATACAAAATTTCATAATAGTTATCATCAAAACATAGAGATATTATTAAGAACCAATCTGTGTTCTAACAATCTCCCCCTTTTCGATGATGACAAAAACATCAGAAATTTTGTTTAATTGAAAATATAATAATTATAACTCCCCCTGAGATGATGAATCTCCCCCTGACTTAAATATAAATAAGGAATAGAAACTTCCCTTTTGTCTTGAGTAATTTTCAGAGTTAGATTTTGATTGTTCTTTTAACATTTGAAAGTCAGAATGTCTTGCAAATTTCAGATTCAGAGTTTTGATAATAGTCAAATGATCTGAGAGACTCAGAGTTTCTTTTATAGAGTGTACTTATCAAATGTTCTGAAATACTCAGATTAAATGTTAGATAGAATAGATATGTCTGAAGTTTCATTCTGGTGAAGTTTAATTAAACAGTTCAGATCTATATTTTCTCCCCTTTTTTTGTCATAAGCAAAAAGTAAAAACTTTAAAAAGACAAATAAAAGGAAACAGTAAATGAGATAATTCAGTGGAGAAAACTTTGATTCATTCAATGAGTTCAGATCAAGAGTACATGAATCAGAAGATATTTCAAAAAGTACATAAGCAAACATCAGATGCAAAAACATCAGAATGAAAAAAAAATGAAAATCTGAGTGTTTTGACAAAAGCATCTTCAACAGATTCGTGATCTCAGAGGAGGACTGCTCTTGCTTTGACATCCACTTAGCTATTGTTTCATTCTTCTGATCCTGTTTTGACATCCACTATGTCATGTCTTCAGACTTTTTATCCTGTTTGGCCATCCAAGACTTGATCTCTGATTGACCAGCTTCCAGAGCAGCAGTTTTATCCTCAAAATCTAGATGTTCTTTCTTAATCTCAGATGAAGAGGGTTGATCAGTTTCTGGCTTGAACAGAGTCAATTTCCATAGGGTCTGTAGAGTCTGGAGCATTAGAGCCAGAAGGAAGTTCTACCAGAGTCATGGCCAAAGTATTATCTTCAGATGCAGGTTCAGTAGTTTCTTCTGATGGAGGAGCATCTGTAAGAAGTAAAGGTCCAGATCTCTTGACAGTCCAGAACAGATTTCTTGCAGCTTCAGCAAATCTGAGCTTCGCATCATCAGAACATATGTTCTTCAGATTTGAGGCTATAGTGTTGAATCTGTTGATAAATCCATTCCAGATGACATCAAATTCTTGTGCATCCATTGTTGCTGAACACTTCCTCTGTACAATACCTAAATACAACTGTATTTCTTGCAAAAAAGATTGAAATAACTGATTAACATTAAGTCTAGGTTTGGGATGTAACAGAGTCTCCAGTGTTATTGGTTTTGGTTGGGGAGTAGGTGGAAAAATGGATTTCTGAATGGAGATCAGAGGAGGAGGGTAGTATGGAATGAAAGGAATTTCAGGTTTATCAGGTTTGGATCTGTTTAAAGCATTTAACAGATTTGGTTTTGCTTTGGTGTGATAGGAAACCACATCAAAGGGTTTATTTGAGTAAGGTTGGAAGGCAGATTTTGGAGGTTCATCAGAAGCAGCAGTTTTATCAGATGAAACTGGTATAGCTGAAGCAACAGCTTTTGCAGATTTAGCAGAATATGATATTGTTGCTAATGAACCTACATCTGACATGGATTGAATATATGTGAGAAGCACAGATGGTAGGGTGATTGTGAGTTTGGGTTTCAGGGGAGTGATAGGGTCAGATGGTTCAACTCTGTCATAAAAATCTTTGAGTTTGAAACCATAAGCAAGATTATGAAACAGTGATGAGACTTGTGCACATGAAATAGATGTTCTTGGGTTAGATGTTGGGTTAGAATTTGGAATCAGGATTTCAGATGATGGTGCAGGTGTGGGAATAGGATCTGAAATAGGAACTTTTGATGATACAGGGGGTTCTTGTTGGTTTACCTCAGAATCTCTGTGAGAAGGAGAGATTAGAAAATCTGGGTGAATGTCAGATTCTGAGGAGTTTGATGAGGTGGTTGGTGTGCAGGAGGTAGAAGATACTTGAAACACAGTTTTTAGTGGTGTGACATCAAGAACTTCTGTCTCAGGAATATTGGGTTCAGAAGGATTGGTTGATTCTGAAGGAATTTCAGATGGTTTTGAAGAGGGTGGATCAGATGAAATTCTTATTGGTTCTGATGAAACTGGAACAGATTTAGTGGGTTCAGATGAGGTGGATGGTGGATTTTGAGATTGTGTTTGTGTCTTTTGTTGTTGTATTTGAGGTTCAGATGATTTTGGTGGTTGATGTTCAGAGTATTTTTCTGGTTGAGATTCAGATGATTTTTGTTTTTCTGGTTGTTTTTCTTGTGGTTGCTTTTGTTGTTTAGATGGCTTTTGTTTTTCAGATGGTTTTGGTGTTTGTTGTTGTTGTGTGGGTTGTTTTTCTGAAGGTTGTTTTTGTGGTACAGATTGTTTGGTTTGAACTTTTGGTTGAATTGTTTGTGGTACAGAGACTTTTGGAGTTTGAATTGTTTTTGTTGTTATTGGTGTTGGAGCAGATGATTGTTTTTCAGGTGAAATGGAAATTGGATTAGAAGATTTTTGTGGTGATGGGGTAGAAACATGAGGTGGAGCAGTAACAGATGTATTTTGTGTAGAGGGTGGTTTTGGAATAGACTTAACATTAGAATCATTTATAACAATAGGATTTGCAGAAGATACAAAAGATTTAGCACCTTTTATCTTGATTCTTTTTGCTGGTACAGAAGGAGTGTCTCTAGATTCTTTCCTCTTTAGGAGCTTCTGTGGCTTCTCAACAATCTTGGTCTTCTTCTGAACAGGTGCAACTTCTGCTTCTGGTTGAGTCTTCTTTCTTGGTGGTTCTTCTTCTTCTTCTACAACAGGCAATGGTTGTCTTGCTCTCTTTATAATGTTTGCAGGAATAGACTTTCCTTCTTTCTTGCACTCATCATAATACATTACAACAATTTTCCTTGGTTCTTCAGCATAGAACAGAGGGTAATCATCTACAGGAGTTCTCTTCTGACTCAGTTCAGAAGTATTCAGCTTCTTGGGAGCTGTTGTGAGTTCATCCACTATTTTAAGTCTTTGAAGACTTTTGGCATTCAGAGGCTTTCCCAAAATAAATTCCAATTCCTCTGTAACTCCAGCAGCGTACAGAGCAGTTACAAGTCCATTCTCAGTTAGAAGATCTGAGGTTAACCTTCCAAAAGGAATCCAGGTTCTGATCTTCTGACCTTTTTCTTTCACATATTCTCTAGAGGCATTTATATGATTCCAAAGATGCATAAAGAGAATATATGGAAGATCTACCTTGGTGCTCTGACTAAGGCAATACATAAAGTAAAGTTGTTCATTATTGACATAGTCTGGAGAGTTTGTTGACTTCCTATGATGAATGCATCCCATGAAGATCTTAGCCCAAATCTTGTAGTCAGGCTTCATATCCTTGAACTTGTTAGAAGCTTGTCCAACAGTCATCACTTCTTCATACACTTCATCCATATCCACACGCCCAGCTGGCAAGTGTGATACTCCATCTGTTTCCTCATAGCCAATGAGTTTTCTAATCAAATCCTTTGTTATAATTATATCTTTGCCCAGAACAGAAGATAAGATAAACTTAGGGTAAACTGAAGCATGGATCCAGAACTCTTTCACAAGAAGGGGGTAAACTGGTCCAAAAAGTCTATCAAAATACTTCACCCATCCTTGAGCACCTATAATGGAACGAAACTCAAATCCATTTTCAGCAAGTGAATCAAATTCCACCATTGATTCACACAGAACTTCCAGCTTTTCAACAGGGGTGAGCAAAGTTCTTTTTGGTGGAGAATAAGGAGTTACGCCCATGTTAGCAGAGGTAACTGTAGCTATTGTAGATTGAAATTGTGCAGCAGTTGATGATGAAGTTGCCATTGAAGATGGTTTTGTCACACGCTTAGGGTTTTTATGCAGAGAGAAGAGAAGATAAAAATGCATAAAATGTCTGAGATGTGAAAAGTGTGAATGTGAAGAGAAGAGATGTATTTATACTAAAACAAGTAGGCATACAAACAGTCAGAACTTGGCACGTTTGAACAAAGCATTAAATGAAAAGAATAAAAAGCATTTCAAGCATTTATTGCTTCTGACAAATTGGGGGGAAAATCAAGATTTTCACTATTCAAACTTCACCTCAAACGTCTCTTCAGTAATGTACACGCCACCTTTGCAGATTTGGAGTGACACGTGTTTGCTTGCATGTGTTCTGAATTCTCTTGAGAAATGAAACGTTAACCAACGTTCAGATCCTCTAAGGATTGTTAGTTCAGAGTTTCACAAAAATAATTTAAGGAAAATAAATAAGCAATCAGAAGAAATACTTCAGAGCATTAGGCATTTTTGCATCTGTAAAAATTTGCTTCTGATAAATATCATTCTGGACAAAAATCCATACCAATATTGTTCAGAATAAATTTGAATCTATCTTCAACAAGGGGTTTTGTAAAAATATCTGCCCATTGATGATCTGTATCAACAAAGGCTAAATTTATGATTCCCTTCTGAACATAGTCTCTGATGAAATGATGCTTAATTTCTATATGTTTTGCCTTAGAGTGTAAAATGGGGTTTTTAGACAAACATATAGCAGAAGTATTATCACAGAAGATAGAAATGTTACTTTCAAATATTTGATAATCTTCTAGCTGACTTTTCATCCAAGCATCTGCGTGCTACATCCAGCAGCAGCAATATATTCTGCCTCTGTGGTTGAAAGTGCAATTGTGGGTTGCTTCTTGCTGTACCAAGAGATTAGATTTCTTCCTAGAAATTGACAACTTCCAGAAGTACTTTTCCTTTCCACTCTGTCTCCAGCGTAGTCAGCATCACAGAATCCAACTAATTTGAAATCATCAGATTTTCTGTAACACAAACCCACATTAGAAGTACCTTTCAGATACCTTAGAATCCTCTTGACAGCTGTCAAGTGTGATTCTCTAGGATCTGATTGGAATCTAGCACATAAGCATACACTGAACAATATGTTAGGTCTAGAAGCAGTTAAGTAAAGAAGAGATCCTATCATACCTCTGTAGAGCTTCTGGTCTACTTTCTTACTTACCTCTTCCTTGCCAAGTGAACTAGTTGGATGCATGGGAGTCTTTGCCAGCTTACTATCAGTCATGTTAAATTTCTTCAAAAGTTCTTTAACATATTTGGTCTGATGTATGTAAGTGCACTCTGGAGTTTGATTGACTTGGATTCCTAGAAAGAATCTGAGTTCTCCCATCATGCTCATTTCAAATTCTGCCTGCATACATGTAGCAAACTCCTTTCCCAGCATAGTATTGGTAGATCCAAATATTATATCATCCACATAAATTTGACAAATTAGAATATCTTTCTTAATTGATTTACAAAAGAGTGTTGTGTCCACTTTGCCTCTGATGAAATTTTTCTCCAGAAGAAAATTGCTCAATCTCTCATACCAAGCTCTGGGAGATTGTTTTAAACCATATAGAGATTTCTTTAGTTTGAAAACATGACCTGAAAATTTTTCATTTTCAAAACCAGGAGGTTGGTGGACATAAACTTCTTCTTCTATAATACCATTTAGAAAAGCACTTTTAACATCCATCTGATACAGAGTGATGTTATTTTGTGCAGCAAATGAAATAAGAAGGCGTATAGATTCTAACCTTGCCACTGGAGCATAAGTTTCAGTGTAATCAATACCTTCTTGTTGACTGTACCCTTGAGCAACAAGCCTTTCCTTATTTATTTCAACTTCTCCTTTCTCATTTAGCTTATTTCTAAAGACCCATTTTGTTCCAATTATATTGAATCCTTGTGGTCTTTGAACTAAATCCCACACATCATTTCTGGTGAATTGATTTAACTCTTCTTGCATGGCAATAATCCAATCATTGTCTTGCAGAGCTTCATCTACAGAAGATGGTTCAATTTCTGACACCAGTCCAAATAATGATGCTTCAGATGATCTTAGAAAGGATCTTGTTCTGATGGGATCATCCTTCTTTCCAATAATGACATTCTCTGGATGAGAAGCTTTAATTCTGGATTATGATCCTCTAACAGTTGATTCTTCAAAAATGTTTAGATTGTTCATATGAGAAGTTAAAGGAATAGCATCTGGCGTTGCTTTTGGTTCCTTCACTTGAGCTTTGTCTGCCTCTGGGACTTTAGAGCCAGTGAAGACTACTTCTCTATTTGCAGAATTTTCAGACTGCTTTGGCTTTTTATTGCCAAGCTTATCATCAAATCTGACATGAATAGATTCTTCCACAATCTGTGTCTCAATGTTGTATACTCTGTAGCCTTTGGAGCGTTCAGAATATCCAAGCATGAAACACTTTTGTGCTTTGGAATCAAACTTGTTCAGATTTTCTTTAGTATTTAACATATTACAAATACATCCAAAAGGATGAAAATATGAAATGTTGGGCTTTCTGTTCTTCCACAGTTCATATAGAGTCTTTTCCAGAAGAGGTCTTACAGACACTCTGTTCTGAATGTAACAGGCTGTGTTGATTGCTTCTGCCCAAAAGTGTTTTGCTAGATTTATCTCATTGATCATTGTTCTGGCCATTTCTTGCAAAGTTCTTTTTTCCTCTCTACAACCCCATTTTGTTGTGGAGTTCTAGGACAGGAAAAATCATGAGCAATGCCATTTTCATTAAAATATTTTTCAAAATATTTATTTTCAAATTCACCACCATGATCACTTCTGACTTTTATAATTTTGAAATCTTTTTCATTCTGGACTTGCTTGTAGAAGTCAAAGAACACAGAATGTGACTCATCCTTGTGTTTTAAGAACTTTACCCATGTCCATCTACTATAGTCATCAACAATGACTAATCCATACTTCTTGCCTCTGATGGATGCAGTTTTCACTGGTCCAAACAGATCAATATGAAGTAATTCTAGTGGTCTGGAAGTAGAAACAACATTTTTTATTTAAAAGATGATTTTGAAAACTTCCCTTTTTGGCATGCTTCACAAAGAGCATCTGAGGTGAACTTCAGATTAGGAAGTCCTCTGACAAGATTAAGTTTATTAATCTGAGATATACGTCTCATATTAATATGGCCCAATCTTCTGTGTCAGACCCATTGCTCTTCATTAACAGACAAGAGGCATTTAACATTCTGAACTTTAAGTTCTGAAAGATTTATTTTATAAATGTTGTTTTTCCTCTTACCACTAAATAGGATAGAGCCATCCTTTTGACTAATAGCTTTACAACATTTTTGATTAAAGGTAATATCATAACCATTGTCACTTAATTGACTTATGGACAATAAGTTATGCTTTAACCCTTCAACAAGTAAAACATTAGTAATAGAGGGAAGTTTACCATTTCCAATGGTGCCAGATCCAATGATCTTACCCTTCTGGTTCCCTCCAAATTTCACATCACCTCCAGATCTAAGCTCCAGGCTTTGGAACATAGACCTTTCTCCTGTCATGTGTCGTAAGCATCCAGAGTCCAAGTACCATGATTGGTGTCCTGACCTTGCTCCTAAGAACATCTGCAACATGAATTAATTTACTTTTAGGTACCCAGATCTTCTTGGGTCCTTTAGGGTTAGTGGTTCTGAAGGTTTATCTAAACTTCTGTTTTTCAACATAAGGTTTATTCTGACTAGCCTTAGATTTAAACACATGAATATTCTTTTCAGAGCGTGTTTGTTCAATATCATTCAAGTGACCAAATTTAAAGTGTGAATATAAAGGAGTTTTTTTGATGATAATTTTATCAACAGGTTTTGGATTTAAATCCTTTCCAGAGGGGGATTCATATCCAATACCTTTTCTGTTATTTCTGCTAACTCCATAGATCATAGAAGTCATTTTGCTTCTATCTATGCTTTTAGCAAGAAACTTCTGAAAGCTATAATCATATTTTTCTAAAATATTTTTGCATTCAGATTCAGTTTCAGAATCAGAGTTCTGTTGAGCTAATTCAGAATCAGTTTTCAATTTTAAGTTCTTTTCATTTAGCTCAGCTACTTCTGATTTGAGAATATTATTCTCAGATACAAGATTGCTTTGGCGCTTCTTGTATTTGAGCTTAATATTGTTATAGCTTTTCAGAACTTCTGATAACACTTTGATAAGTTCTTCTTTAGTAAGTTTAGCCATTACCTCTTCAGCGTCAGAGTCAAATTCAGAGTCAGATTCAGATCCTGAAGTTCCTTCCTCCTGATCTTCTATATCTGCCATCAAGGCTACATTGGCACTTTCTTCTTCTGACTCAGATTCAGATTCAGATGTATCTGAATCATCCCAGGTGGCCATCAGAACCTTTTTCTTCTTATCAAATTTTCTTTTAGGCTTTTCTTTCAGCACCTTTGGACATTCATTTTTGTAATGTCCAGGTTCTTTACATTCATAAAAGACAACCTCCTTTTTGCCAGATCTTCTGTGTCCAGAAGATTCTTTTCTTTGGCCAGGCTTTCTGAAGTTTCTGAACTTCTTTCCTTTATGCTTCCAGAGTTTGTTTATTCTTTTGGACAACATGGATAGTTCATCTTCATCTTCAGATGAGGATTCTTCAGAGCTTTCCTCTATTACCTGCAATGCTTTAGCAGATTTATTAGCTTTTAAAGCTATAGATTTACCTTTCTTTTGAGGTTCATCTTCCTCAAGTTCTATTTCATGACTTCTTAGTAAACTGATCAGTTCCTCCAAGGAGATCTTGTTCAGATCTTTAGCCATCTTCAGCGCTGTCACCATAGGTCTCCATCTGGTGGGTAAGCTTCTGATGATCTTTTTCACATGATCAGCAGTAGAGTATCCTTTATCCAGAACCTTTAGTCCAGCTGTAAGTATTTGAAATTTGGAGAACATAGCTTCAACAGATTCAGAGTCTTCTATCTTGAAGGCTTCATACTTCTGGATCAGAGCCAGAGCCTTTGTTTCCTTGACTTGAGAGTTTCCCTCATGAGTCATCTTTAAGGATTCAAACATGTCAAATGCAGTTTCCCTGTTTGTAATTTTTTCATACTCAGTATGAGATATTGCATTCAACAATATTGTTCTGGCCTTGTGATGATTTCTAAATTCTTTCTTCTGAGTATCTGTCATAGATTTTCTGTCTATCTTCTTGCCATTCCCATCTGTGGGATGAACATATCCATCTATGACCAGATCCCATAAATCAGCATCATATCCAAGGAAAAAACTTTCAATTCTGTCTTTCCAATAATCAAATTTCTCCCCATCAAACATAGGGGGTTTGGTGCTGATTCTGTCCCTTTCTTCATATTTGTTGTTAATTTTAGACATTGTATCATCAGCCATAGTAACAACCAAATATATATCAAAGTATTTCTTTCTGGATCTTTACTGTCACTGTTAAGTGGTAGCACACACAGAACCGGAGCTCTGATGCCAACTGAAGGTGAGATAATACTTAGAAGGGGGGTTGAATAAGTATGAAGATTAAAACTTAGAAATAAAAACTCAAGTATTTTTATTCTGGTTCGTTGAACTCAACTACTCCAGTCCACCCTTCCTAGAGTGATTTGCCTTTCTCAATCAAGGACATAATCCACTATTAAATCAACTGATTACAATAGTTAACACTTAGAACAATTGTTCAAAGTCTTCTCAAGAACTACTGATCCTAACTGGATCTTCTTAAGGATTACAATCAAATGTAAAATCAATACAAGTGTTTAAGATTGCTTCTATAAAGCTTTATCACAACTGTGATTTTTCACTTAACTATTTAGAACAAAGAAATAAATTCTTAGAATGAATATGAAAGTATGAGAGCTTGAATGTTAATTTCTTTTCAATAATACGTCAACTGAAGAATTTGGTGGAGTCTTGCTTTTATAGGCAGCTGATCCAAGGTGAGCTTCACATTGAGAAGAGTGTCCAAAAGGTCTGAGCCTTTTTGTCTTCACATCAAGTGACCTTTCCTAGAAGAAGAAAGCACAAAAAAAATCCTTTTTGTCTGTGTTCTTGTGTCTAGCATAAATAAGGAAAGAGACGTTTGGTTCACTCCAACGGATATAAACTTTGAATAATTCTTCTTCAGTTTTCAGCAAATGTATCAGAGTCTAATTGGGTCAGAGTCTTCTGATGATGATCAGAGTTTTGCTGAATCAGAGTCTTCTGCAGCAGGTGTGCTTTCAGCGTGTTTAAGATCAGAGCATATTTGAGACAGATCTTCAGTACTGGCAGCTTTAGTACTTTCAGAATCTTCTGTAGAAACTATGCTTTGAAAAACTCTTCATACAGAATTCTTCTTTGGTTCAGATGCTTCTGACTTGCTTCAGATTCTTCTGGAGCTTCTGCTTCAGATCCTTCTGGAGCTTCTGCTTTAGAATCTTTTGGAGACTACGCTCAGAATCTTCTGTTGGCAGCAATCAGAATCTTCTAATGTATGCATCTGGCGCTTCAGATCTAGCAAATTTCTTATGTTCAATTCTGATTTACTTCTGGAGTGTTAATTCCTTTACTATCTGCAGTAAAAACTCTCAAGCAAATTTTAGAGTATATAATTCTTAGAGATAGCTATCATCAAAACATAGAGATATTATTAAGAACCAATTTGTGTTCTAACACATATGACATTGGCCTCTACATGAATGTTGTGTAGGATGATCTTAGATTTAATTTGAGTACTAGAAGTCCTCCATTTGATTTATAGAACTCGATTTATGGTCCAGACAAGTTACACGTCCTCAGATGCATCTGAAATTTGTCTGTGAAAATCATCTAACTTCCAAACTATTTTTGACCTAGAAGGAGGTTCCACATGAACTTTTGACCAACATGAAAGTTGTTCCTAATGATCTTAGCTTTCAAAATTGTATTAGAAATATTCCATCTGATTTGTAGAACTCAAGTTATGAGGTTTGCAAGTTAGGGGTATTTTGCGAAAGTGAGATTATAGGCCATTTTCAGTCATAGGTCAAAATCTCCAACTTGCACTTGTCAAATGGATTTTTGTTCAACATGGAACTTGTTCAAAACGTGGTTTTTAGGCTAACCAAGAACTCATGGTGAATTGATTTGGCTCATATCAAATATTGGTGTGAAGTGGTTTGAATAAAGAAGAAATTCAAAGGCATTTTTGGTGGGAAATTGAAATAAATGATCATGGGTCCAAAACAAGTCAAATAACCACTCATTTTAATCAGAAAATATGTTTTAGAAATATTGAC
This sequence comes from Lathyrus sativus, assembly GCA_963859935.3. Taxonomy (NCBI): domain Eukaryota; kingdom Viridiplantae; phylum Streptophyta; class Magnoliopsida; order Fabales; family Fabaceae; genus Lathyrus; species Lathyrus sativus. Next base: position 674,605,927 of record OZ012739.1, on the reverse strand, counting down.
AATTATGGATTTTTCATTTGAAGCACAATTCATGGTCTTTCATAAAGCCAAATTCAAGGCCCTAACCAAGCTGAATCCATTCAAGGAGGTTAGTGTATGATACCCAAAGCTTCCCAAGCAAGTTACTGAAGGAAATGGAGGGATGCCATAATCAAATTTTTGAAGGAAAGTTGGATTTGGATTTTTGATTTTGGGCTTGGGCCTGAGCTCTAGAAGGTTCTAAATCATCCTATAAGTGTCTAGGAACTCATCAGAAACAAGGTTGGTGATTGATTGGGGCTGAGAGCATAGATTACCATTGAAGCTTGAAGAAGAAAAGTGAAAGAGTGAATTTCTGTTTGAGGCCATTTCAAGCACAATTGGAGCTTCAATCTTCTTCTAACATCATCACTGATAGGATCTAGAAAATTTTGGAGCAAGAATCAAGCCAGAAACGCCTCAAATTGAAGCTTGAACTCAGGTTCTTACTTCTTGAAATTACACTCCATTCATGCGTTTTTGATGCCTTAGAATCATGTGGTTAGGTTTACTTTAGGTTGTAGATGATTTCTGGACAATTAATTTGAGGAATAGTGACAATTTAGGATTGAATCCATTTTCGGTTAGGATGTAGTTTTTTTGATTCTTGAGGTTTTAGTTCGTTTAGTTAGGATATTTGGAATCCTCGTTAAATTTCGTGGGATTTTCATTCAAGAATCATGGCATTTGGTGGATTATTGAGGGAGTTAGGGTGGTGTGAAGTTGGCCGGAAAACCTCATTCCCGTCCGGCCATGGCTGGTCTGCGCGCATCTTCGTAACTTGCAGAAATTTAAAATGGAGAAGACACAATCCTCGTCGTCCGTGCGTTTGGGAAGACAGACTAAGTCTCACGATCCAAAGGACGCAAGCGTGCCACGTCCCCCTCCCCCTGAAACGCAGCGTTTTGATAAGTTCTAATCCCAGCCAAATTCAACGCTGTGTTGACCCAAGGAGCGAGGGTTCGATCCCCTCGTGGCTTGTTTTTTGTTTAATTTTGAGAACTAAATGGAGAACTGAACTCAGATGCAGTATCTTGCTTGGGCCTTGGCTTTCCACGCTAACCACACCTCCCATTGCTAGGCCCAGCGTGGATTACAAGTGATTTACTTGCCAGATACACCCCCCTGGACGTTATTGTGAATTGAGTTTTGCTGAATTAGTGAATCAAATGGGCCCAGCGCCCACATGCTGTTTACACCCTCATTTCTTGGGCCCAAGCGAATTGTGCTTGTTGTTCTTACCAGCTACACCCCTTCCATGTTATTTCTTTAATTTCTTTTCCCCATTTCTTAATATAATTTCTTGTGAGAATTAAATCATTAAAAATAGTAAAAGTTGAAAATAAATTCTGGAAAAAATGGTGATTGTAGATTTAGATGTTCATGATTTTAACATGCTTTGCATTTTAATTTTCCATGCATTTTCTATTTTATTTCATATTTTCTTTTTAATGCATTTTTAATAATGAAATAATGATATGTTGAATTTGTGAATTTTATTTCTCTCTCATATTTTGGAGTTTGATCTTGGAATTTTTTGTGCTGGCTGTTTATATGATAATGTTACTATGTGATTTGTTTTGGATTTTTTAGATCATTTTAAATAGGATTTTAGGGTAGTTGTTTAGGAGTATTCTTTAGTGATTTCCTTTAGTGCACCTTTGAGCTTTAGATTTAATTTGGGCATTTTGGTTTAGATTGAACCTATGATTTTTCTACCATGGAATGTTAACACATATAAGATGATGTAGGATTTTCCTTAGATTTTTTAGGATTGATTTTCCATTAGTTTCCTATTTTTAAAAATTGACCTTATAATAGATGATCATTAGGAGATAACACTTTATGTTTCTTTAGAGATTAAAGTAGGTAATGATATTTCCTTAGGATTAGTTCCCTTTCAAATACTCCTTTGCTTAATTAGGATCCTTCATTGTGGGTATAATTCCTCCAGGAGGAATTCCTTGCCTTTCACATTGGATTTGAGACGAAGCAAGCTTTCTAAAGGAAATGGATTTAGTTGAGTGTCTGTGGCAGGTTCCTGTGGAACTTACCTTACTTCTCATCTCCACTCTTCTAAAATTCTCTCTTTCCTCTTTAGGAACCTTCTTGAGGTAGACAGTCCCTCCTGTGGGGGGAATATGGCACACCTCTTGAAGGAGCCAAACCCTTAGGTTTCCCCAAAGATCTTTTTGTTAGTTGAGTGCCAAGGATAAGCTTCTGTGGACCTTACCCTTGCCTCCCAACACCAAATTTCCTTCCTTAGGGTAGAAGCTTGTTTGATTGCTTGTCATGGATTCCTTTCCTTCTCTTGAAGATGGTGGACTTGAAGAACAGATACAGACTTTGGATTGGATTGCTTCCAGAAGATTGCTCTGCTGTGGAGATTGCTGGCTTGTTTTCCCTGTCTGTTTTCTTCTTGTTTAACTATATTGATGTGTATTGGTGTGACTTGATTGGTGTATTGCATTTAGATTAGGTCATGTAGTTGAATAAGCCTAAGAGCATCCTAAGGGTTGAGTTTCTCCCCTTGCTTGTATTGCATTAGAGGTTGAGTTTCTCCCTCTGCTTGTATTTTTACTGGGGTGCTTTGCTTGCTGGTATTCGGTAGAGCTTCACTCCCTTGCCTGTGTGGTCTGTGGTTTGTTTGATTGCATTTACTTTCTTTTACTGTATTTGCAGTTATTCATGTCTGGCTTGAGGTTGAGATGAGCTTGTGGAGGCTTATGCCCCACACACATTTCCTCCCTCACTTGCATGGCATGTATCTTTACAGTTTTTCTGTTTACTGTTTGATTTCCATTACAATGTTCCCCTAGGAACTCTGACTTCTCTTCTTCAAGAGAAGTTATGACAGACATTAGGATTCTAACCATGCCTGATAACATTAGTTAGTTTCCCCTTTCAACCACAACCGTAGGACGAATATTGCATGATAACTGTAGGATTGAGTCAGTTTCCCTGTAGAGAGTCTGTTTCTCTTCTCATCTACAACAACATAAAAAAATATAATAAAGGCAAGTTAGTACAAGTGCGTTACGAGCCTTAAGCTACTTGGGAAATGATGATTGAGCGGTCTCCTCTCAATCATCTAGAGTGTTTAGTATATGTCCTTTGGACGATATGCGACGCATTCGCTCCTAAGTCATAGTCTCTAGTGCTGTACAAACTACAGACAACTAAAAAACACTTCTTCCGTAAACAACAGAAAACAAAGATCAAATATCTTTTTTGTCCTCTTGGACCCTTAATCAGGAAAACTCTTTGCGTAAAGAGAGTTCTGTTAACTTTCAGTTCTACTGCAAACGGTAATGCCTAAGTCTCCAAGGATCGAGCTGCAAACACCAACTGCTGGAATTATCTGTTAACTTTACTTGGATAAGAGATGTTGAACAAATCTGTGTTCTTCGTGGCCCGAACTACGTTTGCTCTGATATTTCATGATGTATGAAAGTACGTAGGCACAAGATGCGATATCTTGGCGAGCAACCTTCCCTCCTTTTACCCGTAGTTAGGCGAACTATGTTGACTCTGATTTCTCGTTCCAGACGGGAATACATATGCATAAAGTGCGATACTTTGCCGAGTCATTTTCTTTTCTTTTTAGACCAGACCCTTAGTGTAGATAGATTTAACAAACCCGTGAGATAAATACAACAAGCATGGATCCCATCGAGTACGATGGACGTGAGGGGTGATAATACCTTCCCCTTGCGTAACCGACTCCCGAATCCAGACAATGGTTGCGATGACCTTGTCTTATACCTTTTTGTCAGGTTTTTCCAATCGTTTCCTTTCCCGCTCTGAGGGATAAATAACGAAAGGTGGCGACTCTTCTGTCATTGTCGGCACCTTATTTTCGCAGTAGCGACAACTTCCACCAATAACATTACCAGTTTCATTAATAGCACCTCCGCCTGGAGGTATGACAACAGTAGGAATATTATTTCCTTGTGGAACAATGCCACCAACAAATGGAGGAATAACACCAGCTTCTCCATGCAAAACACCCTCTTCATCAACCCATGCTATCAGAGGTTGGACCAGAGTCCTTAATAGTTCCTATCCGTTGGCAACATTCTGCATTAGCTCCATAAATTAAGCCATGCAAGCCCTGACTTCCTGTAATTCATCCTGAACTTGATCCATAATCCTTTGCTGATTCCCTCGAGTTGAGTATCTATAGAAACCGAATTCCTCAATCCTATTACTGTTGAAGAAAACCAAGCAGAGATAAAAATAAAAAAGGCCACTACAGACACCTACGATGTAAATGAAAATGCTAAATGCTAAATGAAAACATGTCTATGTATTTACAAGGAGATCTCCCCCTTAATTTCGGTTTCAATATACATGAAAGGTAGAGATGGACAAGAATACCACAACAATCTTCTCATAGATTAAGTAAAGCTGAGTAAATACATATCAACAAATGAGAAAGATCCAAATACAAATAGGTAATGATCCCATCCAGCAGATTTGTTGATGATCAAGATACAAAAGAAGAGAGACTACTATGAAATATCAGAAGATGATCCTCCCCAACTACCATGCTTCTTGCTCTAGGTCTGAGCCTCCTTTTGCATCGTCTTCGTGTCTAGATGATCTGGTCTGGAAACCAATTCTCCAATGAGAGTGTCCCTTATGTGTATAACATCTCTGAGATAATGATATGACTCTTCCCATACATCTTCACCAAAGACATCTTCAAGCCTGGGTTTCTTCAAATCTTCCTGGATCTTGAGCTCTTCAAGCGCTAATAGAGCCTCATGGAATTTCTGCTGACTTGTGTATCTACGAAATGATTCTACTATCACCTATCTTTCTTTGACCTTGAATTGTGCCTTCATCTTATCAATCTGACTGTGAAGTTGGTCTTACCTATTCTTGTTAGCAGTTACTGTATCATTCTATTGCTCATTGAATTTGGATATCTCTAGATATGCTCTGTCTAAATTATTTTTCCTATGCTGCAATAAAATGCTAGTGCTATTCAAGTCTTGACCAATCCTTTCTCTCATCTTGGTCTCACCAACCAACTCTTTTCCTTCTTGGTCAAAGATTCTGACTTCATCTTAGCCAGGTAAACATCTTCACTCCGCTCGTGCTTCAGTTGACTGATCTCCTTCTTCAACTCATAGCTCTCTTTCTACAACTCTTCCTTCTCTGCCCAAAGCTTGTTGTATTTTAGGATATCAATCGTTGTAGGTTGCTCAATCAATAAAGGATACATGTGTTCTTCAATAGAGAAAGGAAATAGTATCTCCTTAACCCTCTCCTGGATCCATTCCATGTATGAATCGTAGGCTCTACAATCATTCTTCCCTAATGAAAGCTTCCTCCTCTTGTGGATTTTACCCCACACATCAATGAACCTCTCCAGAATATCAGGGTCAGCTATGCCAGTAAAGTACATAGATTCCTGCACTTCTTCGTCCTTTGGGGGTCCCCTTAAGGCATATCTAAATTTTCTGACGGCGAGACAAGGGTTGTAGTTGATTCCCCCTTTCTTCCCTATTAATGGTACATTAGGGAAGCTACCACAGCTGAAGATGATCTCTTTACCAAGCATATCTCAGTTAAACCAGACAATATCTTTGGCCGTCAAACCCATCATTCTTTTTTACCATTAAGATGAATTTCTCGAATCAATGAAAGCTTTGGAACGAGGAAGATGATCCTTAAACCACTTATGGAAAGTGGTGCGCAACAAGAAACAATATTTTCGCTCCTCTTCTCGTTCTTATAATGTATTGAATGGTAAAAATCTCCTAGGAGATTGGGTATAGGGTTCTTGGGGACAAAAATACGAACGACATCTATATCAACGAAATCTGGTATATTAGGAAAAAGCACAATGCCATAAACACACAGATCCAGAATAGCACTAAAGACCACCCAAAAACCCTCTTCAGCATACTTCTGGGCTTTATCCACCAAGAAAGATAAGGTAAAACCAGAAACTCCATTTCTGCTGACTACATTATCAACCAACTCAGATGCGCTAAAATAAATAGCGGCGACCAACTATTCAAGATCGGGTTCTTCCTCTGAATGAAAGAATGACACCTCATCTTGGACTTGAACTCCCAAGATAAAAATATAATCCTCTAAAGGCGGAACCAACACATAATCTGGAAAGGTAAAACATCACAGCATAGGGTCATAAAATTCTACTAGAGTGTGAATGGCTCCATGCTCATAACTTGTAATCTTACAGACAAGATTCAAAATTCTCCCATAATCTCTTATAAAGATTTCAAGGACACCGAGATCAGTCATAGAAATCATACCAAATAAAGGTCCCAACTCAGGTGCCGGGAACTTGTATACAATGATTTTTTTTTTGTCTACTTCCATCTCTATAGAAAACCAGACAACCAGAATCAAAGGAGAGACAAGAACATGAAAATACTTAAACATGCTATGTTAAGATGCAAAATGATTATGCAAATGCAAACACGGGATCAAGGCATTCAGTGCTCATGATTACTGTTGTGCTGTTGATTGAATATAACCAGAGCTCCGTTCTGATAAAAATTCCAGAAAACCATAACACTGAGGTGATAGAAAACTAGAATACCCAAGATCAAAAGTCCGCTCTGACAAGAAAACCAGAAAAATAAGTTGGTAGAAGGTCAAAGTTTCCTGCTAAACCCATTCCCTCTCACATGTGGGGTCTAGTCTTGGATGGTATGACATCCTATGCAGGTCATTAGTATCACAGAATCTCAGGTCGAAAAACGATGATACGTTCACGATTTTTGGTTTGGCATTATGGTGAATTAAGGAGGTCTCAACTGACTTCCCAATGAATGGTCTCCAGAGTCGTTGGCTTTTCTAAGTCAATACTCCTTCAACTGCACCAGACGCGCATGATAAAGTATCTCCAAAGAAAAACCTCGTCTGGAAGCGAATTTCACGTGAGCTATTGTGTGGACATACACCACACAAGCTCCCACTAATCTCCACATTAATCCTATGTGTATACTCAAGCCTGAATATTGGGCTTATCTCTCATGGAGCAACCCACCCAACAGCACAGCAACAACATGATATAATATGCAACAACAAAATGCAAATGCAATAATATACAACAAATAATGTACATAAAAGCAAATAACTGCACAAAAGTAAACACCCAAGGAACAAAAACTGATAAGCGCTAGGATTGACTCACATAGGGAACGAGAGTCGCCAGTTGTCACAACTGCGAGAAAACCGGCAGAAACAAATAGAAGAGTCGCCACCAAACGTTTTATATCTCAATGGGAGGAAAGGAAACGATCAAAGAAAACCTAAAGAACGGGAAAAGACAAGGTCATCGCAACCAAATCTTGGGTTCGGGAGTTGGTTACGCAATGGGAAGGTATGAGCACCCCTCACGTCCGTTGTACTTAACGAGATCCATGCTTGTTGTCTAATCAAAGGGTGTGTTATCTAAAAAATACTGCTAAACAAAAAAATGAGAATAAAGAAAAAAAAGATACTCGATAGAACATCATCACCCTATGCCTATGTATTCCCTCGTGCAAAAGGAAAATCAGAGTCAACGTAGTTCGGAAAACTAAGGGTGATGGGGGAAGGTTGCTCGCCAAGACATCATCGTCTTGTGCCTATGTATCCTCATTTGGTATGAGAAACCAGAGCAAACGTAGTTCGAGTAACAAAACCATAGGTTGATTAAGTGTTTTTTATGAGTGACGTTAAGTTCCCATTCCAACAGTTAGGGTCGATGTCTGTTTGCGATATAATGGAAAAATAACGTATTCTTTCTGAAAATGAGTTTGAAACACAAATCCCGAAGGATAAAAAGGATTGAATTTTGTTTATGAGTTTTAGTGAAGTGAATTAGTTTTCTTTGTGATTCACGTTACACTAAATACTATGATATAGGAACGAGTGCGTCGCATATCGCTCCCAGACGAGACACATGCTAAACACTCTAGACAAGTGAGAGGAGACCCCTCCCTCGTCATTTCCCATATGCTTAAGGCTTGTGGCGTACAAAGTTCATCGTCTTTATTAAGTATGTTAGAATTGTTTTGAGATGAGAAGAGAGACATACGAAAGGTCTAACATAAAATTGGTCCTAACATTGTCATGCAAAGTGGCCCTAAGGTCGGGATGTGAGTGGAAAATCTATCCTAATGTTAGCATGCAAAATAGACCTAAGGTTGAGGTTAGAAGGGACTAGACTACTTGTTATCATGCATAGATTGCACTCCTAATGTCTATCATACTCTAATCTTAATCAGTAACTAAGTTGGACTAGGAAACCTAAGGGAGCATGCAAGGGCAAGGCAAAAACAAAAAAAACAGAGGCAAAAACAGCAGTTACAACAGCACTTCCTGCACAAAATAGTAATAAAATCTAGCAAGGTAGCACAACAACATTTAACAACTACTAATTCAACACAAAAGTAGGTGTAAAAGGCAGGCAACAAGCAAGCATAACATAAACAACATGCAAATTCAGAATAAGGAAGCTCTAAAAAGCAGGGCAACAATCATACTTCAACACAATCAACATGAGCAAGCATCAATCATGAACAAATATCAAGCAAAGACAGACATGCATCAACAATATTGCATCATCAAGAATCAACAAGAAAAAACATGTTTTTCATATCAATTTAAATCAAACGATCATGTGATAAATGGAATCAGAAGCAAATCCAAACATGCATCATAAGTCCAGCAAGATAATCATCAATAATTAATAATTAACATGATACAAGCAAGCAAAGCATATAATCATCACATCAAGCAAGCAACATGAACATGTTAAGCATTCAAACGGAAACCAAAAGTCACACGTCGAACAGTCCAAATCAAACAATCAAGCATGATGAAACAAGTCAGAAACAGTCCACACAAATGCATCATATCAATCCATGAAGGTTAGAGGTGGAAAGAAATCAAAACATGCTTGAAAATAACCAAAAATCACATTCTGGTCCAGTGTTAATCGATTAACCATTTGCATTGCAACTCTGATTAGATTAACCACTTGAAAATGCTAAAATTGCACTAGTTAATCAATTACCCAATTTTGTACTGCAACTGGTTAATCGATTAACACTACACCAGAAGCAAAAAAATAGCAATTCAAAAGCACTTTCAGCAATTAATCCATTGTGGAATCATCCAAATGATCATGTAATCAATCATGCACGAATTTAACTCCAAAAATTAGTGATCGAGCATCAATCAAACTTAATCAAGCATTGAGATCACAAATCACAAAGATCAAAATCACCAAAATTAATTAAAATTGAAGATCTACATTGTGATTATCCAAATAAGCTCAAAACATAAATGAATCTAGAATTAACCAACCTTCAAACCTGAGATTTACTGCAAATTGATAGATCCAAGCAAGAAACCCAAAAAATCTTCAAGATCCAAGAGCTTTCTTGTAAGAGAAGTGAAAAATAAGCCAAAATTGATCCAAGAATCACTTAAAAGCTTGCTTCCAAAATCAGATCCAAATCCAAACGAAAATCAAGGGATCAGTTGAACGTGATGGAGATGAATGATGGAGGTTTAGCTCTAGAATTCAAGGATTCCAATGAAGAATCAATGAACTTAAGAAAAGAGCTCTAATGGAGTTTTGGAGTGTGTAGAACCCCAAAATTTGCCTCATCATTTCTTGATTTGCTGACTTATGTTTCTCTACATTTTGCATTTCCGCATATCATAGCATTGATTCTCGAGACATGGGATCAAGGTGTTTCTATGGCTCAGGGCTCTCTTTTATTGCAAGGGTTTAAACAACTAACATCAAAGGCTCCGACATTTATTTTTCCCAGGAATCGAGCGACCAATTTTATTTTATTCAACAGGTCATTTTCAGCTCAGGAGGTAGGTCACAGGCTATCCTAGGTATTCTCATAGTCATGATATTTAAGAGCAAGTTTTAAAGGCTTAACATGGCTCAAAACAGGTGTCAACGGGTGATTACGTAAGTTTCCCTCCACATGGTGCAAACAATTTGGCATTTTTTGAATGTGGTAATCGATAACCACATATGGGTAATCGATTACCTCAGGCGAAATTTGCAAAGATATTCAAATTTTCAGCACTGCAGAATTTCCAATCATTTGCAACCCTTGATTTCATATGTGCATCATTGGAAGGATCTATAATTGATTCATTTTCATCATTTTCCTCCAAATTTCAAACACTCCACTCCTAATTCCACTCCTAATTTCCATTCCGAACACTAACTCATACTCCAAACCACACTTTGCTTCTAACCAAGAGTTTATTCTAGTGGATTTATTCCAAACCACACTCATTCACACCAATTCACTCTCATTTTCATCTCAATTTCAGAATTTTGCTATAAAATTCTCTCAACTTTTATACACTCCAAAACCTCCATTAAAACTCTTTTCACTTGAATTCATTGATTCTTTATTGGAATCCTTGAATTCTAGAGCTAAACCTCCTTCATTCATCTCCATTGTCTTCAATTCATCACTTGAGTTTTGTTTGGATTTGGATTTCGATCTGATTTTGGAAGCAAGATTTGAAGTGATTCTTGGATCAATTTTGGCTTGACCTTGCTTGTTCTTCACTTCTACTATGAGGAAGCTCGTGGATCTTAAAGATTATTTGGGTTTCTAGCTTAGATCTATTAATTTGCAGTGAATCAACACTTACCAAAGTAAATCTCAGCTTTGAAGGTTGGTTAATTCTAGATCCAATTCTGTTTTGAGCTTATTTGAATAATCACAATGTAGATCTTCAAGTTTTGATTGATTTTGTTAATTTTGATCTTTTTGATTTGTGATCTCAATGCTTGATTAAGTTTAGTTGATGTTTGATCACTGATTTTTGGTGTTAAATTCATGCATAATCGATTACTTGTTCATGTGGATGATTGGATAAGTTGTTTGCTGCTGAAAACTGATTTTGGAAGCTGATTTTTGGCCTTTGTCACAGTGGTACTCGATTACCACATATGGGTAATCGATTACCCTGCCTAATTTTCATGTTTCTGGTCATTTTTCAATGGGGTAATCGATTACCTGATCCCGGTAATCGATTACCACTAGGACAATTTGCCTTTTTCTTGCATTTTCTTGCTTGTTTGAGTTCCTTTTCACCTCTAAACTTCATGGATTGATATGATGCATTTACGTGGATTATTTTTGACATGTTTCATCATGCTTGAATGTTTGATTGCGATTCTTCGACGCGTGACTTTTGGTTTCCGTTCTAATGCTTAACATATTCATTTTTCTTGATTGATGTGATGATCATATATTTTGCTTGCTTATATCATGTTAATGGTTAATTGTTAATGTTTATCTTACTGGATTTGTGATGCATGTTTGCGTTTGCTTCTGGTTCCGTTTGTTACATGCTTGCTGCCTTGCTTTCTACATTTGTTGTTATTTCGAATTCGCATGTTGTCTATGCTATGTGATAACGCGAAATCATATCGTATATTTGGCTTGATTTACATGCATTTATTTGTGAATATTATTAATTTATCTTGATTTATGTTCTATTATATGATTAATTTACTTCGTTTTGCAGATTGGGGAGAATTTGGATTAAAGAAAGAAAAGAAGAAGAAATGGAAGGAAAAGAGAGAAGAAAAACAGAAAAAATGGATTTTGCTGATATGACGATCGTCACAGGTCCATTACGACCGTCATGCGTATGAAGACCGTCACATTTCATGACGACCGTCACGCAGACAAAATATCAGTACGTTCAAATCAGAAGCAGCCACGATCAATCTCAACTTAATTTCTTCCTACACTTTCTCCACTCATTGCCCACTACTGGAAGTTACTCCCACTCCCTCCATAACTCACCCATGATCTCTGGAAGTTGAAGAGTGAATTATCTCCTATAAATAGGCCTTAGATTCACAATTTTAGGGGAGGCCTTCGACGTATCGAAGTGCTGCCAAAATTCCCATTAAAGCCATTTTTCCCATTTTTATTGTTTTTATTTCCTTTCCGTTTTCCCTTTAGTTCAGAGCTTTGTATTTCTTTCTGCAATTTTATTTGGCCAATTGGCCAAAGTAGATTCCTGCCGACATTATGGAGGACTACTCTTCAATATCAGTACTACTTTACAGGTTCTTATTAATTGAATTACTACTTTATTTCTGTCACAATGCATGTTTTATTATTCTATTGTTTATATTTATTCCCGTTTGCATTAATTATTATGTCTAGCTAAATTAGTTTTATCGGTATGTAACCGAATTAGTAGGACAGGATTCGATAGTAACCGGAATCTTCCCTTTTTACAAACAACCTTTCTGGCCGTAGTTTTTAATCAAAATTCTAAATAAACCTTTGTCACGATAGTGAGAAGCTATTTACGGTGGTTTTGCCACGACAGTGGGAAACCATATTAAGGTACGAACCAACAAGCGACAACTGAGGCTAGAACCAGATAGTAAAAATTAGGCATTGATTTTAGACACAGCGAAAGCACTTTAAAAGAAATTAGAATCTATTTGTTTACAAAAAGTAGTTTTAACCCCAAATGGGACAGCAAAAGCGTACATTCGGCCCTTAGAATTATGACCCGAGTCAACAACCATCGTGAGGCGAAGGTCTTTAAACGAGTAAGTTCTCCTGAAAAGTGTTTGCAATAGACAAAAAGGCACCGGTAACCTGCCGAATTCCCGATAGCTAAAGCATTACATACCGATATTCCTTTACCGCATTTCTTTAAACCAAAAATCTTTATTTCTTGTGCATTTAATTTCATCAGCATTTAACTTTCCAAATTCCATTAGCCTTAGCTTTACGCCGTAGCGATAGATAACAGTAGATTGACATTGGTCTTTGTGGGTTCGACAATCTTTTATATTACTTCGATATTTCCGTACACTTGCGGACGCATCACTATGCTTGCTTGCTACCTGCTTTTTACACCTGATTTTGTGTTGAATTAGTAGCTGTTGAATGTTGCTGTGCTACCTTGCTGGATTTACTGTTGTTTTGTGCAGGAAACGCTGTTGTAGCTACTATTTTTGCTTTGTTTTCTTGCTTTTTGCTTTGCCTTTGCATGTTCCCTTAGGATTCTTATTCCAATTTAATTTACGATTAAATTTGGAGTAGGATAGACATTATGAGTGTAATCTATGCATGATAACAAATAGGCTAGTCCCTTTAAATCTCAACTTTAGGTTAATCCTTTGCATGCTAACATTAGGATATAATTTCCTTTCGCATCCCGACCTTAGGACTACTTTGTATTACAACCTTAGGACCTAGTTTTCCTTAGACCTTTCGCGCGTCTTTCTTCTCATCTCAAAACACATTCTAACTCATCTAATAAATACGATGACCATTGTACACTACAAGCCTTGAGTGTGTGGGAAATGATGAGTGGGGGGGGGGGGTCTCTCCTCACTTGTCTAGAATGTTTAGTGTATGCCCTTTGAGCGATATGTGACACATTCGCTCCTATGTCATAGTCTTTAGTGCAACGTGAATCTCAAACAAACTCAATTCACTTCACTAAAACTTACAAACCAAATTCAAACCTTTTATCCTTCAGAATCTGTGTTTCAAACACATTTTCAAAAAAGAGTACGTTATCCTGCTGGAATGAGAACTTAACGTCGCTCATAAAAAACACTTAACCAATCGGTGGTTTCATCATTACTCGAACTACGTTTGCTCTGATTTCTCATACTAGATGAAGATACGTAGGAACAAGACAATGATGTCTTAGCAAGAAACCTTCCCCCATCACCCGTAGTTTTCTGAACTACGTTGACTCTGACTTTCCCATTACACGAGGGAATACGTAGGCGTAGGGCGGAGATGTCTTATCGAGTCTCTTTCTTTTTTCTTTGTTCTTGTTTCCGTTTAGCAGTAGCTTTTAAATAAACACACCCTTTGATTAGACAACAAGCGTGGATCTCATTGAGTACAACGAACATGAGGGGTGCTCATACCTTCCCCTTGCGTAACCGACTCCCGAACCCAAGATTTGGTTGTGATAACCTTGTCTTTTCCTTTCTTTTAGGTTTTCTTTGATCGTTTCCTTTCCCTCTCTTTGGGATAAATAAAGTTCGGTGGATACTCTTCTGTTTTTCCGCCGGGTGTTTTTTGCAGTTGCAATAGAGTGTAGAAAAGTTGAGAGAATTTGAGAACAAATTCTAGAGAATGAGTGTGAAATCTGAAAATGATGGGAATTATGAGAGGTTTGGAGCAAATTCACTTAAATAAGCTCTTGGTTAGGAGTAGAATTATGGTTTGGAGTGAGGGTTTGAAAATTGGAATGGGATTAGGAATGGAAAATTGGATTGATTTTGAAAGTTAATCAATAGTTAAAGTGATTCTAGATTCTTCTTCTGGTGTAAAAATCAATTCACAAGTGATCAAAATGGATCCCAAAAGTGGCAGCATTGAAAATGCACGTATCTGGGGAAAATTTCCTTTGGTTAATCGGTTAACCACTCACAAATTTTGAAAAATGCGCCATTTGGAGGGAAGCTTGCACATTCGTTCGTTTTCACCCGTTCTGAGCCACGTTAAGCCTCTGAAACTGGCTTTTTGATATTATAACTATGAAAAAGCCTGAGATAACCTGTGACCTGTCTCTTGTGCTGAAAATAACCTGTTGAATAAAATAAAATTGACCATTCGATTGCTGGGCAAAATAAATGTCGATGCCTCTGACGTTCGTTGTTTAAACTCTCGCAATAAAAGAGAACCCTGAGACCTAGGAGCACTTTGATCCCATGTCTCGAGAACCAATGCCATGATATGCAGAAATGCAAAGAAACACAAGCCAGTAGTGTAAGTTCAGAGTATCCCTAAGAGGGGGGTGAATTAGGCTTATAGAAACTTTTTCAGATTTTTGGTGTTCTTTAATTTTTTTTTGGTTATGTTCTTGGTGATGGATGCAGTAAAAAGCATAAAGAAAGTGGACACCAAGATTTATAGTGGTTCCCTTCACAATCCAAAGGTACTCCACTCCCCTTTCCACATGAAAGATAGTTTTCACTATTGTTTTAGAAGGTACAACCTATCACACCATCAACCGGTGAGGCCTACAATCTAACAACAAAACAAACTAGTGTGCAAGAACAATCCTCTTGCAAAACACTAACCCTTGTGTCCAATAATCCTGGATCACAAGTCACAACAGACTATTCTGTAATTTTTTTTATAATTTGAGAGTACAATAGTAATATCAATACAAAGATTGATCTTCTCCTTTAATCATAATTCACAACTTAATCTCAATACAAGTGTTCAAACAAATGGATGTGAAAGGTTATGCAAGAATGAACACTTTTTGAATGTATTTGAAATTATTTGAAAAGTAGTGAATATGATTCAATGATAGTTTTTGAAAATTGTTGGAGGTGTTTGTTAATTTGAAATTATCAGAATTTATATCATCCAAAACACCATTTCAAAAGGGTATAATTGAGTATGAGTTAACACATGGAAAGGTATAACATTCAAATAATTTTTGAACTTGAAAGGAAACAATTTTTCAGAAAACGTTCAGTGTTAATCGGTTAACCATATAGGTTAATCGGTTAACACTGTAACGTTGGCCCAAAGAATTTAAAATTTTAGGGCGTTAATCAATTAACCTATATGGTTAATCGGTTAACACTGTAAAAACTTTGAAACATAATTAATTTAAAAGTGTTATACCAATTCCAAATGATGTTAAAACATGTTAATGCATTATGCAAAAATAGTTTATAGTTTTGAACACTTGTATATCAATTAAATTAGAGAATTTGATATACCATAGCTTGTGTCCAAGTCTTGAAAGATGATCGAGCAAATGTACATGAAGCTTGAATGTTGATCACTTCCATAATACTTTTATCTTGGTCTTTTGAAAGCTTTTGACTTTTTGTACAGATGAAATGATCTTGAGTCTTGTTGTTGTTGTCATCAAAACCTTGAAACCTTGAGATGAAGCATGCTTCTACAATGTCCCCCTTTTTGATGATGACAACCAATTGAGTCTTGTGTAGTGCTTTGACGATTTTTGGTCCTGATCTTGTTTCTCCCCCTATGTCCATGAACTCCCCCTTTCTAAAAACAGAGGTTAAAAATAGACAAAAAATATGCACACATAGACATTAGAAAGCCAAAGCTCTTCTCCCCCTTTGTCATTAGCAAAAAGGAAGGAGCTTTCAAACAAAACTAGAAGATATCGACAATTATGAAAGCAATCAAAAGAACAATCACGTAGGTAAGCAAAACATACTAAAATAGAATTAAACATGCAGCAGAGTGCAACCAAAGTAGTGTATGAGTACAACGCAAATGAAACAAAGTTAAGAACATAAACTTAAAACTTAATGACTATAAAGCAATACAAGACAGCAACATCAACATATTCTCTAAATGTCCTCATCAGCCATATCCTCCTCCTCTTCTTCCTCTTGTCCTTCATTTTCTTCATCAGATACAACAAAGTTGTCGGTGTTGGTGCGGCGAGAGGTAAGTACAAGGTTTCGGAGAGAAGCAATGGCCCGAGAGGTTTCTCTATGTTGAGTCATTATAGTTTGGTAAAGGAATTCATTTGTAATGCCTCCTTCAGGTACGGGATAGGCTTGGTTAGCAGTGGCTCCTTCATCTGAATACTTATAAGTACCGTCAGTATCCTTAAAAATTCCGGTGTTCTTGAAAATTGTAATTTCGTTAATCTCATTGGTGGTTGGTTCACGGTTAAGATCCAAAGTTGTCAGCTCCAAAATTCTTGACACCAGCCTTGCATACGGTAGACGGGTTGAAAGAGATAACTGTTGTTGAAGGTGATACATAATGGTCAGAATCCAGTTGACACGAATCTTGTTCTTGATTGCAAAAAGAAGTTGCATTTCCAAATCTTTAATTTGGGCATGATTTGAATCCTTGGGAATCAGCACATAACAGATTACGTAATGAAGCATCCGATCAGAAACGGTAAGATTCTTTGCATAGTACAACAGACGAGCAGTGCGCTGGTTGGCGATAATCACCTCCTTTGGAAATATGCAGATCTGATAGTAGAACTCCATCTTGTCGTAGTTGGACCACGGCCCTTCCACGTGGTTAACTCCCTTTCTCAGAAAGTATCCAGACTATGGTATTTTCAGCATTGCAGCAACATCAGACAGATTTTCTTCCACAATGCAGTCTCTAACAATTGTTTTCATAACATGCTCATCATTTGCATTCATAAACACAGACAGCTTATACAAAAAGGATTTGACAAGATCCGGATAGCAATTTCCGGAATCCGACACAAATTTATCGATCCTCTGATATTTGAGCAAAGCATGAAAATCAAAAGATGATGCTGGAAAAGCCTTAAGATTCACATACTTTACCCGAAGGATGTGACGAACTCGGACTTTGAAATCCATTATGCGCTTCTTGGTTGTTTCCATAGGGATATCTTCTTCATCAGATGCAGAATGGTGTTCTGGTAGCTTTCCCTTGCCGCGGTTTGATGCTGAAGCCATGGATGAGTTTGATGGAACTGAAGTTGTGGGTTCTGAGGAAGTTAGGGTTTGAGAAGATGGGGATGGTTATGAGGAGTTATCCAACTTAGAGAGTGGGAGAGAGGTAGTGGGTTTTAAACTTAGGGTTTGAAGAGGGAAGTTCCAAATACTCTTTAAGAGGGAATAGGATTCCAAGGATATGGATTTTGGACACTTAGAAGAATATTGACCACATAAAAATGCATTTAACACATATAATGTTTTTTTTTTAAATTCTAATTAATTTTCGTTTCTGATTTTTAGAAATTTGAACAGTGTTAATCGGTTAACACATCAAAAAATTGAGTCAGAATTGAAAATTTAACAGTGTTAATCGGTTAACCATATAGGTTAATCGATTAACATATTAAAAAATTTAATTGTTACAGAAAAACTTACAGTGTTAATCGGTTAACCCATATGGTTAATCGATTAACACACGCGAATTTTTGAAAAATACTTAAAAAAACAGAATGCATACACATGAAAACACAACACAAATAATGCATACACATATTAGAGAAAAGGTCAGATGTCACCTTCATCAAGAATCCCAAGTTCTCGCCGAATTTTGTAGAATGGTTCTTTCGCCAAAGGTTTGGTGAAGATGTCGGTGAGTTGATTGTGCGTGTCGACGAAAGTAACATCTACATCTCCATTCAATACGTGATCTCGAAGGAAGTGATGTCGGATATCTATACGTTTTGTTCTTGAATGCATGACCGGGTTCTTTGTAATATTGATGGCACTTTTATTATCACATCGAAAGGGAATGCAACCGAGGTCTACACCGTAATCGATGAGTTATTACTTGAGCCACATAATTTGTGCACAACAACTTCCTGCTGCAATATATTCTGCTTCGACTGTACTGAGTGCCACACACGCTTGCTTCTTGCAGGCCCATGACACTAATGCATTCCCGAGAATGTGACACGTACCACTTGTGATTTTTCTATCGGTCTTACATCCGACATAGTCAGCGTCAGAATAACCAACTAAAGAACAAGTACTACCTTTAGGATACCATAATCCGACATTCATTGTCCCTTTGAGATACTTTATGATTCTCTTTACGACTGTGAGATGCGATTCCTTCGGACTTGCTTGAAAGCGTGCACACAAACAAACGCTAAACATAATGTCAGGACGGCTTGCCGTCAAATATAGTAATGAACTGATCATACCTCGATATTTTGTTATATCAACTGGAGTATCGGATTCATCTTGATCAACGTACGTTCCGGATCCCATAGGAGTGGACATCACCTTGCAACTATCCATATCGAATTTCTTCAACAATTCCTTGCAATACTTGGATTGGTTGAGGAAGATGCCATCCTTTGTTTGCTTGATTTGTAGTCCAAGAAAATAATTCAATTTTTCCATCATGGACATCTCGAATTCTTCTTGCATCATAAGTGAAAATTCTTCGCAAAGCTCTTTGTTTGTTGATCCGAAGATGATGTCGTCGACATAGACTTGAACCAATAAAGTGTTTCCTTTGATCTTCTTTATGAACAATGTCTTGTCAACCTTTCCTTTTGTAAATCCCTTCTCACATAAGAAATTGCTAAGGCGGTCATACCATGCTCTTGGTGCTTGTTTTAGTCCGTAGAGTGCCTTTTTCAGTTTGTAAACATGCGAGGGATTCTTGAAGTCTTCAAAACCCGGAGGTTGTTTGACGTAGACTTCCTCATTGATGTAGCCATTCAGGAAAGCGCTTTTGACATCCATCTGGAACAATTGAAAATTCATAGAACAAGCGTAAGCAAGTAGTAATCTGATTGCTTCTAACCTTGCTACCGGAGCGAACGTTTCATCAAAATCAATTCCTTCCTCTTGGTTGTAGCCTTGTGCGACCAATCTTGCTTTGTTACGAACTATGATCCCATTCTCGTCAAGTTTGTTCTTTAACACCCATCTTGTTCCTATGATGTGCTTATGGTCTGGTCTTGGTACAAGACTCCAAACTTGATTCCTTTCGAATTGGTTGAGTTCTTCTTGCATTGCTACAATCCATTGGTTGTCGCCTAAGGCTTCATCAATCTTGGTTGGTTCAATTTGAGACACAAAAGCCATGT
Source organism: Lathyrus sativus (assembly GCA_963859935.3). Classification (NCBI taxonomy): domain Eukaryota; kingdom Viridiplantae; phylum Streptophyta; class Magnoliopsida; order Fabales; family Fabaceae; genus Lathyrus; species Lathyrus sativus. The sequence goes on along the minus strand of OZ012739.1, from coordinate 674,586,328 downwards.
TGAGACAAGCATCCTTTAGATTAAGTCGAGTTGCAACGCCTTGGCTAATATCACCAATAACTTTATCTATCGGGTGATCTCTATGCATTCTCCATTCCTTCGGAAGATCTTGATGTTCTTCAATGATTTGAGTGACATCTTCTTGTGGTATTTCTTGATTCTTTGAAGTTTCTTCTTGTTGTTGTGAAGAACCTAATATATCATCATCATCATCCATAATAATATTATCCTCTTTCGAGGGGTTAGTCTCATCAAACGAAACATGAATGGATTCTTCAATAGTAAGAGTTCTCTTATTAAAAATTCTAAATGCTCTACTATAAAGAGAATAACCAAGAAATATACCTTCGTCGGATTTCTCATCAAACTTACCGAGATTATCCTTGTTGTTGTTGAGAACAAAGCATTTGCATCCGAATATGTGGAAGAATGCTATATTTGGTTTTCTACCCTTGAACAACTCATACGGAGTCTTTTTGAGAAGTGGGCGAATATTGACACGGTTGCTTACGAAACATGCTGTACTAACTGCATCTGCCCAAAAATATTTAGGAAGATTTGCGTCGCTAAGCATTGTCCTTGCAAGCTCCACCAGTGATCTATTCTTCCGTTCTACGACACCGTTTTGTTGAGGCGTCCTTGGTGCTGAAAAATTATGAGAAATTCAATGCTCTTCGCAAAAATCTTCAAAGTCTGAATTTTGGAATTCTCCACCGTGATCGCTTCTTATAGAGGCTATGGTGAGTGACTTCTCATTCTGAATTTGCTTCGCATACTTCTTGAATGCTTTAAAAGCATCATTTTTCTGCACTAGAAACAATGTCCATGTGTATCGAGAGAAATCATCAATAATAACTAAAGCATAAAAATTACCTCCGAAGCTTTTTGTTCTTGATGGACCAAAAAGATCCATATGCAACAATTGAAGTGGCCTTGATGTAGAAACCACTTGCTTGGATTTGAAAGTTGTCTTAGTCTGTTTTCCCTTTTGACATGCATCGCATAATTTATCCTTGATGAATTTTATCTTTGGGAGTCCAACAACTAGATCATGCTTTATCAATTTGTTTAGATGCTCCATGTGGATGTGAGCAAATCTTTTATGCCAAAGCCATGCCTCGTTGTTGTTTTCCATAAGACACTTTACCTTCAAGGAAGAGTCATCAAAAGAAATCATAAAAATGTTATTATATCTTTTACCTTTTAGCAAAATTTCATGAGTGACTTCGTGTTCTATCAAGCATTCCTCCTTTGTGAAGTTGATTCGAAACCCTTTGTCACACAATTGACTTATGCTAAGTAGGTTGTGTTTAAGGCCTTCCACATAAAGAACGTCTTCGATGATTGTACATGGAGGTGCACCAATGGTTCCAACTCCAAGAATTTTTCCTTTATTATCATCACCGTAAGTGACGTATCCTTTGGCCTTTAATGATAGACTTGAAAATTTGTTTATGTCTCCCGTCATATGCTTCGAGCAACCGCTATCAAGATACCATTGATTAGACGTCTTCTTGAAGCATACCTACAACACAAAATTAAGTAGTGTTAGGTACCCAAATTGCTTTGGGTCCTTGATAGTTAGTACCTTTTTCAACCCACACATAATGCCCTTTAGCAACACCAATATTGCGCACATAGCAAGCATTAGGTGTATGGCCTTTAATTCCACAATAAGAACACGTAGGTTGAAAGTGACTTCTATATCTAGGAACATAATTCTTTTTCTTCTCAACTTTTATCTTGTTATGATTTTGATGCTTATTTTTAGAAATGCTTCTCTTTTCTTTAGAAACTTGTCCATTTGCTCTTACAAAAATGATCTCATTGGTACTTGGTTTTGAAAATTTAGAATATCCTAATCCACTTTTATCATTAGGATATCTTTAATGTTTAAGAATTTCTTCCAAGCCAATTTGACCTTTTTCGTATCTTTCTAAAACTCTTTTAAGTTGCACAATTTGAAAAGATAGAGATTCACAATTATTACATACAAAACTTTGTTTTTAATTTATTAATTTTTGTTTTTCATTTTCAATATTTTTCATAAAAACAGAATTTTGTTCTTCTAAAAATGAAATTCTTTTCTTTTGTGCTGAGATGCTTTTATACAAAGTCTTGCATTCTTTTAGAAGTTCATCTATAACTTCTTGTGCATCATTATCATAAACAAAAAAATTGCTACTAAAGCCATATTTGCACATTCATCGCTTTCCGACTCCGATGATGAACTTATCTCGTTATCGTCCCACGCAACATAATCCTTTTTGTTCTTGAAGTCCTTTTTGCCTTTGAATTTTCCTTTATTTGCGAGTTTCGGGCAATCCGGCTTTATGTGACCGTGTTTCCCACATTCGTAACATGTAACTTCTTGATTTGATGTGGATACTTCCTTTTTCATGAAATGTCTATTCTTTTTAGAAAAAGAGGAATTTTTATTATTATTAAAAAACTTACCAAGCTTCTTTACTAGAAGCATGAAATTTTCGTCTTCGGAAGATTCGTCATTTTTGTCATCCTTTGTGTCAATCTTCAAGGCAATTCCTTTGGACTTCTTGTCTTGACTTTCATGCTTCTCAAGCCTTCCAAGTTCCAGTTCATGCTCTTGAAGTTTGCCAAATAAGGAAGCGGATGTCATCGTTGAAAGACTCTTCTTTTTCGAAATAGCGGTCACCTTCGGTTGCCATTCTCTTGTTAAGGATCTTAGGACTTCCAAGTTGAGATCATCATTGGTGAAGGTCTTCCCGAGAGCAATCAAATGATTAGTTAGATGAACGAATCTCTTTTGTAAGGCAACAATGGATTCACCAGGCTGCATACAGAACATTTCATATTCTTGACTTAAAGTATTAAGTCTTGATCTTTTTACTTCGGCTGTCCCTTCACGCGTTTCTACCAAGGTGTCCCAAATTTCCTTTGCTGATTTACATTGTGATATACAGAAGAATTTGTCCATACTGAGAGCGCTTTGAAGTATGTTGATTACTTTCTTCTCATTCAAAATTCTCTTCTTGTCATCTTCATCATATGAGGATTTTATCTTTGGAGTTCCAACACCATTTACCACACTTGTAGGAACATGTGGACCAGTTTCTACGGTTTCCCATATACCGTCTCCTTGAGCCTCAAGATGTGCCTTCATACGGATTTTCCAAAAATCGAAATATTCTCCAGAAAAGAGTGGTGGCTTGTTACTACTTCCACCATCTTTGAAAACCGGGTTGGTACTTGCGGAAGCCATACTGAATCGTTAGGAACATGTTACCATAACCTGCTCTGATGCCAATTATAAGTTCAGAGTATGCCTAAGAGGGGGGGTGAATTAGGCTTATAGAAACTTTTTCAGATTTTTGGTGTTCTTTAATTTTTCTTTGGTTATGTTCTTGATGATGGATGCAGCAAAAAGCATAAAGAAAGTGGACACCAAGATTTATAGTGGTTCCCTTCACAATCCGAAGGTACTCCACTCCCCTTTCCACATGAAAGAGAGTTTTAACTATTGTTTTAGAAGGTACAACCTATCACACCATCAACCGGTGAGGCCTACAATATAACAACAAAACAAACTAGTGTGCAAGAACAATCCTCTTGCAAAACACTAACCCTTGTGCCCAATAATCCTGGATCACAAGTCACAACAGACTATTCTGTAATTCTTTTTATAATTTGAGAGTACAATAGTAATATCAATACAAAGATTGATCTTCTCCTTTAATCAGAATTCACAACTTAATCTCAATACAAGTGTTCAAACAAATGGATGTGAAAGGTTATGCAAGAATGAACACTTTTTGAATGTATTTTAAATTATTTGAAAAGTAGTGAATATGATTCAATGATAGTTTTTAAAAATTGTTGGAGGTGTTTGTTAATTTGAAATTATCAGAATTTATATCATCCAAAACACCATTTCAAAAGGGTATAATTGAGTATGAGTTAACACATGGAAAGGTATAACATTCAAATAATTTTTGAACTTGAAAGGAAACAATTTTTCAGAAAACGTTCAGTGTTAATCGGTTAACCATATAGGTTAATCGGTTAACACTGTAACGTTGGCCTAAAGAATTTAAAATTTTAGGGCGTTAATTGATTAACCTATATGGTTAATCGGTTAACACTGTAAAAACTTTGAAAAATAATTAATTTAAAAGTGTTATACCAATTCCAAATGATGTTAAAACATGTTAATGCATTATGCAAAAATAGTTTATAGTTTTGAACACTTGTATATCAATTACATTAGAGAATTTGATATACCATAGCTTGTGTCCAAGTCTTGAAAGATGATCGAGCAAATGTACATGAAGCTTGAATGTTGATCACTTCCATAATACTTTTATCTTGGTCTTTTGAAAGCTTCTGACTTTTTGCACAAATGAAATGATCTTGAGTCTTATTGTTGTTGTCATCAAAACCTTGAAACCTTGAGATGAAGCATGCTTCTACAAGTAGATCAAGAAAAGATGAGGAAAATTTTGGGGTGCTACACTTAGCATTGCCTTATGTTGTTTCGTTGATTCTTTTTTGGGTGAACGCGAGCGAGAAAGTGTGATAGGCCCTAAAGTATGAATAAGCGAGAGATTAAAAATGAGATGAAGGGCGAATACGAGAGGAGAGGTTCAATATGGTTCGAGAGAGGAAGCGAGAGCCTGAGAGTTTGTTTTTTTCCTGTGCGAAGTCACAAGCGAATCTGAGAGACACAAGGTGATTGAGAGATGCAAGTGAAAAACGGATAGAAACAAGAGGTCGCGAGTTTGGTTTGGGGCACGATTGATATAAGCTTTGAAATCTTGTTTTTACTTTGAAATCTTGATATTGATATGAATGTGTTGATGTTGTTCCTTTTACGTACCGCAGATGGAACATAGGGTTTCACACAACCCTCTATCATAATCAGTCTGGATCGGGTTCAGGGGTCCGACCCGACCCATCCTTCATGGAATGGGGCGCCCATTTTGGGCTTTTTCTTTGCCCTTGCTGTTTTTTTTTGTTCTAGCCCATTGCTTCATTACAACTAGTTTTTACTTGTTAATATTAATTTAGGTTTTGTAAACTAATTAACTTTAGTTTTAGGACTATTTTCTTGTAATTTTAGGATTATTATTTTTAATTTTAGGATTAGAGATTTTAATTTTAGGATTAGAGATTTTAGATTAGTAACCTTTAATTTTTAATAATGAAAATTGAACAAAAAAAATGATAAAATAAAAAAAAAATTAGTTCTTAGGATTAAGTTTGAGGCATGAGATTTTTGTGAAGAGCCCATTGGACCTCATGTGTGACTTAGGCGTGACATTGAATCGTTATTTGAGATTTGCGATCTTAAATCACAAAGTGGTTACCCTTGCTTTTAACCCATTAGACTTGAACTGTTATTGTTCATTGTTTAGCTTAGAACATTTTGCACACACAAGGCTTCTTTTTGTTTTACCATACAATGAGCCTCTTTATTTCTCGCTTTGATTATCCCTTGTACATTTTCATGTATCCCTCCCCTGTTTGATGTACTTTGTTATTTTGTTTTTCATTGTTTTGCTAGTTAGACACCTTAGGAATTAGGACCGAACCCTAAAAACATGCTTGATCCACATATCAAGCCATACCCAAAACTTGCAAGTCGATTGCCTCATGCATCACCATCAACCTTATCTGCATCACGTCAAACTTTTTTCTCAATAAGAAATAAAACCCTTGATCCAACGTCAATTGACATTTTCCTCAATAAAATTCAAAATACAATAAAATACTATTAGGATTGCGCACCACAAGCCTTAAGTGATAGAGAAGGAGTGAGAATGGAGCCCCCTACACTCACTCCGAGTATTTTGAACACAAGGCGCTCGACTTGGTCATTCAAAATATTCACCTCTACCCATACATAGTCTTTAGTGCAATCTTAATCAAGAAAAACTTTCTTTCAAAACCCTAAAAACAACATCAACTCACCAAACCTCTTTTTTCACCTTAGGACATCATCCGAAAATCCTTTTTCAAGGTATAAAATCAACCAACATACAATCATTTCTCAAGCCTCTGAACTACAGAGCTCTGATTATTTAGTTCTTTCAAGTGAGGATATGTAGGCACAATGGCCCTAACCCTTGGCGAGCACCCTAATAAAAAACCAACCCTCTTTACCTTTAGCAAGTAAACTTGTAGATTAGAAAACTCATTCGAGCTTAGACAACTTAGAAGGTTCCCATCAAGTACGATGGATGTGAGGGGGTGCGAACACCTTCCCCTCACATAACCGACTTCCAAACTGGGAATGTGGTTGTGACGACCATGTTATTTCCCTAAACATTTTATCGATATTTCCCTTTTCGTCTTTGGGATAAATAAAATTAGTTGGCGACTCTGTGTCATTTTTTAAGTAGCGACATAAGTCTCTGCGACAATTGGACTGGCTGAAATATGTAAGTTGTATGTGATTAATGCATGCATAAGCTTTTGAGAAAAGGATCTTGCGACGATGAGGAATGAGGAGCTGCAAAGCTCTCTTGAGAAAAGGATGAAGAACATAAACAATGATAAGGCAAATGCAGAGATCGCTTTGCAAGATTGCATCAATGAGAAGGACATGAGATTGAAAGGAAAATGGATCATGAAGAGTAAAGGGGATTTTCATAATTTTGGTTGAAGAGAGTCCCAACGTCTGAAAAAGTTAACTTGCCAAAGGGGTGAGAGCAACTACAACAAAAATGGTGGTCAAGACAACTTTAGAGGTGAAAAGTAGATGTTGACAAAAGCAACGAGCAGTGCTTTAAGTGTCAAAGGTTCAATCATTTTGAAAGAGGGTGCAATGTTAACAAGAAGGAACCTCAAGGAGATGAAACCAATGTTGCAACACAAGAGTTTAATGAAGAGAGTATACTCTTGGTTATGATCACAAAAGGTGAATTCAGAAACAACAGGCTGCGGGACAGTAACAACATCAGTTATAAAAATGTTGCAAAAACAGGTTGTAACCGGTTACACGAAGAAGAAAATGTCATGGTAATTGTGAAAGAAGGAGTATAGTGCAACGAAGAATGGTATTTGGATTCTGGATGTTATATACATTTGATAGGGATGCAGGATTTTTTGTTGAAATCAATCACGCCATGAAGAACAAAGTGAAATTCACGGATGACACCACTCTAGTGGTCGATGGGATTAATGATGTTTTGATCATGGGAAGGAATGATGGACGTTCCTTGATCAAAGATGTATTATACATTCCAAGAATCAAATGTAACCTTCCAAGTATTGGACATTTGTTTGAGAAGAGTTACAAAATTCATATGGAAAACAAGGGGTTGCACGTTATGGATTCAAACATGATTTTGGTCCTTAAAGCTCATATGGTTGCTAATATAACCTTAAAGAGTGAGTAAAAGGTTATGGAGCATAGATCTCTTGCTACTATAGAAACTCGAGAAGAGTGGATATGACACCATCATCTCGGACATCTTAATTTTTGAGATCTCAAAGACTTGCAAAAGAATGGAACAGTAACGGGGTTGCCATTGATCAATATACCGGAAGAAATTTGTGAAGAATGTGTGAAAGAGAAGCAACATAAGGGTAAATTTAAAAAGGATACAAGTTGTAGAACCAAAAATCACTTAAAGGTGGTGTATTCAGATATGTGTAGACCGATGCAAGTATATTCCATTAGTGGCAATATATATTTTACCACATTCATCGACAATCATAGTAGAAATCTACAGACATACCTAATCATGAGAAATGATGAGGTATTTTAAGTGTTTAAGAAGTTCAAGTCCATGGTTGTGAGGCAAAACGATCACAAACTCAAAGTGCTCAAAATGGATGGTGGAGGCAAATATGTCTCAAAAGACTTTGAGATGTTTTGTGATCAAGAAAGGATAATAGACGAGGTTGTACCACCTTATACACAGCAGAAAAATGGAGTTGGCAAAAGGAAGAATCAATCGATCATAAACATGGTAAGAAGCATGTTAAAGGGGAACAACTTGCCGAAAGAGTTATGTGGAGAAAAAGTATTCACAACTGCCTATTTGTTGAATATGTCTCTTAAAAAGAAGCTTGAGAAGGTAACACCAGAGGAAGCATGGTCAATATTAAAACCTAATCTGAACCATTTGAGAGTTTTTGGTTTTTTAGTGTATCAACATGTTCTGGGGCAACTTAGAAAGAAGCTGGATGATTAGGGAGAGCTGGTGATACTTGTAGGGTATCACTATACTGGTGGCTACAAGTTGTTTGATGCATCAAACATTATGGTTGTGATCAACTGAGACATCATTGTTGACAAAATCAAGGAGCTGGAGTAGCCTATAAGCGGTTATATAAAAGATGTAACTGACTACAACTAAAAAAATTTAGATTCTGCAGATAAAGGAAGTGTAGGAATGCCTGTTGCCGAAGCTCGAATTGAAGAGAATGTGAGAAGACCAACAAGGCAAAGAGGTTTTCCTCAAAGACTATAAGATTACTTGCATTTTCCGAGACAACAAAGTCAATGATGATGGCGATTTTGTCCATTTTGCACTCATGGCTAAATCCAAACCCGTTAAAATGAAAGAAGCTTTAAGTGATCCAAAATAAATTTGTGCTATGAAGGAGGAACTGTAATCTATTGAGAAGAACAATACTTAGATGTTGGTTGATCTATCAGACGAAAATAAGACAATTGGTGAGAGATGGGCATTTAAAGTGAAGGCAATCCAAGGGTGAAATAATCAAGCATAAGGCTCGATTAGTTGCAAAGGGATTATTGCAAAGAGAAGGCATAGAATTTGAAGAGGTATTCACACCGTTTGCTAGGATTGAAACCATTAGGCTAGTTATTGATATTGCAGACAACAAAGTAGGCCCATCTACCAAATGGACGTCAAATATGCATTTTTGAACGGATCGCTTAAAGAAGAGGTGTATGTAGAACAACCCCTTAGTTTTGTTGTGAGAAACCAAGAGATAAAATTCTACATGTTGAAGAAAGAATTATATGGATTGAAGTAAGCTCCAAGAGCTTGGCACAAAAGAATAAATGGTTTCCTAAAGGAGGTTGGCTTCACGAAATGTGTATTCAAGCATGGTGTATATGTGAAGACGGATACAAATGAAGGAGTTATTATCCTTTGCCTATATGTAGAGGACTTATTGATAATGGGAAGCAACATAAAATGCATTTCTAAGTTCAAGAGTGAACTTATGAAATAATTTGAGATGATCTAACTTGACCTCATGAGATACTTCCTTGGCATTGAGTTCCACAAGTCTAAAAAGGTACTTCTCATGCACCAAAGAATGCATGCGCTTGAGATATTGAAGAAGTTTGAAATGAAGCATTGTGATGCTGTCATTACTCTGACTGAACCCAAGCTACAGTTGTTGAAGAGTGAGGATGAGAAAGATGTTGATCCAACTCAATATAGGAGGCTGATTGGATCCTTGCACTATTTGTATAATACGCGACCAGACTTGGCATTTAGTGTTAGTATTGTGAGTAGATTTATGGAAAGGCCTAAGGTGTTTCACTTGGTACTAGTCAAGAGGATCCTAAAATACGATAAAAAATTGATTGGTTGCAGAATTTTATTTCTCGTAGTGGATACAAACAGAAAATGTAATTTGCTCGATTTTACTGATTCCAATTGGTGTGGAGATAAAGATGATCAAAAGTCTACAGCTAGATACATCTTTATGTGTTGTGGAACATCAATCTCATGGTGTTCGAAGAAGGAACCAGTAGTTACACTCCCATCTTGTGAGACCGAGTACATTTCCACTTTATTATATACGTGCTAAGTTGTGTGGGTTATAAATCTATTGAAGGAGTTCGACAACAATGAGGGTGAGATTGTTACACTTCTGGTTGATAACGTTTTCGCAATTAATCTTTCTAAGAACTCAATTGCACTTGGGAGGAGTAAGCACATTGAGAGGAAGTTTCACTACTTGAGGGAGGTTGTTAGTGAACAAGGTTAAGATTGAGGTATTGTAGAAGTGAAGACCAAGTGGCTGATTTTTTGACTAAGGGAGTCACAAATGATGTATTCAAGAGGTTGAAGATAAACATATGCATGGAAGACTTGGAGCACTTGAATTACTATGGTGTGTTAAGAGTAATGTTTATAATTTAAGTGCCGTAACCAGTTATCACGAGGGTGTAATCGGTTACGGCAAGACATAGTCACTTCTAAGCTGAAGAAAAAAATGCTTCTGGAGTTGCTGCAACCGGTTACGCATTCGCAGTAATCGGTTACCACTATTTGTTAATTTATGTGTTTCGCAACTGTAACCGGTTATAGGTTTAGTGTAACTGACTATAGATTCGAGTTTTCTATTTTTTTTGTCATTTGGCTTATGTAATTTGTATCCCAATCATTATGTAATGCTTGTATAAAATAAATTAAAATAAATTGGGTCATTATTTAAAATAGCGTAAAAATTGTATTGTTTAAAATAAATTAAAAACAAAAATTAATTCTAATATTGATTCACTAAACTCTATTTTAAATGAAAAATATAATTTGATGACGACAAACTATCAAATACTTTACAAATCTTAATATTTATTGAATTTATCCACTCTATATTAATGTATATTTCAATATCGTTTGACATTTATCAGTTTATATAATATTTTTATAATTTATCTTAATATTTTTTATTAATATTTTATTTTTGGCATAATTAGTGACAAAGTCCTTTAACTTAATTTCAAGTTTCACTTTGGTTCCTTATCTAATAAACGTTACATATTAATTCTTTAAAAACAATTCCGTTATTATATTTGGTCCTTTATATTAAATTTTATGAATAATGTTAACTTTTGCCCGCTTAATTAACATGACAACAAGACAATTGTAAAAAAGTTGAGTCAACATATGTATTAAAAATATAAATTTATGTTTAAAGTAGAGAGATTTAGTTTCTAGAGGATACCCCGCAAAATATTAATAATTTATAAAAGAAATAACAATTATTTTGGTTCTTTCCATAACTAAAACATGAATTAATTGTACTCAAATTAATACTAGTTTGACATCAATACCAATTCTTCTACAATTTCATAAAAGTTCCAAAATCTCATCCATGATATTTTCAGTTTATGAGTTAATTAATATACATATGTTGGTTTGATATATGAAAATGACTACTCCTTTATAAGTTGTCTTAAGCACACAATCTTGTAATTGAACAAATGCAACATAAAAAGAGGACAATTAGATTTAGACAAGAATAAAAAAACTTTTGTAATATTCTATCATAAAAATGTCAGATAGATTTTTAATTATGTCTTTTAAAAGTTAAGAACAAGAATAGTAGAACTACCTTCCATTGTTGAAATACACCAAATTCTTGAAATAAACTAAATTGTTGATTTACCCATGAGATTAGTAATGATTTAAAAAGACCTTATGGGGTAGCCTTATTAGTAGTTTATGAATATGGTCTGAAAATTAATCTAACAACTATAATTTTTAAATAATTAAATAAATAAAAAAGAATTATAACTAGAAATGAACAATTTTCAAATAATTAAATCACCAAAGACCAATTCTTCATGAATCTTTCAGTAAAACTCAAAAAAGAAAAAAAAAACAATCAAGAAACAGCAATGCAACATTACTAACAACATCAAAAATTTGTTTGAATCGAAAAAAGAACACACCCACCAATTAAAAATAAAAACTTTAAAGACTTTTAAACTTTCCCATTTTCTTACTTTTAAATGATTTTGACAAATCCTTTGTATTTAGTTAAATCCAACATTGTATGTGCTTACAACAAGGATTTGGGTGAATTCAACGAAACACCAAATCATCCAACATTAAATCCTTGACCGAGTTGAATCTTGACCTAAACATTGTGGGAAGGAGAAGATAAGATGGTTCCATATAAAAAAAAAAGAGGAGAAGAGATAACCAGAGAGAGAGAGAAGAGAGAAATGTGTGGTGGCTAGGGTTTTTTTTGGAAGAGAGAAGAAATTTGCTTAGTATATATAAATAAAATATTTTATATCAATTAAAAACAATTTTAGGTCAGCCAAATTAATATTAATTGGAGTGCCACGTCAACCCAACTTAACATATTTCAACAACATTTAACAGAAAAGATCAATGTGACTGACAGAACTTGATTTGAAGGATTCAAAATGAACGTTTATTAAATAAAGAATAAAAGTGAAATTTAAAATTAAATTAAAGAACTAAAAGATACATTAAACTTTTATTTTTCTTGTTTTACCCTTTCCTTTATTGCACAATTTATAAAATAATTCTATTAAAGAATTGATTCTAACTTTAACTAATTATGCAAACACAATGATAATGTTAAATTTTTTTTTAGCAAATTACTTGGTAGTAAAAAAATTACAACGCCTTATAGTATTTTTTGATAAGATGTTCTAACCATTTCATTTCGAGACCATGTTGGACAGTTGACCATAATTTTATAAAAACTAAAAAAAACAACTTTTTTTAAAATTAAAGATATATTTTGAAAACATGATTTAAACAATTTTTTTTGCTTTGATGAATGATTTCAAAATCTTGACGCATTATAATATTTTAAAGAAAATTGGATGGTTGTGTAGTAAACTTGATTAGACAATTAGTGTGTGTTTATTGATTTAAAACAGAAATTGAAGTATAATAGGTTTTATTCATGATTTAAAACACGACGAGTAAAACAAATTGATATACATCTTACTGAAAATATATCTCTAATCTCTGACTGTATGTGCTTGTCTCATCGAAATGATAGCATATGAGTAGTACTCCATTACTTCCTCTAGATGAATTTGGCTTGGGGGAATGAGTATTGGCAAAATAGTGGGAGGTTCACTAAACGTGGATTGTTTTCAAGTTTGAAAGTTATCTTAAATTCAACATGGGTAATGTTCTTCTACTTTTGCTATTATTAGGTTTTTTTTTTTTTTTTTTGGCTTTTCAATGGAAAGCTATAAGATTGCTATTATTAGTGCTAATATAGTCATGACAGTGAGACGGATTAGTGACGTTTATCTTTTTCAAATTTAAATTTAAATTTTTAAATAATTTCCGTTCTCCGTCTCAAGCTAAAATAAAAATGGACAATTAAAATTTAAACCCGTCCCAAACGAGTTCGAATTAGGTTTAAGTATTTCCGCCTGTTTACTGTGAAGTTTGGTAAGCAAATACAAGTTTCTATTAATATTTAAGGAATCAAACTCGAAAATCTCCTAAACATGTTTGTGTGTATGTGTGTTATTCGTGAGAATCCCAAGATCTGTCGAAGATCAAGTACGCTCCTTGAAAATACTTTGAAAATATGTTAATTTGATGTTATTTGTGAATAAGAACAACAATGAAATGACTTAGTAATTGTAACCGAAAATGCAAGTAACGTAAAAAAAAAAAAAAGATAAAAATGATTTTGAAATAAAATTTTAAGTTCAAAGTGCAGGGAATTTAAAATAACATTAAAGGTAACGTTAATCAAAGCGTAAAAGGATGACTCCTAAAGTAAATTTGCTGAAATTGTGTTACAGAAATGTGTACAATTTGTAGACCCCTTATAAAATGATCTTAAGTGTCTATTGATACTAATATAAAATAACTGTCTAAGTATGATAAACTACCTCCATGTTGACACGCCCCCAATCATGTAACAATTTTCCCCAACGTGTCCCACATTTTCTAAGTAACCGTTGACGTTGATGTAGTTCTTGCCTTGTTCTATTATTTGAATTTCTCAACTGCTTTGGTGGCGCCAAGAACTAGCTATTCCCGTCGAGGCATTCGAAGTCGATCCTGTCTGCTAGCATGCTCCAATGTATTGTTCATTGTTGTGATGTACCTCACATGTAGCATACAAATCAGCATTGTTTCTATTATAGTGATGAACTTCACGTCTGGTGGCTGAGTCGACGATACTTCCATTGTAATGATGAACTCCAACCTTAACCAACATAGCATAGTACTCAATTTCGCTAAGTTCCCATGCTCTTTATCACGCCTTTCAACCTTGCAACTTTCGACCAGTATCCCTTTACATGACTTTCGAAATTTTGTCATCTTAATCATGAGGACTTACTTATCTGTGGCGTATCTATAACTATTCTCACAAATACTTGTCATTTATAGCCTAGTCGAAAAATCTAGTGTAACACCGCTCCGACACCATCCATTTAGTAAAATCAATTTTTTCTAATAAAAATATATATTTTTTCCAAAATCAAATTACAAAATAATAAAATAAAACTATGTCAAAAAATTGATTTTTTTTTTAAAATAACCAAGTAATGATTTTAATTTACCAAAATAACCAAGTATTCAGAAAATTGTCCAAAATGGCTATGAAATCAACCTTGGGTCGCCATTACAAATGGCGAATGTGAAGAAAGTGGATTTTGCAGAATATGAATTCGCCATACCATCTGGCGAATGAGTGTTATGGTGGATTCATGCGTCATCCTGATTGGCGAATCAGTGCAATGCTAGGGTTCCAAATTCATTTTTGCTTCGTTTATATTTTTATTAGTTTTTAATAAATTTTAATAATTGATTAATAATGTTTTATTCTATTTTTTAAATACTTTATTTTAAATACCTTATTTTTAATTGAAATTTAAATAAATTTTAATAATTGGTTAATAATGTTTTATTGTATTTTTTAAATACTTTATTTTAAATACCTTATTTTTAATTGAAATTTAAATAAATTAAGAAAAAATTAGGGTATAGAATGTTAAAATAAAATATAGAAATAACAAATTATATTAATTTAGAATCTAATGAAAAGTAGAATTACAATTTAACAAAAGAAAAAAACTAATGACCGCCTCTATCCAAGTGACCACCGGTGCCACATTGTGGGGAACGTGCATTGCGACGAGGTCTACGACGAGGTTGCTGTGGTGTGTCCGGTCTCTGTGTGTTAAGTTGTGGAGGAGGGTATGGTTGGGACGGCCCCGGCGTATCAGATAGAGTTTGCATCATTTGACCCCAATAGCCGGGAGGTCCACTGTCAACGGCGCTTCCATAGTCAAGCCCGATGCCCATGTTTTCGAAGGATTGTCGGGAAGGTTGGGTGGAGTATGGACGGTATGGTTGTCCGAATGTGTACATGGAGTTGGGTTGGTCTAGGTGTGTTGGTTGTTGCGGGGTGTGGTAGTCAAATAATGGATAATTTGGGGGGTCGTTGGAGGTGTAGTTGGAGGTGTAGTTGTAGGGGGGGTCAAATGAGTTGTCTGGGCTATAGGTGGAGGGGGTAGGCTCAAAAGAGGTATCAGGGTTGTAATGGTAAGGTGGTTGAGGCTGGGATTGGGTGGGTGGTGGCATGTAAGGTTGTCGTTGTTAATAGGGGGTATTTGTTGGCATGTATGAGTTTTCGTAATGCTGGGTTTGGACACTGAACTGTTGCTGTGGGTTTGACGAAGAACCGCGTTCCCTTGGGTCGGCCAAATAGGTTGGCTGGGACAGGAAAGGCTGAGATGTCGTGACAAACCAAAACCAAGTCATATATTGAAGACTTGGCCTAGCCCCGTGCACAATACTGTCGGTTAAGACGTATTGCCTTCTTCTTTTCCAGTGTATACGCAACTCCTTCGCAAACTCCTTTCAGTCACTAACACTCCACTGTGCGTCAACCCGCTTTTGATGCCACTGCCCCAAGTCTACTGGAGCATCTGGAATATCCTGATGCATCCCAAATTGTAGTTTCACCCGGTCACTCTGGTCTTTGAGGTCTACACAGCGGCATCGTCGGGGGTGGGCTCGTGGTCGAGACCCTCGTACGGCATCCAGACAAACTACAATAAAGTTGGACAATTAAGTTAGACAGAGTTTTAGAGATTTATGCATATACATTAAAAAAAATTAATGGTAAATAACTTACATCATCTGACCCAAGGTGGTCGATTAGGTTGCGGTATTGAATTATAGAGTGCCTTGGACATCTCTGATAATTCATCCCTGGAACAGACCACCTAAAAAAATAAACACATCTCAGAAATTATTAACTGAAAAAGAATATGTAGTTGCTAAATTATCTTGAAAAGATACTTACTTGTTGGCGTACGGGAACGTAAACGAATTCCTGTTTATTGGAGCAAGCATTGGCATCCTAGACCAACCCCACGCTTGCAGAAGATACGCACAACCATAAAAAGTGCAGGAATTTTTTTTTGAAGTTTTACAAAGTGCGCTATATAGATGGGCGAGGACAGTTGATCCCCATCTATATTCGCACACTTTGTTAATATTCCGCAATAATGGTAAATACATAGTATGGACGGTATTTCCAGTGCCATCTGGAAATAAAAAGTTCCCGAATAAAATCATAATATAGCACCGAGTTTTTTGTATTTTCTCAAACTCGGTGCTATCATCAGTTAAGACAATACGGTTGTATTGTTCTCTAAGGTATTTTAAATTTATTCCCTGACCCCTCGGGCGGCCCTCGCTTTTCGCATGAGGTCCGTCCGTACAAAGAGGGGCGCCTAATAAATCTTCGCAAAGTTGGTCAGGGACACCAACTTTGCCGTTGATGGCCTTACCATCGATGTGTAGGCCGAGCAACATGTAAACGTCCTGAAGAGTCACAGTACACTCACCAAAAGGTAGGTGAAATGTATGTGTCTCCGATCTCCAGCGTTCTAACGACGCTAGAATAAATTTCATGTCGAGGGAATAAGATTTGATTTTGATCAAATCACCAAACCCACAATGAGTAAGGTAGTCCAAAATGAGCGGGTCGTGTGGTATGTAATCATGCACACGACATCGAAACCTTGATACATCCTGCAGAATAATGAATGTTACGTTAGAGAAGAAGTAAAATTACTAACATTTTTTTAGACAAATTATAAACATAGACAACAACAAAAGACTTACAAACTCAGCGATGTTTTCAGCCGTCCCTCTGTGCGAGTCACCCATGGTCATTAGAGACATTGTCGTTTGGGATGTTGAGATTTAAAGATGGAAAGTTGAGAGTTTGAGAGTTGAGATGTTGAGAGTTAAGAGGTTGAGAGTTGAGAGTTTGAGAGTTGAGATGTTGAGAGTTGAGATGTTGAGAGTTAAGAGGTTGAGAGTTGAGAGTTTGAGAGTTGAGAGTATGAGAGTTTAAGTGTGAGTAGAATTTGATGGGTAAAGACCCTATATTTATATTGAACGAGTGGAGATGTTGTAAATGCATGCTTCACAAGTGGCTCCAAGAAT
Organism: Lathyrus sativus; assembly: GCA_963859935.3. NCBI lineage: Eukaryota > Viridiplantae > Streptophyta > Magnoliopsida > Fabales > Fabaceae > Lathyrus > Lathyrus sativus. The sequence goes on along the minus strand of OZ012739.1, from coordinate 674,569,145 downwards.
GTGTTGTGTAAGAGCTTGTTGGATGTGTATCGTCATGCATGTGTTGTGTAAATGCATGTTGGACTAATGTCATGATGCATGTGATGTAAATGCATGCTTCACAAGTGGCTTCAAGAATGTGTTATGTAAGACCTTGTTGGACGTGTGTCGTCATGCATGTGTTGTGTAAATGCATGTTGGACTAATGTCATGATGCATGTGATGTAAATGCATGTTGGACTAATGTCATGATGCAGTGTCTCGTCTAATCAAGCATGGTGGATGCAGGATCACATGTGAAAAGGAGATTCCTTCATTGTCTCGTTTAATCAAGCAGGCTGCATGTCATTGATTGTGAAGCATGCGTGACAAGTGAAAGGCAGAGATTCCTGATCCGGTATCACATGTGAAAGCAGAACTTTGCATTGTCATGTCATATTATGGGTCATATTTTGTTTTTTTTTGCATATTATGTTTTTTTCTTAATTAAAGAGTTATTGTTTTTTTATATGTATGATAGGTTCTGATGGTCAGTGTCCTTATGCATGTCAATGATTCCTGATGCATGTCATTGATTCCTGATGCGTGTCATTGATTGTGAAGCATGCGTGACAAGTGAAAGGCAGAGATTCTTGATGCGGTATCACATGTGAAAGCAGAACTTTGTAGTGTCACGTCTTATCAAGTGTTCTGTTCATTGTCATGAGATTGATTGTGGAGCACGCGTGACAAGTGTCCTGCATGCATGGTCATTTGCTCATTGATTCATGTGAAAAAAATCTTTACTGATACATGTGAAAATTACAAAGTTCATTGCTGTTACATGTAAAAAAATCTTTAAACTCTTTATCAAACACTCAGCCCATTTTATAAAGCCTTTAAACTCTTTATATAATCAAACACTCAGACGCTCAAACACTCAAACACTCAAACATTCAAACATTCAAACACTCAAACAGTCAAACAGTCAAACACCACAATTTTCGCTATGTCTCAAACACCACAATATGGGATTTCTGCTAATCTGAACGGTGAAGTTTTCGAATGTGAAGTGTCGGGATACAATTTCAGAAACACGGATGTTACAAAATTTTTAATTGACAGAAGGTCTAATTTTTTACACCTGAAGTCAAGAATCGAAAAAAAACTGCAATGTGGTCTAGTTGGGCAAATAATACACAAAAACCCAATATTTTTTGGCGGACCTGATTCATGCAAATTTTTCCCTTTAAAGGTGCGGGACGATGAAGACGTATGTAACATGTTCCGCAGTCACGAGTATTTTGGGTTCTCAGATATCGTGTTATATGTTACGTTACAACAACAACAACTGTCTCAGCAACTTGATTCGTCTCAAGTGTTTTGCAATGAGGAAGATGAACACCATGAAGTCGGTGTCGTTGACGAAGAAGAAGAAGCAAATGAAGTCACTGTTGACGAGATGGTGAACAATCCAGAGGATGAAGTTCAACCTGGCAATGTATATTGTCCACCTCAACACATGACTACTATCGCCTTAGGTGATGATGAACCCTCGAGGGATGTTTTCTACAACCTCAACTACACAACAGGGGGGGCAACTAAAAGAAGGTGACGAGTTTGGTATGAAAGAAGATTGTGTTCGGGCTATCAAACAGTTTCACATGGAGTTGTCAGCCGACTACAGAGTCGATCGGACAAATCCGACGCGGTATACGATCTATTGTCGTAACGAGGAGTGCCCGTTCCGATTAACATCATCTTTCAGGAAGAGAAGCGATTCCTTGAAGATAGGGTCAATGGGTCCGTCCCACAGTTGTATAATTTTGAATCCGATGCAAGACCATCACAAACTCAGCTCTAAATTGATTTGCGATGAGATTCTGTCAGTTGTTAGCGACAACCCGTCTTTGAAGGTGAGTACGATAATTGCACATATGGTACAAAGGTACAACTACACTCCTTCGTACCGAAAATCCTGGATTGCCAGGACTAAAGCGGTTGAAAGGGTGTTTGGAAATTGGGAGGAGTCGTACAAGGAACTTCCTAAATTCCTGGTGGCCCTTAAACACTACTTCCAGGAACTGTTGCAATATTGGAGACGATGCCTGCTTGTACACCAGACGAGACCTGTGTTGCTGGAAATGGAATTTTCCACAAAGTCTTTTGGGCGTTCGAACCATGCATCAAAGGGTTTGCATTTTGTAAACCTATAATTCAAATTGACGGAACATGGTTATACAAGAAATATAAGGGCACACTTCTCATGGCAGTGGCACAGGACGGGAACAACAACATTTTTCCAATAGCCTTCGCCATAGTAGAAGGGGAGACTGCTGGGGGTTGAAGTTTTTCTTAAAAAACCTCCGCTCTTACGTGTCTCCACAACCCAAGTTATGTTTGATCTCCGATCTACACCCATCCATCGAGATTGCATACAACAACCATGACAACGGTTGGCAGGATCCTCCCTCGACCCACGTCTATTGCATGAGGCATATTGCCCAAAATTTCACGCGCGAAATCAAGGACAGGACGCTGCGAAAGAAGGTTGTGAACACGAGATATACACTAATTGAACCCACATTCAGATACTACCGGGACGAGATCAGACTGAACAACACGGATGCATTAAGATGGATTGACAGCATTGATAGGGAGAAATGGACACGGGCATACGACAATGGGGTGCGATGGGGCCACATGACAACTAACCTCGTCGAGTCAATGAATTATGTTTTTAAGGGAATCCGAAACCTCCCAATAACTTCCTTGGTAAAGGAAACCTATTTTAGGCTAGGATCACTCTTTGATAACAAGCGTACGAAGTGGGGTTCGGTATTACAATCTGGCCAGTTGTATAGTGATACTTCAATGAAATTCATGAAAGAGGAAGCTGCCAAAGCTAACACACACGTGGTCACAATATTTGACCGTACAACTGGTTGGTTCAGTGTTGCCGAGTCTATGGATCACAACGAAGGAAGGCCTAGGGGATGTTACCGTGTTGAATTGGATAAGAGCTGGTGTGATTGTGGAAAGTTTCAAGCATTTCGTATGCCGTGCTCTCATGTCATAGCAGCATGTTCCAAGTTGCGCCAGGACCCAACCAACCTTCTTCCTGCAGTTCACCAAGTCATGAGTCTATGCAATGTCTACACATGCAACTTTTAAGTCGTGGCAAAGGAGGACTATTGGCCTGAATACGAAGGTGAAATTGTTTGGCATAATGACTTGATGCGCAGACAGAAGAAGGGTCGGCCTAACAGCACGCGCATTCGAACTGAGATGGATACCGCAGACAAGCTGGTGAGATTGTGTACTTCATGTCGGCAACCATGACACAATCGAACAAAATGTCCTAACGTAGGATCAAGCAGCAGATCATAGTTTCATATTTAATCTTGTCCCGTTAAATCAATATCAAATTCCATTCAATTAATAACAACTTTTATAAGATTAATAGCAAATTTCATTAGAATAATACCAGGTTTCAATCAATTAAAACCATAGTTAACTGACACAACAACAACATGACAACAGAACACTGCGCGAAGGCAACATAAATTAAACAAACTTAACAACAACGTAAAGACCTAAAATAGAACACTGCACCAAAGCGTCTACGATATCACAACCATCAACTTAATCTTCTTGGGTGTCAACATCATCACAAGGACACCAACATCATTTTCCACTTTTCTCCATTCACGAGTAACTCCGTTTCTCCCGATCTCCTCGACCAGCCTCTCGATTTTCCTAATCTTTTCTCCTGGACCAATGTCTCCTTCTAGCCAGCGGTACAGTTTCCTGTGCAAGTGCTCCGACGTCTGCGTATTCCAGAGGAGCACCTTCATCGGATGCTTTATTGCTGAAAACACAACTAGGGCATTTCTTTTCATTAGATCGAATGTTGGAAAAGGTTCCTCCTATGCTGATGACGACGACGAAGAACGTTGATTTAGAAATGCAGACATTCTAGACTCCACTCAACTCGAACTGCACTAACACTTTAGTCTTTTGGGATATAATGTTGTGAAAACATACATGTGTTTGCGGTCGTATTTATAGTAAAAAAAACAGTACGTACCCTATATGATATGACTTAAATAACCTTACAACATTTGTACACTCAAAATTTGCTCAACACTGTATTTTTATTTTGTATTTAAACCAGTTTAAGTTTTTTGTTTATTAAACATAAATTTATTAAATTAATTAGAAATTATTTTTATTTAAACCTAATTATTGTTAGTTTGTTAATTAAAAAATAAGTTTTAAGGTTAAACCACATTATTTTAAAATTATTAATTCAAAAATTTATTTAAACATTTAAACCTAATTTTTTTAAGTTTATTAATAATATTTATGTAAAAATAATTAATAATTCAAAATATATAAAAAATTCGTTTTTATTTTTTTAAAACATTAAATAAATATACAAAAATAATCAAAATGAATTATTGGAACCCTAACATGTACTGATTCGCCAATCAGTATGGCGCATGCAATCCAACTTCACCTCATTCGCCATTTGATATGGCGAATTCATCTTCTCCAAAATAAGCTTTCAACACATTCGCCATTTGATATGGCGACCCAAGGTTGATTTCATAGCCACTTTGGTAAACTTTTTGAATACTGTGTTATTTTGGTAAATAAAATACAATACTTCGTTATCTTAAAAAAAATTCCAAAAAATTTCATACATACATTTTAAATATTTTAATTAATTAATACAAATCAGAATATCAAAACATTGCAAATTAACAAAACTAAATAATAATGTAAAAACGATCGAAAAAAACTCAAACCCAAACCTAAACCCAGTCAAAATGGATTTTTCCCTCCAATTTTAAGACGGATTTGAATCTATACCTACAAATATGAGTTATGTTGTCATATATGTTAAATATAATTCATTGTGATTTGATATGATTAGATTTGATATCATATGATTAGATTTGATATCATATGATTAATTTGATATGATATGATTAGATATCATATGATTAGATTTGATATCATATGATTAGATTTGATTTAGAATGTTTTGGGCTATTGTAAATCTAAAACTATAAATAGGGTGCCTTGCTTTGTATTCTACATCACAATAGAACAGATTTCACCGTTGCAGTTAGCAAGTGAAAGTTCAATAAGAAATCCCACAGTTGTGGGTAACACATTCTCTCCAAATACTTCTTCTCTCATTCTTCTCTTTCTTGTTTGTTATTCTTCTTCTCTTTTGTTGTTCTTGATAATTACTTGTTATTACCATCATTATCATATTATGGGTTTGTTCATCAATCTTGAGATCAAGATTGAAGGGAATTCTTCATAGGGTGTGAGGTGAATTTCCAACATCTGGTATCTAGAGCTCTGGTTAAGAGATTCAAGGAAGGAAGATAGTGATGGCGATGAACTATCCAAACGGCAACTTTCCGGCGACCCTGCCAATTCTCAAGAAAGACAATTATGAGAATTGGTGCAAGCAGGTTAAGATGATCTTCTGTTATCAAGATCTTTGGGATCTTGTGAAGGACGGAGTAACATCGCTGGTGGAGAACGCAACGCAGGCGGAAAAGGCTGCGCACAAAGAATTGAAGAAGAAGGATTATAAAGCACTCTTTATAATTTATCAGTGTGTTGATCCTGATAACTTTGAAATGGTTAGTGATGTTGATTCAGTAAAAGAAGCATGGGAGATTCTTGAAAAGTCGTTTGGAGGCACAGAGAAGGTGAAAGAGGTGAGGTTACAAACTCACAAGAGAACCTATGAGTTGCTTCAGATGGAAGACAACGAAAGCGTTACAGATTTCTTCACCAGAGTTACAAGGATGGTGAATCAAATCAAAGTATGTGGAGAAACGCTGACGACGAAAGCAGTTGTCTCAAAGATTTTGAGATCGTTGGCTCCAAAATTCGACCACGTGGTAGTTGCCATAGAAGAGTCGAAAGATCTTTCAGTGTTGACGAAAGAAGAGCTTCAAGGGACTCTTGAGTCTCATGAACAGAGGATGGCTGAGAGAGCTGTAGGAAAGTCGAAAGATATGGCTTTGCAGGCACATACGGAAAAGGAGAGAAAATGCAAAGGTAGCTGGAATGGCAACAAAGGAGGAAACCAATCAAATCAGAAGAAACCTTGGAACCAAGGCAACCAAAGAGGTGGTGATGCAGGTAAAGGAAGAGGTGGTGGTCGAAAGCCAGACAAAAGCCATATTAAGTGTTTCAATTGCCAGAAGTATGGTCATTATGCTAGTGATTGTCCAGAAAGGAAGAAAAATCAAGAGACTGATGCAAAGCTGGCGAAACATGAAGAAGAAGAAACGTTGCTAATGGTCACAACAAAAGATGAAGAAAGATTCCAAGATCAGTGGTACTTGGACTCAGGATGCTCATCGCACATGACTGGAAGGAAAGATTGGTTTGTGAACATGAAGCCCTCGTCGAAGAACACGGTGAAGTTTGCAAACGACAACACTCTAGCAGCTGAAGGTGTTGGTGATGTTCTGATCATAAGGAAAGATGGCAAAAGGTCAACAATTTCCAATGTGTTGTACATACCAGGCATGAAGAGTAATTTGCTCAGTATAGGGCAGATTGTCGAAAAGAACTACAAGGTAGTTGTCGAAGACAAGATGATGAGAGTCCTCGATGCAGGTGGTAGACTAATCTTGAAGGCTCCAATGTCTCAGAATAGGACCTTCAAGATTGGACTCAATGTGATGGAGCGCAAGTGTTTAGCAACTGCAGCCACTGAAGTCGAAATAGAAGTTCGACAGGAACCAGTTACAGATGAAGCAGGTTCAAGCAGACCTCGACGAACTAGACACATGCCTGCAAGGTTGCAAGAATGTGTAATCACATCAGATGATGTAGTCGATGAAGAGGGTGAGCTGGTACGTTATGCTTTCGACGCAGATGTCGAACCAGTCAATGCAGCTGAGGCATTGAAAGATTTGAAGTGGGTGAAAGCAATGATTGAAGAGTTAGAGTCCATCAAAGTCAATGATACCTGGTCACTTGTCGAATTGCCGCAAGGCAAGAAGGCAATTGATGTGAGGTGGGTTTACAAGGTGAAGGTAAATTCTAAAGGAGAAGTAACTCGACACAAAGCGAGACTTGTGGCAAAAGGATTTCTTCAGAAGGAAGGAATCGACTTCGATGAAGTATTCACACCTGTTGCTAGAATCGAAACAATCAGGTTGGTTATTGGTCTAGCAAATATGAACAACTGGCACACATGTCAAATGGACGTGAAGTGTGCATTCCTTAATGGCCCCTTAGAAGAAGAAGTTTATGTTGCACAACCAGCTGGGTTTGTGAAACAAGGCGAAGAAAGAAAGGTGTACAGGCTTCATAAAGCCCTGTATGGACTTAAGCAAGCTCCAAGAGCTTGGAATAAGAAAATTGACAGCTTCTTAAGGGAGAAGGAATTTGTGAAGTGTACAACTGAGCATGGAGTATATGTAAGAAGAAGCAATGGCGGATTGCTTATACTATGTCTCTATGTTGATGATTTGTTGATAACAGGGAGTTCCAAGAAGGAGATCGAAGATTTCAAACATGACCTGAGTAAGGAGTTTGAAATTTCAGACTTGGGAAATCTCTCATATTTCCTTGGCATTGAATTCTACAAGACAAGTAGAGGTTTGATGATGCACCAAAGAAGATATGCAGGTGAGATACTCAAGAGATTTGAGATGCAAGATTGCAACCAAACTTCGACTCCAGCTGAGCCCAGATTGCAACTGTCGAAGGATTCAGATAAAGATGATGTCGACCCAACCCAATACAGAAGACTTATTGGGTCACTTAGATACCTTTGCCACACAAGGCCTGACTTAGCATACAGTGTTGGTATGATAAGTAAATTCATGCAGAAACCAAAGGTATCACACCTAGCAGCGGCGAAGAGGATACTGAGGTATCTGAAAGGAACTCTCGACTATGGCATTTTGTTTCCAGCAGCTGATGAAGGAAAAAAATGCAAGTTAGTGAGATACACAGACTCCAGTTGGTGTAGTGATGCTGAGAATCGAAAATCCACAGCTGGATATGTGTTTATGTTAGGTGGTGCACCAATTGTTTGGAAATCGAGAAAGGAACCAGTGGTGGCATTATCATCATGCGAAGAAGAATATATAGCTGCTTCCCTTTGTGCATGTCAAGCAACTTGGATGGTGAGCTTGGTCGAAGAAATCACAGGGAAGAACCATGGAGCAATTACCATGAAGATAGACAGCATGTCAGCTATCAACTTGGCAAAGAATCCAATAGCTCATGGTCGAAGCAAACACATCGAAATGAGGTTCCATTATCTCCGAGAGCGGGTAGCAGAAGGGAAGATGAAGTTGGAACACTGCAGAACTGAGAATCAGATTGCAGATATCATGACGAAGGGAGTGTAGGTCGAAGCCTTCAGAAGACTAAGGGCCATGATGAATGTAGACAGTTTAGACACAATGAATTAGGTGGTGTGTTAAATATAATTCATTGTGATTTGATATGATTAGATTTGATATCATATGATTAATTTGATATGATATGATTAGATATCATATGATTATATTTGATATCATATGATTAGATTTGATTTAGAATATTTTGGGCCTTTTATGTTTTGGGCTAGTGTAAACCTAAAACTATAAATAGGGTGCCTTGCTTTGTATTCTACATCACAACAGAACAGATTTCACAGTTGCAGTTAGCAAGTGAAAGTTCAATAAGAAATCCCACAGTTGTGGGTAACACATTCTCTCCAAATACTTCTTCTCTCATTCTTCTCTTTCTTGTTTGTTATTCTTCTTCTCTTTTATTGTTCTTGATAATTACTTGTTATTACCATCATTATCATATTGTGAGTTTGTTCATCAATCTTGAGATCAAGATTGAAGAGAATTCTTCATAGAGTGTGAGGTGAATTTCCAACAATATAACATGTAAATTTAAAAACATGTTTGGATAAAGCTTATTTGCGACCTATAACCCATGTTTTTACGAAAATAAACCCTTATGAATAAATTGTCATAAGCGATAAAATCTTTTAATGTCACAAAACTTATAAACTTATATAAGTAGATAAACTTGAATAAGCCCTTAACTCATTTTGAAGTGTAAGTAGAAAGTAGTTTATATATTTAACATGGAAGAATACATGTACAAGAACTCTGCTTGTATTTATTTTTTCCTTTTTATTTACCTACATACTTAATACAAAAGGACTTCGAACATTATGTTTACCATTACTCCATGTAATAGATCCAAATAGATCATTCTTCAAGGAGCTTAAACTAGAGGAGAAAATAACTTGATAGCTTAGTTGTTTGCTACTTTTTGTAAACTGGAGTTTCTCCGGAACCAGTTGGACTTTCACCCCACTAGGAGCTTCCACAATGGCGGAGTAAACTGTTTCATCTTCTTCACCAACATTCGTAACAGTTCTACTCACATTCACAATTTCTTTACCACTGAAGTTGGAGATTGCTATGGAAGGATAGTTTATATTGGAAATATGACCAGAAGTAGAATCCTTAGGACAAGTGAAACCATCTGGGACAGTTCTAGAGATAACCTTAATTGTGGTTGTGTTGAATCCTATGTAACATAAGTAGTTCAAGTAGTCCATAGTATTAGTTTCATAAACTAGTCCAGGTTGAAACGGTTCTGTGGATGTTATTTCCCCCGCGCCATAGTCATAAGGTGTTGCAATCGATCCTAAATCTGTTGTAATAGGAGCCTTCATGTTGTTAATTTGAGTTGCTGCATTTAGAAATATACGAGTTTTTAAGTTACTAGTTTATCAATATTAATATATCGTATGAAGAATTACATTTCATATATTGAACTAAAAATCCTAACCTGAGGTCATGATTGCAGATTTGATTGCAGACGCACTCCAAGTTGGGTTCCTAGATTTTATGCTGCCTGCAAGGCCTGAAACATGTGGACATGACATGGAAGTCCCTGATTCAAGGTTATACGGCGAAGGCTTCTTCCCTTTTGGAGTATCTTTTTCGTCATTTCCAATCCACGCGGCGAGAATGGTAACACCTGGTGCTGCAATATCAGGCTGCAAAGAGAATTGTTGTCATATTTAGTGGTTATTTACATCGCTATATATTTTATTATGTGTATATTTACCTTGATAATATTCTTTGACAGTGCGGAAGGTCCTCTGCTAGAAAAAATTGCCACCATAGGCGCGGGCTTATACTCCATGACTGTAATTGTCGGTAAAATCGTTGCCACCGGATTGCTTCAGATTAGTTATATGCAAAATTACATAAAATTAACTAGTTGTCGGCGTTTTTATCATTATACATGCACTGACAGTATAAAATTACGAATAAAAATGATCATAATTATTTACCTTGTTGAATTGATATACTGGAGTAACGCAGAAGCATTGATCGGTCTTACCACTGTTGCTGGAAAGTCTATATAGTTATTTGCTACTGCTCCTTCCGTGTCAGTAATATGAACAAGACCTAATGCACCCACTTCTTGGACTATTGAAATTTTTTCATAGGTTGAATAATCATCATTTATTCCATCACAAACAACAATCTTTCCTTTGACTTTAGCTTCATCTAATGAACTTGAGTGACACTTCCTGCATTTTAACAATCGTGTTATGTTTTTTTTACGTTTAAACATCATGGTTTTGAGCTTTTGATTATGAAAGACAATTTATTCATTGTTAGATAGTTTCTGCTTGTGTACCTAGCTTCATCTAAGTCAGCGGTAGTTGTCTTGCCCGACTCTCCGGTTATCAACGGATAATCAGATGATTTTGAAAGAGGAGAGAAATTTATAGCTTCACCCTGGAATATAACAAAAATGTAATTGTTCCTGATCTTATTATAAAAAAATTAAGTTTCAAATAATTAATTTAGATTCATTCAATAATTAATATATTTAGACAGGAATTTACCTTAATAACTTGGGTATTACCCAAGAGAACGTTGGATTGAAAGTCGCGATCAATGGTGGTTGCAGCAACAGTTAATATCCAAGGAGCATCATTAACTACTGTATTTTGGTCTGGTCCTGAATTTCCGGCCGAGCAAACAACCAGAATGCCATGCTCCGTGGCATGGAATGATCCGATTGCAATGACATCGGTTGTCAAGTCGGGCTGACTACTCGGAGGCCTGCCAAGGGAGAGCGAAAGCACATCAACTCCATCTGAAATGGCATCATCGAACGCCGCGAGGATGCCAGACCCGGAGCATCCAACATTGCACACTTTGTATATGGCCAACCTCGATTCAGGAGACCCGCCTTTCGATGTTCCGGTCGCAAGACCGTAGTATGATGCACCACTAACGACGTTCCCTGCCGCGGTCGACGCTGTGTGGGTTCCATGACCAAATGTATCCCTTGGGGTGTTTGCTCCATCATCATCCCCATCAGGATTAGGGTAATACCTTGCTCCTATTATCTTTCTATAAAATCCACAATGTAAAGAGCAGGTTAGTTTTGAAGGTTTTAAAAAACTGATCGCGATTTCGGTTGATATAGATGTCAGTATTTATCTATTATTTCAAAACTCATTTTATTAAATTTTCAAACATTGCATTTTTGTATTAATATAAAAAAAATGAAAATTTGCATAAATAAAATATTTTTAATGGGAGGTTTGTTGTATTTTTTTTATAAATTTATTTATTATTTTCTTTTCTCATTTTTGGTTGGGATGAAGATTTGTTTTATTTACCTATTACAATTTGATGAGTTAAAGTCACTTGATTTCATGCATGTGCCATTCCATTTGGCTGGGATAGGATTCATTCCCTTATCAGAAAAACTTTCTGCTTCTGGCCATATACCTGAATAATTCATTTTTAATTAATTAATTAGTTTTTAAATTTATGAAACAAAACAATTAATTACCAATTTAATTAAATCAACCTGAGTCTAACAAGCCAATTACAATGTCTGAAGAAGCCGGAGAAGAACTAGAAAGTCTCTTGTTAATTATGATTTGAGTTTGTGACTCAAGAAAATCCCAAGAACGTGTTGTATGAAGCTTTAGTATAGGATCTGGAAACACAGACACAACTCCAGGTTGTTGAGCAATCGAGTTTGCTTCATTTTTCGATAATCGAGCAGCGAAGCCGGAGAATCCATGTTTGTAGTTGTGTATTATAGCTTTATCATTCCTGAATATAATTCACATCACTGAACATAAATTGATCACATTTCAAAAACTAGTTAATCGATCATGATATATAAAGTACTTACTTTCTTAATACAGTGTTTAAAACATGGGCGTGATCTCTGCGAATGGTTCCATTAGTTGGATCTGCAGCTCCCATATAAACAATATAAACTTGATTATTATCAATTCTTGATTCTCCAAGAAAAAGAAGGAGAGAGTAAACTATTAGCATTACTAAAATTGAATATTCTCTCATGTTTTTAGTGCTGTCTTGAATAAGTTGATGAGAAATATGCTTGTTAGCTCCCGGGGATGCACTTATATATAAGATGCAATATGTCTAGTGTCTAGTTAAAAGGTCATTAATAAGTTGGTGCTTATTCCTAATAAAGATGTTAAGTTGGTGCTTTATTGTGTCAGCATTGAATTCATGATGTAGAGAAAGATATATTATCTTCATCTTATATATATATATATATATATATATATATATATATATATATATATATATATATATATATATATATATATATATATATATATATATATATATATATATATATATATATATATATATATATATATATATATATATATATATATAAAATGTAATTTTAGTATGTATAAATTTTATTTAACTTATAAATTGTATTTTAGCATTCATTGTTAAAATATCTTAAGAATTAATGTCAAAATGACCCGTTTGTTTGATGTATTTCTAAATATATAATATAAAATGAGAGAATTTTTAAATAATATTGGAATCTCAATATTTCTTACAAGGCAAAGTGAAATTAGCTAAAAGTGCTATAATTTATTTCTCTATTTTTGCATTATATTTTTTTTTTACTAAAATATCTTTATATAAATAAATGTAATTTTTTTTTGATTTAACTAATTGATCTGGAATTTAATAAATAAATTTATCTTTAAACACTATTTGATTAATATTCTCAACAAACATGACGAGTATTATATATTTTCAGTAAAAGAATGTTAGGGATGCTAATATGTGACAGAATGACATCATCTTGTGTTACATAGCCCCGAATTTACATGGTATCAAAAGGTCAATAATGTAACTAATTTTTCTGCTTTCTAAAACAATTATTTTCTCTACCAGATTGCTTCTTTTTTAGGACTAATGTTGTATTCATGAATTTTGTCTTACAAATGTTCCATAAGCCAATGTTTGTGTTTTTCCATTGATTAAAATCTTCCCCAATTACTATATGTTTGATCTCAATCTTCCTGCAATATTGGTTGAATCATAACATAATAGTCGAATAAACTAACTAGCTTTGAATCACATAAAAGAAAGGATATGAATGAAAAGAATAATATGATGAGATTCATAGTCATTGGTCACACATGCATGTAAATTGCAGTAGAGTTATTGACATTCAAATCTCGTGCAAATATAAATTAGTATCTCTAACATTCTTTTACGGAAAGTATATAATACTTGCACTATGCCAAAAAAGACCTTTAGCAGCGCTTCTTTGAGTCTAAAAGCGCTGCTAAAGGTAAAGGCAACACTTTTTTTAAGTAAAAAACGCTGATATAGGCCCACTTTTAGCAGCGTTTTTCCATAAAAGCGCTCTCTTTTCCCCTCCTTTTAGTAGTGCTTTTATAAGCGCCCTTTAAAGTATATTTCCTTAATACCTTTAGCAGCGCTTTTTATTAAAAGCGCTCTCTTTTCCTCCACCTTTAGCAATGCTTTTTACAACGCTCTCTAAAGTGTATTTGCTGAATACATATAGCAGCGCTTTTCTTAAGAAAAACGCTGCCTTCCCCCCCCCCCCCCCCCCCCTTTTTCCTTTTTAGCAGCGCTTTTTTAAGCGCTCTCTTTTCTATTCCTATAGCAGCACTTTCAGAAGCACTCTCTCCCCCCCCCCCCCCCCCCCCACACACACACACACACCATTTTAGCAGCATTTTTTCAAGAAAAACAATGTCTTTTCTTCACGTCATTGAATTATTTTTCAAAAAAATCACTTTTTCATAGCGTTTTTTTGGTAAAAACGCTGTCTATTTTGCATATTTTTATGAAGTGATTTTTGTTGAATTCTATTGCACAATTCTTTATAATTTTTCACATAAACCTGCTTATTACAATTATATTCACCACAGGCCTTTATTTCAACACTTTGGCCTTATATATACCATAACAATTCAACACATAAACCTGCTTATAATCATTATAATTCAACACAAGCCTTTATTTCAACACATATATAGGCCTTATATATATATATATATATATATATATATATATATATATATATATATATATATATATATATATATATATATATATATATATATATATATATATATATATATATATATAATATTATAATTCAACAGAAACGATCCATAATTCTAAAATATATTTCAAAATTGATAACTTCACAAATATATTCACTATACATATAATTACAAATTTCATATTTTCGGATCCTCACAACAACTAGCTTCCAGAAGTACATATCAACAACACGGAACTATATACGACTTCTAGAACTATAATTATCCAGTAGTATATATATATATATATATATATATATATATATATATATATATATATATATATATATATATATATATATATATATATATATATATATATATATATATATATATATATATATATATATATATATATATATATATATATATATTATAATTCAACAGAAACGATCCATAATTCTAAAATATATTTCAAAATTGATAACTTCACAAATATATTCACTATACATATAATTAAAAATTCCATATTTTCGGATCCTCACAACAACTAGCTTCCAGAAGTACATATCAACAACACAGAACTATATACGACTTCTAGAACTATAATTATCCAGTGGTATGTACATAACATCACAAACTCCGATCAAAAGACAGAAAGACAACATATATACCTTATACAATTCTCATCTTAAGAATGTATTGACACCATTCCTCCTTAATTTCTTCCAATTTATCTTTCGAGTAACTATCACACTTGAATTCATCAAAGTACTACATAATATAACATAATATGCATGATTTAGTTTTAAAACTAATTAATCAGATGAAATATCGGTTAAATATTAAAATAAATCATATAACTTATAAATTCATACCATGTTTAGAATCTCTATTTGACCCGAATGAATAATTTACTTCATAAACCTCAATACAAAATATCTGCAATCAATCCCATTGCGCTGACGAGGACACTGTAAATGAAAAAAACAAACGAATATATATCAAGATATATAATTTAACTAGTTTTATCAAGTAGAATCACTATAACAGTCAAAACTGTGAAAATATACCTGCACTCTGATCCAGCCAATGTTGTCAGCCTTACTTTTTGGTACTCTTGCTTGTCTTTGTGATCGAAATATTTGTATAGCTCTAACATAATATAAACGAATATTTAGAATAATCTCACATAATAAATAAAGATAATTATTCAGAATAATATATCTCATCACTTACATATCAACCATATTCTTCATATCAGGATATTTTGTTTAATCACCATCCAATGAATCCAGATAATACACTATTTATTTTATCGGATTAATTGCAACCAACAACCAGTGTCCACTGTAAAATAAGATAAAATTTTAGATGGAAATGTTATATAGAATGTCAAAACACGAATAATTATAATAAATAAATTTAGAATGAAATCTAACCCATGGTCAGTATTATATGGTAAAAAATACAACTTCTCTGTATCTGTGGCCATAAATGTTTGGACTAAGTAATCTCTGACTATATATGGAGTGTGATCGATTAACTATGCGTTGATACAACTAGAATATAAGAATGCGAATCTCTATGTCAATTGATGCGGGACCAACAACTTGTCATACAAGAACCTTAAATAAAAACGTAATCAACATTAGAATATTCATTGAAATGAGAAAATAAATTGTTCAATTATTTAATTAAAATTGATTGGAGTACCTGATGTATGAATGCATAACATAGATGCCTAATTCATAATGTTGGAAAATTTGATCCAAATCCTCTTTAGCAATTGTTTCGGCATAAGCAAAACCGAAAATACCTTCATTCATAGGTATTTGACGAATGCCACCCTCCACCACATCTGTTGTTCCCACATATGTTTCAAGACACAACCTAAATCGAGGTACAAATGTTTTTTTGGCTCAGCCTTTTTTTTTGTTGGACACCTTGCTAGATTCAGACATCTTACCCTTGCTGACTTGTTGCAACTCTTAAGCATGAACTTAAAAATCATATAAGTTAGGTAATTAATGTATAGGATCATAAAGCTATTGAAATCGGAGGATATAATTGATATTTTCTATGCATATATATATATATATATATATATATATATATATATATATATATATATATATATATATATATATATATATATATATATATATATATATATATATATATATATATATATATCAATTAATGTAGGAGTACCTATTTTTTTGATGCAACTGACTCGGTTTCTCGCATAATCCCCTTATCTTTTGATTTGGATTTTGTAGGAGTCTATGATTATGATGTAAATAAATGGTACGTAAATGTAAAAATAACTTACATGTATGGGTCATAAAACATTTGAATACTACAAGGTTCATAATGGTGTTCAACCTACCTCATCATCTATGAAAATGAGATTTGACGGCCATGCAACATACGATCCTATTGCGTCTCCCACCAATGTTGCATCTGAAACATCGTCTGGTATAGGTAATAACGCACCCTCTCTAAAGCAATATCAATTGATAATTTCAAAAACCCAGTAGGGAGCGGTTTATGGTGAAGTAAGTCTCCCAAAGTGTTATGCATTTTTCCCTTGCCAACCATGCGATAAGTCGATGACGGTAAATAGAGCCGACAAGGTGAAATACCCTAAACTAATAATGAATATGATTAATGTGTATATATGTCACTTAAGAAAGTTGTGCTAAATTAATTTAAATGTAATATATATAGTTACCTTGGGAATTTTCTGCTGAAAATTACAATTGATACTATCTTTGTTACTAGTATTTTTAAACTCTGGACCGCGCCTTTTTGACATGTATCTCTCTTTGTCCTTTTACAATTCACGAATTTAAGCTTTCAATTCTTCCAACGACTCCATCACTTGTTTATTGCTAGGATTTTTATTCTTTGACTGCTTATACAATTTTGTCTGAGTGACACCAAATCCCTTACTTCTCACACGACCAGAATACTCAAGAACATTTAACACTCGACTTAGTACGCTCCTGCAATCATCGTCTTCAGCTGCAGTTATAGTCTGGGATAGACTCTCCTGAAATATAAATAAAATCATAAATATATTATACACTTTTGAGTTTATGACAGAAATGTTGTACTTACACATTGCTCAAATACTTGTTGAACTTCTTCTTGGACGACTCCATCTCTACCCACACGGGCAGTCTTCCACAAAACATGGTCCGGAAGAGATGTTGCATCACTTTTCTCCTCTTCTAACTACACATTAAGACAGATAATAAGCTTCACTTTTCTCGTATTCTAACTATATCATATTAAAGCATTTATATATACTTACTATTTTTTGTTGTAAGCGTGCATATCCCAAACGCCTTTTTTCGTATGGATACGCGGATTTCGATGCTCGTTGCCGATTTACGTCACTCACAGCCTGAAAAAACAAGTTTAAGTCATATCAGAACTCATGTGAAAGAAGTATATATATTATACATTGTTCATGATAAGTTAGAATTACATGGAATTCTTGGGTTCTTCGCTTGGCAACAAATGTTTCCCATTCTTCAAGTGAAATCAAATCAACATACTTCTTTGGACGCTCTGATTCAACAAATTTTCCATTAGAATCCTTAAAATACTTGTTCGTTAAAAACACTCGAAATCCTCTTAGTCGTTTTCCGGCCAATTGAAGACAATATTTTTTCCGGTCGTCACTAATATTGAAAGACCTCTCCAAACAAATTAACATACATATAATATGTTAGTATAAGTAATTAAAGACATAACTGTCGACATAATTAAAAAATATCATATATCATACATGTATCTCGCTCCATATTTTTTCTTTAGCCGGTTTCGACGAAGGAATTCTCCAATTATCACAAGTGATTGGAATTTGCGAATGAACAAGTGCCCAATGTAACTTGTCAACATCGCACCGTTAGACTCAATTAATTGGTCCGTTTCATTCCAATGCACATCATATTCTATACCTTTATCTCTTACACGAATGATTCTTTTCATAATCGTTATTCCTCTTGTAATATCTCCTTCCACATCTTGTGCTGGTCCGTTTCCATCATGTTTAGAAGTATCATGTGATTTTTCCTCGTTGCTAGCCATAATACCTGTAATTCAGAAAAAAAAATTATGAAATGAATGATAAATATATATGAAAAGAAAAACATATAAATAAGAAAAATATAAATAAGAAAAAAAAATATAATTTTATTGAATGACATAATATATAATTTTATTGAATGATATAATATATAATTTTACAAGTACCTTTGTCACTAACATCTCTTTTTTTTCTTCGTTGGAACGTGGTTTACTTGTCTCTTAACAACACGGACGAATGGATTGATCCAAATTCCCTTGTTATGATCATTTCTAATATATGATTCGCCCGTTCTAATATTCTCATCTTGATCATCCATAATATAAGATTCCTTATCAACATCAACATCACCCTGATCTCCAATGCTATCATCGATTACTTTGTTGGAAAAAAGAACTATAGACCATTTCGTACTTGTCGGATCATTGACATAGAATACTTGTTTAGCTTGCGTGGCTAGAACAAAAGGATCATCTTTGTACCCCACCTTATTAAGATACACTTGCGAAAAAAACCTGACTTATCCATTCTTATGTCACTATTATTTTCAACCCACTTGCATCCAAAGATAGGAATCTGAAACTTCTCATAATCAAACATCCAAATGCACTCGATAACCCCAAAATATGATAGATTTGCATATTTGGGGTTTAAGTCCTTCACACTTGAAATGTGTATCCATTAATTTCATACGCGCTATAAGAAAACACATGCAAACTTGGATTATATGCTAAACATCTCAACCTTTTTGTTATTGAAACGGGATCAAAAAAAAAACTTTGAAAATATATGATCCTTGAACCATGTTATAAAACTTAGATTGTGCTCTCGTACTATCTAATTTTCATTTCTATTCAGATTTAAACCTCGTAGAATGTCCTTGTGCATTTCAACATACGACTCAACCTCAATGTCATTGTGTAAAACATACAAATGCACTTGCTCCCGTTCAGGCCTTGAAACTGTCACAACTTTATTTCCAACTAGCTGTCTTCCTACTATTTTTCAACAACATGAGATTTTGGGAGGCCAATGGATTGAACATTGGACAAATATTCAATACAAAACTCAATCGCTTCTTCAACAATGTATCGTTCAAAAATACATCCCTCTGGTCGACTTCGGTTTTTCACATACCCTTTCAATATTTTCATATAACGTTCAACAGGGTACATCCATCTCATATAAGTTGGTCCACACAATTGTGTCTCTTTCACAAGATGAACAACTAGATGTACCATTATGTCAAAAAATGATGAAGGAAAATACATTTCAAGCTCACACAAAGTAATAACTATTTCTTTTTGCAATGTTAGTAAGATCGCATGATCGATCACCTTACTACAAATTGACCTGAAGAAAAAACACAATTTAGTTATTGCGCTTCTTACTTTTTTTGGCAAAATAGAACATATACCTATTGGTAGAAAGTGTTCTATTATAACATGGCAATCATGTGTCTTTAAACTTTTTAACTTGAGGTTTTTCATAGACACAAGTCTTCTAATATCTGAAGAGTATCCTTCTGGAACTTTAACTTCACTTAGAAACTTACACAATATCTTTTTCTCCTTTCTAGATAAAGTATAAGCAGCAAGTGGTAAATATGTTCGATTTCCTTTCTTCAAGGGTCCTAATTCATTTCTTATTCCCATCGCTACCAAGTCCTTTCTTGCTTTAAGGTCATCCTTAGACTTTCCTTGTATATTGAGTAACGTACCAATAATACTTTCAAATACATTTTTTTCAATATGCATAACATCCAGAAAATGTCTTACATACAACGACTTCCAATACGACAAACGTATGAGCAAAAGGCATGCTAAACTTAGTACTCACATCTTTCACTTTTTCAAAAATTTGTTCACCTGTCAATGTAGGTGGAGCTCTACCTTATTCTGAATTTCCATTGAATGCTTTTCTCCATCCATGATAGTGATGATTAGAATTTAAGAATCTATGATGACCAAAAAAGACATTCTTCTGACCAAATTCCAATGCGTCCAATATGTGTTTTCTTCACAGATAGGACACGCACATTGACCTTTAATGCTATACCCTGATAGATTTCCGTATGCTGGAAAATCATTAATTGTGCCAAACAACATCGTCCTCAAATTGAAACTTTCTTTCCTATATCTATCATAAACCTCCACACCATTCTCCCACAAACTCTTTAAGTCTTCGATTAAAGGTGTCAAGTATACGTTTATGTCATTCATTGGTTGTTTAGGACCATAAATTAAAATAGATAGCATCATGTACTTACACTTCATACATAGCCATGGAGGTAGGTTATAAATCATAATAATCACAGGCCATGTGGAATGTGAGATACTTTGCAGACCATGCAGGTTCACTCCATCAGTAGATAATGCCAAGCGAAGGTTTCTCGCTTCTTTTCCAAAATTAGGATACTCATTATCAATTTTCATCCACTATGGTTAATCTTCCAGATCTCGATACTTTCTATCTATAATTCTATCATCTGCATGCCAAGTCAAGTGTTTTGCATCTGTTTTACTATGAAACATGCGTCTAAATCTCGGTATTATAGGAAAATACCATAACACTTTTGCTGGGGACAACTTTTTCTTATACCTAGATACACTGCATTTTAGACACTCGTTTAATGATGCATATTCATTTCGAAACAAAATGCAATCATTTGGACAAGCATGTATCTTATCATTGCTCATGCCAATAGAGCATAACATTTTCTTGGCTTCATAGGTTCGATTGGGAAGACTATTATCCTCCTAGAGCATCTCTTTCATGAAGGCTAATAACTCTGTGAATCTTTTATCCGACCATCCATTGCTCGCCTTTAAGTTGTACAACTTTAATACCGCAGACAATCTTGTGAAAGTAATGGAACCTTTATACAACGGTTTCTCTGCATTGTTTACCAACCTCTCAAACATTTTGGGACAATCCTGAAGATCTTCTTCAAGTGCTTCTGCAATCTCTTCGACTCGATCATAGTCGTATGTATCTGTGCCATTGTCGTTTGAAGCATAGGTTGTATTATCCTCCGGTTCAACATTATCGTTACTTATCTCACCATGTAATGTCCAATATGTATAACTTCGATCAATTTCATGCCTCTTTAAATGAGATTCCAACTGAACTGCGTCAACCCGACGCCCATAACAGCAACCTAAGCAAGGACATGTGATCCTATTGGGGTCTTTGGCGTGTTCAATAGCAAACTTAACAAATTTTAATACCCCATTCTCGTACTCTTTTGACAATCGATTGAAAGACATCCATTTTTTATCCATACTAATTAAGTAGGCTAAACTAAACTAAGTAAGCTAAACAAAAACAGCAAATACCTGCAGCACTTGTTTAGAAATCACCAACTTCTAGAACTACACAGTAAGATTCTTGAAAATGATCAGAATCTTGCTCTTCACAGGTAACCCCTATAAAAAAATTCACTAAGTTAGTAGTTGTACCTAATATAATAACTTTATCACTTAAGTTCAGGAAATTAATCAACAAAATCATAATATTCAACAAGTAATTCGCGAATATTCAAACATCAACAATATTTATGAAAGAGATAGATAAATCTAATAGTTGTTGTGTTAACAAGTTATATTCAATATATAAATAAATATATAAATCTAATAGTATACAGATGTATATATGAATTTGATATGGATTTCTTCAGTTGTGGAATTGAGAGTAAAGGTTAATATTTTAGTATAAGTTTTATTAGGTTGAAATATTATTATTTTGAAGATTTAAAAAAAATCCTTTTGATAATATCATCACTCCATATACGTATGCAAGCAAAATCTTCGTAACATATATGTGTCCAACTCTATAGAACACAAACAAAGCCATTTTGTGGTTGGCAAAACCTAATCCTTTGTATAATGTCCATTTTTGTTCTTCCTTGCATCATTCTAGGAAATACAAATTTGACAATAAAAAATCTACAACTATATGTAACTGCATGTTTTAGATACTTAACAAGCACAAACATTTATATACATGATAATAATATTTTAAAGTTTCTAAGCAAGGGTTTGTTTTTAATTAAGTTAGAAGAAAAATGAAGGGAGGTTCAATTGAACTTGGTGAAGTGTCTAAAAATGCATCTAGAGGCAAATGAGTGAAAAGAGGGTTATCAATAATGGATTTTATTTTGAGAAACAACTAGATAGATACACACATGTCACATAACCATACAACTTTTGTTATCAACTAATAACCCACATATATACAATATTTCCACAACAAAAAAACTCATCAATCCATAACCATGAAAATGAAGAAAATGACTAAAATACCTTGAAAATTGTGGAATGGTCGGATAGAGGTAGTGCGGCGGACGGAGGGAGTACTACGGTCGGCGGAAAGGAAGAAGATGGCGGACTGGTCGGACAGAGGGAGTATGGCGGACGGAAAACGACGGAGGGAGTAAGGTTTACTCTAAAATGGTGAAAGATGGTTTTTTCGCGAGAGGGAAAGAAAGAATGTTGTTTCTGAAATATTTTTTCTGAAAGTATACTGTTTGTGAAATATCGTTTTATTAATTTTAGAAAATTAACACCTATTGCAGCGCTTTTTGAAAGCGCTTTTGAAACCCTCACCTATAGCAGCGCTTTCATCTAATAAGCGCTTTCGTATACCCAACCTTTAGCAGCGATTTATAAAAGTGCTTTCTAAGGTCTCTCTTAGGCAGGACCTATAGCAGCGCTTTCGTAAACCCCTATATGGCAAAGCTTTTAGAAAGCGTTTTCGTAAACCCCCATATGGCAGCGCTTTTTTAAAAGTGCTTTCGTATCCCCTCCCTTTTTAGCAGCGCTTTATTAAAAGCGCTTTCTTTTGTAATACAACCCCCCCCTTTAGCAGTGCTTTCTAAAGCCATCAAATTTTTTCCATTGTTTTTTTAACTCTTTAGCAGCGCTTTTACAGAAAGCGTTGTCTTCTTTGCGCTGTTAAAAATCATTTTTGGCATAGTGTTGCCATGTTTGTTGAGAATATTAATCAAGTAGCATTTAAAGATAAACTTATTTATTAAATTTCAAATCAAATAATTAAATCAGAAAAAATTTACACTTATTTATATGAGGATATTTTGGTCAAAAAAATATAATGTAGGGGTAGGGGAATAAATGATGGGGTATGGGGTTAAATTTTCATACTATTATGGTTATGTTGTTCACCGTCGTAACATCGCAAACTAGATGCGGCTGATATATATATTTTTTTATTTTTTTAAAGTTATTTAATCACGATTGAGGTAAACAACCATGGTGATAAAGTAAATGTTACAAGCTTCGAATCCTAGTAACAACATTTACCACCATTTTTCTTATTACAAAAGGCGTGTGTCACTTAAGTTCATAAATTAATAAAAAATTGAAAACTATTTAACCACAATTTTAGTATATAATCATTGTAATAAGATCTACATTTCACTACGATTGAAATTAACAACCGTGGTCAAAGGTTTTCCTGATAAATTTAAA
Source organism: Lathyrus sativus (assembly GCA_963859935.3). Taxonomy (NCBI): domain Eukaryota; kingdom Viridiplantae; phylum Streptophyta; class Magnoliopsida; order Fabales; family Fabaceae; genus Lathyrus; species Lathyrus sativus. The sequence continues at coordinate 674,545,180 of OZ012739.1, read as the reverse complement.
ACAAAAAGATTCATTATTTTCTTCATAACATGCCCTAAGAGAACTAGCGAACCAGCGAACCAGAGACGACATCGATATCGATAAAAAAATCTTCATCTTCAAAATTTTCGTTCATTTGAAAATTCGTTCTTGATAATCTTCACTATCTTCATTCTTGATCTCTTCCTATTTGAAGTACGGTATGTTTCATGCAAACTTCACTCACTTCCTTATCTTACTAATTCTTGATAATCTTCACTATCTTCATTCTTGTTTGATTTTGTGGTCTGTTTCGTACAAAGTTCATATGCTTTGTGTTTTGTTGTTGGATTTAGCAATGAATAAAAATATTATAACTTTGCTATAATGGATATCCATATGCTTAAGATTTAGAGTTGTATTATTGTTATGAATATGCTTTAGTTTTTCGATATACTTTAGGTTTAGATTTTGTTGTGTCGTTCACAATATTGTTTTGATATAAATTTCATAATTTATTATGGGTTGTACTTGGATGAAAGCTGGTAGATTAGGTTCGATATATGAGAAAAGAGTTCTTGAATTTCTTGAATACGGTGATCAAAATATTCCATACAATAATGGTATCGTTTATTGTCCTTGTCTTAATTGCGGGAATCTAAATAAAGGTACAGAGGATGAGATATTCCATCACCTATGTTGTGATGGTACATGTCAAAATTATACAATTTGGACATGGTATGGTGAGGTGGAAAAAAAGTGAAACATGGCGTCACGGAGTTACGAAGTTGATGAAGATGATATATGGATGTCCAACTAGAAGATATGTTCTGTGATATTGGAGAATCTTCTTTTAAGAAAGCCCATATTTATGATACTTTGTTTAGTGATAAAGACACCCCTTTATATAATGGGTGCATAAGTTTTACATGATTGTCTGTGATGTTAAAATTGTTTAATCTGAAAGCGAAAAATGGATGATTAGATAAAAGTTTCATGAAATTGCTTTATTTGCTAAAACAAATGCTACCAGAAGATAACAATTTTCTTGATTGTTGTTATGATGCCAGTAAGATATTGTGTCCAATGGGTTTGGAGTATATCAAAATACATGCATGCCCTAATGACTGCATATTATATAGGAAAGAGTATGAAAATATGGATCAATGTCCGGAATATGGGGTGTCGTGTTACAAGCTGAAGGATAATAATGGTGATGACAATGACAGCGACAATGTTAGTAAGAAGATGCCTCTTGCTAAAGTGTTATGATACTTGCTAATAATTTCAAGATTCAAGATACTTTTTGCTAATGCGAATGATGCAAAGAATATCAGATGGTACACAGATGAAAGAAAATGTGATTGAAACATACGCCATGTAGCTAATTTTTTGCATGGAAGAAAATTGATTCGTTGTTTTTGAATTTTGGCATTAAGCCAATAAACCTTAGGCTTGGGTTTGCCACCGATGAAATGAATCCATTTGGTAATATGAGTACTAGCCATTATTCGTGGCCTGTTCTTCTCACGATTTACAACCTATCTCCTTGGTTATGCATGAAGCGTAAGTATATATTGTTAAGTATGATGATTTCTAGACCACGACAACCTGGAAACGATGTAGATGTTTATCTAAGTCCATTAATCGAAGATTTAAGACTTTTGTAGGAGAAAGGTGTTGAAGTTGATGATGAATATTCTAGTGAAAAGTTTAAGATGCGTGCAATTTTATTTTGCACAATCAATGACTTTCCTGCATATGGTAATTTGGCTGGATATAGTGTCAAAGGACTGTCCTATTTGTGAATCTATAACATGTTATCACCGACTTGAGTTTGGAAAAAAGACTATTTACCTTGGTCATCAGAAATTTCTAAAACCTGACCATTTTTATTGTAGATTGCGGAAGACTTTTAATGGAGAGTAGTAGTTTGATATCGCTCATAAAATTTTAATCGGAGATGAAGTTTATCAATGACATAAACACATTAATGTTGTCTTTGGAAAGATAGAAAAAGAAAAAGGGCTAGTTGAGAAAAATATATGGAAAAAGAGGTTTGTGTTCTTTGATCTTCCATATTGGTCAAGTCTCGATGTAAGACATTGTCTTGATGTGATGCACATGAAGAAAAATGTGTATGATAGTTTGATTGGAACAATTCTATACGTTACAGGAAGACTAAAGATAGTAAGAAATATCGTCTCGATATGGAGGCGATGGGTATACGAAAACAATTGGCTCCAATAGAAAAAAAAAATAACTTATCTGCTCCGGCTTGTTATACTTTATGTAAAAAGGAAAATAAAAGTTTTTGCAAGTGTTTGCATGGTATCAAAGTTCCCCAAGGTTACTCATCAAACATCAAGAAACTTTTATCAATGAAAGATCTCAAGTTAATTGGTTTGAAATTTCATGATTATTATGTATTGATGCAATAACTTCTACCAGTGACTATCCGTGGCATCCTACCAAAAAATGTGAGAGTAACTATAACCAGATTGTGTATACTCTTCAATGCCATATGTAATAAAGTTATTTATTTCAAAAAATTAGATGAATTAGAAAATGAAGTTGCCATAATCTTGGGTCAATTGGAGATGTAGTTTCCTCCATCATTTTTTGACATTATACTTCACTTGTTGATCTAGTCAGAAAAATCAAAATTTATGGTCCAGTTTATTTAAGGTGGATGTATCCAATAGAGAAATACATGAATATCTTTAAAGGATATACGAAGAATCACCACCAACTGGAAGCTTAGATTGTTGAAAGGTACATCACAAAAGAAGCTATTGAGTTTTGTACAAACTATTTATCGGAAGCAGTGTCTATAGGAATTCCAAAGGAACTTTTTACCCACATGCCCAAGTTTCTCCATGTTATTTTTGAATTTACCCAACATTTCAATTTATTTTCCAATCTACCCATGTTTCAAAAAAAAATTTGCGTATAAGGGGGGCGCCGTTGGCTTTGAAGTCACCCTTATAATTATAAGGGGGGCGACATCTTCTATGGAGTCACCCTTAAAAATTACAAGGGGGCGCCATCTCCTATGGAGTCACCTTTAAATGATTATTTTTAAATAATATTTAATAAATAATATATTAAATAATAATAATTAAATAGTATTTAACAATTAAATAATATTTAAATAATATTTAATAAATAATATATTAAAAATAATAATTATATTATATTTAATAAATAATATATTAAATAATAATTAACAATTTCATTTAATAACAAATTAGTACATAGGGGAAATATGGTACACTAATTTCTACGACTAGGTCGAGGTAAATGTTCGCCTGTACTGCATCCTCTAGTACGTACGTTTCTTGGTGGTCTTTGTGGTGGCGTCGAGTCCAATGGGTCGTCTTCGAGAAATTGGATCATTTGGGCCTATGAAGATGAGTCGATATCCGCAAAGTCATCCAAATTAATGGGGTTGCCCATGCCTGCATGATTTTGTTGGGGTGGTTGGCTCAATGAGGCAATGTCAGGACGATAGACTGCCTGGTCGTAAGGTGACATCGGTGTAAATGTTTGAGTGGGTAAGGGTTGATTGGGTGTTTGATACTCTGTGTTAAATTGGTTTGTAGTATCATAGGAGTATGTTTGGTATGGTGGTGGATATTGTTGGTATTAAGACTGAGAATAACTTTGCGTGAATGGGGTGGATTGATAAGGGGTATGTTCATGGACTTGTGGTTGTGTGAGTGGGGGTTGGGTTGGCTATTGAAAATGGGGCTGGGTGTAACACCCCAAATTTAATCGGAATATTTTAATTAATTTATTTAATTGAGAATATTCATTTTCGGTAGTTTGGTGGATTATTGGGAAAGTGTGCATTTTTGGGTTATTTATTTGATTAATAGTATATAATATTAATTTATTAGTATTATTATTAATTAAAATAAATAATAGTGAAAGAAGGGTAATTTGGGCAATTGTGAGAAGTAAGTGAGGGTATAATGGAGAAAGCCCAATTGTGAGGCCCAAGTCTAAGTTTAACAAAAAGGGAGTTCTGAAGGATTTTAGGATTCATTTTCTGTTAACCGTAAGAATTAAGACCAGAGAGCTCTGAAGAGGAAATTGGAGGCAAAAGCGTTGAAAGATTCCCTGACAGATTTGTGAAGGCTTTGAATCACCGTTTAAGGTATGAGGAGTATTGCCTTTCATAATTTTCTATGTGTAGATTTTGATGTAGTAAGGTTGATTTAAGGGTTAAGGGTTTTGAGGGTAGAAATGAGAAATTATAATCTTTGGCCTTCGTGGCCTAAACTGATTATAGGTAAATCTAGTCGTGGTTCAATTGGGGAAAAAGGGATTTTGGTCTTCGTGGCCTAAATCTGGTTTTGGGAACTCTGATGTTGTGGTGTAGTGGTAAGTATTCCTGACAGTTAGAGCATAATATGAGAAAGGGAAACCTTAGGCCTTCGTGGCCAAAACCTTGAATTGTTATATGTCTGACCCTATAGGAATAGGAATATTCAAATGTGAGTAACTCTAATGCCTTAGGGTGTAATTGAAGGAAAAACTGTGATTTAGGGTTGAATATGTTCCGGGAGTGACCTAATAAGTCGTAGGTTTTGTGCCTTTATCGCCGTAGGACCTTAGAGATGATTTAGGGATGTTTTAGGGGCATTGGGTAAGTGAATCGTAGAGCCTTTTGGGGTAGAAATCAATTCTGGTGCGTAGCAGAATTGCTGTCATCGCACAGTTCGCCTAGCGAAGAAAGCTTCACCTAACGAACCATGTTGTTCCCAGACTCGCCTAGCGAAAAATCCTTTTCCTAGCGAAGAAACTCGCCCCAGACTCGCCTAGCGAACATGCCAGCGAACGTAACAGAGTTTCGCGAATGATGATTGTGCGCAGCGATGCCTTGATGTTTGATTATGTGATTTTTGTGAGGAATTAACATGAGTATGACTGTGAGTTTTATGTGATGTATACATGATGACATGATGATTTATATGACTTAATATGATGATATTACCATGACTTTGATGAATTATATGATGATATGAGATATGATGATGATTGACATAACGTTGAATATGATGAATGATGATGCGCCTATGTTGTTATATGAGGATGATTTGTGACGTGTGCATCATGCATTCATGTGCATCCGGACTTCAGTTCAGGACCTCGATTTCTTTGGCTTCAATCCCATTGTGTGGATGTGAAGTGTTTTGACGTGCTCTGGTTCTCTAGCAGAATCGATCCTATTGATGGGGATCTATGGAGGGTTGATGGCCTAGTGTCCATCGTGCTGTGATGATTGGTACCACATGCATTTAGTCTATGTTGCATTTGCATTTTTGAGCCTTTTTGTATAAATTATGATGTTGTGGCCTTCGAGGCCTATTGAAGGATATGAATGTGTTGAATATGAATATGACGCCGTTTATATGTTGATTTTTATACATTGGTTATTATGAATTGTTTTACTCATCCTGCCTGTTTGAATGTTACCTCCACGTGGATAACGTGCAGATGACCGAGTTTTGCCATGGACGCCGTCGAGGAGTATTTTTGAAGTTTTTGAGTTTTTAGCCGTTTGGTTAGCTTAGAGGGTCTTGCTCTGATATGTAACATCAGGTTGGGTTCTTTTGAGTTAAACTATATACTATTGAGTTATTTTGCTTATTTTTCCCTGATGATGAAACCTTGATTTATGCCTTTGAGTTCCGCTGCTTTGTGCGAATTGACTATTTTGAGAAAACTCGTTGTTTACGGAGCCTTGACCGATTTGTTGATTTGGGAAATGTATGCCCTTTTGATGGCTTTTATGAAATTTAATAATTTTACTCTGATATCTGTGTTATTTTGCCATGATAATTGTGGGATAGAAAAGGGTGTTACACTGGGTCGGCTGTTGGATTCTTGATGATGAGGCTTGTTGGCGTGGGTCAACTGATATCTAGGATGAGAAATGAAACCAATGGATACCGACCTATACCAATTCATGTATTGGATAAACGGTTTTCTCTCGTATGGCAACACAGTATCAGACAAAATAAAATAGCGGCGATGCTTCCATTCACGACACTCATGTTTTGCAAAGTTGGTCCATGGAGAATAGTCCCATTGGTCGGAGACTTTACTTGTGTGATACTTCTCGGGGATGCATTTTGGTGAACATGGAATATCTTGTAGCATTCAAAACTGAAGCTTGACACGATCACTGTTGTGCATTTTCACGGTGGTGAAGTTGATAATTGGCATCTTTGCACTCCACATTGCAGAGTCGTGTTTGTTAACTTCATGAATGACTTCTAGACCAAGATATGGCCGCCAAATAAACTGTAGGAGAAAAAAATAATATTTAGGATTTTGAAATAATATATAATATAACTCTATTCCAAATAGGTAGGTTAGTGACGGTACATCATCTTGACCCAAATGATCCAGAAGATTTTGGTACTGAGTGATACTGTAATGGGGACAGTTGTCATAATTCATCCCAAGTGAAGACCACCTATGAATAGAAAACAAAACATTTGTTAATAATAGGATAAATTAAGTAAAAGAATATGAAATTTTCAAAGAATTGGTCTAAGAAGTTACCTTGTAGCGTATGGGAATCCGAAATTATTGTGTTGGATAGGTGCTAAATTTAAGTGTGAAAGAATATACAAGCCTCATTTATTTATACAATTTTTTTTAAATAAAATAATAATAAATATTATAAACATATATAATATATGATTTATTAATAATTAAATAAATTATAACGAAATAAGGGGTGCTCCAAAGGGGATGACGCCTCCTCCTAATCATTTAAAGATGACTCCATAGGAGATGGCGCCCCCTTGTAATTTTTAAGGGTGACTCCATAGGGGATGGCTCCCCCCCCCCCCCCTTATAATTATAAGGGTGATCTAAAGCCAACAACGCCCCCCTTATACGCAATTTTTTTTTGGAAACATGGGTAGATTGGAAAATAAATTGAAATATTGGGTAAATTGAAAAATAACATGGAGAAATTTGGGCATGTGGGTACAAAATTCATTCCAAAGTCTTGTCACGTTAACACTAAAGACAAAGGTATTCAAGGTTTAAATGTTAAGTCAATGACTTATAATATAGTTATTCAGGAACATTTCTATATATTGAATAATCTTGAAGAAGTTCAACCTTACGTGGCTACTCACAAAAGACTTTTGAAGAAAAGATATCCATGAATGAGTGAAAAGTTGTTGTTGATCGAGCATAACAAGAAATTCCTAGATTGGTATAATAAAAGGATACCAAACTATCATAGTGCATCTGAGACAGTTAAGCGGTAGTCGTACATGCCAAAATTTAATGTGATAACTTGGACTGCATATGACATTGGTCCTTATACCTTTTATACAAAATTAAATGATGATTGTAGTACAATGCAAAATAGTATCGTTAGGGTTGAGGTCGAGTCCATGTATTTCTTTAGTTCGAAAGATAAGAATTCAATATTGGCACGTAGTGCGTTCTACGGTGTCATTGAGGATACTTGTGAGATTGATTATGTTATCTTCAAAGTGCCTTTATTTAAATGCAAGTGGATTCCCAGTAATATTAATAGTGTACAATCTGATGACTTAGGATTCACCCGAGTTGATCTTGGCAAGGAAAATTATATGACTGAACCATTCATCATGGCTTCACAAGTAAAACAATTTTTCTATGTGACTGACCCTTCGGACACATCGGATAAATGGTCAATCGTTCTCCTAGGAAAAGACATTCCTAGTAATGGTGAAAGTTTTGATATTCCTTCTACTCCTTCTTACACAACAAAAGTGCCTACCACATATGATGAAGTTGATAGAGATGGTGTGCATGCTATTTGTATCGATCATAATGAAGGCATATGGGAAAATTAACAAGTAAGTATTTTATTCTTTATTCATAATTTAATATAAGTTATTGTTTCTAAGTATATTTACTAACAAGTATGATTATTTAAAATTGTAGGTATTTAAAGTCAAGACACCAAGAGACAAAAAAACCAAAACACTAAGATACAATTATGTGATGTCAGATAATGTTTGTAGGTTATTTTGTGCCATTTTCTTTGATGTAATATATATATACAATATTTAGTTCTCAATCTAATGTATGAATTTGATGTAATAGAATACAATTATTGTTATGATACAATTGTCGTTTCTGTTCTAATACGATTCACAAAAATACAGGTTAAAAAATGGAAAACTTTTAAAAAGCATAAATATTTTTTTAAAAAGCAGATAATTTAACGACGGTTGTTAAGTATGACTATGCTTGTAGAGTGAACGTTGTCCAGAATAATATATATACCAAAAAGGAGAATCGAACCTGAGACCTTTAATATATTACAACAGTTAGTTAAAGTAACGGTAGTAATATGTCACGGGCTTTCAGGTTTTCTACATTAGCCAAGCGACCATAATTGTAAGTAACGCATATACAAGTACATGCTACATAACAACGGCCGGTCATGCGTGATAATATATCTTTTCCAACCGTTGTTGTATATGTTTTATGTAGTAGTGCCTATTTAAAATCATACAAATTAAAATTATATTCAACACATTTAAATATTTAATTTTTTAAAATAATATTTAAATATATTTAAATAACACTTTTTTTAATATTATTAAAAATAATAAATAAATGTAATTTTGTTATAGTAAAGTCTCAAAGTATTTCAAGGTACTAAAAAGTTTCTACCGAGGAAATAACATTTATCTGATTTGGCATAAGAAGATAAAAATAAAGACAATAGATAGAATAATTTCTTTACCTATTTAAATCAAATGATTTACTATGGGAAAAGAACATTTATCTGATTTACCATGCTTTCAAAAGTTTTACTAAACACAACTAATGAGTTACAAGAAAATAGTCATTGAGTTCTCAAGAACAAACCTTATTTACTACAGAAGTGTTTTTCAATCTCTCCAACTTTCAATATATGAATCATATAAGCCTATGATTCTTAGAAGTGTTTCTCATTCTCCTTAGATTTCTCATAAAATTTTCCTTAGCCATTGCCTCTCTAAAATTTCCCTTACTAGGATTGTCATCACTTCTCTCTGTTGTAAGTTTTAAAGGTTATTATAATAAGAATAAAAATAATACATATTTATAAGTGTTGAAATCCAACATATCTGTAATAAACCTAAAACACAACCCATTAGTGAGTGGGTCCACAAACTGAAACAAAGAAATCAAAAAACACACAAATCGAGAAAATCGAACCTGAGTTCTGACAGATCGAACCCCCCGCCGAACTCGAATCCACTGTAGTGTTACCACCACCAAATTTCTACAATCTCAAAACTTGTTTCTTTTCTTTTTGTCACTTAAAATTTTAAAACATACTTTAATATCAACAACTAACTAGAAAATTTGAAGGACTTTGGTGAATTATCATTTATATAATTACGGTTATAAAATAATATAAGTGAGTGATATAAGCTTGTTAAATAATTAAATTTATCATGTATTTGTTGTGAAATTGAATGATTCAACTTCCTCAAAACTTTTTTCGGTGTGAAATTTAATAATATATCGCCCACATCAAAAATATTAATGTGTGTAAAAATAAATAAAAGTTAGAGAGTAGGGTTCTCCCTTCTCTCTAAAACTAGGATATCTTGATATGGATGAGTGCCGCCTCCTTTCTTGTAGGGGTCTCTCCTCCAGTAATGAAGCTTCTCTCCTCCAACATGGAGGCTCTCCACTCCTCTATGGAGCTTTTACCCCACTATGAGATTTTCTTCTCCCCTTCTCATCTTGTTGAACCATTCATCTCTGATAGATATTTGTCTCACTCTAACTCCAACCTTCATCTTGGTTTTGCTCCTCTCCTCTAACAACCACCGAGATCTTGCAACACCAAAACCATCTTTAATAACCAATGGGTCAAAATCGCACAAACGTGGAAAATGACCTCCCACAGAGTCTCCGGCACCGGAAGATTCAAAATTTTTGAGATATTGTGTTGTGATTTTGTTATAGTTATTGTTTTGTTTTCAGTTTTATCTTTGTTGTGTGTGTTGTTGTTTTTATGCTTAGTTTTTTTAAGTTTGCTCTCAAGGTGTTTGATGAAATACTCCAAATAAGTTTGGATGAAGAAAACTGATTGATGAGCGGGAATCTAATAATGGTTATTGCAAATCAGACTCACTTTTTTCACTTAACAAACGATTCTCTCACAGATAGTGAGTTTAATCAAACTCGCGAGCCTGTATAATCGAACTGCCATAACAGGATAGAATTAAAGATTGTGGCTCATAAAGTCACTTCTCATTTGTGGAAGAAATTTGTTTAGTTATTTGCATTAAGGAATTGGATTGGTAATACTCTATTGATTCCTAACTTCTCCATGCTTATTGATGTCTAATCTTAATTGGCTTAGTTATTATTGTTGTTTTTAAAATGTGGATGAGAAATGCCCTAATTCAATATTTTTCCTCCTCTTGTACCTTTTTTTTATTATCTAATGAATGGTGTTGTTTATTGTTTTATATATATATATATATATATATATATATATATATATATATATATATATATATATATATATATATATATATATATATATATATATATATATATATATATATATATATATATATATATATATATATATATATATATATATATATATATATATATATATATATATATATATATATATATATATATATATATATATATATATATATATATATTAATGTGTGTGGCAAAACAAAGGTAATAAAATTAAATAGCATGTGTTAGCAAATCCACACCATGTAATTTTAATAATCTAACTTGAATGGTGATCATCAAGTATATTCATTAAGAGTTATTAATCTCTGTCAACAATATACCAATTAAATAAAATTCTTATAGTATTTATTCACTTAAGGTTTTTACAACACAAATGGTTGTTGTTTGGCTTATATGCTAAAATAAATAAAATACAACTTCCATTATAATCTTTGAATTATATTCCACACAAGTGGTTAATATGATTAATGATTATTCTTGGTGTAGTGTGCATATCCAACCTCTTCGTCAATAAGTCATTTTTCTTCTCCCAAAAGAAGATGTTTTCCATGTTTATAAAGAAGCTAACCATCACACAAACTTATTAGCCAATCAAGGTTATTTTATCTTATCCCTTAATCATTATGATTGGAACAACCAAATATTATTATTTTCTTTTGAAATTTTTGTTACTATTTTTTAGCCTTTTAGTATGTCAAGTTTTAGTGATTGAATATTGTAGTAAAATAAAATCTATGCTATGGTGGAGTGAATGCATGCGCATTGGACATAGTGCGCCATTTGAAGATATATGAATGTGAAAATATGGAGATAATGTATATAATAAATGGATGAATAACTAACATTCAAAAGTGGAGGTAGATAATTATGGAAACATGGCCTTTGTTGCTTTATGTCCCTACTTCTTTAATTCGGGTAATTCACTTATCATCATTATTGAAGCCTTAACACTTTTATTGTGTCATTTAAAAAGTAATATTTAGGTTATTGTGTAACAATTTTTTCTTTATAAATTGATTTTGTAAAAATATATTAGTGTTTATATATATATATATATATATATATATATATATATATATATATATATATATATATATATATATATATATACTATTTTTTAAAACCAAAAATATCATAAAAAGTAAGATATAATTAACATTCACATGACTAATTTCTATTGTGTAATTATTAGCTTTAGAGAGTTGTAGGTTTATCGAAATAGAAATTAATCATGTGGCATTGTAATTTGCGGAGAAATATGGTAATCTTACTAGACAAGCATTTTGGTAAACCATATTCACAAGTTAATTGAATTTGGTCTGAATGAGCACTTGTTAAAATTATTTATTAAAGGCAAAGTTTCCACTTATTAAATGGGTTTGGTCTATATTCAACTAACTAGTATTAGGAATTATTTTGAATAAAATCATGTTTTTTTTTCAATTTTTATATGAAAATAAAACTTCAATAGAATATAGGAAAATTCTTTAAGACATTGGAGTTTATTATTAAATACAGATATTTTATAGGTAATATTAATTTCAAAATATTTAAATATAAAAAAAAGTTACATAAATTTAAATAATTGAATGATAAATAACAACTATTAGGGGACATATCAAGTGAGAGGAATTTTAAAATGAGAGATGAGAGGAACAAACAATAATCATTAGATCATGATTAAACTTATTTATTAATGTGACTATTAATTTTTCTCTCTTATTAATTTAGATTTCATCTCTCTTATTAATTTGATCTAATGATTGTTGTTTGTTACTCTCATTTGATATGCTCCCTATATATATATATATATATATATATATATATATATATATATATATATATATATATATATATATATATATATATATATATATATATATATATATATATATATATATATATATATATATATATATATATATATATATATATATATATATATATATATATATATATATATATATATATATATAACATAAACAAAAGAAATGTAAAATATGGAGACATAAATTATATCAGTCAAACATCACAGTAGCTCAAAAAGATATACAAATAGTTCAAACAAGATAACAATGATTTAAATAAACTAAAATAAATGTACACACACAATCAACTATGTTAGAACATACAAAATCAATTAAGATAAATTAATGAAGAATTAAGATAATTTGAAGAAGATAAAATTAAGAATTAAGAGAGAACAAATAGAGAGAAAGTAATTGAGAGTGAGAATGAAAATTGGCATTAACAATAAATAGGAGCACTAAAGGCCTTTTATACAATATATCTAAAATAATGGGAAAAGAAAAACAATTTAAAAAATAAACTGAAAACTGAATCCTACAGTGGTAACCGGTTACCATAATCTGGGTAATCGGTTACACTCAGTTGAAAGCACCACTGCCACTAAAAAGTCATCATGTAACCGGTTATCATAAACATGGTAACGAGTTACACCAACAGAAATGGCAGAAAATACAACTTTTCAGCACACCACCTCATTTCAGTTGGTCCAAGTCCAACATGCTCAAGCTCATCTTCAACCTCTTGAACACCTCATTTGTTACCCCCTTGATCAAAAAATCGGCTACTTGTCTTCGTTTCGATAATACCATAACCGTAACTTGCCTTCACTTACTAGCTCCCTCAAATAATGAAACCGCATTTCTATGTGTTTGCTCTTTCCTTGTGCAATCAGATTCTTCGCAAGGTTGATCGTAGAAACATTATCAACAAGAAGTGTAGTAACCTCCCTCTCATTGCTATCCAACTCCTTCAATAGTTTCATGAACCACATGGCTTGACATGCACACAAAGAAGCCGCAATATACTCGACCTCATAAGATGACAGTGCTATCACCGGTTCATTCTTCGAATACCAAGAGATTGGTGTCCTACCAAACATAAAGATGTATCAAGCCGTTCCAAGAGTTCCTTTAACATATCTAAGGATTCTCTAGACTGCTGCCAATTGAGACACCTTCGGTCTCTCAATAAATCTACTCGCAATATCGACACTAAATGCCAAATTCGGTCGCGTATTGCACAAGTACCGCAATGACCTAATCAATCTCCTATATTGAGTTGGATCCACATCTTGTTCATCCTCACTCTTGGATAGCTGAAACCTTGCTTCACATGGTGTAATAGCCTCATTACAATGCTCAATTTCACACCTCTTCAAGATCTCAAGAGCATATCTCCTTTGATGCATGTGCAGTCCCATTTTTGACCTTTCAAACTCTATGCCATGGAAATACGTCATAATGCCAAGGTCCATCATCTCAAACTCATCCATAAGTTCACTCTTGAACTTGGAGATACTCTTCTCACAACTTCCGATAATAAATAGATCATCCACCTACAAGTAAAGGATGATCACAACATCATTTGTAGCCGATCTCACATAAACTTCGTGTTCGGGCACACAATGCTTGAAACCAATGTCAACAAGAAATCCATCAATGTGTTTGTTTCAAGTTCTTGGAGCTTGCTTTAAACCATATAATTCTTTATGCAATTTTTAGTAGTTCATCTCTTGATTCTTTACTACAAATTCGGGGGGGCTGCTCAACATAAACCTCTTCATCAAGTGAACCGTTCAAAAAGCCAGATTTAACGTCCATTTGAAATATCTTCCAATCGTTGTTATTTGCAATGCCAACAACTAATCTAATAGTTTCAAGTCTAGCCACATGTGCAAACACCTCCTCAAAGTCTATACCTTCATGTTGCAAGAATCTCTTTGCTACCAATCGAGCCTTATGTTTGATCACCTTACCTTTGGGATTGACTTTACTTTATAGACCCGTCGCACACCAATCGGCTTTTCTCCAAGCGGTAAATCAAAGAACTTCCAAGTACCATTTTTTTCAATAGATTCCAGATCCTCCTTCATTGCACAAATCTACTTTGGATCGTTTATAGCCTCCTTCTTGTTCACTAGTTCAGATTCGGCCATAAGCGTAAAGTGGACAAAATCACCATCATCATTGATTTTGTTGTCTTGGAATCTCTCAGATTCTTGAAGTATTTGAGGCAACATCCTTTTCCTTGTTGATCTTTTAATATTTTCTTCATTTCAAACCTCATTCAATGGCTGCACAGTTGTTTCAGAACTGACAAGATCATGAAAAACAAAGCTGCTGGAGGTTGTGTTCTACTGGTAATCGGTTACACCAAAATGAACTGGATGGGGTGTAGTCGGTTACACCATGTTCTCCAAATTTGGAAGTGTGATTTTTCTACATGTAACCGGTTATATCAGATTGCACAGCCTGCATGTAACCGATTACCCTGGGACTAGTAGCACTAATTTCATCAAAAATTACATCTCTTCTTATCACAATCTTCTGATTTCGTGCGTCAAACAACTTGTATCCTCCAGTAGAGTGATATCTAATCAAAATCATATCATCGCCCTTGTCATCCAACTTCTTTCTAAGTTGACCTGACACTTGTCGAAATACCACCAAACCAAACACTCTCAAATGGCTTAGATTCGATTTGAATCTGGATCATACCTCTTCTGGTGTCATCTTCTCAAGCTTCTTAGTAGGGCACCTATTCAACAAATAGGTGGTTGTAGAGACCGCTTCTCCCCATAACTCCTTCGACAAGTTTTTCCCACTTAACATGCTTCGAACCATATTTATAATCAATCAATTCTTTCTCTCGGAAACACTATTTTGTTATGGTGTGTATGGTGGTACTACCTCATGCACTATCTCCTCTTGATCAATAAACTTCCCAAAGTCATTTGAGATGTATTCACCTCCACCGTCAGTTTTGAGTGAAGGTGAGATAATACTTAGAAGGGGGGTTGAATAAGTATGAAAGATTAAGACTAAAAAATAATCACACAATTATTTTTATCTTGGTTCGTTTAAAACAACTACTCCAGTCCACCCTTCCTAGAGTGATTTCCCTTTCTCAACAAGGACTTAATCCACTATTTAATCAAACAGATTACAATAGTAACACCTAAGAACAACTGTTCTTAGTCTTCTCAAGAGCTACTGATTCCAACTGAATCCTCTTAACGAAAACCTTTACAATCAATGTAAATCAAATACAAGAGTATTAATGCTTCTATAAAGCTTTTATCACAACAGTGTTTTTTCTCTTAAATTTAAGTACAAGAAATTCTAAGAAGAATATGAAATAATAAGAGCTTAGAATAATATGATTTCTTTTCAGCAAATTGTATCGTCACTGAAGAATTTGGTGGAGTCTTCCTTTTATAGGCAGCTGATCCAAGGAAGCTGAGCATTGAAAAGAGAGTCCCAAAAGGTCTGAGCCTTTTTGTCTTCACATCAAGTGACCTTTCCTAGAAGTAGATAGCACAGAGAAATCCTTTTTGTCTGTGTTATTGTGTCTAGCACAAATGAGGAAAGAGACGTTTGACTTACTCCAACGGATATAATCTTTGAATATATTTTCTTCAGTTTTCAGTAAGTTCTTCAGAATCTGAATGAGTCAGAATCTTCTAATGATGTTCAGAACCTTGTTGTATCAGAGTCTTCTGCAGCATGTGTGCTTTCAGCGTGTTGATCATCAGAGCATACTTGACACAGAACTTCAGTACTTGGCAGTGTTAGTACTTTCAGAAACTTCTGTAGAATTATGCTTTGAGAAACTCTTCATACAGTATTCTTCTTTGCTTCAGATGCTTCAGCTTCAGATGCTTCTGACTAGCTTCAGATGCTTCTGCTTGCTTCAGATGCTTCTGGGGCTTCTGCTTGCTTCAGATTCTTCTGGAGCTTCTGCTTCAGATCCTTCTGGAGACTACGCTCAGGATCTTCTGTAGATAGTAATCAAAATCTTCTAATGAATGCATCTGGCGCTTCAGAGTCAGCTACATTCTTGTATACCAATCAGATTTGCTTTTAGAGTGATAATTTCTTTTCAATCTGCAGTAAAACTCTCAAGCAAATTTTAGAGTATATAATTCTTAAACATAAAATTTCCTAACAGTTATCATCAAAACAAAGAGTTATTATTAAGAACCAATCTGTGTTCTAACAATCTCCCCCTTTTGGATGATGACAAAAAGTATTAGAAATTTTGTTTAACTGAACATATAGAATTATAACTCCCCCTGAGATGATGAATCTCCCCCTGAGTTAAATACAAATAGGAATAGAAACTTCCCTTTTGTCTTGAGTAATCTTTAGAGTTAGATCTTGTTTGTTCTTATAACAATTGAAGGTCAGAATGTCTTGCAGATATAAAATTCAGAGTTTGATAATAGATAGATGATCTGAGAAACTCAGAGTTTCTTTTATATAGTGTACTTATCAAATGTTCTGAAATAGTCAAATAAAATGTTAGATAGAATAGCTATGTCTGAAGTTTCATTCTGGTGAAGTTATATTAAACAGTTCAGATCTATATTTTCTCCCCCTTTTTTGTCATAAGCAAAAAGTAAAAACTTGTAAACAGACAAATAAAAGGAAACAGTAAATAAGATAATTCAATGGAGAAAACTTTGATTCATTCAAAAGATCAGATCAAGAGTACATAGGCAAATATCAGAAGATATAGCAATAAGGTACAAATGCAAACAATAGATGCAAAAAAAAAACATTAAAAAAATGATCTAAGAGTGTTTGGACAAAAGCATCTTCAATAGATCTGTAATCTCAGAGGATGATTGCTCTTGCTTGGACATCCACTTAGTCATAGTTTCATTCTTTTCATCTTGCTTTGACATCCATTCTGTCATATCCTCAGACTTCTTATCTTGTTTAGACTGTCCAGCTTCCAGAGCAGCAATCTTATCTTCAAAGTCTGGATGTTCTTTCTTTATCTCAGACGAAGAAGTAGGATTAGGTTCTGTAGCCTGAACAAAGTCAATTTCCATTGGTTCTGTAGATCCTGGAGAGGGGTCTACCAGAGCCATAGTCAATGCATTATCAGTAGATTTTGTTGATGGTGGAGGAGCATCTAAACGAAGCAGAGGTTCAGTTCTGTTGATAGTCCAGAATAGAGTCCTTTCAGCTCTGAGCTTTGCATCATCAGAATAGACGTTCTTCAGATTTGAAGCTACAGTGTTGAATCTGTTGATGAATCCGTTCCAGATGATGTCAGATTCTTTGGCATCCATTGTTTCTGAGAATTTCTTCTGAACAGTACCTAAAGACATCTGTATTTCTTGCAAAAAAGTTTGAAATAAATGATCAATATTAAGTCTGGGTAAAGGTCGTAACAGGGTTTCCAGAGTTATGGGTTTAGGTTGAGGAGTTGGTGGAAAAAGTGATTTTTGGATGGAAATCAGAGGAGGAGGAATGTAAGGAAAGAAAGGAACTTCAGGTTTTTGAGGTAGGGATCTGTTTAATGCATTTAGCAGATTTGGATTTACTTTAGAGGGATGAGAAACCACATCAAAAGGTGCATTTGAGTATGGTTTGAAAGCAGATTTTGGTGGTTCAACAGATGCAACAGTGTTATCAGATGCAATTGGCAGAGCTGAAACAACAGCTTTACCAGATTTTGCAGAACATGTTATGGTTGCTAAAGAACCTGCCTTTGACATTGATTGAATATAAGACATAAGCACAGATGGAATAGCCACTGTGAGTTTTGGTTTCAGAGGGGTGAAGGGGTTAGATGGTTCAACTCTGTCATAAAAATCTTTCTTTTTGAAGCCATAAGATAGATTATGAAAAAGAGAAGAAACTTGGGCACAAGATATGGAAGATCTTGGATTAGAACTGGGGATTAATATCTCAGATGATGGTGCAGGTGTGGGAATAGGATCTGGAATGGGAGTTTTAGAAGGTATGGAAGGTTCAGGTTGGTTTATCTCAGAGTATTTGCCAGAAGGAGAGATTAGAAAATCTGGATGGATTTCTGATTCTGAGGAGTTAGAAGATGTTGTTGGTGTACAAGAGGTAGAAGATACTTGAAACACTGTTTTTAGTAGTGTGACTTCAAGAACTTCTGTCTCAGGGATGTGAGGTTCAGAAGTATTGGTCGGTTTTGAAGGGATGTCAGATTGTTTGGATGGTTGTTCTGAGATTGGTGAATCAGAAGGAATAATTATTGGTTCTGATGAAACTGGATTAGAAGTTACTTTGGTAGGTTCAGAAGTAACAGTTGCAATGGGTTCAGAATGTGGATTAATTGATGGTGGATTGTCAGAGGCTTTTTCTGGTTGAACTTCTTTTGGTTGATTTTCTGGATGTTCAGAGGTTTGGTGTTGAACAGATGTTTGTTGTTCTGATGGTTGTTGATCTGATGGTTGTGTTCGTGGAACAAAGTGTTTGATATGAATTTTGGGTTGAGATGGTTTTGGTACAGAAACTGTTGGTGTTGTTATTTGAGTTGGAGCAGGTGTTTGTTTTTGTGGAGAAACAGAACTGGGAGCAGTAACAGAAATGGTTTGTGTAGAAGGTGGTTTTGGAACAGACTTAATATTAGAATCATTAATAACAAGTTTTGCAGAAGATACAAAAGATTTAGTACCTTTTACTTTGAACCTCTTGGCAGGTACAGAAGCAGCTTCTTCAGAATCTTTTCTCTTCAAGAGCTTCTTGGGCTTCTCAGCTATCTTGACTTTCTTCTGAACAGGTGCAGATTCTTCTACAGGCTGAGTCCTTTTCCTCTGGAGTTGTGCTTCTTCTTCTGCTACTTCTGGCAGATGTTGTCTGGCTAGTTGAATGACATTAGCAGGAACAGGTGTTCCATCCTTCTTGCATTGATCAATATACATAACAACTATATGTCTGGGCTCTTCAGCAAAGAATAGAGGAAAGTCATCTACAGGAATCCTTTTATTCAATTCAGACATATTCAGCTTCTTGGGGGCTGTTGTGAGTTCATCAACAATTTTGAGTCTCTGAAGACTTTTAGCATTCAGAGGCTTTCCCATTATAAACTCTAATTCTTCTGTGACACCAGCAGCGTATAGAGCAGTTACTAAACCATTCTCAGTAAGAAGATCTGAGAGCAACCTTCCAAAGGGGATCCAAGTTCTGATCTTCTGTCCTTTCTCTTTCACATATTCTCTATATGCATTGATATGGTTCCACAGATGCATAAACAGAATGTATGGAAGATCTACCTTGGTGCTCTGACTAAGGCAATACATGAAATAGAGTTGTTCATTATTGACATAGTCTGGAGAATTGGTTGATTTCCTGTGGTGGATGCATCCCATGAAGATCTTGGCCCAGATCTTGTAATCAGGCTTCAGATCTTTGAATTTGTTAGAAGCTTGACCAGCAGTCATTACTTCTTCATAAACCTCATCCATGTCCACACGCCCAACTAACAAGTGAGAAACACCATTTGTTTCTTCATAACCTATCAATTTTCTTATCAGATCTTCTGTGATAATAATTTCTTTTCCCAGCACAGAAGATATGATGAACTTGGGATAAACTGATGCATGAATCCAGAATTCTTTCACAAGGAGAGGGTAAACTGGTCCAAAAAGCCTGTCAAAATACTTAACCCATCCTTGAGCTCTAATTATGGAACGAAACTCAAACCCATTATCTTCCAGAGAATCAAACTCTACCATAGATTCACATAGAACTTCCAATTTATCAACTGGCGTAAGAAGTGTTCTTTTGGGAGGAGAAAATGGAACAACACCTAAGTTTTCTGAAGATACAGCAGCCATGGAAGATTGGAACTGAGCAGCTGTTGATGATGAAGTTGCCATTGAAGGATGCTTTGTCAAACGCTTAGGTATATGGTTTTTATGCAGAGAAAATAGGAGATGAAAACGCATGTAAATTCTGAGAGAGTGAAAAGTGTGAAAGTGAATACAAGCCAAGTATTTATACTAGAACATTTAGGCAAATCAACAATCAGAAATATGCACATTTTAACAAGCATTAAATGAAGAAAATAATAATCATTTCAAAACATTAAATGCTTCTGACAATTTGGGGGGAAAATCAAGATTTTCACTATTCAAACTTCACCTCAAACGTCTCTTCAGTTATGTACACGCCACCTCTTCAGATTTGATGTGACACGTGTTTGCTTGCATGTGTTCTGAATTCTCTTAGAAATGAAACGTTAGTCAACGTCCAAATCTTCTAAAGATGGTTAGTTCAGAGTCTCACAAAGGAAATATAGATCAGAATAAAATAAGCAATCAGAAGAAATACTTCAGAGCATTAAGCATTTTTGCATCTGTAAAAACTTGCTTCTGATGAATATCATTCTGGACAAAAATCCATACCAATATTTTTCAGAATAAATTTGAATCTATCTTCAACAAGGGGTTTTGTAAAAATATCTGCCCATTGATGATCTGTATCAACAAAGGCTAAATTTATGATTCCCTTCTGAACATAGTCTCTGATGAAATGATGCTTAATTTCTATATGTTTTGCCTTAGAATGTAAAATGGGATTCTTGGACAAACATATGGCAGAAGTATTATCACAAAAGATAGAAATGTTACTCTCAAAAATTTGATAATCTTCTAGTTGACTTTTCATCCAGAGCATCTGCGTGCTACATCCAGCAGCAGCAATGTATTCAGCCTCTGTGGTTGAAAGTGCAATTGTGGGTTGCTTCTTGCTGTACCAGGAGATTAGGTTTCTTCCTAGAAATTGACAACTTCCAGAAGTACTTTTTCTTTCCACTCTGTCTCCAGCGTAGTCAGCATCACAGAATCCAACTAATTTGAAATCATCAGATTTTCTGCAACACAAACCCACATTAGAAGTACCTTTCAGATACCTTAGAATCCTCTTGACAGCTGTCAAGTGTGATTCTCTAGGATCTGATTGGAATCTAGCACACAGACAAACACTGAACAATATGTCAGGTCTAGAAGCAGTAAGATAAAGAAGAGAGCCAATCATACCTCTGTAGAGCTTCTGGTCTACTTTCTTACTTACCTCTTCCTTGCCAAGTGAGCTAGTAGGATGCATTGGAGTCTTTGCCAACTTGCTGTCAGACATGTTGAATTTCTTCAGAAGTTCTTTAACATATTTTGTCTGATGTATGTAAGTGCACTCTGGAGTTTGATTAACTTGGATTCCTAGAAAAAATCTGAGTTCTCCCATCATGCTCATTTCAAATTCTGCCTGCATACATGTAGCAAACTCCTTTCCAAGCATAATATTTGTTGATCCAAAAATGATATCATCTACATAAATTTGGCAAATTAGAAGATCTTTCTTAATTGTTTTACAGAATAGTATTGTATCCACTTTGCCTCTGATGAAATTCTTCTCCAGAAGAAAATTGCTCAATCTCTCATACCAAGCTCTGGGAGCTTGTTTTAATCCATATAGAGATTTCTTTAATTTGAAAACATGATCTGGAAAATTTTCATTTTCAAAACCAGGAGGTTGGTGGACATAAACTTCCTCTTCTATAATACCATTAAGAAAGGCACTTTTAACATCCATCTGATATAGAGTGATGTTATTTTGTGCAGCAAAGGAAATAAGAAGGCGTATAGATTCTAACCTTGCCACTGGAGCATATGTCTCAGTGTAATCAATACCTTCTTGCTGACTATACCCTTGAGCAACCAGCCTTGCCTTGTTCCTCTCAACTTCTCCTTTCTCATTTAGCTTATTTCTGAAGACCCATTTTGTACCAATTATATTGAATCCTTGAGGTCTATGAACTAGATCCCAAACATCATTTCTGCTGAATTGATTTAGCTCTTCTTGCATGGCAATAATCCAATCATTATCTTGCAGAGCTTCATCTACAGAAGATGGTTCAATTTTTGACACTAGTCCAAATAGTGATGCTTCAGATGATCTTAGAAAGGATCTTGTTCTGATGGGATCATCCTTTTTTCCAATAATGACATCCTCTGGATGAGAAGCTTTAATTCTGGATGATGATCCTCTAATAGTTGACTCTTCAGAAATGTTTAGATTATTCATCTAAGAAGTTAAAGGAGTAGCATCTGGAGTTGCTTCTGGTTCCTTTACTTGTATTTTGTCTTCTTCTGGAGCTTCAGAGTCAATGAAGACTATTTCCCTATCTGTAGAGTTATCATCCTGCTTTGGCTTTTCAGAGCCAAGCTTATCATCAAATCTGACATGAATGGATTCTTCCACAATATGTGTCTCAGTGTTGTATACTCTGTAGCCTTTAGAGCGTTCAGAATATCCAAGCATGAAACACTTCTGTGCTTTGGAATCAAACTTGTTCAGATTTTCCTTAGTGTTTAACATATAGCAAATACATCCAAAAGGATGAAAATATGAAATGTTGGGCTTTTTGTTCTTCCACAATTCATAAGGAGTCTTCTTCAGAAGATGTCTAACAGACACTCTGTTCTGAATGTAACAAGCTGTATTGATTGCCTCTGCCCAAAAATGTTTTGCCAGATTTGTCTCATTGATCATGGTTCTGGCCATTTCTTGCAAAGTTTTGTTTTTCCTCTCTACAACCCCATTCTGTTGTGGAGTTCTAGGACAGGAAAAATCATGAGCAATGCCATTTTCAGAGAAATATTTTTCAAAATATTTATTTTCAAATTCACCACCATGATCACTTCTGACTTTAATAATTTTGAAATTCTTTTCATTCTGGACTTGCTTGCAGAAGTCAAAGAACACAGAATGTGACTCATCCTTGTGTTTTAAGAACTTTACCCATGTCCATCTACTAAAGTCATCAACAATGACTAATCCATACTTCTTGCCTCTGATGGATGCAGTTTTCACTGGTCCAAACAGATCAATATGAAGTAATTCTAGTGGTTTAGAAGTAGAAACAACATTTTTTGATTTGAAAGATGTTTTTGAAAACTTCCCTTTCTGACATGCTTCACAAAGAGCATCTGAAGTGAACTTCAGATTAGGGAGTCCTCTGACAAGATTAAGTTTATTAATCTGAGATATACGTCTCATATTAATATGGCCTAATCTTCTGTGCCAGACCCATTGCTCTTCATTAACAGACAAGAGGCATTTAACATTTTGAACTTTAAGTTCAGAAAGATTTATTTTATAAATGTTGTTTTTCCTCTTACCACTAAATAGGATAGAGCCATCCTTTTGACTAATAGCTTTACAACATTTTTGATTAAAGGTAATATCATAAACATTGTCACTTAATTGACTTATGGACAATAAGTTATGCTTTAACCCTTCAACAAGTAAAACATTAGTAATAGAGGGAAGTTTACCATTTCCAATAGTGTCAGATCCAATGATCTTGCCCTTCTGGTTCCCTCCAAACTTCACATCACCTCCAGATCTAAGTTCCAGGCTTTGGAACATAGACTTTTCTCCTGTCATGTGTCGTGAGCATCCAGAGTCCAGGTACCATGATTGGTGTCCTGACCTTGCTGCTAAGAACATCTGCAACAGGAATTATTTTACTTTTAGGTACCCAGGTCTTCTTGGGTCCTTTAGGGTTAGTGGTTCTGGAGGTTTGTCTAAACTTCTATTTTTCAACATAATGTTTATTTTGACTAACCTTGGGTTTAAACACATAAGTATTCTTCTCAGAGCTTGTGTGTTTATTGTCATTTAAGTGACCAAACTTAAATTGAGAATACAGAGGTGTCTTCTTGATGAAAAGTTTGTCAACAGGTTTTGGATTGCTCCCAGATGAAGATTCATATCCAATACCTCTTTTGTTGTTTCCACTAACACCATAGATCATGGAAGCCATCTTGCTTCTGTCTATGCTCTTAGTGAGGAATTTCTGAAAACTAGAGTCATATTTTTCTAAAATGTTTTCATATGACTTAGTCTCAGATTCAGATTCTTGTTGAGTTATTTCAAAGTCATTTTTGATTTTCAGATTAATTTCTTTTTGCTCAACAAGTTCTTTCTTCAGAAGATCAATCTCAGATTCAAGATTGCTTTTCAGCTTCTTGTATTTGAGTTTGATATTGTTGTAACTTTTCAAAACTTCTGATAAAACCTTTATCAGTTCTTCTTTGGTAAGTTTAGCCATTACCTCTTCTGCGTCATCATCAGATTCAGAATCTGATTCATATCCTGAGGTACCTTCTTCTTGATCCTCTGTGCTGGCCATCAGGGCAACATTAGCACATTCTTCTTCTGATTCAGAAGATGATTCAGATTCATCTGAGTCGTCCCATGTTGCCATCAAAACCTTCTTCTTTTTGTTAAACTTCTTCTTGGGTTTTTCTTTCTGAAGTTTGGGGCAATCATTCTTGTAGTGCCCAGGTTCTTTGCACTCATAGCACACAACTTCTTTCTTGCCAGATCTTCTGTGCCCAGAAGATTCCTTTCTATTATCAGATCTTCTGAAGTTGTTGAACTTCTTTCTTTTGTGCTTCCAGAGTCTGTTGATCCTTCTGGATAGCATGGATAACTCATCTTCTTCTTCAGAAGAAGATTCTTCAGAGCTTTCTTGAATGACCTGCAAAGCTTTAGCATTTTTGTTAGATTTTAATGCAACATATTTACCTTTTTCTTTCTTCTGAGGTTCATCTTCCTCAAGCTCAATCTCATGGCTCCTCAGTGAGCTGATGAGTTCTTCTAGAGAGATCTTGTTCAGATCTTTAGCCATCTTCAAGGCAGTCACCATTGGTCTCCATCTGGTAGGCAGACTTCTGATGATTTTCTTTACATGATCTGATGTAGAATATCCCTTGTCCAGAACTTTCAGCCCAGCTGTGAGTATCTGGAATCTAGAGAACATGGCTTCAACAGATTCAGAGTCTTCCATTTTGAAGGCCTCATACTTCTGGATCAGAGCCAGAGCTTTTGTCTCCTTAACTTGAGAATTTCCCTCATGAGTCATTTTTAGGGATTCAAACATATCAAAAGCAGTTTCCCTGTTTGTAATTTTTTCATACTCAGTATGTGAAATTGCATTCAATAATATAGTCCTGGCTTTGTGATGATTTCTAAAATCTTTCTTCTGAGCATCTATCATAGATTTTCTGTCAATCTTCTTTCCATTCCCATCTGTGGGATGGACATATCCATCTATGACTAGATCCCATAGATCAGCATCATATCCTAGGAAAAAACTCTCAATTCTGTCTTTCCAGTAGTCAAATTTCTCCCCATCAAACATAGGGGGTTTGGTGCTGATCTTGTCCCTTTCTTCATATTTATTGTTAATATTGGATATTGAATTATCAGCCATTGTAACAAATAAATATATATCAAAGTATTTCTCTCTGGATCTTTACTGACACTGTTAAGTGGTAGCACACACAAAACCGGAGCTCTAATGCCAACTGAAGGTGAGATAATACTTAGAAGAGGGGTTGAATAAGTATGAAAGATTAAGACTAAAAAATAATCACACAATTATTTTTATCCTGGTTCGTTTAAAACAACTACTCCAGTCCATCCTTCCTAGAGTGATTTGCCTTTCTCAACAAGGACTTAATCCACTATTTAATCAAACAGATTACAATAGTAACACCTAAGAACAACTGTTCTTAGTCTTCTCAAGAGCTACTGATTCCAACTGAATCCTCTTAAGGAAAACCTTTACAATCAATGTAAATCAAATACAAGAGTATTAATGCTTCTATAAAGCTTTTATCACAACAGTGATTTTTCTCTTAAATTTAAGTACAAGAAATTCTAAGAAGAATATGAAATAATGAGAGCTTAGAATAATATGATTTCTTTTCAGCAAATTGTATCGTCACTGAAGAATTTGGTGGAGTCTTCCTTTTATAGGCAGCTGATCCAAGGAAGTTGAGCATTGAAAAGAGAGTCCCAAAAGGTCTGAGCCTTTTTGTCTTCACATCAAGTGACCTTTCCTAGAAGTAGATAGCACAGAGAAATCATTTTTGTCTGTGTTATTGTGTCTAGCACAAATGAGGAAAGAGACGTTTGACTTACTCCAACGGATATAATCTTTGAATATATTTTCTTCAGTTTTCAGTAAGTTCTTCAGAATCTGAATGAGTCAGAGTCTTCTAATGATGTTCAGAACCTTGTTGTATCAGAGTCTTCTGCAGCATGTGTGCTTTCAACGTGTTGATCATCAGAGCATATTTGACACAAAACTTCAGTACTTGGCAGCGTTAGTACTTTCAGAAACTTCTGTAGAATTATGCTTTGAGAAACTCTTCATACAGTATTCTTCTTTGCTTCAGATGCTTCAGCTTCAGATGCCTCTGACTAGCTTCAGATGCTTCTGCTTGCTTCAGATGCTTCTGGAGCTTCTGCTTGCTTCAGATTCTTCTGGAGCTTCTGCTTCAGATCCTTCTGGAGACTACGCTCAGGATCTTCTGTAGATAGCAATCAGAATCTTCTAATGAATGCATCTGGCGCTTCAGAGTCAGTTACATTCTTGTATACCAATCAGATTTGCTTTTAGAGTGATAATTTCTTTTTAATCTGCAGTAAAACTCTCAAGCAAATTTTAGAGTATATAATTCTTAAACATAAAATTTCCTAACAGTTATCATCAAAACAAAGAGTTATTATTAAGAACCAATCTGTGTTCTAACATTGAGCACTTTGAGTTTTGATCGCATTGTCTTTCAACCATGAACTTAAACTTCTTTGAAATTCTGGCACTGCACCACATGTTGAAACTGATGTCCTCACATCAGAATATAATTTCGAGACATATGTTACAACATCTTCTATCTAACAGAACAAATAAACCAGACTAAAAAATAAATTGTAGAAATAAAAATAACACAGTCAATTGGTAACCCAGTTCGGTGCAATATCATTTACATCTGGGGGCATCCAAGCCAGGAAGAAAATTCATTATGATAGCATTAGTTCAATTCTAAATTCCCTTATTTACAACTTCACGCCTAATCACTACCTTGTGCAACTTCTACCTAGAAACCCTTTAGATATGAGACCCCCATCTCACTTCCTAATCAGTCATAGTCCCAGTGACAATACCTTGAGAAACCAAAAAGAAGAAGAACAATTTTCTAACTACAATACTCAGTTTTTATTAAAAGCTTCAACCAAGAATAATACACTCTTGCTTAGAAGCTTTAGAGTGGACAATTAGCAATACAAAATTAGTCTACCACAATGCGTCAGAAGATACAAGGGTGACATACAATTAACACAAGAGACTCTCAAACCTAATACTACAAAACCTCCCCTTATTTTAGAAAAGTGAAATTCGTGAGATACATTATGTTTAAGTCTTATTTAAATAGCCTTCAGACCTTGTGGGCTTGGGATCTTGAGGCGTAATTCATCAGGAATCAGCTTGGAATCATAAGCATAATCTCCTGCACAAAAATAGGAACAAAATACAAATTTCCTAAAAAGGTTCAACGATCCTTTTTCAGAAAACCATCACAATCTATCAAAATAGAAGTTCCCAAAATATCCTTCCTTGAATAGCGCATATGTGTGAATCAGAACACACTCAAAATACCAAAATAGTCATTCCCTAACTTTTTGGTATAACATGTCATGCAACATGTCACAACATCATGCAGAACATGATGTCTGACTGTCATGGTAGAAAATCTGGTTCAACATCTTGCTAACAACATGTTGTTTTACCAAAATGCAACCAATCTAAAAAGTCAAAGAACTTACAATCTCCCTCTTTGGATTTTTTTGGGCTAAAACAACCTTTGCACAACAATTATGGAGAAGAGGAACAATATCAAATAACCTCCAAACATAAAGATGCTAGATATAAAATGCAGCTACATGCCATTAGAGGTTACAACTCCTTCAACCTCCAAATCATATGTCATGACATGTAGTCTGACATCACAGCTTCAACACAGCAGCCTCAGACAGGTCCATTTCCCCCTCTGTCACAGATATCCAATGTAACACCCCAATTTTAGCAATTATTTATTTATATTAATTAATTGAGTGATTTTATGAATTACTTGATTTATTAAATTTATATGAATTACTTGATTTATATGAATTAATTGATTTATTGGACTTATTTGAAATAATTGAAATAATTAATTTATTTAATTTATTTGACTTAATTGATTTGTTTTAATTATTTTATTTGGTGGAATAAAATATAGAATTGGTAGAATTAATTAATTAGGCCTAATAGAGAGTGTGAATAGTAAGTGTGAGAGTGAGTTAGTGGACCCATTAAATTTTTATGTAATGTTTATGGTTTAACAAAAAAGAAGAAAGAGATAGAATAGAAATAGAAAGTTGGAAAAGGAGGCAAGAAGAGAGGAGTGAAGAAGAAGAAGAGGAACCAAGAACAAGAGTTAGAAATCTAAGAAAAATCAAGGTAATTGTGGGGTTTTATATGATTATTGGGATTGTTTGATAATGTTTAATTAGTATAAATATGTTTAGGATGAAATCCCTGAATTTTTCATTGTTTTGAAATGTTAGGTTTTCATGATAATCCTTGAAAATGTGGTAAATAATTGTGTTTGGAATTGATATGTTGGTATACTATAGAGACTTATTCAATATTTGGAGTAAGACAATTAGAAAGTAAAATAAATAATTTTCACAACATGGATGAACAATAGCGAAATATTAGTAGTGGGTGTGGCTTCTTTTCATTTCTTGTAGCGCCACCCTTTGTTTTTCTTACAAATGAAATGTAATTACTACCTACCTCGGACTGTAGCGTAACAATAGATAGGCAAACTAGGTAATGAAAATGTGAGTACCACTTAATTCAATTCCTGAAGCGCATAAGGTGGTAGGAGTGAAAGAATTTATTTAATTTATCTAGCTCATATATTGTAGCATAGTGCAGGAGGTTTAGGAATTAAGTGATCCTTTTTATGCATTGGTTGCCATACCCCAAATTTTACCCTCAGATACTCTGATCTTTTTCCTATTATTTTAAGTCAATCATCTTTGCATTGGTAGTCATGTAGTCCATTAATCATTAGTCATGTTTTTTTTCTTGTTTAATATTTGTTACATATTCTTTTTTTAATTCATTTGTTTTCATAAATCTTAGAACTTTATGTCTTCTTTTTAGTGTAGAATTTTATTTTATTTTATTATTGTGAGATGTTGGATCGAACTCTAGTATGGTCGAAGTCTGTTCGCGAGTAATGCGTGTTTTAGTCGAAGTTTGTTCTAACATGCATTAGTCAATATTACTAGGGTTGTTAGCATGTTGAATTGGACCTTGCTTGTAAGCCTAATTGTTTAAGTTAGCTTGTACCCTAAGTTAGCTTGTAATGGATAATTGTTAAAAAGCCCATTAGGTTAGTGTGCTATTTTTCTTATAAATAAGATACTAGTTTCTCAATCTTATAATAAGGAAAAATAGGAAGATAAAATCCTAATTTCAAGAGTGAGAGGTTATTTTGTTATTCTTGTATACTTGTAATCTTGTTCTAAGAGAAAAGAAAGAATAGCAGTTTAATAACCAATCCTTGTTGTTTTCTTCTTTATTAACCATACCCTAACCCTTGTGTGTTTCTTGATCATTAAGAAACTGTTTATACTTAGTTTTAAGGTATCTGATTCACAACAAATTGGTGCGGTGAGCGTGGAGAAGATGCCTTCATCAAAGTATGAGATTGAAAAGTTCGCTGGAGTGAACGACTTTGGTCTGTGGCACTTGAAGATGAAAGCCCTATTAGTTCAGCAAGGTTGTTTGGAAGCGTTGAAGGGTGAGGTAGCCATGGACGCTGGGTTAATGGAAAAAGAAAAGACAGGCATGATCGAGAAATCCCACAACACAATATTGTTGAGCCTTGGTGATAATGTTCTTCGCCATGTATCAAAGGAGACTACAACATCGGGATTATGGGTGAAACTTGACAGTTTGTACATGACCAAATCTCTGGTGAATTGACTCTACCTGAAGCAAGCTTTATATTCATTTAAGATGAGTGAAGAAAAAATGTTGGCTGAGCAGTTGGATATGTTCAACAAGCTGATTCTTGATCTTGAAAATATTGATGTGAAGATCGATGATGAAGATCAAGCACTATTCCTGTTGTATTCTTTGCCCAGAACACATGCTCACTTTAAAGAAGCTCTCTTGTACAGAAGGGAGTCTCTGGCCTTTGAAGAAGTTCAATCAACCTTGTATTCTAAGGACTTGAACAAACGAAAGGAGAATAAACCTTCAACGGTGGGAAAAGGTTTGGCCGTTAAGGGAAAATTCTTGCGAAAGGATGGCAAGTTCGACAAGAAGAAAGGTAAAAGTCAACAGAACTCTTATTATGGAGAAACATCTAGTATTCGATATTATCATTGTAAGAAGGAGAGTCACATAAGAAAGGTGTGCTCTGAACTCCTGAAAAATCATGGAGGTAATGGAAATGCAGCCATTGTTCAAGACGACTTTGACTCATCTGATGTTCTTGTGGTTTCAAGTGGCGACTCGAGAAAATAGTGGATTATGGATTCAGGTTGCACTTGGCACATGACTCCAAATAGATAATTGTTCAAGGAGCTATGTGATCAAGATGATGGATCTGTGCTGTTGGGAAACAAAACATATTGCAAAATTGCAGGTATTGGATTTGTGAGATTCAAGCTCCCTGATGAGTCTATAAGGTTATTGATTGAAGTCAGGTACGTAACTGACTTGAAGAGAAATTTAATTTCTCTTGGTGAATTCGACAGAAAAGGATACATTTTTCAAGGAGAGAAAAGTATCCTAAAAGTCATGAAGGGGTCAAAGGAAGTCTTGAGAGGCGTGAAGAAATAAGGCTTGTATACCCTTGAGGATGAGGTTGTAAGTGGTTCGACAAATGTTGCATCCACAAAACCTATGTCAAAGATAGAATTATGGCACATGAGATTGGGCGATGTCAGCGAAAGAGGCATGGTCGAATTGGGAAAGCAGAACCTGCTAGGAGGTGACAAAGTCGAAAAATTAGAATTTTGAGAATCTTGTGTATTTGGTAAATCCTGTAGGGCAAAGCTTAACAAATGCAAGTAAAGAACACATGGATCCCCGAATTAAATTCATGTTGATCTTTGGGGGCCTGCAAGGAATCCTTCACACTCAGGTGCAAGGTATTTTCTATCAATCGTTGATGACTATTCCAGAAAGCTATGGGTATTCATTTAGAAGAAGAAGGATGAAACTTTTGAGAATTTTAAAAGTTGGAAGATTCTGGTTGAAACTCAAACTGGCAGAAAGGTTGAGAGGTTGAGAACCAACAATGGCCTCGAATTCTGCAACGAAGCATTCAACAGTTACTGTGTTGAGTCTGGGATTGCAAGGCATAAGATTGTAGCAGGTACTCCTCAACAAAATGGCTTAACTGAGAGATGCAATCAAACAATCCTTGAAAGGGTTAGATGCATGTTGGTTAGTGCTGGATTGAAGAAGGTGTTTTGGGCGGAAGCTGTTTCGACAATAGCTTACCTAATAAATAGATGTCCCTCGACTGCCTTGGGGATGAAGACACCTAAAGAAGTTTGGTCGGGACATCCACCTAGTCTCAATAGACTGAGAGTATTTGGCTGTGTGGCCTATGCTTATATTAGGCAAGACAAGGTCGAACCTAGAGCTCTGAAATGCATGTTCATGGGATACCCTGAAGGAGTCAAAGCTTATAGGATATGGTGCCTAGAGTCAGGTCACAGGATGTGTATCACCAGTCAAGATGTAGTTTTCAATGAAGTAGAGATGGCTTTCAAAAAAACTGATGATGCTGACGAAGAGTTGGAACAGGGAGAGGTTCCTGTTGAGGTGGAGCATGTTGATGCTGAATTGCTTACCCCAGATGAAGTTGAAGAAGATGCAGAAGATGTTGTCAAAGATGAGGAGACTAATAATGACTACCTGCTAGCAAGAGACAAGTCGAGGAGAGTCATCAAGCCACCTCAAAGACTTGGGTATGCAGATCTTATAGCTTATGCCTTAATCTCTGCAAGTGAGGTTTTGATGAAGAACCTAGAGACTATAAGGAAGTTATGAGGAGTCGAAAAAAGATTGAATGGCTAAAGGTCATGGATGATGAGATGAAATCTCTTCATGATAAAAACATCTGGGAATTGATAAAGAAACCTACTGGAGCCAGGTTAGTCAGTTGCAAATGGATTTTCAAAGTTAAGGAAGGAATCGAAAGAGTGGCTTCGAAGAGATACAAGGAAAGATTGGTTGCTATGGGGTTCACTCAAAAAGAAGGTATCGACTTCAATGATGTGTTCTCTCCTGTTGTGAAGCACAAATCCATTCGAATGTTGCTTACCATGGTGGCCCAGTTCGATCTTGAACTGGAACAGATGGATGTGAAGACTGTGTTCTTGTATGGTGATCTAGATGAAACAATCCTGATGCGGCAACCTGAAGGGTATGTCGAAAGGGGGGGGGGGGGGGGAGGAAGATTATGTGTGAAAATTGAATAGATCTTTATATGGACTGAAACAATCTCTTTGGCAGTGGAATAGGAGATTCGACAAGTTCATGGCATACATAAGTTTCATTAGAAGTCAGTTCGACCACTGTGTTTACTTCAGATTTAGACCGGGTAATTCATTTGTTATTTTGTTGCTCTATGTGGATGATATTCTAATAGCAAGAAACAATGTCGAAGATGTAATGAGGGTGAAGGATGAACTTAATAAAGAGTTTGACATGAAGGATCTGGGAGCTGCGTCCAGGATTCTTGGGATTGACATCTGGAGAGATAGAAATCAATCGAAATTATGCTTATCTCAAGAGGCATACCTACAGAAGGTTCTCGAAAAGTTTGGTATGTCGAATTTAAAGCGTAGGCTGGGGAACACCAAAAGAGGGTGGATCAAGGAGCTGCACAGGGTCCTCTGGGCTTGCAGGACCACCCCGCACTCCACGAACGGGGAGACCCCATTTCGACTGACCTATGGGACAAAAGCGGTGATCCTCGTCGAGATAAGGGAGCCCTCCAAGAGGACCGAATCCCCCTTGTCCGAGGAGGCAAATGACGAGGCACTCAGGGAAGAACTCGACCTGGTCGAGGAGACCAGGACGGGAGTGTCCCTTTGAGAAGCTTCCTGAAACAAAGGATAGCTTTGCGCCACGACAGCAAAGTCATCAGGCACAAATTCCAAATGGGCAGCCTGGTCCTACGAAGAAACAAAAAGGACTCATGCGAAGGCAAACTCACCGCAAACTGGGAAGGCCCCTACCGCGTCCGGGACAAGACGAGCAACGGGGCCAACTACCTAGAAAACCTACAAGGGGACACACTTGCTCGACCATGGAATTCGGAAAAACTTAAACAATATTACAGTTAAACATCGCCCGCGACCCGTCGACGTTGCGACACAGTACCATCGCGACTCCTAATTTTAAAAACAAAAAGACAAGAGTCAGCCCTTTGCATGTGCGGGCACGATCCTTGTTCCAGCGGGGATCCCTTGACCGAGCTCCACCGCTGTCATACTAGTGGGGAAGAACACCCAGCTCACGATGGGAACTTCACGCCCGGAGAAGGGCCTTTGCCAAAGACCTTAACCCTTAGTTGGTCAAGTACCATCTCCGACCACCTGACTCGTTCTCCACACAGTCGGTGATACCGCATGTCGAGCAAGTAAACACACATTCATACATAAAAGAAAATAAACATACAAGCACACGCAATAGAAGATAACAAGATTCATTCAAGAAAAAGCGGGCAGAACCCATTGTACACAATTACATAAAGGGGCACGTCATCCAGATAATACATCACAAAACAAAACAGGCGCACATGCCAGGAAAATCAACGCGGCCACGCAGGCCCGAAAGTACCAAAACAAACTCTAGTAAGTCTCATGCCCATCTCGCTCCTCCTCCTCAGTAGCTGGGTTGTCGTCGTCATCCTCGGGTCCAGTCGCTACCGCCCGTCCATCGACGACCTAGTGATAGGGTCCTGTCCCCTCAGTGATAAGGGCAACCCCGAGGTTCACTATTTTGAGCTGCTCCACGGTGCTCTCATAGCAATCTCAACAGCCACTAAGAAATCCTGCTCGAGCACCTGAATCCTCGCCACCAGCTCATCCCAAGAAATTAGGAGTTTCTCCTTATCAATCTCATCCTCGGCAGGACGAAGGGCAGCCTCTAGCTCTATAATTTGCGCCTGCAGCTTCAGCTTATCCTCCTCGGCGGCCTTCAGCTGCTCCTCAGCCTCGCTATTCCACTTGTGCTATGCAGCATTACCCTTCCTCTTTGTGTCTAGCTCGGCAACCAATTTGGTCATCTTTGTTTTCAGCAGCTGTGAGGTTCCCCTGCAGTTTGGAAAGTTGAGCAGAGGAGCAACCCTTATCGCTCAGAGCCAGGGCTGTCGAGAAGACTCAGATCATCGCAGCCAAGTCCTTGGTCAACTTTTGTCTCCTTGTCTCCCGGCTAGCCCCGAGAACCGCCTTCACCTTCGTAGCAGACACAGTGTAACACCCCACTCTACCCCGTATGCGTATTATAGGAATATTAAAGAAAATACATCAGAGTTTTCAAAACACGTAGGATGTCACATAGACATTTTTCTCGTTCAATGAAGTATCAAGTCACTTCATGCTTTCCACAATATTTCAACAAGGTCATTCAATAAAACAGAAGAATAAAATCAACGTTTAAACATAATCCCCACAACCGGTGGTTATACATCATTAATCCAACAGATAAAAGATACGTAATAATGAATCAAGAAAATAAGCAAAATATAACGTAATCCCGTCATCCCATGTTACGTATCAGAGCGACTCCTAGGACTCGATCAAATAGCAACACACTCCAAGCACTACTCAGGTACCTGGTCATCTGCACTCCCCGAGAAGTACAGATGCAACAAACAAAAAAGGGGTGAGAACTACATTCAATAAATAAGCGGTGAAATACACATGCTTAAGAGTAGTTACATACCACACATACAATCATACACATGCAATGCACATACACGTGCCATCTTAATCACTCAGAATTAATAGCCTATAATCAAATACAAATATGTAATGTGACTCACTGACTCGACATAGTACATGTGGTACCAACATAAATACATACGGTTCACCTTAGAACCCGATTCCTGTCGAAATCTGGATAAGTCGTACACGTCCCTCTGAACTACAACTTATCTCCACAACGACTTCCACATGAAGTCCGGATGAACTAGGAACCCATCATGGATTCCCACTTAGTCATCTCCACAAGACACATGACATGAAATGCATTACAACACTAATTATGCAATTATAATAATAATTTCAAGCATAGTTCATAATCATCAATGATTCACACGAGCCATCCGCTCACCGTAATCCTCTCGGGAATTATCATCATCACACCAGATCGTCCACACTGGACGGTCCTGGCCCACATATATCAATCACACCCCTAAGGGAAAAAAAACGTAATTTTCCACATTCTCTCTAATAAAATTTATTACTAATCTTCCTTAGGTTCATTTTAGTCATATTAATCCTACCAATTAAACAGAATTGCGTTCCAAGCGAAATCTGGGCAAAAATCACGAAATGGGAAAAAGTCATCCCAAACCTACCCATACGCGTATTGCCCTGCCTGTTACGTGTAATGCCCTGCTGTCAGGCCCAACATACGCGTATTTCACTACCTGTTACGCATAATGCCCTGTCCCATATGCGTATCATACACAAATGACCAGAACTGCTGCGAAAACTCAGATTTCCTCCCTTTTTCCACGAATTTTCACTCGAGATTCATCGTTCCACCTTCTCATTCGTCTTAAGGCTCAGTTTCAGAACAATTCCCTTATTCATATCCTCTATTATACCAAGATTCTACTCATTAGATTCAGTTTTGGC
Source organism: Lathyrus sativus (assembly GCA_963859935.3). Taxonomy (NCBI): domain Eukaryota; kingdom Viridiplantae; phylum Streptophyta; class Magnoliopsida; order Fabales; family Fabaceae; genus Lathyrus; species Lathyrus sativus. Next base: position 674,509,082 of record OZ012739.1, on the reverse strand, counting down.
TACGGTTAAACTCTTAGTATTCAGATCTGTTATCTATCAGAATTTTATTATTGCATCAATGGATTTTTACATGAATGTCATGACAGTTCCAGATTCATACACATGGTTATCAAATAACAAGCCTTCAACAGTAACAGTAATTCCAAGGAATTTATCAGGTTACGAAAATTAGATCAAGAAACCAAAAACATACATAAATCCTATGAGAGAAGGGACCTCTCACTACCCTCTCATTTTAATTCACACATATTGAAATTCATTCTCACCTCTTACCTTAGATTGAAGCTTTCTCTTGATAACAATAGAGAATTTCTTGGTTCCTCTGTCCTATCTCTCTTTTTCCGATCTCTTCCTTTTTCACGATTAGTAACTGATTTCCCACTAAACCACTTCTAATCCCCCTTAATTAGATTTTCAGTTTTATTATTCCAATTAATAAAATAATAATAATAATAATAATAATAATAATAATAATAATAATAATAATAATAATAATAATAATAATAATAATAATAATAATAACAACAACAACAACCACTACCATCTCATTAATATTATTATTAATAGCATAAAATAATAATACCAATGAGCATAATATTCTTATTATTATCATTAATCATTAATATTATTTATTATAGGTCCACTTTACCTCAACTAAGGTCAACTCTCACCCTCGCCCCTAACATCATACTCTTATTAAGGACATCACAATCAATATACGCACAACAAAGTATAAAATGACTAAATAATTTAAATGGGGTGTTATACACAATAGGACACTTGGCCCCATGGAAGAAATCAAGATATGAATGGCAAGGGGGAATCAAGAATCCCTCCTCAGAGTTGTCCTCGGTAAGGTCGACGACTCTGTGTGAATCTTCCCGTTGGCGTCAAGGATGAACTTCCTGTCTGGAGTCACACACTTCTCAGGGGGAAAGCTGGCCACGAAACCGACCAATTTCTGGTAAGCTGCTCAATCATTGGTGTTCATCGAGCCTGGACGCACGATATAAATATCAGTGCCTCTGTTGAAATGCTCCTCCGTCTAGACCAGAGGGATCTTCGACACCAAAACCTCCTCGGGTTGTCCATCCAAAGTTTTCCCTTGCACTGAACCTTCCAAAGTCTTTCTCTTTCTGGTCCTTCTTTGTAACTCTTTGAGGAAACAGTAATTTGTTTTCGGTTTAACCTCCTCTTTCTTTTTCTCTTCAGTTGGTTTTTCATATAGTACAACTTCTTATGGTTCTTTCACTTTTTCTCTTACATCAAGTTCCACCTCTATGCATTCATACTCATTTGTTTCCTCTTCTTCTATCATTTTCTGATTTCTTGTTGTGACAGTATTAATACTCTCTTGATTTTTCGGATTTGGTACTGTCGCACTCGGGAGGGTTCCTTGAGTGTGTGTTGAGAGGTGTTGGGTTATCTGCCCTATTTGCGACTCAAGATTTTTTATGGAAGCTGTGTTATTCCTTTAAATATTATGGGTCTCTTCTTGGAATTGAATACTTTGAGCTGCCATTCTTTCAATAACTAACTCCCATTCTGCTTTTTAAGGAGCCTGTTGTTGTTGTTGTGGATATGGAGGTTGACTTTGGTCTTTCCAGGAAAAGTTAGGATGATTCTTCCATCCTGGATTATATGTATGAGAATATGGATTATTCTGCCTCAAATATTTTATCTCTTCGATTTGTTAAGCAGTAGCAAGACAATACGCAGTAAAATGGGGCCCATTACAATCCTCACAATTGACAACTTAGACAGGAACTTGAGTTGCAGTTTCAGTACTCACATTCATTCCCTTGAGCCTTCTTTCCACTTCAGCTTTGATCTTCTCTTCCATTTTCACAACTTGTGTGACCAACTTCAAGTCAACTATTTCTTCCGACTTACTCACACTCCGATCATATAATTCCAGGTGCTTGTTTGCAGCGATGGCTTCAATAATTTTTCTGATGTCAGTGGCTGTTGTAAAGTTAGATGAGCCACCGACTGCTGTATCAATTAGCTGCTTAGTCTTCATCTTAAGACCATTCACAAACATCTGCATCTGTTTAGTTTGATCCAGATTGTGAGTAGGACATGCAACCAATAACCGTTTGAACCTTTTATACGAATCTCCGAGTGGTTCTCCCTCCCTCTGTTTAAAATTCATAATATCATATCATTTGTGAATATAAACAGAGGCAGGAAAATACTCATTCAGAAAGGCTCTTTCCATTTCTTCCCACGTAGTAATACTTTCGGCTTGTAAGGAGTAAAACCACTCTTCAGCTTCTTCAGATAAAGTGAACGAAAACATTCTTAATCTTTTTGATCCATCTGTGTGTCCGTCAATCTTGAGAGTAGTGCTCATCATCAGAAATCTCTGTAGATGTTTATTTGCGTCTTCGTTAACCTTTCTGGTGAAATATCTCCTCTCAAGTTTAGTGATTATGCTTAGATGCAACTAATTTGCGACATTCACTGGTTGGTTTACAATTGTTAACCTACCAGCTTATGCATTCGCCCCACCGTAGTCTCCAAGAAGTCTCTCCGCTGTTGGGAGATCTGCCATATCTTTAGTGTCTCTTTCTGATTCTGAACCTGAATCTCAATGAACATAAACTCTTTCTTCTTTTGAAGCTAGTAGTCTAGCTTGTCTACGTGTTTTGTGTAGAGTCCTTTCAATTTCTGCATCCAAAGAAAAATTAGCTGAGGGATCTCCTCGCATGAAAATGTTAGACGCAAATTAGTAGTAACAAAATAATAATAATAATAAAAATAAAAATAAAAACTGAAAATAAAATTTTGGTCGCAGATCAACAAAATTTCAATTGAATTATAATCAAACTTATATTCTGGCAGTCCCCGGCAACGGCGCCAAAAACTTGACCGGAAGAATAGAAAGTGTACTATTTTTATCGATGTAGTAATAAGGGGAAATTCCCCGAATATCGATCTCGTGGACTGCGTATGAATACAAGTTTTATAGTAATGCAATTGAACAAAAAGTCAAAGAGGTTTTTGTTTGTTGTTTGCAAAATGTAAAGGCCAGAAGGCAAAAGTAGTAAAATAAAGGTTCTGGACAGTTATGAGAGGCATGCTAGGGTATGGTGTATGAAAAACCTTGTAATAACCTTAATCCTTAGTTTTCAGAAATCACTGCTCAATTCAATCGTGACCGGTTTTAAAGATTAGTTAACTCTAATTCCTTAGCAGAAAACCCTTTGGTATTCTCCCTATGCCCTAATTCCTTGGCAGTATAGGAATAATACCAAGCAATATATTTTATCTAAAACATTATGGTTACTATAGGGTATCCCCATTCCTAGGTAATATCTACTATAGTATTATCGTATAAATGCGTTAACGATCATTTTTCCAAACCTAAGTTTAACCGTAAATTGGATCCTTATTTGTCAAATAAGAAACGCCTTATGAATATTATACAATAACAACGATGATTAGAAAGCAGTGAAATTAATTATTTAAAGGAAACAAGGTCAATACAAAGCCAATTCAGGGACACCCACTAGCATTGGGGGGTTTAGCTACTCATAATAATAAAAATAAAATCAACAACTAGACTGAACATTACAAGATAGTAGGGTTGCCTTGATCTTCAATCGCTTCCGCTCATGAGAACCTTCAGTTTTCCAAATCCTTGATCGCTGCAATCTTGATCGTGAAATTCCTTCTCTCTAAAAAAGTCCTTTTTTTTCTCAAAACACGTCGTTAATAGTATCAGGTCTAATCCAGCAATAGGAAAATACCCACTATAACCTTAGGAGTCACAAAGGTCAAAAATCCAAGAAAATTAGAAGATGAAGCGCCTTAGCCAACACGGGCCGTGTCAGCTGACACGGGCGGCCGTGTTGGCTACCTGCCTATAAAAAATCAATTTTTCCTCAGGCATGCTGACACGGGCGGCCGTGTCAGCTCTTTGTTTTCAACCAATTCTTGCCTTTCTGAGCACTTCCTGACACGGGCGGCCGTGTCAGGCTCCTGGTTCACTTCAAAACTCTTCCGAATTCTTGTTGTTTTCCATGGTTTTTGCTTTGATTCTTCTTGATTGCTTGCCTGAACCTAGAAAACATGGAAATACCAAACCGACGCGTAAAATGCAATAAAAACGAATAAAATGCGACTAAACATATACAATGATTAACAAAAACTAATGGTAAAATAATGTATAAAAACCATTGGTCATCCATCCTTCTCACAAACCTCACGGTCAAAAAGGGAATCTGCGGCCACGTGGGTGACCGATCTAACAACGTACCACCGGTTCTTAAAAGGCTATATATAATCCATGTATGCTCGAAAAAGACTCCTTGGCTGCTTCAAAGACACTCAACTATGTCTGTCATCAGTAGTCTATCTTTGGAGATGAAAAATACGAAAGAAAAGCGGGAGAGTGGCCCAGACACTAAGATACTGGAAAACAATCTAGTAAGCTCGCACGAACGCGATGGCATTGGGATGAATCTGTGAGGGAGACAGCCGAAGCCAATCAAAGACCTCTAGCTGAAAGTCGGTGAAGGGCAGCCGCAACCCCGCCTCCTGGAAGGTGAACTCGTACATAGGAAATCTCATTCCCCCGTACGCCGAGCATATTCGGTGGGTTGCCCGAGGTTTGTATACCTGCTAGTTAACATTGGAACCCTAGACACGATCCTCGACGTTGGCATAAGAGTCATAGTTGTCCTTAGCAAAGCAGGAGGAGATACTAAAAGGCTCCTCCCCGGCCCATCCCTTGGGGGATCTCCTGCGCTCTTCACCAACCGACGCCATCGAAGAATCTGGCTCATTGTCAATTTCGACAATTCCTCGGGCCCAAGCAGCCATTTACACTTAAAAATCAGAGGAAATTTGTGAATTCGATGTTTAGAATCAAATACACCCTTCCACCACAAATCAAGTGAAAAGGTGAAGAGGGGAGACCCCTACAGGTGGGACCTCTAACACCTAGACAAACGAGAGCAGCCCGCTGAGGTCCCATGGTGTTGGTCTCTTATGAAGGCGCGTGAAACTTCAGAGGAGGACTGCGCCCTGGTACTTCAGAGGAGGACTCCCCAGGGTACTCATAAAGATTATCCTATATGGCCGGAGGCTTCAATACTTCCCTTGAGCTCAAAAAGCTAGCGCCCTGGTCATCTCTTCGCCTCTCCTACATTATATTCCAACGAGCATGACTCTTGACTCCATCTTCTGGGCATATGACCGACTTTTCTATCTGATCTTGACATGGACTTATCCTTAAGCCATCATTCCTCCGCCTCGGAGAAATGACTCGGGGGGCTCATATTCTAGACTGCGCCTGGACCTGCCTCCTAGTCGAGTAGGTCCAACCTAACACTGCGTTAGGGAAGCCCAATCCGCCCATGTTGGGCATGAGCCATATGTGTCAAGAAGATGACTCCCTTGACAGGGAGACACACGTTTCCACTACGTTCTCCACGTGCTCCCCTATGCAAGGACACGTCATCAGGAAACTATCCACCTCCGAAAGAGTTGGTCAGCCGGCCTTCTGAAGTTCATGGGGGTACTTGGTCTAGGATGAAGACCACGTGCTGCTATTCACTATGCCACGTAAGCCCTAGAAGTTACTTGGGTTGGGCCTGGCAGTCTGGCCCAATGCAATGTAACCGTTGGCCCTGCACTGGGGTCTATCTATAAATACCCTCTTTCACTAAAGGGTCAGGTACCTTGTTCTCTACACCTACTTCTCTGTATTTGTTCTCCCACTCTGATCTTTTACTCACTTAAGCATCAGGGTGCCTTGCACGTACACCCCATCTTTCTCCCTAACTCTGGTGAAAGCTGCAATTCAATGACGCGTGGAAGACCATTGATCCTTTCTGATCATGTGAGATCACTATCCAATATGCCAAAACATGTTATTTGAAAACAACTTGTCAAATGAAGACTTAATCAATAAGTCTGGTATGGTTTTAAAAATATGAGAATATATTCAGAAGAAAAAAATTCGGAAGAGAAGGGGGAGAAAATTCTGAAAAGAAAAATAAACTGACTTCTTCAAACATAAAAACAAGAGATGATCTTTTCTTTGGAGACTCTCGTTTCCCTCTACGAACCAAATCACAACCGAAATGCCAAACCTTCATTTCATTTTTTGACCTTCCAAAACTCTCTCTCTCTCAATCCCTTCGACAGAAGACCTTATTCCCCTTCATCAAAAATAACCTGCAAAGGTCCAACAACACGAAACCTGCAGTGGGTCAAAAAAAACCATTTGAAATGTTTTGAGAAAAATAAAAGGAGAAAAATAAATTAAAAGGAGGAGAAAAGACAGACTGAAGGGGCCGTTTTTAAATCATGTAGCAGCACCTAAAATCGCTGCGACCGTCCCAATTTTCTCCTTCACAAACTCTTCATCAACACTATCGTGCCTACCACCACCACATCTTCATCATTATAAAAAAAATGTACTCCCTCATTAACAACAATGTTCAGCCTCCCTAACCACAACAAACTTCACAGCTTCAACCATGAGCAAAAACCATCAAACCACACAAATTTGTATCAGCCGCACGAGAGAGAGAGAGAGAGAGAGAGAGAGAGAGAGAGAGAGAGAGAGAGAGAGAGAGAGATTAGTGGAGAACAGAAATTAAGAGAGATCCAGAATCAAGAAAGAAGGTTAGGAAAACATTTGTATTTGATCGTTTGATCGTGTTTGAACTGTCTTCTTGAGTTTGTTTCATTCACGTTTTCCTTTTCTTAACTTTGCAACTGTGTGTTTCAGTAGGGTTCATTTTTTTCTTCTTCTTTTAAAACATAAATTGAACCGGGTCAGAACTGGCCCGGTTGGCTTTGATCCAGCGCCCTTTCTTCTTGGGCTTGATTCTTGGCTGTTCACCCCACTCGGTCTACATTACACCATCTCTTTGCTTTTTTATCATATATAATTTGTTTGTTATTTTAATTATTTATTTTTGCAAGTAATTTATTTCTTTAAATTATTTTTTTTTTTCATTTTTATATTTTTAGACTTTCTCTAAATTATATTGGTTTTGTTAATAGACATTACTAGACTATCTAATTTAGTTATTAATTAAAAACTTCAAAAATATTTTCTTAATTATTTATTTATCTATTTATTTCTTTTAATTTTAATTTGTGTTTAGATTTTAAGTATTAGGGCTTTAGTCCTTGATTTATAATTTTTTTTTACTCTTAAACCTGTTGACTTATGACGTGATTCTTTTGCCGGGACATTTGGGCATTTCAGTTTGATCTAATGATTTTAATTCTTATCTTGATTTTGTCGTTTCTCCTTATCTTGTGTTCATCATGCATCTTTTGTCATTTTACTTATTTCTGCCTGATGTGTGGATGTTTGCTTCTATCCTTTGATCCCATTTTCTATGATTGATTCATCTTGTTACTTGTATCCTTAGAGTCCCAAGGAAAGGATCATACTTGTTGACTGTCATATCATACTTAGCCTAGATTGCTAGTTTACCTTCCCGTTTATCCTATCCTTAAGATTAGAGTCACCGTACTCTGCGTGTGTGTTCTTCCATAGACACTTCCTCCCTCTAACCTAGCCTTAGGTTTAGAGTCATTGTACTCTATGTAGGTTATTCTGGCATGGACATCTACTTTCTTGTTTAACCTAGCCTTAGGTTTAGAGTCGCCACATTCAATGTAGGTGTCTTGTCGCAGACATTTACTTTTTCCTTTGGAACCTTAACCATAATCAAGAAATCCTCACCCCTATTAAGGGAAACTATGATTACTCTGATTCCATTCCCGTCATGATACGTAGGCACAAGATGCAATATCTTGGCGAGCATACTTTGTATATACTTTAGATCTTTACTTTAGCACATTTTCCTCCGCAAGTAAACTTTAGCATAACATAAATACTAACAAGAGGTTCTTATAGAGTACTACAGATACTTAGGATGCTAATACCTTCCCTAGGTATAACCAACCCCCGAACCTTAGATCTCTTAGTTGTGTTGTTACATAGCGCACTTAGGGTTTTCTTCGATCATTACCCTTTCCTTTGGATAAATCAAAGCTCAATGGTGAACTTCATGATTTGTGATTCAAGTTAATTAATAGCTTGATATCTGATTCTCACTGTAACAAAATGGAGACTTCACTGGAGAATTTTCCCTAAGAGGGTTAAGCCTACCTTATTTTTATTTATGTTAGTTGTATGTTTGCTTGCTTGTATATCTGTATATTTGTAAATATGTGTATATATCTACTTGTATTTGGGTTTTCTGTATGCAGGGTTATTATCTTCAGTGGTAAGATAAGTCCTAACTCGGAATTGAGTATACACCTATGATAGGATTGTGGTATAATCAATAGTTAGTTATTGGGAGTAGTCCTAAATGTCTAGCATATGATAACCATGCTCAGTGGAGACTCCTTTGGAATTACTGGTGTCTGATGCGAGTAGTCGTATTGGCATCACTTTTTTCGACCTGGGAGTCCGTGAAGCTGAGGGCCTTTAGTTACCATTCACCCCTCTTTACCTTTTAGGACGTAGTGCATTGATTATACGGGTGTAGACCTGTGATGGTTGTCATGTGATACTACACTCAGACAAATTTATCTTTAGAATATCATTATCCCATGAGTAGTCGTGTAAGCTGATGATATCTGAAAGATTTATCGATGACTCTGGGAACTTTGTTAGAACCCATTGTGCAGGTGCTTCACCCCTAGTACACACCCTGTGGTTGGTTCTTTACCCATACTCCATGTTGTGATCTTGAACCTTTGATCTTGTTATGTGTATTTTGCATCCTGTCTTGTATTGCATTGCATTTTCATCTTTATATGATTCATTGCATACTTCTGTTTGTCTAGCAACTCATGTCTAGTTGTCTCTATCTTCTAGTGTACCTGTTAGTCGTTAAGTTGATTTCTCGACACCGATATTGGACTAGAGCTAACTATAGACGCATGATGTTAGAGCAAGAAATACACAATGCAGAAATCCGAATGGAGATTGATGATTTAAAATCAGGCATGACCAAGCTCACCGAGATGCTTCAAGTTCTGATTTCCAGAGGAGAGCCATCTCAAAGGACTATCATTCAGGAAGTTTCAAGCATTGATCCTTCGTCTGTTCAAATGGCACCATTTACTTGGCCAAAGTTCAGTTTACATCATAACTACTCTCCACCTCTTGCATCTACTGCTATGATTTGTGAGACTTCCATACCAATTTTTCAAGCTCTTGTTTTCGCTGAGTCTAGACCTGTGGTCCACACTTTTACCCATACCGTCTAAGCTCCCTTTGAGAACCCTCTCTATGAGTACAATGCTGCTAGTGTTCAAGGTGAAGACCATGAAGATTTTGTTAAGCCTGAGGTTGTTCGTGAACAATTTTAGATCATAGATAAGAGACTCAAAGCCGTTGAGGGTACTAACTTCTTCAATGTGGATGCAGACAACATGTGCCTAGTTTATGGCCTTGTTATGCCTGCTAAGTTCAAAACTCCCGAGTTTGTAAAGTACAAGGGTCACTCTTGCCCAAGAGCTCATCTAGTCATGTACTTCTGAAGGATGGTTGCTTATACCAACAATCAAAAGTTGCCCATCCACTACTTTCAAGACAGTTTGAGTGGCACCTCTCTCAAGTGGTATATGAACTTAAAATAAAATAGTGCCCACTGCTTCCAAGATCTTGCCAATGCTTTCATGAAGCAATACAAGTATAACCTTGACATGGCTCCTGACCGCCATCAACTCTAGAAAATGTCCCAGAATGAGAAAGAGTCTTTCAAGGAATATGCTCAGCGGTGGAGAGATCTAGCTTCCTAAGTTGAACCTCCTTTGGCAGAAAAGGAATTGCTTGGAATGTTCATGGATACTTTGTCCCCTTTCTATTGGGAGAAGATGATTGGGAGTGTCTTCTTAAGCTTTACAGATCTAATAACTATTGGACAGAGATTAGAGAAAGGTATGAAGAATGGTAAAGTATCCAGAGCCGTTGAATCTTCCAATGGTGCAAAGAAATCCTATGGGAATTTCTAGAAGAAGAGAGAAGATCAGACCAACACTATCATGGCTGAAGTGAGGAGGCCTCGTCCCCAACCACGATATAATCACCATACTATTGCTGCCATTACTCATGTTGTTGTTGCTCTATGAATAACACAAGTTCCTCAACATCCAGCTGTTGGACAAAACCAGTATCGAAATAGGAATCAGTTTAATCCTATTCCCATGACATATACATAACTTTATCCTGACCTGGTTCAACAAGGGTTGATCACTACAAGGACTCTGCAACCTCCTCATAATCCTATTCCAGTTAGATTTGGATCTGATCTCCACTGTGCATTTCATAAGGGCGCCATAGGCCATGACTTGGAGTCTTGTTATGCATTGAAAGCCAGAGTGCATGATTTGGTTAAAACTGGAATCCTTAATTTTAAGGATAGCCATCTGAATGTCCAGAACAATCCATTGTCAGTGCATCAAAAGTGAAGCTTTAGTCGACTTCAGCAGACTATCTTCCTAAAAGCCAGTGTTTCAGACAGGACGACTCATCCTTGTTACTGATTAGTCACTAGGCCTTTTGTTTCTCGTTGTTTGTACTTCCCTTTATTTTGTATAAGTTGTTTTCTTTTAATTAGTGTTTGTACTTTCGTATTAATCAAATGAGCATTAGAACTTTTTATTTCAATTCATTTTGTCTATTATTTACACTTTTATGCTTTATCTTTCAAATATTTACTTCTTGTCCAAAATTTTGATCATGTAAATATTTGAGGGAGGATGACGAAAACATTATATCCATAACTGTTGTTGGTATGCTTTCAATTAAACTTTGTCGATAATGTAAGGCATTGTTTCAATCCCCAAACACCGGAGAAATAAGGAAGTTATTCCCTTGTCAACCCCTTTGAGCCTAGAAGTAAGAGTTTTCTTTTTACAAATAATCCACGATCTTAACCTGGGGCAGGGTAGTTCTAAGTTAACTTGGTTGTGTGTTCATACAAGACACCTTTCATATAAAGGTTGCATCCATAATTCTCCCTTAACACAGCAAGCAAGTATTAAAGATGTTTTTCAAGATAAAAGCCATTGATGGTTCACAATAATCATTAAGCCAGGCAGTCACCCTCTTTCTTTCAAATAATATAAAAAGGCCCGCCAAGTCAAAACCTATGAAGGAGAATTAGGCAAAATTAGGGCATCCTGTCGCTACTGCGAAAATCGGCGCCGGCAATACAGAAGAGTCGCCACCGTGCGTTATTTATCCCAAGGAGGGAAAGGAAACGCTCGAAGTAAACCTAACGCAAAGACGGGAAAAGGCATGGTCATCGCAACCAAAACCTGGATTCGGGAGTCGGTTACGCAAGGGGAAAGTATTAGCACCCCTCACGTCCATCGTACTCGATGGGATCCACGCTTGCTTGGTTTGTACGGATTACACTTCTATCTAAACTAAAGGATGAGGTTTGAAAAAGAAAAGAAAACATGACTCGGTAAAGCATCGCACTTTATGCCTACGTATTCCCGTCTGGAACAAGAAATCAGAGTCAACGTAGTTCGCCTAACTACGGGGGAGGATGGGTGGAGGTTGCTCGCTAGGATATCGCATCCTATGCCTACGTACTTCCACACTGCATGGAAGATCAGAGCAAACGTAGTTCGGGCTACGCACGACACAAGCTGTTCAAGTGTCTTTTATGAAAAATCTCACCTTAAACAAGGGTTTTCTTATTGCAAAAAGGTTTGTGTTTGTTCAAATCTTTTGACGAAAGAAATGAATTGATCTCTGTTATAACCTTTATTAATGTTTTTCTGTTGTTTTGAAGAAAGAAGAGATGACACTCTAAAATCCTAGGGTTAAAAAGGGAATAAAATCTACCCTAATGTTATCATACATGGGTTAGCTCCTAATGTCTGTCATGTTACTCTCTTGCACGGAGAGAAACAGAGCTCCTAAGGGAATAAACGGAAAGCAAAAACAGATACAGTAAACAGTAAAATAATGAATACAGCAAACAAACTAGGCAAGGGAGCCAAACTCTTCCTCTACCTGAACACAATAGGTAAAAGTGAAGCACATTTCACTTTAAACCTAGGGGAATTAATCACACACAATACAGAAAAGCCCCAAGCTCTGACAGCTAACTCCAAAGTTGATGCACAACACATCCTCTTTCAAATGAATCTCCCAGCTCAATCTTCATCATTGGACCCCCAAGCTCCGGCTAGCTTCCTGCTTTGACAGTCTTCATCTTTAATGATCTCCATCTTCAAGGGCAAGCACTCCAGGATAACAGAATAGGATCAAGAGAGATAATATGGCATGCTAATCAGCTTATGAACAACCAAAGGAAGCTCATAAGGGATTAGCATAGTGGGACAGGTTCCCTCAAAGTTCTACCTCTAAGACCAATCACTTATCCCTCCAAAGGAGGGAGGTGAGTTCTTAGAGGGACTTTTAGTCACTGGGAAAGGATGGAAGCACAGGAAGCATTCCATGTTTCATGAAGCAAATCTCTAATCTAGAGCTCTACCTAGCTCCTAAACCCTAAAGCCTTCAACAGCTCCCAGCAAGCTTCAAACATCTTCAACTTATGGATCTCTAGCCTTCAACTTTCAATCTTCATCATGCACCTTGAACAAGGTCTTCAACAAGAAAAGCCCCCCACAATAATACCCCAAAGATAAACCCCACAAGATAGACAATCAATCACAAAACAAACACTACAATCAGTCAATTTCAGAAAATATTCTAAAAATACAAAGACAAGGGGGAAAATTCTAACACTTATTTACAATGGTCTATTACACCTACCCATAGTATCCCTATAATCCCATACCCAAAAGTCAAGCTAAAACTCCTAAAAGAAATGATTCACTTTACCTATGTCAACCTAAAACCCTAATTTTAATCACTCTAATCTCACCTAATCAAACCATCTAAGAATTAATTCTAAAATTATGAATTAAATCCTATGAGGAAGCTAAAGTCCTAAGTTAATCACCCTAAAAAGAATGGACCCTAAATCTAAAGGGAACTATTAGAATTAAAATCAACAAAATCATGTATTAACCTAAACTCATTAAAAAGCTATTTAAGAGAAAAATGCACAAAAAATACTAAAACAAAATAAACTGCTATTTTTATTACACATTATTTTCTAGACAGAACTATTAATCTATAGAAAAAACAAGAAATGAAAAATATCAATTTTCCAATTTTATATGAATTATTAAAGATGCTAAAAATATAAAAGAAAATAAAATCCAAGAAATTGAAATAAATGGGGAGGGGGTATCAATAGCAACTGCGCTCAGTTCAATTGTTCATTGGGCTCAGACCTAGGGGGTGCCATTAGTAATGTGCGCAGGGCCCAGTTGGTTTCAGAAATTCAAATAAAAAATAAAAGAAAAAAAAGAAAATGATGCGGTGCGAATAGCAGGGATTTTGAGTGTAATTTCCATTGGGCTTCATTAGGGGTGTGGGGATAGCAAGATTGATCCAGGCCCATGAGGCTTCAATAAGTGAAACGCTGCGTTGCAGCTTTGGACTTTCCCCCCGTTTTCGCTTTGAATGCTAGCCATTGGATCTAACCCCAGGTCAAAGTCTCCCACCTAATCAGACGGTCATGGCGTCGTCTTCAACCTTGGACAAACCCTAACTGAAAATATTTCTCCCATGCGCGATCCTTCTCCACCTCTGTTCTCTCTCAATTCAGCATGAAATCCCAAACTATAAAGAGCAAACTTGATCTACTCTCTCCCAGGAATACTACCATGCCAATATCTTGGATTGAAACGCCCTAGAACTCACAAACCGATAACAAGAAATCCATTGTTCACCAACTTTCCACTGACATGCACTCTCACGATTCTCTAATTTCTTGGTACTAATGTGTTCCTCATATTGCCCTGATCCTAGCATGCTATCCAGCTTGTATTAAAACCTCCTGAACTAAGAGTTCTAGGTCATTAAAGTTGCACTGCCCTAAGGTAAAACTTCACTAATGGCTCTCAAAGTTTGTGTACATCATCATCTCCTTAAACCTAACAAATCTAACCTAATAATTCAGACTAAAATGACATAATTAAAGCTGTATGGATCAAGATACATACCTGCTATCTTGATGAAAACAGTTGTGGAATCGTGCCTCCCAAGTCTTGCAAAGCTTCAAGAATGATCCTCAGATGGTATTGGTGCTTCTGTTTGCAACAAACTACATATAGAGAGCTTGTGGTGAGAGCTGCCAATCTGCTACGGATCTTTGCAATTTCAACTTCAATTCTTCAAACCTCCATTGATAAACTTCTGACTAAGCTTGTATGCACTCAATAGGCTCTATGGATCATGAATGAAGAAGGAGATTGAACAGAATTGGTGATGAATGAACACTTTCACTCTTTCTTGCACTTGAAGCTACAATGAAATTCTCACTTTTCTCTCTCTCTATTCACCAACCTTTGCACCTAATGCTCTCTACTCATTTTATAGATGATGATGGAAATGTCTAGAAGTTTCTGGAACAGTCTAGGAGAGTGTAGAATATCTCATGTCATGATATGATAATCCATCTCTTCTCATATAATATCTCATGTCAAAATCCCTTGCAGCCCTTAAATTACACTTGAATTTCTCCTTCCATGAGTTATTAGGAGTGTAGGAGTGGATATTAAGCTTGTATGTGGCATTTCCTTAAGCTTTGCACTTGTGCCTTATTATGCAAGTAATGGATTTACAAAGCAACTCCATTTTTAAACCCTCAAACCAAAATTGTGGCTGAACCAAAGTCTTTAAAATGTGGTTTAGAATCAATTTGATATATTACATGACCCATTTTGGATTTATAGATTGCCCAAACCAATTTCCAACTTGAACTTTTTCAACTTATATGCCATTTTCAAGTCATTTTTACCAACTTTTATCAATCTGAGTTCTATGCATTTCCAAACTTCCATGACCTCTTTTATAGACTTAAAATGCCATTTTGAGCAACTTTGATGTTGGGAAGTTTATCATTTGAAGCTTCCTTGTATGAGTTTCAGGCATAGGCTAAGAATGACCTGTAATTCTCAAATGACCAAAATACCCTTTGCTTGCCAAGGACATAAGTAGAGTTCCACAAATCATATGAAGGCATACCATACCTTCATAGAAATCTAAGACAATTAGGAACAACTCTCATGTTTGCCAAGAATTCATTTGAAAACTCCTTGAAGGTCAAAAGTTGCTTGGAAGACAGACAACTTTCACAGACAAATTTCAGTGTCCTCTGAGGACCTGTAACTTGCAAGAGCTATAACTTGAGTTCTATAAATCATCTTGATGACTTCCACCACTCAAATTAAAGCTATGAAGATACTCTACAAGTTTCATGTGTACCAGAAATTCATATGAAGCTTGCATTTTGAGTTACACTACTTTGAAGTTTGACCTAAATCAGGGGATTTTACACTGAAACCCTAATTTGGTAACTCCTCTTCTCCTTGACTCCTGTTGATTTTTCTTTGGCACAACACCATATCCATATCCATATAGCAAATAATGAATCCCACATTCTTCAAATGAGCCTTGATGCCTTTCAAAACAAGTCTTTGACCTAGGATTGACCTAGATAAAACCCTAGTTGACTGCCTTCAACTGAGGCTCTTGCAATCATTCCAATGACCTGGTTCTCCTAAAAAATGATCATCTAGGCTATTCATAACATCCATACACACTCCATGCTCTTGGCTCATAGCTCATACACCCTCTGCTGATCCCCAAACAACCTCAAGATAGGGGAGAACCCAATGAGTGATCTGTCAACTCTTTAAAGTTCAAATTCTTCCCTGATGACATGAATAGTCTTGAATATGAATGAAACCCTCTGAATATGCCTCTTGAGACAAGAATAGCACTTGATTCCCTATTTAAGATATCTTGCTTATGCTATGCAATGCAGATGAATACACTATGTACATGATGACAATGCAAATGACTATGCAATTGAAACATAAGCCTAGGTTAGGAAGGTTGGGCAAATTTTGGGGTGCAACACATCCCACTGATTGTAAGCTTCAAAAGAAACAATTCAGGCAAAAGTTAGGGATAATAAAAGAGGAGATCTTCAAATCCTTATTATGAAAGTCCTCAATGAAAAACCAAATGTTGTATAGGAGCAGTGACTTCCTTTTCAAAGGTCCCTTGACTTTTGAACCATGATCATGACTATCATCAGTGCAATTTCCAACCTATGGGAACCTGAGCAAATAGTATGAGTTAACCGAGCGTAAGACTGAAGATTATCACGTAGATTGGGTGGGCATAAATAAACTTTGAGCATTTATCCTTTATTTCTTAAACCTTGAACCTGGCCACGTTACAACCCTCAAAAGACCTAATTGAAGCAAGATTATTTTGAAAGCATACTACAGTAAGGTTGCGTAAGCTGACTCCAAAAGATTTTTGCAAATCAACTATTTAGGCATTACACCTTTGCTTTACACTTTAAGTGTTTTGAATCGCCGTGTTCTGATATGAAACTCTTATACTTTGCATATTTCAAAAGTGATTTTGATTTCAAAAGTTGCATGAACTTTACATTACCATGTTTGTATGAACCCTTTTTTTTGTAAACTGGCTTTCCACTCAAGGAATTTTCAAACAATCGAGAAACTTGGTCGGTGATCCTATCAGGGGCAAGTTCCTTACAAATCCTATCGAGAATCAGTTTAAGATTTGTCGTTCAGTGCAAGTTCTTCTCAGATTTGGTTTATAAAAAAAAATTTCAAGACTCGGGATGGGGCAAGCTTCTCAAGCTCAGTAAAGCAGTTATCTACAGAATCAGACAAGCTGAAGCAATTATCAACTCATCTACAACATGCAGCTAATATGGGGCGGTTTACTTGAGGAATCCCCAAGCAGATCTCCATCCTTCCTACAAGGATCATCAGTTTGATACAATTTACCAGTGTGGTAGAGATATGTTCAGCAGTGGTATCTCTAGTCCTCAAGTAGTATGACATTGATATTTGTGTTGAGCAATCAGTTTTCCAGTCTTGTCTTCTCACCAGAAGATTCGAACCATGTCGTCGACGTCTACATTTGCATTTGATCATATATCATAGCGATTCATATACATATGAATAACAAGATTGTTTCATCCTCATTTGTATTTCTCCCGAGGTCATGTTGTTATCCATATCTTACCTTGTGGTCAAAGTCCAACTCACTTGGCATCTATCAAACAATTTTTGTCCTATTTATCTGACGTTCTTTCAGATATGACTTTTCTTATCTGATTATTTTTCCAAATATGTTTGTTCCTCTTACATCCAATACAGTTCTCAGGTATTGTGATTATACCTTTCATTCAAAGACATTATTGGATGTCTGGTATCTTTTTATCCAATGCCATTCATGGATGTCACCCATGTTTATCTCTCTAATGTTTTTCCAGATTGAGTCTTTGTTCTGATGTTTTCCAAGAACCTATCTGATGTTTTTCCAGATATTCCCTTTGACTCTGATGCTTTTCCAGAATCTTTCTGAGGTTTTTCTGGATATATTTCTCTCTCTGATTTTTTTCTAGATTGAGTCTTTATTCTGATGTTCTTCCAGAATTTATCTGATATTTTCCAGATATTCCCTTTGATTATGATGTTTTTCCATAATCTTTCTAAGGTTTTTTTGGATATGCTTCTCTCTCTGATGTTTTTCCAGATTGAGCCTTTGTTCTAATGTTCTTCCAGAACTTATCTGATGTTTTTCTAGATATTCCCTTTGATTCTGATGCTTTTCTAGAATATTTCCGAGGTTTTTTCGGATATGCTTCTCTCTCTGATGTTTTTTCAGATTGACTTTTGTTCTGATGTTCTTCCAAAACTCCTTTTGTGTCTATCTGATGCTTTTCTGGATATAACTTTTGTTCTAATGTTCTTCCAGAACTCCTTTTGTGTCTATCTGATAATTTTCTGGATATGACTTGTGTTCTGATGTTCTTCCAGATCTCCTTTTATGTCTATCTGATACTTTTCCGAATATGACTTTTGTTCTGATGTTCTTCCAGAACTCCTTTTGTGTCTATCTGATGCTTTTCCGGATATGACTTTTGTTCTGATGTTCTTCCAAAACTCCTTTTGTGTCTATCTGATATTTTTCCAGATATGACTTATGTTTTGATGTTCTTCCATAACTCATTTTGTGTCTATCTGATGCTTTTCCGGATATGACTTTTGTTCTGATGTTCTTCCAGAACTTCTTTTGTGTCTATCTGATGCTTTTCCGGATATGACTTTTGCTTCTGATGTTCTTCTAGAACTCCTTTTGTGTCTATCTGATATTTTTCCGGATATGACTTTTGTTCTGATGTTCTTCTAGAACTCCTTTTATGTCTATCTGATGCTTTTCCATATATGACTTTTGTTTTGATGTTGTTCAAGAACTCCTTTTGTGTCTATCTGATGCTTTTCTAGATATGACTTTTGTTCTGATGTTCTTCCAGAACTCCTTTTGTGTCTATCTGATGCTTTTCCAGATATGACTTTTGTTCTGATGTTCTTCTAGAATTCCTAATGTGTCTATATGATGTTCTTCCATATATGGCCATGTTTATTTTACGTTCTTCCAGATACGACCTCTCCTATCTGATGTTCTTGTAGATATGATGTTGCTTATCTGACATTCTTCTAGATATGTCTTCAAAATCTTTTCCCGTACATTTAATGCTTTTCTAAATGTTTCAGATATATCTTAAAATTTTTTGTCTTCATCTAATTCTCTTCTAGATGTCTTCAATTTGTTTCTGACTTTGGTTAACAACTTTTGAATGTTTTAAATTCTGTTCCATTTACCATCTAGTGCTTTTCTGGATGTGTTATGGAGTTTATTCGATATTTTTCCGAATATCTCTGGTGTGTTTCAGAGTTTATTCTATGTTTTTCGAATATTTTTTATGTTTGTTATATTTTCTAGAGTTTATTCAACGCTCTTCTGAATGTCTCTGATGTCTGTTTTTTCAAGAGTTTATTCAATGCTATTCTAAATAACTCGGATGCTTGTTTCAATGTTCCTCATATAGTTCCCAGAATTCTCCTCACCTCATTCAATGATCTTCTGAATATTGTGACTCTTTTCTATCCAATTCCGTTCATGAATGATAACTATTGCTTCCCCAGTGCTGCTACCTCTTCCTAGTGAGTGGTTACTCATTGTGTTGTCTCTATCCTTGTTGGCTTTTGTCTCGTATGTAGTTTTTGCATTTATCATTCCATCATTTTCCTCATGCTAGAATTCATGGCATGTTAGCATTGCATATTTTCCTTTTGACCATAGCATAACATATCAGGCATCTAAGGGCAAAAATTTTGGTTATCTACATTTAAATACCTTTCACCATGATTTCATGAGGATTATCATCACCCATCCGGTGAATGTATTTAAATAGGGGCTACTGTCATACCCCAAAGTTTACTACTCTGATATTTTTCCTATCATTTTAAGTCAATCATCTTTGCATTGGTAGTCATGTAGTCCATTAATCATTAGTCATGTTTTTTTTTCTTGTTTAATATTTGTTATCTATTCTTTTTTTAATTCATTTGTTTTCATAAATCTTAGAACTTTATGTATTCTTTTTAATGTAGAATTTTATTTTATTTTATTATTTATTACTTTTAATTTACTAATTTAATTTAAATTTTATTTCTTCTTTTTGTTAAGATATTTTTATTTATTTTTATTTTTATTTATTTATTATTAATTATTATTATTATTATTTTTATGTTATCATTATCTCATTTGTTAAAAGTCCACACAATAAGCCCAATAAAAACAATTAAGTCGCTACAATCAATCATACACTATTTTCAATCAAAACCAATAGTTATGACCTTCACTTGCAACGTGCACCACTTGTACCAAAACAAAAAACCTGTCAACCAACCTGCAAAACCAAGACAAACTATCTTGCTGAACTTATTCACCAAAAAAGGACATGCTTTATGCTACCAACCTGCTTCACAAAGCTCATGAGCATCAAAACAAAAACACTGTATAACCCTGAATCTCCACCAACACGGAACAACAACAATTCACTTTGCCAAAGCCTGTCCAATCTGCCAAAACCTGTGATTTGAAAATAGCTTGTCAAATGAAGACTTAATCAACAAGTTTGGTCTGGTTTTAAAAATATGAGAATAGATTCAGAAGAAAAAAATTCGGAAGAGAAGGGGGAGAAAATTCTGAAAAGAAAAACAAACTAACTTCTTCAAACACAAAAATAAGAGAGTGTCTTTT
Source organism: Lathyrus sativus (assembly GCA_963859935.3). Lineage (NCBI taxonomy): Eukaryota > Viridiplantae > Streptophyta > Magnoliopsida > Fabales > Fabaceae > Lathyrus > Lathyrus sativus. The sequence goes on along the minus strand of OZ012739.1, from coordinate 674,488,831 downwards.
CTTTGGAGACTCTCGTTTTCCCTCTACGAACGAACTCACAACCGAAATGCCAAACCTTCATTTCATTTTTTTTACCTTCAAAAGATCTCTCTCAATCCCTTCGGATGAGGACCTTATTCACCTTCTTCAACATTAACCTACAAAGTTCCAACAACACAAAACCTGCAGTGGGTAAAAAAACGAAACCATTTGAAACGTTTTGAGAAAAAGAAAAGGAGAAAAATAAATTAAAAAGAGGAGAAAACAAAGACTAGGGGGTCGTTTTTCAATCATATAGAAGCACCTAAAATCGTCACGACCGTCCCAATTTTCTCCTTCACAAACTTTCCATCAACTCCATCGTGCCTACCACCACCACATCTTCATCATTACCAAACATTATGTACTCCCTCATTAAAAACAACATTCAACCTTCCTGTTTACTGTGAACTTTGGTAAACAACCGCTGGTCTATCAATTTATAATAAATTGACTAACTTGCAGAATCAACCATACTAAATCCTAGAACACGTGCTAAGATTGTTTCAACTGGGCGAAATTAGGAATGTAGAGTGCGGAAAGTGTAAATGTTACAAACGTAATGCTAAGATTATTGCCAAACTCCGCGTTCGATGCAAATCCTTTGAAATATTAAAGGACTTTAAAATAAAGATGCAAGTAAATAAATGACTTGAAGGATAACTCTAATCAGAACTCCACATTCGACTAGGGGGTCTTTGCAACGCAAATGGGCAGAAAAACGTAGAGGGCAGTTTGAAATGTAAAAGCTGAAAGTTAAAAGTGGTAAGTGAATTGTAAAGACAAATTGCATTAATAATAAAAAGTTTGGTGTTGTATCACGTACATTCTCGTTAAACTCGTTTCTCTACACGCGGGTACTCAAAGTTGTATGAACTAGTACAGTAATGAATGAACACCCCAATTACATTAATTTTACATCTATTTATAGTGCTATAAAATAACTTCTGCATGGCGGTTGAGACTTCTTATCGTGCTTCTTTTGGCGCTATCTTCGTCTTTCTAACCGTTCCCACATTTTCTACTTGGTTTGAATTTTGAACATTTAGAAATTCCCTCCAATTTTGGTAAACCTTCCTCGCGCTCTCCTTGTTGTAGTCTTCGTCAAAACACTTTCCAACACTTAGCATTTTTTAGCTTCTTTTCGTCTTTCTTCGACTTGAAGCCTCTTGATGTTGGTCGAAATTCTCTTGTATGCCAAGTATTGATATTTTTGACTTCAGATAAATATGATCTTCGACTGGCGTCGAAAATTAGGAGTCAACAAATTGCCCCCAAAAATTGTCCTTTCACCAATCTTGGGTTGGAAGGTCAGTTTTTCTTTTATTTTCGACGTGTCACTTTGCATGTCTTCATTTCAACTTCCACTCTTTGTTTAGTGGCGCAACTGTTCAGTTTTTTCCTTCCATGCTTATGGCACCCACTACGCCACTATGTCAAATCCGAAACGTCTTTTCGGCCGTATTCATCATCACTTGTCTTAGAAACATGCGCTTATATTCTGACCATCACTTTCTACACGCATCTTCAAACTAACACGTGTCCCACTGCTTGATCATTTTCAACGGTGGATCTCTTTCCTTTGGGATTTACAAATACTTATAAATACCTTTCTTTAGCGTTTCGTGAAATCTTTACGTTCTCTTGAATTTCAAACGTTTTCTTCCTTCTCTATTCTCCTTCCTTTTGTTCAGAAAGACAACTCTTTTTCTTTCCTATCACTAACAATGGCTTCTTCTCAAACCGCTGCTCAAGAAAAGAAAATCCAAAAAGGACACACCACCCAAACAAAATAACCTCTCCCCTCCTTCATCAACCTAGTCGGTCCTCATGTGGTGGAGAATCGTCTATGTGTTCTGGAACCTACCTCTGAAACTGCCAAAAGCATTTATCGTTCTCAGGTAATGATCCCCTTAATTATTTCAGGTAAACCCCATGTTATATCTGGTCCTTTAGCTCAGGTTGACCTTTTTGATCTACGACTAAGTGAGTTCCTACCGTCTTACCGGAAAACCAGGCCTTTAGGGCAAAAAAGCTTTTCAGATCCTTCTACCGGTACCGTTGATTCTACTTCATCAACAGCCTTTGACTTAAGTTACCTTGCTGATGGTACTCATTTATTAAGAGATGTTGGTCCCCTGAAGGATTTCGACCTTTGGATGTCAAAGATAGAGAAAGTCAAGGTTGATCACTGGAAATCTGTGGGAATTTATGACCTTCTAATGTTGTCAAAAACTCCTCTTTACTATTGCCTCAATTTGCTGGTGGCTTCATTGTATTTCTGGGACATCACCCATTATACATTTCACTTGCCATGTGGGATGGTTTCTCCCATGCTTTTCGACATAACCGTTATCGTCGGCCTTCGACCTGACGGTATTTCTTACCAACCCGATTTTGATGCTGATGACTATATCCACCCCTCCAGTCCTAAACTCACATACACTCACTTCATCAACCACCACTTTGATCAGGATATTGACAGTGTGTCAGATGAATAACATGTGGCGTTTCTTGCTTTGTGGTTGTCGAGATATGTTTTCTGCACCAAGTCTCTCTAAGTGGCCAAAAAATATTTCCCTCTGGCCAATCAATTACACCATAACACAGGCGTTTGCCTAAGTGAACTGATTTTGGCATCTCTTTATGAGTCTATGAGTGAAACAGTCTCTCGACTGAGGCGTTTAAAAGCCCGTGACACCGTATCTTTGACTGGTCCTTTATGGTTATTTCAACTATGGTTGAACGCTACCTTTAAGATCAACTTTCCTAGACAAAGACCAGTTGTCGGAGCATCTGCTAGAATTGAGGAGAGGAAAGTCGAATGGCCTTGTTTGGTTCAATTAACTCCCATCGATGAGGGCGTAACTGTCAAGGACGCCTTTACTAGCTATGTTCTGATGTTTGTCAGTTGTTCTAAATTTACTCCTAGTATGGCACCTTTTGTTACTAGGCATTTTAGCCCTTCATGGTTCAAAAGGCCATTTCTTGTTCCCTAGGGACACAGTGATGAGGAATCTACTACAATCTAGGAAGCCTTTTTGATTCCTAGATTTATTGTTAACAGGCTTGATGCCGGGAAAGGCCTAGCATCTCTGATCGCCTCTCAGCCTAAGCTTGTATCGCACCAATTTGGGTTAATTCAAAGTTTTCCCAAATGTTTGTATGACAAGAAAGGCCAAGTGATCCTTTTTACTGCTATATTTTATGAAGATAATTTTAGTGACATCTTCACCGAGTCTAGCCATAGATCAGGCATACTTTCGCCCGTGTTTTTTGAACCGTCTGTTTTATGTACTTCTTCTTTCCACCATTGGTGGTTAAAACATTATGCTGAACATTTCCTTGATATTGCTGTTTTTTCTTCTCTGCTTGATCAAGCTTTTCTTGCCGTGCAGGACAAGTCGAAGAAAAGTAAGCTTACTCATGTTCAAGAAATTCAAGCTTTCCAGAAGTACTTTGAAACTGTTTATTGACCAGATGATCTTAGTCGAACCATCCATGAGGCTGCTGTTATTTTAAAACACAAATTCTCTCAAAAATTGGATACCTTAAAACTCCCTCCTAATGTTCCTCGTGAGAAACGTTATGAGGTGGCTTTTAAACTCTTTCCTCCTAAGTTCCCTCACTTGCCTACTGCTGATTTTGGAGTGGCACTTGCCCCTCTATTTCCAGATTGGTTTATGTGCGCTGAGGACTTAAAAGTCCTTCGACAACAATCCTAACCAAAGGCTCGACGGGTGGTTCCGACTAAGCATACCTTAGACAGTTTCAAAGGACACCTTCATATAGGGATTCAAAACGTTCGGATCAAATCTGACGTATATGAAGGTTTGACTCCTTTTGCTTATGATTGTGCTATTACCTTTCCGTTATCTAATCTGGCAATCATACATTATTTTCAGTTGTGCCTAGGAAGGCGCTGTCTACTAGGGCTACCACTGCTCAAGGTGGTACTGAAATTGAAAGCAAGACGGTACGTGTTGTTTCCTTTGCCTTCTCCTTATATTTTCCTTTACTCTCATATTCACATTGTATCTCTTTCTCTTTTTAGACTAGGCGTAAACCTCCTACTCCTTCGAAGAAAGGTAAGAATGATGCGCCTATTATTGTCACTTCTAACGCAGACGAATCTCCTGAAGATACCTTGGTACATAAGAGAAAAAATCCAATGAAAGTGTCTGGCTCTACTGGCCCACCTCCGTCGAAGGTGGCCAATATTTTTGGTTCGACATCCACTTTTGGTGATGTCGAAGGACACGTCCCTGTGACTGCTGCGAATCCAACTGCCGGTATTCACGGGGATACTCTTCCTACCCCAGGTGCTACTTCGACTCAGGTATGCATGAGTTTCTTTTAGTTATGCAACCCTCATTGTGCAATATTTTTGTCTTATTTTCCTTAAACGTGTTTCCAGATTGACACCACTATTAATGCTCCAACCCCAGTTTCCGGTACCTATGCTCCTTATTCCATCAATAGCCAAGTTGAGTGGACTTATCACCCTTCTTCTGACCTTGGCTCTGGCTTAAGTGAAGTAAACTAACCTATTGTTCCTTCTGCAGGAAATAAAACTCCTTTGGTGCCCACCAATACTCAATAAGCTCATGCTGATGATTGCAATTCTGGATACGATGATGCTTCTAGAACTCCAAACCCTGTCCATTCTGATCCTATGATTACAGATGAAGTAACTGTTGAAGAAATTCTTGTACCTTCGATCCTACCAACCACTGATGCTTCACTTCTAGTGATTCAAGAAGAATCTCAAAGGGATAATCCTTCCAACGCTCCTCTTACCCCCAGTGATCTCCAACTTAATAATGAAAAAGAAGAAATGCCAATGTCTATGGAAGGAGGCGCTGAAGATAACCATTCGAGAGGGAACGGGAGTTCTGAGGAACTTGAAGACGAAGAAGAAGAAGAAGAGGAAGAAGAGGGAGAAATCGCGAATGAAGATGATCACACTGCTCCTGAGCCTCATCCTCATTCATTTGTCATAAAGAAACCTTTTCCAATAGCAAGTACTGAGGACCCCCTCATAGCTCTTAAATAGTCAAACCCATGAGTGTATGCCAAGAGAATCCTTGAGCAGAAATGTGGCCTTGCTTCTGGTTCTTCGACACCTTCTACTTCTCCTGCTTCAGAAGCTTTAGGCAAGACTATCCTTCAATCTGTCAAGAAGAAGTTTTTTAAAGGCGATATCAAAACTGTCTTAACTGCAGATCCTACATCTTGACTATACTTAAACGACCAGCTCAAGAAGATAAACTTGACCATTCTTAGTCCAGAGATTCATGGTTTCTTGTTGGACTTGATAGTCATGATAGATTCTTTATCTTTGGAACTTCGACAACTTCCTCCTACTTTAAAGGAAATTGAAAATAAGGTTGGTCAAGAGAGTGTAGCCTGGACTGGTGCCCAAGAATCTAAAGCCAGGATTGCCATGCTGGAAGGCGCTAACCAGAAGCACCGAGAGGAAATAGAAATCAATCAAAAAGATATCATCTTGTGGCAGCAACAGATCAAGGAACTCCAGGAAAAGATAGCCAATGCTGAAAAACGTAATGTGGAATTAAGAGCCTCTATCGACCCTGATGTAGCCCATGAGCTAAAGAGCACCATTGATTTTATTAACGCGGCTCAAAGACTTGAAACAGAACTTGTGACTGCTAGACTCGACCAATCTCTTTGTGAAGCTCGCATTAATCACCATCTGGACACTTTCTCCAAGTTAAAGTCGAAATTTCCTTTCTAACGTTCTCGACCTTATATGATCATCTTATCATGTGGCTGACGCCACCTTTTTTGTAATGAAAATACTTTATTTGGTACTTGAATTTATTTATGTAGATTTTAAAGCCACACTTTACTTACGTATGGTCTAAAAGATTTTAGTTCATCTTGTTTTTTAAGGCTTTCCCTTTTCCCTATAACGGAATGCCTTATCTTTAATTTTTTATTGGTTGCTCCAACGGCATAACCTAATCTTTGTCTTTTTGCCATTTTCCTTGACCAATTCGGGTTCACTCTTTCTTCTATAAATCTCTCTTTCCCTGAATCACCGTTCCATACTCACTACTGGTAAACATGAGTTCCAATTCAAAGAAATATGCCATCCAAACCCAAACAAGAGAAGTGAATAATCTTGCGGTGGTGGCACGACCCAGTGCATCAACAAGGTCTAGAACCTCCCAAGGGGCACCTCCTCCCTCAAAGAGAACAAAAACTCGTATAAAGTTGCTTAAGACAAGACGTCCTCGTTCTCCCACCTCAGATGATGAAGCTGACGAAGATTATATGGAGTACCTTAAGTCCATTGATTTGAGATATTCTGAATAATTTCTTGAGTCATGAACCTTTTGTAATGTTCTCTTTTTTGTTTTTTTTCGTACGCCATGTTAGCCTTTTGGCCTATTTTGGCTCCTGGCGTTAATTTTAATGAAATCTAATCTTTAATATGGACTTCTTGTAAGATAGGCTTGTATCTCTTTAAATACTTGCCATTTACTTTCAAGATTCTTTTGTCTTTGTCCAGCTCTTCAATTTCATAAGCTCCATTTGAAAATACTTGGATAATACGAAATGGACCATCCCATTTAGGAGACCATTTGCCTAAGGTTCTATCTCTCCGATCCATAGGCAGAATTACTTTCCATACGAAATCTCCTTCTAAAAACGACTTAAACCTAACCTTTTTGTTATAAGAGTCTTCGACTCTCTGTTTCTGTCATCTTAATACTTTCAAGGCTTCAAGCCTCTCTTCATCTAAATCCACTAGTTCATCCAGCATCATTACCCAATAAGATTGCGAAGGGATCTCATGATGTCTCTGGACTCTTACTGATTGTAAGCATATTTCGACAGGCAGCACTGCATCGTGCCCAAAGGTTAGCCTAAATGGTGTAGTATTAATAGCGTCTTTTGGTGATGTTCGACATGCCCAAAGGATTTGGTCCAACGTCTGATGCCAACTTCGAGGCTTTTTCCCTATATGCCTCTTAATCAACCCAATTATCACCTTATTAGAAGCTTCAACTTGCCCATTTGCCTGGGCATAATAAGGTGTTGATGTTAACAACTTAAAACCCATTTTATTAGTAAATTCCTGCATCTTTCGACCGACAAACACTGATCCTGGATCCGTCGTGATCATTTCTAGAATGCCAAATCTGTATATGATATGCTTTTGGATGAACTCGATTACGTCTTCTTGACCCACATTTACTAATGGTATTGCTTCGATCCATTTGGTAAAGTAGTCAATTCCAACCAAAATATAATTCTGGTTTTTTGACGATGCTGGTCAAATCTCGCCTATTATATCCAAAGTCCACGCTCTAAAAGGCCAAGGTTTCACTATTGAATGTAATTCATTCACAGGGATATGTTGTATACCAGCGTGTATTTGGCAATCTTGACATCCTTTAGCGAATTCTATATAATTTTTTAACATAGTGGGCCAATACAGACCTTGTCGAAATAATAACCATTTCATCTTATGACCAACTTGGTGTGCTCCACAAGCTCCATTGTGCACTGTCGAAAGAGCGATGTATGCCTCTTCTTCATTGAGGCATTTCAGCAAAACCCCCTGTTTACTGTGATTTTTGGTAAATAATCGCTGGTGTATCAACTTCTAAGAAATTGACTAACATGCAGGATCGACCATACTAAATCCTAGGACACGTGCAAAAGAGTGTTTTCGACTGCGTGAAATTAAAGCTGGAAAGTGCAGAAAAGACTTCGTAAATGTAATGCTAAGCTTGTTGCCCAACTCCGCATTCGACGCCAACCTCATGAAATCGTAAAAGACTTCAAAATAAATATGTAAGAAAATAAATGGCTTGAAAAATAACTCTAATCAGAACTCCGCGTTCGACTAGGGGGTCTTTGCAAAGCGAATGGGCAGAAAATTGTAAAGGGCAGTTTGAAATGTAAAAACTGAAAGTTAAAAGAGGTAATTGAATTGTTAAAACAAATCGCATTGATAGTAAAAATTTTGGTGTTGTATCACGTACATTCTCGTTGCACTCGTTTCTCTACACGTGGATACTCAGAGTTGTATGAACTAGTACGGTAATGAATGAACACCTTTATTACATGAATTTTACATCTGTTTATAGTGCTAAAAGGTAACTTCTATATGACGGTTGAGACTCCCCATCATGCATCTTTGGCGCTTCTTTTGTCTAACCGTTCCCACACTTTTGTTAAGCTTGAATTTTGAATACTTGGAACTTCCCTCTTCCACGCTTCCCTTGCTGTAATCTTCGTCGACCGTTTTTCAATACTTACCATTTTTAGCTCTTTTTCTCTTTCTTCGACTAAACCCCCTTGATGCTGGTCGAAGTTCTTTTGTCTGCTTAGTATTAGTGCTCTTGACTTCAGGTAATACAATCCTCGACTGATGTCGAAAATTAGTGGTTAACACCCCCTCAGGGGTCTTTTTGAACAACTCATTACCCATGAGTGTGTAACTCAACGCTTGGTACTTGATTTTTCGCTCTGTTGAACCTGTTGAATTTTGCAGGTACTCGACTATAACCTTTCTCCAGTCTTTCTCTGTTAAATTATCTATGGTAAAAATTTGAAAATTTTCGCCATTCAAGTATCCAAGTTTTGTAGATTCCATATTTGATGGGCATAACCCTACAATCTTTATCTTTTCTCTTGCTTCGATTGCTTCTTGAAATTTTCCGCTTGACACCTTGTATCCAGAGGCAATTTGGGCTAAATCATTAGCAACTTGGTTTTTTATCCTCGGTATGTGTTGGATAGAAACTACTTCCAACCTCCTTAACAATCTATTTGCCACCACAAAGTAAACAATGAGATTTTCTTTAACACATTTGTACTCCTTTGTAATTTGTTTTATGACCAATTCAGAGTCTCCCTTTATTTCGACTCTAGTTTCCCCCAATTCTAACAAAATTTCGAGGCCAGCAATCAATGCTTCATATTCAGCCTCATTGTTAGAACATGGGTTATCAATCCTGAACTTAAATTTTGTTGGAATTTTCTCAGGAGAAATAATAACGATACCTACTCCTGTTCCATTCTTATGGCTAGATCCGTCGAAGTACAACTTCCAGGAGGGTATCTCAACATAATATAAATCAGTTTCGTTTATCGAATGGTCGACTAAAAAATCAGCCATGATCTGGCCTTTCATAGCTTTTAAAGGCTGGTAAGTTAGCAAATATTCCGTTTGAGCTAAAACCCATTTACTGATTCGACTATGCAAAATAGGTTAAGATAGCATATGTTTTATGACATCAAAATGAGACAAAATATACACATCAACAGACCTTATATATTGCTTTAATTTAGTACAAGAGAAATACAAACAAAGACACAATTTTCCAATCATACTGTATCTCGTTTCTGCATCATTTAAAACTCTACTTAGATAATAAATGGCTATTTCGACTCCATTTGCATCTTCTTGAGCTAACATGCTCCCTAAGATTTTATCTGATGCAGCTATATATAACCTCATACTTTTGCGGCTACAAGGTGGAGATAAAATTGGTGGGTGACTTAAGTACTCTTTGATCATGTCGAAAGCGTCTTGCTGAAGTTTCCCCCACTCAAAATGATCTTTGTTGAAATGAAGCAATGGCGAAAACACTTGCATCTTGCCACTTAGGTTAGATATGAATCTTCTTAAGAAGTTTATTTTGCCTAGCAACGACTGCAACTCCTTCTTTGTTGATGGCGCTTTCGCTTCCATTATTGCTTTGGTTTTATTTTGATTGATTTCAACCCCTTTCTTATGGACCACAAATCCCAAGAAATCTCCTGCCTGTACACAAAAAGCACATTTAAGAGGATTCATCTTAAGACCAAATTTTCTCATTCTAAGAAAAGACCGTTTCAAATGGTCAAGATGTATTTGTCCAGAAACAGACTTTATGACACTGTCATCAATATAAATTTTCATGAAAGTTTCTATAAAATCATGGAAAATAGAATTCATGGCTCTTTGGTAAGTAGCGCTAGCATTTTTTAGACCAAAAGGCATCACTACCCACTTGTAAGTGCCTAAGGCTCTTGGACAATGAAAAGCAGTTTTTGAAATATCTTCTTCAGCGATGAATATTTGGTTGTACCCAGAATATCCATCTAGCATGCTTAAATATTCGTGTCCAGCCGCAGAATCTACTAGCATTTCTGCCACTGGCATTGAATACTCGTCTTTAGGAGTAGCGGTATTTAGATCTCTAAAATCTATACATACTCTTAAAGATCCATTCTTTTTTATGACAGGCACAATATTGGCTAACCATTCGACATACCTTGTTGTGCGAATGAATTTGCACCGAAGTAGTCTTTCGACCTCTCCTTTAATTTTTGACAATATTTCTGGGGCAAACCGTCTTGGACCTTGCTTGACAGGCTTTTTCCCAGGTATCAAAGGTAACTTATGTTCAACCAATTCTCTGCCTAAACCAGGCATTTCATCATAGTCCCAAGCGAAACAATCTCTGAATTCTTTTAGCAAATGGACCACCTTGGTTTTTGAGTTGGGGATCTATCTTTACGCTGACGTATGTCGGCCTTTTTAGTTCCCCTTCACCTAGATCAACTTCTTCTAAAGGGTCCTGTGCTAGCATCTTGATAGGGTTTACTAGTGGATCCTTTTCGAACCCCAAAGGTTCATCGTCATAAATGGCGTCCAATCGTTGATCTTGGCCACCTGTTAGAACAATGATAGAGTATCGGGTTTTGTTATCGTCTCCACAGGGAATATGTGATATTGCCGCTGTTCGACAGTTGGAAAATACCTAGGTCAAGAGTTGGAAAATACCTTTCAATAATAAACCAACACAAAGAGTTATAAATAAAACAAGGTTTTCACCATATATTCATCATCAAAGAGTTTACAAATGAAGATCATCCCATATATATACAAAGCTTATGATCATCTACATCTAACCTTGACAAAATGAGAGTTTAGCTACTCATTTCCATGGTAGCTTGCACAACAAGTTTCAGAAGAAGGTTGATGTACATCCGAGTCGAAGAATCGAGCTTGGATGAGAATTCAACTTCTTTTTGTAAAATATTGTTAAGAGATGAAGAAATGAGAGAGATTGGGTTTCTAGGGCACAAAAATCAGCTTTGGAGCAAAAACTAGTAAGACAATATGATATTGTTTCCAAAAAGTAACCATGCTACTTATAGAAAAAGGTTTTGAGCTGTCATGCTCGCTAGGCGAGCAGAATGGTTCACCTAGCGAGCCCCAAAATGTGCCACTGGTCAAGCCTGCGTCCAGAGGATTCAACCCATATGAGTCTGGGAGTGTTCGCTAGGCGAGCAGATCGTTGCTTCATTCGCTGCAACGAGCCTTGGTCAATTTGATTCTAGAATGCTTCGCTACTTGCTCTCTAGGTGCTCGCCTAGCGAGTCCTTCGCTGCCTTCCTCGCCCCAAGAGAATGATGCCAATTTGATTCTGTCCAAGTCTGGGAATGTTCGCTGGCAGCTCGCTACATGCTCGCCTAGCGAACAGTTCGCTGCCTCACTCGCCAGCGCTTTGTCTAGCGAACATGCTTTTGCTTGCCTTCTTTCTTGATTCCTTTGCCATCTTTCTTGTGTCTTCAACTTCTATTCTTTAATGCCTAATTTCTGCACAATAATACACAAATCAAAGGTACCAAGAGTATTTCACATAACATTGCATATCAACAAAAGCAAGGGCGGTTTTGAACATTTTCTTGACAAAAAGGAGTGAAAGATGCCCACATTTGATAGCTCAAATAAGCACAATTGGGCATCTAACAACTCTCCCCAACTAGATTCTTGCTTGCCCTCAAGCAAAGTATGCCTCTTGGAGAACAAGAGGATTTGCTTAAAGAAAAAGATGTTTCCAAAATTGGATCAAATGGCTCAAACACAAGAGAATCAACTAGACACTAGTTCCCAATGGTTAGAACAACACAATACACAAGAACTAAATCCTTATAGCAATACAAAACATGTATCAATCCACAACAATGTTATCCTGAATGAATCACCCTATCTCTCATCTTCGAATAAGGATTGAAGAAATTACACGTTTGAGACCGCGGGCACAATTTCACTCTCCAACAAACAATGAAAAAATCAATTCAATTCATACAATGTCTAACAATTATAAATGAAAATGCGGAAGCACAAAGATCACTAAGGTCTTTTCCGGTTGTAGCTTGGTCAGGTTTACAAACAAGGGACATATTTAAAGCCATTGAAACGAAATTGCCGATGCAAAAGAGACATTCACTGTACAACTATTCACACATCCCAACTTCGTTTTACTTGTTTCTCATTTGAAACCTTCACAACTCTTATTTCACAACTCAATTATGTTTTTTTCAATATTTTTCTTCCAAGCAAGCATTCATTTTCATTCTTTTCTTTTGATCATTATTTTGTATTTTTTTTACACCGCATTCACAAAACAAATGTTTCTCTTTTTCTAATAATTTTTTTTCAATGCTTGTTTGGTTATTCAAGAGTTGTGACAACCTACCGACTTTCATTATCGTTCTCCCCAACTTATCTTTTACTTCCCTCATAAGTGAATGCTCTTGACTTTTTACGGTAAAAGAACAATAATAAAAAATTTTCAGGGTTTCAAGAAAAAAGATTTTTGAAGCCTCGCCTTATTTCAAGCCGAGATTCAAATGTTTAAGATCAAAGGGGTTCATAAATACTCTCTACTCATGAGTAAGTTTGTATTTGGAATTGGTTGTGCTCGAAAGGAAACAAGCGCCTTGATCATTTCTAATTGCTTCCACAAATTCGTAATAATAAAAGACAAAGCATGAATTAAATAAATCAATACAGTTTATTAGAATCCAACATTTAAGTGCACAATGGAGGTTTCCTTTTACAATTTGTAGTTCTAAGTCCTAGATGAATCACTCATTCAATTATGTTGCAAAAAGAACAATATTTAATCACAACAAGAGTAAATTTCTTCATGCATTTTAAATTTCTAACCGAAGGTAACCATGTACCTTAGCCTTATTCGCCTGTTTATTTTTATCATTGCCATCCAAGCTCGGATGCACCTTCATTGGATACTTCTTTCAGAGAGCAACCAATCTAGAAGGTTTGACACTCAACAACCACAAAAGTTATTAAATAGAATAAATTAAAACAAAACACAATAATTTAAGCAAAAACGTTAAACATTACTGAAAATAAAATAACTGAAATGTGCGTGGGGGACAAAACACCCCAAAAAGTACAATCAAAACAACTGAAATCAAAATAAAATATCCTGAAAATACAAAGCAATAAAACTGATAAAGATAAAAACTTAGTCCTCTTCGGACTCATACTCCTCATCATCGTCACTATCAACATCAAAATCTTCCTCGCCTTCCTCATCATCAGTCTCATCATCATCAGCCTCAACATCACCAGCATCAGCATCACCACCAACAGGACGACCACTAGAAGCACCTGCCCCATCTCCGAAAACAGGCATGTCCTCAGGCCAGCTCGCGTGCTGCAGAAACTGCTCACGTGTCATCATAGGACGCTCAACCGAAGGGTCATGGAACTGTAGCTGCAGTACCTGCATAGAGTCATGAATATCCACCATGGCACGCTGAGTTGCCGCCATCCAATCCCAATTGTAATTACAAACTGCCTGCGGAAGAGGATCGAACCCTTGAGAAAAAGCACCAGGACCATCAGTAGTCCCGGTATCAATAGCAGTTGCACCACTTCTGAAGTTCTTTGGATTACAATACTTGTCCACATATCGGTCATCGATTGTGGGCGAGATCTTCACTAAACTGCAAGATGGAAGCTCCATCCTCGACTGTGAGCATAAAGCCATAATGAGGCAAGGAAAAGCAAGGGGGCAATTAACATGCGCCCCCGCTTTTTGACCACTCTCAACTACTGACTTCATCTCATTCGCAATAATCAGAGCCACATCGATCTGAACATTAGTAAGTACGCAGTGGACCAAGTGTGCCACTGGGATCGACACGGTCGATGTGTGTGATTTGGGCTTGATATTTGTCAAGACCAAAAGTAATATCAGTTGAGCTAAGGGAATCATGTCATCCCTATGGTATCTCACAAGAACCCCAGATGGGTTCAGCTCAACCGATTTTCCCTCTAACAACAGGGCAGCAGAAATATCATCAGTGTTCTTGTGCAACCTCAGGTCCCTGTGGTACACATCCCTCTCATTCACTCCCAGATGGAGCGGTTCACCAAGCACTCGGTTAATAGCATCCCGATCAAAAGCTATCTGACGTCCTAACACTCTTGTCGTCCAAGTGAAAGGCTCGTCGTTGTTAGGCAGCGCGTTCGCGTAGAACTCGCGCATTATATCAATACTATAGCTCTCGGGTGGAGAAATCAGCCTGCCCCATCTCTTACTATTAATCAGCCCCGCAAAAGTCCTATAGTCGCCTTGTGCGTTGATTATAAACCTCTTTTTAGGTAGGATCTTCCTTTTCTCTAACGCCACATAGTGTGCGGCTTGCTTTGGCCCGACAAACTTATCGGTGTTGAATTGAATGGGTACAGGACAAGATGTGTTTACAACTTTTCGCTTTTTTCCAGCACTAGATCCAGAGGCCATCTGCACAAAACCACAGAAAAGAATAACAAACAACAGTAACATATTAGCAATTTAACAAAGAAAATCAAATACTGTCATGTTCGCTGGCTTGTTCGCCTAGCGAAGTCAGAGCGAACACTCGCTACAGACTCGCCTAGCGAACTTGCTAGCGAAGGCTGCGGGATTTCAAAATTTGCCACTATTTTCCAACCCAATTCAAACATTCCAAGGTTTATCCAACACCATTCCAGAAACAAATTGATTTAACATGATAGGCATTGTTCTAAATACACATGTACCCAAAAAAATTTCAAATCCCTAATTTGCAAAATTTAACCCAAATTCTCCACTCTTCTACAAATTAAACAATAAAAAACAAAGAGAGAAGGAAATAGATCAAACCTAATTGTAGTAGGATAGAGAGAGAGAGAGAGAGAGGGAGAGAGAGAGAGAGAGAGAGAGAGAGAGAGAGAGAGAGAGAGAGAGAGAGAGAGAGAGAGAGAGAGAGAGAGAGAGAGAGAGAGAGAGAGAGAGAGAGAGAGAGAGAGAAGGTTAGGGTTTGCAGTAGGATGGAGAGAAACAAGAACTATGGTGTAATGTGAGAGTGAAATGTTTGAGAGTGAGAAACCGTGAGAGTGACTAAGGTAAAACAAAATAAAAATAGTTTTTGGGCCCAAATGAGTGGCTCACTGAATAAACTTAAATTGCATGTTTCGTAACGTTCGCCTAGCGAACGCTCGCTCTGTCTTCGCCTAGCGAGCAAGCTAGCGAACATGACAGACTTTCAATTTTTCAGCACAGCATATCACAGTCCAATTCAACAAGCTTCCCACTTAGAACACCAACAACATACAACAAAAAACTGTAAATACTTACAATGTTGAGGTGCCTCTCAACAAGCGCTTATTTAACGTCGGATAAGCTCGACGGTTCAAGATGCTCACACAGGAACATCCAAAAGGAAAGCACAACTCTCTCGATCCACTAGACCACCAAGATAGATCTTCAAACGTTGGCCGTTCACCGTCCAACTGTCCTTCTTTTCCAAGTCCTCAATGACAACAGCCCCATATGTTTTGACCTCTTTGACATGAAATGGCCCGGACCATTTGGACTTCAATTTTCCGGGGAATAACCTCAACCTGGAATTGAACAAAAGTACCAACTACCCAGGCACAAATTCTTTTTTCTGAGCTTTTTGTCATGATACTCGTTTACCTTTTCTTTGTACAACCAACTTGAGTGATATGCGACATCGCGCATTTCTTCTAACTTAAGAAATTGTATTTTTCTTTTTTCATCGGTCAAATTCTCATCAAAGTTTAAAATTTCAAGGCCCACAAGGCTTTGTGCTCCAATTCGACCGGTAAATGGCAAGTCTTACCAAACACCAATTAAAAGGGAGTTAGCCCAATAGGAGCTTTATAAGCGGTACGGTACGCCTATAAAGCTTCATCCACTTTTTGCGACCATTCTTTTCTCGAATTTGACATGGTCTTTTCAAGGATTCTCTTAATCTCACGGTTAGAGACTTCGGCTTGACCGTTAGCTTGTGGGTGATACGGAGTCGCCACTCTATGTGTTACACCGTAATGTTTTAAAACGCTTATCACGGTGCATTACAAAAGTGTGACCCTCCGTCACTAATCAACACACGGGGGGTTCCAAAATGGGAAAAGATGTTTTTCTTTAAAAAATTTATTATCGTTTTAGCATCCACCCGAGGTGAGGCAATCGCCTCAACCCACTTTGAAACATAGTCAACCGCAACAAGCAAATATTCATTTCCGTATGAGGGTGGGAAAGGTCCAACAAAATTGATACCCCAACAATCAAATATTTCAACCTCTTGGATGTTTTGGAGAGGCATCTCGTCTCTCTTACCAATCCCACCACTTCTTTGGCAACTATCACAACTTTGCGCATGCGCATTTGCGTCTTTGAAAATAGTAGGCCAATAAAATCCTGACTGGAGGACTTTAGTGGCCGTTCTTGCCCCATTGAAATGTCCTCCGTAAGGCGAGTTGTCACAATACCAAAGGATGCTTCGCGATTCATCGTCAGTAACACACCTCCTCAAAATGTTGTCACCACCCAATTTAAACAAGTATGGGTCATCCCACACGTAATATTTACAATCTGAGAGGAATTTCCTCTTTTGGTTCGAAGTTAGGTCGGGCGGCACCAAACCACTAGCCTTATGGTTCGCAAAGTCCGCAAACCACGACCTAACTTGAACTTTAAAAAGTTTTTCATCGGGAAACTCTTCTCGGATTTCCTTCTCGGAAGTGGTAACCTCCACATTAACTAAGCGAGGTAAATGATCCGCCACCAAATTTTCCAATCCTTTCTTGTCTTTGATTTCAACATCAAATTCTTGCAACAAGAGGATCCAACGGATGAGCCTTTTCTTCGTATACGGTTTGGTGAGCAAATATTTAATCGCCGAGTTGTCGGTATACACTATGACCTTAGAACCAATAAGATAGGACCTAAACTTTTCAAGCGCATACACTATCGCAAGTAATTGTTTTTCAGTGGTGGCATAGTTAATTTGCACCTCATTAAGAACTTTACTTGCATAGTGTATCGCATGAAAATTTTTCTCTTTTCTTTGGCCCAATAACGCTTCGATTGCATAGTCACTCGCATCACACATGAGCTCAAAATTTAAATTCCAATTTGGAGCGACTATAATTGGAGCGGTAACCAATTTTTCTTTCAAAATTTCAAAAGCTTGTAAACACTCATCGGTTAAAAGAAATACCTGGTCCTTAGCTAGCAAGTTACTCAAAGGCCTAGCTACCTTTGAGAAGTCTTTGATAATAGAAACCGGAGTGCCCTAGGAAGCTTCGAATACCCTTCAAATTCACCGAAGGAGGCAACTTTTCAATCACGTCAACTTTAGCACGATCAACTTCAAGCCCTCTTGAAGAGACTTTATGGCCAAGCATTATCCCCTCGGTCACCATGAAGTGGCACTTCTCCCAATTAAGAACAAGATTTGTCTTCAGACACCTTTCAAGAACCGTTTCCAAGTTGTCCAAGCATAAACCAAAAGAACCACCAAATACGGAGAAATCGTCCATAAAGACTTCCATTGTTTTCTCAATAAGGTCGGCAAAATAGCTTGCATACATTGTTGGAAAGTCGCTGGTGCATTGCACAACCCAAAGGGCATTTTTCGGTATGCGAAAATTCCAAACGGACATGTGAAATCCTTCTTTTCATGATCGGACGGGTCAACCGCAATTTGGTTATACCCGGAATAGCCATCTAAGAAACAATAGTATTGTTGCCCCGAAAGTCTTTCTAACATTTGATCCATGAACGGGAGTGGAAAGTGATCTTTTCGAGTTGTGGTATTCAACCACCTATAATCAATGCACATACGCCACCCCGTTGCCACCTTCGTCGGGATTAACTCATCTTTTTCATTTCGAATGACGGTAATGCCACCTTTTTTCAAAACCACATGCACGGGACTCACCAATGGGCTATCAGAAATCGGGTAAATCATTCCCGCATCCAACAACTTAACAACCTCTTTCCTAACAACTTCCTTCATAGTAGGATTTAAGCGGCATTAAGGTTGAGCTACCGGCTTAAAGTCCTCTTCCATTAAGATCTTGTGCATGCAATAGGAAGGACTAATTCCTTTGAGATCAGAAAGAGTCCAACCCATGGCCTCTTGATTCTTTTTCAAAACATCAATCAAACGGGATTCTTCATTCTTTGACAAAAGGTTGCTTATGATAACCGGCTTTGCTTCGGTTTCATCGAGGAATGCATACTTCAAGTTAGAAGGTAGCTCTTTCAATTCAATCGGCGATTTTTCTTCATTTACCTCCTTCTTCAATACTTCCTCCTCAACTTCCCACGGATGTAACTCTTTTAGACTATCTAGCTTCCTTAGGCATTCATCAAGAGCTTGCTCTTCTTCAATTGTGAAAACTTCAAAGGAGTCATCAAGAGCTAACTCCATAGGAGATATATCATGAATATGTTTAGAAACTTCCAAAGTTGCCTCTTCGACCACATCAATTCGAAAGCTATCAAGACTATCTTTTGAATGCTTCATGGCTTCGAATAGATCAAAAGTAACTTCTTCATTTTGGACCCTTACTTTCATCAAACCGTCGCCAACGTCAATCATCATGCGTGCGGTTTTCATGAATGGTCGGCCAAGAATAAGCGGAGCATCATCATCCTCTTCCATATCAATCACAATGAAATCAACCGGGAAGAAAAATTTATCAACTTTGACCAATACGTCTTGGGCTAACCCATGAGGATGGGCAGTCGACTTATCGGCCAATTGCAAAGTCATCTGGATGGCCATCATTTCAATGTTGTCAAGCCTCTTCATAATAGACAATGGTATTAGATTAATGCTTGACCCCAAATTAATTAGCCCTTTTTCGACATAGACATCACCAATTGTAACCGGCAAAGTAACTCGTCCCGGGTCAACCTCTTTTCTCGTAAGCGTCCGTTGAATTATGGCATTACAACTAGCATCTAGGACAATTGTCTCTAGCTCTGTGTATCTCCGCTTTTTAGTAAGTATGTCTTTCATGAACTTGGCATACTTAGGCATTTGCTCCAAGGCTTCGGCAAACAGAATATTCACTTGAAGTTGTTTGAAAATATCCATGAACCAGGCGTAATTCCGTTCATTCTCCCTCCTAGATGGAGCATGCGGATACAAAAGGTTTTGGATTGGAGTAGCGCACACTACCTCCTTTCCTTTAGAAGCTTTAGAATTCCTATCTATTTTCTTTTTAACTTCCTCCACCTTCACTTCATCACTCTTTTTTTTTTCAACTTCCACACTTTCTTTATTTTCAACATCAACCATTTTTTCATTCTTTTCAACTTCTTCCTCACTCTCCTCCCCAACTTCACCATCAATTCTATCATCTAATTTTTTCTCATCCTCTCTTTTTTCACTCTCATCTATTTTTTCACTCTCACTAATCAACTCCCTTCCACTTCTCGTCGTTATCGCTTTACAATGCTCTTTTGGATTTGTTTGCCTGTTCACCGAAAAAGATGGTCCGAATTATTGTTCCGCTAGTTGCTTAGCAAGTTGACCGACTTGAGTTTCAAGATTTTTGATTGCCACATCGTTGCTCTTTTGATTAGCCATCGACAATTGCATAAATTGCGTCAATATCTCTTCTAACTTTGAAGTCATGAATGGAAGTTGTTGAGGTTGATAGGGATTTTGACGGCTAGAATTACCACCCCCATAACCTTGGTAATGGTGATAGTTATATCTTGGTTGGAACCCTTGATTCCCTTGAAAGTGTTGTTGTTGTTGATTTTGAGGATGTTGTTGATACAGTTGTTGTTGTTGTTGTTGCGTCGATTGGTAGTCTCGTTGGTTAGCCATGTAATTCACCTCTTCGAACCCGGGAGGTGGACAAAATTCGGTCTCATGCTCACCCTTGCAAAGCTCGCAACAAGCTATTTGTTTAACTTTTGAAGGCTCTTTCAACTCTTTTATTTGTTGAGTTAAGAGTTCAACTTGTTGTGAAATGAGTTTATTTTGGGCAAGAATAGCATCGTTTGTCCCAAGTTCAAGCACTCC
Organism: Lathyrus sativus; assembly: GCA_963859935.3. Lineage (NCBI taxonomy): Eukaryota > Viridiplantae > Streptophyta > Magnoliopsida > Fabales > Fabaceae > Lathyrus > Lathyrus sativus. The sequence goes on along the minus strand of OZ012739.1, from coordinate 674,468,641 downwards.
CGGTTTCTTCAAAGTGTTGCCTCTACTTTGACTTTGAAGGTCATTTAGAGCCATACGATTAATGATATCCGTAGCTTCGGCGGCGCTTTTAGACAATAAAGAACCACCCAAGGTAGCATCCAATAAAGTCTTGCAATTAGGTTGAAGGCCGTTTTTGAAAATGTGGATTTGCGTCAATTCGTCAAAACCATGGCCTTTGCAATTTCGAAGCATGGATTTAAATCTTTCCCATGCCTCATTCAACGATTCGTTGGTTCCTTGCGAAAACACGGAGATTGCCGTTTTGGATTCCATGAACCGGTTGTGAGAGAAAAACCTTTCAATAAATTTCTCTTCCAACACATTCCAATCCGTCATAACCGCAGGTGTTTGATCCAAGTACCAATCTTTGGCTTTTTCGAGCAAAGCGTGGGGAAAAAGTCTTTTGAACAACAATAGCTCTTGAGCTTGATCAACTCCGGTCACCAATGCTATCTCGTAAAATTTGGTGAGAAAAGCAAATAGGTCTTCATGGTCCATTCCGGTGAATGGACTTCCGTATAGCAAGTTAAGAGTTCCCGTCTTCATCTCGGCTTGCCTTCCCGTGTGGTTGGCAAACTGAGCAGTATTTCTTGAACTATTGACATATGGTGTGGAAACGGGCGGTGGTGGTGGATGATCCGCCATAGGTGTGAAAGGTGGTGGTGGTGTTGTAGAAGAACCTTCTCCTTGTAGCAGCCGTTGTCTAGCTTGTTGCCTCCTTCGTCTCATTCTGCTATTTAGTCTCCTTGCGGTTCTTTCGATCTCGGGATCAAAAAGAAGTTGGTCCTCAGGAACCTGTCCTCGCATAAAACGAAAGCTGCACACTAAACCAAACAAATTAACAAGCACAAGTCAAAAATTCAAAAGTTAAAAATTCGGCAACTATTGCGATGCTCGCAATATCAATTCATATTCCTCGGCAACGACACCACTTTGTTAGAACAATGATAGAGTATCGGGTTTTGTTATCGTCTCCACAGGGAATATGTGATATTGCCGCCGTTCAACAATTGTTAAATTCTTAACTATTAGTAACAAGGGGGTTTTGGTTTTTAGTCACGGTATCTTGCATAAAAGTAATAAATTACGATAAAAGTTTGGGTTTTACGATTTAAGAAAGATTGTCAAAGTTAGGGTTCGACGATCACTTTGCATGCATATTGTTGCGGTGAGAATCGTGATACCAAGCTATTGATTAACTTGAATCTTTAATTCATTGAATTCACAACCGAACTTTAATTTATCCAAAGGAAAGGTCTAAAGAAAGAAATAACCTTTTGCGCGATGTAACAACAACGCTAAGAGATTCGGGGATCGGGGGTTGGTTATGCATAGGGTAGGTATTTCACATCCTAAACATCTGTAGTACTCTACAAAAACCTTTTGTTTGTTTGTATGCTAAGTCTGCTAAGTGTTTTCTATGGATTGGGATTGGTGTAGGTTAAGACCTAAAGATATATACATTAAGTTTGCTCGCAAAGATATCGCATCTTCTGCCTACGTATCCTAACTAGGATAGAATCAGAGCAATCATAGTTCACCTCACTAGGGATGAAGAACACTTGATTATGCTCAAGGTTCAAAGGGGAACAAACATTACAATGCTTGTGTAGAGTTTAAGGAAACTCTCTAGATCTAAGTTGAACACTCAAGAAGGGGAAGTAAGTAATCATCTCCATGATTCTTACATAGAGTTAACAAACTCTATCCTAAGTTCTAGTTGAAAGAGCACTCCTAACAAGGGGTAGGCTTCTTAGACTTAAGCAAAGTCTAAAGGACATGTTCTAACTTAACTAAGTGGGTAGATGACGTAAAAAAGTCAAGGGAGAGAGATGAGCTATCTATGATCCAAAGGTCAACAGAGAGACTTTCCTTTGGAAGGATAGAAGGGGAGGCAACTTGGATGAGCACTAAAGAGTTCCATCACTTGGGGAAACTAAACTTAACAAAGCAAAAACATCAAACAAACATGATGAACATAAGAGACATGGTTACGACCAAAACATGCAAGCGTATCACGATAGGCAAGCAAAGATGAGTAAAGTATATGGTTACGACCACAAGGGAATCAATCACAAACAAATCTTACAAGATAATTCAAGCATGGCTTAAAAGAAATTTCAACAAGTAAGGTAAACAACCTTAAGGATAAGCAACTTTCAAGTGGAAAAAAGTATCACAAACATGAACATCTTTGAAAAAATTTCTCATTAAGTGAAACTAGACAACATTAAGAGCATTTTGCAAAAAGAATGGATTAAAAATAATGAAGCATGAGAAAGTTATGAAGTTTTGAATTTTGTGAAGAAATCATAAAAGAAAACAAGTGATAAAAAGAAGGGATGGTCAAGGCAGGTATTGAACCCACGCCCTCATGCTCACCAGCACAGAACATAACCACTCAGCTAACACACACATATACAAACAGATGGAAATGAAGAAGAAAATAATCAATCATGGCAAACAAAAATAAAATAGCAAAAAGTTGTCCCATTCAGGGATCGAACACAGGACAAACATGAAACAAGGTATAACGCGCGCAGGTAACAACGACTGGGGTGGCAATACATCCGTGTATTAAGCTACCCCTAAAAAAACATAAGCCTTGCAAAACAAATAAAACTGGGCCAGGCCTCAAGCAACAATGGTGAACGCGGATTGGATTCAAACTCTACCAAAACTTCATCAAATTTTACAAATTTTGACTCTAATTTGCTTGGATTTTGATGAGGAAAACAATGATAACAACCATGTTTTAAAATAATACACACATCACAAAATTAGAATGAACATGCAATTGGATGCTTGGAATGCTTTTTGAAATTCCAAAACCAAAACAGATGCAAACATGCTTAAGTGAGGGTCTGCTCACATTTGAAATGTGTTGCTCATGAATTGCAATTAGGAGCACAATTAGAACATAACTACAGCAGAAAAGTCACAACATCAACCAAAGCAAAACCAACATGCTTAGTAAAAGACCTAAAACTAGGGGCTGTTAAGTTATGGTACATGAGCTTGTTTAAAAAGAACATGCCAATTCAATCATTCAAACCCAAGGCCCATTATGCTAACAAGCAGAAAACATGGCAAATGTTCAAAGCATACATGATGAAGGAATTATTGTATGTTCAACAGAAACTCTAACAATGTAACCCAAGCTAGGCCTATTCACAAATATCCACACAAAAACCTACTGGATCCTAACATTGTTTTACAACAGAAACACTAGATAAAACAAAGAATTGAATAAGATTCTAATGAGAACCTAGGCTTGTCAACCCCTGATCATGCTTGGACAGAAGGTTGGCTATCAAAGTGCCAAATTAACAAACTGGAACTTCAACTGTCAATTAACTCAAACAAATTTAAATGATTAAAACCTACTTGACACATGATGTCCTCCCTCTCTCATAACAATGTTGAAAAACAAAATCACATGAATCAAAGCTCAAACAGCAGCCAACACAAAACAAAACATAACCAACACATCATGAATTTACCACTTCATAAATTTAGCAAGGAAACTAAACTTAGATAGCCTTACAAAATCTAAACATCATGGAATAACCCTGGTGCATAGCAGTTCCTCTCAACAATAGGACACTAGCAAACAATGCACCAAATTCATGACAATGAGAGTTGTTTATTACAAAACTAAATTGTCAAGTGCTGATGAAATAGGATTTTAAAGATAGCTATCAGTTTGTTTAAAAACAACAACCAAAATGAACAAACAGATCTGTCAGCAAGTTAATGTTTCACCCAATCAAGTTTCAACAGCCTGACATGCTTGGCAAATCTAGTAGCAGTGACAAGTTTAGCTCTTGGTATTCCAATCCATGGATTCCAATCATAGCTCCAACAAATTCATAACAGTAGTCCTAACAAAAAGTGTTATTTGCCCATTGAAACATAGCCAGCCCAAAACTATACATAGTTTCAAGAGCTGATAAACCTTGCCACAAGAAAGAACCAAAGACAGTCCAAAAAATCCTTATAGTAATGACAGTTATTAATTTGGTATATCAATCCATGGATTCTAGCTAGTTCCAACAATAACTCATAATAGCAACAGCTCAAAAAAGTTTCAATGTAAAAAACATGATTTTGGCTAAAACAGAAAACAACAATGTCTCTTATTACAATGTGGCCAAACTTTCTTCAAGACAAACATTTAAATCAAAATGTACACAGGATTAAGAATGGCATACACATGCATCTATCACAGAAACTGTCCTATGCTAGACTTAAGCAACAAAGATCAAGCATTTCAAAAATCATGTTAGGCACAAACAGATGAGATGCTCTAAAGCATATCAACATCCTAACAGCAGCAACAACAAAATGTTCATAAGGACAGCTCAACATCCAAATCAAATTTCAAGCAACAGTTATGAATTAAAGACCCCCTAGATTCACACATGACTTAGATACATCATGAAATGGTTGACAAACACTTGAACATGATATGACCAAGACAGATACAAAAACTGGCAGATTTGCACATAGGCTACATTTTGCATTTAAACACCAAGCATGTCCAATATGTTTATGACAAAAATGAAAGGGATGGTAACTACCAACCTCTTATAGACCTCCAAGCAAGCTTGTTGCAATATGGAATGCCTTGAGAAAACTCCAGCTGCTGTCAAACCAATACTTTGATGAGAACAACTTTTCTTGCACTTGAAGGAACTTGTGACAAATCTCAAAATAAATGAGGATGAGGTTGTTTTATGTTATGGACAGTTGGGGCATCAAATATTAAAGGCGTATGGATGGTTAGAATGATTAAAACAGGTCTGGGCAGAGGCTTGCTTGATTTTAAGTGTGAAGTCAAACTTTCCTTGGTTGAAAGTTGACTTTTGGGAAAATGAAGGTTTTTTCTGGTTTAAAGGCTTGAACACCTCCCACACATCATTTGTGGATTGTGTGGAGGGTTTGTGGTGGTTTTGGTTAAGTGAAAATGACTTTGGTGGTTGTTTTGCTCAAGACAGATTTTTGAGGCTTTTTGAGGTGATTTTCTTCACTTGTAAGAAAATGCAAGGAAGTATGAGAGCAAAGAGTTTCTCTTGTGTTGTAGAGTGCTCTGGTGTATGGAGCAACATAGAGGGAACCTCTATTTATAGGAAAAATGAAGGGTGAGGACAGATTTGTAACTTGGCACTTTTGGAGGGATTTTGAAAAAGTGACTTGCTTGATATTTGATGCAGCTGCAAAATCAGATATTTGGCTCAAGCTGATGCATTGCTCAAGTAGTATGAATTACATAATAGTGATTGGAGTGGCTAGGCAGTAGGAGGGATGTTTGCTGCAAGTGTGCCATAAAGTTTCTCTTTCTTCCCTTTCTTTGATTAAAATAATTTCACTTACCTCCAAGTTGCTAGTCTCACTAAACCTCCTTATTTTCTGAATTTCCTCTATTCATATCCTCTAAATATCATATAGAAATATGATCCAAGAGCTGAGAATAGCTCAAGTGATCAAAAGGTGAGTTTGTGAAAGATTGAAAGTGTTGGACTCAAGTGTTAAAACCTCATCTTGTTGAATTCATAACTCTCAGCTCATAAGGGCTATGGAGGAGTTCTAGTACATTTTGGAAAGCCCTCATGTAGCTATACAACTTTCATGTTTTTATGAGTTTCAGATTCCCAAAGGAACTTGGCCAAAAAATCTCTCAAAGTTGCTGAAAAACAAGCCTAAAAAGTGAAATAACTTAGAATTTTTATAAGTTACTTTTCCCTCTTGTAATGAATTTGGTCATAACTCCAAATCTATGCATTTTCTGCTCATGGACCACTTTTGGACTTTTGTAGGACTTGTCAAGAGCTTTCCAATGAGCTTTGAACCAACTCAATTGGATGTGTGGTTAAGGAGTTATGGTCTTGCCCCTTTCAAAACCCTAATTTCCGATTTTTGTGATTACTCCCCAACCCTTGATCCAATGGTCATGAAACTTCATGGGTAGGTGAAATATGTCACTAGGAACATTTTTTATTCATATCTTGAGGTCAAATTCCTTATGAGTGAAGAGTTGACTTTTTTGTCAACCGAACGATCGATCGGTGACTACCGAGTCGACTGTTGATGCTCTGGGTCTTTTGAAGCCTTGAAAATTCTTGAGTATACTTTACCAAGACATATGAACTTTATGGACCATGATCCCAACATTGTAACACCTTTTAAATCAAAAGTCAAACCACAGTTGACTTTTCCTACTCGAAAACCCTAATCGGGTATCCTGAACTGCACTGTTTTTGATCCTCGGGTGACAACCTCAAATTGGATTCACACTTGAACCAATGGAGTATCCTTGATCTTATTTCATGGAGAACCAATCCAAAGCGTTTACTGATTAACCGTCGAAATCTCGATTCCCGGCTGTTCGGAACCCTGATTCCTGTATCTTAACAAAGACAAACTTGAAACCGGTTAAGGTTAGATAATCAAATGAATATGACCCTAAGATGAGGATGAAGATCTAAGGGGTCAAAATTTGGGGTATGACAATTGCCCCTATTTAAATATTTTCACTAGATGACAATGAGAGATGGTAATCCTCATAGAATCGTAGTGAAAGGTATTTAAATATAGCAAACCAAAAATTTTGTCCCTTAGATCGGATGGTATGCAAAAGGACAAATGCGAATATGCCATGACTCTAAATGATGCTTTATGATGTTTGAATGCCAGACAGATGCATACATACGAGCAAAGATAAAAGAAACGGCAAGACAACGAGTGACTACTCACGGGGGACCCAACACACTGGAGAAAGATCCGAGGCAAAATAAATCAAAGTAGTTCAAATGTGACTAAAGATGCTGCTCAGGGGGAATCTTTCACACAGGGGACGCAAACTCCAACAGGGAAGACAAATCTTCATTAGGGAAAAGGAGACACACACTCCATTGGGGAAGAAGGCAATTCTCCACCGGGGAAACAAAAGAAAAGAGACGCAAACCTCACTGGAGATAACCAAATGAGGAATTTCCTATAACGAAGAGTTCGAACGGGATCTTCAGGAAAAGAATAGAAACAAGACCAGACGCACTAGGGATGCTAGTATCCAGTAGATCTCCGAGACTAGAATGGGGAAAGCAACGGCTTTGCTGGGAACATTGGTGACGACCAACTTACAGTATTAATAACAAATGGATTTAGGCAATACCAGTAACCACTGGGCTCTTTAAATGATTTGGTGATGATAAGCTCTTCAAACAGGAAGTACAGATATATCCCTCAAAACCTTAGGAACAAAAGTCAAATATCCTCGAAGCATTAGGATACATCAAAGATTTCATGCAAATGCAACATTCGAGTCTCTTGAAATTCCTGAACTCGGAATCCAAAGTATACATCTCCAAAGGTACAAAACCTGAACTTGGGATGCAAACAAATACTTCCAAAGGTACACAACCTGAACTTAGGATGAAAACAAACATCTCTAAAGGTACATAACCTGAACTCGGGATGAAAACAAACACTTCCAAAGGTACACAACCTGAACTTGGAATGAAAACAAACACTTCCAGAGGTACACAACATGAACTTGGAATGAAAACAAACATCTCCAAAGGTACAAAACCTGAACTTGGAATGAAAACAAACACTTCCAAAGGTACACAACCTGAACTTGGAATGAAAACAAACATCTCCAAAGGTACAAAACCTGAACTTGGAATAAAAAAAACACTTCCAAAGGTACACAACCTGAACTTGGAATGAAAACAAACATCTTCCAAAGGTACGAAACATGAACTTGGGATGAAAACAAACACTTCCAAAGGTACACAACCTGAACTTGGAATAGAAAACAATACACTTCCAAAGGTACACAACCTGAACTTGGAATAGAAAACATACATCTTCCAAAGGTATGAAACCTGAACTTGGGATGAAAACAAACATCTTCAAAGGTACGAAACCTGAACTTGGGATGAAAACAAACACTTCCAAAGGTACACAACCTAAACTTGGAATAGAAAACAATACACTTCCAAAGGTACACAACCTGAACTTGGAATAGAAAACATACATCTTCCAAAGGTACGAAACCTGAACTTGGGATGAAAACAAACACTTCCAAAGGTACACAACCTGAACTTGGAATAGAGAATAATCGTGACTTAGTTTGGAATAATACACAACCAAATTGTCAATATCTGTCATCCATGGATTTTCTCAATGCCAATTACCAATGGGTCTTACTTGAAATATGATTGGTCACCACCAAATTAACTATACCAGTATCCACTGGATTTTCAAACAATGTTGGTCATAACCATGCCTCAACGTCCCTAAGATAAGCTTCTCACGGGAGATGGCCACTTATTATTGTAAGGCAACACGAAGTGTTCTTCTTGATAGATAGTGCAAAATAAATGCACGTCCAGGTAGGTTCGGCGACTGACAGGGACCGAAGTTCAATCTAGAACCAAGCTAGAAAGAAACTGTCAAACAAGACTCCAACCATTGAGAAATGAACTCTAATGGAGACACATCTTATCCAATCATGGAAAAGATAACTGAAGCAACCATCATCCACGAGGATTAAACTCTGTGGGGAATTGAGAAAAGGATGGACATTTTATGCTTAAGGGCTGACAACTCTATTGGAGAGAGACAACAAACCCAGTTACTTGGTGTTGCACCCCAAAATTTGCTCAACTTTTCTTTACCTAGCTTGTGTTTCATTTCATTCACATTAGCATTATCATTTGCATTTCATTGACATGTATGCAGGAGATCAAGAGGTATGATTACCAATACAGGGCTACACAAGAGTGTGAATCTAGCTAAGAAGGTTATTCAAGTGTTCAAGGGTTGATATCCTTGCCAAAGAAGTTAAAAGATCCTCAGAGAGAGTGGTTGAAACCAAGAGGGTGTGTCTCCTAACTTGAGAGTTGTGGGAAGTCATCAGATGATTCTGAAGCCATGAAGTTAGATTTGAGATCTTGAGAGAGCTCATGAGAAGTGTTGAAGATCACTTTGAGGCCTAGACAGGTCATTGTGCAAGATTAAGAAGGCTCAGCCATGAGTGGTGCAGCTAGGGTTTGACTGGGTCTACCCTAAGTCAACTGATGATTTAAAGAAGGTTGAGACCTAATTCAAGAGCCATGTGATCATGGATTGATACATTGAGATGTTCTAGGGATGACTCCAAGGTCAACTCATCATGATTGAATATTTTGAGAAGTTTCAAGTTAGGGTTTCTAAGGCTTGATAGTGTAAAATCCCCTAGTTTGACCCCTATCTTCAAGGCAATTTAGCTCAAGATGTGATTATCATCTCATCTTTCCCCCAACATGAATGTTGTAGAGCATAATATTAGATTTAATTTGAGTGCTAGAAGTCCTTGATAGGATTTGTAGAACTCAAGTTATGACTTTGACAAGTTACAGGTCATCTGAGGTATGTGAATTTAGGGGCTTGAAAGTTGTCCAACTTGCATGAAACTTTTTCCCTAGAAGGATGATTCCTATGAACTTTTGGTCAACATGAATGTTGTTCATTATCCTCTTATCTTTCTAGAGAGTACTAGAAGTCCTTGATAGGATTTGTAGAACTCAAGTTATGGCTTTGACAAGTCAAGGGCATTTTGGTCATTTGGAGATTATAGGTCATTTCAACCATAAGGCCATAACTTCTATTTCCAAGCTTCAAATGGGAAAATGTTCAACATAAAACTTGTTCAAAATGATGTTTTAAGGCTAGTCAAGAGGTCCTGAGATGTTGTAAATGCTTGTAGCTCAAAGTTGCAAAAATGACCTAAAATAAGGGTATAAGTTAAATGAACCAAAGTTGAAAATTGATACTTTTGATCTACACATCCAAACCAAGGCATGTAATAGGTCATTTTGACTCTAAAAAGAATTTTAAGAACATTGGTTTATCCACATTTGTGAATTGAGGTCTAATTTGTGGACTTGCTTTGAAAAGTAGTTACTTACATTATAAGTAACATGTGCAAAACTCAAATTCAAGGCATGATCAAGATCCCTTGCAAGCCAAACACTTCCAAAATGTCATGAGGGGAGAAATTGGAAGGAATTGAGATTGGTTTCAAGCTGTTAACAGAAGTTGTGCATACAATGGCATATCATGAGAATTCAAGTGAACTTCCCATGTCATGAGAGATTGATCTTCTCCTTGGAAGGATCTAGAGGTTTCTAGATCATACCTACATGTTCTATATATTGAATAGAGAAGATCCAAATCCAAGGTTGGTGATGATTGAGAAAAAGAATTGAGCTTGCACTTTGAACTTTCTCATTGCAAATCCAAATCGGTTACAAGGTTAGAGGCCATTTCAGTCCAAGAAATTGATCTCAACAGCATGCTCAGAGGGTGGTGATCAATTCCAGATCAAATTCAAGGCACTGTGGTGGAAGAATCGTGAAGTATCCATTGGAGAGTGAAGCTTGCAACTCAGAATCGGGTTTGATAATTCAAGAAGATTCAACTCTTTTCTTTGCATACAGAAGATTGATTGTGATTCAGTGAAGGTTTCTGCAAGTTCTTGAAGGCTGAGTTGAAGATTCAACCCTTCTGTTTGTTCAAATTTACCAGGTATGTAACTCTTGTGCCATGGCTTAAATTAGGTAGAATTAAGATGAATTGCTATGGTAGATGCATAGTAGGATGGTGTAGGAAGATTTCTGGATCATCAATTTGGAGATTAGTGACCAATTAGGGTTCATGGAATTTTCGGTTGAGATTGTTATTCTTGGATCCTTGAACTGTTAGCATGATTAAATGGAATAGGAAGATTCCTTGTGAAAATTGGAGTGAGTTTCATGTAGAGACCTCTTGGAATAGAGGCCTGTGGAGAGAGTTAGGGTTGGGGACGATGATTGGAGCACCACCGGCGGTGGCCGTGTCTGCGCGCAAGGTTCAGAGATTCAAACGAAGAAGATGACTTTAGAGCCCTTGGATTTAGGTGGACCTTTGACTGGAGAAGTGATCCAATGGCCACGAATGTCTTTCATCTTGTGAAGAGTCTGAACTCATGTGAAACACGTCGTTTCATTAAGTTGTGTTTTTGGGCTTAGTGCAATAACTGATAATCACACCCCCCTGATGGCCCAATCCATGGAATGAACGGATTTCTATTTCTATCTGCACCGTGCATTTATTATTTTCTTTGGATTTTCATATTATTTTTCACTTTATTCATGATTTTTGATAAAATCATAAAAAATGGAAAAATAGCTCAATTGACCCCATTCTTTTTGCATTAGATTCATGATTGAATCTAGTATTTTTTAGATAAAAAATATTCTTATTTCATGCATTTTCTGATTTTATGAGAATTTTTACATTTTAATTGATATTAAAATAGTCATGTTTGATACTTGATTTTGTGGAATTTTGTGTGATCATGTGGTGATGATTTTGATCTTGATTTTTTGTGAGTAGTTAGCATAGATATACATGCTCCCCATAGATGTTTCTCACATTTTTGTGATGAATATAAGTGGTAGTTTAGGTTGAAGCCTTTAGATGCTCCATTTTTAGGATTTATGGTTGATACCTTGTGGTTTAGATTTTATTTTTGCAACTAGGTGGATGATTCAACCTCTGATTTTTGTATGATAGATTCATGATTGAATTAGGATCCCTTAGGAATTTTTGTAGGAATTTTCAAGGTAGTTTTCTATTTTGGCTTGATTTTAGTTTAGGTGCTAACTTTAGATGATTCTAATGCACTAATTCAACTAGATTAACTTCCTTAGTTCCCTTACATTAGGGTTCTGCTTTGCTTGCTCTTGGGTGATGATGAAGACAAGTTGAAGATGCATTGGATTGCTTGAAGAGGCTTGGATGTGAAGATATTCCTTTCTTTTGGTGTAGTGTTGATTAGGTGTTAAGATTAGGGTTTGTAGGCAGGGCTTCTAGATAGATTCTCTTCCTTCATAAACATGGAATATGTTGATCAATTCCATTCTTCCCTATGATGCAAGGTCCCCTTGCCAAGGCCTCATTCCTCCTTTGGTAGGATGTGTGGATCTCTACAAGTTGGTAGAACCTTTGAGGGTCCCTTTCTTTGATGATAGGATGCTTAGTGGTGACCTTTGGTATTCACTCTGCTACCAATCATCCAAACTTTGCTCTTGATAGATGAATTTTTCTCCCTTGCTAGAGGATGGAGTTCCTTGCTTGAAGATATTGAAGGATGGAGTTGATACTTCTTTGTGTTTGAAGATTACCTTTTGAAGCTGAAGCTTATAGATGAAGAGGACCAAGTGGATACTAGCAAAGCAAAGAGAGCTGAAGCTTGAAGACCAAGTTGACACTTGTGAAGAGGATCAAATTGAGATTGAGTGATGAGCTGAGGCTTGAAGAATAAAGGATAAGTTGATACTTATATAGATGCATTGAGAGCCTGAAGGAGTTAAGTTGAGACTTACAGTTAGGAGTGAAGCCTGAAGGTGGAGTTGACTGGAGAGCTGAGGCTTGAAGAAGAAAGAACAAGTTGATACTTATGTTTGATGTATTGGAAAATGGGAGAAGCAAGTTGACACTTGCTATTGAAGGTGAAGGCCCTGAAGAGCTGTTGAGGACTGATGACTGGACTGCTGTCAAAGGTTGGGTTAGTTGTAGGAGTGGTTGAGCTGCTTTCTCTCCTTTCCTGTCTGATTTCTTTCCTGTATTGATGTGACTTGTTTGATTTGCTTGATGCATTAGAATAGGTTCATGTTTAGACTGATGTTAAGCTAGGAGCATGATTGCACTAGAGGTTGAGTTGCTCCATCTGCTTGTATTTTTACTGTATGGCTTTGCTTGCGGGTATTCGGTAGAGCCCAGCTCCCTTGCCCATGTGGTTTGTGTTTGCTTGATAGCATTTCATTTCTTCTGTATGATTGCAGTTGCTCATTATTTTGCTTGATAGCATGTTATTTCTTCTGTATGATTGTAGTTATTCATATCTAGCTTGAGGTTGAGATGAGCTTGTGGAGGCTGCTGCCCCACACACATTTCCTCCCTCACTTGCATTGCATGCATTTTACTGTATATCTGTTTACTGTTTAAGCTGATGCTTTATCTGTTTTTGTTTATCATTGACATGATCCCCTAGGAATCTCACTTCCTTTGATAAGGAAGTGATGATAGAACTTTAGGTTGAAACCATGCATGATAACTTCTAGGAGTTCCCTGTTTCAAACTTCAACCATAGGATGAATCCTTGGCATGACAACATTAGGACTGGATAGTCTCCCCTTTAGTTGAACCTGTTCGTTCTCTCTTCTCATCTAAAAAAAAATTAAAATACAGTAATAAAGGTTAACTGACGACGTACGTTATGAGCCTTAAGCTATCTGAGAAAGGGTTGTTGGAGAGTTTCTTTTCAATAGTCTGGATGTTTAGTATGGTACCCTTTGGGTGACATGCGACGCATTCATTCTCAGGTCATAGTCTCTAGTGCGATATTAGTTGCAAACATCCATAAAAAACAGTTCTTCCGTAAAAGACAGAAAACAAACTTCAAACCTTTTTGCCCCGTGGGCCCGTAATTCAAAGGAAGCTTTTCTGAAGAAAAGAGTGTCGTTAACTCCCAGTTCTACCGCAAACGGTAACGCCTAAGTCTCCAAGGGTCGAGCTGCGTATGTCCAACTGCTGGAACTGTTTGTTAACCCTACTCGGTAAAATAGATGAATCTGAACCCCCGTAAACCGTAGTTACCCGAACTACGTAAGCTCTGATCTCTCATACCTGTTGAGAGTACGTAGGCACAATACTGACGTATTGGCGAGCCACCTTCACCCATCCGTAACCCGTAGTTAGCCGAACTATGTTGACTCTGATTTCTCATTCTCTGATGAGAATACGTAGGCATAAAGTGCGACGCTTTGCCGAGTCATTTTCTTTTCTTTTCAGACCAGCCTTGATAGGTAGATAGATAAACCAACCCGCTAGATAAACACAAACAAGCGTGGATCCCGTCGAGTACGACGGACGTGAGGGGTGCTAATACCTTCCCCTTGCGTAACCGACTCCCGAACCCAGACAACGGTTGCGATGAACTTGTCTTATACCTTTTCGTCAGGTTTTTCTGATCGTTTCCTTTCCCGCTCTGAGGGATAAATAACGAAAGGTGGAGACTCTTCTGTTTTGCCGGCACCTTATTTTCGCGGAAGCGACAGCTGGCGACTCTGCTGGGGACTTGATAGTTTCCTGGGATCCAACGTCCCGTATGCGAGTCAGTTTGGGGATCCAACGTCCCCTGCGAGAGTCAATCCTAGCGCTTGTATGATTACTTGTCGGGTTGTATTTTATTTATCGCATTTTATTTCTCGCACTTTACTTTTCAGTATGATATGATTATCTGTGCTGTTGTGGGAGGGGAATTCTGATGAGTGAGAAGCCAGACCCAGGCTTGAGTGTACCTAGCATTAGTTGTGGAAATTAGTGGGCGCGTGCTTGCTTTGCAGGCACTAGTGTCTCATGAAATCCACGCTCAGACGAGGTTCTCCCGGTTGACTTCTTTTTCAACCCTTTGGGTTGAGGGGGTTGTTGGTTTGGAGGATTGTCGACTCTGGGGACCGATCATTTGGGATTCAGCCGAGTGAGGCCGCTTCAGGAGCTGGTGATGCCACACCTTCTGGGTGTCGTATCACCCCTCTTGAATGTCTGTGACGCTGATGACCGCATAGGATGCCGAACTTGAGTCAGTTTAGGTCCATACCTGTGAGCAGGGTTGGGTGTGTTGCAGGAAACCTGAACTTTCTGACTACCTGGTTTTCTTGATAGGGAATCAGTTTTGATTGGGATCAGAGGTTCTCATCATCAGATGTATGTTTGTTCTTGACAGAGCTGATTTATGGTCCTGTATCAGAGGCCCTTATTATCAGATGTTTGTTCTTGACAGAGCAGAGTTATGGTCCTGTATCAGAGGATCTCATCAGCAGATGTGTATTTGTTCTTGACAGAGCAGGTTTATGATTGGGATCAGAGGATCTCATCAGCAGATGTATGTTTGTTCTTGACAGAGCAGGTTTATGATTAGGATCAGAGGATCTCATCAGCAGATGTATGTTTGCTCTTGACAGAGCAGATTTATGGTTCTGTATCAGAGGTCCTTATTATCAGATATTTGTTCTTGACAGAGCAGATTTATAGTCTTGTGACAGAGGTCCTTATTATCAGATGCGTGTTTGCTCTTGACAGAGCAAATTTATGGTCCTGTATCAGAGGTCCTTATTATCAGATATTTGTTCTTGACAGAGCAGATTTATAGTCTTGTGACAGAGGTCCTTATTATCAGATGCGTGTTTGCTCTTGACAGAGCAGATTTATGGTCCTGTATCAGAGGTCCTTATTATCAGATATTTGTTCTTGATAGAGCAGATTTATAGTCTTGTGACAGAGGTCCTTATTATCAGATGCGTGTTTGCTCTTGACAGAGCAGATTTATGGTCCTGTATCAGAGGTCCTTATTATTAGATATTTGTTCTTGACAGAGCAGATTTATAGTCTTGTGACAGAGGTCCTTATGATCAGATGTGTGTTTGCTCTTAACAGAGCAGATTTATGGTCCGGTATCAGGGTTTTCTTCTCATCAGATATATGGTTGTTCTTGATAGAGCAGTATTGTGGTTTTGTTGATACAGAATCTTCCCCTTCATCAGCACTGTCGTCTTGATCTCCTGCTGCATGATTGCATTTTACATTGCTTTGCATACCCATTTGCATTTCATTAACGTGTGTCTGTGTTGCAGGTACCGTTTCCCCCGATTCAGGATTTCTTGCCTTCTATTGTGTTATTATGGGTTCTCTGAGGAAGACCGTGGCTTACAAGCTCCCCACTCCTGATGTTGTTCAGCTGACTGGTTTGATTGCTTTAGCAGATGATTCTGTGATAGATGAATTCAGAAAGTCTTACGGTAAACTGCTCAGTTTGGTTCGTAAACCCTCTGTGTTTGAGTTGAATGGGTTGCACGCTCTGCTGCAGTTCTACGACCCTCCGTTGCGATGCTTTACTTTCCAGGATTTTGTTCTCGCACCCACGCTAGAGGAGTATGTTGATTTGTTAGGTGTGCCTATCAAAAGTCAGATGCCCTTTGTTCATATGGATGATGAGCCTGATCTGGCTAGCCTAGCTCCTTCACTTCATCTGGATGCCTCCGAGTTGGTATTGTCTAGTTGGAACGGGGTTCCCGGCTTCTCGTTGCAGTTCTTAGTGGAAAAGGCCCAGCAGTGCGCCAAAGACGGATGTTGGGTCGTGTTCAATGCCATTCTCGCTCTGTGCATATATGGCATCATTCTGTTCCCCAATATGCCTGACTTTGTAGACTTCGACGCATTTCACATCTTTGCATCAGGGAATCCAGTCCCTACCTTGATAGGAGATGTCTACCATTCCGTCCACTACAAAAACGAGAACAGAAGGGGCAAGAATGTCTCGTGCTGTGTGCCCCTGCTTTACAGATGGCTTGACAGTCACCTACCCAAGAAGGGTCCCTTTGCTTCGTCTGCAGCCACAGCTGAGTGGCCTGAGCGTCTGAAGAGTCTATCTGCAGAGGATGTTGCCTGGTTTGACAGAGATAGGTTGGGTACTGAGATTATCTTTAGTTGTAGCGGATTTCCAAATGTGCCTTTGATAGGCAGGAAGGGTTGTATCAATTATAATCCATCTTTGCTGGTCCGACAGTTTGCTTATGCTTTGAGAGCTCCGCCGAAGGATGAAGAGGTGCAGGAATCTCTGTACCTCACTGGTCTTCCAGAAGGGGATATGTTATCTAAGCTTCAGCGCGCTTGGAATGGTATCAGTAAGCGAGGAAAGCCGTTGCTGGGGAAAAGTAATAGCCAGGCCTACGCTCCATATGTGACTTGGATCAGAGCCAGAGCAGATGCTATAGGGATTTTGTTTCCTCCTGCCAAGCCAGAAAGCCCTCCAATGATTGAAGAGCCTACCATTGTGCCTATCCAGCAGCATAATCAGGTGTTAGCTGAGAGAGATGAGCTGAAGAAGGCGAACGAAGAACTGGAGAAAGAATTGGCTCAACTCAGAAGCGAGAGAAACGAGGTCGTTCATTCCTTCAAGAGGCAGACCGAGCTGGCGAACCAGTTAGGGACAGATTTGACTAAGCAGATAGCTGAGCGTGAGCGCTTGGGTCGAGACTTCAAAGCTGTCAACGACGTACTGGCCACTAAGAAGCAGCACTTGGACGAAGCGTATCGGAGGATATCCAAGTTTAACCAGCATTGGAAGGCCACCCTAGCCAACAGGAAAGACCGGGAGGATAAGCTGAAGCAACAGATCTCCAAGCTGAAAGCCCAGGTGAAGGCTAGTGAGAAGAGGTTTGATGAAGAAACCACTCGCAGATATGCCGCTGAAGGCCAGCTCAACAAAGCTCTTGCTAACCTAAAGGAGCGCAAACTGACGTTTTCATCCAAGAAGCGGAAGCTAGAAGATTGTTTCGGCGAAGGAGCGTGGGAAGATTCGGTCGAAGGTCTTCAGTACACCATTATGCAGAGGGAGTTACTCGTCGAAGGGTTGCTCACTCGGCCTGATCATCCAGAAACGAAGGGGTTGTTAGAAGAGTTTCGCGCCCGTGGCCGTGCTTGACTATTTGTATTCCTTTTGTGTTGATCATTGTTGTATGCTGACCATCACCAGGCCTGTTGGTTGAGGTCATGTCGTTGATTCCGCTTGTACTCAGCGATGTTATGTACTGCCTTGATGGGCTTTCTTTATATATGAGATGTTATTTCCATGACTGGACTTGGACTTCTTATTAGCACTGGCACTCAGGCACTAGGATCGGGGGGAATCTCCCTAACGCACAGACACAAGTTTGCATGTGCATGAAGCATCTGCATAACGAGCACTTTTTCGTTTTTCCTAACCCTTTTGTGTTTTCAGGTTGTTTCAGGTAGTTCCAGAATTGATCAGAGACCTATCCACTGCTATCCGACCAAAGCAAATCAATCCAGAGCTATGGAGCAAGTACCGACTGATGTTCAAGAACTCCGCGAAAGGATGGACCGCTTCATGGAGCTCATGCAAGCGGTCGCCAATGGCCAGGATCAGCTCAGAACCTTGGTTCAGCCTCTGATTTCAAGGGTCGATAGGAATGGCGTACTCCATGGTGGGACCGTGCCTACCCCTCCACCTGTTGAAACTCCTCAGAATGGCGTCCCCGTGACCGGGGGGAATGGAAGTGCCAACGGCAATGTGATAGCTAACATGGGACTCAACGGCAATACGACGGGCGTCAGTAATGGAAATTTTGAAGCTAACGTCAACGTTGGGCTGGGCAACGGCAATGCGGGTGTTGGAAATCTGTATGGGCCTCAGCCATGGTTAGAAGACCGTCAAGACGATGTGTTCTCACAGAGAGGTGCTGAAGGGGAGCTGACTGCTGAAGCACGTCTAAGGTTCAAGGCACTCGAGGACAAGATGAGGAATATCGAGAACCAGAACACCCTGGGCGTTGATATGTCCAAGTTGGGACTGATTGCTGATTTCAAGGTACCTCCCAAGTTCAAGGTACCTGACTTTGAAAAGTACAAGGGCACCACCTGCCCTCGCGTCCACCTGAGATCATACTACAGAAAAATGTCCGCTCATTCTGAGGACGAGAAGTTGCTGATGCACTTCTTTCAGGACAGTCTGTCCGGGCCCTCCCTCGAATGGTATATGAGTCTGGAACCTACCAGTGCGCGCACGTGGAAGGAACTTGCTGAAGCATTTGTGCACCACTACGAATACAACAGTGACTTGGCTCCGAACCGAGTCCAACTGCAGAATCTGTCGCAAAGGAACAACGAAGGGTTCAAGGAATACGCCCAGCGATGGCGTGAACTGGCAGCCAGGGTTCAGCCGCCGATGGTTGAACGCGAGCTTGTTGAAATGTTCGTAGCCACCCTCCCAGGGGTTTATTATGAGAAATTGGTCAACAGTATGTCTGGAACCTTCTCAGATCTCATTATCACGGGTGAGCACGTTGAGAATGGGATCAAACTGGGGAAGATTCAAGGTGATATGTCCTCAGCTGGAGGAGGAAAGAAACCTTATAGTGGCAAAAGGCGGGAAGGAGAAACGAGCGCCGTGACCAACGCTCGAAGGAAGGGTAAAGGCCCTCACCAACAGGTGGCCAGCATAACTATCCCGGCAGTCCAACAGCCGCAGCAGCAGCAGCCGAATCAACAAGGGTACAGAAAGTATCAGAACAGGGCACCTCTGTCGAGCCGTCACCTCGAGACTCCGCCCATGTCATATGCGCAGCTGTTACAGACTCTGCTCCAGTTACAGCTGATCCAAAAGAGAACCTTGGCTCCCTTGACAAGGGCACCTCCGCCGGGTTATGACGCGAATGCAACTTGCGAATTTCACTCAGGGGCACCAGGCCACACAATAGAGAATTGCAAAGCCTTCAAGCACAAGGTGCAGGACATGGTGGATGCTAAGATCATCAACTTCTCAGATAATGTGCCAAACGTCACGAAGAACCCTATGCCGAATCATAAGGGAGGTGGAGTAAACTCCATTATTGAAGACGAGAGTTTGGATTTATTGACTGATGTCAAGGATCTGAAGACACCGCTTAGCTTTGTTAAAGCTAAGCTGATGAAAAGAGGTTTCTTCCCGGGCTATGGAGAACTGCGTATGGGCTGTGCGACTAGTCCTGATGGATGTGAACAGTTGATAGAGGGGATTCAAAGTCTGATGACCGAAGGAATCCTGCAGTTTAGCCGAAGGGCCGAAAGCGGATCGGGAGAGGTAATGCTGAAGCAAGATGATGAGGTTGCCACCATCACCATCCCTCGCCAGACGATAACTATTTCTGCACCCAGACAGCCCACGATTACCATCACCAAAGCTGGGCCGATACCTTTTGAAAGCACCAACGCTGTCCCATGGCACTATGCGGCAGACGTCTACTACAACAGACAGAAGTTGGAATTGGAACCATCAGTGATGTCTGTGGAGAACCTAGTAGGCGTTAGCGGAATTAGTCGCAGCGGAAGAGTGTTCGCACCACCTGAGATCGTGGCGGACAAAGCGGACAGAGCTGACGCAACTGATAAAGGTAAGAGTAAAGTCGTTGAAGAAACCCCTCGTGGGGTAGAGAAAGACTTACTTGTTAAAGACGCCGAAGAGTTTATGAGGTTGATTAAAAAGAGTGACTACAAGATCGTGGATCATCTCCATCAAACACACTCGAAAATTTCCATTCTGAATCTGTTGCTGTGTTCGGAGGCACACTGCAACGCACTGCTGAAGGTTTTGAATGCCACGTATGTACCGCAGGAAATATTGGTCAACCAGTTGGAAGGGGTCGTAGCCCACGTGAATGCTGGAAACGGGTTAGGGTTCACTGACCTAGAGCTGACGCCGAAGGGAAGAAAGCACAACAGTGCCCTGCACATCTCGATAGAGTGTAGGGGAACGATTATGTCTCACGTGTTGGTGGACACGGGGTCGTCGCTCAATGTTCTTTCGAAGAAAGCATTGATGAAGTTAGATACTCGGGGATTGATTTGCACACCCAGTGATCTGGTTGTGAAAGCGTTCGATGGAACCAAACGTCATGTTTTCGGGGAGGTGACGCTACTGATCCAAGTTGGGCCGGAAACTTTCGACGCGATCTTCTACATTATGGACATCAGGCCTGCCTACAGCTGTCTCTTAGGCCGCCCATGGATCCATTCTGCTGACGCCGTGACCTCTACGTTGCACCAGAAGCTCAAGTATGCCATCGGAGGCAGCATCGTGACTGTTTGTGGCGAGGAAGACATAATGGTGAGCCATTTGTCGCCCTTCAAGTATGTTGAGATGGACGGGGAAATCCACGAAACCCTATGCCAGGCATTCGAAGCGGTTAAAGTCAAGAACGTAGCTCCTATAATCACTAAGAAACCAGAGATGACTCTCTCTTCCTTCAAGGAAGCTTGGGCCGTTGTTCAAGCCGGATCCACCCCAGGTTGGGGGCAGATTTTAGAGATACCTAACAAGCAGGACAAGTTTGGGTTAGGATACTCTCCTGCGGCTGAAGCCTCCTCTTCTCACAGTGCGTCGCGAGGTAAAGGGCCGATCCAGTTTACCAGTGGCGGGGTGATATTTGAAAGCGTCAGCGCAGTGTCTGAAGACGGCGAAGACAGCGACTGCGACCTGAACTCTTGGATCCAGCCGAGCAAACCAGGCGAGAGCCTCAAAAATTGGTCCATCAGGGATACCATCCAAGTGACAGGCAAAGAGTAATGATTTACTTTCTCCAATCATTGTACAACCCTATGTCCTACCCGGAGCATAGCGGTTTTATTGTCAGGGCCTCGTTTGGTTATGTACATGCATTTTATCAATAAATCAAAAGGCGTTTTTTCTTCGTATTAAAATATTGCGATCTCTGTTATTCCCGTTTTATATTTGTTTTGAAAAAAAATAAAATGGCAATGGGGTTTGTGCTAACCTGCATATCCTTGTTTTAAGCTTAACCCTTGTTATTGCAGGATCCACATAGCAGATGACATCGACTCTGGACCTTCTACGACTCACTTCGATTTCGATTGCCCGATCTATCAAGCTGAAGAAGAGATTGATGAAGACGAAGACCTTCCCGGAGAGTTGGCCCGCTTGTTGAAACAAGAAGAGAAAGTTATTCTGCCTCACGAGGAAGAGATTGAGATCGTGAATCTAGGTTCTGAAGAACTAGTCAGGAATGTCAGGATAGGGGCTGCATTGCAGAGTGATGTCAAGCAGAGATTGGTCGAGATGCTGAGAGAGTATAGTGACGTCTTTGCTTGGTCATACGAAGATATGCCCGGACTTGACACTGACATTGTGGTCCACCACTTGTCGCTGCGAGAAGACTGTCCTCCCGTTAAGCAGAAGCTTAGAAGGACACGACCAGATATGGCCGTTAAGATCAAAGAAGAAGTGCAAAAGCAGCTTGATGCTGGCTTCTTAGCGGTTACTACTTATCCTCCGTGGGTCGCCAACATAGTGCCTGTACCGAAGAAGGACGGTAACGTACGAATGTGCGTCGATTATCGGGATTTGAATAGGGCGAGCCCTAAAGATGATTTCCCGCTCCCTCATATTGATGTGTTGGTCGACAATACAGCTCAGTTCTCTGTATTTTCGTTCATGGATGGCTTCTCCGGTTACAATCAGATCAAGATGGCGCCGAATGACATGGAGAAAACTACGTTTATTACCCCTTGGGGAACATTTTGCTACAAGGTAATGCCCTTCGGCCTGAAGAACGCAGGGGCCACTTACCAACGAGAAATGGTCACTTTGTTTCACGATATGATTCATCATGAGATTGAAGTCTATGTTGATGACATGATTGCGAAGTCCCAAACGGAGGAAGGACATCTAGTGAATTTGCTGAAGCTTTTTGAAAGGCTTAGGAAATTCAGGTCGAGGCTGAATCCTAACAAATGTACTTTCGGAGTACGGTCTGGAAAACTACTGGGGTTTATCGTGAGTGAAAAAGGCATCGAGGTTGATCCTGCAAAAATAAAAGCAATACAAGAGATGCCAGCGCCAAAAACTAAAAAAGAAGTTCGTGGTTTCCTGGGCAGAATAAACTAAATTGCAAGGTTTATTTCTCAGCTCACGGCCACGTGTGAACCGATGTTCAAACTACTAAAGAAAAATCAGGCGGTTATCTGGAACGAGGATTGCCAGAAGGCATTTGATAAGATAAAACAGTATCTGCAGGAACCTCCGATCTTGATACCCCCAGTGGCTGGACGACCCCTAATCATGTACTTGACAGTTCTTGAGAATAGTATGGGGTGTGTTCTCGGTCAGCACGACGAGACGGGCAGGAAGGAGCATGCCATTTACTATTTGAGTAAAAAGTTCACAGACTGTGAATCTCGTTACTCGATGCTGGAGAAGACGTGTTGTGCACTAGCCTGGGCTGCCAAACGTTTACGACAGTACATGCTCAATCACACGACCATGCTAATTTCGAAGATGGATCCGATCAAGTACGTCTTCGAGAAGCAAGCACTTTCGGGCAGGATTGCCAGATGGAAAATGGTGTTGACAGAATATGACATTCAGTACGTTTCCCAGAAGGCCATCAAGGGAAGCGTATTGTCTGAATACCTCGCCGAACAGCCAATCGAGGATTATCAGCCGATGAAATTTTAATTCCCTGATGAGGATATCATGTTTCTTAAAGCGAAAGATTGCGATGAACCGTTGCCCGACGAGGGTCCAGACAGGAAATCCCAGTGGAAATTGATATTTGACGGGGCGGTTAATTCTTATGGAAGTGGCATTGGGGTAATCATCACGACTCCCCACGGATCCCACATCCCGTTCACTGCGAGACTGACGTTTCCGGTCACCAACAATGAAGCGGAGTACGAAGCATGCATCATGGGTCTAGAAGAAGCAATTGATTTGAGAATCAAGAACCTAGATGTATATGGTGACTCAGACTTGTGATTAACCAGATTAAAGGGGAGTGGGAGACTCGTCAATCGAATTTGGTGCCGTACATGAACTATGCCAGAAGGCTGCTTCCGTTCTTTGATCGAGTGGAACTCCATCATGTGCCCAGGGTTGAAAACCAGATGGCTGATGCCTTAGCCACGATGGCTTCGATGTATAAAGTCAATTTTTGGAATGAAGCTCCAAGAATTGTCATTTCCAGTCTTGATAGACCTGCATTCGTCTTTGCGATCGAGGAAACCTTCGACGGCAAGCCATGGTTCCATGATATCCAGACTTTCCTTATGACTAAGGAGTATCCTGCGGGAGCGTCAACCCAGGACAAGAAGACTCTGAGGAGGCTGTCTAGAAATTTCTATCTCAATCCTGATGGAGTTTTGTATAAAAGAAACCACGATCTCGTGCTACTCAGATGTGTAGATGAGAAAGAAGCGAGTATGCTCATGGAAGAAGTCCATGAAGGCACGTTTGGTACGCACGCCGGCGGGCATGCTATGACAAGAAAAATCCTGAGGGCAGGATACTGTCGCTACTGCGAAAATCGGCGCCGGCTATGACAGAAGAGTCGCCACCGTGCGTTATTTATCCCAACGGAGGGAAAGGAAACGCTCGAGGTAAACCTAACGCAAAGACGGGAAAGGAATGGTCATCGCAACCAAATCCTGGATTCGGGAGTCGGTTACGCAAGGGGAAGGTATTAGCACCCCTCACGTCCGTCGTACTCGACGGGATCCACGCTTGTTTTCGGGTATGGATTGTTATTCTATCTACTCTACAGATCAAGGGTTAAAAGAAAATAAAATGACTCGGCAAAGTATCGCACTTTATGCCTACGTATTCCCGTCTGGAACGAGAAATCAGAGTCAACGTAGTTCGCCTACCTACTGGAAAGGAGGGGAAGGTTGCTCGCTAGGATATCGCATCCTATGCCTACGTACTTTCATACAGCATGAAAGATCAGAGCAAACGTAGTTCGGGCCACGTACGACACAAGTCTGTCTTGATTGTTTTTATTCCTTCTGAAAAAGGGTTTTTCTGATTAACAGTCCCAGCGGACAAAAATGACGTTTTGATGAGTTCACATTCTTTTACGGAAGAAGTGTCTTTTATTGTGTTTGAAATATTTATTGTGTTTTTCTGTTTGTTTTGAGAAAGAAGAGACAGAACTCTAACCTACGGTTGAAAAGGGAATCAAACTAACCTAATGTTATCATGCATGGGTTAAGACCTAATGTCTATCATGTTCCTCTCTTGCACAGAGAGAAACAGAGATCCTAAGGAAAAAGACGGAAACAGAAACAATAGCATATATACAATAAAGCAGTAAAATGCATGGATGCAGCAATACAAGCGAGGCAAGGGAGTCCCACTCAACCTCGAACCTAGAAAACAACAGGCAAAAGTGAACAGCATTCACTTTCAACCTAACAGGTTAACAGCAAACAATACAGTCAGGAAAATTCAATCAATACATCAAGAATAATAAACATAAAAAATAAACAGCAACAACAGCAAAAGCAGTCTTCACCAACACCTGTCTTCAAGTCATCTTCAACCATCTGCAAGCTTCAAACTAGCATCAGTCTTCATCTTCAAGCCTCCAAACAAGGTCTCTATCTTCAATCTTCCAATGGCTTTTCTTCAAGTCTCAATCTCCAAGGTGAGTATCAGTCAACAAGATGAAGTGGATGTTAAACAGTCAATTGCCTACCAAGGGTGGCTCATTAACTGTTAACATTATACAGACAATTTTCTCTCAAAAGTTCTATCTTTTAAATACATTCACTAATCCTTCCAAAGGAAGGAGGTGGATATTTAAAAGAGACTTTGAATCATAGAGAAAGGATGGAGGCAAACAAGGCCTTCCATGTTTGTGAATACAGTTTTCTACTCTAGAGCTCTGCCTAGCTCCTAAACCCTATAGCCTTCAACAGCTGCCAGCAAGAGATACTCCTCATCAACTCTGGAAGTTGGTCTTCATTCTCTTTGATCTCCAATGGGCTTCATCATCAAAGTCTTCAGCTCAAGCCCCAAGCCCCAAGCAAACCCAATACCCCACACAGTCAAATGATAACCCTAAAGAGGGCACACCACACAGTCAAGCAAACACAAGCAGTAAACTAATAGTAATAGTAGAATAGGGGAAACCTAGTAATTTCTAAGGTATCTATTATCTACCCATAGTACCCCTATAGTCCCATACTCCAAAATTCAAACTACAACTCCTAAGAGAAATGATTTACTACACCTATGTTATCTCTAAACCCTATTTTTGATGCTCCTAATCACACCTAAACAAATCATCTAAAATTAAGTCCTAAAATTGTTAATAAAATTTTATATACAAGCTAAAGTTCTAAGTTAATCACCCTAAAAAGAATGAACCCAAAATGCAAAAGGAAAGTCCTAAACTAAAATCAACAATATCATGTATCAAACTAAACATTATTCAAAACCTATTTAAAAGAAAAATATGCTAAAAATACAAAAATAAAATGAAATTCTAATTTTTTTATATGATAATTTTATTAACCAAATTATGAAAAGGATGCAAAAACAACCAATTAAAAATATGCAATTTTCCATTTGTTATGATTTTTTAAAGAAATGAAAAAAAATGGAAGCAATTAATATGAATTAAATTGGATATGGGGTGCAGTAAGTAATTAATTCAGTTAAAACATGAGGATGGGCCCAGACTGGGGGGCGCGCATAGCAAAGCGCGTCTGGGCCCAGTGCACGCTCAGAAAATAAAAAAAAGAAATAACATGAGAACGGTGCAGAAAGTAGAAATTTCAGTTCATTTTACATTGGGCCGGCGTTGAGGGGGTGGGATTAGCAATGGAACTAAAGCCCAGGCGTTTCTATTAATGAAACGCAGCGTTTCTGCTTCATAACATTTCCCTCCGTTTTCCAATTGAATTGAGGCCGTTAGATCTAGTTCTGAGTCAAAGTCAAATGACTAATCCAACGCTGGGCACATTATCTTCTCCAAAGTTAGGGTTTGCCACCATTAATGGGACCTGAACAAGCTCGCATGCATCAGAATTCAACACACTCGTACACCTTCGTTCCTCCATGAAAATCAAATCTGTAAAGAGCAAAATTGCTCTACTTCTTCCCCTCTACACAGCCATGGCATTATTTCCCTCTAAAACTCAATCAACATCCACACCCGATAGGTAGAAGTTCCTGGTTCCACCACTTTGCACTGAGATCAAACATTCCAATTCTTGCTAACTCTTACCCTAACATAATCTACACGCCATGCTGATCATTTTAAGCTATCTAACCAACATTATCGTGCCCTAACCTAGGAGTTCTAAGCCCTAACAGATTTGGTACTCCAATGGCAACCTCCATGAAATGGTCTCAAAGTCATCAGAAACATTCATCTAACCAATCCTAACCATTCTAACCTAATAATTCTCTAACATGCTAACTAATCTAGCCAATTCGAAAGGAAAACTAACCTGGTGTAAATGATGAAAACAGTTGTAGAATTCTTTGGATCCAAGGCTTGCAATGTTCTGGACTTGCTCAATACACTTGATTCTTGGTTCTGTATGCAATATTTCTTGCTCACACCTCTTGGATCTTGCAATCACAATCTTCTTGCACATTAGATGATGAAGTTGGATAGCACTAATTCTACTTCAATTAAGCCAACTCTTGATGAAAACTGGATCTATGATGGAGGTAGATGATGATAGGATCAAGAATTGTTGAAATTGATGAAGGTTTGATAGAGTTTGAAATGGTTTTGCAAAATGGAAGAATGAGGTATAACTATGTGTTATGAACAAAATGAATCACCAACCCTTGCATGAAGCTACTCAATACAATATATAGATGAAATTAGAAAGCTCTAGAACTTGGTAGAAACTTCTTGTGCACACTTTCCTTGAATTTTGGATATGTTACTTCCTTTGTAAGCCAACTAGCATAACTTCCAAATTTTGAACCAAACTCAAAAATCTACTTTTGCCAATGTTCTTAAAACATTTTTTCCAATCAAAATGACCTATAATTTCATCCCATTTGGCCATGTTATGAAAAATCTCAATTTTAGGTCACTTTTATTCATTAAATTCCCTTTTTAAATGACCAAATTTGAAACCTTGAGCTATGAGCCCTTCCAAACTTTAATGATCATTTTTCTAGACTCAAAATGTCATTTAGAACAAGTTTGATATTGTGAAGTTTTTCATTTGAAGCTTCCTTATATGAGTTTTGGGCATAGGCTTGAAATGACCTGTAATTCTCAAATGACCAAAATACCCTTTGCTTGCCAAGACCATAAGTAGAGTTCCACAAATCAGATGAAGGCATAACATACCTTTCTAGAAAGATAGGACAATGAGAAACAATTCTTATGTTGACCAGAAATTCATTTGAAATATCCTTGAGGTATAAAAGTTGCTTGGAAGACAAGTAACTTTCACAGACAAAATTTCAGATACCCCAGATGACCTGTAACTTGCAAGGACCATAACTTGAGTTCTATAAATCTCCTTGATGTCTTCCTCCACTCAAATTAAAGGTCTTGAGATCCTCTACAAGTTTCATGTTGGCCAAGGATCCATTTGAAGCTTGCAGTTTGACTTATCTTACTTGGAAGTTTGACCTAAATCAGGGGATTTTACATAGAAACCCTAATTTAGAAACTCCTCTTCTCCTTGATTTCTCTTGATTTCTTCTTGGCACAACACCACATCCTTATCTACATGTCAAATGATGAACCCCACATCTCTCAAATAGACCTTGATGCCCTTCAATCAGTCATTTGACCTAGGGTTGACCTAGGGTTGACCTAGATGAAACCCTAGTTGACTGTCTTCAACTGCAACTCTTGTGATCACATCAATGACTTGTCTCACTTTCAAAATGACTCTCCATGTCTTCCATGATGTCTATATACCCTCCATGCTCAATTCACAGCTCACGACCTCTTTGATGATCTTCAAATACCCTCAAGATAGGAGATAGATTCACTGCTTGACCCAATGACCTCTCTGGGTTTCAATTTCTTTCTGATGACTTGGATATGCTTGAATTTGAATAATAACCTCTTGATAGGCTCATAGAGATGAGAATAGTGCTTGATCCCTTGTTGGATGACTTGCTATGCTATGTTATGCAGCTGATTAGACTATGTACATGACTCTATATGCAAATGCTAATGTAATTGAAACATAAACCAAGTGAAATAGGTTGAGCAAATTTTAGGATGCAACAGCTGCCCCTATTCAAGCGACTTGGACCCGATTGGGTGAAGAGCGAACGGCCTTCAAACATTCGAGGTACGAGACGGTTGAATACTAAGAACCCGGAAATTTGCCAACCGCAGAAATAAACTGCACCATTGCTTGGGGAACGACATTCATCAACTGAATCTAACTGTTACAGCAACCAACTGATCCATTAGCGACCGTGCTGAGGACTATTTTCATCAGCCTGAAAAAGATTCTATCATCGCAGGGATAGAACTTTGTCCACGTCAGGACGCCTGTTTCGTCAACACGAAGAAATATCAACTAAAACTTGTCCACGTTAGGACTCCACCTGCCGTCAACACGGAAAAAATCTCGGCGACTTCGCTGGGGATGACTCGTCTGCATTTCATCAGAAATAAATCGTCCACGTTAGGAATAAACTCTTCCATGTTAGGAATTCACTTGTCCACGTAAGGCATAACATCGTCCACGTCAGGAATAAACTTGTCCACGTTAGGAATAACCTTGTCCACGTAAGGCATAACATCGTCCACGTCAGGAATAAACTTGTCCACGTTAGGAATAACCTTGTCCACGTAAGGCATAACATCGTCCACGTCAGGAATAAACTTGTCCACGTTAGGAATAAACTCTTTCCACGTAAGGAATACATCTTTCCACGTAAGGAATCACCTCTTTCCACGTAAGGAATACATCTTTCCACGTAAGGAATCACCTCTTTCCACGTAAGGAATACATCTTTCCACGTAAGGAATCCATCTTTCCACGTAAGGAATCACCTCTTTCCACGTAAGGAATCACATATTGTCTTGATTTGTCCACGTCAGGACTCACATCTTCGACCCGCTGAGGAAACAAAACTTGTCCACGTCAGGACTCACACCTCGCCAACACGAAGAGAGATAAACTTGTCCACGTCAGGACTCTCGCATCTTGTCATCACGAAGAACTATAAACTTGTCCACGTCAGGACTCACATTTCACCATTACGAAGGAAGATATCTGCTGGTAATAAATGGTCCACGTCAGGACACCAACACAAAGAGTAATCAATTTTGTCCACGTCAGGACTTCACATTCAATCAATACAGAGAAATCGAATCTGTCCACGTTAGGACTAGCACATCTCATCAACCCGGGGAAATAAGTCTGTCCACGTTAAGACTCCCATTTCTCTAGTACGAAGAAATCCCGTCAATATAGGAATAAATTGTCCACGTCAGGACCCATTTCTCCATTGACCCCGACCCACAAACCTTCTTAGCACTGACGTGACAGCGACTTTGAGGCGGACTCTACTGGGGATATCTGGAAACCAAACTACCGGACGCCTGTTCTGATACCCGGAGGCAGCCTCTGAAATTCTGATTCATGAAACCCTTTGATGCTGACGTAACAACAACTTTGAAGAAAGATAATCCGCTGGTCGGACTAGAGACACTTCAACAAGCAACCCTGGCGGGGAAAACAAATAACTCTGCTCGGGGACAAAGAGAAACTTATCATGATAACTCTGTGGGGAATAATGCCACAATAGACATTATTGTTATACGTCTCACGCCGAGATCTTGAATTTCTTTTTGTAATTCATTTGAGCAAGAGCTCTTTCCACCTACAAGAGAAACAATACTTGAAACAAACGGTTAGCCAACCTGGTTCATGTTTCAAAATGCATATGCTTGACAATGACACCATGCTCCATACGACATGGAAATGTTACGCGCCTTTATTTGGTGGATGCAAGTATGACACTATATGCCAATGCAAATGCAGACTCGCACTGCTGGGATACAGAAACTGCTTCAGCAAAATAAATGCTGAAGATAATGCCAACTCCGCTGGGGAATAACCGGGCGTCACAGAATTATTCTAGCAAAATAAATGTTGGACGAGTGAAGCCAACTTGGCTGAGGAATTGGGAACTTAACCAAGCACCTCGTTGAAGTAACACCCTGCTGGGGAATATAACTCTGCTGGGGAATAGCGGATGTGCCCAGTATGATTGGACTTCTGCTGGGGAGTGAACGGGTATCACACGGTATTCTGACAAAATAAATGCCAGGGCGAAAACAACTCTGCCGGGGAGAGTCTCAATCTTCGAGTTCCACTGGGAGGAAAGAAAACACTTGCTGGCAAGAGAACTCCGCTGGGGACGAAACGATTCTCTTGGGGAAAATCAACTGATTCCGCTGGAGGAGAGTAAATGACCCTACTGGGAAGGGTAAACTGTCTGAATACAGCTCACGAGTCGGAAATGTTAATCTTTTGAGGCTAAACCACTCTGCTTGAGATGGGCTGTCTGAATACTGCCCTTGATCTGGGAATCGCCAAACTCTGCTGAGGATAAACGACTTGGCTGGAGAATGTCCTTTGGGTAAGCTACGACTAGCTGGGGAATTCGATCCTTCTTTGGTAAGGACCATTGTTATCTTGGAAGCGCGACCTGCATGGGGATCGAGTCTTTCGTTACGAGCTTCTGGTCCGTACTGCACTCTTTTGATCGTTCACTTCATACGGCTATGAACCCTGCAACACCACAAACAAGACAAGACAAGTCTATGCAACCAAATCTATTCAGGTTAGCGTTAGTGACATTACTTTCAGTTAATTCAAAGTTTTAGCAATTATTGGCAAGGGCCAGCGACGTTATACACACGCTAGTTTCATTAAACCTAGGCGTTTATCATGCACAAAACAGTAAAGAACCAGCATCAAATACTGAATAACATGTTTTATTGATAGGGCCCCTGAATGGGTGGAGTTTTGTACACGGGATGTAACTCCTGAAAAGAGGAAGCTACGCACAACAAATACACAAATATGCACAAGAAGCATAAGTATAATGACAAATCAAATTTGTACACATGTCGGCAACAGGATGCAGACGAACACCACGAGCTGATCCTCCTATGACTCGCCCGACTCTAATGCTTTCCCGGTATCCACACTTCCGAAGAGATTGTATCTGATGATCGACCCCTCGAGTATATTCTCCCGCACCAATGCTCAATGCAGTATCGAATTCGGACCGCAGTCATTTGCTTTTCAAATCCCTAACTTTTGCGTGAACCGCCTTTTACGGGTTTTCAGTTCACCGGGATACCCTTTTTTGCCGAAGCCGCCCAGTGTAGGTTTTCAACTTC
Organism: Lathyrus sativus; assembly: GCA_963859935.3. Classification (NCBI taxonomy): domain Eukaryota; kingdom Viridiplantae; phylum Streptophyta; class Magnoliopsida; order Fabales; family Fabaceae; genus Lathyrus; species Lathyrus sativus. The sequence goes on along the minus strand of OZ012739.1, from coordinate 674,436,812 downwards.
GCGGGTGTACATTTTTTCATTTTATCCCTAACTTTTGCCCGAACCTTTCATTCTGTTTTTGGTTCGCCAGGATGCCCCATTTTTGCCTGGACTCTCTTTTTTCTGTCCAGCGGGTCAATTTCAAGCAAAGTATTTTTTAACTGCGTCCGAATTCACAGGCGACGTAAAGTCTTCACCGTCCATGGTGGACAACAATAAGGCTCCTCCTGAAAAGACTTTTTTGACAACGTATGGCCCTTCGTAGTTGGGGGTCCACTTGCCCCTGTGATCTGCCTGCGGCGGGAGAATCCTTTTCAGCACAAGGTCGCCCGTCTGAAAGCTCCGCGGATGTATCTTCTTATCATATGCTTTCTTCATTCGGCTCTGGTACAAACAACCGTATGCTAGAGAAGCTAGCCTCTTTTCATCCATTAAACTCAGTTGGTTCAACCTGTCTTTCACCCATTCTGCCTCGTCTAATTGGACATCTCGTAGTACTCTCAGAGAAGGAATCTCAACTTACAATGGTAATACTGCTTCCATTCCATATACCAACGAGAACGGGGTTGCCCCGGTTGATGTGCGTACCGTCGTACGATAACCGTGCAAAGCAAAAGGTAGCATCTCATGCCAGTCCTTATAAGTCACCACCATCTTCTGAACGATCTTCTTTATATTCTTATTGGCTGCTTCAACAGCGCCATTCATCTTGGGTCGGTAAGGGGAAGAGTTGTGATGCTCGATCTTAAAATTCTGACAGAGCTCCTTCATCATTTTGTTATTCAGGTTTGAACCGTTGTCAGTGATTATCCGCTCGGGGATTCCATATCTGCAAATGATATCTCTCTTGATGAATCTGGCCACCACCTGCTTAGTTACATTTGCGTAAGATGCCGCTTCCACCCACTTGGTGAAATAATCGATTGCTACTAGAATAAACCGGTGCCCATTAGAAGTCGTCGGCTCGATCTTTCCAATCATATCAATTCCCCACATCGAGAATGGCCATGGTGACGACATCACATTCAGAGGACTCGGAGGTACATGGATCTTATCTGCATAAATTTGGCACTTGTGGCACTTCCTCGCAAACTTGAAACAGTCAGTTTCCATAGTTAGCCAAAAATAACCTGCCCTCAGCAGCTTCCTCGTCATAGCATGCCCACCAGCATGTGTACCAAATGTACCTTCATGTATTTCTTCCATGAGCAGCTTTGCCTCTTTTCCGTCTACACAACGCAGCAGCACCAAGTCGTGATTTCTTCTGTATAAGACACCGTCTGGGTTCAAATAGAAATTACCCGCTAATCTCCTAAGAGTCTTCTGATCTTGACTGGATGCCCCAGCCGGATACTCTTTATTCTTCAAGAAATTAAGGATATCGAAATACCACGGTTTATCATCCGATGCTTCGTCAATGGCAAATACGAAGGCAGGTCTGTCAAGCCGAGAGATAACAATTCTGGGGGCCTCGTTCCAGAAGTTGACTTTGTACATGGAAGACAATGTGGCCAGGGCGTCAGCCATCTGATTCTCCGCTTGCGGTACATGATGCAATTCAACCTTGTCAAAGAAGGGCAACAATCTCCTTGCGTAGTTCATGTACGATATTAAATTGGGCTGACGTGTCTCCCATTCCCCTTTTATCTGATTCACCACCAGAGCTGAGTCTCCGTATACATCCAGATTTTTGATTCGCAAATCAATAGCTTCTTCAAGCCCCATAATACAAGCTTCGTATTCGGCTTCATTATTGGTAACTGGAAAGGTCAATCGAGCGGTAAACGGGATGTGCGACCCGTGTGGAGTAGTGATGATTGCCCCTATTCCGCTACCGTAGGCATTCACAGCTCCGTCAAATATCAATTTCCATTTGGAAACCGATTCTGGTCCTTCGTCTGGCAACGGCTCTTCGCAATCTTTCATCTTTAGGTACATGATATCCTCGTCAGGAAAATCAAACCTCATCGATTGGTAATCCTCAATAGGCTGCTCTGCCAAGTGTTGCACCCCAAAATTTGGCCAACAATTATTTATTCATTGAGTGTTTGAAAGGGGATACCTTCATCAGAAAGTTCAAGAGATCCTCAGAAGAAGTGGTTTGAAACCAGGGTTGTATGCTTCATAGCTTGAGAGTTGTGGGTGCCCCTCAGATGGTTCTAAGACTTTGAGAATGAATTTGATGTTTTGAGAAAGTGTATGAGATGTCTTGATAGCCTTCATGAAGCCCAGAGAAGTCATTATGCAAGGGTTCAGAGGATTCAACCATGAATGATAGAATTAGGGTTTTGACTGGGTCAACCCTAGGATAACTAAAGATTTGGGAGAGGTTGAGACCCAACCCAAGGGCCATGAGATCATGGAAAGATGCATAGAGATGATATAAAGATGATTCCTAGGCCAACTCATCATGAGTGAGGAGTTTGAGAAGTTTCAAGTCAGGGTTTCTAAGGATTGTCAGTGAAAAAACCCTAATTTGATCCCTATCTTCCAGGCAGTTTTAGCTCAAGTTATGATTGATATCTCACCTTCCCCATAACATGAATGTTGTAGAGCTTGTTCTAAGCTTTAATTTGAGTGGTGGAAGTCCTTGATAGGAGTTACAGAGCCCAAGTTATGGTTTTGACAAATTACAGGTCAGCAGAGGTGTGTGAATCTGGGTCCTTGAAAGTCACCCAACTTGAAGACAACTTTTGCCCTAGTAGGGTGATTCCTATGACTTCTTGGTCAACATGAATGTTGAAGAGCATCTTCTTAGCTTTAATTTGAGTGGTAGAAGTCCTTGATTGGATTTGTGGAACTCAACTTATGGTTTGAACAAGACAGGGGTATTTTGGTCATTTGTCAGTTATAGGTCATTTTATCCAATGCCTAAAACTCCTATTTCCAAGCCTCAAATGGAAAAACTCAAAACATGAAAGTTGTTCAAAATGTGATTTTAAGTCTAGAAAGAAGGTCACAAATTGGTGGAAAAGCTCATAGCATGAAGTTACATGATTGGTCAAAAATGAACTAAAAATGGCATATAAGTTTGAAAAGTTGAATTTGAAAATTGATTTGGAAGGTCCATAAATCCAAAATAGGTCATCCAATATATCATTTTGATTGGAAAAATCATTTTGAGAACATTGGTTTAGCTAGAATTTTGAGTTGAAGCTTTAAAATGGGTGATGCTTTGAAAAGTTGTTACTTGAAAAAGAAGGCAATGTTGAAAAACCTTACACAAGCCAAAGATGAGCTTGTTTTTCACTCATCCACATTCAATATCTCTCATAAGGGGATCTTGGCACCAAATGGTAAGGCATAAGGCTTGGAATGTGAGATTTTCAATATGTCACCACATGAGATTTTCAAGAAACTTCCACCATATTCTAGATGAATCTAGAGGCATCTGATGATCATTATAAGAAGAGGGCCATGAAGAGAGTTCAAGGTTGGTGATAGCAAGAGATTTCAGGAGAGAGAGAGAGAGAGAGAAATAGCCATTGAAGCACTTCCTTCAAGTTCAAGCAATCCAAGAAACCTTTCACTACAAGGCTTCTTCTCCAAAACCAGTGCAAACAGAATCCTTTCCACCATTGGAGGATCATCCTGAAGCAGTTACAAGCCCTGAATCATCCTCCACGAGCACCTACCACCATTACTTGACAGGTTGGTTTCTCTCCATAATTCTCTTAATTTATGCACTTTTAGTTAGTTTTATAGATATAGAATTGTTGTATGAGGTTAGTTGATGAAACCCTAGGAGATAGAGCAAGATTCGTGAGATTCCATAACAGAACCATAAAGCTTTAGTGATCAAGATCATGCACTCTAGGCTGTTATATTCTTAGGTTTTTAGCTTAGTGTAATCCCCTCAGCATATAGAACATTCTAGGTTAGTATGGATCCATTCCATTACCATGCATATCAGTGTGAATCAAGTGTACCCGAAACTTCCATCTTCCATAGTTCTTTGTAGAGTGAGTTTTAGAAGAATATAGCACCATGATTGTGTAGAGGGAGAGGAGTAGAATAAGTTTGATGTTTGGATCGAGGAAAATGGTGGAGAATCGAGTGAGCTAGATGAAGGAGAAGGAATGGTGCATGGAGGCTGTTTCGAAACCCTAGCAGGCCAGAGGTTGAAGACGCAATCGTCACCGTCAACTCGTTTGGAATATTTGACTTGTTATGTTAATCCAACGGTCGTGATTGAATCTGAAGATGGAGGGAAAAATTCAAAAGAATGAAACGCGGTCGTTTCATTTAAGCTGCCATTCTGGGCTTATCTCGCTATCCCCACCCCCCTTTTATCTGGCCCAATTGATTCCAACTAGCGCGTGTGGCTATTCACACCCCCCTCCCTTTATTTGTTTTAATTTCTTTTATTTGTCCTAATATTTTTTCTTGTCTTTGAAAATTCATTAAAAATTGAAAAATAATTTTTTTTTAATTCTTCTTTTTTCTATGAGTAGATAATAATGTGTAGAAAACATTAAAAATAAAAATGGGATTTTATTTTTAAGTTTAGTATTTTTAATAGATTTTTCTTTTAAATAGCTTTTATAATGTTTAGTTTGGTATCATGATTTTGCAAGAATTGTTTTAGGACCTTCCCTTAGGTTTTTTAATCCATTCTTTTTTGTGCAATTAGATGATGAATCATAGTTCCCCATAGGATTTTTTATAGAATTTTAGAATTAAATTTTGATTAGTTTAATTAGGGTAGATGTAGGGTATCCTAATTAGGGTTTAGGTTGTGCTTAGGTGAAGAATTCACTCTCTTTGAATAAGTTTTGTCTTGATTTTTAGGTAGAGGCCTATGTAGATGTTATGGGTAGAGGTTGTAGACCCTTGTGAATAATTGTGAGATTTTTCCCCATTAGTTTAGCATTTTTAGGTATTTTCTGAAGTTGCCTGTTGATTTTGTTTACCCTGTGGTTATCTGTTCATCTTTGGGGTTCATTGTGGGGATTTGTTGAGGGGCTTGTGTTGTCTTGAAGACCTTGATGGAGAGCATCATGAAGAGAAGATTGTAGATCAAGATTCAGAGACCCAGAGCTTGGCTTGTCCCCTGTCTGTGAGGTTTGAGATCCTGAAGTTTGAAGGAAGTTCATGGTACTTTCCTGAGGAAGGCACTATGAATGACTTTCATTCTTTCTTCTCACCTCTTTCTTAAGTATCCAATGATGTTGGAGCCAACTTGTGAGTTTAATTTCTCCTGAGGAGTAATGTAAACTGATCACTTGTTGTTGAGCCACATGGGATACAACTCCTAAGTGGAAGCCTCCTAGTACTTTCCTGAGGAAGGTCCTGTGGGTCTATTCACTTAGTTCCATTAGTTTGTCTAGGATTTCTCAAGTATCCAGTGATGTTGGAGCCAACTTGTGAGTTTAATTTCTCCTGAGGAGGAATGTAAACTGATCACAGTTGTTGAGCCACATGGGATACAACTCCTAAGTGGAAGCCTCCTAGTACTTTCCTGAGGAAGGTCCTATGAGTCTGTTCACTTAGCTACACTAGTTCAGATAGGACTTCTTAAATATCCAGTGATGTTGGAGCCTGCTTGTGAGTTTAATTTCTCCTGAGGAGGAATATAAACTGATCACAGTGGTTGAGCCACATAGGGTATGACTCCTGAGTATACACCTCCTAGTGTTCTCCTGAGGAAGACACTATGAGTCTGCTTGCTTATCTCCCTTTCTTTGGTAAGCTTGTTCTGAAGCTTGAAGACTGGGATTGATTTCTCTTGTTTAGGGTCTTGTTTTAGTGCTTAGATTTGATTCAGATTCTGTGATTGAGGTTAGGATTAGAGAGTAGATTCTTTCTTTCTCAAGCATATGTGTTTGTCTGCCTGTTGGCACTTCATCCCTTTTATCTTGTTCATTGCTTGATAGTATGTTGTTTATCTTCAGTATGATTACTGTTATTTCATGACTGGCTTGAGGTCGAGATGAGCTTGTGGAGGCTGACACCCCACACACATTTCCTCCCTCACTTGCATTGCATGCATTTTACTGTTAAAGCTGATGTTTTTGTCTGTTTTGGTGTACCATTGACATGATCCCTTAGGACTCTCATTTCCTCTGATAAGGATCTGATGATAGACCTTTAGGTTGAAACCTATGCATGACAACATCTAGGAGTTCCCTGTTCAAACCTCAACCATAGGATGAATCCATGGCATGATAGCAGTAGGACTTGATAGTCTCCCTCCTAGTTGAGCCATTTTTCCCCGTAGTTTCCCGAACTACGTTTGCTCTGATCTTTCATACCCGATGAAAGTACGTAGGCATAGGATGCGATGTCCTAGCGAGCAACCTTCCCCATTTTCACCTGTAGTAAGCCGAACTACGTTGACTCTGATTTCTCATTCTCTGATGGGAATACGTAGGCATAAAGTGCGACGCTTTGCCGAGTCATTTTTCTTTTCTTTTTCAGCCAGCCTTGATAGATAGATAGATTATAACCAACCCGTCCAAGTAAACAAACAAGCGAGGATCCCGTCGAGTACGACGGACGTGAGGGGTGCTAATACCTTCCCCTTGCGTAACCGACTCCCGAACCCAGACAATGGTTGCGATGACCTTGTCTTACCCTTATTCGTCAGGTTTTTCCGATCGTTTCCTTTCCCGCTCTGAGGGATAAATAACGAAAGGTGGCGACTCTTCTGTTATGCCGGCACCTTATTTTTTCGCGCAAGCGACAGCTGGTGACTCTGCTGGGGACTCATGGCATCTAGGGACTTTTCCCATCCCTTATGCTGGGACCGTTTCCCATCCCCTACGCGAGTCAATCCTATCGTTTGTGTGTTTGCTTGTTGGGTTGCGTTTATTTATCGCATTTTTACTTCCCGCATTTTTACTTCCCGCATTTTATTTCCAGTTGATATGATTATCTGTGCTGCTGTGGGAGAGGGATGTTACTATGAGTGAAAAGCCGGACCTGGGCTTGAGTACACACCTAGATATAGTTGCGGAGAAGTAGTAGACGAACCTGTCTGCTGAGCAGGCACAGTTCCCTACGAAAATCTGCGCTCAGACGAGATTCTTGCAGAGGTGCTCCTTTCCGGTCCTAAGGATCTGAGGGGAGTCCAGACGTGAGGATTGTCGACTCTGGGGACCGATCATTTGGAAGTCAGCTAAGAGAGGCCTCTTCATGACCTGACGATGCCACTCCTTCTGGGAATCGTATTGTCACTCATGAAAGTCTGTGACGCTGACAACCGCATAGGATGCCGTACCTTTGTCCGTGGATTAGGTCCATACCTGTGAGTGGGGTTGGGATATTGCAGGAAACTTTGACCTCCAGACTACCTGGTTTTCTTGACAGTGAATCAGTTATGTTGGGTTCTCAGTTGCAGAGATGTTCTTGATAGAGCAAGGGTTTGATCAGAGGATTTTATCATCGGGTGTTTGTCTGTTCCTGATAGAGCAGGTTCCGATCAGAGTATTGTTATCAGAGGTTTGTTCTGGATGGAGCAGATTTTTGAGTGGGGTCTGAGGATCTCGTCAGCGGTTGTTATTTTGTTCTTGATAGGGCAGATTTTGAGTGGGGTTTGAAGATCTCATCAGCAGCTGTGTGTTTGTTCTAGAGAGGGCAGATTTGTGATTTGGGGTCCGAAGACTTCATCAACAGATATTCCTTGATCTTGCATCCGGGGTCTTTATTATCAGGCCTTCGTTCTTGTCAGAGCAGAATTTTGATCTCGATCCTACCAGATGGTTATTCACAGCAGATCAGATCAGTGGTTTTACACCGGGGTTTCCTCCTCATCAGTGACTGTTGACACCGAATCTCCACAGCAGCCACCTGGATATATTGTTGCATGCCTGCATTTTGCATTAGCTTGCATAATCATTCGCATTCCATTGGCGTGTGTCTGTGACAGGTACCATTTCCCGATCCAGGATCTCTCGCCTCTTATTGTGTTACTGCAGCCTCTCTCAGGAAGACTGTTGCGTACGAGTTCTCGGTCCTTGAAGTGTCGAATCTGACTATTGCTATGTGAGGTTACTATTTCCATAATTGGGCCTGGATTCCTCTCCTTATTATTGCCAGCAGGTGCCAGGATCGGGGGATAATCTCTCAAGCACACAGACTCACGCATGCATTTGCTTGAAGCATTCTTGCATGACATACATTCTGTTACCTTTTCCTAACCTTTGATGTTGACAGGTTTGACAGGTACTCAGGTTCCGAGCTGTTTTCGATCTCCAGGATTGATCAAAGATTCATCCACCGCTACTCAACTCGCGCCAATCAAACGAGAATCATGGACCAGGTGCAGTCAGATGTTCAAGAGCTTCGTGAACGGATGGATCGTTTTATGGAGTTGATGCAAGTAGTTGCGAATGGGCAAGACCAGCTTCGTACTCTGGTTCAACCTCTCATCTCCAGGGTTGACAGTAATGGAATACTTCACGGAGGGGCCGTGCCCACTCCTCCTCAAGGGGATACTCCACAGAACGCTGTTCCTGCTGCCGGAGGCAACGGTAGTGCTAACGGCAATCTTATGACTAATCTCGGACTTAATGCGGCAGGCGCCGGCAATGGTGGTTTGGGAGCCAATGTTAATGTGGGGCCGGTCAACGGCAATGTTGGTGCAGGAAATATGGTGGTGCCTCAACCGTGGCTGGAGGACCATCAGGATGACATTTTCTCTCAGAGAGGTGTAGAGGCTGAATTGACTGCTGAGGCTCGACTCAGGTTCAAGGCGCTGGAAGATAAAATGAGAGATATAGAAAATCAGAACGCATTGGGCGTTGACATGGCCAAGCTCGGGTTGATTGCTGACTTTAAAGTACCTCACAAGTTCAAGGTGCCTATCTTTGAGAAGTATAGGGGCACTACTTGTCCCCGTGTTCACCTCCGATCTTATTATAGAAAGATGTCCGCTTATTCTGACGATGAGAAGCTGCTGATGCACTTCTTTCAGGATAGTCTTTCTGGTCCATCGCTCGAATGGTATATGGGTTTGGAGCCCGCTGCTGTGCGCACCTGGAAAGATCTTGCAGAAGCGTTTGTTCTCCACTATCAATATAATAGCGACTTGGCTCCCAACTGAGTTCAGCTTCATAATCTCTCGCAGCGGAGCAATGAAAGCTTCAAAGAGTACGCCCAGCGGTGGCGTGAATTGGCTGCTCGGGTTCAACCACCGATGGTTGAGCGTGAGTTGGTACAACTGTTCGTGGCTACCCTTCCTGGAGTCTATTATGAGAAGCTGATCAGTGGCATGTCTGGAACATTCTCGGCCCTCATCACTTTGGGCGAGCATGTTGAAAACGGTATAAAGATCGGAAAGATTCAGGGCGAATCATCCTCAGCTGGAGGAGCTAGCAAGAAACCCTACACTGGCAAGCGTCGAGAGGGAGATGCCAGTGCTGTCACTAATGCTAGGAGAAAGGGCAAGGGCCCTCAATCTCAGATCGCTAGCATAAACATCCCAGCTGCTCCCCCGCAGCCGCAGCAGCAGCCCCAGCAGCAGAATAATCAGGGATATAAGAGATATCAGAATCGGGGTCCCCTGGCAAACCGTCATTTGGAAACTCCTCCTATGCCATATGCACAGCTTCTGCAGACGTTGCTTCAGCTCCAATTGGTTCACAAAAGGACAATGGCTCCCTTGACAGGGGCACCACCACCAGAGTATGATGCTAATGCTACTTGTGAATTTCACTCGGGGGCACCTGGCCATACGGTTGAGAATTGTAAAGCTTTTAAGCACAAAGTCCAGGACTTGGTGGACGCCAAGGTTATCAACTTTTCTGACAACGTGCCCAACGTCACCAAAAATCCAATGCCTCATCATAAGGGGGGCGGAGTGAATGCTGTTATCACTGAAGAGAGTTCAGACTTGCTGACCGATGTCAAAGATCTGAAGACGCCGTTGAGTTTTGTTAAGGCTAAGTTGCTGAAGAAGGGCTTCTTTCCTGGATGTGGAGAATTATGTATGGCTTGTGCTACACTTCCTGATGGGTGTGAGCAGTTGATCGAAGGTATCCAGAGTCTGATGTCCGAGGGTATTTTGCAATTCAGTCGGAGCATTGAGAATGCGTCAGGGGAAGTCATGCTGAAGCAGGCAGACGAAGTTGCTACCATTACTATTCCTCGTCACCCTATTACTATTTCTGCGCCCCGTCCGCCTTCTATCACCATCACCAGGGCCGGACCAATCCCATTCGAGAGTACCAATGTCGTTCCATGGCATTATGGCGCCGAAGTTTATTGTAATGGTCAGAAGATAGAGCTTGAGCCGTCCAGATCGACTGCGCAGAATCTTGCTGAGGTCAGTGGTATCACTAGAAGCGGAAGAGTGTTCGCACCGGCAGAGGTTGCAGCAGAGAAAGTGGTCCGAGCTGACGCTATGGATAAAGGCAAAGGTAAAGCTGTTGAAGAGGTCCCCGCAGGGGCAGAAAAAGACTTGCTGGTTAAAGATGCTGAAGAGTTCATGCGACTAATCAGGAAGAGTGACTACAAAATTGTAGATCATCTTCATCAGACCCCGTCAAAGATCTCGATTCTTAACCTGTTGCTGTGCTCTGAGGCGCACCGCAATGCATTGCTGAAGGTATTGAATGCTGCATACGTGCCGCAGGAGATATCAGTGAATCAACTCGAGGAAGTAGTAGCCCATGTCAATGCTGGTAATGGGCTGGGATTTACAGATCTGGAGCTGACTCCTAAGGGAAGAGATCACAACAGCGCCTTGCACGTTTCAATAGAGTGCAGAGGCACGATTATGTCACATGTTTTAGTAGATACGGGCTCCTCGCTTAACGTGCTTCCGAAGAAGGCACTGATGAAGTTGGATACCCGTGGACTGTTGTGCACGCCCAGTGATCTGGTCGTGAAGGCCTTTGACGGAACCAAGCGCCACGTCTTCGGAGAATTGACCCTGCCAATTCAAGTTGGACCAGAGACGTTTAATGCGGTTTTCTATATCATGGATATCATGCCCGCCTATAGTTGCCTCTTAGGTCGGCCGTGGATCCATTCTGCTGGTGCCGTAACGTCCACGCTGCATCAGAAGCTTAAATATGCTGTTGGGGGCAGCATAGTGACAGTCTGTGGAGAAGAGGACATTATGGTAAGCCACCTATCGTCCTTTAAATATGTCGAAATGGATGGTGAGATCCATGAGACTCTTTGCCAGGCTTTTGAAACCGTCAGAGGGAAGGAGGTAGCTCCCGTTGTTGCAGAGAAGCAAGAGTTGAACCTCTCCTCGTTTAAGGAAGCTAGAGCCGTTGTCGAAGCTGGTTCCACCCCAGGCTGGGGACATGTCTTGGACATACCAATCAAACAGGATAAGTTTGGATTAGGGTATTCTCCTGGAGCTGAAGCTTCATCTTCTTCTGGCAGTTCGTCTCATGGAAAAGGGCCGATCTTGTTCACCAAGGGGGGAGTGATCTTCGAGAGTATCAACGCTGCGTCAGAGGACAGCGAGGACAGTGATTGCGATCTTGACGCCTGGATTCAACCGAGCAAGCCAGGCGAGCGCCTCCACAATTGGACCATCAAGGAGATTATCAAGCTGACAAGTGAAGAGTAATGATTTGCTTTTTACAATCTTTGTACAACCCTATGTCCTGCCCGGGGCATAGTGGTTTTACTGTCAGGGCCTTGTTGGATTATGTGTATGCATTTTGTTAATAAATAAAAGGCGTTTTCTTCGTAATCAAATGTTGTGTTCCCTGTTATTCATGCTTTATGTTTGTTTCGAAAAACAGCAAAATGGCAACGAGGTTCGTGCTAACCTGCATATTCTTGCTTTAAACTTAACCCTTGTTATTGCAGGATCCACGTAACAGATGACATCGACTATGGACCCTCTACGGCTCACTACGACTTTGATTGCCCGATCTATCAAGCCGAGGATGAGATTGATGAAGACGAAGACCTTCCGGAAGAGTTGGCCCGCCTGTTGAGACAAGAGGAAAAGGTTATTCTGCCTCACGAGGAGGATATTGAGATCATAAATCTGGGTTCTGAGGAGCTCGTCAGAAATGTCAGAGTAGGGGCTGCGCTGCAGAATGATGTCAAGCATAGACTGGTCGAGATGCTTCGAGAGTATAGTGACGTCTTTGCTTGGTCATATGAGGATATGCCCGGACTTGACACCGATATCGTGGTTCATCGCTTGCCGTTGCGAGAAGATTGCCCTCCAGTCAAGCAGAAGCTTAGGAGGACGAGACCAGACATGGCTGTAAAAATCAAAGAAGAGGTCCAGAAGCAGTTGGACGCAGGATTTCTAGCCGTTACTACTTACCCTCCGTGGGTCGCCAACATAGTGCCTGTACCGAAGAAGGACGGTAAGGTACGCATGTGCGTCGATTATCGGGATTTGAATAGGGCGAGCCCTAAGGATGATTTCCCTTTGCCTCATATCGATGTGTTGGTCGACAATACAGCCCAGTTTTCCGTGTTTTCGTTCATGGATGGCTTCTCCGGTTACAATCAGATTAAGATGGCGCCGGAGGACATGGAGAAAACGACGTTTATTACCCCCTGGGGCACGTTTTGCTACAAGGTAATGCCTTTCGGTCTGAAGAACGCAGGGGCCACTTACCAGCGAGCAATGGTAACTTTGTTTCATGATATGATTCATCATGAGATCGAGGTCTATGTTGATGACATGATTGCAAAGTCCCAAACGGAGGAGGAGCATCTGGTCAACCTGTTGAAGCTGTTTGAAAGGCTTAGGAAGTTCAGGCTGAGGCTGAATCCTAACAAGTGCACTTTCGGAGTGCGGTCCGGAAAGTTATTGGGGTTTATCGTTAGTGAACGAGGTATTGAAGTCGATCCTGCAAAGATAAAAGCTATCCAAGAAATGCCAGCGCCGAAAACAGAGAAAGAAGTTCGTGGTTTCTTGGGCCGAATAAACTACATTGCAAGGTTTATCTCTCAGCTCACGGCCACTTGTGAACCGATGTTCAAGTTATTAAAGAAAAATCAGGCGATTACTTGGAATGAGGATTGCCAGAAGGCATTCGATAAGATAAAGCAGTATCTTCAAGAACCTCCAATCTTGATACCCCCAGTGGCTGGACGGCCATTAATCATGTACTTGACAGTTCTGGAGAATAGTATGGGGTGTGTTCTCGGTCAGCACGACGAGACGGGCAGAAAGGAGCATGCCATTTATTATTTGAGTAAAAAGTTCACTGAGTGTGAATCTCGATACTCGATGCTGGAGAAGACGTGTTGTGCATTAGCTTGGGCTGCCAAACGTCTACGACAGTATATGCTCAATCACACCACTATGCTAATTTCGAAGATGGATCCGATCAAGTACGTCTTCGAGAAGCAGGCTCTTTCGGGCAGGATTGCCAGGTGGCAGATGGTGTTAACAGAATATGATATTCAGTACGTCTCCCAGAAAGCCATCAAGGGAAGCGTATTGTCTGATTACCTTGCCGAACAGCCAATCGAAGACTATCAGCCGATGAAGTTCGAATTCCCTGACGAGGACATTATGTTTCTCAAAGCGAAGGATTGCGATGAGCCATTGCCCGATGAGGGGCCAGATAGGAAGTCTCAGTGGAAGTTGATATTCGACGGAGCGGTTAATTCCTATGGAAGTGGTATCGGGGCTATCATTACGACTCCTCACGGATCCCATATCCCGTTTACTGCAAGACTGACGTTTCCAGTTACCAACAACGAAGCCGAGTATGAAGCATGTATTATGGGTCTAGAAGAGGCAATTGATTTGATAATCAAGAATCTAGACATATATGGTGACTCAGCGCTTGTAATTAATCAGATCAAAGGGGAGTGGGAAACTCGTCAAGCAAATCTAGTACCGTACATGAATTATGCCAGGAGGCTGCTTCCGTTCCTTGACCGAGTAGAACTTCATCATGTACCCCGGGCTGAAAATCAAATGGCTGATGCTTTAGCCACGCTGGCTTCAATGTATAAAGTCAATTATTGGAATGAGGCTCCAAGAATTGTGCTTTCGCGGCTTGATAGACCAGCGTTTGTGTTCGCAATCGATGATGCCACTGACGGCAAGCCATGGTTCCACGACATCCAGACCTTCCTTATGACCAAGGAGTATCCTGCGGGTGCTTCAACCCAGGATAAGAAGACTCTGAGGAGGCTATCTGGAAAATTTTACCTCAACCCTGATGGAGTGTTGTATAAGAGAAACCACGATCTCGTGCTACTCAGATGTGTAGATGAGAAAGAGGCAAGTATGCTCATGGAAGAAGTCCATGAGGGCACATTTGGTACGCACGCCGGCGGGCATGCCATGACAAGAAAGATCCTGAGAGCAGGATATTACTGGTTGACTATGGAGTCGGATTGCTTCAGATTCGCGAAGAAATGTCACAAATGCCAGATTTATGCTGATAAAGTTCATGTGCCGCCGTACCCATTGAATGTCATGTCCTCCCCTTGGCCGTTCTCCATGTGGGGCATCGACATGATAGGCAAGATCGAGCCCACCGCATCCAATGGTCATCATTTTATCCTGGTAGCTATCGACTACTTCACCAAATGGGTGGAGGCAGCCTCGTACGCTAATGTGACCAAGCAGGTGGTGGCTAAGTTCATAAAGAGGGACATCATCTGTCGCTATGGAATTCCCAAGCGGATCATTACTGATAACGGTTCGAATTTGAATAATAAGATGATGAAGGAGCTGTGCCAGAGCTTCAAGATCGAACACCACAACTCATCTCCTTACCGGCCAAAGATGAATGGCGCTGTTGAAGCGGCCAACAAGAACATCAAGAAGATTGTTCAGAAGATGGTTGTGACGTATAAAGATTGGCACGAGATGCTGCCGTTTGCCTTGCACGGTTATCGTACGACGGTGCGTACGTCGACCGGGGCAACTCCTTTCTCCTTGGTGTACGGTATGGAAGCTGTCCTACCGTTAGAAGTGGAGATTCCCTCTTTGCGAGTTTTGGTTGATGTGAAACTTGATGAGGCAGAATGGGTTACGAATCGCTTGAACCAACTCAGCCTGATGGACGAGAAGAGGTTAGCATCGATTGCATTTGGTCGCCTATACCAAATCCAAATGAAGAAAGCTTATGATAAGAAGGTGCGTCCTCGAAGCTTTCAGACGGGTGATCTCGTCCTGAAGAAGATTCTTCCGCCACACTCCGATCACCGGGGCAAGTGGACTCCGAATTACGAAGGGCCGTATGTCGTCAGCAAGGTCTTCTCAGGGGGAGCTTTGTTGTTATCCACGATGGATGGTGAAGACTTTGCATCCCCGGTGAACGCGGACGCAGTTAAAAAATACTTTGCTTGAAAGAGACCCGCTGGACAAAAAAAGAAAGAGTCCAGGCAAAAAAGGGCATCCCGGCGAACCAAAAACAGAATAAAAGGTTCGGGCAAAAATTAGGGATATATTGAAAAAATGTACACCCGCGAAGTCGAAAACCTACACTGGGCGGCTTCGGCAAAAAAGGGTATCCCGGTGAACTGAAAACCCGAAAGGGCGGTTCACGCAAAAGTTAGGGATTTGAATAAGCAAATGACTGCGTTCCGCGTATGGACTTTCATTGTTTAGTGGTTCGGAAGACCTGAGGGCCGTTTATCTGAATCAATCTCTTCCAAAGCTGAAGCATCGGAGAAGTATCGAAGTCGAGTGGGTCTTAGAGGGATCAACTCATGGTGTTCGTCTGCGCCTCGATAACCGACATTTGTATATACTGATGTATATTTATGTTTTCTTTTTGCGCGGCTTCCTCATTCCAGGAGCTTGCCTCTGTTGTAAAACAATTTTGCCCGTTCAGGGGTTCATCATCAATAAAATGCACATTATTCAGCAATTCTACTTGTCTGTTTAAGCATTTATCTATTTTGTTTGCGAATGAAAACGCCGATATTTTCGATAAAATGCGCATACATAAACTTGCAGGCCTAGGCCCATTGATTGTTGAAACGATTGATTAATTGAATATTGTCATGAGATAATAACCTGGATAGGCCCCTTTGAGGAGGGTATCTTGTCTGTTTGTTTGTGTTGTTGCAGGTGTAGCACCCCGCCAGAAGATGTGTCGTGCGTATCCCCGAGGCAGGATGAGTCCTCCTTCCCTAGCAGAGTACAGTAGTCTCTCCTCCGCAGAATCTGAGCGCAAGATGGTGAGCATTGATATGTCTTCCCCAGGTAGAGGTGATTCTCTTCCCCAAGCAGACGCATCCTGAAGGAATGTCACCTCATCGGCTGAGTCAAGCACCGAAGAATGATGTCGTCTCTCCCCAGCACCGGGTCACAAGTGCAGAGTTCATAAAAATGTTTGGGTACTGGAGCTCGTGTTTTCCCCAGTAAAGTCGCCGAAGCAGGATTTTCCCCCCGCACCGGGTCACAAGTGCAGGTTTCGCAGGAGGCTGTTCGTTAGCCGAAGGATGCAGTAGCTGATGGTGCCAGACTGAAGTCTCCAGTGGAATTGAGATTCTCCACCAGAGTCATGCTCTCTCCTGAAGATGGATGATTCCCTCTTCCCCAGTAGAGTGTTGGAACAGCTGATGTTGTATTCCCCTGCAGAGTTGTACTCTCCCCCGAAATCAGATGATTCCTTCTTCCCCGGCGAAATTGAGTTTCCTCATCGGAGTTGCACTCTCCAGCGAAGTAGAATGATTTCTCTCCCCGGCTGAGTCCGCAGAAAAGCAAAATCCTTGGAAGCCGATCAGATCATGATCGATGTTCCCCAGCAGAGCGTAGGGCAGCTAAGGCTGTGTTTCCCCAGAATCGCACTCTCTCCATCGAAGCAGAATGATTTCTCCTTCCTCAGCCGAGGTTGCAGATGTCCAAGAGATCCGAATCCTTGGAAGTTGATCAGATCATGATTGGTTTTAATCCCAGTGGAGTGTTGAGCAGCTGAAGTTGGTTCCCCACAGTGTGGTCATCCCCAGAAGAGTAGCCGAGACGGCCGCGCAGTTCATTCTCGCGATTGATATCAGCAGATTTAAGTTCTCGTAGAGCTTCGTCCCCTGCAGCAGTCAGCTGAAGTTGCTTCCCTGCAGCAGTTCACGGAAGATCAATTCCCCAGACAGAGCCTGATTGATATTGGCGTGTTCACGTCCTCCTCAGCAGGATGACTCCTCTACCTGAATGGTTCTTTCTCCTTGACAGGAGGATTTCCCCTTTCGGCATTTATTTTGCTGACGGGATCGCATCATTGTGCATGATTGCATAGCATTGTGTGTGATTGCATGGCATTTAGCATAAACGCATATCATTACCACTGTGTGGGGCATAGTGCAGAAGCATACACATCATAAGCATGATCTAGGTCATCATCACCCTTGTTGAACAGGTGTACCACCAAAAGGCCGGTTGCTCAGGACGATTCTTGATGTTCTCCCCAGCAAGGTCGCTTGCGAGATGATTCTTAAAGACCCCGGTGTGATCCCCACGGTCGCTCGCTCAAGATGATTTTTGAGATCCCCAGCAAAGTCTTCAGTTCGAGATGATTCTCAAATCCCTCAGCAGGGCCGTTTGCTTAAGACGATTCTTAAGACCCCAGTACAGCTTCCCGAGTGGTTCGCCTAGTATGATACTTGAGCGCCCCAATAGCGCCTCCAGCAAGAGTTGCCCCGGAAGATTTCTGGAATACCCAACAGAATGTTTGCTCCGGAAGGGTTATCAGTTCAGGACGATTCTTGAAGATGCTCGACGGATCTGTTTGGTCAAGATGATTCTTGAAGTCCTCAGCAGCATGATATGTCTGCTCCAGCAATGATGTCTAATCTGAAGATGGATTTCGTAAGCGCCCGAAGGCGATATCAGAAGGTTCCTGTGAGTCCAGATTTCCGTGTTGAAGAATCAACGGGTGGCTGAAGACAAGGTTCCAGAGTTGTAGATACAACAGAGTGATTCGTGTGAGTCTGAAGACCAAGTCAGTTATCCTGAGGTGATGATTGATTGCGATCAAATGAAGGATATGTCTTCTGATTGAAGTCGTAGATGTTTCTCCAGCGGTGACGCAGAGTATTTCGATCGTCCGACAGTGATGTCAGGTTTAGTTCTCCAGTGGTGACGCAGGGTACTTCGATCGTCCGACGGTGATGTCAGATTTGGTTCTCCAGCTAGTTGATGAGCAGCTAGTGTTGCAGGATTCAAAGGTTTGTTCCCCGCAGAGTACTGTGTGCTCGTGCAGTTGGCAAATTTTCGGGTTTACCGATATTCAACCGTCTCGTACCTTGATTGGTTGAGAGCCGTTCGCTTCTCACCCAGTCAGGTTCAAGCCGTTTGAATAGGGTCAGCTGTTGCACCCCAAAATTTGGCCAACAATTATTTATTCATTGAGTGTTTGAAAGGGGATACCTTCATCAGAAAGTTCAAGAGATCCTCAGAAGAAGTGGTTTGAAACCAGGGTTGTATGCTTCATAGCTTGAGAGTTGTGGGTGCCCCTCAGATGGTTCTAAGACTTTGAGAATGAATTTGATGTTTTGAGAAAGTGTATGAGATGTCTTGATAGCCTTCATGAAGCCCAGAGAAGTCATTATGCAAGGGTTCAGAGGATTCAACCATGAATGATAGAATTAGGGTTTTGACTGGGTCAACCCTAGGATAACTAAAGATTTGGGAGAGGTTGAGACCCAACCCAAGGGCCATGAGATCATGGAAAGATGCATAGAGATGATATAAAGATGATTCCTAGGCCAACTCATCATGAGTGAGGAGTTTGAGAAGTTTCAAGTCAGGGTTTCTAAGGATTGTCAGTGAAAAAACCCTAATTTGATCCCTATCTTCCAGGCAGTTTTAGCTCAAGTTATGATTGATATCTCACCTTCCCCATAACATGAATGTTGTAGAGCTTGTTCTAAGCTTTAATTTGAGTGGTGGAAGTCCTTGATAGGAGTTACAGAGCCCAAGTTATGGTTTTGACAAATTACAGGTCAGCAGAGGTGTGTGAATCTGGGTCCTTGAAAGTCACCCAACTTGCAGACAACTTTTGCCCTAGTAGGGTGATTCCTATGACTTCTTGGTCAACATGAATGTTGAAGAGCATCTTCTTAGCTTTAATTTGAGTGGTAGAAGTCCTTGATTGGATTTGTGGAACTCAACTTATGGTTTGAACAAGACAGGGGTATTTTGGTCATTTGTCAGTTATAGGTCATTTTATCCAATGCCTAAAACTCCTATTTCCAAGCCTCAAATGGAAAAACTAAAAACATGAAAGTTGTTCAAAATGTGATTTTAAGTCTAGAAAGAAGGTCACAAATTGGTGGAAAAGCTCATAGCATGAAGTTACATGATTGGTCAAAAATGAACTAAAAATGGCATATAAGTTTGAAAAGTTGAATTTGAAAATTGATTTGGAAGGTCCATAAATCCAAAATAGGTCATCCAATATATCATTTTGATTGGAAAAATCATTTTGAGAACATTGGTTTAGCTAGAATTTTGAGTTGAAGCTTTAAAATGGGTGATGCTTTGAAAAGTTGTTACTTGAAAAAGAAGGCAATGTTGAAAAACCTTACACAAGCCAAAGATGAGCTTGTTTTTCACTCATCCACATTCAATATCTCTCATAAGGGGATCTTGGCACCAAATGGTAAGGCATAAGGCTTGGAATGTGAGATTTTCAATATGTCACCACATGAGATTTTCAAGAAACTTCCACCATATTCTAGATGAATCTAGAGGCATCTAATGATCATTATAAGAAGAGGGCCATGAAGAGAGTTCAAGGTTGGTGATAGCAAGAGATTTCAGGAGAGAGAGAGAGAGAGAGAGAGAGAGAGAGAGAGAGAGAGAGAGAAATAGCCATTGAAGCACTTCCTTCAAGTTCAAGCAATCCAAGAAACCTTTCACTACAAGGCTTCTTCTCCAAAACCAGTGCAAACAGAATCCTTTCCACCATTGGAGGATCATCCTGAAGCAGTTACAAGCCCTGAATCATCCTCCACGAGCACCTACCACCATTACTTGACAGGTTGGTTTCTCTCCATAATTCTCTTAATTTATGCACTTTTAGTTAGTTTTATAGATATAGAATTGTTGTATGAGGTTAGTTGATGAAACCCTAGGAGATAGAGCAAGATTCGTGAGATTCCATAACAGAACCATAAAGCTTTAGTGATCAAGATCATGCACTCTAGGCTGTTATATTCTTAGGTTTTTAGCTTAGTGTAATCCCCTCAGCATATAGAACATTCTAGGTTAGTATGGATCCATTCCATTACCATGCATATCAGTGTGAATCAAGTGTACCCGAAACTTCCATCTTCCATAGTTCTTTGTAGAGTGAGTTTTAGAAGAATATAGCACCATGATTGTGTAGAGGGAGAGGAGTAGAATAAGTTTGATGTTTGGATCGAGGAAAATGGTGGAGAATCGAGTGAGCTAGATGAAGGAGAAGGAATGGTGCATGGAGGCTGTTTCGAAACCCTAGCAGGCCAGAGGTTGAAGACGCAATCGTCACCGTCAACTCGTTTGGAATATTTGACTTGTTATGTTAATCCAACGGCCGTGATTGAATCTGAAGATGGAGGGAAAAATTCAAAAGAATGAAACGCGGTCGTTTCATTTAAGCTGCCATTCTGGGCTTATCTCGCTATCCCCACCCCCCTTTTATCTGGCCCAATTGATTCCAACTAGCGCGTGTGGCTATTCACACCCCCCCTCCCTTTATTTGTTTTAATTTCTTTTATTTGTCCTAATATTTTTTCTTGTCTTTGAAAATTCATTAAAAATTGAAAAATAATTGTTTTTTAATTCTTCTTTTTTCTATGAGTAGATAATAATGTGTAGAAAACATTAAAAATAAAAATGGGATTTTATTTTTAAGTTTAGTATTTTTAATAGATTTTTCTTTTAAATAGCTTTTATAATGTTTAGTTTGGTATCATGATTTTGCAAGAATTGTTTTAGGACCTTCCCTTAGGTTTTTTAATCCATTCTTTTTTGTGCAATTAGATGATGAATCATAGTTCCCCATAGGATTTTTTCTAGAATTTTAGAATTAAATTTTGATTAGTTTAATTAGGGTAGATGTAGGGTATCCTAATTAGGGTTTAGGTTGTGCTTAGGTGAAGAATTCACTCTCTTTGAATAAGTTTTGTCTTGATTTTTAGGTAGAGGCCTATGTAGATGTTATGGGTAGAGGTTGTAGACCCTTGTGAATAATTGTGAGATTTTTCCCCATTAGTTTAGCATTTTTAGGTATTTTCTGAAGTTGCCTGTTGATTTTGTTTACCCTGTGGTTATCTGTTCATCTTTGGGGTTCATTGTGGGGATTTGTTGAGGGGCTTGTGTTGTCTTGAAGACCTTGATGGAGAGCATCATGAAGAGAAGATTGTAGATCAATATTCAGAGACCCAGAGCTTGGCTTGTCCCCTGTCTGTGAGGTTTGAGATCCTGAAGTTTGAAGGAAGTTCATGGTACTTTCCTGAGGAAGGCACTATGAATGACTTTCATTCTTTCTTCTCACCTCTTTCTTAAGTATCCAATGATGTTGGAGCCAACTTGTGAGTTTAATTTCTCCTGAGGAGGAATGTAAACTGATCACTTGTTGTTGAGCCACATGGGATACAACTCCTAAGTGGAAGCCTCCTAGTACTTTCCTGAGGAAGGTCCTGTGGGTCTATTCACTTAGTTCCATTAGTTTGTCTAGGATTTCTCAAGTATCCAGTGATGTTGGAGCCAACTTGTGAGTTTAATTTCTCCTGAGGAGGAATGTAAACTGATCACAGTTGTTGAGCCACATGGGATACAACTCCTAAGTGGAAGCCTCCTAGTACTTTCCTGAGGAAGGTCCTATGAGTCTGTTCACTTAGCTCCACTAGTTCAGATAGGACTTCTTAAATATCCAGTGATGTTGGAGCCTGCTTGTGAGTTTAATTTCTCCTGAGGAGGAATATAAACTGATCACAGTGGTTGAGCCACATAGGGTATGACTCCTGAGTATACACCTCCTAGTGTTCTCCTGAGGAAGACACTATGAGTCTGCTTGCTTAGCTCCCTTTCTTTGGTAAGCTTGTTCTGAAGCTTGAAGACTGGGATTGATTTCTCTTGTTTAGGGTCTTGTTTTAGTGCTTAGATTTGATTCAGATTCTGTGATTGAGGTTAGGATTAGAGAGTAGATTCTTTCTTTCTCAAGCATATGTGTTTGTCTGCCTGTTGGCACTTCATCCCTTTTATCTTGTTCATTGCTTGATAGTATGTTGTTTATCTTCAGTATGATTACTGTTATTTCATGACTGGCTTGAGGTCGAGATGAGCTTGTGGAGGCTGACACCCCACACACATTTCCTCCCTCACTTGCATTGCATGCATTTTACTGTTAAAGCTGATGTTTTTGTCTGTTTTGGTGTACCATTGACATGATCCCTTAGGACTCTCATTTCCTCTGATAAGGATCTGATGATAGACCTTTAGGTTGAAACCTATGCATGACAACATCTAGGAGTTCCCTGTTCAAACCTCAACCATAGGATGAATCCATGGCATGATAGCAGTAGGACTTGATAGTCTCCCTCCTAGTTGAGCCATTTTTCCCCGTAGTTTCCCGAACTACGTTTGCTCTGATCTTTCATACCCGATGAAAGTACGTAGGCATAGGATGCGATGTCCTAGCGAGCAACCTTCCCCATTTTCACCTGTAGTAAGCCGAACTACGTTGACTCTGATTTCTCATTCTCTGATGGGAATACGTAGGCATAAAGTGCGACGCTTTGCCGAGTCATTTTTCTTTTCTTTTTCAGCCAGCCTTGATAGATAGATAGATTATAACCAACCCGTCCAAGTAAACAAACAAGCGAGGATCCCGTCGAGTACGACGGACGTGAGGGGTGCTAATACCTTCCCCTTGCGTAACCGACTCCCGAACCCAGACAATGGTTGCGATGACCTTGTCTTACCCTTATTCGTCAGGTTTTTCCGATCGTTTCCTTTCCCGCTCTGAGGGATAAATAACGAAAGGTGGCGACTCTTCTGTTATGCCGGCACCTTATTTTTTCGCGCAAGAGACACCAAGTACTCAGACAGTACACTCCCCTTTATAGCCTTCTGCGAGACGTACTGGATGCCATACTCAGTCAAGACCATCTGCCAACGGGCAATTCTCCCCGATAATGCTTGCTTTTCGAATACATATTTGATAGGATCCATCTTCGAGATGAGCATGGTTGTATGATTCAGCATGTATTGCCTTAAACGCTTGGCGGCCCAGGCTAGCGCGCAACAAGTTTTTTCAAGCATTGAATATCGAGATTCACATTCAGTAAATTTCTTACTCAAGTAATAGATCGCATGCTCTTTTCTTCCTGTCTCGTCGTGCTGACCGAGAACACAACCCATACTTCCCTCAAGAACTGTCAAATACATAATCAAGGGTCTCCCTGCCACTGGGGGTATCAAATAGGAGGCTCCTGCAAATACTGCTTTATTTTATCGAACGCCTTTTGACAATTTTCATTCCACGTTACCGCCTAGTCTTTTTTCAACAGCTTGAATAATGGTTCACACGTAGCCGTTAGGTGAGATATGAACCGAGTGATGTAGTTCAACCTCCCTAAAAACCCACGCACCTCTTTCTCTGTTCTAGGCGTCGGCATCTCTTGTATTGCTTTTATTTTTGCAGGATCGACCTCTATTCCTTTTTCGCTCACGATAAACCCCAGCAGTTTACCCGATCTCACCCTGAAAGTGCACTTGTTAGGGTTCAGTCTCAGCCTGAACTTCCTAAGCCTTTTGAATAACTTCAGCAGATTCACCAAATGCTCTTCCTCCGTCTGGGATTTGGCAATCATATCATCGACATAAACTTCAATCTCCTTATGCATCATATCATGGAAAAGAGTCGTCATTGCACGCTGATACGTTGCCCCAGCATTCTTCAATCCGAAGGGCATCACTTTGTAACAAAATGTTCCCCAAGGTGTTATGAAAGTAGTCTTCTCCATGTCCTCTAGCGCCATTTTAATCTGATTATAGCCCGAGAAGCCATCCATGAAGGAGAATACGGAGAATTGAGCAGTGTTGTCAACCAGCACATCAATGTGAGGAAGCGAAAAATCGTCTTTCGGGCTCGCTTTGTTCAAATCTCGGTAATCTACGCACATTCTCACTTTACCGTCTTTCTTTGGCACTGGTACAATGTTAGCGACCCATGAGGGATATTTTGTCACAGCTAGGAAACCAGCATCCCACTGTTTTTGAACCTCCTCCTTAATTTTCACTGCCATATCAGGTCTAGTTCTGCGAAGCTTCTGCTTGACCGGTGGGCATTCTTCTTTCAATGGCAGACGGTGCACAACCATATCTGTATCGAGCCCAGGCATGTCTTCATACGACCAAGCGAACACATCACTATACTCTCTGAGCATTTCAACCAGTCTTCGCTTGACGTCGCTCTGCAGCGCGGCTCCTATACGGATGTTCTTTTCAACCCCTTCTGACCCCAGGTTAATAATTTCGATGACCTCCTCATGAGGCAGAATGACTCGTTCTTCTTGCTTCACCAACCAAGACAATTCTTCAGGAACGTCACCATCTTCAACAATCTCTTCTTCGGCCTGAAATACCGGGTGCTCAAAGTCGAGACGAGTCATAGGTGGTTCAATGATGTCATCTGAAAATGTTATCCTGCAAAAGGAATGGTTAAATGCTTCAAAATGCGTATAAAGCGAATAACCACGTTGCCATTTTATTGTAAAACACAAAACAGGAAAAACAGAGATCGCAATATTTGCACATGAAAAAACGCCTTTTATTTAATGATTAAACATGCAATGTTCATAACAACACAGCCCTAAGCAAATCATGATGCCTCGGGTAAGACACCAGATTGTTCAACAATTAAAAAAAACAAAGCATTACTGTTTAAGAGTCACAGGAACAATCTCCTGAATAGACCAATTGCATAATCCTTGTCCTGGCACGCTCGGCTGAATCCAGGCGTCCATATCGCAATCGTTGTCTCCTTCGTCAGACTCTGAAGCAGCGTTGATGGTCTCATGACATACTCCACTAGCAGTGATGGTTATTGGTCCTCTGAAACGGGGTGCCCCCACAGCAGGTGTTGATGACGACGGTTGATATCCCAGCCCAAATCGGTCCATCTTCATGGGAATATCCAGCACTTTTCCCCAGCCCTTTGTCTCACCAGCCTCTACTAGAGCTTGAGCTTCCTTATATGACGAGACGGCTACCTCTGACACTTTACTCGGCCCGGGACCTTTGTCTTTGATGCGCAACCCTTCAAATGCCTGACAGGGTGTTTCATGAATCTCGCCGTCGACCTCCACATATTTGAATGATGACAGATGGTTGACCAGTATATCTTCTTCTCCACATACAGTGACCATGTTGTCCCCCACCATGTATTTCAACTTTTGATGCAAGGTAGACGTGACTGCCCCAACCCCATGGATCCAGGGTCGTCCGAGAAGGCAGTTGTATGCTGGCTGGATGTCCATAATATAAAATTCAGTCGCGAAAACCTCCGGCCCCACCTGTAGAGGTAATGTTATGGATCCAAAAACTGTTCTTCGCGTACCATCAAATGCCCTGACCACCAAGTCACTAGGCGTACATAGGATACCTCTGACATCTAGTTTCATCGTCGCTTTCTTGGGCAGCATGTTTAAGGATGATCTGGTGTCTACCAGCACATGAGACATGACTGATCCTCTACACTCCACTGAGACATGTAACTCCATATTATGCTCTCTCCCCTTAGGGGTCAAATCAAAATCGGTAAAGCCCAAGCTATGGCCTGCGTTCACATGCGCCAACACTCCCTCCAGCTGATTCACGGAAACATCTTGGGGTACGAAGGAAGTATCCAGGACTTTCAACAATGCATTCCTGTGAGCTTCAGAACATAATAGCAACGACAGTATAGATATCTTTGACGGCGTCTATTGCAGATGCTCAACAATCTTATAATCACTTTTACGAATCAAGCGCATGAACTCTTCCACATCCTTCGATGCCGTTTCTTTTTCGTTTCCCTGTACTGGGACATTCTCATTCATCTTTCCTTTCCCCTTTGCCAGTCGTTCAGCCTCTACCTCAGGCGATATGAAGATTCTCCCACTTCTTGTCATACCTCCGGTACCGACAACATTGTCTACAATCTCAGCTGGCTGCTTATTAACATCAATTTTCACCCCGTCACAATACACTTCCAAACCATAGGACCAGGGGACTGCCTTAGTACTCTCGTACGGGATTGGTCCTGCCTTGGTGATGGTGATCGGCGGTCGCTTGGCCGGTGCTGTTATAGTGATCGTTTTTCGAGGAATCGTTACAGTAGCCACATCACTTTGCTTGTCTGCTAATACCCCTGCAGGTTCTTCAATTGCTGCTCGGTCAAATTGCAGTGTGCCGCCATCTATTAAAGCCTGAATACCCTTCTTTAAGTCATCACAACCCCCAGTTAGGGTCCAGCACTCTAAACAATACTCGTCACATCCAGGATACACACCCCCTTGCAATAGTCTGCTCTTTATCTCGCACAACGGTGTCTTTAAGTCGTCGACATTCATAATCAAATTCAAACCCTCCTCGGTTAAAATGGCGTTTGCCCCATGATTGGGCATGGGATTTTGCACTATGCTCGGACCCGCTGTTCCAAAATTGATAGCCTTACTATCCAATAGATCCTGCACGACATGCTTGAACGCATGGCAACCCTCTACATCGTGGCCCGGAGCCCCGGAGTGGAATTCACAGTGCCTGCTTGCATCATAACCATACGGAGGAGTGCCTGTTATTGGCGCCAGAGTTCTCTTCTCCACCAAGTTCAAACCTAGCAACGTCTGTAGCAAATCTGCATACGTTGAAGGAGGCTTTTCAAACACCCTCCTTGGTTTGCCCCCCTGGAATCTGCGCTGGGCAGGCTGTGCCCCCTGTTGTGGCTGCTGTTGCTGTTGTTGTTGTTGAAATGGTTGTTGCTGAAACGGAATAGTAACGCTTGCCACCTGCTGCGGCTGACTGTACTGGTTGCGACCTCTGCCCCGGCCTCGGCCTCGGCCCCCAAACACTGCGCTTGCATCGCCCTGACGGCGCCCACCAAAATCCCTTTTGTTACTACCAGCCGAAGTGGATTCCTCAGCTTGGAATCTTCCCTGTTTAATGTTGCTTTCAATCTTCTCTCCCATCAGAATTAAATCTGAGAAACTGCCCAAAGACGTGTGAAACAACTTGTCATAAAACATGCCGGTGAATGTTCCTATGAACATGTCATTCATTTCCTTGTCCTCTAGAGGAGGATGGACCCTAGCAGCCATGTCGCGCCATCTCTGCGCATACTCTTTGAAGCTCTCACCCTTCTTCTGGGACAACCCCTGCAATTGGACCCGGTTGGGTGCCAAGTCGCTGTTATACTTATAGTGAGCTACAAATGCTTCAGCCAGCTGCTTCCATGTCTTTATATGAGTTGGTTCCAATCCCATATACCACTCGAGGGAAGGGCCCGACAAGCTATCTTGAAAGAAATGCATTAGCATCCTCTCATCATTAGAATACGCAGACATCCTTCTGTAATATGACCGCACGTGCACCTTTGGACAGGTGTCCCCCTTATACTTGTCGAACGTGGGAGCTTTGAATTTGATTGGCACCCTCAAGCCAGGCACCAGACCCATTGTTGACATATCTAAGCCTACAACACTTTGATTTACGACCCCCTTCATCTGCTCCTCGAGCATCCTGATTCTCTGCGAGTCGTCCACCGGCCCTTCGAAACCTCCACCGGAGAAAGCGTCCTCTTGCTGGTCTTCTTGCCAATTACCATTCCCAGCTCCATACCCATCGTATCCATTGTTACGGCCAGTTCTAATATGATTCATGACCGGGCCTCGCCCCCTGTTACCGTACCCCGGAGCGACCCCAGCAGGTCCAAAAGCCATTAACCCAGCGCCATTTCCATTTCCGAATCCGCCATAACCTTGATTAGTCATACCAAAACCGTCCTGCCCGAAGCCTTGAGCATTGAAGCCGTACTTCCCAGTATTATCGAACCCCTGGTCATTGAAGCCAAATCTAGTATTGCCGAAGCCATTGCCTCCCATATTATCACCCAAGTTGACATCTCTGAGCCCAACGTTGTTAACGATAGTCTCGTTCCCAATTCCAACGTTACCGTTCCCGGCAGCAGCGCCGTTGTTGACATTACCAACAGGTATGTTGACTACAGGTGGAGCCACCGGTGTGGGAGTACCATCCCCGTGAATGGTGTCGACTCGCACAGACTGATGATCCTCATTTCCGTGCCCAGCATTCCTGACCAACAGAGGCTGCACCAAAGCTTGCAAATTCTCCTGGCCTTTTGCAATGGTCTCCATTGTCTGCATGAAGAGCGCCAGCTTCTCACGCATGTCTTGCATTTTGTTCTGCATTTGATCCATAATTCTTCGGCAGTTGGTACGAGTGGAGTATCGGTGCGGGCGCTGATCTTCAATCCTGAAAAGACCTGATACAGTGCAACAAATAAGATACCATCCAATAATCACCTGTAATGCAATATGAATATGAATGCAATGCAATATGTGTCTGTGCATTAGGGAACATCATTCCCCGATTCTAGTGTGAATGTGCCAGTGTAGTGACAGTGCTAGCAACACGAAGATTGGAGCCGAATCATAGAAAACACCTCATATATTGCAGAGAAATCCATTAAGCCAAGAATACAATATCACTGAGTGTACAATAAGAAGGCATGACCTCAACCAACAATCCTGGTGATGGTCAGCGCTATGCAAATAAAGCATCAATACATGAAATGGTCAAATACACTCATAAGCCTGGTACTCTTCTAGTAACTTCTTAGTCTCAGGATGACTTGGTCGGGTAAGCAGACCCTCAACAAGTTGATTCCTTCGCTTGAGAACACGTCGCACATCACCAGCGGTTTCCTCCCATGCCCCTTCTCCGAAGCGATCCTCTAGCTTCCGCTTCTGAGACACAGCTTCGTTCCTGCCTTCGATGGCCTTGTTCAATGCATTCTGGAGACTATGCCTGGTCATCACCTCTTCTTCATACTTCTTAATGCTAGCCCTCAACTGCTCTTCGAGTTCATAAATTTGCTGCTTCAATTTATCTTCCCTCTTTTTGTTGTTGGTTAGCGTAGCATTCCAAGTCTTGTTACAAGAAGAGATTTCCCGGTGTGCGGCGTCGAGTGCTTTCTTTTTGGTTTCCAACATGTCATGAGAGCTTCTGAACTCTTGACCCAGACGTTCGCGCTTCTTCTTCTCTTCAGTCAACTCAACACCTAGCCTGTTTACTAACTCGATCTGCTGTTGAAAAGCATGCACAACCTTGTTCTTCTCGCTGCGTATCTGAGCCAGCTCCTTTTCTAACCCCTCATTGATCCTCATCAAGGCTTCTTTTTCTTTCACAACTTGCTCGTAGGCCTCCATAGTAACAGTGGTTGGTTCTTCCACCGGGATATGAACAGGGACTGGTGCAGCTGGAAATGGCATCAGCAACTGTCTTGCTCTCTCCTGGATCCAAACTTTGTAGGGTGCATAAGCCTGACAATCATTCTTCCCCAACAGTGGCTTCCCTCTTCTGTTGATATGCATCCATGCGTGCTGAAGCTTGGCGAGTAACTCTCCATTCAAATCACCGGTGAAGTATAGAGATTCATGTACTTCTTCCTCCTGAGGTGGGTTCTTCAACGCGTATCCGAACTGGCGAACGAACAGAGATGGGTTGTAATTGATACACCCTTTCCTTCCTATCAACGAAACATTAGGATACCCAGAACAACTAAAAATAAGCTCGGACCCCAACAAGTCTCTGTCAAACCACTCAATGTCTTCAGAAGATAGCCTCATCATGCGCTCTGGCCAATCAGCTGTAGCTGCACTATCCACAAAAGGTCCATTCAGGGGAAGATGGCTCTTAAACCACATGTTCAACAGCGGTGCACAACAGTAAACAGTCTTTCCCCTTCTATTTTCATTTTTGTAGTGCAATGAATGATAGAGATCTCCAATCAAAGTGGGTACCGGGTTGCCAGCAGCAAACAGATGGAAAGCGTCCAAGTCCATAAAATTGGGTAAGTTGGGAAACAGCACTATTCCGTAGATGCATAGAGCCAAGATAGCATTAAAGACTATCCAGCACCCGTTCTTGGCATACTCTTGAGCTTTTCCAACCAGAAAATCAAGGGAGAAACCTGGAACCCCAAGCCAAGAAGTCACTAACAGTTCAGCAGCGTTCATGTGCAAGGCCTTAGCTAAGTCCTCCAGCTTGGGCTCAGCGGCAGAGTGAATAAAGGGAACCTTATTCTGTACTGGTAGCTCAGTAAACTCTACATACTCTTCGATGGTAGGCCCCAAAATAAAGTCAGAAAACGTGAAACATCTCAATGCCGGGTCATAGAATTGCATCAGGGTGTACAGCCCATTCATCTCAACAGCAGTTGGCTTGCAGACCAGTCTCAGCAACCTTCCATGACTCATCCTGAAACTTCTCCTAACCTCTTCATCAGCAAGGGACATCAGACCAAGTAAGGGAGTAATGTCAGGTGTAGGTAATTTATACGCAACTGTCTTCCTCAAACCAGCCATGATCAATAAGCAGAAGTCCGGGCACTAGAACCAGGGAATATGCAAATGCACCTGCAGCACAGACACACGTTAATGGGATGCAATGATAATGGTTATGAAAACAATGCAATGCAAGTAACATGCAACAGGGACCAAATGTCGTGGCTGAGAAGCCTGAACCATATCAAAAGTCTCAGATAGACCCTCCAGAATTCCTCAAACCCTGGTCTCAGATAGACCCCAAAACAAAGCTCCAACACTAGTCTCTGATAAACCTCACAACATAACTCTGACTGGTCTCTGACAGACCCCATATCATAACTCCAACTGGTCTCTGATAGACCTTAAACATAACTCTGACTGGTCTCTGATAGACCTTACAACTGTCCATAAATACCCAGGATCTCAGATCAAGAAATAACCGGTATCTGAAGGTCTAGTTACCTGCATAACCCCAAACCCTCTCACAGGTAGGTGTCCTAGTAACTGACAAAGGTATGGCATCCTATGCGGTCGTCGGTGTCACAGACTTTCAGGGTTGATGATACGATTCCCAGAAGGAGTGGCATCATCAAATCCTGAAGAGGCCTCACTTAGCCAACTTCCAAATGATCGGTTCCCGGAGTCGACAATTCAGCTAACCAACAACCCCTTCGACCCAAAGGGTAGAAAAAGAAGTCAACCAGAAGAACCTCGTCCGAGTGTAGATTTCGTGGGACACTAATGCAAGCAAAGTCGGCACGCGCCCACTACTTTCTACTCTAATTCTAGGTGCACTCAAGCCCAGGTCCGACTTATCTCTCAATCATAGAACACCCGTCACACCCCCATACAGCAATAATAACAATAATATAATGCTGAAAGTAAATGACGAAAATATAAATCCATACAAAATCCTCGACGG
The DNA here is from genome assembly GCA_963859935.3 of Lathyrus sativus. Lineage (NCBI taxonomy): Eukaryota > Viridiplantae > Streptophyta > Magnoliopsida > Fabales > Fabaceae > Lathyrus > Lathyrus sativus. Next base: position 674,405,473 of record OZ012739.1, on the reverse strand, counting down.
GAAAACAAGCGCTAGGATTGACTCGCTTAAGGGACGTTGGATCCCAAATGCATAAGGAACTATCACGGTCCTTAGCAGCCAGGGGACGTTGGATCCCCAGCAGAGTCGCCAGCTGTCGCTACTGCGAAAATCGGCGCCGGCTATGACAGAAGAGTCGCCACCGTGCGTTATTTATCCCAACGGAGGGAAAGGAAACGCTCGAGGTAAACCTAACGCAAAGACGGGAAAGGAATGGTCATCGCAACCAAATCCTGGATTCGGGAGTCGGTTACGCAAGGGGAAGGTATTAGCACCCCTCACGTCCGTCGTACTCGACGGGATCCACGCTTGTTTTCGGGTATGGGTTGTTATTCTATCTACTCTACAGGTCAAGGGTTAAAAGAAAATAAAATGACTCGGCAAAGTATCGCACTTTATGCCTACGTATTCCCGTCTGGAACGAGAAATCAGAGTCAACATAGTTCGCCTACCTACTGGAAAGGAGGGGAAGGTTGCTCGCTAGGATATCGCATCCTATGCCTACGTACTTTCATACAGCATGAAAGATCAGAGCAAACGTAGTTCGGGTCACGTACGACACAAGTCTGTCTTGATTGTTTTTATTCCTTCTGAAAAAGGGTTTTTCGGATTAACAGTCCCAGCGGACAAAAATGACGTTTTGATGAGTTCACATTCTTTTACGGAAGAAGTGTCTTTTATTGTGTTTGAAATATTTATTGTGTTTTTCTGTTTGTTTTGAGAAAGAAGAGACAGAACTCTAACTTACGGTTGAAAAGGGAATCAAACTAACCTAATGTTATCATGCATGGGTTAAGACCTAATGTCTATCATGTTCCTCTCTTGCACAGAGAGAAACAGAGATCCTAAGGGAAAAGACGGAAACAGAAACAATAGCATATATACAATAAAGCATTAAAATGCATGGATGCAGCAATACAAGCGAGGCAAGGGAGTCTCGCTCAACCTTGAACCTAGAAAACAACAGGCAAAAGTGAACAACATTCACTTTCAACCTAACAGGTTAACAGCAAACAATACAGTCAGGGAAATTCAATCAATACATCAAGAATAATAAACATAAAAAATAAACAGCAACAACAGCAAAAGCAGTCTTCATCAACACCTGTCTTCAAGTCATCTTCAACCATCTGCAAGCTTCAAACTAGCATCAGTCTTCATCTTCAAGCCTCCAAACAAGGTCTCTATCTTCAATCTTCCAATGGCTTTTCTTCAAGTCTCAATCTCCAAGGTGAGTATCAGTCAACAAGATGAAGTGGATGTTAAACAGTTAATTGCCTACCAAGGGTGGCTCATTAACTGTTAACATTATACAGACAATTTTATCTCAAAAGTTCTATCTTTTAAATACATTCACTAATCCTTCCAAAGGAAGGAGGTGGATATTTAAAAGAGACTTTGAATCATAGAGAAAGGATGGAGGCAAACAAGGCCTTCCATGTTTGTGAATCAAGTTTTCTACTCTAGAGCTCTGCCTAGCTCCTAAACCCTATAGCCTTCAACAGCTGCCAGCAAGAGATACTCCTCATCAACTCTGGAAGTTGGTCTTCATTCTCTTTGATCTCCAATGGGCTTCATCATCAAAGTCTTCAGCTCAATCCCCAAGCCCCAAGCAAACCCAATACCCCACACAGTCAAATGATAACCCTAAAGAGGGCACACCACACAGTCAAGCAAACACAAGCAGTAAACTAATAGTAATAGTAGAATAGGGGAAACCTAGTAATTTCTAAGGGATCTATTATCTACCCATAGTACCCCTATAGTCCCATACTCCAAAATTCAAACTACAACTCCTAAGAGAAATGATTTACTACACCTATGTTATCTCTAAACCCTATTTTTGATGCTCCTAATCACACCTAAACAAATCATCTAAAATTAAGTCCTAAAATTGTGAATTAAATTTTATATACAAGCTAAAGTTCTAAGTTAATCACCCTAAAAAGAATGAACCCAAAATGCAAAAGGAAAGTCCTAAACTAAAATCAACAATATCATGTATCAAACTAAACATTATTCAAAACCTATTTAAAAGAAAAATATGCTAAAAATACAAAAATAAAATGAAATGCTAATTTTTTTATATGATAATTTTCTTAACCGAATTATGAAAGGATGCAAAAACAACCAATTAAAAATATGCAATTTTCCATTTGTTATGATTTTTTAAAGAAATGAAAAAAAATGGAAGCAATTAATATGAATTAAATTGGATATGGGGTGCAGTAAGTAATTAATTCAGTTAAAACATGAGGATGGGGCCAGACTGGGGGGCGCGCATAGCAAAGCGCGTCTGGGCCCAGTGCACGCTCAGAAAATAAAAAAAAAAAAAATAACATGAGAACGGTGCAGAAAGTAGAAATTTCAGTTCATTTTACATTGGGCCTGCGTTGAGGGGGTGGGATTAGCAATGGAACTAAAGCCCAGGCGTTTCTATTAATGAAACGCAGGGTTTCTGCTTCATAACATTTCTCTCCGTTTTCCAATTGAATTGAGGCCGTTAGATCTAGTTCTGAGTCAAAGTCAAATGACTAATCCAACGCTGGGCACATCATCTTCTCCAAAGTTAGGGTTTGCCACCATTAATGGGACCTGAACAAGCTCGCATGCATCAGAATTCAACACACTCGTACACCTTCGTTCCTCCATGAAAATCAAATCCGTAAAGAGCAAAATTGCTCTACTTCTTCCCCTCTACACATCCATGGCATTATTTCCCTCTAAAACTCAATCAACATCCACACCCGATAGGTAGAAGTTCCTGGTTCCACCACTTTGCACTGAGATCAAACATTCCAATTCTTGCTAACTCTTACCCTAACATAATCTACACGCCATGCTGATCATTTTAAGCTATCTAACCAATATTATCGTGCCCTAACCTAGGAGTTCTAAGCCCTAACAGATTTGGTACTCCAATGGCAACCTCCATGAAATGGTCTCAAAGTCATCAGAAACATTCATCTAACCAATCCTAACCATTCTAACCTAATAATTCTCTAACATGCTAACTAATCTAGCCAATTCGAAAGGAAAACTAACCTGGTGTAAATGATGAAAACAGTTGTAGAATTCTTTGGATCCAAGGCTTGCAATGTTCTGGACTTGCTCAATACACTTGATTCTTGGTTCTGTATGCAATATTTCTTGCTCACACCTCTTGGATCTTGCAATCACAATCTTCTTGCACCTTGGATGATGAAGTTGGATAGCACTAATTCTACTTCAATTAAGCCAACTCTTGATGAAAATTGGATCTATGATGGAGGTAGATGATGATAGGATCAAGAATTGTTGAAATTGATGAAGGTTTGATAGAGTTTGAAATGGTTTTGAAAAATGGAAGAATGAGGTATAACTATGTGTTATGAACAAAATGAATCACCAACCCTTGCATGAAGCTACTCAATCCAATATATAGATGAAATTAGAAAGCTCTAGAACTTGGTAGAAACTTCTTGTGCACACTTTCCTTGAATTTTGGATATGTTACTTCCTTTGTAAGCCAACTAGCATAACTTCCAAGTTTTGAACCAAACTCAAAAATCTACTTTTTCCAATGTTCTTAAAACATTTTTTCCAATCAAAATGACCTATAATTTCATCCCATTTGGCCATGTTATGAAAAATCTCAATTTTAGGTCACTTTTATTCATTAAATTCCCTTTTTAAATGACCAAATTTGAAACCTTGAGCTATGAGCCCTTCCAAACTTTCATGATCACTTTTATAGACTCAAAATGTCATTTGGAACAAGTTTGATGTTGTGAAGTTTTTCATTTGAAGCTTCCTTATATGAGTTTTGGGCATAGGCTTGAAATGACCTGTAATTCTCAAATGACCAAAATACCCTTTTCTTGCCAAGACCATAAGTAGAGTTCCACAAATCATATGAAGGCATACCATACCTTTATAGAAAGCTAAGACAATGAGGAACAATTCTTATGTTGACCAGAAATTCATTTGAAATCTCCTTGAGGGGTAAAAGTTGCTTGGAAGACAAGTAACTTTCACAGACAAAATTTCAGATACCCCAGATGACCTGTAACTTGCAAGGACCATAACTTGAGTTCTATAAATCTCCTTGATGTATTCCACCACTCAAATTAAAGGTCTTGATATCCTCTACAAGTTTCATGTTGGCCAAGGATCCATTTGAAGCTTGCATTTTGACTTATCTTTCTTGGAAGTTTGACCTAAATCAGGGGATTTTACACAGAAACCCTAATTTAGAAACTCCTCTTCTCCTTGATTTCTCTTGATTTATTCTTGGCACAACACCACATACTTATCTACATGTCAAATGATGAACCCCACATCTCTCAAATAGACCTTGATGCCCTTCAATCAGTCATTTGACCTAGGGTTGACCCAGATGAAACCCTAGTTGACTGTCTTCAACTGCAACTCTTGTGATCACATCAATGACTTGTCTCACTTTCAAAATGACTCTCCATGTCTTCCATGATGTCTATATACCCTCCATGCTCAATTCACAGCTCACGACCTCTTTGATGATCTTCAAATACCCTCAAGATAGGAGATAGATTCACTGCTTGATCCAATGACCTCTCTGGGTTTCAATTTCTTTCTGATGACTTGGATATGCTTGAATTTGAATAATAACCTCTTGATAGGCTCATAGAGATGAGAATAGTGCTTGGTCCCTTGTTGGATGACTTGTTATGCTATGCTATGCAGCTGATTAGACTATGTACATGACTCTATATGCAAATGCTAATGTAATTGAAACATAAACCAAGTGAAATAGGTTGAGCAAATTTTAGGGTGCAACAGATACTACTGGCTGATGATGGAGTCGGATTGCTTCAAATTCGCAAAGAGATGTCATAAATGCCAGATTTATGCTGATAAGATTCATGTGCCGCCATGCCCGTTAAATGTCATGTCCTCCCCATGGCCGTTCTCCATGTGGGGCATCGACATGATAGGCAAGATCGAGCCCACTGCATCTAACGGTCATCGCTTCATTCTAGTAGCTATCGACTACTTCACCAAGTGGGTGGAGGCAGCCTCATATGCTAATGTGACCAAGCAGGTAGTGGCTAAATTCATAAAGAGGGACATCATCTGTCGTTACGGAATTCCCGAGCGGATCATTACTGATAATGGTTCGAATCTGAATAACAAGATGATGAAGGAGCTGTGCCAGAGTTTCAAGATTGAACACCACAACTCATCTCCTTACCGACCGAAGATGAATGGCGCCGTTGAAGCAGCCAATAAGAACATCAAGAAGATTGTACAGAAGATGGTTGTGACCTACAAAGATTGGCACGAGATGTTGCCATTCACATTGCACGGTTATCGTACAACGATACGTACATCAACCGGGGAAACTCCTTTCTCCTTAGTATACGGTATGGAAGTTGTCTTACCGTTAGAATTGGAGATCCCTTCTTTACGAGTTTTGGTTGACGTAAAACTCGATGAGGCAGAATGGATTAAGAACCGACTAAACCAACTCAGCCTGATGGACGAGAAGAGGTTAGCATCGATTGCATATGGTCGTCTGTACCAAAGCCGAATGAAGAAAGCTTACGATAAGAAGATGCTTCCTAGAAGCTTTTAGACGGGTGATCTCGTCCTAAAGAAGATTCTTCCTCCACACTCCGATCAATGGGGCAAGTGGACTCCTAATTACGAAGGTCCGTACGTCGTCAGCAAGGTCTTCTCGGGAGGAGCCTTGTTGTTATCCACGATGGATGGCGAAGATTTTGCATCTCCGGTGAACGCGGACGCAGTTAAAAAATACTTTGCTTAAAAAATGACCCGCTGGAAAGAAAAAGAATATCCAGGCAAAAATGGGGCATCTCGGCGAACCATAAAAAAGGAAAAAGGTTCGGGAAAAAATTAGGGATATAAAAGAAAAGAATGTACACCCGCAAAGTCGAAAACCTGGAAGGGCGACCTTGGCAAAAAAAGGGTATCCCGGTGAATCGAAAACTCGAAAGGGCGATTCAGGCAAAAGTTAGGGATTTGAAGAAGCATATGACTGCGTTCCGCGTGTGGACTTTCATTGTTTAGTGGTTTGGAAGACCTGAGGGCCGTTTATCTGAATCAATCTCCTCTGAAGCTGAAGCATCGGAGAAGTATCGAAGTCGAGTGGGTCATAGAGGGAGCAACTCATGGTGTTCGTCTACGCCTCATTGCCGACATTTGTGCATATACTGATGTATATTTATGTTTTATTTTTGCGCAGCTTCCTCATTCCAGGAGCTTGCATCTGTTGTAAAACATTTTTGCCCCTTCAGGGGTTCGTTATCAATAAAATGTATACTATTCAGCAGTTCTGTTTGCCTGTTTAGCATTTATCTGTTTTGTTTGCGAAAGAGAACGCCAATGTTTTTGATAAAATGCGCATACATAAACTTACTGGCCTAGGCCACTGATTGTTGAAACAATGAATTACTTGAACATTGTCACAAGATGATAACCTTGGTAGGTCCCTTTGAGAAGGGTATCTTGTCTGTTTGTTTGTGTTGTCGCAGGTATAGCATATTCCAAGCAGTACGCCGTATGCGTCCCCAGGCCGGATGATTCCTTTTTTTCCAGCAAAGTTCAGTAGCATCTCCCCAGCTGAGTCATATACTGAAGTGTGCAGCGCGCGATAGCGCAGACTGAAGTCTCCAGCGGGATTGAAATTCCCCACAGAGTTATACTCTCCCCGACAAGCAGGATGATTCCTACTTCCCCAGCCGAGTTTGCAAATCCCCAAGGGAGCCGAGTCCTTGGGAGTCGTTTGGGCCATGATTGGTTTTCCCCAATAGAGTGTTAAATAGCTGATGCTGTATCTCCCCACCGGAGTCGTTACCTCCAGGAAAGTTTTGTCGCGAAGGCCGCGCAGTTTATTTCTGCGATTGATATCGTATCCTCAGCCGTTAGTGGTTTAAATACCCAGATGAGCAGGTCCAGGTCCTCGAAGAACCTTGCTCCCCTGCAGCAGTCGACTGAAGTTTGTTTCCCCAAGCGGAGTCCAATTGAGATTGGCATGACTTCTTCTCCTTGGCAGGATGATTCCTCCTCCCCACCAGAGTGGTTCTTGCTCCTTGACAGGAGGCTTCTCCCTTCAGCATTTATTTTGCTGATGGGGCCATAGCATGTTGCATGATTGCATAGCATTTCCCTAAATGCGTAGCATTTCCACCGCGTGGAGCATTGGAAAAACATATGCATATGAAACAAGAGTGTGAAGCTAGCTAAGAAGGTTATTCAAGTGTTCAAGGGTTGATATCCTTGCCAAAGAAGTTAAAAGATCCTCAGAGAGAGTGGTTGAAACCAAGAGGGTGTGTCTCCTAACTTGAGAGTTGTGGGAAGTCATCAGATGATTCTGAAGCCATGAAGTTAGATTTGAGATCTTGAGAGAGATCATGAGAAGTGTTGAAGATCACTTTGAGGCCTAGACAGGTCATTGTGCAAGATTAAGAAGGCTCAGCCATGAGTGGTGCAGCTAGGGTTTGACTGGTTCAACCCTAAGTCAACTGATGATTTAAAGAAGGTTGAGACCTAATTCAAGAGCCATGTGATCATGGATTGATACATTGAGATGTTCTAGGGATGATTCCAAGGTCAACTCATCATGATTGAATAGTTTGAGAAATTTCAAGTTAGGGTTTCTAAGGCTTGACAGTGTAAAATCCCCTAGTTTGACCCCTATCTTCAAGGCAATTTAGATCAAGATGTGATTGTCATCTCATCTTGACCCCAACATAAATGTTGTAGAGCATAATCTTAGCTTTAATTTGAGTGCTAGAAGTCCTTGATAGGATTTGTAGAACTCAAGTTATGACTTTGACAAGTTACAGGTCATCTGAGGTATGTGAATTTGGGGGCTTGAAAGTTGTCCAACTTGCATGAAACTTTTGCCCTAGAAGGATGATTCCTATGAACTTTTGGTCAACATGAATGTTGTTCCTTATCCTCTTAGCTTTCTAGATAGTACTATAAGTCCTTCATAGGATTTGTAGAACTCAATTTATGGCTTTGACAAGTCAAGGGCATTTTGGTCATTTGGAGATTATAGGTCATTTCAACCATAAGGCCATAACTCCCACTTCCAAGCTTCAAATGGGAAAATGTTCAACATCAAACTTGTTCAAAATGATGTTTTAAGGCTAGTAAATAGGTCATGAGATGTTGGAAATGCTTGTAGCTCAAAGTTGCAAAAATGACCTAAAATAAGGGTATAAGTTAAATGAACCAAAGTTGAAAATTGATACTTTTGATCTACACATCCAAACCAAGGCATGTAATAGGTCATTTTGACTCTAAAAAGTATTTTAAGAACATTGGTTTAGCCACATTTGTGAATTGAGGTCTAATTTGTGGACTTGCTTTGAAAAGTAGTTACTTACATTATAAGTAACATGTGCAAAACTCAAATTCAAGGCATGATCAAGATCCCTTGCAAGCCAAACACTTCCAAAATGTCATGAGGGGAGAAATTGGAAGGAATTGAGATTGGTTTCAAGTTGTTAACATAAGTTGTGCATACAATGGCATATCATGAGAATTCAAGTGAACTTCTCATGTCATGAGAGATTGATCTAGAGGTTTCTAGATCATACCTACATGTTCTATATATTGAATAGAGATGATCCAAAGCCAAGGTTGGTGATGATTGAGAGAGAGAACTGAGCTTGCACTTTGAATTTTCTCATTGCAAATCCAAATCGGTTACAAGGTTAGAGGCCATTTCAGTCCAAGAAATTGATCTCAACAGCTTGCTCAGAGGGTGGTGATCAATTCCAGATCAAATTCAAGGCACTGTGGTGGAAGAATCGTGAAGTAGCCATTGGAGAGTGAAGCTTGCAACTCAGAATCGGGTTTGATAATTCAAGAAGATTCAACTCTTTTCTTTGCATACAGAAGATTGATTGTGATTCAATGAAGGTTTCTGCAAGTTCTTGAAGGCTGAGTTGAAGATTCAACCCTTCTGTTTGTTCAAATTTACCAGGTATGTAACTCTTGTGCCATGGCTTAAATTAGGTAGAATTAAGATGAATTGCTATGGTAGATGCATAGTAGGATGGTGTAGGAAGATTTCTGGATCATCAATTTGGAGATTAGTGACCAATTAGGGTTCATGGAATTTTCGGTTGAGATTGTTATTCTTGGATCCTTGAACTGTTAGCATGATTAAATGGCATTGGAAGATTCCTTGTGAAAATTGGAGTGAGTTTCATGTAGAGACCTCTTGGAATGGAGGCCTGTGGAGAGAGTTAGGGTTGGGGACGATGACCGGAGCACCACCGGCGGTGGCCGTGTCTGCGCGCGAGGTTCAGAGATTCAAACGAAGAAGATGACTTTAGAGCCCTTGGATTTAGGTGGACCTTTGACTGGAGAAGTGATCCAATGGCCACGAATGTCTTTCATCTTGTGAAGAGTCTGAACTCATGTGAAACGCGTCGTTTCATTAAGTTGTGTTTTTGGGGTTAGTGCAATAATTGATAACCACACCCCCCTGATGGCCCAATCCATGGAATGAACGGATTTCTATTTCTATCTGCACCGTGCATTTATTATTTTCTTTGAATTTTCATATTATTTTTCACTTTATTCATGGTTTTTGATAAAATCATAAAAAATGGAAAAATAGCTCAATTAACCCCATTCTTTTTGCATTAGATTCATGATTGAATCTAGTATTTTTTAGATAAAAAATATTTTAATTTCATGCGTTTTCTGATTTTATGAGAATTTTTATATTTTAATTGATATTAAAATAGTTATGTTTGATACTTGATTTTGTGGAATTTTGTGTGATCATGTGGTGATGATTTTGATCTTGATTTTTTGTGAGTAGTTATCATAGATATGCATGCTCCCCATAGATTTTTCTCACATTTTTGTGATGAATATAAGTGGTAGTTTAGGTTGAAGCCTTTAGATGCTCCATTTTTAGGGTTTATGGTTGATACCTTGTGGTTTAGATTTTATTTTTGCAACTAGGTGGATGATTCAACCTCTGATTTTTGTATGATAGATTCATGATTGAATTAGGATCCCTTAGGAATTTTTGTAGGAATTTTCAAGGTAGTTTTCTATTTTGGCTTGATTTTAGTTTAGGTGCTAACTTTAGATGATTCTAATGCACTAATTCAACTAGATTAACTTCCTTAGTTCCCTTAGATTAGGGTTCTGCTTTGCTTGCTCTTGGGTGATGATGAAGACAAGTTGAAGATGCATTGGATTGCTTGAAGAGGCTTGGATGTGAAGATCTTCCTTTCTTTTGGTGTAGTGTTGATTAGGTGTTAAGATTAGGGTTTGTAGGCAGGGCTTCTAGATAGATTCTCTTCCTTCATAAACATGGAATATGTTGATCAATTCCATTCTTCCCTATGATGCAAGGTCCCATTGTAAAGGCCTCATCCCTCCTTTGGTAGGATGTGTGGCTCTCTTCAAGTTGGTAGAACCTTTGAGGGTCCCTTTCTTTGATGATAGGATGCTTAGTGGTGACCTTTGGTCTTCACTCTGCTACCAATCATCCAAACTTTGCTCTTGATAGATGAATTTTTCTCCGTTGCTAGAGGATGGAGTTCCTTGCTTGAAGAGATTGAAGGATGGAGTTGATACTTCTTTGTGCTTGAAGATTACCTTTTGAAGCTGAAGCTTATAGATGAAGAGGACCAAGTGGATACTGGCAAAGCAAAGAGAGCTGAAGCTTGAAGACCAAGTTGACACTTGTGAAGAGGATCAAATTGAGATTGAGTGATGAGCTGAGGCTTGAAGAATAAAGGATAAGTTGATACTTATATAGATGCATTGAGAGCCTGAAGGAGTTAAGTTGAGACTTACAGTTAGGAGTGAAGCCTGAAGGTGGAGTTGACTGGAGAGCTGAGGCTTGAAGAAGAAAGAACAAGTTGATACTTATGTTTGATGTATTGGAAACTGGGAGAAGCAAGTTGACACTTGCTATTGAAGGTGAAAGCCCTGAAGAGCTGTTGAGGACTGATGACTGGACTGCTGTCAAAGGTTGGGTTAGTTGTAGGAGTGGTTGAGCTGCTTTCTCTCCTTTCCTGTCTGATTTCTTTCCTGTATTGATGTGACTTGTTTGATTTGCTTGATGCATTAGAATAGGTTCATGTTTAGACTGATGTTAAGCTAGGAGCATGATTGCACTAGAGGTTGAGTTGCTCCCTTTGCTTGTATTTTTACTGTATGGCTTTGCTTGCGGGTATTTGGTAGAGCCCAGCTCCCTTGCCCATGTGGTTTGTGTTTGCTTGATAGCATTTCATTTCTTCTGTATGATTGCAGTTGCTCATTATTTTGCTTGATAGCATGTTATTTCTTCTGTATGATTGCAGTTATTCATATCTGGCTTGAGGTTGAGATGAGCTTGTGGAGGTTGCTGCCCCACACACATTTCCTCCCTCACTTGCATTACATGCATTTTACTGTATATTTGTTTACTGTTTAAGCTGATGCTTTATCTGTTTCTGTTTATCATGGACATGATCCCCTAGGAATCTCACTTCCTTTGATAAGGAAGTGATGATAGAACTTTAGGTTGAAACCATGGATGATAACTTCTAGGAGTTCCATGTTTCAAACATCAACCATAGGATGAATCCTTGGCATGACAACATTAGGACTTGATAGTCTCCCCTTTAGTTGAACCTGTTCGTTCTCTCTTCTCATCTCAAAACAAATTAAAATACAGTAATAAAGGATAACTGACGGCGTACGTTACGAGCCTTAAGCTATCTGAGAAAGGGTTTTTGGAGAGTTTCTTTTCAACAGTCTGGATGTTTAGTATGGTACCCTTTGGGTGACATGCGACGCATTCATTCTCAAGTCATAGTCTCTAGTGCGATATTAGTTGCAAACATCCATAAAAAACAGTTCTTCCGTAAAAGACAGAAAACAAACTTCAAACCTTTTTGCCTCGTGGGCCCGTAATTCAAAGGAAGCTTTTCTGAAGAAAAGAGTGTCGTTAACTCCCAGTTCTACCGCAAACGGTAACACCTAAGTCTCCAAGGGTCGAGCTGCGTACGTCCAACTGCTGGAACTGTTTGTTAACCCTACTCGGTAAAACAGATGAATCTGAACCCCCGTAAACCGTAGTTACCCGAACTACGTAAGCTCTGATCTCTCATACCTGTTGAGAGTACGTAGGCACAATTGACGTGTTGGCGAGCCACCTTCACCCATATGTAACCCGTAGTTAGCCGAACTACGTTGACTCTGATTTCTCATTCTCTGATGAGAATACGTAGGCATAAAGTGCGACGCTTTTCCGAGTCATTTTCTTTTCTTTTCAGACCAGCCTTGATAGGTAGATAGATAAACCAACCCGCCCGATAAACACAAACAAGCGTGGATCCCGTCGAGTACGACGGACGTGAGGGGTGCTAATACCTTCCCCTTGCGTAACCGACTCCCGAACCCAGACAACGGTTGCGATGACCTTGTCTTATACCTTTTCGTCAAGTTTTTCCGATCGTTTCCTTTCCCGCTCTGAGGGATAAATAACGAAAGGTGGCGACTCTTCTGTTTTGCCGGCACCTTATTTTCGCGGAAGCGACACTTGGTGAAAAAACACCAAAGTGAAACATGAACAGGTAATAACCAGAGATAGAAAAATGCACGGATGCTATGCATATGCTTTATGCCATGCTTATGTTTATGCTGACAAAACAGACGAAACAAAGTAGGAGATGAAATAAACATCTCGACACGGATACCCAGCCAACTTCACCAAAATTTGGACATCAACAGGGATGATCATAAAGGAAAACAGTTCCACTTCAAAGTTACAACCTTCTCCGGGAGAGAGTAATCTATTTAGGACACAACATCATGACTTCACTCGGATTGCCATCATGAGCTTGAATTCTTTGTTGAAGGAAAAATCACCAAAGGAAATTCCCAGATCAACCGAAGTAACAACTTAATCGGAGAGTTGACAAAAGGGTATCATGAGAACAAAATCTTTCTGCCCCATTGATAGTATAACCATCCTCTGCAAGTGAGCAACGGCTCTCGCGACAAACAGTCTTCAAACTTTTCTGCCCTAAATTACATGGTCTATGGGAAGAAACCACCAAGATATTTTTATAAAATAATCGGCACAAAGATGCTTCAATGTCTTCAAACTCTTAGAGAGATTCACAAATCTCGACGTAACTGCCCCAATTTAACGGCCTTTGAGAGATTAATCTAATCTTGACTTGATTGCTTCTGATTATCTGAACATTGTGACAAATGATTAACCAATCCTTCAAATTAGTTGCCCCAGGCCGAGCTTCCTTTATCAAATCAAATTCCCTAGCTGACAGCGCTTGTTGGGATCCCTTTGACATTGGATTGTCTAGCAAACAATATTGTTCAATAGAAATTGGCAATTTTCAATGTAAAATTCATGCAATCTTTTGAAAACATTTTGATGAAACACACGTGGCGGAGTGATCAAATGATCAAAGTGAAAGCGGTCCAATCATTTTACAGATGATGGATAAAGTAATTAACACACACAAACATCCAAGATCATTAGGAGTCAGGTTATCTAACCTTGCTTGTAATATGCTTTCAAAACAACCTTACCTCAAAACAGGTCTTTTAAGGCTTGTATCGTGGTCTGGTTCACGGTTCATGAAACAAAGGATAAAGGCTCAAAGTTATTTGGTCTCACCCCCTCTTCATGATGAACTCCAATCCTACGCTCAGTTAACTCAAACTACACATTCAGGTTCTTATAGGCTTAAGAATTGGACTGATGATAGTTGGTGATGGCTTACAAACCTAAGGTAGTCACAACTCCCTTATAGTATTTGATAGCTTTTTGCTATTTGAGGATTTTTGAAAGTGAAAGCTTTAAGGATTTCCCTTTTTTGTTATCCCTGACTTTTGTCTGAACTGTTTTGTTCGAATATGCAGTCAACGGGATGCCCCATTTTTGCCTAAGTCTCCTTCATAGGTTTTGACTTAGCGGGCTTTTCAATTTTCTTTTTTCTTCTTCTCTCTTTTTTTTTTTTTGAGAAAGGAGGTGACTACCTAGTTTAATGGCTACGGCGAACCAACATCGTCTTTTGAACTTCGACACTTGCTTTTTTTTGTGAGAAGGAAAAACCTGAATGCATCACTTTTATGTGAAAAGTGTCTTATATGCACATATCTTCGAGTTAACCGAGAACTAACCGCCCCAGGTTTGAGATTTAAGGTTTTTGTTTTTTATAAAGAAAGAAAACTCCTACTTCTAGGCTCGAAGGGGTTAACGAGGGATTATCTTCCTTATTTCTCCAGTGTTTAGAGATTGAAACAATACCTTACATCGTTGGTAAAGTTAAATTGAAAGCATATCAATAGCAGTTATGGATATAGGTTTCATCATCCTCCCCAATCTTTACTTTAAACAACAGTTTAGTAAAGAAAAGAAAAGAAATTTTTGCATTTTTTTTTTCAACTCATAACAATGAAAGGAAAACGAAAGAGTGAAACGAATGGACTTAATCAAAAGATGCACAAATATTTCATTAATATTTCCAATTCAAAATGAACAACAGCTTACAAGCAATTCAAATTATACAACAAGGAAAATACAACACAATGCTGAAACAGTCTACAGCTGCCAGCCTTAGGGAATTAAAATTGATAAAACAAATTTCAAATTTCAGGCCCTATGCGGGGAAACACCTTCAACAACCACATGCTCCTTGTGATATAGAATTATGAGGGGTCTCGTGGGTCCTTTGCCTTTGCCTTGAGAAAACTCCAGCTGCTGTCCAACCAATACTTTGATGAGAACAACTTTTCTTGCACTTGAAGGAACTTGTGACAAATCTCAAAATAAATGAGGATGAGGTTGTTTTATGTTATGGACAGTTGGGACATCAAATATTAAAGGCGCATGGATGGTTAGAATGATTAAAACAGGTCTGGACAGAGGCTTGCTTGATTTTGAGTGTGAAGTCAAACTTTCCTTGGTTGAAAGTTGACTTTTGGGAAAATGAAGGTTTTTTCTGGTTTAAAGGCTTGAACACCTCCCACACATCATTTGTGGATTGTGTGGAGGGTTTGTGGTGGTTTTGGTTAAGTGAAAATGACTTTGGTGGTTATTTTGCTCAAGACAGATTTTTGAGGCTTTTTGAGGTGATTTTCTTCACTTGTAAGAAAATGCAAGGAAGTATGAGAGAAAAGAGTTTCTCTTGTGTTGTAGAGTGCTCTGGTGTATGGAGTAACATAGAGGGAGCCTCTATTTATAGGGAAAATGAAGGGTGAGGACAGATTTGTAACTTGGCACTTTTGGAGGGATTTTGAAAAAGTGACTTGCTTGATATTTTGATGCAGCTGCAAAATCAGATCTTTGGCTCAAGCTGATGCATTGCTTAAGTGGTATGAATGACATAATAGTGATTGGAGTGGCTAGGCAGTAGGAGGGTTGTTTGCTACAAGTGTGCCATAAAGTTTCTCTTTCTTCCCTTTCTTTGATTAAAATAATTCCACTTGCCTCCAAGTTGCAAGTCTCACTAAACCTCCTTATTTTCTGCATTTACTCTCTTCATATCCTCTAAATATCAGATAGAAATATGATCCAAGGGCTTAGAATAGCTCAAGTGATCAAAAGGTGAGTTTGTGAAAGATTGAAAGTATTGGACTCAAGTGTTAAAACCTCATCTTGTTGAATTCATAACTCTCAGCTCATAAGGGCTATGGAGGAGTTCTAGTACATTTTGCAAAGCCCTCATGTATCTCTACAACTTTCATGTTTTCATGAGTTTCAGATTCCCAAAGGAACTTGGCCAAAAAATCTCTCAAAGTTGCTGAAAAACAAGCCTAAAAAGTGAAATAACTTAAAATTTTTATAAGTTACTTTTCCCTCTTGGAATGAATTTGGTCATAACTCCAAATCTATGCATTTTCTGCTCATGGACCACTTTTGGACTTTTGTAGGACTTGTTAAGAGCTTTCCAATGAGGTTTGAACCAACTCAATTGGATGTGTGGTTAAGGAGTTATGGTCTTGCCCCTTTCAAAACCCTAATTTCTGATTTTTGCGATTACTCCCCAACCCTTAATCCAATGGTCATGAAACTTCATGGGTAGGTGCAATATGTCATTAGGAACATTTTTGATTCATATCTTTAGGTCAAATTCCTTATGAGTGAAGAGTTGACTTTTCGGTCAACCGAACGATCGATCGATGACAACCGAGTCGACTGTTGATGCTCCGGATCTTTTGAAGCCTTGAAAATTTTTGAGTAGACTTTACCAAGCCATATTAACTTTATGGACCATGATCCCACCATTTTAACACCTTTTAAATCAATAGTCAAACCACAGTTGACTTTTCCTGCTCGAAAACCCTAATCGGGTATCCTGAACTGCACTGTTTTTCATCCTCGGGTGACAACCTCAAATTGGATTCACACTTGACCTAATGGAGTATCCTTGATATTGTTTCATGGAGAACCAATCCAAAACATTGACTGATTAACCGTCGAAACCTCGATTCCCGGCTGTACGGAACCCTGATTCCTGTATCTTAACAAAGACAAACTTGAAATCGATTAAGATTAGATAATCAAATGAATATGACCCTAAGATGAGGATGAAGATATAAGGGGTCAAAATTTGGGGTATGACAGTTGCCCCTATTTAAATATTTTCACTAGATGACAATGAGAGATGGTAATCCTCATAGAATCGTAGTGAAAGGTATTTAAATATAGAAAACCAAAAATTTTATCCCTTAGATCGGATGGTATGCAAAAGGACAAATGCGAATATTCCATGACTCTAAATGATGCTTTATGATGTTTGAATGTCAGACAGATTGCAGACACACGAGCAAAGATAAAAGAAACGGCAAGACAACGAGTGACTACTCACGGGGGACCCAACACACTAGGGAAAGATCCGAGGCAAAATAAATCAAAGTAGTTCAAACGTGACTAAAGATGCTGCTCAGGGGGAATCTTTCACACAGGGGACGCAAACTCCAACAGGGAAGACAAATCTTCATTGGGGAAAAGGAGACACACACTCCGCTGGGGAAGAAGGCAATTCTCCACTGGGGAAACAAAAGAAAAGAGACGCAAACCTCACTGGAGATAACCAAATGAGGAATTTCCTATAACGAAGAGTTCGAACGGGATCTTCAGGAAAAGAATAGAAACAAGACCAGACACTGGGGATGCTAGTTTCGATCAAACAAAACTCATAAACTCCATTAGATGATAAACACATTCACAATATCTTCCCAATGTGATTATTTCTAACTCACATTGTGGTTTTTCCCATTTTGATCCATTGTTGATTTCTCACACAATCTATCAAAATGACAACATTTAGGTTTAACATTTTAGTGAACAACCACATTCAAAACTATCTATAGCTCAAGAATATAGATGGATGAAAACCTAGGTCAAGAGTTGGAAAATACCTTTCAATAATAAACCAACACAAAGAGTTATAAATAAAACAATTTTTTCACCATATATTCATCATCAAAGAGTTTACAAATGAAGATCATCCCATATACATACAAAGCTTATGATCATTTACATCTAACCTTGACAAAATGAGAGTTTAGCTACTCATTTCCATGGTAGCTTGCACAACAAATTTTGGAAAAAGGTTGATGTACATCCGAGTCGAAGAATCGAGCTTGGATGAGAATCCACCTTCTTTTTGTAAAATATTGTTAAAAGATGAAGAAATGAGAGAGATTGGGTTTCTAGGGCACAAAAATCAGCTTTGGAGCAAAAACTAGTAACACAATATGATATTGTTTCCAAAAAGTAACCATGCTATTTATAGAAAAAGCTGTTGAGTTGTTATGCTCGCTAGGCGAGCAGAATGGTTCGCCTAGCGAGCCCTAAAATGTGCCACTGGTCAAGCCTGCGTCCAGAGGATTCAACCCATATGAGTCTGGGAGTGTTCGCTAGGCGAACAATTCTTCGCTAGGAGAGTAGATCGTTGCTTCATTCGCTGCAACGAGCCTTGGTCAATTTGATTCTGGAATGCTTCGCTACTTGCTCGCTAGGTGCTCGACTAGAGAGTCCTTCGCTTCCTTCCTCGCCCCAAGTGAATGATGCCAATTTGATTCTGTCTAAGTCTGGGAGTGTCCACTAGTAGCTCGGTACATGCTCGCCTAGCGAACAGTTCGTTGCCTCACTCGCCAGCGCTTCGCCTAGCGAACATACTTTTGCTTGCCTACTTTCTTGATTCCTTTGCCATCTTTCTTGTGTCTTCAACTTCTATTCTTTAATGCCTAATTTCTTCATAATAATACACAAATCAAAGGTACCAAGAGTATTTCACATAACATTGCATATCAACAAAAGCAAGAGCGGTTTTGAACATTTTCTTGACAAAAAGGAGTGAAAGATGCCCACATTTGATAGCTCAAATAAGCACAATTAGGCATCTAACACCTCCATCTGAGTTTTTTGCGTCGAAGTCTTCTTTAGGACTTTCTTGATGAGACTTACAAATGGCTTCATCATCCATATAACTGTTTACAGCCTCTAGGGCCGTTTTTAACTGTGTTTTAGCCACGTAGGCCGAAATTCTTTTTAATGTTTTGTATTCAGTCATTTTCACTGAATCCTTCTCCCCACCCAGTGGGATCCACTGAAGGCCCTGGTAACACTGATAGCCTTTCTCCTGGGACTTCGCTATCCCATCTTAAACCTTCGACAGGGTGTAGGTACAATGAGTGGAATGTTGTTTCATTTCGGGCAAACTCAAATCCTGCTGGTGGACATGGAGCTATATTTGCCAAATGTTTATCAAACTGATTCCCATCTACATGATTCACAGGAACTTTAAAATATCCTTGGTCAGCTTTGATGTTCTCAACAATTCCATCTGGGCGCCAAATAACAATCCTCTGATGCATTGAAGAGGGCACATCGCCAACACCATGAATCCATTCTCTGCCTAATAGCAAATTGTAATTGGCTTTGGTTTCGACCACCATGAATACTGTAGGTCTTGTAATGGTTCCTATTGTAAGGCTAACTTGTATGACTCCCAATTTTGAGCCTACTTTTCCTTCATAATTTGACAAAACCATGTTGTGAGGCTTTGTGTCATCTTCATCTTTTTCGATCTTGTTTAACAATGATCGAGGCATCAAATTGACTGTCGCACCAAAATCGACCAATATCTTGTTGATAGGCACATTTTCCACCTTTCCAGTAATGAAAAGAGGTTTTAGGTGATTCTTCATCTCCTCTGTGAGACGTTCGAAGAATGCATTCTGTTCCTCGACACATCCATTATTCATAATATAATAGCATACAGGCTTGTGTGCCATCATCTCCAACTCAGCATTCAGGTCTATGTCTTCGACTTCAGTAATCCGATTGAATTCCCTGGGCATGAGAGATACCATGTTGACGATGACATCGAAAGATGCAGCAGATTCACTATCGAAATTGTCGGTCATGTTGTCGTCATCCTCAATTAGACCAACCGGCTCATGATATCCAAACAATCTCCTTTTCATGGGTAACGTCTTTGTGATCTTCTCTCTTTCTTCATGGTTTATATTGGACTCTCCTTTGTTCAAACCTGGAGTTTCCTTAGCTTGGGCTTCCCTAGCAAATTTTCGTCGCCTCTGTTCTCTTCGCCATTATGATCTAGTCATGGGATTTTTGCCTTTGTAATTCGCTGATATGTATGATGATTTGTTGGTAGTGTGGTTTTCTTTATGATATTCGAACGAAGATCCTCTTTCTATATCAAACTTCCTCCACTTCTTTTGGCCTTGTCCTTCGACAGGTTTAACCCATTTTCCTATAGGTACATTCCCCATCGGTTTGAAAGTACAGGGTTTTTCCAGTGTATTTACCTTTAGTTGAGGTTTCTTGGGGACTTGATTTTTCCTCTGCCCCCAGGCTTGGTTGGTTTCTTTATTGTCTTCCAACTCTCGAGCGACTCTCTGATAAAAAATAGCACTACACCTAGGGCATAACATCACACCTGTCTTATTTTTCTGACAGCGGTGAAAATCAACAATGCTTTCATCTTGATCAGGATATGCCACTGCGTTAGGCTCTTCTATTCTTTCTGCTTTCACAATTTCCTTAACCTTGTGGTCATCAATTTCGACCATGTTGATGTCGACATCATCTTCCAGCTTCATTTTGGACAAGTGATCTTCCAACTGTTCAACATCTCTAGAATTTTCAACTAAGCTGGAATATTCGGCATCAAACCTCTCGACGTCAAGAGAGTTTTTGAAATACCTTTCTGCTGCCAAACAAATCCAATTCTCTAACACATAACCATTGGCGTCAGTAATCTCTCCTACCATCAGCAGGCGTTCTATCTTCTGAGTTGTCTGTGTATTGAGGATCTCTCTTTCCTCTTTGTTAGCTTCAACACTATCAAAGCCAATGTCAGACCTTTTACTAATTTCAAATGCCTGGACCTTTTCGATAGTATCTTGTCCCAATATGCTTCTTAATACATTCCACTCCTTCATATTATTGTCGAATTGGATGAACTCTTCAGCAGTTGCCTTAGTTACCAGCATCAAACCATGATTTTCATACTTCTTAGTACAGTCATCGTCTTCGGTTGTGTTAACCGTTTTAGTTATTATAAAACAATCCTCAGTAGATCTTACCAAGTTGGAAAGATCATTTTCAATGGCTTCGACCATCTGGACTTCAGGTTCCGTGTAGTGGGCTTCCACTTTTTGCAACGGATCAGAATCAATTTTCATCTGAGCTTTTCCTTTATCTCCAAACTTCAGCCTTCCTTCTTGGATGTCGTTTTGCACCAAATCCCTGAAAAGAAAACAATCAGAAGTCTTATGACCCAAGAAAGTGTGGTATTTACAAAACCCTCTTTTCTTTCTTTGTTCCACAGGTGGTATTTTAGCACCAGCAGGTACTATTATTTGACCATCTTTAACTAATAAGTCAAATATTTCTTCACATTTAGTAACGTCAAAAGTATACGTTCTTTTAGGAAACTTGTCATTCGACTCAGTGGGATTTTTCCCATTTGACGGAGTTAAAAATTTACAAGCATAAGGTGGACCCTGTTTTAATTCAGCAAGGTGTACCTCATTTTCGTCGAGATAATGTGTTTCGTCACACGTATCTTCGACATTTTCATTGCATTCGACAAAGGCTACTTTTTTGCTCTTGCTAAACCTAGCCTTCTCTTCTTTCAACCTCTCTAGGCGGTGAACTCGATCTGCTAGTTGCGCCATATCTCTGAGATACTGGGTGTCTAATTTTTTCCTAATAGAATAATCTAGACCCCCTGCATCCATTTCAACTAATTCGTGTTCTGGCACTTGGGTGAAGCACTTGGCTTTAAGAAGTCGAAACCTATTTAGGTAGTCATCAATTGGCTCTGTAAATTTACGTTTAATACTAGCCAACTCTTTTAAACTAATATTGGTTTGTCCCATATAGAACTGCTCATGAAATAACCGTTCCAACTGGGCCTAATTGTAAACTGAATTAGGTGGCAACGTAGTGAACCATGTAAAAGCATTTTTTGTGAGGGAACTTGGGAAATATTTGATCCTAAGACTTTCGTCTCCCGCTATTTCTCCTGCCTCAATCATGTACCTAGCCACATGTTTGACAGTCAAATCAGTGGTATCCCCTGCAAACTTACTGAATTTTGGAACTTTCGTCCTTGGAGGTAATTCAGCTTGTAAGATATAATCCATTATTGGTGAAGTGTAGTTGGCCTGGTAAAGCCAAAATTCGCGCCATTTCTTGTCATTATCCTTTCGACCATGGCTGCCAGATTATTTTCTTCTACTACGTCATGTCGTCGAATCTGTCTAAGCACTTGGTCAGCATTCTGATTCTTGATCACTATGACCACTTTTGGCTCCTCCACACGAGGAGGTTCCTGATTCCTCCTAGGGTCTATTCTGAAAGGTTCATCAATTTTATGGCCTCTCATATTCGCCCCTTGAATATTCAATTGTGGATATTGAGGAATATTTTTGACGAATGCTCTCTGCTCACACCCTGGCACTCCTAAAAAGTCAGCCATGCGGGCTAATTGCGTTACCAGTTGTTGATTTGTTTGCGTGGTGCTTTGAATTAATGGTTGGAAAATTTCCCCCATAGTCTAGGATAAAGTATGCACCATCTGCATGTTACTCTCGTCCATTTGTTGTCTTAGGCAATTAATCGATGTAGTTGTAAGGCTAGGCATTGGTGCAAAATACCCTATACCAAAACCTTGACCGTTTCGACCACCTGATCCAGATCCTTGCGCTGGCGAAGACGCCACATTATCTGAGAATACGGATGGTGCACTTTGCAAACTTTGCATGGTCGCTGTATGTATACCATATGATTGACTCCTCGACAATGGTTGTGAAAACCCTGGAGGAGAAATTTGTCTATATGTAGAACTTCCTGGAGGTGTTGGAGAATTAGGACTTTGTGGCCCTATATATTCCAACACGGGTTGGGTATATGTTCGTACATACGTCGATCCCGGATTAGGAACAGATTGCATTTGTTCAGACCCATCTGTCGTGGATGTTTGTCCTCCTGTCAAAGAGGAGATGGAATATGGTATACTTTGAGATCCCATACTCGACTGAACATTTGAAACGCTTCCTTTAAGATCGACTTGTTGATTAGCACTCGTGGCCATTCTTTTAGGATTCTTCCTTTTTGGTACTTCGTCTTGTGTCGCGTCTAACTTTCCACTTCTTAAGATCATACAACAAAGTATTCAAAGAACACTACTTAGCACTGGGTCCCACCAGGTGTGCCAATTTATTTACTATGAATTTTGGTAAACAACCACTGGTCTATCAATTTATAATAAATTGACTAACTTGCAGGATCGACCATACTAAATCCTAGAACACGTGCTAAGATTGTTTCAACTGGGCGAAATTAGGAATGTAGAGTGCGGAAAGTGTAAATGTTACAAATGTAATGCTAAGATTATTGCCAAACTCCGCGTTCGACGCAAACCCTTTGAAATCTTAAAGGACTTTAAAATAAATATGTAAGTAAATAAATGACTTGAAGGATAACTCTAATCAGAACTCCGCGTTCGACTAGGGTGTCTTTGCAACGCAAATGGGCAGGAAAACGTAGAGGGCAATTTGAAATGTAAAAGCTGAAAGTTAAAAGTGGTAAGTGAATTGTAAATACAAATTGCATTGATAGTAAAAAGTTTGGTGTTGTATCACGTACATTCTCATTAAACTCGTTTCTCTACACGCGGATACTCAGAGTTGTATGAACTAGTACGGTAATGAATGAACACCCATATTACATAAATTTTACATCTATTTATAGTGCTGTAAAATAACTTCTACATGGCGGTTGAGACTTCTTGTCATGCTTCTTTTGGCGCTATCTTCGTCTTTCTAACCGTTCCCACATTTTCTACTTGGTTTGAATTTTGAACATTTAGAAATTCCCTCCAATTTTGGTAAATCTTCCTCGCGCTCTCCTTGTTGTAGTCTTCGTCAAAACACTTAGCATTTTTTAGCTTATTTTCTTCTTTCTTCGACTTGAAGCCTCTTGATGTTGGTCAAAATTCTCTTGTATGCCAAGTATTGATATTTTTGACTTCATATGAATATGATCTTCGACTGGCGTCGAAAATTAGGAGTCAACACTCCCTAACCACAACAAAATTCACAGCTTCAACCATGAGCAAAAACCATCAAACCACATAAGTTTGTATCAGCCGCGCGCGCACGCGAGAGAGAGAGAGGGAGAGAGAGAGAGAGAGAGAGAGAGAGAGAGAGAGAGAGAGAGAGAGAGAGAGAGAGAGAGAGAGAGAGAGAGAGAGAGAGAGAGAGAGAGAGAGAGAGAGAGAGAGAGAGAGAGAGAGAGAGATTAGCGGAGAAAAAAAAGTAAGAGAGATCTAAATTCGAGAAAGAAGGTTAGGAAATTGTTTGCGTTTGATCGTTTGATTGTGTTTGAACAATCTTATTGAGTTTGTTTCATTCGAATTTTCCTTTTCTTAACTTTACAGCCGTGTGTTTCAATAGGGTTCATTTTCTCTCTCTTTGTTTTTAAGCATAAACTGAACTGGATCAGAACCGGCCCGATTGGCTTTGATCCAACACCCTTTCTTCTTGGGCTTGATTCTTGGTTGTTCACCCACTCGGTCCACATTACACCCTTCTCTTTGTTTTTTTTCATATATGATTTGTTTGTTGTTTTAATTATTTATTTTTGCAAGTAATTTATTTCTTTAAATTATTTTGTTTTCATTTTTATATTTTTAAACTTTCTCTAAATTATATTGATTTTGTTAATAGAAATTATTAGACTATCTAGTTTAGTTATTAATAAAAAACTTCAAAAATATTTTCTTAATTAGTTTTTTTTTATCTATTTATTTCTTTTAGTTTTAATTTGTGTTTAGATTTTGAGTATTAGGGTTTTAGTCCTTGATTTATAAACTTTTTTTTTACTCTTAAACCTGTTGACTCATGACGTGATTCTTTTGTTGGAACATTTAGCCATTTCAGTTCGGTCTTATAATTTTTAAATCTTATCTTGATTTTGTCGTTTCTTCTTATCTTGTGTTCATCATGCATCTTTTGTCATTTTACTTATCTCTGTCTGATGTGTGAATGTTTGCTTATATGCTTTGATCCCATTTCTATGATTGATTCATCTTGTTGCTTGTATCCTTAGAGTCCCAAGGAAAGGATCATACTTGTTAACTGCCATGTCATACTTAGTCTAACTTGCTAGTTTACCTTCTCGTTTATCCTAGCCTTAAGATTAGAGTCACCGTACTCTGTGTGTGTGTTCTGCCACAGACACTTCCTCCCTCTAACCTAGACTTAGATTTAGAGTCGTTGTACTCTATGTAGGTTGTTCTGCCATAGACATCTACTTTCACGTTTAACGTAGCTTCGGATTTAGAGTCGCCGCACTCAATGTAGGTGTTTTGTCGTAAACATTTACTTTTCCCTTTGAAACCTTGACCACAGTCAAGAGTTCTTCACCCCTATTGAGAGGAACTACGATTTCTCTGATTTTATTCTCGTCAGGATACGTAGGCACGAGATGCGATGTCTTGACAAACATACTTTGTACATACTTTGTATATACTTTAGATCTTTACTTTAACACTTTTTCCTCAGCAAGCAAACTTTAGTATAACACAAACACTAACAAGAGGTTCCTGTATAGTACTACAGATACTTAGGATGCTAACACCTTTCCTAGGTATAACCAACCCCCGAACCTTAGATCTCTTAGTTGTGTTGTTACATAGCACACTTAGGGTTTTCTTTGATATTTACTCTTTCCTTTGGATAAATCAAAGTTTGATGGTGAACTTCATGATTTGTGATTCAAGTTAATTAATATCTTGATATCCGATTCTCAGCGCAAAATTGGTCTCGTAGAGGATTGAATTTCTAGGTAATGAAATGTGATATTTGTTTTATCATGACCTGAAGCACTTGAATGCTAGAAGGATTTAAATGTAATCAAACGCCATGTGTTGTTGTAGCGCAGCACTTGAGGAGATGAATATAGTACATTCCATTAATATTTTAATAAGGACATTAAATATGAATTCTTTTTATTACATGGACTGTAGCACCACCCTATTTCTGTTATTAAAAATGAATGTAGTTCTTTGATCTTTCTTATAATGTAGCAGAAATAATGAAATTAAGAAATCAAGTGATACCTATATATTTAGTACTGCAGAACCATTTTCTCTTAGCAATTGAAAATGAAATTCTATTTCCATTTATCTTACTGTAGCAATTATATAAATTAGGTAATAGAACTTTATTAAATGCTAAATAATTATTTAAATATTCATATTATATTAATTATTGGAACCTCATTAATATTGGAACTATATTAAAATATTGATTGTTTATTAAATACTTAATAATTATTGAATATTGAATTGAGTAGTCAATATTTATTGATTATTGAATTTAATTATTGATGATGGATTATTTATTTTATATTTAATTGGTGATATGTGTTTTGTGAATTGAGGTTGACTTGTGTGATACTTATGTATGTGCAAATGTGTGGTAATTCAAGTGTGATGAGTTATTGAAGATATGCATGAATGTTAAGATTAAGGATTCGCCTTAATTGCATATGATTGTTAAATTTGCACACGTATCATTTGTGTCAAGACGCAATGCTTGTTTGTTATGTGGGAGCTAATGACTTGTCTCAAACCTAGAGCGGAGTTTGAAAGTTTAGGAAATGGGCTTTTTGTGTATTATTGGTCTAGGGAACAAACCCGGTTTAATGTAAACACCGAAAAATAATAACAAGTGGTTGATACCACATGCATAAGTTGCAGTTAAGTCTTGCATCGAGTCACATGGTGTCTTTGGTTGCAATATGAGATTATGTGTATTATGCGAATTGTTGAATTTGTGAAATTATGGAATTGTGAGCATGCACTTGTAAATGGTATGGTTACTTGAGTGATACTATGTTGATGAAACTTTAAAGTGTGAGAACAATTGTGATTATGTTTGTATGCCTTAAATTATATATTATCTTATGATTTCAATAATTATGTGAATTCTCACCCTTCTGTTGGAATAATGTTTTGTACGGCATCACTCAAGTACCGAGGAGTAGAGTTGCTTCAAGTACGAGGTAGTCGTTAGAGTAGCTTGTTCTAGTGTCTTTATTTATTTTGAGTCGAGTCGTGCTCTGATCATGTAACACTGGGATGTTTGATTTCATATTTTGAGAGATAATTTATGTACTCTACTTTATTTTGCTGCTTTTATTTGAATTATATGAAGTAATGAATTTTATGCCTAAGTATTGATTATTAATGAGATGAGCATGATACTTTCATTATATCTATTATGATTGAAGTAAATCTGCTGCTACATGCTGCCACACCTCAAAAATTCATTCGAACAATACAACCCTCGCGCTAAATGCAGTTTGACAGAGTTTTCACCGAACTTTATTTATCCCAAATAGATGGGAAAAGAAAATATCGAGAAAACCTTTTAAAACGGAAGGACAAGAACATGGTCGTCTCAACCGATATTCCGAGTTCAAGAGTCGGCTACTCAAGGGGAAGGTATTAGCACCCCTCACGTCTATTGTACTCAACGGGAACCTCTTAATTCAAATTGTGATGAGCGTTAGCTAAACTTAGTTATTTTCTTCTCAATAATAAATGTGAAACCGTACGATAAAAGGATAACGATGCTAGGGGAAATGGGTGGTTATAGGATAGGGTGCTCACCAAGGATTGGGGCCCTTGTGCCTATGTAGGCTCATTCAGACGAGAATGAGAAATCAGAGCTCTCGTAGTTCGACTACGAGAAATGTTAGGGGGAAACGGAAGATGGAGGGAAGGCAGACAGAATAATAGAGAAATATAGAAGTGTGCTCGCCAAGATTATCGCAATATTGTATCTATGTATCTTATATTCAGATACGAATGAAGAATCAGAGTTTCTGTAGTTCGTGGTAACGACCGCAAAAAGATGAGGGGTTGAATTGGTTGAAGCTTGGTATGGATGACGATTACTCGAAGCTTAAGAAAGACTCCTCGGGCCCAAGTAATCAGGAGAATGAGTCAAAGACTTGACTCTCTCTCTTTTTTATCTTGAAAAGAAGTTGTGTTTGAATGGTGTTTGAATAAGTGATTGGATAATGGTTGAATGTTGTTGAGTTGGAAATGTTATTTAGAGGTGTCAATTTCTCGCACAAGAGTAAGATAACTCGCATCCAAACAACTGAAGGGAGATCAAAGGCTCAATCCTCCTCTTTTTACCTTGAAAGAGTTTTGATAGTTAATTATATTGATAGTTTGATTGAGAAAATTCGATTGATGTTGGATCAAGGGTTTGACTTATATATGCGTGCAAAACAGTGGTGGAATGAAAGTTGGTTTGAAAAGGGCTCGGCGACGAGTCGAGGGTTTGGTTGAAAATGGAACCGGCTTGGCGACAAATCAAGGGTTATGTTGTAAGAAATGATACTAGTCCCTAAGGGTGCTCCCATATTGAAACCACGATGAAATGTAAACATATATGCGATAGGTTGATGGCAAATACGGACGAGCACTCGACTTACGAGTGGTGTTTGAAAATGGCTCGATGACAAATCGAGAATTAGTTTGAAAACAGTTTAATCTAAGCTAGTCCCTAAGGGTGCTCCTAGAAGATAAACCATAATCAAAGAAATACGAGTGAGTACATCGGAATGGGAGAGGAATACATGTAATTTACACAGGATTGCACGAAATAAAAGGTTTCGTTGTCAGGTAGCTCAAGAGGAAACCATGTGTGTGCAATGTGTCCTAAACTAAGCCTTGAGCAACAGTCGGATGAAAATCCAAGCTAGGGTTCCTGAAAAAGTCCAACGATCCAACAATCCACCAATTTAGGCTTTTAACGTTTCGATAATTGTTATGTGTTTTCGGATAAATGTGAATAAGAGATGAACACTATGAATATGAATATGACAATTATGAATAATATGAACAATTATGAATAATATGACAAGATATATAACAATATAATCGAGATAATATTCATAATAATATGAATAAGATAATGTAATCGATATATAATGACTGAATTTAAATCGAGGGTATATTTGACTGAAAGTAAAACAATTGTATATTGACGGAAAGCAAAGTTAGTGGTTAGTCGATTTGTGAATTGAATCGAAACGAAATGTAGCGCTAAACCGTCGTAGCTCAACTTATGACGAAATTTGAACTATAGGAGGTCACACAAATTGATATTTGTGCTAAAAACAAGATAGAGAAATGATATTGAGGATCATTCTCCAATTTAATCGTGTCACACGAACCAAAAAGAAAATGATCTCGTCTTAATCATAAACTCGTATCGATTAATCGAAGATAGCCTATCACGATCCCAAAGTATAGAAAATGACTCAAATGGTCATTTTTCACAGATTTGATATAATGAAGGTTACCGACTTTAATAAATCGACGTTTACAAATGTAAAGACTTCATCGATCGATAAATGATAATAAAATCGAAAAGAGAAAGATGTAGAAAAGAGAAAAAGAAAGTGGTCTCTGTTTCATCACCATTTATTGATAATTTGACTAGTGGTGACTTTGTGGTTTCGTCATTGACCCAAGGTGAAAACGAAATAAATTGAAAAAAAAAGATTATCCAAATGTTAACGAAGAAACTAATAAGGATTATTAAAAAAAAGATTAAAAAGACACTATCCAAAAAAATACTAAAAAAATCGTTAGTAAAAAAAATTTATAAAAAAAACTTTATACCAAAAAATCTAAACAAATTAATTAAAAAGAAGAAGAGTGGAGGTGTGAGCTGAAAACGGGAGTATGAACAACATTGGTCAACACAAGAAATTACATTCTCAACACGCCACCTAATTCATTATGTCTAAGCTATCTATATTCATCATAGACCTAAGCTATCTATAGTAGATGCTTTCCTTTCGACATACTTCTCACCATATTCATGATGGTTATATTTTTCCTTTTTGCGGTTCTATTCTACTGTGGAGTGTAGGGTGGCACCACCTCATGCACAACCCTTTCTTTCTCACATAATACATTGAAATCTTTCGACACACACTCTCCACCACCACCAGTCCTCAAAATCTTTAGCTTTCAGCCACTTTGTCTTTTGACCATAGATTTAAATTTGGTAAATACCTCGATCACTTCACTTATCTTCTTGATCAGGTAAGTCCATAATTTTCGACTGAAATCATCTATGAAAGTGACAAAGTATCTGTTACCTCCAATCGAATAAATTTGGATAGGATCACATACATCAGAGTATATGACTTCAAGAATTTCTTTTGAATTGCTTCCTACATCCTTGCTAAAGTTGTTCTTATGTTGTTTCGCCTACACATATTCTTCACATACTTCGTTTGGGATGTCGATTTCTGGTAATCCTGAAATCATATTTCTTCTTTTCAAACCTTTGATGTCTTTGAAATTGAGATGGCAAAGTTTATAATGTCATGCCCGTTCATCTCTTCTGGTTGCAGTTGCAAGGTTTTTATGCTCCATCACATTAAGTTCAATCTTGAAGGTTCTATTTTGAGACATATGAGCCTTCAAGATTAACCTTCTACTGAGTTAAGAACTCTCATCATCTTATCTTCAATCAAAACTTTGTAACTCTTTTCAACCAACTGCCATATACTGAGAAAATTACTCTTCATGCCTGATATGTATAATACATTGGAAATTACTAACCTTTGTCAATCTTTCCGCATTATCAGAACATCACCAATACCTTTAGCTACTAGAGTATTGTAATTTGCAAATTTCACCATGTTCTTCATTGATGGCTTTATATTGACAAACCAACCTTTTCTTCTAGACATGTGTGATGAACATCCTGATTCAAAGTACCACTGGTCCTTAAATCTCTCTTCACCTCTCGCTGTAACCATTAACAACATCTTTTCTTCTTCATGTTTCACCATCTTTGCATCAATTTCTTGGTTCTTCTATTTTTCAGGACAATCCCTAGAATAATGACCATACTTCTGACAATTGTAACACTGAATTTGTCTTTTATCAGGTTTTCGACCACCACCTCTTCCTCTACCTGCAATACCACCTCTTTGGTTGCCTTGGTTATAGGGTTTTCTTTGATTCAACCAGTTTCCTTCTTGCTGATTTCAACCAGTTGAATTGTTGTAGCCTCATTTGCCTTTGTTTCCATTCCAACTTCCTATGTCTTTCTTTTCTTTTGATGATTGTGCCTGCAAAGCCACATCACTCTTAGACCTTCCTGCAACTCTTTCAGCCATTCTTTATTCATGAGATTCAAGCTTCCCTTGAAGCTCTTCCTTTGTCAATGTTAACAAGTCTTTCAACTCTTCTATGGCTACTACCACGTGGTTAAATTTTAGAGCCAATGACCTCAAAATCTTTGCAACAACTTATCTTGATGTCAACACTTCTCAACATGTTTTGATTTGATTCACAAATTTAGTAACCCTAGTGAATAAATCAATTATGCTTTCATTGTTCTCCATCTGAAGCAATTCATAGGTTCTTTTTTGAGTTTGTAACCACGCCTCTTTACCCTTCTTTTCGTCTCCAAACGGTTTCTCCAGAATTTCCCATGCTTCTTTCGCTGATTCTACATCACTAACCTTTTCAAAATTATTTGGATGAACGCATTGATGAATTATAAAGAGAGCTTTATAATCTTTCTTCTTCAATTCTTTGTTTGCAACCTTTTTTTGGTCCAATGCATATTTTTGCAAGCGGTGTTACTCCTTCATTCATAAGATCTCAAAGATCTTGATAACAAAAAACCACCTTCACCTGCTTGTACCAATTCTCATAATTATTGTTCTTGAGAATCGGAAGAATCGTTGGAAAATACACGTTTGGATGATTCATCGCCATTGCGTTTTGCTTCCACGAGTCACAACCGGAGATCTAGATACTAGATGTTGGAATTAACCCCAAGACTTTGAGTAATTCTAAACCAATCTTGATGAACAAGATTCAATCAACTGACAAAATCTCTTGTTCTTCACTCTTCACTTGAGTGAATTAATCACACCTTGATTGCAAGAATGATTCTGCGCGGAAATTATTAATGGAAGAAGAAAGAAAATTTGAATAAGAAAGAAGATTAGGGTTTGACGAAAATTGGGGAAGAAGAAGATGATTTTTGCAGAGTAACTCTCTACTTTCAAACTGAGAAAATGTTTTTCAACCGTGCAACTGCACTTTCTATTGTGTGTTACAATTCATAATAGGGTCACTCCTTATTTATAATTGAGCTTGCTTGCTCCCTAAAATAAAACCCAAAAAATACGAAATCCCAAAATACCTATTTTGGTCTAATTCGAAATTTTGTGTCAAGCAACCTACTTCGACACTTCGACATCTAATGCTACTTGACACATACTACAAGTTTCGACACATCCTTGCTTCTGCCGAGCACTACCTACTTGGCAAAAGTAATCACATTCTCAACATTAATGAAATTTTTTCAGTTCATTACTCACACTTGTACTAAAAAAAGTACTTAAAAAAATGTCTCAACATTAAATGCTCAAAGAATCCCGCGCTTGAATTAAAAAAAATAGAAAAAGTGTCACACGCTTCTAAAAAGTAGCACATCAGTGAAGGTAACAACAATTTTGAGTCTCAACATAGCCAGTAAAATTAAAATTTAACAAGAGTGACCATAGTCGTGTACTTTGTCTATGACATCAGACACACATGCAGCTATTTCTTAGGGTTTATTCTAAAAAAGGCAATGTTATAATGGTCGTGCATGTCTATCCCATTTTATTGAACATTATACAAATATATGCATAAGATTCCATAGGAAGGATCCCTATTTTCACAATAAAAAAAGTGAATCTATCAAGAGTACTCTTATAGATAGGTAGTGCACTCCATGTAAAATATAGAAATTTTTAACCACATATTCTATTTAAAGGAGATCACAAATCACTTTCGAAGTACGATTCATTTTAATATTCAAATTATATTTCTTACTCTCTTAATGACTTGAGCTTGAATTATTAATCTTGTAGACATGTCCCCTTTCCATCACATCGAAAATCCAAAACCACATCAACTCACTGTAAATCTCACTTCACCGATCTTA
Source organism: Lathyrus sativus (assembly GCA_963859935.3). NCBI lineage: Eukaryota > Viridiplantae > Streptophyta > Magnoliopsida > Fabales > Fabaceae > Lathyrus > Lathyrus sativus. The sequence goes on along the minus strand of OZ012739.1, from coordinate 674,372,872 downwards.
TGTTTTAAAAAAAAAGCAATTTTTTTTGTTTAATTTTTTTAATATCATTTAAAATATCTAACAAACTTTATATTTAATACTGAATACAACTAATAGTTATAAGTAAAAAGATAAAGTTTTATCTTTTCTATTTTATCTCTGTCACAGAATAATTCCCTTATTTAAAAAAAAAATTTGTCATTAAAATATTACATTTATTTTAGGTGCATTAAATGGGATATTTTGTGTGTGCGTGTGTGCGCGTGTGTGTGTTATGTGTGTGTCTGTGTCTGTGTCTGTTTCTGTGTGTCTGTGTATGTGTATGTGTGTATGTGTGTGTATGTGAGTGTGTATGTGCGCGCGTGTGCGCACGTGTGCGTGTGTGTGCGTGTGTATGCGCGTGTGCGTGCGTGTGTTTGTGTGTGCGTGTGTGTGTGTGTTTTTTTTTGTCAAATCCAAATGGATCCAAATAAAAACTGCAAACCGATCTAAAATACTAAAACCTTAAAAAATCAAAAAGTATTAAATATGTTTAGATGTCATTTTATAAAAAACGTTCGGTTTAGATCGAATTTCATATTAATTTTTTAAAACCGATTCAAACTCAACTGAATCAAATGTATATATTTTTATCCGTAATTATTTTATTTAGTACAATATATCGTGTTAATTTATTATTAAATGATATTTATTTTATAAAATACTATTTATTAAATAGTTTGATTTAATCTATATTTTTTTATAATTTACTTTTTCAACTAACAACGAACATTATTATTTTGTAATGTTAACTATATATATATATATATATATATATATATATATATATATATATATATATATATATATATATATATATATATATATATATATATATATATATATATATATATATATATATATATATATATATATATATATATATATATATATATATATATATATATATATATATATATATATATATATTTATTTATTTATTTATTTATTTATTGTAATAGGAGTGAAAAACAACATTTTACTTGTCCCCCAAATTCAATATATAGATAATATCAGTCTTGGAAGTCTTTTTACTCAATTCTAAGATCTACGAAATATTTATGGAATTTTCAAATTTTTCGAATATATCGGAAATTCTAAAATTATTAAGTATTTTATCAACAAATTTAAAATTTGTGTGTAAATCATTTGAATTTGTATTAAAAATTTTAAAATTTGCGATATTTTTAAATAGATTTTTTTTTAAAATTTCAGAATTTTCAATACTTTTATATGAATTTTTCTTGAAATTTCAAAATTTACGGCAGTTAAAAATTTGGATTTCTCTAAAATTTTAGAATTTTCAATGAAATGAAGGAAATTTCAAAATTTCCAAAATTAATTGATTTCTTTTTTTTGTTTTTATTTTATTTTTCAGTGAGATAAAGGGGAAAGGATGACATCATTGCAGACAGGGCAACAAATAGAGCAGCAACCCAGACTAAGGTTGTTAAGGTTGAGTCTTCTCAATTACGGGTTGGACGAATAGTTCCAATCGATTCATAACAAAAACAGTTGGCTTAGGGTGAGGTTCTTACTAGATTATCTCGGGCTGCACACATAGCCTGTGGGGGACGTATTTAGACATTATTATTATTTTTATGTATTATTTGTATATTACGTGTAATATTACTCAGGCATCTACATAGAACATTTTATGATATAACGTTTTGGATCTTCCATTCATAAAAGATGAATATAATTTAACATTTGACAAAAGATTACATAACTTAACTTAAGAAAATGATAATAAATAAGAAAACCTAAAACGCTACTAGATAATTCTAGATGTTTCACTGTCTTAATTATATCGTCAGGAGATCTTGAAATCTTCTTATCTAACTCGATCAACCCCTTTATTAGTCTACGACGGAATGTTCTTCACATAGTCGTCACATCTTCATCGGTCTTCAACTTAATAATGTTGTATTTCACCATTCTATTAGTATCAATCTAATCTTCACGAAACGTGATCTTTGTCACCTTTTTGTTATCGATATCAGACAATAATTCATTCAACTTGAATGTCAAGGTGGTGAAAGATGTGGTGTCATCCAGAAGCTGAAATTTTACGAGAGGTGAAGATCCTTTGAAGTATACTTCTGCCTTAATAAAAAAATTAAAGAAGAAGTATTTTGAGATGTTTTTTTCTCAAACAACAGGTGATTTATACAACTTTAAATTCATTCTGATGTTGATGATGATATTCCTTTGTCAGCAAGGTTCTCACAAAATACTTATTTTGGAAAATCTACATTGTTGCTCAAGAGACTAATGGATACCATTGACTCATTGCATTCTTCTTGTAAGAAGTCAAAACTCTCTGATCGATCTGTTAGAATTTTTTTGGATTATATGTGTAATAAATTAAAGTGTTATTGTTTGGAATTGTTTAGATGATAGTTGGTAGAAGATAGTTTTAGAGAGTAGTTTAGAAAGAAGATTTTGTGATTAATTTCTTGGATGATGGTTTACAATGTAGCAAATGCCTATTTATAGGCTCAAGTCACCAACCTTTCAATGGTGGTGAATATTCTAGAGTTCTCATGATAGGTTATTATCATGATAAATCTAGATTTTTCTATCTTTGCCATAACTTATATATCTAGATTATTCTACCATATTCATACACCTTATAGTTTCTAGGATGTTCTATATTTTCTTACATATTATATTTAAGAACTCTCTAGAAATTTGTAGCAAATTTAACACTCCTCCTTGATACAAGTTTCTTTGACTCCAAGCATAGCTCGTAGCTCTTCAAATCTTGGTCTCGGCAACGCCTTCGTGAATATGTCTGCAATTTGATCTTCTGTTCTGCAGTAGTCGAGTTTGATCTCTTTAGTTGCTTCAGCTTCTCTTATAAAGTGATACTTGATTGCTATATGTTTTTACTGTGATGCACTGGATTCTTTGCCATTGCAATTGCTGATTTGTTGTCGCAATTGATTTTAGTTGGCTGATCTTGTTTTTCTCCCATGTCTTCAAGTATCCTACGAAGCCATATAGCCTGACTCGTTGCTTCAACAGCTGCCACATACTCTGCTTCTGTTGTGGATTGTGCAACCGTAGCTTGCTTCTTCGACGCCCAAGAGAAAATTCCTGATCCGAGTGAGAAAGCATAGCCAGAGGTGCTCTTCATGTCATCTACCGAACCTGCCCAATCACTATCGGTGTAGCCAAGTAATCCTGAGTTAGTTTCGGTAGAGTACCATATACCTAACTCTTTTGTTCCTTGTAGATATCTCAAAATTCTTTTTCCTGCTCCAAAGTGTATTTGACTTGGACTTTGCATGAATCTTGATAGAAGACTTGTAGCATACATTATGTCTGGCCACGTAGCTGTCAAATATAGGAGGCTTCCAATTAAACTTCGATATTTGGATGCATCAGCTTCTGGTGCTCCATCATTCTTTTATAGTTTCTCATTTGTTATAAGTGGGGTAGCGACAGGTTTGCAATCGTACATCTTGAATTTCTTAAGTAAGCCTTCTGTGTATTTCTTTTGTGAGATGAATATCCCTTCATTTCTTTGGCTTACCTCTATACCGAGGAAGTAACTCATCAAACCAAGGTCGGTCATCTCAAAGGTCTTCATCATGTCTTCTTTGAACTCCGTTATCATCTTAGTATTGTTTCCAGTGTAGATAAGGTCATCTACATATAGAGAGAGTAAGAGAGTGTACTGACCTTGAGACTTGATGTATAGTGTGGGCTCACTCTTGCTTCTCCTAAATCCTTGATCCATGAAATATTGATCGATTCTGCTATACCATGCTCGAGAAGCTTGCTTCAAACCGTATAGTGCTTTTCTTAGTCTTAACACTTTGCTCTCTTCGCCTTCAGATATGAATCCTTGTGGCTACTCCACATAGATCTCTTATTCAAGTACACCATTGAGGAAGGCAGATTTGACATCTAATTGATGTATACTCCATCCTTTTTGTGCCGCAAGAGCTATTAGAGCTCTAATGGTATCAAGACGAGCTACTGGTGCAAATGTCTCATTGTAGTCAACCCCAGGTTGTTGTGAGTAACCCTTAGCTACTAGCCTCGCCTTATGTTTCTGTATGGTGCCATCAGGATTGAGCTTTGTCTTATAGACCCGCTTAACCCCAATGATATCTTTTCCATGGGGACGATTTACTAACTCCCATGTGTTATTTTTCTCGATCATCTTTATCTCTTCTTCCATTGCCTTGACCCATGCTTCATGCTTTGATGCTTCTTCAAAGCTTCCAGGTTCGAGTATGGCCATGTTGCAGGTTTCATATATGTCTCTCAAAGATCTTACTCGTCTTGGAGTAGACTCTGGTGATGATAGTTCTTGAACTTGTTGTTGTGGTGGAGGTGAAGAAGGTTCACCTAGGACTTCTTCCTCAGCTTCTTCTTGAGGTAGTTGAGTGGGTATAAGAACATTCTTCTCCACTTTTTCTTCATCCCAATTCCAAGAATCATTCTCATCAACTTCAACATCTCGACTGATGATGAGTTTTTTTGTTTGCAAGTTATATACACGGTAGCCTTTAGATATTGTGTTATACCCCAAGAAGATACCTCGTATAGTCTTGTCTTCAAGCTTATGCCTCTTCACGTCTGGAATATGAATGTAGCATATAGATCCAAAGACCCTTAGGTGCTTTACTGATGGCTTCTTCCCGTTCCAAGCCTCAATTGGAGTCTTATCTTGTACAAATTTAGTTGGACATCTATTGAGTAAGTAAACAGCAGTGTAGACTGCGTCAGCCCAGAATGTGTTAGGTAGTCGCTTCTCTTTGAGCATCGATCTAGCCATCTCCATAACTGTGCGATTCTTTCTCTCAGACACACCATTTTGCTGAGGAGAATATGCGACTGTAAGTTGTCGCTCTATGCCTTCATCCTCACAAAATCTATCAAACTCGCGGGATGTGTACTCTTTTCCACGATCACTTCTTAGTACTTTTGTCCGCATTCCACTTTGATTTTCAACAAGGGCCTTGAACCTTTTGAATACTCCAAAAACTTCTGATTTTTCTTTCAAGAAATAGACCCATGTAATTCTAGAGAAGTCATCAATGAAGAGTATGAAGTACCTGTTGTTCTCGTGTGATGGCGTCCTCATCGGTCCACAGACGTCAGTATGTATCAGCTCCAACAGATCTTTTGCTCTCCATGCTCCGCTTGTTGAGAATGGAAATCGGTGTTGTTTACCAAGGACATATCCTTCACACACTTCATTGTTATCCTTTATGCTTGGAAGATCTCTCATCATGTTCTTATCATGTAACAACTTCAAGGCATGTGTGTTGAAGTGGCCAAATCTTCGATGCCAAAGCCATGAATCATCAACTTGTACCTTCATGGCAATGTTAGTTGTATATTTTAAATTTATCGAGAAGCTTCTATTGCTCTTATTCATCTTCACTTCGGCTATCTCGGCCCTTTTATTCTTGTTGTCTAAGATTTTGCATACACCTCCTTCAAAGTGAAGTGTGTAGCCTTTCTCCATCATTTGGCCAATGCTTAGAAGATTTTCTTTTAGGCTGGGAACTAGTAAGACATCATGGATGAGTCGCATACCTTTATTTGTCTCTACCACGATGGTGCTTTTTCCTTTTGACTCAACCACACTTCCATTTCCTAGTCGAACTTTAACTTTGACTGACTCACCAATGCTTTTGAAAATAGTCTCATCCTTGGCCATGTGATTGCTACATCCATTATCCAAGTACCAACTTCCTTCTTTTTCTTTGATTGATTCTTGAGTGGCATAGAACATACATTGTTCTTGATCATGCTCCTCTGCGATATTAGCTTGATGCCTATTTTTGTTGCGACAGTGTTTCTCTATGTGCCCGAATTTCTTGCAATGATTGCATTGTGGCATATTACGGTACCAACAACTTTTCTCCGTGTGGCCTAGTCGTTTGCATATATTGCATGGAATATTTTTATCTGGATTGTTCTTTTGGAAATTTCTAGGAACTTCTCTTCTTTTGGAAGTTTCACCATAATTTTTCTTTCCTCCATTTTCTTTATTTTGGGACTTAAATTTGAGCTTTGACTGAAAGGCATTTCAAGTGTATCTTCTTTATGCCTATGTAGTCTTTGCTCATATGCTTCAAGAGAGCCCACTAGTTCTGTCACTGATAGAGTAGCCAGATCTTTGGTTTCCTCTATTGTTGTCACGATTGGGTCAAATTTTGGGGGCATAGTAATTAGAATTTTCTCAACAATTTTCTTGTCAAGAATATCCTCCCCAAAAGCTCTCATTTGATTAACTATTTCTTTAACTTTAGAATAGTAATCTTTAACTGTCTCAGACTCCTTCATCTTCAATAGTTCAAAATATCTTCTTAGAGATTGAAGTTTGACAGCACGTACCTTGTCATTTCCTTGAAACTCCTCCTGCAACGTCTTCCACGCTTCTTTTGCAGTCTTACCTCCCATAATTCTTGGAAAAATTGCATCAGTCACCGCTTGTTGCAAGGTGAACAATGCCTTTGAATTTTTCTGTTTATTTTTCTTCAACTCTTTTTCTTGAGCTGTATTTAGAGCTGAAGTATCTATGGGAGCGATGAAGCCTTCTTCTACTATGTCCCATAAATCTTGAGATGAAAAATATGTCTCCATTTTAACACGCCAGAAATCATAATTTTCACCATTGAAAATAGGGACACAAATAGTTGATGATTGAGTAGTGTTATTCGTGGCTTAGAAAAAATATTGTAGTGGCTTAATAGTATAAGGGAACTATTTTGAAGTAGTTTGGAGGATTTTGAAATGGTAGGTATTAGTATAACTACGCCCAATGTATGACCGAACGTAGCTCTGATGCCACTGTTTGGAATTGTTTAGATGATAGTTGGTAGAAGATAGTTTTAGAGAGTAGTTTAGAAAGAAGATTTTGTGATTAATTTGTTGGATGATGGTTTACAATGTAGCAAATGCCTATTTATAGGCTCAAGTCACCAATCTTTCAATGGTGGTGAATATTCTAGAGTTCTCATGATAGGTTATTATCATGATAAATCTAGATTTTTCTATCTTTGCCATAACTTATATATCTAGATTATTCTACCATATTCATACACCTTATAGTTTTTAGGATGTTCTATATTTTCTTACATATTATATTTAAGAATTCTATAGAAATTTGTAGTAAATTTAATAGTTATGACTATTATTTAATTAGTCAAATTAAAGTGATATATTTAATATAATATTTATTGCCAAATATTAATATTGGAAAGGATGCACCAATTTCCGAATGTCTTGTTCCTGGTGAAAGGTATCATTGTTAAAAAACTTATTGGAGAAGCAGTTACAGTTGGTTGCTGCACGTTAAAGGTAGAAAATGTGACTGCAGAAGGCACAAGAAATTGAAGGTATTTGAACTTAATATCTTTCTAACTTTTTGCAGCATCTTACATGTGATTTTTCTGTGTTGTTGTTAACTGCTAATACTTGAAGTAATAATGATCATGATTTATTGCTGGTTTAATGCAGTTCGACATCCTTGCTAAAGATCAAATCAAAGGCTTATTCTTGATTTTAGATCTCTTATATTTATTTTTCTTTGAATTATGTGTCAACAGTTAAATAGAGAAACTAAAGATGGAGATGTTGCAGAAAAAGTTGTTGTCTATCAACATGCAAATAAACAGGTATAAAATATGCAAAAGAAGTGTATTCGGCATGAGTAATTCATTTTGAAGAAGCACAACTTGTTCATTGCTTATTCAACACACAAGTTTCTTTATCAAATCTTATAAACAAAACAAAAGAAACCAACTCACTCACTCAATAACCACTTCTAATCCATTTGAATACCATAAGTATCAAATCCTTTATGATGAACAGTAGAGCATTCTGCATGACTATGATGTTTTATTGATCATTTATTTTCATTTAACTAGACGGCCAATACAAAAGGACTTCGAACCTTATGTTTGCCATCGTCCCAGGTAATGGATCCAAACAGATCATCTTTCAATGAAGTTAAAGTGCTGGAGAAAATAACTTGGTAGCTTTGTTTTTTGCTGTGTTTTGTAAATTGGAGTTTTTCTGGAATCAATTGGACTTTCACTCCATTAGGAGCATCAATGACGGCGGAGTAAACTGTTTCATATTCTTCACCAACATTCGTCACAGTTCTAGTCACATTCACGAATTCTTTTCCAATAAAGTTGGAGATTGCTATGGAAGGATAGTTGATGTTGGAAATATGATCAGGAGTGGAATCCTTAGGACAACTGAAACCATCAGGTATGGTTTTTGCGATAAGTTTAATTGTGGCTGTATCGTATCCTAGGTAACACAAATAGTTTAAGTAGTCAATGGTGTCGGTTTCATAAACTAGCCCTGGATGGAATGATGCATTCATTGTAATTTCTCCAGCGCCATAGCCATAAGGAGTGGAAACCGGCCCTAACTCTGTTGTAATGGGAGTCTTCATATTGTTAAATTGAGTTGCTGCATTTAAAAGTATACGACGGGTCTATAATTAACTAGATAGGTATTATTATATCAAGAATTACATTTTATATCAAAAAGAAAAGCCGTCTACCAGAGGTCATGATGGCGGATCTGATAGCAGAGGCACTCCAAGTGGGATTTCGAGATTTAATGCTTCCTGCAAGGCCTGAAACATGTGGACATGCCATGGAAGTCCCGGATGCAAGGTTATATATCGGAGGTTTTTTCCCTTTTGGAGCCTGTGTTGTGTCATTTCCCATCCATGCGGCAAGAATGTCAACACCTGGTGCTGCAATATCAGGCTGCAAAGAAAAAAAAAGGTTGGTTATGTTTAATAATAAGTATAAAATGATAGATATTATTACCTTGAGAATATTCTTAGACAGCGTTGAAGGCCCTCTACTTGAAAACTTTGCCACGATAGGCGCAGGCTTGGAATCTATGACTGAAATTGATGATAGAATTGTTGCCACTGGATTGCTTCAAATTAATTATATACAAAAACATCTTTGATTTCAGTCTTAAGCAAATCAACAAGGGAATTCTAATATAAATGTGAATTATCATAAAATAAAAAGCTTTAAAATATTTACCTTGTTGAATTAACATATTCGAGAATTGGGATAGCATCTTTTGACGTTACCGCGGTTGCTGGAAAATCATTATAGTAAGTTGCCTCTGCTCCTTCACTGTCAGTAATATGAACAAGACCTAATCCCCCCACCTCTGCTACCACATCAACTTTGCTATAGGTTGAATGATGATCAGTTCTACCATCGCAGAGGACAATCTTTTCCTTTGCTTTTTCTTTATCTAATGAATTAAAGTGACACTGCCTGCATTTCACAATTAAAGTTCTAGTCTGTTGGTTATGATCAACAAATTCAAAATGCTGCTTATGTACCTTGCTTCTGCTATGTCTGCGGAACTTGTCTTTGCAGCCTCCCCGGTTATCAATGGATAATTGGCGGATTTTCGGAAATTTATAGCTCGACCCTGAAGAATAACAATTACTAAACAATTTATGGCGGCTTTGTAATGAGTCAAAAAGATACATTTTAGAGATAAGAACTTAAATTGTACCTTAATAACCTTGTTATTACCCAAGACAACATTGGACAGAAAATCACGATCGATGGTGGTGGCTCCAACAGTAAATATCCACGGTACGTCGTTAACAACGGTAGTCTTTTGCGGTCCATCATTTCCACCGGCGCAAACCACCATAATGCCGTGCTCCACTGCATGGAACGCTCCGATTGCAATTGAGTCGTTTGTCAAGGCAGGCCGGCGATCCGAATCCCAACCGAGCGAAAGAGAAAGTACATGAACTCCATCATGAATAGCATCGTCAAACGCCGCAAGTATGGCAGAGTCATAACAGTCATCTCCATAACATACTTTGTAAATGGCCAACCTCGATTCAGGAGATCCACCTATTGCTGTCCCTTTGGCAAGACCGTAGTATGATGCACCACTGACGTTCTTCCCAGCCGCTGTCGAAGCAGTGTGGGTCCCATGTCCGATTGCATCTCTGACAGTGTTGGTCGCACCAGCATCGTCATGAATGTTAGGATAATACCTCGCTCCTATTATCTTCCTGTTACAGTTGGACGAGTTGAAATCAGTTGATGTCATGCAAACTCCTTTCCAACCAGATGGAATAGGACCCATTCCCTTGTCTGAGAAACTTGCTGCTTCTGGCCATATCCCTGAATTATTCATTGTTCAATTCATTAACTTATTATTCAAGTTACGAAACAATTAAGAGTTAAATAATAACCGACCCGTGTCTAACATGCCAATTATGATATCTGAGGAGGGGGAAGACTCAGAAAGATTGTTGTCAATTTCAATGTGAGAAAGTGATTTTAGAAAATCCCAAGAACGTGTTGTGTGAAGCTTCATAATGTGATCCGGAAACACGGACACGACTCCGGGTTCTTGAGCAATCAAGTTTGCTTCATTTTTTGACATTCGAGCTGCGAAGCCTGAGAATCCATGTTTGTAGTTGTGTATTAAAGCTTTCTTATTCCTGAATAGTTCACATCGTTAATTATTAGTTAATCACATTTGACAATACTAGTAGCTAGTTGATCATTACACTTACTTTCTTAAAATAGTGTTTAAAAGATGAGCATGATCCTTGCGAAGGGTGCCATTAGCTGAACCTGCGGCTCCCATATAAACAATATAAACTTGATCGTCATTGTTTGATTGAGTTGATGATGATGATCTTGACTCTCCAAGAAAAATGAAAAGAGAGTAAAATATTACTATCAACAGAATTGGATTTCCTCTCATCTTTTTAGTATTTTCGTCAATTAATGTTCAATTGGTTGATGCACGATTATGCTTGGTACCTCTCACGCATATATATAGAGAGAGTAGTCATCGGAGAATACAAATTTACACATGAGTTCAATATTATTTATTAAATAACATTTTGGCATTTTCATTTTCCATTGATGCATGATCACAGTAATTTAACATTTACATTAATTTTGCATTTGATAAACACTTACATAATTTAGAATGACCATTGATTCTATAATTTAAGAAAACAATAATAAATAATAAAATTTAAACACTACCAAATAGTTCTGGATATTTCAACATCTTGATTATGCCGTTGACAAATTTAAAAATTGTCGTGTTAAACTCGATCAATCCTTTAATTAGTTTATGAGGATATGGTCTCCACGTAACTTTTAAATTTTTTTCGGTCTTCAACCAATAAGGTTGTATTTCACATTTCTATCAATATCAATCCAATTTTTACGAAAGTCAATCTTAGTCACCTTTGTGTTGGACTACATATTATTCAACTTGGATCTCAAAAGGGCGAGAAATGTGGTGTCCTCCGAAAACTAAAACTCTATAGAAGGATTTATCCCGTTGAAGTACACTTCGTCTTTAAAAAAAATTGAGAATTTGTAAGATGTTTTTTTTAACAACACATAACCCTTTTTTATACAATTTTGGATTTATTATGGACTACACAAAATAATAGGTGCAATCACAACCGTACGAAACTGTCGGTAAAATCTCAACCCTTCAATTAACACTATCAAATTTTTAAAATATTTGATACACCAAATTTTTTATATAACTGCCGATTTTTTTTATTTGTACTAGATTTTTTTTATTGTTCTACTAGAATTTTTTGATAAAATTTTGACAAGAGTAATATGGACATTATGAAAATATGTGGGGGGTCATTTCAAGGTGGGATAGCAAGATAAAATCTCAATATCTCATGATCTATTATCGAAAGTATGACCGGTAAAATAAGAGATTTTAACCTGCCACCCACCATTTTATACCTACCACCCACATATTTTTAATATTTTCAAAATACCCTTGTTAAAATTTACCTTAAATTTTTACTAGTTTTCCAAAAAAAATTATTTTTTCTATCTCAGAATTCAATATTTTCAGTAGAACGTTTGAAATTTTCAGTATCTGTCGTTGCGCAAATTTTGAAAATTCACATGTATATATAAAAAATTTGAAAAAAATCTGATATACAATACTGGAAAATTTGAAAATATCCTATATCTTATACCGGAAATTTGGAAATATCTGGTGGTTTACACAAACTTTTTGGTTATAATCCTGGAAGTTTTGAAAACTTTCGATATACCAGAAATTTCGCCTGCAACTGAAATTTTTTATAACAGACCAGTAAGTTGAAAAATGCTTTTATTTTACGATCCGGAGTCAGAAGGGCCATCTACAGATTCGTGATTGCATGCAGTTCTTCACCACAGACAAAATATGTTTTCTATGTAACAAGTTAAATTTTAATATTTTCGTGGTGTTATATGATATTGATTAATATACTTTTTATGTAATGTAAACGAAAAATATTTGAGGGGTGAGTTGAAGTATTAGCATGTGCACAACATATTGACAAGCAATATGGTATTATAGTTGTGATTGTTCGTTTTTATACTGCAAATGACCAGCGAGGTAGGAAGGATAAATTGATTATGGATTGTGAGATAGGAGGAAATTATAAAAGGAAAAATACATCTGAAAGCAGTAACTCTTCATATGGCATTCATAGTATGAAAGTGAAATGTCCTTTTAGGCCGAGATCTTCGTCGAGTGGTATTGGTTGGAAGGTGATGATTAGATGTGAGTTTCACAATCATAAATCTTTTGAGGATTTAGATGACCATGACATATTGGGTCGTCTAAAAGATCATGAGAGACAATTTGTGAATGACATGACGAAGTACAACATGGCTTCACGCTACATAGTTTATGTCTTGAAAGAAAAAGTTCGTTAAAACCTCACCAGTGTTACCAAAGTGTATAAATCTAGAGCTACATACAATTCGAACAAAAGAGGTACATTGACAGAAATGCAAATATTGTAGACTCTTATTCATAGAGAAAAATATATGTGTTGGACAAGAAATAGGAAAAAGTCAAATGTTATTGTTGATATCTTCTAAACACATCGTGATTCAGTGAAGTTGCTGAATATGTTTCACCTGGTGTTGATTTTTTATACATACAAGACCAATAGGTAATGTGTATCTTGATCATACCCTGATACCATTTTGACATAACTTGATTTATCATGTTTTTTATTTTTTGAATCATGAGCATACAGGTATCGGTTACCACTGCTTGAGATTGTTGGTGTTACGTCAACAAAGTTGGCATTTTCAGTAGGGTTTGCCTATTTAGAACATGAAAGAGAAGATAACTTCACATGGGCACTGAAGAAGCTCAAAGAGTTGTTCTCTTCCAAGAAATTGCTACTAGATGTTGTTGTGACGGACCGAGAACTTGCATCGATGAATGCAATTGAAGTTGTGTTTCCAAATTCAACCCATCTGTTATGTTCGTTCCATATTACAAAAAACATTAGCATGAAATGTAAGGAGTATGTTAAATCGGAAAGATATGAACATGTCATGGATCTATGGAATAACATCTTGTATGGTAATAGAGAAACTGAGTATCTCGCAAACTTGAAGTGTAACACCTTTTTCTACCCCACAAATATCATAGCAAAATAACACAGATTTCAGAGTAAAAGATTTAACTCAATAAAAATCACCTCAAAGGGCGTACATTTCTCAATGTCTCAAAATAAGTAAATACTCCGTAACACACGGGTTTTGTCAAAATACATCAAACTACACAAAATAGTGGAACTCAAAGGGCATAAATCAATGTTTTCCTCAAAAAGGGAAAATAAGCAAAATAACTCAACATAGTTTAACTCAGAAGAACCCAACCCGATGTTACATATTAGAGCAAGACCCTCTAAGTTAACCAAAAAGGCTAACAACTCAAAGACTTCATAAATGATCCTCGACGACATCCACAACTAAACTTGGTCATCTGCATGTTACCCACGTGGAGGTAACATTCAAACAGGCAGGATGAGTAAAATCATTCATAATAATAAATGTATAACAATCAACATATAACATGACATTATAATCATATTCATCACATTCATATTCCTCAATATGCCTCAAAGGCCATAACATCATAATTCATACAAAAAGACCCATAGATTTAAGATGCAACAAACTCAATGCATGTGGCACCAATCATCACAGCTCGATGGACACTGGGCCATCAACCCTCCATAGATCCCCATCAATAGGATCGATTCTACTAGAGAACCGGAGCACATAAAAATACTTCACATCCGCACAGTGGAATTGAAGCCAAAATAATCGAGGTCCTGATCCGAAGTCCAGATGCACATGAATGCATGATGCACACGTCATAAATCATCCTCATATTAACATCATAGGTGCATCATCATTCATCATATTCATCATCATCTAACGTCATAGCTCATCATCATAATCATCATCATACGTCATGTCATCACAACTCATCATAATAATCCTCATACATCATGTCATCATAATTCCTCATAATATTCACCAAACATCATGTCATCATAATTCATCATAATAATTACCAAACATCATGTCATCATAATAATCACCAAACATCATGTCATCATAATTCATAATAATAATCATCATCACACATCATAGGAATCATCATATAATCAAGTACAAGTCACACAGCGCTCACAGTCATACTCATATCAATTCATCATATTATCACATATCATCACCTATTATCACATATTATCATATATTATCACATATTATCACATATTAATTCATAATTATACTCGCAGTAATCCTTATACTATCGCCTATTAATCACATAAACCTCACTTTCATACTCATGTTAACTCATCTCAGAAATCACAGAATCAAACGTCAAGGCATCGTTGCACACGATCAACATTCGCGAAACTCTGGTACGTTCGCTAGCATGTTCGCTAGACGAGTCTGGGGCGAGTTTCTTTGCTAGGCGAGTCTGGGAACAACATTGTTAGCTAGGCGAAGCTTTCTTCGCTAGGAGAACTGTGCAATGACAGCAAATTCTGCTACGCACCAAAATACGAAATCACTCAAAAGGCTCTACAATTCACTTACCCAATGCCCCCAAAACATCCCTAAATCATCCCTAAGGTCCTACGACGATAAAGGCACAAAACTTACAGTTTATTAGGCCAATCATGTAACATATTCATGTCTTAAATCACAATTTCCCTACAATTGCCCCGAAGGCATCATAATTTCTCATATCAAATATTCATATCCCTTACGGTTAGACATATAATAATCTAAGGTTTCGGCCACGAAGACCTAAGGTTTCCTAATTCTCATGTTTCACATCAAACAGTCAGGAATATTAACCACTAACCACAACCCTCAAGGTTTCACTATCAATTTCCCTATTTTCCCATAATTAACCTAAAATCCCTTAAATCTTAAATCAACCATAAACACATCGAAAGACATACATGGAACATCATGAAAAGCTATACTCCCCATACCTTAATCGATTCAAAGCCTTCACGATTATCTCCGGGAGCCTTCCGAAGCTTTTGCCTCCAATTCTCCTTCCTTAGAGCTCTTGCCTCCATTCTTTTCACGGTTAACAAATGAATCCTAAACCTTCAGAATTCTATTTTGTCCAACCTAGCCTTGGGCCTCAAATTGGGCTTTTCCCATAATACCCTAACTTACTCCTATTAATTGTCCAAATTGCCCTTATCCAACTTATATTTATTTTAATTCATAATAATATTAATATATCCATATTATATACTATTATTTAAAATAAATAACCCAAATATCCACAATTCTCCATATTCCACCAAACCACCCAAAATCACCAAAATACGAATATTCTCAATTAAATAAATTAATTTAAATATTTCGATTAAAATTTGGGGTGTTACAACTCTCCCCCACTTAAAAGAATTTTCACCCTCGAAAATCACCTCAAACAAACAGAGTCGGATACGACTCCCTCAACTGATCCTCACACTCCCAAATCCAACTTTCTCCAGCTGGTCCTCCCAAAACTACCTTTACCAAGGCAATCTCTTTATCTCGCAGTTGCTTCACTTCTCGCTCATCAATTCGAACTGGCAACGCCTCAACAGTCAAGTCATCTCTCACTTGTACACCATCCATCTGAATCACTTGCGATGGATCTGGAATGTACTTCCTCAATGGAGACACATGAAACACATCATGCAAATTCGCAAGCGAAGACGGTAAAGCAATCTGACATGCTACTCCTCCCATGCTTCCGCTGCGCCACTCTGATACGGACCAACAAAACACAGTGCGAGCTTCCGAGACTCCAAAGCTCAACCAACACCAGTTACCGGCGTAACTCTTAAAAACACGTGATCTCCTTCATGGAACTCAAGTGCTTTCCCTCTCTTATCATGGTAACTCTTCTGACGACTCTACGACGCTTTTATCTTTTCTTGGATCATCTTGATCTTTTTAGTCATCTCTTACACAACCTCAGGTCCGAGTACAACACTCTCGCTTGACTCATACCAACACAAAGGATTCCTGCACCTCCTACTATACAAAGCCTCATACGGTACCATTCCGATACTAGAATGATAATTGTTATTGTAGGTAAACTCAACCAACAACAAATAACTATCCCACGATCCACCTTGATCCAACACACAAGCTCTCAGCAAATCCTCTAAGGACTGAATAGTTCTCTCTGTCTGTCCATCCGTCTGCGGATGATAGGCAGAACTCAACCTCAACTTAGTACCCAAAGTTGTCTGCGAACTCTCCTAAAACCTCGATGAAGATCTCAGATCTCTATCAGACACAATACTCGGCGGTGTCTTATATAACTTCACCACTTCCTCAATATACATCTCAGCTAGCTTCAGCATAGAATGATTAATCCTCATCGGTATAAAATGAGTTGATCTAGTCAATCTATCCAAAATCACCCAAATTGAATCATATCCCTCTTATAGTCTTCGGTAAACCCGACACAAAATCCATGGAAATACTATCCCATTTCCATTCTGGATTATTCAATTGTTGCATCAGACCCAACACTCTATGATGTTCAATCTTTGACTTCTAACAAGCCTACCCATCATATACAAACTCAACCATTTCTCTCTTCATTTATGGCCACCAAAACAATTTCCTCAAATCTGGTTGCATCTTCATAGCACCGGGATGGATATTCAATCTACCTCAATGTCTTTTTTCAAGAATACTCTTATCCCACTCAACAATATCTGGAACACACACTCTATCACGACATGTCATGATATCATTTCCATTAATCCGAAAATCAGCTCTTCGACTTTAATTCATCAAATTCAACCAATTTACCAACTCAAACCAGATTTCTGACCTTCTCAAACCTCATCAAGAATACCACTAGTAAGATCCAACATACTAAGCTTAACTCCATAATAAGTCTCTTCACAAACCAAACTTTCATCACGAAATTGCTCAATTAGTTCTAACTCATTTACCGTCATCATTGGTATAGGCAAATATTTCCAAATCAATGCATCAGCTACCACGCCTGCCTTACCCAAATGGTAATTCAACCCAACACCATCATCTTTCAGAAGTCCCAATCATCTCTTCTTCCTCACAGTCAAGTTATTCTGATCAAAGAAGTATTTCGAACTCTTACGATTACCACGCATCTCAATTCTCGAACCAAACAATTAAAGCTTCCAAAGCTTCGACACACTCACAACAACAACCAACTCTAAATCATGCGTCAGATAATTCCTCTTCTGCACTTTAAGTTTCCTGGAAGCATAAGCTACAAATTTCTGATGTTGCATTAATACACCTCCCAATCCCATCAAATAAGCATCACAATATACAACAATGGTTTCGTCGAATTCGGAAAAATCAAACCTGAGCTGTTGTCAGTCTTCTCAAAAGCTCTTGCAACTTTTCTTCATACTTTGCATCCCAAAACAAAAGCTTGAACCTTTCTAGTCCACTCCTTCAATGGTAAAGATGACTTGGAAAAAATACTTCAATGAATTCCAATAACAATCTGCCAACCCAAGAAAACTTCTAATCTCAAATACATGTTTCTGGAGCTTCTCATTGCTATACGGCTCCAACCTTCGTCATATCAACCACAAACTTGCCCAAATAAGTATAAAAAATCCTGTTCATACTCTACAAACCCACATGGTGCATTAGTCACACCAAATGGCATCACGAAATACTCATAATGTCCATATCTTGTTTTAAAAGTGGTCTCCTGAATATCTTTAGCCTTCACATGAATATGATGATACCCAGTTCTCAAATCTATCTTACTGGACACACTTGCAACAACCAACTGATCCATCAAATCATCGATTCTTGGAAGTGAACACTTATTCTCGATAGTCACCTTGTTCACTTATCTATAATCCATACACATCCTCACAAAACCTTCTTCCTTCATAATCAACAAAATTGGTGCACCCCGCAGTGACACACTCAGACAAAAGAACCTCTCCTCAAGCCGATCTTTAAGTTGACCCTTCAACTCTTTCAACCTCAATACATACATACAATATGGAGCCATCAATATCGGACTAGTTCCAGGAACTAAGTCGATCGCAACTCCACTTCGCGTTATGGTTGTAAATCACTATCTCATCATGAAAAACCTCCGAACAATCACAATTAATTGGAGAACCACCAACTTCCCCACTTTCATTAACACTTAAGGTTTACATCAAAATAAACATCTCAGTGTGAGGGTAAACCCTCATATAACATACATACTTGAGTTTCGATGATTACAAAACGCAACCATGGATAAATCGGCTTTATCGGCTCTACCTCTACAAGACAAATGGAATATTTCATCTCTCATATCCTTCTTATATCCATCTAACTTGTCATATTCAATTCAATATATGTGGAAGACCATTGGTTATGTCAAAATGCATAAAAACCACAAAAATATGTATTTTTGCAGATTTGCAGGGTTTGAGTCGACACATGGTCAGCGCATGGTGTCGCTACTCGAAAAAATGCATCGCGCAACGACGGGGAGGCGAAGAAGAAAGGACAGAAGAGTCGCCACCGAACTTTATTTATCCCATGAGGGGAAAGGAAAATATCGAGAAAACCTTAAGAAAATAAAGGATAAGATGGTCTCGCAACCATGAACGGGTTCGGAAGCCGGTTATGCGAGGGGAAGGTATTAGCACCCCTCGCATCCATCGTACTCGATGGGAACCTTTTGTTTGTCGATGTGATTTTATTTGCTTAAAGATTATGCTATAAAGAGTGTTCTAAAAGATAGAGAGAAGGGTTAGAAACAGGACAGTTAGGAGGAAAGAGAGAACAGGGAAAAAGAGAAAGAACAGACTCGGTAGGACTTCGCGGTCCTATGCCTACGTATTCTCAATAGATATGAGAAAGTCAGAGTCGACGTAGTTCGGGGAACTACAGATATGAGGGGAATGTGCTCGCCAAGGATTGTGGCCCTTGTGCCTACGTATCCTCATCTGGTATGAGAAATCAGAGCAGCCGTAGTTCGGCCTACGGTGTGTTGATGTTTTTTATGAATGATGCTATCGTGCGCATTCTAGCAGTTAGGTGTTTTGCTGCTCGCTCGTTTGGAGACTTAGGCATTACCTGTTTGCGGTAGAACGGACGTAACATATCCTTTTGAAAGATTGACTAGTTTTCGCCACGCGGGGCTAGAAGTCACATTTGATTGATTGGATCGCTTTTTAGGGGGCGAGACAGGTCCTCGGATAGTAACCCCTACGGGTAGTACCCAATTCGTTATCTCAAAGTTTTTGTTATAAAAAGGTGTGGCGAACGAGGCGTCTTCGTATTGAAAGACGAGTATCAAAACCACACACGCTACAGTGAGTATCCTGACACTCGGAGAGGAAGAAGACTACACCCAATCCTCTCTCTTTAATTCAATGCAAAGAGAGCTTCGTTCTCTTATTAAAGATGATTTTGGTTTTGAATGGTAAGTGCTTTGCGACAAAGAACCCTACGGTAAACGTCAGCACTCGGGATAGGAGAAGGCCTACGCCTAACTACTCCACGACCATTCAAGTTTTTGTTATGAAAAGGAAATGAAAATGCACTCGGTACGGGACCGAGGTTTTTAGGTGAGAAAGATTACGGAAGGAAGTCGTGAAAGTGAGAGGTGGTGGACAAAGTCGCGTCTTTGTATTGAAAAACGAATATCAAGACCACCCTCACTACAGTGGGCATCCCAACATTCGGAGAGGAAGAGGTCTACACCTAATCCTCTCTTTTTTAATTCAATATAAAGAGAAATTTATTTTAAAGATGGTTTGAAAATGGACTCGGTACGAGACCGAGGTTTTTGAAAATGCACTCGGTGCGGAGCCGAGGTTTTAGGAGGAAAAGGGGTGGAAGCGTCTTTGTATTGACAGACGAGCATCGAGACCACCCTCACTACAGTGGGCACCCCTATGCTCGAAGAAGAAGGGGTCTACACCCAATCCTCTCTTTTAATTCAACACAAAGAAATGATTTTAAGGAGATGAGATTTGAAAATGGACGGGAAGCGTCTTTGTATTGAAAGACGAGTGTCGGAACCACCCTCACTACAGTGGGCATCCCAACACTCGGAGAGGAAGAAAGTCTACACTTAATCCCCTCTTTTTAATTCAATACAAAGATAATTTGATTCTGAAATTTGTTTGGCAAAGTTTTAAATCGAGTCGGGACAAGTGACGAAGAGAGAAAATAGGTGGTCTCAGATCCAACACTACTCATCAATAATTTGACTGGTAATGAATTACGGAGGTCTCGTCATTGACCAAAACAGAAAATGGGACAAGATGCCCAATAACAAAAGAGAAAGAGATTCAACTTCAAAAAATAAAAATAAAAACTTCTAAATGCTATATTCTAAAAAAAAATATGGAAATCAAATAATATATACAATCAATATATGATATAAACTCTAAAAATAATATATAATTTAAAATGCAGACTATAAACATGTTAGATAAAAGAAAATAATAAAACAACAATTCAATATGTATATACATAATAACTAAATACAATACATATATAATAATAATATAACAATAATTAAATAATTTACTTTTAATTTTAAAATAAGTAAATAAAAAAACAAAGAGAGGAACGAAGACAGGGGGTGGCGGTTCGAACCTTCTCCAAATGAATTGGGATTTGACCCAAACCTAGTTTAACGTTTAAATCAAAAGAACAAAATGGAAATCTACCTGATATCAAAACACGGCCCCTGTATTGAACCAAAATCTCAGCAAATCAATTCCCCCAATTTGTACAAATCACGATCCTTCTTCTCCAAAGCAAAATGAAGACGAGAGAAACGGCGTATACAGGACATATTCGTCGAGCTTCAGTCGTCCTCCCCTTCAATTTCTCACCGCCCTCGCTCGTTCTGCTTACGTTCGCCGCTGAGATTTACCGGTTTGAATCCTTCTCTACATTTCACTTGTTCTTCGTTTCATCTCTCCTTTCGTTTCTGGTTTTCACACTCTCCGATCTGGACTTATTTTTAGGATTGGGTGAATTCTGAAGGTTGTAGAAGGTTGAATGGGGTCAGGTTATGGGTTGAAGACGGATTGGGGAGTTGTGGTTCGTATGTTGTTGTTGTGAAGGAAATTAGTGAAGTAGTGTTTTAAAGAGGGATGAATATCGCCTGGTCATAGAACGAGCAAGGTGATACGTACGGTATAGTTCGAATGGGATCGCACACCATGTGTTTGTGAAAATGACCTCCGTTTTCACTTTTGGAACTGCTTGGTCACAGGTTGGTTTCAGCTTGCGGTGGATGGTCATCAGCTAGTGAGTGCATCAGTTGTCGAGATTACTTTTGGAGTTTGAGTTGGCGCGAGACGCGGTGTTAGGAGATGGATTTCTGAAAGGTGATTGAAGTTTGATTCTGTTGAGTGTGGTGGTTGTTTAGTGTTGTTATTGCTGAAAGTTTTGAAGGTTTGTTTAAAAATGGGAGTTCAAACTAAGTGGTGAAGATGAGCCTTGATAGTGGTTTGCAGAATGTTGAATGGACTAAAGATTGAGGTTTTAGAGTTCATGAAGAAGAGGAAGATTGAAAAAGCTTTTGGGGCGATTTTTGAAAGAGATGGGGGGCTAGGGTTTGGAGGCTGAAGCTGCTAGGGTTGGCCCCTTGCTTGCTGTCACTTCTCATGAGGTTTTATATGGAGAGGGTATGCAGAGGCTTGAGGTGAGGTAGTACAAGTTCTTTTGTCTGTAGTGAGGTAATGTCTTTTTACCACAACACCAAATAATCTCTGATTTTACTGCTAGTAACTTGATTTTTTTACTGTCTGATTTTTATTTATTACCAGAGCTGCTACTGGATGCATTTTTCGATTTATCAATGGTAGTTCTGCTCATTTCTTCAGCATTGGTTGATACATCAATTTCTGCTCATTCAACTTTGCCGAGCCAACTTCATTTGCTTTTGTTTTGATTGAAGCATCTTCTGCATCCAATTTTTCTGGAAGCTCCTCTTGATTATCTTTGGAGATTTCCTTTATAACAACATCAATATCTTCCAGGGATCTGGCTTCAATAACCTGAAGGTCTGAATTAACTTCCACATGATCTTTACATTCTCTGGCAGTGAACTATCTTGAGCATCTCTAGCTTCATCTTGTACAATGTCAGTATGATGCAGTACACCGGCATCACCGACACTAAAATCCCCAACGGTGTCCAATTCTGACAAGAATTCCTCGTCAATTTCATTCACGCAATCAAATTCATTGATATTTTCTTCATTGTTCGGAGACATGAAGCCCTCTGCTGAAGGAACTAAGTTCTGTAGACCTTCGTTTTGATCTTCATTTGCAATTTCCCTACGTTGCTTATGAACTTCCGAATGCGATTCACTAGTGGGTGAACGGAATTCAGGTGTGTCAGAAATAACAGAAGTTGCAGAAGAGATGAAAACAGAAGCTCCATCTAAGTCGTCATGCATAGGTGAACTATTAGAAGGTATACGGTGGGCATCAGAAGGCACCGAGTCCATAGTTTCATTATCGCCTTGGATTGGAGCAGACATATCTTCATTATCTTGTCTTGATATTTCATTCGGCAGCGCATCTTCCTCCGCAGACTCATCATCTAACTTTTCGGGAGAAGCCAGTTGATAGTTTGACTCTGGAGATTCTATATCATGTCCACGAACCATGCCTGAATCAGCTACACCCTTTTCTGATACAACATCCGAAGAAAAATTTGTATCCACAAACTCAGTCACTGTCGAACCATTTTGATCAACAGGATTTGGTATAACTGCAGATGACTCCTCTGCGGCAACATTATGCTGGTCTATATCTTCAGATTTCTTGGCACTCATTTCATGTTCGACTTCCGCCTACAGTTCAGAAGAGGTTGCTTGAGTTTTCTCATGACCAGAAGAATAATTATCCGGTCTGTCGTTGTGTGCCTCGGATTCTTTATCAGCCACATCAGCAGTAGTATCGACTGAAACAGGAGGCAACACTGTTTCAGAAGTCTCTGCTGCATAATCAGAAGACACGGAAGAAAAAGATATGAGCTTTTCTGCTGCGAGTGGACTAGAATCATAAACAGGTTCCACTAGGTGGGTGTCTTCCACCTCACGACTTATATGCTGGAAGTTTGATTCCTCCATTGAAGTTTTGGGTTGAAATTCTCGATTCTGGGACGTGACCATCTTCATGCTGCAAATTTGCAGTTTTTTCCGACTCATCATCAGGTATGTCGTCAATCACTTCTGATTGGAAAGACTGGTTTGATCTGCTGCTGCTCACCTCAACACTCGATTCTCTTCTCAAACTTGTTTCCCCATCATTGAATTGCTCATCGATCTCAACCTCTCGTGTTGCAGGATAAAATTCCGTCTCAGAGGGATCTTCCACCCCACCGAGCACTATTTCATTTTCTTCTTGGAAAACATCGTTCTCTTCAGCTTTTATCTATTTTTCCACATTGTTTCTGATTGAATTCAAGTCACAATTATTGTTGTTTACGCAGGTTTGTGCTGTTGTGATACGTTGTGACTGATGTGAATCGTGATTCGGAGCTTGCCGTCAACTGCGGTGCATTGGATTAGGTCAGTGTGAAATTTGTGCGGTAGCGTCACCATGTGTTCAACAAGTCTTGGAAGTGTGTATCAAGGTTGTGTATTGGTTGTACGGTGTAGGGATGGTTTTCTTTGCAGGTTTGTACGGGTATTGCCCAATAATTGTTATCTGTGAAAATTTGGTTGGAGCCATCTATATCTCGGTCTGTTGTGTGGTCTTTGATTTGGAATTATTGTATGCACCAGCAACGGTGAGGATAGCAGCGAAAGCCCGAACAATGGCAATGCAGATAAGTAAAGCAAACCTCTCAAGTATATGATGAGCTTGAGGATGGAGGCGCTTCAAATACTGTTGTGTTATGATCAGTAGAATGAGCATAGGTAATCCGATTTGCACACAATCTGCAACCAATGGAAAGCCCCTCGTGAACAGACCAAGACCAACAACAGATACAATAGGTACAATGATAATGGGACTAAACAACCTTGTTAAATTTCCCCATGCCCTACTATATCCAAGGAAGATATTGATGAAAGATGAAACAATGAGGGATCCTTGAATTGTTCTCATTGTGCGGGTAAACCTCTCTTGCTCAGATGAAAAAGTCTGATCATTGTAATCATTGATGATCGACATCACCGGAAGTACGAAAGCAAGTGATCCGCCCATAACCACCGGAAGCCTTGAACCAAACCAAGTTTGAAGCAATGTGTTGATGCCCGACATAAACAACAATGTCTGAATCACACGAGCCTTATCTCCATGACTCCCACCCATTTGAGGTACAAGATTGGTTGCAATGAGAACAGTTGTTCCAAACATCACAATGTAATGCTGAAAACCCAAAAGCAATGCTTCCGGCCATGAAGGATTAGAATGGATGCAATAATGAAGTTGAAGAAGCTGTTCAGCTAGAGTCCAAGTAGGTCCCCTTGAAAGTCCCAGATTCTGCGGTGGTGGCGCCGGAGCTGACGGTGGTGCTTGGTGGTTGTGAGTCTGCAATATCATTTTGGAGTGGGACCTGGTGTACACTTTTGGGAAAATAAAAATGCCACTTTTTCTAATTGAAAGTTCCGATGGGTCAGCAACAAATTATATGGTGTTACAACTTGGATTATGTAAAGAAACCTTGGTCTTGTATCTTGAAAAACATAACTTGATATCCTTTGCAACCTGAACTTTGTAATTGGGCTTATCTTTTGTGTAGAACTTTGTAACTCCTGGCCGTCTATTCTGGATTTCCATCGGTGAACTTATTCGGAAATAGGTATAGCAATGTTTTAAATGAATTTATATACTGTAATGAACAATATTAGTGAGGCTTTGTTGCAAATTTGATTATTATAACTTCCAACTAAATTAAATTTGTATGGAAATTAATAATAAAGATGGGCTTCCTAATGGGCCTTTGATTTAATTCATGAACCTTGTAGGACAATCTCAAAGTTTGACTAAGTTTAATCCAAATTTTAAAACTCACAAAACGTTCAACCATGCTTGTGGTCCTTGAAGCGCTGCGGTGGAATTATAGTTTGGACCAAAATGATAAAAAATTGAATGTAAGGTGGACTAATCTTGAATTCCCAATTATTTCAAACTCCTTTGAGATCTTACTTGCACTGACAATCCAAATCTTGAATTGAATAAGCAACACAAAACTGCATTACAACTACGCATGTGCCTTGATTAAGACCTCGGACGCACATCATATAAGTCTTATACCACGACCTTAATCCTGAAACTAAATCCCTGCTTGACCAAGACTAGTTATATCCATCAAACCTCAGTCAACACACACAACTCCCCTAACTGCGTCAAGTGAACCTCAGTTCAAATGTACCAAACTTGATCAAATTACCTACTTGAATCCCGAGTGAACCTGACTTTGATCATAAGACCCCTGAGCACCCCAGATTTCATCACTTCATGATTTTCAATCATCAAACGCTCAACATTAGCACATCCTTGTCTCAAACAGCATGTGACAAGAGCAAGGACATGAAGCAATCCCAACCTTTCACCGAGACTAAACAAAACTCCACTTAACTTCAAGTGTAGTTGCACTCAATACTCTATTTGACAGGCATAGGTCCACATGATTCTCTATTGCGAAATATCTGAATTTGGCACAAATTGACATATGGATCCATACATAACAATTTTGAATTAACACATAAACCCCAACTGCGACCTTAAATAAGCACCTTTGAATTGATACACCTCGACTCGACAAACCACTAATGAACCTCCATCCAACTTAGCAACAACATGATTTCGGTCAGCAAGGAGAAATGAAAGAAACAACATATTTTTATTTTTCTGCTCCTGATAATCACATATGCTTATCTGTTTGTCTTTAAGGATCTTGACTCGTCTTTGATAAGGGTAAACACTTGGTGACTTGAATATAACCTCCTTGATCAGGTTAAAAACCATTGGTAATTTTGTTAGACACGCATTTCTTGATCTCCTGTGAAATGCAAAATGCTATGCAATGCAATGCTTACATGTATGCTGATGCAACGAAATAAAACATGAGCCAGAGAGGTCGGTCAAATTTTGGGGTATGACAGATGAAGGGTATATATAGGGGTAGGCAAATTTTAGGGTGCAACACATGGACTAGTGCGAAATCCCACGGGTCGGTGCACGCCGACCTATGGTCGACGTGTACTGTTAAGACTTTTCAAATTTCCTAAAACTGCAGGCTATGCGTCGACGCATAGTCCTGCTATGGTCGACCATTCGCTCGTTTATGCTGTTAGTGAAGACTTTCCACTTTGGTTAAAAAGTTGTTAAGTGTGTTGGTTGGTTGGTTACTATATATATATGTTTTATGTTCATTTCTAAACATATAATTGAAATTTTGAGTCAATTGCAACCCAACAAAAAAAGTGAAATAGGTGCCATCAAATTTCTTTATCTTCATCCTCAACAGCTCACAACACAACAATTACACGCAACAATTCTTGGTGTGCTTGTGGTTTGTTCAAGGTGATAAGGTTCGAAGCCATTGATCGGAAATTCGGTTTGGGTTTATTTTTGTGGTAGGTTTTTCTTGAATAAAACCTTGAAGGTTTTTCCCTCCAAGATTCGAAGAATTTGGGGTTTTTTTGGTACGTATCATCTCTACCTACTTCAGCTGAGCGAAGGTGATTGATAAGCGGAAGGCTTTGCCAATCTAGTAGCGGGAATCAGTGAAGTGTTTAAGAGTGTTCCGGGTTCAATTTGTGTGTGTTTGAGATCAGTCGGGCCGAGGGTTTGAAGAACGGAAGGTTGTTCAACAAAGGGGCTGGAATCAGAGGTCTACTCACAACAATCGGAGAACTTGATTCGACTTGAATCAAGGAACAAGAAGTAAAAGCATCATCAACATCAAGAGGGCTTGTTTGTATATTTTGCTTATCAATTCTTGTATAAACATTTCAACTCTACATGTGATATATATTATATTGAGCTCAATTCTATTATTAGAATTGAAGGTAGACGTACCCCGAAGCGAGGACGGCGGGGGAACTGCCTCAACAAATCTTTGTCATCTTTACTTTTCAGCACTTTCATTTTAGGCTTAAAAATTAAGTGATTTGAGTATAAGTAATTCTATCGAAATTAGTGTTGAATTGAGTAAGTGATTATCACTGTTTTGAACTCTAGTACAATAATATATTGTACAAGGAATTTAGAGTTACTTACTCAAGTCAAAGCTCACTTGGAGTGCCTCGCACACCAAGTGTTTGATAAATTGCCTACACCAAAGTTTACTTGGGTTATTTGCATACTTTATGGGCATTGTAGAGCATTGGTACTAGTCCTACTAATTAGTGGTAAAATTATTGATAGTGTGACTAGTGTGTTGAATCTAATTTCTCATTATCATATCCATAGGCTAGACACATATTCGGTCTTCTAATAACGGTTCGTTTTAGACGTAATTTTTCCACAGCCGCTTCCGCATTTGAAAACAATTTTAAAACCAATTTTTAATTGGTAAGCATCGACTGAATTTTTTAATTGGGATCTATTCAACCCCCCCCCCCCCCTTCTAGATCTGCGCCATCGTCTAACACTTAGCACCATCCTGCACCGACTTATCAAAACAAGCTGCAAGCACTTAGCTTAACTCAAAGCAATTCACTGCTCACGCCATCTAAGCTTGCAAGACATGTCTATCCCATCCAACGAGACTCCGTCTACTATCAACAAGAGATTAAGGGTGATCAGTCTCTCAAGTTGTCAATAGACAGCCGAACTCATGATGGGCTACAAACCATCTTTACCAACTATAAGAGCGTTCATCGACACACTGAGCCACCACTCCACACTTGCAGCATCCTGGAGAAGCATTAGCTCCCCCCCCCCCCCCACTTGATTCATTCCCACTTCTGCAGACAAAGGTTAGAAAAAAACTGTACCGGCAGTGTTTTCACACACATGTCGCATACAAGGGAACACATAACATTAGACAACTTGGCTGGATGGACCGACCTACTCTGATACCACTAATGTAACACCCTTTTCTACCCCACAAATATCATAGCAAAATAACACAGATTTCAGAGTAAAAGATTTAACTCAATAAAAATCACCTCAAAGGGCGTACATTTTTCAATGTCTCAAAATAAGTCAATACTCTGTAACACATGGGTTTTGCCAAAATACATCAAACTACACAAAACAGCGGAACTCAAAGGGCATAAATCAATGTTTTCCTCAAAAATGGAAATAAGCAAAATAACTCAACAACATAGTTTAACTCAGAAGAACCCAACCTGATGTTGCATATTAGAGCAAGACCCTCTAAGTTAACCAAAAAGGCTAACAACTCAAAGACTTCATAAATAATCCTCGACGACATCCACAGCTAAACTTGGTCATCTGCACGTTACCCACGTGGAGGTAACATTCAAACAGGCAGGGTGAGTAAAATCATTCATAATAATAAATGTATAACAATCAACATATAACATGGCATCATAATCATATTCAACACATTCATATTCCTCAATATGCCTCAAAGGCCATAACATCATAATTCATACAAAAAGACCCATAGATTCAAGATGCAACAAACTCAATGCATGTGGTAACAATCATCACAGCTCGATGGACACTGGGCCATCAACCCTCTATAGATCCCCATCAATAGGATCGATTCTACTAGAGAACCGGAGCACATCAAAATACTTCACATCTGCGCAGTGGGATTGAAACTAAAGTAATTGAGGTCCTGAACCGAAGTCTGGATGCACATGAATTGCATGATGCACATGTCATAAATCATCCTCATATTAACATCATAGGTGCATCATCATTCATCATATTCATCATCATCAAACGTCATAGCTCATCATCATAATCATCATCATATGTCATGTCATCACAACTCATCATAATAATCCTCATACATCATGTCATCATAATTCATCATAATAATCACCAAACATCATGTCATCATAATTCATCATAATAATCATCATCACACATCATAGGAATCATCATATAATCAAGTACAAGCCACATAGCGCTCACAGTCATACTCTTATCAATTCATCATATTATCACATATCATCACCTATTATCACATATTATCATATATTATCACATATTATCACATATTAATTCATAATTATGCTCGCGGTAATCCTCATACTATTGTCTATTAATCACATAAACCTCACTGTCATACTCATGTTAACTCATCTCAGAAATCACATAATCAAACATCAAGGCATCGCTGCACACAATCAATATTCGCGAAACTCTACTACGTTCGCTGGCATGTTCGCTAGGCGAGTCTGGGGCGAGTTTCTTATGTGTTAGCTTTATTAGAACTACACATGGGTTAGCTTATGTGTGTCAGCTTGCTGGTTTTCAAATACAAGGTTTTCCTATTCCATTAGAACCAATTCATGTTTTTTTTAAAGAAATTACACATTCAAGAGCATGCTAGCGGTCATGACGATAGTGGCACAATGCTGGATTTAGAAGTAGAGTGTGAAAAGCTGAATACATGTTTCAATTTTTAGGATATTGTAGGCCAGAGGGTGTTGAAGAAAAAAGTTCGAGAAGTAACACATCCATTCAACATTTTTATGTGTCCACCGTCAGTGAAGTACAAGCCAATGAGGGGACTTAAGAAGGACAAAAAGGGTGAAGAGAGTGGCGTGCATCATGATCCCTCACAGTGGGAGTATGGTGAGGGCTCGCAAGGGAGTCATACTACAAAGAGATCATGCACGAAACCTATAGGAAGTCAACCTTCTAGTATGCCGGGTCAAAGTCAACCTTCAAGCATGTCAGGTCAAAGTCAATCGTCCAATCTTCGAAGCATCTTTACTTAGTTTCCTGGTTTCTTGCATCCATACATTGATGACATTGTTGATGTGGGTGACGATAGAAATTGTGGTTTTCGGGCTACTGCAACTTTACTTTAATGGGGCGAAGAGTCACAGTCGTTGGTCTAGACGCAATTAGATACTCAAGTTCATCAACACCCAAAATTGTTTTCCAATTTGTTTTATGACACGGTCTCTGAAGTTAAGAATTTCTTAAAAATAGAACGCTTGGGTGTGCAGGGTAGAGAAAAATGGATGTCAATTCCTGATATGGGTTACCCTATTGTAAGTAGTTACAGTGTCGTATTTGTCTCATTATCGCAGAAACTTTACATTACTTTTTCCCTCTTACCATAGCTCCACCTATGTATACGAGCAAGCATAAAATCATTGTTGTTGGTTTTGTGAACAACAATCATTGGGTTCAAGTAAAATTAAAATCTGATA
Organism: Lathyrus sativus; assembly: GCA_963859935.3. NCBI lineage: Eukaryota > Viridiplantae > Streptophyta > Magnoliopsida > Fabales > Fabaceae > Lathyrus > Lathyrus sativus. Next base: position 674,342,149 of record OZ012739.1, on the reverse strand, counting down.
GTCCAACGTCTCCCGTCACTGGCCATTGGAGAGAGAACTATATTGAAGATGCAAAAGAATGGGAATCAGCATATGCATGACGGATTAGGCACTGGGAGGAAGAAATTAGAAAGTCATCCTAATTTGCTCTGTAATCTTGTGTATATTATGTATGTATTATATGTGAAACCATTTATGTATGGCAACGTGTCAAAAACATTGAAATTATTCTTTCTTTTTTTAATTCTAGTTGCATACCAAAAATTTAGAGTTTCTGAAATTTCCGGTATACTAGAAAACTTAAATTTTCGAAAATTTTGATCATTTTACGTAATTATTATTTTTCTGATATAATTTCACCAAAAATTTTGAAAATTCCGATAGTCAATACTGTAAATTTTAAAATTTCCGGTATGTGTCTCACATGAATGTTCTACTACGGTAAATTTTATGAAATTTTTGGTATATTCAAGAAATTTCCAATATATAACTGTAAATTTTATAATTTTTAAAATTTTTTAAAAGATAACAAAGTAATTTTTCCATAAGTGCAAAATATAAATAGAGAATAGTAAGTTAAATTCTCGTGACATAAAAGTGAAATATAATTAAATTTGTAATGTATATACCGGTTAAATGAAATTCTAATGGTAATTTGTTAACCATTGTAAAATTTATCAACTAATCATGGTTAAATTATTCATTATCTATTTTAATTGGGTACAACCAAAATGATATTTTTCTTTCTTAATTTAGACATTTTATTAGGTGAGCCTTAGGAGATAGGAACTAGTAGTTTGGGTACATATGATATATATAATGCAAGTGAAGTCTATATAAACAATGTATATATTAGTAATAGTACTTGCCAACATACTATATATATCAACACATAATTTTAATTTATTAAATACAAACACAATTGGAATAATAGTACTTTAGAAGAAGAAAACATAAAACGTATATATCAAATATGAAAACCATTTTAAAAGAAGAAAAAGAATAAAAACTCTAGCTGCATGCCTTGTCCTTGCAAAAATATCTTACACACTAATTTTAGGAGTATTTTAGAAATCAAAGCAACACCATTTATTCTAACAATAATGCAATGCTATTCAGCTTAGCGATAAATTGGTTTCCATTATCTTGCAATTATTTGGAATAATTCACACATTTTTTTAGATAAAGGATATAATTTATGAAATATATTGATTTTTCGAAATTGTGTCCAATTCTATTATTATTATCCATTACAAAAAATTTAGAATCTTTTAACTTTGTGCAATTTTAATTTAAAAGATTAATAATGTATTCAAATATATATTATTTATTTGTGAAATTTGTTTTTCTTAAAGAGTATTTATAAAACTAGACGATTCCATCATGACACTATGGGGTAACGAAAATACAAGAAAGAGGGTTTGAATTAGATTCCTATAATAAAAATCTTTTGCTACCCAAGAACAACAAGAAGAGAATTTGGAATAAAATTAATGAACAAAAATATTTTTATGTTGGTTTACTGTTAATGAAGCTACCTCCAGTTCACCTACCAAGGTGATTTCGCCTTATTACAAAGACTTAATCTACTATAATCAATCTTGATTACAACCACAAAGGCAAATTGTCAATGTCTTCTTTAGAAATTTTGACTATACCCTAGTCTCTCAAGGAAATGCAACTGAGAAACAAAGTGTGTTCCAAAGATACTTTTATGAAAACATATTACATAAATGTAATGCAAAGATTTACACACAAAAATATTTTTTTATGAAAGTGTATGAACAAAAGTTCCTCGCGTGTATGTTTTTCTTTCTCTCAAAAGTTTTATAGTATTATAATGTTCACGTAGTAACTCTTTTCATTTTGTTGTTTTCCATTCTTCCAAGACCCATTTTTATAAGCAATAGAAAGATTTGTTGGAGTACAAAAATGGAATTCCACAAGTAGTTGTATCCTTGCATAACAGTTTGTGAAAATAAGAGATAAAATGGTACAATAGTACAGACTTTTTTTCACAAAATCAGTGTAGTAAAAAGAATATTGATCTTGTATTGTGTATGATTTTCTCACGTGAAACTTTTTTGATCTTATCTTCTAAACTTCAGAGGCTTTAGAAAAGAGAGTTGATGAAGCATGCATAGAAGAATCAAAGTTTGTATGAGAGCAGTGGCGGAGCCAGAAAAAATTTAAAGCCTGGGCAAAAATTATGGTGTTCTAGAGATATAAAGTGATATAAAGTTTGCCCCCATTTCGCAGAGATATAAAGTGATGTATGGTGTTCTAGACCATGTGTACGATAAGGAGCAAAATTATGTGTACGATAAGGAGCAAAATTATGTTTCCTTTGATGAAGTTGCCTCTGAAGAATCTGGTTCAATTAAGTTTTTGAAGAAAGTAATGCCTGATTATGCTTAACTAGGTCCGACTTCACTTATTCTCATATAATTTTTTATGAGAATACCATAAAGTGATGTATGAAATTTGATTCACTAGAGTATAGAAAAATATAGAAAAATAAACAATCTACATTTATAATATCCTCTGTTGTGTATATATACATACAATATTTTAGATTCAACACTATTTATAAAATTGCAGAAGCAATCTGGTTATGAAAAAACTAAAGAAAAAATTAACCTTAAACTAAGCAAAAAAACAAAATTAAATCATAGAATTGGTGGTGTTGGAGTCTCCCAAATATCAAAAACATTCTCTTCACTATGAAGTGCAAAAAGCCTATCACCACCAATTGAAAAATCACAGATTGACCCACCATAGCTTCGTCGAAGTCTCGACGTTAAAACCCATTCAGACCAACACCAAACCATTTTCTTCGCTCTGAAATCCAAAAGACTAATGTAACAGTTATCTTTTCTAGGAAACATTGTAGCAACTAACAAACAGTTACTACCTTCTAACCATTGAAGTTTATCAGCATCACCAAACGACCAACGTAAAGGCTCATAAAAAAAATCAACTTGTTTACCAGTAACCTGGTCCCAAACACCAACACCATATTCGTTACTTCTACCTTTACAAGGGATAGGCAGTGGTAGCAACAATGATAATCGAAACCAAATTCCATATAATAGCATTAGCAACATGACACAAGTCGTTATAGTCGAAGGAGGCAACTTGCTGCAACTTAAGTTTGTTCATGTTGAACCATAGCAACCGTGGTGTTGTGGTTGAAACAACTGCGTTAAGCTATGTTGACAACGCTTTAAACGTAATCGATTATAGTCTCGCCTTTGATTCGAAACCTTCAATCCACTTTGATGAACGTAGTTAGTGTTTAACTGCAACTCAATAAATCCTGCAATAAACTCACAACATCAACAAATCCTGCAATAAACTCACAACATCAGCAATATAGAAATACAATATGCCACCGGGTCGACACGTTGCTGTTGTGGCTATGGTGAATTGCTGCCTTGAGCTGTTGTTGTTTAGAGCTGCGACGACGTAGAGTTTGTGCGGAACTGTTGCCTCTGAGAAATTCTACTTTTCTAAAATCATGTGTTTGAGGGGAGTTTGGAGATGACTTCATTGTTGATGTGTCGCCGACGTTTTTTGGAATTGGGTGATGCTTGTTGCTATCCATCAATACCAAAGTTATGACCCATTTGAGAATCTAACGACCACCATGCTTAACCCTCCATGATATCAGCGAGTCGAAACCTTTGTCGGTGCCCAAATAAATGACAAGAGAACCTGTCAAACACAGAACACGGTCAGATTACAAATAACACTTGATGCAAATATCTTCATGCCTACGGCGTAGCAACTGATCTTGCTGCTTCATTTTGTCGTCAGCCAATATTTCTTGAAGCCCTGCGTGTTGTTGTTGTTTTCACCGTAGTAGATTCGAAAATGAAACGTACAGACTGTTGTTGTTGTTTTCACCGTAGTAGATTCTAAACTTTCTAAGCTACCAAGATTTGGTGAGAAAAAAACAATGCAAATTTTTAACTGTTGGGTTACCTTTGCTTTTGTTAAGTTTGGTTGAGGCAATTTACCAAACACTTAGTGTGCAACTTGTAAAACGGTAGAAACAACAACAATTTGATACCGATTCATAAACCACAACCTGCAACAAGAATAATCATCAACAAAAACAATAATTAAACATCATGAAGTGAAATATTTGAAGCGAAAATAGACAAAAAATTGGTTGAAGCATTCTATCGAACACCTTGTGAGCAACACTAAAAGCTGTATTTTTCTGCATTCCACTGGCTCCGCCACCGAATTCATAATTTTCTACCAAGGCAGGAAAATTGCTAATCCCAAATCGTACCCTTTAACCAAATCAAATACAACAGTAAACCCAAAATCATAACTATAAGAAATTGGGATGAAGTAGAAGAGAAATCGAGACACAAACGAAAAATAAACACGAACCACAAACCTGAACAAAAGCGGCGAGCGAAGAAGGTTGAATACAGTTTGCAAACGAAGAAGGTTGAGTTCATAAAACATTTTTCCCCTTCTCGTTGTCGAGCCTGGGCACCTGCCCTACCTGGTCGGGCCCTGACTCCGCCCCTGTATGAGAGAGTCTTCAAAACCTAGTCTTTAGAGTCTTGATCCAGAGTCTGGTAACGCAGTTCATCAGAGTTGTTGAGCGCAAGACTTCAGAGCTTGATAACATCAGAGGCTTTTCTTATCAGAGTCATAAACCAAAGCTTTCTGGATAAGCGACGATCAGAAGCGTTTGACAGAGTAATATGGAGCTTAATTATCTTTGTAGAACACACATCATTTTACTTCTTTGAATCATAGGGCACTAGGTTCAGACTCTGATGATGTCACATGGAACTTTCTCAGAGTCATAACTTATTTCTAGTAACTACAAACTTAACAAAACCATTAGAGTACAAAATTGTTCTTTAAGAAACTGTGTATTGTCATCATTAAAACAAAAGGTCAGATGCAGAACCAACTCTAGTTCTTACAATCTCTCCCTTTTTTTTAATAACAAAACCATGTATTTTGATGAACAATTTTTACTTGGTTTAATCATATAAAATCTTATAAGAGTAAGCTAGTAAGCTAGTAAGCTCGTAAGGTTGTAACATCTGAGCATGATTTTTATACTATCAAAATTTTCTCAACTTATTCAGAATGGAGTTTGTAGACACCCATGAGTTTAAGACTTATGAAAAATATTAATACATAAAACATTTTAATCAACGTGAAAGTAATAACTTTCATGTATGAGATTTTGATTAAAATTTCTTGATTCCTTGTATCATAATCTGCATTGTATCTGAGCTGCCAAAAACTTGATGCATCCGCAAGTGCACGGAAATATCGAAGTAATATAAAAGATTTGTCGAACCCACAGAGACCAATGTCAATCTATCGTTATCTATTGTTGCAGCGTAAAGCTAAGGCTAGTGTAATTAGGAAAGTTAAATGCGGATGAAATTAAATTTAAAAGAAATAAAGGTTATTGATTTAAGGAAAAGCGCTAAGGGGATATCGGTATGTAATGCTTTAGTTTTCGGGAATTCGACAGGTCGCCAGTGCTTTTTAGTCTTTGCAAACACTTTTCAGGAGAAAATACTCGTTTAAAGACCTTTGCATCACGCTGGTTGTTGACTCGGGTCATAATTCTAAGGCGGAATGTACGCTCTTGCAGTCTCATTCGGGGTTAAAACTACTTTTTGAAAACAAATAAATTTTAATTTCTTTTAAAGCGCTTTCGCTGTGTTTAAAATCAATGCCTAGTTTTTACTATCTGGTTCAAACCCCACGCTTTCACGTGTCGGCTCGATCCTTAATATGGTTTTCCATTCTCATGGCAAAACCACCATAAATAGCTTCTCACTGTCGTGACAAAGGTTTATTTAGAAATTTAGATTAAAAACTACTGCCAGAAAGATTGTTTGTAAAAAGGTAAGGTGCACCGGGTATTATCGAATCCCGTCCTACTAATTCGATTACATACCGATAAAACTAATTTAGCTAGACATGATAATTAATTCAAACGGAATGAAACATAAACAACAAAATAATAAAACATGCATTATGACAGATAATAAAGTAATAATTCAATTAATAAGAACCTGGAAAGTAGTACTGAAATTGAATCTCAAGTAGTCCTCCACAATGTCGGCAGGATTCTACTATGGTGAAATAAAAGTGCAGAAAGAATACGGCAATACAATTTCATAAAAAGGGAAAGGAAAAAGGAAATAATGCAAGAACGTAAATTTGGCTTCAATGGAAATTTCGGCAGCACTTCGATACGTCGAAGCCCTCCTCAAAGCTGCGAATCTCAGGCCTATTTATAGGAGATACTTTATTTCTCAACTTTCAGAGGTCATGCATGAGTTCTGGGGAAAGTGGGCGTAACTTCTTGTAGTGGGCAGTTAGTGGAGAAAGTGTAGGAGAAAATGAGGAAAGCGTAGGAAGAAATTAAGTTGAAGGTGTTCGTGGCCACTTCTTTTTTTGCACGTTACTGAACTTGGGGTCGTGACGGTCGTTATGGTCTTGTGACGGTCGTGTTGAATGTGACGAGCGTGATGGTCTTGTGACGACCGTGATGGTTGTGACGAGCTTGATGGAGCTGTGATGAGCGTCACACTCACAAAATCCCCTTTCTGTTTTTCTTCTCTATTTCTTTCGTTCTTCTTTCTTTTCCTTCCATTTCTTCTTCTTTTCTTTCTTTAATCCAAATTCTCCACAATCTGCAAAACATAGTAAATTAACCGTATAATAGAATATAAATCAAGATAAATTAACAATAATGGCAAATAAATTAATGTAAGTCAAGTCAAATAAACGATATGATTTCGCGTTATCAAATATCCCCGCACTTAAACCATTGTTTATCCTCAAGCAATCAACCAACACAGTAAAAAGAAATAAGCATAATTTGAAACAAAGACACGATGACACTCTAATCATACTTGGCTGTTAGGCTAATGTTAGATCGATAGGTACTAAATATCAATACCAAGGATACTGTAAGGACACAATTTCAAAAACTCCCTACTTGTGCAAACCAACCTGAATCATGTCATTATAACTTAACCTATATCTCATGCTCTCTTTCACCCCCATTTCATTCTAGTGCAATCACATTAAGCCCGTTATCCATACATATTCATGGCAAGTAAACCTGTTAGTGACTATGATCTCATTGTTATTTCATTTTTCTCTGCAAATATGCTTAAGCATCAATTGAACTTAAAAAGTTTGTACCGTTGGGCTAAGTGATCGGGTGAGGTACACCTAACTTAGAAGGAACATGTCTTTTTATTCATATTTTTTTCTTTCTTAATTTCTCATTTTAAACCAGAGATCATACACTTATTTGCATCGGTTTCTTACTTAGTGTGTTTAGGATGGTGCTGACTGCTTAAATAAACTACTTAGGGATTACTAAACAACTGGAGCTTTAAGGTTTCGGCATAATGGGTACTCAAATAGATTTTGCATATTTAAGGGGTTAAGGGTGTCGGGATGATATCAATTTTATCAAAACTTTCCCAAGTTTCTCTAACATAGCTTGAACAGGCTATATACTCTCAGAGTACCATGTCATGAATCGAAGCAAAAATTGTTGGAGTTGAAATTTTGAAATTTTGAAATTATGGGGAAATTGAATAACAAGTGAAAACCATGCATAAAGACTCGACAGCACATGTAAAGACTTTGACATAACGTTAAAAACAGATAAAATTCCTAAAGGTATGAAATAAAATATAAAACAAGAAATCAAACTAAAAAAAATGATAAAATGAAAGCGGTAGAGTTCCTCCCACACACTTAAACCAAACATTGTCCTCAATGTTTTAATAAAAGGTGGAAAAAGGAAAGATAAAACCTGTATGAATGCTACTGCGTGCCAAATCCTCTATGATTCTGCTCTTGATGCCCATGTCTTCGTTGATCACTTCTACTTCGACGACGGGCGTTTTGAGATACCTTCATTTGTGTAATTCTAAAATTTTTGCTTAGATGTGGTCGAGACACACACACACACACACACACACACACACACACACACACACACACACACACACACACACACACACACACACACACACACACACACACACACACACACACACACACACACACACACACACACACACACACACACACACACACACACACACACACACACACACACACACACACACACACACACACACACACACACACACACACACACACACACACACACACACACACACACACACACACACACACACACACACACACACACACACACACACACACACACACACACACACACACACACACACACACACACACACACACACACACACACACACACACACACACACACACACACACACACACACACACACACACACACACACACACACACACACACACACACACACACACACACACACACACACACACACACACACACACACACACACACACACACACACACACACACACACACACACACACACACACACACACACACACACACACACACACACACACACACACACACACACACACACACACACACACACACACACACACACACACACACACACACACACACACACACACACACACACACACACACACACACACACACACACACACACACACACACACACACACACACACACACACACACACACACACACACACACACACACACACACACACACATTAAGGAAAACACTTGTTGTAATAAAAAAGTAGATAATTGTTGGTGTTGAGATTTGAACCTTGTCACTCCATTAATTTATAATCACAGTTAAATAGTTTGACTATAATGCAATGTCTTTTCATAAATATAAAAAAATACAAAACGCGTCCAAAAAAGAATTATTACCACGGTTAAATGTCACGTCGTTGTAATTTAATGTCACTAAAGATATATTTTGTAATAGTGCATGTATGTAATTCCCATTCATTTTATTGTTATCCCAAATAAATAAAAATTATGGAAAATCCAATATCATTAAGGTTACAGCTATAAATGGTGTCGATGAACCTATTAGAAATATTAGAAAAACATGTATAGGATTAATTTCCTTTTCTCACAAAAAGTATTCTTCCTTTTATATTTCTTTGGTCACCTCTACTAACAACTGAGTCTATATAGTCTTTTTTTTTTTATTGAAAACAAAAGCCATCCCTATAACGTCCCTTTCCACCCATGGATACTGAGTTGAATCAACAAGAAGCTTGATGTCATGTTGTCTCCTCCGAACCATCTTCTCCTGACTATTAACGAGCAAAAAGTCACAACAATAAATTTTGGAATGTGGTCCCCACTAGATAAATCCACAAATAGCATATTCATATATTCTATGTTGGCCATATCTAAGTAATAAATAGGAACAACAATACTAACAAAAAATAATAAATGTTACCTCAAAGAAACTACAAAGTTGGAGACGACAAAGACATAGGAGAATCATCAGAGACTCAAAAATATTGCTCGGGTGCAAAGATAAAAGAGGGAGGAAAATGATGACAGGTTCATTAGGATTGTCGTCCCACTCCCACTTAACATATTGCTCCACCCCCTCTCCAAGGTAAAGGTCTACCTTAGTAAGCTAAGGCAGTGAAGAAAAGAGATCTTGATGTCAATCTCAAATTATCTAACATAATCATCGCTTCACACTTGACAACAAGGAGTTGGGGAAAAATTGTTCCAAGCCAACCAAAAGCCTAAAAAAATTGACCCAACTACAAAGATCTAACCTAAAGTACCATTACAAAAGGACATCGAGCATATGAAACTTCGTCGCCTCACAACTGATCTAACTATCAATTCATCTACTATAATCATAACTGATCAGATGGCCCCGGCGACTCACGCCAGATCAAGCGAGACAATTTTAACCGTTTATCATATGTAAAACTTGTCACACAACGTAACAAATATTCTCTCATTCTCACTCTTATAAATAGTACCTCTCTGACCTCGTTGTTTTAAGCATTAGATTATTAATAGTGCAAGTCCATGTCCCATTGACCTCTCGTTTTGTTACTATAATTAAAAAAAATTATTTGTGAAAATGTTGGTAACATCTTTAAGCATTATATTATTAATATTGCAAATCGATCTTTCTTTGACCTCTCGTTTTGTTACTACAATTAAAAAAAAGGGTTAATAGCTATTTTTCCCCTGCCATTTGGGTGAAATTTGAAAAATATGTGCAAAAAGAAGTTTAGATTCCCCCTAATATTTGAAGATTCAACTATTTTGACCTCTTTTAAAATCTAGTCAGCAGAATTTTTGACGTATCAACATTTTTTCAATTTTTTATTATTATTTTTAGAGAAATGCTAACAAGTGTCCCTGGGAAACTTGTTAATAGATTAAAATGGTAAATTGAGTATTATTTAAAAGATTAAAAATACATGTTTTTCTAAATATATGTGTATTCAATGCATTGAAAAGAGAAATAATCACTTTTTTTTTAAGAATACTGTGTTTATTGAATGAACTGAACTTAACAAATTTTTCTTATTTAAAGTTCTTAACTAGTAAGTCCATGTCCCATTGGCCTCTCGTTTTGTTACTACAATTAAAGAAAATTATTTGTGAAAATGTTGGTAACATCTTTAAGCATTATATTATTAATATTGCAAATCGATCTTCCCTTGATCTCTCGTTTTGTTACTACAATTAAAAAAAGGTTAATAGCTATTTTGCCCCCTGCCATTTAGGAGAAATTTGAAAAACCTTGTGTAAAAAAAAGTTTAGATTCCCCCTAATATTTGAATATTCAACTATTTTGACCTCTCTTAAAATCTGTCAGTAGAATTTTTGACGTATCAACATTTTTTTATTATTATTTTTAGGAAAATGCTAACGAGTGTCCCTAAGGCACTTGTTAATAGATTAAAATGGTAAGTTGAACATTATTAAAAAGATTAAAAATACATGTTTTTCTAAATATATGTGTATTTCATGCACTGAAAAGAGAAATAATCACGTTTTTTAAGGAATGTTGTGTTTATTAAATGAACCAAACTTAACAAATTTTTCTTATTAGGGGCACTGATTAATATGATCCTTATTTTTAATTATGTGAATGATTTAGTTGACATTTTTTTATTATTGTTTATTTTTTAAATTCCATGTGACATAGGCATGGCAAAAAAACCCGGACCCGTCGGGGCCCGCCCGGACCCGCCCCGAAATTAGCGGGAAAAACCTGGTTTGAGTGGGTACGGGTGCGGGTGCGGGGAAAACCCGACTTTTAATTACGGGTGCGGGTGCGGGGAAAACCCGACTTTTAATTACGGATGCGGGGAGACACTAAGACCCGCCCGCATCTGACCTCGTCCCGCCCTCGAATAATACATTTTAGTTTAATTCTCTTATTTTACTTATTTTAATATTTATTTATTAATTATATTTTTAATTAAATTATTAATACCTTTATTGCAATTAAAATAATTAAATTAATATTCATTTACTAATTAAATTTTTAATTAAATAATTTATTAATTTATTAAAATAATTAATTTTTTAATTAAATTATTAATTTTTATTGTAATTAAAAAGAAATTAATTTTTTTTTGGGTAGGGGCGGGACGGGTGTGGGTGCACCCATTCTCTACTGGGGACAGGTCTGGGCGGTAAATTTTTATCCCGATTGAGTTTGGAGACGGGTGCAAGTGTGTTACATGGAGGCGGGTGCGGATATAGTAAAACCCGCCCCGTTGTCATCCCTAATGTGACATCTTATAATATTATTTTATTGTTTTGGTGTTAAAAGTCAATGTTAAACGTCAAATTTAAAAAAAAATTACCCTACAAGATGTTGAACCTATGTCCTTTTGTATCCAACTACCAAACCTTACAACTTGACTTCAAGTGTTTTTTTTATTTTAGATTTGCATCCAAATTATATATTAACTATTAATACTGTATATATTATTTAGCATTTAATAAATGTCGTAGTTGCGTTACATGCATATCTTGTAGTATTGTCATTGTTTATAACTTCTCACATTATTTTCATTGTTTTAATATTGTTTTTGAGGTTAAGTTTAAATTTTCTTTGATTTTATTTGTGTTGTTTATTTTCGGAATAAACTATAATTTAATATTTTATTATTGCTTGAGCTACGAGATTTTTTTTTTGACGCTTTATAATATGCGTTGGAAAGCTAAGAGAAAAAGATACAAATTTCATGTTAGAAGCTAATTCGGAGTTCGGAGGATTCAAATTATCAATTTTCACTTCAGGCTTAATAAAAATAATTAGTTAGTTTTGAGTCAGCTTATATTCTTAAAGCCTAATTTTCTTTATTATTTAAGCTAAACTCAATATTAGGGAAAGTGGGACAATTTTTAGAAATTAGAAAGAACATTTGAATTACATGGTCGGCTAAACTCTACGGTTAATCTATTGTTTTAAAATTTCATCAAGACTTTGAGGTTATTATATTATCCTGTTTTTATTTAATTTCTTTCAATCCTATTTTTTGTATTCTTGTTCTCTTAATTCAATTTACATATAATAATAGTGTTGATTAAATTTGATCAATGCATGTTCCTTAACTTCATATATTAACTTAGTTTATTCGTTAACTTCGCTAAATCTTCAACCGTCATGTTTAATGCAGTAAATAAGAATATAATTTACATGATATTAATTATACTTGTCTAATTAAGATTATAATCAAATAGAAATAGAATCCGCTTAGGAAATTGGTGATACAATAATATATGATAAGTCTGAAATTACCGAGCTAGTAGATTAATTCATTAATCATAATTGTAATCGTTCTTTTTTTATTTTCAATTGTCCAAAAATCTAAAATTCTTCTTTTTATTTTTCCTTTGATTAAATTAACTTAGAGTCCTTGTGAGAAATTTTCACCCAAATAACCATATCCCCCCCCCCCTAATTTTCATTATACCCATCTTTTCAGCATATTTACCAATCTAACCAACTTTGGGTTTTTTAAAAAAAAAATTACAAGGGGGCGCCATAGGCCTTGCCTCCTCCCTTATAAATTATAAGGGGGCACCATCCAGGATGGAGGCACCCTATAATTTATAAAGGGGGCGTCATCCCCTTTGGCTCCTCCCTTAAATACGAATTTTGAAAATAGTTTTTATTATATAATAAGTTAAAAAATATTTAATAAATAATAATTTTATAAATAAAAAATTTCAAATAATAAATAAAAATTAAATTGTATTTAATAAACTTAATATTAAAAAATAATTACAATTTTTTTTTTAATTACAAATGGGTACATATGAGTGATTTGGTACACTAATTTCTACGACTTGGTCGGTTTAAATGTCCGCCCGTACCGCATCCTCGATTACGTACGTTTCTTGGTCGTTTTTGTGGTAGAGTTGGGTCGACTGTGTCGTCTTCAAGAAATTGTATCATTTTGGCCCATGAAGTCGATTTCATCCCCGTTAAGTCATCCAAATCAAAAGGGTTGTCCATGCCTTCATAATTATTTTGGGGTGGTTGGCTGGATGAGGCAATGTCAGGACGATAGCCTGACTGATCGTAGGGTGACATGGGTGTAAATGTTTGGGCTGGTAAGGGTTGATTTGGTGTTTGAAACTGGGTGTTTATTTGGTTTGTAGTATCCATGGAGTATGTTTGGTATTGTGGTGGATATTGTTGGTATTCGGACTGTGAATACGTTTGTGTGAATGGGGTGAATTGGTTAGGGGTATGTTCATATAGTTGTGGTTGTGTGAGTGGGGGTTGGGTTGGAGGTTGGAAATGGGGTTGGGTTGGTGGTTGGAAATGGGGTTGGGTTGGCGGTTGGAAATGGGGTTGGGTTGGTTGTTGGGGTCTTTATGATGTGGCTTGTTGGCGTGGGCCAACAAGATATCTTGGATGCGAAATGAAACCGATGGATACCTCCCTATACCAATTCATGTATTGGATAACCTATTTTCTCTCGTGTGGAAACACAGTGTCGGACAAAATAAAATGGCGGCGATGCTTCCATTCACGACACTCATGTTTTGCATACTTGGTCCATGGAGAATATTCCCATTGGTCGGAGACTTTACTAGTGTGATATTTGTCGGGGATGCATTTCGGTGGACATGGAATATCTTGAAGCATTCTAAACTGAAGCTTTACACGATCACTGTTGTGCATCTCCACGGTTGTGAAGTTGATAATCGGCACCTTTGCACTCCACACTGCAGAGTCGTGTTGGTTAACTTCGTGAATGGCTTCTAGACCAAGATACGGCTGCCAAATAAACTGTAGGAGAACAAAATAATATTTAGTGTTTTCTAATAATATTTAAGGAGACTATATTCTAAATAGGTAAGTTAAGGATACTATATTCTAATAATACGTAGTACTTACATCATCTTGTCCCAAATGATCTATAAGATTTCTGTATTGGGTGATACTGAAATGGGGATAGTTGTCGTAATTCATCCCAAGTGAAGACCACCTACAAATCAAAAAGAAAACATTTGTTAATAATAGGATAAATTAATTAAAAGACTATGAAAGATTGATCATTCTTGGTCTAAGTAATTACCTTGTAGCGTATGGGAATTCAAAATTATTTTGTTGGATAGGTGCTAGATTGGTCATCCTTGACCATCCCCAAGCTTGAAGAAGAACACCACAACCGGTCCAATTTCCTGAATTTGCTATTGCGTTGTTACACAAAGATCGATATAGGTGTGCTAGTGTAGCGGATCCCCAACTATATGTTCTTATTTGATCTATATCATCTAGTAAAACTAAATACATAGAGTGGACAGTGTTGCCACTTGTATCGGGAAATAAAAATAAACCTAGTAATAACATAATATAAATTCTTGTTTTTCTTATTTTCAATATTTCTGGAGAATCTTGGGTTAAACTCATTTCTCCAAATATTCTTTTGAGCCATGATAATAATATTTTTTGACCCCTCAAATTTCTTGGGATTGGTTCAACCCCTAAGAGTTCTTCTATCACACTACCGCTAGGATTAGTGAGACCGTTTACCGCCTTACCATTAATGGGTAAACCCAATAACATGTGAGTGTCCTCGAGAGTAACTGCACATTCACCTATCGTAAGATGAAATATATGTGTCTCGGGTCGCCACCTTTCTTGCAGTTCCAAAATGAACTTGGTATCTAGGAGGTAATTTGTTATTTTGATGACTTCTCTGAATCCTGCGCGCTCCAAAAATGGTCTAATGATCGGGTCATATGGAAAATGTTTATGCCCACGAATTCGGAAGTCATGAGTATTCTACAAAACAATAAAACAAATGATTACAATATGTCGCTACGCGAAAAATGACACAGAGTCGCCACCGGATTTTATTCATCCCAAGGAGGGAAAGGGAAATAGCGATAAAACCTTTGGTAAAAGAGCATGGTCATCGCAACCAAGTCTTAGGGTTCGGGAGTTGGTTATGCGAGGGGAAGGTGTTAGCACCCCCTCGCATCCATCGTACTCGATGGGAACCTTCTAGGTTGTTTAGCGTGAATGGGTGTTTTAATCTAAAATTCTACTTGCTTAAGGAAAAGAGGGGTTGGTTTATTTATTTTAATGTTCGCCAAGGTTTGGGGCCCTTGTGCCTACGTATATTCACTTGTATGAAGTGAAGAATCAGAGCATTCGTAGTTCATGGGACTACGGTGGAAAACGGGATGTTGGATGGACGATGCTATCGTGCGCATTCTAGCAGTTAGGTGTATTGCGGCTTGCTTGTGGAGTCTTATGCTTTATCTGTTTGCAGTAGAACGGACGTAACATGTCCTTTTTGGGTGATGAGGAATGGATGAGTAAAGGTGGAAAAGAAAGAAGAGTGCTCGCTAGGATCATCGCAATCATATGCCTATGTATTCTCAACAGGTGTGAGAAATCAGAGCAGCCGTAGTTCGGCCACTTGAGAAATAATTGTGTATTGGTTGATTTTATACCCTGAAAAAGGGTTTTCGGATTGACGCCCTAAGGCAAAAGAAGTTTGATGAGTTGATATTGTTTTTAGGTTTTTTTTAGGGAAGAATTTATTCTTGATTAGGATTATACAAAAGACTTTGGATAGAGATGAATGTCTCGAATAACCAAGTCGAGCGCCTTGCATTCAAAATATTCAGAACGAGTGTAGGAGGATTCCATTCTCATTCCTTCTCCACCACTTTAAAGATCATGGTGCATAATTTTAATCGTATATTTTATTTTGTTTTGGATTTTTATGAGAAAAGAGAACCACTTGACGTTGGATCAAGGTTTATTGTTTGTAAAGATATATTCGAAGCGATACGGACAAGGTCGATGGCGATGCACAAGACAATCGACTTACAAGGTTAAAAATGGCTCGATAAAATCGAGAGTTTGTTTTTTGAAAATGGTTTTTGGAATCCAAAAGTCAACAAGGACACTAGCAATATTCACATACTAAAATCATACAAACATATGGAGTTAGTCGGCTAAAAAAAATCGAGACATGCAAAAAAACGGCACGGCGAACTCCTTGAAAAAAATTTCAAGGTAAAAATAGCAAAAAAAAACAAACAAACTAATCAGTTCGCACCGCGAAGGGTGTTCGCGCTGCGAACTGAGAAAAGTGAACATTCTGTTTTTTGCATGTTCGCGCCGCGAACTGGGAAAGTTTTCATTCTAATTTTGGCATGTTCGCGCCGCGACCTGAAGCGAAAAATGCAATATTTGCTGTTTTTTTGCTGTCTTTTATGGTTTTCTTCCCTTTCTGTTGATTCTTAAAAATGGTTTATTGATCCTCTTAGAACCTTACATGATATACTCAGTACAACAACACATAAAAGAGGAAGTAAAATGAATATAAAAGCAAATAGTAAAGAGAGAAAGGTTTGATGAAATGGATACCCAAGAGCTTTCTATCCTTCTTGCAAGTCCTCCACTGATTTTTGTTGGATGGGCTCTCCACTTGTTTGGTTGTATGTTTTCTTCCTTCTTCCTTCTATGCTTTGAAGGTGCTTATCCTCAAGGGTTCTCTATGGGTTTCTATGAAACTCTCTTGATTCTTGCTGGTTTTCTTTCTCACTCTTTTTCTGGTTTTTGTTTAGGGTTTCTTCCTCTCTCTATTTTTTTTCTGGTTTTCTCTCTAAAGTTTCTTGCTCTCTTTCTATCTTTTTCTGGTTTTTGCAATGTGTAGTAAATGTTGAATGTATGAATTTGTTTACAGCCCCCTCCTTCTTATCTCCCCACTCTAGGGTTTTCTCTTCTCCCCACATATCAGATTTTTTTATAGGGTAATGTCTCTTACCACCTTTTCTCATGTCACTCTCTTCCTTTCCATTCCCATGTATATGGCTATGCTGCATTTTTCTGCACTACTTTCCCATGCTGTCTTTTTCTACAGCCCTCTACATTGATGTCTTTTTTCTTACTGCACTTTGTATCTTGCACCCCTTTTGTTGGCTTGTGTCTTGACAGCTCTTGTGGTCAATGCTACTACCCTTTTGACAGCATTTTGAAATTCTGATTTTTAGATGCATTATCATATGTTATTCCCTTGGTCTTGTGACATGTATATTTTGTGGCATGAGGCAACTTGTTACTTCTTGCATGAGGCTGTTTTGGATTACCTTCATATTGCCCATGAATAAGCATGCATAATCTTAATCTTGAAACATTCCAATGTTGAGTTAGCTCTTAGATATTTTCTTTGGATGTTTGCAAGCATAATGTTGGACATGTAACCTTGTTGGGCATGAAGGGTGTCATAGCATGAAATTAATTAGAGACTTGAATGAAGATTAGAAATAAATTAATTTCTAAACATTACTTAGAGTTGGAAATCTTGCAACAAATGACATTCTTGTAATGTCATAAAATTTCTCTTTGTAATATTCTTGCCTCTAATTCATGAATTCATGATGGATTTCCCTAGAACCATTAAACTTAAAATGGATGAAGTCTTGAATTATGGACTTGTGATCTTGACTCATGCTTTGCAAATTTGGACTCCACTTGATCAAGAATTTGAAACAAAGTTGGATGAAGCAATCTTGAATTAGGCCTTGCATTTCATGTTCATTAGGAATATTTATCTTGAATATCCTAATATTTTTCAAGTAACTTCTTCTTGAAGTAATCTATATGAGTATACTTTCCAACTTAGATCAAGCATTAGGTGATGAACCTTTTCTTCCATGCATTCCATGATAGGAAATTTATCTCATTTGAAATGGAAAATAACAAATCGACCCAATCTATACCTTATGAACCCACATGCTCGATATGCAATGGAATATTGTGATATGAAGAATGCAAAGTATGAAAGGCTATAGGTGAAAATGAGGGTGTGACACAATATTGTATTTGTAAAAATATTATAATGCTTTAAATCAATACAACATTGTGTATTATCGGGTACGAATACTTACATAAGACACGATGTTGCTTGGTGTTCCTCTATGCGTTTCGCCCAATGTTAACATAGGCATTTCTCCTATAATTTTAATATATGAAGAAGAAATTGGTAGAATTTAAATTGTGGAATATATTTGATGAGTTTTTGTGAATGAGGAGGAGAAGTATTTATAGTAAAAATTTTGAATTTGAAATTTGAATTTATGGTGGTAGAGGTAAAAATTTAATTTGTGTAGTTGAAATATTAATTGTTGTAAAGAGGAGTAAATGTATATGGATGAAGTGTGTAGAAAATATATTACACTTGGCATTCTGCATGCATGCAAATCACATTTTTCGTACACTTGTCACGGGGGAGCCAACCCCCATGGCGCCCCCCTTAAAAATTAAGGAAGGGGAGCCAACCCCTATGGCGCCCCCTTTGACGAATTTTAATATATTAAATTCATACACTTTTGTTATTTATTGATACATTCATGAAAAATTAAATACATCTCACCATTTACAAACACATCTCTTACACTCTTACACTTTTCTTCAAATATGTCTAGAACAACAAATTATATTGTTCATGCCCATTCTAATGGAGAAACTTATATCTCTGAGGAATCGGGTTTTGGGTTTCAAAATACAGATGTTACCCGATTAACAATGAGCAAAAAATCTAATTTTTTGCATTTCAATGAGCGAATAGAGTCGAAATATTGTCTGGTCCAATCTCTCAAATTTTTTACAGAAGTCCCGTATTCTTTGACAACAATCAGGTCAAGTATTTTCAAGAGAAAATTCAAGACGACAGCGATGTAGATCAAATGTTTGATAGTCATGAACACTATGGGTTCGACTATATCGAGGTTTATCTATTACTCTGCCAGACTCAACATCAAGTTGGTGAAACAACGTAAGTAGATGAAGTTGATGTCGTGGACGAGGAGGAAGAAGAAACTGAGGCCATGGTTGATCAAATGGTTAATTTGTTCGGTACTGGGGACTACACTGCACTAACTCCGCTTCAAGACATAGATGAGGAGACACTGCCATTAAGGCATATGTATTGTCCTCCCCAACACATGACGAACTTGCAATTGAGTGGAGACGATACTTCCTCAGATGTTTTCTACAATCCTTCTCAACAAATTGAAGGTGTTTTGAAAGTGGGAAACCAGTACCGAACAAAAGAAGAGTGCATGAAAGCTGTAAGAAAGTTTCATATGGATAACTTCGTTGATTTTTACATCAATCGGAACGACTCGAAACGCTATGGTGTAGTTTGTCGTAACGCAGATTGCAAGTTTCGGTTAGCAGCATCCTATCGGAAAAGAAGTGATTGTTGGGTTATAGGTTCGATGGATCCACCTCATAGTTGCACAACCAACATCAATCGGAAAGATCATGGAAAACTAAGCTCTCAATTGATATCCCAAGAGATCTTGCATATTGTTGCACGGTTCAACTATACCCCATTGAAGGTGAGCACAATTATCTCTCATATTGTTGCACGGTTCAACTATACCCCATCATACAGGAAAACTTGGATTGGAAGAATAAAAGTTGTTGAACATGTATATGGAAATTGGGAAAGATCTTACAATCAACTTCCACATTATTTACTAGCACTTCAAAAATATGTTCCCGGTACGATTGTAATTTTGGAGTCACTACCAGCATACACTCCTGAAGGAACATGTGTTGATGGTAGTAGGATATTTTCTCGTCTCTTTTGGGCATTTCAACCATGTATAAAAGGTTTTGCATTCTGGAAACCAGTTATTCAAGTCGATGAAACATGGTTGTATGGAAAATACAAAGGAACATTGTTGATGGCGGTTGCACAAGACGGAAATAATAATATATTTCTGATTGCCTTTGCCCTGGTCGAGGGTGAAACAGGTGAAGCTTGGAGTTTCTTCCTCAGAAATCTCAGAACACATGTCGCTCCTCAACCCAACTTATGTCTGATTTCTGACAGACATGCCTCTATTGTGAGTGCCTACAACAATCCTACTAATGGTTGGCACAATCCTCCTTCTGTCCATGTCTACTGCATAAGACACATTGCTCAGAATTTTATGCGGGAAATGAAAGACAGAAATCTCTGCAAAAAAGTTGTGAACGCTGGGTATGCCTTAAACTAACCATCATTCATGTATTACCGCGAAGAAATAAGATTGTCAAGCGCGGAAGCATTAAGGTGGATGGATAACATTCCAGTCGAGAAATGGACAAGGGCTTTTGATGGAGGAGCCCGATGGGGTCACATGACCACAAATTTAGTAGAATCCCTAAACGGCATATTTAAGGGAACTAGAAACTTACTCATCACTGCGTTGGTAAGAGCAACCTATTACAGATTGGGGTCACTTTTTGCGGCAAGAGGCAAAAAATGGAGCGCTGTTTTGGAATCAGGGCAAATATTCAGCGAATCCAGTATGAAATATATGAAGGATGAAACTTCTAAGGCGGTCTCACATCGAGTTAGACCATTTGATCGTCACGATTACAACTTCATTGTTGATGAGACAATGGATCACAACGAGGGTCGGCCAATGGGACACTACAGGGTGGAACTTCATAAAAACTGGTGCGACTGCGGAAAGTTTCAAACCTTCCGCCTGCCTTGTTCACATGTCATTGCCACATGTTCCAATGCTCGTCACGATCCATTCTTGCAACTATCAGAAGTTTACAAGGTCGTGAACTTATTTGGTATCTACAGTAACAGTTTTCCAGTGGTAGCTAGTGAGGAATATTGGCTAGCCTATCATGGAGACACAATCTACCACAACGAAAATATGAGACGAAACAAAAAGGGCCGCCCCAAGAGCACGCGAATTACAACTGAAATGGATACAACTGAGAAAATAGAAAGACTATGCGGAATATGTCGTCTTCCCGGGCATACGAGGACTAATTGTCCAAATGTTGGAACCAGTTCTCGATAGATTTAATTTCGTCATTAAAAAAATGTGTAATCTTGGAATTTAATATTTATAACAACTTCTGATTACACATAAACAAAATGAAATACTGCTAGAGCAACATAAAAAATTAACGATTTTTACAACATAAACTAAGCTATTACAACAATCAAAGTAATATCATCAGTTCCAAACATCATTGACCTAACTGCGTTGTCATCTCTAATTCGCACCCACTCCCGTCGTATATTTCCGTCTTCAACAGAGAAGTACGAGACAAGTCTTTCAATACTCCTAATGCTTTCACCATTTAGAATGTCTCCTTCTAACCACCTTCTAACCACCGATTCAAATTTCTTCGTAGTTGCTCTAAAGTCTGGATGTTCCAAAACAACATCCTTATCGGAGGTTTCGTTCTTGAAAAAATTAAAAATTACATGCCCATATCTTCTAAGATACATGACTCACTCTCCTAAATTTGGATGAAACAATGTGTTCCTAAATTTGGATGAAACAATGTGTTGTTTGAATGAAACAAGTCTAACTATTTATACACAAAAAGTTTGTACAAAATAGTATTATATTATAATTATATTATTTATATAAGAATTAAAAAATATAACGAATCAAAGGAAGCTCCAAAGGAGATGGCGCCCCCCTTTAACTCTTTAAGGGAGGAGCCAAAGGGGATGGCACTCCCTTTATAAATTATAGGGATGGCGCCCCCCTATAATTTATAAGGGAGGAGCCAAGGCCTATGGCGCCCTCTTGTAATTAAAAAAAAAAAAAACCCCAAAATTGGTTAGATTGGTAAATATGATGAAAAGATGGGTATAATGGAAATTAGGGGGGTAAAACATGATTATTTGGATGAAAATTTCTCCTATGATACAACTCGGGTGTCACTTTCTTATTCTATATTTTATTTACTCGTTTTTTATTCATGCGGTAAACATTTAGCCCCAAATACAATAGACAATGAGAATGTTTAAATATACTTTTGACCATGATTTATAATATTTTTTTTTAAGTTCTAAATTATTACTTGTACCAATTTTTAACTTCAATTTTTCAAAACTAAAATATTACCGGTACCAATTTTCAAAAAAAAAATTACAAAGCTTACAAATAAAATATGGTATATTTGCAAAAACTAAAAAAGTCTTTAAAACCTAATGAGAACCAAACACACATCCAAGTCAAACAGAAAAACAACATAAAATCACAAAAATGAAAATGGAAAAAGAAAACAGTTGAAAATCAAATATTTGTTGAATCAAGCGATGCTAATGACAAAAAAATGATTAGTTCTATATACCTTGGAGAAAAATAATGAGAATCCGATCAAAATGTAAAGAACATAGTATTAATGCATCTTTGGATTTTTCTTCAGAATCCCAAAACTATGGTTTGAGGTTTTCCCAAGGAAAAACCAAACAAGCTAATAATAGTAATCAGCAGAAGAAAATCATCATAAGGACCAATTAGACCGGAGCATTAAAGCACCTATTGTGGAATTTCCATCGGTTGCGAATGCAAGACCCGGCTTCAAGCAAAACTTATCACCCATGTTGAATTTCAGATAGGATTCAGCCTGAAAATGATCGGCACCTATTCCGCCAAGACTCATTCCCCAGCCAAATGAATCTTCAGAAACATCTGATAGTGTTACCCCCCATTGTGCAGATTTGGGATTTAGTGCGTTCATCTCAACCCAACCTCCGAGTTTTGTAAAGCCATCAAGTTCAGATTCCAGCATTATAGCAGTAGAGCCACCTGAGAGCTCTGCCCTTGTTCCTATGTATGGCGATGCTTCAGGTTCTGTCTCGGATGCTTCTTGTTGGTTGGACAAGACTAATGGGATTGTAAAAGCTCCAAATTTTCTAAGCTGCTTTGATACAAAAGGAAGTTGGTGATTACCAAGAACAGATAGCTTTGTTCCTCTAGGAAATTGACACGCAAGTTGTACGAATGTGCTGTAACTATTTTCCATTGTATTAGAATCAAAAGGTATTCCCAGTCCAGATACAAATTGAGCTAATGAAGCGATAAAACATGACTTTCTCGCAGCTATGCCAATGGCACTACCATTGCGTAGATTCAGAAGAGGCGGTCCAAAAGAAGAGAAATCTGTGAGACCTTTTCCTGACTAAAATGAGCACAGCATCAAATCAGTATTTCAAAGGCCTAATTTGCAAATAATAATTACTATTTCTTAACTACTAGCTTTGATTTCAGGGAAGGGTTTATGCGAAATTAAATATTACCTGATCAAAAGAATTTGAACCAACTGCAACATCTCTGCATTGGGCTCCCACTGGTACAGCCGTAAGAGAAAACCAATCATTGACATTTGTTGTATAGCTTAGTTTCGCTAGAGAAAGTGGCATTTCAAAGGCATTGCCATGATGTTCTTTTCCTTTCCGAATGGCCACAAACTCTGCAGCAAGAGCATTGTCTTTACCAATGGTGGTTTCAAAAACAAACCTTGAATCAATGCCAGTTTTTATTCCGGCCCTGTTTATGATATCTAAGTTCTGCTGATTAAAGTCACCAATGACTAATAAAGCTCCGGTGAAATCCATCTGTCCTCTTACATGGGTACTGGATTCCTTAAAAGGACCTCCTTTTGATGATTTATAAAACGAAAGCATCCTCTCAACCTTTTCTTGTCTGTCTCTGAGTTTCATAAGATCTGAGAAAGCTTCTCTTTGTAAACGTTTGAGGATTTCAAACTGAAATGTTGATTGCAAACATGGATGTCAAAACCACATCACAACGAAACACAAAAGAACCGTGTATCCTTTGATACGCCGCGCACACACACATACATACATGGTAATGGATAATGTTCATTGGCATGAAAAAACAGTTAGTATTAATTGCCCACATTTAATTGCAAATGAGTTTTCACTTTTCCCTTCTATTTCACATTTTTCCCTCTTTCACACACACAACTCTTTGAAAACAAAATCTGTGTCATTTTTCTCTCAAAATCAACAACAGCAGCAACCAAGCCTTATCCCACTAATCGAAATCAGCTACATGGATAAACTTCCGACATAATAAGAACTAATATTGAAATTTTTACTACTCTCAAAATCAACATTGCCTCAAAATAAGAACTAATACTTTCTCTCAAAATCAACATTGTCCCAAAATAAGACTCTAATAATGAATCATGATATAGTCTCTACTCTCTACCAATAACAAAAACAATAATTATTCTATCTAATTCGAATTCACATAAATCATTTTAACTTCCAAAATCAATTATTATAATAATCAAAACCTAGAAAATAAACATAATAAAGGAGAGTGAAAAGAGAGTGGTGAGAAACAATACCGGATTACGGCGACGGAACGCGCCGTCGAAAAAGTCATGACCGGATTTAGCAAAAGCTTTGAACTGATCGATTACAGGCTCCATTACTCCAAAACCGTTTTACAGCGGCAACGGTGTTACGTTGAGGCTATCATGCGCACGGTACAAAACCTCTCAGTTTGTTATACCGAAACAAAAAACTAACATTTTTCACTTCGATAACGACGATGGAGAGAATTTCAAACGCAGTTTGAATGATTAGTGTATGGCTTTGTTGTAATTCGATTATGGGGGAATGAATTAATGAAGATTTTGAGCTTTTTTTCAATCGTGATTTTTTCAGCGGTCGGTTCTTTTTGACGGTTAACAACCCAGAAAGTTTGTTTCGGTTTTGGGCACTTTTAATTAAGCCCATGTTAATACCCTCTCATATGTGAATTCTATCTGCCAACCCCACAATTAAACCTCATACCCCTCAATTTATTTTTCAAAATTCTAAATTTGCAGTTTAGAGGTGGGTTTTTCAAATTTCATGGACGATATCGAAAATTTTAAAACAAACAATCGGAAATTTCAAAAACAAAAACTTTACCGAAAATTTTATTATTTACGGTATTTTTTACTTGAAATTTCATAATTTCCAGTAAACGAAAATTTCATTATTTATAGTATTTTTTACTTGAAATTTCATAATTTCTGGTAATTTTTATTGAAAATTTTAAACTTTTTGGTACACACCACAGTATTTTTATCGGAAATTTCAAAATTTTCAGTAGTTTACATTAACTAGGTTTTTGTCGGAAATTTTGAAATTTCAGATATTTTTAAAAATCTTGTTTTGTACCAGAAATTTCAAAATTTCCGGTAGTTTATGCCATTATTTTTTTCTAATATTTTTTTTCTTCTTTTGCAGTGAAATCTAGAGACAGACAATATTATCGTAGAGAGAGCTGCGGATTGAGCATTACATCAGGGTAGGGTTAGCAGGGGTGTTGATGTTGAGTCTTCTCAGCTACGAGTAGGACGAGTGGTTCCCGTCGGTTCACACCAGAAGCAGATGGCAGAGCGGGATCAGTTATGGGCACCTCGTGCCACTCGACGCCATGGAGATCGATCAATAGTGCAGGATACAAATGAGGTGCTAGCAGACGTTCCTGTAGTTGATCTTGTCGGTGAGCCGATGGTTGAGTCGGTGTTGAGTCAATGGTTGCTCAGTGTTGCACCCCAAAATTTGACCAACCGGGTCTCGTATTTGGTCCTATGTTTCGACGCATAATCGCATTCGCATCTGCATATTGCATACAGGGCATTGTTTCATTTGTTTTGATTTTATCAGGGATCACAGCTCTCGTCTCGTGTTTCAGGTGTTTTTGATCAGTAGAATCGATTTTTGGGATATTTCGGTGCCCGTTTATTTTTACCGATTATTTTTGTGTCGTTCGGTGCTCATTTTGTCCCTCTGGGAATTATCGTGATTTTTCTGGATTTTATAGGATTTTTTAGGGTTCAAATAGATTTTTAAATCATTTTTAGGGTTAATAGGATTTTTTTTTTAATAGATTTTAAATCATTTGTAGAATTTTTTAATAGATTTTAATATTTTTAGATAATATAGTAATATAGTTTTTTAGAAATTTAAATAGAATTTAATAGCATTTTTCATTTTAGGATGATATAGGATTTTCTAGAATATTAGTATAATTTTTAAATGGTTTTAAATAGCTTTAATAGTTTTTAGAATTTAATTGTTTTTTTTAGAATTTCTTTTATAGGAATAATAAATGAATAGAGTCTTCTTTTATAAAAATAAATAGGTTTTATTTTCTTTTATAGATATTATAGAAAATTAATAGATTTTAGAATATTATTAATTAGGAGTTAATTAGATTTATTAGGTTTAATTGAGTATTAGCTAGTTAATTAGGTTAGTTGTTAGTTACTGTTAATTGGTTTAATGATTTTAATTCAATTCAGATTTTTTTGTGGGTTTTTTTAAGTTTTTCGTGTAGGCCCAATTAGAAGGCCCAGTTTGGTTTTTTGTTCAGCAAGTGGGTTTTTTGTCCAGGAATGAGTCCAAGTCAGTCCAAAAACGTCCATTACATCCATCAGCTTCCACCAGGTTCCAGCTCCTTCCAGCGAACTCCAGAAGGTTCCAGCGAGTCTCATCAGTATAAAGCCAGTTGCACGCCACGTGTAGAAGGGAGACGGCCCCACATTGCTGCACACACACGCGCCACGCGTCGCCCTCAACCCTCTCTCTCTGCCACATGCTCCCACACGTGGAGGGCATGCAGCCTCCCCCTCCACTTCCTCTACCACGCGTCCAGTCCTCGTCCTTCGCCTGAAGCGCCCTACCGGCCGGCCTGCATGGCCGGCGGCCACCATACCGTCGCCGGAAAACCCTCCATCCCCAGAATCCGGTCGCCTTCAACATCTCCCTCCTATCTTCATCTTCTTGCTATCACCAACCGCCGCACCTGAATCACTCCGGCCACCACCAATCCCAGAAACCGCCACCTGCATCATCCAACCATCTTCACATAATCTTCATCCACCTCCACCACGTTTTCCAGATCGTTTCCAGAATCATCACCATCTTCATCTTTTTCCAGGAGTTCGTTCAAGATTCAACAAAACACAAGAAACTTCATCAATCCAAGAACGCGTCACCAGAAGGATCCTCATAAGCGATCATCCATCTTTTCCAGAAATTCCCCCAACAAGAACATGCAAGGTCCTCGTATTCTTCCAATCTCCAGGACGAAGTTCAACAAATAACCTTCAAGAACACTCATCAAACGGAGAACGCTCCATGAACTCCCAGATCATCAATCTTCGTCAGAGATCCATTGGAGTTCGTCAAGATCTTCACTCAGCGAGATTCCTCACGCGATCATCAACACCTTCTAGATCTTCATCTGTGGCGTATTTTCCAGAAAGTTTCCCAGAAACATCTTCACCATCAAGACGCATCGTTCTCCGTTCGAAGCTTCGTCGTGTATCAAGAACACCTTGAAGGGCGTCTCAGATTCCCAGTTCCATGAGGTCAAGGATGAATTGCGAGGGGTTTTGTTGTTTATTCTTTTGTTTTGCAAGTGGTGAAGCTAAGGTTGAGTGTGAAGAGGAACGAGAACGGAAGGATGGAGGACGGGGGAGATGAGAAGATGGAGGTCTACAACGGCGGCGCTGGGAGGAAAATTCCTCTAGGGTTTCAGGATAGAGTTGAGAAGGTGGGGAGGAAGAGAATGGGCCTCAGGGCCCAACTACTTTTTTTTGGCAACTCCCTCACGTTTTTGGAACAAGTTCTGGGCCTAAAGCCCAATGTTTCCCAGACACACCCATTCAATCTTCACACCCCCTGCTGCGTTTTTTTTGAGAGACTTGGGCTGGGCCCAGTTTATTTGTTGTTTTATTTTCCTGTTATTCCCCTGTATTGGATACACCCCCCAGCCCCTTTATTTTCTTTCTTCTTTTTATTTTTTACTTGTTACACAAAAAAGAAAAAAGAAGTGAAAAAGAAATATGTTTAAAAAAAAAGAAGTGAAAAAGAAATATGTTAAAAAAAAAAAGAAAAATATCAAAAGAAAAAGAAAAATAGAAAAGAAGTGAAAAAAAAATAATAATAAAAAAGGGAAATAGTAAAAGAAAAGTGAGAAAAAAAAAGAATATAGAAAAAAATGAAGAAAAAATAAGAAAAGAAAAGAAAAATATTTGGAGAAATATGAAAAAAATATGTTAAAGAGAAAAGGAGAAAAAAGAGAAAAAATATTAAAAGTAGGATTAATATTTTTTAGAGCATTTTCTTTTAGGGATATTTTCATAGACTTTATTTTTTCGACTTTTAGGATAGAATTAGGGGCCCATTTGTTAGGGGGCTATTTTCATTCGACTTTTCAGGATAGAATAGGATAGCGTTTCCTAGGAGATTTATTTCAATATGCACCCATTGTAATCATTTTTCAGAGATTAATAAAACGAGATTTGAGCTGTGGTCCGATAGTAGCCGAACTACAGCTGCTCTGATTCTTCGTACCAGACGAAGATATGTAGGCATAGGATGCGATATCCTAGCGAGCACACTGACAACTAACTTTTGTTCTCTCGCGGCTGTGCGATCGAGACTTTCCCGCTGACGACTAATTGATACCCTTTTTCTCTCTTGCCCGAGTGCATTTGAGACCAAGCCATAGTTTTGACCATAGGTTCCCGACCCTGTGAAACCAGTTGTTTTTCTCACTGCTGTGTGAGAATGTTTGTTTAGCCGTAGTTAGTCTGAACTACGTAAAGCTCTGATCTTCCATCCAGTGGAAGTACGTAGGCACAAGACGCGAGGTCTTGGCGAGCCAATTTTCCCCGTAGTCCCGAACTACGTTGACTCTGACTTTCTCTCTTGAGAATACGTAGGCATAGAGTGCGACGCTCTATCGAGTCAATTCCCTTCCGTTTAGATTTAGCAGCCGTAGATAAGATTGTTTTGCATCCAGTAGACAACCAAGCAAGCGTGGATCCCGTCGAGTACGACGGACGTGAGGGGTGCTAATACCTTCCCCTTGCGTAACCGACTCCCGAACCCAGGCTATGGTTGCGATGACCATACCTTTTCCCCGTTTTTTGCGAGGTTTACTTCGAGCGTTTCCTTTCCCGCTCTGAGGGATAAATAACACACGGTGGCGACTCTTCTGTCAGCCGGCGCCGATTTTCGCAGTAGCGACAGCTGGCGACTCTGCTGGGGATCCAACGTCCCCTGGCTGCTAAGGACTGCGATAGTTCTTATGCATGTGGGATCCAACGTCCCTTAAGAGAGAGTCAATCCTAGCGCTTGTTTGGGGCTTATTTATCGATATTATCTGTTGCTGTTGGGCTGTTACGGGTATTCTATGATTGAGATAAGCCGGACCTGGGCTCGAGTATGAGTATGCACCAAGATATAGTTGCGGAGAAGTAGTAGACGAACCTGTCTGCTGAGCAGGCGCAGTTCCCTACGAAAATTCGCACTCGGACGAGGTTCTCGCAGAGGTGCTCCTTTCCGGTCCTGAGGATCTGAGGGGAGTCCAGACGTGAGGATTGTCGACTCTGGGAACCGATCAATTGGAAGTTAGCTAAGTGAGGCCTCTTCATGAGATGACGATGCCACTCCTTCTGGGAATCGTATCATTCCTCATGAAAGTCTGTGACGCTGACGACCGCATAGGATGCCGTACCTTGTCAGATATAGGTCCATACCTGTGAGTGGGGGGTTTTTTTGTGCAGGAAACTTGACTTCCAACCTACCCGTTATTCTGGTCTTCTTTTCAGAGAACGTCTCCGTCAGCAGCGCAGCAGTATTCAGATTTTGTGTGGGGGCTGTGGTCCCGTTGTTTGCTGCATTTTGCATATCATATGCATATCAGTGTTGCATTGCATATCATCCTCCAGCTAGCCAGAGTTCTGATCCAGCCTTTGTTTCCTGAAGGTGATTACCCGGAGTTTGGATTGAGCAGCTGTTGATTGTCAGAAGACCTACCTAGGGGTTGAGTAGATTTGAGCAGAATCAAGTGTTGAAGTCAGCTGAAGATTATTGGTAGCCATGTCTGAAGGCAATTTCCAGTCTCCTAACACCTTGACAGGGTTCACTATGGCGTCCAACCCTCTGTATGATTCCATGGAAGATTCCCCGCAAGTGAACGACGTTGCTGCAGACCAAGTTGTACAGCCTTCTGTTGAGAACCGAGATCGACATGAGCAGTTTGTTGCCCAGAATGAGCGTCCTCCTCCTGTCAACAATCAAGGTGTTGCTTTCCCTGTGATGAATTACCGAAGAGATATTCCAGCAACTGGGATGGTAGATCCAAGAGCCCTTGACGATGGTAGAAGACTCCGAGTGTTGGAAGAGCAAATGAAAGCTTTGAAAGCCAAAGATGCTGTCAACCTGGATGCTGTAGGCATGTGTTTGGTTCCTGACCTGGTGTGGCCTTACAAGTTCAAAGTGCCGAAATTTGAGAAGTACACGGGAGATAGCTGTCCAAAGCTGCATTTGATGATGTTCTGTCGAAGAATGACTGCGTTTGCGCGAGATGATAAGTTGATGATCCATTGCTTTCAAGATAGTCTGACTGGGGCATCTTTGAGGTGGTATATGCAGTTAGAGAGGAATCAGATTCAGTCATGGATGGATTTAGCCAGAGCTTTTTTGAAGCAGTATGATTACAACCTAGACATTGCTCCCTATCGCATGCATTTGCAAGAGTTGTCTCAAGAGATCAATGAACCTATCAGGAGGTATGCTCAGAGATGGAGAGAATTTGCTGCTAGAGTGCGTCCCCCGCTGTTAGACCAAGAGCTGGCAAGCATGTTTGTGGATTCCCTACAATATCCGTACTTCAAAAGATTGCTCGGAATTCCGGCAAGTTTCTCTGACGTGGTAGCATTAGGAGAACGCCTTGAGTATTCCATAAGAATGGGGAAAATTCAGATTACTTCATATGATCAAGCTAGTGAAACTGAATACCCTTGTGACTATCAGAGTGAAGAAGAAGTTGTGATCAACTCAGTCGTGCCAAAGGTTGAATATCCTCGAAGCGAATCAGTGAATTTTGTTGGTTCATCATCTTATCAGAGATCAATACCTCCCATGGCTTGTTATACTGAACAGACAGCCGTGCCTGGGGCACTCTATCAGGAATCTTATGTCGCTTCCATTGCAAATCAGCGAACTCGTGGCCGAGGTTATCAGAATCAGCGTCAGAATCAGAACAGACCTCGTAACAACTTGGAACGAAGGAACGCTCCTTTTCACCCAGTGCCGATGCCGTATAGCCAGTTGCTACCATCTTTGATCCAGAGTTCTTTGGTGGAACCTAAAGCTCTTAAGCCAGTTCCAGAACCTTACCCTCCTGGGTACAATCCCCACGTTCAGTGTGGTTATCATGGTGGCTCTCCGGGGCATTCGACGGAAGATTGTAAAGCATTTCAGGCGAAGGTACAGCAGTTGATTGATCAGGATCGCATTTCCTTTCGAGAAGGATTTCTGTTTGTTCATCCCAACCGTTCAGCTGTCTAAGCTCGTAGACTCAGAAGGGTGTTCCCCAGCAAAAGCCAGTGGTTCAGACAGGCAGGCGCCCCAGCAGTGGCAGTTCTCAAGCTTTTATATCATTTGCATTTGTAGTTTCTCTTCTGTTAGTTACTACCTGCTTTTTAGCATTGTATGTTTCGAATGGTGATAATAATAAAGTGACTATGCATTTTTCTGAATTAATCATGTCGCTGTCGCTCATTTATGGCATTGCACTGACACTTGCATTTTATTCACTCCATTTTTTCGCTGTGACTAGCAAAGTTAGGAGGGAGGATGACGAAACTGAAACTCATAACCAATGATTGTATGCCTTCAGATAAGACTGTACCGATGACGTACAAGGCATTGTTTCAAATTCCCCAAACACTGGAGATATAAGGAGTTAGTCCCTTGCCAACCACTTCGAGCCAGGAAGTAGAAGTTTTTTCGGACTTATAAACCCTCACATCTTAACCCGGGGCAGGGTAGTTGTCAGTTAGCTTGACCGAGCATTCAAGTCTTACAGAGGAGTGTTGTCTTTCAAGGACCAATCAGTTTATACCTTCAAAAGGTCAAACCTCACCAATCAGGAGTAAGACAGTTACAATCCTTTCGGAGCAATCAAGACAACCAGTGTCACACGACTTTGTTCCAAAAGAAAGAAAGAAAGAAAGCCCGCTAAGTAAAAAGAAAGAAAAGCTGGAAAGCTAATACTTAGGCAAAAATCAGGGCATCCCGCTGGACTTCAAGAGAAATCGAAAAAAAATCGAAAAGAACTCAAAAAGAGTCAGTCCAGGCAAAAATTAGGGAATCAAAAGAATGAAAAGAAGGGATAAAAAGAAATTTTCCCCAGCAAAGTCGTGTACACAGACACC
This sequence comes from Lathyrus sativus, assembly GCA_963859935.3. Classification (NCBI taxonomy): domain Eukaryota; kingdom Viridiplantae; phylum Streptophyta; class Magnoliopsida; order Fabales; family Fabaceae; genus Lathyrus; species Lathyrus sativus. The sequence goes on along the minus strand of OZ012739.1, from coordinate 674,309,681 downwards.
GAAAGCGAAGAAGGAGTAACTATCACTCTAGAAGAAAAGCTTGTGAATTCCTTAACTGTGGTCCTTACCATTCAACATACTTCTCGAAGAGGCGAGCGCTTGTGCCAGGTTAACTGAACCTTAGGATCGGAGATCATCACGTAGAAGGGATGGGTACAAATCAAAATTTGAGCCAAATATCCTTTGTTTCACGAACCGTGAACCCGACCACGATACAACCCTCAAAAGACCTAATTGAGGTAGGGTTAGTCTGAATCGCATTACGATAAGGTTGAGTAACCTGACTCCTTCTTGACTTGCTAGTCACATCCTTGTTGTATTTTCACTGACCATGTAAGCACTGCGTTTGAACTTTGGTTCATTCGTCACTCACAATCATGCATGTAAATGAGTGACAGCTCAAAATTTTTTCAAAATCTGCATAACCATTGCATTAAGATTACCATTCGTAGACAGACAATTTTAATTGCAGGTTAGTAGTTGGCATGAAAGAAATTCCAGCAGGAATAATCAAATAGGACTGGGTAATCCAGCAGTCTGAACCAGAATAGTGTATGTTGTGAAGCCTTGTGAATCAGGGGCATTATCTTCCAGTAAGTTCAGTATCAGTCAGTCTGGGGACAAGTCCCGAAGCTCCAGTTGAGCAGGGGCAGTTTGTTTGAAAAGCAGTTGATCAGAAGGGAGTCTTCTCGAGAGCCAATCAGGGGCAATTATTCAGAATGCGGAGATTTGAAAGCAGAGGCTTCCATTGGATAATCAGATCGGGTTGAGTCGCTAGAACGCTCATTCAGGGGCAAGTCATCGCAGAGAATGTTGAAATCAACTGGGTTGTTAGGTGTTTAATTGGAGATTGAATTCTTTTGTCGTACAGATGCAGGGGCAAGTATTCTCGAAGTCTTCTCGTAGCAAGTTGTTCGGAGCAGGTATTCCCAAGAGTTAGATTGGGGCAAGGTGCATTGTACTGGGGCAAGTTGTGCAAGCCAGTCTTTTATCCCCCAGCTGAGTGTACCAGGGGCAAGTCATTCAAACCCGCTTGTTTATCCTCAGCCAGAGTTGAGTATCGGGGAATCATGTCAATACCCTTATCGAAAACCTTTCAAATAAGAAGGTCTTGTTGTCGTTGGATCATTATCCTGCAGTTTAAACCTGTTGCGTGTCAGTAACCAGTCGTTTCCAAAGTCCAGTTCTCGCCTGGCAAATCGGTAACCAGTTCTCGTCTGGCCCACCTTCCGTAAGCAGCAGTTCCCGTCCTGGTGCAGTTTATTGTAAGCAGCAGTTCCCGTCCTGGTGCAGTTTATTGGTAACCAATTCTCGTTCGGTCACCGTTTCTTCAAGTGTTATGCCAGTTCTCGCCTGGTGTACGTTAGCTTTCAGCCAGTTCTCGCCTGGTTGTCTATACCTCAGCTTGTTGTCCAGTCAGCCCGTCTGGTTCAAAAACACAAAAATCAATTTTCTAACCTATTTTCCTATCAGTTCTCGCCTGATAGTCTACCTTTGAATGCTAGTTCTCGTCTAGTATTTCCATATCTTTCACTGTGTACATAGTCCATGTTTATTCTAAACCAGAAAAGCACAAAAAAACCTAAAGGTATCTGACACAATATTTCCCAATGACTCGCATGTCGTCATGTTCCCCGATACGAAGCTCGACGGATGCCAGTGCTCCGAGTGATGTTTGAATTCCTTGTGGATGTTGTTAAATCAGAATTGCCACTCTTCAGCAGATGAAAGTTGCTTATTATCCCCGGAAGAGTCGAGATTGTCTTTTACCCCGTATCAGAGTAGGATCAGGAGTATCTTCAGCAGATTAAGATTGATATCCTTGATAGTAGGGGCATTTCCAGCAGTGTGCCGCGTGCAATCAATCTCAGTTTGGGTCAATCCCCGCAGAGCGCAATCAATTGCCAAATGGTTTGAAGAAAGCATCCCCGAGCAGAGTTCTTTTTCTTTCCCCAGTGAAATCGTCAAGCAGGGTTGCCTTTTCATTTCTCCAGCAGGGCAGTTATCCCCAGCGGATTTGATTTCTCGTTTCCAGCATTTATTTTGCTGAGATGGTTCTGTGACTTCAGGTCATCCCCAGTAGAGTTGACGTTTCCTTCGGCATTTATTTTGCCATGTGGTTTTCAGACCTGGTGTTCTCTGGCAGCTCGAGCCTGCATTAGCATTTGCATATACAGTCATAGCATTTATACAAGCATATAGCATATCCATGCCGTCTGGGCCTCGCATTTTCAAACAAAACGCATAGCATTTACATGTCGTATAGGACATTGCATCATTTCAAGCATACGCATGTCGAAACATGGACCAAGATGGTTACCTATTGGATTTCGAATTTGTTCACCTGCAGAGTTGTGTGGTTCAGCTTCTCGTCTTCCCCAGCGGAGTGATTCTTCATATTTGGTTGCTACGTCAGCATCGGGAAAAAACAACAACAACAACAACAACAAAGATTGACATATATCAGACTTCTGAAGCTGCCCCCTTCGGCAAAATAGGTGCCAGGCAGTTCCATTCAGATTTCCTCAGGAGAATTGTCCTCAAGTTCGCAATGAACTGTGAGTTGACCAGATTTGATCCCATGAGAGAGATGGGAATCAAGGTGTTTGCTTTACGAAGCATTATTTCAATACTTGTGGCGTCACACAAGTGTTGAAAAGGAGAAGAAAATTTATCAGGAAATTGCCCAGTTGTTGCCGTTACAACCAAACTTCAGTTTATTGGAAGCTATTCCTCAAGCAGCTTTGCAGTATATTCTTGCGGTTGGCAAATTTCAGGGTTCCATTTGTATTCAACCGTCATCTACCTTGAATGTTTGAAGGCTGAGCGCTCTTCACCCATTCAGGTCGAAGTCGCTTGAATAGGGGCAGCTGTTGCACCCCAAAATTTGACCAACCGGGTCTCGTATTTGGTCCTATGTTTCGACGCATAATCGCATTCGCATCTGCATATTGCATACAGGGCATTGTTTCATTTGTTTTGATTTTATCAGGGATCACAACTCTCGTCTCGTGTTTCAGGTGTTTTTGATCAGTAGAATCGATTTTTGGGATATTTCGGTGCCCGTTTATTTTTACCGATTATTTTTGTGTCGTTCGGTGCTCATTTTGTCCCTCTGGGAATTATCGTGATTTTTCTGGATTTTATAGGATTTTTTAGGGTTCAAATAGATTTTTAAATCATTTTTAGGGTTAATAGGATTTTTTTTTTAATAGATTTTAAATCATTTGTAGAATTTTTTAATAGATTTTAATATTTTTAGATAATATAGTAATATAGTTTTTTAGAAATTTAAATAGAATTTAATAGCATTTTTCATTTTAGGATGATATAGGATTTTCTAGAATATTAGTATAATTTTTAAATGGTTTTAAATAGCTTTAATAGTTTTTAGAATTTAATTGTTTTTTTTAGAATTTCTTTTATAGGAATAATAAATGAATAGAGTCTTCTTTTATAAAAATAAATAGGTTTTATTTTCTTTTATAGATATTATAGAAAATTAATAGATTTTAGAATATTATTAATTAGGAGTTAATTAGATTTATTAGGTTTAATTGAGTATTAGCTAGTTAATTAGGTTAGTTGTTAGTTACTGTTAATTGGTTTAATGATTTTAATTCAATTCAGATTTTTTTGTGGGTTTTTTTAAGTTTTTCGTGTAGGCCCAATTAGAAGGCCCAGTTTGGTTTTTTGTTCAGCAAGTGGGTTTTTTGTCCAGGAATGAGTCCAAGTCAGTCCAAAAACGTCCATTACATCCATCAGCTTCCACCAGGTTCCAGCTCCTTCCAGCGAACTCCAGAAGGTTCCAGCGAGTCTCATCAGTATAAAGCCAGTTGCACGCCACGTGTAGAAGGGAGACGGCCCCACATTGCTGCACACACACGCGCCACGCGTCGCCCTCAACCCTCTCTCTCTGCCACATGCTCCCACACGTGGAGGGCATGCAGCCTCCCCCTCCACTTCCTCTACCACGCGTCCAGTCCTCGTCCTTCGCCTGAAGCGCCCTACCGGCCGGCCTGCATGGCCGGCGGCCACCATACCGTCGCCGGAAAACCCTCCATCCCCAGAATCCGGTCGCCTTCAACATCTCCCTCCTATCTTCATCTTCTTGCTATCACCAACCGCCGCGCCTGAATCACTCCGGCCACCACCAATCCCAGAAACCGCCACCTGCATCATCCAACCATCTTCACATAATCTTCATCCACCTCCACCACGTTTTCCAGATCGTTTCCAGAATCATCACCATCTTCATCTTTTTCCAGGAGTTCGTTCAAGATTCAACAAAACACAAGAAACTTCATCAATCCAAGAACGCGTCACCAGAAGGATCCTCATAAGCGATCATCCATCTTTTCCAGAAATTCCCCCAACAAGAACATGCAAGGTCCTCGTATTCTTCCAATCTCCAGGACGAAGTTCAACAAATAACCTTCAAGAACACTCATCAAACGGAGAACGCTCCATGAACTCCCAGATCATCAATCTTCGTCAGAGATCCATTGGAGTTCGTCAAGATCTTCACTCAGCGAGATTCCTCACGCGATCATCAACACCTTCTAGATCTTCATCTGTGGCGTATTTTCCAGAAAGTTTCCCAGAAACATCTTCACCATCAAGACGCATCGTTCTCCGTTCGAAGCTTCGTCGTGTATCAAGAACACCTTGAAGGGCGTCTCAGATTCCCAGTTCCATGAGGTCAAGGATGAATTGCGAGGGGTTTTGTTGTTTATTCTTTTGTTTTGCAAGTGGTGAAGCTAAGGTTGAGTGTGAAGAGGAACGAGAACGGAAGGATGGAGGACGGGGGAGATGAGAAGATGGAGGTCTACAACGGCGGCGCTGGGAGGAAAATTCCTCTAGGGTTTCAGGATGGAGTTGAGAAGGTGGGGAGGAAGAGAATGGGCCTCAGGGCCCAACTACTTTTTTTTGGCAACTCCCTCACGTTTTTGGAACAAGTTCTGGGCCTAAAGCCCAATGTTTCCCAGACACACCCATTCAATCTTCACACCCCCTGCTGCGTTTTTTTTGAGAGACTTGGGCTGGGCCCAGTTTATTTGTTGTTTTATTTTCCTGTTATTCCCCTGTATTGGATACACCCCCCAGCCCCTTTATTTTCTTTCTTCTTTTTATTTTTTACTTGTTACACAAAAAAGAAAAAAGAAGTGAAAAAGAAATATGTTTAAAAAAAAAGAAGTGAAAAAGAAATATGTTAAAAAAAAAAAGAAAAATATCAAAAGAAAAAGAAAAATAGAAAAGAAGTGAAAAAAAAAATAATAATAAAAAAGGGAAATAGTAAAAGAAAAGTGAGAAAAAAAAGAATATAGAAAAAAATGAAGAAAAAATAAGAAAAGAAAAGAAAAATATTTGGAGAAATATGAAAAAAATATGTTAAAGAGAAAAGGAGAAAAAAGAGAAAAAATATTAAAAGTAGGATTAATATTTTTTAGAGCATTTTCTTTTAGGGATATTTTCATAGACTTTATTTTTTCGACTTTTAGGATAGAATTAGGGGCCCATTTGTTAGGGGGCTATTTTCATTCGACTTTTCAGGATAGAATAGGATAGCGTTTCCTAGGAGATTTATTTCAATATGCACCCATTGTAATCATTTTTCAGAGATTAATAAAACGAGATTTGAGCTGTGGTCCGATAGTAGCCGAACTACAGCTGCTCTGATTCTTCGTACCAGACGAAGATATGTAGGCATAGGATGCGATATCCTAGCGAGCACACTGACAACTAACTTTTGTTCTCTCGCGGCTGTGCGATCGAGACTTTCCCGCTGACGACTAATTGATACCCTTTTTCTCTCTTGCCCGAGTGCATTTGAGACCAAGCCATAGTTTTGACCATAGGTTCCCGACCCTGTGAAACCAGTTGTTTTTCTCACTGCTGTGTGAGAATGTTTGTTTAGCCGTAGTTAGTCTGAACTACGTAAAGCTCTGATCTTCCATCCAGTGGAAGTACGTAGGCACAAGACGCGAGGTCTTGGCGAGCCAATTTTCCCCGTAGTCCCGAACTACGTTGACTCTGACTTTCTCTCTTGAGAATACGTAGGCATAGAGTGCGACGCTCTATCGAGTCAATTCCCTTCCGTTTAGATTTAGCAGCCGTAGATAAGATTGTTTTGCATCCAGTAGACAACCAAGCAAGCGTGGATCCCGTCGAGTACGACGGACGTGAGGGGTGCTAATACCTTCCCCTTGCGTAACCGAATCCCGAACCCAGGCTATGGTTGCGATGACCATACCTTTTCCCCGTTTTTTGCGAGGTTTACTTCGAGCGTTTCCTTTCCCGCTCTGAGGGATAAATAACGCACGGTGGCGACTCTTCTGTCAGCCGGCGCCGATTTTCGCAGTAGCGACACTCAGGTAGTTGAGTCGGTGGTTATTCAAGAGGTTGTCGAGGAGGTTGCTCAAGAGGATGTTAATGAGGTACAACCAGATGTTATTATTGGTGAGTCTGGCCCATCGGTCACAATTGACACGGAGGTTACGGCTCCTTCGAATGAATCGTCTATACACACAGATGGAGGATTCCCAAGAGGATCCATCGACCGGTCTATGCTCACAGAGTATGGTGAGCATATGGCCTTACGATTATGGCAGGGCGATGTATATGTCTTTTACGTTTAATTTTAATTTTTGTTGATGTTTAATTAAGTATCAACTAATTTGTTTATATTTTGTTGCCATAGAAGCGAACCACAATAAAGGTCACATCTCACAGGTCGAAGATGAAGGGCTTCTTGAAGATTCGGATGCCTGAGTAGGTCAGTCTGATTATTCAGGACTTCCAGTTGCTTGATTTCACCCACTGCTCACTCACCATGTTGGGCGCTTCATTGCTTAGTGCCTTTGTTGAGAGATGGAACAAGGAGACATCACCATTTTATCTTCTAATCAAGAGATGACTGTCACTCTGGATGATGTTGCCGCATTATTCCATCTCCCTATCAGCGGAAGATTCTAGACGTCTCCGATTCTAAGCATGATCACTGCTTGTCATGTTGTGTCACATGATTTGAGTTTGACTGAGGCAGATGTGGTGAAAGAGTTCGAGAAGACCAGGGGTGCGCACCTTCGTATGCATTGGCTTCAGAAAAAGTATGATCAGTTTGTAGCTATGGGAAGGTATAAGGCTGCCTCTAGGGCGTACATGCTACATATAGTAGAATTTACTCTCTTTGCAGACAAGTCTGGTATTTATGTTGATGTCTGATACTTGTGCCTCTTCAGTAGCCTCGAGGACACTAGTTGGGCTTAAGGGTGTGCTACATTGACCTAATTGTATATAGCCCTTGGAGTGGCAACGGTCTTCAAGACTAGACAGCTTGCTGGGTATTAGAGTTTGTTACATGTATATTTGACAATGGTTTTGTTATGGACTGGGCCTGTGGCTGGCCAACTGTCGGGCACGACTCAATCCAATGTTGCGTCGAGGACGTCCCAAATGTTGGCCCTCTGTCGGGCAAAGCCCAAATACGTCTCAATGTTGGGGACAAACTCAAAACATTGGCGCAATTTGTTGGGGCCAATGGAGAACATGTGCTCCTCACCTGAGGACATGTCACAACTACACTCACGCACTTCGTGAGCCATTTTTTCCTTCAACAGGTAAGTCCACCCACTATCTGAAGGATATGGGGTAGTTAACCTAGGATGATGAACACATACTGTTCATGTCCTGTGTCATGTGGGAATCCTGGCAGTCACCTGTTATGGGCCTGAACATTCATCCTATAAGAGGGACCGTTGGCCCAGCGCTGATGACTCTTTATAAATACCCTCTTCTAATAGAGGGTCATCTATTATGAATTCTCTACTATTTACTTACTTTATATCACACTCTGGACTTACTTGAGCTTCAGAGTATCTGCAGGTACCCTCCATTCTGTGACCATCTGAAGATCCACGACGTGTTGCTGGTCATTGAAGAATTTTCTGATCCCGATAATATCAGTGGCGTCGTCTGTGGGAAATCATTGCTCCCCTTCTTTTTTTCTTCTAAAACCTAAAAACCAAATCAAAAATCCCAAAACCTACCAATCATGGTCGATAAACACGACAACATCGGTTACGAATCCGCCTTCACTCCCGTCCCGACGTAGGAAACGGAAACAGTATGCCACCTCTAGAGAACATCACTCCGACCAGAGACAGACACACGACTTCCCCATCCTCTAACGAGGAAGCTGATGATGATATCCAATATTTGGATACCCAAAAAGTTTAGAAGGCCCTAAAGACAACGTCGGAGAAGTTCCAACCAATTCTTGTACTGGCCAACGCCGACCCGACCATGAAATCCATGATCGCAACCCTAAACTAGAGAAATGCATTGATCCATCAGTAAAACAAGAGGATTAGAGCGTTGGAAAGGGACCTCCGTCCACGCTCTTCATCGCGAAGACACCAACATTATGAGTCTCCCAGCCAGTCTTGTATCCCGTCTCCATGACGACCAGGATGTCGAGCACAATTAGAGAGGCCACAATCTCTAAAGCGCAATCACACTCCTACCTGCGAGGACCGTCTCTCCTCGGTTGCCAGAATAACAAAGCTGGGGAGCGACCAGACGGCCTCCGTTCACCCCTGCACAAATTGAAGAACCAACCGAAGACTTCATCGCGCTGCATTGACAACCCCCGGTGGGAGAAGTACAACCATTCACCACCACGCTTAACACTCAGGAGAGATGAAAAGGACCTCTGCGGGCTGTTATCCCGAGTGATCATGGACACTCCACTCCCCATCGGCCTGGAAAACCCCAGAATTTGGGGACATATGACGGAACAATAGATCCTGACTAGCACATCGAGAACATCGATGTTCTGCTAGATTATTGCGGTGTCAAGGGCGCCATCAAGTGCAGATTGTTCCCCACTACACTGAGGAAAGGTGCCATGACATTGTACAAAAGCCTTGTTGAAGATTCCATCACCTTCTTGAAGGACCTAGGAAGACAATTCTCGAGGCACTTCACCACCTCCCATCGCCATCTAAAATTCGAGGCGATACTCGAGGTGATCATGCAGGGGAATGATGAATCCCTTCAAGCCTAGATCGAGAAGTTCAACGGAAAAGCTATCCAGGCCTCCTCGACCGATGACATGAAGATATACCTGCTCGAGCAAGGACTATGCCCCCACGGTGAATTCTCCAAAGCGGTTGGCATTAAGACGCCTGCATCATTAGATGCCCTCCTCCTCAAGGCTTAGGCCTACATCCAATAAGAGGAGAAAGAGGCTGCTGATGATGCTCGAGACTCTATGCACCAGAAGAATTCCAGGGTTTCACATGACGACATGACTGCTCGCCGTGGATGAGAAAAAGGGAAATTGGGGCTTATTACCTCGAAAACCTACACGAGAAAGAACTTGCTCGACCATGGAACGCTGAAAAATGAAACAATACTAGTTAGGCCTAATAGTCGGCACACCTGAATCAACGACTATGAGGTACATCTCAATCACAGAGGCATGCCCAGGTACAAGAACAACGTCCAAGCTTAAATAATAAGAAACTCGAACGAAGGAAAGTTTCCATTCTTTTGACGAGCAGATCATTTGTCCTACGGGGAAAACTCAACCAAACTTCGTCATCGTCGTACCAGCAAGGCAGAAACCCAACTCAAGATGGGAGGTTCACACTGCGGAGTTGAGACCTCGACCGAGATCTTAATTCTGCTATCAAACGGAAGCCAACTCTGACCACTCGACGAGTTCTTTACATTGTCGAGCACAAACACTATCGAGCAAGATTCTCATACACATAGTAAAAACAATTTGCAAGCAAAAGCAAACACATACGCAAGCATAGCCTTGGAGTAACAACTTGAAGCGAGTTTACCTCGTTGAGCACAAGAAAACTTCCAGATTCCCTCACGAGCATGTCCTTGGGGATAACTTAAAGCAAACTTACAAGCGTAGCCACATTCTCGGGTATTCAAACCCACGAGCAAGAGGCGTCTGTAGTGAACACCGTCTATGATGAAAGGAGCTCGTGACTACGCGCTCAAATGGAAGTTGACTTTGTGCAGAGCCCTTTTCACCTCGAGACACGACTTGAATCTATGTCATTGCTCTTTTGCCTAGGAACAACGACTTAGAGGGCTCTTGTTTTAGATTGGGCCTGTGGATGGCCCACTTTTGGGCATGGCCTAATCCAATGTTGTGTCAAGGATGATCCAAATGTTAGCCTGCTGTCAGGAAAGACCCAGATATGCCCCAGTTTCGGGGACGACCCCAAAACATTGGCCCAACCCATTGGGGCCAGTGGAGAACACATACTCCTCACCCAAGGACATGTCACCAATTGCACATGTGCACATCACTAAGTTGTTTTGCCCTTCAATGGGTAAGTCCACCCACCATCCGAAGGACAAGGGGAAGTTGATCCAGGATGATGAGCACGTGATGCTCATCCCCCCTATTACATGGGAATCTTAGCAGTCACCCGTTATGGGCCTGGACATACAGCCTATAACGGGGACTGTTGGCCCATCGTTGAGAGCTCTCTATAAATACTCTCTTTTGATAGAGGGTCAGGTATTCTAAATTTAATCTCTAATCTTTACTTATTTTCTATCACACACTGTACTTACTTGAGCATCAAAGTATTTGCAGGTACCCCCACTTCGTGACCATCTGAAGATCCACGACATGTTGCTGGCCACTTAAGAACTTTCTGATCCCGGTAAGATCAAGTTTTATATGTTATTGCTTTCGTATTTATATTTTACGAATATCATTTCTAAATTATTATTTGTTGTGTCTGCATTATGATTTAAGTGCTGGATCTACAAGAATTTCTCTACCATCTATAACAGGAGGGTGCAACATTGCGAGGTAGGGGCCCTAAGAGCGAAGAGGTGGAAGGCGAGGTAGGCACATCCTGGTGGTGTAGGTGAGTATAGAAGGAGGCTTAATGCGCTGGCTGTAGATGATGTCATCCGGGCACCATACGATGCTCATAGAGTTTACCGTGAGTTTAAGGAGTCCTCATTATATTCAGGTTATATATGATGGGAGATCTTGGTTGCTAGACACTTGCCTAAGAGGTGTTTGTGACAATATGCCTATGTTTAGAGTATCCCACCACCAGTTCCAGATATGCCATATGCATGTATTGATTGGTTGTTTTAGAGTAACTTCATCAGCTCCAGTCGTGCCATCAGAGATCGAGCGGTCATTATTCAACACCCTCGCAGTGTGAGGATGGTTACTTTGAGTGGTACCTCATTGTATCACACCCTCACATTACCCCATCTTCAATTGATGATGGGCATTCTGATGACTGGACACCTGTTGATGACGTGACGTCGCCGCCTCCTCTAGTAGACCACGTTGTTGACCAGTAGTGCTTATAGATGCTTGCAATGATTATGGATGACCTCATGGGTTTGGTAAACCCAGATAGTTCCGTTTATACAGGATTAGCTCGTGCTCCACACATAGCCCGTGGGGGGCCTATTTAGATATTTTTTTATTACTTGTATTATATGTATATTATTCAGACATTTTTATCATAACACTTTATTAGCTAATATTAGTAATCTTCTTTAAATTACAGTGTGAATGTTAACTAACAACTGACAATGGTTTCCATAAATTAAACAAAAAACACTTAACATTATAATATAATTAATAAATAAGAAAAATCTAAATATTTCCAAACGCTTCAGGACGTTTCAGCATCTCCATTATATCGTCAACAAATCTTGACAACTTCACATCTAACTTGATCGGTCACTTTGTTATCCTACGGCGAAATGATCTCCATATTTCCTCCATGTCTTTGTCAGTCTTCAACTCAATAAGGTTGTATTTCACCTCTACCATTTGTATCAATCCAATATTTATGAAACTCGATCTTTCTCACCTTTCTATTGTCACCATCGAGCACCAATTCATTCAACTTCGATGTCAGATCGACAAAAGACGTGGTGCCATCAGGAAGCTTGAACTCTACAGGAGGAGAAGCTCTGTTGAAGTGAAGTTTTGCCTTAATAAAAAATTGGGAAAGAGACATTTTTTAAGATGTGTTTATCAATAAGAGGTTACCCATATTCATACAACTTAAAATCTATTATAAACCACACAAACTGTTAGTGCAATCACAACCGCATAATATTGTCGACAAAATCCTTATCATCCAAAAAAAACCCTAAAAATGAAACTACAGAAAATTTTACTTAGAGTGAAATTTCCTGTATTAACATGGAAATTTCATATTTTCGGAACATTTTGCACTTTATCGGAAATTTCATATGTTCCTGTACACCATGGAACATTTTGCATTTTGCTATAACTACCGAAAATTTCAAACAGAAATTTGATGTATATTTCATTTAGAGACAATTTTAATATTATGGAACATTGGAAAGGTGTCAAGTTTAATTTTAAGAGTGAAAGGTAGGATTCTCCTCCCATCTATATATTACACCTCCCTTATCTATAAATTTCTTTAATAAAATAAAGTTATTCATTTAGTAAAACATCATGAATTTTGAAAAACTAAATTATGGAAATTTAATTTGTATTTCTAAAAGTTTTGGTATACTTAATCTTTTATTTTTTCAAAAAATTGATATGATTTATTTTACTTTTAAAAAATTGCTTGCTTTTTCAAAAATTTGTTCAAATAAAAATATGAAGAAAAAAACGATTTGTTGAAATAATTTAGTGAGGTTAATTGTTATGAATTAACATGTAAAAATTTTTAGACAATCAATATTACAACCATTTATAATTATTATTTTAAATATAATTAAAATCAAAATCAAATATAATTTAAATTACAATTATAATTAACCGACAATATGCTCTTTAGGATGGATTTTGTTGAAAAGTGGATTCATTAGGTTAAGATGTGTGTTACTTTAGTGCACTATATCGTTCTTGTTAATTCAGATAGAGTATAACCAATTGAACCAGGGAGGAGTTAAGGCAAGGAGACCCACTGTTTCCTTACCTCTTTATTCTTATTTTAGAAGGTATTTCAACTCATATCAAGGGAGCAGTGGCGCGTGGTGATATACATGGGATCCAAATCTGCAGAGGGGTGTCTAGTGTGTTCCACCTTCTTTTTACTGACGATTGTTTTTTATTTTGTTGGGCCAACCTTACCGAAGTAAGATATCATATGAAGGCGATCAATACTTATACATAGGCTTCAGGGTAGGAGATTAACATGACTAAATATGAAGTATTTTTTAGTCATAACATAAGTAATACGACAAAAGAATATCTTGCTAGCATTATTAGAGTTCGTCATGTGATGGGAACCAAAAAGTATTTAGGCTTACCCTCAATGATTGGAAAGAGTAAGAAGGCTACTTTCTCTTATTAAGGATCATATATGGAAGAAAATTAATTCATCAAGAGGTAGGTCGTTATCAAAAGTAGGGAAAGAGTCATGATAAAATTGGTCCTTCAAGCAATTCCATCTTATATCATGAGTATCTTTATCCTTCCATATGAAGTGTGTAACGATATTGAAAAGATGTTGAGATCTTTCTAGTGGGGAGGAGATAGTAATAATAGTGGAATTCGTTGGATGTCATGGGAGAAGCTCGCTTGTTCTAAGAAGGACAGTGGGTTGGGATTTACTGACTTTAAAGCCTTCAATGTATATGGTAGCTAAACAAGGTTGAAACCTATTGAAAAAACCCCTCGCTCTTGTATCTAAAATCTTTAAAGCAAGGTACTACCCTAGAACCTTTTTCTTTGATGTTAATCTTGGGTATAATCCAAGATTTGTCTTTAGGATGTAGGTGGAGTATTGGGGATGAAAGTCACATTATGGCAATGAATGAACCTTGGATTCGAGGGATTAAAGATTGTTGTCTGGGGTCCCTAAAAGCAAGGTGTGTATGGTATTACAGTTAAAACATTTATGTTTCCTAATGTAAAACAATGGGATATGAGAATTATAAGAGAGTTATTTAACTATGTACATGTCGAAGATATATTACAGATACCTTTGTTGGAGGATGTTAAGGAAGATAAAATGGTTTGGAAAGATGAACAAAATGGTATTTATAGTGTGTGTTCGGGGTATAAATTATGGAGAAGCTCGTGTAGGAGTCATGTTACTAGAGGATGGGAGAAGTATTGGTGTAGCCTGTGGAATATTAAAGCTCCACCTAGAGTCAAACATTTTCTATGGAGAATTTGTAGAGGTTGCTTACCGACTCGTGATAGACTCCGACAACATTATGTCTCTTGTTTACAAATTTGTCAACTTTGTGAGAATAGTCTTGAAGATGATTTGAATTTTTTTCTTTGGATGTAGTGAGATGTCCTAGTGTTGGAGGGCAGCAGGTTTGTCCACTCTTATAGGAAGGATGTTGAAAGGTTTGTAGTTATGATATATGAGAAATGGAAGAATAAGAATGATCTTATTTAGCATAATGAGGTAGAGGTATTTCCTAGACATGGTTGGTTATCTTTTCATAAGTGGCAGGAATGACTTAGAGTTAAAGATCTACACGACACCAGAAATGGACAACAATATCCTACGACTTGGAATCCACCAGTTGTAGGGTGGATGAAATGCAACGTGGATGCGAATTTTAATAAACATCGGGGAACTACTAATAGAGGTTGATGTGTTCGTGATAATCTTTGAATTTCATTATTGCAGGTGTACCTTGGGATCCAGGTACCCCCTTCGTCATTGAGGTGGAGCTTCGGCCCTTAAAGAGGCAATTCAGGTAGCTATTTATTTGCATCTCGAAAATGACATCTTTGAAAGTGACTCCCAAAGACTAATCCAAGCTATAAACTTCAATCATATTGAAGGATCCGAGTTCCATTTCATTACTAGATCTATTATAAGGTCATTACATGTTAACTACAACTTTAAGGTGAAGTTTATAAAGCTTCAAGAAATTTTGGTTGTCCACTCTCTTGCTAGGGCGGGCAATTCTTGGTCTAGACGTAGTGCGTTTAATTTGATTCTTTCTTGTATTGAACAATATTTGATTAATGAATTGCAGTGAGTTTGTTTTAGTAAAAAAAATTAACTGACAATATAGATTTTTTTTTACTAATTAAAACTTAATTTAATACTATGATTTTTTTTGAATTAAATAGCATTTAGCCATGGAGGAATAAATGTGAATTGCCAAGTAAATTCTTTATTTATTATTAAATTCAAAATTTTCAATTGTTTAGTGGGACTGATATATTTTTTTAATTCGTTATTGACCCAAAAACTTTAAGAATCTACTTGGTATCCCTCACTTAAACCTATTATCCCCTCTAAAATACTTTAATTCTAGATTATTTTCATAAACTACCCCATTGCAAATTTTACTATTTGATTAAAATTATTTATTTGTTTTTTGTGGATAGAAAATAGATAATCTTTAGTAAAAAATGTAAAGGATCAATAATGTTATTGTTCCATGCACTATGCCAGAAATTAGTTTTAGCAGCGCATACAAAGACAACACTTTTTTAAAAAGCGCTGCTAAAGGGTCAGTAAAAAAAAAAGAAAAAAAATTGCCTACCAAAGACAACGCTTTTAAAAAAGCGCTGCTAAAGGGGGAGCCTAAGAAAGCGCTTTTTAAAAAGCGCTGCTAAATGGGGACCCTAAGAAAGTGCTTTTAAAAAGCGCTGCTAAAGGGAGACCCTAAGAAAGCGCTTTTTCTATAAAGCGCTGCTATATGGCATTGCTAAGGCACCTTATGAAAGCGCTTTTAAAGCGCTGCTAAAGGCCTTTAAAAAGCGCTGCTATAGGTATTAGTATTATAATTTTAAAAGACCCTCCAGAATTTTAAAAGAAACAGAACAGTCGCATACGTGTTTCATTTCTTCTTTCTTTCTCCTCTGGCGAACGAACGAACGTTGCCCTATACCGTTTCCGTCATCCTCCATCCGACCGTCGCCCTCTTCCATTGGATTTCGCCGCCGTTCACCGTCCATTTTCGAGTGCATCCGTCCGTCTGCATTGCATTTCCACCATTGTTACGGTATGTGAAGTTTTACTTAGGTTTTCTTGTTTATTTATCTTTTCACCATTGTTGGTATTTGAAGATATAGATGTTTTTTTTGTTCTGATGATATATATGGTTTTGTGTTATTGAGATATTGAAGGTTTTATGTTATTGTCTCTTTGTTGTTATTAAGAAATTGAAGGTTTTGTGTTGTTGAGATATTGAAGGTTTGATATAGTTGTTGCAATGCGAAGGTTTGTTGTTATTGAGACATTGAAGGTTTAATATTATTGTTGCTGTTGTTGTTTTTATTGAGTTATTGAAGGTTTAGTGAAGGTTTTTAGTGTTGTTTTGCATTGAAGGTTTGAGGACATGCAAGTAAATTTGAGTTCAAGTATGATATTTGATATGATGTTAACACTAATGTTGGGTTTGTGTAGATATGTTACGTATACTATTGTTTTTGTTTTTGTTGTTGTTGTTAAAAGACTAAACTCAAAAATTTTTATGTGTTATTTTTTTTCTGTTGTTATTTTGGGATTGAGATTGATGTTTTTTTTAATGTTATTGTTGTTTTTATTTTGTTGCTATTTTGAACTTAGATGGATAATTCATCTAGCACCACTCATACAAATGAGTTTTCTTCTAATTTAAATATAACAAAAATATTAGATAATGATGGCTAAAAATATTAATGTAACTTGATAGAGCATATATTTTTTTTAATAGTTTGGAAATTCGTATTTTTTAAGAGAGTAGCCAACATGAATATAGTTTTATATGATATGGTTTTATATGTTATTATGGTTTTATATGTTGATGGTTTTATATGTTGATATGTATTATGGATTTCTCAATGTTTATATGATATGTTATTATGGTTTTGTATGTTTAGTTAGGATTTCTCAATGTTTAGTAAGGGTGTCATTTTGGTTAATTTAAGGATTATCTAGTATTTTTAATATGATTTGTTTTGGTGGATTATCTAGTATTTTTGTTTTGGTTAATTATTAATATGATTTTAATAAAATTTATATTTTGTCTGTTATAGGGGTTACCTGTGAAGAGCAAGGTTGTGATCGTTTCCAAGCATCCTACTGTGTAGCTTTCTTATAAGTTAGTGATTTCTTTACAGGTATTCTCTGTTTTTGCTTAACTTTCATAGTTTAGTTTAGACTACTCAATTAGTATGGATAAAAAATGGATGTCTGTTAATCGATTGTCAAAAGAGTACGAGAATGGGATATCGAAATTCGTTAAGTTTGCTGTTGAACACGCCAAAGACCCCAGTAGGATCACATGTCCTTGCTTATGTTGCTGTTATGGGCGTCGAATTGACGCGGTTCAGTTGGAATCTCATTTAATGAGATATGGAATTGATCGAAGTTACACATGTTGGACATTACATGGTGAGATAAGTAACGAGAATGTTGAACCCCAGAATAATAGGACCTCTGCTTCAAAGGACAATGGCAGGGATACATACGATTGTGATCGAGTCGAAGAGATTGCAGAAGCACTTGAAGAAGATCTTCAAGATTGTCCCAAGATGTTTGAGAGGTTGGTAAGCGATGCAGAGAAACCGTTGTATAGAGGTTGCACTACTTTCACAAGATTGTCTGCGGTATTAAAGTTGTACAACTTAAAGGCGGGTAATGGATGGTCGGATAAAAGTTTCACAGAGTTGTTAGCCCTACTTCAAGAGATGCTTCCGGAGGATAATGTTCTTCCCAATCGAACCTATGAAGCTAAAAAAATGTTATGCTCTATTGGTATGAGCTATGATAAGATACATGCTTGTCCAAATGATTGCATTTTGTTTCGAAAGGAATATGCATCATTAAACGAGTGTCCTAAATGCGGTGTATCTCGGTATAAGAAAAAGTTATCACCAGCAAAAGTCTTATGGTATTTTCCTATAATTCCGAGATTCAGATGCATGTTTCGTAGTGAAACAGATGAAAAACACTTGACTTGGCATGCAGATGATAGAATTATAGATGGGAAGTATCGACATCCGGCAGATTCACCACAGTGGCTTAAAATTGATAATGATTATCCTGATTTTGGAGAAGAAGCTAGAAACCTTCGCTTGGCATTATCGACTGATGGAATGAATCTGCATGGTCTGCAAAGTATCTCACATTCGACCTGGCCTGTAATTCTTATGATTTATAACCTACCTTCATGGCTGTGTATGAAGTGTAAGTACATGATGTTATCTATGTTAATTTTTGGCCCTATACAACCAGGGAATGACATAGACGTATACCTGGCACCTTTAATCGAATACTTAAAGAGTTTGTGGGAGAACTGTGTGGAGGTTTATGATGGATATAGGAAAGAAAGTTTTAATTTGAGGGCCATGTTGTTTGGCACAATTAATGATTTTCCAGCATACGGAAATCTATCGGGGTATAGCATTAAAGGTCAATGTGCGTGTCCTATCTGTGAAGAAAACACAGATTGGACGCGGTTGGAATTTGGTCAGAAGAATGTCTTTCTTGGTCATCGTAGATTCTTAAATTCTAATCATCACTACCGTGGGTGGAGAAAAGTATTCAATGGAAATTCAGAACAACGTAGAGCTCCACCTACATTGACCGGCGAACAGATATTTAAAAAGGTGAAAGATATGAGTACTAAGTTTGGCAAACCTTTTGCTCATACGCTTGTCACGCGTGGGTGGAAGAAGAGGTCAATTTTGTTTGAGTTGCCGTATTGGAAGTTGTTGTATGTACGACATTTTCTTGATGTTATGCATATTGAAAAAAATGTATTTGAAAGTGTTATTGGTACATTACTCAATATACAAGGAAAGTCTAAGGATGGACTTAAAGCAAGAAAGGACTTGGTAGCAATGGGAATAAGAAATGAATTAGGACCCTTGAAGAAAGGAAATCGCACATATCTACCACCTGCTGCATATACTTTGTCTAGAAAGGAGAAAAAGATAATGTGTAAGTTTCTGAGTGAAGTTAAAGTTCCAGAAGGATACTCTTCAGATATTAGAAGACTTGTTTCTATGAAAGACCTAAAGTTAAAGAGTTTAAAGACACATGATTGCCATGTTCTAATGGAACACTTTCTACCAATAGGTATACATTCTATTTTGCCAGAAAAAGTGAGAGGCACAATAACTAAATTGTGTTTTTTTTCCAGATCTATTTGTAGTAAGGTAATCGATCCTGCGATCTTACCAACATTGCAAAAAGAAATAGTTATTACTTTGTGTGAGCTTGAAATGTATTTTCCTCCATCATTCTTTGGCATAATGGTACATCTAATTGTGCATCTTGTGAAAGAGACACAACTGCGTGGACCTGCCTATATGAGATGGATGTACCCTGTTGAACGTTATATGAAAACATTGAAAGGGTATGTGAAAAACCAAAGTCGACCAGAGGGATGTATTGTTGAACGATACATTGTTGAAGAAGATATTGAGTTTTGTACTGAATATTTGTCCAACGTTCAATCCATTGGCCTCCCAAAATCTCACGTTGTTGAAAAAATAGTAGGTAAACAGTTAATTGGAAATAAAGTTGTGACAGTTTCAAGGGATGAACGAGAGCAAGTGCATTTGTATGTTCTGCACAATGACATTGAGGTTGATCCGTACGCTAAATTGCACAAGGACGTTCTCTGAGGTTTAAATCTGAATAGAATGAAAATTGGATAGTACGTGAGTACAATCGAAGTTTTATGACATGGTTCAAAGAGCATATTTTTTCAAAGTTTTATTCTGATCCCGCTTCAATAACAGAAAGGTTGAGATGTTTAGCATATGGTCCAAGTTTGCATGTGTTTTCTTATAGCGCATACGCAATTAATGGATACACATTTTATACCAAGGAACAAGATGATAAAAGTACAATGCAAAATAGTGGTGTCACCGTGCTTGCCGAAGCAATGCACATTTCCTCGTATTTTGGGGTAATCGAGCGTATTTGGGTGTTTGATTATGAGAAGTTTTAGATTCCTATCTTTGGATGAAAGTGGGTTGAAAATAATAGTGGCATACAAATGGATAAGTCAGGTTTTTTTGCAAGTGGATCTTAATAAGGTGGGGTACAAAGATGAGCCTTTTATTCTAGCCACACAAGCTAAACAAGTGTTCTATGTCACTGATCTGACAAGTACGAAATGGTCTATAGTTCTTTTTTCCAACAAAGTAATTGATGATAACATTGGAGAAAAGGGGGATGTTGATGTTGAGAATGAATCTTATATTATGGATGATCCAGATGAGAATATTAGAGCAGACGAATCATATATTAGAAATGATCATAACGAGGGAATTTGGATCAATCCATCAGTCCGTGTTGTTAAGAGACAAGTAAACCACGTTCAAACTAAGAAAAGAAAGAGATGTTAAAGGTACTTGTAAAATTACATATTGTCTCATTCAATAAAATTACATATTTATATCATGCAATAAAATTACATATTATTTCTTATTTATACGTACCATGTTTTTCTTATTTATACATTTATTATGTATATATTTCTTATTTACATATTTGCATGTCATTCATTTGATACTTTGGTTTTTCTGAATTACAGGTATATTATGGCCAACAACGAGGAAACATCACATGATGGAAAACAAACAACAAAAGACGTGGAAGGCGATATTAAAAGAGGTATAACGATTATGAAAAAAAATCATTCGTGCGAGAGATAGAGGTGTAAAGTATGATGTCCATTGGAATGAAAGAGATCAGTTAGTTGAGCCTAACGGTGCGCTGCTGACAAGTTACATTGGAGCACTTGTACGTTCGCAAGTTCCGATTACTTGCGATAATTGGAGAATTCCTTCATTACAAGCGACTAAGGATAAAATTTGGAGCGAGATTCAGGTATGATATTTGATCATTTTTAATTATGTTGATAGTTACATCTTTAAATTAATTATACTAACATGTTATATGTATGTGTATTTGTTTGCAGAGATCTTTTAATATTGAGGATTCTAGGAGAAAATATTGTATTCAATTGGCCGGAAAACGCTTGAGGGGATTTAGAGCGTTTTTAACGAACAAGTTTCTTAAAGATTCTGATGGAAACTTTGTCGACTCAGAGCATCCAATGAAGTACGCTGATTTGATTTCGGATGAAGAATGGGAGACATTTGTTGCCAAGCGAAGAACCAAAGAATTTGAAGTAAGTACAACTTATCATGAACAATGTATAGTATATATACCTCTTCCACAAGAGTTCTGATATGACTTAAACTTGTTTTTTTAGGTTGTGAGTGGCATAAATCGGCAACGGGCATCAAAACCTGCGTATCCATACAGAAATGGGCGTTTGGGATATGCACGCTTAGAACAAAAAATAGTAAGTACATATAAATGCTTTAATATGATATATTTACAAAAAATAGTAAGTATATATAATAGGATATAATGGTTTATTATTCGTCTTAATGCATAGTTGGAAGAGGAGAAAAGTGATGCGACATCTCTTCCGGACCATGTTGTATGGAAGACTACCCGTGTGGGAAGAGATGGAGTCGTCCAGGAAGAAGTTCAACAAGTATTTGAACAATGTGTAAGTACAACATTAGCTTTTCCAGTAACTGATCAAAAGTGTATAATATATTTATATATGCTTTTATCTATATTTCAAGAGACTCTATCCCAGACTATAACTCCAGCTGAGGACGATGATTGCAGGAGCTTACTGAGTCGGGTGTTGAATATTCCTGAGTATTCTGGGCGTGTGAGGGGTAAGGGATTTGGTGTCACTCCATCCAAACTGTATAAGCAGCCAAAGAAAAAAAAATCCAACTAATAAAGAAGTGATGGCTACTTTGGAGGAAATGAAAGCTCAGATTCGTGAATTCAGAAGGACAAGGAGAGACACATGTCGGAAAGGCGCGCTCCATAGGGTAAAGCTACTAGTGACAAAGATAGTATTGTCCGCAGAAGCTTCCAGAGGTACGTAATTGTATATATTACATTAAAATTAATTTAGCACAGTTTTCTTAATTGACACATTAACTGATCATTATTTGTTTAGGGCATTTCACCTTGTCGGCTATATTTATCGTCACCGATTTATCGCATGGTTGCTAAGGGAAAGGTGCATAACACTCTGGGAGACTTACTTCACCATAAACCGCTCCCTGCTGGATTTTTGAAAGTATCGGTTGATATTGCGTTAGAGGGGGGAGCGTTGTTGCCTATACCAGATGATGTTTCAGACGCAACAGTGGTGGGAGACGCAATAGGAGCGTATGTTGCATGGCCGACAAATCTCATTTTCCTAGATGATGAGGTAGGTTGAACCTTGTAATATTCAAATGTTTTATGATCATACATGAAAGTTATTCTTACATTTACATTTTCTTATTTACATGATGATCTTAGACTCCTTCAAAATCCAAATCAAAAGATGATAGAATTATTGTGCGGGATACCGATTCAGCTGCATCAAAGAAACAGGTACTACTACAGTTACATGATTATCTTAATATACATTAATTACTGAACTTATATATGACTTTTAGGTTCATGATCAGCAGTCGCAACAAGTCAGCAAGGGTAAGATGCCTGAAACTTCCAAGGTGTCCAACAAAAAAAAGGTCGAGCCAAAAAAAGCATATGTTCCTCGATTTAGGATGTGCCTTGAAACATATGTAGGAACAACATATGTGCCTGAGGGTGGCATCTGTCAAATACCTATGGAGGAAGGTATTTTCGGTTTTGAATATCCCGAAACAATTGCTAAGGAGGATTTTGACCAGGTTTTCACACATTCTGAATTGGGCGTCGGTGTTATGCATTCCTACATCAGGTACTCCGATGCATTTTATTTAAATAATTGAACATTTTAAAATTTGCTCGTTTAACTGAATATTCTAATGTTGATTATGTTTTTTTTAGGCTCTTGTATGACAAGTTGTTGGTCCCGAATGATTTGACTTCAATATTCGCATTCTTATCTGCTAGCTGTATCAACTCACGGACAATAGACCAGACACCAGATGCAGTCAAAGAGTACACAGTCCAGAGATTTATGGGTGCGACTACGGAGAAGTTGTTCTTGTTGCCATACAATACTGGCCATGGGTTAGATTTTATTATAAATTTATTTATTATAATTGTTCGATTTTTTCCATTCTATATAACATTTCCGTCTAAACTGTTGTCTTATTTTATAGTAGACATTGTTTGTTGGTCGCGATTAATCCGATGAAAGAAATAGTCTATTATATAGATTCATTGGATGGCGATATAAATAAATATGAAAATCTGAAGAACATGGTTGATACGTAAGTGATGAGATATACTATTCTGAATAATTATATATCTTTATTTATTATGTGACATTGTTCTAAATATGCGTTTATATTATGTTAGAGTTATACAAATATTCAGAGCACAAAGAGATGCAACAGTGCGAAAAAACAAGACTAACAACATCATTTGGATCAGAGTAGAGGTATATTTTCCCATGTTTGACTGTTATAGTGGTTCTACTTGATCAAACTATTTAAACTATATATCCTGATAAATGTTCGTTTGTTTTTTCCATTTACAGTGTCCTCGTCAGTGCAATGGGATTGACTGCGGATATTTTGTATTGCGCTTTATGAAGGAAATTATTCTTTTCTGGTCAAATTGAGATTCCAATCATGGTATGGATCAATTCATAAGTTATATGATTCATTTTGATAATTAACCGATATTTCATCTGAGTAATTAGTTTTAAAATTAAATCGTGCATGTTCTGTTATATTATGTAGTATTTTGATGAATTCAAGTGCAGTACTTACTCGAAGGCAAGATTGGAAGAAATTAAGGAGGAATGGTGTCAATTTATTCTTGAGTTGAGAATTGTATAATTGTATAAGTCGTATCTATTTGTAAATTTAACGGATTTGTAATTATATGTAAATTGACTGTATTTGTGATGTTGTAATTCTGAGGATCGGATTGTGTTCTAATATATTTAAGCATGTTTATGTGTATTAAAATTATTATGGGCAAAGTGATGAATTACAATGTATATATACTTAAAGGTCAAAGTGTTGAATTGTGTATATAAGGCCAAAGTGTTGAAATAAAGGGCTGAATTATATAAGCAGGGAATGTAATATAAGCAGGTTTATTGAAAAATATATAAAAAATGTGATTATCCAAAATTTTTTTTTCAAATCGTGCATATTAGACAGCGCTTTTATGTATAAGCGCTGCTAAAGGAGACAGAGAGAGTGCTTTAAAGCGCTGCTATAGGTGGGGAAAGGGGGGGGGGGGGTCTAAGAAAGCGCTTTAAAAAAGCGCTGCTAAAAGGGGGGGGGTCTAAGAAAGCGTTTTTAAAAAGTGTTGCTAAAGGGGGTGTCTAAGAAAGTGCTTTCTAAAAGCGCTGCTAAAGGGGGGGGGGGGGGGGGGAGGGGGAATAGGCAGCGCTGCTAAAGGGGTAAAAAAGCGCTGCTAAATGTGCTGCTAAAGAGAGCCTTTAGCAGCGCTTTTTCCATAAAAAAAGCGCTGCCTTTACCTTTAGCAGCGCCACTTTAGGCAGCGCTGCTAAAGGCCAAAAAAAGCGCTGCTAAAGGTCCTTTTTGGTATAGTGATGTTGGAACTAAAATTGATCAAAGAACAATAGTTGCGAGATACAACGATATACTTGAGTTTTTGGTTCAGGAAAGGATGAATAAAGCTCAAGTTAGTATGTGTCGTACCATAATTTTATCTCAAACATTTCATTCATTATTTGGGAATTTTATTCACTGCATCTGGTCATATCACATTTTAGTATAATGCATTATTCATTTAATCGTCGCATTTGTATATTTCAAAAACAAAAATTGACTTTTACTAAAGAACAAAAATTCGACATTCGGTCCATTTGAATATTTAATTAATTTCATGTGCATTACTTTAAATTATTTCATTTCATTCATTATACAAATGCGACGTAAGAATCTATAGAGATTTTAAGCCTGTTTTTTCCATGACTCCTCTTAATTGATACATTAAATCCAATGCTTGGCGTAAGAATCACTTTGATTTTAGTATACATATTGAGTTCAGTTGAGGAGATCATACTGAAAAAAGATTTTCTTTTTCAATTCATTTATATATGATACCTAGGCTTCAAGAGGGGGAGATGTAAGAAAAATTACCAACTTAACCCTTAGTCCAAACATTATATTTGGTTATTTACTAAAATTGCCTTTTGAGGGAGAAGGTTGGATTGTTAGTATGGACGATTTGGAAGATATAATTGGGGGACATGTATGGTTGGGTTCCATTTGTATATTTGGTAGGATCTGGCATATGTTAACCAAACCCTTTGGATGGGCTTGACGAGCACTAGTATGGTTTGGAGAAGCTTACTTATCTTATAGTTTAGGTGCTTTAGCCGTTTTTGTTTTGTTGTATAGCTTGTTACTTTGTCTGGTTTAATAATACTACTTATCCTAGTGAGTTTTAGGGTCCCACTAGACCAGAAGCTTCTTAAGCTCAAGCATTTACTTTTCTATTTAGAGACCAACGTCTTGGAGCTAATGTAGGCTCTGCTCAAGGGCCTACCAGTTTAGGTAAATATATAATGCATTCTCCGATCGGAGAAGTCATTTTCGGAGGAGAAACTATGTGTTTTTGGGATCTGCGTGCTTCCTGGTTAGAACCTCTAAGAGGTCCTAATGGGTTGGACTTGAGTAGACTAAAAAAAGATATACAACATTCGCAAGAACGTCGTTCTGTAAAATATATGACTCAGGCTCTTTAAATTTTGTGGGTGGCATAGCTATAGAGATTAATGCAGTCAAGTATAAAGATTAATGCAGTCAAGTATGTCTCTCCAAGAAGCTCTTTAAATTTTGTGGGTGGCATAGCTATAGGATTCTTTCAATTTGTAGGTCATTTATGGCACGCAGGAAGAGCTCGGGCAGCTGCCGCAGGATTTGAAAAAGGAATCTATAGAGATTTTAAGCCTGTTTTTTCCATGACTCCTCTTAATTGAGACATGAAATCCAATGCTTGGCGTAAGAATCACTTTGATTTTAGTATACATATTGAGTTCAGTTGAAGAGATCATACTGAAAAAAGATTTTCTTTTTTAATTCATTTATATTTAATATGTTTTTAGGCTCAACTATATCACAACTTAGCTGAGCCCGAAAAAACCGAGCCAACCTAAATCAATCAAATACAAAAATTCCATACGCCAAGAAAAATGAAAGAGGGGGATTTGAACCCTTGATAGTTCTTTGTTCCGAACTATACCGATTTTCAAGACCGAAGCTATCAACCACTCATCCATCTCTCCAAAAGCTAATTTATATTTTATCATTATTTCACTCAAGAGAACATGAGCATACAAATTAATACCCTTTTATCTATCTATGATTAAGATGTCTAATGTGAGTCAATTGGTCTAGTTCTCTATCTGTAGATATTATATATGCATGATCCAACATGCTCTTTTGTGAAGTAAGAAAAACCATCCCTCGATCCATTTTTCAATATGGAGTGTCATTTAAAATCAATGGACAAAAAACAAAATGACCCCTCCCCCTGAATTCTTTCGGGTTGTGAGGCACATGAAAATGGAATATATAAGACCCCACCAAGAGGAACAGTTCCTCAAACTCTAAGAATTTCTTTAAAATACTTTTTTCTGGAATACTATTCAAGAAAATTTCGGATTCTTTCGTATTCCACCAATTAGTAATCCAAAATTTAGGATGCTTTCATTTTTCCATTTTCCGTCCTCAATTTCAACTTATCTTTCAACTCTATATATTCTATATATAATAATAATTTTCTATCAGACTTAAATTCTATTACAAGTAAATATGCTTTTATCTCATGACCAATACACTTTTTCCCTTGGTGGAACTTTACCCGATGGAAAAAGTTGCGAGTTTTCATGACACATTTCGTTGCTTCGCATATGAAACCGATGTGAAATCCTTTTTCAACCAAGGTAAAAGGGGTGTTTTGTAGTAGGGTGTCAAGAGAAAAGAATCACGTTAGAAGGTGTCCAACTATCCCAAATATGGAAAGGGAAAAATTACCTATGGAGGATGAGTGATTTGAGTAAATAGAAGAAATCAAAAGAAAATGATAAACAGAGGACATCGAGAAAGTATCATTCCTCATAAACTTCCAAATCCATTTATCTATGTCTAAAGAAAAAATATAACCAAGAGAAATTTAACAATATATTTCTCGTGAACGAAAAAATGTCTCTTAAGTCTCAAACGAGGGTCTCATAAATCCCCCTACCCACCTCTCCCACACTCCCCTCGATCACTATTTGATTTTTAATTTTTTTCAATTTAAAAGATAGAGAAAAATATAATTTTAATTGAATAAATTGATAATAACAATTATTTGTTAAAATTAATATGTTATAACCACCACTATCTTTAATAAGCATTATGAGAGAATTGTAATCATCACATTTTTATATAAAGTTTTGTAATGCTAAGTTGTAAACAAGAAAAAAAATATGTATTGAATTCAATAAAATCGGAGTATTTTAAAGACTAACCTCCACAAGTGAAAATTCAGAACGTGACAAAAAAAAATTTTTTTTTATTCTAAATTTTATAAAAATATATTTTATCATATACCACCTCTATAATACCACAACATTATTTTACATTTAGAAGAATTCAAACCTAACATGTTTAATATTGAACTAACACCTTGTTTATTTCTATAATGACAATGACTCTTATATCTTCTAAATTTCAAATACAAAATTAGATAGTACTAGCTGAACCCTCAAATTAAGCGATCCACATATTTTGGAAGAACTTCAGCCAGAAGCTTTCTGTATACATTTTCTGTAGGATGATAGCTATCCCAAAACACATATTCTGAATTATCAGCACAAGTGGGAGTCAAAGGGTTACATAATATTGAAACTTCTAGTTTGCCTGTTCCACAACAACCTCTATCTGCAACTTTATAACCTGCACCTCATCAATTATATATACTTATTAAATAAATAAATAATTTAAAATAATTTAACTAAATTAATTAATCATGAATAATTTACCATATTTTTTAGGATTTATAATGATATCAAGTAGGGGAGCGTATATGTCAATATAAACAACCCTACTTTTATGCAAATTAGAACGAAGATAATCCATTTGCTTTGAGAGTTTGGAGTTAAATAACTTGGATGCTTCATTGTATTTCTCATTGATATTTCTAAATACACCTCCACCTAATGTCCTCTGTGATGGTAAGTATCAAATAGGTGCTGCACTGAACACTCCAATTCTTCTTGACCATAAGGAGGGAAATTGCACTTGACCATTGTTTTGATTTGGTTGTTATTTCCAGTATCCATTATCGAATCTCCAAAAGCTATGATTGCAGGAACTGTAACATTTGGTGCAAGTTTCACCAATGAGTTTGTTCTATATGATAAAGCTAACAAAAATATGAAACGTAATAGTATTAATCTAGTTGATGAATAAGTACTTGGAACCTTCATCATATACACAACCATTTTAGAAAGAGATAACTATTTTGCATGTACTCTGCGTAAATTTATACATCCACAAAACTGGTTAGTCATTTATTGCATGAGAACACTGATATACAACTGTTTATTTATTTTCATATGACGTGTAAAAAAGGTTATGCCTATTAGTAATAATTCATATTTTATTATATTATTTTCTTAAGCCCATAAGTTTGTTAGAGGGTATTTCAGTATTTTATCTTATTCTAGTAACCCTAGTTTTAGCCTATAAATAGGGTGACAATCATTGTAACTCTTAATCCTGTTTTCTTCTGCCGTCATTCTTAATAGAATATTTCTACCTTTCATCATTTATTCTACCTTTGCACCAACAATTGGTATCTAGAGCTCCGGTTCGGATTCATTGGAAAACACGGGAAACACGAGTGAACGTGAGGTCTTGTGTGTTTGATTTTGATTCTTAGATTCGTGTTGAATCTTGAACAAAATCGGATCAGAATTTTAATTCTATGGGTTGGGAAACACTGTGTGAGAAACATTGAGTGTATTGTGCAAGGTGAAGATGAACGGAAACGGCAACATGAACACCAAGCTTCCAGTATTTGACGGTAAAAACTGGAATCGTTGGATGATCCAAATGCGTGTACTATTTGGTGCTCAAGATGTTCTAGATCTTGTCACTGATGGTTATGTTCCAGTAGCAGCAGATGCAATAGATGAACAGAAAAACGCGCAGAAGGAAGTAAGGAAGAAAGATCAGAAAGCATTATTCTTTATTCATCAATGTGTTGATGTAAATGTGTTTGAGAAGATTGCAGATTCAACGACAGCAAAGGTTGCGTGGGACACACTGGTGAGATGTTATGGTGGTGACGCATCAGTGAAGAAGGTGAAGCTTCAGTCCTTGAGAAAGCAATATGAGAATCTCAACATGAAGAATAATGAGAAAGTTTCTGAATACATCTCCAGAGTGATTCTGATCACTAATGAGATGAAGGCGTGTGGAGAAACTCTTTCTGAAGAAACAATCATGGAGAAGGTATTGAGATCCCTTACCTCTCAATTTGATTACATTGTGGTAGCAATAGAACATTCCAAAGATCTGAGTACCATGAGAATTGAAGAGCTGCAGAGCAGTTTAGAAGCGCAAGAGTTGCGTTTGACTGAAAGAACTTCTGAAAGGGAAGTAGAGCAGCAGACTCTGAAAGCAACTTCTGATAGGAGGTATCAGAAGCAGTCAGAAGCCAAGAGAAGATCTGATGGTGGTCAAAAGTCAGAAACCTCAACCTCTGATAGACAAAAGAATGCTCAGAAGGGAAAAGAGAAGTATGACAAGAAGAAGATCCAATGCTACTGTTGTAAGAAGTTTGGCCATTTTGCTAGAGATTGTTGGTCAAACAAGGAGAAGAAATCAGAAGAAGCAAATATAGCCAGAAGTTCTGATGACGAATCTGTGCTATTGATGGCCTCTGAATCTGATGATCTGATAGACTGGTGGTATATGGACACTGGTTGTTCAAATCATCTTACTGGAAACAAGAAATGGCTGGTTGACTTTGACTCTGAAAAGAGAACAAAGATCAGATGTGCTGATGACAAATATCTTAATGCAGAAGGTATGGGAAATGTCAGAGTGACTCTGAACAATGGGAAAACAGCATTGATTCAGAACGTGTGGTATGTACCTGGCATCAGAAGCAATCTGATGAGTGTGGGACAATTAATTGAGAAAGGTTTTTCAGTTACCATGAAGGACAATCTTCTGAAGTTGTATGACTGCAATCAGAAGTTGATTATGGAGTCAGAACAGGGAAGGAATAGAACATTCAAGGTGAATGTCAGAACTGCAGACTCAGAATGTCTTAGTGCAACATGTGCTGAGAAGGAGAGTGAGCTGTGGCACAGAAGATTTGGTCATTTGAATTTCAGAAGCTTAAAACATCTGAATTCAAAGAAGCTGGTACATGGAATTCCTGCAATTAAGAAGCCTGAAAAGTCATGCAAAGTTTGCATGGAAGGAAAACAACCAAGATTGTCATTTGCATCAGAAGTTGTTCCAAGAGCAAAACATGCCTTGGGAGTTGTACATTCTGATGTGTGTGGTCCATTTCCAGTAGCATCAATTGGAGGGAATAAATACTTTGTGTTATTTGTTGATGAATTCACAAGAATGACATGGGTATCCCTTATTAAATTCAAACATGAGGTGTTTGATGAATTCAAGAAGTTCAGAATGAAGGCTGAGAATCAGAGTGGTCAGAAGTTGAAGATTCTTAGAACTGATGGTGGAGGTGAGTATAACTCCAAAGAGTTCCAGAAGTTCTGTGAGGAGAATGGAATTGAGCATGAGGTTACTGCTCCTTATACCCCTCAACACAATGGTCTTGCTGAAAGAAGAAACCGTACTTTGCTTGATATGGTGAGAAGCATGCTAAAGGAGAAGAAGCTTCCTCAGAAGCTCTGGGGAGAAGCTGTTGCCACTGCAACGTATGTACTCAACAGATGTCCTACGAAGAAGTTGAAGGAAATAGTTCCAATACAGAAGTGGACTGGAGATAAGCAAAGTGTTAGTCATCTTAAGGTATTTGGTTCTATTTGCTATAAACATGTTCCAGAAGCCAGAAGACAGAAGCTGGATGATAGAAGCAAAGTGATGATTCTGATAGGGTACCACAGTACAGGTGCATACAAGCTCTATTGTCCAGAAACCAATAAAATTGAATTCAGCAGAGATGTGATTGTGAAGGAATCAGAAGTTTGGAATTGGGATAAGTCTCAATCTGATTCTGATGTTAGAACCTCTGAAGAAAGGCCAGAGTTAAGAATTTCTGAAGTTGAAGTAAACCCTGATATTGACTCTGACTCTGATACTGATTCAAACTCTGAAGAAGACTCAGAAGATGAAGGTGACCCAGATGACCCAGACTCTGATAATTCAGACTCTGATGGCAATCCAGATCTTGGTGGCAATTCAGACTCTAGAAATATGCCAGACTCTGAAGATGGTCAAAGCTCTGGAGGTCAATCATCTGAAGCTAGAAACTCTGAAGCTCAAGACTCTGAACAAGTTCAGAGACCACAAAGAATCAGAAGCGTTCCCAGAAGATTTGCAGAATTTGACATGCTGCAAGACACTGAAGTAGACTCTGAAGGAGAAGTTATTCAGTGTGCCATGATGGTAGACTCTGAACCCATAAGTACAGAAGAGGCTTTTAAGCAGAAGCTCTGGCTGAAGGCCATGAAAGAAGAACTTGATGCTATAGAGAGAAACAAGACTTGGAAGCTGACAGAACTTCCAAAAGACAAGAAAGCCATCAGCGTCAGATGGGTTTTCAAGCAGAAGTTAAAGCCAGATGGCTCAATTGGCAAACATAAAGCAAGGTTGGTAGCCAGAGGATTTCTACAGAAACCTGGGCTGGATTATTCTGAAGTGTTTGCACCTGTAGCAAGACATGAAACAATCAGAATGGTGATTGCAATAGCTGCTAACAGGAATTGGCCTCTGATGCATTTAGATGTAAAATCTGCATTTCTGAATGGTCCATTAGAAGAAGAAGTTTACGTGTCACAACCTCCTGGATTTGTGAAAAAGAATCAGGAAGGGATGGTGTACAGGTTATACAAAGCTCTATATGGATTGAAACAAGCGCCCAGAGCTTGGAATCAGAAGATTGATTCATTTTTCAAGAAGCAAGGCTTTCAGAAATGTGAGATGGAGTACGGTGTCTATGTTCAGCATACTTCTGAAGGCAATATGACTCTGGTATGTTTATATGTTGATGATATACTATTGACTGGAAGTTCTGAACAGGAGATAGCCAAGTTCAAGAAGGTTCTAATGAATGAATTTGAAATGACTGATCTAGGCAAAATGACATACTTTCTAGGGACGGAGTTCAGATATTCTGAGAAAGGTATCATTTTGCATCAGCTCAAGTATGAATTAGAACTTCTGAAGAGATTTGATCTGAAGAATTGTAAGATGGCTGTCACACCTTCTGATACAAATCAGAAACTGGATTCAGACTCTGAAGGAAAGGATGTGGATGCTACAACCTTCAAACAGTTGGTTGGTTCTCTGAGGTATCTGTGCAATACCAGACCTGATATTTGCTACTCTGTTGGGATGGTTAGTAGGTTCATGAGTAAACCTAAGTGGTCCCATTATCAAGCTGCTGTCAGGATTCTGAGGTATATCAAAGGAACTCTGAAGTATGGAGTGTTATTTCCCTCTGGAGGAAATAATGAGTCAGAACTTCTGAGTTATTCAGACTCTGATTGGTGTGGAGACAGAGTTGACAGAAGAAGTACATCTGGGTACTTGTTCAAATTTCTGGGAGGTTCCATTTCTTGGTGTTCCAAGAAGCAACCTGTTGTGGCGTTGTCAACCTGTGAAGCTGAATACATTGCAGGTGCTGTTACTGCATGCCAAGCTGTGTGGATTCTGAATCTGTTGCAGGATCTGAAGATTAAGGTAGACAAACCTCTGAAGTTGATGATTGACAACAAGTCTGCAATCAATCTTGCCAGAAACCCAGTGCTGCATGGGAGAAGCAAGCATATTGAGACCAAGTATCATTTTCTGAGACATCAAGTTCAGAGTGGAGTGTTAGAAGTTGTACACTGCAGCACTCAGAAGCAGTTGGCAGATGTTCTGACGAAAGCTATCAAGACTGATCAATTTCTCAGATTAAGGGATGGAATTGGTGTTACAAGTTTTGATGGAATATGAATTAAGGGATGGTATTAGTAATAATTCATATTTTATTATATTATTTTCTTAAGCCCATAAGTTTGTTAGAGGGTATTTCAGTATTTTATCTTATTCTAGTAACCCTAGTTTTAGCCTATAAATAGGGTGACAATCATTGTAACTCTTAATCCTGTTTTCTTCTGCCGTCATTCTTAATAGAATATTTCTACCTTTCATCATTTATTCTACCTTTGCACCAACAATTCCTGTGTTATTTGCGATGCATGGCCGGTCCTAAATCCAGATAAAAAAGCGGATTGTGTTAGGCGGTTAGACAACCAACCTAAAGTGGAATCTCTATAATATAGATCAACTATGAAATAATGTGAATGCTAATTCGTTTCCCGTAAGTAACACGCAATATGACTCTAGTATAATATCAAAAAGAACAAAGGCCGCTGCATTGCCGCCTTGATGCAGTGAAAAATAAGCAAGAGTTCTCACATTTTCATGAACGGGTGTGGGTAAAAAAATTAGTTCATGAGAGTAGAATTTATTTTGGATCATTGAACATATGCACACTTACGGATAAATTTATGGAAATAGTAGATTCTATAGTTAGGAGGAAGATCAATTTTATGTGCCGACAAAGAAACTAAGTGGAGAGGTAAAAAAACAAAAGAGTTAGACAATTCAGGATTTAAGTTTTGGTATACCGGAAAAGTTAGATCGGGAAATTGGATGGGGATTATTGTGGACAATGAGTGGAAGAAAGATAGTGTGGATGTGAAAGAGTAAGAGATTAAATCATAGTCTAGATTGAATCATAGTGTGAAAGAGTAAGAGATTGTAGCGGAGTAGGACACCTTTAATATTATTAGTGCTTATGCTCCTCAACTTGGGTTAGCAAAACACCTTAAGGTACAATTTTGGGAGAATTTCGAAGGCTTACTTCAGTTATACCCCAAGGAGATAAGCTTTTTCTATGAGGGGATCTAAATAGATATGTAGGGAGTGTGACAATGGATTTTAAAGGCGTGCATGAGGGTATGGTCTAGTGGAGGTGAATTTTGGTTTTGAACTTAGGGATAAAGAATTGTGGTGGTAGAATGAAAGTGTTCAAAGTAAAGTTAGAGTAAAATAGGATTTTTTTTCTAGGTGTAAAAATTTTGAAACTTGGGAAAAGTATAAGAAAGTTAAGAATGAGACCAAAAAGGCGGTGAGTGTGTCGCTTGCGCGAAAATAAGGTGCCGGCATGACAGAAGAGTCGCCACCTTTCGTTATTTATCCCTCAGAGCGGGAAAGGAAACGATCGGAAAAACCTGACGAATAAGGGTAAGACAAGGTCGTCGCAACCATTGTCTGGGTTCGGGAGTCGGTTACGCAAGGGGAAGGTATTAGCACCCCTCACGTCCGTCGTACTCGACGGGATCCTCGTTTGCTTGTTTACTTGGACGGTTTGGTTATAATCTATCTACCTATCAAGGCTGGCTGAAAAAGAAAAGAAAAATGACTCGGCAAAGCGTCGCACTTTATGCCTACGTATTCTCATCAGAGAATGAGAAATCAGAGTCAACGTAGTTCGGCCTACGAAGGATTACGGGGGAAGGTTGCTCGCTAGGACGTCGCGTCCTATGCCTACGTACTTTCATCTGGTATGAAAGATCAGAGCAAACGTAGTTCGGGAAACTACGGGTTATCTCCTAACAGAAGTGTTTTTTATTGTATTTGCGATCTCAATCGCACTAGAGACTATGACCTGAGAGGGAATGCGTCCTTCCTCAGATAGCTTAAGGCTCGTAACGTACGAAAGAAGTCATTCATGATTACTGTATCTTAAACTGCTTTGAGGTGAGAAGAGAACAAGCCCAACTAGGAGGAAGACTATCAAGTCCTACTGTTATCATGCCATGGATTCATCCTATGGTTGAGGTTTGAACAGGGAACTCCTAGATGTTGTCATGCATAGGTTTCAACCTAAAAGTCTATCATCAAATCCTCATCAGAAGAAATGAGAGTCCTAAGGGATCATGTCAATGATACACCAAAACAGACAAAAGCATCAGCTTTAACAGTAAAATGCATGCAATGCAAGTGAGGGAGGAAATGTGTGTGGGGCTTTAGCCTCCACAAGCTCGTCTCGACCTCAAGCTAGTCATGAAATAACAGTAATCGTACTGAAGATAAACAACATGCTATCAAGCAATATACAGGTAAAAGAAATGAGGTGCCATCAGGCAAACAAAACATGCTTGAGAAAGAATCATCTACTCCCTAATCCTAACCCTGACACAGAATCCTGATCAAATCTAAGCAAAGCCCTAAAGCAAAACCTAACCAAAAGAAATCAATCCCAGTCTTCAAGCTTCAAACAAGCTTACCAAAGAAAGGGAGCTAAGTAAGCAAGCCCATAGTGTCTTCCTCAGGAAAGCACTAGGAGGTGTATACTCAGGAGTCATACCCTATGTGGCTCAACCACTGTGATCAGTTTACATTCCTCCTCAGGAGAAATTAAACTCACATGTTGGCTCCAACATCATTGGATATTTAGGAAATCCTATCTGAACTAGTGGAACTAAATGAACAGACTCATAGGACCTTCCTCAGGAAAGTACTAGGAGGCTTCCACTTAGGAGTTGTATCCTATGTGGTTCAACAACTGTGATCAGTTTACATTCCTCCTCAGGAGAAACTAAACTCACAAGTTGGCTCCAACATCATTGGATACTTGAGAAATCCTAGGTAAACTAATGGAACTAAGTGAATAGACCCATAGGACCTTCCTCAGGAAAGTGCTAGGAGGCTTCCACTTAGGAGTTGTATCCCATGTGGCTCAACAACAGGTGATCAGTTTACATTCCTCCTCAGGAGAAATTAAACTCACAAGTTGGCTCCAACATCATTGGATACTTGAGAAATCCTAGGTAAACTAATGGAACTAAGTGAATAGACCCATAGGACCTTCCTCAGGAAAGTGCTAGGAGGCTTCCACTTAGGAGTTGTATCCCATGTGGCTCAACAACAGGTGATCAGTTTACATTCCTCCTCAAGAGAAATTAAACTCACAAGTTGGCTCCAACATCATTGGATACTTAAGAAAAAGGTGAGAAGAAAGAATGAAAGTCATTCATAGTGCCTTCCTCAGGAAAGTACCATGAACTTCCTTCAAACTTCAGGATCTCAAACCTCACAGACAGGGAATAATCCAAGCTCTGGGTCTCTGAGTCTTGATCTACAATCCTCTTTTCCATCATGCTCTCCAACAAGACCTCCAAGACAACACAAGCCCCACAACAAATTCCCAAACATAAACCCCAGAGATGAACAGATAACCACAGGACAGACAAAATCATCAGCTAACTTCAGAAAATACCTAAAAATACTAAACCAAGGGGGGAAAATCTAACAATTATTCACAAGGGTCTACAACATCTACCCATAACATCCACATATGCCTCTACCCAAAAATCAAGACAAAACTATCTAAAGAAAATGAATTTCCTCACCTATGCACAACATAAACCCTAATTAGGCACCCTAATGCTACCCTAATTAAACTAAACAAATTTTAATCTAAAAATCAAGAATTAAATCCTATGGGGAACTATGATTCAATACCTAATTACACAAAAAAGAAAGAATTAAAAAGACTAAGGGAAAGTCTTAAAATAAATTCTACAAAATTGAATATCAAACTAAACATATTAAAAAGCTATTTAAAAGAAAAATCTATTAAAAATGTGAAAAGAAAATAAAATGGACATTTTATTTATTTATAATTTTCTAGACAAATTCATGAACACATAGAAAAAACAAGGATTAAAAAATGTTAAATTTTCTATTTTTTATGAATTTTTTAAAGTGCAAGAAAATTAAATGGAATTAAAATAAAAAGAAATCAATTAAAGGGGGAGGGGGTGTGATAAGCAAGGCACGCTAGTTCAATTTCAGAATGGGCTAAAAGGGGGCGGGGTGCGCGTAGCAAGTTGGACCCAGGCCCAGGTCTTCAGCTTTAATGAAACGCTGCGTTGCAGCGGGGAGGTTTCCCTCCGTTTTCATTTTAAAACCTGGCCACACGATTAGAGGAAAAGGTCAAGAATTCAGAGAGATCCAACGGCCAACAACCATCGTCCCCAAACTGATCTAGGGTTTTCAGAAAACCCAGAATCCATGCATGGATCTTCTCCTGGCTCGTTCTCTCTCCACACTTGATGGTTTTCAAAAATTCCAAAAGGGAAAATGGTCTACAGATTAAGGGGAACAAGGCTATACGAGTGGTTTTCATTAATTCTCCTTGAATCATTCAAACAGAAAACTTCAAAGCTCGGGTACCACCATATTTTCCTGAGATCAATGTTTCTAAAACTCAAATTTAATGATCCAATCTTGTTCTTTATACTACCCTAACCATGCTAATCTAATCTATGCTAACTAAAACTCACTACAAAGCTTGTTCTTGGAAATTAAAGAATCTTGCACCTGCCATGAAACCTCATACAGAGCTCTCAAACTCATGGGAAAAGATCAACTAACCTAGTACACTAATTCTACACCTAAAGAATTAACAGAAACTACATAAATAAAGAGATTCGTGGGAAGAAAGAAACCTGTCAAGGTTCAATGGTGTGTGTAGCTAGGGCTTGATTCAGAGCTTGCAAGGGCTTCAAGATGATCCTTTGATGATGGACAACCTTCTGTTTGCACTGGTTTTGGAAAAGAAAGCTTGTAGTGAAAGAAATCCCAAGTTGCTTGATCTTGAAGGAAACTCTTCAATGGCAACTTCTCTCTCTCTTTCTCCTCTGAATTTCTCAACCTTCACCAACCTCATACTCATCATGATTCCCTCTTCTTATAATGATCAATAGAAACTTCTAGATTCATCTAGAAAGTGCTAGAAAGGTCTTGATTTTCTCATGTGAGGATAAGTTGAAAATCCCATGCATCATGCCTTAAACCTTGCAAATTGGTGTCAAATTATCCTTATGTGAGATGTTGAGAAGGAATGTACAAAAACAAGCCTCTTTCTTGCCTTGTGTTAAGATTTCCAAGGGTGCCTTAATATGCAAGTTTCAATTTTCCAAAGCATGTCCCATTTTAAAGCCTCAAATGAAAATTCTATTTAAACCAATTTTCTCAAAATGATGTTTCCAATCAAAATGATATATTGGATGACCTATTTTGGATTCCTAGATCTTCCAAACCAATTTTCAAATTCAACTTTTTAAACTTATAAGCCATTTTTAGTTCATTTTTAACC
This sequence comes from Lathyrus sativus, assembly GCA_963859935.3. NCBI lineage: Eukaryota > Viridiplantae > Streptophyta > Magnoliopsida > Fabales > Fabaceae > Lathyrus > Lathyrus sativus. The sequence continues at coordinate 674,271,318 of OZ012739.1, read as the reverse complement.
AATCATGAAAATCCATGCTATGAGCTTTTCCAACAATTCATGACCTCTTTTCTAGACTTAAAATCACATTTTGAACAACTTTCATGTTTTGAGTTTTTCCATTTGAGGCTTGGAACTAGGAGATATGGCCTTTGCTTAAAATGACCTATAACTGACAAATGACCAAAATACCCCTGTCTTGTTCAAACCATAAGTTGAGTTCCACAAATCCTATCAAGGACTTCTACCACTCAAATTAAAGCTAAGAAGATTCCCTTCAACATTCATGTTGACCAAGAGATCATAGGAATCATCCTACTAGGGAAAAAGTTGTCTGCAAGTTGGGTGACTTTCAAGGACCCAGATTCACACACCTCTGCTGACCTGTAATTTGTCAAAACCATAACTTGAGCTCTGCAACTCCTATCAAGGACTTCCACCACTCAAATTAAATCTAAGAACAAGCTCTACAACATTCATGTTGTGGGGAAGATGAGATATCAATCACATCTAGAGCTAAAACTGCCTAGAAGATAGGGATCAAACTAGGGTTTTTTCACTGACAATCCTTGGAAACCCTGACTTGAAACTTCTCAAACTCCTCAATCATGATGAGTTGGTCTAGGAATCATCTTTATAACATCTCTATGCATCATTCCATGATCTCATGGCCCTTGGGTTAGGTCTCAGCCTTCTCCAAATCTTCAGCTGATCTAGGGTTGACCCAGTCAAAACCCTAATTCTACCATTCATGGTTGAATCTCCTGAATTCTTGCATAATGACCCCTCTGGGCTTCATGATGGCTATCAAGACATCTCATAGGCTTTCTCAAAACATCAAGTTCATTCTCAAGGTCTCAGAATCATCTGAGGAGCACCCACAACTCTCAAGCTATGAAGCAGACAACCCTGATTTCAACCCACTTCTTCTGAGGATCTCTTGAACTGCCTGATGAAGGTATCAACTTTCAAACACTCAATGAATAAATAATTGTTGGTCAAATTTTGGGGTGCAACAGCTGCCCCTATTCAAACGGCTTGAACCTGACTGGGTGAGAAGTGAACGGCTCTCAACCAATCAAGGTGCGAGACGATTGAATATCGGTAAACCCGAAAATTTGCCAACTACGCGAGCACACGGTACTCCGCGGGGAACAAATCTTCGAATATTGCAACACTAGCTGCTCAACAACTAGCTGGAGAAATATCGATCTGACATCGCCGTCAGTTATCCATGTTAACTTCTTCTGATATTGCCTTCAGACAATCACAACACCCAACATCGCCGCTGGAGGACTGAATCTGACATCGCCGTCGGAAACACATATCACTTGGAGACACTGGACATCACCATCGTACAAACATCATCTCTGATGGGGATTTAAAGAGTCTGACCTCGCCGTCAAACAAATATCCAACCTCGCCGTCGAACAAACCTGATCTGACCTCGCCGCCGGACAAATGATGATCTGACCTCGCCGTCAAATCCAAACATTCAACCTCGCCGTCGAACAAATGATGATCTGACCTCGCCGTCAAATCCAAACGTTCAACCTCGCCGTCGAACAAACATCCAACCTCGCCGCCGGACAAATGATGATCTGACCTCGCCGTCAAATCCAAACGTTCAACCTCGCCGTCGAACAAACATCCAACCTCGCCGCCGGACAAATGATGATCTGACCTCGCCGTCAAATCCGACCGTTCAACCTCGCCGTCGAACAAACATCCAACCTCGCTGCTGGACAAATGCAACACTGAACAACTCTGACCTGGGGTTCACCCCTGGTAAATGGAACAAAAGGTACACTTGCGTATTTGAAACTACTCCGCTGGGAATGAGAGACTTAACCGAGCACACTCTGATCTGGGGTTCACCCTCAGAACCATAACGAACATCGGAATACTGCTGCACACTGCCCTCCGTAGAACTTCAACATTAGATATATATGAAACCCTGGCCCCTGGCCATTTCCAGCTTCAGCTAGAAAAGATCTTTAAGTATTTCTGAAGATGAATGAAACTCTTGGCCCCTGGCCACTCCAGATCCGCTGGAGAATCTTCAAGTTCTTCTGAAGAAAGATGAAACCCTGCCCGTCGGCTATTCCAGCTTCAGCTAGAAAAAACATCCTTGGCCTTCAAGGATGTAAACTTTGCCCGTCGGCAACTCTGCAGGAGGTATCTTCGACTTCAGTCTAAAGAAATGGTCCTTGGCCTTCAAGGATACATGGATCTGCCTTCAGGCAACTCCGCCTCTGCTATAGAGTATCCGTGACTTCAGTCAGGGATATATTTCGGCCTTCAGTCCGAAAAAATGAATCCTAGGTCATTCATGACCTTGGGGATAACCTTGCCCTTAGGCACCTTCGCTTCAGCTTAGGAAATCTGTGACTTCAGTCAAAGAAATGGTATCCTGAGCCATTCATGACTCTACGGGGATTCAAACACTTTGCCTTCAGGCAAAACTCCGCTTCAGCTGGAGAAACATCTTCGACTTCAGTCAGAAGAAAAACTATCCACTTGATCGCGATCAATCATCACCTCAGGACAACTGACTTGGTCTTCAGACCAACACTGATCATCTTGAATACAAAATTTGGAACCTTGTCCTCAGCCACACGTTGATTCATCAACAAGGACATCCGAGCTCACAGGAACCTTCAGATATCGCCTTCAGGCATTCACGGAGTCAATCTTCAGATTAGACATCACTGTTGGAGCAGACGTATCACGCTGCTAAGGACTTCAAGAATCATCTTGAACAAACAACTCCGTCGGGCACCTTCAAGAATCATCCTGAACCGATAACCATTCTGGAGACTTTATTCTGCTGGATACTCCAGGAATCTTCCTGGGCAACTCTTGCTGGGGGACGCTACCGGGGAGCTCAAGAATCATCCTAAGCAAACAACTCGGGAAGCTGCACTGAGGTCTTAAGAATCATCTTAAGCAAACGGCCCTGCTGAAGATTTCAAGAATCGTCTTGAACTGGAGACTTCGCTGGGGGATCTCAAAAATCATCTTGAGCGAGCGACTGTGGGAATTACATCGGGGTCTTAAGAATCATCTTAAGAAAGCGACCTTGTTGGAGAGAATATCAGGAATCGTCCTGAGCAACTGGTCTCTTGGTGGAACACCTGTAAGACAAGCATAATAGTAACCTGGATCATGCTTATGATGCGTATGCTTCTGTGCTATGCCCCACACGGTGGGAATGTTATGCGTTCATGCTAGATGTTATGCAATCATGCACAATGCTATGCAATGTTAAATGCTCTGCAGTGTTAAATGCTATGCAGTCATGCACAATGATGCGATCCCGTCAGCAAAATAAATGCCGAGGGGGAAATTCTCCTGTCGAGGAGAAAGCACTACTCAGATAGAGGAATCATCCTGCTGAGGAGAACGTGGACACGCCGATATCAATCGGACTCTGTCTGGGGAAATGATCTTCCGGTTGACTGCTGCAGGGCAAACAACTTCAGCTGACTGCTGCAGGGGGACAAAGCTCTACGAGAACTTGGACCTGCTGATATCAATCGCGAGAATAAACTGCGTGGCCGTCTCGGCTACTCTTCTGGGGATGACCACTCTGTGGGGAAACAACTTCAGCTGCTCAACACTCCACTAGGGAAAAACCAATCATGATCTGATCAACTTCCAAGGACTCGGCTCTCTTGGACATCTGCAAACTCGGCTGAGGAAGGAGAAGTTATTCTGCTTCGCTGGAGAGAGTGCGACTCTGGGGAAATACAGCATCAGCTGTTCCAACACTCTACTGGGGAAGAGGGAATCATCCAACTTCAGGAGAGAACATAACTCTGGTGGGGAATCTCAATTCCGCTGGAGACTTCAGTCTGGCACCATCAGTTACAGCGTATTCCAGCGTATGAATCATTTCCTACGAATCCTGCACTTGTGACCCGGTGCTGGGGGAGACACCTGCTTCGGCGACTGACTCAGCTGATGAGGTGACATTCCTTCAGGATGCGTCTGCTTGGGGAAGAGAATCATCTCTGCCTGGTGGACATATCAATGCTCACTGCTCTGCGTTCAGATTCTGCGGAGGAGAGACTACTGAACTCTGCTGGAGAAGGAGGACTCATCCTGCTTCGGGGATGCGCACGGCACATCTTCTGGAAGGTGCTACACCTGCAACAACATAAACAAACCGACAAGATACCCTCCTCAAAGGGGCCTATCCAGGTTATTATCTCGTGACAATATTCAATTAATTGTTTCAACAATCAATGGGCCTAGGCCCGTAAGTTTATGTATGCGCATTTTATTAAAAACATCGGCGTTTTCGTTCGCAAACAAAACAGATAAATGCTAAATAGGCAAGCAGAATTGCTGAATAATGTGCATTTTATTGATGATGAACCCCTGAATGGGCAAAAATGTTTTACAACAGAGGCAAGCTCCTGGAATGAGGAAGCCGCGCAAAAAATAAAACATAAATATACATCAGTATATACAAATGTCGGCAACGAGGCGTAGACGAACACCATGAGTTGATCCCTCTAAGACCCACTTGACTTCGATACTTCTCCGACGTTTCAGCTTCGGAAGAGATTGATTCAGATAAACGGCCCTCAGGTCTTCCAAACCACTAAACAATGAAAGTCCACACGCGGAACGCAGTCATTTGCTTATTCAAATCCCTAACTTTTGTGTGAACCGCCCTTTACGGGTTTTCAGTTCACCGGGATACCCTTTTTTGCCGAAGCCGCCCAGTGTAGGTTTTCGACTTCGCGGGTGTACATTTTTTTCAATATATCCCTAATTTTTGCCCGAACCTTTTATTCTGTTTTTGGTTCGCCGGGATGCCCCCTTTTTGCCTGGACTCTTTCTTTTTTGTCCAGCGGGTCTCTTTCAAGCAAAGTATTTTTTAACTGCGTCCGCGTTCACCGGGGATGCAAAATCTTCACCATCCATCGTGTATAACAACAAAGCTCCTCCTGAGAAGACCTTGCTGACGACATACGGCCCTTCGTAATTCGGAGTCCATTTGCCCCGGTGATCGGAGTGTGGCGGAAGAATTTTCTTCAGGACGAGATCACCCGTCTGAAAGCTTCTAGGACGCACCTTCTTATCATAAGCTTTCTTCATTCGGCTTTGGTACAGGCGACCAAATGCAATCGATGCCAACCTCTTCTCGTCCATCAGGCTGAGTTGGTTCAAGCGATTCGTAATCCATTCTGCCTCGTCGAGTTTCACATCAACCAAAACTCGCAAAGAAGGAATCTCCACCTCTAACGGTAGGACAGCTTCCATACCATACACCAAGGAGAAAGGAGTTGCCCCGGTCGACGTACGCACCGTAGTACGATAACCGTGCAAGGCAAACGGCAGCATCTCGTGCCAATCTTTGTAGGTCACAACCATCTTCTGCACAATCTTCTTTATGTTCTTGTTGGCCGCTTCGACGGCGCCATTCATCTTCGGCCGGTAAGGAGATGAGTTGTGGTGTTCAACCTTGAAGCTCTGGCACAGCTCCTTCATCATCTTGTTATTCAAATTCGAACCACTATCAGTAATAATCCGCTCGGGAATTCCATAGCGACAGATGATGTCCCTCTTTATGAATTTAGCTACCACCTGCTTGGTCACATTAGCGTACGAGGCTGCCTCCACCCATTTGGTGAAGTAGTCGATAGCTACCAGAATGAAACGATGACCATTGGACGCAGTGGGCTCGATCTTGCCTATCATGTCGATGCCCCACATGGAGAACGGCCAAGGGGAGGACATGACATTCAATGGGCACGGCGGCACATGAGCTTTATCAGCATAAATCTGGCACTTATGACATTTCTTCGCGAATCTGAAGCAATCCGACTCCATAGTCAGCCAGTAATACCCTGCTCTCAGGATCTTTCTCGTCATGGCGTGCCCGCCGGCGTGCGTACCAAATGTGCCCTCATGGACTTCTTCCATGAGCATACTTGCTTCTTTCTCATCTACACATTTGAGTAGCACGAGATCGTGGTTTCTCTTATACAACACTCCATCAGGATTGAGATAAAAGTTTCCAGATAGCCTCCTTAGAGTCTTCTTATCCTGGGTTGACGCACCCGCAGGATACTCCTTAGTCATAAGGAAGGTCTGGATGTCGTGGAACCATGGCTTGCCGTCGTTGGCATCCTCGATTGCAAACACAAACGCCGGTCTATCAAGACGCGAAAGTACAATTCTTGGAGCCTCATTCCAATAATTGACTTTATACATTGAAGCCAATGTGGCTAAGGCATCAGCCATCTGATTTTCAGCCCTGGGTACATGATGAAGCTCCACTCGGTCGAAGAACGGAAGCAGCCTCCTGGCCTAATTCATGTACGGCACTAAGTTCGCTTGACGAGTTTCCCACTCCCCTTTAATCTGATTGATTACAAGCGCTGAGTCACCATATATGTCTAGATTCTTGATTCTCAAATTAATTGCCTCTTCTAGACCCATAATACATGCTTCATACTCGGCTTCATTGTTGGTAACTGGAAACGTCAGTCTCGCAGTAAACGGGATGTGGGATCCGTGAGGAGTCGTGATGATAGCCCCGATACCACTTCCATAGGAATTAACCGCTCCGTCGAATATCAACTTCCACTGAGACTTCCTATCTGGCCCCTCATCGGGGAATGGCTCATCGCAATCCTTCGCCTTGAGAAACATAATATCCTCGTCAGGGAATTCGAACTTCATTGGCTGGTAGTCTTCGATTGGCTGTTCGGCAAGGTAATCAGACAATACGCTCCCCTTAATGGCTTTCTGAGAGACGTACTGAATGTCATATTCCGTTAACACCATTTGCCATCTGGAAATCCTGCCCGAAAGAGCCTGCTTCTTGAAGACGTACTTGATCGGATCCATCTTCGAAATTAGCATAGTGGTGTGATTGAGCATATACTGTCGTAGACATTTGGCAGCCCAAGCTAACGCACAACACGTCTTCTCCAGCATCGAGTATCGAGATTCACACTCAGTGAACTTTTTACTCAAATAATAAATGGCATGCTCTTTTCTACCCGTCTCGTCATGCTGACCGAGAACACACCCCATACTATTCTCCAGAACCGTCAGGTACATGATTAATGGCCGTCCAGCCACTGGGGGTATCAAGATTGGAGGTTCTTGAAGATACTGCTTTATTTTGTCGAATGCCTTATGGCAATCCTCATTCCAAGTAATCGCCTGATCTTTCTTTAAAAGCTTGAACATCGGTTCACAAGTGGCCGTGAGCTGAGAGATAAACCTTGCAATGTAGTTTATTCGGCCCAAGAAACCACGAACTTCTTTTTCTGTTTTCGGCGCTGGCATTTCTTGGATAGCTTTTATTTTCGCAGGATCAACTTCAATACCCCTTTCACTAACGATAAACCCCAATAACTTTCCGGACCGCACTCCGAAAGTGCACTTGTTAGGATTCAGCCTCAGCCTGAACTTCCTAAGCCTTTCAAACAGCTTCAACAAATTGACCAGATGCTCTTCCTCCGTTTGGGACTTCGCAATCATGTCATCAACATAGACCTCGATCTCATGATGAATCATATCATGAAACAAAGTTACCATTGCTCGCTGGTAAGTGGCCCCTGCGTTCTTCAGACCGAAGGGCATTACCTTATAGCAGAATGTTCCCCAGGGGGTGATGAACGTTGTTTTCTCCATGTCTTCCGATGCCATCTTAATCTGATTGTAACCGGAGAAGCCATCCATGAATGAAAACACGGAAAACTGGGTTGTGTTGTCGACCAACACATCGATATGAGGCAACGGGAAATCATCCTTAGGGCTCGCCCTATTCAAATCCCGATAATCGACGCACATGCGTACCTTACCGTCCTTCTTCGGTACAGGCACTATGTTGGCGACCCACGGAGGGTAAGTGGTAACGGCTAGAAATCCTGCGTCCAACTGCTTCTGGACCTCTTCTTTGATTTTTACAGCCATGTCTGGTCTAGTCCTCCTGAGCTTCTGCTTGACTGGAGGGCAATCTTCTCGCAACGGCAAGCGATGAACCACGATATCAGTGTCAAGTCCGGGCATATCTTCATATGACTGTCGCTACTGCGAAAATCGGCGCCGGCTTGACAGGAGAGTCGCCACCGTGCGTTATTTATCCCTCAGAGCGGGAAAGGAAACGCTCGAAGTAAACCTCGCAAAGACGGGAAAAGGTATGGTCATCGCAACCATAGCCTGGGTTCGGGAGTCGGTTACGCAAGGGGAAGGTATTAGCACCCCTCACGTCCATCGTACTCGATGGGATCCACGCTTGGTGTTTATAGGTAAAAGGGTGTGTTATCTATCTACGCTAATGGCTGGTCTGAAAAGAAAATAAAAGGACAGGACTCGACAGAACATACGGTGTTCTGGGCCTACGTATTCCCTCGTGCAATGGGAAAGTCAGAGTCAACGTAGTTCGACTGCCTACGTCTAAACGGGGAAAAGGTTGCTCGCCAGGACATCGCGTCCTGTGCCTACGTACTTTCATCTGGTATGAAAGATCAGAGCAAACGTAGTTCGGCTAACTACGGGTAAACAGGGGCTCTCACACAGCAGTAAGAAAACAAACTGGTCCTAAAGGCTCGGGGACCTATAACTACGATCTGGTCTCAAATGCACTCGGGCAAGAGAAAGGGATAACAATTAGTCGTTAGCGGGAAAGTCTCGATCGCACAGCCGCGAGAGAACAAAGGGTTAGCCGTTAGTGTGCTCGCTAGGATATCGCATCCTATGCCTACATATCTTCGTCTGGTACGAAGAATCAGAGCAGCTGTAGTTCAGCTAACTACGGGTCAAGCTACTCAAAAGCTCCTACAGAAAGGAAAGGGAAACCCTAAAACTATAGCTGAGAAACAGGGGAATCTACCTACTGCTATCATGCCTGGTTGACCATCCTAATGTCTATCATAACAACTCCGCAGCGGAGAAGTCAGAGCTCCTAACGGATCATGGCAACAGGACTAAACTACAAACAAGAAACTGCCAAGTAAAGGAATACTGAAAGTATGCATGAATGCAACAACTAAACAAACAAGGCGCAAAGGCCGCAAACCACAAAGGCAAGGGAGCTCAGCTCTACCGAATACCAACAAGCAAAGCCACTCAATAACAAACAAGCAGAAGGAGGACCACCTCAACTTCTCATGCACACAAAGTCTACTTCTAAGATGCACCTATTCAGAACTATCTAGATGAATACCTAAGTCTAATGCAACATAACATCATACAAGTCAAACAACACAAAGAGAAGGCAAGCTAACCTGACAAGCCCCTAATCTATCTCTAAACAGAACTCTGCACAACACCCTAAGCAAAGATCTAAGCAAAAATTCTAATCAAAACCCTAAGCAAGAGGAATCAATCCCAGTCTCCAAGCTTCAGAGCAAGCTTACCAGAGAAAGGAAGCTAAGCAGACAAGCCCATAGTGCTTTCCTCAGGAAAGTACCAGGAGGTTACTACTCAGGAGTCATATCCTATGCGGCTCGACAACTGTGATCAGTTTACATTCCTCCTCAGGAGAAACTAAACTCACATGAAGGCTCCGGCATCACTAGATACTTTGAGAAAACCTATATGCACTAAGGGAACTAAGTGAATAGACCCATAGGACCTTCCTCAGGAAAGTACTAGGAGGCTGACACTTAGGAATTGTATCCTACGTGGCTCAACAACTGTGATCAGTTTACATTCCTCCTCAGGAGGAATTAAACTCACAAGTTGGCTCCAACATCACTGGATACTTGAGAAATCCTAGACAAACTAATGGAACTAAGTGATCAGACCCATAGGACCTTCCTCAGGAAAGTACTAGGGGGCTTCCACTTAGGAATCGTATCCCATGTGGCTCAACAACATGTGATCAGTTTACATTCCTCCTCAGGAGAAATTAAACTCACAAGTCGGCTCCGACATCATTGGATACTTAAGAAAGAGGTGAGAAGAAAGAATGAAAGTCATTCATAGTGCCTTCCTCAGGAAAGTACCATAAACTCCCTTCAAACTTCAGGATCTCGAACCTCACAAACAGACAACAAGCTCCTAGACTAAGCCTCAATCCACTGCATCCTTGCAAGCTCCAACAGGACTGCAACCAGCTCCTATCCTTAAGAAGAACCCACAGGCCAACAAACCACAAGAGACTATCTCTGAAGTTCAACCACAGTTGAACTTCAAAGTCAGAAGTCATCAAGACTTCTCCTATCTTCAAGCTCAGACAAATCATATCAGAACATCCTACAAAAATCTATTAAAAATCTAATGGGAGACCTACATGGCTCTAGGATAACATACTGAAAAATCAGAACAAAATTCAACACCAGGTGAAAGAACTAAAATCAGCAACACAGACATATCCACAAACCAATTTATTCAACATCAATAACAATGAAAAAATGCAATTAAAATGAAAATGCATGATTAAGCTAATGTTTCTGCACTATAAAATTCTACATTGAATTACGAGTCTACAGAAAAAAGAACGGAATTATTTGACTAAATCTACTATTTTTTATTAATTTTCTAATGATATGTATGCACTAAAGAATATTAAAAAAGTCAATTAAATGGAAAATATACAAAAAAAAAAAAATAGCAAACAAAAATAAAATGGCATTTTTATTTTTATACAATTTCCTAAACATTTTCATGAAATGGCTGAAAAAAGAAGAGTTAAAAAAAAAACAATTATTTTCATTTTATTAGGAATTTTCTAATATACAAAGAAATAAAAGAAATTAAAGAAAATAAAATTGAAGTAAAACTGGAGGGGGGTTTAAACTAGCAGGTTTCCAATTATTCTTCATTGGGCTTACGCCCAGGGGGGTGCAGCTAGCATGAGGGCCTAAAGCCCAAACTAATTCACTCTGATCTCTCAAACGGGGGGGGGGGGGGGGGAATTGAGCAAACTGGGAGGTGTGCGTTAGCAAACGCGTTTGGGCTTGGCCCAAACCTAACCCTAACCCAAATTGGGAACCCTAACAAACAAAACCAAATTCCCTTCCATCTCTCTGGTACTGTTCACCACCTCTAATCCCAAACCCTAGCCGCTCACTCTCATCTTCCTCACCTCAAACAATTCCCAGAAAACCCCAAACCCTTCAATCAGCTCAAACTTATACGAATCAACCCTAGAATCTTAATCCTCAAAACAAAAACAAAACAAAAAAACTTATGCTAAGAACATTCATGGCGGTTATGAGAAAGGACTAACCTGAAACGAGGACGTTGCTGGGATTCTTTTGGAGGCTCAGTGAAAATTGCTACGAGAGAGGAAGATCTTGACGTCTTCCTGACCGTTGAAGGAACTCACGGAGGCCCTGAAGCACGCGTCAAAGCTTGCTCGAATTCTCTTGAACAAATTAGCGAAGAACTCCACGAATTCTACGAAGATCTGGGATGAGAAACTCAAGAACTGATGAAGCTATGATTCTGAAGCAGACGGATCTTGAAGATCCTTTGAGTGGCGTAAATGTCCTGAGGAAGATCTTCAGAGGATCGCTGATGTTCGTTGGTGGATGGATGTTCCTGGAAATTCTTTGGATGAGGATTGTTGGCGTTCTGGAAACCTTGAAGAACGATGAAGATCGTTGAATGTGTTCTGGAAAACTTCTGGCAAAACGATGAAGGCCTGAGCGAGTTCTGGAGAAGCTATTCTTGAGATGCGACGAGGATGGATGGATTCTGGGGATTTACTTGAGGTTTCCGGCGAGTATGATCTTTCCGGCGAGGTACCGATGAAGGTGGAAGGTGATGAACGGAGCGTTTGGATGAGTTTCTGGCAAAAACGCAGTTTCCGGCGTCTTCAACGGTCTCCGGTGGCCGTTGCGGTGGAGGACGGTGTCTCCGATGGCGTCTGCATGCCCGGCGGCGAAGTCCCGGCGATGCTCCGGTGACTAGCTGTGGTGGTGCCAAGTGTCTCAGGGACTGATGCAGGTGCAACGCGTGGCGCGCATGCACAGAGAGAGAGAGGAAGCGGTGGCTGAGTGGGACGCGTGGCGTAAGCTAGGGGCTTCTGAGTTGATGTGGTGGCGTGATTCCACAGCGTAACGTGGGTCCTCTCTTGAGCCAACACGTGGCTCTTGATATTTAAATGCTGCAATGCGCTGGAAGCTTCCAGAAGGATCTGGAGAGAGCTGGACATTTGGATCATTTTTTGGACGAATCTGGACCCATAATACTGAACAAAAACTGCATTGGGCTGCACTAAAGCCCAAACGAAAATAACCAAAAAAACTGTAAAAAAACTGAATTAACTAAATCTGACTAATAACACTATTAAACCTAATTATCTACTTAAGACTAATCCTAAAACAGAATTAACACCTAATTAAACTAATTTCCTAATCAACTCCAAAAAATGATTAAAGCTCTAATTAATTCTATATTATCCTAATTAAACCTAAAAAAAAATCAATTAACCTAATTAAACTCTAAAAAGTGATTAAAAGTCTAATTAATTCTATATTATCCTAATTTCTTATTAAAGTTCTACCATTATTTAATATCTATTAAAATCTATTATTAAAAAAGAAAAAACTATATTATTTTCTATATTATCTAAAAAACAATTAAACCTATTTTAAAATCTATATAAAATTCTAAAAATGATTTAAACTATTGCAAAAATACAAAAACTCTATTTAAATTCCAGAAAAATCTATAAAGCCTATCTAAAATTCACAAAAGTCTATTAAAATCCTAAAAATGCAGATGAATGCAAATGACCCCCATAAAAGAGCGCACGAGACCAGATCGAATCGAACAGAGATCCCCAGGCATCAGAATATCCTCAAAATTACTGTGCAAGCTAAAAATCACCGAGGAGCGCACAATTTCCCGAAAATAAAACCCCGATAATCTGGACTGAATCTGCCATATCTGATGGACGAAAATCAAGCTGCAAACTCTGATATCCCCTGTTTGCACAAAAATCATATGCCTGAGTTGCGAATATGAATTTAAACCACGAGTCAAATAGGAGAATCGGTTGGTCAAATTTTAGGGTGCAACAGCTGCCCCTATTCAAGCGACTTGGACCTGAAGGGTTTGAAGAGCGCTCAGCCTTCAAACATTCATAGGTACGAGACGGTTGAATACAAATAAAACCCGAAAATTTGCCAACCGCGAGCATATACTGTCAACTGCTTGGGGAATAAAGTCCTGAAAACCGAGTCCAGTTATTATGGCACCAAACTGATCGATCATCTGATGAAGGACTCCTGACTTGAATACCCGTTGCTTGTGATACCCCATATAACAAACCCTGAGGGTTGCAACAAAATACCTGATCCTTTCACATTGCCTACTGATAGGCAGGAAGAGAAACATACTCACATCGCCCAAAGGTGGACGGGAAGACACCCTGATTGAATACTCACCTCGTCTAAGGATAGACGGAAAGACAACATTAATCTCCATATTCGCATCGTCTAAGGATAGACGGGATCATCCTGATCGATGAAACAAATCAATATTCTCGTCGTCTAAGGGTAGACGGGAAGCAATAATCTCCGAATTCACATCGTCTACTGATAGACGGGAAGAAATAATCTCCAAATTCACATCGTCTACTGATAGACGGAATCATCCTGATCGATGAACAAATCAATATTCACATCGTCTAAGGGTAGACGGAATCATCCTGATCGATGAACAAATCACTATTCACATCGTCTAAGGGTAGACGGGATCATCCTGATTGATGAACAAATCAATATTCACATCGTCTAAGGGTAGACGGGATCATCCTGATTGATGAACAAATCAATATTCACATCGTCTAAGGGTAGACGGGAAGAAATAATCTCCATACTCACGTCGTCTAAGGGTAGACGGGAAGAAATAATCTCCATACTTACGTCGTCTAAGGGTAGACGGCAAGACACCATAACGCAATTCAACACCATCCCTTGAATTTCAGAATCCTTCTGTCTACGGGCATTGATGGAAAGATCAACATCTTTGAAGGGGCCACATCGCCAGTGTGGACTGACGGGAAGAAAGCCACCTTTTAAGGAACCATGTCGTCAATAAGAATCGACAATCACGAAAACTGAACATTCTTCGAGGAGCATCGACATCAATAAGGATTGACGGTCAGAAAAGTCCCTCTTGAAACATCATCTCATCCGATAACCAGAAAGAAAGCCACTATCCTAAATATTGTTTTGAAACCCCTCAACAACCAAAGATAGCCGGAGAAGACTCGCTGGGGAAACACCTCATCATACGTATGATCTAGCAATAAGAAAACCGCTGAACAGCAACTCGAAACTTCACATCGTCTGCTGACAGACGGAAAGGAAAGCCACTTGCTATAGAAACTTTATTTTGAACCCCATTGAAAATCAACCCAAAACTTCACATCGTCTACTGATAGACGGGAAGAAAACCACATTCGTACTCCAGACGTCTAATGATAGACGGAGAAATCCACTTATTGAAGGAACACATCGTCAATATGAATTGACGGGAAGAAAAGTCTGTCGACATCAGATGACTGCTTGATCAAAGCATAATTGTTGTCTGATCTGAGATACGAATAATCCGCTGAATCGTCCGAATACTGTTGCTGGATAAATGTCTCTGAACTGATCACAGAGTAATTCACGCGCCATATGAGGCTGATAGAAAACCTGACTTATGCTTCGTATGCATATGCATATGCTTTAATCTTTCTATGGCGTAATGCTCCCTTCTGGATAGAAATGCTACGCATTTTGACAATGATATGCAAGTATGATGCAAATATGATAATGCATGCAATATGCCAATGCAGGCTCGAGTTGCCAGAGAGAGCTAGGTACAGAAAACCACTGCAGCAACAGAAATGCTGAAGACGAGACCAACTCTGCTGGGGATAACCCGGACATCACTGAATTATCCAAGCAAAATAAATGCTGGGAGAGTGAAATCAACTCCGCTGGGGATATTGGGAACTTAACCGAACACCTTGATGAAGTAATACCCTGCCGGGGAATATAACTCCGCTGTGAAATAGCAGATGCGCCAAGTGTGATTGGACTTCTCTGGGGGTAGCTTACCCATACCGACAAATTGGACTTTGCTGGAAAAATGGAGGGAGTCTTCCCGCGTACTGATGAAGCTCGGATCTGGAAATTGATGCGCCCACCCGGATGGGCTTCGCAGTAATCGCAAACATAGATTTGAGCTCTTAAGCTATCTTGCTGGGTCAGGTACAACTGACGCTGGAAAATATTCTTCCTGAATACACAGCCCTTTAGTGAAGAGTCAAGGGATAGTAACACGACTTCCCGCATCCGCCTCGATCTCGAAAATCGACTGAATTTGCTCGAATAACTCTGTATGGCCCTGCTGATACGGAAAAGACCAATCCTTTCTCTTCTGATATGCCCCAGCCTACGGGACCTCTGTGGGGATAGTCCTTGAAAGGAAATCTGCAGATCTGTGCCTGATGGTCTGATAAGAAATGCTCCAGCATTCTGAACTTCGGAGAAATACTTCGCACCGAATGCTCCTCGAATAACTTCGGCGTGATTTAAGATGGTCTGCCTCTGACTGCAATGATCTTGCCCCTGATTAGCTGATCCAGAGTAGTACCTCCTGACTACGACGTATTCACCAAATCTCAACCTGATTGCCCCAGAATAACTGACTTCGAAAAGCTGACCTGACTGGGGATCACAATAAAAGCCTGCCCCTGCTCTCGGAACATTCGGGCGTTCTGCATTCTATCTTGACCATATTTTCCACTGTAGGAAACTTTTCTGCTGTCCAGCGCTTACTCGCAAGTAAAACAAGTTGTTATGCGTAACAGATGTATTAATGCAACACATGTGACAGCTTTGACATCCAATCTGTTCACTGGGAAAAGGAAAAACAGTTTATGGCATATAATGCACAAAACATTTATCAACATCAGTACCAACATGGTAAGAGGAACCTTTTTAGGAGTCAGAATCGACGTGACCTTTACCGGAGTATGCTTTCGAAACAACCTGCTTCAATTAGGACTTTTGGAGGTTGTAACGTGGTCAGGTTCACGGTTTTGAAAGAAAGGATAAAGGCTCAAAGTTTACTTTAACCCACCCATTCTCCTTGATGTTCTCCCATCCTACGTTCAGCTAATTCGACCTTAGCGCTCACCTCTCAGAGGTTGAAAGATAGGAGTGATAGTTCGAGAAACTTTCGGATTTTGGAGTGACCGCCACTCACTTTTCGTCTTTGACACTTGAGGTCACACGACTCGTATTTCCATCGAAGCTTTTTCTTTTGATCCTTTTCATCTTTTTCTTTTCATATCCCTAACTTTTGCCTGGACTGACTCCCTTTGAGTTTCTTTTGATTTTTTAAGTCCAGCGGGATGCCCTCATTTTTGCCTAAGTCATTTGTTTTGAAGTTTTCTTGACTTAGCGGGCTTTTGATTCTTTTTCCCTTCGTTTTTTTTTCCGAACAAGTCGTGTGACACTGGTTGCCTGACTTTTTGGGGAATGATGTGGCTGTCCCACTCTTGATTGAACCATTGTGGTCTTTTAGGCACGACCTCTAGGGATGCGATTGATCCTCGAACGGACACTCCTTCTGCAATTTGGACGCTCGGTCAAATTAGCTAACACCTACCCTGCCCCAGGTTAAGATTGAGGGTTTTTCATTCACAGAAAGAAACTCCTACTACAAGGCTCAAAGGGGTTGTCAAGGGATTATCTTCCTTATATCTCCGGTGTTTAGGGATTTGAAACAATGCCTGTACATCATCAACAGGTTTTATTTCAAAAGCATACAATATCGGCAGTTGCATGTCGGTCATTTTCGTCGTCCTCCCCAGATTCTTCTTAACCAAGCGTTGGACATTTGTAAAAACAGTTAGTGAACACGAATGGATTTAATCAAAACATGCACATCTATTTCATTATCATCGATTGAAATGAACACAACAAGTTTTACAAACAAGATTACAAATTCAAACAGGAAAGCAACTACAAATGTAAAGAAATGACAAGCTAAAACAAAGAAAATATGCTAGCTTCCGAGAACCGGGCTTTCACATCTGCCCTGCTGCTGAACCAGCTATCTTTGTTAGAGGCAATTCGATGCTGTCTTGATCTGCTTTCAACGACCCAACCAAATTATAGAGCCCTTCCTCCTTCATTCAGATGATTCTAGGACCTCCCGGCCCGAAGCTGATTGCTGCACTATCAAGCAGATCCTGCACTTTGTGCTTGAAAGCCTTACAATTCTCAACCGTATGGCCTGGTGCCCCAGTATGGAACTCACAAGTAGCGTTGGCATCATACCCCGGTGGTGGTGGTCCCGTTAAGGGAGTCATTGTCCTTTTATGAACCAATTGGAGCTGAAGCAGCGTTTGCAGAAGCTGCGCATACGACATAGGAGGAGTTTCAAGATGACGGTTTGCCAGGGGACCCCGATTCTGATATCTCTTATATCCCTGATTATTCTGTTGCTGGGGCTGCTGCTGCCGGTATCGAGTTGACCCTTGAACATCCTTTGTATCAAATGCAACATCAGTTTCTTGACCTTCAATGTATTGATTAACGCTCTCCTTATGCTTAGCCATTTTCTTTCTCAGATCTGCCCCAGGGATAGGCAACAGTTGTGGGCCTGGAGATTCTGACACCATGGAGTCCAGGATACGCTTCTGACCCACTGCAGCTTTAGAAACATCTGTCATCTTAGCATCGATCGAGACAGGAGCAATATGCACAGCTACGCCGCCCGACGTGAATTCAATATCGTGCGAGTCAATCAGGTCTTGAACATTGTGCTTAAAAGCATGACAACCCTCGATGTCGTGTCCGAATGCCCCGGAATGAAATTCACATTGCTTATTGGCATCGTACCCATGAGGAAACACTTTCGTTGGTGGTTCCAACGTTCTCTTTTCAACCAGATTAAACCTCAATAAGGTCTGCAAGAGCTCAACATATGTCATAGGCGGTGCCTCAAACATTCTCTTTGGTTTCCCTTCCTGGATTCTCCGTTGAGCCAGATGTATCTTCTGTTGCTGCGGCTCAGGTTCCACAGGCACAGGTGGCACGAGCTTCTTCATTGCGGCTTCCAATAGCTGATCGTCTTCTTTCCTAAGCACGTTCTTGACTACCTCCATGATCAAGCTCATTTGGGTCTTCAGCTGACTGTTCTCCTCTTTGAGAATCTTCTGCTCCAGACGCATCTCTTGCATGTCTCTCATCATCTGCCCCAGCTGGCTTTGGACTTCGATCAATTCAAACTGATTCTGTTCCATATCTCTGAAAGAGTTCCTGCAATAAACTGAGACGATGGAATAAGGCCCACGGTTCTGATATACCTGTTAAATGATAATGCAGCGTAGAAAGCAAACACATATTCACAACGAGATAAAGAGAAACTCAAGCTATAAGCATACAGACGAACATCTCCCACACATGTACAACCAACAAAATCAGCAGGTAAGCACAAATGAGTACGAATACAATGACCCCAGCCAACAATCCTGGTGGTGGTCGGCAGACACTAGTGCACAAAAGCTAAACGGATTAAGCAGAGAAAACAGATGCGACATCTGGCGCAAAAACCTCTAGAAATTTCTCCCACACAACTGAACTCTCTGATTGACAATCTTCAGAGCACACACTTCCTGTGGAGTCTCCCATGACATTAACTGACGAACCCACACAACTGGATGAGGGAAAATCATTAATCTGAACAAAACCCTGAGGCGTGATGCAAATACGGCTAGAGTCTAACAGATCTTGAACCTGGCTTCTAAGCACCTTACAATCATTGGTGGAATGGCCCTGTGCCCCAACATGGTACTCACAGCGGGCGCTGGTATCAAAACCTGGAGGATACGGTGGAATCACCGGCTTAGTCTCTTTTGGTACTATCAATCCGCTTTTGACCAGATCTGGCAACAACTGACTGTACGACACCGGTAGCTGGGTAAATTGCCTTTCAGGCTTCCTTGGTCTTCGTGGAGCATGCTGACGCGATCGGCGATAGGATGATCGTTGACTTGAAGTGTCTGAAAACTGATCCTGAGATGCTAGAGATTCTGTGGTGGCGTCAGTTCCTACTTCCCACTCTTCTTGAGAACTGACAACTGACTCAATCTTATCAACTGGGGCGTAAGGAAAATCTCGAAACTTTCCACTCCTGAGTCCTCTCTCAACAATCTCTCCCAGTCTCATTAGGCCCACAAAGTTTGTGCAACTGAACAATTTGTCAAAATAATGGCCTTTCAGAGTACCCAAGAAGATGTCAACCAGTTCCCTTTCCGGAAGCGGTGGTTGAACACTAGCAGCCAATTCTTTCCATCTTCGCAAATACGCTCTGAATGATTCATTCTCCGCCTGAGACAATTCTTGCAGATCTACGAGACTAGGAGTCAAACCCAGGTTGTAATCGTACTGCTTCATGAAAGCTCTGGCTAAATCCACCCACGATCGAATCTGATTACTCTCTAATTGCACATACCACCTTAAGGATGCCCCAGTCAGGCTATACTGGAAGCAATGGATCATCAGTTGGTCATTTCGCACAAACGAAGTCATCCTTCGACAGAACATCATCAAATGCAACTTTGGACAGCTATCTCCCGTGTATTTTTCAAATTCCGGCACTTTGAACTTGTACGGCAACACCAGGTCAGGAACCAAACACATGGCCACAGCATCCAGGTTAACGGCATCTTTCGCTTCTAAGGCTTTCATTTGCTCTTCCAATGCTCGGAGTCTTCTACCATCGTCAAGAGCTCTTGGGTCTACTAACCCGGTCACTGGAATATCTCTTCGGTAATTCATCGCAGGGAAAGCGACACTTTGATTGTTAACAGGAGGATGACGTTCATTTCGGGCAACGAACTGCTCATGCCGATCTCGGTTCTCAACAGCAGGCTGTACAACTTGGGCTGCAGTAAGATTGTTCGCTGGCGGGAAGCCTTCCATAGAATCATACTGATGGTTGGACGCCCTGGTAAACCTTGCCAAGGTGTTAGGAGCCTGGAAATTGCCTTCAGACATAGCTACCAATTACCTGTAACCGACTATGCTGCTTGATTCTGCTCAAATCTGCTTCAGCCCCTTGGTCGTCTTCAACACTCCACTTCTGCCTCAAACAATTCCCCGAGAATCACTTTCTGGTGAAAACAAAGGCTGGATAAGTGCTCTGACCTGCTAGAGAAATGCTATGCAGTATGATTTATGCAAACAGAAATACAAAAATGCTAACGTGCATGTGTGCATTGGAGATATTTTCCCTCCAATTCCAGTGTCAGTGGTAGCAAGATGAGATAAACCATAAAGACAATATTTGGAAAAACCCTCATATATTGATTAGAATAACAGTCTTGTCAAGAAGTTACATAACTATGCTCCATACAGCTGATATGATAAGGAGGATCCCAGCCAACATGCCTGGTGGTGATCTCAACATACAAAATACAAGAGAGAAATCAAATACGGGTACGGTTGCGGAAGTCCTCGACCATCTTCTTCGTCTCTGCATGATCTGGTTGATAAATCAAACCTTCTATCAGCCGATCCCTCTTCCTGACCGTTCCCTGGATGTCTCTGACAAAGTCTTCCCAAGCCTTATCATTGGCACCGCCCCCAGGTTTGGGTCTCTTGGCATCTGCTCTATGCTGGAAATCTTCCAAATTCTTCATGGCATCTATCAACTTGCGCTCGGCTTCGTATCGGCGACAGGCTTCCTCTTCAAGCTCTTCGTGCTTCACTTTGACCTGTTCTTCTAACTGAGCAATCTGTGTCTTCAGCTCTTCTTCTCGCTCCTTGCGCTTGGTCATAGTGAGATCCCAGTGTTCTCTGAACTTGGCTAGCTTTGTGTAGGCCCTTTCCAGCTCTTGCTTTTTGGTGGCCAACACACTACTAACGGAGTCTACATCTAACTCTAGACGCTTCTTGGTTTCAGTCAATTCCAATAACGTAGTCTTCAGATGTTTCAGAGTTTCAGCCTGTTGCTTAGAAACATATCCTGTTTCAATCTTTTCATGCCGAAGCTGGGCATTCTCCTGCTCTAAAGCCTCTTTAGCCCTTGCTAGCTCTTCTTTCTCCGCCATCAGCTGCTTGTAGACCTGCATGTCCACAGTGGTAGGCTCCTCTAACAGAGGAGGATGCAATGGCTGAACCGCTGGATACGGCATAAGGAACTTCACAGCTCGCTCACGAATCCACTCCACATATGGGCTTGGAACTCGAGTATCCCCTCTGCTACCTGAAAGCTTCCCTCTCTTGTGCAAGTTTTTCCAGGCTTTCTCAAGTTTGGTCAGCATTTCTTTCCCAATTGCCCCGGTGAGATACAGAGATTCCTGTATCTCCTCGGGCTTTGGCGCTCCTTGAGGTACGTACCCAAATTGCCTGATCAATAAGGAAGGGTTGTAGTTGACACAACCTTTCCTTCCTACTAAAGGAACATTCGGGAATCCTTCGCATTTGAGTATGACTTCAGCTCCGAATACCTCTTTATTGACCCATACCACGTTCTCAGCAGTCAATCCCATTAAGCGCTCGGGCCATCCTAGAGAATTGATAGAGGTGACAAAAGGGCCTGACTTAGGCATATGACTGGTGAACCACCTGCACAGGAGAGGTACACAACAAGACACATTCCTTCCTCGTCGCTTTTCATTCTGGTAGTGAGTTGAATGGTGGATATCTCCCAGCAAAGTAGGAACTGGGTTTTCCGCAGCCAAAATATAGAAGGCATCAGAATCAACAAAATCAGGAATGTTCGGGAACAACACGATGCCATAAACACATACAGCAAGGATGACGTCAAAAACACCCCAGCTACCCTTCTGGGCGTATTCCCGAGCCTTCTCCACTAAGACCTCCAATGGAAATCCCCATACGTCTCCTCTTCTGATCATCTTCCCAGACAGCTCATACTCTTTCAAGCACAGGATGGTAGAAAGCTCAGCCAGCTTAGGCTCAGCGTCCGTACGATAGAAAGGCATCTGCTCACGGATCGGTATATCTAGAAGTGCAGAGTACTCCTCCAGGGTAGGAGCCAAAACAAAGTCGGGGAATACAAAACACCTGAGCTCCGCGTCGTAAAACTGTAACAGAGTATAGATGCCGCTGGTCTCGTAGGCAGATGGCTGATAAACGTAGGTCAGAATCCTCCCATATCTCTTTCTGAAGTCACCCATTCCCCTCTTCTTAGCAATAGCAATCAACTCTAACAATAGACTGATATTCGGCGACGGAAACTTATAGGGCAATACTCTCTTTAGGTTTTCCATGTCTTGCTAGGAACAAACACCGGAACTGGAAGGGAAAATATGTACCTGCAATACACACACGTTAGTTGAATGCAGATGGTAATGATGCAATATGATAAATAATGCAGTCTGCGAACACGGGAGCTATGCTGTAGCCCGAAGAGGAATATCTCTGTGATCAAGAACAGAAAACCATCACGGTCACCAGAATCTCATGCCACTAACTATCATCTGGTACTCAAAATATCAATCCCCTGGTAAGAAAACCATATGAACCTCTGTATCTGACGAGAAAACCTTCTGATAATAGCATCAACCTCAGATAAGAAACCCATCTGACCCAGACAACACACCTGGAGATGAATCAAGAACACCATCTGATAAAGGTACTGAATCATGGTCTCTGGAGGCCAGTTTTCCTGCAATAACCCAGTCCCTCTCACAGGTAGGATAGACCTAATCCACGGACAAAGGTACGGCATCCTATGCGGTCATCAGCGTCACAGACTTTCATGAATGACGATACGATTCCCAGAAGGAGTGGCATCATCAAGTCATGAAGAGGCCTCACTTAGCTGACTTCCAAATGATCGGTCCCCAGAGTCGACAACCCTCACGTCTGGACTCCCCTCAGATCCTCAGGACCGGAAAGGAGCACCTCTGCAAGAATCTCGTCTGAGCGCAGATTTTCGTAGGGAACTGTGCCTGCTCAGCAGACAGGTTCGTCTACTACTTCTCCGCAACTATATCTAGGTGTGTACTCAAGCCCAGGTCCGGCTTCTCACTCACAGTAACCTCCCTTGCCCACAGCAATAATCACGATAATATAATGCTGGAAAATAAATGCGGAAAGGTAAAGGGTACAGAAAAGTAAAGTGCAGAAAAGTAAAACACAATATGCACAACACCCAACAAATAAACATCCAAGCGCTAGGATTGACTCGCGTAGGGGATGGGAAACGGTCCCAGCATAAGGGATGGGAAAAGTCCCTAGATGCTATAATCCCCAGCAGAGTCGCCAGCTGTCGCTACTGCGAAAATCGGCGCCGGCTTGACAGGAGAGTCGCCACCGTGCGTTATTTATCCCTCAGAGCGGGAAAGGAAACGCTCGAAGTAAACCTCGCAAAGACGGGAAAAGGTATGGTCATCGCAACCATAGCCTGGGTTCGGGAGTCGGTTACGCAAGGGGAAGGTATTAGCACCCCTCACGTCCATCGTACTCGATGGGATCCACGCTTGGTGTTTATAGGTAAAAGGGTGTGTTATCTATCTACGCTAATGGCTGGTCTGAAAAGAAAATAAAAGGACAGGACTCGACAGAACATACGGTGTTCTGGGCCTACGTATTCCCTCGTGCAATGGGAAAGTCAGAGTCAACATAGTTCGACTGCCTACGTCTAAACGGGGAAAAGGTTGTTCGCCAGGACATCGCGTCCTGTGCCTACGTACTTTCATCTGGTATGAAAGATCAGAGCAAACGTAGTTCGGCTAACTACGGGTAAACAGGGGCTCTCACACAGCAGTAAGAAAACAAACTGGTCCTAAAGGCTCGGGGACCTATAACTACGATCTGGTCTCAAATGCACTCGGGCAAGAGAAAGGGATAACAATTAGTCGTTAGCGGGAAAGTCTCGATCGCACAGCCGCGAGAGAACAAAGGGTTAGCCGTTAGTGTGCTCGCTAGGATATCGCATCCTATGCCTACATATCTTCGTCTGGTACGAAGAATCAGAGCAGCTGTAGTTCAGCTAACTACGGGTCAAGCTACTCAAAAGCTCCTACAGAAAGGAAAGGGAAACCCTAAAACTATAGCTGAGAAACAGGGGAATCTACCTACTGCTATCATGCCTGGTTGACCATCCTAATGTCTATCATAACAACTCCGCAGCGGAGAAGTCAGAGCTCCTAACGGATCATGGCAACAGGACTAAACTACAAACAAGAAACTGCCAAGTAAAGGAATACTGAAAATATGCATGAATGCAACAACTAAACAAACAAGGCGCAAAGGCCGCAAACCACAAAGGCAAGGGAGCTCAGCTCTACCGAATACCAACAAGCAAAGCCACTCAATAACAAACAAGCAGAAGGAGGACCACCTCAACTTCTCATGCACACAAAGTCTACTTCTAAGATGCACCTATTCAGAACTATCTAGATGAATACCTAAGTCTAATGCAACATAACATCATACAAGTCAAACAACACAAAGAGAAGGCAAGCTAACCTGACAAGCCCCTAATCTATCTCTAAACAGAACTCTGCACAACACCCTAAGCAAAGATCTAAGCAAAAATTCTAATCAAAACCCTAAGCAAGAGGAATCAATCCCAGTCTCCAAGCTTCAGAGCAAGCTTACCAGAGAAAGGAAGCTAAGCAGACAAGCCCATAGTGCTTTCCTCAAGAAAGTACCAGGAGGTTACTACTCAGGAGTCATATCCTATGCGGCTCGACAACTGTGATCAGTTTACATTCCTCCTCAGGAGAAACTAAACTCACATGAAGGCTCCGGCATCACTAGATACTTTGAGAAAACCTATATGCACTAAGGGAACTAAGTGAATAGACCCATAGGACCTTCCTCAGGAAAGTACTAGGAGGCTGACACTTAGGAATTGTATCCTACGTGGCTCAACAACTGTGATCAGTTTACATTCCTCCTCAGGAGGAATTAAACTCACAAGTTGGCTCCAACATCACTGGATACTTGAGAAATCCTAGACAAACTAATGGAACTAAGTGATCAGACCCATAGGACCTTCCTCAGGAAAGTACTAGGGGGCTTCCACTTAGGAATCGTATCCCATGTGGCTCAACAACATGTGATCAGTTTACATTCCTCCTCAGGAGAAATTAAACTCACAAGTCGGCTCCGACATCATTGGATACTTAAGAAAGAGGTGAGAAGAAAGAATGAAAGTCATTCATAGTGCCTTCCTCAGGAAAGTACCATAAACTCTCTTCAAACTTCAGGATCTCGAACCTCACAAACAGACAACAAGCTCCTAGACTAAGCCTCAATCCACTACATCCTTGCAAGCTCCAACAGGACTGCAACCAGCTCCTATCCTTAAGAAGAACCCACAGGCCAACAAACCACAAGAGACTATCTCTGAAGTTCAACCACAGTTGAACTTCAAAGTCAGAAGTCATCAAGACTTCTCCTATCTTCAAGCTCAGACAAATCATATCAGAACATCCTACAAAAATCTATTAAAAATCTAATGGGAGACCTACATGGCTCTAGGATAACATACTGAAAAATCAGAACAAAATTCAACACCAGGTGAAAGAACTAAAATCAGCAACACAGACATATCCACAAACCAATTTATTCAACATCAATAACAATGAAAAAATGCAATTAAAATGAAAATGCATGATTAAGCTAATGTTTCTGCACTATAAAATTCTACATTGAATTACGAGTCTACAGAAAAAAGAACGGAATTATTTGACTAAATCTACTATTTTTTATTAATTTTCTAATGATATGTATGCACTAAAGAATATTAAAAAAGTCAATTAAATGGAAAATATACAAAAAAAAAAAAAATAGCAAACAAAAATAAAATGGCATTTTTATTTTTATACAATTTCCTAAACATTTTCATGAAATGGCTGAAAAAAGAAGAGTTAAAAAAAAACAATTATTTTCATTTTATTAGGAATTTTCTAATATACAAAGAAATAAAAGAAATTAAAGAAAATAAAATTGAAGTAAAACTGGAGGGGGGTTTAAACTAGCAGGTTTCCAGTTATTCTTCATTGGGCTTACGCCCAGGGGGGTGCAGCTAGCATGAGGGCCTAAAGCCCAAACTAATTCACTCTGATCTCTCAAACGGGGGGGGGGGGGGGGGGGGGGGGAATTGAGAAAACTGGGAGGTGTGCGTTAGCAAACGCGTTTGGGCTTGGCCCAAACCTAACCCTAACCCAAATTGGGAACCCTAACAAACAAAACCAAATTCCCTTCCATCTCTCTGGTACTGTTCACCACCTCTAATCCCAAACCCTAGCCGCTCACTCTCATCTTCCTCACCTCAAACAATTCCCAGAAAACCCCAAACCCTTCAATCAGCTCAAACTTATACGAATCAACCCTAGAATCTTAATCCTCAAAACAAAAACAAAACAAAAAAACTTATGCTAAGAACATTCATGGCGGTTATGAGAAAGGACTAACCTGAAACGAGGACGTTGCTGGGATTCTTTTGGAGGCTCAGTGAAAATTGCTACGAGAGAGGAAGATCTTGACGTCTTCCTGACCGTTGAAGGAACTCACGGAGGCCCTGAAGCACGCGTCAAAGCTTGCTCGAATTCTCTTGAACAAATTAGCGAAGAACTCCACGAATTCTACGAAGATCTGGGATGAGAAACTCAAGAACTGATGAAGCTATGATTCTGAAGCAGACGGATCTTGAAGATCCTTTGAGTGGCGTAAATGTCCTGAGGAAGATCTTCAGAGGATCGCTGATGTTCGTTGGTGGATGGATGTTCCTGGAAATTCTTTGGATGAGGATTGTTGGCGTTCTGGAAACCTTGAAGAACGATGAAGATCGTTGAATGTGTTCTGGAAAACTTCTGGCAAAACGATGAAGGCCTGAGCGAGTTCTGGAGAAGCTATTCTTGAGATGCGACGAGGATGGATGGATTCTGGGGATTTACTTGAGGTTTCCGGCGAGTATGATCTTTCTGGCGAGGTACCGATGAAGGTGGAAGGTGATGAACGGAGCGTTTGGATGAGTTTCTGGCAAAAACGCAGTTTCCGGCGCCTTCAACGGTCTCCGGTGGCCGTTGCGGTGGAGGACGGTGTCTCCGATGGCGTCTGCATGCCCGGCGGCGAAGTCCCGGCGATGCTCCGGTGACTAGCTATGGTGGTGCCAAGTGTCTCAGGGACTGATGCAGGTGCAACGCGTGGCGCGCATGCAGAGAGAGAGAGAGGAAGCGGTGGCTGAGTGGGACGCGTGGCGTAAGCTGGGGGCTTCTGAGTTGATGTGGTGGCGTGATTCCACAGCGTAACGTGGGTCCTCTCTTGAGCCAACACGTGGCTCTTGATATTTAAATGCTGCAATGCGCTGGAAGCTTCCAGAAGGATCTGGAGAGAGCTGGACATTTGGATCATTTTTTGGACGAATCTGGACCCATAATACTGAACAAAAACTGCATTGGGCTGCACTAAAGCCCAAACGAAAATAACCAAAAAAACTGTAAAAAAACTGAATTAACTAAATCTGACTAATAACACTATTAAACCTAATTATCTACTTAAGACTAATCCTAAAACAGAATTAACACCTAATTAAACTAATTTCCTAATCAACTCCAAAAAATGATTAAAGCTCTAATTAATTCTATATTATCCTAATTAAACCTAAAAAAAAATCAATTAACCTAATTAAACTCTAAAAAGTGATTAAAAGTCTAATTAATTCTATATTATCCTAATTTCTTATTAAAGTTCTACCATTATTTAATATCTATTAAAATCTATTATTAAAAAAGAAAAAACTATATTATTTTCTATATTATCTAAAAAACAATTAAACCTATTTTAAAATCTATATAAAATTCTAAAAATGATTTAAACTATTGCAAAAATACAAAAACTCTATTTAAATTCCAGAAAAATCTATAAAGCCTATCTAAAATTCACAAAAGTCTATTAAAATCCTAAAAATGCAGATGAATGCAAATGACCCCCATAAAAGAGCGCACGAGACCAGATCGAATCGAACAGAGATCCCCGGGCATCAGAATATCCTCAAAATTATTGTGCAAGCTAAAAATCACCGAGGAGCGCACAATTTCCCGAAAATAAAACCCCGATAATCTGGACTGAATCTGCCATATCTGATGGACGAAAATCAAGCTGCAAACTCTGATATCCCCTGTTTGCACAAAAATCATATGCCTGAGTTGCGAATATGAATTTAAACCACGAGTCAGATAGGAGAATCGGTTGGTCAAATTTTAGGGTGCAACAATGACCAAGCAAAGACGTCACTATACTCTCGAAGCATCTCGACCAGTCTATGCTTGACATCATTCTGCAGTGCAGCCCCTACTCTGACATTTCTGACGAGCTCCTCAGAACCCAGATTTATAATCTCAATATCCTCCTCGTGAGGCAGAATAACCTTCTCCTCTTGTCTCAACAAGCGGGCCAACTCTTCCGGAAGGTCTTCGTCTTCATCA
This sequence comes from Lathyrus sativus, assembly GCA_963859935.3. Lineage (NCBI taxonomy): Eukaryota > Viridiplantae > Streptophyta > Magnoliopsida > Fabales > Fabaceae > Lathyrus > Lathyrus sativus. Next base: position 674,242,928 of record OZ012739.1, on the reverse strand, counting down.
ATCTCATCCTCGGCTTGATAGATCGGGCAATCAAAGTCGTAGTGAGCCGTAGAGGGTCCAGAGTCGATGTCGTCTGTTACGTGGATCCTGCAATAACAAGGGTTAAGTTTAAAGCAAGAATATGCAGGTTAGCACGAACCCTGTTGCCATTTTGCTGTTTTTCGAAATAAACATAAAACAGGAATAACATAGAACACAATATTTGATTACGAAGAAAACGCCTTTTATTTATTAACAAAATGCATACACATAATCCAACAAGGCCCTGACAGTAAGACCACTATGCCCCGGGCAGGACATAGGGTAGTACAAAGATTGTAAAAAGCAAATCATTACTCTTCACTTGTCAGCTTGATAATCTCCTTGATGGTCCAATTGTGGAGGCGCTCGCCCGGTTTGCTCGGTTGAATCCAGGCGTCAAGATCGCAATCACTGTCCCCGCTGTCCTCCGACGCAGCGTTGATGCTCTCGAAAATTACTCCCCCCTTGGTGAATAGGATCGGCCCTTTCCCACGAGATGAGCTGCCAGAAGAAGATGAAGCTTCAGCTCCAGGAGAATACCCCAATCCAAACTTATCCTGCTTGATTGGTATATCCAGAATATGCCCCCAGCCTGGGGTGGAACCGGCTTCGACAACGGCCCGAGCTTCCTTAAACGAGGAGAGATTCATCTCTTGCTTCTCTGCGACGACAGGAGCTACCTCTTTCACCTTGACGGTTTCAAATGCTTGGCAGAGGGTTTCATGGATCTCGCCATCCATTTCAACGTATTTAAAGGACGACAGGTGGCTTACCATGATGTCCTCCTCACCACAGACTGTTACTATGCTGCCCCCAACAGCATATTTGAGCTTCTGATGCAGCGTGGACGTCACGGCACCAACAGAATGGATCCACGGCCGACCTAAGAGGCAACTATAGGCGGGCATGATATCCATGATATAGAAAACCGCATTGAACGTCTCTGGACCAACTTGAATTGGCAGGGTCAATTCTCCGAAGACGTGGCGCTTGGTCCCATCAAAGGCTTTCACGACCAGATCACTGGGCGTGCACAACAATCCACGGGTATCCAACTTCATCAGTGCCTTCTTCGGAAGCACATTAAGCGAGGAACCCGTATCCACCAGGACATGTGACATAATCGTGCCTCTGCACTCTATCGAGACGTGCAAGGCGCTATTGTGATCTCTTCCCTTAGGAGTCAGCTCTAGATCTGTAAAACCCAGCCCATTACCAACATTGACATGGGCCACCACCTCCTCGAGTTGATTTACTGATATCTCCTGTGGCACGTATGCAGCATTCAATATTTTCAGTAACGCGTTGCGGTGCGCTTCAGAACACAGCAACAAGTTAAGAATCGAGATCTTTGACGGAGTCTGATGAAGATGATCCATAATTTTGTAGTCACTTTTCTTGATTAGTCGCATGAACTCTTCAGCATCTTTAACCAGCAAGTCCTTCTCTGCCCCAGAAGGGACCTCTTCGACAGCTTTACCTTTACCCTTATCCACAGCGTCAGCCCGGACCACCTTCTCTGCTGCAACCTCTGCTGGCGCAAACACTCTACCGCTTCTAGTGATACCACTGACCTCGGCAAGATTCTGCACAGTTGATCCGAATGGCTCTAGCTCTATCTTCTGACCATTACAATAAACTTCGGCGCCGTAATGCCATGGAACGGCATTAGTACTCTCGAATGGGATTGGTCCGGCCCTGGTGATAGTAATAGTAGGCGGTCGGGGCGCAGAAATAATGATAGGGTGACGAGGAATAGTAATGGTAGCAACTTCATCTGCCTGCTTTAGCACGACCTCCCCTGATGCACTCTCAATGCTCTGGCTGAACTGTAAAATACCCTCGGACATCAGACTTTGGATACCTTTGACCAGCTGCTCACACCCATCAGGAAGTGTAGCACAAGCCATACATAACTCTCCGCATCCAGGGAAAAAGCCCTTCTTCAGCAACTTAGCCTTGACAAAACTCAACGGAGTCTTCAAATCTTTGACATCAGTCAGTAAGTCCGCACTCTCCTCAGTGATAACGGCATTCACTCCGCCCCCCTTATGATGAGGCATCGGGTTTTTGGTAACGTTGGGCACGTTGTCAGAAAAGTTGATAACCTTGGCATCCACCAAGTCCTGGACTTTGTGCTTAAAAGCTTTACAATTCTCAATCGTATGGCCAGGTGCCCCAGTGTGGAATTCACAAGTAGCACTGGCATCATACCCCGGTGGTGGTGCCCCTGTTAAGGGAGCCAACGTCCTCTTTTGAACTAATTGGAGCTGAAGCAACGTTTGCAAAAGCTGCGCATATGACATAGGTGGAGTTTCAAAATGACGACTTGCCAGGGGAGCCCGATTCTGATATCTTTTATACCCCTGACTGTTCTGCTGCTGAGGCTGCTGCTGCTGTGGAGCAGCTGGGATATTTATGCTAGCAATCTGAGGCTGAGGGCCCTTGCCCTTTCTCCTAGCATTAGTGACAGCACTGGCATCTCCCTCTCGACGCTTGCCAGCATAAGGCTTCTTACTACCTCCTCCAGCTGAGGATGATTCGCCCTGAATTTTTCCAATCTTTATACCGTTCTCAACATGCTCGCCCAGAGTGATGAGGGCCGAGAATGTTCCAGACATGCCACTGACCAGCTTTTCATAGTAGATTCCAGGAAGGGTAGCCACGAACATTTGCACTAGCTCGCGCTCAACCATCGGCGGTTGAACCCGAGCAGCCAATTCACGCCACCGCTGGGCGTACTCTTTAAAGCTTTCATTGTTTCGCTGTGAGAGATTCTGAAGCTGAACTCGATTGGGAGCCAAGTCGCTATTGTATTGATAGTGGAGGACGAACGCTTCTGCAAGATCTTTCCAGGTGCGCACAGTAGCGGGCTCCAAACCCATATACCATTCGAGCGATGGACCAGAAAGACTATCCTGAAAGAAGTGCATCAGCAACTTCTCATCGTCAGAATAGGCGGACATCTTTCTATAATAAGATCGGAGGTGGACCCGGGGGCAAGTAGTACCCTTATACTTCTCAAAGGTAGGCACCTTGAACTTATGAGGTACCTTAAAGTCAGCAATCAACCCGAGCTTCGACATATCAACGCCCAATGTGTTCTGATTTTCTATGTCTCTCATCTTGTCTTCCAACGCCTTGAACCTGAGTCGAGCTTCAGCATTCAACTCTGCTTCCACACCTCTCTGAGAGAATATGTCATCCTGATGGTCCTCCAGCCACGGTTGAGGCACCAACAGATTTCTTGTACCAGCATTGCCGTTGACCGGCCCTATGTTAACATTGGCTCCCAGACTACCATTGCCGACGCCTGCCGCATTGAGTCCGAGATTAGTCATCAGATTGCCGTTAGCACTGCCGTTGCCCCCGGCAGCAGGAACAACGTTCTGTGGAGTATCCACTGGAGGAGGAGTAGGTACGGCCCCGCCGTGAAGTATGCCATTACTGTCAACCCTGGAGATCAGAGGTTGAACCAGAGTACGAAGCTGGTCTTGACCATTAGCGACCACCTGCATCAGCTCCATAAAACGATCCATCCGTTCACGAAGCTCTTGAACATCTGACTGTACCTGGTCCATTATCCTTGTCTGATTAGCGCGAGTTGAGTAGCGGTGGATGAGTCTTTGATCAATCCTGGAGATCGAAAGCAACTCGGAACCTGTGTACCTGAAAAACCTGTCAACATTAAAGGTTAGGAAAAGCAACAGAATGTATGTCATGCAAAAATGCTTCATGCAGATGCATGCGTGTGTCTGTGTGCTTGAGAGATTTCCCCCGATCCTGGCGCCTTAGTACCAGTGCTGATAATAATAAGGAGAGGAATCTGGGTCCAATCATGGAAACAACAATCTCACGCATAGTATCAGCAATAGTCAGATTCGACACATCAAGGACCAAGAACTCGCACGCAACAGTCTTTCTGAGAGAGGCTGTAGTAGTGCAATAAGAGGCGAGAGATCCTGGATCGGGGAAACGGTACCTGTCACGGACACACGCCAATGGAATGCGAATGATCATGCAAACTAATGCAAAATGCAGGCATGCAACAATATATCCAGGTGGCTGCTGTGGAGATTCGGTATCAACAGTCACTGATGAGAAGGAAACCCCTGTGCAAAACCACTGATCTGATCTGCTGAGAATAACCATCTGATAGGATCGAGGTCAAAATTCTGCCTTGACAAGAATAAGTGCCTGATAATAAGGACCCGAGATGTATGATCAGAAAGCGTCCGCTGATGAAGTCTTCAGACCCCAAATCAAAAATCTGCCCTCTCAAGAACAAATGCACAGCTGCTGATGAGATCTTCAGACCCCACTCAAAATCTGCCCTATCAAGAACAAACAACAACTGCCGATGAGATCTTCAGACCCCACTCAAAATCTGCCCTATCCAGAACAAACCACCGATAACAATATCCTGATCGAAACCTGCTCTATCAAGAACAGACATGCACCCGATGATAAGATCCTCTGATCAAACCCTTGCTCTATCAAGAATAGTCAAATCTGCAACTGAGAACTTCGGTACCAACATAACTGATTCACTGTCAAGAAAACCAGGTAGTCTGGAGGTCAAAGTTTCCTACAATATCCCGACCCCACTCACAGGTATGGACCTAATCCACGGACAAAGGTACGACATCCTATGCGGTCGTCAGCGTCACAGACTTTCATGAGTGACGATACGATTCCCAGAAGGAGTGGCATCGTCAAGTCATGAAGAGGCCTCTCTTAGCTGACTTCCAAATGATCGGTCCCCAGAGTCGACAATCCTCACGTCTGGACTCCCCTCAGATCCTCAGGACCGGAAAGGAGCACCTCTGCAAGAATCTCGTCTGAGCGCGGATTTTCGTAGGGAACTGTGCCTGCTCAGCAGACAGGTTCGTCTACTACTTCTCCGCAACTATATCTAGGTGTGTACTCAAGCCCAGGTTCGGCTTTTCACTCACAGTAACATCCCTCTCCCACAGCAGCACAGACAATCATATCAAACTGGAAATAAAATGCGGGAAATAAAATGCGGGAAGTAAAGTGCGGGAAGTAAAAATGCGATAAATAAACGCAACCCAACAAGCAAACACACAAACGATAGGATTGACTCGCGTAGGGGATGGGAAACGGTCCCAGCATAAGGGATGGGAAAAGTCTCTAGATGCTACAGTCCCTAGCAGAGTCGCCAGCTGTCGCTTGCGCGAAAATAAGGTGCCGGCATGACAGAAGAGTGGCCACCTTTCGTTATTTATCCCTCAGAGCGGGAAAGGAAACGATCGGAAAAACCTGACAAATAAGGGTAAGACAAGGTCGTCGCAACCATTGTCTGGGTTCGGGAGTCGGTTACGCAAGGGGAAGGTATTAGCACCCCTCACGTCCGTCGTACTCGACGGGATCCTCGTTTGCTTGTTTACTTGGACGGTTTGGTTATAATCTATCTACCTATCAAGGCTGGCTGAAAAAGAAAAGAAAAATGACTCGACAAAGCGTCGCACTTTATGCCTACGTATTCTCATCAGAGAATGAGAAATCAGAGTCAACGTAGTTCGGCCTACGAAGGATTACGGGGGAAGGTTGCTCGCTAGGACGTCGCGTCCTATGCCTACGTACTTTCATCTGGTATGAAAGATCAGAGCAAACGTAGTTCGGGAAACTACGGGTTATCTCCTAACAGAAGTGTTTTTTATTGTATTTGCGATCTCAATCGCACTAGAGACTATGACCTGAGAGGGAATGCGTCCTTCCTCAGATAGCTTAAGGCTCGTAACGTACGAAAGAAGTCATTCATGATTACTGTATCTTAAACTGCTTTGAGGTGAGAAGAGAACAAGCCCAACTAGGAGGAAGACTATCAAGTCCTACTGTTATCATGCCATGGATTCATCCTATGGTTGAGGTTTGAACAGGGAACTCCTAGATGTTGTCATGCATAGGTTTCAACCTAAAAGTCTATCATCAAATCCTCATCAGAAAAAATGAGAGTCCTAAGGGATCATGTCAATGATACACCAAAACAGACAAAAGCATCAGCTTTAACAGTAAAATGCATGCAATGCAAGTGAGGGAGGAAATGTGTGTGGGGCTTCAGCCTCCACAAGCTCGTCTCGACCTCAAGCCAGTCATGAAATAACAGTAATCGTACTGAAGATAAACAACATGCTATCAAGCAATATACAGGTAAAAGAAATGAGGTGCCATCAGGCAAACAAAACATGCTTGAGAAAGAATCATCTACTCCCTAATCCTAACCCTGACACAGAATCCTGATCAAATCTAAGCAAAGCCCTAAAGCAAAACCTAACCAAAAGAAATCAATCCCAGTCTTCAAGCTTCAAACAAGCTTACCAAAGAAAGGGAGCTAAGTAAGCAAGCCCATAGTGTCTTCCTCAGGAAAGCACTAGGAGGTGTATACTCAGGAGTCATACCCTATGTGGCTCAACCACTGTGATCAATTTACATTCCTCCTCAGGTGAAATTAAACTCACATGTTGGCTCCAACATCATTGGATATTTAGGAAATCCTATCTGAACTAGTGGAACTAAATGAACAGACTAATAGGACCTTCCTCAGGAAAGTACTAGGAGGCTTCCACTTAGGAGTTGTATCCTATGTGGTTCAACAACTGTGATCAGTTTACATTCCTCCTCAGGAGAAACTAAACTCACAAGTTGGCTCCAACATCATTGGATACTTGAGAAATCCTAGGTAAACTAATGGAACTAAGTGAATAGACCCATAGGACCTTCCTCAGGAAAGTGCTAGGAGGCTTCCACTTAGGAGTTGTATCCCATGTGGCTCAACAACAGGTGATCAGTTTACATTCCTCCTCAGGAGAAATTAAACTCACAAGTTGGCTCCAACATCATTGGATACTTGAGAAATCCTAGGTAAACTAATGGAACTAAGTGAATAGACCCATAGGACCTTCCTCAGGAAAGTGCTAGGAGGCTTCCACTTAGGAGTTGTATCCCATGTGGCTCAACAACAGGTGATCAGTTTACATTCCTCCTCAGGAGAAATTAAACTCACAAGTTGGCTCCAACATCATTGGATACTTAAGAAAGAGGTGAGAAGAAAGAATGAAAGTCATTCATAGTGCCTTCCTCAGGAAAGTACCATGAACTTCCTTCAAACTTCAGGATCTCAAACCTCACAGACAGGGAATAATCCAAGCTCTGGGTCTCTGAGTCTTGATCTACAATCCTCTTTTCCATCATTCTCTCCAACAAGACCTTCAAGACAACACAAGCCCCACAACAAATTCCCAAACATAAACCCCAGAGATGAACAGATAACCACAGGACAGACAAAATCATCAGCTAACTTCAGAAAATACCTAAAAATACTAAACCAAGGGGGGAAAATCTAACAATTATTCACAAGGGTCTACAACATCTACCCATAACATCCACATATGCCTCTACCCAAAAATCAAGACAAAACTATCTAAAGAAAATGAATTTCCTCACCTATGCACAACATAAACCCTAATTAGGCACCCTAATGCTACCCTAATTAAACTAAACAAATTTTAATCTAAAAATCAAGAATTAAATCCTATGGGGAACTATGATTCAATACCTAATTACACAAAAAAGAAAGAATTAAAAAGACTAAGGGAAAGTCTTAAAATAAATTCTACAAAATTGAATATCAAACTAAACATATTAAAAAGCTATTTAAAAGAAAAATCTATTAAAAATGTGAAAAGAAAATAAAATGGACATTTTATTTATTTATAATTTTCTAGACAAATTCATGAACACATAGAAAAAACAAGGATTAAAAAATGTTAAATTTTCTATTTTTTATGAATTTTTTAAAGTGCAAGAAAATTAAATGGAATTAAAATAAAAAGAAATCAATTAAAGGGGGAGGGGGGTGTGATAAGCAAGGCACGCTAGTTCAATTTCAGAATGGGCTAAAAGGGGGGGTGCGCGTAGCAAGTTGGACCCAGGCCCAGGTCTTCAGCTTTAATGAAACGCTGCGTTGCAGCGGGGAGGTTTCCCTCCGTTTTCATTTTAAAACCTGGCCACACGATTAGAGGAAAAGGTCAAGAATTCAGAGAGATCCAACGGCCAACAGCCATCGTCCCCAAACTGATCTAGGGTTTTCAGAAAACCCAGAATCCATGCATGGATCTTCTCCTGGCTCGTTCTCTCTCCACACTTGATGGTTTTCAAAAATTCCAAAAGGGAAAATGGTCTACAGATTAAGGGGAACAAGGCTATACGAGTGGTTTTCATTAATTCTCCTTGAATCATTCAAACAGAAAACTTCAAAGCTCGGGTACCACCATATTTTCCTGAGATCAATGCTTCTAAAACTAAAATTTAATGATCCAATCTTGTTCTTTATACTACCCTAACCATGCTAATCTAATCTATGCTAACTAAAACTCACTACAAAGCTTGTTCTTGGAAATTAAAGAATCTTGCACCTGCCATGAAACCTCATACAGAGCTCTCAAACTCATGGGAAAAGATCAACTAACCTAGTACACTAATTCTACACCTAAAGAATTAACAGAAACTACATAAATAAAGAGATTCGTGGGAAGAAAGAAACCTGTCAAGGTTCAATGGTGTGTGTAGCTAGGGCTTGATTCAGAGCTTGCAAGGGCTTCAAGATGATCCTTTGATGATGGACAGCCTTCTGTTTGCACTGGTTTTGGAGAAGAAAGCTTGTAGTGAAAGAAATCCCAAGTTGCTTGATCTTGAAGGAAACTCTTCAATGGCAACTTCTCTCTCTCTTTCTCCTCTGAATTTCTCAACCTTCACCAACCTCATACTCATCATGATTCCCTCTTCTTATAATGATCAATAGAAACTTCTAGATTCATCTAGAAAGTGCTAGAAAGGTCTTGATTTTCTCATGTGAGGATAAGTTGAAAATCCCATGCATCATGCCTTAAACCTTGCAAATTGGTGTCAAATTATCCTTATGTGAGATATTGAGAAGGAATGTACAAAAACAAGCCTCTTTCTTGCCTTGTGTTAAGATTTCCAAGGGTGCCTTAATATGCAAGTTTCAATTTTCCAAAGCATGTCCCATTTTAAAGCCTCAAATGAAAATTCTATTTAAACCAATGTTCTCAAAATGATGTTTCCAATCAAAATGATATATTGGATGACCTATTTTGGATTCCTAGATCTTCCAAACCAATTTTCAAATTCAACTTTTTAAACTTATAAGCCATTTTTAGTTCATTTTTAACCAATCATGAAAATCCATGCTATGAGCTTTTCCAACAATTCATGACCTCTTTTGTAGACTTAAAATCACATTTTGAACAACTTTCATGTTTTGAGTTTTTCCATTTGAGGCTTGGAACTAGGAGATATGGCCTTTGCTTAAAATGACCTATAACTGACAAATGACCAAAATACCCCTGTCTTGTTCAAACCATAAGTTGAGTTCCACAAATCCTATCAAGGACTTCTACCACTCAAATTAAAGCTAAGAACATGACATTCAACATTCATGTTGACAAAGAGATCATAGGAATCATCCTACTAGGGCAAAAGTTGTCTGCAAGTTGGGTGACTTTCAAGGACCCAGATTCACACACCTCTGCTGACCTGTAATTTGTCAAAACCATAACTTGAGCTCTGCAACTCCTATCAAGGACTTCCACCACTCAAATTAAAGCTAAGAACAAGCTCTACAACATTAATGTTGTGGGGAAGATGAGATATCAATCACATCTAGAGCTAAAACTGCCTGGAAGATAGGGATCAAACTAGGGTTTTTTCACTGACAATCCTTGGAAACCCTGACTTGAAACTTCTCAAACTCCTCAATCATGATGAGTTGGTCTAGGAATCATATTTATAACATCTTTATTCATCATTCCATGATCTCATGGCCCTTGGGTTAGGTCTCAGCCTTCTCCAAATCTTCAGCTGATCTAGGGTTGACCCAGTCAAAACCCTAATTCTACCATTCATGGTTGAATCTCCTGAATTCTTGCATAATGACCCCTCTGGGCTTCATGATGGCTATCAAGAAATCTCATAGGCTTTCTCAAAACATCAAGTTCATTCTCAAGGTCTCAGAATCATCAGAGGAGCACCCACAACTCTCAAGCTATGAAGCAGACAACCCTGATTTCAACCCACTTCTTCTGAGGATCTCTTGAACTGCCTGATGAAGGTATCAACTTTCAAACACTCAATGAATAAATAATTGTTGGTCAAATTTTGGGGTGCAACAGAGTGAAGCAAGAATCCAAACTTTTGACGGATTATACTAATTTTTAGGAACCATGGAAGAAGAAAAATCTATATATATGTTTGCTAAGGAAAGAAAAAGAAAGACAAGAGATTTGAATCAAGTGAAGTGTGTTAAAGATGAAGAAGACAAAACCTTGGTTTAAGAAAAATATATAAAGGGTGGGTGGAAGATATATTTCTACAATTTATTTAATGAAGGGTATGATATCTCACTGAACTCTAACATGCTCAACATTAGATACGAGGATAAAAACTATAATTACTACTGTCAAATTCGAAAACAAGAGGTAAATGAAGCGTTGAAAAGGATGGGTAACATATCTATTGAAGTGTGAAAAATTATTGGAGATAAAAGTATTGAATGGCTTACCAAACTCTTTAATGAAATTATGAGGTCAAAGTAAATGCTAGATAAATGGAGAAGAAACACTCTAGTTCCAATCTATAAGAACAAGGGGGATATACAAAATTGTGCAAATTGTGCAAACTCTTTAATGAAATTATGCGTCATATCATAAATTTTTGAGAAAAAGTGATTGATCAAGGACTAAGAAAAGAGACTCAAGTCACTACGAATCAATTTGGTTGTATGCCTAAAAGGTCGACCATGAAGCGGTGTATCTACTACAATGTGTGATGAAGCGGTATCAATGGACCAACAAGACTTGCGCTTAATTTGTATTGACTTGGAGAAGACGTATGATAAATTACCTTGAGAGATTTTATGGAAAACCCTAGAGAAGAAAGGAGTTACAATTGCTTATAGCTAAGCTATCCAAGATATGTATGAAGGGGGTACCGATTAGTGCGCAGACTTAGGATGGAGAGACATACAATTTCCCCATTACAATAGGTTTGCATCAAGGTTCGGCCCTAAGTTCCTATCTTTTTACCTTAATTTTGGATGTAATCATGGAGAACACCCAAGATTTAGCATCAAGATGCATGCTTTTTATAGATGTTACTCCTACTTAGTTAGTCGAAAGTGGATTTAAATAAGGGTAGAGACTTTGAGACAAGCTTTAGAAACTCACGAGTTTTACTAAAGCGGAAGTAAAATAGAGTATATGGAATGTAACTTCAATAAAAGAAGAAGCGTTTCTATTCTAGAGGTGAAAGTTGGAAACCATATCATCCCCCAAGTCACATAATTTAAATATCTAGGGTCTATAGTACAAAATGATGGAGAAATAGAAAGAGATATAAATCATCAAATTCAAGTTGTATAGCTCAAATAGAGGAAGGTCGTATAGGGTAAAGACTAGCATGTGAAATAGAGCTTACACTCTAGACACTCTACTTGGAGAATCAATCCCAAGTTCGTGGAACATTGCCAAGCTCAAGCGATATTTTAGTAAAGTTTTCCCGTAATTTGTTCGAACACAAATTGGGATGATTATCTAAAGTAACACTTTTGTTATACATAAATTCTACACTTTTGTTGAAAGTGTGTGATTATATTGCATAAGAGATGAATATGATACAAGATAAAAAAAGACACAAAGTCACATCTGACAAAATCCATCTTAGTAGATAACCACGGGGTGCAGGTGGTAGAACCTTCGATACGTCAACCTCAAATTAAGTTTTCACCTAGGAGGAACAAGGAAAGGGAAATGAACCTTAGTCGGGAGCAGTCCCGAAAGATGTCAAAGCAAACTCTGGCTTCCATCCCGAGGAAAGAACATTATGAAATAAATCCATGAAATATTGTATGACGAAATAAAATAATGATAGATTATATCATAAAATAAAATCATATAAGATCACATTGATGAAATAAAATATGTTGGACATGTGACTCCACAAACAAGAGGGGGTGAATTTTGGGTTTCAGATGAACGGTGGCTCCAATGAATTTTGGGTTTATCTCAAACCAAGGAAAGCTTTTAACTGGGCTAAGCTTACGAACCAAATAAAGTTTTTTACCAGGATAACCACGAATCAAGTGGATATTTTAAACTGGGCTGATCAAAAACCAAAGAAAGCTTTTGAACGGGTAGAGCAGACAAACCGAAACAAAGACTTAGAATCTAAATCCCCAAACTAAAGCTTTAGTGATTGTTATACCCCAAATTTTACCCTTATATTCCTTGATCTTTTGCCACCATCTTAGGTCAATCATCCGTACATAGCTAACTATTTTATTAGTTTTTTGTTTCATTTGTGAAGATAGGGTTGCTGAGGAAGGTTCAAAGGTCATGGAGGCGTTGTCTGTGCTCATAGTCCCCTGCAAGTTATGTTGAATTCTGGTAGAGATGAAGAAAAGATATGCCCTCGTTCTTATGGTTCCTTGGTCAATACTGTTAGAACACAGATTTATTCTTAATAATATCTCTATGTTTTGATGATAACTATTATGAAATTTTGTAATTAAGAATTATATAATCTAAAATTTGCTTAAGAGTTTTTACTGCAGATAGTAAAGTAATTATCACTCTAGAAGCAAATCAGAACTAAACATAAGAAATTTGCTAGACTCTAAAGCGCCAGATGAATCCATTAGAAGATTCTGAATGCTGCCAACAGAAGATCCTGAGCGTAGCCTCCAGAAGGATCTGAAGCAGAAGCTCCAGAAGAATCTGAAGCAAGTCAGAAGCATTTGAACCAAAGAAGAATTTTGTATGAAGAGTTTTCAAAGCATAGTTACTATAGAAGATTCTGAAAGTACTAAAGCTGCCAGTACTGAGGATCTGACTCAAATATGCTCTGAACTTATACACGCTAAAAGCACACCTGTTGCAAAGACTCTGATTCAGCAAAACTCTGATCAACATCAGAAGGCTCTGATCAAATTAGACTCTGATGAATCTTGCTGAAAATTGAAGAAGAATAATTCAAAGATTATGTCCGTTGGAATAATCCAAATGACTCTTTCCTTATTTATGCTAGACACAAGAACACAGACAAAAAGGATTTCTCTGTGCTTTCTTCTTCTAGGAAAGGTCACTTGATGTGAAGACAAAAAGGCTCAGACCTTTTAGGACACTCTTCTCAACGTGAAGTTCTCTTGGATCAAGCTGCCTATAAAAGCAAGTCTTCACCCATCTTCTTCAGTTGACGTTTTACCTAAAAAGAAATCAATATTCAAAGCTCTCATACTATTCACATTCTTTCTAGAATTAATTTCTTTGTTCTTAACTTTAAGTGAAAAATCACAGTTGTGATAAAGCTTTATTAGAAGCAATTTAAACACTTGTATTTGTTATTACATTTGATTGTAAGAAAACCTTAAGAAGATCCAGTTAGGATCAATAGTTCTTGAGAAGACTTTGAACAGTTGTTCTTAGTGCTTACTATTGTAATCAGTTGATTAAATAGTGGATTAAGTCCTTGTTTGAGAAAGGCAAATCACTCTAGGAAGGGTGGACTGGAGTAGTTGAGTTCAACGAACTAGGATAAAAATACTTGAGTTTTTATTTCTAAGTTTTTATCTTCATACTTATTCAACCCCCCTTCTAAGTATTTTCTCACCTTCAAATACAAGGTCAATTTGTCCTCAAGGTTTCTCAGAAGTTTCGATGTATATTCTCGAAGGGAATTAGAGTTTTCTTGGTGTTGAGCATGGTGGTGTGAGGACTAGTTTTGGTCTGTGAGACGAAGGATGTTACAAACTGTATCCTCTTGGTTCATGTGTCGAGTTCATCGTTATCTAATATTTGATTGTGCGTTTAACAAAGATCAAGCTTATTCAAGAAAGGATTTGTTTCGTATCCAGGAGGTTGGATCACCATTTTGGTTTCTTTTGGTCTTAAGGAAAAGAATTTGGATTTTCTTATGGGGAAGTTTGCAAGCAATATACTTTGAAGTGGTAAAGCTTGAATAAAAAAATCTTGAATCAGGCTTAGTTCAAAGTTTTTTTTTTACAAAGATGAAAAAGTGGTTCATATGTCACCATGAAAGACTCATCGTTCAAAAAGTTCAAGATTACAAAAGCAAAGAGATTTTTCTACATGACTTGTGTTAATTGTTATTCAAGAACTGTAAGAATTTAAGGTGATAAGTAATTCAAAATTCACTAAAAGTTCAAGGTACATTAGTCCATGTTCTCCATAAATTCAAGTGTGAGATTAATATTCAAGTTCATGTCATCTGTTAGTTTAATGGCAGAAAATAACAAATAGAGAGGCAGAGAAGTAGAGGAAACCGTTGGTTAAAAGAAAGGAATATATTTTGATCAATAGAAGCATTACAATAAATAATAGAAAGGAAAACTGAAAACTATCCCACGTAACCAGGATTTTAGGGAATTGAATAATTAAACTAATTTTCTCCTAAAGTATAGGAACTACTACTAGCTTGCTCCTAAAGTATAGCAACCACTAATTGACTAAAAAACTGAAACAATAAAATAAAATAGTAATAATAAATCTAGCAGTTACAAAAGCACATTTAATACTCCTCCTTGTTTTAGGAACTGCAAACTCCAATCAGTTGCCTTAGATATTCAAATTTGCTGATAGATAATGGCTTTGTAAACATGTCAGCCAATTAATCTTCAGACTTGCAGTAAATTAAGTTTACTTCTCCACTTTGTTGCATCTCTCTCAAAAAATAGAGCTTGATGTTGAAATGTTTAGTCTTTCCGTGACATACTGGATTGTTTGCAATAGCAATTGCAGCCTGGTTGTCAACAAAAATTTCAGTTTTGTTCTTCTGTTGCAAAGATAAATCACATAAAATCTTCTTCAACCATAAAGCTTGATTTACAGCAGCTGTTGCTGCTATAAATTTAGCCTCAACGGTGGATTATGCTACAGTCTCTTGCTTCTTTGTGCACCATGAGAATACTCCCGAGCCTAGGCTGAAACAGTATCCTGAAGTGCTCTTCATATCATCAATGGATCCATCCCAATCACTATCAGAGAATCCATACAACTTGAATTCTTTACACGTATCAAACTTGACTCCATAATCAATAGTGCCTTTGATATATCTCAATATTCTTTTTGCTGCTTGCAAATGAATTTCACTTGGACAGTGCATAAAACGAGACAAGAGACTTACCGCAAATAGAATGTCTGGCCTTGTTGCAGCGAGATACATCAGACATCCAATCAAGCCTCTATAATATCCTTCACCAATTTTTTCAGCACCATCATTCTTGCTCAACTTCTCCTTTTGATTCATCGGTGTGCTAATAGATTTACATTCCTCCATTTTAAATTTTTTCAAAATTTCCTTTGCATATTTTCTTTGGCAAATTAACACTTCATTCTCACTTTGTTTGATCTCAATTCCAAGAAAATAGGTCATGAGACCAAGATCTGTCATTTCAAAAGCTTGCATCATTTCTTGCTTGAACTCGTCAACTAGTCTTACGTCATCTCCTGTTACTAAAAGATCATCCACATAAAGGGAAACTATGAGAAAATTTTTTCCCTTATGTTTCACATAAAGAGTGGACTCGGATAAGCTTTTTACAAAGCCTATGCTCAATAAGTGATCATTAATCTTGCTGTACCAAACCCTTGGCGCTTGCTTGAGGCCATAGAGAGCCTTTTTTAGAAGATAGACTTTATCTTCTTCACTTGCTTCACGAATCCTTCTGGCTGGTCTACATATATTTCTTCATGTAGCTCTCCATTTAAAAAAGCTGATTTAACATCTAACTGAAATATTTTCCAGCCATTTTGCGCAGCAACTGCTAACACCAATCTAATAGTATCTAATCTGGACACAGGTGCAAAAGTGTCAGAATAATCAACACCAAAAATTTGCGCATACCCTTTAACTACAAGTCTGGCCTTGTGCTTGTTGATTGAGCAATCTGCATTAAGCTTTGTTCTGAAAACCCATTTAACTCCAATGACTTTTCTATTTTCAGGCCTGTCAACCAGCTCCCATGTTTTGTTTTTTTGTATCATGGACATCTCCTCCTCCATTGCAGTTTTCCATTTCTAGTCCTTTTGCGCTTCCTCGCAGCTAGCAGGTTCACAAATTGCTACATTACATCTTTGATAGATGTCAGATAACAACCTTTTGCCTCTTACTGGAGGGTCGTCTTCTAATTCATCCTGTAACAGCTCTGTTGTTTGCTGTCCCGAATGCTTATCATCAATGTTGCCAAATAGTTTAGTTGTTCTTTGTGAGTTCTCCCAATTCCATTGCTGTTCTTCATTAAAGTGCACATCTTTGGTAATAATCATCTTTCCGGTTTGAGGATGATACACTTTGTAGGCCTTTGAAACTGAACTGTAACCCACAAAGATGCCCGGAGTTGCCTTCTTGTCAAGTTTGTCACGCTTAGCCTGTGGAACATGTGCAAAACAAACACAACCAAACACTTTAAGAAACGTTAGTGATGGCTTATACCCATACCAAGCCTCAAATGGAGTTTTATCCTTCAAGGCTTTGGTTGGAAGCCGATTTTGGAGAAAAACCGTTGTGTTAGCCGCCTCTGCCCAAAATGTTTTAGGCAACTCCTTCTCATGTAACATTCATCTAGCCATCTCCATCACCGATCTATTTCTCCTTTCACTAACCCCATTTTGCCGTGGAGTGTAGGGGACTGTGAGTTGATGTTCAATACCAGCTTCTTCACAAAATTGATTAAATTTTGTTGATGTGTACTCTGTCCCATTGTCAGATCTTATACATTGAATCTTGCAGCCACTTTGAGTTTCCACCATTTTCTTGAACTTCATAAATACTCCAGCCACTTCATGCTTAAATTTCAAAAAAAATATCCAGCACATTCTTGTGAAGTCATCTATGAAAAGAATGAAGTATAGACTACCTTGTAGTGATGGTGTTCTTTGGGGTCCCGCCACATCAGTGTGAACAAGCTGCAACTTTTGAGAAGCTCTCCAAGCTGATTTGGGGAATGATTTTCTTATTTGTTTACCAAATTGACAAGCATTACAATTTGGTAAATTATCAGAAAGTATTGGCAGACCTCTTGACATGCCTTTTCTTTGCATGTTCAACATTCTTTCAAGATGGCAATGGCCGAGTCTCTTGTGCCAGAGTTCTGTGGGACTGACTTGAGTAAAATAGACTGTCTGCTCCTCCTCTGTTGGATCAAACGAGAAGCTTTTACCTCTCATTTTAACCCGTAAAACTTCCCAGCCAGCAATGTCGTAGATGAGACATTGTTGATTTTCAAAGGATACTTTAAATCCCTTTTTAATCAACTGACATACACTTAGTAAGTTTTGGTCAATGTCAGGTACGTAGAGAACATCAGATATAATTTTGGTACCTGAACACGTTGAAATTGCAATGGTTCCTTTTCCTTTTGCAGTAATATAACCACCATTCCCTATTCTGACCTTTGAGACATTTGTGGGCTTCAAATCCTTGAATAGAGTCTTGTCATATGTCATGTGGTTCGTACAACCACTATCAATTAACCAGCATCCAGAATTGCTCCTTGTCGAATAGCATGTTGCAGCAAAAATATAGTCTTCTTCATCTTGCTCAACAACTTGGGCATTGGCTTCATGTTGCTGCTGAAATTTGCTCCTACAAATTACAGCTTCATGTCCAAGCTAATTGCATTTACTACACTTCGCGTCTGGTCGTTTCCAATATTTGTATGGTGGGTGACCCAATTTCCCGCAGTGCTGACAAGGTGGGTAGTTTTTCTTTTTAACCCTACCATTGTTTTGGTTGTTTGCACTATTACCGCTGCTTGATGGCTGGTCCTTCTTGACATGCTTCTTTCTACTGGTTTCCCCATAATGGTGCTTGGCTCGTAAAGCACCTTCGACTGCACCATCTTGTCTCATCAACCTTCGCTGCTCTTGGGACTGCATAGCACTTACAAGTTCTGCCAATGTGATCTTTGAAAGATCCTTAGTGTTTTCTAATGAAGTAATATAGAAGCTTCAAATTTTTCAGAAGCAATTACTAGTATTTTCTGAACTATTCTTGAATCAGAAAAATCAGAACCTAACAACCTCACCTTGTTAGCAATGTTAAGAAGTCTGTTTGCATACTCTATAATTGTTTCAAACTCCTTCATCTTCTGCATTTCAAATTCTCTAACCAGATTCATTGCTTGCATTCCCTTGATTCTTTCATCTCCTTCATATTCTTCCTTGAGGAAATTCCAGATCTCAAATGCCGAATTAATCGTCATGATTCTGGTGAAAATGTCTTGTGAGACAGCAGCAAACAAAGTAGCTCTTGCCTTAGATTTTCTTCCTTTCTTCTCCTTGTGATTTTTTATCTGAGCCATAGTTGGATTGTTCGGTAAAGGAAGAACTTCATAGTCTTCCTTAACGGCTTCCCAAAGGTCATTTGCTTCTAGGTAAGCCCCCATTCTTGCTGCCCAGATGTGATAATTATCACCGTCAAACACAGGCGGTGCTAGTTTTGTGTAAGGAGTTTCAAAATCCATCTATTTGATGAATTGAAGGAAGGTTTATTATGGTGGGTTTTTTAATGGGTTCACTCACAGGTCCCTCTAAGAAGAAGGCTCTGATACCAATTTGTTAGTTTAATGGCAGAAAATAACAAATAGAGAGACAGAGAAGTAGAGAAAACGGTTGGTTAAAAGAAATGAATATATTTTGATCAATAGAAGCATTGGTTAAAAGAAATGAATATATTTTGATCAATAGAAGCATTACAATAAATAATAGAAAGGAAAACTGAAAACTATCCCACGTAACCAGGATTTTAGGGAATTGAATAATTAAACTAATTTGCTCCTAAAGTATAGCAACTACTACTAGCTTGCTCCTAAAGTATAGTAACCACTAATTGACTAAAAAACTGAAACAATAAAATAAAATAGTAATAATAAATCTAGCAGTTACAAAAGCACATTTAATATCATCCATCACCATTCAAGAATTCAAGTTTTTTTTTCAAACTAAGAGTTCATTAGTGCTTCAATATAAAATTCAATACTTAGTCATGTTGGAATCCATAGAATTCAATAAGAAGTTCACATTACTCATCCAAAGAAAATTACAAGTTCAAAATTCCAAAATCCAAAAGTTAAAATTTACAAGAGTTGGATTCATAAGAGTTTTACATAGCCCACTTGTTCACACTAATTTCCAGGATCATATGCTCTTTACAAATATTAAAGTTACAAATGACTCATATAGAATAAGTAGGGTGAATTCCAATTATCCATTTCCAAATAACATTGAAGATGATGGAATACTCCACAAAACATTCACACGTGAGAGTCATCATCAATGGTAATCAACAACGACAAAACTTTCAAAATCAAAGAAGAAGAAAGGAAAAGAATTATAGCTCCATACAAATCGGTCTTCAGAATCCCAACGATCTGAAACACACCAACTCATTGCGTTTTAATTAATTTGTGCGTGATTCAGTTTTAATTAATTTGTGACTATGTCTTTAATCTAAATTTATGATTAATTTGTTTTTGGTGATCAAATTTTAATATGAATTTAGGATTAATTCCAATTATAATTTGCGATTAAGTTCTCGTTTTAGATATGTAATGGGTTTCTTATAAGCTTGTGATTAGCGTATGAGGCATCCTTGTTGATGAATTTTTACTATAATATCGATAATTCACCCGATGATTGTTAGAGATGCCTTTTAGCCTAGAATTGATTCCTTACGATATTGATTTAATTTTATGTTTGATCAATTGAGTCAATACAAACTTTAAGATTAAACCATTGCATGATAATATTAGGTTAGTTTCACTTAATCATAACTTAGGCTAGTTTTTCATGTTTATCTTAATCTCAGGTCTTTAGAATTAGGCTAGTTTTCTTAAAAATAAAATATTTTCTCAAAAAATACAAAATTACTTTAACAGTATTTTTAATCTTTTCTAAATCACAAAAGCACTATACAATTCCAAAGGAAATGATGTCTTCCTGTTGACTGCCATATCGATCTTAGAAAATTTTAGGTCCTTACCCTTCATCCTATCTTTAGGATTCGGAGTCGTCGTACTCCATGTAAGTTCCTGCCATAGACACTTACTCATTTTACTTTCTTTCATCCTAGCCTTAGAATTGAAGTCGCCGAACTCCATGTAAGTGCCCTGCCATGGACACTTATCTTTCCCTTTCAACTTAGCTTTAAGTTTGGAGTCGTCACACTCCACGTAAGTGCCTTGCCATAGACACTTATCTCTTCCCCAGGAATCTTGACCATAGTCAAGAGTTCCCCAACCCTAGTGAGGGGAACTACGAATGCTCTAATTCTATTCCAGTCAGGATACGTAGGCACGAGATGCGATGTTTTGGCGATCATACTTAGAAATAAACCCCTAGGTCTTTCCTTTAGTAGACAAATAACAAATAACACAATACTAACAAGAGGTTCCTGTAGAGTACTACAAATGCTTATGATATCAATACCTTCCCTAGATATAACCAACCCCCGAACCTTAGATCTCCCACATTGTTTTTACATTGCAATTAGGGTTTTCATTCTTTACCCTTTCCTTTGGATAAATCAAAGCTCAGTGGTGAATATTTAAAGATTTATGATTCAAATTAATTAATAGCTTGATATCTGATTCTCACTGCAACAGTGATAGATAATGCGAGGGGTGAGATAGAATTCTCACGTTTTTGGATGTGAAAATAAGAAGGGAAGATCCTCTATTTATAGGCTAGAGATGAGCATACAAAAAAATTCTTTATGAAGGGAAAAGCCTCTAATTAATCAATCGATTGGCAATTTGTTCCAATGGATTGGATGCCCTAAAATTAATTGATTAGAGGAAATAAAATATCCAAAGACGTTTTGTGTGTGTGTGTGATTTATCTGTGTAACTTTATGAAAAATCCCTTGTTATTTTTACAAACTACGATTCACACAGACACGGCATGACAAACTTTCACATTTCCTCACTTTCACACTTTAAAACTTAAAGTCTTGTCAAGTAAACTAATAATATAGATATTTGCTTAAATATTCTTTGAATATGAAGCTTGACATTTATTAGGTTTAGTACCATCATCAGAGGATATTTGCAGTGATCATCAAATCCTAACTTGTCTGCTTGCATCTTTAACCGCTTTACATTGTTAAATGCTTCTTTTAGTTGTCATCATAAAAAACACATTGAAAAAGGAAAACCATGATATATATCTTTGGTTTTTTCCACTTCTCTTGAATACCCTGCAAAACAAGTTTCCACAAAATCATGGAAGACTATGTGGCGAATCAAGTCACACAAAGATAAATAATGAACAAAGCCAAGCAAAGAAAAGGAACATATTCATTGGAACTAAAGCCATGATGTGTTTAACAAAATACTATTACAATTTACGGAATCAGTAACAAATTACAAACATTAACCAGCAAAGTCATAAGGTCCATTCATCAATGATGGTGAAAAAACACAAGAAGAGGGGAGGGGGTTAAATTGTGTTGACTTTTTCTTTCTTTTTAAACTCTTATGTCAAATTCTAAACACAATATTACATAATCTAGTTTAGTTAGAGGTGGGTAGTGGATATAAAATGCAAGAAAGAAGAATAACACATAGAGTTATCCTGGTTCCTCTTACAACTCGAGAGTAATCCAGTGCCCTTGTACTTACAAGACGTTTTCACTATAATCACACAAGATTACAATTTTCTCAAGCACACAAGCAAGAGACTTCCTTTACTAAAACACACAAGTAAGAGACTTCTTTGCTCAAGCACACAAGAAAGAGACTTCCTTTGCTCAAACACTAAATTACGAGACTTTCTTTGCTCAAGATATACAAGGATACATAGAAAATAGACTCTTTTATGACTTAGAGATTTCTAAGATATACAAGGATAAGAAATCCTAAGTTTAGCTTGTGTTGTTATGTTGACAGAGTAACTTATTTTTTATGTCAAATGTTGTATGTTGGCGTATTTATCTTTAAGTCCTTTAGCTATTTAAATAGAGAAGAAAAGATTTGTTGAAGATGCAACACAATAGAGTCTTTTTAGAAGCTAAAAGAGACGCTAGGATGTTTCACCAAATTGTCAGGTTAGGCGAAGGCTAGTTTGAAAACCCTTTACTACAAAAGGAATTAGCAGTTGACTCTTAGCCGACTCTATAAAGAAAGTAGAGCTTAGGTTATCACGTGAAAAAGTATGTTCAAAGATGAATAATGACCTATCATTGTCACCTTGAACCTTACACTTTGACTAACTCAGGCTTTGATCATTATAGGCAGAAATCTTTAGAGTCTGATATTTAGAGGCAGACTTCTTCAAATTTTGTTCTTCAGAGGCTGGCTCCTACAAACTCTGATCCTTAGATGTTGACGTCTTTAGAAGATGATTTCTTCAGAGGATGGTCTTTAGCTTCTAAACCATCAGAATTTGATCTTCATGCTTCTCATTTAATGTTCATAGTCATAACCAATACTTGGATTCTATATGAAATTTTAGTCTATGGTCCTGCACAATTGAACAAACATTAGTATACCTAATTGTTATTTAAATACCTTTTTATCATCAAAACCTAAAGGACATCAGACAAACCATTTCCCCCCACCAATCTCCCTTTTTTTTTATGATGACAAACATAAGTATTTTAGAACAATGATAGATAATTTAATTAACTAGTTGAATTCAGGGTTAGAGGTTTATAAGCCCCCCTGAGTCTAATAGTCATAATTGTAAGTTCCCCCTAAGTCCTATCCAAATTAAATAAATTTAAACATATAAAGCACATATACAATTCAACAAAATTTAAGCATGATAATAATAATCAGATTCAAGTGCTTAAATACTTATATGCCTTCTCCCCATTCTTTAACCAAAACTCTATATAAAATTAGGGTTTTGATAAATGTAAGATCATATTCCACTGTACCAAGTTTTCCCACAAAACAGAAACTATGAGCAATTTTTTCGAAAAATCCAAAGAGATGAAGGAACAAAGCTCAAAGAAAAATATAAAAAGACTCGACGTACAAGGACAAAGACTAGTTCAACAGTAGGAGCATCAAAAGTAAGGAGAACATCCATGACTAAGAAGAAGAGACTTATTAAAAATCCCGGATCCGTCTTCTAATTATGATTTAGATGCTGATGAGTTTGATTTTACCTGGTCAAATTTCCTTAATCGCCATGCTTATTTTCCTGAATAATTTAGAGAAGAGTATTCAATGTAGTTAATTTTGATCTATATGAGGATGAATCTGACTTGTACCCCTCCTTTTTGAATAATAAAATGCCATTTTCTTTTCTTTTTGCATCTATTACTTTTAATCAATTTTGTCCATTCCAATTGAGCCTCCAAGAAGAATGAATTAAAGAAGTTTTTCAACCATTCCAACCAATATTGTGTTGTATGAGTTAAAAAATATTCAAACAGAATATAAATCACACAGCTAAAAACTGAATTATTATATGGAAAATAAAGCATACTTTTATTTTATCCAGAAATACTGATCCCCAATTGTAACACAACCATTTATTAAGAGAAAATAAAATTTATGATAGAAGTCACACTTCTTTTTTCTTAAACGAACATGATTGGTTAGATCCATTGATAAAAAAACAGAAGACAAAAAGTTCACAAAAGAATTATGACTTAGGGCCTTCTAAATTAGAAAATCTTCTAATTTAACCGGGTTATTCAGAGTCAAATGACTTAGAAATATAAAGAAACCACTCAGAAACACAAGGAATTTGGTGGTAATAACACATAAGTTAAAGATAGACGGAGAAGAGGAAAAGTATACAAAAGCACTTACATCATTAACAAACAATTATTATCCAACAGACAATAAACCCCAAGTTAGAAAATCTTTCAAATTCATGACACATAGTGAATAAATGTCAAACATGCATTCCACTTATATGCTACCATAGGCAATTAATCAAATTCTGAGTATCAGAGGCTGAGCTGCTCATATGCTACTATTCATCAAAAGCTTGTTTGGAACTTCTGACCATAATAGCTTTTGATCATCATCAGATTTTGATACTCCATTTTAGAAGCAAGCACTAATCTTTGACAAAATGTATACTTGGATTTTTTTTTTATAAATTCAAATCTTTCGATAGGAAGAGGCTTGGTAAATATATTAGCCCATTAATGATATGTATCAATGAACTGTATATCTATCACACCCTTCTGAACATAACCTCTTACGAAGTGATGTTTTATTTCTATGTTCTTGGTTCTAGAATGTTGAATAAGATTCTTTGTCAAACAGATAGTAGCAGTATTATCATAAAAGATTGGAATACTGCTTCAACTTATCTGATAGTCTTCCAACTGATATTTCATCTAGAGTAGTTGTGTGCAACAACTTGTAGCTGAGATGTATTCTGCTTCTGTTGTAGACAAAGAAATAGTTTCTTGTCTTTTACTAGCCCAAGATATTAGGTTTTCACCTAGGAGTTGACAGCTTCCACTAGTGGATTTTCTCTCAATTATATCCCCAACATAGTCAGCATCATATAATCCAACTAGCTTATAATCTAGTGATTTTTTATAAAGCAGTCATAGATTGGTGGTTCCCTTCAGATGCCTAAAGATCTTTTTAATAGTTGTTAAGTGAGTCTCTTTAGGATCTGACTGAAATCTTTCACATAGACAGACACTGAATGAAATATCTGGTTTAGAAGTTGTTAAATAAATAAGAGAGTCAATCATACCTCTATACAGCTTCTAGAAGACCTTGGTATTGCTTTCCTCTTGCTCATATTGTAGGTTGGATGCATAGGAGTGCTCATGATATTGCAATCATCAAGCTTTAACTTCTTCAGAATCTCCTTTGTATATTTAGTGTGATGAACATAGACTCCCTTTTTGCATGATTTATTTGAATACCAAGGAAGAACTTTTGCTCTCCCATCACATTCATTTCAAATTCAGCCTGCATTATCTTAAAAAATTCTTGGCAAAGAAAAGCATTAGTTGAACCAAATATTATGTCATCAACATAAACTTGGACAATTAAGATATCATTTTTAAGTGTCTTTCTAAAGAGTGTGGTGTCTACTTGCCCTTTCTGAAATCCATTCTCTAACAGAAAATTACTCAGTCTCTCATACCAAGCTTTAGGAGCTTTTTAAGTCCATAGAGTGATTTCTTCAACTTGAAAGCATAATCTGGGTGGCTGAGTCCTCAAACCCAGGTGGTTGTTTGACAAAAACTTCTTCAAAAATGACACCATTTAAGAATTCACTTTTAACATCTATTTGTTATAAAATAATGTCATGATTAATAGTATAAGAGAGAAGTAAACTGATTTCCCCTAACCTTACAATTGATGCAAAGGTCTTAGAGAAATCAATACCTTCTTGCTGATTGTTGCCTTGAGCTACAAGTCTAGCCTTATTTCTTACCACTTCTCCTTCATCATTAGACTTGTTTCTAAATATCCATTTTGTTCCAATAATGTTCTTCTAAGAAGGTTTAGGTACCAGATTCCATACATCATTCTTTTAAAATTGGTTTAACTTTTCTTGCATAGCCACAATTCATCCATCATCAGAAAGTGCTTCATGAAGAGAAACAGGTTAATTCATAGAGAGTATTCCCAACATTGAATGATCTTCTCTGAAGGCAGACATTGTCTTTCTAGGACTATATTTATTTCCAAGAATTAACTCTTCTGGATGAGAAGACTTATACTTGAATGTCTTCTTGGATTGTGATGTATCTTAGGAGCCATCTTGAGCTTCTTCAGATTATCCAATGTCTAGATGAGCTTCGGTGGTAGGGTCAATTTCTAGATCATTAGCTCCTAAATTCTGATAGCTTCTTAGAATCTAGCTTTAGATGGTTTGATTGCTTCTAAACTTCCCACTTTTGGGCCTCTATCTCCTAATGTGTCTTCAGATACTCAGATCTTTGAAAAAATTTGAACTAGCTCTGATATTTTACTGTCAGGCTCTCTGTCATCAAACTTAATGTGTTTTGACTCTTCAACCATATTGGTTTCTGAGTTATACACTTTATATGGTTTATTGCATTCAGAGTATCCCAAAAAGATATCCTTCCAAACTTTAAAATCAAATTTCTTCAAATAAACTTTATTGTTTAGAATGTAACATGTACATCCAAACTGATGAAAATAAGAGATGCTTAGCTTTCTTCCTTTGAACAGCTGATATGAAGTTTTATTCAGAATAAGTCTAATATAGATTTTATTTTGAACATAACATGATGTGTTCACAGCTTCTGCCCATAAGTACTTAGGTAAGTTGTTTTCATGGATCGTAGCTCTGGAAATTTTTTGTAAATATTTTTTCTTTCTCTCTAAAACTCTATTTTTCCATGGAGTTCTATGAGAAGAGAACTCATGGATAATTCTGTGTTTTTCACAACATAATTCAAATGGCTTATTTTCAAAATCACCACCATGATCACTTTTTACCTTTAGTATTTTCGATATCTTTTTAGTTTGTACTTGTATATAGAAGATGTTGAACGCATCATATGATTCATCCTTAGTTCTAAGAAATTTAACCCAAGCCCATATGCTATAGTCATCAACGACGACTAGTCCATATTTCTTAACATTGATTGATGCAGTACTAACATGACCAAACAAATCAATGTGAAGCAATTCTAAGGGTCAAGTGATATAGACAATATTTTTAGTTTTGAAAGAAGTTTTTACTTATTTTCGATACTTGACATGCTTCACAAAGAGAAGCTGAGTGATAATTGAGATCTGACAATCCTTTAAAAAGTTTCAACTTGCTAAGTTTAAAGATTAATCTCCAACTAGTATGACTTAACCTTATGTGCCAAATGCACTTCTCATCACTCACTAATAGAAGGCAAAGTATATTCTGATCAACCAATTCAACAAAATTAATTTTATATTGTCACTACCCAAGTACCATGACCGCTGCTTTGCTTCTTCTAACACCCTAAACCCCGACTTTTAATATAAAAGAGAAAATAGTACAAGTTTAGGAATGTTACTTCACACAAATAATTTATTTCATAAAAATAGTTTCAAGCTCACAACGGAATACAAATAATCCTCATAGCATCAATAATATAATAAGTCACCAAATAACGAAAATAAATTTTAGCAGAAAACTCCAAAATAAATAACACACTCTTTCCCAATGTTACATATCAGAGTAGATAAATACCAACTAAAAGAGATAAATAAAATAAATGAAGACAACCTCGAAGGACATATTTCAACTCACAAGCAACTACTCCTGCTGAGTACCTGATTGTCTGTACTCTCGAGAGTACAGACGCTACAATAACAAACAGGGGTGAGAATACACTTACGAGTAATAATTGTAAAATTTAGCAACATGATGACAAATGGATATAACAATAAAATTAATACACGACACATACACCAATATAAACACACATATCATTCTTAACATATAAAATGATATAATGCATCAACTCCATCACCTATATGCATGTGGTACCGTGTTTTTGTGTGGATATCAGAGGTATGTTACTGATTTCTTCCACAGTCTCTGGTCCCTCACCTAAACCGACGATCCCCACCAAATAGATATGAGACCACTTCTGGTCTCTCAACTAGACCAACGATCCCACCAAATAGATCTGAGGCCACCAAAATGGACCGAAGTTCCACCTAACTCTAGTGTATATTCATGCATGGTAGTACGAACAAGCAAAACATGCATTTCACCAAAAAAAAGAAGTTTTAACATAATCCACCAAAAATTATTTATAATATTATTCATCAAATAGTAGTTCCATATACGAACCACACATTGCCAATATAAAAGGCCACTAATATAGTCCCACCAGACTAATCACAATAAAATAATTATTTTTAATATTTATAATTATCCAAAACTTCAACACACATCAACAAAGTTGTTATATTATTCTATAATCCAAAACAACACTAAAACACTCAAATTACTCTAAAAGGTTTGAAAGGGTCACAAAGGATAACCTTCACGAGAGATAACTCTAGTGTAACTATAAAGATTGGTGGTTTAACTCAATACTAATAATATTTTTTTTTAATCTTAATTCATCTAAATAATTACTAACTCCATATTAATAATAATTTTTAACTGAATATTAATTTTTAAAATAATTATGTTACCTTAATAATTATTAACTTGATATTATCAAAATAGTTATTAACTCAATATTAATATATTAATTTTTTAAAAATAATTTTTTTATATATAAAAAATGATTTTTTAGGGAAAAGTGATTTTTACCACAAAAAGAAAGATGGTTTTCTTATGGAGTGATTATTTATAGAAAAATAACTCGACATGATTTTTCAAAAATAATTTTTTCTAAGTTTAACTGAAAAAAAATATTTTTTTAAGTTTAACAGAAATTACAGTGTCCCAAAATCCCCAATTTCATCATACAGTAACCAAAAATTACAAATTACAGTGTCGAAAATCCCAATTTCATCATACGCTGACCAAAAGCTATTTTTCCCAAATCTTATTTGGCCATCCAATTTCAATTGATCAATTGAACAGTTCCACAAACATAATTAAATGGAATTTTCCGAAATTCCATTCGAAAAAACAGTACATCAAATTTTCAATGATACGAGTATATATAACTTATATTATAACAACTAATATTACCATAAAGTAAGGCCAAATGGTTAACATAAACTCATACTAAAATACAAACACACAGAAAACAGAATAAAAAACACAGTAAAGCACTATCAATAAGGGAAAAAAAAGGATTAACATCCCAAAATCTTTGGTGCTACTGAGAGGGTAAGGGAACCCTCGTCATCGTGCTTTGTAAAAGCCACCTTACGGTAAGCAATTCTCTCCCTTACCTTAATCAAAGTTTTTCACAGATTTTTAACATTCCTCTCCTTTCCCAAATCTCCCTTTTTCTCTCTCAGATGCGCTGCTTCACAGAATTTGAGATATATTTCTATAGTGACCTAACTATCAGTACTAATTTTAAAATTTATATTCTCATTTGAATACTTCACCATCTATTTACTCTGACACCCCAAAGTATTAAGTTAAACTTTTATAATTAAAATCTGATTATTTTTATTATTATTAAAAATAATCCTAATTAAATATTTATTCCAATTGAAATAAAAATAAATATAATGTTGCCGATTTATTTTAAAACATTCTAATTAAATAAATATTTAACTAAAACATTTCAATTAATTCCTAAAACTTCAATTATTTATATCATTACTAAAAATTTTAAAATTAACTAATTATTACTAATAATTCTAATTTTTAATTCCACACTCTCAACTCAACTAATTCAATAATTATAAATTATCAAAATCCCCTTATAATACCCAAATTACCAAAAATAACACCATTAATCAAAATAAATAATACCACATGCAAAATTAAATATCTTAATATTTAATTAAAATATTAAATTAAATTAGGGGGTGTAACAATTCTCCCTTGAAGCATATCTATAACAAAGAAAATTTGAGATTTATGTACATATAATCTTATGGGCCTTTATGGTTAGTTTTGACATGTTTCTTCTTGTTTTATACCTTTGCTTTTATATGATAAGGTTTAGAATTATTCAAGACTTTGATTTAAAAGTTTGTTGTCTTGAACGAAACTTAACCTCAGGTTTTGAGCCTTTCAAAACCTTAGCTCCTAATATCTTTAGTTCTGCCTTCTTCAGAACCATTGACTTTAGAATCTTAGACTCTAGTTTTTTCAGAACCCTTGACTTAACAGCTTTAGGTTCTGACTGAATCAGAACCTTTTCATTTTTATTAGTAGGCACAAAATAAGAGTCAAGCACTTCCTAAGTAGGGCTTGAAGAGGAAGGATTTGTTGGTTTACTCAAGGTTTTAATCCTTGGGTTAAAAGTTTTTTAGAGTAACCAAGATCTTCCCATTTGTTTCTACTTACTCCATAGATCATGGAAGAAAGTTTAGTTACATTGAATTCATTTATGAGAAATTCTTGAAGAGTCATTTCATACTCATTAAAAGGTTTGTCAGACACTTCCTTTACTAGAGCAATACGATCTTTCTCTAGAGCTTCATTTTTATTTTGAATATATTTTAATTCATCTTTCAAATGATCATATTTATTTTTCAATATTTTCATGTGTATGGATTTCTCTTGACATCTTCTCATGAGCTCTTGAACAAAAGTAATTAAATCATAACGAGATAGTTTTGAAAATACCTCATCCTCATCCTCAGACTCTAAACTAGAAATAAAGTAAGATTGTGCATCAGAAGATGTAAGAACCATCAATGAAAGGTCGGTCTGCTCTTAATCCTTTTCAGAGTCTTCCTCATTGTCAAGTTCATCTCATGTTTCCATAAGACTTTTCTTGAATTTTTTCTTGAAGCTATCTTTCTAAAAGCTTCCCTTCTTTGGTTTGTCCTTTTGTAGTTCAGGATATTCAACAATGAAGTGATCAGACTTCTTACAGTTGAAGCAACCTTTCTGACCATCCTTCTTTTCTTTAGATCTAGATCCTCTAAAGTCACTACTTCTTCCAGAGAATCTCTTGTTCTTCCTGGCCAGTTATTGGAATCTTTTAATGATAAAGGTCATTTCCTCATCATCTGAATCATCTTCAGAACCTTTTACATGAGTAATTTCTTCGTACTCCTAGACTTAAGGAGCCTTGGCCATTTTAGAAATAGACTTCAAAGTCAATGGCTTTGACTTTATGACAGGTTCATCTCTATTGAGTTTTATCTCATGGCTCTGAAGATTACTGATAAGTCTTTCAAGACTTAATGTGTTTAAATATTTATCCTCTTGTATAGTTGTCACTTTAGGCATGTATCTGACAAAAAGACTCCTAAGAGTATTCTTAACATGATTAGAGGTAGTGTAGCTATTGTCCTGAATCTAAAGTCCATATACAACAACTTGAAACCTAGAAAACATGGTTT
Organism: Lathyrus sativus; assembly: GCA_963859935.3. Taxonomy (NCBI): domain Eukaryota; kingdom Viridiplantae; phylum Streptophyta; class Magnoliopsida; order Fabales; family Fabaceae; genus Lathyrus; species Lathyrus sativus. The sequence goes on along the minus strand of OZ012739.1, from coordinate 674,211,901 downwards.
CAATGTCTTCACCATCTTTCATTATGAAGAACTCATAATGTTGAACCATAAGGTTAGCCTTAGCTTCCTGAACTTGTTGGCTCCCTTCGTAAGTATAACATAGAGAATTGAAAATGGTTTTATCTGTGGATTTATCAACGATTTTGATGTACTCATAATGAGGTAGAGCATCAACCAAAATTCCTCTAACTCTGATGTTTTCTATAAATATTTTTCTGAGCTGGTGTGGGCTTTTCTATCAAATATTATTCCAACTCTATTGAGTGGAATATTAATTCAATCTTCTAGAATGTCCCATAACTAATCATCAAGGCCTATGATTGAGTATACACCTTTCTGTTCAACCATTTAAACTCAGTATAATATCCACTGAAATTTTGAGGTCTTGTTGTGTAATTGTTCTTTTCTGGATTCCTATAATCATGATCTATAGAAGCATGTGGAGTAGGAGTACCACTCCCAGATATAGAAATATCATACATAATTTAATATGTTTTTCTCAGGAGCTTTTTTGTACCACTGTTAAGTGTTAAGCACAGACCATATATTTGATTCCAACTGAAGGTGAGAAAAACACAAGGGGGTTGAATTATGTTGAACTTTTATTTATTTTTAAACTCTTACATCATATTATAAACATAATATTATAGAATTTGAATTAGTTAGAGGTAGGCAGCAGATATAAAATGCAAGAAAGATGAATAACACAAAGAGTTATCCTGGTTTCTCTCACAACTCGAGGGTAATCCATTCCCCTTCTACTTACAAGATATTTTCACTATAATCGCACAAGATTACAATTTGCTCAAGCACACAAGTAATAGACTTCCTTTGCTCAAACACACAAGAAAAAGAATTCTTTGCTCAAGCACACAAGCAAGAGACATCCTTTGCTCAAACACTAAAGTAAGATACTTCGTTTACTCAAGCATACAAGAAAGAGACTTCTAATTCTCAAACACTAAATAAGAGACTTCCTTTACTCAAGAATACAAGCAATAGACTTCTAGCAATTTACCTAACAGATAAATGATTGTTAAGACAATACACTTGATATACAATCAGAGGTTTAGAAAGAATACACAACAAGTAGACTCTTTTATGACTTAGAGATTTCTAAGATATACAAGGATAAGATATCCTAAGTTTAGCTTTTATTATTAAGTTGATAGAGTAACTTTTATTTTTATGTCAAATATTGTATGTTGGCGTATATATCTTCAAGTCATTTAGCTCTTTAAATAGAGAAGAAAAGAGTCATTGAAGATGCAACACAATAGAGTCTTTTGAGAAGCTAAAAGATACGTTGGGATGTTTCACCGAATTGTTAGGTTAGGTGAAGGCTAGTTTGAAAGTATGTTCAGAGATGAGGTCATCACATGAAAAAGTATGTTCGGAGATGAATAATGACCTATCAGTGTCACCTTGAACCTTGCGTTTTAACTAACTCGGCTCTGATCATTAGAGGCAGACATCTTCAGAGTATGATATTTAGAGGCAGACATCTTCAAAGTTTGTTCTACAGAGGTTGAATCCTACAAACTCTGATCTTTGGATGTTGACCTCTTAAGAAGATGATTTCTTTAGAGTATGGTCTTCAACTTCTGATCCATTAGAATTTGATCTTCACGCTCTTGATTGAGTGTTCATAGTCAGAACCAATACTTGGATTCTTTATGAAATTTTATTATATGGTCCTACATACTTAAACAAACATCGGTATACCCAATTGTTCTTTAAATACTTTGTTATCATCAAAACCTAAGGGAAATGAGACAAAGCAATTTTGTTCCAACAATCATCACTCACTAACTCCCCTTCCACAACTACCTTGTATGGGTTCAACAATGTTTTGGGGATATTAAGGTTGGGATGAAACAACCTCACCTAGTTAAGAGCATCCAGAAAGGTTGAATGAATGACCTTGATTCCATCATTGATAGAGTCATCAAGCTATTTCTTCACCGCATACAAGATATTCGCATGAGCCTTCACCTAAAGCATTATTCCTTCTCTTTCCAAAGGGTTCTCTTGATCTCTTTGATCTTGGAAGCCAATGTTTCTCAAGTTGTCTCAGAGTTAACCAAAAAATTATAAACCTCTTCTAGGGATTTTTCCCATCTCTGCCAAGGGTTCCTTTAAATAGAAAAGTGTTGAGGTAAGCTCAGAAGAGACATCATATCCATTTCAAGACCAGTAAATTTCTATTAGAGTTATTTATGTTCATAATGGAAAGGTCATGTTGGCCTTTAAAAATATCATTCTCCTTGAAAGGGTTACCATGCCTGAAGACCTCATCGTGGCCAGCATCTTCCAATGAAAACTAGCAAGCTCCATTGTACATGGTGAAGGTCATCTCGGCCATTAGTGTCAACTTGGTCGTGTCATAAAGGTTCCAAAAATAGACATAGTCTTCTTTAGGGATGCAAGGCTGAACTTCCTTGGCAGTGCAGACCCCTTGAGATATGAAGTCATTTGGAAACTTGAAGGAGAAAAGAGCATATGGGTCACTGATGGCTTAGATTGTTTGGGAGGTTTGCCTTCACCCTCTCAAGTTGATTTTTTTACATGGTCCCTCTTTGTAGTTTTACTAGCAGTAGATGTGAACCTACCATGATATTTTGTTCTTCGGATTTCAAATAACGGGTACCCTAGTTCTAACATATTTTCTTTCCCAACCTGGGCCGTTTGTGATTACCTAGTAGGTAAAGTCCCAGTCTCTATGTTTTTGCTCCCATTTCAATTGAGGTTGTAGTAGGGTTTTAGGAAGGAGACAGAGGAGTACCGTTCATAATTTGGGCCTTCTTCCTCTTAAATATTTTCTTAAGCACCCCATGGTATCTCTAAGACATAATAAAGAAGACAATCAGCACAAATTAATGTTGTGAGGGAAGTCCTCATAGGTAGCTGCACTTGTGTTGCAGTGAGAATCGGATATTAAGCTATTAATTAACTTAAATCAAAAATCTTAATTCACCATCGATCTTTAATTTATCCAAGGGAAGAGAAAAAAAAAAGCGAATAACCCAAAATACGCAATGCAAAGCAAGAGAGAATCTAAGGTTCGGGGGTTGGTTATACTAAGAGAAGGTGCTAGCATCCTAAGTATATGTAGTACTATACAGGAACCTCTTGTTTTAATGTGTTATTACTAAAGGGTGAAAAGGTAAAAGAGAGATACCTAAGATGTTAATCTTAAGTATGCTCGCCAAGACATCGCATCTCGTGCCTACGTATTCTGACGGGAATGGAATCAGAGCATTCGTAGTTTCCCTCACTAAGGGTAAACATGTGTAAAAATAAAAGTTTGCTCGCCAAGGATTGACCTTGTGCCTACGTATTCTCAAAAGGAAACATGAGAAATCAGAGCATCCGTAGTTCAGACAACTACGGGTAAAAGCGGTGTTTGTTGGTTGGTTTTAGGAGAAGAGACAAGTTGACATCTTAAGGAGAATACATAACTTAAACTATCACAAACATGTGGAAGATGAATCTTTGCTTCACATTGAGAGAAGGGCCCCAACTCGGATATAGAATCGACGAGTATGCCACATACCTCTCTCAAGCGGAAAAGAATCAACATCTTTCTCAACTATGTCATGGGGTAGGAGAATTACATCTAAACTAAGGATGACTCATGTCTAATCCTCTCATTGGAGAAGGGATATAACTGTAAGTTGTTTAAAGTTGAAGGATCCTAATGGTATCTACCTAAAAGGATAAACCTAAAAATATCAACTAAGGTGAAAAATCTAAATATGTACAATCTAAGGGAATCAACCTATAGGGAAACAAGGATCAAGTAAAGAGGTTAAAGGAATGAAACAAAATGCAATGTACACGACTGTATAGCCAAACACAAGTCCTTCCTTTGGACTTAAGCATAATTGAACAACAGATAATCGAGATATAGTTCAAAAGTAAAAAAACAAATTAGCGAGTAGACAAACCTAAAACATGGAAGTAAAAAGCATAGGATGAAATCAAACGAAAAGAGACATATTATGACATAACCAAAAATGCATGAATCAGATGAATAATGTACGCAGGATATGAACAGAAGAATAATCAAAATAAGAATCGAAATCAAAATTCAAATAGAAAGAGTCAAAACCTTAAGCTACAGAATCAAGTCAAGTTACGAGTCAGTAGTTAGACCGACAAAGAAATTAATTAAGTTAAAAACTAAGTATTTTAAATTTTAAATTGAAAGTAGTTGGAAAGAAAACTATTTAAGGAAAATATTTTTGAATTTTTATTATTATACAAATAAATTAAATAGGAAGATATATTCCTAAGAAAAAAGCTAAATAAAACCAAATATTGACAATTAAAAGACACTAAATAATATAAAACACTATAGATTAAAATAAAAAAATATCAACAAACATGGTTAACAGTATTATTAACAAAATAATTGACGAGATTTATTATCAAAAATAGTAACTAATAATTAACAAGAATTTTTTTTGACAAAATAATTAATAAAATTGCTTAACTAAATTATTAAAGGAGAATTAACAAAGTTATCAAAAGAATTAGTAAAATTAACAAGGCTATAAAAAAGAACTTTTAACAAAGTTCTAATTAAAATATTAACAAGAATTTTTAATCAAGATAATTAACTAAACTAATTAAAAATATTTAACAAATATTTTTCTACACAAAAAAGATTATTGATTAATAAAAAAAAAAAAAAATTATCAACAAAACAATATTAACAAAATGCTAATTAATTAACAAAATAATATAAAAAAACAAATATTAACAAAAAATAAAAAAACATGGACAGAGGAAAATAACAAGGACGGTATGTATCGAACATGAGTCATACGCCCAAACTAAATCTAAAGCAATGTTAAACAAAACAACAAAAATCACCTTTTCAATTCTTTCGCTTCATCTCCAAATTTCTCCCACGCTCTCTCTTTTTTTCTCTCGATGCCACGTCGTGGTTTGTGAAAAAACTTTGCGGTTTGGATGTGAGGAAGATGAGGTATGAGTGATTTTTCTTTTTTGGGTGGTTGCTTGTTTTTTCTAATGCATATTTATAGGACTATAAAATAGACATGAATGATAATAATAATAATAATTAACATAATATTTTTTAGTTTTTTATAATAAGACAAGAATAAAAGGAATTAAAAATCATGTTTTTGTGTTTTTTATGACAAAACAAGAATAAAACGAATTAAAAATCATGTTTTTGTGTTTTTTTTAATGATAAGACAAGAATAAAAAGAATTAAAAATTATGTTTTTTTTTTGTATTTTTTTATAATAAGACAAGAATAAAAAGAATTAAAAATTATATTTTTGTGTTTTTTATGATAAGACAAGAATTAAAAGAATTAAAAATTATGTTTTTATGTTTTTTTAAAAGAAAATATTAATAAACAAATAAAAATAAAATTAATTAATAAAAAAAAAATTACATTAAATATCTAATTAAATCTAAATATATTAAATGATTATTTAAATAAAAATGACCAAAAAACAAAATAAAAAGTCAAGCAGAAAAGCGCTCAAAAAAATAAAATGAACACACCAAAATAATCAGCACAAAATAAGTATATTGGAAAAATGCAGCGTTTGGTCAGATTTTGAAATAAATTTAGACTGGTTTGTTTGTAAATCCAACAAATTTATTCTAACTGACATTTCTGACACTATGCAATATGAAGTGCATGTTATGCTATGCAGATGATGCAAAACAGAATCTTAGGATAAAAAATTAGGGAATGACAAATGCCCCTATTTAAGTTTATTCTATCCGGAGATATGGAGATTGAAATCTTCGTCTCGACGAGATAAGAGAGACTTAAATGCAAACATGCATAATTTTTGCCCCTAAGATGCCATTAGATGCACATGACATGACATAAAATGAATTGAATGCAAGACAGGGATCTGTGACAGAAAAGATGTCATAGGAGATAACTATATACAGACAACGCTGAAACATAATTAAAGAATGAAAGACCTAGTGAGAAACAACTTAGCAAAGCAAGAATCCACGGGGAAAAGATCCAACTCCACTAGGGATGAAAATCAACTCCACTGGGGAAAAGACTACCAACTGACAATCACAAGGTGGCTTAAGCACATGGTATCTCCCAATAGAACAAAGGTGTGCATCGCCTACTTCCAAGAACATGGTAGCCTAAACAACAGGCAAGAAAATTGAAAATATGGATAACCTACTACCAACAGATGGTAGCCTAAGCGAAGGTATCCAATTGAAATAAAAGAACGTATATTACCTATTATCAAGTACATGATAGCCTAAGCAAAGGTAATAGACTTGAAAGGAGAGATCACCTACTACCAAATACAGTAGCCTAAGCAAAGGTATCTGACAAAAAAGATATGGTATATTACCTACTATCAAACATATGATAGCCTAAGCAAAGATAATAGACTTGAAAGGAGAGATCGCCTACTACCAAACACGATAGCCTAAGCAAAGGTATATGACCAAAAAGATAAGGTGTATTACCTACTATCAAACATATGATAGCATAAGCAAAGGTAATAACCAAAATAAGCTTCCATGATTAAAATATGATTAAGCTTCTTCTTTAACTAAATGATTCTTTTAGAAAGGGTAAATAAACTTCCTCACGCCTCGAGTCATAAGTCATAGTCTGGTCTCAGTTTCTTCTTTAATCAAGTATTCCACTTGAAAAAGGTAAAATAAACCTCCCCTCGCTTCAAGGTTGTATGCCATGAACGGGTCTCAGTTTCTTCTTTGATCAAGTATTCCACTTGAAAAGGATAAAATAAACCTCCCATCGCTTCAAGGTTGTATGCCATGAATGAATCTCAGTTTCTTCTTTGAAAAGGGTAAAATAGACCTCCCCTCGCTTCAAGGTTGTATGCCATGAACGAGTCTCAGTTTCTTCTTTGAAAAGGGTAAAATAAACCTCCCCTCGCTTCAAGGTTGTATGTCATGAGTGGGTCTCAGTTTCTTCTTTGATCAAGTATTCCACTTGAAAAGGATAAAATAAACCTCCCCTCGCTTCAAGGTGTTATGCCATGAATGAGTCTCAGTTTCTTCTTTGAAAAGGGTAAAATAAACCTCCCCTCGCTTCAAGGTTGTATGCCATGAACGAGTCTCAGTTGCTTCTTTGAAAAGGGTAAAATAAACCTCCCCTCGCTTCAAGGTTGTATGCCATGAGCGGGTCTCAATTTCTTCTTTGAAAAGGGTAAAATAAACATCCCATCGCTTCAAGGTTGTATGCCATGAACGAGTCTCAGTTTCTTCTTCGAAAAGGGTAAAATAAACCTCCCTCCGCTTCAAGGTTATATGGCATTAACAAGTCTCAGTTTCTTCTTTAATCAAGTATTCCACTTGAAAAGGGTAAAATAAACCTCCCCTCGTCTCGGGTCATAAGCCACGAACAGGTCTCAGTTTCTTCTTGGAAAGGTGAATACTTATGGGAGAGTATCTTCACAGGGGATTGGAATTTTACTGGAGATTTATGACTTCAACGGGGATCCATAATTTCCTGGAGATTAGAGAACATCGCCGGGGATCTAAAAGAGATGAAAGCCGGTTGATTTGTAAAATATGTCTTCTCAAATAAAGAGAAAGATCATCTGAATCTTCATCAAACTTCTCAGAGAGATGCCATTTGATGAAAGAAAATTGAATAGTGGACTTGCTAGGGAAAATATCATTGAGGAGCAGCATTGTTGTAGTTTGAAGTTGCATTGAAGCAAATAAAGTCCTTGTATCAGGAAATCTCAAATAAAGAGAAACACTTGTAAAGTCTTCACCAAACTTCTCTGATGGATTTCCGGAGATATGCCGTTTGATGGAGGATAAGTTGATAATATTGATAAACTCATTGGGGATATACAAATTGTCTTGAGGAGACTGCCATTTTTCATCCAAATAGAAAATATGAGAATGAAACAAGCTGCTCAAATAAAGAGCTGCCACTTGTTGCCTGGGTATAAATTACTGAGAAAATGTTGTAACATTGCCGCTGAGGAAATATTTTGTCTTCAATGGTGATCCTAAAATAGATCCTTCCAGGGGGAAAAGTGTAAAATAAATGCACGCTCAATCTAGGTTTAAAAGCCTAGAGAGACTCAAAACTGTGATTGTCAGGGACCAAAGTTCAATTCAGGAAATAACTGAAGAGAAACAGTCAAGCAAGAATCTACCCATTGAGGAATGAACTCAACTGGGGTTTATCTTTATCCAAAAATAGAAAAGAAAACTAAAGCAACCATATTCCACGAGAATTGAACTAAGTGGGGAATTAAAAAGGATGTTCTCTTTTTTCTTAGGGCTGACGACTCTACTTGGAGGGAGAAGACAAACCCAGTCACTTAGGGATAAACACGGCCAAAGTAAACAAGCAAACAAACACAAAAATGAAAAATGCACAGATGCCATGTATCCATATGAATGAATGTATGTTATGTTATGCTTATCATGACAAAACAAACAAGGAGAAGTAAATCAGAGATGAAATAAACATCTTGACACAGATACTCGGCCAATCTTCGCAAGATAGAAGCATAACTGGGGTGAATGGAAAGCCACACATGGAATCACAGTCTTGCTTCAAGGCTTTAAACTTCTCTGGGGAAAAGAGAGCACTACACTTGAGGATATTATACCATGACTTCACTTAAGGGATTGTCAAAATAAATCTCGTTGCTCTGCTGGGATGAGAAAGATTCACTGGGAAAGGATCAAACTCATGATCGAAAAAACCTCATAAGGGATAAAATAAATATCCACTACGAACTGAAGTAGACTGAAAGGAAGTCATTATTGGAGTTTCTAGAGTTGAGGCCTCACAAGGGATAAAATAACTATCCACTTCACTAGGGGAACTCAGGTCAAAGTCGTAGCTGCAGATATCAGAGTTGAGACTCTATAGGGATGAAATAAACATCCACTTTGCCGGGAAAGATTGAAGTTGTAAGAAGTCTATTGAGGAGTGAATTAACATCCACTTCACTGGGAAGGTTGAAGCCAAGGAGACTCACTGGGAATTCTTAGGTTTCCAACTAGGGAATTCTTACATCAATTCTGCCATAACTGCTTAAAGTAGATATTCATTGGGGAATTTTCATGACCACCTGAATTAGAGACTTACTGGGGACATGTGTGAGGAATGTTGTGAGAACAAAGTAGTTCTGCATTGATGAACTGCGTGGTAGTCACCATTTCGAACAAATTTTGTTGTGAATTGGCAAAATAATCTTCAATTCTCAAATGCCCCGGAGTACATAGTCTATGAGAAAAAGTCATCTCAAGAGGATTTTACAAAAAACTTGGCATCCAAAATGTTCTGATGTCTTCAAAATCTTGGAGAGATTTATCGAATCTTGATGTAGCTGCCCCAGATTGACTGTATTATGTACAATTGAGTCTTTGAACTTGCTCCCTTAGGGATGGTCAGTCTGTGAAAGCAACAACTGGGAAACAATTTGCCTCAATTTAGCAGAGTCTTCAGGCAACATGCCCTTGGATATGATCATTCTTGGAATGGTTCACCCTTCTTTATCAAAGTTTCAAGTCTCAAAATATTAAGCTCATCATTGTAGTTCGTATGCAAGCTTCTATGATGTCAAGCAATGTTGGCAAGCAGAAAAATATTAATTATGAAACTGCTAATGCAACACACATTTTAGTCTTGAATTTTTTATTGAAAAGATATCACAATAACCTGTGATTGAGTCACTAGTTAAGATATGAATTAATTTTATAAAGCCAACATAAATTTTAAGTACAACTCATAGGAGTCAGGAAACATTATCTCATCGGGTATCCTTTCAAAATAAACCTCACTTTAATTAGGTCTTTTAAAGGTTGTATCGTGGCTTGGTTCACGATTTAAGAAACAAAGGATAATAGGCTCAAAGTTTATTTGTACCCACCTATTTTTCGTGATGTTCTCCAATCTTATGTTCAGCTAACTCGATGCAAGCACTCATCTCTCAAGGAGAGTTTGACATGTTGAGAAACCATTGAGGCTTTGGACATAGCAGTCACTTACCTTTTTGCTTTTGGTGTTTGATCACACGACTTTGTTCTTTGTTGAGTATTTTTCTTTGTAATCCTTTGTCTTCACTTTTCGCGTTTTTTTAATTTATTTTTCTTTTATTCCCTAACTTTTTCCTGGATAGAGTCTTTGGATTTGACTTTGAAGTCCAACGGGATGCCTCAATTTTGCTTAAGTCTCCTTCATAGTTTTTTACTTAGCGAGCTTTTTATTTTTCTTTATATATATTTTTTATTTATGAACAAGTCGTGTGACTTTAAGTCATTTTGGCCCTTTTGAAAGGATTGTGTCTGCCTCACTCTTTAGATAGTCGAGAGATAATCATTATGGCTTTGACTTCCCGCCTCCCAATGTGTGAGGGATAGATAAAGTGGATTCTCAGATGTTCACTCCTCTTTTTTTTTTGAAAAGTCTGGGTGCTCGATCAACTTAACTGAAAACTACCCAGCCTCAGGTTAAAATTGAGGGGTTTTTTTGTATGAAGGAAACTTCTACTTCAAGGCTCAAAGGGGTTAAAGAGGGATTATCTTCCTTATATCTCCAGTATTTGGGAATTTGAAACAATGCCTTACATCATCAGCAGGGCTTTACTCAAAAGCATACGACAAGAAATCTTGCATTTTTTATTTCATCATCCTCCCTTTAATTCTCTATCAAAGCAAGAGATTGGGTAAAGTTGGCATTACAAAGCATGAAAAAGCATTTTATGAGTGAATATAAATGGATTTCTTTAAGACAAACATATTTATTGCATTATCATTCAAAACAAACAAGTTCTTACATGCAAATCATGCTTTTATAATCAAAGGAAATAACGACAAATGCAAGCAAACAAACAAACAGCTTGATGAGCTCTGCTCTTGATTTCACCGACTTGGAAAGGACTTTCTTGAATCTCCATATCCATCAGCATAAAGGTGTTCCATTCACAACTAGGCTTCCTCCCTTGAAGGTCAGCGCCTCATCGCTGATCATCTCTTAGACCTTTACTTGGAAAACCTTGCACTCTTCAATCGAATGCCCCGCTACTTCATCATGAAACTCACAACTGGTATCTGGATTGAACCAAAGAGGGCGAGATTTCATGGCTCTAGCCTTTCTGGGTGTCATTACTGAATTTCGAGTAAAATAGGACCACAATTGACGGTAAGTCATTGGGATTGGATCAAACTTCTTTTGAGCATGATTCTGGTGTGTTCTTTGATGAAACTGTGATTGACGGTTTAGAATTACCTGAGCAGATGGAACAACATCAACAGAAAATTTCTTACCATCTTCCAGTATGGTAGCATCATATCCACAAGGCACGAGATAAGATTTCTTACTGTTGCAAGTAATCACCACTGGCTCTAGCATATTAAAATGCGGAATTATGACATTCACCGTTTCTCTAGCAATATGAAGCAGTTTTTGATCTAACATATCCTGGAGATCCCTCATCACAACATAACATCCATGGGGATTCTTTGAACAAATTTTTCAAGAAGTGTGATTATGCTCATAGTGGGTAAGCCTACACAAATCGACGTGTATATCCACTAAAGGCCCTCTTATTGAGTTCACGTCAAATATATAGTATTCTTCAAGACATCCTTCCACGACTTGTTGAGACATTGGGTACAAAATCCTCAAAAGACAAAATATTGCTTTACACTAGCTTTTTCACTTCAGCTTTCAAAGGAAAACAATGTTTCATGTCATGCCCGGGTGCCCCTTCATGAAATGGATAAAAACAATCAGACTTAAAACACCATGGGATATTCTTTGGGATGGCCGACAGAGTCCTTGTTTGCACCATATTCTTCTGTACTAAAGCAGGCTAATTCAGAATAGGTCATCCAGATCAGATTAAACTCTTCCACGTGTTGTTTACTTTTGCTACGAGATCCTCCACATTTTTCTCGAGAAATAGCATTAGCAGCTTGTTCCTTCTTCTTGGGTAAACCTTCCACAAGCTTTTTAGAGTTGTTAGAAGCACTAATGGGAGTCACAGGAATCGGCATTGACATGATTTCAGAAATCACAGTCCTTTGAAGCGGAGTCTAAGAAAATATAAAGAGAAGGTTGATTTTGAGTAGCAACCAGAGTTTCAACTAAAGCAGAGAGCCTTTCCACACCAGCCCTTAAAGTAGTCACCTCCTTACAAAGTTCATGGTTTTCTTGCTCAATGTTCTTCATTTTCTTTCTTTGACTGGCCCGAGTTACGTACTGATGAATTAGCTTGCCTCATCTTTGAGGGAAAAAGCAAGAGTGAGAACCTGAGATGCAATGAATGCAATGCTAATGATGAGTGCAAATGCATCAATGCATATGGGTTTCAAGGAACTCAATGGTTATGTTTGCAAACACCATAAAATGGGTAATACTTTTGATAACTGAAAATATCATTTTATTGAAAATAGAGTATAACCTCATAATACAATGGTAAAACCTATGATGTTTGTAAACAAAAGCTTTGAAACAAACAAAGACTTAGGTTTGAAAATCAACGAGCATGGAGTAATGGTCTATCCATCCCAAATGGTCTGAACTAAGGGTTTATTGTACCTACAGAACAAAGGTTCTAAAAAAAATTCCCAAAGTCATCAGTCCGTCTTTCGGATATTATCAATTTCCCAAATACTCGGTAGTTAATAATATTCTCAAGAGAACCTCTTTCGAGTGTAGTATCGCGTATCAACTATTTTGGGACTACTCCCTCATAGTCAACGCACTACATCTTAAGAAGGGCCAAGTTGAGTTAAGGGTAACTAAAGGTTCCAAGTATCACAAGCTCCTAGGTCAAAAATAGTAAGTGTTTTCACGAATACTCGTTCAACAATACTATTCTCAAGAGGGCTTCAACTGAGCGGTGATCTCTCAAGTCAGCTTGGTCGGGAATCAACTCCCTATAAGCCTTCTCGAATATATCACCTTACTATCATAAGTGTACAACAAAACACAAATAAGCAAGTTAGGGGAAACCCTCGAAAGCATTTCCCCAGTGAAGTTGCCATTTCTCTCGCAGTGAGAATCGAATATCAAGCTATTAATTAACTTGAATCACAAATCTTAATTCACCACTGATCTTTAATTTATCCAAGGGAAGGGGAAAAAAACGATTAACCTAAAATATGCAATGCAATGCAAAGCAAAAGAGAATCTAAGGTTCGAGTTGGTTATACTAAGGAAAGGTGCTAGCATCCTAAGTATTTGTAGTACTCTACAGGAACCTCTTGTTTTAATGTGTTATTTGTTATTTGGTATACTAAAGGGTGAAAAGGTAAATGGGAGAAATCTAAGATGTTAGTCCTAAGTATGCTCGCCAAGACATCGCATCTCGTGCCTACGTATTCTGACGGGAATAGAATCAGAGCATTCATAGTTCCCCTCACTAAGGGTAAACAGATGTAAAAATAAAAGTTTGTTCGCCAAAGGTTGACCTTGTGATTATGTATTCTCAAAAGGAAATATGAGAAATCAGAGCGTCTGTAGTTCAGACAACTACGGGTAAAAACGGTGTTTGTTGGTTAGTTTTAGGGGAAGAGACAAGTTGTCATCTTAAGGAGAATACTCGACTTAAACTACCACAAACATGTGGAAGATAGATATTTGCTTCACATTGAGAGAAGGGCTCCAAATCGGATATAGAATCGACGAGTATGCCACATACCTCTCTCAAGCGGAAAAGAATCAACATCTTTCTCAACTATGTCATGGGGTAGGAGAATTACATCTTAACTAAGGATGACTCATGTCTAATCCTCTCATTGAAGAAGGGACATAACTGTAAGTTGTTTAAAGTTGAAGGATCCTAATGGTATCTACCTAAAAGGATAAACCTAAAAATATCAATCTAAGGTGAAAAATCTAAGTATGTACAACCTAAGGGAATCAACCTATAGGGAAACAATGATCAAGCAAAGAGGTAAAAGGAATGAAACAAAATGCAATGTACACGACTGTATAGCCAAATACAAGTCCTTCCTTTGGACTTAAGCATAATTGAACAACAGATAATTGAGATATAGTTCAAAAGTTAAAAATGAATTAGCGAGTAGACAAACCTAAAACATGGAAGTAAAAAGCATAGGATGAAATCAAACGAAAACAGACATATTATAACATAACCAAAAATGCATGAATCAGATGAATAATGTACGCAGGATATGAACAGAAGAATAATCAAAATAAGAATCGAAATCAAAATTCAAATAGAAAGAGCCAAAACCTTAAGCTACAGAATCAAGTCAAGTTACGAGTCAGTAGTTAGACCGACAAAGAAATTAATTAAATTAAAAACTAAGTATTTTAAATTTTAAATTGAAAGTAGTTGGAAAGAAAACTATTTAAGGAAAATATTTTTGAATTTTTATTATTATACAAATAAATTAAATAGGAAGATATATTCCTAAGAAAAAAGCTAAATAAAACCAAATATTGACAATTAAAAGACACTAAATAATATAAAATACTATAGATTAAAATAAAAAAAATATCAACAAACATGGTTAACAGTATTATTAACAAAATAATTAACGAGATTTATTATCAAAAATAGTAACTAATAATTAACAAGAATTTTTTTTGACAAAATAATTAATAAAATTGCTTAACTAAATTATTAAAGGAGAATTAACAAAGTTATCAATAGAATTAATAAAATTAACAAGGCTATAGAAAAGAACTTTTAACAAAGTGCTAGTTAAAATATTAACAAGAATTTTTAATAAAGATAATTAATTAAACTAATTAAAATATGTTTAACAAAATTTTTTTACACAAAAAAGATTATTGATTAATAAAAAAAATGATCAACAAAACAATATTAACAAACAAAATATTAACAAAAAATAAAAAACATGGATAGAGAAAAATAACAAGGGCGGTATGTATCAAACATGAGTCATACGCCCAAACTAAATCTAAAGCAATGTTAAACAAAACAACAAAAATCACCTTTTCAATTCTTTAGCTTCATCTCCAAAATTTTCCCTCTCTCTCTCTCTCTCTCTCTCTCTCTCTCTCTCTCTCTCTCTCTCTCTCTCTCTCTCTCTCTCTCTCTCTCTCTCTCGATACCACGTCGTGGTTTTTGAAAAAACTTTGCGGTTTGGATGTGAGGAAGATGAGGTACGAGTGTTTTTTTTTGTGATTCCTTTTTTTTTTTTTCTAATGCATATTGTTGCGGTGGAAATAGGATATCAAATTATCAATTAATTTGAATCGCAATTCAATTCACAACCGCTCTTTGATTTATCCGAAGGAAAAGGTCAAAAAGGGAAAACCTATTTTGCATCGTAAACACAATGCGGGGAAAGATCTAGGGTTCGGGGGTTGGTTAAATTTAGGGAAGGTATTAGCACCCTAAACTTTTGTAGTACTCTACAGGAACCTTTTGTTCAAATGTTTACTATTTTGCTTTATTCATTTGCTTAAGGTATTTGTACAAAGGATTAAAAGTGAGAAAATAGACCTAAGGGGTTGATTCTAAGTTTACTCGGCAAGACATCGCATCTTGTGCCTACGTATCCTTACGGGAGTGGAATCAGAGTAATCGTAGTTCCCCTCAAAAGGGAGGTTAGAGACTTCTTGACTGTGGTCAAGGCCTCAAGGGGAATAAACGCATCTTAAGGACACGCATACGTGGAGTGTAGAAACTCCAAATCTATATGTTGAATTGTTAAGTTGTAATTAGGGTTAAATTAGGTTAGGGATTCCGCGGCGGGAAACCCTAAAATGAGCGCGGCGGCTCTTTGACCTAATGCTAGGGGTAAAAATGGTAATTTTGCCTGCGGCGAGGCATTTGTGAAAATTAGGGTTTGTGAGGTTGTAAGGGTTTGAAGTTGAGGACTATTGGCGCGGCGACCAAAAGCTAGACCTAATCTTCGGATGTGTGTAGTGTGACAGAATAATTGATGAATGTGTGAGACTTGAATCATGCAAGCAACAGAATTTTAAAAGCAGAAACGTAAACGCGATTATTGGTTCGCGAGGTTACAACCGAGAAGCAATTACAATAATGATGAAACTTAAATAAAACACAATGTAATAAGCTGCAAAATGAACACACGCGTTAATGGGCAAAGTCAGACGGTAAGTGGACAAGAGTGCAATGTTGAAGGTTTTCGTCGTTTTTTTTTAAAGAAAAGGTGTTAATTGAATTTGTAAAAAGAAAAAGTAATGTTAATTTAAAAAATATTTTAAATTTAATCTAAAAAAGTTTTAATTTATATATTTTTTAAAAAAAGATTTTAAGTCATTTACTTAAAAAAAAAAGCTTTTGATTTTATTATATGAAAAAAGTTTTTATATTTTTTATTTATTTTTTAAAACAAGTTTAATATTTTGTTAAAAAGAATTTAATAATACTTAAACTAACTAATGATAAAAATAAAAAAATAAAATAAAAGGGGTTGGGCCGGTCATCACTTCCGGACCCAACCCGGTTGGTGTATGTAACAAAACAAAATTTAGGGTTTCATAAACCCTATTTCTCTTCGCGGCGCCGTTGTTCCTTCGTCTTCCTCATCGTCTTTCTCGCTGTGATTCTCTCTTCGTTTTGTTGTGATTCTCTCCGATCATGTTGCGATTCTGAAATTAAACCAAACAACATTAAACGTGACACTATTATGTGATCCTGGCTTACATTCTCGTTCGCAATCGGTGACGAACGGAGGCGATGATGGTGAACTGAGCCTCCGAGGAAGGTTTGCCCGTCGTGGATGGAGGCGGCGTTGGTGAACCTTCCTCAACCTCTCGGTTAGCGCTCTGATGATTACTTTTGACGAACTCCTTCCCCTCTTTCTCTCTCGCGACCGCTAGAGTTTCACGATTCGTCTCCCCCCCTCACACCAGGTGATGTTCTTCCTTTTATATTTGTTCTTTGACTCTCTTTTGGGCCTCTGATTGTTGGATTGTGATTTATGACTTGATTTTTGTGGATTTGTGAATCTGATAATATTTTGATTCGATTGAGATTCTTTCCATTCTCGATATTGATTGGATTTCGTTTTACTGATTTCCTTATGCTTTGATTATCTGGGTTTCATTGGATTGCATTTGGATTGACTTGTCTTTCCGGATTTTTCAGATGTGGATATCCATCCTTGAGTTTCGATTTGCTTTGGATCCTAAAAACTGATACGAACTGGGCTTGCTTTTCGAACCGAACTGGACCGAGTTGTAATCATGAATTGCTCTACATCCTCGCGGATCGTAGCTTACTTTGATTAATGGCATTTGTTGTGATCTTCAGATGTCGCTGTTGGCTCTGACTCACTGTGACGCTTGGACTGAATCGATGGATCCTGAACATGATCTTATTCCGTGAGTCTGGGGCTATGATGTATGAACTGAGCCTTGATTCGAATTTCTGAACTTAGCCTCGTGGGCAGTCCCTAACTCGAGTAGTCTCTGAATTCTACAACTGTTTGTTTGATTGTAAAAACAACAAGGCTGATTCAGTCTTATGTTTCTATTCAGTTTAGTTATCAGTCTTGGAGCATCAGCTTACTTTTCTTCTTCTTCTTTCAGGATGAGTGCTTTGAACTGATCCATGCCGCCGAGAGGGTTACGCAGTGATGATGACCTTAGGGTCTGAACTGCTATGGTGAGCTGACAGTCTGCACGAGATTACCGTATGCTATAATTCGATGTTCGGTAGGGAGTTGGTAACGGCTTCGGCCGTGGCTCTCCCGGCCGCTCAAACTTCACGCCCAATGATGAATAACTGAGGGCTGAAACTCCTCCCACTTCCTTTTTGTCTTGCTATTTGAGACATATTTGATTTGTCATTAACCGTTCTCATGTAGCTGGTGATTCAAACTGATTTAGGAAGGAAAGATTGGAACTTTGAGGACAATTCTATATGCATATCAAATCGATCCACCGGAAACTTTGAGGAGTTAACTTGCAAAGTGGATGCTCTTGGAAATTTGCTGCTGAAAGTAGTTTGTTAGGAACTTGTTGTTATTGGTGGAATGGCTTAGGATATCATCATTTTAGCGTGTAACAGAGTTTGGAATTTGTTTGATATTTGAACTGGTTTGGTTTTGATGGATTAGATATGGATTCTATTTGAACTGATGTGCTGATTTTCCTGATGCAGCTTTAAGTTCAGATTTCAGTTCAGTTTTTCATATCTGGTTTGGGCTTGGTTTGGTATCCCTTACTATCTCTGATACAGCCTGGATAACCTGCTTTTATCTGATATGGTTTTGAGTCGGTGCAATTTTGGAATATCTTTTGTTATGCCAACTTCTGATACTGTTTGATTCCTTTTGGCAGATGTTGAACTCGGCTGTGAATGCGCTGGTTTCATGGATTGTTCGGTTATCCATTTGTGGAAGTTGAGCTCGAATTCAGTTCTTTTATTTTTGATACCAAGTTGCCTCGTTTATAAAACTGAACTGAATTATTCTTGCAATTGAAACATATCCGGATTATGATTAGTTTGGCTTTACAAATCCAATTTCGACATATGATCCTTTTCGGCAAATCATTTCGGTCCCCACTTCATTTTACTCTTCATCTCTCGGTTGCCCCTTAGATAAGAACAAATGTTACCTGATCTGACGCTAATGGCGCGGATCGGTAACGGGGGTAGGACGCAGCTTCGGTTGTGCCACTCCCGGCACTCGATGATGATGATGTTCTGAGAGTGTCAAATTATTTCTTCTGACATTTTCTTCTGCTTTTCTTTGTTTTCATTGTGCAGGTAATCGGATAGCGAGTGACGAACGCGAAGCATCCACACGAAGCCCACATGACTTAGAACTTTAGGAAATGCAATTTTTATTTCTCTTTTGTAACTCGTAATAAAAAGTATTATGAATAAATTCAATAATATTCTTTATCCAAATTATTTCCTCTTTGTAAATCATGATAAAAATATTATGAATAAACTTCCAATGTTCTATCCAAATTCACTTTCTCTTTACAAATTGTAATAATAATAATAAAATATTATGAATAAAATTCACATATTCTATTAAAATCACTTTTCAATTTCTTTTCCATGATTTAATTTGCTGCAAACACCTCAACATCCGATTAAACCTCACCGGTCAAATATCTCCGAATACAGGTTAAAATTAATTCGATCCAATCTTGCATAATAAGATTAATCTCTCCATATACCTTCAACATGAATAAGTTCCATTAATCATTCGAAATTTCCACTGCTTTCTCTTTAAAATGAACTGGAAGATAGAAGAATGAATTCTTGTTAAAACCATGTTCCACAGATCAGATTCTCGCATCGCCTTGAACCAAACCAAATTGATATCTTAACATAATCAACCCACGTGACAAGATAAACCTCTCAGAAATCCAATGACGACAGAGTCTCGGCCCATTGAATTAATTACTAGCATTAACATGAATTTCAGTTTACTCTTAAAGAATCCGGAAACGGAAGCTCTGATTACCCCATAAAATCTAGGCAACGAACCCTCCACAAAAACAGTCAACAAATGATGTATAAATGACCACTTTGCCCTTTTCATAGTTAACGCGCACCTGATGTAGTTCCTGCAAAATAAACACACTACATAACCTGTTAATAGTTAGCGGATGCAACAATGGATGTCATGCTATATGAATAGGCTAATCTGAGGGAAAATTTGGGGTATGACAGTTGCCCCTATTTAAATAACTTCACCGGATGATTTGAGCGACCGAGGCTCGAGAAATCATGGTGGAGGGATTTAAATATAGATAACCGAAAATTTTGCCCTTAGATGCGGCGATATGCAATGCTATGGATCTAATATGATGCGGACGATGTCATGAATATGATATGATGTGTATGCCGGAATGATGGATGCGAAAATGTTGACGAATATGACGACACAGGGACAGACGCTACGAGAAGCACACGCTGGGAAAACGACGCGCTGGGATACAGCACAACACCGGGGAATTCTAAAAATGATGGTCAACTGGTGCGAACACGACTAATGGTCATTTTTAGAACGGGAACGAGATTCTCAAATGGAGATGGCCCCTATGAGACGGCCTCCACTGGGGAATCTAAAAATAAAACTGGATCACGTACGATTGCAAGATCGATCACAGAATGCATGGAGCATTGAGCAAAGAATAACATCCAAGCTTCTGTAACCTATCCCTCATGACAGGATCAAACGGACTTTTCGGGAATCCGTAGCAAATATACAGGATAAAACCGGCTGTATGCCAAAATAAATGGACTTTAAGAATAAGATCCTTAAATGGAGATGGCACCTATGAGATGACCTCCACTTGGGAATGTCTAATAATAACTGGACCTACACGATTGCAAGATCGATTACAAAATGCTGGAGCATTGAGCAAAGAATAACATCCAAGCTTCTATAAACTATCCTTCGTGATGGGATCAGACGGACTTTTCGGAAATCCGTATCAAATATACAGGGTAAAGACCGGCTGTATGCCAAAATAAATGGACTTTGATAGGAAATGCCCCGATAAGCTTCTCGAGGGAGAACTGTCACTTATCGTTGGAAGGGACTTACATGCCAAAATGGATAAGCACTCAAATAAAGAGGCTGCTGCTTATCTGATATATAAATCTTCTCATATTTAAGGTCGGCGCCTGGAATACGATTCTGATTCTTCTTTTACTAAAGGATAAACTGAACTTCCTCATACTTCAAGATCGTGCTCTCCTGAATATGATTCCGCTCCTTCTTTTACTAAAGGGTAAATGAACTTCTTCATACTTCAAGATCGTGCTCTCCTGAATATGATTCCGCTCCTTCTTTTACTAAAGGGTAAATGAACTTCTTCATATTTCAAGATCGTGCTCTCCTGAATATGATTCCGCTCCTTCTTTTACTAAAGGGTAAATGAACTTCTTCATACTTCAAGATCGTGCTCTCCTGAATATGATTCCGCTCCTTCTTTTACTAAAGGGTAAATGAACTTCTTCATACTTCAAGATCGTGCTCTCCTGAGTATGATTCCGCTCCTTCTTTTACTAAAGGGTAAATGAACTTCTTCATACTTCAAGATCGTGCTCTCCTGAATATGATTCCGCTCAAACCTCCCCATACTTCAAGACGACAGGGAAAATGGAAGCCCAACTGCTCAATGGAGATGGCCATTTGCTGCGAGTCATAACGAAGATAGGATCGGCTTCTCAGGCGAGAAATGTCGCTTATTTTGCAAGAGTAGCAATAATAAGCTTCTCATGTAAGAACTGCTTGTAGAGGTGATAACAGATGATGATGAGCTTCTCAGGTGAGAACAGGTGCTGATCGATGATAAGCTTCTCGGGCGAGAAATGTCGCTGATCTTGTTGTGTAAGGTTGTTATATCGATAGGCTTCTCAGGCGAGAAATGTCGCATACCGATGCTGTAACATGTAGGATTGTAGAGTGTTGTACTGGTAGATTTTCCAGGCGTGAACCGGCGTGTATCTGTAAAGGACTGCGGTTGACTGAAAGATAGTGCAAAATAAATGCACATCCGAGTACAGTGATAAGCTTCTCGGACGAGAGCAGTCGCGTATCTGCCAAGGTAGGGTGAAAATTTTTAGACGGTGCAAAATAAATGCACGTCTGGTGGGCTTGACGACCGACAAGATCTGAGATTCAATCTAGGATCGAGCTAGAAAGAAGACTAGTAATCAAGACTCCATCGAGGGAATGATCTCGAAGGGTAAATATCGTATCCTGGCGAGGAAAGATAGCTGAAGTAACCGTCATCCACGAGGATCGAGCTCTGTGGGGAAACTGGAAACACGTATGTATTTTATGCTTAAAGCTGACAATCTATTTGAAGGGAATGGACCAACCCAGTTACTTGGCGGTAACAACCAATGATGGTGAAACACAATGAACCTGTGGATGCTAACGCATGTGTTAATGTGAACGTATGTTAATGTTTATGTATGTAGTTAAATATGCAGGATGTAATGGAATGAGTATGTAATGAGTATGTGTATGAAATGGGCATGTGATGCTTATGCCCCTGCGTATGCTGACGCAACAGACTAGAGACAGGACGAGAGATGAAACAAACATCTCGACGGAAATACCCTGCATTCTCTGCAACCAATACGTCAATCCTAGGTAAGAAAGATCAATGGTAGAACTAAATCTGGTCTCAAAGTTTCTGAATTCTCTGGAGAGAAGGTAATCTGCTTGGGTGCACAGTATCATGTCTTCACATGGGGAGAAAAAACCTAAGGGACACTTTCGAGTTACCTAAGAAAAAGTTGTCAGCTTATAGTCTCGCTGGGGACTGTGATGAGGCAATAGTTTAGGAGCCTGTTGCAACACTGAGATTTACTGGAGAATGAAGGCCGCTGTGAGTAAAATCCCTCGGATGCACGAAGAAAAGTTGTGAAACCCCATGGTTTTGATCTTGAAGGACCTTATAGTAGTCTCCATTTGTTTTCCTTTAAAACACGGTGCCCCAGGATACTTGCGTTGTGAGGTATGGTCATCTCAAGAGGATTTTATAGAGAACACGGAGTCTGGTTGCCCCACTGTTTTCAAACTCTTTGAGAGGTTTGTCAGGTCTCGACGTAACTGGCACAAATTAATTGTGTTACAACGAAATTTTTGAGAAATAGCTCTTAAGAACTTCAGACTCGCGTTGGTAAGCGAACTGGGAAACTGCCTGCCCATGTTTAGCAGGATCTTCAAGTTCCATGGGTTATGTCCATATATAAATCTCTAAGATATCAAGCAAAGTCATCATGCCAGAAATGCCTATCCTGAGCTTGTCAATGTACACATATATTTGTCTTGAATTTTTGTTTTGAAAAAGATATCGCAATAACTTGTGACCGAAATCACTAGTCAGGATATAAGTTTTAATTATAATGCCAACATGAATTTTTCTGAGCATAGCTCGTAGGAGTCAGGAAACGTGATCTTGTCGAGTATGCTTTCAACCGAAGTCCTACTTCAATTAGGTCTTTTAAAGGTTGTATCGTGGCTCGGTTCACGGTTTAAGAAACAAAAAGATAAAGGCTCAAAGTTATATTTGTACCCACCCCTTCTTCGTGATGTTCTCCAATCCTAATTCAGTTAATCGGATACGAATACTCATATCTCAAGCGGATTTGCTATGGTCGAGAACTTATCAAGGCTTTGGACATGGCAGTCACTCACCTATTTCTAATGGCAATTGGTCACACGACTTTGTTCTTTACTAAGGATTATTTACTGTACCCTCTTGTTTTGCTTTTGTTCCCTAACTTTTGCCTGGACGGCGTCTTTTGATTTGACTGTGGAGTCCAGCGGGATGCCCCAGTTTTGCCTAAGTCTCCTTCATAGGTTTTGACTTAGCGGGCTCTTATTTTTTGAGTATTCTTTTATGCCCAAGTCGTGTAAATCTTTTGAAAGGCTCGTGACTGCCCCACTCCTTAGGTAACCGAGGGATAGTCATTGTATTGGACTTCTTAAGATGCTAAGGATAAATTCTCGAAGGTTTGCTCTTCCTTTGAGAGTCTAAGTGCTCGATCGGTTTAACTGAAACCTACCCTGCCCCAGGTTAGGATGAAGGTTCTTAAAAAAACTCCTACTTCAGGGCTCAAAGAGGTTAACGAGGGGTTAACATCCTTATATCTCCAGTGTTTGGGATTTGAAACAATGCCTTACATCATCAGCAGGTTTTAATCGAAAGCATACGACAAGAAATCTGACGTTTTAGGTTCGTCATCCTCCTCCCAATTCTCCATCAGAACAAGAGATCGGGTAAAGTTGGCATTATGATTTATGAAAAATATATTTTGAATGAGTGAAACGAATGGATTTATTCAAGACAAACATATGCGTTGCATTAATCAAAGATAAACAAGTTCGCACATGCTAAATATGCTTAATCAAAGAGAAATACATATAAATAAACAAATAAACTGTCGGAAAAATCCTTCTAAATGTTCATGAAATCTTGCATTCAAAAGTAACAATTTCCTTTGGCGGAGCCTCAATGGAAAGGACGTCTGGTTCATGATCACTGTGAGTCGTCATGGCTTGCCCCAGTTACGCTGGTCACATCTTCAACAGTTTTCAGTCGTTGCTTCAAAATAAATTTCCCAGATTCTTTGTTGATCCCGGTCATATCATCTTGAGGGTTACTGAAATGAAGCGAGCTAGGCCTTTGAATAATTACTGGATTCGGCTGATTTGCCACAGGAGTAGCATGCTTTGCAGAATTCGAACTCGGCAAGTGAGGGACCCCGAGAGGAGTCTCGATCTTCATCTGAGCATCGCTAAAAGACAACTTCTTCGTTTCTAGCAAATTTCTGACAACTTTCTTAAGAGCGTAGCAATTCTCTAGGTCATGGCCGGGCGCACCCTCATGAAATAAACAATGAGCGGCATCGTTGTAACCTGCAGGTAACGGATTAGGCGGAGGACCCAAAGCACGAGTGGTAATCAGACCTTGTTGTACCAAATGGGAGTATAACTCAGTGAAAGTCATCGAAATTG
This sequence comes from Lathyrus sativus, assembly GCA_963859935.3. Taxonomy (NCBI): domain Eukaryota; kingdom Viridiplantae; phylum Streptophyta; class Magnoliopsida; order Fabales; family Fabaceae; genus Lathyrus; species Lathyrus sativus. The sequence goes on along the minus strand of OZ012739.1, from coordinate 674,187,442 downwards.
GAGGACAAGGCTTATACTGACTCTTACGGAGATAAGGAACCTGACCCTGTGATTGTTGGTGAACAGGAGCGTTGGGCACTCGTTGACTGTTGATAGGAACTTGCATGGGCGGATAACCGGAAGGTTGTTGATAAATCGGTGCTTGATGCACCGGAGCTGACTGCACAGGCTGGTATGTAGGAAACTGCTGATCGAAAGGAGGTGCAACAGTAGCTACATAGGGTTGCTGAACATGTGGAAACTGATAACCTTGAACATAACTCTGCTGATGTTGCCAGGGTTGAGGAGTAGCCATTTTGCGGTTCCTCGAACGTGCAGGTCCTTTACCATGGTCGGAGTTAGGAGTTTTGCACTTTGGAGGGGTAGCTCGTCGAACTGGTTGAGCACTAGGAGGCACCAAACCGGATTGAAGACCGTGAGGAGGTGCATTCTCGACAGTAACAGCTGGTTGAGGTTCCATAACGGTATTAGTAGTCTCAGAAACAACAGTAGACTGAGCCTCCACCTTCACACTAAAGAGCTCGTAACATCTCCAAAATCTGCCCTACACTTCCTCGAAGATCTTCGAGTTCATGGCTGACATGGTTGATCTCTTGGTTTTGATCTTCCATTCTTTTGAAGGGTCGTATTGATGCAGAGAACTCAGGGTGACAAAGCTGGAAGGCGAGAGAACCGAACATGAGAAAACGGAAGACACATGCAATGCAAGAAAACATATGATGCTATGATGCAAATGCAAATGAAGATTTCATGGAATTCAAACATTTACGAATGTTGTGGGGTACCAAGGAAATATTTTTCTTGTTTTTTCATTTTATTTTTTATTTATGGTATCCCGCGATATCCATAAATGATGTTTGAATTCCATGGAATACAATGCAATGGGATGCTTTATGGATGCAATGCATGAAAACACACAAAGTCCTAGGTTAAAAGGTACGTGAGCGGAGTTAAGGTCTACCCATCCCAAAAAGGAGTGTACTATAGGTTAGTTGTACCTACAGAACAAGGTTCTAAAAAGTGCCCAAAGTCATCAGCCCATCTTTCGGATATTATCAACTTGCCGACTGACTCGGGGGTTAATAATATTCTCAAGAGAACCTCTTTTGAGTGTAGTATCGCGTAGCAACCATTGTAGGACTACTCCCACACAGTTCCCGCACTACGTCCTAAATAAGGCCGAGGTGGTGTTAAGGTACTAAGGTTCCCAATATCACAGACTCCAATCGACCATGGAAAAAGTTTTCACGATTACTCGTTCGACCGAACCATTTCCGAAAAAGTCTCAACTGAGCGGTGATTCTCGAATCAGCTTGGTCGGGATTCACTCTCTATGAGCTTCATCGAATATATCCCCATCCTATAATAATGTCACTAGTCCGGGCGTAGGACTTATCTCACAGCACAAGGAACAGTCCCCAAATCAGAGCACAAATATATACATGCAAATGATCGATAACACAGATAGTAATAAATAGGAACAAATTAGGGATAACCCTCAAAAGTTAAGACGGTCCCCAGTGAAGTCGCCATTTTCTGTTGCGGTGGAAATAGGATATCAAATTATCAATTAATTTGAATCGCAATTCAATTCACAACCGCTCTTTGATTTATCCGAAGGAAAAGGTCAAAAAGGGAAAACCTATTTTGCATCGTAAACACAATGCGGGGAAAGATCTAGGGTTCGGGGGTTGGTTAAATTTAGGGAAGGTATTAGCACCCTAAACTTCTGTAGTACTCTACAGGAACCTTTTGTTCAAATGTTTACTATTTTGCTTTATTCATTTGCTTAAGGTATTTGTACAAAGGATTAAAAGTGAGAAAATAGACCTAAGGGGTTGATTCTAAGTTTACTCGGCAAGACATCGCATCTTGTGTCTACGTATCCTTACGGGAGTGGAATCAGAGTAATCGTAGTTCCCCTCAAAAGGGAGGTTAGAGACTTCTTGACTGTGGTCAAGGCCTCAAGGGGAATAAACGCATCTTAAGGACACGCATACGTGGAGTGTAGAAACTCCAAATCTCTATGTTGAATTGTTAAGCTGTAATTAGGGTTAAATTAGGTTAGGGATTCCGCGGCGGGAAACCCTAAAATGAGCGCGGCGGCTCTTTGACCTAATGCTAGGGGTAAAAATGGTAATTTTGCCTGCGGCGAGGCATTTGTGAAAATTAGGGTTTGTGAGGTTGTAAGGGTTTGAAGTTGAGGACTATTGGCGCGGCGACCAAAAGCTAGACCTAATCTTCGGATGTGTGTAGTGTGACAGAATAATTGATGAATGTGTGAGACTTGAATCATGCAAGCAGCAGAATTTTAAAAGCAGAAACGTAAACGCGATTATTGGTTCGCGAGGTTACAACCGAGAAGCAATTACAATAATGATGAAACTTAAATAAAACACAATGTAATAAGCTGCAAAATGAACACACGCGTTAATGGGCAAAGTCAGACGGTAAGTGGACAAGAGTGCAATGTTGAAGGTTTTCGTCGTTTTTTTTTAAAGAAAAGGTGTTAATTGAATTTGTAAAAAGAAAAAGTAATGTTAATTTAAAAAATATTTTAAATTTAATCTAAAAAAGTTTTAATTTATATATTTTTTAAAAAAAGATTTTAAGTCATTTACTTAAAAAAAAAAAGCTTTTGATTTTATTATATGAAAAAAGTTTTTATATTTTTTATTTATTTTTTAAAACAAGTTTAATATTTTGTTAAAAAGGTTTTAATAATACTTAAACTAACTAATGATAAAAATAAAAAAAGAAAATAAAAGGGGTTGGGCCGGTCATCACTTCCGGACCCAACCCGGTTGGTGTATGTAACAAAACAAAATTTAGGGTTTCATAAACCCTATTTCTCTTCGCGGCGCCGTTGTTCCTTCGTCTTCCTCATCGTCTTTCTCGCTGTGATTCTCTCTTCGTTTTGCTGCGATTCTCTCCGATCATGTTGCGATTCTGAAATTAAACCAAACAACATTAAACGTGACACTATTATGTGATCCTGGATTACATTCTCGTTCGCAATCAGTGACGAACGGAGGCGATGATGGTGAACTGAGCCTCCGAGGAAGGTTTGCCCGTCGTGGATGGAGGCGGCGTTGGTGAACCTTCCTCAACCTCTCGGTTAGCGCTCTGATGATTACTTTTGACGAACTCCTTCCCCTCTTTCTCTCTCGCGACCGCTAGGGTTTCACGATTCGTCTCCCCCCCCTCACACCAGGTGATGTTCTTCCTTTTATATCTGTTCTTTGACTCTCTTTTGGGCCTCTGATTGTTGGATTGTGATTTATGACTTGATTTTTGTGGATTTGTGAATCTGATAATATTTTGATTCGATTGAGATTCTTTCCATTCTCGATATTGATTGGATTTCGTTTTACTGATTTCCTTATGCTTTGATTATCTGGGTTTCATTGGATTGCATTTGGATTGACTTGTCTTTCCGGATTTTTCAGATGTGGATATCCATCCTTGAGTTTCGATTTGCTTTGGATCCTAAAAACTGATACGAACTGGGTTTGCTTTTCGAACCAAACTGGACCGATTTGTAATCATGAATTGCTCTACATCCTCGCGGATCGTAGCTTGCTTTGATTAATGGCATTTGTTGTGATCTTCAGATGTCGCTGTTGGCTCTGACTCACTGTGACGCTTGGACTGAATCGATGGATCCTGAACATGATCTTATTCCGTGAGTCTGGGGCTATGATGTATGGACTGAGCCTTGATTCGAATTTCTGAACTTAGCCTCGTGGGCAGTCCCTAACTCGAGTAGTCTCTGAATTCTACAACTGTTTGTTTGATTGTAAAAACAACAAGGCTGATTCAGTCTTATGTTTCTATTCAGTTTAGTTATCAGTCTTGGAGCATCAGCTTACTTTTCTTCTTCTTCTTTCAGGATGAGTGCTTTGAACTGATCCATGCCGCCGAGAGGGTTACGCAGTGATGATGACCTTAGGGTCTGAACTGCTATGGTGAGCTGACAGTCTGCACGAGATTACCGTATGCTATAATTTGATGTTCGGTAGGGAGTTGGTAACGGCTTCGGCCGTGGCTCTCCCGGCCGCTCAAACTTCACGCCCAATGATGAATAACTGAGGGCTGAAACTCCTCCCACTTCCTTTTTGTCTTGCTATTTGAGACATATTTGATTTGTCATTAACCGTTCTCATGTAGCTGGTGATTCAAACTGATTTAGGAAGGAAAGATTGGAACTTTGAGGACAATTCTATATGCATATCAAATCGATCCACCGGAAACTTTGAGGAGTTAACTTGCAAAGTGGATGCTCTTGGAAATTTGCTGCTGAAAGTAGTTTGTTAGGAACTTGTTGTTATTGGTGGAATGGCTTAGGATAGCATCATTTTAGCGTGTAACAGAGTTTGGAATTTGTTTGATATTTGAACTGGTTTGGTTTTGATGGACTAGATATGGATTCTATTTGAACTGATGTGCTGATTTTCCTGATGCAGCTTTAAGTTCAGATTTCAGTTCAGTTTTTCATATCTGGTTTGGGCTTGGTTTGATATCCCTTACTATCTCTGATACAGCCTGGATAACCTGCTTTTATCTGATATGGTTTTGAGTTGGTGCAATTTTGGAATATCTTTTGTTATGCCAACTTCTGATACTGTTTGATTCCTTTTGGCAGATGTTGAACTCGGCTGTGAATGCGCTGGTTTCATGGATTGTTCGGTTATCCGTTTGTGGAAGTTGAGCTCGAATTCAGTTCTTTTATTTTTGATACCAAGTTGCCTCGTTTATAAAACTGAACTGAATTATTCTTGCAATTGAAACATATCCGGATTATGATTAGTTTGGCTTTACAAATCCAATTTTGGCATATGATCCTTTTCGGCAAATCATTTCGGTCCCCACTTCATTTTACTCTTCATCTCTCGGTTGCCCCTTAGATAAGAACAGATGTTACCTGATTTGACGCTAATGGCGCGGATCGGTAACGGGGGTAGGACGCAGCTTCGGTTGTGCCACTCCCGGCACTCGATGATGATGATGTTCTGAGAGTGTCAAATTATTTCTTCTGACATTTTCTTCTGCTTTTCTTTGTTTTCATTGTGCAGGTAATCGGATAGCGAGTGACGAACGCGAAGCATCCACACGAAGCCCACATGACTTAGAACTTTAGGAAATGCAATTTTTATTTCTCTTTTGTAACTCGTAATAAAAAGTATTATGAATAAATTCAATAATATTCTTTATCCAAATTATTTCCTCTTTGTAAATCATGATAAAAATATTATGAATAAACTTCCAATGTTCTATCCAAATTCACTTTCTCTTTACAAATTGTAATAATAATAATAAAATATTATGAATAAAATTCACATATTCTATTAAAATCACTTTTCAATTTCTTTTCCATGATTTAATTTGCTGCAAACACCTCAACATCCGATTAAACCTCACCGGTCAAATATCTCCGAATACAGGTTAAAATTAATTCGATCCAATCTTGCATAATAAGATTAATCTCTCCATATACCTTCAACATGAATAAGTTCCATTAATCATTCGAAATTTCCACTGCTTTCTCTTTAAAATGAACTGGAAGATAGAAGAATGAATTCTTGTTAAAACCATGTTCCACAGATCAGATTCTCGCATCGCCTTGAACCAAACCAAATTGATATCTTAACATAATCAACCCACGTGACAAGATAAACCTCTCAGAAATCCAATGACGACAGAGTCTCGGCCCATTGAATTAATTACTAGCATTAACATGAATTTCAGCTTACTCTTAAAGAATCCGGAAACGGAAGCTCTGATTACGCCATAAAATCTAGGCAACGAACCCTCCACAAAAACAGTCAACAAATGATGTATAAATGACCACTTTGCGCTTTTCATAGTTAACGCGCACCTGATGTAGTTCCTGCAAAATAAACACACTACATAACCTGTTAATAGTTAGCGGATGCAACAATGGATGTCATGCTATATGAATAGGCTAATCTGAGGGTAAAATTTGGGGTATGACACATATTTATAGGACTAGAAAATAGACAATAATTATAATAATAATTAACACAATGTTTTTTAGTTTTTTCTAATATGACAAGAATAAAAGGAATTAAAAATTATGTTTTTATGTTTTTTATGACAAAACAAGAATAAAACGAATTAAAAATCATGTTTTTGTGTTTTTTATGATAAAACAAGAATAAAAAGAATTAAAAAATTATGTTTTTTGTATTTTTTATAATAAGACAAGAATAAAAAGAATTAAAAATCATGTTTTTGTGTTTTTTTTATGATAAGACAAGAATTAAAATAATTACAAATTAATTTTTTATGTTTTTAAAAGGAAAATATTAATAAACAAATAAAAATAAAAATTAATTAACAAAAATAAAAATAAAAACTTACATTAAATATCTAACTAAATCTAAATAAATTAAATTATTATTTAAATAAAAATGATTAAAAAACAAAATAAAAAGTCGGGCAGAAAAGTACTCGGAAAAAATAAAATGAACACACCAAAATAATCAACACGAAATAAACATATTGGAAAAATACAGTGTTTGAAATAAATTTAGACCGGTTTGTTTGTAAATCCAACAAATTTATTTTGACTGACATTTCTGACACTATGCAAGATGAAGTGCATGTTATGCTATGCAGATTATGCAAAACAGAATCTTAGGGTAAAAAATTAGGGTATGACAACTTGTTTCAATGATGTCAAAACGCAGATTGATAGAAAAATATACTTTGGACGGTATCATCGTGTCACATTTGCATGTCTTGTCCCTCATAAGTCAAACACTCGTCAAAAACATGATTGATGCATATAGAAATGGCTAAATCTATGTTTCATGTAGGGTTGGTCAAGTTAGTCAAGTTTACCACGTAATAGAGTTCATCAAAAGTGTCTTGATACATGAAAATGGGCATTTTTTTTCCTATTTAAGGGCTTTGAGTCGACTCAAAGCTAGCTCTGGTCGACTCATACATATAGTATTTTTAATGAACTACTCTCAGCAGGGCTCGGGTCGACCCTCTGGTCGACTTATACTGTGACCATTTGTATTTGCCTAAATTTGCATGTTTTACGTCGGCGCGAGGTTATGTTTTTTGCTCAATCAAGAATACGGGTAAACTCAGGTCAACCCTCATTTCTGCATAGGTCGACCGCTCGCTGATGTTTAGTCAAAATTTTGTTATGTGAAACAGTTTTGGTGTTTGTTATATTTTTTAAGTCAGTTATGTCTTGTATATAAAGTGAGTTGTGCTCTTCCTTTCACACAACTGAGAAAAACAAGAAAAATGAAAATAACATACTAATTTGTTCTCATCATCTTCATCCTCTTCATAACATTTTCTCAACAACTACACATAATCATTTTTGTTGTACGTTGTGCTTGTTCGAGGTGATAACGTCCAAATTAGGATTGGTGTAATCATATTTGGGTTGAGTAATCAGTAAGTTTTTCTTGAATAAAACCGTTAGGATTTTTTCCTCCAAGAATCTTGGATTTTGGGGGTTTTTGCACGAATTGGTCCATCACAGATTCAGCCGAGCGAAGGTAATCAAAGAACAGGTGGTTCTGTCGGTTTAGTAGCGGTAACCATAGGATTGTGAGTGAAAGATTCGGGTTCGACACGTGGGTGACTGAAATCATCCGGGCAAGATTTGAAGATCGCGTGGTTGTTCAAAGGGTGTGTCGTAGTCAGAGGTTTACTCACCGTGTTCGAAGGACTTGATTCAACTTGAATCAAGGGGCAAGAAGAAATAGACTCTATATCAACAAATTGTGTTCGATTGTTTGATCTCTATTTGCTTCTTGTGTAAACATTGACCAACTGGTTATATCTATCTATATACAGGTCTTAATTCTAGTTTTAGAATTGAGGGCAGACGTACCCCGAGCGAGGACGACGGGGGAACTGCCTCAACAAATCGTTGTCTCTTTCTTTACATTTATATTGCTTAAATTCTGAGTTTTGAGTGAAAACAATTGTGTTAATCAAATTCTGTTTTGAGTAGTGCTGAATTAATTTTTTAAGCTTGTTACAATCCTGATTGTAATAGAACACTTGAGCACTTTACTCTCATAATAGAATTCACTTGTAGTGCCTTGCACTCCAAGTTTTTGACAAATTGTGTGAACTAAAAACAATTGTGTTGTCTTTTCAAATTGTCTGTATTTTAAAAGCATTGGAATTAGTCACACCTTATAGTGAACAAAATCTGATTGACGTGTGATCAAATTAGTGATTCTCAAATCTCGTTTTATCAAATTCCACAGGCTTTACACGTATCTTTTTTTTTCGGTAAAGGTTCATTTTAGACGAATATAGTTCCTCTGTCGCTTCCGCCTTAAACATTTTTAAAAACCAATTTTTGGTAGCACCGACTCTGTTTTAAACAAGCGATCTATTCAACCCCCCCTCTAGATCTGCGCCATCGTCTAACAAATGTGAATAATAAAAGCTAACATAAAGGCAATTTCCTTTCCACACCGAAGAGATATTTTCTCTCGAGAGTAGTGGCCACTTCTACAACCAAATATGAGTTAATATACCTTATTTTCTGTTGTGCGGGCAGTACATTTGAAGGCCGAAATCCCTCTTTGTAGCTCAAGCTCTCCTAGAAGGCGACTAAGTTATCTATCAATGACTCTTTGTTTGAGGTCAAAAAGTCAGAGTAGAAGGCGTATATTCTTGGAGCATGGAAGAAATGGTTAAGGGCCCAAAATTTATGAATAATGTCCTTATATTTCACCGGCTCTAAAAAAGGGGGGTTATATGGGGAAGGATCATTTTCTGGAAGGATACACATTGCAGAGTAAGCCTCTTGATTATAGTAGGTCACAAAGAAGTAATGGTCCTTACATTTTTTCCATCTCTTAAGGTAAACAACAACATCTTCAACAATTGGTGAAGTGAAAGTAGCCCTTGTCCCCCAATCCCCACTAACAGAAGTAAGTGTCACCTTGAATAGGTGGAAGAACAAACTCAAAGTTGGCACTTTTCACTAGTACTCACACTGTTTTTGGAATACCTTGATGAAAGCTCAAGTTACAACTGTAGTTTGTATAGAGAAATTCTCAAATGATTCAACACCCATTCCTCGAAACGGTTAAAGAGAATTTTGAATCTCAACCTAAAGAACAAACATTCAGAGAGAAATATGGAAATCCATAAAAAAAGCTACATATTATCTTGCTTAAGTTGACATGGGATACAAAACAGTCAGAGGACGGCCCCGCATCTTTATAAACACACTTTAAACTGTAAGTGTTGTTGAAGAAGGAAATTGTCCTTACTAATTTTGCCACGACCCAATGGTACTGAACGGTATCTACATGCCGTACAAGACCTTAACTATCCATTTAAACTATGTCCTCCCATCTATCATGAAATAGATAATTCTTGTCCTTAATTAGGGAATCGTTAAGGAAATTAAGATGATCCCTAACCTCTTTTTCACTAGGTTCCCGACCATTTACAAACCTAAAAGAGTAAATAAAGACACGAATCCTTGGTTCATCACAACAAACCTCAACAAACCCCAGATCCACCATATGTTGGGCGAGAGAAGGGGGACTAACATTAACATCCCTAGAAACAGGACTATCATAGTCCATCCTTCTAATTCCTTCCATAAAATTGCTTGTATTTCCTTTTGAATGGGAACCCAAAGGTTCACTCCCATCTTTGATAGAACTTCCGCCAGAACCAGAACTATCATTGAGAATAATACGGTTCGTGATATGTTGATTAATTTCTTTAAAAAAAAAGATATCTGACATTTCTCTCTCCATTTTTCCTATGCAAGATGAAGTGCCACTTGTATTGTCACCACTAGATATGTATAGAACATTCGCATGGTCATCTCCAATATTGGCCATGACTAAAAACAAGAAGAAAAAAAGAATATAAGAGGGAGATAAATGGTACATGAAAAAGATGTAAGTTGAGGAAACAATTTATACTAAAGGTAGTTATGAGGATGCGGTGAATCAAGAAAATGCATAATATAAATAAGGAAAAAGACATATAAAACACAAGTCAGTGAGACTCAGAGAGGAGCAATCAGAGTTCGTAGAAAGAAGAAAAAGATTACAGTTTGTGCAAAGAGTGGAAACATGGTTGGGAAGGTGAAGCAACCTTCATATATTGAGGTGAGACGAAAAAATAAATGGTCCAAAATAAAAGGAAACGGACATATGAAACACAACAAATGGATTTTCGTCGAGATTGTAACAACACTCAAGTATACTTGAGCATCTTAGAGGGAATATGCATGCCCTAATCTAAGGAACTAGGGCTACATGTAAGAACAATCTTGTGAGTCATCTAAAAGATAAGACTAAAATTTAATGTGTTTGTTTCCAAGATCACTGGTGCTGGCTCCAAAGTATTTTCCATTTCTCCAAGCACTGAACCCGACAGAATAAGCTCGTCCTAGTTTTCTCAAAGACTTCCCATTGCTCTGCCACAACGAGTCTTGAGGAAAAATGTTTTTGGTTGACCACATCCCTAAAATGGGAGAAAGTTCAGTTATCAGTTTCAAGTCATTCCACTAAGACATTGGAAATATACTGAAATCCTACGCTAAAGCCCCATTCCAAATTCACGCCATAGACTACTACTACAGTGTCATCATATGGTCTTCCATATTCCATGTTAGGAAGCAAGGGACGTCCATAGTCGTCACTCATATAATAGGCATCCCACATGAAATCGAGGTATTCTCTGAACCAAAACTCACTTTTACTTTTCATTCTCTTATAAACTTGTGTGTTGGAGTGTTAGCCTTGCATGTTTACTCCATCATTTAACCAAACACTTATGGTTTTCTAGCAAAAACATTTTTTGTATAAATAAAATAGTGATTGAACTTAACTTTTTTAAAATAAAATTTGCTAACAAATGAAAAGTCATCAACTTTGTTACTCATGCCACAATTGACGTGAGTGAGAGAATATATCATACCATTCGGCATGGATCTATACATATCTACAATAGATTAGACTGACATATTTTTGTGTAATATTGTTGCATTTTTTTTATCATTATTATTGTTGTTAGAACATTATTTCAATATTCAAATATAGGGAGATGAATTTGAAAAAGCTTCTTAAGTCAAGTCCCACTTAGTGTGTTAGTTGAGAAACCTCCTTAGTCCCACATTACTTAGGTGAGGTATATTTCCTCACTCACTTCATTATATAAGGAAATTTTTTATTTCATTCCAAAATACACCAAAAACTAATTTTGAGTTTTTTCCTTCCTCACTCTCATAACTCTGCGTCTTTCGAATTGTCAAAGCGCCAACTTTTTTCCCTTTCTTTCTACTCGTTGAATTTTCCGAGTATTTTCTTGAATTCTCTTTAGAGAATTATGTTAATTTCTCCTTGTTTGAGTTCAGAAGTTATCAATTATAACTTTTGGATTCTCTTTAGAGAATTATTCGAATTTCTCTTTGTTTAAAAAATCACCTTGAGTGGTCAAGTGACAATTATGAAATTCTCTTTGGAGAATTACTGGAATTTCTCTTGGTTTGAGAAATTATTACAACTGGTTATTATAACAGATACTACGAGTGGTATTAATCATATTCGAATGGTTTTTGTACCATTAGAGAGTGTATTTCTAGACCAACTATCTACCATGCAAGTAGTAATCGCACAACATAGAACTGGGCTATTTTACCTTGGAGGTGGCGCGGAAGTTCGACTGCTTTGCATTAATATGGGCAGTGCCACGAAACGTCTTAAAGAGAGTGATCTAGTCCGCAACTCGATCCAATAATTTCTTCTATGGCTAATTTTCAAAATCGTGAAACACAAATTTTAAGACGTTTCATACTACCATGGCTATCGAAGAAATTATTAGTACTTCTGTGGCGGTTGTCTCTAACAAACCATTCAAGTTTGAGGGAAGTCACTTCAAATGCTGGAAACAAAATTTTCAATTTTTATGAAAAAAGGTTGCCAATGTTCTGATCGATGATATTCCTGTTGCTCCTTATTGATCAACTGAGAAAATTAACGGTAAGAAATCTTTGGATTTAGATGGAACACTTAATAGTGTTAAAGTTGAATTTGCTGCACAGATTAAAGCGAACAATTTCCAGCTCAGAAAAGAAATCGCCTTATAGAAAGAGAATGATTATCTCTACAAAATCATATTTTTGAATGGACTTGCAGATGATTTGCAATACTACAATACAGGTTAGAGAGGCTCTGCAAAAGAAGTATGACACCGAGGAAGCTGGAATAAAGATGTATATCATTAGCCACTACCTAAAGTATCAGATGACATAAATTAAAGGTGTGTGGAGGCTCAATGTTATGAACTTAAAAAGTTTGCTTATAAGATCATCACAAAAGGTATGTGTTTAGATTAAAAAATCCAAATTTCTTTTATTATTGATAAATTTCCCCTAGTTTGAAAGTTTTTAAAAATTTGCTTCACCACAAAATCAAAGAATTTTTAATTGAGAATCTGATTATTCGCCTTCGAGTTCCAGAAGAATCTCAGAGACAATATCTAAAAGAAAAGTCTTGGTTGCTTCAAACAACAAAAAGAAATTCTGTGTAGTTCTGAAGTCATTTATTTGGCAAATGATTAAAGAATCAGAACCACAATGTTGTGAACCGAATTAAGAATGAGAACCTTTCAAGGGCCCGAATTACTCCAATTGATAGATAACAATCACCACCATAAATAAATGACACTAGAAAACCAGGTCATATGATTAAGAAATGAAAGATCGAGTTTAAACCTTGTGTTTTTTCTAACCTGATTGATGAACAACTTATTGCTTTGATCACTAAAATCAATATGATTGGTGAATTTGATGGTTGGCGGATGGACATTGGCTCTTCTCGTCATGTTTCTTATGATCGTGCAATGCTTAAAACATACACGAATAAGAAAGTGTTGTTGGGAGTTGTCCACACCACTAATGTTGTCGGTATTGGAGAAGTGGAATAGTGTCCACCTCTGAAAAGACTTTAATATTGAAGGATATCAAGTATACTTCAAAGATTATAAAGAATCTTGTTTCTATTTTTCTTCTAAATAAGGAAGGGTGTAGTCAGTCAATTGGGGTAGATTTGTACACAATCACTGAAAATTATATTTTTGTTAAATTACTATGTTTAATACATTTGTTAATGAAATTGAAATTCAATTTAGTAACAAGATTAAGATACATTTTAATGATAGGGGAATTGGATATTGTTTCAGTTTATTTAATAAACTTTTTTACTAAACATGGAATTGTACATGAAACGACTGCTCCACATTCTTCTGAAGTGAATGGTAAAGCAGAAATAAAGAATAAAACTCTTACTGAATTTGTCATTGCAATTATGATGAATTCTGGTGCTGCACCTCACTGGTGGGGGGAAATTTTATTGACTGTTTGATATGTCTTGAATAGAGTTCCCAAGTCAAAAAGTAAGATCTCACCTTATGAGATATTAAAGAAAAGACAACCAAACTTATCGTATTTAAGAATTTGGGTTGTGTGGCTTATGTCAGAATTCAGGATCTGAAGTGAGTTAAAATTGCTAGTAGAGCCTTTGAATGTGTATTCATTGGGTATGCATCAAACAGTAAGGCATAAAGGTTTTATGAACTAAATGCAAAAGTGACCATAAAATCAAATGATGCTGAATTCTATGAAGAAAAATTTCCTTTCAAATCGAGAAATAGTGGGGGCACTCAATCGAGTCACATTCCTATGATAAGAAGCACATAAAGCAATGACAATGTAGAAACATAACTTCGTTGAAGTAAAATAGTAAGAGTTGCTAAAGAGTAGGATCCCGTTTATGCGGCTTATAGCGTAGAAGAAGATCCAATAAATCTTCAAGAAGCCTTCTCATCTCTGGATGCAGATTTATGGCAAGAAGCTATTAATGATGAGATAGAATTTCTAGAATCTAACAAGACCTGTCACTTAGTAGACTTACCTTCTGGTTGCAAACCAATCGATTGTAATTGAGTTTTGAAAAAGAAACTAAAACCTGATGAAACTATTGATAAATACAAGGCTTGCCTTGTAGCAAATGGTTTTAGACAAAGAGAAAATATAGATTCCTTTGATACTTTTTCTCTAGTCACTAGCATTACATCCATTAGGGTACTAATTTCAATTGCTGCTATTTGTAACTTAATAGTACACCAAATAGATGTAAAGACAACTTTTTTAAATGGTGACTTAGAAGAATAAATATATATGGACCAACCAGAAGGTTTTGTGATTCATGAAAAAGAAAACAAGGTCTGCAAGTTAGATAAGGGTTTGCATGGTCTAAAACAAGCTCCAAATAAATGGCATGAAAAGTTTGATAACTTAATGACATCGAATGAGTTCAAAGTGAAGGAAAGTGACAAATCCATTAATTACAAATCTAAGAATCACATTTTCATTATCATATGTCTCTATGAAGACAATCTACTTATACTTGAATCAAACATTCATGTTGTTAATGATGTGAAATCATTGTTGTGCAACAACTTTGATATGAAAGACCTCGGAGAAGCGAGCATGATTCTTAGTATCAAGATCATGAGATTCGAGCAAAGAATTTATTTGGATCAATCACACTATGTAGAGAAGATCTTAAAGAAATATAAATACTTTGATTGTAAACCTGCTTGTAGACCATATGATTCAAGTGTGAAATTTTTTAAGAACACTGGTAAAAGTGTGATAGAAACAGAATATGCGAACATCATTGGCAGTCTTAGGTATGCCACTGATTGTACTAGACTCGATATTGTGTATGTCGTAGGATTGTTGTGCAGGTTTACGAGTAGACCGAGTAACGAGCACTTGAAAGCTATTGAGTTAGTCTTGAGGTACCTTAAAAGGACCATGGATCTCGACCTACATTACCAGAAATTTCTTGCTGTGCTAGAAGGGTACAGTGATGCAGATTGGAACATCTATCAGATGATTCCAAAGCTACTAGTTGCTATATATTTAGTATATCTAGAGGAGTTGTATCTTGGAAATCAAAAAAATAGACTATCCTGGCTCAGTCCCCAATGGAGTCTGAGGTGATAGCACTAGCCAAAGCTAGTGAAGAAGCAAGTTGGTTAATATGCTTCCTAGCAGAGATCCCTTTGTGGGAAAAACCTATGCCATTTGTGTTGATCCATTATGATAGTACTGCGACTATTGTAAAAATTGAGAACTGTTAGTATAACGGTAAGTGGCATCAAATAAGGAGGAAGACAACACTGTTAGAGACTATATCTCTAAAGGAGTTGTAAAAGTGGATCATGTACACAATGATGAAAAACTTAGTAAATCCTTTGACGAAAGGATTAGCTAGAGAGAAAGTCCATAATACATCTAAGAAGATGAGACTAATTCCTATAAAGAAATTATTTTCTCATGATAGTAACCCAGCCTAGATGACTGGAGATCCCAAGAAATAGGTTCAATGGGTAATAACAAGTCGTGAGAAATATGAGATGATCATGCAAGTGAAGCATGAATCCTGAAGTAATAAGAGGATGAGATAATAGAAACTCTTAATAAGATCTATACTCTATATGAGGGAGTACCTACGCTACAAGAGTACTCTTGATAGACTCACCTTTGTGATTGTGGAAGTTTGGTCGGTTTCTATGGAATTTTGATGCAGAATTCCTAGAGCCTTCAGTAAACCGGATACACGTGCAGGGTCATTAAAGTACGGGCTATTAGAATACACCTTAAGAAAAGTTTGTGTGCGGGTTTGATGTCTAAGATAGAGTTCAAGACAATGGTGTCACTCTTGTTGAATCAGAATCATACCTGCTATGCAGAGGTTCAAGTTGTAGACACCTTTGTTTATGCACAACCTTAGAAATGTTTGACGTTACTTCTAAAACACTTTTTAAATTCAAGTGGGGGATTGTTGGAACATTATTTCAATATTCAAATATAGGGAGATGAAATTGAAAAAACTCCTTAAGTCAAGTCTCACTTAGTGTCTTAGTTGAGAAACCTCTTTAGTCTCACATTGCTTAGGTGAGATATATTTCCTCACTCACTTCATTATATAAGGAAATTTTCTATTTCATTCCAAAATACACCGAAAACTAATTTTGAGTTTTTTTCCTTCCCCACTCTGTGTCTTTTGAATTGTTAAAACGCCAACTTCTCCCGCTTTCTTTCTACTCGTTAAATTTTCTGAGTATTTTCTTGAATTCTCTTTAGAAAATTATATTAATTTCTTCTAGTTTGAGTTGAGAAACTATCAAGTATAATTATTGGATTTTCTTTAGAGAATTATTCAAATTTCTCTTTGTTTGAGAAATCATCTTGAGTGGTCAAATGACCATTATTAAATTCTCTTTGGAGAATTACTGGAAATTCTCTTGGTTTGAGAAATTATTACAACAGATTATTATACCAGATACTACGAGTGGTATTAACTATATTCGAATGGTCTTTCTATCATCCGATGGTGTATTTCTAGATCGATTACCTACCACGTGTTAGCCTTGAATTTCGACGCTCAGGTAGAAACTTTGGGTTGTTAAGTTAAAGACAGTATTTTTGACTATGGGAATATTTCGGGAATTTCGACCGGGAGATGGACAATTCGACAGGAAAGAATCTTTTGGAGTTTGAATTCGAATCTTGGAGGGAAATACATTTATTTTCTGTCTAATAGAAGGAGGCACGTAGCATGGTTTCAAGCAATTAAAGTGTGCAGAGTGACATTTGGTTTAATCTAGTCCATTGAGTCATTAAGAGCAGTTATGTCAACTGGCTATAAATAGTGGCTTAATTTAGGATTTTTGGTGTGTTCATTTTGTACCACGATTATATGACCAATCATATAGAATATTGATTATTCTATCAGCAATCATTTTTTTAGGAACACATTTTTGAAATAAATTCAATAAGTTCAAATTTTGTAAAGAAGAAAAAATCGGTTTATAGAAAAAAGACGCTATAAATATTCCGAAAAAAGCTATACTCACCGAAAAAGTTGCATTTCTAAAAAATTCATACCAATCCACAGAATTCTTTGAATTTGGATGGAAAAGATCCATAGACGGAATTAACAATTTAGATAATAGATCCAAATCTATTCCTTCTTGGCTGAAAGAAGCATAACTTAGAATGTACGTGTCAAAACATCATTTCTTTATTGTAATGCATTAATGCTTCTTTTTCTTTTATAAGAATCTTCTTTTACTTTACTGCTTTTATGCACGTTATAGTTCCTGGTCTTTATTTTTTTCTTTTAAAAATTGTTATCTTTTTCGAACCAAATTACTTTTCTTTCCTACATGTTTTATTGCCAAAACCTTTTTATCATGTCTCAATACTATCGAAGCGCTTATCCTTCTCTTTTAAATTTCATTTAATGTTAAACTCAGATTAGTTATGTCCTACGATTTAGTGTGGTCGATCCTGCAAGTTAAAACGAGTCTTGACGATTTGTTAGACCAGCGGTTATTCTCCAAATTTCACGGCGAACACCATGCGAGTAGTAATCGTACAGTATAGAACTGAGTTGTTTTATCCTGGAGGCGGCGCAGTAGTTTGATTGCTTTGTATAATTTTGAGCAGTACCATAAAACGTATTAAAGAGAGCGACCTAGCCTACGACTCGATCGGATAATTTCTTTTGTGACTAATTTTTAAAACCGTGAAACAATAAATCTTATATAATTCTTGGTTTAATCATAGTATTTCATATGTTGTTGATGTCACAAACACAGCACGATCTGTATCTTATTTTTCTAAGGCCACGAAATAGTGCTAGTATCTTTTTAGTAAAACTCCATGATTGCTTTTAATTAAAGTATACAAAGTTTTGAATTCGATATCTACTTCCACATACATGGCACACCATTAATTTATTGTATTATTTTTCTTCAACAATATTAATGTATGACCCCAGTTTGGATCACTGATATACCAACATTTTGTTGCTTAAAGTAATATAAATATGAAGCTTGTGATAGTTATTAATGGTGCTCTTCTAAGCACCATCCAACACGACAGAGAAGAAGTATTTCTGAATTAAATGAGACGTAATTTGCACACCCTAGAACACACTTTAAAAGAAAGTCATAACTCTCGTCTTTTTAATATAGTGTGTCGAATTTTTTACCACAATTTTATCCAAAGTCACTATCTTTCATATATATATATATATATATATATATATATATATATATATATATATATATATATATATATATATATATATATATATATATATATATATCCAACTTTCAAATAAAAAATGTTACATGTCAAAGGGAACGCTAAGACGATTGCAATTGCCTTTAAAATTAAAGAGAAAGGCGCCAATAACATCATAACCACTTTTAAAGTTAATGAGGGAGCGTCAATTTCACTACAACCTCCTTTAAAAGTTAAGAGGAAACACCAATTGAAGTGAAGTTTCATCTTCTTGAATTATTTATTTAATTTTTAATATATATTATATTATATAATATTGTAGACTTAATTAATAATTTAATATAATAATAGTTGTATTACATTGATGAATAACATTGTACATTAATTTCTACGATTTGGTCAAAATAAGTGGTCGTCAATTCTGCATCCTCGAGGCTGTATGTCTCTTATTCCTTTCTGTGATTGTGCTTCCATGTTGTGATCACAAACGATACCTTTCAACAAATCAAGATTGAGAAATGGAGTTCTTGGATGAACAATGAAATCAGTTAGAACAAAGAGAAAAAGAAGAAAGGATAAAGAAGAAAGAAGAAGAAGGATTAGGGCAAATTGTTTACTATTCACTTTCTCATAAGGGGTTACAGATGATTACAAATGAATATCACAATTGGCCTCACTAAATAACCTAAGCGATCTAGCCTATATATAGACTAACTAGATAACTTGCAACCCAAGCTAACTAAACAATTGGATTCATAACAAAAGGCCCAATTCGACAAACATTTCGACAATACATATTAGAACAGACTTCGACTTTAATATGTATCCTTCGACCATAGCATGCCACCCATCTTCGACTTCCTACTTGTCTCCTATCGAAATACATGAAAGATATTCCTCGACAAAGCTTGAGTTCGACCCAAAATCTCACAAATCTCCACCTTAGATCTAACTCAACAAAAAGGGAATCAACTAGCTTTCATCATGTAGCTTTATCAACTGCATACAATGGAAAAACATGCAACTTGGAAATGTCTTGGTGATCATATCAGCAACATTGTCATCAGTCGAAACCTTCAGCACTTGGACTTCACCACACTCGATTATCTCTCTGACAAAGTGCAACCTTACATCGATGTGTTTGATTCGCTCATGATAGGTTGAGTTCTTCGACAGGAGTATTACATTACACTTTGACTATCACATTTAACAGTGATACTTCGACCTTGAAGTTTCAGCTCCTTTGCAAAACTTTCAAACCATAATGCTTCTTTCACAGCTTCAGTGAGGGCAATATATTCTGCTTCAGTGGTTGATAAGATAACAACCTTCTAAAGCGTTGCTTTCCAACTGATTGTTGTGCCAAACATAGTGAACACATATCCAGAAATAGGCTTTCTGGAATCCATACAGCCTGCATAATCAAAGTCGAGAAATCCTTCGATTTTGACTATGTTATCACCATCACAGGCTCCACCATAAATCAAGACTCTTTTTAGAAACCCATTTATGTACCTGAGAATCCACTTTACAGCTTGTTAGTGCGCCTTTCCAGGATTGGCCATATACCTGATTACAAGGCTCACACCATACGTTGTGTCTGGCCTCGTATAGACCATAGCATACATCAAAGAACCTACCACACTAGCATATATAATGCTACTCATATAGATTCTTTCAGCTTCAGTACTCGAACTTTGAGTAGTACTAAGCTTAAACTGAGGATTTGTTGGAGTCACAATAGGCTTTGAATTTGACATACCAAACTTGTCGAGAAGCTTCCGTAGGTATGTCTCTTGAGATAAGCACAACTTCGACTGCTCTTTATCTCTCCGAATGTCAATCTTAAGAATCCTGGTGGTAGCTACTAGATCCTTCATTTTGAACTCCTTATTGAGTTCAGTCTTCACTTCCATTACATCCTCAACATTGTTGTTGGCTACTTGGCTATGAGGATATCATCCACATAACTCAACAAAATAACAAGTGAATTTCTAGGTCGAAATCTAAAGTACGCACAGTGATCGAACTGGCTCCTAGAGAAACCAATGTGTGTCACGAACTTGTCGAATCTCCTGTCCCATTGTCGAGAAGATTGTTTCAGGCCATACAAAGACCTATTCATCTTGCACACATAATCTTCCTTATCCTTTTCTGCATACCCTTCAGGTTGACGCATCACGATTGTTTCATCCAGGTCACCATACAGAAACGTTGTCTTCATATCCATCTGCTCAAGTTCTAAGTCGAACTTCACCATCATGGCCAACAACATTCTAATGGATCCATGCTTTACAACAGGCGAGAACATATCATTGAAGTCGACACCTTCTTTCTGAGTGAACCCCCTAGCAACCAGCCTTGCCTTAAAGTGTTTCGACATCACTCCTTCGATTCCTTTCTTGACCTTGAAAATCTACTTACAACTGACTAACCTTGCTTCTGTAGGTTTCTCAATCAGCTCCTAAGTGTTATTATTATGAAGAGATTTCATCTTGTCATCCATGTCTTTTTTCCATTCAGTCTTATTTTGACTCCTCATAGCTTCCTTGTAATCCCTAAGTTCTTCCTCAAGTACCTCACTTGCAGAGATTAAGGAAAAGGCTATAAGATATGCATAACCAAGTCTCTAAGGTGGCTCGATGACTCTTCTCGACCTATCTCTTGCTAGTAGGTAGTCATCGATAATTTCCTCAGCCTCTTCAGCATCTTGCTCTTCTTCTTCGACTTCATCTGGGTTATGCACTTCAGCATCACTATGCTCCACGTCAACAAGCATCTCTACCTGTTCTAGCTCCTCTTCAGTGATTTCTACACTTTGACCAGCATCACCAGTTTTCTTGAACGTCATCTCGACTTTCATTGATAACTACATCACGACTTGTGATACATCTTCTGTAACCTGGTTCTAGGAACCACAACCTATAACCTTTGACTCCCTCAAGATATCCGAGGAACATGCATCTCAGAGATCTAGGTTCGACCTTGTCTTGCCTAATGTGAGCATAGGCTAAACAGCTAAATACTCTCAGTTTGTCGAGATCTGGTGGCTGACCCACCAAACTTCTTCAGGTGTCTTCCTCCCCAAAGCAGTCGAGAGACATCTATTTATTAGATATGCTGTTGCCGAAACAGCCTCTGCCCAAAACACCTTCTTCAATCTAGCACTAACCAACATGCATCTAACCCTTTCAAGGATTGTTCGATTGAATCTCTAAACTAAGCCATTTTGTTGAGGAGTACCTGCTATAGTCTTATGCCTTACAATCCCAGACTCAATACAGTAACTGTCAAACACTTTGTTGCATAACTCAAGACCATTGTCGGTTCTCAACCTCTTGACCTTTCTACCAGTTTGAGTTTCGACCAGAACCTTCCAACTTTTGAAATTCTCAAAAGTTTCATCCTTCGTCTTCTGAATGAATACCCATAACTTTCTAGAATAGTCATCAACGATGGATAGAAAATATCTTGCACCTGAGTTTGAAATATTCCTTGCAGGCCTCTAAAGATCAGCATGAATGTAATCAAGGGATCCATGTTTTCTTTATTTGCCTTTGTTAAACTTCGCCCTACAGGATTTACCAAATACACAAGATTCACAAAACTCTAACTTTTCGACTTTGTCACCACCTAATAGGTTCTGCTTCCCTAATTCAACCATGCCTTTTTCGCTGACATGGCCCAATCTCATGTGCCATAGTTCTGTCTTCGACACAGGTCTTGTGGATGCAACATTTGTTGAACCACTTACAACCTCAGCCTCAAGGTTATACAAGCCTTGTTTCTTCATGTCTCTCAAGACTTCTTTCGACCCTTTCATGATTTTTAGGAACATTGCTCTCCTTTGAAGACATATCCTTTCTTGTCGAATTCACCAAGAGAAATTAAATTCCTCTTAAGGTTAGATACAGACCTAACCCCAGTCAATAGCCTTATTGATACATCATGGATCTTGAATCTTACAAATCCAATACCTATAATTTTGAAAGCTTTATTGTTCCCCAATAATACTGATCCACCATCTTGATCACATAATTCTTCAAACACATTCTTGTTTGAAGTCATATGTCAAGTACATCCAGAATCCATAATCCACTCTTTGCAAGAGTTGTTGCTCGACACCACAAGGATATCAGATAATTCATAATCATCTTGCAAAATAGTTGCATTCCCATTTTCTTTACCTCCATGATTATTCAGGAGCTTAGGGAACACCTTTCTTGTGTGACCCTCTTTCTTACAGTGATAACACTTAATCCCAGAAATATCACCACCATAAGACTTCTGCTGAGTTTTACCTTTCTTCTTCTCAAACCTACCATCTTTCTTCGAAAACTTCCCCTTTATGGACAACCCTTTGCCAACTGATGATGATGGTTTCTGCTTCTTTTTTTGTTCAAATCCTTCGAATACAAGGCTGCTTGAACTTCTTCAAAGGTCAAGGAATCTCTTCCATACAAGAGGGTTTCTTTGAAGTGAGCATGTGACTTAGGTAAAGAACACAACAATAATAATGTTTGATCTTCATCATTAATGGTAACATCAATATTTTCAAGAACAAGAATCCACTTGCTGAACGTATCCAGCTGCTCCGTTAACGCTTTATCTTCAGTCATCTTGAATGAATACAAAGTCTTCTTTAAGTACAAATGATTCACCAAGGATTTTGTCATATACAATCCTTCGAGTTTTAGCCAAACATCCGTTACCGTCGTCTCTTTCGAAACCTGCCAAAGAACCTTATCACCAAGACTCAAAACAATTGCATTGTGGGCTTTCTCTATCATCATTGTCTTTTCCTTCTCCGTCAATGCAGCATCCATGGCATCTTCTCCATTTAACGCTTCTAGTAAATCCTGTTGAACAAGAAGGACCCGCATCTTCAAATGCCATAAACCGAAATCATTAACTCCGGTGAACTTCCCAACTTCAAACTTTGTTGACGACATCTTCTCCACACTCACCACACCAGTTTGTTGTGATTACAAACGATAATTTTCAACAAATCAAGATTGAGAAATGGAGTTCTTGGGTGAATAATGAAATCAGTTAGAACAAAGAGAAAAAGAAAAGGAAGGAGTATGAAAAATTGTTTACTATTCACTTTCTCATAAGGGTTTACAAATGAATATCATAATTGGCCTCAGTCAACAACCTGAGTGATCGATCCTATATATAGACTAACTAGATAACTTGCAACCCAAGCTAACTAAACAATTGGATCCATAACAAAAGGCACACCTCGACAAACATTTCGACAATACATATTAGAACAAACTTCGACTACAATATGTATCCTTCGACTACGACATGCAACCCATCTTCGACTTCTTGCTTGTCTCCTATCGAAATACATGAAAACCATTCCTCGACAAAGCTTGAGTCGACCCAAAATCTCACATTCCACATGAAATTTTTCATAAGAAACTGTTGCATATGGTTGTGTTGCATCTGTTTGAAGAACCTCGTGTATGTAGGTCCATGTAGATGCACTCAAATAAGTGAAGTTGTCTAGATTTAATTGGGTGCCCATTGTCGCTTGCGCGAAAATAAGGTGCCGGCATGACAGAAGAGTTGCCACCTTTCGTTATTTATCCCTCAGAGCGGGAAAGGAAACGATCGGAAAAACCTGACGAATAAGGGTAAGACAAGGTCATCGCAACCATTGTCTGGGTTCGGGAGTCGGTTACGCAAGGGGAAGGTATTAGCACCCCTCACGTCCGTCGTACTCGACGGGATCCTCGCTTGTTTGTTTGCTTGGACGGGTTGGTTATAATCTATCTACCTATCAAGGCTGGCTGAAAAAGAAAAGAAAAATGACTCGGCAAAGCGTCGCACTTTATGCCTACGTATTCCCGTCTGGAACGAGAAATCAGAGTCAACATAGTTCGGCTAACTACGGGTTATGGGGGAAAGGTTGCTCGCTAGGATATCGCCTCCTATGCCTACGTACTTTCATCTGGTATGAAAGATCAGAGCAAACGTAGTTCGGCAAACTACGGGTTATCTCCTGAAAGAAGTGTTTTTTATTGTATTTGCGATTTCAACCGCACTAGAGACTATGACCTGAGAGTGAATGCATCGCATGTCACCCACGGGGTACCATACTAAACATCCGACCTCAGATAGCTTAAGGCTCGTAACGTACGAAAGAAATCATTCATGATTACTGTATTTTAAGCTGCTTCGAGATGAGAAGAGAACAGGCCCAACTAGGAGGGAGACTATCAAGTCCTATTGTTATCATGCCATGGATTCATCCTATGGTTAAGGTTTGAACAGGGAACTCCTAGATGTTGTCATGCATAGTTTTCAACCTAAAAGTCTATCATCAAGTCCTCATTAGAGGAAATGAGAGTCCTAAGGGATCATGTCAATGATACACCAAAACAGACAAAAGCATCAGCTTTAACAGTAAAATGCATGCAATGCAAGTGAGGGAGGAAATATGTGTGGGGCGTCAGCCTCCACAAGCTCGTCTCGACCTCAAGCCAATCATGAAATAACAGTAATCATACTGAAAATAAACAACATGCTATCAAGCAATGTACAGATAAAGGAAATGAAGTGCCATCAGGCCAACAACACACATGAGAAAGAATCATCTACTCTCTAATCCTAACCCTAACACAGAATCTGAATCAAAATGAAAGCAAAGCCCTAAAGCAAAACCTAACCAAAAGAGAAAACAATCCCAATCTTCAAGCTTCAAAACAAGCTTACCAAAGAAAGGGAGCTAAGTAAGCAGACTCATAGTGTCTTCCTCAGGAAAGCACTAGGAGGTGTATACTCAGGAGTTATATCCTATGTGGCTCAACCACTGTGATCAGTTTACATCCCTCCTCAGGAGAAATTAAACTCACAAGTAGGCTCCAACATCACTGGATATTTAGGAAATCCTATCTGAACTAGTGGAACTAAATGAACAGACTCATAGGACCTTCCTCAGGAAAATACTAGGAGGCTTCCACTTAGGAGTTGTATCCTACGTGGCTCAACAACTGTGATCAGTTTACATTCCTCCTCAGGAGAAATTAAACTCACAAGTTGGCTCCAACATCATTGGATACTTAAGAAATCCTAGATAGACTAAGGGAACTAAGTGAATAGACCCATAGGACCTTCCTCAGGAAAGTACTAAGAGGCTTCCACTTAGGAGCTGTATCCCATGTGGCTCAACAACATGTGATCAGTTTACATTCCTCCTCAGGAGAAATTAAACTCACAAGTTGGCTCCAACATCATTGGATACTTAAGAAAGAGGTGAGAAGAAAGAATGAAAGTCATTCATAGTGCCTTCCTCAGGAAAGTACCATGAACTTCCTTCAAACTTCAGGATCTCAAACCTCACAGACAGGGAACAATCCAAGCTCTGGGTCTCTGGGTCTTGATCTACAATCTTCTCTTTATCATGCTCTCCAACAAGGTCTTCAAGACAACACAAGCCCCACAACAAATTCCCCAAAAACAAACCCCAAAGGTGAACAGATAACCACAAGACAGACAAAATCAATAGCTAACTTCAGAAAATACCTAAAAATACTAAACCAATGGGGAAAAATCTATCAATTATTCACAAGGGTCTACAACATCTACCCATAACATCCACATATGCCCCTACCCAAAAATCAAACAAAACTATCTAAAGAAAATGAATTCTTTCACCTATGCACAACCTAAACCCTAATTAGGATACCCTAATGCTACCCTAATTAAACTAATCAAAATTTAATCTAAAAATCAAGAATTAAATCCTATGGGAAACTATGGTTCAATATCTAATTACACAAAAAGGAATGAGTTAAAAAGATTAAAGGAAAGCCCTAAAAGAAATTCTACAAAACCATGATATCAAACTAAACATTATAAAAGCTATTAAAATGAAAAATCTATTAAAAATATGAAAAGAAAATAAAATGGACATTTTATTTATTTAGAATTTTCTAGACAGATTTATTAACATATAGAAAAAAGAAGAATTAAAAAATATTAAATTTTCTATTTTATATGAATTTTTAAAGAACTAGAAAATATTAAAAGAATAAAAAATAAAAGAAAACAAAATAAAGGGGATGGGGGTGTAATAAGCAATGCGCCCCAGTTGAATTCATTTGGGCCAGATCATGGTGGGGTGCGAATAGAAAGCAGATAAGCCCAGGCGCCCCTCATTAAGTGAAACGACCGCGTTTCAGCTTTTAAAATTTCCCTCCAACTTGTTGTTCAATCTGAGCCATTGGATGCAGCGAATTAGTCAAAACCTGGGGACTAATCCAACGATGGACAGCCATCGTCCCAAACGAAACCCTAGGGTTTTCAGAACCCAGAATTCATGCATCAAACTTCCATTGATCCGTTCTCTCTCCACAATTGATGAATTTCAAAAGTTCTAAAAGCAAAAGTGATCTACTAAACACGAGGAATCCAACCTTACGTGTAGTTTTCATTAACTCCCCCTAGATCATTCAAACAGAGGACCTTAAGATCATGGTTCCACCATGTTCATCTGAGATCAACCATGGTAAAGCTTCAACCTAAGGGTCTTAACTTGTTCTACATGCTACCCTAGTTAATCTAACCTAATCCATGCTAATTAAAACTCCCTAAACAGCTAGTTCTTGGAGTTTAAAGGATCATTCACCTGTTATGGAACTCCTCGAATTGCTCTCTATTTCTCAGAATTTCATCACCTAGTCTAGCCTAGCCATTCTAAACCTAACATGTGATCTATCTATGCATAATTAAGGTGAAAGAGAGAAGAGAAAGGACCTGTCAAAGAGCCATGGTGTGCGATGTTTGAGCACGATCCAAGGCTTGATTCTCTTCCACAATGATCCTCCAATGAAGATAAACTTTATGTTTGCACAATTCTTGGATGAGGAAGCTTGCAACAATGACTTTGATCTTGAAATGCAATAATGGAGCACCTTGAAACCCTAGCTCGAATCTCTCTCCTCTCTACTCAATTCACCAAGTTTCACCAACCCTGACCAATCTATGATGCCTCCTTTATATAATGATCATTAGACACTTCTAGATTCATCTAGAATATGGTGGAAAGTTCTTGAAAATCTCATGTGGGGACAAGTTGAAAATCTCACATCTCATGCCTTATGCCTTGCAAAATGGCCTTAAAATATCCTTACATGAGATATTGAGAAGGAGTGCACAATTACAAGCCTTGGTTTTGCCTTGTGTTAAGATTTCTCAAGTTGCCTTATAATGCAAGTTTCAAATTAACAAAGCATCACCCATTTTAAAGCCTCAAATCAAAATTCTATTTAAACCAATGTTCTCAAAATGATTTTTCCAATCAAAATGATATATTGGATGACCCATTTTGGATTTCTAGATCTTCCAAACCAATTTTCAAATTCACTTGAATTAAGTTATATGCCATTTTTAGTTCATTTTTGACCAATCATGCAAATCCATGCTATGAGCTTTTCCAACAATTCATGACCTTCTTTCTAGACTTAAAATCACATTTTGAACAACTTTCATGTTTTGAGTTTTTTCATTTGAGGCTTGGAAATAGGAGATATGGCCTTTGCTTAAAAATGACCTATAACTGACAAATGACCAAAATACCCCTGTCTTGTTCAAACCATAAGTTGAGTTCCACAAATCCTATCAAGGACTTCTACCACTCAAATTAAATCTAAGAAGATGCCCTCCAACATTCATGTTGACCAAGAGATCATAGGAATCATCCTACTAGGGAAAAAGTTGTCTGCAAGTTGGGTGACTTTCAAGGACCCAGATTCACACACCTCAGCTGACCTGTAATTTGTCAAAACCATAACTTGAGCTCTGTAACTCCTATCAAGGACTTCCACCACTCAAATTAAAGCTAAGAACAAGCTCTAAAACATTCATGTTGTGGGGAAGATGAGATATCAATCACATCTAGAGCTAAAACTGCTTGGAAGATAGGGATCAAATTAGGGTTTTTCCACTGACAATCCTCAGAAACCCTAACTCAAAACTTCTCAAACTCCTCAATCATGATGAGTTGGTCTAGGAATCATCTTTATAACATCTCTATGCATCATTCCATGATCTCATGGCCCTTGGATTAGATCTCAACCTTCTCCAAATCTTCAGTTATCCTAGGGTCGACCCAGTCAAAAACCCTAATTCTACCATTCATGGTTGAATCTCCTGCAGCCTTGCATAATGACCTCTCTGGGCTTCATGATGGCTATCAAGACATCTCATAGGCTTTCTCAAAACATCAAGTTCATTCTCAAAGTTTCAGAATCATCTGAGGAGCACCCACAACTCTCAAGCTATGAGGCACACAACCCTGGTTCCAACCAATTCCTCTGAAGATCTTTTGAACTTTCTGATGAAGGTATCAACTTTCAAACACTCAATGAATAAATTATTGTTGGTCAAATTTTGGGGTGCAACACCCATGCCTTCGTATTTTTGTTGTGTTAGTTGTGTTGATGAGGTAATAGTTAGACGATAGCTGGTTTGATTAAACGATAACATGGTGTGAATGTTTAGGTGGGTAATAACTGATGTGATGTTTGGTAGTCCCTGTTAATTTGTTATGTATTATGGTAAGAGTATGATTGGATGGTTGAATGAGTTTGTTGATATTAGGACTAATAAAAAGTTTGGGATGAATTTTGAGTGAGAAACATTTGTCACTCACACAACCACAATACCAAGAATATACCTCATACCAACCCTCAATCCAACAACAACCATAAACTTTTTATCAGTCCCAATACCAACAAACCCAACCAACCAACCGATCATACTCTTACCATAATATAGAACAAATTAACATGGACTACCAAACACCACATCAGTTATTACCCACCCAAATATTCACACCAATGTCACCGTTCAACCAACCAACTACTGTCCGATCATTACCTCATCAACATAACCAACACAACAAAACTACGAAGGCATGGACACCTAACTCAATCTAGACGACTTCACTTATTTGAGTTCATCTACATGGACCTACATATGTGAGGTTCTTCAAACAGATGCAACACAATCATCCGCAACGGTTTCTTATGAAATACCTCATGTGAAACCACAACCACAAAGGGCAGTAAGAGACAAGCGACCTCGAGGATGCAGAACTGACAACCACTTATTTCCACCGAGTCGTCGAAATTAATTTACAATGTTATTCGCCAATGTAATACAACTACTATATTATTAAATTATTAATTAAGTCTTCAACATATTATAATATAATATATATTTAAAATTAAATAAATAATTCAAGAACAGAGAACTTCACTCCAATTGGCGCTCCATAATTTTTAAAGAAAACTATAGTGGAATTGGCGCCCCCTCATTATCTTTAAAGGTGGTTGTAATGCTATTGACATCCTTCTTCTCTCTTTAATTTTAAAAGAAACTGAAATTCTATTGGCGTCTCCTTTAACGTGTAATTTAATTTAATTTAAAAATTATATATATATATATATATATATATATATATATATATATATATATATATATATATATATATATATATATATATATATATATATATATATATATATATATATATATATATATTGTGGTAATTAAAACTTGATTATTGTAGTAAAAAATTATAGTATATCCTGATATTTTAATTTTTTTAATAAAAAATTTTCAAATTTCAAATTAAACTGTTATAATTTATTAGAAAAATTCAAAGTCTCATAAAATCTTAAAAGAGACCATAGTTTGTACGAAGATTGGCGCCCATCACCTAAGTCAAACTCTAATATAATCTTACTTATATACTTATTTGTAATTTAAAAAACCGTATTTTAAGCAAGAAAACATAAATGCATATAGGGGTTTATTTGCTCTGAGTTATAGAGAACATGATCTTTAAGATAAAGAGAAACAAGACAAATAACCTTGCGTTGGACAACTTTTTCATAGATAGTATTGTTATATTAAACTAATAGAAGATTTGTGCGTCTGTACGGATAAAATCATTTAGATCTTAAATTTTTAATATTATAAATTGTACTTATCATGTATTTAAATAGATGTTTTTATGGAATGTGTTACTCAAGCACTGAAAATTCTTGTGAGATTTCTTCTCAAGTCTGAAGACGGAGCTACTTGAAGCATTATGTAGGGCTATGTCTCTACTAATTTTTCATATATATATATATATATATATATAACATATCAAATGAGAGTGATTTTAAATGAGAGATGAAAGTAACAAATAACAACCATTAGATCTAATTAATAAGAGAGATGAAATTCAAGTTAATGAGAGAGAAATTAATAGTCAAATTAATAAATAAGTTTAATTATGATATAATGGTTGTTGTTTGTTCCGGTCATCTCTCATTTTAAAATCTCTCACTTAATATGCCTCATATATATATATATATATATATATATATATATATATATATATATATATATATATATATATATATATATATATATATATATATATATATATATATATATATATATATATATATATATATATATATATATATATATATATATATATATATATATATATATATATATATATATATATATATATATATATACACACATACTTCTTTAACCCCTATTTGTTGAATTAACAATGATACCTTAACACATAAAGACAAGTAATAATGTCTTATAAAATTCAGTTGATTCAAAATTATAATATGTGATTATTACTTCAAAATACATGCTAATATACAATATAATATAGTTTCATAATAGTATTGTAATCAATTGATATTAATTTTTGTGTTAATTGTTAATTATTGGACTTTTAAAACCACTATTTCATATCAATACTTTAATAGATTTTGTTTACTTGTTTAAAATATACATTATAAACTATAATATGTATTATATCAGTAAAAATATTATAATAATTTTCACAATAAATATTGATATTTTCAATCAAATTTCAACCTTAAATTTTATGTAAACGGATTAAGTAAAAGTTCTAAAAAAAAGGTAATTATATAGGAGACATAAAGGAGTTGCAAAATGTGTAAGAGAATTCAAAAGCTTGGCTTGAGGATCTTTGCATCAGACTTCTGAACAATTGAAATTTCATAGAATTCAACATGATTATAACTGCATGCTCACCTTCCAGTGAAATAAATTGCAATGGATATTAGAGAAATTTTAGAGTTTAATAGGAGAAAGATGAAAAAATATTGTTACAGTCAATCAAGAAAGAAGAAGATAAAAGTGTGGATCCAAACGGTTACACGCTTGAATTCTTTAAGGTATGTTGGAACTTCATTAAGGAAGGTATTATTCAGTTTGTTTGTGATTTTCATAGGAAAGCCAAGCTTGCACTACAGAAAATTCGATTTTAGTGATCGAAAATTTTTGGTCACTCTAGTGACCGAATTAGCTATCAAAATTAGACATCATATTAGTAAAATTTTAAAAGATACTAAATCGGTCACTAAATAAAATTAGCCACCGAATTAGCGACTGGTATTTCGTGACTATAATTTTCAATCTCAAATAATCGTTTTTATACAAATAAATTCATAAAAAAATTCAGTGACCGAAATTTCGGTCACTTATTTTTTTTTGTTCTGTTTCATTATTAAGTTGCTTCCCTCCCAATTTTCTTCTTTTATTTATTTTTAAAACTTTTTAGTCAAAATTTTACATTTTTATTGTTTTAACAAATAAAATATATATTTATATAAATAATTAACTGATACAAATTTATTAGTTTAAATAAAATATAATTTTGATGACAATTAGTGTAAGAATCTTTTTAAATAATATTTAAAAGTTCTATTTCATTAATAATATATACATTTCAAATGTAAATTAAACAACAAAAACCAAATGGTTTAGTGGACACTCGAAAGCCTCACAAAGGAAAGTGCATTGGTTAAACAATTGAAAATGGTCACTAAAATCGGTCACTAATTTCGGTAACTAAATTCTTCTCTAAAGGTTAGCGACTAGGCTAACCAGCACTTTTTCAACCGAAATTTGGTAGTCGCGTTATTGATCGCTAAACGTTATAGTGACCGATTTTTAGGCTTTTTCGGTCTCTAATTCGATCACTCAATGCGAATTTTTTCGTAGTGTTGTCAAATCATGCGCATCCTCACTTTTTGGCCCTCATACCAAAGGTATCGAATCCTCAGCTTTTGTCGGAATGTCGACCTATTTGTCTCGTTGGGAGCCTGTACAAGATATTGGCAAAGATTCTTTCTGCAAGATTAAAGAGAGTTATGGAAAAACTCGTCTCAATCAAGCAATCATCATTCATCCCGGGGAGAAATATTCTGGACGGGGTCCTCATGGTTAACGAAGTTATTGATGCTAATAAATGAGAGAAAATAAGCTTCCTTATTTTGAAAGTTGATTACGAAAAGGCCTATGATACCATCAATTGGAATTATCTCAGACTTTTACTTAAGTGGATGGGTTTTGTTGCGAAGTGGCTTAGTTGGATGGATTCATGCATTTTCAACAGCACCATGTTTGTTATGGTCAATGGTAGTGTAACTGACGACTTCGTGGTTCAACCCGGGCTTCATTAAGGGGACAAGTAGGCTTCCTTAAGGAGACTAGTTATCCCCTTTCTTATTTGTCGTAGCCATGGAAGGTTTGACTAGAATGATGGATACTGCTGTAAGTCAAGGCGTGATCAATGGGTTAAATTTCAACGATGAGATTTCGGTTGATACCCTTCAATTTGCTAATGACACAGCTACTATTGGAGATGGCGGAAGCGACAATCTTTGGACCATAAAAGCTCAGCTTTGAGGTTTTGATTTGATATCTGATCTCTGTGTCAACCTTTTCAAAATTTATGTGTACGATATTAATGTGAGCAGTTGGGCATTGGGGACAACTTCAAATTTTCTCTCTTGCAAAGTCGAGTCTTTACCCTTCAAATTTGTAGGCGTAATGGTGGGATGCAGCCCAAGACGACCTCATTTGTGGAAATAGGCCGTTTCTTATCTCTAGGAGGACGGATCGTGTTAATAAATTATGTTATAAATGTTATTCTCACTTACACACTTGCTTTCTACAAGGCATCGACGAAAGTTTTAAGCAATATCCAAAGTTTGCTCAGCAAGTTTCTTTGGAGAGGTCTAAATGAAAATAGGGCAATTTATTGGGTAAGTTGGGACCAGATTTGCAAGCCAAAGGAAATGGAAGGTCTTGACATTCTCAATCTTAAACTTTTCAACAAAGCCCTGCTCATGAAATGGAAATGGCGCATCATTAACGACATAAATGCGATTTGGAGAGGTTTAATCAATCATAAATATGATCATTCTGAAGTGAAGATGTATGCCAACAGTTCTAATTTAATTAACACTACTACGAAAAACATATACAACAACAGTTAGAAAAGGACTAACATCACACATGACTTGTCGTTGTTACGTAAGATGTGGTTGTATATGCACTACTTACAATCATGGTCTTATGACTGTTGTAGAAAATTTGAAAGCGCGCGATATATTATCACGGTTGATATCCTAACCGTTGTAATATATTAAAGGCCCCAAGTTCGATTCCCAGCATATTTTACGTATATAACCACAGTCTACTATGACAATCGTGGTTATAGTATATACTATAACTATACAACGACGATCATAATTAAAAATCGTCGTTAAATTATATGCTTTTTTAAAAAATAAATTTCTGCATTTTGAAAGTTTTCCATTCTATAACCTGTATTGTTTAAACTTTAAGAGAACAGAAACAACAATTGAAGATGTATATTAAAACACTCAAACTCAAATACTTATTTATTTCATCAAATCAAAAATGTTTTTTACAACACTCAAACTCAAATGTACATCAGATATATATATATATATATATATATATATATATATATATATATATATATATATATATATATATATATATATATATATATATATATATATATATATATATATATATATATATATATATATATATATATATATATATATATATATATATATATATATATATATATATATATATATATATATATATATATATATATATATATATATATATATATATATATATATATATATATATATATATATATATATATATCATGTTTGAGAACCCCTAAGTGCATTGAACATATACCCCCAATATTTCCGAATGTCTACAAAGTCTTCACATGAGAATGGTGTTTCGTCATTAAAAGTCTGCATAAAATATACCAAATTAACCTCATTATTGAGGACCCATAAGTGCATTGTAAATAATTCATTACTTATATAATATACACTTGATCTCATTTATCAACAATGTCAGCGAAGACAACATTTAACATGTGTTTCATTATATAATAACTACACTCGAATCTATTTGGCTGTTTCCTCGTCTACAAAAATAAACATTAATTTCATGAGTGTTATAAACACACATGCTTGTAACAATATATATAAATGAATGTCACAAGTAATATAATCACTTTTATTAGGCAAGATAAATGTTGGTTTTTTCCTAATAGTCTTTATGATATTAGGCAATATATGTAAACACAGATTAATTTATGCTCGAAACAAAACAAAGTGATCCGAGGAAGCTGCTTGCTACCTAAGAAACGATGAGCCTCTGCCTCGGTCTGACACTCGAAGAGGGCCTTCGTGTTGATACATCTAGTCTCAGTCTAGATCTCCTCATTGGCGTCGCGGATGTACTGCCCGTCCGGTGTCACGCATTTGCAAAGGGGGAGCCGCCCGATAAAGCCGACCAATTTCTTGAAGGCTAAACTATCATCCTCGTCTAGGTGGTTAGGCTGATAGATGAAGCTCTTCGTGCTAGATTGGAAATGCAGCTCCATCCACTCTAAGGGGAAATGGCAATGGAAGTCCACCTCGGGCTTACCGTTCACCACGGTAACCTCACGTCGGAACAACATACTGATGGCCCCGTCCGTCTCCGGCATCACCACCTACTATATATCTTTGAATCCCCAGACATAATCTGCGTATGCCTGGAAGAGCCTGGTAGGCTGCTTCAGGGATACCCGGTTGTGTCGCCCAGACATAGTCTGTCGTTGCAGACGGAAGACACAAAAGAAGAGTGGAATGGTGGCCCGAGCTCGAAATAGTTGCAGATGATCTCGAAGGCACGGATGAAGGCAAGAGAGTTGGGGTGAAGCTGACAGGGCGCCAACATCAGATGGTCGAAAACTCCCGGTTGAAAATCCGTGAACGACGGGAGCATCCCTGCCTCCTTAAACGCGAACTCGTACATAGGAAATTGTCCCCCGTCATAGCGTGAACAGATATAATCCCGCTTCTGAGGGTGTCGCTTCCGCGAAAATAAGGTGCCGACAAAACAGAAGAGTCGCCACCTTTCGTTATTTATCCCTCAGAACGGGAAAGGAAACGATCGGAGAAACCTGACGAAAAGGTATAAAACAAGGTCATCGCAACCATTGTCTGGGTTCGGGAGTCGGTTACGCAAGGGGAAGGTATTAGCACCCCTCACGTCCATCGTACTCGTTGGGATCCACGCTTGTTGTGTTTATATGACGGGTTGGTTTTATCTATCTACCTATCAAGGCTGGCTTAAAAAGAAAAGAAAATGACTCAGCAAAGCGTCGCGCTTTATGCCTACGTATTCTCATCAGAGAATGAGAAATTAGAGTTAACGTAGTTCAGCTAACTACGGGTTACGGGGAAGGTGGCTCGCCAATACGTCAGTATTGTGCCTACGTACTCTCAACGGGTATGAGAGATCAGAGCTTACGTAGTTCGGGATAATACGGATTACGGGAATTCAGATTCATCTGTTTTATCGAGTAGGGTTAACAAACAGTTCCAGCAGTTTAGCGTACGCAGCTCGACCCTTGGAGACTTATGCGTTACCGTTTGCGGTAGAGCTGGGAGTTAACGACACTCTTTTCTTCAGAAAAGCTTCCTTTGAATTATGGGCCCACGGGACAAAAAGGTTTGAAGTTTGTTTTCTGTCTTTTACGAAAGAACTGTTTTTTATGGTTGTTTGCAACCAATACTGCACTAGAGACTATGACCTGAGAGTGAATGCGTCGTATGTCACCCAAAGGGTACCATACTAAACATCCAGACTGTTGAAAAGAAACTCTCCAACAATCCTTTCTCAGATAGCTTAAGGATCGTAACGTACGACGTCTGTTAACCTTTATTACTGTATTTTAATTTGATTTGAGATGAGAAGAGAGAACAGGCTCAACTAAGGGGAGACTATCAAGTCCTAATGTTGTCATGCCAAGGATTCATCCTATGGTTGAGGTTTGAAACAGGGAACTCCTAGAAGTTATCATGCATAGGTTTCAACCTAAAGTTCTAATCATCACTTCCTTATCAAAGGAAGTGAGATTCCTAGGGGATCATGTCAATGATAAACAGAAACAGATAAAGCATCAGCTTAAACAGTAAATAGTAAACGACTGTAAAATGCATGCAATGCAAGTGAGGGAGAAAATATGTGTGGGACATCAGCCTCCACAAGCTCATCTCAACCTCAAGTCAGATATGAATAACTATAATCATACAGAGGAAATAACATGTTATCAAGCAAAATAATGAGTAACTGCAATCATACAGAAGAAATGAAATGCTATCAAGCAAACACAAATCACATAGGCAAGGGAGCTGGGCTCTACCGAATACCAGCAAGCAAAGCCATACAGTAAAAATACAAGCAGAGGGAGCAACTCAACCTCTAGTGCAATCATGCTCCTAGCTTAAAGTCAGTCTAGATATGAACTTATTCTAATGCATCAAGCAAGTCAAACAAGGCACATCAGTACAGAAAAGAAAACAGATCAACAGCTCCTACAATTAAACCAACTTGACAGCAGTCCAGTCATCAGACCTCAACAGCTCTCCAAGACTATCATCCTCAATAACAAGTATCAACTTGTTCCTCTTCAAGGTTTCAACCCATCAAACATAAGTACCAACTTATTCTCTCTTCCTTAAGCCTCAACTTTACAGTCAATTCCACCTTCAGGCTTCACTCCTAACTGCAAGTATCAACTTGATTCCTTCAGGCTCTCAATGCATCAACATAAGTATCAACTTATCCTTTAATCCTCAAGCCTCAGCTCTTCTTTCAATCTCTTCTTCACAAGTATCAACTTGATTCCTTCATCTACAAGCTTCAGCTTCTCAGAGTAATCTTCAAACACAAAGAAGTATCAACTCCATCCTTCAATCTTCTTCAAGCAAGGAACTCCATCCTCTAACAAGGAAGAAAGATTCATCTATCCAGAGCAAAGTTGGGATGACTGGTAGCAGAGTGAAGACCAAAGGTCACCACTGAGCATCCTGTCATCAGAGAAAGGGACCCTCAAAGGTTCTACCAATTTGCAAAGAGCCACACATCCTACCAAAGGATGGATGAGGCCTTTACAAAGGGACCTTTCATCATAGGGAAGAATGGAAGTGATCAACATCATCCATGTTTATGAAGGAAGGGAACTATCTAGAAGCTCTGCCTACAAAACCCTAATCTTAATACCTAATCAAAACTACACCCAAAGAAGGAAAGATCTTCAAATCCAAGCCTCTTCAAGCAATCCAATGCATCTTCAACTTGCCTCCAACATCATCCAAGAGCAAGCAAAGCAAAACCCTAATCTAAGGGAACTAAAGATGTTAATCTAGTTGAATTAGTGCATTAGAATCATCTAAAACTAGCACTTAATCTAAAATCTATCAAAAATAGTAAACTACCTTATAAATTTCTACAAAAATTCCTAAGGGATCCTAATTCAATTAAGAATGCCTCATACAAAAACCAGGGACTACATCATCTATTAAATCCTAAAATTAAGTCCTAAATCCAAAGGTATCAACCATAAACCCTAAAAATGGAGCACATAAAGGTTTCAACCTAAACTACCACTTATGTTCATCACAAAAATGTGAGAAAATCTACGGGGATCATGCATATCTATGCTAACTACTCACAAAAAATCAGGATCAAAATCATCATCACACGATCACACAAAATTCCACAAAATCAAGTATCAAACATGACTATTTTAATATCAATTAAAATGTAAAAATTCCCATAAAATCAGAAAATTCATGAAATAAAAATATTTTTTATCTAAAAAATACTAGACCCTATCATGAATCTAATGCAAAAAGAATGGGGTTAATTGAGCTATTTTTCCATTTTTTATAATTTAATCAATAACCATGAATAAAAATGAAAAAATAAAGAAAATCAAAATAAAATAACCAAGCGCGCGGTGCAGATAGTAATGAAAAGCAGTTCAATTCATGGATTGGGCCATCAGGGGGTGTGGTTATCAGTTATTTCACAAAGCCCAAAACACAACTTAAATGAAACGCTGTGTTTCATTTTAGTTCAAACTCTTCACAAATTCAGACGCATGTGTGGCCGTTGGATCATGCCCTCAGTCAAAGTCTTCATGCTAATCCAACGGTGTCCCATTCATCTTCTTCATTTGAACCAAAAATGGAGGGAGAAACGCCATGGATGCAGGGTGAAGAACACTCATCCTCTCCAACTCGGGCTCCATCAAATCTTCACTAAAAAACAAACTCTAAAACCCTAATCCACTCCATTTTTCACCCTGATTCTAACCATGCCAATCATTCTTATTGAATCATCACCATTCTCAAAACACGATCAAAAGCTCAGAAACTGACCAAGATCCAATCATCACCATTCTCCAAATTAAAGTGTCTAACATCATCACCATGTTATCCTGAGTTGATTCCACCATCTAGCTAGGGTTAACTCTCAAGAACCACCAAGATATGATCAAGAACAGAAATTTGGTCACTCCAATAATTGTCACCAAACCTCACCAAATGCTACCAGAAAGCTCCACATACTAACCTACAATCATTCTAACCTAACAAACCGTGCTAATTCTACCTAATCTATGTTGGAGGAAGAAGTTTACTTACCTGTCAATTCTTGATGAACAGATGCACAAAATCTTCAAATCAGGCTCTCAAACCTTCCAGACACGATCAATGGATCATTTCCTTGCTTATGTATGCACAAGAACTGGTTGAAACCTCCTGGAACTTGAAACCCGATAGTGAGTTGCAGGTTGAAAAATCCAAAAGCTAACACTCAAATCCTCAATGCTTTTGCTATGATTTCACTCTGGGATCATTCAACAATGCAAATGGAAGTTGTTGGGATCAAGAGAATGGATTGTAATGAACTCAATTGGAGTAACCGAATTCAGTTGCAAAATGGAAATTTCAAATCTCACTCTCTCTTTTTCCTCTCAATTCTCACCAAAAAATGATCTGAACCACTTCTATTCCATATATAGAGTGTGTAGGGATGGTCTAGAAAGCTCTAGATCCTTCCAAGGAGAAATTCAATCTCTCATGACATGAGAAGTTCACTTATATGCCATGGTGTGCATAATCCTGTTAACAGCTTGAAATCAATCCCATTCCCTTCCAATTTCTCCCCTAGTGACATTTTGGAAGTGTTTGGCTTGCAAGGGACCTTGATTATGCTTTGCATTTTGGTTTTGCAAATGTTACTCAAGATGTAAGTAACTACTTTTCAAAGCAAGTCCACAAATTGAACTTCAATTCAAAAATGTGGCTAAACCAATGTTCTTAAAATGTGTTTTAGAGTCAAAATGACCTATTACATGCCTTGGTTTGGATATGTAGATCAAAAGTATCAATTTCCAACTTTGGTTCATTTAACTTATACCCTCATTTTAGGTCATTTTTGCAACTTTGAGCTACAAGCATTTCCAACATCTCATGACCTCTTGACTAGCCTTAAAACATCATTTTGAACAAGTTTTATGTTGAACATTTTCCCATTTGAAGCTTGGAAATAGGAGTTATGGCCTTATGCTTGAAATGACCTATAATCTCCAAATGACCAAAATGCCCTTGACTTGTCAAAGCCATAACTTGAGTTCTACAAATCCTATCAAGGACTTCTAGTACTCTATAGAAAGCTAAGAGGATAAGGAACAACATTCATGTTGACCAAGAGTTCATAGGAATCATCCTTCTAAGGCAAAAGTTTGATGCAAGTTGGGTAACTTTCAAGCCCCAAATTCACATATCTCAGATGACCTGTAACTTGTCAAAGTCATAACTTGAGTTCTACAAATACTATCAAGGACTTCTAGCACTAAAATCAAATCTAAGATCATGCTCTACAACATTCATGTTAGGGGCAAGATAAGATGACAATCACATCTTGAGCTAAACTGCCTTGAAGATAGGGGTCAAACTAGGGGATTTTACACTGTTAAGCCTTAGAAACCCTAGCTTAAAACTTCTCAAACTCTTCAATCATGATGATTTAACCTTGGAATCATGCTTATAACATCTCATTGCATCAATCCGTGATCACATGGCTCTTGGATTAGGTCTCAAACTTCTTCAAATTATCAGTTGACTTAGGGTTGACCCAGTCAAACCCTAGCCGCACCACTCATGGCTGAGCCTTCTTAATCTTGCACAATGACCTATCTAGGCCTCAAATTGATCTTTAAAACTTCTTATAAGCTCTCTCAAGACCTCAAGTATAACTTCATGGCTTCAGAATCATCTGATGGTTTTCCACAACTCTCAAGTTAGGAGACCCACTCTTGGTTTCAACCACTCTCTCTGAGGATCTCTTAACTCTTCTGGCAAGGATATCAACCCTTGAGCACCTGAATAACCTTCTTAGCTAGCTTCAAACTCTTGTGTAGCCCTTGATTGGTACTCATACCTCTTGATCTCCTGCATACATGTCAATGAAATGCAAATGATAATGCTAATATGAATGAAATGAAACATAAGCTAGGTAAAGAAATGTTGGGCAAATTTTGGGGTGCAACAGCTGCCCCTATTCAAACGGCTTGGACCTGACTGGGTGAGAAGAGAACGGCTCTCAAACAATCAAGGTTAAAGGTGGTTGAATACCAACAAACCCGGAAATTTGCCAACTGCACAAGTACACGGTACTCTGATGGGAACAAATCTTCGGAAACTAAAATATTAGCTGCACGACAACTAGCTAGGGAATCGGTCACACGGTAACCGGTGATACATGGTCGATCATGCCGTCAGGCACCAGGATTCCTCGGGACTCATCAGGTCAACAATCAAGTTAATCGTGCCATCGGGCATTCAAAGAAATTTTTGGGCGTCAGCCGGACTTCATCACTAAGTCAGGAATAGAATTCTCAGTCAATCATGAACTAATTGGGGATATCCAAACTTCTGCCATCAGGCGCTCCGTATCAGCTGAGAGAACTGTTTTGTTAACACGGTTGGACTTCAATCATCAAGTCTTCAAGGGAAGTTTCAACTTCGCTGTTCAGAAACTTGCTGGGGATGACGCATCTCCGCTGGGGAATTCTGGAGAACTATCAAGTAACTCTGCTTCTGGGATCCAGAAATCATTCTGGATGAGTCAACTCTGCTGAGGACTTCAAGAATCATCTTGGACAAATAACTCCGCCGGGGACTTCAAGAATCACCCTGGACCAACAACTATGCTGGAGATTTCAGGAATCATCCTGAGCAAACACTCTGCCGGGAATTCTAAGCATCAGTTTGAGCAACCAACTCTGGCGACTTCACTGGGGATTTTAAGATTCATCTTAAGCAATCAACTTCGTTGGGGAATTCAAGAATCATCTTGAGCAAACCATTCTGCGGAGGAACACCTGCAAAACAAGAATGGTAACGACCTAGCTCGTGTTTCATATGCATATGCTTTGCTATGGCGCAATGCTCCACACGGTGGAAATGTTACGCGTTTATGGTAAATGTTATGCAATCATGTGAGATGCTATGACCCCATCAGCAAAATAAATGCCGAAGGGAAAATCCTCCTGTCAAGGAGACGTAACCACTTTGGTAAAGGAAGGACTCATCCTGCCAAGGAGAAAAAGTCACGCAAATCTCAATTGGAGTCCGCCTGGGGAAATGATCTTCAGTTGACTGCTGCAGGGGAATAAAGCTCTACGAGAACCTGAGCCTGCTGAGGAAAGCGATGTCAATCGCAGAAATAAACTGCACGACATTCACAGCCAAAACCTTCCTGGGGGTAACGACTCCGGCGGGGAAATACAGCATCAGCTATTCAACATTTTACTGGGGAAAACCAATCATGGTCCTAACTGCTTTCCAAGGACTCGGCTCTCTTGGGGGTTTGCCTACTCGGCTGGGGGAAGAAGGAATCGTCCCGCTTACTGGGGAGAGTACGACTCTGCGGGGAATTTCAATTCTCCTGGAGACTTCAGTCTGAACCATCAATTGCTGCACACTTCAGTATATGACTCAGCTGGGGGGATGACGTTCCTTCAGGATACATCTGATTGGGGAGAGAATCTTCTCTGCCTGGGGAGACATATCAATGCTTGACGATCTCATGCTCAGACTCTATGGGGATAGGCTGCTGAACTTTGCTGGAGAGGAAGGAATCATCCCGCTTGGGGACGCATACGACGTACTGCCTGGAGTATGCTATACCTGCAACAACACAAACAAACAGACAAGATACCCTTCTCAAAGGGACCTATCAAGGTTATCATCTTGTGACAATGTTCAAGTAATTTATTGTTTCAACAATCAGTGGCCTAGGCCAGTAAGTTTATGTATGCGCATTTTATCAAAAACATCGGCGTTCTTTTTTGCAAACAAAACGGATAAATGCTAAACAAACAAACAGAATTGCTGAATAGTATATATTTTATTGATAACGAACCCCTGAATGGGTAAAAATGTTTTACAACAGATGCAAGCTCCTGGAATGAGGAAGCCGCGCAAATATAAAACATAAATATACATCAGTATATACACAAATGTCGGTAATGAGGCATAGACGAACACCATGAGTTGATCCCTCTATGACCCACTCGACTTCGATACTTCTCCGACGCTTCAGCTTCAGAAGAGATTGATTCAGATAAATGGCCCTCAGGTCTTTAATGAAAGTCCACACGCGGAACGCAATCATTTGCTTTTTCAAATCCCTAACTTTTGCCTGAATCGCCCTTTCGGGTTTTCGATTCACCGGGATACCCTTTTTTGCCAAAGTCGTCCTTTCGGGTTTTCGACTTTGCGGGTGTACATTCTTTTCTTTATATCCCTAATTTTTGCCCGAACCTTTTTCCCTTTTTTATGGTTCGCCGGGATGCCCCTTTTTTGCCTGGATATTCTTTTTCTTTCCAGCGGGTCATTCTTAAGCAAAGTATTTTTTAACTGCGTTCGCGTTCACCGGGGATGCAAAATCTTCGCCATCCATCGTGGATAACAACAAAGCTCCTCCCGAGAAGACCTTGCTGACGATGTATGGACCTTCGTAATTGGGAGTCCACTTGCCCCGGTGATCGGAGTGTGGAGGAAGAATCTTCTTCAAGACGAGATCACCCGTCTGAAAGCTTCTAGGATGCACCTTCTTATCATAAGCTTTCTTCATTCGGCTTTGGTACAGACGAACATATGCAATCGATGCTAACCTCTTCTCGTCCATCAGGCTGAGTTGGTTTAGTCAGTTCTTAATCCATTCTGCCTCATCGAGTTTCACGTCAACCAAGACTCGTAAAGAAGGGATATCCACTTCTAACGGTAGGACAGCTTCCATACCGTACACCAGTGAGAAAGGAGTTGCCCCGGTTGATGTACGTACCATTGTACGATAACTGTGCAGTGCAAATGGCAACATCTCGTGCCAATCCTTGTAGGTCACAACCATCTTCTGAACAATCTTCTTGATGTTCTTATTGGCCGCTTCAACGGCGCCATTCATCTTTGACCGATAAGAAGATGAGTTGTGGTGTTCAATCTTGAAACTCTGGCACAACTCCTTCATCATCTTGTTATT
Source organism: Lathyrus sativus (assembly GCA_963859935.3). Lineage (NCBI taxonomy): Eukaryota > Viridiplantae > Streptophyta > Magnoliopsida > Fabales > Fabaceae > Lathyrus > Lathyrus sativus. Next base: position 674,143,494 of record OZ012739.1, on the reverse strand, counting down.
CAAATTCGAACCATTATCAGTAATGATCCGCTCGGGAATTCCGTAATGACAGATGATGTCCCTCTTTATGAATTTAGCCACCACCTGCTTGGTCACGTTAGCATACGAGGCTGCCTCTACCCACTTGGTGAAGTAGTCGATAGCTACTAGAATGAAGCGGTGACCGTTAGATGCAGTGGGCTCGATCTTGCCTATCATGTCGATGCCCCACATGGAGAACGACCATGGGGAGGACATGACATTTAACGGGCATGGCGGCACATGAATTTTATCAGCATAAATCTGGCATTTATGACATCTCTTCGCGAATTTAAAGCAATCCGACTCCATCGTCAGCCAGTAATATCCTGCTCTCAGGATCTTTCTTGTCATAGCATGCCCGCCGGCGTGCATACCAAATGTGCCTTCATGGACTTCTTCCATGAGCATACTCGCTTCTTTCTCATCTACACATCTGAGTAGCACGAGATCGTGGTTTCTTTTATACAAAACTCCATCAGGATTGAGATAAAAATTTCCAAACAGCCTCCTCAAAGTCTTCTTATCCTGGGTCGACGCTCCCGCAGGATATTCCTTATTCATAAGGAAGGTCTGAATGTCATGGAACCATGGCTTGCCGTCGGAGGCTTCCTCGATCGCAAAGACGAATGCAGGTCTATCAAGACGAGAAAGGACAATTCTTGGAGCTTCATTCCAGAAATTGACTTTATACATCGAAGCCAACGTGGCTAAGGCATCAGCCATCTGGTTTTCTGCTCTGGGCACATGATGGAGTTCTACTCGGTCAAAGAACGGAAGCAGCCTTCTGGCATAATTCATGTACGGCACCAAATTCGATTGATGAGTCTCCCACTCCCCTTTAATCTGGTTAATCACAAGTGCCGAGTCACCATATACATCTAGGTTCTTGATTCTCAAATTAATTGCTTCTTCTAGACCCATGATGCATGCTTCGTACTCCGCTTCGTTATTGGTGACCGGAAACGTCAGTCTCGCAGTGAACGGGATATGGGATTCGTGGGGAGTCGTGATGATCGCCCCAATGCCACTTCCATAAGAGTTAACCGCCCCGTCAAATATCAATCTTCATTGGGATTTCCTATCTGGACCCTCGTCGGGCAACGGTTCATCGCAATCCTTCGCTTTAAGAAACATGATATCCTCATCAGGGAATTCAAATTTCATCGGCAAATAATCTTTGATCGGCTGCTCGGCAAGGTATTCAGACAATATGCTGCCATTGATGGCCTTCTGGGAAACGTACTGAATGTCATATTTCGTAAACACCATTTGCCATCTGGCAATCCTGCCCAAAAGCGCTTGCTTCTCGAAGACGTACTTGATCGGATCCATCTTCGAAATTAGCATGGTTGTGTGATTGAGCATGTACTGGCGCAAACGTTTGGCAGCCCAGGCTAGTGCGCAACACGTTTTCTCCAGCATCGAGTAGCGGGATTCACAGTCTGTGAACTTTTTACTCAAGTAGTAAATGGCATGCTCTTTTCTGCCCGTCTCGTCGTGCTGACCGAGAACACACCCCATACTATTCTCAAGAACTGTCAAGTACATGATTAGAGGTCGTCCAGCCACTGGGGGTATCAAGATTGGAGGTTCTTGCAGATACTGTTTTATCTTATCAAATGCCTTCTGGAAATCCTCGTTCCAGATAATCGCCTGATCTTTCTTTAGTAGTTTGAACATCGGTTCACATGTGGCCGTGAGCTGAGAGATAAACCTTGCAATGTAGTTTATTCTGCCTAGGAAATCACGAACTTCTTTTTCTGTTTTTGGCGCTGGCATCTCTTGTATTGCTTTTATCTTCACAGGATCAACCTCGATGCCTCTTTCACTCACGATAAACCCCAGTAACTTTCCGGACCATACTCCGAAAGTACACTTGTTAGGATTCAGCCTCAATCTGAACTTCCTAAGCCTCTCAAAAAGCTTCAGCAAATTGACCAGATGTCCCTCCTCCGTTTGGGACTTCGCAATCATGTCATCAACATAGACTTCAATCTCATGATGAATCATGTCATGAAACAAAGTAACCATTGCTCGTTGGTAAGTGGCCCCTGCGTTCTTCAGACCGAAAGGCATTACCTTGTAGCAAAATGTTCCCCAGGGAGTGATAAACGTAGTTTTCTCCATGTCCTCCGGCGCCCTCTTGATCTGATTGTAGCCGGAGAAGCCATCCATGAACGAAAACACGGAGAACTGAGTTGTATTGTCGACCAACACATCAATATGAGGCAGCGGGAAATCATCTTTAGGGCTCGCCCTATTCAAATCCCGATAATCGACGCACATTCGCACCTTACTGTCCTTCTTCGGTACAAGTACTATGTTAGCGACCCACGAAGGGTAAGTAGTGACCGCTAAGAAGCTAGCATCAAGTTGTTTCTGCACTTCTTTTTTGATCTTAACGGCCATATCTCGTCGCGTCCTCCTAAGCTTCTGCTTAACGGGAGGACAATCTTCTCGTAGCGGCAAGTGGTGGACCACGATGTCAGTATCAAGTCCGGGCATATCTTCGTATGACCAAGCAAAGATGTCACTATACTCTCTTAGCATCTCGACCAATCTCTGCTTGACATCACTCTGCAATGCGGCCCCTATCCTGACGTTCCTGACAAGTTCTTCATAACCCAGATTCACAATCTCAATCTCTTCTTCGTGAGGCAGAATAACTTTCTCTTCTTGTTTCAACAAGCGGGCCAACTCTTCGGGAAGGTCTCCGTCTTCATCAATCTCTTCTTCGGCTTGATAGATCGGGCAATCGAAGTCGAAGTGAGTCGTAGAAGGTCCAGAGTCGATGTCATCTGCTATGTGGATCCTGCAATAACAAGGGTTAAGCTTAAAACAAGAATATGCAGGTTAGCACAAACCCCATTGCCATTTTATTGTTTTTCAAAACAAATATAAAGCAGGAATAACAGAGATCACAACATTTGAATACGAAGAAAAACGCCTTTTGATTTATTGATAAAATGCTTGTACATAATCAAACGAGGCCCTGACAATAAAACCACTATGCCCCGGGTAGGACATAGGGTTGTACAATGATTGGAAAAAGTAAATCATTACTCTTTGCTTGTCATCTGGATGATATCCTTGACGGACCAGTTGTTGAGGCTCTCGCTTGGCTTGCTTGGCTGGATCCAAGAGTCTAAGTCAGAGTCGCTACCTCCGCTGTCTTCAGACACTGCGTTGACGCTTTCAAATATCACCCCGCCACTGGTAAACTGGATCGGCCCCTTACCTCGCGATGCACTGCTGGAAGAGGAGGCTTCAGCTCCAGGAGAATATCCCAACCCAAACTTGTCTTGCTTGTTAGGTATCTCCAAAATTCGCCCCCAGCCTGGGGTAGATCCGGCTTGAACAAAGGCCCGGGCTTCCTTGAAGGAAGAGAGAGTCATCTCTGGCTTTTCAGTGACTGTAGGAGCTACGTTCTTGACTTTAACAGCTTTGAACGCTTGACATAGGGTTTCGTGGATTTCCCCATCCATCTCAACATACTTGAAGGACGACAAATGGTTCACCATTATGTCTTCCTCGCCACACACAGTCACGATACTACCTTCGACAGCGTACTTGAGCTTCTGGTGCAACGTGGAGGTCACGACACCCGCCGAATGGATCCATGGCCGGCCCAAGAGACAGCTGTAGGCAGGCATGATGTCCATAATGTAAAAGACCGCGTCGAATGTTTCTGGCCCGACTTGGATTGACAATGTCACCTCCCCGAAAACATGGCGTTTGGTTCCATCGAACGCTTTCACAACCATATCACTGGGTGTGCAAATCACTCCGCGAGTATCTAACTTCATTAATGCCTTCTTTGGAAGAACATTGAGCGACGACCCCGTGTCCACCAACACGTGAGACATAATCGTTCCCCTACACTCTATCGAGATGTGCAGGGTGCTATTGTGGTTCCTCCCCTTCGGCGTCAGCTCCAGGTCAGTAAACCCTAACCCATTTCCAACATTCACGTGGGCTACGACCCCTTCCAACTGGTTGACCGATATTTCCTGCGGTACATACGTGGCATTCAACACCTTCAGCAGCGTGTTGCGATGTGCCTCAGAACACAGCAACAAATTAAGGATGGAAATTTTCGAGGGTGTTTGATGGAGATGATCCACAATCTTGTAGTCACTCTTTTTAATCAACCTCATAAATTCTTCAGCGTCTTTAACAAGTAAGTCTTTTTCTACCCCACAAGGGATCTCTTCAACGACTTTACTTTTCCCTTTATCAGCTGCATCAGCTCTGTCCGCTTTGTCCGCCACGACCTTAGGTGGTGCAAACACTCTCCCGCTGCGAGTAATTCCGCTAACGCCCACTAGGTTCTCCACAGACGACCCAAACGGTTCTAGTTCCAACTTCTATCTGTTGCAGTAGACCTCTTCCCCATAATGCCATGGGACAGCGTTGGTGCTTTCGAAGGGTATCGGCCCAGCTTTGGTGATGGTAATCATAGGCGGTCTGGGTGCAGAAATAGTTATCGTTCGGCGAGGGATGGTGATGGTGGCCACCTCATCATCTTGCTTCAGCATTACCTCTCCTGATCCGCTTTCGGCCCTTCGGCTAAATTGCAGGATTCCTTCGATCATCAGACTTTGAATCCCCTCATCAACTGTTCACATCCATCAGGACTTGTCGCACAACCCATACACAGCTTTCCACAACCTGGAAAGAAACCCCTTTTCATCAGCTTAGCTTTAACGAAGCTAAGCGGTGTCTTCAGATCTCTGACGTCAGTCAACAAATCCAAACTCTCGTCTTCAATAATGACATTTACTCCACCTCCCCTATGATTCGGCATAGGGTTGTTCGTGACGTTTGGCACATTATCTGAGAAGTTGATGATCTTGGCGTCCACCATGTCCTGCACCTTATGCTTGAAGGCTTTGCAATTTTCTATTGTGTGGCCTGGTGCCCTTGAGTGAAATTCACAAGTCGCATTCGCGTCATAACCTGGCGGAGGTGCCCCTGTTAAGGGAGCCAGGGTTCTCTTCTGGATCAACTGTAGCTGAAGCAAGGTCTGTAACAGCTGCGCATAAGACATGGGCGGTGTCTCGAGGTGACGGCTCGACAGAGGTGCCCGGTTCTGATACTTTCTGTACCCTTGTTGATTCGGCTGCTGCTGCTGCTGCTGTGGCTGTTGGACTGCTGGGATAGTTATGCTAGCCACCTGTTGGTGAGGGCCTTTACCCTTCCTTCGAGCGTTGGACACATCGCTCGTCTCTCTTTCCCGTCTTTTGCCACCATAAGGTTTCTTTCCGCCTCCTCTAGTTGAGGATGAATCACCTTGAATTTTCCCCAGTTTGATCCCATTTTCAATGTGCTCACCCGTGATAATGAGGTCTGAGAAGGTTCCGGACATACTGCTGACCAATTTCTCATAATAAACCCCTGGGAGGGTGGCTACGGACATTTCCACAAGCTCACGTTCAACCATCGGCGGATGAACCCTGGCTGCCAATTCACGCCACCGCTGGGCGTATTCCTTGAACCCTTCGTTGTTCCTTTGCGACAGATTCTGCAGTTGAACTCGGTTCGGGGCCAAGTCACTGTTATATTGGTAGTGGTGCACGAATGCTTCAGCAAGTTCCTTCCACGTGCGCACACTGGTAGGTTCCAGACTCATGTACCATTCGAGGGAGGGTCCGGACAGACTGTCCTGAAAGAAGTGCATCAGCAACTTCTCGTCCTCAGAATGAGCGGACATTTTTCTGTAATATGATCTCAGATGGACGCGAGGGCAAGTGGTTCCCTTGTATTTTTCAAAGTCAGGTACCTTGAACTTGGGAGGCACCTTGAAATCAGCAATCAGTCCCAACTTGGACATGTCAACACCCAGGGTGTTCTGGTTCTCGATGTTCCTCATCTTGTCCTCGAGGGCCTTGAACCTAAGCCATGCTTCAGCAGTCAGCTCACCTTCAGCACCTCTCTGCGAGAACACATCTTCTTGACGGTCTTCTAACCATGGCTGAGGCCCATACAGGTTTCCAACACCCGTGTTGCCGTTGCCCAGTCCAACATTGACATTAGCTTCAAAATTTCCATTACCGACGCCAGTCGTATTACCATTGAGTCCCATATTAGCTATCACATTGCCGTTGGCACTGCCATTCCCCCCGGTCACGGGGACGCCACCCTGAGGAGTTTCAACTGGTGGAGGGGTAGGCACGGTCCCACCATGGAGTACACCATTGCTATCAACCCTTGAAATCAGAGGTTGAACCAAGGTTCTGAGCTGATCCTGGCCATTGGCGACCGCTTGCATGAGCTCCATGAAGCGGTCCATTCTTTCGCGGAGTTCCTGAATGTCAATTTGCACTTGCTCCATAACTCTGGCTTGATTTGCTCTGGTCAGATAGCGGTGGATAGGTCTCTGATCAATCCTGGAACAACCTGAAACAACCTGAAAATACAAAAGGGTTAGGAAAAACGACAAAGTGCTCGTTATGCAAATGTTTCATGCAAATGCAAATGTGTGTCTGTGCGTTAGGGAGATTTCCCCCGATCCTAGTGCCTGAGTGCCAGTGCTGACAATAAGAAGTCTGAGTCCAGTCGTGGAAATAACATCTCATATATAAAGAAGAAAGCCCATCAAGGCAGTACATAGCATCACTGAGTACAAGCAGAATCAATAGCATGACTTTGACCAACAAACCTGGTGATGGTCAGCATACAACAACGATCAAAACGAAAGGAATACAAATAGTCAAGCACGGCCACGGGCACGAAACTCCTCTAACAAATTCCTCGTTTCTGGATGATCAGGCCGAGTGAGCAACCCTTCGACGAGTAACTCTCTCTGTATAATGGTGTACTGAAGACCTTCGACCGAATCTTCCCATGCTCCTTCGCCGAAACAATCTTCTAGCTTCCGCTTCTTGGACTCAAACGTCAGTTTGCGTTCCTTCAAGTTAGCGAGAGCTCTGTTGAGCTGGCCTTCGGCGGCATATCTGCGAGCGGTTTCTTCATCAAACCTCTTCTCACTAGCCTTCACTTGGGCTTTCATCTTGGAGATTTATTGCATCAGCTTATCCTCCCGCTCTTTCCTGTTGGCTAGGGTGGCCTTCCAATGCTGGTTAAACTTGGATATCCTCCGATACGCTTCATCCAAGTGCTGCTTCTTAGTGGCCAGTACATCATTGACAGCTTTGAAGTCTCGACCCATGCGCTCGTGCTCAGCTATCTGCTTAGTCAAATCTGTCCCCAGCTGGTTTACCAGCTCGGTCTGCCTCTTGAAGGAATGAACGGCTTCGCTTCTCTCGCTTCTGAGTTGCGCCAATTCTTTCTCCAATTCTTCATTTGCCTTCTTCAATTCATCTCTCTCAGCTAACACCTGATTATGCTGCTGAATAGGCACGGTGGTAGGCTCTTCAATCACTGGAGGGCTTTCTGGCTTGGCAGGAGGAATCGACATCCCTATAGCATCTGCTCTGGCTCTGATCCAAGTCCCATATGAGGCGTAGGCCTGACTATTACTCTTTCCCAGCAATGGTTTTCCTCGCTTACTGATACCATTCCAAGCGTGCTGAAGCTTAGATAACGTATCCCCCTCGAGAAGACCAGTGAGGTACAAAGATTCCTGCACCTCTTCATCCTTCGGCAGAGCTCTCAAAGCATAAGCAAACTGTCGGACCAGCAGAGATGGATTATAGTTTATGCAGCCCTTCCTGCCTATCAAAGGCACGTTCGAAAACCCGCTGCAGCTGAAGATGATCTCGGTACCCAACCTATCTCTATCAAACCAATCAATATCCTCCGCTGATAGACTCATCAAACGCTCGGACCACTCAGGTGTGGCTGTAGACGAAGCAAAGGGGCCCTTCTTGGGTAAGTGACTATCAAGCCATCTATAGAGTAGGGGTACACAGCACATGACATTCTTACCCCTTCTGTTCTTGTTTTTGTAGTGGACGGAATGGTAGACATCTCCTATCAAGGTAGGGACTGGATTTCCTTAAGCAAAGATGTGGAAGGCGTCGAAGTCCACAAAGTCGGGCATATTGGGGAACAGAATGATGCCATATATGCACAGAGCGAGGATGGCATTGAACACGACCCAACATCCGTCTTTGGCGCACTGCTGAGCTTTCCCCACTAAGAACTGCAAGGAGAAACCGGGAACCTTGTTCCAACTAGACAACACCAACTCGGAGGCATCCAGATGAAGTGACGGAGCTAGACTAGCCAGATTAGGCTCAGCATCTCTATGAACGAAAGGCATCTGACTCTTGATAGACACACCTAACAAATAAACATACTCCTCTAGTGTGGGTACGAGAACAAATTCCTGGAAAGTAAAGCATCTCAATGGAGGGTCGTAGAACTGCAGCAGAGCGTGCAACCCATTCAACTCAAACACAGAGGGTTTACGTACCAAACTGAGCAGTTTACCGTAAGACTTTCTGAATTCATCTCTCACAGAATCATCTGCCAAAGCAATTAAACCAGTCAGCTGAACAACATCAGGAGCAGAGATCTTGTAAGCCACGGTCATCCTCAGAGAACCCATAATAACACAGTAGGAGGCAAGAAATCCCGGATCGGGGGAAACGGTACCTACAACATAAACACACGTTAATGAAATGCAAATGAGTATGCAAAGCAATGTAAAATGCAGTCATGCAGCAGGAGATCAAGACAACTATGCTGTGGAGATTTTGTATCAACAAAACCATAATCATGCTCTATCAAGAACAACCACTATATCTGATAAGAAGAAAACCCTGGTATCAGACCACAAATCTGCTCTGTCAAGAACACACATATCTGATAATAAGGACCTCTGATACGGTACCATAAATTTGCTCTGTCAAGAACCAACATACACCTGCTAATGAGATCCTCTGATCCCAATCAAAAACCTGCTCTGTCAAGAACAAACGTACATCTCTGAAGATAAGGTCCTCTGATACAGGACCATAACTCTGCTCTGTCAAGAACAAACATACATCTGAAAATAAGGCCCTTTGATACAGGACCATAACTCTGCTTTGTCAAGAACAATCATATATCTAGTGATGAGAACCTCTGGTACCAACAAAACTGATTCACTATCAAGAAAACCAGGTAGTCTGAAGGTTAAGGTTTCCTGCAACAAACCCGACCCTGCTCACAGGTATGGACCTAAACTGACACAAGTTCGGCATCCTATACGGTCATCAGCGTCACAGACATTCAAGAGGGGTGATACGATACCCAGAAGGTGTGGCATCACCAACTCATGAAGCGGCCTCACTCGGCTGAATCCCAAATGATCGGTCCCCAGAGTCGACAATCCTCCAAACCAACAACCCCCTCAACCCAAAGGGTTGAAAAAGAAGTCAACCGGGAGAACCTCGTCTGAGCGTGGATTTCATGAGACACTAGTGCCTGCAAAGCAAGCACGCGCCCACTAATTTCCACAACTAATGCTAAGTTCACTCAAGCCTGGGTCTGGCTTCTCACTCATCAGAACGCCCCTCCCACAACAGCACAGATAATCATATCATACTGAAAATAAAGTGCGGGAAATAAAATGCGATAAATAAACACAACCCAATAAGTAATCATACAAGCGCTAGAATTGACTCTCGCAGGGGACGTTGGATCCCCAAACTAACTCGCATACGGGACGTTGGATCCCTAGGAAACTACCAAGTCCCCAGCAAAGTCGCCAGCTGTCGCTTCCGCGAAAATAAGGTGCCGGCAAAACATAAGAGTCGCCACCTTTCGTTATTTATCCCTCAGAACGGGAAAGGAAACGATCGGAGAAACCTGACGAAAAGGTATAAGACAAGGTCATCGCAACCATTGTCTGGGTTCGGGAGTCGGTTACGCAAGGGGAAGGTATTAGCACCCCTCACGTCCATCGTACTCGATGGGATCCACGCTTGTTGTGTTTATATGACGGGTTGGTTTTATCTATCTACCTATCAAGGCTGGCTTAAAAAGAAAATAAAATGACTCGGCAAAGCGTCGCGCTTTATGCCTACGTATTCTCATCAGAGAATGAGAAATCAGAGTCAACGTAGTTCGGCTAACTACGGGTTACGGGGAAGGTGGCTCGCCAATACGTCAGTATTGTGCCTACGTACTCTCAACGGGTATGAGAGATCAGAGCTTACGTAGTTCGGGATAATACGGATTACAGGAATTCAGATTCATCTGTTTTATCGAGTAGGGTTAACAAACAGTTCCAGCAGTTTAGCGTACGCAGCTCGACCCTTGGAGACTTATGCGTTACCGTTTGCGGTAGAGCTGGGAGTTAATGACACTCTTTTCTTCAGAAAAGCTTCCTTTGAATTATGGGCCCACGGGGCAAAAAGGTTTGAAGTTTGTTTTCTGTCTTTTACGAAAGAACTATTTTTTATGGTTGTTTGCAACCAATACTGCACTAGAGACTATGACCTGAGAGTGAATGCGTCGTATGTCACCTAAAGGGTACCATACTAAACATCCAGACTGTTGAAAAGAAACTCTCCAACAATCCTTTCTCAGATAGCTTAATGCTCGTAACATACGACGTCAGTTAACCTTTATTACTGTATTTTAATTTGTTTTGAGATGAGAAGAGAGAACATGCTCAACTAAGGGGACACTATCAAGTCCTAATGTTGTCATGCCAATGATTCATCCTATGGTTGAGGTTTGAAACAGGGAACACCTAGAAGTTATCATGCATAGGTTTCAACCTAAAGTTCTAATCATCACTTCCTTATCAAAGGAAGTGAGATTCCTAGGGGATCATGTCAATGATAAACAGAAACAGATAAAGCATCAACTTAAACAGTAAACAGTAAACGACTGTAAAATGCATGCAATGCAAGTGAGGGAGGAAATATGTGTGGGACATCAGCCTCCACAAGCTCATCTCAACCTCAAGCCAGATATGAATAACTATAATCATACAGAGGAAATAACATGCTATCAAGCAAAATAATGAGTAACTGCAATCATACAGAAGAAATGAAATGCTATCAAGCAAACACAAACCACATAGGCAAGGGAGCTGGGCTCTACCGAATACCCGCAAGCAAAGCCATACAGTAAAAATAAAAGCAGAGGGAGCAACTCAACCTCTAGTGCAATCATGCTCCTAGCTTAAAGTCAGTCTAGATATGAACTTATTCTAATGCATCAAGCAAGTCAAACAAGGCACATCAGTACAGAAAAGAAAACAGATCAACAGCTCCTACAATTAAACCAACTTGACAGCAGTCCAGTCATCAGACCTCAACAACTCTCCAAGACTATCATCCTCAATAACAAGTATCAACTTGTTCCTCTTCAAGGTTTCAACCCATCAAACATAAGTACCAACTTATTCTCTCTTCCTTAAGCCTTAGCTTTACAGTCAATTCCACCTTCAGGCTTCACTCCTAACTGCAAGTATCAACTTGATTCCTTCAGGCTCTCAATGCATCAACATAAGTATCAACTTATCCTTTAATCCTCAAGCCTCAGCTCTTCTTTCAATCTCTTCTTCACAAGTATCAACTTGATTCCTTCATCTACAAGCTTCAGCTTCTCAGAGTAATCTTCAAACACAAAGAAGTATCAACTCCATCCTTCAATCTTCTTCAAGCAAGGAACTCCATCCTCTAACAAGGGAGAAAGATTCATCTATCCAGAGCAAAGTTGGGATGACTGGTAGCAGAGTGAAGACCAAAGGTCACCACTGAGCATCCTGTCATCAGAGAAAGGGACCCTCAAAGGTTCTACCAATTTGCAAAGAGCCACACATCCTACCAAAGGAGGGATGAGGCCTTTACAAAGGGACCTTTCATCATAGGGAAGAATGGAAGTGATCAACATCATCCATGTTTATGAAGGAAGGGAACTATCTAGAAGCTCTGCCTACAAAACCCTAATCTTAATACCTAATCAAAACTACACCCAAAGAAGGAAAGATCTTCAAATCCAAGCCTCTTCAAGCAATCCAATGCATCTTCAACTTGCCTCCAACATCATCCAAGAGCAAGCAAAGCAAAACCCTAATCCAAGGGAACTAAAGATGTTAATCTAGTTGAATTAGTGCATTAGAATCATCTAAAACTAGCACTTAATCTAAAATCTATCAAAAATAGTAAACTACCTTATAAATTTCTACAAAAATTCCTAAGGGATCCTAATTCAATTAAGAATGCCTCATACAAAAACCAGGGACTACATCATCTATTAAGTCCTAAAATTAAGTCCTAAATCCAAAGGTATCAACCATAAACCCTAAAAATGGAGCACATAAAGGTTTCAACCTAAACTACCACTTATGTTCATCACAAAAATGTGAGAAAATCTACGGGGATCATGCATATCTATTCTAACTACTCACAAAAAATCAGGATCAAAATCATCATCACATGATCACACAAAATTCCACAAAATCAAGTATCAAACATGACTATTTTAATATCAATTAAAATGTAAAAATTCCCATAAAATCAGAAAATGCATGAAATAAAAATATTTTTTATCTAAAAAATACTAGACCCTATCATGAATCTAATGCAAAAATAATGGGGTTAATTGAGCTATTTTTCCATTTTTTATGATTTAATCAATAACCATGAATAAAAATGAAAAAATAAAGAAAATCAAAATAAAATAACCAAGCGCGCGGTGCAGATATTAATGAAAAGCAGTTCAATTCATGGATTGGGCCATCAGGGGGGTGTGGTTATCAGTTATTTCACAAATCCCAAAACACAACTTAAATGAAACGCTGCATTTCATTTTAGTTCAAACTCTTCACAAATTCAGACGCATGCGTGGCCGTTGGATCATGCCCTCAGTCAAAGTCTTCATGCTAATCCAACGGTGTCCCATTCATCTTCTTCATTTGAACCAAAAATGGAGGGAGAAACGCCATGGATGCAGGGTGAAGAACACTCATCCTCTCCAACTCGGGCTCCATCAAATCTTCACTAAAAAACAAACTCTAAAACCCTAATCCACTCCATTTTTCACCCTGATTCTAACCATGCCAATCATTCTTATTGAATCATCACCATTCTCAAAACACGATCAAAATCTCAGAAACTGACCAAGATCCAATCATCACCATTCTCCAAATTAAAGTGTCTAACATCATCACCATGTTATCCTGAGTTGATTCCACCATCTAGCTAGGGCTAACTCTCAAGAACCACCAAGATATGATCAAGAACAGAAATTTGGTCACTCCAATAATTGTCACCAAACCTCACCAAATGCTACCAGAAAGCTCCACATACTAACCTACAATCATTCTAACCTAACAAACCGTGCTAATTCAACCTAATCTATGTTGGAGGAAGAAGTTTACTTACCTGCCAATTCTTGATGAAGTTCACTTATATGCCATGGTGTGCATAATCCTGTTAACAGCTTGAAATCAATCCCATTCCCTTCCAATTTCTCCCCTAGTGACATTTTAGAAGTGTTTGGCTTGCAAGGGACCTTGATTATGCCTTGCATTTTGGTTTTGCAAATGTTACTCAAGATGTAAGTAACTACTTTTCAAAGCAAGTCCACAAATTGAACTTCAATTCAAAAATGTGGCTAAACCAATGTTCTTAAAATGTGTTTTAGAGTCAAAATGACCTATTACATGCCTTGGTTTGGATATGTAGATCAAAAGTATCAATTTCCAACTTTGGCTCATTTAACTTATACCCTCATTTTAGGTCATTTTTGCAACTTTGAGCTACAAGAATTTCCAACATATCATGACCTCTTGACTAGCCTTAAAAAATCATTTTGAACAAGTTTGATGTTGAACATTTTCCCATTTGAAGCTTGGAAATAGGAGTTATGGCCTTATGCTTGAAATGACCCATAATCTCCAAATGACCAAAATGCCCTTGACTTGTCAAAGCCATAACTTGAGTTCTACAAATCCTATCAAGGACTTCTAGTACTATCTAGAAAGCTAAGAGGATAAGGAACAACATTCATGTTGACCAAGAGTTCATAGGAATCATCCTTCTAGGGCAAAAGTTTGATGCAAGTTGGGTAACTTTCAAGCCCCAAATTCACATATCTCAGATGACATGTAACTTGTCAAAGTCATAACTTGAGTTCTACAAATTTTATCAAGGACTTATAGCACTCAAATCAAAGATAAGATCATTCTCTACAACATTCATGTTAGGGGCAAGATAAGATGACAATCACATCTTGAGCTAAACTGCCTTGAAGATAGGGGTCAAACTAGGGGATTTTACACTGTTAAGCCTTAGAAACCCTAGCTTAAAACTTCTCAAACTATTCAATCATGATGAGTTAACCTTGGAATCATCCTTATAACATCTCAATTCATCAATCCATGATCACATGGCTCTTGGATTAGGTCTCAACCTTCTTCAAATTATCAGTTGACTTAGGGTTGACCCAGTCAAACCCTAGCCGCACCACTCATGGTTGAGCCTTCTTAATCTTGCACAATGACCTGTCTAGGCCTCAAAGTGATCTTTAACACTTATCATGAGCTCTCTCAAGACCTCAAGTCTAACTTCATGGCTTCAGAATCATTTGATGGCTTTCCACAACGCTCAAGTTAGGAGACCCACTCTTGGTTTCAACCACTCTCTCTGAGGATCTCTTAACTCTTCTGGCAAGGATATCAACCCTTGAGGACCTGAATAACCTTCTTAGCTAGCTTCAAACTCTTATGTAGCCCTTGATTGGTACTCATACCTCTTGATCTCTTGCATAGATGTCAATGAAATGCAAATGATAATGCTAATATGAATGAAATGAAACATAAGCTAGGTAAAGAAATGTTGGGCAAATTTTGGGGTGCAACAGAGGGCAACATGCCTTAAACTGGCGAGGAGCCCTGGAGACTATATCCTCAATTACAGCGAAGACATCCGCGTCATCATCAATGAAGCATGACATGTAATTACGGGGTTCGTCCCAGACCCATTCTTCTTTCGGCCTGTGCAGAGGCTCCACAACGGTCCTATCTTGGCGACCCCCCTCGTCGTCGGACAGATACCACATTATTTCTTCTTCTTCGTGGGCAGCCATTTACTTGAAAAGCATAGGAATTCGGTGAATTTGACAGCTAAATCAAATCCGCCCTTCCACCGAAGTTCAAGTGAAAAGGCGTAGACGCTCAAAGCCGAGCAGAACTACGACACGCCCCTAGGTCACTAAGAGGACCAATATGGGTTAACTCTAGATCCTTCATCGTCCCCGAGGAATTCATCCCTTGTCCTTGGGATACACATCGATCGTGCCCGATGTATTCATCAAACACCCTCTGGACATTCAACAATCATCACGTCTCCCTAAGTCACTCATCGCAAGTGCTGGGGACGTTCAGTCAAAATCCTAATTTTGAAGGACTTTCCAACGTATTCTCCGGAAACATCCACGACCTCCCCGGCAAGCCCGTCTGAGCCGCCGAAAACACCGTCGGAAACCTACTAAAACAACAGTAGAGGGGGCGGAAAATTACGTGGTAAGGAGGAGAGTGGTGGTTGCGTCGAGCAGAAATGTTGTAGACATCGAGCCGAGAATTCAGAAAACTGAGCGGCAGTAAAGAGACAAGTGAACGAAAAAGCGGACTGAGTCCACATATATATACGCCCCTAGCACGAGAAACAAAGTGTTACTAGGCATTCAAGTACCTAGCCCTTAGCCTCCCTAGGGTGACACGTGGCGACTCTCAGCTTTCCCTGCATCTCTTTAGATTCACTCTCCTTGTCCGCGGGCCTCCCCGCGCATCATAGACTCGCTCGACCAGTATAGTCGTGGACAGACTAACGAAGCAACATGCTTGACACCTCTACACTTTAAGTCATAACTCATTTGACCACGAGCAACGACTTAGGGGGCTACTGTTCTGAACTGGGCCGACACTTGACCCACAGTCGAGTAGGTCTAACCCCACATCGGGTTAGAAGGCCCAATAAGACCTAAACTACCTCCCCGTCGGGCATAGCCCTTTCTCCCTTCAGGCATAGCCCTTTCTCCCTTCGGGCAGAACCCTTTCTCTCGTCGGGCACGAGCCTTTTGGCAGTCGAGCAGGCACCTCACATCTTCCAGGCACGCTCTCCCTTTTGCCCAACCGTCAGGCATACCCTATCTAGCTCGGAGGGATCCTCTGACCTCCCCCACGTTTTCAACGTGTCCTCTACACGGAGACACGTCATCAGGTAACTACCTGCGCCCTGATTATTCGGTCCTCCATCTCCCGGATATCACAGAGCAGTTACACTAGGGCGAAGACCATGTGCTGGTCTTCCTGACATCACGTCAGCCCTAGTAGTTACCAACATTGGGCTTAACAACCCAGCCCAACGCGAAGTAACCATTGTCCCTACGCTGGGGTAAACTATAAATAACCTCTTTCACTAGAGGGTCAGGTAATCTCATTCTTACTTATGTTTCTATACTTGTTATCACTCTGCTCGACTCTTACTTTGACATCGGAGTGTGTTTCAGGTACACCCACTCCATTCTTCCCAGCAGTCAGACAACTCAGACGTGTGACCGGCCAATGACTCCTTCTGATCAGGTGAGATCATATATATATATATATATATATATATATATATATATATATATATATATATATATATATATATATATATATATATATATATATATATATATATATATATATATATATATATATATATATATATATATATATATATATATATATATATATATATATATATATATATATATATATATATATATATATATATATATATATATATATATATATATATATATATATATATATATATATATATATATATATATATATATATATATATATATATATATATATATATGAGATGCTTGGGTCCGAGGGATTTATTTAGCCAAAGAAGATAAATTTCTAAACTCAATGTATGCCCAATGAGTAGCTTATTCTTGATATTTGTGGATGAAGTTGTTTGAGGTGTTTTGGTTTATAGAATTTATCTACCCAAAAGAGATAGATTTTCTAACCAATGTATGCTCATTGAGTAACTTATCTGAGGTTCTGACATTGGTTGTAACCTGGGTTTTGCGAATTCCACCAAAAGGAGATTACATGATAATGTTGGCCTTTTCGTGATAATTTATGTTGATTAAATCTATATCGTGCGTTCTTATTTTGTCTCAATAGTGACATTTTCTACGAACAACTCTTCTACTTCTATTGAGATCCTAAATGGGTCTAAAGAAATGGAAGGAACATGTGGCTGACTAGTGATTTAAATATAATTATACTTGACATGTATAGGAGTGCTACCTTCTTTGGGATTTCTAATATATTCTTTTGTGAGTTGTGTCTTAAAACTTCTACACATATACATAAAGTATTTGTTGTTAGTATATGGCATATGTTGTTAGTATGTGATTATAAAATATAATAAAGTGTTGACTTTAAAATACCTTAACATCAACCCAAATAGCATCTTTTATGTCTTTACATATGTATTTTCGCTCATCTATCAAAATACTACATCTCTTTCGAGCAAGAGATGCTACATAACTCCTAAAAGTTGAAGCATTTTTACCAACACCGACACATTCATAGGCTCTTGGATCAAAACTCGACCTTTATCTTTTCACCCGTTTGATGAACTTTGTCAATCTGTGCCATCATAGTGGGACCTCTAACTTTTCTTTTACTAGAGTTACTAGATGAAGAAGGGTTGTCAGTTGAATCAGTCATATACCTGTTTACACAAAATAAAAATAATTAGAAATAAAATCAAACACAAAATAAAATCAATTAGAAATCAAAGTAATGTCGAATTAACTTATAAAAAAACCTTACTAGTTCTCCCATATCCCTTCTTCATGATCTATGCGAATAGTATGCACATCATCCTCTTCATTCTATTTAATGAAGCTAGGCACATTTGTTGAGAAATGAGGAGTTTCGGAAATATCAAGATTTGCATCTTGATTTTCATCACTACCATGCACCTTTCCTTGTATAACCACTGACCATCTTTTATTAGAAGGAATTGTGACATAAAACACTTGTTTTGCTTGAGATGCCATGATGAAAGGTTCGTCCGCATAATCTAACTTGCTAAGGTCAACCGGTTTAAATCCAAATTCATCAATTCTTACACTACTGTTGAGATCAATCCATTTGCATTTAAACACAGGAACTTTAAACACAACATAATCAACTTCTTCAATCACCCCAAAGTAGGGTACATATGCCATAACCGGGTTTTTTTAATCTTTAGAACTAGAGAAGTGCATGGACTAGGCCACAATCATAGCCCTATTATTTTGCGTGGTACTATAGTCATCCTTTAACTTTGTATAAAAGGAAGTTTTATTAATATCATATCCACTCCAAGTTATTATGTTACATTTAGGCTCATAGAAAAATCATGTTATTATATTAGAAGCACTATCATCATTAGCAATTTTTTCTTTAAACCACTCAGAGAAACTCTTATTATGCTCTTTTAACAACCCTCTTTCATTCATCTTGGGGTACTTTTTCTTTATGATGCTTTTGTGAGCATATAAGTAAGGTTGAACTTCATTAGTGTTATTCAATATATACAAATGCGCTTGTACAACATCCTCAATACTTAAGGTATTTACCTTTAAATCTTGTGTACCCACACCCTCACATCTTCCATCATGACGAGACTTGGAAACCCCTACAACATCCACTTCTGATAAATAGTTTGAATAAAACTCGATTGTTTCTTCTGCAATGTACCTCTAAATAATCGATGCTTTCGAACGGTGTGGATTTTTTCTATACCCTTTTAGAATCTTCATGTATCGCTTTGTTGGATACATCCACTGTAAATAAATTGGACAACATAACCTAATCTCCCTTACTAGATGAACAATCAAGTGAACCATAATGTCAAAAAATGAAGGAGGACAATACACCTCTAATTGGCACAAGATAATTGCAGCCTCATTTTCCAAACCGTCTAACTTTAATGGATCAATGGCTTTACAACAAATTGCATTGAAAAATAATGCACAACCTAGTTATAGGCTTCCAAACATTGTTAGGCAATATCCCACGAATAGCCACTGGTAGTAGTTGTTGCATTAAGATATGATAATCTTGAGATTTTAAGCCAATTAATTTTTTATCTTTAACTGATACAAGCCTCTTGATATTTGATGAGTAACCATGTGGCACTTTAATACTTTGTAAACACTCACAAAAACTTGTTTTCTCCTTTTTAGACAAAGTGTATCAGGCAGGAGGCAAATATATCTTGTTACCTATATGTTGTGGAGTTAACTCTTCTAATATACCCATCAAACCCAAATCCAGACGAGCATTATAACCATCTTTTGTCTTGCCTTGAATGTTGAGAAGTGTTCCAATTAAACTATCACATACATTTTTCTCCACGTGCATCACTTCAGTACAATGTATTACATCAAGACTAGACCAATATGGAAGATTGAAGAAAACTGACCTCTTTTTCCATATATTTCAAAGTAGTTTGCTTTTGGTACTTTTCAAAGACAACACTAATGCCCTGTTATCGTTGATAAACTTCCTCTCTAGTTAATGGATTTGGAGCAACACCATGGTCTTGTTCCCCATTGAAAGCTTTTTGCAATCTACGATATGGATGATAAGTGATAACGATTTAGAAATTTTCGATGCTCGAGATAAACATTCTTCTTTCCTTTTTCAAGTTGATGGTAACATGTGTCGTTTTCACATATAGGATACACTTTATGCCCTTTAAATTTATACCCAGACAAATTTTCATATGCCAGAAAATCGTTGATGGTGCAAAACAACATGGCATGCATATTGAAATGTTCACCAGAATACGCATCAAAAACATCCATCCATTCCTCCCACAACACTCTTAAATCATCAATTAGTGGACTTAGATAAACATCTATGTCATTTCCTGGTTGTTTTGGGCCCGAAATAATCATCGATAACATAATATATTTATGCTTCATCTTCATGCACAACCTAGGAGATAGGTTATAAATCATCAGGAGAACAAGCCAAGAAGTATGGTTAGTACTTAGGTTACCAAACATATTCATTCCATCAGTACAAAGTCCAAGTCTAAAGTTTTTCGACTCTTTGCCAAAATTTGGAAACAAAGAATCTATTTTCTTCCATTATAAAGAATCAACTACATGGCGAATTTGTCCATCATATTTTCTTTCTTCTGCATGTTGTCGCAGAGAGAATCGGACATCAAGCTATTGTATTAACTTGAATCAAAAATCATAAAATATCACCACCGACCTTTAATTTATCCGAGGGAAGGGGAAAAGAAAGAATAACCCATAAATAAAATGCAAAGCAAAAGGTAAGCCCTAAAGTTAAGCAAAGAGAGATCAAAGGTACGGAGGTTGGTTATACTAAGGGAAGGTATTAGCACCCTAAACATCTGTAGTATTCTACAGGAACCTCTTGAAATATTTGTGTTATTGCTAAAATTATTTTCTAAAGGTAACGATGGGCAAAAAAAAGAGAAAAGATGAAAAAGAAAAAAGGTAGCTCACTAGGATCATCGCAATCCTATTCCTACGTATCCTTAATAGGAACTCAAAGCAAACGTAGTTCAGAAGCTACGAGTGAAAAAAAGAAAAAAAGAGTGCTTGTCAAGGAGCAAGGCCTTGTGCCTACGTATTCTCAAGCGGAACTTGAGAAATCAGAGCACCCGTAGTTCGTGGAACTACGAGTTGCTAAGTTCTAAGAACTAAGAACAACTAAGACAGGTAAAGAATAGACGAGGGACATGCATAATGACGATAAGTCAGCACACAGTCCCTTCCCTCGGATTAGGTCACATGGATTAAAAGAAAAGAAACAGATACACAGAAAAGCATCATGTAAATGGCAAGCAAGAATACACAGACACAGTACATGGAAAAACATCATGTATGGTCAGACATATAAGATAGCACGTAATACGTATGGAAAAACACCACGGTAATCAGGCAGTGAAAAGTTAACTGAGATACACGAAAAAACATCGTGAAAAATCATCAGCACATATAATCAACAGACAGTCACGATAAAACATCGTGATAAAAGTCCACAAACAAACAACCACATACACAGCAAAGCATCGTGTAAATCAAACAGAACTTACCCAGAACATGAAAATAAATCAGTCACAAATATAATCAGGCAACAAACAGAATTATTAATCAATTTAAATATAAATATTTAATAAGATTAACTAATAATTTAATTAATCAAATTAAATACAAATATTTAAATTAATTAATAATTATAACATATATTTTTGCATTTTTTAATATTTTAAATCTTTTTGGTCTTTTTATAAAACAAACTTAAATAATAAAAACAAATCATCTAAAATACAAATTTACTCTTTTTGAAATTTGTCCAACAAATTTCCCAGCCTAATTAGTTAATAACAACATATAATAAGTTACATAAAACAAGAAATAATTAACTTGCCAAAATAAAAATAAAAGATAAAAAAAGTAAAGAATAAACAAAGAAAGATAAAAAACAATATTAATCTATTACACAGTTATTATAGTATCAAAACACCAACAAACAGTGCAATTGAAATTCATGCACACCATAGAACAAATTACATGCGACAACAGCGTAAACACAAGCAAACTGACACATAACACACAATGAACAAGCAAGCGGATAGCATGAACACTATAACAAACACACAAGAGGATTTAAGATTTGAACCGTTACCGACAATGGTGAAAAACATTACCATTGTATCATTACGCGAGCGTTGTCGTAGAGCTATAAGTTGTCGTTGCGAGGAAAATAGGGGTGGCAAAATGGATAGATTAGATTGATATGGATTTGATTGTTAATGAATGGATTAAAACAATCCATTAGTCCATTAACAATCACTATTTTTTTTTTAAATAATTCGATCAAATTCATCCATTAAGAATAAAATCCATCGATTAACATATTTTTAATGGATGTATATCCATCCATCCAACTTTTTTTTTATTTTGAAAAATAAATGTATTTTTTTATCTTTAAAATCAATTTTATTTTATTTTCAAAAAAATCATTTTTTGTATTTTAAAAAAAATGTTTTTTAATATATTCATGAAAAAAAAAACTGAATTTTTTTATATTTTCAAGAAAAAAAATTGATATTTTAATTTTTGAAAAATATCAATTTTTTTATAAGAAAAAAAATGGTTTTTTGTTTCGGAAAAAAATCGTGTTTTTTTTTTGGAAAAAAATCAATTTTTTTTCGAAAAATAAATCAGTTTTTTATTTTAGAAAAAAAACTGATTTTTTTTTGAAAAAAAATTTGATTTTTTTTTGGAAAAATTTTGGATTTTTTATTAGAAAAAAAATCAATTCATTTCTTTTAACAAAATCTATTTTTAATTAATTTTTAAATTATAAATCTAACGAAAATAAAAATAATCAATTGGATTCTTAAAATATGTTGGATGGATCGAATCCATCCAAGCATATATGAATGTATTTAATCCAATCCATTTACTTATTATTTTATGTGGTGGATGAATTGGATGGATTTTTTTATGGATGGATTGGATGAATTTTGCCTTAATGGATCCAACCGACACCTCTAAAGGAAAGTGCTCAATTGTGACGCATTCTCTTAGTCGATGGACGTCCATGAATAACAGGCATAAGCAGAGGCCTCATTTTAGTAGCTAGATGAGGTGAAAATTGCCTAATTGTTCTTGTCACCTTCTCACTAAAGGTACCTGCAAAGCTGTCATTTAGGAAGGTAGTACTTAGTGTTGTAAGAAACGCAACCACAATAGCAAGCGGCTTCTGAAGAAACCCCAATATGAGAGCATAAACAATCAAAATGAAGTAGTTGGTCCTGTAGATCCGGTCCAACAAATTTCATGTAACTACAGCTCGCTGCAATTGCATTGTACAACGCAAAATTCTTCACAAAATGTGTTTAGACGTGCTTTCAGGCTATGTGTTCTAAGGGAGAGACAAAGGTTCCTTCTTTTTGGTTTGTGAAGACGCTTTCGATGGTGGTGTATGGTTTTTGTGAGAGTAGAAGCTTTGTTTAATTAACAAGTGGTGTTCGTCTCATGAAAAATGAGGAAGGTGTGATGGAGAACTATGAGAGGGTGAGTGTATGGAGTAAGGTAGTTCAAGTTTATGTGATGGTGGAGTGTGTTAAATTTAAATGGAAGTTTTGATTGTTATATGGTTGCTAGGTTGTATAATGGAGAGGAGAAGTGAGTAGGTGTGTAGTTGAAAAGTGTTATGAGTGTGAATACAATGCTTAGTGTAGTTAAGTATGAAGTATTCAAATGTATGATAGTCAAGTTAAAAAAGAGAAAGAGAAATATGGTGGATTTGCGGTTCAGTTTGGTTGAAATTTTGTTATGGCATTGCTGACGGAGACTGAGCTTGAAATCGGACATCTATGGAGAGTCCCCTGCCATTCATAGGACCACCTGCATTTATAGGCAATGCCATGTCACCAGATCTTGGCATCGATGGAGGCCCCATACCATGAAAACCAGCATTGAAAGATGTACCAGTATTTGGTTGATGGATTCGACGCTAAGCATTAGGGAGAGGCATACGATCACCCATAGGATCAAAATTATTTAATGGAAGTCTAGTGTCTGGTGCATCCTTGTAGTCGGCATGTGTTGTCCCTTTTTTATGTTGCTCTACTTTTTTATCCGAAGATGAGACACCAGTCATTCATGCTATGTACTATATTACTAGAAATTTGAACAAAATCTACTCTATATGTACTATAAGATCAAAAACTTTTTAAAAGCTCCACAAAATAAGGAAAAAAGATAAACATAAAAAGAATAAACTATTTACAATAAAATCTAAAATAAAGATTTGATTAATAAAAATTAGAAATAAAGACGGTAAAAAACGAATAATTGGGTCGATATCAAAGTGCTAAAAAAAAAAAAAGAAAATGATCGGCAAAAAATATACGATTTGAAAAAATACAGCGTCTGGTCAAATTTTGAAATAAATTTCACCCGCTAAAATAGCTTAAACTGTCTAAAAATGTGATCGAAAAATAGTCGAGAAATTAAAATGAACACGGCAGGTAAATCTATGCAAAACGTAGATTAATATCACTAATGTTTGCAAGCTCGATTTTAAAATTTTTCGTCCACTGATTTTACGCACAGTTAACTTTTAGTTTGACCGGTTCGGTTGTAATTCTAAAAAGTTTATTCAGGCTGATAAATTGGGTATTATGCAAGATGAAAGAGATGATAAACTACACAGATGATGCAAAAGACGTGGGATCTTAGAGTCAAAAAACAGGGTGTGACACATGCCATATAAGATTCTTTGCGTCATTTGCATTAGCGAACAATCTAATGAACCTTGAAATTATTGGTAGGTACCTTACTACTTTCACGGGAGGACCCTTTTTGCCACCTCATCATCACTAGAATCACCATCTTTCTTTTTGTAGCGTGACGCCTTGCACTCGGACAATGATTATAGTTTACATACTCTATTTTGTATAATATGCAATCATTAGGGCATGCATGTATCTTTTCATAATCCAAACCCATCGGACACAATAACTTTTTCACCTCGTAATAACGATTTGAAATTACGTTACCTTCTGGAAGCATTTGTGTCAACAATTTAGGCAATTCGGTAAAGCTTTTGTCAGTTCATCCATTATTTTCCTTCAAATTAAACAATTCTAACATGGCTGACAAACGTGTAAAGTTTGTGCATCCCTGATACATAGGTTTATCCTTGTCACTACATAAAGTATCATACGTGTTGCGGTGAGAATCGGACGTGTTGTGGTGAGAATCAGATTGCAAGCTGTTGAATGAACTTGAATCACAAATCTTTGAATTCACAACCAGTTTTGATTTATCCGAAGGAAAGGTTAAAGAAGGAAAAACCTAATTTGCATTGTAAACACAATGCAGGGAGATCTAGGGTTCGGGGGTTGGTTATACCTGGGGAAGGTGTTAGCATCCTAAGTATCTGTAGTACTCTACAGGAACCTCTTGTTTGTATTAGTGTTAATTAGTATATATCTGTTATCTGCAAAATGGTTGAAGGTCAATTGAGAGACCTAAGGGGTTAGTCCTAAGTATACTTGCCAAGAAATCGCATCTTGTGCCTACGGATCCTGACGGGAATGAAATCAGAGTATTCGTAGTTCTCCTTAAAGAGGGTGAGGAACTCTTGACTGTGGTCAAGGTTCCAGGGGAAGTAAGTATTCATAGGGAAACACTTACATAGAGTGCGGAAACTCCAAGTCTAAGTTGAGTTGAAAGATAGGTATGTAAGTATCATCGGCGGGAACTTATATGGAGTACGACGACTCCTGGTCCTAAGGCTAGGATTGAAGGGTAAGTGAGTGTCCATGGCAGGACATTTGCATGGAGTGCGGCGACTCCTGATCCTAAGGCTAGGATACGGGTAAGAGCTTAAAATTTTATGTTATGACGTAGCAGTCAACGAGTATAATCTCTTCCCTTGGAATTGCATAGACGCCCAGTAGAATTAAGAGCACCAAAGTGAACAGATAACAACATAATGTAACAAATTAAGTCATGTGATCAAACACAAATAAATTATGATTAGATTGAAACAAAATATCCATAAGACGAGTTACAAAATGAACTATACGAAGTCGGTATTCTGTACATCCAAAGTTGGATAATAAGAGCAAAAATTGTTGAGATTTAATTAATTACTAATAATAATATTTCTTAACATCAGGTAAATCTAAAAAATAACTAAATAGATGGAAATTTGGTTAAAAGCTAAACAATTAATTACTTAAACTTAATAAAAACTAAAAAACGAGATAAACCAAAATCTTACTAAGCTTGAATTAATCTAATTCTAATTACTTAAATTAAGTTATTCTAAATAAACTAAAAGGGGTGTAGAAAAAAAACTTTGGCTCAATCTTAAACAAAACCCAAAATAAAACAGAGGGGGGG
This sequence comes from Lathyrus sativus, assembly GCA_963859935.3. Taxonomy (NCBI): domain Eukaryota; kingdom Viridiplantae; phylum Streptophyta; class Magnoliopsida; order Fabales; family Fabaceae; genus Lathyrus; species Lathyrus sativus. The sequence goes on along the minus strand of OZ012739.1, from coordinate 674,117,586 downwards.
GGGGGGGGGGGGTATCAACGGATTCTAGAGTGTGCAAAAAGAAAAAACAAAATGGGTCCAGGTCAAATGAACCATACCCGAGCCCACTACATGACCATCATAAGACTCTTCTAAAGTACCAAGGCTTCTCGTTTCCTCCTCTCCCGTGAACAGCAACCACATTTTCTCTCGCAATGCCCTCGCCGTCCGTCATCCTCTTTCTCGATTCCATGGATTCATTTCAATATCTCTCTTGCAGATCCTTTCCCTCACTCTCTTTACTTCCATCTCCTTCATCATCACACACCCTCCATCCCAAGCTTTTGTCCACTCATCTTCCTTCCCTCACCATCAGTATCTTGAATCTCAACAGACTAAACTCCCGCTTCGATTTGTTGCACGCATTTCCGATGTCGACGATTTCACAACGGGTTTAAATTAAGGATAAACTGCAACAAAGTAGGAAATACTACAATTCTAACAAAATAAAGCAGAGAGCATTCCAAGATTTACCTGAGAATAGATTTGAGGTATGTTTCGAGATTTTCGACTTTCAACTTTTCCGCTTCTGAGTACTGCCGTGTTCGCTATATGTGTGTGTATCTGTTTTCGAATTATTATTGTTATGCTGATGAGGTTGAGGCTTTTTGTGTGAAATTTTTTTACTGATGTTTTGTGTGTGAACTTTTTCGTGAAAGCCCTCCCTCCTCTTTGAATTGTGCGTCTCCCCCCCCCCCCCCCCCCCCCCCCCGATTCTGGTGAATTTCTTCTCTTTTTATAGCCCCAGCGATATTTCGAAACTAAATGCATTTTAGACCAGTTTTCCTGCTTGATGAATGTATTACCTTTTTCAATAGATTTTGTCGGTGCTTGTTTTGAGAAGATTTTACCGGCTTCTTTGAGTACGGTTTCTAATGTTGATGATATTCCCTTTTTTACGTGAACATGTCGGATACGTGTGCGTCAACTTGAATTTTGTTCCTATTTCTATTCAAACATGTCCATAACATTTTAAATTATTCTGTATGACCATTTTTTGGAGCATTAATGGTACTAATCTTGTACCTTTACGAATTTGTGGTCGTCTTTTGTTGTAGATGGGAAGAGGTTTCATGTATATGGGTCGTGCTGAATGATTCTTGGACTATAAAGCAACTCCACTCAAGTGTTTATTGAAAAGGTGGATTCTAACTAACATGGCTTGGATGTTAGCTTCAAGTAAAAAATTGTGATTTAGATATGTGTTGTGTACTAATTTCTAAGCTGACACAGCAAGTTGGCCGCAAGTCCAAATAATGATGGGGGTGGCCAGGTTCTGTTCGTGGGTTAAAGAAATTCCTCCTGTTTTAAAGTTTGGATTTTTGTCATGGTTTGGTCAAGGAGCAAGGAGTAACCTATTGAAACAAGGTGTGAAGATAGTCCTCGGGATTGAGAATATACTTCTTTTCCCATTTTTCTTGTAGTTTTATGAAACTTGAATGAATGTAAAATTTACTTGAACCCTTTGGAAATCATGAATGAAACATAATGGACTTATGAACCTCAAATGAATTTATATGTTTTGAAATTTGATCTTGAAGTGATGACTCTTGAACGAATTCGAATAAAACAAACAGTAGATAGTAATGAGTATGATTTCTCTTGGAATTCAACTTGAAATTTGTCTTGTAAAACACAATGGATCTTTTTCTCTTAGAATGGATGAGCTTATGGATCAATTTGGTTTTAAATTCTTGAACTTGTAATGTGAAATTGAAATCTCATGATAACTTGGAATAATGTTAAGATGTAAGATGGACATGGGATACTAAACTGAACATGGATTTTAACTTGGATCATCTGGACATGGGTTTGAAGCATGGAAATGGATAATAGAATTGGTTTTGACATGAGTAACTTGGAGGTTTTGCATAAAATAAGATAAACAAATTGAATGGATTTTTGAGCACTTGGTTAATCTTGAATTGGCATTGTGTGCCTCCATGTCTTGAATTTTTCATGGTATTTGGAATGGTTTTATTTTATGTTAGGATTCCTTAGAACTTGTAATATCTTTGTATTTTGAACTTTAAGTGAACTTTGAAATATTTATCACTTAAATTCTTGAACTTCTTGCATCTTAGAAATAAAATGGAACAAATCAAATGGAAATTTCCCTACTATTGTAACTTGAACTTTTGACTTTAGTGAGGTTTACTCCTCTTGTATTATGTTAAACCTACCTTGAATCAAAAACCTTGAATTTCTTGAATCCAAAAAATGCAGACTAGATGACAATCTCCTTGAATTTCCATATGAGTCCCATTTTTCAAAGAAATTGAATGGATTCCAAAAGTGAGATACAATCATTATAACCTATCATGCCATTTCCAAAATTTGAAACCTTGGATCTTTATGAAAAATGACGAATCTTGTATTTAGTGGAATGCTAAAACTCTTTAGAATCAATGACTCTTGATGACTATATGGCGTAACCCCACTTCAATGTTGATACAAGACCTCTTAGAAAATGCAACCTGAACGCAGATCTCATGTTTGGATTCGAGGCTAAACATAGTGAGTTCATTTGATATTTGTAAAGAAATGAATCTTGAATCTCAATTCGAGGATTATTGTCTAAACTTGAGTCCATATTATTCGTCCATATTCACCATTTTAGATCAAATGGTTTGAAAACTACTGAAATTCAAACTCTTTCATTTGATTATCAATGATCTCCCTTCATAAAGTAAAATCAAACCATGCCATTGAAAAATCTTTGGAGAGAATGGATTTGTATTGATTACAAGGACACGAGGATAGGGGTATATGCTTCTTATAACTTGCGAGGGACTAGGAGAACACATAAAAACCTTCATGATTCTGAGTCTTCTGCAATAAACTTAGCCTTCACAGACCAAATAAATCTATATGAACATTTAGCCATGCATTGATGACTAACCTATGATGATATGCAAATTATCAAGGAATATAAGGGTAAAATTTGGGGTATGACAGTTGCCCCTATTTAAATATCTTCACCGGATGGCATGAGGGATGATAATCTTCATGAAATCACGGTGCAAGGTATTTAAATATAGATAACCGAAATTTTTTCCCTTAGATGCAATGACATGCAATGCTATGGACAAAAGAAAATATCCTACAAATGTTGACATGCAATGAACTCTAATATGATGAAAATTATGGAATGATAAATGCGAAAGTGTAGACGAAAACGAAAGAAAACAAGAATAATGCTAACGCAATGAGTAACCACTCACTAGGGATGACTACGCACTGGGGAAATCTAAAGTGGTGGACCAACAGGTTCAAGCATGACCAGCCGCCACTTTAGAAAGAAAGACAACAAAAGATCCTCATTGGAGATAGAATTGAGAAGACGACTTCCGCTTGGGAATATCTAGAGTAGTTGCCCAACGGGCTCAAGAATGACTGGTTGACACTCTAGGATAAAAGGTAAAGCAGGATCCACATAGCAGTAGGATCATGCAAACAAAATACTGGAGTTTTCAACCAAGAAATAACATCCAAGCTTCTGGAAATTCCTTAAATGAAGAGATCAAATGATATCTTCAAGAAACATCAAGAAAGGTACAAGTAATTAAACTCTTATGTATGCCAACATGATTGGGCTTCATTGGGAAATGCCCTGATAAGCTTCTCTAGAGAGACTGCCACTTATCGTCAAAAGGGACTTAAACACCACCAAGAAAGGATAAGCTTCTCCCAAGAAGAGACTGCCACTTGTTATTGGAAATAAATAAATGATAAGCTTCTCACATGAGACTGTCACTTATCTGAAAAAGAAAGAAATGATATGCTTCTCATGCGAGACTGCCACTTATCACCACTTTTGTTTAGAAATAATAAAATGATAAGATTCTCATTGAAGACTGCCGCTTATCTCGACTGCCACTTATCGCCACTTTTGTTTAGAAATAATAAAATGATAAGATTCTCATTGAAGACTGCCACTTATCTGACAAAGGTAAAAATGATAAGCTTCTCAGGAGAGACTGCCACTTATCAGCAATGAGGATTTGTGAATGACTCTTCTTGAGATATATAGTGCAAAAATAATTGCACGTTCAGGTTAGGTTCGGCGACCTAAATAGGTTTAACAATCTCCAGGGACTAAAGTTTGATCTAGAAATAAACTAGAAAGAAACAGTCAAATAAGACTCCAATCATCCAGAAATAAGCTCGAATGGGAATTATATTATCCAGGCATGGAAAAGATAACTGCAATAACCATCATCCACGAGGTTGAACTCTGTGGGAAAATTAGTAAGGGTAGGTATTTTATGCCTAAGGTTGGCAAACTCTACTTGGAGAGAAGAAACACACCCAGTTACTTGGTGGTAAACAACCAAAGTAAACGATAAAAGACAACAAGGATAGTAGACATGCTCAATGCTAATGTGTATGTCTGAATGAAATGAATGTATGTGTGTCATGCATATGCTTATGCTGACAAAACCAACAAGGAGGAGTGAACGGGAGATGAAGTATACATCTCGATGAGGAAACTCGGCCAACCTCTCCAAAGGTGTGAATCTATCAAGAGATGGATAGAAAGTCATAGGCGGAACCAAAATCTTGCTTCAAAGTTCCAAATTTTCGGGGGAGAAGAATATTCCACTTGGGGATATAATATCATGACTTCACTTGAGGGATTGCCATCATGAATCTGAATTTCTTATCAAAGGAGAAAATGTCCACTGGGAAAGTCATCTTAGGATTAGAGACTTCGTAGGGGATAAAATAATTATCCACTTACTCGGGGAAGTATGGAGCTAAGGCAACTTACTGGAGAAAGTATAGCAACTTCAGTGAGGAACCGAGACGATTCCACTAGGGAATGAATCCTCAATATCAATAAACATGTATCACTAGGTGTACACCGGGGAGATTCCCTATAGTCTTGAAAATTGCTTATGATTACAGGATCAGTCCAAGAGTGTTGTCAGTTAATGCTTTGCTGAGGATTTTGTCGAAAAATGGTCTAAAAGTGCTTCTGCAACATTAAGACTTTCTGGGGAACAATGATTTCCTTCGATTTTTCCGTAGGTCAAAGCAACTTTATATTATTTTCAATGCGTTTTTAGAAACAATTTTAATTTAGAAAACTTTTCCCTTTCAAAATTATTATTAAAGAATAACATTTTGCATAACAAGAAGAAAGCAGAGAAAATGTAAATGGAAAAATTAAATAGGCAAAAGGTCTGATTTTATTGAAGAATGGTAGCTTGCTAGTAGAAAAGCTCCATGGAGTATTACATTTGAAATTGGCAATAGAGAAAGGTTACATTGAATCTAACGACACCTACTAACCCTAATAACTAAGACTACCCAAAATCCTGCTTCTGACAAGAGCGGTTGGATTGGACTCTGCTTTGTAAAGATGAATGTCATCTAATGCAATGAAATGTCTTTTGTCTCTAACTTTTGCCTGGATTTCCCTTTCCGGTTTTTAATCCACCGGGACGCTCATTTTTGCCTAAACCGCCCTTTCGGGTTTTCAGCTTAGCGAGATCTTATTATTTTTTTTATTCTTCCTCCCTAATTTTTGCCTGGATTTCGTTCATAGGTTTTGATCCATCAGGATACCCCTTTTTGCCTAAGTCACCTTTTCAGGTTTTCGACTTAGCGGGTTCTTTTAGGCATAATATTTTTGGACTGCATCAGAGTTTATAGGATGTGCAAGCTCTTCACCATCCATTGTTGTGAGAATTTATGATCCTCCTGAGAAGACTGTCTTTACAACAAATGGACCTTCGTAATTGGGCATCCATTTCCCACGCATATCTTTATGAACTGGCAAGATATTTTTAAGTACAAGCTCTCTTTGACGGAATTCTCGGATTCAGACTTTCTTGCCAAAGGCTCTCTTCATCCGTTTCTGGTACAATTGGCCATGGCACATCGTAGTCATGCGCTTCTCGTCTATGAGGTTCAACTGGTCAAATCTATCTTGGACCCATTCTGCTTCATCAAGATTGGCTTCCATCAGTACCCTCAAGGATGGTATCTCTACTTCAATAGGGAGAACTGCGTCCATTCCATATACTAATGAGAAAGGGATTGCCCTTGTCGAAGTTCGCACTGAAGTTCTGTATTCGTGCAAAGCAAATGGTAGTATTTCATGTCAATCTTTGTAAGTCTTTACCATCTTTTGCAGGATTTTCTTGATGTTTTTATTTGCAGCTTCAACAACTCCATTCATTTTAGGATGGTAACGAGAAGAATTGTGGTGCATAATCTTGAAACTTTCACACAACTCCTTCATGGTTTTGTTGTTCAAATTGGTCCCATTATCTGTTATGATGCGGCTTGGAATTCCATAATGGCAGATAATTTCTTTCTTAAGAAAGCGGCCAACCACTTGTTTAGTTACATTGGCATAAGAAGCAACTTCTACCCATTTTATGAAATAGTCGATGGCAACTAGAATGAATCGATGGGCCGTTGGAAGCTTTAGGTTCAATTTCCCCAATCATGTCAATGCCCCACATTGAGAAAGGCCATGATGATGATAAAACATTCAACAGTGTTGGAGGCACGTGCACCTTATCAGCATAAATTTGGCATCTATGGCATTTTCTGGCATATTGGATGCAATTAGTTTCCATGGTTAATCAGTAATACCCAGCTCTCAAAATCTTCTTAGACATAGCATAACCGTTGGCGTGAGTTCCAAAGGTTCCTTCATGAATTTCTTGAAGTAACATGTCTGTTTCACGTATGTCAACACATCTGAGCAGGACCATGTCGTGGTTTCTCTTGTATAACACATCATTGCTGAGGAAGAACTTGGATGCCAATCTTCTTAGAGTCTTTTTGTCAAGAGTTGTAGCATCGGCTGGATACTCTTGCTTTAGCAGATAATTCTTAATATCGTGGAACCAAGGCTTGTCATTAATTTCTTATTCAACCAGTTGACAATAGGCAAGCTCAGTCTTGCATTCAGTCCTGATGAATGTAGCTTCATTAACGAATATGACTTTCCACATTGAGGCTAACATAGCTAAAGCATCGACACTATGATTTTCAGTCCTCGGGACATGTTTAAAAGTGATCTCGTCAAAGTACTCAATCATTTCAACAATGTAAGCTCTATATGGGATCAGTTTCTCATCTCTGGTCTCCCATTCACCCTTGACTTGGTAGATTACCAAAGCTAAATCTCCACTCACTTCAAGAATTTTGATTCAGAGATCTATAACTGCTTCAAGACCAAGAATGCATGCTTCATACTCAACAATATTGTTTGTACATTCAAAATCTGACCTCGCTGTAAATAGGGTATAACCACCGTTTGGATTCATCAGAGTGGTGCCTATGTCGTGCCCACTGTAATTAGAAGAACTATCAAACATCATCTTCCAATGGGAACCAGGCTCGGGGTCCTCATCTGGTCCTGGCTCTTCATAATCTTTCTTTGTCAATATAATATCTTCGTCAGGAAAGTCGAACTTTAGAGGTTCGTAATCTTCAACCGGTTGGTCTGCAAGATAATCTGAAAAGATACTTCCTTTAATAGATTTTTGAGTCACATACTGGATGTCATATTCTGATAACAACATATGCCAACGGGCAAGTCTCTCAGTCTAAGCAGACTTCTCAAAAATATACTTTATTGGATCCATTTTCGAGATCAACAAAGTAGTGTGACAGATCATGTATTTCTTGAGATGCCTAGCGGCCCATGCTAAAGCACAAAATGTCTTTTCCAAAAGTGAATATCGGCTTTCACAATCAGTAAACTTCTTGCTCAAATAGTAGATGACATGTTCTTTTCATCCAGTCTCATCGTGTTGACCCAATACACAACCCATAGATTTCTTAAGAACAGTCAGATACATGAAGAGTAGTCTTCCTTTGATCTTCTCAAATGCTTGCTGACAATCAGAATTTCAGTCAATAATCTGACCCTTGCAGAGTAACTTGAATATTTGTCCATAGGTAGCAGCATATTGGAAATGAACATGGAGATATAATTCAGGCCTCCAAGAAAACATCTGACTTTTGTTTCAGTTTATGGAGCTGGCATTTCTTGAATGGCTTGGACTTTATCGGGGTCTACTTCAATTCCTCGTTGGTTGACGATAAATCTAAGTAACTTTCCAGATCTAAAACCAAAAGTACACTTAGCAGGATTCAGTTTCAATTGGTATTTCCCGAGTCGTTCAAACAGTTTTAGCAAATGATCCAGGTGGTCCTCTTCATTTTGAGATTTGGCAATCATGTCATCAACATACACTTAGATTTCTTTATGCATCATGTCATGAAAGAGAGCGACCATAGCTCTTTGATATGTTGCCCCTGCGTTCTTCAAACCAAAGGGCATAACTTTCTAGCAATAGGTTCCCCAAGGAGTAATTAATGTAGTCTTTTCTCTATCGGCAGGGTCCATCTTAATATGATTATAACCAGAGAAACCATCCATAAAAGAGAAAACTGCAAAACTGGTTGTATTATCCACAAGTGTATCAATATGCGGTAGAGGGAAATCATCTTTTAGGCTTGCTTTGTTCAAATCCCTATAGTCTACACACATTCTGACTTTACTGTCCTTTTTGGGTACTGACACAATATTGGCTACCCATTCGGGGTACTTCGCAACTGTTAGAAAACCTGCATCAAGTTGTTTTTTAACCTCATCTCAAATCTTCAAAGCCATGGCAGGTCTTGTTCTTCGAATTTTCTGCTTGATAGGCGGGCATTCTGGTTTAAGTGGCAATTTGTGAACAATGATATCAGTGTCGAGACCGGGCATATCTTGATACGACCATGCAAACATATCCGCATATTCCTCTAGAAGCTTGACCAATCTCTGCTTGACATCAGCCCAAAGTGTTGTACCAATCTTGACCTCTTTCTTTTCTTCATCAGTTCAAAGATTAATCAAATCTACCTGCTCTTTGTGCGGTTGAAGTTCTAGTTTTGAAAGATTGCCAATTTCTTTTAAGAGGTAAAAGCGAAAAATGGTAAATGAAATAACAAGAATTTAACAAAATGCATTTATTGATAATCATTTGAAAGTGGAAAGGTGTCCATACAAAATAATCCAATAGCCTTGGGCATAGCTATGGAATTTATGAAAACAACAAATAAAAGACAAATAAATTATTTTGACAAAGGAAAGGTTACGGGGATCTCTACTGCTTCCCAGTTGTCTAAAGCTGCATCACACTTGAATACCAAGTTGCTCAAGTCTTCGTCCTCATTATTGTCTTCGACAATATTAACTTGGAAACCTCCACTGACAAACACTTCCTGGACAGTCTTCAGACGACTTTTGACAGATGTAAAAGCTTTATCATTAGTTGGTTTGTAACCCAACCCATGACGATTCACCTTTGTCTTGACATTTATCACATCTCCCCAACCTTCGAGTACACCTTCTTCAATTGTTGATCTGGTACTCTTGAGAGATATAAAAGATAGATTACTCTTGCCCACGATTTCTTCGACTTCCAACAGGACAACATTGGCGACCTCAAGTGCTTGAAAAGAAGTTTCTAGAGCATCTTCATTAGCTTCTATGTAACATAATGAAGACATGTTACTTACCATCAAGTCGTCTTCCCCATGTACAATGACCAACTTATCATCAATCACAAACTTCATCTTCTGATGTAATGTTGAAGTTACGGTACCGACAGTATGGATCCATGGTCTTCCAAGTAAACAACTGTAGTTAGGATTTATATCCAGTACTTGGAATGTGATGTTGAATACATGCGGGCCAATCAAGAGCGGTAGTTCCACCTTTCCAATCACAAATCTGAGGGAACCATCGAAAGCCTTGACTATCAAAGAAGTAAGTCTCATTTCAGTCTCTTTGTAAGCCAAGTTTGTAAGAATTCTCTTAGGTAAAACATTTAAAGAGGAACCAGTGTCTACAAGCACCCTTGATAAATTATCTTCCTGACATTTCACGGACACATGTAAGGCACGGTTGTGATTCTGACCTTCTCTTGGTAACTCCTCATTACTGAAGCTAAGAGTATTACAATCAGTAATATTTGCAATCACATTATCAAACTGGCCAGTAGTGATATCTTGGGCGACATGAGCTTGAGACAACAACTTTTGCAAAGCAGTTCTATAAGCAGGTGAATTCATCAACAACGACATAATTGAGATCTTAGAAGGAGTCTGGTGAAGCTGATCAATAACTTTGTAATCACTTTTTCTGATAATCTTCAAGAATTCAGCATCTTCATCATTTATAACTACTTATTTCTCTTTGTCTTTGGCGGACGCTGTTTGATAACGCGAAATCATATCGTTTATTTGGCTTGATTTACATGCATTTATTTGTGACTATTGTTATTTTATCTTGATTTATATTCTATCATACGGTTAATTTACTTTGTTTTGCAGATTGTGGAGAATTTGGATTAAAGAAAGAATAGAAGAAGAAATGGAAGGGAAAGAAAGAAGAAAGAAAGAAATTGAGAAGAAAAACAGAAAGTACAGATTTTGTGCGTGTGACGCTCGTCACAACTTCCTCACGCTCGTCACGAGCATCACGGTCATCACAAGACCATCACGATCGTCACGTTCAACACGACCGTCGCAAGACCATGACAACCGTCACGAGCCAAGTATCAGAATAAAACAAAAGTCAGCACGACCCTCAACTAAATTTCTTCCTGCACTTTCTCCACTCACTGCCCACTACTGGAAGTTACTCACACTTCTTCCATAACTCACCCATGATCTCTAGAAGTTGAGAAATGAAAGATCTGTAGAAGCACATCTCAATCTCAAGGTTTTGATGATTTCAACAAAGACTCAAGCTCATTCCATGATTGCAAGCAAAAAGTCAAAGCTTACAAAATTGATCAAGATCAAGACTTGGACTCAAGCTTCGGAATTTTATCAAGCAATTCAAGAATCATGTGCAAATGTTCATTCAAGTTTCAAGATTTGGACTCAAGCTTCGGTATATCAATTTTCACTCCTTTAATTGATATACAAGTGTTCAAATATTTTTAACATGATAACATATTGCATTTGCATGTTTTTTAAAATCAGTTGAATTGGTATAACACTTTTTAACTCAAGCATTTTTTTGAGTTTTAACAATGTTAACCGATTAACCATATGGGTTAATCGGTTAAAGGCCTTAATTTTTGAATTCTTTGGAACAACGTTCAAGTGTTAACCGATTAACCTATAAGGTTAACCGATTAACACTGAACGAATTTTGAAAAATTGTTGCTGTTAAAATTCAAATGTTGTTTGAATATTATACCTTTTCATGTTTTGATTCTTACTCAATTATACCTTTTTTAAAATGGTGTTTTGCTCATATAAATTCTGAAAATTTCAAATTGAAAAACACCTCCAATAATTTCCAAAATATTCAATGAATCAAATTTACTACTTTTCAAATATTTTCAAATAGTTTCAAAAAGTGTTCATATTGTTCATACATTTTATATCCTGAATTTCGAACACTTGTGTTAATATTGAAGAGTGGATTTTGATCAAAAGGAGAAGATCAATCATTAGATTGATATTATCATTGTATCACTTTTAAAGTTACAAAAATACAAAGTTATTTCTATTGTGACTTGTGATCCAGGATTGTTGGACACAAGGGCTAGTGTTTGCAAGAGGATTGTTCTTGCACACTAATTGTTGATTAGTTGTTAGATTGTAGGCCTCACCGGTTGATGGTGTGATAGGTTGTACTTTCTAAAAGTATAGTGAAAACTCTCTTTCATGTGGAAAGGGGAGTGGAGTACCTTTGGATTGTGAAGGGAACCACTATAAATCTCCGTGTTCTTTTTTATTTCTGCCTTTACTGCTTTCATCACCAAGAACTTAAAGAGGAAATATTCAAGAGTTTCAAAAAACCGGAAAAAGTTTCTTAAGCCTAATTCACCCCCCCCCCCCCCCTCTTAGGCATACTCTGAACTTACAATTGCCATCAGAGCAGGTTAAGGTAACCTGTTCCTAAAAGATTCAGTATGGCTTCCACTAGCACTAACCCGGTTTTCAAAGACGGTGGAAGTAGTAATAAACCACCACTGTTTTTTGGAGAGTATTTCGATTTCTGGAAAATCAGAATGAAGGCGCATCTTGAAGCCCAAGAAGAAGGTATATGGGAAGCAATTGAAGAAGGACCACACAATCCAGTAAATGTGGTCAATGGCGTTGGAACTGCAAAGTTGAAAAGCACGTATGATGAAAATGATAAGAAAAAGATTCTTGATGAGAAGAAAGCAATCAACATACTCCAAAGCGCTCTTAGTATGGACGAATTCTTCTGTGTATCACAGTGTAGATCGGCAAAAGAGATTTGGGACACCTTGGTGGAAACGCATGAAGGAACTGCAGAAGTAAAAAGATCAAGACTCAACACTTTAAGCCAAGAATATGAGATGTTCCGTATGCAGCCCGATGAATCTATTGTTGCCTTACAAAAAAGATTTGTTCATCTAACAAATCACTTGATTGCTCTCGGGAAGACCTTCACCAATGATGATCTCAACCTGAAAGTCCTAAGATCCTTAGCAAGAGAATGGCAACCAAAAGTGACAACTATTTCAGAAAAGAAGAGTCTCTCAACGATGACATCCGCATCCTTATTTGGCAAACTTCAAGAGCATGAATTGGAACTTGGAATACTCGAGAAACATAAAAGTCAAGAAAAGAAGTCCAAAGGGATTGTCTTGAAGACTGACACAAAGGATGACAAAGACGACGAGACTTTCGAAGATGAAAATTGCATGCTTCTTGTAAAGAAGCTTGGTAAGTTTTTAAATAATAATAAAAGTTCCTCTTTTCCTAAAACGAATAGACATTTTAGGAAAAAGGATGCTTCCACTTCGAACCAAGAAGTCACCTGTTACGAATGTGGGAAACAAGGCCACATAAAGCCGGACTACCCGAAACTTGTAAAGAAAGGAGGATTTAAAGGCAAGAAGGATTTCAAAAATAAAAGGCTTATGTTGCCTGGGACGATAACAAGATAAGTTCATCATCAGAGTCGGAAAGTGATGAATGTGCAAATATGGCTCTTATGGCGTCACATCATTCCAATGAAGAAATTGATGAGGTTAGTAACGATTTTTCTATTTATGATAATGATGCACAAGAAGTCATAGATGAACTTCTAAAAGAATGCAAGACTTTGTGTAAAAGCATCTCATCCCAAAAGAAAAGAATTTCATTTTTAGAAGAACAACATACTACTTTTATAAAAAATATTAAAAATGAAAAGCAAAAATTGGTGGATGAAAAACAAAGTCTTGTATGCAAAAATTGTGAATCCTTATCTTTTCAAATTGTTCAACTTAAAAGAGTTTTAGAAAGATACGAAAAAGGTCAAATTGGCTTGGAGGAAATTCTTAGGCACCAAAGATATTCTAATGATAAAAGTGGATTAGGATATTCTGAGTTTTCCAAACCAAGCACAAATGAAACCATTTTTGTGAAAGCAAGTGAACAAGTTGTTAAAGAAAAGGCAAACAATTCTAAAATTATGCATCAAAGTCATAAAAAGAAAAGAATTGTGAAGAAAAAGAATTATGTTCCTAGATATAGAAGTCATTTTCGACCTACTTGTTTTTATTGTGGAATCAAAGGCCATACACCTAATGCTTGCTATGTACGCAACATTGGTGTTGCTAAAGGGCATTATGTGTGGGTTGAAAAGGATACTAACTATCAAGGACCCAAAGCAATTTGGGTACCTAACACTACTTGATTTTGTGTTGTAGGTATGCTTGAAAACAACTTCTAATCAATGGTATCTTAATAGTGGTTGTTCTAAGCATATGACGGGAGACATAAACAAATTTTCAAGTCTATCATTAAAGGCTAAAGGATACGTTAGTTACGGTGATGATAATAAAGGAAAGATTCTTGGAGTTGGAACCGTTGGTGCACCTCCATGTACGATTATCGAAGACGTTCTTTATGTGGAAGGCCTTAAACACAACCTACTTAGCATAAGTCAATTGTGTGACAATGGGTTCCGAATCAACTTCACAAAGGATGAATGTTTGATAGAACATGAAGTCACCCATGACATCTTGCTAAAAGGTAAAAGATTTAATAATATTTTTATGATCTCTATTGATGACTCTTCCTTGAAGGTAAAATTTCTTATGGCGAACAACAACGAGGCGTGGCTTTGGCATAAAAGATTTGCTCACATTCACATGGAGCATTTAAACAAGTTGATAAAGCATGATCTAGTTGTTGGTCTTCCAAAGATAAAATTCATCAAGGATAAGTTATGCGATGCATGTCAAAAAGGGAAACAGACCAAGACAACTTTCAAATCCAAGCAAGTGGTTTCTACATCAAGACCACTTCAATTATTGCATATGGATCTTTTTGGTCCATCGAGAACGAAAAGCTTTGGAGGTAGTATTTATGCTTTAGTTATTGTTGATGATTTCTCTCGATACACATGGACATTATTTTTAGTGCAGAAAAATGATGCTTTCAAAGCATTCAAGAAGTATGCGAAGCAAATTCAAAATGAGAAATCACTCACCATAGCCTCCATAAGAAGCGGCCATGGTGGAGAATCCCAAAATTCAGATTTTGAAGATTTTTTGCGAAGAGCGTGGAATTTCTCACAATTTTTCCGCACCAAGGACTCCTCAACAGAACGGTGTCATAGAACGGAAGAATAGGTCACTGGTAGAGCTTGCTAGAACAATACTTAGCGACTCAAATCTTCCTAAATATTTATGGGCATAGGCTGTTAGCACGACATGTTTCGTAAGCAACCGTGTATATATTCGACCAATTCTCAAGAAGACTCCGTATGAGCTGTTCAAGGGTAGGAAACCAAACATAGCATTTTTCCATATATTCGGATGCAAATGTTTTATTCTCAACAACAATAAGGACAAGCTCGGTAAGTTTGATGAGAAGTCCGACGAAGGTATATGTCTTGGTTACTCTCTTTCTAGTAGAGCTTTTAGAATTTTTAATAAAAGAACTCTTACTATTGAAGAATCCATTCATGTTTCTTTTGATGAGACTAACCCCTCGAAAGAGGATAATATTATTGTGGATGATGATGATGATATAGTAGGTTCTTCACAACAACAAGAAGAGACTTCAAAGAATCAAGCAATACCACAAGAAGATGTCACTCAAATCATCGAAGAACATCAAGATCTTCCGAAGGAATGGAGAATGCATAGAGATCACCCGATAGATAAAGTTATTGGTGATATTAGCCAAGGCGTTGCAACTCGACTAAATCTTAAGAATGCTTGTCTCAACATGGCTTTGTGTCTCAAATTGAACCAACCAAGATTTATGAACTCTTAGGCGACGACCAATGGATTGTAGCGATGCAAGAAGAACTCAACCAATCCGAAAGAAATCAAGTTTGGAATCTCGTACCAAGACCAGACAACAAGCACATCATAGGAACGATATGGGTGTTTAAGAACGAACTTGACAAGAATGGGATCATAGTTCGTAACAAAGCAAGATTGGTCGCACAAGGCTACAACTAGGAAGCAGGAATTGATTTTGATGAAACGTCCGCTCCGGTAGCAAGGTTAGAAGCAATTAGATTATTACTTGCTTATGCTTGTTCTATGAATTTTCAGTTGTTCCAGATGGATGTCAAAAGCGCTTTCCTGAATGGATATATCAATGAAGAATTCTACGTCAAACAACCTCCGGGTTTTGAAGACTTCAAGAATCCCTCGCATGTTTACAAACTGAAAAAGGCACTCTATGGACTGAAACAAGCACCGAGAGCATGGTATGACTGGCTTAGTAATTTCTTATGTGAAAAGGGATTTACAAAAGGAAAGGTTGACAAGACGCTGTTCATAAAGAAGATCAAGGGTAACACCTTATTGGTTCAAGTCTATGTCGATGACATCATCTTCGGATCAACAAACAAAGAGCTTTGTGAAGAATTTTCACTTATGATGCAAGGAGAATTCGAGATGTCCATGATGGGAAAATTGAACTATTTTCTTGGACTACAAATCAAGCAAACAAAGGATGGCATATTCCTCAACCAATCCAAGTACTGCAAGGAATTGTTGAAGAAATTCGATATGCATAGTTGCAAGGTGATGTCCAGTCCTATGGGATCCAGAACGTACGTTGATCAAGATGAATCTGGTACTCCAATTGATATTACAAAATATCGAGGTATGATCGGTTCATCATTATATTTGACGGAAAGCCGTCCTGATATCATGTTTAGCGTTTGTCTGTGTGCACGCTTTCAAGCAAGTCCGAAGGAATCACATCTCACTGCCATGAAGAGAATCATAAAGTATCTTGTTGCGGTGAAAATTGGATATCAAGCTATTAATTAACTTGAACCTTATTTCTTTTGCAACCGATCTTTAATTTATCCAAAGGAAAGGTCTCAAGAAATAAAAACTTTTTTCGCGATGTAAACAACGCTAAGAGATTCGGGGATCGGGGGTTAATTATATCTAGGGAAGGTATTAGCACCCTAAATATATGTAGTACTCTACAGGAACCTTTTGTTTGATTGATCGCTAAGTGTGAATTGTACTATGGTTTGGGATAAAGAAACAAAATAAACAAGGGCCTAAGTGATTCTCTAAGTTTGCTCGCAAAGACGTCGCATCTTCTGCCTACGTATCCTGACTAGGATAGAATCAGAGCAATCGTAGTTCACCTCACAAGGGAAAAGAACACTTGATGACGATCAAGGTTCAAGGGGGGAACAAATATGACAATGTTTGTATGGAGTTTGACAAAACTCCCTAATCTAAGTTGTATTAAAAAGGGGAAAGTAAGAAATCATGGCGATGATTCTTACACTGAGTTGACGAACTCTTTCCTAGGGTTCTAGTTGAAGAACGCTCCTAGTACAGGTGGGTTTCTTAGACTTAAAGCAAAGTCTAATGGCTTCTAAGCTAGGGTGAAAATGAATTAACAAAGTCAAGAGAGTGTGATTAATTGTCCAAGACATTGAGGGTCAAGAGGACAGACCTTCCTTTGGAGGGAGACTGGGGAAACGACTTGGACGAGAACTAACGAGTTTCGTTGCTTGGGGATAAAAGAAAATACAATTATAGACAAGATGATAATCAAGGTAAAGCATAATCATGGTTACAACAATTAAATAATAAGAGATGGTGAGGATGAAACATGATGATAACCTTTAACAGATGGAAAAGGCCGATAATGTGACGACAATTCGTACTTAATGAAAATTAACAGATGAAAATGGTAATAACCAAGAAATAAATCCTAGCATGTTAACTAACATGTATGTACATGGTTTCAAACAAGTATCGAGAAAAATATTAAAGGGAACCACATAAACATTCATCTGCAACTACGTACACGATCGCGTAAACGCGCACACTTGCATATAAACAAACTTGGTGATAAATTGTGCAAACATAAAAAATAAAAGTATGGCATGAAAATACACATTAATACGAACACAACAAAAAAAGAACGGACGGAAAACAATGAGAAACGAGTGAGATATGAATTTTCGAAGTTTACACGAAAAATTACAAAATTAAACAAAAGAGTTGCCCTCCTCAGGGGTCAAACTCAGGAACAAGGGGTGAAAGGCGCATGGTCATACCACTGAGGTGGCTATACATCCATTGATGAAGCCACCCCTAATTAATTATAAGGGTAAGTTGGTTCTATGGCTGGGCAAGATTACACATAACCGGACATTTACGTTTTGTATCGTATCACCCTAACCGTTTATCGGAATGGAACAAAATTTATATGGATTTGGGGTAGAATCAAACAAGGAATCTAATGGTGGTCTTAGTTTTCCAAAATTCTCAACCCACTGCAAAATTCGACAACTGCTGTATTGAAGTGTAATGAGATGCATTTTGATATGTGTAGCCTCACACACTCATGTTCAAAACATATCAACCATGTACACATCATAGATAAATGGTAATGAATGAATTCAAGTCAATTTTGTGGTTAAAAATGCACTGTTATGAAAAGTCACATACAAGATGCAAAGTTGACATGAAATTATGCATGAAAGTAGGTATTTCAAGTTCAAGGTAACCATTGATCATAACAACCTTCTGTACACCTCCAACACAAGTTAAGGAATGAGTTTCAAATGAATTTTAAAGGCTGTACTGACTATTTTGAAATTTGGTGATTCAAAGTGCATTCTTTGTGTGTGATCATGCATTTTTGTGTGTGATGTGTGTTCTAATCAGTTTTAACTTCAAATGACTATACAAACACATTATAAATGATAAATATGAAGTGCTAGATCAAGTATTTCAATTCAAAACCAACTGCTGCAGAAAATGGTGTGTGATATGTCACTTTGTGAAGAAAATGAGCATTTGAAGAGTGAATTTTCATGAAAGTGAATTTTAGTGCAAAGTGATCATGCCAACATTTCACAAATGACTAATATGAAGTGTGTGTAATGTGTCTTTGGTGAAAAATAAGTTCATGCAAAAAGTAGCTTGTGAGGTGTTGCTTTTGTGAAGAATCATGCATTTTGAAAAGTGAGATTTCATTACATTATATTTCAGTGCAAAATGATCATTCCAACATCTCATAAATGACTAATATGAAGTGTATGTGATGTGGTTTGAGTGAAAAACAAGTTTATGCCAAAAGTAGCATTGGTGTAGTTTGAGTGTGTGTGAACAGTGGCCATTTGAAGCATGAAGCATAACAAGTTGTTTTCAATGCACGGTAATGATGCTAGTATACTTCAATTGATATCCATGAGGTATTCTAATACAAGCTTGATGCCAAAAACCAATTTGTGGCATTGGAGTGATTTGATGAGTTTTGAAGCATTTGTGGCAACATATGAATTTGGAGTCTATGCACAATTTGAGCAATGTAAATATATAGGCATACCTAAAATGCACATAGAAACATGTTTGCAAGATAAAATCAGGTCTGTGATGCCTTATGCAAAAAATGAATTTTCAACTTGTAATTTGTTTTGACAATAGCAGTACTTTCCTTTTAATAGCAGCAAAACAACAATGAATCAAATCAATTGACTTTCAATACCAAGTTTAAATTTCATGACAGCAGGCTGGGGGTTTCTGCTTTTAAAGCTAAGAGCCAATGTTTTTTGAATGTCAAGCATAAGCCTTGATAGTAACAGTTATACTAAACACAAATCATGAAAGAGAACACCCTAACATCATGGTGAGTAATATGATGCTCAATCTGGTACAGTAGGACCAATCATTATATTATGATAATCCATCCAAATAAAATGTCATGCATTGATGTATCCCCTAAAGGAAATCCCTCCTGCACTTGCCTACTGAGCTTGCAGTATATTGAGGCCAACACCAAACACTAGAGCCTCAACAGCCTAAACTTCAATGAAACAGCATATACACAAACATAAAGTCCTGACAGCAACAAGTATTTGGCTTGACAAACCAGAGCTATAGCAACACAAATCAAGTATGCTCACACTCCATAGGCCCATGTTTCTTAGGTACAGCCAAAATCATACCAGCAACACATTAGAAACTAGCAGCTTTTTAAAACAAACAAGCTTGTATTTTCAGCAAATGACTTAGATCAATCCATTTTGCTCAAATGCTTGGGATGGCATAACACATAGCATACTAACATGACAAACAGGTCAAAACAACTTATGCTCATACTCATGAGAACTTTTATCATGCATAAGACACATATCATGGAAGTCAACAAGATGTACATAGCTTAAATTCTACCAAAACACTCAAAAATGTGATTTCATGAAAAATTATGCTAAAGACAATAAGAAACAGATATGTACCTCTTGATGACCCTTTTGGATATGCTAGAATAGTTGAGAAAACCAGAGACCTCTTACTTCACTTTCTTGCCTTTGAACTTTTCTTCAACTTTAAGCAACAATGCACTTATGATGCCAAATGAAGAGATAGGGGTTTCCAATTGTTGATTGGTGCTTGAACAGTTGAGAGATGTTATTTATGAGGTGTATGAATGATCAAAACCTCAAGAAAAGGATTGGAGCAAGATTTGGAGATTTTTGTAGCTTTGGTCAAAGTATGATAGGTAGAAGTTTGACTTTTTGATTTCTAAGGTTTCTTGAGGTTTTAGTGGATTACAACTCTTCTATATGTTATTTAGAAGTTGTATGGAAGGTGTTTGAGGTGTTGGAAAGGGCAGAAATGATTTTGAGCAATTTTCACTTCATGACCATTTTTGGTGTTTTCATGGATTTTGGTGTTTTTGAGAATTTGAAGCAAGGAGTGGAAATTGTGATAACAGAGCTTCTATATGGTTTTTATCAGATGAATTGTGTCTGGAATGAGGTGAATGAGCCCTCCTTTTATAGGAAAAGAGATTGAGGTGCTTGCTAGGGACCTTTCTTCATCATGAAGCAAACTTGTGATATTTTGGAGTAAACCTTCAAGGGAGGGTTTTCATCATTGGTTCTGATACAAGGCTATTTTGTCAACATTTTCCACTGATTTTTGATGTTTGTAGCAGGATAGAAACCATAGGGAAGGGCTGGTGCAGCTTCACTTTACACCTCATGGTTGGAATTGTCAAACTTGGCAACTTTGCCCACTTGTATGGCAATGAAGTCCAAGCTTTGATTTTGGGCTATTCCTCCAAAATTTTCTCTTGTTTCATGCTACACATATCTGATATATCACATACAACAAGTTGGATCAAGAAAATTTGACAAAATTAGTGAAATAAGTCATTCTTGAAAATTGGCCAATGTGGGACTAAAGTGTGAAACCCTCAACTTTGCACCTATGTAACTTTCTGCTCATAACTCCTCTTGAGATGTTCTAGTACAATTTAGAAAGCCCTCACATAGTTCTAAAATATTCATGCTTTCATGAGTTTCAATTTCTCAAAGTAACTTGGCCAAAAAGCCCTCCAAAGTTGCTAAAAATGAGCTTAAAAAGTGAAATTTTCCTAAGTCTTTTTCCCTTCTTGAAATGAATTTGACCATAACTCAAAATCTATGCATTTTATGATCATGGACCACTCAGGGGCTTTTGTAGGACTTGTCAAGAGCTTCCAAATGAGCTCTGAACCAACTCAATTGGATGTGTGGTTAAGGAGTTATGGTTTAGCCCTTTTCAAAACCCTAATTTCCCGATTTCTCGATTACTCCTTCATCCTTGATCCAATGGTCATGAAAATTGATATGCAAGTCCAATATGACATAAGGAACAACTTTGTTTCACAACTTGAAGTCCAATTCATAAAATTTGGAGAGTTGACTTTTCGGTCAACCGTACGACCAATCGGTGATTACCGAGTCGCCTGTTGACATTCTGGACCTCCTGAGACTTTGAAACTTCTTGGATGAACTTTAATAAGCTACATAACTTCATGGACCTCAATCCCACCATTACAACACCTTCCAACATCAAAGTCAAACCACAATTGACTTTTACTAGTTAAAAACCCTAATAGGGGCCTCCGGACTGCACTGTTCTTGATTCTGAAATGATTTCTTCAAATTGGCTTCTCATTTGACATTATGTAATATCCTTGACCTTGTTTATTATTTGAATGAGCCCCAAAACACTGACCAATCACAAACCCTGAAGTTTTGATTTTGACTGCACGAAACCCTGATTCATCTACAATTTGACAAAGACAGACTTGCACTGTATTAAGGTTAGACAGTTCATGAGTATGCTCCTAAAATGATAATGAGAATCTAAGGGGTCAAAATTTGGGGTGCAACAGTTGCCCCTATTTAAATATCTTCACTAGATGGAACTGAGAGATGACAATCCTCGTAGAATCGCGGTGAAAGGTATTTAAATATTGAAAAACCGAAAATTTTGTTCCTTAGATTCGATGATATGCTAAAGGACAAGTTATGACATCCTCTGGACTCTAAATGATGCTTTATGATGATTAAATGCAAACAACACGGACGCAAAGATAATAATAAAAGAAACAGTAAAACAACCAATGACAAATGCGAGGACTCGACACTGGGGACTCGTACTGGGGAAAACTAAATTAACAGTTCAGACATGACTGATAATGTAAGAAGGAAAACTTCACATGGGGAATAGGCAAATCCAATAAAGATGACAATCTTTTTGGAAAAGAAGTACTTCACCGGGGAGAAGAATAGACTTTCACTGGGAAAAAGGAGATATTCTTACTGGGGAGATGGAGACTTAATTCCACTGGGGGGAAGGAGAAAAGCAGACTTCACCGGGGAAGCAAAAGACTGGATACAACCTCACTGGGGATGACCAGATGAGGAACTTCCTATAGCGAAGATTTCAAACGGGATCTTCAGGAATGGACTAGAAACAAGACTAAGCACACCGGGGATACTAGTGACGACTAGATCTCCGGGACTTGACTGGGAACATGGATCACTGGGGATATATCCTCAGCTTCTGCAAATAGTTCACACAGTGCTGGTAATCAAGAAACGTCCTGGGGAAATTGGTAACGACCAGAATTCCAAGTAATGTCAGTGACGACTGGTCTTTTAATGGTGATTGGTGACGACCAAATCAGGGTATCAATGACAATCGGTTATGAAACAATGCCAGTTACGAATGGGTTTTTAATGAAGATGGCGACGACCATGCTGGGGAATACCAATGACAATTGGTTACGAGGATGCTAGTGATTACTAGATCTTAGCTAGGGTGTTGGTAACGACCAAAACGAAACAGATTCCAATAACAATTGGACTCTAGATGATGATACCAGTTACAACTGGGTTTCAAAGGGAAAAAATTGGTGACAACCAACAAGATACCAATGACGATTGGATTTAGGCAGTGCCAGTGACGACTGGACTTCATGGGGAGAGTTAGTAACAACTAACAAGATACCAATAACAATTGGAACAATACCAGTGACGAACGGATTCCCCGGGGAAAAGTTGGTAACGACCAAACCAAGAGGTGCCAATGACAATTGGACTTTTAAACAGTGCCAGTGACGACTGGACTTATACGTGGATTTGTTAGTGACGACTAACGAGATACCAATGACAATTGGATTTAGACAATGCCAGTGACAACTGGACTTATACTTGGAAATGAAGCAAGTAATAACTTAGACTTCCCGGGGATTGATAGATGTCACCGAATCGGGGAACAAACGAATCACATTGATCCCATGATGAGGGGTGTATGTAGACTTGGGAAATAAACCCGAAGACCTACTGGGGAATAGAGCATGTAGGTAGATTTTGCTGAGGTGAATTCAAACAGATGTCCAGAAATACTTCGCTGGGGAAAGAACCTTCATATCATCACAAGAAATCCTGAGGGATAATCTTCAATCTTGATAACCATACATGGCCAAAGAACTCTTCGTCGCTCAACTTGCTAGCATTTCATTGGGGAATGTAAATTCTGACTGTGTATCAAGACTCCTGCTACCCTGAAGTTTCGGGGAAGTATGATTTTCCTCGAGTCTTTCCACAAGTTAGAACATTTTGTTAAATCTTTCCAAGTTATTTTCAAAAATTTGGACTTTAATGCTTTCAAAAACAATCGTTGACTAACGAATGATATTTTGCATAACAAAGAAAATAAGGAACTGATAATTTGCACAAGAAAGAAAGGCTCAAAAGGCTGATTTTATTTAAAGGATGAAATCTTGCGAATGACAATATTCCATGGAAACTTTACAAGTAAAATGGCAAAAGTGGATAAGGTTACATTGAATCCTGTGACCTAACTATCCCTAAAGACTAGAATTCTCCAAGATCCTTGCTTCTGACGAGAGCTGTTGAGATGAATCTTTGTTGAGTCTGCAGTGTTGATGACTTCGTCTGATGCAGCGAAACGCCTTTGTCCCTAATTTTTGCCTGGATCGCCCTTTCGGGTTTTCAATCCACCGGGACGCTCATTTTTGCCTAAGCCTCCCTTTCGGGTTTTCAACTTAGCGAGCTTTTTGATTTCTTTTCTCTTTTTTTCTTTTCTTCTCTTTTTTCTTTTTTTTACCCTAACTTTTGCATAAACCGTTCTTTTGGATTTTTCGGTTTATCAGGTACTTTTTAGGCGTAATATTTCCGAACTGCGTCAGAGTTTATCGAGTGTGTGAGTTGTTCTCCGTCCATGGTAGTAAGGATCAGTGAACCTCCGGAGAATACTGTCTTCACAATAAAGGGGCCATCGTAATTAGGCATCCACTTCCCTCTTGCGTCTTTGTGAACTGGTAAGATCTTCTTGAGCACAAGTTCTCCTTTGTGGAACTCTCTGATACGGACCTTTTTATCGAACGCTCTCTTGATTCTTTTTTGATACAACTGGCCGTGACACATCGCAGACATGCGCTTTTCATCGATGAGATTCAGCTGATCAAATCTTTCTTTAATCCATTCTGCCTCTTCTAACTTGGTTTCCATGATGACTCTGAGGGATGGTATCTCGACCTCGATGGGAAGAACTGCGTCCATTCCATATACCAGAGAAAAGGGAGTTGCCCCTGTGGAAGTGCGGACGGAGGTTCTGTATCCGTGCAGGGCAAATGGTAGCATTTCATGCCAATCTTTGTAGGTTTTAACCATTTTCTGCAAGATATTCTTGATGTTTTTATTTGCAGCTTCCACAGATCCATTCATCTTTGGACGGTAAGGGGAAGAGTTGTGGTGTTCGATTTTGAAATCATCACATAATTCTTTCATGACTTTGTTGTTCAGATTGGTACTGTTGTCTGTTATAATTCTGCTTGGGATCCCGTAACGACAGATGATCTCCTTTTTAATGAAACGAGCCACCACTTGACGTTTGACATTGGTGTAAGATACAACTTTAACCCATTTTGTGAAATAGTCGATGGCAACCAGAATGAAACGGTGTCCATTTGAAGCTTTTGGCTCAATTGCCCCAATCATGTCAACCCCCCATATAGAGAAAGGCCATGGTGACGACAGTACATTCAACAGTGTTGGAGGCACATGCATTTTGTCCGCGTAGATCTGACATTTGTGACATTTTCTGGCGTACTGAATGCAGTCGGTTTCTAAAGTTAACCAATAATAACCAGCTCTCAAGATCTTTTTGGACATGGCGTATCCGTTGGCGTGAGTACCAAACATTCCTTCATGAACATCTTTCATTAACAAGTCCGCTTCTCTTTTGTCAACACATCTGAGTAAGACCATATCATGATTTCTTTTGTAAAGTACACCATTGCTGAGGAAGAATTTGGATGCTAATCGTCTCAGTGTTTTCTTGTCAAGTGCTGTAGCATCTGCGGGATATTCTTGTTTCAACAGATAATTCTTTATATCATGATACCAGGGTTTGCCATCGGTTTCTTCTTCAATCATTTGACAATAAGCAGGCTCTGTCTTGCGTTCAATTTTGATAAGTGTGCCATCATTGACATCTCTAGTTTTCCACATCGAGGCCAGCATGGCTAAGGCGTCGGTGATGTGATTCTCTGCTCTTGGAACATGTTTAAAGGTGATTTCGTCAAAATACTTGATCGTTTCAATGATATAAGCTCTGTAAGGGATCAGGTTTTCATGTCTTGTCTCCCATTCACCCGTGACTTGGTAGATAACCAAAGCTGAGTCTCCACTGACTTCGAGATTTTTTATTTGGAGATCAATGGCTGCTTCGAGACCAAGGATACACGCTACGTATTCAGCAATGTTGTTTGTACAATCAAAGTCTAGTCTGGCTGTAAACAGAGTGTAACCCCCTTCAGGATTCATCAGAACAGCACCCACACCATGTCCACTGTAATTGGAGGAACCGTCGAACATCATCTTCCACCAAATATTTGTCTGTTGACCTTTATCAGAACTTGTTTCTTCACAATCTTTCACTAACATGATATCTTCATCCAGAAAATCAATCTTCAGAGGTTCATAATCTTCGACAGGTTGATCTGCGAGATATTCTGATAACACACTGCCCTTGATAGATTTCTGAGCCACATATTGAATATCATACTCTGATAGTAGCATATGCCACCGGGCGAGTCTTCCGGTTTGTGCAGGTTTCTCAAAGATGTACTTTATTGGATCCATTTTCGAGATCAACAAAGTGGTGTGACAAATCATATACTGCCTCAAACGCTTAGCGGCCCATGCTAAAGCACAACAAGTCTTTTCTAGGAGTGAGTATCTGCTTTCACAATCAGTAAATTTCTTGCTCAGATAATAAATGGCATGCTCCTTTCGTCCGGATTCGTCTTGCTGGCCCAGAACTCAACCCATTGAATTTTCAAGTACTGTAAAATACATAAAGAGAGGCTTTCCCGGAACAGGTGGTATCAAAATTGGAGGTTCTTGGAGATAACCTTTGATTTTATCGAACGCTGTTTGACAATCAGAATTCCATACAACTGTTTGATCCTTTCGTAACAACTTGAAGATCGGTTCACAGGTAGGGGTCATATTGGAAATGAACCTGGATATGTAATTTAACCTGCTAAGAAAACTTCTAACCTGATTTTCGGTCTGTGGAGCTGGCATGTCTTGAATGGCACGAACTTTGTCTGGATCCACTTCAATCCCCTTGTGGCTGACAATAAAACCAAGTAATTTTCCTGATCTGACTCCGAAAGTGCACTTTGCGGGATTCAATCTCAACTGATATTTCCGGAGTCTTTTGAATAACTTCAACAAATGTTCTAGATGGTCTTTTTCGTTTTGAGACTTGGCGATCATATCGTCGACACACACCTCTATTTCTTGGTGCATCATGTCATGGAACAACGCTACCATATCCTTTTGATAAGTTGCGCCTGCATTCTTTAGACCGAACGACATCACTTTATAACAATACGTCCCCCACGGAGTGATGAAGGTTTTCTTTTCCATGTCGTCAGGATCCATTTTGATTTGATTGTAACCAGAGAAACCGTCCATAAAGGAAAACACTGCAAACCGAGCTGTATTATCTACCAAAGTATCAATATGTGGTAAAGGGAAGTCGTCTTTCGGACTGGCTTTGTTTAAATCTCGATAATCTACACACATCCTTACCTTTCCATCTTTCTTTGGTACAGGGACAATGTTGGCTACCCATTCTGGATACTTGGACACTGCAAGGAAGCCTGCATCAATCTGCTTTTTTTACCTCATCTTTGATTTTGAGAGCCATGTCGGGTCTGGTTCTTCTGAGTTTCTGTTTAACCGGCGGGCATTCAGGTCGGAGTGGTAACTTGTGAACCACTATGTCTGTATCCAAACCCGGCATATCCTGATAAGACCAAGCAAACACATCTACGTATTCTCTTAAGAGTTCCTTTAACTGCTGTTTTACTTCTGCCCCTAGGGCTGCCCCAATTTTGAATTCCTTCACATCTTCTTCAGTGCCCAGATTAATAACTTCCAAATGTTCCTTGTGCGGCTGAAACTCGGTGTACTCAGACTGTGCCCATCTTACCAGTTCCTCAGGGACTTCAAAATCTTCATCCTCGTCTTCGGCTTGGTATATTGGGGAATCCAAGTCTGGAGGAAATGCAAGGTTACAGGATTCAATGGGGTTATGTTCATCAATGCATGTTTGAGGGGTTTACTTTATTAAAACACACAACAACAAACGCAACACATACAGAGAAAGAGAAAATTGTTTTTGTTTTGGTTTTTTGTATTGCCATTTTTCTTTCAAAGTAAAAGCAAAAAGACGGTAAAAGGAACAACACGAGGAATTTTAACAAAATAGTCCATTTTCATTGATATTTCTTTGAAAGCATGGGGCCCTTACAAAACATTCCTATAGCCTTGGGCACGGCTATGGAGATTTTAAAACAACAAAGAAAGAAAACAACCAATTACTTTAACTCAAGAAAAACTACAGGAACTTCGACAGCTTCCCAGTTGTTCAAAGCAGCTTTGTCATGATACACTAGTTGTCCTATGTCTTCATCTTTAAGATTTCCTTCCACGGTGTTGATTTGAAAACCACCACTGACGAATATTTCTTGAATAGCCTTTGGCCGGCTGTTGCCATGCATCGGTTCTTCACCTTGAGTTGGTTTGTAACCCAACCCCTGGCGGTTCATCTTCGGCTTTACCTCAATGACTTATCCCCATCCCGCGGGAGTTCCTTCTTCCAGCGTAGCTTTGGCGCTTTGAGCAGATGCGAAAGTTGGACCACTTTTTGCCACCGTCTCCTCTATCATCACTGCGTTTGCTATTTCTAGTGCTTGGAATGATGTGTCTAGCGCGCCCTCTTCTGCTTCAATGTACTGGAACAATGAAAGATTACTGACCATTAACTCCTCCTCACCATGAACAATTATTAGCTTATCATTTACCACAAACTTCATTCTTTGGTGCAGGGTAGAAGTTACTGCCCCTGCTTCATGGATCCAGGGACGTCCCAGTAGGCAGCTGTAAGCTGGATTTATGTCCATCACCTGAAACACAATGTTAAATTCATGGGGTCCCACCAAAATCGGCAATTCTACTTCTCCAATGACCATTCTTCTTGAGTCGTCAAAAGCTTTTACAATTAATGAAGTTGGTTTCATCTCTGCCCCAGTATAGGCTAATCTGGACAGTGATCTTATGGGTAGTATATTCAACGAAGATCCTGTGTCGATCAGTACACGGGCTAAAGTATCTTCTTGGCATTTGATAGATATGTGTAGTGCACGATTGTGATCACGTTTTTCCTTCGGTAACTCAGCATCGCTGAAACTTAAAGTATTGCACGCCGTGATGTTAGCCACTACTGAATCAAACTGCCCGAGTGAAATATCCTTGGTTACGTGTGTTTGTCTCAATACTTTCTATAATGCCTCTCGGTGAGCTGGCGAATTGATTAAAAGTGACAAATTTGAGATTTTTGCTGGCGTCTGATGAAGCTGATCTACCACCTTGTAATCACTTCTTCGGATAATCCTCAAAAATTCATCATTTTCTTCTTCTGTGCTTGGAGCTTCTTTTTCTTTGATTACCACAGCAGGAATAACTTCTTTTGGAATAGCTACTGATACTTTCGGCTGATAGATCCGACCGCTGCGGGTCATCTTGCTAGTGCCGACAATGTTGGTCACATCTTTCTGATTATCTGTCTGAACAACCTTTCTCATTTCTTTGTCCACCATGGTCACATCGTACCTCCATGGAACAACTTTTGTATTGTCATAATGGAACGGTCTTGGTTTTTGAACTACGATTGGTCGCGGTTGACCAATAGCAGCTCTGTTGAAAACTGGCCTTGCACCCCTGTTAAACACTGGAACTTTCTCTCTTTTCCTAGACAGGTCGAAAACTGGCTCTATTACAGAAACCTCTTCTTTTCTTACTTTACCACATACTTGTAACATCCCCTCATTTATCAATCTTTGTATATCTTCCTGCATCACATCACATCCACTGGAATTAACAGTACATTTTTCACAATTGTTATGAACACTTCCCAACAACCCTGCTTCTGTCATCTTATCATACAATGTCTTCAATGGCGTTCTGATTTTTGACACATCATTAATTATCTCTTCATCTGACTTTTCAATGGCATTGACCCCTCCATGGTTTGGCAGTGGGTTATTTTTGACGTTAGGTGGTACATCATAAAAGGACAGGATTTTCTTCTCCATCAATTATCTCACCAGATGTTTCAAGGCAAGGCACCCTTCTAGGTCGTGGGCGGCGACACCTTCATGGAAAGTACAATGGGCATTTGGGTTATAATGTGGAGATGTGGTATCCAGATTAAGCGATCTTGTCGTGATCAAACCCTGATGGACCAAAGATGGATATAACTCAGTATACGTCATTGGTATTTGTGGGAGTGGAGGTTTTGTGGTCGGCCTCCGATTCTGGTATTGTTGTCTGGGCTGTGGCATCCTCTGCGGCTGATTCTGTTGAAAGGGCGGAGCATTGGGCGCTCGTTGATGCCCTTTCTGGTTTTACTGATACATGGGCGTTGGTCGCCCTGACTGATAGTTTGAAACGGAATGGTTGAATGTTGGGGTCACAACTGCCACATATTGCTGCGGGGCATACTGTACCGGGTACACGGGTCTTTGTTGATGAAACTGTTGAACATAGTTAGGTTGGATTGGCTGGATGAAACTTTGTTAAGGAGGCTGATATTGCTGATATGGAGGTCTCACGGTACGATTTATTCTTCCCATTACGGCATTTGTTTCACCTTCTTTCTTTTTGTGAAACCCACTACTGACTTTCTTGATACTGCTGTTGTTAGAACTGCTGGAGCTGCTGGCTACCTTTCCACTTTTCATTCCCAATTCTACCCTCACTCCCACGGCCACAATGTCTGAAAAACTTGCAGACACGCTGCTGATCATTTTCTCGTAGAATTCTGGTCTCACTGTGTCAACAAACCAGTCTGTCAGTTCTTTCTCACTTAGAGGTGGTTCTACCTGGGACGCTGTTTCTCTCCACTGCTAAGCGTACTCTTTGAATGATTCTGTGCTTTTCTGGGACATGCTTAAAAATTGTCTTCTATCCGGGGCCATATCCATGTTGTACTTATAGTGCTTCATAAAAGCGTCAGCCAGGTCTTGGAAATTGTGAATCCTCGATTGGTCCAAACTTAAATACCACTTGGCCGGAGCCCCTTTTAAACTATCCTGGAAACAGTGGATCATTAACTTGTCGTCTTCAACGTGCGCAACCATTCTTCGATAATACATGATTAGATGTGTGCGAGGACAGGTTGCTCCAGAATATTGATCGAAATTTGTAACTTTAAACTTGGGTGGAATCACCAATCCGGATACTAGACACATATCTCTGGCGTCAGTACCAAAGATATCGTTCCCTTCCATCGCTCGGACCTTTCTTCCTATAGTTTCAACACTTTCTTTTAATTTCTCATGTGACTCATTCTCCTCTTCATACCCCTCAAGACCTTCGTATACTGGTGGAGGATCGTGAAAGACAGGGCGTGCCTGAATCTGTACAGCAGTTGGAGTATATGTAGGAATTGCCTGAGGAACTTCTCCCCCTAGGGAAACTGTCTGCTGAGTGACTCTTGGTGGAGGTACAAAGCCTGGAGGTAACCCATAGGTTGGTATATTTGCAATAGTAACATCCGTCGGGATTGGATCTGCAGTGATTTCAGAGACAACGGTGGCTCGAGTGTCCAACATTGCATGAATAACTTGTAAGGCTTCCCTGATCTGTCCCATGCCTCCTCGGAGCTCTCCGAGTTCATTGTCGATTCTGTCCACATCTAAGTTCTATTCTTCCATCCTTAAGCGAGCTTGGGCTCGGGTGTTGTATCGATGGCGAGGTCTCAGTGTGATTCTGAAGACAAGATAGAGGAATGAGACACGACTCAGGAACATGCGTATGTGATGCTTATGAAATGCGGACATGCAAATGTAGATTTAAACATTCAAGAAGATAAAAGCTCTATTTGCAAATATTATAACAACGGGGAAATAGACAAATCTTCATTGATGATAACTGGAGAGTTTACAACATCAAACTGGAAATGGAAATACAAGCTTCTTGCTTACAAAATACAGAAAACAACATCAAAAGATTCTAGATCCTTCTGCTGGATGGTCCTTCATCTTCAGACTGATTCTTCCTTCCACTTTGACGTACCACTCCTTGAAGTTCTTCCTTTTCTTGCATTACCATGAAATACTTACTTCTCCAGTCTTTCCCTTCTTCCTCGGCTTTGGCTAGAGCATCCTTCAATTCTTCTATTAGGGTGACCTTTGTTGGATGAGGCTCGAAACTGGTAAAGAACATCTTCAATGCTGCTTCTTTTACCCATGCCAAGTAAGTTTCAGAAATAGTGACGTCAGGGTAATCCAATGCAGTCATCCCTCTAGTGTTGACACGGCGCCAAGCATATATAATCTGAGCCTTGAAAACTCGATCCTTTCCCTCTTCAATATAAAAGCTTCTCAGGAGAGTGAAGTCCGGTTCGTCTTTCATCGGGTAACCTAGCTGACGGCGAGCTAAGATGGGATTGTAGATGATGCAGCCTTCAGTGCTGATGAGTGGGACATTCGGGAAATCTCCACAACTCTGAATCATAGGTATCCCTCCACAGATGGGGTCATACCAATTGATGTCGGTGTGTTTGAGTAATAACAACCTTTCAGTCCAGGAGAGACCATTCCGTCGATCCCAAAGGGCAGGTAACCTCGGCAAGTGTGAAATAAACCACTTATAGAGAAGAGTAGTGCAGCATACAACTCGTGCACCTCCATGACGATTACTACGATGAATGGAGAAATATGTATCAGCTAACAGTGTAGGTACTGGATTTTTGAGCTCAAAAAGAGTGACTGCGTTTGCTTCCACAAAGTTGTTGACAGTTGGGAACAAGAAGAGTCCGTAGATCAATAAAGCCAGAATGGCTTCAAATGCTTCCAATCTCTTTGCCTCTGCATAGATCTGGGCTTTTTCAAACAAGAACATTGTTGGTAAACCATACATGCTCCCTCGGGTAGTTAAATGAGAACGTACTTCAGTTACTTCTAGGTTCAAGAGATATGCAATAGTTTCTTCATTTGGAGTTCTTTCTCGTCCGGAGAACGGTCTAGGAGTAACGCTCACCCCCATCAGTGCGGAGTATTCTTCCAAGGTTGGGAGTAGTTGGTAATCTGGGAAAGTGAAACAGTGATAGGTTGTGTCGTAGAACTGTACGAGTGCTGATAACATTTCTTCGTCGACTTGGATCTCTAGTAGAGGCAACATATTCCCATATCTTTCTTTGAATGCTTCAGAATCTTCTACCAACCCTGCTAGTCTTTTAAGATTTCCCAGATCTGGGATTTGGAACATACCTCCTGTGGTTGTTTTCTTTCCCGAATTCATTGTGATAATATCTGCAAAATAAACTTTATTTCCTTGAATGTTTAAATAATTAGAATGCAAATGTAAATGCAAAAGTTTTATGGAACTCAAATTTACCAAAATATCCTTTCATTTCATTGATTTTTCAAAGGGGTATTACAAAAGATTTTAGTACATCTTACAAAAGCCCTAACATTACAACTCAATATGCTCTAAAAGAAAGTCCTCTCTCTTCTTGATTCTTCTGAGCTCTTCTTCCACCTGTGCTTTCTCAAGGATGAGTTTGTCTACCATAGCCTTCCAAGGAGTTGATTGATGGTTGGAATAAAATGCATCTTCCTGTGCCTTCCTCTTCTTGCTTGCAACTGCTTCCTCTTCTTTCAACTGAAGTTGTTTGTGGAGTTCCTCGTTCTCTTCCATAGCCACCTGATATTTGTACTTCCAGGATACCTCAGTCTGCTGTGACTTCCTCAGAGCAATTTTCAGCTTCTCTACCTCAGACATGAAAATCAACGGCTGTTCTTTTATTAAGACCATAGGCTTTTGTGGAGGATAAGGCATTTTCAACTGAATGGCCCTCTTTTGGACCCATTGGAGATAAGGTTCGAAAGATATGCAGTTAGGTCTTCCCAAGTCCTCTTTTCCTTTCCTGTGTATATGCCCCCATGCTTTGAGAATTTCATCTTTTAATTCTGAAACTCCTATGAAGAAAATACCTTCTACGTGAGCACTGCAGGGTTTGTCTTTTAGCGGATAACCAAGTTGTCGACGAGCAAGCACGGGGTTATAGCTGATTCCCCCATTTGTACCAAGGAGAGGTATATTCCCGAAGCTTCCACAACTATCAATGATTTTGAGTCCATCGTAACTACGGCTGTACCAGTTAATATCAGAGTGAGTAAGAGCCATAATCTTTTTAGACCACCATAATTTTCTCCAAAAAGTATGGGCTTTGGAAACAAACCATTTATATAACAACGGAACACAACAGACGATCTTCCCTCCTTTGTGAAGATTTCTTAGATGAACAGAGTGGTAAGCATTAGCTAGTAGAGTAGGTACTGGATTCTTCTTCAAGAATATTTTGATGGCATTGAGATCCACAAAGTTGTCAAAGCTCGGAAACAGAAAGATCCCATAAATAAGCAAGGATAGAATAGCCTCAAAAGCATCCATACTCAAGTGATCGGCATAATACTGAGCTTTCCCAATCAAGAATTTTGCAGTCAGCCCAAAGATCCCTCCTTTAGTAACCATGTTCTTATGAATGTCTACCAACCCGATACGTGTGGCTTTAGCAATTTCTTCCTCTTTAGGGTCCTTCTCCATGACGGGAAAAGGAGACGCATCAAGGATGGGTAACCCAATCAGACAGGAATACTCTTCAAGTGTCGGCACTAACTAATAGTCAGGAAATGTGAAGCAGTGATAAAGTGGGTCATAGAACTGGAGTAATGTGGAAAGGAGTCCCAGATCTATTCTCTTCTCCATTCTCAGTAGAGACAACAAATTCCCGTACCTGCTCTTGAACCCTTCTACATTTGTGATTAGAGTGCTCAACCTTTCAATCTCATCCACATTAGGGCTTTTGTAAGTGTACTTTATAGTTTTCTTTTTTCCATTGTCCATGATGTTCCTGATATTTTATAAATAAAAGACTCTGAGTTCCATAAAACTTTTATGACATGATGTTTATGGATGCAAGAATGCACAAACACAGGTAATCACATATTCACAGATTCACATAAGTAAACAGACAAGGTTTTGGGTTTGGATAATGAAAGAGGAGTCGAGGTCTACCCATCCCAAAAGGTGTGTATTAGAGCTTTTCTTTGCTGTAGAACAAGGTTCTAAAAGAGTTCCCAGAGTCCTCGATCCATCTTTCGGATATTATCAATTTCACGAATACTCAGTAGTCGATAATATTCTCAAGAGAATCTCGTCCGAGTGTAGTATCGCGTATCAACTATTTTGGAATTACTCCCTCATAGTCATCGCACTACATCCTAATAAGGCCAAAGTGGGGAAAAAGGTATCTAAAGGTCCTCAGTGTCATGGGCACCTATGTAGAAAGTAGCATTGTTTTCACGAATACTCGATCAACAATACTAACTCTTAAAAGGGCCTCCACTGAGCGGTGATTTTCTCAAGTCAGCTTGGTCGGGAATCTACTCCCTATAAGCCTTCTTGAATATATCACCTTCCTATCATAAGTACGCTCGAGCACGGGTGTAGTGCTATCTTACCACTTTAAGTTCCCCAAGCCAACAGTTCACAGATATATATATATACAAGTATTCACAAATAGCAATTAGTCAAACAAAATAGGTTGAACCCTCAAAATAAAAGCAAGTAAGCAATGTCCCCAGTGAAGTCGCCATTTCTGTTGCGGTGAAAATTGGATATCAAGCTATTAATTAACTTGAACCTTATTTCTTTTGCAACCTATCTTTAATTTATCCAAAGGAAATGTCTCAAGAAAGAAAAACCTTTTTCGCGATGTAAACAACGCTAAGAGATTCGGGGATCGGGGGTTAATTATATCTAGGGAAGGTATTAGCACCCTAAATATCTGTAGTACTCTACAGGAACCTTTTGTTTGATTGATTGCTAAGTGTGAATTGTACTATGGTTTGGGATAAAGAAACAAAATAAACAAGGGCCTAAGTGATTCTCTAAGTTTGCTCGCAAAGACGTCGCATCTTCTGCCTACGTATCCTGACTAGGATAGAATCAGAGCAATCGTAGTTCACCTCACAAGGGAAAAGAACACTTGATGACGATCAAGGTTCAAGGGGGGAACAAACATGACAATGTTTGTATGGAGTTTGACAAAACTCCCTAATCTAAGTTGTATTAAAAAGGGGAAAGTAAGAAATCATGGCGATGATTCTTACACAGAGTTGACGAACTCTTTCCTAGGGTTCTAGTTGAAGAACGCTCCTAGTACAGGTGGGTTTCTTAGACTTAAAGCAAAGTCTAATAGCTTCTAAGCTAGGGTGAAAATGAATTAACAAAGTCAAGAGAGTGTGATTGAATTGTCCAAGACATTGAGGGTCAAGAGGACAGACCTTCCTTTGGAGGGAGACTGGGGAAACGACTTGGACGAGAACTAACAAGTTTCATCGCTTGGGGATAAAATAAAATACAATGCTAGACAAGATGATAATTAAGGTAAAGCATAATCATGGTTACAACCAATTAAATAATAAGATATGGTGAGGATGAAACATGATGATAACCTTTAACAGATGGAAAAGGCCGATACTGTGACGACAATTCGTACTTAATGAAAATTAACAGATGAAAATGGTAATAACCAAGAAATAAATCCTAGCATGTTAACTAACATGTATGTACATGGTTTCAAACAAGTATCGAGAAAAATATTGAAGGGAACCACATAAACATTCATCTGCAACTACGTACACGATCGCGTAAACGCGCACACTTGCACATAAACAAACTTGGTGATAAATTGTGCAAACATAAAAAATAAAAGAATGGCATGAAAATACACATTAATACGAACACAAAAAAAAAAGAACGGACGAAAAACGATGAGAAACGAGTGAGATATGAATTTTCGAAGTTTACACGAAAAATCACAAAATTAAACAAAAGAGTTGCCCTCCTCAGGGGTCGAACTCAGGAACAAGGGGTGAAAGGCGCATGGTCATACCACTGGGGTGGCTATATATCCATTGATGAAGCCACCCCTAATTAATTATAAGGGTAAGTTGGTTCTATGGTTGGGCAAGAACACACATAACCGAGCATTTACGTTTTGTATCGTATCTCCCTAACCGTTTATCGGAATGGAACAAAATTTATATGGATTTGGGGTAGAATCAAACAAGGAATCTAATGGTGGTCTTAGTTTTCCAAAATTATCAACCCACTGCAAAATTCGACAGCTGCTGTATTGAAGTGTAATGAGATGCATTTTGATATGTGTAGCCTCACACACTCATGTTCAAAAAATATCAACCATGCACACATCATAGATAAATGGTAATGAATGAATTCAAGTCAATTTTGTGGTTAAAAATGCACTGTTATGAAAAGTCACATACAAGATACAAAGTTGACATGAAATTATGCATGAAAGTAGGTATTTCAAGTTCAAGGTAACCATTGATCATAACAACCTTCTGTACACCTCCAACACAAGTTAAGGAATGAGTTTCAAATGAATTTTAAAGGTTGTACTGACTATTTTGAAATTTGGTGATTCAAAGTGCATTCTTTGTGTGTGATCATGCATTTTTGTGTGTGATGTGTGTTCTAATCAGTTTTAACTTCAAATTACTATACAAACACATTATAAATGATAAATATGAAGTGTTAGATCAAGTATTTCAATTCAAAACCAACTGCTGCAGAAAATGGTGTGTGATATGTCACTTTGTGAAGAAAATGAGCATTTGAAGAGTGAATTTTCATGACAGTGAATTTTAGTGCAAAGTGATCATGCCAACATTTCACAAATGACTAATATGAAGTGTGTGTAATGTGTCTTTGGTGAAAAACAAGTTCATGCAAAAAGTAGCTTGTGAGGTGTTGCTTTTGTGAAGAATCATGCATTTTGAAAAGTGAGATTTCATTACAGTATATTTCAGTGCAAAATGATCATTCCAACATCTCATAAATGACTAATATGAAGTGTATGTGATGTGGTTTGAGTGAAAAACAAGTTTATGCCAAAAGTAGCATTGGTGTAGTTTGAGTGTGTGTGAAAAGTGTCCATTTGAAGCATGAAGCATAACAAGTTGTTTTCAATGCAAGGTAATGATGCTAGTATACTTCAATTGATATCCATGAGGTATTCTAATACAAGCTTGATGCCAAAAATCAATTTGTGGCATTGGAGTGATTTGATGAGTTTTGAAGCATTTGTGGCAACATATGAATTTGAAGTCTATGCACAATTTGAGCAATGTAAATATATAGGCATGTCTAAAATGCACATAGAAACATGTTTGTAAGATAAAATCAGGTATGTGATGCCTTATGCAAAAAATGAATTTTCAACTTGTAATTTGTTTTGACAGTAGCAGTACTTTCCTTTTAATAGCAGCAAAACAACAATGAATCAAATCAATTGACTTTCAATACCAAGTTTAAATTTCATGACAGCAGGCTGGGGGTTTCTGGTTTTAAAGCTAAGAGCCAATGTTTTTTGAATGTCAAGCATAAGCCTTGATAGTAACAGTTATACTAAACACAAATCATGAAAGAGAACACCCTAACAACATGGTGAGTAATATGATGCTCAATCTGGTACAGTAGGACCAATCATTATAGTATGATAATCCATCCAACTAAAATGTCTTGCATTGATGTATCCCCTAAAGGAAATCCCTCCTGCACTTGCCTACTGAACTTGCAGTATATTGAGGCCAACACCAAACACTAGAGCCTCAACAGCCTAAACTTCAATGAAACAACATATACACAAACATAAAGTCCTGACAGCAACAAGTATTTGGCTTGACAAACCAGAGCTATAGCAACACAAATCAAGTATGCTCACACTCCACAGGCCCATGTTTCTTAGGTACAACCAAAATCATACCAGCAACACATTAGAAACTAGCAGCTTTTTAAAACTAACAAGCTTGTATTTTCAGCAAATGACTTAGATCAATCCATTTTGCTCAAATGCTTGGGATGGCATAACACATAGCATACTAACATGACAAACAGGTCAAAACAACTTATGCTCATACTCATGAGAACTTTTGTCATGCATAAGACACATATCATGGAAGTCAACAAGATGTAAATAGCTTAAATTCTACCAAAACACTCAAAAATGTGATTTCATGAAAAATTATGCTAAAGCCAATAAGAAACAGATACATACCTCTTGATGACCCTTTTGGATATGCTAGAATAGTTGAGAAAACTAGAGACCTCTTACTTCACTTTCTTGCCTTTGAACTTTTCTTCAACTTTAAGCAACAATGCACTTATGATGCCAAATGAAGAGATAGGGGTTTCCAATGGTTGATTGGTGCTTGAACAGTTGAGAGATGTTATTTATGAGGTGTATGAATGATCAAAACCTCAAGAAAAGGATTGGAGCAAGATTTGGAGATTTTTGTAGCTTTGGTCAAAGTATGATAGGTAGAAGTTTGACTTTTTGATTTCTACGGTTTCTTGAGGTTTTAGTGGATTACACCCCTTCTATATGTTATTTAGAAGTTGTGTGGAGGGTGTTTGAGGTGTTGGAAAGGGCAGAAATGATTTTGAGCAATTTTCACTTCATGACCATTTTTGGTGTTTTCATGGATTTTGGTGTTTTTGAGAATTTGAAGCAAGGAGTGGAAATTGTGATAACAGAGCTTCTATATGGTTTTTATCAGATGAATTGTGTCTGGAATAAGGTGAATGAGCCCTCCTTTTATAGGAAAAGAGATTGAGGTGCTTGCTAGGGACCTTTCTTCATCATGAAGCAAACTTGTGATATTTTGGAGCAAACCTTCAAGGGAGGGTTTTCATCATTGGTTATGATACAAGGCTATTTTGTCAACATTTCCCACTGATTTTTGATGTTTGTAGCAGGATAGAAACCATAGGGAAGGGCTGGTGGAGCTTCACTTTACACCTCATGGTTGGAATTGTCAAACTTAGCAACTTTGCCCACTTGTATGGCAATGAAGTCCAAGCTTTGATTTTGGGCTATTCCTCCACAATTTTCTCTTTTTTCATGCTACACATATCTGATATATCACATACAACAAGTTGGATCAAGAAAATTTGGCAAAATTAGTGAAATAAGTCATTCTTGAAAATTGGCCAATGTGGGACTAAAGTGTGAAACCCTCAACTTTGCACCTATGTACCTTTCTGCTCATAACTCCTCTTGAGATGTTCTAGTACAATTTAGAAAGCCCTCACATAGTTCTAAAACATTCATGTTTTCCTGAGTTTCAATTTCTCAAAGTAACTTGGCCAAAAAGCCCTCCAAAGTTGCTAAAAATGAGCTTAAAAAGTGAAATTTTCCTAAGTCTTTTTCCCTTCTTGAAATGAATTTGACCATAACTCAAAATCTATGCATTTTCTGATCATGGACCACTCAGGGACTTTTGTAGGACTTGTCAAGAGCTTCCAAATGAGCTTTGAACCAACTCAATTGGATGTGTGGTTAAGGAGTTATGGTTTAGCCCTTTTCAAAACCCTAATTTCCCGATTTCTCGATTACTCCTTCATCCTTGATCCAATGGTCATGAAAATTGATATGCAAGTCCAATATGACATAAGTAACAACTTTGTTTCACAACTTGAAGTCCAATTCATAAAATTTGGAGAGTTGACTTTTTGGTCAACCGTACGACCGATCGGTGATTACCGAGTCGCCTGTTGACATTCTGGACCTCCTGAGACTTTGAAACTTCTTGGATGAACTTTAATAAGCTACATGAACTTCATGGACCTCAATCCCACCATTACAACACCTTCCAACATCAAAGTCAAACCAAAGTTGACTTTTACTAGTTAAAAACCCTAATCGGGGCCTCCGGACTGCACTGTTCTTGATTCTGAAATGATTTCTTCAAATTGGCTTCTCATTTGACATTATGTAATATCCTTGACCTTGTTTCTTATTTGAATGAGCCCCAAAACACTGACCAATCACAAACCCTGAAGTTTTGATTTTGACTGCACGAAACCCTGATTCATCTACAATTTGACAAAGACAGACTTGCACTGGATTAAGGTTAGACAATTCATGAGTATGCTCCTAAAATAATAATGAGAATATAAGGGGTCAAAATTTGGGATGCAACATATATCAAAGGAACAACGAACGTCGGATTATGGTATCCAAAAGGTAGTACTTGTTCTTTAATTGGTTATTCTGACGCTGATTATGCAGGATGTAAGACCGATAGAAAAAGCACGAGTGGTACGTGTCACATTCTCGGGAATGCACTAGTATCATGGGCCCGCAAGAAGCAAGCATTTGTGGCACTCAGTACAGCCGAAGCGGAATATATTGCAGCAGGAAGTTGCTGTGCACAAATTCTGTGGCTCAAGCAACAACTCCTCGATTACGGTATAGATCTCGGTTGCATTCCTCTTCGATGTAATAATACAAGTGCCATCAATATTACAAAGAACCCGGACATGCATTCAAGGACAAAGCATATAGATATCCGACATCACTTCCTTCGAGATCACGTACTGAATGGGGATGTAGATGTTACTTTCGTCGATACGCACAATCAACTCACCGACATCTTTACCAAACCATTGGCGAAAGAACCGTTTTTCAAAATTCGACGAGAACTTGGGATTCTCGATAAAGGTGATATCCGATCTTTTCTCTGGTTTATGTTTGCATAATGTATGTTTTCCAATGTTTGTGCATTCTGTTTTTAGCAATTTTTCCAAAATTCGCGTGTGTTAATCGATTAACCTATATGGTTAACCGATTAACACTGTTAATTTTTTACTTCTGTCTTAATTTTTTAATGTGTTAACCGATTAACCTATAGGGTTAACCGATTAACACTGATACTTTTTATTTTGGAAATTAATTTTTTAATGTGTTAACCGATTAACCTATATGGTTAACCGATTAACACTGTTAAAAATTTTCAAAAATCAGAAACGAAAAATTAATTAAAATTTTGGAAAATTAAGTGTGTTAAATGTGTTATTTATGTGTGGTTAATATTTTCTTAAACATCCAAATCATTATCTAAAGAATTCTTCTTCTTCCTCTTTGACTACACTTTTGGACTTCCAACCAACATTAAAACCCACTCACATAACACCATATATATTGCCCTCACATTATCCTCTCCTCTATCTCTCAAAACCCTAACTCATCCAAGAACCCAGAACCCTCAGAATCTCTCAAACTTCATCCATGGCATCTTCTCACAAAGGAAAGGGAAAGTTACCGGAATATGACTCTGCATCAGATGGAGACAGCATTCCTATGGAGACAACCAAGAAACGCCGGATGGATTTCAAGGTTCGTGTCCGTCATATTCTGCCGGTAAAGTACGTAAACCTTAAGGCTTTTCCTGCTTCATCCTTTGATTTTCCTGATCTGCTCAAATATCAGAAGATAAATAAGTTTATTTCTGATTCTGGAAATTGTTATCATGATTTGGTTAAAGCATTTTTGAATAAGCTATCTGTGTATCTGAATGCTGACGGTGAGCACATTATGGAAACCACTGTTCGAGATTGCTTCTTGAAAGAGAATCTGACAGATATTGTTGTGAAGTTGAAAGTTCCATCCTCTGGCTACTTTC
Organism: Lathyrus sativus; assembly: GCA_963859935.3. Taxonomy (NCBI): domain Eukaryota; kingdom Viridiplantae; phylum Streptophyta; class Magnoliopsida; order Fabales; family Fabaceae; genus Lathyrus; species Lathyrus sativus. The sequence continues at coordinate 674,075,616 of OZ012739.1, read as the reverse complement.
TCCAGAAAGGAGTTAACCACGTGGAAGGACCATGGTCTAACTATGACAAAATGGAATACTATTATTAGATCTGCAGGTTTCCAAAGGAGAATGTTGTAGCAAATCAACGAACGGCTCGCATGCTCTGTTATGCGAAAAATCTGACGGTTTCGGACCGGATGCTACATTACATAATCTGCTATGTGCTGATTCCGAAGGATTCGAATCATGCTCAAATCAATGACCTGGAAATGCAGCTTCTTTTAGCAATCAAAAACAAGATAAGGGTAAATTGGATTTTGACAATCATGTATCATCTTCAACAGCAACTTTCTCTGTCGACACGTCTTCCTTATACCAGGCTGGTTTCAAGAGTCCTTGAGTTGACGGATTTGGACCTTAACAGGGAACTGTTCACCAAGATGAAATCAACAACCAATGAGATAAATGAGATGACCATTGTTAAGAACACTGGTATTATCAAAGACGTAGACGACATTTATAACTATGCAGGCGAAGGATCCGCCTCAAACCAAGCCTACCCCATTCCCGAAGGGGGTATTACAAATGAGTTTCTCTATACTACTATGATGACTCAACATCGGGAAACTATGAATTGTCACCGAGAAACCTCCAGGGCAATTGCTTCACTTCGCAACCTCATCCTTACCGCTCATCCTTCCAACCCCGGGACTGTTGAAGAAGAAGAGGTAGATGATGAAGGTAGTGAAGAGGAAGAAGCAGAAGACGTGGATATGTCCGATGAAGATGTTTAAAAAATATTTGTTTCTGTTGCTTTTATTGTTTTTCTTTTCGGATATTGTTTAAGTTTTTAAGTTGTAACCGTACACTATTTGCTGCTTTTTATATTTGTTGCACTTTTATTTCAACCTTTTTGTTGTGCTTGATTATATGTTGTCATGTATGTCGATATTGCTTTTGTTTGGTTTTGAAATCTCCTTCCTTTTTGTTAATGACAAAGGGGGAGAAGAGCTTGCTGTCTAATATCTCTCTGTGCAGAATTTTTTTGCCTCTGTTTAGATAGGGGGAGAAACAAGAAGCAAGCCTAGATCGAACATCGTCAAAAGATATCGCACAAGACGCACATGTTTGTCATCATCAAAAAGGGGGAGAATGTAGAAGCACATCTCAATCTCAAGGTTTTGATGATGTCAACAAAGACTCAAGCTCATTCCATGATTGCAAGCAAAAAGTCAAAGCTTTCAAAATTGATCAGGATCAAGACTTGGACTCAAGCTTCGGAATTTTATCAAGCAATTCAAGAATCATGTGCAAATGTTCATTCAAGTTTCAAGATTTGGACTCAAGTTTCGGTATATTAATTTTCACTCCTTTAATTGATATATAAGTGTTCAAATATTTTTAACATGATAACATATTGCATTTGCATGTTTTTTAAAATCAGTTGAATTGGTATAACACTTTTTAACTCAAGCATTTTTCTGAGTTTTAACAGTGTTAACCGATTAACCATATGGGTTAATCGGTTAACGGTCTTAGTTTTTGAATTCTTTGGGCCAACGTTCAAGTGTTAACCGATTAACCAGTAGGGTTAACCGATTAACACTGAACGAATTTTGAAAAATTGTTGCTGTTAAAATTCAAATGTTGTTTGAATATTATACTTTTTCATGTTTTGATTCTTACTCAATTATACCTTTTTTGAAATGGTGTTTTGCTCATGTAAATTCTAAAAATTTCAAATTGAAAAACACCTCCAATAATTTTCAAAATATTCATTGAATCGAACTTACTACTTTTCAAATATTTTCAAATAGTTTCAAAAAGTGTTCATATTGTTCATACATTTCATATCCTGAATTTCGAACACTTGTGTTGATATTGAAGAGTGGATTTTGATCAAAAGGAGAAGATCAATCATTAGATTGATATTATCATTGTATCACTTTCAAAGTTACAAAAATACAAAGTTATTTCTATTGTGACTTGTGATCCAGGATTGTTGGACACAAGGGGTAGTGTTTGCAAGAGGATTGTTCTTGCACACTAATTGTTGATTAGTTGTTAGATTGTAGGCCTCACCGGTTGATGGTGTAATAGGTTGTACTTTCTAAAACTATAGTGAAAACTCTCTTTCATGTGGAAAGGGGAGTGGAGTACCTTCGGATTGTGAAGGGAACCACTATAAATCTCCGTGTTCTTTTTTATTTCTGCCTTTACTGCTTTCATCACCAAGAACTTAAAGAAGAAATATTCAAGAGTTTCAAAAAACCGGAAAAAGTTTCTTAAGCCTAATTCACCCCCCCCCCCCTCTTAGGCATACTCTGAACTTACAAGATCTCCTATAAATAGGCCTTAGATTCACAGTTTTAGGGGGAGGCTTCGACGTATCGAAGTGCTGCCAAAATTTATACTGAAGCTATTTTACTTCTTTTATTTCCTTTCCGTTTTCCTTTTAGTACAGAGCATTGTATTTCTGCAATTTTATTTCGCCAAAGTAGAATCCTGCCGACATTGTGGAGGATTACTCTTCAATTTCAGTACTACTTTCCAGGTTCGTATTAATTGAATTATTACTTTGTTTTCTGTCATAATGTATGTTTTATCATTTTACTGTTTATGTTTATTTCCGTTTGCATTAATTACCATGTCTAGTTAAACCGCATAAGTCGGTATGTAATAAATTAGTAGGACAATTCGATAGTAACCGGTGCCATCCTTTTTACAAACACTTTTCTGGCTGTTAGTTTTTAATCTAATCTTTCTGAATAAACCTTCGTCGCGACAGTGAGAAATTATTTACAGTAGTTTTGCCATGAAAGTGGGAAATTCATTAAGGTACGAATCGGCACGCGAAAACTGGGATTCGGACCGGATAGTAAAAACTAGGCATTTATTTTAAATATAGTGAAAGCACTTTAAAAGAAATCAGAACTTAGTTATTTTCAAAGAGTAATTTTAACCCCGAATGGGACTGCGAGAGCGTACATTCCGCCTTAGAATTATGACCCGAGTCAACAACCATCGTGAGGCAAAGGTCTTTAAATGGGTATTTTCTCCTGAAAATCATTTGCAAAAACTGTAAAGCACCGGCGACCTATCGAATCCCCGATAACTAAGGCATTGCATACCGATATCCCTTATTAATATATTTCTAAAACTAAAAATCTTTATTTCTTTTGTTTTTAATTTCGTTCGCATTTAACTTTCCTAATTCTATTAGCCTTAGCTTTATGCCGCAACAATAGATAACGGTAGGCTGACATTGGTCTCTGTGGATTCGACAAATCTTTTATATTACTTCGATATTTCCGTGCACTTGCAGACGCATCAAGTTTTTGGCGCCGTTGCTGGGGACCAACAGTCAATGTTGTGATTCCGTTGTTGTATAGTATAGACTAAGGCACTCTTATCTAAATTACTATGTATAACCCAAATTTTTCTTATAACTACCACCCCCAATATTATAACTACCATCCCCAATATTTTGAGGAACCACAAGATCCGCTTAAATCCGACCTCGAAATATTATTAGAAGATTTCAATACGATGCATTCTCACCCAGAGTCCCTCTACCATGACAACTCTCAATATTGTGAGGAACCGCAAGATTTCGACACATCCAACCTCGAACTATTATTGGAAGAATTCGATGCGACGCTTACTCACTCCAGGATAGAGTCTAGGATGGAACGCTTTGTGGAGACACAAACTCTCCAAAATGAAGATTTTAGAAAACAACATCTCCAAATTAATGAAAATCTCAAGCAGATGAGCAATATGGTCGATTCCCTCGTAACTCACAGCGAGGTTTTGGAGATTCAAACTTCCCTGCTTACACTAACACCTCTAGGACCCTTCCCTGAGAGACATGTGGATGTTGTAACAACCATTAATGAAGAACAACTAGAAAATCCTAGGGAGAGTGATAATGAGTCTGAGGAGAGTTTTGGCGAGAAAAGCATACATATTGAGAAAAATTCACCGGCACCACCCGAAAGAGAAGTTGTCGAAGAGGTAGAGAAGGAAGCACCTATTGTTGTTCCTCTTCCCTATACCCGACCTATTTCTTTCCCACAAAGGGATGTGGAAGTTAAGGTAGACTCCCAATCCAAAACATATGTGGAGGTATTGGAAAATATCCACACCAATGCACCTTTGTCTAAGGCCCTTCATAAGAAAAGAAAATTTGATGACCATGAAACTAGGGTCATCATTACTGTTAAAAGGGTAAGATTAACTTTTGAGGTGGTGGATGATATGACTAAGCCCAAATTTGAAAAACTGATACTTAGGATAGATCCAGAACCACCACCACACGTTCAAAACAAGGAACCACCCTACAAAAGAAAGAAACGAAAAGGTGAGGGATATGAGAGATGGCTTGATAAGTGGCCATGGAAACCGAAGACTATTCAAAGTTCGATCGAGGAACCATTCTTGAAAGAACCACCATGAGTGCTTGCACCCCTTGGTCGTCGAGCTATCGACGTTAAACAAAGCGCTGTGTGGGAGGCAACCCACAAGGTCTTTATTTTAATTTGTTTGTTTAAATTTGCAGAAAATAAAGAAATGTATCGCCTGTTACGCTTTAGCTATATCAAGAGCAGGATCAAAGAGGATTTAGCACGCAGTAGCAGTCATACAGGTTCTGTCTTTCCTTTTTCCACCTCTTACTAAAACATTGAGGACAATGTTTGGTTTAAGTGTGGGGGAGGTACCGCTTTCATTTTATCGCTTTTTAATTTGATTTATTGTTTTTTTTATCTATTTTAACGTTATGTCAAAGTCTTTGCATGTGTTGTCGAGTCTTTATGCGTGGTTTTCGCTTGTTATTCAATTTTCCCAAAATTTCAAAATTCTACCTTCCAACAATTTTTGCTCCGATTCATGACATGGTACACTGAGAGTATATAGGTTGTTCATTCTATGTTAGAAAAACTTGGGAAAGTTTTGATAAAATGGATATCATCCTGACACCCTTAACCCCCTAAATATGCAAAATCAATTTGAGTACCCATTATGCCGAAACCTTAAAGCTCCAGTTTCTTTTAGTAATCCCTAAGTAGTTTATTTAAGCAGTCAGCACCATCCTAAAAACACTAAGTAAGAAACCGGTGCAAATAAGTGTATGATCTCTAGTTTAAAATAAGAAGAAAAAATTATGAATAAAAAGACATGTTCCTTCTAAGTTAGGTGCTCCTCACCCGATCACTTAGCCCAACGTTACAAACTCTTTAAGTTCAATTGATGCTTAAGCATACTTGAAGAAAAAATGAAATAACAATAAGATCATAGTCACTAACAGGTTTACTTGCCATGAATGTGTATGAGATAACGGGCTTAATGTGATTGCACTATAATGAAATGGGGTGAAAAGAGAGCAAGAGATATAGGTTGAGCTATAATGGCATGATTCAGATTAGTTTGCATAAGTAGGGAGTTTTTGATATTTAGTACCTATCGATCTAACATTAACACTTTTCAAATCTTCCCTTGGAATAACCTTCCCAGATTCTTTGTCAATCATGGTAACATCATGCTTCCAAGGTACAACTTTAGAGTCTCTAAAGTGAAAAGGACTAGGTTTTTGAATGATCACCGGCTTTGGCTGATTAACTGCCGAAGCAACAACAGATTCTGGCATGTTGAACATAGGCTTTGGTGTACTTGATTTTGGAAAATTAAAAACGGGTACTTTGGTACCTGGCTCAGGCAAGTTGAATACGAGTTCAATCACATCAACTTCATCCTTCTTCAATTTACTACTCACTTGGAGGAAACCATCATTGATCAATCTTTGAATGTCAATCTAAATCAACATACAACCATTGGTACTGACATCGTAACTTGTACAATCATCATGACAAACCTTTGCTAAACCCGCCTCAAACATTTTTGAATGAAAGACTCGGAGAGGAGTCTTAATCTGGGAGACATCAAGAATTAGGCTCTCGTCAGATACCTCATCAACAACATTGACAGACCCACGAGTAGGCAAAGGGTTGCTTTTAACATTAGGTTGAGGATCATCAAAAGACAAAATCTTCTTTTCCATTAATTCTCTTACAAGGTGCTTGAGAGCATAACAACTTTCTAAATCATGGCTAGGTGCACCCTCATGAAATAAACAATGAGCATTAGGATTGTAATTAGCTGGCAGCGGATTAGGAGGTGGACCCAAAGCCCTTATAGTTATCAAACCTTGTTGCAATAATGAAGGGTACAACTCGGTATAAGTCACTGGGATAGGAGGACACTGCTTATATTATCTTCTGTTAGGAACATTCTGACAAGGTGCCTGATTCTTCGGTTGTTGATAGGCAGGAGCGTTGGGCACTCGTTGATAATTGGATGGAGCTTGTGTAGGCTGATAACCAGGAGGAGGTTGATAGACAGGTGGCTAATAAGCAGGAGCCGGTTGCACAGGCTGATATGCAGGAACTTGTTGATTGAAAGCTGGTGTAACAGCAGCTACATATGGTTGTTGAGCAAATTGAACAGGGTAACATTGTTGTTGAACATAGTTTTGTTGATGTTGCCAAGGTTGATTTCTTCTTCTGCTCGACATTACAGCGTTAGTTTCACCCTCTTTTTTCTTGTGAGAACTAAATGAAGTCTTCTTAGCATGGTCTTTGTTGGAGCTTGAACTACCAGCAGCACTTGACATCTTTCCACTTTTCAGACACAATTCTACCTTCACACCAACAACAACAATATCAGAAAAATTAGCAGTCATGCTACCAACCATTATTTTATAAAATTTCAAACGAACATTATCAATGAACCAATCATCTAATTCTTTTTCAGTCAAAGGAGGTTCCACTTGTGATGCGATCTCTCTATCTCTGAGCATACTCTTTAAATGGTTCAAAATTCTTTTGGGACATACTCAGTAATTGCCTTCGGTCAGGAGCCAGGTCCATGTTATATTTATAATGTTTGATGAAAGCATCAGATAAATCCTGGAAACTCTTAATGCAAGACTGGTCCAGACTTAAATACCATTTTGATGAAGCACCTTTTAAACTGTCTTGGAAGCAGTGAATCATCAGCTTATCATTATCAACATGAGCAACCATTTTTCGATAGTACATAATCAGATGAATTTTTAGACATGTAGCTACTTCATAATGATCAAAGCTAGGAGTCTTGAACTTTGGAGGGATAACCAGATCATATACAAGACACACCTCTCTGGCAGCAACACCAAAGATTTGATCTCCTTCCATCATTCTCAACCTCTTATCAATAATTTCCACATTTCCCCTGAGTTTCTCGTGACGTCCATCTTCATCTTCTTTCATATCAGAGACATCATAGACTGGTTGATGCTCATCGGAGTATGGTTGCGCATGAGTATGAACAGCAGCTGGTGCATAAGTAGGAATCACCTGAGGAGTTTTAGTAACAAAAGGAACAACTTGTTGAGCAATAGGAACTGTAGTAGGTGCTGGCACAAAACCCGGTGGAAGATCATATGGAGGTACACTTACAGTAGTAACAATAGATGGTTGAGGATCCACAACAGTATTTGGCAATCTCAGACACAACAGTGGGCTGAGTATCCATCCTCGCATGTATAACATGTAGCATCTCTATAATCTGCCCCACACTTCCCCGAAGGTCTTCTAATTCATCGCTGATACACTCAAGTTCTTGATTTTGTTCCGCCATCTTTTTACGAGCTCGAGCTCTGATGTTGTATTGGTGCAGAGGACTCAAGGTGAAAGAACTGAAGACGAGAGAACATAATGAGAAAAATGGAAGGGAAATGCACATGCAAAGACATGAATGCAATGCAGCGGTTTCAAGGATTTTATCGCCAAGTTGCAAATATTTTTGGAAAAGCTGGAAAAGGTTTATTTTAAACTCAAGATTTTTGTTGAACTTGCAAAGGACTGACAATTGAACTCCTTGAAACCGAAATGTTATGAATGCTTGAATTATGGATGCATAAACATACATATACAGATAATCAAACAGAATCCTAGGTTAGAGGGTCACAAGCATGGAGTCATGGTCTACCCATCCCGAAAGGTATGTACTAAGGATTATTTGTACCTGAAGAACAAGGGTTCTAAGAGGTGCCCAGAGTCATCAGTCCATCTTTCAGATATTATTAATTTCCCGAATACTCGGTGGTTAACAATACCCTCAAGAGAACCTCTTTTGAGTGTAATATCGCGTATCAACTGCTTTGGGGCTACTCCCTCATAGTCATCGCATTACGTCCTAAGAAGGAAAAAGTGGGGTAAAAGGTAACTAAAGGTTCCTAGCATCACAGGCTCCTAGGTAGATAGTAGTGATGTCTTCATGAATACTCATTCAACAACACTATTCTCGAGAGGGCCTCAACTGAACGGTGATTCTCAAGTCAGCTTGGTCGGGAATCACTCCCTATAAGCCTCGTCGAATATATCACCTTCCTATAATAAGTACACTCACGTCCGGGTGTAGGACATATCTCACAATAACATATAACCCAAGCAGGTACAGTCATATAAATATATATATACAAATAGATATTCAGCAAATAACATGTAAACAAGTTAGGGGTAATCCTTGAAAGTTAGTTTCCCCAGTGAAGTCCCTATTTTGCAGTGAGAATTAGATGTCAAGTTGTTGAATGAACTTGAGTCGCAAATCTTTGAATTCACAATCGGTTTTTGATTTATCCGAAGGAAAGGTTAAAGAAGGAAAAACCTAATTTGCATCGTAAACACAATGCGGGGAGATCTAGGGTTCGGGGGTTGGTTATACCTAGGGAAGGTGTTCGCATCCTAAGTATCTGTAGTACTCTATAGGAACCTCTTGTTTGTATTAGCGTTATTTGGTATATATTTGTTATCTGCTAAAGGGTTGAAGGTCAAGAGAGAGACCTAAGGGGTTAGTCCTAAGTATACTCGCCAAAAAATTGCATCTTATGCCTACGTATCCTGACGGGAATGGAATCAGAGTATTTGTAGTTCCCCTCAAAGAGGGTGAGGAACTCTTGACTGTGGTCAAGGTTCTAGGGGGAAGTAAATATTCATAGGAAAACACTTACATGGAGTGCGGCAACTCCAAGTCTAAGTTGAGTTGAAAGATAGGTGAGTAAGTATCCTCGGTGGGAGCTTACGTGGAGTACGAAGACTCCTGATCCTAAGGTTAGGATTGAATGGAAAGGTAATTAAGTGTCCAAGGCAGGACAAACGTGTGGAGTGCAGCGACTCCGATCCTAAGGCTACGATACGGGTAAGAGCTTGAAATTTTATGTTATGATGTAGCAGTCAACGAGTATAATCTCTTCCCTTGGAATTTCATAGACGCCCAGTAGAATTAAGAGAGCCAAAGTGAATAGATAACAACATAATGTAACAAATCAAGTCATGTGATCAAACACAAATAAATTATGATTCGATTGAAACCAAATATCCATAAGACGGGTTACGAAATGGACTATACGAAGTCGTATTCTGTACATCCAAAGTTGGCTAATAAGAGCAAAAATTGTTAGGATTTAATTAATTACTAATATAAATATTTCTTAACATCAAGTAAATCTAAAAAAGAACTAAATAGATGGAAATTTGGTTAAAAGCTAAACGATTAATTACTTAAACTTAATAAAGACTAAAAAAACGAGATAAACCAAAATCTTACTAAGCTTGAATTAATCTAATTCTAATTAATTAAATTAACTTATTCTAAATAAACTAAAGGGGTGTAGAAAAAAAAACTTGAGCTCAATCTTAAACAAAGCCCAAAATAAAACAGAGGGGGGAAGGGGGGTACCAACGGATTATAGAGTGTGCAAAAAGAAAAAAAAATGAGTCTAGGTCAAATGAACCCTACCCAAGCCCACTACATGACCATCATAAGACTCTTCTAAAGTACCAAGGCTTCTCGTTTCCTCCTCTCCTGTGAACAGCAACCACATTTTCTTTCGCAATACCCTCGTTGTCCATCATCCTCTTTCTCGATTCCATGGCTTCATTTCAATATCTCTCTCGCGGATCCTTTCCCTCACTCTCTTTACTTCCGTCTCCTTCATCTTCACACACCCTCTGTCCCAAGCTTTTGTCTACTCATCTTCGCTCCCTCACCATCAGTATCTTGAATCTCAACAGACTAAACTCCCGCTTCGATTTGTCGCATGCATTTTCAATGTCGACGATTTCACAATGGGTTTAAATCAAGGATAAACCGCAACAAAGCAGGAAATACTACAATTCTAACAAAATAAAGCCGAGAGAATTCCAAGATTACATGAGAATCGATTCGAGGTATGTTTCGAGATTTTTGACTTTCAACTTTTCTGCTTCTAAGTACCGCCATGTTTGGTATATGTGTGCGTATCTATTTTCGAATTGTTGTTGTTGTGCTGATGAGGTTGAGGCTTTTTGTGTGAAATTTTGTTACTGATGTTTTGTGTGTGAACTTTTTCGTGAAAGCCCTCCCCCCTCTTTGAATTGTACGTCTTCCCCACCTCCCTTATTCTGGTGAATTTCTTCTCTTTTTATAGCCCCGGTGATATTTCAAAACTATATGCATTTTAGACCAGTTTGTCTGCTTGATGAATGTATTACCTTTTTCAATTGATTTTGTCGGTGCCTGTTTTGGGAAGATTTTGCTGGCTGCTTTGAGTACGCTTTCTAATGTTGATGATATTCCCTTTTTTACGTGAACATGTCGGATACGTGTGCGTCAACATGAATGTAGTTTCTCTTTCTATTCAAACATGTTCATAACATTTTAAATTATTCTGTTTGACCATATTTTGGAGCATTAATGGTACAAATCTTGTACCTTTACCAGTTTCTGGTCGTCTTTTCTTGCAGATGGGAAGAGGTTTCATGTATATGGGCAATGATGAATGATACTTGGACTAAAAAGCAATTCCATTCAAGTGTTAATTTAAAATGTGGATTCTAACTAACATGGCTTGGATGTTAGCTTCGAATAAAAAATTATGCTTTAGATATATGTTGTGTACGAATTTCTAAACTGACACAGCAGGTTGGTCGCATGTTCAAATAATGATGGTGGTGGTCAGGTTCTGTTTGTGGGTTAAAGAAATGCCTCTTGTTTTGAAGTTTGGATTTTGGTCATGGTTTGGTCAAGGAGCAAGGAGTAATCTATTAAAAAAAGGCGTGAAGATAGTCATCAGGATTAGGAATATACTTTTTTTTCCCATTTTTCTTGTAGTTGTATGAAATTTGAATGAATGTAAAATTTACTTGAACCCTTTGGAAATCATGAATGAAATATAATGGACTTATGAACCTCGGATGAATTTATATGTTTTGAAATTTGATCTTAAAGTGATGACTCTTGAACGAATTCGAATAAAACAAACAATAGATAGTAATGAGTATGATTTCTCTTGGAATTCAACTTAAAATTTGTCTTGTAAAGCACAATGACTCTTTTTCTCTTAGAATGGATGAGCTTATGGATCAATTTGGTTTTAAATTCTTGAACTTTTAATGTGAAATTGAAATCTCATGATAACTTGGAATAATGTTGAGATGTAAGATGGACATGGGATACTAAACCGAACATGGATTTTAACTTGGATCATCTGGACATGGGTTTGAAGCATGGAAATGGATAATAGAATTGGTTTTTACATGAGTAACTTGGAGGTTTTTCATAAAATAAGATAAACAAATTGAATGGATTTTTGAGCACTTGGTTAATCTTGAATTGGCATTGTATGCCTCCATGTCTTGAATTTTTCATGGTATTTGGAATGATTTTATTTTGTGTAAGGATTCCTTAGAACTTGTAATATCTTTGTATTTTGAACTTTAAGTGAACTTTGAAATATTTATCACTTAAATTCTTGAACTTCTTGCATCTTAGAAATAAAATGGCACAAATCAAATGGAAATTTCCCTACTATTGTAACTTGAACTTTTGACTATAATGAGGTTTACTCCTCTTGTATTATGTTAAACCTCCCTTGAATCAAAAACCTTGAATTTCTTGAATCCAAAAAATGCAGACTAGATGACAATCTCCTTGAATTTCCATATGAGTCCTATTTTGCAAAGAAATTGAATGGATTCCGAAAGTGAGACATAATGAATTATAACCCATCATGCCATTTTGAAAATTTGAAACCTTGGATCTTTATGAAAAACGACGAATCTTGTATTTAGTGGAATGCTAAAACTCTTTAGAATCAAAGACTCTTAATGACTATATAGCATAACCCCACTTGAATGTTGATACAAGACCTCTTGGAAAATGCAACCTGAACGTAGATCTCAAGTTTGGATTCGAGGCTAAACATAGTGAGTTCATTTGATATTTGTAAAGAAATGAATCTTGAATCTCAATTCGAGGATTATTGTCTAAACTCGAGTCCAGATTATTAGTCCATATTCACCATTTTAGATCAAACAGTTGAAAACTACTGAAATTCAAACTCTTTCATTTGATTATCAATGTTCTCCCTTCATAAAGTAAAAGCAAATCATGCCATTGAAAAATATTTGGAGAGAATGGATTTGTATTGATTACAAGGCCACAAGGATAGGGGTATATGCTTCTTACGACTTGCGAGGGACTAGGAGCACACACAAAACCTTCATGATTCTGAGTCTTATGCAGCAAACCTAGCCATCACAGACCAAATAAAAACTAAATAAATAGTTAGCCATGCATGGATGACTGACCTAAGATGATATACAAATAATCAAGGAATCTAAGGGTAAAATTTGGGGTACGACAATACGCATGTGCCCTCTTAAATGAATCTTGTCCAATATCACGCATCATGTCTTCTAGACGATCATCCATTTCTACACTAACATTATCTCTTTGGGACACATTTGACTTTGCTACTACTTCACCATGCCATATCCATTGTGTATAACGTTGAGAAATCCCTTCACAAATTAAATGATCCATAATTTATTTCTTATTAAGTTTTGGTTCTTGATTTGCACAACGAACACATGGACAGAGAAAAAACACATGATGACTTTTTTCAGCATTACTTTTAGGAGGAGGAAGATTTTTTTTAGCATTATACTTCAGCAAACTGTAGAAATTCCATCACTCCATGTTCGTACTCAGCTCTTAATCGATTAGCTTTCATCCAACTACGATCCATACCTATGTTCAGAAATTAACACATACAAAGTTAAATCATTGTGACGCCTACAATAGTCCCTCTTCTGGACACATTAGAGAGAACAAAAGTCTCTACGTGCAAACACGTGGCATTAAATTAAATCATAAAAATTATTCCTAACAAAATGGTATTATCATAAAAATTCTATTACTCAATTTAAACCCAAATAGAACCAAATTGACATCAAAATTATTTGACATTTTTATCTTCAAGAAAAATATTTCAGTGGAGCAATTCATGGGATTTTATACTTTACATACAATACTATTTATGAGCTATTAATGATTTAAATATGATGAAGTTTTGCAGAAATGATTAAAATGGATCCACCAAATCTCCAAGAAATATGAATTAGTTAGGATATATTGTATAGAGTACTAGAAAGTAGGAAAAGCATAAGCAAACAAGAAATTGTTTATGGAAGCATTCTGATTTTAGCAATCAATCATTATTACAAAAAGCTATTATTAAAAATAGTAAAATCATGTACTGTTAAAGATACCTTATAGATCGCGGTTATCATCGACAACAAGATGAAGAAGTTATGACGAAAAAAAGAAACGAAGGTCTCTATCTCGTCGGAGGTGAGATCAGGAACCGTGAAAAAAAAACCTTACGGTTAGCGAACATTCATATTTCTTGTTAGGGATTCTTCTACTAGAAAAATGGTGAATTAAGGATAAAAAATGGCGGAGGGAGTTTCGATGGCGACGAAAGATGGCGAAGGGAGATCTGACGGTGACGGTTGATGGCGATGGTGGAAGAAGAAGTTGGCTTCGTAGGTGGCAGTTGATGGAGACGATGGAAGAAAAAGATACATGATGGCGACAGTTTAAGGGTTTGGGAGAAAAAATGGTTGATGCTGCGTTTGAGGGAATGACGCGAAGAAGAATGCTGGGTTTTTGGGTTCTTGAGAATGTTATGTTTTTGGGGAGGGTTTGAGATTTTAGGGAAGATTTTACATCGGATGGCAAGTGGGCCGATGTAAAATCCTTTCACATAAATTTTTTTTACATCGGTTCTTGTTAATGGATCGATGTGAAATCCATTAAAGGCCTGACACTTTTTACATCGATTTCAATTAAAGGACCAATGTAAAATCATTCACGAGATCTTTTACATCGGTTGTATTGAATGGACCGATGTGAAATGTTTAATCCATATTTATTAATTTTTTTATTGAGAACTTTTTACATCGGTTGGGATGAATGGCCCAATGTAAAATCCTTTATAACAAATCTTCACATTATTTACAAAAATGTCACCTAGTTTTTTTTTCATCAGTGAACTTTTCACATCGGTTGCAAATACAAGACCGATGTGAAATCCTTTATAACAAAATTTCTTATTATATGTCTGATGTAAAATCCTTAAATCAAATATTTTTCACATCATATTGTTAATAAATCTAATGTAAAATCCTTTGACAAATATTTTTCACATCATATATATTAAAGTCTGATGTAAAATTATTTAACCAAATGTCTTATTTTTAGTAGTGATTGGTACTAAAGGAGGGATCAATTACCACCCAATTTTAGCTCGTCATTATCTTGGTTACCCTATGAAGGACATACCGTATAACATTCATATGGAAGGTCTTTTCTTCAAGGAAGGAAAAAATGACAGAGCACTTAAAGAGGAAATTGTGCATGCCTGGCATCATATTCACAAGAAAGGAAGAGAATCTCTGGGAAAACCAAACTACAACCCTGCGAAGCCTTATCTCCAATGGGTACAAACTAGAGCCATCAAGTTGAGGATGCCTTACCCTCATCAAGAAGTATTTACCTTAAAGGAATATATCCCCTACTTCATGAACGATGCAGAGAAACTTCAGGTCGCTTTTAACAAAACTTAATGCAAAAAGAACTCTTAGAGGAACAAATATCAAATTGTCAGCTTAGAGAACAAAAAGATCCAAACTGCTAAAAGAAAAAGATGCTCTGATTGAGATACTTGAGCAACATGTTGTGGAAAGACAAAAAGAACGAGAAATTTTACTCTCCCATTCCACTTGGAAAAAGATCGTCAACCCGCTAATAATTGAGGAAGCTCGGCCCAAGAGGCGGAAGGAAAGTCAACAACAAGGGTTTAGGGCCTCATAAAAGAAGGTTCATTAATGGCTATAGGCTTAATTTCCCTTTTCTGCATTATAAATATTGTACTTTTGTAACCATTTCAGTTTATCAAATAAAAATGTTGGTGTTTATGTCATCCACTGAATGATATTTGCAACATAATTGTTGAAAGTTCTTTTAAAAAGAAAGAAAAAAAAAACAACACAAAATAGCATTTGCATCCTTTGCATATCATGCATCATTCCAGCATTTCATATCTTTCTTAAAAAAACTTACACATATTTGTCGCACTTTAGAGTCAAACTGTCTCATTCATACAATACTTGGACCAATCATCAGAAGAAAATGGACGATCTTAAGGAAGAAAACAGAGAACTAAAAGAGGAGGTCACTACTCTAAAGGAAAGTATGGAAAGACTCAACATCATGATAGAAACAATGGCAGCAACTTAGGATCAATTGTCTCAAAGGAATGTGATCTTAGAAATTGTCTCTGCACCAACCTTTGAAGTACTCGTCAGTATTCCTCGGTACACCATGCCTAAAGGTTTTTCCTGGGGCATGCCTCTCAATTTCGTGCCTGAAGGTTATATACCTCCAATCATTGAAGACCCAAGAGCTACAGTTGGAGTCTCTAAGTCTGAAGGTTACAAACTTCAGGTCAATGAAGATGCAAGAGCCACGACAAAGATTCCTATACCTGAAGGTTACAGACTTCAGATCACCAAAGTGTCAAGAGCCGCAGCAGTAATGATTGTACCACAACCTGTGATACATACTACTCTAGAAGAACAGATCTTTCACGTCGTTCCAAAGCAAGGATATAGTAATTAAAATTGACATAAATAATAAATAAAAAATTCAACTAATGCTACCTCTATGTCCCAGATATGTATGGCAACATGATTTGGATATAGAGGAAGTAATAATAAATCAAATGGATTTCCTCCAAAACCCTTTGCATTGGCATCCCCATCATCCTTACCCTCCGAAGGTGGCACTGGATCAGCGGCATCATCAACGGGATGTGAGTCTCAATCACTAGCATCATCCGTAGGAGGTGGCACTGATGAATCCTGACGCATACAGAAGGATGTGGGAAGTGACATGTCAAATAATGAATCTCGTCTCTTATGGGAAGAAAAATAAGATGGAGTGGCTTGAGGTGAAACATGATCCCCAGGAGTAGACGACGCCCTAAAAGTCGACGCTTTTGCCTGACCAGAGATACCTGGAGCGTCTAGAACCTGCTGGCTCCGCACCCGTTGAATGGATGCATGCTGAGCAACCCTGCCATGTCTTAGTCTGTCAACTCTGTCGGCCATTATGCTTGTAAGGTAAAGTAAGACATATCATTAGTGCATGCAAACAACACACACAAACAAACAAAATTATAAATAAATAAAAACATACTGTAGGAAATTCCGGAGATGCATCTCCAAAATCACCATAAAACAATAACGTTGAACAATTTTGGAAATGCATATCCAGAAACACCATAAAACTATTAACTTTAAAGAGTTCCAGAGATGCATCTCCGAAATTTACCAGAGTATATGAAACGCTTAACACTTCCAGAGATGCATCTCTGGAATGTTCTGCAACACAAATGTTGCATCAATGGGAAAATGTACCTCTTGCAAGTTGAAAAAACATAATTGACGCCACTTTGAGCCAACAAACAAGTCATACACTAAGTCTAAACTATGTTACATGTGATTTATACACATTTATAATAAAACTCGAATATTTATCGAAAACTCGAAAAACTTACTTGAAATTTATGGTTTTGATGATATTAAATGATGTTATAGATGATGCTTGATGTTCCTTTGAACCTTACTTGATAAAAATTATTTTGGTGAAGTTGAAGTGCATTGAGAAATAGAAGAATTGAGTTTGGGTAAAAATGAAAATGAGGAAAGAGAAGAGTCTGACACGACTTATACTCCAAAATATTTCAGTGATATATCTTCAGAATATTTCAACGTTCACCAAACTTTGGGTGCGTCCAAAAATATTTTTTTTTTTAAATCAGAGAACATTTGTGAAAATTTACATGGTGTGGTAGAAATCATATTTACTATGAAAAATTCTCTAAATTCGTTGTGGTTATCTAAAAAATCTTCTCAAATATTTTATATAATCCATTATCTTATGTTTTAGAAACGTCCTTTAAGAAAAAATTCATTTCACTTTTTTCCCTCCGTTTTTAATAATAAGAATAGAATAAATAAATAATATATATTTCAACACATTTCTTAATTATTAAATTTTTATACTAAAAGTTTGGATCAAAATTAAAATATCCTAAATTATTTGTAGTGAATAATAACAAATGTAATTAAACACCATTACGAGAAATCAGATATATCTAAAAAATTCTATCTTAAGAATATGTGAATTATTCCAAATAATTGCTGGAAACTAATTTATCGCTAAGCTGAATAGCATTGCATTATTGTTAGAATAAATGGTGTTGCTTTGATTTCTAAAATACTCCTAAAATTAGTGTGTTAGATATTTTTGCAAGGACAAGGCATGCAGCTAGAGTTTTTATTCTTTTTCTTCTTTTAAAATGGTTTTCATATTGATATATACGTTTTATGTTTTCTTCTTCTAAAATACTATTATTCCAATTGTGTTTGTATTTAATAAATTAAAATTATGTGTTGATATATATAGTATGTTGGCAAGTACTATTACTAATATATACATTGTTTATATAGACTTCACTTGCAATATATATATCATATGTACCCAAACTACTAGTTCCTATCTCCTAAGGCTCACCTAATAAAATGCCTAAATTAAGAAAGAAAATTATCATCTAGTTGTACCAAATTATAATAATTAATGGATAATTTAACCTTGATTAGTTAATAAATTTTACAATGGTTAGCTTCTCTAAATACATGAATAACAATTGTTAATAAATTACCATTAGAATTTCATTTAACTGATACATACATTACAAATTTAATTATAATTTACTTTTATGTCCTAAAGTATTTAATCTGTCACTCTCCACTTATATCTGACACTTTTTAATTATGACAAAATTACTTTATTGTCTTTTTAAAAATTTCTAAAAATTATAAAATTTACAGTTGTATATCAGAAATTTCATGATTATACCAGAAATTTCATAAAATTTACTGTGGTAGAACGCTTATGTAAGACACATATCGAAAATTTTAAAATTTACAATATTGGCTATTGGAATTTTCAAAATTTTTGGTGAACTTATATCAGAAAAATAATAATTACGTAAAATGAACAAAACTTCCGAAAATTTAAACTTTTTAGTATACCGGAAATTTCGGAAACTCTAAATTTTCGGTATGCAACCAGAATTAAAGAAAAAAAGAATAATTTCAATGTTGTTGACACATTGCCTTGCATAATTAGGATGACTTCCTAACTTCTTCCTTCTAGTGACTAATCCTACTGCATATGTTGATTCTCATGCTTTTACATCTTCAATACAGTTCTCTTTCCAACAGTTAGTGACGGGAGGCAATGGACTATCAGATTTTGATTTTACCCGAACCTAATGATTGTTGTTCTAAAAACCAACAACAATGACTTTATGCTTGTTTGTATACATAGGTGGAGCTATGGTAAGAGGGAAAAAGTAATGTAAAGTCTCTGTGATAGTGAGACAAATACGAAACTATACCTACTTACAATAGGGTAACCCATACCAAAAATCGACATCTATTTTTCAATACCCTACACACCCAAGTGTTCTACTTTTAAGAAATTCCTAACTTCAGAGATCGTGTCATAGAACAAACTGGAAAACAATTTTGGGTGTTGATGAACTTGAGTATCTAACTGCGTCCAGATCAACGACCATGACTCTTCGCCCCATCCAAGTAAAACTGCAATATCCCGAAAACCACAATTTTCATCGTCATTCACATCAACAATGTCATCAATGTATGGATGCAAGAAACCAGGAAATTGAGACAAGTAAAGATGCTTCGAAGATTGGACGGTTGACTTTGACCTAACATACTTGAAGGTTGACTTTGACCCGACATACTAGAAGGTTGACTTCCTGTAGGTTTCGTGCATAATCTCTTTGTAGTATGACTCCCTTGCGAGCCCTCACCATACTTCTACTGTGAGGGATCACGATGCACGTCACTCTCTTCACCCTTTCTGCTATTCTTAACTCTCCTCTTTGGCTTGTACTTCACCGGAGATGGACACATAGAAGTTGTGGATGGATGTGTTAGTTCTGTATGAGTTGTATGCACTGCCTTGAAACAAAACCGTGCAAGTTGGCATAGAATGGAGTGTTATAACGATGCTCAATGTTGGCAATACTTTTTTGAAACGACACCTTAATCAAACCTAGCTACAACTTCAGCATGGTGTTCACAACATCCCAACTTCGGCATAAATCACCCCGACTTGTAGCCAACATGTTTTTCAGTCTCCAATGAGAAGACTCCACCCTAAATCACAATAATTAAACCATACTAAGCCAACATGATAAATTATGCTTATTTATAACATCGAGAAAAAGTTTGTGTACTTGTTCGTTGTTGTGTTCCTTAAATGAGTGACTCTGTTAGTCCAAACAGCCACAAACCTTTCTTTATAAGGTCTCAACCATGTTTCAGTCACATACTTAACAAACAAAGAAATATTAGCATAAACAGTCTCGAAGTGCTTCAAGTGTGCGAGATACTCAGTTTCTCTATTACCATACTAGATGTTGTTTCATAGATCCATGACATGTTCATATCTTTCTGATTTAACATACTTCTTACATTTCATGCTAATGTTTTTTGTAATATGGAACGAACATAACAGATGTGTTGAATTTGGAAACACAACTTCAATTGCATTCATCAACGCAAGTTCTCGATCCGTCACAACAACATCCAGTAGCAATTTCTTTGAAGAGAACAACTCTTTGAGCTTTTCCAGTGCCCGTGTGAAGTTCTCTTCTCTTTCATGTTCTAAATAGGCAAACTCTACCGAAAATGTCAACTTTGTTGACGTAACACCAACAATCTCAAGCAGTGGTAATCGGTACCTGTATGTTCACGATTAAAAAAAATCTAAAATCTGATAAATCAAATTATGTCGAAATGGTATTATGGTATGATCAAGATGGACATTACCTATTGGTCTTGTATGTACAATCAAAAATCAACACCAGGTGAAACATATTCAACAATATCACTGAATCAGGATGTGTCTAGAAGATATCAGCAACAACATTTGAGTTTTTCCTATTTCTTGTCCAACACATATATTTTTCTCTATGAATAAGAGTCAACAACATTTGCATTCCTGTCAATGTACCTCTTTTGCTTGCATTATATGTAGCTCTAGATTTATACACTTGAGTAACACTGGTGACGTTTTATGGATCATTGTCTTTCAAGGCATGAACTATGTACCGTGAAGCCATGTTGTACTTCGTCATGTCATTCACAAATTGTCTCTCATGATATTTTAGAAGACCCAATATGTCATGGTCATCTAAATCCTCAAATGATTTATAATTGTGAAACTCACACCTAACCATCACCTTCCAACCAATACCACTCGGCGAAGATCTCAACCTAAAAGGACATTTCACTTTCATACTATAAATTTCATTTGAAGATTTACTGATTTCAGATGTACTTTTCCTTGTATAATGTCCTCTTATCTCACAATCCATAATCAATTTATCCTTTCTACCTCGCTTGCCATTGCAGTATAAGAACGAACAATCACAACTATAATACCACATTTCTTGCCAATATGTTGTGCCCAGGCTAATACTTCAGCCCGCCCCTCAAATATTTGTCGTTTACATGACATAAAAAGTATATTATCAATATCATATAACACCACAAAAATATTAAATTTTAACTTTTTACATAGAAAACATATTTTTTCTGTGGTGAAGAACTGTGTGCAATCGCTACACGAATCCGTATATGACCATGCTGGCTCCGGACCGCACAATAAAAGCATTTTTCAACTTACTGGTCAGTTACCAAAAATTTCAGTTGCAGGCGGAATTTATGGTATACTGATTTCCAGAAGTTTTTGTTGGGTACCAACAATTTTCAAAACTTCCGAAATTATAACCAAAAGTTTGTGTAAATAACCAGATATTTCCAAATTTTCCAGTATTGTATATCAGAGTTTTTTCAAAATTTCGGTATAAACACGTGGATTTTCAAAATTTGCGCAACAATAGGTACTATAAATTTCCAACGTTCTACCGAAAATATTGAGTTCTGAGGTAGAAAAAAGTGAGAATCTTTGGAAAATTCACGTGTATATACCGAAAATATTGAGTTCTAAGGCAGGCTAAAATCTCTAATGTCAACGATCATACTTTCGATAATAAACCATGAGATATTGATATTTTATCTTGCTATCCCACCTTGAACTAACACCCCACATATTTCCATAACGTCCATATTACTCTTGTCAAAATTTTATCGAAAAATCCGGAAAAAAAATTCTGGTAGAACAATAAAAAAAATCGGGTACAAATAAAAAATGTGGTAGTTATATAAAAAATCTGGTGTACCGGATATTTTAAAAATTTGATAGTGTTAATTGAAGGGTTGATATTTTACCGACAGTTTTGTACGGTTGTCATTGCATCGATTATTTTGTGTGGTCCAGATTGAATCCAAAGTTGTATAAATAGGAGTCATGTGTTCTTAAGAAAAACATCTTACAATTTATCAGTTTCTTTTATAGACGAAGTGTACTTCAACGAGGTAAATCCTTCTATAGAGTTTCGGCTTCTGGAGGGCACTGCATTTCTCGCCCTTATGAGATCCAAGTTGAATAATATGTAGTCCAACACAAAGGTGAGTAAGATTGAGTTTTGTGGAAATTGGATTGATATTGATAGAAGTGTGAAATACAACCTTATTAAGTTGAAGACCGGTGAAAATTTAAAAGTTATGTGGAAAACATATCATCATAGACTAACTAAAGGATTGATCGAGTTTGACACGACAATTTTTAGATCTCTCAATGACATTATTAAGATGTTGAAATGTCCAAAATCATCTAATAGTGTTTAAATTTTCTTATGTGTGTATGTGTGTGTGTATGTGTGTGTGTGTGTGTGTGTACCAGGAATCAGAAAAACATATCTCTTAAGATTGAACCAAGCTCTTGTGCTTCATCAAACTCAGATACAAGGCAGATTATGATACAAGGAATCAAGAAATTTTAATCAGAATCTCATACATGAAAGTTATTACACTACGCCAGAATTGACTTTTAGCAGCACATACAAAGACAGCGCTTTTAGAAAAAGCGTTGCTAAAGAGGAATTAAAAAAAAAAGAAAAAAATTGATAACCAAAGACAGCGCTTTTTGAAAAAGCGCTGCTAAAGGGGGACCTAAGACAGCGCTGCTAAAGGGGGGGGGGGGTCTAAGACATCCCAAAGACAGCACTTTTTAAAAAGCGCTGCTAAAGGGGGGACCTAAGACAGCGCTTCTAAAAAGCGCTGCTAAAGGGGGGGGTCTAAGACATCCCTATGAAAGCGCTTTCCTAAAGCGCTGCTGTAGGTCTAGTCTACGAGAGCGCTTTTTCCATAAAGCGCTGCTATATAGCGTATATAAGAAGATCTTTGAGAGTGCTTTTTAAAGCGCTGCTAAAGCCATTAAAAAGCGCTGCTATAGGTTTAGTTAGAATTAATTTGAAATACCCACCAGAATTTTTATAAGAAATAGAACAGTCTAATCGTATTTCTTTCTTTCTTTTTCTCTGGCGAACAAAGAACGTTGCCCTATAAACCCACCGTCACCGTCCAACCGTCGCCGTCCAACCGTCTCCCTCCTCTGTTGCATTTCGCGTCCGGTCACCGTCCGTTTTCGATATCCTCTGCTCGTCTGCATTGCATTTCCGCCATTGTTACAGTATTTGAAGTTTTACTCTGGTTTTCTTTTTTACTTATATTTTCACCGTTGTTGTTGTAATCTTTAAGTAAAACTGAATATGTTTTTATTATTTGAATGCAATCAAGTTAAGTCATTTTCTATAATCTTTAAGAGACAAACTGAATATGTGTTTATTATTTGTATGGATATCTACATGTTAAGTCTCTCTGTTGCATGTTATATATTTTGTATTTTAATCTACATGTTAAGTCTCTCTGTCATTGTTACGGATATTTTGTATGTTTTAGATTGACAAACAAGAGTTTAAGAAAGTTTATATTTTGTATGTTTTAAGAGAGTTTATAAGAGAGTTTTTATAAACAGAGAGTTTTTTAGAAGAGTTTATAAGAGAGTTTGTATGTCTTAATAGAGAGTTTATATGTTAAGTCTCTCTGTTGAATACGTTTTTAAGAGAGTTTATATTTTGTATGTTTTAGATTGACAAACAAGAGTTTATATTTTGCATGTTCAATATAGTTTGGAAATTCCTATTTTTTAAGAGAGTAGCCAACATGAATATGGTTTTATATGATATGGTTTTATATGTTATTATGGTTTTATATGTTGATGGTTTTATATGTTGATATGTTATTATGGATTTCTCAATGTTTATATAATATGTTATTATGGTTTTATATGTTTAGTTAGGATTTCTCAATGTTTAGTAAGGGTGTCATTTTGGTTTAAGGATTATCTAGTATTTTTAATATGATTTGTTTTGGTGGATTATCTAGTATTTTTTTTTTGGTTAATTATTAATATGGTTTTAATAAAATTGATATTTTGTCTGCTATAGGGGTTACCTGTGAAGAGCAAAGTTGTGATCGTTTCCAAGCATCCTACTGTGTAGCATTCTTAGAAGTTAGTGATTTCTTTACAGGCATTCTCTGTTTTGTTTAACTTTCATAGTTTAGTGTAGATTACTCAATTAGTATGGATAAAAAATGGATGTCTGGTAATCGATTGTCAAAAGAGTACGAGAATGAGGTATCGAAGTTCGTTAAGTTCGTTGTTGAACACGCCAAAGACCCCAGTAGGATCACATGTCCTTGCTTAGGATGTTGTTATGGGCGTCGAGTTGACGCCGTTCAGTTGGAATCTCATTTAATGAGACATGGAATTGATCGAAGTTACACATGTTGGACATTACATGGTGAGATAAGTAACGAGAATGTTGAACCCCGGAATAATACGACACGTGCTTCAAAGGACAATGGCAGGGATACATATGATTGTGATCGAGTCGAAGAGATTGCAGAAGCACTTGAAGAAGATCTTCAAGATTGTCCCAATATGTTTGAGAGGTTGGTAAGCGATGCAGAGAAACCGTTGTATAAAGGTTTCACTACTTTCACAAGATTGTCCGCGGTATTAAAGTTGTACAATTTAAAGGCAGGTAATGGATGGTCGGATAAAAGTTTCACAGAGTTGTTAGCCCTACTTCAAGAGATGCTTCCGGAGGATAATGTTCTTCCTAATCGAACCTATGAAACTAAAAAATGTTATGCTCTATTGGCATGAGCTATGATAAGATACATGCTTGTCCAAATGATTGCATTTTGTTTCGAAATGAATATGCATCATTAAACGAGTGTCCTAAATGCGGTATATCTCGGTATAAGAAAAAATTGTCACCAGCAAAAGTATTATGGTATTTTCCTATAATTCCGAGATTCAGACGCATGTTTCATAGTGAAATAGATGCAAAACACCTGACTTGGCATGCAGATGATAGAATTGTAGATGGGAAGTATCGACATCCGGCAGATTCACCACGGTGGATGAAAATTGATAATGATTATCCTGATTTTGGAGAAGAAGCTAGAAACCTTCGCTTGGCATTATCGACTGATGGAATGAATCCGCGTGGTCTGCAGAGTATCTCACATTCCACCTGGTCTGTAATTATTATGATTTATAACCTACCTCCATGGCTATGTATGAAGCGTAAGTACATGATGTTATCTATGTTAATTTCTGGCCCTAAACAACCAGGGAATGACATAGACGTATACCTGACACCTTTAATCGAAGACTTAAAGATTTTGTGGGAGAACGGTGTGGAGGTTTATGATGGATATTGTTGCACCCCAAAATTTGACCAACAATTATTTATTCATTGAGTGTGGGAAAGTAGATACCTTCATCAGAAAGTTCAAGAGATCCTCAGAAGAAGTGGATTGAAACCAAGGATGTGTGACTCATAGCTTGAGAGTTGTGGGAGCTCCTCAGATGATTCTGAGACTTTGAGAATGAACTGGATGTTTTGGGAAAGCCTATGAGATGTCTTGATAGCCTTCATGAAGCCCAGAGAAGTCATTATGCAAGAGTTCAGAAGATTCAACCATGAATGATAGAATTAGGGTTTTGACTGGGTCAACCCTAGGATAACTGAAGATTTGGGAAAGGTTGAGACCCAATCCAAGGGCCATGAGATCATGGAATGATGCATAGAGATGATATAAGGATGATTCCTAGGCCAACTCATCATGAGTGAGGAGTTTGAGAAGTTTCAAGTCAGGGTCCCCAAGGATTGTCAGTGAAAAACCCTAATTTGATCCCTATCTTCCAGGAAGTTTTAGCTCTAGATGTGATTGATATCTCACCTTCCCCATAACATGAATGTTGTAGAGCTTGTTCTAAGCTTTAATTTGAGTGGTGGAAGTCCTTGATAGGAGTTACAGAGCTCAAGTTATGGTTTTGACAAATTACAGGTCAGCAGGGGTGTGTGAATCTGGGTCCTTAAAAGTCACCCAACTTGCAGACAACTTTTGCCCTAGTAGGAGGATTCCTATGATTTCTTGGTCAACATGAATGTTGAAGAGAATCTTCTTAGCTTTAATTTGAGTGGTAGAAGTCCTTGATAGTATTCATGGAACTCAACTTATGGTTTGAACAAGACAGGGGTATTTTCGTCATTTGTCAGTTATAGGTCATTTTAGCCAATGCCTAAAACTCCTATTTCCAAGCCTCAAATGAAAAAACTCAAAACATGAAAGTTGTTCAAAATGTGATTTTAAGTCTAGAAAGAAGGCCACAAATTGTTGGAAAAGCTCATAGCATGAAGTTACATGATTGGTCAAAAATGAACTAAAAATGGCATATAAGTTTGAAAAGTTGAAATTGAAAATTGGTTTGGAGGATCTAGGAATCCAAAATAGGTCATCCAATATATCATTTTGATTGGAAACATTATTTTGAGAACTTTGGTTCAAATAGATTTTTCATTTGAGGTCTAAA
This sequence comes from Lathyrus sativus, assembly GCA_963859935.3. Lineage (NCBI taxonomy): Eukaryota > Viridiplantae > Streptophyta > Magnoliopsida > Fabales > Fabaceae > Lathyrus > Lathyrus sativus. The sequence goes on along the minus strand of OZ012739.1, from coordinate 674,049,273 downwards.
AAAGGGACTTTCTTTGTAAACCTATTACTTGCATTATAAGGCAATGTTGAAAAACCTTACACAAGGCAAGGAGGAGGCTGGTTTTGACTCATCCACACTCAATATCTCTCATAAGGAGAATTTGACACTAAAAAGAAGGATTTGGTGCATGAGATGTAGCTTGTTCAAAATCTCATTAAAGGAGAAGTTCCACACTTTTCTAGATGATTCTAGAAGGATCCAGCTCCTTCCATCCATCATTATATAAAGAGTGATCCACAAGGAGTTCAAGGTTGGTGATAGAGAGAGATTTCAGAGGAGAGAGAGAGAGAGAAATAGCCATTGAAGCACTTTCTTCAAGTTCAAGCAATTCAAGAAATCTGCATCTACAAGCCATCTCTTTCACAACAAGTGCAAACAGAAACTTGTGCATCACAAGAGGATCTCATTGCAGCCATTACAAGCCTTGAATCCATTCCCACGAGCACCTACCATCATCACTTGACAGGTTGGTTTCTCTCCATAATTCTCCTAATTTATGCACTTTCAAGTAGTTCTTTAGGTATAGGATTGATGCATTAGGTTAGTTGATTAAACTCTAGGAGTTAGAGCAAGATTCGTGAGGTTCCATAACAGGTGAGTGATCCTTTAAACTCCAAGAGCTAGCTGTTTAGGGAGTTTTAATTAGCATGGATTAGGTTAGATTAACTAGGGTAGCATGTAGAACAAGTTTAGGCCCTTAGGTTGAAGCTTTACCATGGTTGATATCAGATGAATATGGTGGTACCAAGATCTTTCAGCTTTCTGTTAGGATGATCCATGAAGAATTAATAAAAACCACGCGTCCAGTTTTGTTCCTTGTAATCAATAGATCATTTTCCTTTTTGGAAGTTTCGAATTTCACCAAGTATCGAGGGAGATATAGGAGATGGAAGGTCTGCGCATGGAGGAGGGGGTTTCTGAAAACCCTAGAATCAGTTTGGGGACGATGGCTGTCCATCGTTGGATTAGTCCCCAGCTTTTGACCTATTCCATTCATCGTGCGGCCCAGATTAATTCACGAAAACGGAGGGAAAAGTTTAAAAAATGAAACGCGGCGTTTTGTTAAGTAACGCGCTTGGGCTTGCCTGATTCTATTCGCACCCCACCCTTCATCTGGCCCAAATAATTGAACTAACACGCCTTACTTATCACACCCCCCTCCCCTTAATTAATCATTTTATATTTTTGATTTCTTTTAATATTTTTCTTGTCTTTAAAAATTCATAAGTAAATGAAAAATAACTCTTTTTTGTCCATTCTTTTTTCTATGTTGAGATAATTTTGTGTAGAAAAATAGAAAAATAAAAATGGAATTTTATTTTTAATGTAGAATTTTTAGTGGTATTTTCTTTAATATAGTGTATTTTCTTTCTTTTAGTTGATACCTCATTTTGCAAGAATTATTTTAGGACCTTCCTTTAGTCTTTTTAATCCATTCTTTTTTGTGCAATTAGATGATGAATCATAGTTCCCCATAGGATTTATTCTAGAATTTTAGAATTAAATTTTGATTAGTTTAATTAGGGTAGATTTAGGGTATCCTAATTAGGGTTTAGGTTGTGCTTAGGTGAAGAATTCATTTTCTTTAGATAGTTTTGTCTTGATTTTTGGGTAGAGGCCCATGTAGATGTTATGGGTAGATATTGTAGACCCTTGTGAATGATTGTTAGATTTTTCCCCCTTGGTTTAGTATTTTTAGGTATTTTCTGAAGTTGCCTGTTGATTTTGGCTATTCTGTGGTTATCTGTTCATCTCTGGGGTTTAGTTTTGGGGAATTTGTTGTGGGGCTTGTGTTGTCTTGAAGACCTTGTTGGAGAGCATGTTGAAGTGAAGATTGTAGATCAAGACTCAGAGACCCAGAGCTTGGCTTATTCCCTGTCTGTGAGGTTTGAGATCCTGAAGTTTGAAAGAAGTTCATGGTACTTTCCTGAGGAAGGCACTATGAATGACTTTCATTCTTTCTTCTCACCTCTTTCTTAAGTATCCAATGATGTTGGAGCCAACTTGTGAGTTTAATTTCTCCTGAGGAGGAATGTAAACTGATCACCTGTTGTTGAGCCACATGGGATACAACTCCTAAGTGAAAGCCTCCTAGTACTTTCCTGAGGAAGGTCCTATGGGTCTATTCACTTAGTTCCATTAGTTTATCTAGGATTTCTCAAGTATCCAATGATGTTGGAGCCAACTTGTGAGTTTAATTTCTCCTGAGGAGGAATGTAAACTGATCACAGTTGTTGAGCCACCTAGGATACAACTCCTAAGTGGAAGCCTCCTAGTACTTTCCTGAGGAAGGTCCTATGAGTCTATTCACTTAGTTCCACTAGTTCAGATAGGATTTCCTAAATATCCAGTGATGTTGGAGCCTGCTTGTGAGTTTAGTTTCTCCTGAGGAGGAACGTAAACTGATCACAGTGGTTGAGCCACATAGGGTATGACTCCTGAGTATACACCTCCTAGTGCTTTCCTGAGGAAGACACTATGAGTCTGCTTACTTAGCTCCCTTTCTTTGGTAAGCTTGTTCTGAAGCTTGAAGACTGGGATTGATTTCTTTTGGTTAGGTTTTGCTTTAGGGCTTTGCTTAGATTTGATCAGGATTCTGTGTTAGGGTTAGGATTAGAGAGTAGATTCTTTCTTTCTCAAGTTTGTGTTTTGTTGGCCTGATGGCAACTTCATTTCCCTTATCTGTTATTGCTTGATAGCATGTTGTTTATTTTCAGTATGATTACTGTTATTTCATGACTGGCTTGAGGTCGAGACGAGCTTGTGGAGGCTGAAGCCCCACACACATTTCCTCCCTCACTTGCATTGCATGCATTTTACTGTTAAAGCTGATGCTTTTGTCTGTATTGGTGTATCATTGACATGATCCCTTAGGACTCTCATTTCCTTTGATAAGGATTTGATGATAGACTTTTAGGTTGAAACCTATGCATGACAACATCTAGGAGTTCCCTGTTCAAACCTCAACCATAGGATGAATCCATGGCATGATAACAGTAGGACTTGATAGTCTCCCTCCTAGTTGGGCCTGTTCTCTTCTCATCTCGAAGCAGTTTAAAATACAGTAATCATGAATGATTTCTTTCGTACGTTACGAGCCTTAAGCCATCTGAGAATGGATGTTTAGCATGGTACCCTTTGGGTGACATGCGACGCATTCACTCTCAGGTCATAGTCTCTAGTGCGGTTGAAATCGCAAACAATAAAAAACACTTCTTTTAGGAGATGACCCGTAGTTACCCGAACTACGTTTGCTCTGATCTTTCATACCAGATGAAAGTACGTAGGCATAGGATGCGATGTCCTAGCGAGCAACCTTTCCCCCTTCACCCGTAGTTAGCCGAACTACGTTGACTCTGATTTCTCGTTCCAGACGGGAATACGTAGGCATAAAGTGCGACGCTTTGCCGAGTCATTTTTCTTTTCTTTTTCAGCCAGCCTTGATAGGTAGATAGATTATAACCAACCCGTCCAAGTAAACAAACAAGCGAGGATCCCGTCGAGTACGACGGACGTGAGGGGTGCTAATACCTTCCCCTTGCGTAACCGACTCCCGAACCCAGACAATGGTTGCGACGACCTTGTCTTACCCTTATTCGTCAGGTTTTTCCGATCGTTTCCTTTCCCGCTCTGAGGGATAAATAACGAAAGGTGGCGACTCTTCTGTCATGCCGGCACCTTATTTTCGCGCAAGCGACAGCTGGCGACTCTGCTGGGGACTCATGGCATCTAGGGACTTTTCCCATCCCTTATGCTGGGACCGTTTCCCATCCCCTACGAGAGTCAATCCTATCGTCTGTGTGTTTGCTTGTTGGGTTGCGTTTATTTATCGCATTTTTACTTCCCGCACTTTAATTCCCGCATTTTATTTCCCGCATTTTATTTCCAGTTCGATATGATTATCTGTGCTGCTGTGGGAGAGGGATGTTACTGTGAGTGAAAAGCCGGACCTGGGCTTGAGTACACACCTAGATATAGTTGTGGAGAAGTAGTAGACGAACCTGTCTGTTGAGCAGGCACAGTTCCCTACGAAAATCTGCGCTCAGACGAGATTCTTGCAGAGGTGCTCCTTTCCGGTCCTGAGGATCTGAGGGGAGTCCAGACGTGAGGATTGTCGACTCTGGGGACCGATCATTTGGAAGTCAGCTAAGAGAGGCCTCTTCATGACTTGATGATGCCACTCCTTCTGGGAATCGCATCGTCACTCATGAAAGTCTGTGACGCTGATGACCGCATAGGATGCCGTACCTTTGTCCGTGGATTAGGTCCATACCTGTGAGTGGGGTCGGGATATTGCAGGAAACTTTGACCTCCAGACTACCTGGTTTTCTTGACAGTGAATCAGTTATGTTGGGTTCTCAATTGCAGATATGTTCTTGATAGAGCAAGGGTTTGATCAGAGGATTTTATCATCGGGTGTTTGTCTGTTCTCGATAAGAGCAAGCTTTGATCAGTGTATTATCGTCAGTGGTTTGTTCTGGACGGAGCAGATTTTGAGTGAGGTCTGGAGACCTCATCGGCAGTTGTTGTTTGTTCTTGATAGGGCAGATTTTGAATGGGGTTTGAAGATCTCATCAGCAGCTGTGTGTTTGTTCTCGACAGGGCAGATTTTTGATTTGGGGTCTGAAGACTTCATCAACAGACGTTACTTGATCTTGCATCCGGGGTCTTTATTATCGGGCACTTACTCTTGTCAGGGCAGAATTTTGATCTCGATCCTATCAGATGGTTATTCACAGCAGATCAGATCAGTGGTTTTACGCCGGGGTTTCCTTCTCATCAGCGACTGTTGACACCGAATCTCCACAGCAGCCACCGGGATATATTGCTGCATACCTGCATTTTGCATTAGCTTGCATAATCATTCCATTGGCGTGTGTCTGTGACAAGTACTGTTTCCCCGATCCAGGATCTCTCGCCTCTTATTGCGTTACTGCAGCCTTTCTCAGGAAGACTAATGCGTACGAGTTCTCGGTCCTTGTTGTGTCGAATCTGACTATTGCTATGTGAGATTACTGTTTCCATGATTGGGCCCAGATTCCTCTCTTTATTACTGTCAGCAGGTGCCAGGATCGGGGGAAATCTCTCAAGCACACAGACACACGCATGCATCTGCATAAAGCATTGTTGCATGACATACATTTTGTGGCTTTTCCTAACCTTTAATCTTGACAGGTTTTTCAGGTACTCAGGTTCCGAGCTGCTTTCGATCTCCAGGATTGATCAAAGACTCATCCACCGCTACTCAACTCGCGCTAATCAGACGAGAATCATGGACCAGGTACAGTCAGATGTTCAAGAGCTTCGAGAACGGATGGATCGTTTTATGGAGCTGATGCAAGTAGTTGCGAATGGGCAAGACCAGCTTCGTACTTTGGTTCAACCTCTCATCTCCAGGGTTGACAGTAATGGAATACTTCACGGCGGGGCCGTGCCCACTCCTCCTCAAGGGGATACTCCACAGAACGTTGTTCCTACTGCCGGGGGCAACGGCAGTGCTAACGGCAATCTTATGACTAATCTCGGACTCAACGCGGCTGGCGCCGTCAATGGTAGTTTGGGAGCCAATGTTAACATAGGGCCGGTCAACGGCAATGTTGGTGCAGGAAATATGGTGGTGCCTCAACCGTGGCTGGAGGACCATCAAGATGACATATTCTCTCAGAGAGGTGTAGAGGCAGAGTTAACTGCTGAAGCTCGACTCAGGTTCAAGGCGCTGGAAGACAAGATGAGAGATATAGAAAATCAGAACACATTGGGCGTTGACATGTCCAAACTCGGGTTGATTGTTGACTTTAAAGTGCCTCACAAGTTCAAGGTGCCTATCTTTGAGAAGTATAGGGGCACCACTTGTCCCCGCGTTCACCTCCGATCTTATTATAGAAAGATGTCCGCCTATTCTGACGATGAGAAGCTGCTGATGCACTTCTTTCAGGATAGTCTTTCTGGTCCATCACTCGAATGGTATATGGGTTTGGAGCCCGCTGCTGTGCGCACCTGGAAAGATCTTGCAGAAGCGTTTGTTCTCCACTATCAATATAATAGCGACTTGGCTCCCAACCGAGTTCAGCTTCAGAATCTCTCACAGCGGAACAATGAAAGCTTCAAAGAGTACGCCCAGCGGTGGCGTGAATTGGCTGCTCGGGTCCAACCACCGATGGTTGAGCGTGAGTTGGTACAAATGTTCGTGGCTACCCTTCCTGGAATCTATTATGAAAAGCTGGTCAGTGGCATGTCTGGAACATTCTCGGCCCTCATCACTTTGGGCGAGCATGTTGAGAACGGTATAAAGATCGGAAAAATTCAGGGCGAATCATCCTCAGCTGGAGGAGCTGGCAAGAAACCTTATACTGGCAAGCGTCGAGAGGGAGATGCCAATGCTGTCACTAATGCTAGGAGAAAGGGCAAGGGCCCTCAGCCTCAGATTGCTAGCATAAACATCCCGGCTGCTCCCCCGCAGCCGCAGCAGCAGCCCCAGCAACAGAATAATCAGGGATATAAGAGATATCAGAATCGGGGTCCCCTGGCAAACCGTCATATTGAAACTCCACCTATGTCATATGCACAGCTTCTGCAAACGTTACTTCAGCTCCAATTGGTTCACAAGAGGACAATGGCTCCCTTAACAGGGGCACCACCACCGGGGTATGATGCTGATGCTACTTGTGAATTTCACTCTGGGGCACCTGGCCATACGGTTGAGAATTGTAAAGCTTTTAAGCACAAAGTCCAGGACTTGGTGGACGCCAAGGTTATCAACTTTTCTGACAGCGTGCCCAACGTCACCAAAAATCCAATGCCTCATCATAAGGGGGGCGGAGTGAATGTTGTTATCACTGAGGAGAGTTCAGACTTGTTGACCGATGTCAAAGATTTGAAGACGCCGTTGAGTTTTGTCAAGGCTAAGTTGCTGAAGAAGGGCTTCTTTCCTGGATGTGGAGAGTTATGTATGGCTTGTGCTACACTTCCTGATGGGTGTGAGCAGCTGATCGAAGGTATCCAAAGTCTGATGGCCGAGGGTATTTTGCAGTTCAGTCGGAGCGTTGAGAATGCGTCAGGGGAAGTTGTGCTGAAGCAGGCAGACGAAGTTGCTACCATTACTATTCCTCGTCACCCTATTACTATTTCTGCGCCCCGTCCGCCTTCTATCACCATCACCAGGGCCGGACCAATCCCATTCGAGAGTACCAATGTCGTTCCATGGCATTATGGCGCCGAAGTTTATTGTAATGGTCAGAAGATAGAGCTTGAGCCGTCCGGATCGACTGTGCAGAATCTTACCGAAGTCAGTGGTATTACTAGAAGCGGAAGAGTATTCGCACCAGCAGAGGTTGCAGCGGAGAAAGTGGTCCGAGCTGACGCTGTGGATAAAGGTAAAGGTAAAGCTGTTGAAGAGGTCCCTGCAGGGGCAGAAAAAGACTTGCTAGTTAAAGATGTTGAAGAGTTCATGCGACTAATCAAGAAGAGTGACTACAAAATTGTAGATCATCTTCATCAGACTCCGTCAAAGATCTCGATTCTTAACCTATTGCTGTGTTCTGAAGCGCACCGCAACGCATTATTGAAGGTATTGAATGCTGCATACGTGCCGCAGGAGATATCAGTGAATCAACTCGAGGAAGTAGTAGCCCATGTCAATGCTGGTAATGGGCTGGGATTTACAGATCTGGAGCTGACTCCTAAGGGAAGAGATCACAACAGCGCCTTGCACGTCTCAATAGAGTGCAGAGGCACGATTATGTCACATGTCCTGGTGGATACGGGCTCCTCGCTTAACGTGCTTCCGAAGAAGGCACTGATGAAGTTGGATACCCGTGGACTGCTGTGCACGCCCAGTGATCTGGTCGTGAAGGCCTTTGACGGAACCAAGCGCCACGTCTTCGGAGAATTGACCCTGCCAATTCAAGTTGGTCCAGAGACGTTTAATGCGGTTTTCTACATCATGGATATCATGCCCGCCTATAGTTGCCTCTTAGGTCGGCCGTGGATCCATTCTGCTGGTGCCGTAACGTCCACGCTGCATCAGAAGCTTAAATATGCTGTTGGGGGCAGCATAGTGACAGTCTGTGGAGAAGAGGACATCATGGTAAGCCACCTATCGTCCTTTAAATACGTTGAAATGGATGGTGAGATCCATGAGACTCTTTGCCAGGCTTTTGAAACCGTCAGGGTGAAGGAGGTAGCTCCCGTTGTTGCAGAGAAGCAAGAGGTGAACCTCTCCTCGTTTAAGGAAGCTCGGGCCGTTGTCGAAGCCGGTTCCACCCCAGGCTGGGGGCATGTCTTGGATATACCAATCAAACAGGATAAGTTTGGATTAGGGTATTCTCCTGGAGCTGAAGCTTCATCTTCTTCTGGCAGTTCGTCTCATGGGAAAGGGCCGATCTTATTCACCAAGGGGGGAGTAATTTTCGAGAGCATCAACGCTGCGTCAGAGGACAGCGGGGACAGTGATTGCGATCTTGACGCCTGGATTCAACCGAGCAAGCCAGGCGAGCGCCTCCACAATTGGACCATCAAGGAGATTATCAAGCTGACAAGTGAAGAGTAATGATTTGCTTTTTACAATCTTTGTACAACCCTATGTCCTGCCCGGGGCATTGTGGTTTTACTGTCAGGGCCTTGTTGGATTATGTGTATGCATTTTGTTAATAAATAAAAGGCATTTTCTTCGTAATCAAATATTGTGTTCTCTGTTATTCCTATTTTATGTTTATTTCGAAAAAACAGCAAAATGGCAGCGAGGTTCGTGTTAACCTGCATATTCTTGCTTTAAACTTAACCCTTGTTATTGCAGGATCCACGTAACAGATGACATCGACTCTGGACCCTCTACGGCTCACTACGACTTTGATTGCCCGATCTATCAAGCCGAGGATGAGATTGATGAAGACGAAGACCTTCCGGAAGAGTTGGCCCGCTTGTTGAGACAAGAGGAGAAGGTTATTCTGCCTCACGAGGAGGATATTGAGATCATAAATCTGGGTTCTGAGGAGCTCGTCAGAAATGTCAGAGTAGGGGCTGCGCTGCAGAATGATGTCAAGCATAGACTGGTTGAGATGCTTCGAGAGTATAGTGACGTCTTTGCTTGGTCGTATGAGGATATGCCCGGACTTGACACAGATATCGTGGTTCATCGCTTGCCGTTGCGAGAAGATTGCCCTCCAGTCAAGCAGAAGCTCAGGAGGACGAGACCAGACATGGCTGTAAAAATCAAAGAAGAAGTCCAGAAGCAGTTGGACGCAGGATTTCTAGCCGTTACCACTTACCCTCCGTGGGTCGCCAACATAGTGCCTGTACCGAAGAAGGACGGTAAGGTACGCATGTGCGTCGATTATCGGGATTTGAATAGGGCGAGCCCTAAGGATGATTTCCCGTTGCCTCATATCGATGTGTTGGTCGACAATACAGCCCAGTTTTCCGTGTTTTCGTTCATGGATGGCTTCTCCGGTTACAATCAGATTAAGATGGCGCCGGAGGACATGGAGAAAACGACGTTTATCACCCCCTGGGGCACATTTTGCTATAAGGTAATGCCCTTCGGTCTGAAGAACGCAGGGGCCACTTACCAGCGAGCAATGGTAACTTTGTTTCATGATATGATTCATCATGAGATCGAGGTCTATGTTGATGACATGATTGCAAAGTCCCAAACGGAGGAAGAGCATCTGGTCAATTTGCTGAAGCTGTTTGAAAGGCTTAGGAAGTTCAGGCTGAGGCTGAATCCTAACAAGTGCACTTTCGGAGTGCGGTCCGGAAAGTTATTGGGGTTTATCGTTAGTGAACGAGGTATTGAAGTTGATCCTGCGAAGATAAAAGCTATCCAAGAAATGCCAGCGCCGAAAACAGAAAAAGAAGTTCGTGGTTTCTTGGGCCGAATAAACTACATTGCAAGGTTTATCTCTCAGCTCACGGCCACTTGTGAACCGATGTTCAAGTTGTTAAAGAAAAATCAGGCGATTACTTGGAATGAGGATTGCCAGAAGGCATTTGATAAGATAAAGCAGTATCTTCAAGAACCTCCAATCTTGATACCCCCAGTGGCTGGACGGCCATTGATCATGTACCTGACGGTTCTGGAGAATAGTATGGGGTGTGTTCTCGGTCAGCACGACGAGACGGGCAGAAAAGAGCATGCCATTTATTATTTGAGTAAAAAGTTCACTGAGTGTGAGTCTCGATACTCGATGCTGGAGAAGACGTGTTGTGCATTAGCTTGGGCTGCCAAACGTCTACGACAGTATATGCTCAACCACACCACTATGCTAATTTCGAAGATGGATCCGATCAAGTACGTCTTCGAGAAGCAGGCTCTTTCGGGCAGGATTGCCAGATGGCAGATGGTGTTAACAGAATATGATATTCAGTACGTTTCCCAGAAAGCCATTAAGGGAAGCGTATTGTCTGATTACCTTGCCGAACAGCCAATCGAAGACTATCAGCCGATGAAGTTCGAATTCCCTGACGAGGACATTATGTTTCTCAAAGCGAAGGATTGCGATGAGCCATTGCCCGATGAAGGGCCAGATAGGAAGTCTCAGTGGAAGTTGATATTCGACGGAGCGGTTAATTCCTATGGAAGTGGTATCGGGGCTATCATCACGACTCCTCACGGATCCCACATCCCTTTTACTGCAAGACTGACGTTTCCAGTTACCAACAACGAAGCCGAGTATGAAGCATGTATTATGGGTCTAGAAGAGGCAATTGATTTGAGAATCAAGAATCTAGACATATATGGTGACTCAGCGCTTGTAATCAATCAGATTAAAGGGGAGTGGGAAACTCGTCAAGCGAATTTAGTGCCGTACATGAATTATGCCAGGAGGCTGCTTCCGTTCTTTGACCGAGTAGAACTTCATCATGTACCCCGGGCTGAAAATCAAATGGCTGACGCTTTAGTCACGCTGGCTTCAATGTATAAAGTCAATTATTGGAATGAGGCTCCAAGAATTGTACTGTCGTGTCTTGATAGACCAGCGTTTGTGTTCGCAATCGATGATGCCACTGACAGCAAGCCATGGTTCCACGATATCCAGACCTTCCTTATGACCAAGGAGTATCCTGCGGGTGCGTCAACCCAGGATAAGAAGACTCTAAGGAGGCTATCTGGAAACTTTTATCTCAATCCTGATGGAGTGCTGTATAAGAGAAACCACGATCTCGTGCTACTCAGATGTGTGGATGAGAAAGAAGCAAGTATGCTCATGGAAGAAGTCCATGAGGGCACATTTGGTACGCACGCCGGCGGGCATGCCATGACGAGAAAGATCCTGAGAGCAGGATATTACTGGTTGACTATGGAGTCGGATTGCTTCAGATTTGCAAAGAAATGTCACAAATGCCAGATTTATGCTGATAAAGTTCATGTGCCGCCGTGCCCATTGAATGTCATGTCCTCCCCTTGGCCGTTCTCCATGTGGGGCATCGATATGATAGGCAAGATCGAGCCCACTGCATCCAATGGTCATCGTTTTATCCTGGTAGATATCGACTACTTCACCAAATGGGTGGAGGCAGCCTCGTACGCTAATGTGACCAAGCAGGTGGTAGCTAAATTCATAAAGAAGGACATCATCTGTCGCTATGGAATTCCCGAGCGGATCATTACTGATAATGATTCGAATTTGAATAACAAGATAATGAAGGAGCTGTGCCAGAGCTTCAAGATCGAACACCACAACTCATCTCCTTACCGGCCGAAGATGAATGGCGCTGTTGAAGCGGCCAACAAGAACATCAAGAAGATTGTTCAGAAGATGGTTGTGACGTATAAAGATTGGCACGAGATGCTGCCGTTTGCCTTGCACGATTATCGTACGACGGTGCGTACGTCGACCAGGGCAACTCCTTTCTCCTTGGTGTACGGCATGGAAGCTGTCCTGCCGTTAGAAGTGGAGATTCCCTCTTTACGAGTTTTGGTTGATGTGAAACTTGATGAGGCAGAATGGGTTACGAATCGCTTGAACCAGCTCAGCCTGATGGACGAGAAGAGGTTAGCATCGATTGCATTTGGTCGCCTATACCAAAGCCGAATGAAGAAAGCTTATGATAAGAAGGTGCGTCCCAGAAGCTTTCAGACGGGTGATCTCGTCCTGAAGAAGATTCTTCCGCCACACTCCGATCACCGGGGCAAGTGGACTCCGAATTACGAAGGGCCGTATGTCGTCAGCAAGGTATTCTCAAGAGGGGCTTTGTTGTTATCCACGATGGATGGTGAAGATTTTGCATCCCCGGTGAACGCGGACGCAGTTAAAAAATACTTTGCTTGAAAGAGACCCGCTGGACAAAAAAGAAAGAGTCCAGGCAAAAAAGGGGCATCCCGGCGAACCAAAAACAGAATAAAAGGTTCGGGAAAAAATTAGGGATATATTGAAAAAATGTACACCCGCGGAGTCGAAAACCTACACTGGGCGGCTTCGGCAAAAAAGGGTATCCCGGTGAACTGAAAACCCGTAAAGGGCGGTTCACGCAAAAGTTAGGGATTTGAATAAGCAAATGACTGCGTTCCGCGTACGGACTTTCATTGTTTAGTGGTTCGGAAGACCTGAGGGCCGTCTATCTGAATCAATCTCTTCCAAAGCTGAAGCATCGGAGAAGTATCGAAGTCGAGCGGGTCTTAGAGGGATCAACTCATGGTGTTCGTCTACGCCTCGATTGCCGACATTTGTATATACTGATGTATATTTATGTTTTCTTTTTTTCGCGGCTTCCTCATTCCAGGAGCTTGCCTCTGTTGTAAAACATTTTTTGCCCGTTCAGGGGTTCATCATCAATAAAATGCACATTATTCAGCAATTCTACTTGATTGTTTAGCATTTATCTGTTTGGTTTGCGAATGAAAACGCCGATGTTTTTTGATAAAATGTGCATACATAAACCTGCGGGCCTAGGCCCATTGATTGTTGAAACAATTAATTAACTGAATATTGTCACGAGATAATAACCTGGATAGGCCCCTTTGAGGAGGGTATCTTGTCTGTTTGTTTGTGTTGTTGCAGGTGTAGCACTTGCCAGAAGATGTGTCGTGCGTATCCCCGAAGCAGGATGAGTCCTCCTTCCCCAGCAGAGTTCAGTAGTCTCTCCTCCGTAGAATCAGAATCAGAATAGTGAGCATTGATATGTCTTCCCCAGGTAGAGGTGATTCTCTTCCCCAAGCAGACGCATCCTGAAGGAATGTCACCTCATCAGTTGAGTCAAGCACCGAGGAATGATGTCGTATTCTTCCCCAGCACCGGGTCACAAGTGCAGATTTCAGAGAAGTGCTCGGGTGCCGAGGCTCGTGTTTTCCCCAGTAAAGTCGCCGAAGCGGGATTCCTCCCCCGCACCGGGTCACAAGTGCAGGTTTCGCAGGAGGCTGTTCGTATGCCGAAGGATGCAGTAACTGATGGTGCCAGACTAAGGTCCCCAGTGGAATTGAGATTCCTCACCAGAGTCATGCTCTCTCCTGAAGATGGATGATTCCCTCTCCCCCAGTAGAGTGCTGGAACAGCTGATGTTGTATTCCCCTGCAGAGTTGTACTCTCCCCCGAAGGCAAATGATCCTTTCTTCCCCGGCGAAATTGAAATTCCGCACCAGAGTCGCACTCTCCAGTGAAGTAGAATGATTTCCCTCCCCGGCTGAGTCCGCAGAAAAGCAGAATCCTTGGAAGTTGATCAGATCATGGTCGATTTTCCCCAGCAGAGCGTGGGGCAGCTAGTGCTGTGTTTCCCCAGAATCGCACTCTCTCCATCGAAGCAGAATGATTTCTCCTTCCTCAGCCGAGTTTGCAGATGTCCAAGAGATCCGAATCCTTGGAAGTTGATCTGATCATGATTGGTTTTTCCCCAGTGGAGTGTTGAGCAGCTGAAGTTGGTTCCCCACCGAGTGGTCATCCCCAGAAGAGTAGCCGAGACGGCCGCGCAGTTCATTCTCGCGATTGATATCAGCAGATCCAAGTTCTCGTAAAGCTTCGTCCCCTACAGCAGTCAACTGAAGTTGTTCCCCTGCAGCAGTCCGTGGAAGATCAATTCCCCAGACAGAGCCTGATTGATATTGGCGTGTTCACATTCTCCTCAGCAGGATGATTCCTCTACCTGAGTGGTTCTTTCTCCTTGACAGGAGGATTTCCCCCTTCGGCATTTATTTTGCTGACGGGATCGCATCATTGTGCATGACTGCATAGCATTTAATGCTGCATAGCATTGCGCATGATTGCACGACATGTAGCATAAACGCATATCATTCCCACCGTGTGGGGCATAGCGCAAAAGCATACGCATCATAAGCATGATCTAGGTCATCATCATCCTTGTTGTACAGGTGTACCACCAAAAGACCGGTTGCTCAGGACGATTCTTGATATTCTCCCCAGCAAGGTCGCTTTTGAGATGATTCTTAAAGACCCCGGTGTAATCCCCACGGTCGCTCGCTCAAGATGATTTTTGAGATCCCCAGCGAAGTTTTCAGTTCAAAACGACCCTTGAACTCCTCAGCAGGGCCGTTTGCTTAAGGTGATTCTTAATACCTCAGCGCAGGTTCCCGAGTTGCTCGCCTAGTATGATACTTGAGCTCCCCAATAACGTCCTCAGCAAGAGTTGCCCAGGAAGATTCCTGGAATACCCAACAGAATGTTTGCTCCAGAAAGGTTATCAGTTCAGGACGATTCTTGAAGATGCCCGACGGACCTGTTTGTTCAAAGATGATTCTTGAAGTCCTCAACAGCGAGATATGTCTTCTCCAACAATGATGTCTAATCTGAAGATGGATTTCATAAGCGCCTGAAAGCGATATCAGAAAGTTCCTGTGAGTTCAGATTTCCGTGTTGATGAATCAACGGGTGGCTGAAGACAAGGTTCCAGAGTTTGTGGATATAACAGAGTGATTCGTGTGGGTCTGAAGACCAAGTCAGTTATCCTGAGGTGATGATTGATTGCGATCAAGTGAATGATATGTCTTCTGATTGAAGTCGAAGATGTCTCTCCAGCGGACGCAGGGTGCTTCGATCGTCCGACGGTGATGTCAGGTTTAGTTCTCCAGCGGTGACGCAGGGTACTTCGATCGTCCGACGGTGATGTCAGGTTTAGTTCTCCAGCGGTGACGCAGGGTACTTCGATCGTCCGACGGTGATGTCAGGTTTAGTTCTCCAGCGGTGACGCAGGGTGCTTCGATCGTCCGACGGTGATGTCAGATTTAGTTCTCCAGCGGTGACGCAGGGTGCTTCGATCGTCCGACGGTGATGTCAGGTTTAGTTCTCCAGCGGTGATGCAGGGTATTTTGATTGTCTGACGGTGATGCCAGGTCGACATTTCTCCAGCTAGTTGTTGAGCAGCTAGTGTTGCAGTATTCGAAGATTTGTTCCCCGCAGAGTATCATGTGCTCGTGTAGTTGGCAAATTTTCGGGTTTACCGGTATTCAATCGTCTCGCACCTTGATTGGTTGAGAGCCGTTCGCTTCTCACCCAGTCAGGTTCAAACCGTTTGAATAGGGGCAGCTGTTGCACCCCAAAATTTGACCAACAATTATTTATTCATTGAGTGTGGGAAAGTAGATACCTTCATCAGAAAGTTCAAGAGATCCTCAGAAGAAGTGGATTGAAACCAAGGATGTGTGACTCATAGCTTGAGAGTTATGGGAGCTCCTCAGATGATTCTGAGACTTTGAGAATGAACTGGATGTTTTGGGAAAGCCTATGAGATGTCTTGATAGCCTTCATGAAGCCCAGAGAAGTCATTATGCAAGAGTTCAGAAGATTCAACCATGAATGATAGAATTAGGGTTTTGACTGGGTCAACCCTAGGATAACTGAAGATTTGGGAAAGGTTGAGACCCAATCCAAGGGCCATGAGATCATGGAATGATGCATAGAGATGATATAAGGATGATTCCTAGGCCAACTCATCATGAGTGAGGAGTTTGAGAAGTTTCAAGTCAGGGTCCCCAAGGATTGTTAGTGAAAAACCCTAATTTGATCCCTATCTTCCAGGAAGTTTTAGCTCTAGATGTGATTGATATCTCACCTTCCCCATAACATGAATGTTGTAGAGCTTGTTCTAAGATTTAATTTGAGTGGTGGAAGTCCTTGATAGGAGTTACAGAGCTCAAGTTATGGTTTTGACAAATTACAGGTCAGCAGGGGTGTGTGAATCTGGGTCCTTAAAAGTCACCCAACTTGCAGACAACTTTTGCCCTAGTAGGAGGATTCCTATGATTTCTTGGTCAACATGAATGTTGAAGAGCATCTTCTTAGATTTAATTTGAGTGGTAGAAGTCCTTGATAGGATTCATGGAACTCAACTTATGGTTTGAACAAGTCAGGGGTATTTTGGTCATTTGTCAGTTATAGGTCATTTTAGCCAATGCCTAAAACTCCTATTTCCAAGCCTCAAATGAAAAAACTCAAAACATGAAAGTTGTTCAAAATGTGATTTTAAGTCTAGAAAGAAGGCCACAAATTGTTGGAAAAGCTCATAGCATGAAGTTACATGATTGGTCAAAAATGAACTAAAAATGGCATATAAGTTTGAAAAGTTGAAATTGAAAATTGGTTTGGAGGATCTAGGAATCCAAAATAGGTCATCCAATATATCATTTTGATTGGAAACATTATTTTGAGAACTTTGGTTCAAATAGATTTTTCATTTGAGGTCTAAAAAAGGGACTTTCTTTGTAAACCTATTACTTGCATTATAAGGCAATGTTGAAAAACCTTACACAAGGCAAGGAGGAGGCTGGTTTTCACTCATCCACACTCAATATCTCTCATAAGGAGAATTTGACACTAAAAAGAAGGATTTGGTGCATGAGATGTAGCTTGTTCAAAATCTCATTAAAGGAGAAGTTCCACACTTTTCTAGATGATTCTAGAAGGATCCAGCTCCTTCCATCCATCATTATATAAAGAGTGATCCACAAGGAGTTCAAGGTTGGTGATAGAGAGAGATTTCAGAGGAGAGAGAGAGAGAGAGAGAAATAGCCATTGAAGCACTTTCTTCAAGTTCAAGCAATTCAAGAAATCTGCATCTACAAGCCATCTCTTTCACAACAAGTGCAAACAGAAACTTGTGCATCACAAGAGGATCTCATTGCAGCCATTACAAGCCTTGAATCCATTCCCACGAGCACCTACCATCATCACTTGACAGGTTGGTTTCTCTCCATAATTCTCCTAATTTATGCACTTTCAAGTAGTTCTTTAGGTATAGGATTGATGCATTAGGTTAGTTGATTAAACTCTAGGAGTTAGAGCAAGATTCGTGAGGTTCCATAACAGGTGAGTGATCCTTTAAACTCCAAGAGCTAGCTGTTTAGGGAGTTTTAATTAGCATGGATTAGGTTAGATTAACTAGGGTAGCATGTAGAACAAGTTTAGGCCCTTAGGTTGAAGCTTTACCATGGTTGATCTCAGATGAATATGGTGGTACCAAGATCTTTCAACTTTCTGTTAGGATGATCCATGAAGAATTAATAAAAACCACGCGTCCAGTTTTGTTCCTTGTAATCAATAGATCATTTTCCTTTTTGGAAGTTTCGAATTTCACCAAGTATCGAGGGAGATATAGGAGATGGAAGGTCTGCGCATGGAGGAGAGGGTTTCTGAAAACCCTAGAATCAGTTTGGGGACGATGGCTGTCCATCGTTGGATTAGTCCCCAGCTTTTGACCTATTCCATTCATCGTGCGGCCCAGATTAATTCACGAAAACGGAGGGAAAAGTTTAAAAAATGAAACGCGGCGTTTTGTTAAGTAACGCGCTTGGGCTTGCCTGATTCTATTCGCACCCCACCCTTCATCTGGCCCAAATAATTGAACTAACGCGCCTTACTTATCACACCCCCCTCCCCTTAATTAATCATTTTATATTTTTGATTTCTTTTAATATTTTTCTTGTCTTTAAAAATTCATAAGTAAATGAAAAATAACTCTTTTTTGTCCATTCTTTTTTCTATGTTGAGATAATTTTGTGTAGAAAAATAGAAAAATAAAAATGGAATTTTATTTTTAATGTAGAATTTTTAGTGGTATTTTCTTTAATATAGTGTATTTTCTTTCTTTTAGTTGATACCTCATTTTGCAAGAATTATTTTAGGACCTTCCTTTAGTCTTTTTAATCCATTCTTTTTTGTGCAATTAGATGATGAATCATAGTTCTCCATAGGATTTATTCTAGAATTTTAGAATTAAATTTTGATTAGTTTAATTAGGGTAGATTTAGGGTATCCTAATTAGGGTTTAGGTTGTGCTTAGGTGAAGAATTCATTTTCTTTAGATAGTTTTGTCTTGATTTTTGGGTAGAGGCCCATGTAGATGTTATGGGTAGATATTGTAGACCCTTGTGAATGATTGTTAGATTTTTCCCCCTTGGTTTAGTATTTTTAGGTATTTTCTGAAGTTGCCTGTTGATTTTGGCTATTCTGTGGTTATCTGTTCATCTCTGGGGTTTAGTTTTGGGGAATTTGTTGTGGGGCTTGTGTTGTCTTGAAGACCTTGTTGGAGAGCATGTTGAAGTGAAGATTGTAGATCAAGACTCAGAGACCCAGAGCTTGGCTTATTCCCTGTCTGTGAGGTTTGAGATCCTGAAGTTTGAAGGAAGTTCATGGTACTTTCCTGAGGAAGGCACTATGAATGACTTTCATTCTTTCTTCTCACCTCTTTCTTAAGTATCCAATGATGTTGGAGCCAACTTGTGAGTTTAATTTCTCCTGAGGAGGAATGTAAACTGATCACCTGTTGTTGAGCCACATGGGATACAACTCCTAAGTGAAAGCCTCCTAGTACTTTCCTGAGGAAGGTCCTATGGGTCTATTCACTTAGTTCCATTAGTTTATCTAGGATTTCTCAAGTATCCAATGATGTTGGAGCCAACTTGTGAGTTTAATTTCTCCTGAGGAGGAATGTAAACTGATCACAGTTGTTGAGCCACCTAGGATACAACTCCTAAGTGGAAGCCTCCTAGTACTTTCCTGAGGAAGGTCCTATGAGTCTATTCACTTAGTTCCACTAGTTCAGATAGGATTTCCTAAATATCCAGTGATGTTGGAGCCTGCTTGTGAGTTTAGTTTCTCCTGAGGAGGAACGTAAACTGATCACAGTGGTTGAGCCACATAGGGTATGACTCCTGAGTATACACCTCCTAGTGCTTTCCTGAGGAAGACACTATGAGTCTGCTTACTTAGCTCCCTTTCTTTGGTAAGCTTGTTCTGAAGCTTGAAGACTGGGATTGATTTCTTTTGGTTAGGTTTTGCTTTAGGGCTTTGCTTAGATTTGATCAGGATTCTGTGTTAGGGTTAGGATTAGAGAGTAGATTCTTTCTTTCTCAAGTTTGTGTTTTGTTGGCCTGATGGCAACTTCATTTCCCTTATCTGTTATTGCTTGATAGCATGTTGTTTATTTTCAGTATGATTACTGTTATTTCATGACTGGCTTGAGGTCGAGACGAGCTTGTGGAGGCTGAAGCCCCACACACATTTCCTCCCTCACTTGCATTGCATGCATTTTACTGTTAAAGCTGATGCTTTTGTCTGTATTGGTGTATCATTGACATGATCCCTTAGGACTCTCATTTCCTTTGATAAGGATTTGATGATAGACTTTTAGGTTGAAACCTATGCATGACAACATCTAGGAGTTCCCTGTTCAAACCTCAACCATAGGATGAATCCATGGCATGATAACAGTAGGACTTGATAGTCTCCCTCCTAGTTGGGCCTGTTCTCTTCTCATCTCGAAGCAGTTTAAAATACAGTAATCATGAATGATTTCTTTCGTACGTTACGAGCCTTAAGCCATCTGAGGATGGATGTTTAGCATGGTACCCTTTGGGTGACATGCGACGCATTCACTCTCAGGTCATAGTCTCTAGTGCGGTTGAAATCGCAAACAATAAAAAACACTTCTTTTAGGAGATGACCCGTAGTTACCCGAACTACGTTTGCTCTGATCTTTCATACCAGATGAAAGTACGTAGGCATAGGATGCGATGTCCTAGCGAGCAACCTTTCCCCCTTCACCCGTAGTTAGCCGAACTACGTTGACTCTGATTTCTCGTTCCAGACGGGAATACGTAGGCATAAAGTGCGACGCTTTGCCGAGTCATTTTTCTTTTCTTTTTCAGCCAGCCTTGATAGGTAGATAGATTATAACCAACCCGTCCAAGTAAACAAACAAGCGAGGATCCCGTCGAGTACGACGGACGTGAGGGGTGCTAATACCTTCCCCTTGCGTAACCGACTCCCGAACCCAGACAATGGTTGCGACGACCTTGTCTTACCCTTATTCGTCAGGTTTTTCCGATCGTTTCCTTTCCCACTCTGAGGGATAAATAACGAAAGGTGGCGACTCTTCTGTCATGCCGGCACCTTATTTTCGCGCAAGCGACAGATATAGGAAAGAAAGTTTCAATTTGAGGGCGATGTTGTTTGGCACAATTAATGATTTCCCAACATACGGAAATCTATCGGGGTATAGCATTAAAGGTCAATGTGTGTGTCCTATCTGTGAAGAAAACACAGATTGGACGCGATTGGAATTTGGTCAGAAGAATGTCTTTCTTGGTCATCGTAGATTCTTAAGTTCTAATCATCACTACCGTGGGTGGAGAAAAGCATTCAATGGAAATTCAGAACAACGTAAAGCTCCACCTACATTGACCGGCGAACAAATTTTTGAAAAGGTGAAAGATGTGAGTACTAAGTTTGGCAAGCCTTTTGCTCATACGCTTGTCACGCGTGAGTGGAAGAAGAGGTCAATTTTGTTTGAGTTGTCGTATTGGAAGTTGTTGTATGTAAGACATTTTCTTGATGTTATGCATATTGAAAAAAATGTATTTGAAAGTGTTATTGGTACGTTACTCAATATACAAGGAAAGTCTAAGGATGGCCTTAAAGCAAGAAACGACTTGGTAGCAATGGGAATAAGAAATGAATTAGGACCCTTGAAGAAAGGAAATCGCACATATCTACCACCTGCTGCTTATACTTTATCTAGAAAGAAGAAAAAGATATTGTGTAAGTTTCTGAGTGAAGTTAAAGTTCCAGAAGGATACTCTTCAGATATTAGAAGACTTGTTTCTATGAAAGACCTCAAGTTAAAGATTTTAAAGACACATGATTTCCATGTTATAATGGAACACTTTTGTCGCTACTGCGAAAATCGGCGCCGGCTGAACAGAAGAGTCGCCACCGTGCGTTATTTATCCCACGGGAGGGAAAGGAAACGCTCAGAGTAAACCTCGCACAACACGGGAAAGGTATGGTCATCGCAACCAAAACCTGGGTTCGGGAGTCGGTTACGCAAGGGGAAGGTATTAGCACCCCTCACGTCCGTCGTACTCGACGGGATCCACGCTTGTTTTCGGGTATGGATTGTTATTCTATCTAAACTATAGGTCAAGGGTTAAAGAGAAAATAAAACGAAAATAAAAATGACTCGGCAAAGTATCGCACTTTATGCCTACGTATTCCCGCCTGGAACGAGAAATCAGAGTCAACGTAGTTCGCCTACCTACGGGAAAGGAGGGGAAGGTTGCTCGCTAGGATATCGTATCCTATGCCTACGTACTTTCATACAGCATGAAAGATCAGAGCAAACGTAGTTCGGGCCACGTACGACACAGGTCTGTCTTGGTTGATTTTATTCCTTCTGAAAAAGGTTTTTCTGATTAGCAGTCCCGGCGGACAAAAATAACGTTTTGATGGGTTCACATTCTTTTACGAAAGAAGTGTCTTTTATTGTGTTTGAAAGTTTATTGTATTTTTCTGTTTGTTTTTAGAGGGAAGAGACAGAACTCTATCCTATGGTTGCGAAGGGAAACAAACTAACCTAGTGTTATCATGCATGGATTAAGACCTAGTGTCTATCATGCTCCTCTCTTGCACAGAGAGAAACAGAGATCCTACGGGATAGGCGAAAACAGAAACAATAGCAGATATATACAGCGAAACAGTAAAATGCATGAATGCAACAATACAAGCGAGGCAAGGGAGTCCCACTCAACCTCGAACCTAGAAAACAATAGGCAAAAGTGAACATACTTCACTTTCAACCCAACAAGGTAAACAGCAAACAATATACTCAGGAAAACCAAACAATACAGCAGAAATGAAATACAACAGAAACATAAACAGCATCAGCAGCTCTGAATCAACATCTGGCTCCAAGTAATCTCCAATCAGCTACAGGCTTCAACAAGCATCAATCTCCATCTTCATGGCCTTCAGGTAAGGGCTTTGATCATCAGTCTTCTCTCTGCAATGGCTTTTCTTCAAGTTCAAACCTCCCGGATGAGGGATCAGTCACAAGAGTGAATTGGGTGTTAAGCAATCAGTTGACTACCAAGGGTGGTGAACAGACTGCTTCTAACACATATGACATTTTCTCTCAAGAGTTCTATCTCTTAGACACTATCACCAATCCTTCCAAAGGAAGGGGGTGAGTATCTTAGAGAGACTCTGTATCACAGAGAAGAATGGATGCAGACAAGGCAATCCATGTTTGAGAAACAAGCTTTCTAATCTAGAGCTCTGCCTAGCTCCTAAACCCTAGTCTCCTCAACAGCTGCTAGCAGGAATCTCCTCTTCAACTCTGGAAGTTGATTTTCAATCTCTGGATCTCCAATGGCTTCATCTTCACAAGTCTTCAGCTCTCCCGAGTCCCCAGACAATCCCAATACCCACACAGACAAGCAATAATCCCCAGAGGGCACACCACACCAGTCAATCAGATATATACAGTACATTAATAGCAGTAGGGGAATCCTGACTTTTTTCTAAGGGGATCTAATAACTACCCATAGTCCCTATAGTCCCATAGCTAACCCATTCAATCTCTAAGTCCTAAGGGAAGTGAGTTAATTCTCCTAAGTCATCACCTAAAACCCTAGTTTGTTCATGTTATTCACACCTAAACTAAACACCTAAAATTGATTTCTAAAAATGGGAACTAAATTGCATCTACAAGTTTAATGTCTAAACTAAACAACCTAAAAAGAATGGACAAAAAATATTAAAGCATCTAATAGAACAAAAATTAACAAAATCATGGATGAAATGAAACTATTTAAAATGCCATTTATTTAGAAAATATGGGAAAAATATCAAATAAAAGATAAAATGCAATTTTTATTTTTTACAATTTTCTAGACTCTTTAAAGAAAATAATGCAAAAAGAATGAATTAAAAATAATGTTTTTTCCATTTTATATGATTTTTAGAAAATGCATGAAAAATGTAAAGAAAATAAAAAGAAATATAAAGGAATAGATGGAGGGGGTGAGAATAGTAATGCGCTGCAGTTGTTTATCCCAAGTGGGCTGAAAAGGGGGGTGCGCGTAGTAATCACATTAGGCCCATGCGCTCAGAAAATCAAATTGGAAAATGCCAGGAAAAATGAGAAGAATTCGGTGTATTTAGCAAGTGATTCACGTTGAAATGTTTGGGCTTGTTGAAAAGGGGGTGCCATTAGCAAGTTAAATCCAGGGCCCAGAATTTCAATTAAATGAAACGCGGCGTTTCGTTTCAGTCAACTCCCTCCATTTTTAGTTCGAATATGATCCGTTAGATTAGAGTCCCAGTTAATGGTCAAAGAGTGATCGAGTGGCCCAGGCATCATCTTCAACCTTGAGCACCCCTAGGGTTTCAGAAAACCCTAACCATGCACGATCTTCCATCACTCTGTTCTCTCTCCACACGCCATGGATTCACACGATTCTAAGAGCAAACTTGGTCTACTCCAATCCCTCTACACAGCCATAACCATAAATCTTCCTAAAACTCAAGCAATCAATCAATTCGATGAAGATAACAGTTGTAATCCGCCATTGTCACCTGCAATCACCTACCTCAATTCTCCACAAAACTCATCCTAAACTAATCTACACCTCATCCTGATCCTAGCATGCTAATCCAATACCATTTTCATGCCTTATCCTAGCAATTACAAGTCTCCACAGTTTTGGTACCTCATGCTTAAACTTCATGAAACTCCTCCAAAATCATCCAAAACAGTCCTCTACCCTACCTTAACCATTCTACACTATCAAAACCCTAAGATTCTAACTAAATCAAGCCATTCGAGCAGAAAACAAACCTGGTGCAATTGGTGAAAACAGGTGTGCAACTCTTTGGATCAGATGCTTGTGATGAATGGAAAGTGATCAATAAGCTTGGTGATGAATTCTGTATGCAATAATTCGTGTGCAAACTCCTTGAATCTTGTGCTTCCAATTTATTGAACCTTGAATGATGAAACTTGTATGGCACTCTCCTTGATTGATTCAACCAAATGAATATGTGAATTGCAACCTATGAATGATGATGATGAAGTTCAGATCAAGAATGAGGAGGATTGGTGAGAAATTGAGATAGTTTGTGAAGCTTATGCAAGAATGGAAAAATGTGGAAAACTTGGGATTTTTGAGCAAATGAAGTCACCAACCCTTGCATGAACCTTCTCATACCAATATATAGGTGAGGTTAGAACCTCCTAGAAACTTGGAGAAGTTTCCCTTGTGCAAATTCCCTTGGATTTTGATTATGTTTCTTACATTGCAAGCAACCATGGATAACTCTTAAATCTTGAACCAAACTCAAAATTCTACTTTAGCCAATGTCTTTAAAATGATCTTTCCATTCAAAATGACCTATAATTTTGCTTCATTTGGCCAAGATATGAAAAATCTCATTTTTTAGGCCATTTTTATTCATTAAATCCAACAATTTTGAAACCTTGTGCTATGAATCTTTCCAATTTCTCATGGTCACTTTTCTAGACTCAAAATTTCATTTGGAGCAAGTTTGATGTTGTAAGTTTTTCCATTTGAGGCCTCCTTGTATGAGTTTTGGGTATAGGTTAAAATGACATGTAATTCACAAATGACCAAAATACCCTTTGCTTGCCAAGACCATAAGTAGAGTTCCCCAAACCATATGAAGGCATACCATACCATTCTAGAAATCTAAGACAATAAGTAACAATTCTTATGTTTACCAGAAATCCATTTGAAATCTCCTTTATTGGTAAAAATTGCTTGGAAGTCAAGTCACTTTCACAGACAAAATTTCAGATACCTCAGATGACCTGTAACTTGCAAGGACCATAACTTGAGTTCTATAAATCTCCTTGATGTCTTCCACCACTCAAATTAAAGGTCTTGAGATCCTCTACAAGTTTCATGTTGGCCAAGGATCCATTTGAAGCTTGCATTTTGACTTATCTTGCTTGGAAATTTGACCTAAACTAGGGGATTTTTCATAGAAACCCTAATTTAGACCCTCCTCTTCTCCTTGATTTCTCTTGATTTATTCTTAGCATAACAACATATCCTTATTCTCCATGTCAAATGATGAACCCCACATCTCTCCAATAGACCTTAATGCCTTTCAATCAGTCAATTGACCTAGAGTTGACCCAGGGTTGACCCAGATGAAACCCTAGTTGACTGTCTTCAACTGTAATTCTGGTGACCACATCAACAACTTGTTTTCTTCTCCAAATGGCTTTCTGAGTCCTCCAAGATGTCTAGATACTCCCCATGCTCTCAATTCACAGCCCATAATTCCCTTGTTGATCCTCAGACACCCTCAGTTAGGAGATATACTCAATGCTTGATCCACTGAACTCCCTGCTTTCAAATTCTTTTCTGATGACTTGAATGAGATTGAATTAGGATAATAACCTCTGGATAGGCCTCTAGAGATGAGAATAATGCTTGGTCCCCTGTTGAATGACTTGCAATGCTTATGCTATGCAGATGAGTAACCTATGTACATGACTCTTTATGCAAATGCTAATGATATTGAAACATAAACCAAGTGAATAAGGTTGAGCAAATTTTAGGGTGCAACAGCTGCCCCTATTCAAGCGACTTGGACCCGATTGGGTGAAGAGCCCGGAGCCTTCAGACATTCGTGGTACGAGACGGTTGAATACCAATGAAACCAGAAATTTGCCAACCGCAGAAATAAACTGTGCTCCCGCTTGGGGAACGACATTCATCAGCTGAATCTGACTGTTATGACAACCCACTGGTCTCGCGCGACCGTGCTGGGGATTCTTCTCATCACCCTGAAGAAGATTTTATCATCGCAGAGATAGAACACTGTCCACGTCAGGACGCCTGCTTCGTCAATTTGGAAAACCTCAATAACTTTGCTGGGGATGGCTCGTCTGCCTTCTCGTCAGAAATAAATCGTCCACGTTGGGAATAAACTCTTCCACGTTAGGAATAACACCGTCCACGTTAGGAATAACATCGTCCACGTTAGGACTCACCTTTCCACGTAAGGAATCCATCTTCTTCTTCCACATTAGGAATAACTTCCTTGATCTGTCCGCGTCAGGACTAAACTTTTCCACGTAAGGAAACAACTTCCCTTTCCACGTCAGGAATCAACTTCTTTCCACTTTGGCGATCAATCTTGATATGTCCGCGTAAGGACTCAATTTTTCCACGTAAGGAATAAACTCGTCTTTCCACATAAGGAAACCATTTTTCTTCCACGTAAGGAACGCTCTTGATATGTCCACGTAAGGATTCAATCTTTCCACGTAAGGAATCATCATCTTCAAACTTTCCACGTAAGGAATCTTCATCTTTCCCCGTTAGGAATACAACTCGTCTTTTCTGCGTCTGTCCACGTCAGGACTGAACTTGCTTTTCCACGTAAGGAACTGAAGCTTCTCTTTCCTCGTAAGGAATAACCTTGTTCACGTCCGGACTCACATTTCGTCTTGATTTGTCCACGTCAGGACTCACCTCTTGACCAGCTGAAGTAATAGAACTTGTCCACGTCAGGACTTGCGCGTCTTTGACTTGCTGGGGAAATAAGACTTGTCCACGTCAGGGCTCACACTTCGCTCACAACACAAAAAAGGATAAACTTGTCCACGTCAGGACTCTCGCATCTTGTCATCTTAAAGAACTACCAACTTGTCCTCGTCAGGACGCACATTTCACCATCACGAATAAAGCTATCAGCTGGAAACAACTGGTCCACGCCAGGACACTAATACGAAGAGTAACCAACTTTGTCCGCGTCAGGACTCCACCTTCGATTGATACCAAGAAATCAAATCCGTCCACGTTAGGACTAACACATATCGTCAAACTGAGGAAATGTCCACGTCGGGACCCCCACTTCTCTTAGCGCAAAAACCTGTCAATAAATTCGTCCACGTTAGGACTCATCCTTCCATTGGTCCGCCAACTTCTTATCACTGACGTTACGGCAACTTTGAGGCTGACTCTACTGGGGATATTTGGAAATCAAACTACTGGATACCTGCTCTAATAACCGGCGATAGCCTCTGAAATTCTGATTCATGAAACCTTTTAATGCTGACGTAACAACAACTTTGAAGGAAACAACCCGTTGGTCGGACTAGAGAAACCTCAACAAGAAACTCTGGCGGGGACATAAGTAACTCTGCTTGGGGACAAAGAGAAACTTATCCTGCTGACTCTGTGGGGAGTAGTGCCAAAGCTGTCACTTCGTTGAATGTCTCACGTCGAGATCCTGAGTATCTATTGATTCACCTGAGCGAGGGCTCTCTCTACCTGCAAGAGAAACAATACTTGAAACAAAAGGTTAGCCATCCTGGTTTATGTTTCACAATGCATGTGTTTGACAATGATGCAATGCTCCATTCGGCATGGAAATGCTACGCTTTTATTTGGTTAATACAAGTATGATACTATATGCTGATGCAAATGCAGACTCGAACTGCTGGGCACAGGAGCTGTTTCAGCAAAATAATTGCTGAAAATAAATGCCAACTCCGCTGGGGATAGCCAGGTGCTACAGAATCATTCCAGCAAAATAAACGTTGGGCAGATGAAGTCGATTCAGCTGGGAAATTAGGAACTTAACCCAGCACCTTGTTGAAGGGCCACCCTGCTGGGGTATATAACTCTGCTAGGGAACAGCAGGTGCGCCTGGTATGATTGAACTTCTGCGGGAAAGTGAACGGGTATCATACGGTATTTTAACAAAATAAATGCCATGACCCACACCAACTCTGCCGGGGAGAGCCTTAATCTTTGAGTTCCACTGGGAGGAATACTTGCTGAGAAGAGAATTCCGCTGGGGATGGGATGATTCTCTTGGGAAAAATCAATTGAATCCGCTGGGGGAGAGTAAATGACCCTGCGGGGAAAGGTGAACCGTCTGAATTCAGCTCGCCAATTGGAAATATTAATCTTCTGAGGCTGAACCACTCTCTGCTGAGGATAAATGACTTGGCTGGAGCATGTCCTCTTGGATAGGCTACGACTAGTTGGGGAATTCGATCCTTCTTCAGTAAGGAACATGCATGACTTGCGTGGAGATCAAGTCTTACTGCAGTCTCTTGATCATTTTCCTCGCACGGCTATGAAACCTGCAACGACACAAACAGGGCAAGACAAGTCTATACAACCGAATCGATTCAAGTTAGTGACATTACTTTCAGTTAATTCAAAGCTTTAGCAATTGTTGGCAAGGGCCAGTGATGTTATACACCTGCTAGTTTCAATAAACATAGGCGTTTGATCATGCACAAAACAGTAAAGAACCAGCATCAAGTACTGAATAACATATTTTATTGATTGGGCCCCTGAATGGGCAGAGTTTGTACACGGAATGTAACTCCTGAAAAGAGGAAGTTACGCAAAACAAATGTACAAGTATGCACTAGAAGCATAAATATATTGACAAATTAAATTTGTACACATGTCGGTAACGGGATGCAGACGAACACCACGAACTGATCCTCCTATGACTCATCCGACTCTAATGCTTTCCCGGTATCCATACCTCTGAAACGGTTGTACCAGATAACCGATCCTCCCCGTTATATTCTCCCGCATTGATGCTCAGTGCAATATCAAATTCGGACCGCAGTCATTTGCTTTTCAAATCCCTAACTTTTGCGTGAACCGCCCTTTACGGGTTTTCAGTTCACCGGGATACCCTTTTTTGCCGAAGCCGCCCAGTGTAGGTTTTCAACTTCGCGGGTGTACATTTTTTTTAATTTTATCCCTAACTTTTGCCCGAACCTTTCATTCTGTTTTTGGTTCGTCAGGATGCCCCATTTTTGCCTGGACTCTCTTTTTTCTGTCCAGCGGGTCTATTTTAAGCAAAGTATTTTTTAACTGCGTCTGAATTCACAGGTGACGTAAAGTCTTCACCGTCCATGGTGGACAACAACAACGCTCCTCCTGAAAAGACTTTCCTGACAACGTATGGCCCTTCGTAGTTGGGGGTCCACTTGCCCCTGTGATCTGCTTGCGGCGGGAGAATCCTTTTCAGCACAAGGTCGCCCGTCTGAAAGCTTCGCGGATGTATTTTCTTATCATACGCTTTCTTCATTCGGCTCTGGTACAAACGACCATATGCTAGAGAAGCTAGCCTCTTCTCATCCATCAAACTCAGTTGATTCAACCTGTCTTTCACCCATTCTGCCTCGTCCAGCTGAACGTCTCGTGATACCCTCAGAGAAGGGATCTCAACTTCCAATGGTAACACTGCTTCCATTCCGTATACTAACGAGAACGGGGTTGCCCCGGTTGATGTGCGTACCGTCGTACGATAACCGTGCAAAGCGAAAGGTAGCATCTCGTGCCAATCCTTATAGGTCACCACCATTTTCTGAACGATCTTCTTGATATTCTTATTGGCCGCCTCAACAGCGCCATTCATCTTGGGTCGGTACGGGGAGGAGTTGTGATGTTCGATCTTGAAATTTTGACAGAGCTCCTTCATCATTTTGTTGTTCAGGTTTGAACCATTATCCGTGATTATCCGTTCCGGGATTCCATATCGGCAAATGATATCTCTCTTGATGAATCTGGCCACCACCTGCTTCGTTACATTTGCATAAGACGCCGCTTCTACCCACTTGGTGAAGTAATCGATTGCTACAAGAATGAACCGGTGCCCATTAGAGGCTGTAGGCTCGATCTTTCCAATCATATCGATTCCCCACATCGAGAATGGCCATGGCGATGACATCACATTTAGAGGACTCGGAGGCACATGGATCTTATCGGCATAGATCTGGCACTTGTGGCATTTCCTCGCAAACTTGAAACAATCAGTTTCCATGGTCAGCCAAAAGTATCCTGCCCGCAGCAGCTTTCCTGTCATAGCATGTCCACCAGCATGCGTACCAAAGGTACCTTCGTGTATTTCCTCCATGAGTAACTTTGCCTCTCTTTCATCTACACAACGCAACAGCACCAAATCGTGGTTTCTTCTGTATAAGACGCCATCCGGGTTCAAATAGAAATTACCCGCTAATCTCCTGAGAGTCTTCTGATCTTGACTGGATGCCCCAGCCGGATACTCTTTGTTCTTCAGGAAGTTAAGGATATCAAAATACCATGGTTTGTCGTCGGATGCTTCATCAATAGCAAATACATAAGTTGGTCTGTCAAGCCGAGAGATAACGATTCGGGGAGCCTCGTTCCAGAAGTTGACTTTGTACATGGAAGACAAAGTAGCCAGGGCGTCAACCATTTGATTCTCTGCCCGCGGTACGTGATGCAATTCAACCTTGTCGAAGAAAGGCAACAATCTCCTTGCATAATTCATGTAGTGTATCAAATTGGGCTGACGTGTCTCCCATTCCCCTTTGATCTGATTCACCACCAGAGCTGAATCTCCGTATACGTCTAAATTCTTGATTCGCAAATCAATGGCCTCTTCAAGCCCCATTATACAAGCTTCGTATTCGGCCTCATTGTTGGTAACGGCAAAGGTCAATCGGGCAGTAAACGGGATGTGCGACCCGTGTGGCGTAGTGATGATTGCCCCTATTCCGCTACCATAAGCATTCACAGCTCCGTCAAATATCATCTTCCATTTGGAACCCAACTCTGGTCCTTCGTCTGGCAACGGCTCTTCATAATCTTTCATCTTTAGGTACATGATATCCTCGTCAGGAAAATCAAACCTCATCGATTGGTACTCTTCAATAGGCTGCTCCGCCAGATACTCAGACAGCACACTCCCCTTTATAGCCTTTTGCGAGACGTATTGGATGTCATATTCAGTCAAGACCATCTGCCAACGGGCAATTCTCCCTGACAACGCCTGCTTTTCAAATACATATTTGATAGGATCCATCTTCGAGATGAGCATGGTTGTATGATTCAGCATGTACTGTCTCAAACGCTTGGCGGCCCAGGCTAGCGCGCAACAAGTTTTCTCAAGCATTGAATATCGAGATTCACAGTCTGTAAATTTCTTACTCAAGTAGTAGATCGCATGCTCTTTTCTCCTTGTCTCGTCATGTTGACCGAGAACACAACCCATGCTTCCCTCGAGAACTGTCAAATACATAATCAAGGGTCTCCCTGCCACCGGGGGTATCAAAATAGGAGGCTCCTGCAAATACTGCTTTATTTTATCGAACGCCTTTTGACAATTTTCGTTCCACGTTACAGCTTGATCTTTCTTCAACAGCTTGAATAATGGTTCACACGTAGCAGTTAGGTGAGATATGAACCGAGCGATGTAGTTCAACCTCCCTAAAAACCCGCGCACCTCTTTCTCTGTTTTAGGCGTCGGCATTTCTTGAATCGCTTTTATTTTAGCAGGATCGACTTCTATTCCTCTTTCGCTTACGATAAATCCCAGCAGCTTCCCCGATCTCACCCCGAAGGTGCATTTATTAGGGTTCAGCCTCAGCCTGAACTTCCTAAGTCTTTTAAATAACTTCAGCAGATTCACCAGATGCTCTTCCTCCGTCTGGGATTTGGCAATCATATCGTCAACATAAACTTCGATCTCTTTATGCATCATATCATGGAAAAGAGTCGTCATCGCACGCTGATATGTTGCCCCAGCATTTTTCAAACCAAAGGGCATCACTTTGTAACAAAATGTTCCCCAAGGCGTTATGAAAGTAGTCTTCTCCATATCCTCTGGCGCCATTTTAATCTGATTATAGCCTAAAAAGCCATCCATGAAGGAGAATACGGAGTATTGAGCAGTATTATCAACTAACACGTCAATGTGAGGAAGTGGAAAATCGTCTTTTGGGCTTGCTTTATTCAGATCTCTATAATCCACGCACATCCGAACCTTGCCGTCTTTCTTTGGCACTGGTACGATGTTAGCAACCCATGAGGGATATTTTGTCACAGCCAGGAACCCAGCGTCCCACTGTTTTTGAACTTCCTCTTTGATCTTCACTGCCATGTCTGGTCTAGTTCTGCGAAGTTTTTGTTTGACCGGCGGGCGATCTTCTTTCAGTGGCAGGCGGTGCACAACCATGTCTGTATCGAGCCCTGGCATATCTTCATACGACCAAGCGAATACATCACTATACTCTCGGAGCATTTCAACCAGTCTTCGCTTGATATCACCCTGCAGCGCGGCTCCGATACGAATATTCTTCTCAACCCCTTCCGACCCCAAGTTGATAATTTCGATGATCTCGTCGTGAGGCAGAATGGCTCTTTCCTCTTGCTTCACCAACCAAGACAGTTCTTCAGGGACGTCGCTATCTTCGACAACCTCTTCTTCGGCCTGAAATACCGGGTGCTCAAAGTCGGGACGAGTCATAGGTGGTTCAAGGATGTCATCTGAAAATGTTATCCTGCAAAAGGAATGGTTAAGTGCTTCAAAAATGCGTATAAAGCGAATAACCACGTTGCCATTTTATTGAAAAATATAAAACAAGAAAGACAGGGATTACAGTACTTGCACATGAAAAAACGCCATTTATTTAATGATTAACACACAATGTTCATAACAACACAACCCTAAGCAAATCACGATGCCCCGGGCAAGACATCAGATTATTCAACAATTAATAAAGCAAAGCATTACTGTTTAAGAGTCACAGGAACAAGCTCTTGAATAGACCAGTTGCACAGTCCCTGTCCTGGCGTGCTTGGCTGAATCCAGGCATCCATATCACAGTCGCTGTCTCCTTCGTCAGACTCCGAAGCAGCGTTGATGGTTTCATGACATACTCCACTGGCAGAGATGGTGATTGGCCCTCTGAAACGGGGTGCCCCCACGGAAGGAGTCGATGACGACGGTTGGTATCCCAGCCCGAACCGGTCCATCTTCACAGGAATATCCAGCACTTTGCCCCAGCCCTTTGCTTCTCCTTCTTCTACTAGAGCTTGAGCTTCTTTATATGATGAGACGGCTATCTCTGGCACTTTGCTCAGCCCGTGACCTTTGTCCTTGATGCGCAACCCTTCAAATTCCTGGCAGGGTGTTTCGTGGATCTCTCCGTCGACCTCCACATATTTAAATGACGATAGATGGCTGACCAGGATGTCCTCTTCTCCGCATACAGTGACTACGCTATCTCCGACCATATATTTCAACTTCTGATGTAGGGTGGACGTGACTGCCCCCGCCCCATGAATCTAGGGTCTTCCAAGCAAGCAGCTGTACGCAGGCTGAATATCCATGATATAAAACTCAGTTGCAAACACCTCTGGCCCTACTTGCAGAGGCAATGTGATCGATCCAAAGACTGTTCTCCGCGTGCCGTCAAACGCTCTAACTACCAAGTCGCTGGGCGTGCACAAGATTCCTCTAACATCCAGCTTCATCATCGCCTTCTTAGGCATCACATTCAAAGACGATCCGGTGTCGACCAATACATGCGACATTACCGATCCTCTACACTCGACAGATATGTGCAACGCCATATTATGATCTCTCCCTTTCGGGGTCAAATCGAAGTCGGTAAAGCCTAAGCTGTGGCCTGCATTTACATGTGCCAACACTCCTTCCAGCTGATTCACGGAGACGTCTTGAGGTACAAAAGAAGTATCCAAGACTTTCAGCAAAGCATTTCTGTGAGCTTCCGAACACAAGAGCAATGACAAGATGGATATTTTGGACGGCGTCTGCTGCAGATGCTCCACAATCTTATAATCACTTTTTCGAATCAAGCGCATGAACTCTTCTACATCTTTCGATGCCGATTCTTTGTCACTTGCTTGTACCGGGACATTCTCAACCACTTTCCCTTTTCCTTTTGCTAGTCTTTCGGCCTCCACTTCAGGAGATATAAAGATCCTACCACTCCTTGTCATACCTCCCGAACCAACAACATTATCCACATTCTCGGTTGGCTGCTTATTAACATCAATCTTTATCCCGTCACAATACACCTCCAACCCATATGACCATGGGACTGCTTTCGTGTTCTCGTACGGGATCGGCCCGGCCTTAGTTATGGTGATCGGTGGTCGCTGAGCTGGTGCTGCAATAGTGATTGTCTTTCGAGGAATTGTTACAGTGGCCACATCATTCTGATCATATGCTACTGCCCCTGCGGGCTCTTCAGTTGCTGCTTGGTCAAACTGCAATATGCCCCCATCAATTAAAGCCTGAATGCCTTTCTTTAAATCATCACACCCCCCAGCTAGGGTCCAGCATTCCAAACAATATTCGTCACAACCCGGGTAAACACCCCCTTGCAATAATCTGCTCTTTATCTCGCTCAGCGGCGTCTTTAAATCTTCGACATTCATAATCAGATTCAACCCTTCCTCAGTCAGAATGGCGTTGGCCCCATGATTAGGCATGGGCTTCTGCACTATATTCGGACCTGCCGTTCCAAAATTGATAGTCTTATTGTCCAAAAGATCCTGCACAACGTGCTTAAAAGCATGGCAACCCTCTATATCGTGGCTTGGGGCCCCAGAATGGAACTCACAGTGCCTGCTTGCATCGTAACCAAACGGGGGAGCTCCCTGTTGCACCCCAAAATTTGCCCTCACAATACAAGACTTTGTGTTCCAAGAAGGTTCACAAGGTTCACAAAATTCACAATTGGTCAGAAGAGTTGACAATTCCCTCAGACAATGCACCTCCTAAGCAGTGCATCCAAAACTAGGGTTTTGACTTTAATCAGGCTAAATGGACTTCCAAGACTTCAAGTGAGCTTCATAACATCTTATATGTGTATAAGAACCCCCATGTCAAGTTTCAAGACTTTTCTCAAAAGTTTGCTCAGTCAGATGATCAGATAAGTCAAAAGCAGTCAATGCAGTTAAAAGGTCAAACTGAGGTCAACTGTGGTCAAACCAAAGTCAAACTTCATGATTTTTTTTGCCAACATCAAAGAGAGGTTGGGTGAGAAATATTATCATAATAACTGTAATATCCCAAATTTTGCCCTAAGATTTGTCGTCGCATTTCATTGCATTTAATCAATTACTAACAAATTTGTGTAGTCGTTTGACTTTTTGCAGGTAAATATCATATGGCATGCATTTTTTGTCTAAAAAGTAAAAATGGCACAATTGGCAGGAGGACATGTGTAAGGAGTTATGAGTGTGAGAGGTTGAGAGTTTGAATCTCACCTTTGTCATTTTTTTTGTTTTTTATTATTTTTTACTCTAAATTTTTCTATCTTTCATTAAAAAAATAACAAAAATAGTTTTTTATTATTATTTAATTATTATTTTCGTATTTTAATTAAGTCATTTTTTAAAATATTATTTTTTTCACTTTTTTCTAAATTATTCATAAAAATATCCAAAAAATCATAAAATAAAAAATATTGAAAAAAATTTTGTTCTTTTTATAATATTTTTTATTTTAGGAATCAATAGGATTATTAGTTTTTATTTTAAGTTTATTTTAATTATTTTAAATTATTTAAATTTTATTTTTTCTTAACTAATTATTTAGTTTGGACTTTAAAATGGGCTTTAGGGACATTATTGACAATTTGGTGTTAACCCTAATTTGTTCCCTATATATACATGTGTTGCCTTGTTGAAAAAAAGAGGTCAGAAGGTTTTCTTCAGAAAAGAAGAGAGAGAGGGAGAAACAAAGGAGATCCCCAGAGAAGAAAGGCGGTCGTTCCCACAACTCGTTAGAAGGATTGGAGCTCTCCAGTGTTCCCTTATTCAAACCTTTTTCACATTTACCGAAGCAAACCTCCGCTTCGTAGGTTAAATTACTAAACCTTTTGCCTTTTCATGTTTATGTGCATATTTTGCCATGTTAATGTGTTTAGGTCCGTTAAATTACTAAATCCTTTGCATTTTTCATATTTATTTGCATCCTTGCCATGTTAACCTTCATTGTTGTTTAGATCCGTAGATTTTGATCTGTATGAACCATGATTGTGTCGTATAGGATTGTTTGCATGTCCATTAATTGTCTGTTTGCATTTGCAATTCTATTGTTATTTTTTTTTATCAAAACCTTTTTCAAAATCAAAACCTTTTTTG
The DNA here is from genome assembly GCA_963859935.3 of Lathyrus sativus. Lineage (NCBI taxonomy): Eukaryota > Viridiplantae > Streptophyta > Magnoliopsida > Fabales > Fabaceae > Lathyrus > Lathyrus sativus. Next base: position 674,013,077 of record OZ012739.1, on the reverse strand, counting down.
TTCCCGTAAACATTTTTTCCCAAAAAAAAACCTTTTTTGTTCCCGTAAACATTTTTTTCCCAAAAAAAACCTTTTTTGTTCCCGTAAACATTTTTTTCCCAAAAAAAACCTTTTTTGTTCCCGTAAACATTTTTTTCCAAAAAAAGCCTTTTTTTTTGTTCCCGTAAACATTTTTTTCCAAAAAAAACCTTTTTGTTCCCAAAAACATTTTTTTTATATATAATTTAAACTTAACATTTTTTTTATAATTTAAACTTAAATTTTTTTTAACTAAGTAATTCCATTTTAAAATTAAAACCTTTTTTTATATATATAATTAAAATATTAAAAAAATTAAAACATTTTTTTACATAATTAAAATATTAAAAAATTAAAACCTTTTCGTAAGGAACTCCTTATGTTTGCCGTGTCATTTTGTGTACCTTTTATTTTCTTTATTCCTGCGTTTCATTTGCATGCTTGAGGTTGAGATGTGCTTGTGGTGGCCACAGCCCCACACTATTTTCCTCCCTCACTTCATTCTAAGTGTCATTACATATTTTCATATTCTTCATGTTTTCAGAAATGTTTCTTTGTTTCTTTATACCCTCTGCCTTTATTACTTTTCTTATTTCTGTACCTTAATTATTCTTCCATATAATGATTTGTCATATTTTCACATTTTTTACAGTTTTATCTTTCCGAAGGATTAGGTCCAGCCTTTTGGCCGCCGAGTCAATAGCCTTACCCCTTTAATGGATCAAACCCTGTTTAGCCTAGGTGTCCCGCCGTGGGCAAAATTGCTTTTATCCTAGTGTTAGGTCAAAGAGTCGCCGCACTCATTTTAGGGTTTCCCGCCGCGGAATCCCTAACCTAACCCTAATTCACTTAACAATTTACAACGTAGATATTGGAGTTTCTACACTCCGCGTAAGCGTGTCCCTAAGATACGTTTATTCCCCATTGAAACCTTGGCCACAGTCAAGACGTTTCTAACCTCCCTTTTGAGGGGAACTACAGTTACTCTGATTCCATTCCCGTAAGGATATGTAGGCACAAGATGCGATGTCTTGCCGAGTAAACTTAGAATTAACCCCCTTTATTATTTATTATTGCTTATTTATATTTTATTTATCTTTGCTATTTAATTATTTTGCTTATTATTTTGTAATTGTTTCTTGGATGTAAAGTTGTTTAATTATTTAATTATTATTATGGTTAGTAATTAGGGAGTGTAACAACATGTATGTAATATTAAAATAAATTTAGATCACTTTTAAATAAAGATAATTAAAATAAACACGTCACACACGTAAGTCGATTTTAATCGCCGTCTCACTTCCTAAGGATATCCCTCAAGTTGCCTACGAATAATGGTTAAGTGGGGTGTATAAAGCAAGTCCCTCAAATAGAAAAATCATCAAAGTCCCTTATGGTTGCCTTTACGAATCGAGTCCCTTTCGAAAAATGATGATGGTCCCTTATATGTGCTTATTACACCCCACCATGGCCTTCAAAAATCCAATTGTCCCTCACATGTCCCTTAACATCCAAAGTAAGGACTACCTACTCCATTATAGTAGGGATAGTCTTACTAAGGAAAGGATAAAGAGTAAGAAAGACCTTAAAACATTAGGGTAGGCTACTCCTAGATACTTGCTCACTTCAAAACTTTTTCACACTTAGACAAATTTCCAACAAAATTTTCAAACAAGTTTTTTTCACATCCATACACGGATTATTATTAAACTATTCTGAAATTTTTTGCTATTCACACACTACACTTTCAAAACAATTCAAAAGTGAGCTTAAGTACCTAAGAGCCCATGGATAACCATGGATGAAAAGGGTGCTAACACCTTCCCTTTTCATAACCTACCCCCCGGACCCAAAATATTCTCTAAGGTCTTTCCTGTTCTTTTATAACCTTTCCTTATGGATAAAATAAAAGTCGGTGGCGACTCTTGCTATCCGCAACATTGTTTAAAGTCAGTTCACCGGGTTACAGAACTGGCGACTCTGCTGGGGACCTATTTAAGAGGGGTACCCTTAGGAATTAAGATCACTTTAAATTGTTTGCCTTGTTTTCTTTATTATTATATTGTTGGGGTGCTCTTATGTGTAAAAGGTCCTAACCCGGATCTAGTGTACCTTAGGTAAATGGCAATAGACCAAGGAAACTGTACGACGTATATCGATACGGTTGATCTGGTGGCCATAGTTAGTGCGACTTCTTGGTTGGTGCTTATATTCCTTAAGTCAAGTTGAGGATAATATTGAGGCTGCCATATGTTGTCAATGCACTAACCGACTTTTAGAACCCTAGTTAACTCATCTTGGCCTTTAGAAAGTAGTGAGGTAACCGGCTTTGGTGCAGACTGAAGTTGGTTGACACTCGATACTACGCTCATTGAGATCTTAAACTTGGAGGGTTTTGGTTGGCAAGTAAGTTGCCTTCTGAACAACCACCCTTGTGAAGGATCAATGATATTGAGATCCCTTAGAACCTGGTTACTTTTGTAGGACAGGATGAACCATCTAACTTCAGGGGAGGGTACTTGCCTTTGAACCTCATGCAAGCCTTTAAACCTAGGGCTATGGTGTGACTTGTTTGTGTGTGCCACATGTTTGTGATTGAGCATGACATCATGACATCATCATACATCATAAGCATATCATTTTCCCTAACCATTTCAAGGACCAAAGGATTTATCTTTGTTCTTTGTTGCAGGTCATGGCTTCTGCTCGTAGAAACACCATCAGGATCAACTTTGTAGGGATACCTGCTAAGCTCAAGGAGTTGGTTTCCCTAGTGCCTGATCATTCCCAGTTCAACAAGAGACATGGTCACTTATTGGATCTAGTTACTTCAGGGTTCAGTGAAGACATGATGAGTGTGCTGTTTCAGTTCTTTGACCCTAAGCACCATTGCTTTACATTTCCTGATTATCAGCTGGTTCCAACCATGGAGGAGTTCTCTAAACTTCTGGGTATACCTGTTCTTGATCAGAAGCCATTCACAGGCTTAGAGAAGGAGCTTAAACCAGAAGTTATTGCTGCAGTTCTACATCTGAAGAAGTCTGACATTGTTCTAGAGACGAGAAGTGGAGTTAAAGGTATTCTTGCCAAGGTATTAGTGGATAAAGCTCAAATGTTCTTGAAGGCTATGAGCTACGATGCTGTTGAGGAGATCTTAGCCTTATTGATTTATGGCTTAGTGTTGTTCCCCAATCCTGATCAGTTCATAGACGTTCATGCCATCAACATATTCCTGAGTCACAATCCAGTGCCTACCTTACTTGGAGACATCCTACATTCTCTTCACACCCGTACTACAAGGGCAAGAGGAACTTTGATGTGCTGCATACCTTTACTTTCTAGGTGGTTTATTTCTCACCTTCCTCGCTCAGTAATGAAGAATGAGCAAGGATTCAGATGGTCCAAGAGGATCATGTCACTTTCTCACTCAGACATCCATTGGTGCTCCAGATCTATGGAGAATGTCACCATCATTGACCGTTGTGGGGAGTTTCCTAATGTGCCACTTCTAGGCATAAGAGGAGGCATCACCTACAACCCATCTCTAGCTTTACGACAGTTTGGTTACGCCCGGAGCGATGGTCCACATGACATGTTGATTCAGGGCATTGTGTTTGATTACGACAACGATCTTCAGGGTTACCGTCAGAGATTCATCCGAGCTTGGGGAAAGGTAAACAGGATTGACAGCAAGACACTGGAGCCTAAGTACACTATTCCTATGGAGGCTTATCTCAGATGGGTACGATCTCGTGCTCAGACACTCATGATGCCATATCCTGCCGTCCTACCAGTTACCATGGAACCTGTTGCTGAAGGAGACACAGCTTATACCATCCTTCACCCAGACATGCCTACTGATATGGAAGACCTGCAGAGATCATGGATCCAACTGAAAGAGCAAAAGGATACTTTCGAGGCTCATTACAAAGCAAGCCAAGCAAGGATCCTAGAGCTAACAAAGCTACTTCATGAGGAACGAAACCTCAACTCATACCTCAACACAAAGAGGAAACGTCCATGGGAGACTTAAAACCCCATCTTTTGTACTTATTTCGTTTTCATTTTTTGTAAGCCTAAAAGGCAAAACAAGTTATTACTAATAAAAAGTTACTTTCTTGATTGTTTAAACAAATTTAAATCCTGCGGTCCTTGAAAACATTGCATATGCATTCCCATATCATTGCATCACAGGTTTATAATTGTGCACAGGTTTCTCATCTTCTCGCTGTTTAGTTCAGCAATGGCTCTTGAACAATCAGTTAAGGATCTCCAGGCACAGAATGCACAATTCCAAGAGCTGATCCTGAACCTATCCAAGGGGCAGGATGAATTGAAGACACTGCTGGCCAAGAAGACTAAGAAGGCTAGAAGGTCTGCTGGGTTGCTCAACATGGGAAGAAGGTTCAAAGGTCCTGTCAAGACCAAGGAACATGTTGAAGACTATGAATCTGAAGAATCTGAGCAGGAGAGAGGCAGTCTCCACAACACTATGGGGGACTCTGATTCTGAGGCTAACTACTACCATGAGCCTAACGAAGACAAATTCAAGATGCTGGTGGATAGAATGGATGCTATGGAATTACAGAAATCATCTGGGCTGGATTTTGAGGATTTGAGCTTGATATCTGGGGTGGTCATACCCATTGGGTTCAAAGTTCCTACATTTGTTGTCTATGATGGGGTCTCTTGTCCCAAATTGCATCTGAGGTCTTATGTCAGAAGAATGCAACCCCACACTGCTGATAAAAAGTTGTGGATCCATTTCTTTCAAGAGAGTTTATCTGGAGCTCAGCTAGAGTGGTATTATCAGTTGGAGAGTGTCAACATCAGAGATTGGAATGACCTTGCTGAAGCTTTCTACAAGCAGTATCAATACAATGCTGACTTAGCCCCCACTCGCATGCAGCTTCAAAGCATGTCTATGGGTGCCAAAGAAAGCTTTAAGGAGTATGCTCAGAAGTGGAGAGACTTAGCTGGAAGAGTTCAACCCCCTTTGACTGATAGGGAGTTGGTTGATATGTTCATGTGTACGCTGAATGGTCCGTTTTACAGTCATCTCATTGGAAGCTCATCATCTGGCTTCACTGAGTTGATCATGACAGGAGAGCGAGTAGAGAATGGTATCAAGAGTGGTAAGATCCAAGTGGGCACTTCTTCATCAGGTGCTGCAAAGAAGCCTCCCACTGGGAAGAAAGAATCTAATGCTGTGTATGGTCAGCCTGATCGTAACAGAAGGCATCAGTCTGTTAGTGCAGTTCATATTTCAAATCCAACTCCTGCAACAACAGAGCAGCCTCAAGGCAACCAACAGAGGGCTAGAAGACAGTTCACGAAGATCAACATGTCAATGGCTCAGGCATTGCAACACTTGTTGAAAGCTGAACTTATTACCCTGAGGGAGGCCCCTCAGAATCCCAATGTTACCTCTCCCAAGAACAATCCCAATGCACGATGTGCATATCATTCAAACTGTCCAGGACATGATACTAATAATTGCTGGGTCTTGAAGAACAAAATTCAGGATATGATTGATGCTGGAGAAATTGAGTTTGATCCACCAGGTACTCCAAATGTGATTACAGCTCCAATGCCAAATCACGATAAGACTGTCAACGCCATTGATGAAGATATTGATGAAGATCTGCATGTCTATTCAGTTATGGAGTTGAGCACACCATTGTCTGTTATCAAAAAGAGGTTAGTACAAGCTGGGATCTTTCCAGGTTGTCATGAAGATTGTCTATATTGTACCTATAAGCCGGATAGTTGCTTCATTTTGAGAGATGGGATTCAACGTCTCATGGATAAATATACTATAGTGTTTGAAAGAAGACCAGCATCTGTAGAAAGTATGGCGGATCATCTGACTCAGGGTAAGAAGATTGAAGAGGTTGACATGGTTGACAAAGTACCACTAAGAATCACTTCAAAGGGTCCCATTAAAATCACTCATCAGGGCCCAATCAAGATTACTGCTGAAGGTCCTGTGAAAGTTGTTGCTGAAGCCAGAGTAGCTCCTCTGATCATTACCACTCCTGGTCCTATTTCTTATACATCTGACAAAGTTGTGCCATGGCACTATGGGTCTGATGTTTACATCCATGGTGTCAAGCAGGAGCCTTTACCTGATATGCCTGTTGACATTGATAATATTGCTGGATCTAGCAAGATCACTCGTAGTGGAAGAATCTTCTCTCCTCCAGTTGCTTCTAAGAGTGCAGTTACTCCTGCCGTTACTTCCACCACTGATGCTCGGGGCAAGGGTCCTGTTATTGAGCCTGTATCTACTAATGTGCCAGCTGCTGATGACCTCTCTAAGCAAATGGAAGAAGTATTGAAAATCATTCGCAAGAGTGATTATGATATTGTTGATCAGCTGGGGCATACTCCCTCAAAGATTTCTATGCTCTCCCTGTTATTATGTTCTGAGGCTCATGCCAAGTCATTGATCAAGTTTCTAAAGATGGCTCATGTACCCAGTGCAATTTCTGTGGACCAGTTTGAGAATTGTGTTGCTCACCTGACCTACGACAACGGGTTAGGATTTTCTGATGCTGACTTGACCCCTGCCAAGAGGGATCATAACAGGGTCTTGCATATTTCAATTGAATGCAGGGGCACTACCCTGTCTCATGTGCTGATAGACAATGGTTCCTCTCTGAATGTGTTGCCTAAGGAAGTCCTGAACAAGCTGAGTCCTGAAGATACGGTATTGAAGCCCAGTAATATTGTGGTAAAGGCTTTTGATGGTTCTAGAAGAGTAGTGCATGGGGAAATTGATCTTCCAATCAAGGTTGGCTCTCAGGTGTTTACTGCTACATTCTATGTGATGGATATTCGTCCTTCGTACTCATGTCTGCTTGGTCGTCCCTGGATCTATGGGGCAGGTGCTGTGACCTCCACATTACATCAAAAGTTGAGATATCCGGTGAATGGAAAAGTTGTTACTGTCTTTGGAGAGGAAGAATACTTTGTCAGCCATGTAATCACTTTCAAGTATCTGGAAGTAGAAGGTGAATACATTGAAACTCCATGTCAGTCATTTGAAGTGGTTCCCTGGGCTGTTAAGGATTGTGTGACTCCTCCTGCTGTGAAGAAGGTTCCTGTGGTCATCAGAAACCCTCCAACAATGGCAATGGCCTCCCTCAATGATGCAAAAGCTGTGGTGGAAGAAGGTGGTTGTACTATTTGGGGTCAGCTTCCTGATATTCCATACAAGTCTGACAAGTTTGGTTTGGGTTTCACTGCAGAGTCCCAGAAGGCTGTTCGTCGTGCTCGTGCTGTTCGTATCACCAATCAAGGGGTTATCAATGCTGTGGGAGACCAAGATGAAGACTACAACTTGGAGGCATGGATTTTTCCTACTGTGGGTGCTGGACTCAATAATTGGGAAGCTGAAGATGTTGTCCCTATCTCCTTTAGTCAGGAGTAAATACTATTACTGTGTTATGTTTTTAAATTTGCCATGTGCCTTACCTGGGGCACAATGGTGTGCTTGTTGCGGGTTGTCATTTCATTTGCATACTTCATTCAATAAAATCAGTGGACGTTTCGTTTTCGTAAATATTGTGTTCCTTGTCTTTCTTTTTCTTTTATTTTTGCTTTATCAGCTAAGTGTTCTTACACACACCCACGTCACTAAAATACAGATCCTCATCCACTCTGGATCCAGTTGATAACAGTTCTACTATTGCCAATTACAATTTCGAGAATCCGATCTATCAAACTGAAGACGGAGACGAGGACGATTGTGAAATACCTGTAGAGCTTGCTAGGTTGTTACAACAAGAAGAGAAAGCTATACAGCCACATGAAGAGCCAGTCGAAGTTGTGAATCTGGGAACTAAAGAAATAAAAAAAAAAGAAGGTTTCTTGGGACGATTGAACTACATTGCAAGATTTATTTCCCAATTAACTACCATCTGTGAGCCAATCTTCAAGTTGTTGAAGAAAGATCAGGTGATGGAATGGAATGATGAGTGCCAGACTGCCTTTGATGAAATCAAGAGATATTTGCTAGAACCTCCAATTTTAATGCCACCAGTTGATGGAAGACCCTTGATTATGTATTTAACAGTATTAGACAACTCAATGGGGTGTGTATTGGGGCAACATGACGAGTCTGGTCGAAAAGAGCAGGCAATATACTACCTTAGCAAAAAGTTTACCGACTGTGAAACAAGATACTCACTGCTCGAGAAAACTTGCTGCGCTTTGGCATGGGCTGCTCGCCGGCTAAGACAGTATATGTTGACCCATACTACCTTGTTGATTTCAAAGATGAATGGGGCAGTTGAAGCTGCTAATAAGAACATTAAGAAGATTGTACAGAAGATGACTGTTACTTACAAGGATTGGCACGAGATGTTACCATTTGCTCTGCATGGTTATCGTACTACAATACGTACTTCAACAGGGGCAACCCCATTCTCCTTAGTCTATGGTATGGAAGCAGTTCTGCCTATTGAAGTTCAGATCCCCTCCTTGAGAATTATGAAGGATGCAGGCTTGGATGAAGATGAGTGGATTCAGACTCGACTTGACCAGATAAATTTGATTGATGAGAAAAGGTTAGCAGCAGTTTGTCATGGCCAGATGTATCAGAAACGGATGATCAAAGCTTTTAACAAGAAGGTTAAGCCAAAGGTATATCAGGCTGGTGACTTGGTAATCAAGCGTATCATATTACCACAGGGTGATCCTAGGGGCAAGTGGACTCCAACATATGAGGGACCATTTGTAGTCAAGACAGTGTTCTCAGGAGGTGCCATGATACTGACTACAATAGATGGTGAAGACTTCCCACAACCTGTAAACGCAGACATAGTTAAAAAATACTACGCATAAAAAGAGACCCGCTAGGTTGACAGGCCTAGGCAAAAATAAGGGCATCCCGGCAAACCAAAAGGGTTTGGGCAAAAATTAGGGATATATATATAAAAAGATGTACACCCGGCAAGTCGAAAACCTGAAAAGGCGGCTTGGGCAAAAAAGGGTATCCCGGTGGATTGAAAACCTGAAAGGGCAATCCAGGCAAAAGTTAGGGATTAAAGCGTATGACTATGTCTCGTTTGGATCACTCATGAAACTGCAACCAGTTGTACTACTTACTCAAGCTCAAACAGATAAAGCTCAATCCAATCGTTTCCGTCTCAACAGCAAGAAGATGAGATACTTGAGTGGCAATAGTAGAATTGAAACTCAATAGGATTATTTCCCACATAGCTGATTCTTTTTGTAAAACTTCATGACAAAATTCTCTTACTAGGGTTTATGTCTCCTTGTACAAACTTACCCGTGCATGGGTCACTTTTGATATAAATAAATTCCATCTTTTGAATCCAGATTTACTTTTACCCTATTTACATAAGCGAAACGTCCATTGGTTGTGTTTGAATGTATGTATGCCTTTGAATATGATTGATGTTTACCAGAAATGCATGTATGCTTTTAATATGATTGATGTTTACCAGAAATGCATGAAAATGCAGTAATAGTATTTACTAAGGACGAACGAGGGAAGGATTTCAATGAAGCTTCGCCGGTTCATCTTTACAAGGCAGTTACAAACCATCAGTAGGACTAATCCATTTTCACAAAGTCTAATCTCCCCTGGAATTTATATCCATCTCTTTTATCCTCATACGGATATACGGGAAATTACTTTCCAATAAGGGCACGATGAACGAAGACGGGATGTTATACTTATCCTACTATCAAACGAAAACGAAGGTTATCTATACCCTACTATCCCCAACAACGGGAGGTTATCTATACCTTGTTATCCCCAACAACGGGAGGTTATCTATACCTTGTTATCCCCAGCAGACGGAGGGTTATATATTCTTCAACAACGAATCGGGATTTATTTTTCTTGGCCAGCAGTTGTTATACAAGGATATCCAGACACTTCCAGCAGTGTCATAGCATACATACATCATTTACATCATACCATAACATATATGTCTATAGTACATTACCTAAGTGCATCATGTCATACATGCACACATAAAGCATAAACTAATGTTGTTATACAGAATGCTACCTTGTTTTCAGGTTAATTATCCAACAAACAATCTTATGATCTTTGGGACTGCTTTATTGTAACCTCAGGGTTACTTTATCCTCCTGATGAGCTTCTTATTACTTTGGGACTGCTTTATTGTAACCTCAGGGTTATTTTATCCTCCTGATAGCCTCTCATGACTTCAAGACTGCTTTCGAGCTACTGATTGCTCTATCCTCCTGAAATCATCCTATTACTTCAAGACTGCTTTAGAGCTATTCATTGCTCTATCCTCATGAGGTCATATTACTACTTCAAGACTGCTTTAGAGCTATTCATTGCTCTATCCTCCTGAAGCCATCTAATTATTTCAAGACTGATTTAGAGTTATCCATTGCTCTATCCTCCTGAAATTACATTATTATTTCAAGACTGCTTTAGAGCTATCCATTGCTCTATCCTCCTGAAATCATTACTTCAAGACTGCTTTAGAGCTATTGATTGCTCTATCCTCCTGAAGACATATCACATTATTATTTCAAGACTGCTTTAGAGCTATTCATTGCTCTATCCTCCTGAAGCCATCTAATTATTTCAAGACTGCTTTAGAGTTATCCATTGCTCTATCCTCCTGAAATTACATTATTATTTCAAGACTGCTTTAGAGCTATCCATTGCTCTATCCTCCTGAAATCATTACTTCAAGACTGCTTTAGAGCTATTGATTGCTCTATCCTCCTGAAGACATATCACATTATTATTTCAAGACTGCTTTAGAGCTATCCATTGCTCTATCCTCCTGAAATCGTTACTTCAAGACTGCTTTAGAGCTATTGATTGCTCTATCCTCCTGAAGACATATCACATTATTACTTCAAGACTGCTTTAGAGCTATTGATTGCTCTATCCTCCTGAAGACATATCACATTATTATTTCAAGACTGCTTTAGAGCTATTGATTGCTCTATCCTCCTGAAGACATATCACATTATTATTTCAAGACTGCTTTAGAGCCATTCATTGTTCTATCCTCCTGAAATCATATCATTGCTTCAAGACTGCTTTAGGGTTATCACTATTGATTGCTCTATCCTCATGAAGACATGCTGCTACATCATTATTATTCCAGACTCCTGACAGCTTTCATCATGCACCCATATTTTGAACTGCTCCCCCCCTAGTGGCATCTTTAAGCCCACTCAATCATATTCAACTAGCCATCTGTACCACTCTAGTGCACTGGTGAGTGCAAATTTTTGGGCTTTTGTGTTCAATCCCCTTCAACCTTCCAGGTTACGACTGGCAAATATACCAATCTAACCCCTCAGGTTTCAGAAAATTGAACAGGGGCAGCTGTTGCACCCCAAAATTTGCCCTCACAATACAAGACTTTGTGTTCCAAGAAGGTTCACAAGGTTCACAAAATTCACAATTGGTCAGAAGAGTTGACAATTCCCTCAGACAATGCACCTCTTAAGCAGTGCATCCAAAACTAGGGTTTTGACTTTAATCAGGCTAAATGGACTTCCAAGACTTCAAGTGAGCTTCATAACATCTTATATGTGTATAAGAACCCCCATGTCAAGTTTCAAGACTTTTCTCAAAAGTTTGCTCAGTCAGATGATCAGATAAGTCAAAAGCAGTCAATGCAGTTAAAAGGTCAAACTGAGGTCAACTGTGGTCAAACCAAAGTCAAACTTCATGATTTTTTTTGCCAACATCAAAGAGAGGTTGGGTGAGAAATATTATCATAATAACTGTAATATCCCAAATTTTGCCCTAAGATTTGTCGTCGCATTTCATTGCATTTAATCAATTACTAACAAATTTGTGTAGTCGTTTGACTTTTTGCAGGTAAATATCATATGGCATGCATTTTTTGTCTAAAAAGTAAAAATGGCACAATTGGCAGGAGGACATGTGTAAGGAGTTATGAGTGTGAGAGGTTGAGAGTTCGAATCTCACCTTTGTCATTTTTTTTGTTTTTTATTATTTTTTACTCTAAATTTTTCTATCTTTCATTAAAAAAATAACAAAAATAGTTTTTTATTATTATTTAATTATTATTTTCGTATTTTAATTAAGTCATTTTTTAAAATATTATTTTTTTCACTTTTTTCTAAATTATTCATAAAAATATCCAAAAAATCATAAAATAAAAAATATTGAAAAAAATTTTGTTCTTTTTATAATATTTTTTATTTTAGGAATCAATAGGATTATTAGTTTTTATTTTAAGTTTATTTTAATTATTTTAAATTATTTAAAATTTATTTTTTCTTAACTAATTATTTAGTTTGGACTTTAAAATGGGCTTTAGGGACATTATTGACAATTTGGTGTTAACCCTAATTTGTTCCCTATATATACATGTGTTGCCTTGTTGAAAAAAAGAGGTCAGAAGGTTTTCTTCAGAAAAGAAGAGAGAGAGGGAGAAACAAAGGAGATCCCCAGAGAAGAAAGGCGGTCGTTCCCACAACTCGTTAGAAGGATTGGAGCTCTCCAGTGTTCCCTTATTCAAACCTTTTTCACATTTACCGAAGCAAACCTCCGCTTCGTAGGTTAAATTACTAAACCTTTTGCCTTTTCATGTTTATGTGCATATTTTGCCATGTTAATGTGTTTAGGTCCGTTAAATTACTAAATCCTTTGCATTTTTCATATTTATTTGCATCCTTGCCATGTTAACCTTCATTGTTGTTTAGATCCGTAGATTTTGATCTGTATGAACCATGATTGTGTCGTATAGGATTGTTTGCATGTCCATTAATTGTCTGTTTGCATTTGCAATTCTATTGTTATTTTTTTTTATCAAAACCTTTTTCAAAATCAAAACCTTTTTTGTTCCCGTAAACATTTTTTTCCCAAAAAAAACCTTTTTTGTTCCCGTAAACATTTTTTTCCCAAAAAAAACCTTTTTTGTTCCCGTAAACATTTTTTTCCAAAAAAAGCCTTTTTTTTGTTCCCGTAAACATTTTTTTCCAAAAAAAACCTTTTTGTTCCCAAAAACATTTTTTTTATATATAATTTAAACTTAACATTTTTTTTATAATTTAAACTTAAATTTTTTTTAACTAAGTAATTCCATTTTAAAATTAAAACCTTTTTTTATATATATAATTAAAATATTAAAAAAATTAAAACATTTTTTTACATAATTAAAATATTAAAAAATTAAAACCTTTTCGTAAGGAACTCCTTATGTTTGCCGTGTCATTTTGTGTACCTTTTATTTTCTTTATTCCTGCGTTTCATTTGCATGCTTGAGGTTGAGATGTGCTTGTGGTGGCCACAGCCCCACACTATTTTCCTCCCTCACTTCATTCTAAGTGTCATTACATATTTTCATATTCTTCATGTTTTCAGAAATGTTTCTTTGTTTCTTTATACCCTCTGCCTTTATTACTTTTCTTATTTCTGTACCTTAATTATTCTTCCATATAATGATTTGTCATATTTTCACATTTTTTACAGTTTTATCTTTCCGAAGGATTAGGTCCAGCCTTTTGGCCGCCGAGTCAATAGCCTTACCCCTTTAATGGATCAAACCCTGTTTAGCCTAGGTGTCCCGCCGTGGGCAAAATTGCTTTTATCCTAGTGTTAGGTCAAAGAGTCGCCGCACTCATTTTAGGGTTTCCCGCCGCGGAATCCCTAACCTAACCCTAATTCACTTAACAATTTACAACGTAGATATTGGAGTTTCTACACTCCGCGTAAGCGTGTCCCTAAGATACGTTTATTCCCCATTGAAACCTTGGCCACAGTCAAGACGTTTCTAACCTCCCTTTTGAGGGGAACTACAGTTACTCTGATTCCATTCCCGTAAGGATATGTAGGCACAAGATGCGATGTCTTGCCGAGTAAACTTAGAATTAACCCCCTTTATTATTTATTATTGCTTATTTATATTTTATTTATCTTTGCTATTTAATTATTTTGCTTATTATTTTGTAATTGTTTCTTGGATGTAAAGTTGTTTAATTATTTAATTATTATTATGGTTAGTAATTAGGGAGTGTAACAACATGTATGTAATATTAAAATAAATTTAGATCACTTTTAAATAAAGATAATTAAAATAAACACGTCACACACGTAAGTCGATTTTAATCGCCGTCTCACTTCCTAAGGATATCCCTCAAGTTGCCTACGAATAATGGTTAAGTGGGGTGTATAAAGCAAGTCCCTCAAATAGAAAAATCATCAAAGTCCCTTATGGTTGCCTTTACGAATCGAGTCCCTTTCGAAAAATGATGATGGTCCCTTATATGTGCTTATTACACCCCACCATGGCCTTCAAAAATCCAATTGTCCCTCACATGTCCCTTAACATCCAAAGTAAGGACTACCTACTCCATTATAGTAGGGATAGTCTTACTAAGGAAAGGATAAAGAGTAAGAAAGACCTTAAAACATTAGGGTAGGCTACTCCTAGATACTTGCTCACTTCAAAACTTTTTCACACTTAGACAAATTTCCAACAAAATTTTCAAACAAGTTTTTTTCACATCCATACACGGATTATTATTAAACTATTCTGAAATTTTTTGCTATTCACACACTACACTTTCAAAACAATTCAAAAGTGAGCTTAAGTACCTAAGAGCCCATGGATAACCATGGATGAAAAGGGTGCTAACACCTTCCCTTTTCATAACCTACCCCCCGGACCCAAAATATTCTCTAAGGTCTTTCCTGTTCTTTTATAACCTTTCCTTATGGATAAAATAAAAGTCGGTGGCGACTCTTGCTATCCGCAACATTGTTTAAAGTCAGTTCACCGGGTTACACTCCCGTTATCGGTGCCAGAGTTCTCTTCTCTACCAGGTTCAATCCCAACAATGTCTGCAACAAATCTGCATAGGTTGAGGGAGGCTTCTCAAACACTCTTCTCGGTTTGCCACCCTGGAATCTTCGCTGAGCCTGCTGTGCCCCCTGCTGAGGCTGCTGCTGAGACGGTTGTTGTTGCTGAAGTGGTTGTTGCTGATATGGAATAGTAACACTCGCCACCTGCTGCGGCTGATGATATTGGTTTCGTCCCCTGCCTCGGCCTCGGCCTCGGCCTCCAAATACTGCGCTTGCCTCGCCCTGACGGCGCCCACCAAAAGCCCTC